>JALMGJ010000018.1:19635104-22035104 GCA_023362775.1 Charina bottae | reverse complement strand
GGGAAATGCGTGCAGTACTGGATGTGCCGCGGCTGCTCGTAAAGTGCTGCCAAGGTCCCGTCTGCCGCCCTGTCCTTCTCGGGGTCCAGTTTCTCTGGGGAAGGGCTGGCTTTGGACTCACAGTGCATGGACGGAGAGAACATCTGGGGGGAGGGGGACAGGGAAGAGGCAGACAGGTGAGGCGGCAGCATCTCGGCAGGGAAGAACTCTACTTGCGAAGGGAGCCTCCCAGGAGACCAGGCCGGACCGAGGCCAGCTGGCTGGCCCTTCCCCAGGAGCGCACCCTCGGCCAAGGGCCAGGCCGGAGCACAGCACCCCATCGCTTCTGCTCCCCTTGGGGCCACCCCAGGCCCCCAAACAGACTGGGCCGGGCCTCCACCACCACCCCCGGCAAGTCACTCAAGGGCATCCGGGGGCAGTGGCTCTTCGGGAAAGGAGGCTCTGCAGGCAGAGGCAACCCAGGTTGGTCCAGCGACGGAGGGAGGGATCTAAGGCAGCTTCTGCCTCGTCGTCAGGAGGACGGGCTCCCCAAGGTCTAGGCCGGGATGCCTGGAAAGGCCCTACCGAGAAATCGGTCTTCTCCATGTCGTCGAAGATGGCGCTGGAGCTGTGGTCGATGTCCATGTGGCACTCCGACAGGCCCGCATCCTGGGAGGGAGAAGGAGCCCGCCGCCCCCTTCAGTGCTCTGAAGCCGAGGCAGCCCCAGGCCCCCCAGATCAGAGCGGGGAGGGGATTTCGGCTCAGACCTCCAACTTGATGCTGTGGCTGCCCTCCCGCTCCTTCCGGTCATGCTCTTCCGCGGCGTCATCGAAGGGAGAGGCGGGCCGAGGCCCGTGGTCAATGGCCAGGTCGCCGCGGGAGATCAGGGTGCACATGTACATGTTGGGCGAGAAGACGTCGTGCCGGATCAGCTCGCAGAAGAGCAGGACCAGGTTGAAGAACTCGACCCCCTCGTTCTCGTTGCTGGGGTCAGCTGCCGGGGGGAGGGAGAAGCGTGAGGGGCCCGCCGCCTGGCCCAACCCCACCCGCCCCCTCCAAGGGCAGCCAGCCGGGGGCCGTACTGAGCGTCGGAGCCTGGGTGTCCAGGAACTGCATGAGGACGTCTTGGAAGGCCGGGGCACTCGCTGCCGAGAGGGAGCCCGACGAGATGGAGCCCTTTTCGTCTGCCGCTTCTGAGTCTCCACACCGCTGAGCACAAACAAAGAGCAGAAGGCAGTGAGCCCCCCTCACAACCGCCTCCGCTCCTCGGCTGTGGGGCTGGGGCACGTCCGTGGCCTCCTCTCCTGCAGGGCCCACCTGCTCTCAAGGGAGGATCCGCACCGCCCCCCCCGGACGAGCTTTGGGGCTCTGGACTTTTCACCACCCCCCCCCCCATCTCTCTGGCACTCCGAACAGCGTCGCTGCTTTCCTTCCTGCTGAGCATTTCACAGGCTTTGTTATTCCCCTTTTCCAAATGTTTAATGATGGCTTTAAGAGCTTTCTGAAGAATTTTCCAGCATTCCTTTATTTCTGCAGAATATTCAAGTGAACGCTCCAAGGACCCTGCACCCAGTGGGCACCGCACAAAGTTCTTGGGGATGAAGAGAGAGATTTGTAAACTGTGTTGAGGCCAAAACGTCTTGATCGCAAACGTCCAGTTCCAACCGCAAAAGGGTTCCGACCTGACCAGAAATCTTCCAGCCTTGTCTGTGGCCAGGATGGTCCATTGTGGGGACAGAACTCTCCCGGTCGAGTGTGAATGGGACGTTCTGGGCCAGAATATTAATCCTCAACACACATTCTCTTTTTAAATGGAACACCCCCCACCCCACCCCCGGCCTTCTCGGGGGACACCCCCTCCACCAATCCCTGTGGAAATGCTGCCACACTCACCTCGGCCTCTATTTCAGATTGCCGCTTCTCCAGCAACTTCGCCACCACCATTGCCCGGTGCCGCCCCGACCGCTTGTGGCTCACGGCCCACTCGCAGAGCAGGGCCACTACGGCATCGTCGTCGGGGGAGATCTGCTAGGAGAGCAAGCGGGGTCATGTGCTGGAAGGGCCACGTGGCCCTTCTCCCCTCCTTCGGCCTTTCACCCCACGGCTCTCACGTCCCCCACGAGGCCGCAGCTCAGTGGCCAGGGCCGTTGCTTCTTTCCAGCTGCTGCGCAGGCGGCGATCGTCAGCTGAAGAGCCTCCGCCCCGCAGGGACCACCAGCCTCCGCCAAGCCCTGCTAGCTGTCCTGTGCCCTGGTTTAGGCCTCTGTCTCAGCAGCTGGCGTTCAGGCAGTCTCTCTGGACACGGGGGCTCCCTCTGGCCACCATGGAGACCTCTCCTCCTCCATGAATATAATTCGCCCATTTTAAAATGATTTAGGCTAGAAGCCATT
This sequence comes from Charina bottae, assembly GCA_023362775.1. Lineage (NCBI taxonomy): Eukaryota > Metazoa > Chordata > Lepidosauria > Squamata > Charinaidae > Charina > Charina bottae. The sequence goes on along the minus strand of JALMGJ010000018.1, from coordinate 22,032,734 downwards.
ACCGCCTCCCGGCAGCAGCAATTCAAATCTGGCTATCCTGAATCAATTGCGCCATCTTAATAGCACTGTTTTGGCAGCGCACCGTGTGCTAGCTGAGAGAACACCCTGCAACGGCCCCTGGATGCAGGCGGCATCCCCGTCCAGAGCCACCTCCTCCGATTGTGCCCTGTTCCTGTTGGCGCCTCTTTCCCCGTGGCCGATCACAGACAGAAAAGCCCGAGTCCCTTTCCTTCCGCTACCTCGTGAGTGTCTTTGCTCGGTCCTCCCCCGAATATCCTGTTGTATAGGGAATCCAGCGAGTTGCTGAAGTCTGAACGCTCAAAACTGTGACTGTCGAGGACCTCTAAAGTGTGGAGCACCCGGCTTATTGTGAACCCTGGAACAGGAAGCAGGAGAACAGAGGCACGGATGGAGTGCCGGACAGCAGGTGGGGAGCCCATCTGCGATCCATCCGCAGGGAGGAAGTGTGGCAGAGTTTTAGGGGGTGTTACCTGCAGTGGCTTCCTGGCATTTGTCGAAGGACCAGCGTACTTCCACGGCCTGGCCACGCTCCTTGATCTGCTGCTCCGTCTCCCGGAGCCTGGCTCGGACCTGGCGAGGAAGGGACGTCAGAGAGAGGCCCCGGGGCCCGCAAGGATTCTGGGCTGGCCCAAGGAGTGAGGGATGGGGCAAGCCTGGCACAACATCCCCGGGTCTCTCTCTGCAGCTGGCACCCCGAGGGCTGGAGACGAACCAGACCGAGAGGTGGGCTGCTGCTCACCTGCTGTATGAAGCTCGCGTTGACCCCTGGCATGGGCAGGTTTGAGGGGGCGATTGGCAGATGATCGAGGGGAGAGCCCGTCTTGATTCTGCTGTCAGTGAGAGAGTAATGCCAGACAAGGGCGCTGGGGCAGCACAGGACAATACTCTGAAGGCAGAGGAGAAGGGAGGAGGCGAGGCGGATGTTGAGCTCTCTAGAGCGGCGGGACGGTTGCCGAGACCGCCATCCCCCCACCCGGGGAGGCCACCTGTTTCCTGTGGTCCCCGCACTCAGACGTTCGACAGTTCCCCTGGTGCTCTCCGATCCCCATCCCCAAACGCTCCCTGTGTCCTCTTACCACCCTTCCTTCCTGCGTCTCCCAGTAGTGAACCACACCTGCTGGGGTTTTAAGGGCAAGCCCTGTCCCCGGCAGTGGGCTGCGTACGTAGCTGGGCAGTGATAAGGGAACGTGCCCAGCTGGGCTGTCCTGAAAACAGCCCGACATTCCCCATTCCTTCCCGCAGTGAACCTGCCAGGAAAAGTCCGAGGGATTTCCCCCCGCTCCTTCTGAAGGGCTTTCCTCTCAAGCAACGCCCCAACCGCAAGCACCGCAAATGCACCTCTCGCCTCCTCCCGACCCGCTAGACATCTGCAAGGGCCAAGCGCCGGTCCCACCTTCACCACTTGCCTGGAGGATGCAGCTGAGCCCGAACACGACCGGGCGATGCTGGGGACACAGCAGCAGGTCGCTGAAGGGGCTGGCGGATGAGTTTCCCGCAGCTGGCTGGGGAGTGGGGGTGGAGGGGAGCGCAGGGGCCGACTGGGATGGGAGATGGTGGGCCGGGTGGCCACCGCTGGCGTCCAACAGAATGGCAAGCCGGCGGGTGCAGAAGTAAGCCAGGCGCCTGGACAGGTAGGCGGACTGCACAAACTCGCTGGAATACTGTTGCGGGGGGAGAAGAGGGCAGGAGAGGAGGCTCAGGGCGGGGGGTCAGCTTGGCCAGGAAGCCCCCTGCTCTCCGGGGCCTCGCTTCCCACAACTGGCCGGGCAGTCCTTCAAGACCTGGCGCACGAGCTTCCCCCCTCCGCATTACGTGCCACTGGATCGACGTAAGGCGCCCACTCCGCTAAGGCCTTCCCCTCCTCGTAAGGCCTGCTCCCGCTTTCCCATTTCACCCCTGGAGTTCCAAGCAAGCCCAGGTGTCGCGGGGGGGGGGGGGGGGGCTGACCTGCAGCAGCAGAGGTAGGAGCAGCTTGAGGAGCTCATCCTCGCCTGGGCGAATCTTCTCAAAGCACTCCAGCACCCAGGTCAGGAACTCATGCCGGTCCAGCATCCCGTCCTGGAAGAAGCCAGCCGAGCCCCCGAGTGAGGCGGCGGGTGGACCGAGCCCGTCTCCAACCCGCCTCCCGCCACGGGGGAACCGGTCACGGCAACCTCCCCGCCCCGCCTTCACCTGGAACATGAACATGGCGAGCTTCTCGTTGTAGTCCCACTGCTTCACCGAGTGCTCCACCTCCTGGGGCATGATGCTGGAGGGTGAGCCGCAGGCCTGCGCCAGCAGCTGCCGATGGAAGTCGGCAATCTTCTGCAGCTGCTCCCACAGAAATTTGGTGATTATCTGCGTCCACTCTGGAAAGGGAGCGCAGCGGTCAGCAGGAGAGACGGGGCTGGACCCGGCGTGGGACGCAACGTGCTTTTGGCGCAGGGGGGAGGAAGGGCGGCGAAGGGGGGAGCGCCACGCCATCCTGGGGACGCGGGTGCAGAAGAGACGGCTGCCGTGGAAGGAGGCGGAGAGAGGCCCAGATCACCCCAACCCGGAGCACTACGTTGATCCTGGGGGAGCTCGAGGCAGGAGCAGCAGCCCTTACCGCTGAAGGGGTCAACGACGTGCCGCTTCTTCACCTTCGTCTCCGTAATGGCAGCGTAATAGGCGCAGGTCATCTTGATCAGCCAGGCAGCTCTCATCACCGGCACCGTGTGCTTGGCCAGGTAGCCAAAGATCTCTTCCTTCTTGCTGAATATGGGCACCTGCAGGAGCGCGGAACAGGACGAGCGCGATTCAGCCACGGCCACGGCCACGGGCGGTTCTGTCAGAGGCCGAGCAAGGAGGTGCACTTTGCCAAGGCAGCCCGGCCACCGACCTCGACCGCTCACGGATGCTCCGGGTGGGCCTCTTGGCCTCAGCCAGCCCTAGCTCAGCGCGTCCCCTCTTGATCCCGGGGGCCTTGGCAGCACAGTACCTTTTTAGCCAGGTGGGTGAGGGGTTTGGTGCCAGCCAGATCGTTGAACCAATTGTTAATCGCGCCCTGGGAGCGAGCCGTCACCAGCCAGAAGTTATCCTTTTGGTTCACCTGTGGTTTCCGGCGGCCTGTGTCGGGCAGCGTGTTGCAGCGCAGCTTTTCGGCAATGATGCTGCTGAAGTTTGAACTGATCTGGGAAAGAGGAAAAGGCACTTACGGCTCTTCTTTGGCCACGGGGCGCCCCGTGGAAGCACCGGCCCTGCTTTCCCTCGAGAGCAACAGCCCGGTTTCATCAGCGCAGGGTGCCTCCAGCTCCACCATTAAAGCTTCCAGGAGAGCCACCAAGGACCAATGGCTCCTCCTCCTCTGCATAGCTCCCTCTCCCTCTTTTTGAGAGGCTGGGGTTTACCGAGGCAGCCCCACGGGAGCCTGAAGGCACTGCTAGGCCAGTGAGGCCTGCCGGGCAGCACAAGGTTTTCAACATCCTTTCACCAGCTGCCCCTCCATTTCCTAATTTCTGCTGCCCAGAGCTCCCCCTACCCACGATGTCATCAGAATCCAAACACCAGATTCAGGGCAAGGGAGCGGCCAGCAAGCGTTGGCATGGGCAAGCAAGAATGGGCAGGTGGATCCCGGGCTTCTTCCGGGAGTCTATGCCTCCCCATCGCGGTTTTCAACTAGGGATGAGTAACGCAGGAAGCCGGGACCAACCGGCCCAGGGCTCATGGTCCGGGCCGCCCCCTCCTGAGCTCTGACAAGGGTCAAGCAGGTGCGCCCCCACAACGGTCCGCAGGGAGACCTCACCTTGGCAGGGTTGAAGTTGACGTTCTTGGCACTGCCATGTTCGTCTCCAGAAACGGCCGGCTGGTTGTTGAAGCCCTGCTTCACGTTGAGAGCTGTGAGCTCGTCCTGGGGGAGAAGAGCGAGAGTCACCCAGAGCCCCCCGCTGGGGAGGGGTCGAGAGACCGCGGCCCCTCTTGCACGCCAACCCTTGCGCCCCATGTGCGGAGGGGCAGCCCCAGGTTAGATGCTGGGGGGACCAAAAGACTGGCTCCCCTCCTGGAGAGAGGCTGCTTATTTTGTTGTTTATTCGTTCCATCGCTTCTGACACTTCGTGACTTCGTGGACCAGCCCACGCCAGAGCTTCCTGTCGGCCGTCGCCACCCCCAGGAGTCCGTCACCTCCAGAATATCATCCATCCATCTTGCCCTTGGTCGGCCCCTCTTCCTTTTGCCTTCCACTTTCCCTAGCAAGTTTTGCTGCTTATTATTCCTTGTTTATTTGTTATTGGTCAGAAACAGCCAGCGGGGAAGAGGCAGTTCCCCAAACCCCGCCTGTCCGGGCAGGCCTCGCCCAGCCACCCCGAATGGGCCCCTGAATGCCCGCTGGGCAAGGGGGCCCATGAGAATGGAACCTCCATAGCCAAGAGCAGCTGCCTCCGACCGGCAGCCAGACCCCGGAGGGGGGCGGGGGCGGGGCTCGCGTGGGGAGCGGAGGGCCCTCCGCGGGGCCCCGCAGCGCCGCGGCCGGGGCCCCCGCCCGGGCCCTCCGCGGCGGCGCCCTTCTTCCTCCGGGCCGCGGGGGGCGCTGCGCCCGCCGCCCTCCCCCGCCGCAGGGGGCGCCCTCCCGGCCGGGGTCGTCCCGCGCCCCGCCTCACCTCCTTCTGCTTGGGGTCCTGCGGGTAGACGTCGGGCGGGCCCAGCCGCGGCCGCTTGAGAGGCCGGTGCTCGTAGCTGAGGACCCCGAAGGCCGCCATGGCCGGGGAAGAGGCCCTCCCGGCCGCCGACGAGACGCAGGCCCGGCCACCCGGTCGGCGGCGCGGAACCAGCCGAGCCGGGCCGACGGCTGCCGGAAAAGGCCGAGCCCGGGGTCGGGGCGGGCGCGCGCCGAAGCCTTCCGAAGGGCGGGCTCGGCAGCGTAGGAACCGAGCGGAGCCGGAATGGAACGCTTGCGGCTCCGGGGGGCGCGGAGGACAAAAAGGAGAGCACCGCGGCGGCGGTCGGAAGCGATGACGTCGCGGGAGCCGAAAGGGGGCGATGCGGAACGAAGTGGGAACCCAGCGCCTCTCCCGAGGCCCTCCCTCCCCGGAGCCAGGGGCGGAAATTGCCGAGGGCGGGCGGAGATGCCCGAGAGCAGCGCCGGCCTCCGAGGAGAGCGGGCGAGCGTCTCCCCCTGCAGTTCCGCCTCGGTCACTGCAGCGCCCCGCCGTTGAACAGGTCGAGCTGGAGGCGGTACCGCGAGATTCGCTGCGGGCTGTTGCCCCTTCGGTCTCCCTGCCTTCTCGCCCGCACCTAGGAGCAGCGGGATTGTTCGGGCGACGTGGGCTGTGCACGTAGCCGGTGGCTGTGCACTTAAGGACGGTGGTGCAGCACGATGCGGAAACCTGCCAGGGGCGGGTTTTGCCCCCCCCCCCGTAAATTTGCCTCATCCTCTGAGCAGATTCTTTGCACGTGGGGACGCCGATCGGCCGAGCGGGGGGTCCTGGCGCCTTGAGCGGGGAGGCGATGATGGAGGCGGGGGGAGAATGTCTGCCCAACCCGCCCAAGCGGGCAATAGCAACCACAACAACGTTTCTTTTCCCGGCATAGATCTCCACCTACCCCTTTCTTCGCATTGTTTTTGCTAAAGACACCCAAAGTTCCCAAGGGGGGCGACTTTGCTGCCAGGAAGGGGACTGAGGCCCCCCTCGCTTTGCCCGCCTTGTTCTCCTCCAGATGCTCTCAAGGGGTCTCCTCAGGTGTGCCCCCCCCCCCCGGAAAACAAAGCCTGAGGGCATCTCCATGTCTGGGCTTTCAGAGTAAGTGGGTAAGGCAAGACCTTCATCCTTTCTGCCCCAAAGGTGGCTTCCCAGGCTGCTTGGAAGGGGGAGATCCCCCGAAGGTGGTACTGCAGTGGGTGGAGGGCGGGCGAGGGGGTCTTGGGTGCCCCCCATGAGAGCCTCCTCTGCCTTGCAGCCCTTCCAGCTTCCCACCCAGCGTTTCTCAGCAACTCTAAGATGGGTGGACTTCAACTCCCAGAATTCTGGGAGTTGAAGTCCACCCATCTTAGAGTTGCTAAGGCTGAGAAACACGGAATCCCACCCTTCCAAGGCAGGATTGGGGACGAGCCCTTCCCGGGTGTCCTGCTCTGGGTGACGGTCAGCTAATTCCTCCTCCTGGTGGTTCCAGGGCAGGGTCTCCCCAAGGCTTCAGCCGCCTCTGGAAATCCCCACGGGCCTTCGCCCTGCGCCGCCTCAAGATTTCACCCCAGAACTTTCCACAGGAAACTGGTGATGACGGAAGCGATATGTTTCAGCCACAGATACACTTTCAGCTCACATCCCCCCTGCTTCGAGGAGCGCTCCCAGCACGCAGCGGCTCCGCAGCAGCAGCTCTTTCTCGTACAAGAGGATGAGGGTCTCGGCCTGTCCGGGGGTTGTGCTGGGGCTGCTCCTGCTGCTGGGCGACCCGGGCGAGCAGGTGGCGGGCACCTCGCAGGCAAAAGGTACCGGAAGGTGGGAGGGTGGGGGGAGGGCAGAGCCTCAGCCCCACTTCCCACATTCTCCCTGAACTTTCCATTAAGGAAGGAGGAAGATCCATCGGGTTGGCGTTCCCTCCAGCTTAACACTTCGTAGCTGAGGTGTAACGAGCCTTGGCTTCACGTGTTGGGCGGCTGTTCTCTGTAAACCATCATTTGTGGCTTAGCATACAGGTGGACCCATCTGCGGCAGTCCAGCCAGGGGGCCGTGGCTTGGCTCAATTGGCGAACCACCGTAATGCTGCTTTTCTCTAAATCAGTCCAACCGGGCCCCCTGAGAGTTGATATTAACCTTGGAAACGTTGAGAAGCAACAGGTGGCGCGGGAGAAGGGAGGGCATGCTTTGGGGAACGGCGTTCAGCACCCCACACGGAACTGGGTCACATCCGGGGAATCTGGACACTGCCAAAGGGTTGTGTTAGGAGAGGGCACTGCTGAGCATACTGATCTTTGAATCGAGGAAAATAAATTATGAACGCCAAAGAAGGGGGGAAGAGGAGAACCAGGCCCTCCGAGCAGAAGCACAACAGAGCTGGTCGAGATCTCTGGAGCCTTGCAAGGGTCTCTAGCAAGAGAGTCGGATCTCAGCCCTTGGGCAGACCCCGATTGCCCAACGAAGGAAGGAGCCCCCGGGCTGGAGGGCAGGACGTCATGGAGGCGGCAGATGTCTGTTCTTTCTTCCCACAGTGGAGTGCGTTTGCCACAACGATGACTATGTGATCTGTGACTGGGGCAGCGAGCAGAAGCCAGATACCGACTACTCCTTCTACTTCGGGTAGGTGCCCTTTGCCTCTTTCGCACACTGGACTGCGCCCCCTTTTCCAGCTCCAGCCGTTCCTTCACCTCTTGGCCACAAGCTGCAGCCGGCCGCCGCCTCCCTCCCTCGCAAGGGGCAGGGCACCTCAGGCCGATGTTGCACCGGGCCTGGCCGGGACACGGAGCGCCTTCCGCGGAATCGCCCCTCCTGCTGCGGAAGGGTCAGCCGCCGCTTGGAGATTCAGACCGGCCAAAGGTCACGGTCATCTTCTCATCCTCAAGCAGGCAGCAGCACCCACCTGGCTCTGGCTGCCCTAAGAAGCCAAGCAGGTCAGGGCTGGCGACCCCCTCGTGAAGTCGCAGGGTTGGAGGTAGACGGGAAGGTCCTCCAGCATCTCGGAAGGCCATGGCCAACCGCTGCCACGGCGGCACTGCGTTTCCAGTGCCTGCACGGCCAGCCCAGAGCTGCCAACAGAAAAGGATCCAGACTCGCTTTTCTGTGCCCAGGTATGAAGGAACCGGTGACCCCGTAGCGGAGTGCCAGGACTACATCCAGACAGGGGGGCTCAACGTGGCGTGCCGGTTCAGTAATTACGATCTGTTCCTCCACTTGAGAACTTACATCAATGGAAGTCACGGGAGGATTATTCCCACTCAACCCATACTGCTGAATAACCGAGGTATGGACAGTTACCGCACTACAAACTCATAAGCAGGCAGTCTGTAATTCAAGAGACGAGGGGGCCCAGCTTCCTAATCTGCCCCATTGGGACTCACAGCCACCCCTGTTTGTTCCCCTCTGTGCTTTAAGGGCCAACCATTTCCTCTCAGTAAAGCCTCCAGTCGATTCCAGTTTCTTTTTTTATCTTGCTTGTGAATTCATTCTCACCCTAGAACATAGCTTTCCAAACTGTGTGTCACAACACAATACTGTGTCGCCTGCGTGTGTCTGCCCAGGTGCGTTGTGTCAAAACCCGGAAGTGCTGATGGTGCGCTGCCGCTGCGCACAACCACACACATGGCAGCGGGCCATCAGGGCTTTTGAGTTTTCGCACGGCACACCAGGACACCGCTGCCGCCACCGCTGTGGCGTGTGAAAATCCGAAAGCGCCGCGGTGGCGCGCAAAAACCCGGATGCACCGCTCCTGCGGCGCTTCCGGGTTTTCTCGCACGCCGCCGTTGGTGTGTCGCCACGGGAAAAGTTTGGAAAGCCCTGCCCTAGAACACGGCTTGGAAACAGTCACCCAAGAGTTCCAGGAACCCCTAATGATGGTGGTCACAGTAACATCACTGTACAGGTAGTCCTCGCTTAACGACCACAATTGGGACCAGGATTTTGGTTGCTAAGTGAAGCAATCATTAAGTGAATCTGACCCGATTTCATGACCTTTTTGCGGTGGTCATTAAGTGAATCACCGCAGGTACTAAGCAAACCACGTGGTTGTTAAGCGAATCACGTGGTTCCCCATTGATTTTGCTTGCCAGAAGCTGGTCGGGAAGGTAAAAAATGGCAGTCATGTGACCACGGGATGCTGCAATGGTCATACATGTGAACCGGTTGCCAAGCACCCAAATCGTGATCACGTGACTGCGGGGAGACCGCAACGGTCATAAATGTGAAGACTGGTCATAATTCAGTTTTTTCAGCACCATCATAAGTCCAAACCATCACTAAACAAATGGTTGTTATGTGAGGACTACCTGTATTCACTGCAAAGGTTCCTCTGTTCTTTGTCTTTTGGGGAGTTGATTTTGTGATGGCTCGTTTCCCCCCCTATAACATGCAGCAAAAGCACTACCAGATTTAAATTCTACTATGTTTTTAATTAAAAGTGTTCCGTTTTCAGGTTCTGCCCCTTTTATTACTTTCTGCCCACCACAACAGGGAAGTTTACCCCTTAATTGACTTTGGTGTGTTAGACAACCTTTCCTTAAAAGAGAACTGGAATTCCTTGTATATTTAATGTTTTTCCTTTAAAGAAGGAAAAGAAACCAGTCCTTAAAATCTTCCCAGGGCTTCCACCAAGATGCAGAAGTTGACTGCTTATTGGTGAGCTTTGGAGGCTACCCGACTCCAGGATGACTCTGGGCGGCTTATGCTAAAGAAAAAAAAAGACAATAAAGAGAAATAATAAATACATAGAATTAAGGAGAATTAAGAAGAAATTTCTCAGCTGCAGGTGACAGGAAGTAATAAAACGGGCTGCATTTGTAGCAGGAATCTCCTAATTCTTCTAAATCTTGTAAACAACTTTTAGAACAGGACTGATTTGTGAGTTTATATGACGTGAAAGATTCTTGATGATGGGGGAAGGGCATTACGAATAATGGAGCGTCACGTTAAATGCTATCTGGAATTTAATTGTGGGAAAACTGAGGCACTGTTTTCCCACAGTTAGATTCCAGATAGCATTTAACGTGACGCTGTATTACAGCAGTGGGAACCCTTCCTAACCTCCCAGCTCTCCCCCTGCAGTGGATTCCCATTGTCCTCACTTTTGTGATTCCCGCAAAGTTGCCAGCCCCTGGGGCCCCAGTTCCAGATCCAAGCAGAGGGGAGCCGAGGGGCATCAGGGGCCGCTTGGTAAGATTGGCCAGAGGGAGGGGCTGGCTTAGATGCCAAGGCTGCCAAGGAGCTGATGAGCTCTGTTGACCTCTGAGCGCGCTGGTCCCTAGTTGGCCTTTGCTGGAACCGCTCTGTCCCTGAAAGGGAGAGGTTCGAACCTGGGCCGGATAATGCCTGTGGTTCAAGCTCCTCTCCCACCAGAGCGTCATCTGAATTTCCTCTTCTAGTGAGACCCGGCCCACCTTTTAACCTCACCATCCACAACATGAGGAACCACCAGCTGCTCCTGACCTGGAAGTCCCCGTACAAAAAACTCAAGTGTTTGCAGCATGCGGTCAGCTACAAAAGCAACAAGGACACGCACTGGACGGTAGGGATGTCGCGCTGGCTGAATGGGTCAGTGGCTGGTGGGGGCTGGTTAACTGCTCCTGCTTCCAGTAGGGAAGCTGCCTTCGTCTGGGGCAGCAAAAGCACCCACGGCCTCTTGGCATCTCTGAGACAAACTACGACGCTAGAGCTCGGCCTTTGCAGGCTGCCCGCCATTTCATTAGAGGCATGATAGGAGCTGAACGTTTGTCCCGCGTTGCTTTCCAGGAGCACCACGTAAATACCATGGAGTTCCAAATCCCCAGCGTGGATCATGAGAAACTGTACACCTTCTATGTCAAGAGTAAACTGCACAACAAGTGTGCAACCACAGACCTCTGGAGCCAGCCATCCAAATCGCTCTCGTGGGGAAAAGGTAAGCGGGGAGGACAGGACAGGTTTTCTGCCTCAAAGAGCTGAGAAAGGGAAGCAGAAAGAAAATCCAGCCGGCCGCCGCCTCCGCCTTTGGGCCCTGCAGCTGGGAGCCTCGTGCTGTTCTGCAGGGGCGACTCATCCTCCGATTGTGCAGGCACATCGTGCCGAGTCATTGTTCACTTACCTGTAATTTATTGAAATGCCATAATTTGCTGGGTTCCCACAAGATGCTTATCTGTGAACTATGCTTTGCAATCTTCCTTTTGGCTTAGCGTGTCCTGCAAACCCCCCTTTGAACAAAGGACGAGGCTCCCAAGGTGCCCTCTAGGGATTTGGGCACCGTGCCAAGGTGGATCAGAGGGCCTCCTTGCTCCTGGGTGGGTGTCCGCAGCCATGGCAACCCCTTTTTTGATCCTCAAGGCAAGAGCAGCCAGAGGAGCAGCTCCGGGGCAGATTCAGTCGAGCAACAGCCGCTCCATGCAGAGCGAATGTCATGGCAAATAGCATACAGGTGGTCCTTGGTTAACTATGGCAATTGGGACCGGAATTTGCGACACAGTCGTAAAGCACGACATCACGTGACCATGCCGCTTAGCGACAGCACTTCCGGTTGCCGTCGTTAAGCGAATCCTGCGCTGTCATTAAGCGCAGGCTTCCATATATATACAATTCATCAAATTTATACAGTGCATTAAACCGCGTGTGTAAGGGGAGGGGGTAAGGGAACCGACTCTTCTAAGGCTCCGGACTACATATCCCAAGATGCCTTGAGCCGGCTGCTGACGTCCTTGTAGATGTTACTTCTGGGTCCGTCGTAACCGCTGCCATTCGATCTTTCCTCCGGTGGAACCGACTCCCGACTGGACGCCAGCAAATTTCCCCACTTAAGGTGGTACCCATTTATCTACTTGCTAAGCTTTCGAACTGTTGGGTTGACAGGAACATCACGTGGTCACCATTTGCAACCTCCTGCCAGCTTCCCCAACGACTTTGCTTGTCGGAAGTGGGTGGTGAAGGTCGCAGATGGTGATCCCATGACCGCGGGGAGGCTGCAACGGATGGAACTTCGAGGACCAGTCGTAAGTCCCCCTCATTCAGCGCCCTCATAAGTTTGAATGGTCACTAAAGTGGTTGTTAAGTGAGGACTACGTGTAGTGAATTCAGAACCTGGTCAAGAGGGCAAAGGAGGAATTGCAGATGGGAGGCACTGTGCAAGCCAAGATCGAGGCAGCAGAGAAGAGAGCTGCTCTTTCTCCTTTGGTCACATTTATGTATTAAGATTTAGATGACTTTGCAGACTCCATCACCAGCTTCTTGTCTGCCAACGAGCCTCCAGAACAGCGTCGGCCCAAGTCGCCCTTCTTTTTCTTTGGAAATTAGAGCAACTGGTTTGCTCTGTCCAGCCCGTATCTATAACCCCTGGAAACCTTTCTGTTCACCTTACGAACTACGGTCGAGAAAGAAGCAACGGAGCATCGAAGTCCAGGGCTGCTCCCTCTGTTCTGGAGAAGCCCTGCTGGAGCTGATACGGCGGGTGAGGGAGGGGCTTGTCAGGAGCAGGTGCTGCTCCCTCTGCTGGGCACTGTTAGCATCTGCCTTTGTACCACTCCCCTTTATCCCGTGGCCCAGGAGAAGACTGACGGCGGCAAAGCACCTTCGTCCCGTGCGGACATATCCAGGAAGTCGGCAGAGTCCAGCTTGACTTAAAGAAGCCTTTTCCTTTAATAATGATCAATAATAATTTATTAAACGTGGGTGTCGCCCAATTCTCAACGACCCTGATCAGCTCACAATGGTCAAAGAAATTACAATAAAATCAATACAAGATCAAGATAAAAGATGGCAAGCACGATGAAGCGAGGGGTCTCAGTGTCCCTCAGCAGAGGCCTGGGTGAAGAGCCTTTCATAGTCCAATGCCGGGTGGGGGGTGGATGGAACTGCCAAACATAAAAGGGCGGGGACCCTTTAAAACGTCCCTCTAACTTCCACCTGTCTCCAGTCCACCTATTGGCTGTTACAGGACAGGTACGGGCTGTCTGATAGATCACTGCAGGGGAACTTCGCTGCCAGGTGAACTGAACTCAAACGGGGGATGTGCCAACCCTTGGGTGGTGGGCTTTCTTCCATGCCCACAGTGCTGATGGGGCCAGGCGATTCCGGTGCCTTCTGTCCCATCTCTGGAGGTTTCGGACTGTCTTGGGCTGGTGGGGAGAGAGCCAGAAGTTTGAGGTGGCCTTCAAATAACGTGGGAGAGCTTGTGACTGGCACAGGCACTCGGGGAGCAGATGCCTCTAGCGCTTGTTGGCGTGTTGAGAGGTGGGGACGGTGTGAGCTGCTTCTCTGAGGTCCTGTCCGTCCCCACCCTGCCTTCTCCTCTGCAGAAGACGCGTCCCCCTCCCTTCTGAGCATTGTGATCCCCTTGGGCGCCTCCCTCATTCTGCTGATGCTGCTCTTGGCCGTGGTGCAGTCGGAGAGGTGAGCGGGGCTGCTGGGTGAGGCGGGGGGCCGAGGGCTCTTTGGGGCGAGGGGCTCCTGGGTTGGAACTGTCGGTGGGGAAATGGAGCTGTCTTGCCCCACAGCGTGGCCCGCCAACAGAGGGAGATGCCCTCTACATCCCCCACGTCACTTATCCTGGTCTGGTGGGCTAATTGAGGCAGGGGGCTGGAAATGGCACTCGTCTGGTCCCCCATTTGTCTTGGAACCCAGTGTTGGACACAGCCCATTAACAGCCACCGAGGGGACAGAGGTGGTCCAGATGAGCCAAAGGAGGCCTTAAAAAGTGCATATGTAATGACTTCCCTGCCCTCCTACGATGCCCCATGGCCATGCCATCTGGGAATGGTGGAAGGAAGTTCCCCACCCACCAATTGCCTCTTTGGACGGTCTTGCGGCAGACTCAAGACTGCTTAACCAGCCCCACAAAGCCCAGTCTCTTCAGAGCAGTGGGTCTGGCACTGAACAGCAAGACTGCCATTCACGCTACAGAACAATTTTCAGCATAGAGTTACGAGGTCACTTTTCCCCCATGCATCAGAGAGCCAGTTTGGTCTAGTGGTTAAGGTGCTGGGGTAGAAACCAGGAGACTCAAGAGTTCTAGTCCCGCCTCAGCCCTAGGAAGGAGCCAATGGCAAACCAGGAGACTGAGAGTTCTAGTCCCGCCTTAGGCACGAAAGCCGGCTGGGGGACCTTGGGCCGGTCTCTCTCTCTCAGCCCAACCCACCTCACAGGGTTGTTGTTGTGGGGAAAAGAGGAGGAGGAAGATTAGGTATGTTCGCTGCCTTGAGTTATTTATGAAAATAATAAAGGCGGGATAGAAAATAAATAGAATAAATAAAAATAAAATAAATCTTGTCACAGATTTCTAAAAATGGAGCCACGCTGTGCGTCAGCACCCTGCCCCTTCCTCCAGCAGAGGCCAGGAGGGGTCCTCGAGGAAACCGCATCCAGCCAGGGTGACCACCAGTTTGACTTTCCCAGGAAATGCTTCTCTCTGTAGCATCTCGGTCTTAAAGAGATGCGTGAAAGACGTAGGGAGGAGAAACGCGAATCCCGCTCCACCTCCTAACCGGTCTAACGTTTCTTAACAGGGTGTGGGTGGTCCTGATGCCCAGGATCCCAAACCCCAGCAAGAAGTTTGAGGATCTCTTCACTGCGTATCAAGGCAATTTCTCAGTAAGTCTGGCAAAGCTTAAGACGTAGCTCAGCTTCAGGCTCCCAGGAAAATGCAGGTGCTTTCTACTGTGCGCGAGTGAGAAGGAGGTCCGGCGGGCCGCCTTGCAGCCCAGGCTTTGGCGCTGCTCGCCTGCAAGCAGGGAGGGGGTCCCAGTCCAGAAAGGAAACCAAGCGTGGGGAGGTGCGAAGGGCCCGCTCTCGGGTGCCTTTCCAACGTGTCCTTTCTTGCCAGGAATGGGCTGGGGTCTCCAAAGACGCGGTGGACAGCTTCAAGCCCAACTATTTCGAAAACATCTGCTCTGTCACTGAGCTGCTGCCCAGCGGGGGCTACCTGTCCGTCAGCAGCGACACCGCAGTCAAGACCGGAGGGGCTCCTGGCCTTCTGGCGGACCCTGTTCCCAAGGCCCACCCAGACACAGCAGCATTCAGCGCCTGAGTCTGCACATGGCTTCCCCAGCCTCCAGAGTGGCCCCCCTGCCTGTTATTCGTAATGGGACCGAAGAGGAAAATTCAGCCTGTGGAAGTAATAACTCGAGCGGCCCCTGGGCTGAAAGAACGTGCCGCCAGTGCCTAAGCCAGTGTTTCTCAACCTTGGCCACTTTAAGACGTGTGGACTTCAACTCCCAGAATTCCCCAGTCCACACGCCTTAAAGTGGCCAAGGTTGAGAAACACTGGCCTAAGCTGATCCCTGGCAGAGCGTCGCCCTCCTGCAGCGGGCTCCCTGCCTCCACCTCCCGAATCTCCCCATTTGAGGATTGGGACCTTCAGCCGTGTTGTGCCACCCCAGGCAGCCTTGGTTCTTCCGCTGACCCCTCCCTGCTTTCCTGCTGCTGCCTGTATGGGTGCATCTCCTACATTGTAATAAAAAGACACCCAATCGTTCTGCCTCCTGCCTCCTGTTTCTGACCCATCCAGGTGTCTCCTCGCCCGTGCCCCCCTCCCGGCAACACAGGCCCCAGTTCGATGGCTGAGCTGTTGGCTCCGGACCCCGTTGTCACTTAGCTGCCTCCGTCTGCATAAGATTTTCATCCAAATATTAATTACAGGATTCTCATCAATATTCATGGTGAAGCTCAAAGCAAAGTATTGTCCAGAAATGTGTTCTCATTAAACACACTGAAGACTTAGAGAGCATTTCATTGACCTGATCTGCAAAGTGTATTAAACCGTTGCTTGTTTAGTTGTTATTTACTGAGCCAACTACAGTTGGCTGGGTTTGCCCAACACACCTGGCCATTAACCGTGGTTTGTAAAGCACAGTTGCTAGGTTTGACTCCCCACCAGAACCAGGCAAAACATATTATGGCTTAGTGCAATGCAGGAGCCGACCTATTATGGTTGACTCGGCAGACTATGGCTGAGGAAACCGCGGGTCAGGGCGCAATGCCTGCCAGCTTGCCTCATAGAGCCGTTCATTATGACATGTCACAATGGCTCCAAGACTGCTCAACAGCTGGAGAACTTGCCAGACATGCCAAAGGTGGCTGGGGCATGTTCATCTGCATCAAGCATGGAGGTAACAAAAGGGGGACCGAGAAGGACCCTGGAGTGGCCATGGGCAGGCAGGTTGGCTAGCCGTCAGCTCCTGTTCCTGTCGGCCCCCGGGATAAAACAAGTGGGGAGGCTGAGGCAGGGCCTCTTGCGACTCCTTTGGGCCAGGCGCAGACCCTCCGAACGTATGCCCCTCCTCCCAGAAGCTGGGCACTCGGAGGCAGAGGTATTGTCAGGGCAGGTTGCAAACCCCACTTGATGCAGCTCCAGGCTCCTTTAAAAAAAACATGTTTTATTAGCCACACAATCTTCACTGTAATCCAGATTTTTTTTTTTTTGTCCTTCCAAAGACTGGAGGCACAAGGCTGGTAGCTGGTTGTGTGGACAAATAAACTTTGGGGCCACGGAATCTATCCCCTGTTCAGTTCAAGCAACCCTGAACGATGGCTTTCCCATCTTGGCTCAGGTGCCCACACCCCTGGGTCACTGGGGGCAATGCCAAGGGTCCGGCCACGAGGAACCCTTGGAAGAAAAAGAGGCCATCAGCACTTCCTCCCTTGGTGTCTGGATCTCGGGGGCCCCTGGCCAAGGGGGGACCCTTGCTCTCCTCCACGAGCGAGCAGCCAAACTTGAGGGGCAGCTTGGAGGGTTGAGGAAAATGGCTACAGCTACAACTGGAACGCCATTCCTCCTCCACTCCCCACTCGCTTATCCTTCCCTCTCCAACCTTTCTTTCTGCTGTGAGGGTGGCTCTGGCTGCCAGTCAGGCCCAGACCTGCTTACGTTCCCCGGGACAGGGCCGCAGAGGCCACCCTTCTGCGCCGGGAAAATGTGTTGCTCAGCAGTGATCGTGGCTCCTCTCCTTTCAGACAACCGGCAGTTCTTGGCCAACATCAATTGCTCCATTTTAATTCTAACACATTACCTGCGTGATAAGGTGGGATTGCACAGGACAGGTGAGAAGGGCCTGGGCCCCCCCAGGGCCAAGGGAGGGGAGTACCCCCCATCATTGGGACACTGGCAGGGAAGTGGCTCAGGAGGGAGCGTGGCTGATGGCCAGGCTTGGTGTCTGCTGGATTGGAACTTGACTCTGCCAAGTGCAGTTCAGGTAACCCTTGAAGGAGCCGCTTGAGTGGTAACTGGTGGGGAAACATCAGTGTCCCTCCAGGGGCATTGACTCGTTGTGATATCCCATTGCCTGGAAATACATGCATACGACCTCATCCATCCATCCATCCATCCATCCATCCATCCATCCATCCATCCATCCATCTACTCAGTTTGCACGGCTTTCCACTCGCCCAGTGAATCTGGGCAGCTAACAACATTAAAAACAACTGGACAATACATCGGTGATGAAAATAAAGCAATAGAGACACACACAACTCTCACAGCACAATAATTCACAAGCTGACAGTTCACCCAACTTCCTGGCCTTGTACCCAAGGGGAGAATCGGGTCTTCAGGCTCTTCAATTTACTCCTGAAATCGATGCTAGAATAAACCTGCAAAGGAAGGGACTGCATGGCCTGATCCTGCTGGGAGAGAACGAGTCTTGATCAGGTCAAGTAGTTGGGAAGGATGTTGGGGTACTCCTGGGAAGCTGAAGGCCCAAGGGGTCTGGCGGGCTCCCCATGGAGCTCAGGAAGGATGGGGGGGGGGCAAAGGCCAGAAGTTCCCCATGGGGGGAGATGGGCGGTTATAGAAATTAAATAAATAAATAAAGGCATTCATCCCTGGGGGGGGGGGGATCCTGCATCCCTACTTCTGCCATTTCTTCTCAGACCCCATTGATCTGTGTGAAGAGAATGGGACTCTGAAGCTGATTTTCCTGGTCAAGTTCCCAGAAGACAGCGCCAGCAAGTTCCTCACCGCACGGGGAACCTACTACGTATGTAAAGTGGAACGTGGTGCCACAGGTGGGTGTGTGCAGGGAGCAGGCGGCGGCCATCAGGGTCCCAGCCCCCCATTTGCTCCAAACAAACTTTCTGGAAAGGGAGTGGGAGGCGGACAGACGCCCCTCATCTCTCCGGAGCACCGTCTTCTCCGGTATCGCTTTGCTCTGCGCAGCTGCCTGGATGGCATCCTCCCTCACCATCGCCTGCCTGCCTCGGTGGGGGGCAGTTTCCCAGCTAGGTCCATAGCAGAGGCCTTTCCCTCCCCTGTTGGCGAACCATTTAACGGGCGATTGGGCCCAGGGGACGGTCTGCATGCTAGCCAGCTACTTCCTGCCAGTCTGGAGGGTAACTTTTGGACCGTTCCCAATTGCAGCTCGCACCAATGAAGTGTTGGGCGTTTGTGCCCAGCTGTTGCGCCCAGGCGTCTTTGCGGACCAAAGCATTCACCTCTGACCTCCAAAGTCTTCGCCAGGATCCCAGCAACTAATATGGGTTTCTCCTCTCCTTCTCTGCAGGGAGCAAAAATGAACATAGCTATCGAGCCTTCCATCCTATCATCAGGTTCCCTCCGCAGGATCTGCTGGGTAGGAGGTCTGCGGGGACGAAACCTCGGCTCGGCTGGCGCTCTGGCCTCCGTGTCTGTGTTCAGGGCTAGTCCCAGCCCTGGACCATGCGGAGCCGAAGTAAACGGAGAAGCCTGGTGGATGGGAGCGGTGCCTTTCCCTTCCAGAGACGGCTTCTACCCCTTGTGAGGAGTGGGCAGAATGGGGGAGAGCTGCCAGGTCAGGAAGAGGGGGTGGTCTAAGCCAACGTGAGCCCTCACAGTTCTTCCCCCTGGAAAGGAAGGAGTGGGGCACTGCTGCTACCCCTGGCATGGGCACACAATGAAGTAGTGGCAACTTGGCTGGCACGGGCATTGCCAGAAAGGGGAAAGATGTGGCAGGACATCGGCTAACAGCTCTGGATCCAAGGGGCATCTGTGATATTTTGGACAGAGACCTTGGAATGATCTAGAGTTATAAATCAGGTGGCAACAGCCTTTTGGTGGCCAGCAGATCACGTAATATTGGGGGGAAGGCAAGAACTGATACAAAAGGGATAGGGCTGGGAGAGACCCTCAAAAGGAGAGCATTTTCTGTATTTCCTGGACTTGAGAAGAGGGGGATGGGATGGGGGAAGTTTTTCCTTTCTTAAAAAACAGTGTTAAAATTTCTGTAGAATTTTGCATATTACTGGCTTCAAAAGTCCATGTGGGACTTCGTACCTCCTCTCTCTGTTTCCCTCTCCACCACCCCATTCTCAGGGGGGCTGAGTGGGAGTGATGCCTCCTTTCCCTCTTAGCCTTCATTCTCTCCTCCCAGCCCCCCCCCCCCATTAGGGAGGATCAGAGTGACCGGCCTTCAGGGCAGTTACTATTATGATTAATTTCACAATAATATATTAAACATATATGCCGCCCACCTCTGGCAGCGACCTCTGCCTCCCCTGGAAATGGAGGCAGAGCCTTTCCTCACCGAGCCCTCACTTGCCCGTAGACTCCCTCCGCAACCAGTGTGAGTTCCTTGAAAAAAGCCGCCTTAGGATCCTCAAGAGCCAAGATGGGAAGAAGCCCCCCACAATGGAATCTCTCTTGTCCTGCATGGCCAATCAGGTGGTGGTAAGTCTCCCCTCTCATTCTCCCTCCCTCCCTCCTCCTTTCCTTCCTTCCTCTGCCCTGCCTAAGCAGATGGACGGAGCTCTGGGCACCACACGGCCGGCCCCCATTGCTCCTGCTGGCCGGTGGGCTCTTCCCTCCCCCTCCCCCGCTGAATTACTAGAAGCCCCATTGATCTGCGCTGTCTCCTCTGTTCAGGGAAAAAGTTCTGGGAAGGCCGGAGCAGGCATGGCCAGCAGCCTAGACGAGGAGGGCTTGCCACGCAAAACGGTGGCCGCCACCAAGGTGAGACTGGAGGCCATCCGGAAGGAAAAGCACCGATGACCCTTGAAAGAGATGCCTGGGGGCGCTTCGGTTCCGTCCCCTCCAACAGCCTCTGTGCTGCACAAAGGGGAGTGACCCTGCCCCCCCGCCCCCCCCCCCCCCGTGAGCTTGCGTCCCAATAAAAGCGCCTTTGGCCCTGAGTCCCCCAGCCCCTCTTCCTCCTTCCCGCGGAAGCTCGAAGCCGGGATCGCTTCCAGCTGCATTGTCTGCCGGCCTGCTTCACATTCGGGACGGAGCTGATGGTGTCCTTTCAGGGCTGATGTCACCAGGGAGGCTCCTGATTGGAGGCTCCAAAGAGAAGCCGCAGCAGAAACGGGATTTGCCAGCCCAGGCTTCAGGAACAGTGCGGGGGCCCCGGATGGACATTGGCCGGCGGGCGGCTGGCTCTTGCCCTTGAAGCTAGCCCACGGGGTGGTCTGGCCGCCTTGGCAGAGTGCTGCAGGGGGCCAAAGGGGGATGCCCTCCGGACCAACCCCTGCCTCCACAGCCAGAAGTGATGAGCTCCGGGTGGGCCCCTTTAAACTCCGCAAGGCCGGCTGGGCACCGAAGGGGCGTTTGTTCCTTCCCCTCCGCACCTGCATCCTGGCTTTGGAGGTCGAAAGCTAGGAAGGGGACGGGTGGGAGGTGGCAGGAAGAACCCTGGGCGTGTGGGGGGTATATTTTAACGCATCTGAATGGAAAGTAGCAACCCATCTGAACATTTCAAGCACCGGACTGCCCTTTTGGGTGCCCGCTCCGTGTGCGGAGCTCAAGGCATTGCTAGAGCGTTGCGTGTTGTCCCGGGGAGGCACGTCTGGCATTCATTCCGCCGCTGCCAAGGGTACCCAGAGACAGTGAAATGCTTGGGGGTCCCCTGCTCCATTCGCTGCCCCTAATGCTGCGGCATAAAAGGGAGAGGAAGCCGTCTTAATCCGGCGAGTCTTGCGCTGCCAGAAAAGCTCGTAAGGAACTGCATGCGGGGGGGGGGGACAAAATGGGGGGGGGCATGCTTTGCGCAGAAGACATGGCAACGGGCAACTACCTGCATTCCTGATAGCGTTCGGCTGTGGTGAGCGCAGGAGGCGGGTCATGCCCACCCCCGGCAGGCACTGACAGGCGGCAAAGGCTGCTCTCGGGTGCGCTGCCCGGTAACGCGCCTCGCCGCTGCTTGGTTAGGGCGCAGGGGATAGGGGCCCGCAGCGAGGCACCGCAGGCGGGTCCCCGTCCAGACCCAGCCAGCGTGGCTCGGAACAGCCCAGCCGTCTTGCGGTGGTTTGCACAGAGGTACCTGTTTTACTTCCCGAGCAGCGTTTGCGCCTGGAGCCCGGCCTCGCAAGAGCAGCTCAGGGCCAACGGCTCTTCCGCCGACGTCCATCCTTCCGGCGGCGGGAGGGCGGCGGTGCCAGCCGGAGGGCGAAGCCTAAAGCTGGGCTGGGCAAGATCCCGGTCGGCCGCGGCTCCTCCGAGCAGCCCGGCCCGGCGGCCCTTTCCGGCAGGCGCTCGCGCAGATCACCGGGTGATTCGATCACGAAAGCACAAATGAATAAGGCACTTCAAATACACACGGAGTGGGTATTTAGAATCGCCTCCCAGATGGAAGTCCTGAAGATGGGGGGCTTAGCCCGGTACAACTAGCGGCCCTTTACCAACCAGGCCGTGCATTATTAAATTTGCGATCTGCGCTGTAAAAAACCATACGCAGGCAGGCGCACCACGCACGGCTTCGCAGAGAAACCGCTCTCCAAACATTCCGAAGACCTTTCTGCAAGATTGCGCCGGGCTCGATTCGAGCCTCCGCTCCGCTGGACCGCCCTCCGCAGGCTCCGCGCGAAAACAGGACGCGGCTCCCTTAAGAGCTGTCAAGGGACACCACGCTGGATCCGCGGCCACGCCCCTTCGCGCTCGCGGGGCGGAGCCTCGCCGCTTGACGGGCAGGGAATTTTCCACTCGGCCCCACGTGGCCTCGCCCTCCGACAGCCGGCCCGGCCCGCCCCCGCCCGCGATTGGCCGGGAGGCCGGCCGGCTCCGCCCCCGCTGCGGTGTATGAACGGCGCCGGGCGGTGGGCACGCCCCCTCGCGCCCCGACTCCGGCTGGGCTGCCCGCGCCTCCATTCTCCCGGTCGGTCGCGGCTGCAAGTCCGGCGGCGGAGGCGGCAGCCCCGGCCGGAGGGCCGGCGAAAATGATCCTCTGCCCCCCGAGCACGGAGCCGCCCCGCGGAAAGCCGTGCCAGAGGCTGCAGGTAAGGGAGCCAGCCCGCCGAGGGGGCGGCCGGGCTCCCCCTGCAGAGGAGCGCCGGCGAGAGCTGGCGCCCGGCTCCCCCGGACGCAGCGCGGCGGGGCTCCCGCTCCGTGCCCAGGGGGCCCCGCAGGGCCCCGCAGCCCCTCGGCCGCAGGCAGCCCCGCCGCGCCCGGGGGTCTCTGGCCAGCCCGCTTGCCCGGTCGGAGGCGCCGCTCGCCGCCGGCCGCCCCGGAAGCCGCGTTGGCAGAGGGCGCGCGCCCCTTCCGCATCTCTCCTCCTGCGGCGCCGCTCGCCCGCGCCCCGCTTTGTCCTGCCCGAGCGGCGGAGGCGGGGACGCGAATGCTCCCGGCCGAACCGCCGCCGGTGGACCGACCTCGGCCCCCCCGCGCTGCCAATCAAACTTGTTTTTCTCGTTCTCCTCCTGCGGTTCGGCGGTCGCGCCGCCAGGGGGCGCCGCGGCTCGCTGGCTGCCGCAGCTGGGACCGGCCGGGAGAGACAATGGACCGGGACCGCGCGGGGGGGGGGGGGGCGCAGAGCCGGTCCAGCTGCTGCTGCTCCGTGGGCAGGGGGGCGTGTTCCTCTAGGCCTCTCTCGGCTCGATTTGTTGAGGGCGCGGTGCCTTCCCCTTTTGGGGAGGGGGTCAAGCCTTTGCTTCTAGAGGGAGCTTGGGTTGCTTCAGCAGAAGCTGCGCCTCCCCCTCCCCCCCCCCCGTTGTCCCAATTTGCTGCTGTCTGAAGAGCCTCTGCCTGGTTCTTTGTTTTGCTTGTCTTCTCTTTGTCTCCCTCCCCATTCAACGTCTAGGGGGTCCGACAGTTGGGGGATGTGGCGCTCTTCAGGGCCAGTCCCAGAGGCGGGTGGGCCTGCCCTCCAAAATCCAGCTCCCGGGCCTCTTTCCAAAATGTGTGTGTGTGTGTGTGCACACCCTGAAAGGAGGACAAGAGGAGGCTCCTCTTGGAGGAGCCCCTGAAGAAGGTGGACAGTCTTCCCAAGGGGCAAGGTGCTCGTAACTGCGGTGGAGATCTCCCCTGGCCTGTTTGCCTTCAGGCTGGCACTGCAGTGGTTCCTCTGCTTTGGCTTGGGGAGGGGAAATGGGCCTCCCCCCACTGCTTCCCCTCTGCCTTCGTTGTCTTTGCCGAGACCCCCAGTTCTGGGCCGGTCAAAGCTGAGGTCCCTTGCCTGAGGCTGGGCGGTGGTCAGATCCTTCTGGGAGGTCAGGTGAAGCCCCTAAAGTTCTGGAGACTCTTCCTGGCAGTTCCACCTCCCCCTTTCCGGCGTTGCTTTAATTTTAGTGCTGGGGGGGGGGTTACAGCAAGGTCTGTAGGAGTGGGAAAGGGCTCAGTTGGCGTGGAGCAGAGTAATTTCCCACTCTGTGTCCCCTCCTCCTGCCCGCAGCCAGCTAGCCCCTGGATGGTCCCTGAATCTTGGGGAGATGCATCCTTAATGCTCTTGGTGGTCAGACTCCGCCTCCCGTCTTCCCTTCCCATTGAAGGCAGCGTGCTTTTCTCCTGGACGGGGGTATGGGCTCAGTAGGGCTGTTTCCTGCTGCTGGGGGTCCTCTGCCTGGCCCCCGGCCCTTGAAGGGCCCCTTGCTAGAAAGGTGGTGGATCTGGGGCCCGAAGCCCCCTTGCTTTCTCTGAGCCGCTCCCTCCTTCCGCAGGGATGGGGCCACTCCTGCTTCACCTGGTGTGGGAAGCAGCTGGGGAGGCGGGTGTCTGAAGGGACCTTCCTGTGCTGCCCACTTGGGGGCTGGGGGAGACCAGTTGCAGATTTGGGGAAAGGCGTGAAATTGGGGTTTGAGACACAGAGACTTCTGTCCAAGGGCTGGCAGCATCTGCTCTGGATATGTCTTGGGGAGGGCCTTCAAAAAATCCTGGGTCTTTGGGGCAAGGGGAAGCTTCCATCTTGCAAACAGCCTTCAAGTACATAGACCAGTGTTTCTCAACCTTGGCAACTTTCAGAGGTGTGGACTTCAACTCCCAGAATTCCCTAGCCAGCATGGCTGGGGAATTCTGGGAGTTGAAGTCCACACCTCTGAAAGTTGCCAAGGTTGAGACACACTGACATAGACAATGACTAGTGAAATTTACATCTGGGGATGGAGGCTTATGTGGGGTTCCTAAAGTTCAGGTGGAGGGCTGCGTGTCCCTCACCAAAGCTGAACAGCTTACTGCAACTGATGCGAGGTGAACAGGTCGCACCACCCACTTTTCCTGGGTTCCGGATGGGGCTTCCACACGCACGATTTTCTTGCCAAAAATATGCCTTGGGCAGAAAAACACAGCCCCCCCCCCCAATCTGCCCAGCCGGGCGTTCCTTCCATGCCCTCGGGTGACATCGGGCGCTGGGCCAGGGAGCCGGTTGCTGGTCTTGCCCCCCACTGCTTGTGCCCCAGTGTCTTGTGGGTCTTCGCCCCAAGGCCCTTCTTCCTGCCGCCCCCCCCCCTGCAGGTGCAGCTGAGCAGGATGAGCTGCGGTGACAAGGAGAGGCCCCCGCAGCTGCTCTTCGTGAAGGCCCTGGCCAGCAGGGGGCGGATTGAGGCCATTGCCCAGCAGATGGGCTACCACCCGCACTACCTGGACAGCTTCCTCCGCACCCAGCACCACCTGCTGCACATGGACGGGCCGCTGCCCTTCGGCTGCCGCCACTTCATCGCCATCATGGTGAGTGTCCAGCCGCGGAGTCGCGGGCGCTGGGCCTGCGGGGCGCGGCCTGGTGAGCGGCCAGAGCTGCTGCTGCGGGCATTGCCGCGCCTGCTCAGCCGGGGCCGCTTGTGGGGCTCGGGGTGGCCTGCTTGCCACTCCTTTTCCTGACCCCTCTGCCCCGACCTCCTCGCCACTCAGAAGCAGCAAATGGGGGTTCCGGAGCTACTGTCGGCTCGGTTCATGAATCCATCCCGGTGGGGGAGGCATGCCCTTGTCCGCTGCAGGACCCCTGGAGATGGTCTCCAGGGTCTCCCGGTGCCCTTCCCAGCAGAGGTGAGGAGGAGAGGCGTGACGGAGGCCGCGCCAAGCAGGGGTCAGGAAGCGCTGGACGGACTGGGCCGGGCGGGCCTCTGAGTCGGAGAGCCGATCCCAGGGGGCAGGTCCCTGGCTCCGGGGGCCTTCCCCACTGATCTTCGCCCGTGACCCTCGTGTGTCTCTCGCAGGCAGCTGCCCGGCATCGGTGTCGGTACTTGGTGAACCTTCACGTGCTGCAGTTCCTGCGGGTGGGCGGCGACCCCCTGTGGCTGAGAGGGCTGGACTACATCCCCCCCAAACTCCGCCGGCTCAGTGAGATTAACAAGGTCTTGGCCCACCGCCCCTGGCTTGTTTGCAAGGAGCACATTGAGGTAATGGACCAGGCGGGGAGCACCCTGAGGGCCTGGGGAGGGGCCAGGAGCAGCATTTCCCCCCGTGGCAGTTTGGATGCTGCTGTGCTGTCTGGGCTCCCAGGGCCTGCCCGCCGCCCCCCAGGGGTGGAAGGAACACGAGCAGCGCTGATGCTTCTGCCCAGGTTGCGTAGACAAGCGCCCCTCCAGTCACCCGTCTTCTGGATGTTTTGGGGTTGGTGCCGTTCACCCTTGCAGAGGGTAGCAAGCTGGGGGCAATGGAGGCAGGGTCCGCATGTCGCATAGGCTGTTTGCAAAGGCAGTTCAAGGGAGTGAAGGCTGCGCGTTCCTCTCCCCCCCCCATCCTTGCCCTGGAAAGGGTGCTCCTCCGCGGCTCAAATTCTTCCATCCCAAATAGCTTCCGTGGGCCAGCACGTTTTAAGCATGACTAGATTGGCGCTCCCTCCCCCAGATAAAAATAAGCGTGCGGAATGAGTCTCTGGGGAGAGGATGGGAGGGGTTTCAGTGAGAAGAGAGTTTCCGTGGATGGTGCTACGAGGCTCGCCCGTCCCGTTCACCTTCTCCGAGGCCGCCAGGGCAGGTGCTCCCCCAGCGTGGGCTCAGGTGTCATCGGTAGCACTTCTCCATGCCAGCCCGTGGCCGTTCACTGTGTCTGGAGGCTCTTGGTCTGGGCAGGGAGGACAGGCGTGGACCGAGGCTTAAACCTCATCCCGGCAAGATTCAGCGGCTGGGTTTGGGAAGCCAGCGTTTCCTCCCGGGCCCCGATCGGTTGGCTTCCCCCATGCAGAGCTGGCTCATAAGCCAGGGGTCTTTGGGAACTTGCGGGTCCTGCTCAGGAGGCCCTGCTTGTGGTCGCTCGTCTCTGCTCCAGCTAGTATCGTTTGTGCAGATTAATTCTGAGAGAGAGAGCGCGGAGCTGCGGGTTGGTCCCTGGCAAAATCCAGAGCTTGCCTCTCTCTTGCACACACCGCGCAGAAGCTGCTGAAGATCAGTGAGCAGAGCTGGTCGCTGGCTGAGCTGGTCCACGCGGTTGTGCTGCTCGCCCACTACCACGCTCTGGCCAGCTTCGCTTTCGGCTGCGGCTGCGAGCAGGACGTCGGCCCGGAGGGACGGGGCTCCCCGAAGCTGGGGCTCCCGGGGAGCGTCTGCTTTTGCGACGTCGGCAACGGCTGCAGCCCGGAGCTGTTGCACCTGAACCGCAAGCGGGTGCGTGCCTTGGGTTCTGGCACGGGCCTGGGAGGGGGGGGTCGTGGTGGGCATGGGCTGCCGCGTCCCAGGCCCCGGTTGTGGGGCACAGGCTGCCCTTTCTAGCTCTGGAGGAAAGAACCGTCTGTGGCGTTTCTCCTCCCTGCAGTCCTTGGACTCCTGCGTGGAGTCTCTTCGGGGGCACGTTCACCGGCTGCAGGTGGGCAGTGAGGCCCGGGAAGAGCTGAGGATGCCTGCCGAGCGGGAGGAAGGTAACGCAACGCCCGCCAGACCGTCCCTGAGTCTGCCGGAGGACGGCCTTGCCTGTGGGCGCCCAGGTGCCTCCTGGGAGGTTTGGGAAACACACCGGGTGGGTCGTGGTGCCTGCGGGCTGACCGGAGGCCGCTGAGGGTCGCCCGCGAGCCCTCTCCCCTGCAGAGCTCCCCTACCGCCCGCATGCAGCCACCCTCTCCTCTCCTCTCCGGGGAAGCCCTTTGCTGTATGGGTCTGTCTTCCAGGCTTCGATGGGGAATTCTCTGGTGCTGCAGATCTCTCCCGCTATGTCCTGGACCCCAGCTTTGGCTACCAGGAGTTTGCCCAGTGCAACGAGGACCAGCCCCAGATCTTCCGTGTGCAGGTGGGGTGCGCCCGGCAACCCCAGAAGACTTCCGAGGGTCTCGGCTGCCCTCCTGCCTCCCCCCACCCTGGGGGCTGCTGACCTCGCCTGCTTTCGCTTTCCCTCACTGGTCCACCCTCCTTCTCGCCCGGGCAGGATTACTCCTGGGAGGACCATGGCTTCTCGCTGGTGAATCGGCTGTACTCGGACATTGGGCATCTGCTGGACGAAAAGTTCCGCACGGTCGACAGCCTCCACAGCTGCTCGATGGCCAAGCGGCAGGGATGCGAACACGCCACCTTCAAGCGGGGCGTCTGGAACTACGTGCACTGCATGTTTGGCATCAGGTGCTCTCCGTCCCTCCTGGGTTTTGGGAGCCTCGCGCCCCCTTCTCTCGCCCACCCAGACCAGCCGTCGAACCTTTCCGTCATTGGCTCTCTGGACGAATGCGGAGTTAGGACTGTGAGGCCGGCTTATTGGGCTTGGGATGGAATTTGTTCCCTGGGTTCTGTGAACGCCTTGCTGTGACTTTCTAAACATTGGCCCGAGGATTCCTGGTCTGTCGGGACGGACAGACCTGGCCCGGCTAGAGCCTCTTTTGGTGCTAAGTCTGGGTCCTGCTTCTCTCCCCCCTCCAGATACGATGATTACGACTATGCAGAGGTCAACCATCTCCTGGAACGTATCCTCAAGCTGTACATCAAAACGGTGACTTGTTCTCCAGAGAAGGTGGATCCCCGGATGTTTGAGCGCTTCTGGAGGCAATTCAAGCACAGCGAAAAGGTGGGTTGTGTGAGTGGAGCAAATGGGAAGAATGAGGCATCCCTTGCTAAAAGCTGGCATCATCCGGGGAATTGGATGCGGGGGCATTCAGAACGGAGGAAACAAAACAGCCCTTTGTGCAAGGCACAGTTAAATTATGGGATTGTCTTTGGCAGCTTTGAACAAGATACAGATCAGGGATCGGCGGCGGGATATGCCCACTGGCACCGTTCTGTGGTAATGCTGCTGGGTCGTCCTTCTGGCCGCCGTTTCCCACAGTAGCACGATCTTGAAAGATTTGCGCCTTATAATTTAAAAAAAACATTTCATACATATATTTTGGTGCCCCCCCCCCGTGGGTTGATGCTGCCCACGGGCAGAAGTGCCTGTCCTTCAGTTTAGAGGACTTCGCGGGGCATCCGGTTCTTTGCGGCCACTAATTCTGGTGCCTCCTGGGCCGTAGCGGCAGGTAGACGTGTGGTGGAGGTGCCAGGGAGCGTGCAGTTGCTGGGCTGGCATTCTGGGAGGTGGCACAAGGCTGCGGGGAGCGCAAGGCTGGGCAAGTCTGGCTGACGTGCAGCAGGAAGGGGGGCTCTGCGCAAGAGAGGCCCTGCCCGGTCTTTACTGTGAACGCTCTTTCGCTTACAAGCAGGGATGGAACTGGGGTCTGCGTCACCCGGGGCAAACATGGATTCCGCACTCCCCCGTGGCTTACTTTGTCATTTTGGCACCCCCCCAGCGCGGCGCCTGGGGCACATGCCCTGCTTGCCCCCCCCCCCGGTTGTGGCCCTGCTTACAAGCCTACGTGGGATCTACCGCCTGCCCCATTGCTTTCCTCCTGCAACCTCTGGCTGTCTGTCTTGGCCAAGGGCGTTCCTGAGCTGCCTCATTTTGGGAAAAATTTGTTTAATTAATTAAAAGTTAGCTAGTTTGTTCAGCTTTGCGATCATAGGGAGCTGATGTACTTGAGGCGTTTACTGGAATGAGCTCTGCGAATCCCGTGCTCCGTGCCCCGTGCCCTACCCTGGGTTTGGCCCGTTGGCCTAGTGGGTTGTCACCCCAGCCACCCCCATCTCCCCCTCCCCGAAGCTTGCAATATTCTCTGCTCTCCACAGTGGTGTGCTATTGGCCCTCCAAGGTGGGCAAAGTCAAGAAACGGGAACGGTGGGCATTCCAGGAACGCTCTTCCTTGGAGCAAGAGAAGAACGGAATCTCGAAAGCCCGGCCCGCTTGTCCCTGTCCTGTCTTCTGCCCAGCAAAGCCGTGGCGGGGTTATTTGGAGTTCCTCCTGTGTTCCCCTTCCTTGTGGCTGAACTGCCTTGTCTGAGAGGTGCCCCCCGCGGCCTGCCCTTGCCCTCCTCGTCCCCAAGGCCAGGCCTGCTCTCCTCCGCTCGTGCAGCGCTTCCTCTCCAGCCGCAGGGGACAGGACAGGCATCCCTGGCTCCTGCGGCTGGGCTGGAGGTCTTCTCTCTGCTCCTGCAGGTCCACGTGAATCTGCTGATCCTGGAGGCCCGGCTGCAGGCGGAGCTGCTCTACGCCCTCCGTGCCATCACGCACTACATGGTCTCCTAGAGCACCGGGGGCAGCCTGGACTTGGACACCTGCACGCTGGCAGTGTCCCCCCCGTTTACTTGACACCCCCTTTTCCCTCCAAGATGTGAAAAGCGGCGTCTTCCCTCCGGCCTCCCTCTTTGCGCGGTCACGGAATGACAGGTCTGCCGGGAGAAGCCCGAGGGCTGGTGGGCAGCGTGGCTGCGGTAAGCCGAGCGTGGCTTCTGTTCTTCTGCAGGTTGTGGGTGTCTGTGGAAGGAAGGGAGCCACGAGGGACATGGCTTGTACGTACTTGGGGGGGGATGTCACTCCTGTTTCTTCCTCGGTCAACCCCAGCGCTCCAGTTCAGTCTCCGTGACAGTATTGTGGAGGGGCCTCTCCTGTCTCGTGCCATTCCTGCTGCTCATAAACCCTAACCGGACTGTCCCTGGAGGGTGGGGAAGGGGGGGCCGCCGTCCTGGACTGGGTTTCTGGAGAGAGAACGGGGGTGCTTTCTGCTGGCCTCATCTTGCACTGGGGGGGGGAACAGGCTCTCGAGCACTTCTTCCAGTGAGGGCACCTCTGCCCCCCCTTCAGCCAAATTGTCCTTGGTAGCCAAATTTGATCCCCCCGCAGTACCCTTAACCTGCCCCCCTTAACGTTGCTTCCCTCCTTGCACCCAAAGTCAACCCCCTGCAAGCATGCTGCCCCCCGCCGCCTTTCATGCTACTGGCACTTGGCTGACCCACTCCGGCCCCTCCTGAGTTGCGCTTCCCCTCCGAGCGGTGCAGATGTCCAGCTTGCCTCGGCTTTGCTCCTTGCATCCCCCCCCCCGTAGCTGCTTGAGGGTGGCGGGTTGTCTTACTTACCTGCTTGTCTTACTCCAAAGAGTGAGTTTGGTGCTGGAGCTGCTCCGTCGAGGGATCGTGGCCACAGCGATGCTTCCCCCAGGAAGGGGGGGTCCTCGTGGGCCGGGCTGGCGATCAATAGCTCTGCAACAGGAGGGGGGCGCGGCCGATGGCCAGCGAGGGGGCGACTGCCGGGGACACCGGGGGCGGGGGGGGGACCTGGCTCAGCACACGCGGCAGCGGCTGACCTGTTTACTGTGTAAATGTTTTGGGGGGTGGGAACAAAACATTGTGTGGGGAAGAGAGTAAAGCCTATTTTTGCTATAAATATAAATGTTTGACACAGAGCTTGGCCTGATTTCTTCCATCTTCTACCCCAGGTGACCCCTTGATGGGGGAGGGGGAGAACTCGGCAGGCTCAGACCTGGAATTGGGGTGTAAAAAGCCGAGGGGGGCTGCAGCAAAATCAACCTGATAAGCGACTCCCGGGGTGGGCGGGGGTTGGGCCGCAGCTAAGCGAGCCCGTCTGTGTCTTGATGGGAGACCCGGTGGCCCTTCAGGAGCTGCAGCAGAAGCCCTGGAGCCCTGGATTACGTGATGGTGAACAGTCCTGCAGCAAATCCTGGACACGCTGCTGTTCAGTAAAACGTAGGAATCTGGGATGGTTCAATTCTTTGGGGGTCTCGAGGAGAGAACAGGCCTCTTCTGCAGCCCTGCATCTCGGGCGACTGGGCGTTTATGACTACAGGAGAAAGACGGGCGACTGTGCCCTGTGACTCAACCCTTCCTGGCAGCTGAGCGTGTGGGCTGGCCAGCCAGGGCCCCTGGGAAGGCAGCTCTGCTGTTTGGGAGGGGGGGGGGCTTTGGCAGCCTCCCGCAATGGAGCAATGGAGCCACTTGCCTTTCTCCTCCCAGACAGCGGATGGTATGGTGGAGGGGGGGGGGCAGCGAGGCTGAACTGGGTTTCTGGCCAATTCCTCTTGGGAAAGCCCCAGGCTCCTTCACCCAAACCACCAGGACTAGTGCCTTAAGTCCAAGTTTGATCCTTTAAAGCCTGACTTTGTGCAAGGAGCTTGGTTCCTTGTAACCTTGTTTAGATATTACGGAGCTTATGTTAGACAAACCCCTTGGTTCGCTCTCTTTTGTACAAGCCCAGAAAACGGGGTTAACTGACACAACCCTCGTAACCCACCCAAACTCAAGACACACACGCAACTGCTGGGTTGATTTCCAAGGCCGCTCAAGAAGGTTTTGTGGCACACGTGGCCCTGATAACCTGCTGCTGCTTTGCTAAGGCAGAGATAACCAAACTGTCCAGGTGAGAAGCTGCTGTAAATCTGCTCCTAAGGTGCTGGGTGCTAAACTGATGAGCAGGGAAAAGGTTTCTGTCTTTTTTTAATTGTTCTCTGTAAAGTAATGGGAATTGGAGTGAGGGGGGGGGGCTGTGTTCTCGCCGCTCAAGCTTGCAGGCAGAATTTCCCCCCACCGAGTCTCACTTGAGTTTAATGCCATCCCAGCTCTACTTAACACTTGGGAAATGGGACGCGGGCTACCCATGTGGATAAAATAGCCGGGCAGACAACGCTTGTTCCCCAGGATGGAGGCATCTCTCCCTTCAGCCTAATATTGACTGGGGAAATACTCCCCTTTTCGCTGGGGATGACTCTAAATCGCCCAGGCGTGGGGGGCATCTTTCCACTGGCTGCAACTGGCAGTTCGGGCACCTCTGAATATGAGGGAGAGCATAGTTCCCAGGACAGGTGCTGGTCCTCCTGTCCTTGGCAGACACGGATGCTCACCCGCTCACCCACACCAGACGAGTCCAAGCTCTGCTGAAGAATTTAGACGAAGCGGAGGAAAAGAACCTGCAGTTCAAAACTTCCAGTGACGAAACTCGAGTGCACAAATACAAAACATCCAGTTGCGAAAATGGTGCACCTGGAAGCCGGAGACCTGCCCTCCCAGTAACCCGGCCTCCCTCTAAAAGCCATTCCCAGGGAGAGCGACCACCCGTGTCTCCGCCCGCGCCGCGACACGTGAGGGATGCTCGCAAGCCAGCTGTGGATTCCACGGCGGGGGGGGGGGGAGGGTCCGAGCCGGAGGAAGACAAAGT
Source organism: Charina bottae (assembly GCA_023362775.1). Taxonomy (NCBI): domain Eukaryota; kingdom Metazoa; phylum Chordata; class Lepidosauria; order Squamata; family Charinaidae; genus Charina; species Charina bottae. The sequence continues at coordinate 22,000,535 of JALMGJ010000018.1, read as the reverse complement.
CGCCAGTGGGAAAAGTTTGGGGTGACCCTCCCAGGAGAGTGTCCGGGTGCTATGCCCGAAGGGGGGCGGAGAGGGGCGCAGTCCCGCCGCGGGTCTGGTCCCCTCGCCGCCAGCCGCCTCGTCTCCTGGTGCGTCGCCTCCCTCCGGGGCTTAGGGCGGCTTTGCGGGTCGGATCCCTCCCGGGCTGCCGTAGTCCACGGCGGGAGAGCGGCGTTTCTAGTCCTCATGCTCTGGAGGGGGAGCGGCTGCAGGGAGCCTGGAAACGGCGGCCAAGAGACCGCTTCCTGCGGTCGGCCAGTAGCGAGTCCTCCCGCCCAGAAAGTTGGAGGCGGCCCCTTCGCCGCCGCCTCTTTCCGCCCTCCCTTCGGCCAGGGCGGCCCGGCCCGGCCCCAGCCCTCGCCCGCAGCCGGCCAGCCAGCCTTCCTCCCCGGGACGCGCCGCCCGGCCCCATGAGCAGCCGGAGGGGTAAGGGGCGCTGGCCGCGGGGAGGGGCCGGGGGGCTAAGGCGCCGCCGCCGCCGCCGCCACCCGAGGGACCTTCTCGGCCGCTGCGCCGCCCCGGACCGCGAGGGGCCCCGAGGCAGCGGCCTTTCCGGGCGCGGAACGGTCGACCAGCTGGGCAGGAACTTTCTCCTCTTTTCCGGCGCCGGTGGGGGGGGACGAGGACTTCCAAGCAGGAGTTCCGGCAGCGCTGGAATTTCCCGGGCAGCAAGCGGGCTTCGGGAGCGGGGCTGGGAGGGGAGTTGGGGGCCACGCTCGCCGCCCCTGGGGGGCTCCTGGCGGCTGCATCCCCGGGGAGATGCGGCTGGTGCGGACTTCCACCTGCCGGAGGGCTAGGAAAGGCCCCGCCGGGGCTCTTGGCTCCTTTGCCGCCGCCGCCGCCGCCGGCAGAGATTGCCCCTGCTAGAGGAGAGTCTGCAGCCGGCCTTCGTCCTCCCCACCTTTTCCCCGGGCGGGACCGGCCAGTGAGATACCCTGGCGAGGAAGGCACCCGCGTCTAGTCCTCCTGGTTTGCTCCTTTCTCTTGGAAAGCTGCTTACCTTTTCATTCTGCCCCGAAGGTGGTCCTGCCAAGACTCTCTCCAAGGGCTGGACCTGCACTGTTTGGTGCGGTTGATGTGGGACCCCTCCCAGGAAAACGGAGCACTTGGCTGCAGTATTCTCCAAAATTCTCTGGGGCCCCGGGGCCCGTTTGCAGAACGCACCCAGCCTAGGGAGGATTGTTGGGAGACTTGCAGGTCTAGGGGTGCAGACAGAGCAGACCCGGGCCCCTTGGGGGGGCAGGGGGGCCCTTCCTGGGAGTAGCAGCGATTCTTGGCCGCCCCTGGGCTCTGCAGGGGGGTCTTTGTTTGGGGCTGCTCCTCACAGAGGGGGTCCCTGGGCTGGGAGGAGGCACGGCATTAAGCTCAGCCAGCAGCGGCCCTGCCTCGATCCACCGCCCTGGCGCTCCCTCTGCCGGGCCCTCCTCCCCGTCAAAGGGCTGAGAGACGGAAGGACTCAAGGATGATGGGCCAGGAGTCCTCCGACAGTGGGGGGCTGGTCTTGTGGAAGTTGCAACTGCGGCACCCCAGGATCCTCCGCAGCTCCTCCAACCCCTGCTAGAACTTGGAGGCGGAGGAGTTTCCTCAGGAAGATTTCTTCCCCGTGTCCCGGCTGTAGATCTGGGGCGGATCAGTGGAGACGCTTGCCCGGAGCCTCAGAGCTGCTGTTCCTCGGTGCTGGCAGGCCTGGCCTCTCCCTGGTTACGGAAAAGTCTTGGTCCTGGACGTTCTAGCTTTGCCTAGAACACGTGAGCGCGTCCCCTGGAGCCAGGAGATAGACAACGTGGAGAGGAGGGGAGGAGCAGGAGGAGGAACGGTCCACGGGAAGGAAGGGAGGGAGGCTGCCCGTGCGGGAGAGGAGCCCTGTCCTGGGAACGAAGGGAGGCCTCGCTGGACGCAGCCCGGGCCCTCGAGCTCTGCTCTTGCCTTGCAGACACTCGACGAGCTGTGGCGCTCCTGGCCCGGTACCAGAGGATCTTGCAGTCCCCGGCAGAGCAGCCTCTGCGAGCCTCCGTGGAGAAAGTGGTTCACGTACTGCAGAGTGAGCTGTTCCAGGCTCTGCTGGGTAAGGTGGCTGGCAACAGCCGAGAAAGCGGGCCGTGCCGGTTCCTGGGGAGGCGCCTGGGAGCAGGCTCCCCTAAACCAGAGCTGCTGCTGCTGCTGCTGCTGCTGCTGCTGCTGCTTTGCGGGGTGATGCTCAGGCCTCCCCAGAAGCACATCCAACAAAGACAGGAGTCCCTGCAGAAAACGTTCTGCAGCCTCTGTGCAGTTCCTCCTCAGAGGCCAGTTTCCGGCTTTGAGGCTTGTGGCCTGATAGGAAGCTGTCTGGAAGGCAGATGAGAGGAGAGTCAGCTCTGAGGAAGCTCAGCCAGCTGGGGGCGCCAGAGAGCTTCTCACCGTCGGGGTGGCGTTTGCTCCCCCTGCTGGCCCAGCTCCCGGTTCCTCTGCTGGAGCAGAGCTGCTCTAGCCACAGCAGCGCTTTGGCAGGCGAGACCCCGCCTGGCCATTCCTGGCGGGCTTGCTCGGCCAGGGCGGCTGGCAGCTGGTTCTCCTTTTCAAGGAGGGGCCTCGTCCGCTTCCTGGAGCGGGGAGAGTCTGCCCCGCACAGACTCTGCCAAGAGGCCATCAGGATCTCTGAAGGCAGAGGCCGGCGAAGGGTCACCCACCCTGCTCCGGTTCTGCTGAGGGGCCGTGGGAGGTGGGGTGTGGCTGGCACGGCTGGCAGCCTCTGGGAGTGGCATTTGGGAGGGCTCCGCTCTTTCCGTCCTGGGGAGGGAGAACGTGCACCTTCTGGGGCACCAGCCTACCGGCTCGCTTATTGCTGGTCTCCAACGCACAGGGCAAACTTCACTGTGTTTTCCTCAAAGCGGCCTGCCCGAAGGGGCACCGGTGATGCTCCCGAGGGTCCTCAGGCGGGCTCCTCTGCCAAGGAGAAGGGCGGGAGGGGGCCTTCCGAGGGGGCTGCTCCAGGGCATCTTTCGGCCTGCCTTCTTCCAGACATCCAGGAATCCTATGAGCTGAACTTGCTCTCCGCTTGCCAGCGAGATGGATCTGCCGATCTGGAGTCGGGGGGCCCTCCGAGAGCCAGGAAGGGCCCAGGGGCCCAGGCGCTGCAGGTGAGGCCTATGTCTGGGGGCTTGCGGTGCTCTCAGCCGGGCCAGCTTTCGTTGTGCGCATTTTGCAGCTCACTGGGCACCCACTTTGCGTTGTGCCAGCGATAAGGACCTGCTTTTTGCCCCCCCCTTCCCAGGCCCCCAGCCTACCTTTGGCCCGGGTGACGTAACCCCTCGCCCTTCTCTTTCGGCTGCTGAGCTGGGAAGAAACAGGCAGGGTCCCTCTTCCGCTGGTGGCCAGGAGTCCATTGCTTGTGTGGATCCCCCTGCAGCCCTTCCCTTCTCTCCCCCGCCCCCAGACTGGCCCGGGAGGCTGGTCCCCGGTGTTGGGATTGCGATGGCTCCGCCACCACGCCTTTCTCTCCTGCCTCCACCGCCCGCCCGTCCTTCCTTACTGATCTCCTGGCTTGCCCCGGTTCCCTTCAAAATTTAGAGGCAGGGAACAGGCAGCTCCAGGCCGATTGCGAGGGCGTGCACACCTGGCGCAAGCCTGCTTCTCTGTCACCCCGACCTTGAGGCCTTCTTAACGAGCTCCGTTTTAATTGGCCAGGGCTGAAAAATTAGTATCTGTGATTTTCAGTGCTTATCTTTTAAAAGAGGGAAGAACAAATTCTTCATCCTCATGGCAACGGCAGAGCTTAGACAGAACTGGCAGGTGGATGCCTGTAGCCTGGTCAACAGCTTCGGAGCCCAGAGGTGCAGATTTGAGGAAAGGTGACTCCAGGACAAAGGATCAGTAGATGCGTGGCTCCTTGGCACTGCTAATCAGCAAAAACCTTAGGCAGATGTGCATCTAATCTTCCGAGCTTTTTAAGGCCTTTCCAGCCGCCGCCATGCTGGTAGAGTCGTTGCAGACAGTATTGGCAAAAAGGGGCTTCTGCCCCCTACTCTTGTGCCTCTCCAGGGTGGTTCTGGGCCTGGTGCAGATTCTGCTGGTGTAGCCAGGAAGCTGGGTGGGAGGCTAACCTGGGGGGTGCACAGTCCCGGGAGTCGAGTTCTTTGCAGCTCTTGCTCCCCAAGAGTTCAGCGTCCCCACATCCAGGCCAGCAGCTGGCAAGGTCCTTTTCAACACAGAAGCCCCTTCTTCCTCTACAGTTTCTGCCCTGATCCCCATGATTTCACCAGGCTGCTTTTTCAATACTCTAGGGCAGAGCAACAGCGGGCCAAGACCCGGAACCGGTGCCACAGCTGGTGAGAGTGACCGAGAGCAGGACGGAGCTGCCCGCACGAGTCTGCAGCCTGGTGGTGGGCGTCAGCAGCGTCTTGCCCAAGGTGAGGGTGGCGCCGCTGCGGAGAAGCCGAGGGAAGGGGGCAGCTGCTCTGCAGGAGAAGGTCTCGGTTTGCCTCCTGTGAAATTACGAGGGGCTGTGCAAAGATCCAGTTTGATTCGGGGGGGGGGGCAGGAGAGTTGCCAATGGGGGGGATCTAATTTCTTCCTTCTCTCCGGAGTTCAGTTGTGCTTAAGACCTCCTGGAGCAGCCGGCTTTTCTCCCCCTTAAACAGCAGGGTCCCCGCTCTAAACAAAGATGAGGCTCTAAAACTTAGAAAAACAAAGGAAGCTCAGCGAAAAGTGGTGCCCGTTATTTTTCTTGCAGCAGTAGGTTCCACGTGTCAACCGTACTCCTATCGTCTTTTGTCAAGCCTGACCCTGGAGGCCAGCAATAAATCATGATGGGGGGGGGGTGAGGACGCAGCATCTGCATCCGCCCGAGTCCAGCCCTGTGCCCCGAAGGCTGGTTCTGCCCCGGCCGGGTGCATGGCCTGCTTGCGGCTTCCCCTGTCTGACTGCAGGCAGGGCCCGCAGTTCAGTTCGGCCCTGCTCAAAGGTCAGCTGTCATCTGGGAGTGTCCGGCAGCTTCCCAGCGTGGAAAAGGGGCTGGCCAGGCGGCTGGGGACGGGCTGTGCAGTGGCTTCCTTCCTTGCAGCGGGGGGGGGGGGGGGGGAGCCGGGTTCGAGCCGTGAGCAAGCCAATTTCACGTGGGCTCCTTTCCCCTCCTGACATCTTCCTGCTGCTGCCTAGCAACCCAGCTGCCGTCTGCATCGAGCCGGGAGACAGGCTGGCTGCAGGAGTGGTGGGGGAGACCTTTCGGGGGGCCTGGGGGCCCGCTAGGAGCCCCATCCTGCCCACCCGGGTCCGGTGCCCGGCAGTTCTCTCGCGGTCATTCGAGGCGGCAGCAGCAGAGAAAGGGCTGCCGGCTCTGTGCTGGGGACACTGGGCGGGCCTCGTGGGCACGCAACACGGCTGCCGAGGAAGTACGCTCTGGCCCCAGGAAGATGGGGGGGCCCTTTTAGTGCAGGCAGGGAGAGAAGAGGCAGAGAAGGGCCCCTCGTTTCTTCCCAGCTTCCCCTCAAGCTCCAAGGGTCGAGCCACCCCCTTCCCCCCTTTCGTCCAGGTGTCCTCACCTCGGGGCCTCGGGGCGTGGCTGCTGTCCCCCCTTGCGAAACGGAGGGAACACCCCACCTGCCGCAGTTCCGGACATGCAGCGCAGGCCACGTGCCCTGCCGCCATGTCCAGTCCCAGCAATTTCTTGGCACATTGCAGCTCCTGGGGGGGGGGGGGGCGGGGCGGGGAAGAACATCGAGAGGTGGGCTGGGGGCAGTTTCCAGCTGCGGGTCTTTGGGCACTGATACAGGTTGGCCCAACTCTTACAGGAGGAACCCTGCCAAGCGGCCCCACCATCGAAGAGCGCGGTGGTTTGGAATTAGTTCTCGGGCTTACTGCTCTTCCCCTGGGGGGAGGGGTCGATTTTTATACGGAAATAGTTCCTATCTGATTTCCAGTTGCATGTCGCAAGCGGGGTCTGCAAATCCTGTGTGGACATGTCCTTTTGTCCTCAAGGACCCCTTTTCTGTGTATTGTCGAAGGCTTTCACGGCCGGAGTTCAGTGGCTGTTGTGGGTCTTCCGGGCTGTGTGGCTTCCGTGTTCTGGAAGTTGTGGTTCCTAACGTTGAGGAACCTCTGTGCTCCTGCCCTCTGAAGATGCTGGCCACAGATGCTGGCGAAACGTTAGGAACCACAACTTCCAGAACACGGCCACACCGCCCGGAAGACCCACAACAGCCATTGGACCCCTTTTCTCCTTGGATAAGCAGCTTGCATCTTGGGCCTTGTTTTTCTACTGCTCCTGCACGATTGTGGTGGCACGCACTCTGGCCCGGTTTGTGCCACCACCGCAAGATGGCTGCGTGACTGTCCAGACCAGTGTCTCTCAACCTTAGCAACTTTAAGATATGTGGACTCCAACTCCCAGAATTCCCCAGCCAGCATGGGGAATTGGCTGGCTAGGGAATCCTGGGAGTTGAAGTCCACATATCTTAAAGTTGCCAAGGTTGAGACATGCTGCTCCAGACAAAGGATGTCGGTTTCTTCTGGCAGCTGAAGTCTCGCAGGGAGCAAAATATTCCTTCCTGGCAGAGCCTCAAGTCCGTGGGATGGCAGTTGGAGAAGGCGGGAAGCACGTTTTTCTGGGCTTGTCTCTGAGTGGGTGTGTCATGGGGCTTGTGGGTCAGAAATATGGACCCCGGAGTCCAGATTCTCACCAGATAGCTCCCTCTCTCATTTCCCTTCCCCTCGTGTTCCTCAAGGGGACCAAGCGGCGTGCGGCCGCTGAGTTACAATTACACCTGTGTGGATGAGAAGCCTGGGGAGGCACTTCCTCCTCCCTCCGCTTGTGCCATCTCCTCCTCCTCTGGTTCTTCAGCTGGGCTGAGGAGGAGCTTTCCAAATCCCTTGCGCAGAATCTCCCGGTGAGGACTCTTAAAATGACCCAAGAGCCAGGTCAGAAGCTAGGAAGCGATTCCCCGCTGTGAACTGAGAGCTGAGCTTCCTTGTCACCCGGCAGGCAGCTGAAGGGCCCTCCCCTCCTCCTTGCCGAGGTCCCCTTGAAGGCGACCCCCTTCAGCTGCCTTTCCCCCCAAGAGATTCCTGTTCTGGGAGCCGCTTCCGCTGCTCCTCCTGACCCTTCCGTGCGACCCCAGTGCCTGTCCATAGATTCACGGCCTGACGGGTTTGGGCGCCTGCTGGAAAATGACCAAACTGCCATTCAAGCTGCACATGGCAGTACCTTTTTCTGCACACCACCATCTCTTTCAGGGGGAGAGCAAGTTAGTCTACTGTAGCAAATACTGGGTGGCCTATAGAATAGAGAGATTATATGGAAATATAATCAATTTAGACTATGATTTCCCAGGTCAACTGTCTCCCTAGTGTGGTGCCTCCATGTACCCAGTTCAGAAGAGACTATCCTTCAAACCTAGATAGTCTGAAGTTACTAGAAAAGTTTTTGGATGTTAGCCATCCAGCTGAATTGTCCGGGTAGAAATGCCTGTGCAGGTTCCCCTCCAGAGGATGTGACAGAGATTGGCATCCTGCCTGTTGGTTTCTCGGCTTAGCACCCGTAACCGCTTTCTGAGATGCTAGGTTGGAAGGAGGGGCTGCGGAGTCAGGAAAAGAGGCACGCGTAGGATTTTTTTGGAAAGCGATTGAAAAGTCTGGAAATCGAATTGGTTAAAGCCTCAGCGGTGCCTTTAAGAAATCTCGGCAGCTGGTAGTTCCAGTTCCCCAGCTGATTGGCTAGAAAGTGAGTGGGCGGGAGGGGGAGGGAGCAGCCATTCAGAAATCTGTTGCATTACCTCCCTTATTTAAAGGGGGACCCAGCGAGGGGGGGTGTTGAAGGAACAGCCTGCCTCTCCCCCTCTGCTGCAGGGAGTCCAGGCACTCCAAGGCCTCAATGGCGGCAGACGGGTGATCCCAGAGGATCACTTCTCTCCCCGCATTCTGTCCCTCTGGGCGGTTCCTGGCTCTGGTAGGGGATGCCAGAAGCCCCACGCCCCGGCATAGGTGGAGGCTGCACTGAAGTGAAATCCGGCTTAATGTGCACTTAAATGCAACTGATTGCAGACCTTCTTCCCTGACTAGATGATTTCCCGTGCACTTCTTCGCTTTCCCCTAAGTTTAGAAGGGTTTTCCAAGGGCCTCTTGGAGCTGCTGACCATTGGCTTCCAGAGGGGACACCGTTCCCCATTTGCATCGCCTCAACCTCTGCAGGTGGTGGACTAAAACTCCCATAATTCTCTTTTGGCCTTGCCTGAGGTCCCGGTTTGGGCCCTGCTGTTACTGCCCCGGCCCACTGGAGGATTGAGCACAAGTTGGATCACCCCCTCCCTTGGGGCCTGCCTTTGCAGACTGTGTCACTTCCGTCTTTAATTGCCTCAGTTTCACCTGCTCCTTTTATTGTAATGCATTGTCCGGCCGGGAGGCAGAACTGACCACGTGCAGGGGGTGGGCACGGTGGGGATTGCTTTGAGTTGCTCAGAAATGGGGCTCTGGGTCACTCAGAGTTACACCGTACTACCTGTCTTGAGATAGTTTCGCCCACCCTTGAACTCCACATGATGCTGATCCACAGTTGGTTCAGCTTGGTTTCCTGAATAGAAAGTGGCCTACTCTGGTTCACAAAACATGCTAAACTATATTGTGAACCGCCCAGAGTCCCTCCTTGAGGGGGAGATGGGCGGTTATAGAAATTTGATAGATAGATAGATAGACAGACAGACAGACAGACAGACAAACTACAATCATTTATTTATTTTATTTATTTATTAATCAAATTTATCACCGCCCATCTCTACCGCAGTAGACTCTGGGCGGTTTACAATAAATATGGTTTACAAGCATGGTTTACAAGCATGGTTTACAAGCATCAACAGTTGGGCTTGTATAACCAAAAGAGCCGCAAGAAAGCTTAATGTGGCGTAGGAATCCACCCAACCTGGGTCGGGTTGGCTGTCTGGGGACTTTTGGAGCAGGACCACCCAAAGCCCAATTAGGAATCAGCTGATCAGGCCCTGGAGGGAGTTTTCCCCCGCCACCCTTCCCTGAATTTCCCAGAATTCCCAAGCCAGGATGGCCGTTGCTGAGATGCTGGACGTTGAAGCCCACCCATCAGAAACTGCTCAGTTTGGGGCACACTGTGGGATGGTGCTGGGTGGACGGTGGCAGTTCTTCGGACATGCGATGGTTAAGGAAGAGGGGTATGCAGCCTTTGCGTGGTATTCCAGGCAGTCAGCAGCCAGGCAAAAATTGTGATTCAAACTGAAATATAGTTACCTTACTAAGTTTCCCTCCTGTAATCATAGTAACCGTTATAATGTGGTGGCAGGTGTTTGGTATGAGGATGATGGCTGCAATAAGGTGTTGGAGAATGTAGGTCCAGAGAGAAATCCACTTTGGATTTGGCCGGTCACTCACTCTCAGCCTTAGGTGCCTTCCAGGGTTGCCGGGAACACCACCTACATAGAAGACAGGAGCCTGTGTTCCTTGACTTCCGTGGGCAGAACCTTCGGCTGCAAGGGCCCCCTTTGCCCGTTGTGCTGGCTGTGGAGAAGAATCCCTGCGGTCTTGTGGAAGGCTCCCACGCTGGGGTGGGCCTTGGGTACGGATCCCTGCTCCCCGTGCTGCTCAAGAATCTGATCAAGGGGAGGAGGATCTGGCCCCGCGTCAATCACATGCAGCCAGAGACACCTGAGCATTGTCAGGTCTACAAGAGGTGGAGCGTTCCTGGAGTTGCTAAGGTGGGCCAGAAGCCCTGCAATTCCCGATTAAGGAGCTGCAGCCGGCACAGCGGATAAAGGCCCAGAGGCAGACCTGCCTTGGTTTGGGGCTTTGTGGATGTTTCGGTTTCTGAAAGGTGTTTCTTTGAATTGGAAGCTACGGGGGGCAGAGGGCATGGCTGGAAGAAGGACTTTCCCCTGGTCTCAGGAGATGTTTTGCAAGCAGAAGAGCCTTCTCCCGATTCCTTCCTTCCTTCCTAATATAAAGAATGCAAATTATTCTTCAGACAGCTTTCACGCAACACAACCTAGCAGGTCGCACTGTTCTTTCTACCAGTTGATTCAGTTTGCACATGATGTAGAGGTGGCAAAAAGTCGAAGCGTCCATGAATCATGCTTCATCTGTACCACGCTAGTGAGGATCCTAACTTTGGCAGGTGTGGGGTGTGGGGGCCTCAATTCAGAGTATTACAGGAAGGCCGCCTGTGCGATTCCAGGACGACACGTGGGAAGACATTCCAGAGTTCCTACATTCCGTGCGCTATTTTAGAAACGAAAATCCCGGGGATCTTCATTTTAGTAAGGGTAGGGCCCTTTTCTCTAACGGTTTCTGCCCATCCAGTAAGATCGGGCAGGCCTGGCGTGCTCATCAGCAAAGCAGGGGCATCTTCTGGGACCCCAGAAACTGGACTTCCTGGGGCTGCCCCTGCCTTTTCGGAACAGTGTCCCCCTGGAGTCTGCATGGCCCCAGCCCCCTTCCCCTTCTGGAAGTCATGAAGACCTGGCTTTTTCAGTAGACGCTGGGAGACGGGAGCTCAGATTCTGCCACTTGCTCTGCTGATGGGAGTGCTTTTATTTATTTCTCTTGCTGTTGGCTACGTTGTGCCTGTTTTAATTGTTTCTTAGCTTTGCGTGCTACCTAGGGTTGCTTTGGCAATTAATAAATCACATCAATATATAAGGCAGAAAAATGCAGGGAGTTCTCCCAACTCGGAGAAAAATTGAGGAATTTGGGTGCTCTGACCGTAAGGTGCTGCTCAGGGATGGCTGGAAGTGTTGTGGATGGATACCTTAACGGGCTGGCACCTAGCCAGGATCAGGTCTAGTTGGTTCTCGGATGAGAGACCACCAGGATGTCTCACAGCTGTGGACTAGGCTGGGAAGATGGAAGAGGGGTCCCAGGGGGAGACGGGTGAGCAGCTTCCTTAGGAAAAAAACACCCGGAGGACATGATTGCCCTTTCCCAGGCAAGTGGCAGTTGCTCCCTGACCTTGACTGATCTTGGGAAGCGAGCCAGGGTTGAATCTGGTTAGAATTTGCATAGGAAGCCCAGACTGGAAACCCTGGGCAGGGACCAAAAGGCATCCCGTTATTGGCTCCGCTTCAGTTGCGATTGCGGTTGTGTTCCGAATGGGTGGGGTGGAGCGGAGTAAGAGAAGGGGGGCTCGGAGGAAAGCAGAGGGGCGAGGCTGTCCTGGAATCCGGAAGAGCAGAGCCGGGCTTCCCGTCCCTTTCTAGGACCCCTGCCTGGGGGGCTTTCCCAGCCGAGCCTACCTCGCAGGGAGACTGTGAAGACCGAATGAGAAGAGGGAGAGGGGAGGCCCGGGGCGCATCCCTCCGTGTCTCCCCCCCCCCGCGTGCGGTTTCCAGAAGGGCTGCCTCTGTGCCTTTAAGGGCCCCCTGCTTAACATGCTCGGCGCTGCTGCCGCTGCCCTGCGCGCCGATTGGCTGCGGCGCGGCGAACGGGAGGCTGGAGGGCGAGCGAGCGAGCGCGCGCGATGCTCTGCCTTCTCCCTTTCCCGTCCAGGGACCACAGGCGGCGGCGGCGGCGGCGGCGGCGGCATCATCATCACCAGCGGCGGCGGCGGCGGCGGCGGCGGCGGCATCATCGCCAGCGGCAGCCCCGTCCCCGGTCGGTCTCCGCGAGCACGGGGAAGCTCTCGCGCCCCGCAGCGGCAGCCGCGCCCCCGCTGGCCAGGACCAGGGGCTCGCTCGCCCGGCCGCTCCTCGCAGCAGCGGCCGCCGGGGGGAGGCGGCGCCCCCTCCCCGAAGCTTGGCAGGCTCGGAGGGCTGGGCGATGCAGCGCGGCTGCCGCCGCCGCCGCGATGATGCGCTAGCGACGGCGGCGGCGTGGTCGGCGCGCCCGCGGAGGTGACGGGCTTCGGCGGCTGGCGGAGGGAGCGGCGCGTAGCGGGAGCCGGCGGGCCATTGTCTCCCGGCGCGGCCAAGATGCACAAGCACCACCACTGCTGCCGCTGCCCGGAGTGCTACGAGGTGACGCGCATGGCGGCCCTGCGGCGCATGGAGCCCCCCAGCTACGGCGAGTGGCAGCAGCACGAGCAGTTCGGCGGCGGCGGGGGCGGCGGGGGCGGCTACGGGGGCTACGGCTCGCAGACGCTGCCCTCGCAGCCCGGGGGCGCCCCCCCCACGGCCCGCGCCAAGGGCAAGCTGGTTCCCACGGCCCGCGACAGCGCCCCCCCCGCGCCCCCCAAGCAGGGTCCGGCCAAGGGCGGCGGCGGCGGCGGCGGCGCGGGCACCCCCAAGATCAACGGCAGCAGCCCGGCCTGGTGGCCGGAATGCACCTGCTCGAACCGCGACTGGTATGAACAGGTGGGTGCCGCTTCTCGGGCGCCGGAGGCAGGGAGGGGGAGCGGGCGGGGGCGGGGGCGGGGACCGGACGCCTCGCCGGGCAGGGGCGCCCCTGGGAGCTGTCCGCGCGTGGGAGCGGCCGGAGCGCCGGGATGCGCCCCTTCCCTTAACCGAGGGCCAAGCAGCTGTCGGCGAGGACGGCGGCTCTGGGGCCACCAGCACCCCTCCCCGCGGGGGCTGCTTCTGATAAAACGTGGCTGGGTGGACCTCGGACCCGCTGGCCCGGCCCGGAGGGGGCCGGGAAGCCTCCCCTGCCGCCAGCAGCCTTGGCTAGACCAGGGGAGAAAATGGATGGAGCCTCGCGCGAGGCAGTAAAATGGAGGCTGTCTCGGTGGGTCCCCCACCTCGCGCGAGTGGGCCAGGCCTCCCGCGCTGGGGGCTGCCTCGCCTCCCCAGCCGAGCCTTTGAGGGGCAGAAGACCCAGGCGCTGTCCGGGGGTGGGGAGAGCCTGGCCCGGGTCTTGCGTTCCCTGCCTGCGTGGCGCCGGCCTCTCGCCTTGGCAGCGGGCACTGCAGTTGTGCTAGCCCACCCGCCTTTGCCTTCTCCTAATGCCCCCCCCCCCAAATGCAGCCTTGGCCAGCTCCTGGCGGGTCACTCTGGGCAATCTGGGGGGTGCGTGTGTGTGAGAGAGCGGCTGGGTTCTCCTCCCCGCAGAGCTGTCAGATGGAAATTGGTACGCACCCGTACCTCTCCTAAGATGGCAGTGGAAGATGCGTGTGCATATGTGCGTGTGTGTACGCGTGCTGGGGCGGAGAACAGCCCCGGTGTGGATCTCGCTGGTCAAAAGGCACAACAGTGTGATGGGAAGGGATTTGGGAGAACGGGGGGGGGGCTCTTTTGGAGGGCTGGGGTGGCAGCGGAGCTGGAAAGGCGCCTCTGCGGGCCGAGGAGGCTGGGGCTCCGCTCCAGAGAGAGGGCCCGGGAAAGGCCGCGTGGCCCGCAGGGGTGTCCGGAGGGTGTAGGCAGGCGCGCAGCTTTGCTGCCTCCGGCGGGGAGGGGTAGCTGCACCCCGCCAGGCTGAGGGACTGGAGCTGCTGCTGGCGCGTTCCCTAATCGCCTGTTGCGAGGGGTGGGTGGGTGTGTTTAGCAGTGCCAGAAAGGGAGGTGCGGCTTTGTCCCAGGTTGCCCCCTGCCCCTTCTTCCTGTGTCCCAGGTGTGTCTTCGCTTCCCTCGCCCTGTCCCGTGGCTCCCGGGCTGCCCCGTCCTCCCTCCCGGGCAGGCGCCGGCGGAAGGCCTGGTCCAAAGGAGGTTGGTTGCAAAAGGCCTCCGTTCTTGGCCCTGCTTTGTCGTGGGTGTCAGTTTTAGCGAGGCTGTAGAGGGGGATCGGCAGACCCTGGGGGAGGTCATGCTGCTCTGACACGCTCCTTCCTTCCTTCCTTCCTTCCTTCCTTCCTTCCTTCCTTCCTTCCTTCCTTCCTTCGATCTTACATGCAAAACCCCCCAGAGGCCGGGTCTTTTCAACAGAGCAGCATCTCTGCTCCTCGCCGTTTTCCAGAGCTAGCAAAGAAGGGAACGGCGGTCTCCGTGGCTCCTTAGCCGGGGCATCAAGAAACACGCACCGCCATTGTGGAGTGATCCAGAATGGTGGACGGACGTAGCACGGCAAAGATGGTTGGCGGGAGGTGGGGGAGGCATGCATATCTGGAGAGGTGGGCCCTGCCTGCCCGCCCCATAGCTTAGAGGGGGTTGGGGATTTGCGTTTTGCCCGGAGGGGTGGGTGTTGGGGGGGCACGCGTGAGGAGCACCAGGAAGGGCCAATCCGGGCCCTCCAGCCCAGCCCAGCCCAGCCCATCACAGCGTTGCTTTGGGGGTTCTTGTGTCGGTGGGTCAGGAAAGCGGGGGGGGGGGGCAGCGTTAGCTACCGGTGACCTGGTTCTCCCGCTCTGGTGCGCCTGGCCTGGGGGAAGAGGAGGTTGCCTGAGGCAAAAGGAGTGGGTGCCAGGTGGAGGGCGAGGGGCTTTCTGGAGCAGGAGGGCTGTGGTGGCCCCTGGGGATGGGTAGGTTTCCCGAGGCGAGGGGGGGAGCAAGCCGAGGGAGAGGATGGGGCAGAGAAGCCGGAGGTGGGGAGGTTGGCAGGGTGAGGTTGCCATGGCTACCCACGGTTCTATTCAGGAGAGGGAGGGAGCTTCATCCTGGCACTGGAAGGTGGAGGCGGAGGAGGGTGCCAGAGCGAGGGGAGTGAGTGGTGAGTGGGAAAGCGGCACCGCTGGGGGGCAGGGGAGGCGGGAAAGCCGGCTTGGTGGGCCGCGTGGGGAGAGCCAGGGCGCGGGGGTGGGTGGGCTGGGGCCCTGCGGGGAGCACCCCGCCACCGTGGGATGCTTCAGCCTGTGCCCTGCTAGGCAGGATGTCTGCCACCTCGAGTTTGCTCTGGCATTCGCTATGACTCGGACCGAAAACCTGCCCCCCCTCAGCCTCCTGGCATTTATCGTCAAGGGGCTCAGTGGAGCCGCCCCAGCGGAGGGCTTGCCCTGGGTCCCCATCCATCCTAGGGACTGGCATCTCCTTCCTGGCCCCGCTCTGAAGCTTGCTTTGGGAAACCCCTGTTGTGAGCCAGGCTTCGCTTTGGCCTGGCCGGTGCCTCTTACCTGCCCTGTTTATTTATTTAATTTAATTTTAATTATTTATTATCACCTACCTGTTTATTGGGGTCAGGGCAGGGAGTCGATCTCTGGCGTCCTTCCTGGGCCTTTCACCTCCCAGCCACTTGCACCAATCTGGACAGGGGCTTCTGGGGTGTCCCAAGCCAGTGAGGGCAGATTGAGGAAGCTATTTCCAGCATCCTCTGTGCTTTCCGGTTGGGTCTGCAACAGGATGCCCACCACGGCACTTTTTAATCACCTGTTGTCCACAGGTGTGCTCTGGTGGGCCTTTCCTACCGCAGCGTGTTCCTCAAGGAGCTTTCTTCTCCCACCCTTGAGGGGGAGGCCTCCGGCAGTAACCATCAGCCACCTTTACTGACCCAGAAGTTCTATGGGTCATTCTGGTGGGAGCTGGGGCTGTGAGACCAGATATGCGGAAACGGAACCACGTGGGCCCACATGGACCCCATCTGGAGATGTTTCCGTTCCTCATTTATTAGCGAGTTCAGCGTCAGAAGTCTGCCAGCCTAGAAAACCTTGCTGGCCCTGGGCAGGGCAGGGGGGTCTCTTGTGGGGACTGGCAGTGGGGTCCCATCTCCTCTTGAAGGCAGAGCTGAGGCAGCACAAGGCAGGCTGGGGTGCAGAGGTGGGGCCTTCACGATCCGGGGCAGCCTCCGTTCCTGCTTGGCTGCTGGGGTCAGTTCTCAGAAACAGGCCTTTCCGTGATACACGCTACCATGAGGACCGCCCTCTAGTCCTGGGTTGGGGGAGGAAATCTGAAGATTAATCTGGGAAGTCGAGAAAGCAAAGGGAAGCTGCTTCCATCTTGTTGCCAAGAAAACCACACAAATGTGTCCACGGAGCCACTCGAACTGACTTGAGCGGTTTGTGGTGAGGATCTGGGCCTGAGTCCTCCCAGTCTTTTGTCAATATCTGATGACTAATTTTTGAGGGGGGGTGTGCTAATTTGGCTTCACCTCTCTTTCTCTCTAGCAGGTAACCAACTTGGCTTACAACCGAGCCTAAAACAAATCCCTGTGACTCATTTAATCACCTTTGCTTTCGAAGCCTCGTGGGCAGAGCCAGGCTTCTGCCTGTGGAACCTCCTGAGAAATCTTTCTCAGTAAAAGTTGAGAACCAGGGGAAGGTGCCCTCTTGTTTTCGGGCTCCCTGGCCACCTTCTGAGCTTCTCTGGAGCCTTTTGTAGACCGGAGGCCTTGGAGACGTGGAAGCCGGCTTCTCGCTAGGTCGGGGCACCCTGCAGGTTGTTGCCAGTCCTGCCCACTGATCTGTGACAGTCGCTCTAAAATAATGATTTATATCAAGGAGTTGTATTTCGCTCTTGCGGACCATCGGCCCTCTGTCTCTATAATAAGCCTGTTCTTGGCCGTTTTTAGATTAGATCTCCCTCTCGATTAAGGAAAGGGGACCCTGCTTATCTCTTCCTGTTTGGACAGGGATAGGGTTACTTTGCTGCTTTCCTGCCAACAAAACTGACCCGATCCCTGTTGGCTTTAAAGATAAATCCCTTTGAATCTCAGTAGAATTTGAGGCAAGTGGGCCCTTAGAGCAGGGTTTCTCAACCTTAGCAACTTTAAGATAGGTGGACTTCAACTCCCAGAATTCCCCAGCCAGCATGGGTTGAGAAACCCTGCTTTGGAAGGAGCATACTTGGGGCACCCCCCAATGTTGTGGAACAGTGAGAGTTACTTTAGGACCAGGCTGCTCAGTCCAATCGAGAAATCGCTGTCCAGCACCTTTGGCCAAGCTTGGTGCCTCTGGAAGTTTGCCAGCAGAGCAGAAAGCTTGCTTGTTCACAGAGTTTGGCCATTGGGAGGGCGATGGCTTCGGACTGAAGACGGCGACAAGTAGTTGTGGGTAAACACACTGAAATGTTCTTTTAAGTCGCCTTGGAGGCCTGCCCTCTCACCACTGCCTAAAGCTGCCCGGAGGCTGACTGGAAAAGCCTCCTTTGCTGACTTCAATGTCTTCTGACCACCAGGCAAAGACCTTTCACTTCACCCAGTCTAAGCCTTGATTTTAGTTCTGGCTTTAATTCTGGATTCTCTGCTGCTCTAAGGGTTTCCTCCTTAATCTTGGTTTTGATGGATTCATAGAAGCCTAAAGCTGGGAGGGGTCGCTGAGGCCATGAAATCCAACTTCTTGCTGATCAGTGCAGAAATGGCTGTCCAGCTTCTAACACATCCCGCCTAGAGGAGCTCATCACTTCCTTAGGAAATTGCTTTCGCTGTCAAACTGCTTACTACTACTGAGACGTTTTTACTAATATTCAAATGAAGGCTGCCTTCCTATCTTTTATTCTGGGAAATAGGGAATACAATAGGTAATATTCTGCATATTAAGTAATTTCTCTGGGATGGTAGAGAATGGGTCCACCTTATCCTTCATAGTATCCTTTGGAGACCCAGCTCATGGTACTTGGGCATCTTGTGTCAGTGATCAACATACTCAATCTCTACTTGGAGGATCTGGTTTCTACTCCAATGATCATCCTTACTGTTCTTCTCAATGATGCCCAAGATTCTGTCTTAAAGTGTGGCACCTTTTGGACATTCTCTTGATTCAGCCTAAGATTTCACTTGTCATGTGGTGTTCTGTTTACTGTTGTTCAGCCTGTGATTGACTATGATTCGTTCCATCTGCCTTTATTCAGGACTGGGGGCGGGGGCATCAAAGGCATGAAATAACCAAGTGGATGTTGCTAAGGGAGACCATCCATCTCTTGCCACCAGCCTGCTCGGTGATCTTGCCCAGCCTGGACCTGGGAGTCGGAATCCCAAGGATCGGGATGCCTGCCCTTTCTCCTTGTAACTGCTCAGAGCCACCACAGGGAAGAGGGTGTTCGTTTGGCTGGAAACCCATTCTGGCGGATGAGCACACTCTGCGGGATCCTGAGTGCACCCTGGGTGTTTTGGAGAGAGGAGCAAGGAGCGCGGGAAGCCGCAGGAAGGGGCTTGCTGGACGGGGCCACCAGGCCAGCTGCTCCCTATGGTGGGCAAAATCCAGGCCGATGATATCCAGGCACCTTCCCCCCCCTCCAGCCCCGGCTCTTTTCTGTGGGTACGGGCAAAGCCTTTCCCCTTGTTCCCAAGAATTCCTGGCGTGTGGGCCTTTGGCTGAATCAGCCCCCTGGGCAGTCAAGCCCAGATGCCGGTGCGGCTGGCAGCGGCTCTGTCGGGTTGGGAAGGGGCCTTTCCTGTCCCTCGGGGTCGGGAGGGGCGGGGCCGCCCCCCTCGGAGGAAGAGCTCTCCGCGGAATGTTCAGGAGGCGGTTTGCCCACTTCAGCAGGCGCTGGTGCTGGACAGCTCCCGGGGGCTTGGGAGGACGGCGGCTGGGGGCTCCTGAAAATGCGGGGTCTTGGGGACAGCCCACGGAGCTATGAGTCAGGATTGGAAACAAGCAGCGGGATTCATACTTTGCACTGAAGGCAGTAAAATTAACCTGGAGTCCTGGAGTGCCCTTTTTATGAACTTAAGAAGATTTGGTTATTGGATTTTGCTATATTCATTATATTTTAAACTGTTATTTACTGTGTATTTTAATCTATTTGTAATTGTATGTTAAGGATTTTAATTTTGTTGTAAACCGCCCAGAGTCCCCCATGGGGGAGTTGGGTGCTGATAAATTTGATAAATAAATAAAATAAAATAAATAACCAGTTAAAATAAAAACCTGAGAGTCATTTTACTAGTTCCCACCCCCCAAAGGCACTGCAGGATAGCTTGTGTGTGTGTGTGTGTGGGGGGTGGCCGGGCTTATCCACTGGGCTTCTCAAGGTCTTCAAAAAGGCCCTGTGTCAAAGGGACTTTAATTGGTACTGGGTGTGCATTTCTCCATCCCAGTCCCTCCCTCCCCTTTTTTTCTTTTAATCATTTAAAACATCATTTGTGGAGTCCTTGGTGCTCTCTGAGCCTTGTTGTTTTCTTGCAGACGTTTCATTGCCAGGCTAGGCAACATCCTCAGTGCGAAAAGGGAGTGGGACTTGCTCTCTGTTTATATATCATGGCTTGTCCTGTTTGTGTTGGTGGGGGTGTTGTTCTCTCCTTGGTAGTTCCTTGATTGGGCTGTTGTTTGCTGCTTGGTTGATTGACTGAGTTAATAGTTCCTTGATTAGGGTATATTGTGCTGTTTGATTGTTCCTCTGGTGCTAATCCTGGTGTTAATCTTTGCACATCTGGGTGATGATTGCTGGCAAGGAGGTGTTCTGGTCTTCTGGCTTTTCTATTGTCTCTTATGAATGGTATGTAAATGTTGTTTACCTCTATGTGTCTGTTGGTGGCTATCATTTTAATCATGGGTGTGTTTTCCCAGTTTGCATTTTGATGAGCAGCAATGGCATGTTTGCTTTTATATAGATGTTGGCTTTCAGAGGTGTTTTAGGGTGTTTTTTTTTAATGGATTAATAAATGTGGACTGCAGTTGGTTTAGGTTTCGGTGGCAGTTTCCTGTTTTGAATATTCCTTCTACATGTTCAAACTAATGGAACCATTGGTGTGTTTTTATGGTTTTGAATTCTGTAAGCTGCCCAGAGTCACCGTGTGTGAGCTGGGAAGCTTTATAAATCTCTTTAATAAATAAATAAATAAATAAACAAATAGACCAAGCAACAACAAAACCCCCCAAAAAACTGATATTGACATCTTGGGGTTGGAGGAGCGTGTGGTGGTGCTGAAGGCTAACTGAGAGAATATTGTTTGTTGGTGTAGGATGCTAATAAGCCCCTTTTTATTTTGCCAGACCTTTGATCTATTGTCTGTTGAGAATTTTTTTATATAATTAGCATAAAAACCGTTCCCTACCTAATTTATTAATTGTGCTTAGTTGTTTGATACTGCATTTTTAAAATTACCATTGAAATCTCGTTGTTATTATTATTGTTATTATTATTGTTAGCTCCTGTGGACAATTGGTGGAAAACAGAACAATGAAAATATTGCTAAGGGGGAAGGAATCTTCTCTTTCTTACTCCCTTCCCCTGGGAAAAGACGGAACCTGAGAGATCCCTGGGGAAACGAAAGGATACTGGATCTGGGAAAGATCTCTGCCGAAGGCTGGGGAATTAGATAAATGGGGCACTCTGAATCGGAGGAATCAGAGACTCAGAGGTGAACCCCTGCTAGAGCTGGCAAGCTTTGGGTCGGTTAGCAAATGCCTGGATAGTTGGGACAGCCAGGCAGAGGGGAAACCGATCCCGGCTCTCCTCCCCCACGGAAATGCCACCACTGCCTGGGAGCCCCGTGCCCGAGGCCGAGGCCGTGGCTTTGGGGCCCCTCTGGGCAAATGGAGAAACAGCAGAGAGCCAGCAAAGGGCGGGTGTGCAGGAGCTAAATTAGGATCTCTGTGTTTTGCTCTTTCAGGCCAGCCCTTCTCCCATTATTGTGAACACGGACAGCCTGGAGCCCGGCCTCTCCGTAAGTTTGACTCCTCTCCTAGAGGCCAGAGGGTCTCCCCTCTGCCGCCCTTGGGTGGGATCCATTGTCTGGAGCCTAAGGGAGGGGGCGGGGTTGATCAATGTTAGGTGAGAGGTCTCTCCGCAAGCGGGGCTGGAACGATTCCAGCAGGGAGAAGCCTGCCGGTTTCTCGGAGCAGGTGGCCGAAACATACATGTTCCCTTGCAAATGTGGCTTTGGGCCGGATCCCGACGTCCTTTGCTCCAGTCCGTCTGCCGAGATAATATGCATTTCAGTGCTCATCCCACGTGTGGGATCTGCTTCCTCGCCCTGGACTCTGCCTGTCCCTTATCTCTGTGCAGCCATTCAGCCACTCTAGGCATTTTGGACTGTAGCACGGCCACTAGTTAGGGATTTGTGTGTATGTGTGTGGGGGTGTTAATGTGACAACATCCGAGCTCCTGGAATAAGCTGCACCAGTGTGGCAGTGCGCAGGGTCCTGGTTTATTTGACCAGAATTGGCCATATTTGTGCAGAATCTGGTTTTAACTGCCCATTGGTCACTGGGACCCTCAAAGATGATTGACCATTACTGCAAAAGACTTCTGATGAGGCTTGGCCGTCTTTTTGCAATGAGGCTCTCCTGCTTCACGGCCACGACCTGCCTGATCCCGGCCACCACGGCACGTCTGCTCCGATCCACCCGGATCAGGAGAGACCTTTGCTGGGGTTGGGGCCATTCTTTGGGCACCGGATCCTGTGACCCAGGAACGTGATGGCAATTTGCTCTGCGGATCCCCTCTTTCCAAGTGCCTGGAACTTTCCTCTCTCTTCCCAGGTGAATGGCAGCGACGGGATGTTCAAGTATGAGGAGATTGTCCTGGAACGGGTAAGTACGGCTCCGCAGGTCCGAGTCGGCTCCCCCTGCCCAACCACGCAAGCACACCCTTCTCCGTCCTGGGCACAAAGCTGTGGCGCATGCATCCCCCCCCCTTTCTCCAGGGATCTTGGGAGACGGAGCTTACTGAGACCTGTCCCAGCCACGGAGCGGAGCAGAGGCCGGGAGATCCGGCTTTTTCTGCCAGGGTTAGCATCCAGAGGCAAGCCCCCCTTTCCCACGGAGATTCCTCCCTGGCCCTGAGGTGGTTTTCCGGTTCTAAGGGGGGCTGTTCCTCATTCGGAGGTGTGGGTCTTCATGCCGCGTCTCTTTCCAGGGAAACTCCGGCCTCGGCTTCAGCATTGCCGGGGGCACCGATAACCCACACATCCCCGAGGACCCCGGCATTTTCATCACCAAGATCATCCCGGGCGGAGCGGCTGCCATGGACGGGCGCCTGGGGTGAGTGCCGGGGGCGCGTGGATCCCCAACCCCAACCCGACGGGCCAGGTCGGAAATGAGACGTTCGCTCGCGGCAGCCGGGAGGTTTGCCCAGACAGGCAGGAGGCTCCTGGGGCCGGCCCTTCACCCTCACCCTCTGTTTGTGCGCAGGGTCAACGACTGCGTGCTGCGGGTGAACGAGGTCGACGTCTCCGAGGTGGTGCACAGCAAGGCCGTGGAGGCCCTGAAGGAGGCCGGGCCGGTGGTGAGGCTCCTGGTCAGGCGAAGGCAGCCCCCGCCGGAGACCATCGTGGAGGTCAACCTGATGAAGGGACCGAAAGGTGAGAGGCTGGACCTGGGGGCCGGGGGTGGCCGTTGGCCACTCAAGCCCCAGCTCGTAGAGTCTCCGCTGGGGCTGGGGGTCCTGAAGCGGGCCCCGAGCAGAGCGGGACAGTCGCACTGCTCGGCTGCCGGGGGCTGGGGAGGCGGCCTGGCCAGAGCAGGTGCGGTGAAGACTCCCGGTCCAGGGCCGGACGGGAAGCTGCTCGGCACCACGTGGTCCCAGGAGGAGCCCAGGCGGATCAGGAGAGCCAGCCGTTGGAGGGGCGCAGCCGGTTTCCGCTGCTTGAAGAGGAGAAAACCGGGCCCTGCGGGAGTTGAAGTTGCCGTGGGGGCCCCCTCAGGCCGCCACCCCAGTTCCTGCTGTCTGAGGCCAGCCACACTCCCACGGGGGCCCTGCTTTTCGTGGAGAACTGCCCTGCCGAGGGGAGGAGGAGGGCACAAGCCGGGCTCCCTCATCATTCCACCTCTGTTCTTCTGGCCGTTTGCAGCGAGGCGGTTTCCCCCAGCCTCGGGCCGGAGGGTCCTCAACCCTTCCTTGGCAGTTGCGTTGCCTCTCTCAGCCCTGTGCCAACGGCGGAGAAGCACCCTTGAACTTTGGGCTAGGGGTGATGAAGGGGGCTCCCTTTTCCCAGGGCTGGGCTTCAGCATCGCCGGCGGCATCGGGAACCAGCACATCCCGGGAGACAACAGCATCTACATCACCAAGATCATAGAAGGCGGAGCCGCCCAGAAGGACGGGCGGCTGCAGATCGGGGACCGGCTGCTCGCGGTGAGTGCCCGGCGCGGCTTCCCTTGCGTGCTGGGGCGGACCAGGCTGTGGCGGTCACGGGTCTTTGCCTCGCAGAGCCGTCTGGCTACGAAGCGCATCTCCATGTTGCTTCCCTTGTTCTGGTACCCTCCGGAATGGCAGGCCCAACCCCCCCCCCGCAGAGTGCTGGATTGGTTGCAATAGCTAGGAGTGGACCCTCCATATTCTGAGGCAGTCTATCTGAGTGTCACATGTTGGGACGTAACCTAGGGGAGGCTGTTGACAGCGGAAAACAAGATGGGCGGTGATAAATTTGACAAATAAATAAATAAATAAATTGGGGCTGCCCGGCGCCTTGCTGGCTTTGCTCGGGCAGTCAGAGCGTACCTGTGTGCTCCCCCCGCCCCCCAGGTGAACAACACCAACCTGCAAGAGGTTCGACACGAAGAGGCCGTGGCTGCGCTGAAGAACACCTCCGACATGGTGTACCTGAAGGTGGCCAAGCCGGGCGGCTCCCACCTCAACGACCTCTACGCGCCCCCAGACTACGCCAGCAGTGCGTACCTGCCCCCAGCGCCTTGCGGAGGGCGGCCCGGGTGGCAGCTGCGGGGAGGAGCAGCAGAGGCTAAGCCTGGTCCCCCCGGCCCTTTGTCTCCCCAGCTTTTTCTGCCTTGGCCGACAACCACATAAGCCATAACGCTGGCCTCGGCTACCTTGGAGGCATGGAGAGCAAGCCCGCCTACCCCGCTCCCCCCCAGGTCACGCCTGCCCGGTACTCCCCAGTGCCCCGCCACCTGATTGGGGAGGAGGACTTCAACAGGTGAGCAGCGAGGTGGGGGGGTCACACGGTCTTGCTGGGTTCACCAACGAATACGGCCCGGGGGCTCTGTCTCCCCATGGGCCCTCTTTATTCTGCCTCTGTGCACAAGGGTGGATTCCACGCCGGGATGCGGGATTCTCCCGGAGGTAAAGCAGGGGGGAAAAGTCAACATTCCACAAAGACGCCCCAGGGGCTAAGTTGGAAACCCAACCGATAGATCTGCAACCGTTTCTGAACCAGGGCCCTCCGGGCTGTCCCACCCTTTGCGACCGGCGTTAGGGGTCCTTCCGAGTACGCTCTTGCAGCCCCCAGCACGCAGGGAGTTAGCTGGCGCTGCCTGAGAGCTGGGGGGGGGCAGATCCGGGGAGGGTGAGTTAGCCTTCGCACAGCCCTGCTGCACGCGAGGCACTGCAGAGCACACGGCCCGGCCCTTTTCTGAGGCGGGGATGGGTGAGTCCAGGGCTCTGCGGGCAAAGGAGAGGTCAGAGACTGGCATTGGAGGAGCTAGGAGGGCCAAGGCATGGGCATCCCTCCTGTGGCACTAGTGACTACCCAACTGCATGGCAGTGCCAGCTAGTGACCACATGAGGGCGCTAACAGAGGAAGGAGGGGAGCCATTGCCCCATCTGAAAGCAGAGCGTGGCTTGCCTGCTGGCTAGGGAAATGGAAAATTCCACAAATGGAAAATTCCAGGGGGCTGCCCCTTTGCCCACCAGATGCCCCACCCCCATCTCCAGCAGGCTGCAATTCATAGGCGGGGGCAAGAGGGGCCCTGTAGGTGCATTAATTTAATTTAATTATTTTCTATCCCGCCTTATTTTTTATAAATAACTTAAGGCGGCGAACATACCAAATACTCCTTCCTCCTATTTTCACAACAACAACCCTGTGAGGTGGGCTGAGAGTGAGTGACTGGCCCAAGGTCACCCAGCTGGCTTTCGTGCCTAAGGCAGGACTAGAACTCTCAGTCTCCTGGTTTGCCATTGGCTCCTTCCTAGGGCTGAGAGAGAGTGACCCAGCTGGCTTTCATGCCTGAGGCGGGACTAGAACTCGCAGTCTTCTGGTTTGCCATTGGCTCCTTCCTAGGGCTGAGAGACAGGGACTGTCCCAAGGTCACCCAGCCGGCTTTCATGCCTAAGGCAGGACTAGAACTCACAGACTCCTGGTTTGCCATTGGCTCCTTCCTAGGGCTGAGAGAATGTGATTGGCTCGGGGTCACCCAGCCAGCTTTCATGCCTCAGGCGGGACTAGAACTCTCAGTCTCCTGGTTTGCCATTGGCTCCTTCCTAGGGCTGAGAGAATGTGATTGGCTCGGGGTCGCCCAGCCGGCTTTCATGCCTAAGGCGGGACTAGAACTCTCCGTCTCCTGGTTTCTAGCCCAGAGGCCTCTAGCCTCAGAAAGCCTCTTGGGCAGGACCTTGGCAGCCTCTTGGGCAGGACCTTGGCAGCCTCTTGGGCAGGACCTTGGCAGCCACATGGGTGCCCCAACTCCGCTGCCAGGTACCTCTGGGCCTGCCCCGGAGCTGGAGGACCGTTCCCGTTCTCGGCACTTTGGCAGCCTGGTCTTCTGCAGAGCCGGCTGCGCGGGCGGCAAGTCCACCTCCTCCGCAGGGACCCGGCCTAACGGTCCCTCCTGGCACGTGGCTATGGGGAGGGAAGGGTTAAGCCCAGTCGCAGGCCCTCCTCGGCGCCTGCATCTGGATCGTCTCAAGGGCTCCATGACAGTTCCCGGAGGGCGCTGCGGTGCGGATAGAACGCAGGCTGCCTGGCCCCACCCCAGAGACACGGCCACCATGATCACGGTCAACGTCTCCTCCTCCATGTCCTGCGGGAGGCAGCCCCCCCCTCAGCAGCCTGCCGGCCTGCACCGAAGAGGGCTCAGGTATGCTGCTCCCCCCATTCGTGCTTTCAGTTGGGGGGGCTCTGCAGGGCTTCTCATGGAGCTGGTGAGCAGCATCTGGTCCAAGTGGTTCCCCGACGCGGCCCTTGGTTTCCTTTCATCCTGCCTGGGAGGGATGACCAGGCTCCTGAAGTGCAGCCCCCCCCCCAAGCTACGTTGGCCACCGGGGTGGGGTGGGGGCAGGAGGGGACGAGCATCCAGGACAGCATGAAATGGGGTGGCTGCTGCTGGGTACGAACCCGAAGAGATCTGGCGTGTTTGCTATGGGGAAAGGCTTGGAGGGGGGGGAATGAAGGTCTTCGGAAGCTCTGCTCTTGGTTGCTGGGGGGCCCCAGTGAGAGGGGCCTGAGCCTCCCCAATTCTCACCCCTCCACCCGGGCCTCAGACCAGCCAAAAGCTCCCGTTGCTCAGAACGTAGGGCCCGGTTCAACCACAGAACGAATGTGGGAATGCAGCTGTCGGGACTTGGAGCAGACCGTTTGGAGGTTGGGTTGCCCCCCCCCCCCCCCCCCGGCTTTGGGATGGAGCCATAGCTGCTCTTGCGTTCCCAGCCCTGACGCAGCCCCTCTCCTCTTCCTCCTTCCAGGGAGCCTCGGAAAATCTCCTTGCACAAGGGCTCCAGCGGCCTGGGCTTCAACATCGTGGGGGGCGAGGATGGGGAGGGCATCTTTGTCTCCTTCATCTTGGCGGGGGGCCCCGCGGACCTGAGCGGGGAGCTGCGGCGTGGAGACCGGATCCTGTCGGTGAGTGCGGCGGAGCTCCTTCTCGGGGCAGCGGGACACACGGCTGCCCTGCATGTGGCCGAGGTCTGCCGGCTGGCCAGGAGAGCCGCCTCGCTCCTCCGGCCCTTCTGCCTTCTGCCCCGGGCATTAAGGTGTTAACCGCTGGCCCACGCAGGGCAGGGCAGCTCACCCGACCGGTCTGGCCTGGGTTAGCCCAGCCCCATTGGGAGGAAGCTGGCTCCCTCTTTGCCAGGGGAAAACAGTGCCGAGGCTCCCAGCACGAGGATAAATGGACCCAGCCTGCGGAAGGCGGGTGAATCCCGGCCCTCCTCGCCCCTTCGCTGCCCCGCAAGCAGGCCGCCCCCCCGCCCTCCAGGGACAGGGGGCTGTTTTTCGTCAGGTCAGGCACACACCCGCTGCGACAGCTGGGTGCCTGGCATAGTGCGCCCAGCCCGAGGCTGGTGGCTTCGGGAGGGTGGGTCCGGCCAGGGAGGCCCGCTGCCAGGAGCCAGGGTGCCAGGCTGCCCGGCTTCCCCTTCCCGCTGAGCTGACGGGCGGGGTCTGTTTGCCAGGTGAACGGCGTCAACCTCCGGAATGCGACGCACGAGCAAGCGGCAGCGGCCCTGAAGAGGGCCGGGCAGACCGTCACCATCGTAGCCCAGTACAGGCCCGAAGGTAAGGTGCCTGCGCCTTTCGGATGGGCCTCTCCTTGGGTGGCGGGAAGGAGGCGCGCTCGTCTCTGCCAAACGGGCGGTGGGGCGCCCCGGCTGCCCGTGCCGCCAAGTGTGGCTCTTCACTGCTTTGGGCCTAGCTGCGGCTTCCTCCGTCCCTAGCATCCTTTCCCTTTGGGGGTCAAGCGGAGAGCAGGCCGATGGGGGACCCTGCAGGCTCGGGGGGGGGGTCTCCCGTGCAACTTTGCTTCTATCGCCGCGTGGTGCCCGGCCGTGCCCTCTCTGGGGACTCTGCTGGGCTGACCAGGATGACCAGTCCCCGACCAGGAAGAGGTCAGAGGACGGAGAAGACCGGCCAGGATGACGGTGCCCAGAATGCCCAGCTGGCAAGGCTGGGTTTCTGGGTTTGCCAGCAGGGGAGAAGGAACCGAGTCCTGCCCGAATGTGCCTGTGCAGCCGTAGGGCTAGCAGTGCAAGCTTTCTGCAGGCGGGATGCAGCGGCCCCCTGCCGCCGCTGTTCTTTTCCCGCTGCGCGTCGCCCCTTCCCGCGCGTCGTGTGCATCCGTCAACGCGCGTCGCGGGTGAGGGAGAGCGAGTGGGCGTGGGCGGTGCTCTGTATGCAAATGAGGTGTCTGGCTGGGGTTACCCGGGGATTATCGGCTGGCGGGCGCTTAGCGATGGGGCAGCGCGGCCGGCGATTGGCCGAGGAGAATTGACGTAGAAAACCGGGGCGGGACGACGTTGGGTAGAAACAGCGGGGCGTAGCCAGAACATGGAGCGGAGGCGGAGAACTTCGAAGCGCGGGCGGCGATTGGGCCAACCTCAGACCGTGGGGGAGACCAACTCTGAGGGGATGCGGGCGGCGATTGGACAGGGCGGAGGGGAGGGCCGGCAGCGCGAGGGCCGGTTGGGCGCCGCGGGCGGAGCGGAGCGCCCATTGGCCCGAGCCCGGTGCGGGGCCGCGCCTCCTCCTTCCCGCCCGGGCGGCCGGCCGGCCGGGCTTTGTGTGCGGAAGGGGAGGTGGAGCCGCCTGCCGGGGACGCGGGCCGGCGCCGGGCAGGTGAGGAGGGCGCCCAGCCGGGCTGCTTTGCGGGCCCCGCGCAAGCCTCTCGCTGCGGCTCCGGCTGCGCGTCCAAGGGGCGCCGCCGAGACCTGCTGCCGCTGCTGCGCCTCGCGGGCGGGCCGGGGGGGCCTCCGCCGGGCGTGGGCGGGACCGCGGCGAAGCCGCCCTCCCGGGAGCAGCGCGAGCCCTTCGGAGCCCTCCCGAGAGGCGGCGCCGGCAACTGCTCCGGCCTCGTCGCGGGCCGGGCCGGGAAGCACCTGCCGGGGGGGCGCGCCCGCCTGCCTGCCTGCCTGCCTGCCTGCCTGCCTGCCTGCCTCCCTCCCTCCCTCGGGGGCGCCGGTGTCGGCTCGTCTGGCCCGCGCGGCGCGTCGGGCTCCGTTTGCGAGGGGCGGGTCGGGGGGTCGGGCGCCTGCCTATGTCCCGGCCTGCCTCCGTCCGTCCCGCGGGAGCCTCCGCTGGCGCCGCCGCCCGAATGTCAGGGATTCCGGCGGACTTTGCGTGCCGGGCGCGCTGGGACTGGGCGGCGCGGGTGGCTGGCAGCAACGGGCGGGAGGGTGCCCGCGTCCTGTGCCAGCGGTGCCAGCGCTTCCCAGGAACCCGGCAAGCCCCGGAGCTTCAGGCGGCTGAGCCGAGCGACGGGCCCTCCCTGGAGGAGGAAGGGTCTTTTGCGGCCGGCCGAGGCTAGGTGGAAGGTGGAGCGGAGAGTGGAGCCCCCTTCTGCGTGACCCGCAGGGCAGGTTAGGCTGCGGGCCGACCTTTGCCCAGGTGGAAGTATTAACAGGGCGCTTCCAGCAAGAGTTGGCATAATCGCTGAGAGGACTTTCCCTGAAGGCACTTCGCTTCTGGTCTGGTTTTCATTATTGAAAAGAATCCCAAAGGGGCTGGATGTAGACTCTGTCCCGCAGAAGGATCAAAGTACAGGGTGGTTTGCTTGGACAGTTTGGCTATAACGCTAACTGAGCAGGAATTGTACCAGAACCACAAATTCTATTTCCTTCTTCCGTAGGACCAAATCAGCCGGAATGTGATGTTGTTTTAGTAAATTCCCTGTTTGTCCTTATGCGTGGACTAGCAGCTGCTGTTTAAAATAAATTCTGATCAGGTTTATCACGCTAGCTTTAATATCTGGAGTCGTTTTGTGGTTTGCTTAGCAAGCTACAAATTATCTTAAATCACCGGTTTTGGTTTGTACATAACAATCCAAGGATTAATAACGTGAAACTAGGTTGATTTATTTCTTTTCCTGGGTGAGTGTGAAACCTGGCGTTTCAGTTTTATTATTGCTTGTGTATATAATGCTAAACTAGGAGTTAGTGTGGTATGTAATCTAGCGACTGAAACAATAGAAATGTGGACTGGCCCAAGTTCCATGCAAAGGCTTGCTTCTTTTTGGAAAATGTAGCCTTGTAATAAAGGATAAAAAACAATGATCTTACACTATTAGAATCTTTTAATTTGTCACCCTTTTGCATTGGTATAAAACTGGTTTAAGTAGGACTGTCTATTCTAGAACAGGATGATCTGGGCCTGCCAGAACTATAATGTGGGGAAAAAAATGACCAAAAGTCATGAGAAAATAATCCCAAATCCACTTTTGGGCAGTGCTTTTATTAAGTCAACCAGGGGCGTGGTGGCTCAGCGGGTAAGACACCAGGCTTGTCGATCGGAAGATCGCAAGTTTGGAGGTTTGAATCCCTAGCCCCGCGTGAGCTCCCGCACTAGCCCCAGCTCTTGCCAACCTAGCAATTCGAAAGCATGCAAACGCAAGTAGATGAATAGGTACCACTTCGGTGGGTAGGTAACAGCGTTCCACGTGCATCATGCCAGCCACATGACTGCGGAAGCGTCTTCGGACAACGCTGGCTCTTCGGCTAACAAACGGAGATGAGCACCGGCCCCTAGAGTCGGACACGGCTGCACAAATGTGCGGGGGGAACCTTTACCTTTTTTTACCTTTATTAAGTCAACTGAAGACCATTCACTTTCATGGAGGAAGCAGTACTTCAGTTGGCCTATGCTGTGGATATATAAACAGAGTTATATTGCATTGAACAGGGCAACACAACAGAACAGGGTAGCAGAATTTATGGCTCTCCAAACATTGCTGAATTACTCCGTTAACAGTCCCAGCTAGTGTGGCTGTTAGTGAAGGATGTTGAGTGTAAGTTCAGCAACAATTGGATTGTACAGGTTCCCATCCCTGGTAGAGAAGGTACACCCTCATATCTTGCCCTGCAAATATGGCTGTTTTTCAAATTTTAAGGAAAATCTTTGAATGGGTTGTTTTTTAGTCTCAGCTGATCGAACATGAGCCCACCCAGAGCAGACAGTTAGGCTTGATAGCTCTGCCTGTAGACTATGAGGAGACATTTAGTGCCAGTCTGTGATGATCTGATCATGCTACATTTTGAGCTTTATGGCTGAAATAGTACTTGGCCTTGCTGAATCTTGCAGTTATTTCAGGGGGGCACTTATTCTGCTACCAGTGTGAAGCTGATAGATTAACTGTTCTGCTTGTGGATAGGATAGCCAGTCTCTGGCAGCAGACATGCCGCTTCATTCTTTGTCACTGAGAAAGGATGTGTTGGGGACAGGAGATTCTTGTTTGGCTTACTTTCTCTCTGACTTGCTGCTCTGTGCACTCTGTGCAACTTGCAGTTGAAATGCTGGCAGCTGTAAAAAGGAAGGGGGGATTAATCCTCCTAGTCAGAATGAGCTGAGTTCACCAGTGTGGTTATTGTGGGATGCTGGATTCCTGCTTGTCATGAGGCTTCATGTGCTGTGACATCTGTAGCTTGTGCGCTCTTTAATGTGAGGGCTTTGCAACATGTTACAGGTTAATATGGTTACTAACTGGGTGTGCTGTAGAAACTAATCCTATAGGGAAGTGGGGCTTTGGCTTGCACAAAACACAGTAATGTGTGGAACATTATCAGTGACATTGTACAGTTGTGGGGGATGAAATGTAAATAATAGTCTCATGAATTTGAAGTGCTGAGGGGTAAAGCTGAGGCACTGAAAATCCACAAAGTAGATTCCTCCTGGCTGTGATATAAGTAAAGCCACCACCATCCTTTTTGAACTTGTTTTGAATTTCAGAAATGTGAAACACATTTATGTTTATGGAACCTCTAGATAAAGAATAGATTTGCCTCTGACCAAAAAGAAGTTGCTGTGTTAGTTCTCTGCTTCTTTTCTCATAGAGCTTGCCTTGAAAGGTTAATTGTTCGATAATTAGGATTTATTTATTTATTTGGAAAACATTGAACCATCTACTCATGAAGTTCTTGAAGCTGCTTACAATACTGTACATTTAAAGTGTAATAAAGGTGACAAGAGTTGGTAGGGAGAAGCAGAAGTACAAATAGGCTTCCCTAAGATCCAGGAATTCCCACTTCACCCACTGTGTTGAATCAGTGGATCACAGTGAAGCACTCTGAGAATACCAAGTACCCAGATAAGGCTGCAGATGCAACCAGCTGTTAGTCTCTACAAGCCCGGTTCACTTCCTCTTCTCTCATTTCTGTTCCTCCTAGTGGCAAATGCAAAGGTGAATGTGGGAGGAAGGGCTTTCTGCCTATTCTCCAGGTAACCCAGGTTTAATTATCAAAGGAACTTGTAATATGAAAAAGAGGCGGCAGCTGTTGGGATCGTATTACCAGCAGACTCCCAACAGTCTGGGGGAGTACATATTAGTTCAAGGCGGTCCTTGATGGAATGGCCAGTTGGACAACTTACTGTAGTTAAACTAGATACGGGCTTTTCACTCCATGGTGTGCTTTATCCCCCACTCTCCGAAGCTTTTCAGTGCAGCTGAAGGCTCCTCCTCCTAGAAGTGTGTTTCCTTTCTGGCTTTTGAGGCTGGCCTGCTTTCCTTACCCATGGCAGCGCCGCCTTTTTCTCCTCCCTGACTGCTCAGTGTTGTCGTCATGAGAAGCTCATCAGAGAACGCCACCGTCCTCTGCCCCAGGCACTGGAAGCTAGGCACTTGCCATCTCACAGGGCTGGATGGCGAAACGTACCTTCTGTTTCTCCTTCTGGACAGAGGGAAGAGCCAAAGCTTGATGGGGCCGGCTTTTAGGTAGCTGAAGGAAATAGCTAGAGGCTGTCGGCAGATATGACAAAGCTGCTCTTGGTTCCTAGATTATCCATGCTGCCCTTTCATGCTGCTGTCCTGAAACTGGTCCAGCCTCGCATGGCGTTTGCAAGGAGGGTGTGTGAGCTGGGTCTGCCGTCAGCAGTGGCCTGTTTGGCTGGAAGGCTCGGGGGACTGCCGTGGAGAGACGCCTTGTGGTTAATGTTAAATCAGACACCCTCTCCCCACCCACCCACACCCTTCGTGGCCACTTGATTTCTGTTGGATTCGAAAGAGAAATTTCTGCTATGTCAAATGTTTCGTATCAATATGAGCTTCAAGAGCCACGCAGTGCTAGCGAGAACCTTGCTTTAGGTCTTCAGGAGATCATGCCGTCCTTCCTAAAAGAAGGAACAGGGTGCTACCCAGTGGGACCTCTGCCCGTTATTATCTGAGATGAAAAGAATGACCCCTTATTTCAATCCATTTATATTCACCAGCTGTGGCGATGGCTTGGCTGTTTAACCCAGGCCTGAGGAGGGTAATTGGGTCAGTGCCTGCTGCTTCTCTTCTTTGCAGCCATTGGATTGAGGGCAATGTTGGACAGGTCTTGCTCTCCAAGATCCTGTGATGGAGGCTTAGAGCCTTGCGTAGTCAGGAGGCAGCTAATGATGCAGGAACAAGCTCTTTGGAGCGCAAATGTGGTAGGGGTATTTCCAAGCTCTGATCATTGCCCTCTCATTGAATTGTCGGCAGCATTGGACAAGCCACATACGCGTGCACACACGTGTGCATGTATAAATTAAGTGATTTATGTGAATACATTGTTCCTGAAGCTGGCTTAACCAGTTCATGTTAGTTCTACATTATATGTTGATACTTTGGAAAACTGGATCAATATTGGTCATGGCTCCGGTGCTGGCAAGGACGGAAAATACACAAGCTAATCTATATTCAGTCATGATGCTCGGTAGGTAGGTGAGCCCTTGCCAATTGAGCCACACATTGAATAAAATAAAGACACAACTTTGGGTAATTTTTCTAAGCCTATAGGACTGATGTGACCATAATGAGAGAGGGAAAAGGTTGAGTTACCTGGAGGAAAGGGGGCATTTAAGAAAGCTATCAGGAAAAATCAGACTCCAGTATGTAGACAAAAGAATCCGACAAATTATAAAAATAACTCAACTCTGCATAAAATACACTGTAAAGTGAATATCTAGGGTTGAAAGAATTAAATCAGGCATACTGTAATGGAATACAGCAGAACTGACATTTGGAATAACTGGCAAAATACTTCATACCCAAGGCTGTGCTTTTAACTTGCATGTTTTTCATGTTTCAGAGTTTATGGGCAGTGTATATAGGGGCCGTGAAGGAAGGATTGAGTAAATCCTACTTCTAAGTCCATAGCAAAACACAACAGTTTCCCTGCTTTTCTTTCCAACTATCACGTTCAATCTGCATGCTTTAAACTTCCAGGAGAGATTATGTGCTTCACGTTTACTAACACAGTTTAGTGCTGAATTGGGGTTCCTTTATTAACATTGTTTATTAAAATTATTAATATGGATTTTATGAATTCCATTACTGATCATAAATATTTCCTTTTAATAAAGGATTTTTTTTAAAAAAAGGCAATTCAGAATATAGTGCTAGTTTTAAGTTGCTATGAAGAGCAAGTGGTTGGCATTAAAGGATTACAGTATACTTTATACTTTAAATAATTGAGAAAAAACAAAACCGGTGTGTTTGACGTCACATCAGAAACCTACAGGACATGATATTGTTAAATACAAGCTAACTCACATGGCTTAAAATAGTTGGCTGTGGATCCGGATAAATAGCCACTGAGGAAGAAGCAAGTGCAATGAAAACGGAATGTGGTGAAATGCTGAGAAGAGGCTGACTCCAAATTGGTCACCAGTAGCTGAGCCCTTTGTCTGAACTTGTTCCCGAGAGATCCCTAAAACTCTGGGTCTGTCATTCCGTGAAGCAGTACCTGCACAGTCTCAGATGATCTTACTCAGACATGAAAAATGTGTTTTATTTCAGCTAAGTAACAGCAAAGACACTTGAGTTTCTGATGGTGCTATTTCTGTGAAATTTAGTATATGCTGAATTTTGGAAGGTGACTAAAGTGTTTTTCTTCTATTGGAGTAAAATGAGTCTTATTGGAACTGGTGGGAAGCTCTCTTAATGGTGGCAATGTGGAACGTCCACTGTTCTTGGAGACTTGGGTTTCTAGGGTCTTCTGCACATCTGTCTTGTTAAATTAATTCAGCGTAAAAGAAAACTCTCAGAATAACCCATCTCTTCCTTATGCAACCTCCTGTGTAATAACGTCGTTACTATTTAACTGTAAGCCAGTATACGTAATGCACTAAGATGTGCTATAGAAAAGCCATAACCTTGAATGGGTAAGCCCAAGACCGTGTTTATGTAACCCTTTGCTTGCTGAGATGTACAATCTGAATGCAGGCGAGTGCAGTGCATGGAAGATTGATACAGCAGCATCTGTGCACATTTCTGCAATGTATTTAGGGATGTTTACAAATCGTTCAAGCACTTTTGGCATCAAAGCACAGCTTTGTTCGTTTTAATCTTATCTCCAACTGGACGGGAGAGCCAGATGCTCTTAATGGACTCTTGAACTGCTCTTTACTATTAATTGTGCCTTTAGAAAACAATTGCATCTTTAGCCATTGAAATATTTGTGCTCGTCGATGCTAGATGTTCTTTATGAATTTTGGGAAATCCTACTGTGACATCCTCTACCTCCTATCAGCACTTTTGTTGGGCCTTGCGAGTTCGGGAATTGTAAAAGAACAAAAACCTCTGTCTGTCCTCTCTGTCCTTCACCTGATGTAAGGTGCTCCTACTGTGCACAGTACCGCTTCAGTTGCCTTCTGGCCCAGATGTAAACCCCAGCCCATTCCGCCTCGCCTGGGCAAGGAAAGCATTTCAGGCCTTTCATGAGCTTGGCTGCTGCTTTCTACACCTTTTCCACAGTAGCATTTCTGAGATGGGGTAATCTCACCTGCAATGATATTCTAAATGCAGTATCCTGAATACCGTCCAGTTGGTCCCTGTTGGTTGCCTCGTTGGCCTGTTTGCCATACCCCGTTAAGCTATGACTTCTTCAAAAGACCACGCGCCTGTATCTAGGCGTGCAGCCTACTTTGTATTACCCCAGTACCTCGAGGGTAATGGCACACGGGTGGGGCGTTCCACAGGTCATGCGTCTGGGTGGCTCTGGGGAGGGCGGCTGCTTGTCCGTTCTGTATGAAGCGCAGCGACTCCATTGTGCTGGCCTGAACGGGAGCCGTGTGTCTGACGGCCTTCACTCCTGCCCTCCTTTCTGTTTGCAGAGTACAGCCGCTTTGAGTCCAAGATCCATGACCTCAGAGAGCAGATGATGAACAGCAGCATGAGTTCAGGGTCTGGTTCACTTCGAACAAGCGAGAAGCGGTCCCTCTATGTCCGGTAAGCAGAACGACCCTTTTTTCGTGCTGAAGGGCACGTTGCCCTCTTCAAATTCAGTCTTTCTCTAATTCTCCTCCCCCAGAAAAAGGGGCCTTATGGTGCCACTTGTTGAGAACGCTTTGTGCATTAAAGCCTAGTTATCAGGAATCTCTGTTTTTAATTGGGTTACAACGAAGTTTAGGTATTTTTCAGCCATCACAACTCTAGCAGCATATCCTCAGCAGTGTCTCAGGGACTTCCAGTCTTCCTGAAACTTTGCTTCCTCCTTTGAGCACCACCGCAAAGGCTGCGCAGCCTCTGTGTGCCGGAGCATGGTGTTGTGCAGGGTCTCCAGGGTGTGGGGCAGCCTTGGTCTGTGGCGCACTCTTGGGTACCTGGTGGTTTTCAGGTCCTCAGAGTTCACATGACCCATTCAGTCAAAAACTTGCCAGCAACATTTTAGCCACATGTGTTGAGCAAACCCAGCCATGTGATTTGCTTGTGTCCTACGAATTGTCAGGACGGACGTGACATCCTGTCATGCAGGAAAGAGGACCCTAAGGTAGTGAAAGGCCCAGGGACAAATCTTCAATGGACTGCAGAGTGCCAAGAGGCTTTTGACCAGTTAAAACTGTTGTTCTCTTCAGAGCCTGTATTAAAGCATCCCGATCCCATGAAGCCCTGCATAGTGCCTAGTGCTAGAGGGGGCATCTCAGCCGTTCGAGATGCAAGTAGCCACTTCAGCAAGTAGGGATGGCAGCAGTCACAAGAAGTCAAAAATCCACACCTACCTTAAAAGTGGGGGAGGACCTACAAAGTGAACTACTTTCTGAACTAAGGAAGGACATGTGGTTACAGGCTACCAAGGCAAAGTTGACAGAGAAGCAGGAGTTCTGGTGGAGTGGGGGTAGATTGTACAGTATATTCCAGAACTCATGCGAAGGAAAGTACTTGAGAGATGTCATGATGCCAAGTCAGCTGGACATTTTGGATTCTTGAAGACTTTACATCTTTTAAGGTGGCAGTTTTGGTGGCCATTCCTACATAAGGACGTGGAGGAGTATGTGGCCAGTTGCCTAACCTGTGCCATGGCTAAAAGAGGGGGGGGGCAAGCCCCGAGGACTGTTGCAGAACGTGGCAAGCCCTACCCAGCCTTGGAAGCAAATAGCTATGGACTTTATAGTGGATTTACCAGAAAGTCAGAAGAAGACAGTGATTTGGGTGGTGACGGATTTATTTTCAAAGCAATGCCATTTCATTCCTTGTACTAGTATACCTAATGCTGAACAGTTGGCCAAGATGTTTGTTCAGCACATTTACAGACTGCATGGCACCCCTGAATGGATTATAAGCGACCAGGGTGTACAATTCACCTCCAAATTTTGGAGGGCGTTCCTGAAGATGATTGGCGTGGATCAAGGTTTAAGCTTCTCCCACCACCCTGAAACTGACGGGGTTTCTGAATGGGATAACCAGGTGTTGGAGCAGTACCTCAGGTGTTACATCAGCTACCAGCAGGATGATTGGGTGGACTTACTCCCGTTTGCAGAAGTGGCGTATAACAATTTGGTGCATCAGAGTACTGGGTTTGCTCCGTTCCAGCTAGTGAATGGCCAGGAGTTCGTAGCCTTCCCAGAATTGCCCACAGACCAAACTAAGATCATTCCGTTGGATAGATGGGTAAAGCACATAACTGATAGTTGGCCAGTAATAGAGAGAGCGCTGGCAGTTGCTAAGGAAACCTACAAGAAATACGCTGATCGGAGAAGGGCACCAGAATGGCCGTTTAAAGTAGGTGAGAAAGTTTATTTGTCTACAAAGTTCCTGAGGACCTGGCAACCATCGAAGAAGTTGGGTCCAAAGTACGTGGCACCTTTCCCTATCACCAAAGTGATCAATAATGTAACGGTACAACTACAGTTGCCAAAAAATATGAGGAAAGTTCATCCGGGTTTTCATTGCAGCTTGTTGAAGCCAGTGAAGGATTCAGAACGCTGGCACCCAGAACAACCCACACCAACCCCAGTGGTGATCGATGGGGAACAACACTTTGAAGTGCAAGAGATACTAGATTCCAGACGCCATCGCGGGGTGGTGCAATATTTGATACAGTGGAAACATTTCCCCAAGGCTCATAGTGAATGGGTGAATAGCCGCCATGTGCAAGCACCCCAATTAGTGAAAGAGTTTCACAATCGGTACCCAGACAAGCCTAAGTGATGGGATTGGTGGGGTTTAGCAAAGTAAATCGTCGTCATGCAAATGTAATGTTTCTATGTAGGAGTCTGACATGTATTCATCTGTCGTCTTCCATATATTTAGGTGGGGAATGTATTTTAAGGGGGGCGGTATGTCAGGATGGACATCCTGTCATGCAGGAAAGGGGCTGTAGCAAGTAGAGCCTCAAGTAGAGATGCTTTGTAGTAGAGACCCGGCGTGCCTGCAGGGGGGTTGGTGTGCTTTGAAGGAGAAGTTAGACATTCCAGCAGAGCTGTGAGAAGTGTTGATTAGAATTGTTTATGTAAAATACACCAAGGCCAGGCCAAATGGCGTTATCAGCTTGTTAGTGAAGAATGGCAACTGAGGGGTATGGGAACTGTGAGGGTGAAGGGAGGGGCCGCGTGGGGAGAGACTGGTACGAAGGAGAAAGTTTACGGGGCTTTTGTCATTCAAGTCTTTGAACTGGAATCGGTCACTTGTATTAATAAAAAAACTCTTCCATATCCTCAGTGGCTTGTCGTGAGAGTTTCTGAGTTAATAACTGAAGGATCAAGACCATCACATGAATCCTGAAATTGAGTTGGGTAAACCTTGGTTTAGTTAACCATGGATGAGCGTGTTGGGCAAACAGTGCCTGTGTGGGCCAAAGTCTTCTGCAAAGTCGTCTTAATTTAGGAAGAGAGAGGAGCTCTCTGTAGGGCTACTGCCTTTGGCTTGCTAATTACCCTGAAGCAGCTATCTGTTCGTTGCCTTGCTATTCCTCTTACGTGCTGTGATACGCTGACTGAGGCTGTGCCTGCAAGAGGAAAGGTGTAAACCAGTAAATCTGTTGCCCCTGGAAAAGGACGACTTGGATGCATTGGTTTCTGTTCCGTGGAAAGGACGACTTGGAAGTAGTTGGCTGTATCAGTCACTGAGCTTTTCTGTAATTTGGGGGAGATGTCCGTGTTAGGTACTTAGCTGGGGATACATGCCAACCATGGTGAGATTTTGGGTCCAATGAGTTAGATGAACTGGCCCATTGCTCGTTGTTTTTGGTGGGTGCCTTCTGGAACTATCAGTCCTCACAAATTCCTTCCCAAACCCAGCTTGTCTTTTCAACACAAGTTGGCAATGCAGTGAGAATCTCTGAGCCCACCTTGTGTAGCATCTTCTTGGCTGCTCCCTCCTGTGATTGAGGCAGCTTTCTGCAAGTCCTTTTGCACTCGGGAGAGGAGACTCGGCCCTTTTGGGTGGAGTAGTTTCGAGCACAGTTTAACTGAAACTGATGAAACGGACAAGCTGCTGGTTGTGGTAATTACAAGGCTTGTTATGCCAGATTGGGAAGCATGATCTAGCCTCAGCCAAAACATTCTCCTGGGTTCTTCGGGCAGAGCAGGAAGTGAGCCCTTAAACCTGACACAGGCGCTCCTTCCGGGAGGGCGCCGAAGATCTCGCTAGCTTCCTTCCAGAAAATGCTGCTGAATAAGCCCCCTGGTGGCAACAAGAGGAGCTTGTGAAACCGCGACACTGAGGCTGAGGGTGTGATCTGTGGTTGGGGGCTTACAGAGTGAAAATGTGGGGCTTTTAGGTTGGCAGGACGTGCCGTCACCAGGATGGACCTGGCTAAAGGGCCCCCCTTTCAAAGCAGTACCCTAAGTCCGAAGGAAAGGGAGTTTGAGAAGGAGAAAGCAGCTGAGTAGGAAAACACATGTCTTGCGTCCACCAGAAGGTCCAAGGTCCAGACAGGACTGGTGTGAAACTTTGCAGAATAATTGCACGCTGTGTGCAGTAGGACTGTGGCAACCCTGCTAACCTTCCTGGCCCCTCCACAGGGCCCTCTTTGACTATGACCGAACTCGGGACAGCTGCTTGCCCAGTCAGGGGCTCAGTTTCTCTTACG
Organism: Charina bottae; assembly: GCA_023362775.1. Lineage (NCBI taxonomy): Eukaryota > Metazoa > Chordata > Lepidosauria > Squamata > Charinaidae > Charina > Charina bottae. The sequence goes on along the minus strand of JALMGJ010000018.1, from coordinate 21,960,966 downwards.
GGGACATTCTGCACGTCGTCAACGCCTCCGATGACGAGTGGTGGCAGGCGAGGCTGGTGACCCCTCATGGCGAGAGCGAGCAGATTGGAGTCATCCCCAGCAAGAAGAGGTGAGTGCTTGTTCTGCAGGGGCGGCCCCTGCCGCGGTTCTCATGTGGCAGTTCTTGCCCTTGCGGCGCTCTTTTCTGGAGGTGGGTCGTCAGAAGGAGCCGATACGGGAGTGGCCGTGGCTTTAGGGCCAGTGCGGCTTGGGCCTGTGTTTCGTTTCCAAGCACAATGAATTTTCTGTTGGCAGAGAGAGTTCTGCCCTTTATGGGGGGCTGCTTGGGTTTTTGAGCTTCTGTTTTGCCTTACATGGAAAGCCTGATTAATCAGCTCTATTTGTGCCAGCAATTTCTATGAGATTCTTGAAGAGGCGGGGACAATGGTCAGAGTGAGATCCAAGTCACACTTAAACATAAGGCTCTCTTTCTTTTTCTTGATACTGTCAGAGTGGAAAAGAAGGAAAGGGCGCGCTTGAAAACGGTGAAGTTCCATGCTCGAACAGGGATGATAGAATCCAACCGGGTAAGTGCTGGTTGGGTGTTGGTGTCTGAGTGTGAGAAATAGGAAAGGGTTTTGAAGGAAAATGAAATCAGATCAGGAAGGTAAGCGTATTTCCTGCAAGGCGTGCCTTTGCCGAGTGCTGTTCAGGTGACAGTGGAACGGGGGGGTGGGGGGGTCTAGGTCTGTCGGTGGAGCATATCTAGAAGGCTTTCCAGATGTGATCTCCTCAGACGTCATCCAGACACGTTCTCCGCTTCTGTGGCACAGGACCGGCTACTGACGGCTGACCCTCAGTTCTCTAATGTTGGCTCAAGGGTGCTTGTAGAAGGCTGGGGCTGTGCATTCCTGCGTGGAATGGTGGGGAGCCAGAGAGAGGGCAGGGCCATTGGGGACCCCCCTCCTTGTTGTGGAAACGGTAATCGTTAGTCATCTTCCACCATCCCTCAGAATCATTTTCCTCCACCCTTAATTTTCCTCTTGCATCCCCGTTTACATGTAATTTCCATGATTTCATTTGAGGGGTAGCTTCCCTGACACTGATCACCGTTGTCTGCTCATTTTAATTTTTCTTGCATGCTTTAAACTCCATTGTTTTTTGTCCTTTTTGTTTTTGTCCTTTTTATTTCCTTCTGCACCCCTTGCATCTTCACCTTCTTCACAGTTGATCAAAACGAAACGTAAAAAGAGTTTCCGCCTCTCTCGAAAATTCCCCTTTTACAAGAGCAAAGAGAACCTGGCCCAGGAAAGCAGCGGACAGGAACGTAAGTAGCAGGCTGCCCTGCTCGGGTTCTGCCTGGGGAGCCCCAGCAGCGGCTGCGAGGGAGAAGCGGCCCACGTCTCGGCCCCGTGGCTGGGAGGCTCGGCCGGATTCTGCACCGCGCTGAGGCTGGGCCGCCTAGGGGAGCGTCAGGCCGCCCGAACCGTGCTCTCAGGAGGCTCTGATCAGTTCTCTGAGAAGGATTGTCACCGTTGACCTGGCTGCGAGGAGGTGGGTGGCCAAGCGGTTCCCTGTCCGAGGGCAAAGGCAGCTTGGAAAGCGTGCAGTAAGGAGTGGCTGGGCCCCGTGGACCCAGGAGAGGCCGCCGGGTCCCCCTGGCCGCCTTGCATTCTTGCCTTGCACGTGTAGGTAGTTTCCGGACTTGGCTTGCGACGTTTGTTCTTCGGGGCGGGATCTGTCAAGCCCTGGAGCACTTGCCTCTTCCTGATTGTCCAGTATTTGCCCAGCAGTCCTCGCTGCAGCCGTGAGCTGAAGCCCGTACGAATGACCCCCTCTGTGTGTTTTTTGGGAGGGCTTGGTCCAATGGGCGTTAGTGAAGGCAGTAGGGATCATCCAGGGCCTCAGCGGCAGGCCCATCTCCTTGCCTGCCTCATAACTTAGGGTAAATTGGCCAAAAGAAGCAAGTGTATGCACACTCCAAAATTCATACGAAATTGCTATATTTGTGCTAGCGATGCCCTTAAAAAAGTAGCGGATCTTTATGTGGTATCTACATGAAGGGCAGCATTATGCGCTCATGCCATGCTTTGGGAACGCTGCACCGATAAGAAGTCCGCTGACTTTGCAGAGCCTCCCCCCTCCCCCCGAAGCCACTTTATGCTACAGTTGGTTTATCTAGCCTCACCCTTTTTCTCAACTCCCAGCACCTTTTCAGCACTTTTCCTATTGCCTGCCATCCGATCCCTTTACTTGGAGTTGTCAGGGGTTGAACTCCAGAGCTGCTTGCAAGGCATATGCTGGGTCACCAAGCTATGCTCCTCTCCTCACCATTGACTAGAAAAGCAGCCAAGGGTTAGGACACGAGAAGCAGCAACTCCTGCACAAGGAGCCTGATGACTGATGTGGGTTCTAGCGAGAGATGGGCGGTTGCCTAAGGCTCTGTGAAGGGATTACTACAACAAGAGTTCGGAATAACTCAGCCTGTACGCTGTGTAGCAGAGCTGATCTTTTGAGCACGATCCTTCCTTTGCTTTGTGCTCTCAGTTATGGTGATTGCACAGTAGTACCAGAGTCCAGTGAGTAGGGAGCTTACAAATTGGTGTGATAAAGAAATAATCAGCTACTGTTGGCAGTGGAATAGGGACCAGTGTCCATGGATTGGTGGAGAGGAGCAGAAGGCCCCATCTTCTGGGGTGTCGTTCTCGGGCCTTGGTGCTGGTTGCTGGGGTCTGGGTTACTCCGAGGTACCGAGGACCCCCTGGCAGCCCCAGGGCAGCTGGTCTCGGAACAAGGGACTCCGCTTGGTGTTGCCGGACCTGGTTAGCCTAGCACAGAAAGGCGCAGACCTTTGTCCTCGGCTTCTCCCCCGGGTAGCTGGGGATGTCTGCTTTGTGTCCTGTATCCGGGGTCCTTCTGGAGCAAGCTTTTGCCTGACATACAGTATATTCTAGAGGTCATGCTCAAATATGAGGGTTTGGGACGGAGAGGATCTTTGGAAGTGTTGGTCATGAGCTTTAACTTCACTTGCTGTTGCAGCTCTCAGCCATTCTGCACTCCTGTCACTAATGCTATCCTGGCACTCTCTCTTTCCCCCACTCTTTCTCCTCCCTTCCCTTCTCTTGCTCTTTTCTCTCCCCCCTCCTCTCCCCCTCTGGCTGGCTGTGAATCAGGACTTCCCTGGGTTAAGTGACGATTATTATGGCGCAAAGAACCTGAGTAAGTGGAACTTCACTGCACACGATCACTTTCCATTGCCAGCACGTGTGTGACTGGGAACAAGCTCACGGTGTGCTTGGCACAGGCCCAGCTCGCCGTAGCCCAGGCATTAGGATCACTTCACGTGGGCTGGCTGCCTCCTCCCGGATGGGGGCTCTCTGTTGGCGTGCTGCTGATCGACCTTGGGAGCCTGTTCCTGGAAAATGGCTCACCAGCAGTGTGGAGAGTTGGCCCGTAGAAAGGCCAGGGTCTGATTGGGGCCCTCTCGCAGCCAAGGAAAGAAATTGGGCAGGGCAGGAGGAGGTCCTAGTGTCAGGAAACTCCCAGCTGATCAGACCCTTGGACTCCGCTGTGTTTACGCTCTGTGTGTGAACTCCTTTTCTCCCATGCTGTAGAAATGGGGACACCTCGGCTGGGCAGCCCTGCGGTCTCTCTCTCTTCATTTGCATGCCTGCCAATCCCTCCCTCCCTCCCTCCCTCCCTCCTCTGTAGCTCTCGGTGGCAGGACTGTGGTCCCGGGGGCAAAGGGAAGCAGGCGAGGGACAGGGCTGTATGTCTGTGCTTCAACCCTGCTTGTGCCTGAGCTGCGCTCCGTATGCCTGCTCGGGATGACTTTAACTGAGGGAGACCTGTTATACGTGCTGCTGGACTCTTGTTTGGGCAAGCGATCCACGACTCTCTGTGGTTATTTCCCAGGTGGAGGTGGATCAACTAGAATTTCCTCCCAAGAATGCCCTGAACTACAATGCAGTGGAGGTTTAGAGCATGCACCAGCAGTCTGCCCAACTTGCCCTTGTACTCCTCTCCCCCCATCCCCAGTACTTGTGGTCACCAGCATCTGGTGACAGTCATCCCTGTCCACCTGTACGTATTAAATCAAGGACTCTTTCTCGGTTGCAGAGGGTGTGACGTCAAACACCAGTGACAGTGAAAGCAGCTCCAGTAAGTGTTTTCTATTTGTTCCAACCTGAGCTTGCTCCTTGCTTCACTCCTTGTGCTGCAGATCAGGCTTAGTCAGAGGTATAGGATGCTGTGCTGCTGGTATCTGAATCTGTTCCTTGGATTGGTAGTTCCTTTCAGTTGGTTCCCAGTGTTTGGGGTTGCAGCATAGCATAAACCAATCAGGTAAAATGGATTGACTTTGGGAAGCAGAGACTAAGGCCTGAACACTATGCAGTTTCATTCAGATACTGCTTTGGTTGAGTTATGCCACCATTTAGAAATACTAGAGGGATCGAGTTTACTGAAGTCCAAATTAGTAGATAAGGGATGTGGAAGTTGTGTCCCATTCCCATTGATGTAGGGTGCTCTAGAACCTGCCAGTGAGTGTCTAATTTGATCTGCTCTTCAAACTGGGGAAGAAAACTCTTTGAACAGGGGTGAATTATGTTGTTCAACTATAATTCTCAGTATCCATCATCTTTAGGCCATAGTGGCTGGGCTGCTATGAATTGTATTTCCACAGGCTGGAGGACTTCAAGCTCCACACACTCCTTTATAGGGTGGCTCCTCTCAGAGATAGTTCCCCAAAGACTGAGCTAAGCGGAAAGTACATATATAGTGGAGGGAAACCTTTGCTTCTCCCTGATTGCTGTAGAAAAGTGAGAATATCATTGAGGTTTAATGCCTGAGAAATTAATAGAAGTTGCCATTTGGCAATGAGGTGTGGAGTTGTTGCTGCAAGGTCAGCTGATTCTTTCCAATTCTTTCAGAAGGACAAGAGGACACAATTCTGTCATATGAACCTGTGACACGGCAAGAAAGTAAGTTGGAAAGAAGGCTGGTCCTCCATCTTAATTGTGGAGGCCAGCCTAGATCTGAGATTTCTCCACATGATTTTTCCTGATTGGCTTTGAACGGCACAGCTGAACAGAGACTGTTCTCCGAAACTCCTTGTTACCTTTCTGATTGTCTTTGTAGTTCACTACGCCAGGCCAGTGATTGTTTTGGGGCCCATGAAAGACCGAGTCAACGATGACCTCATCTCAGAATTTCCACACAAGTTTGGATCCTGTGTGCCTCGTAAGTCATGGCTCCCTTGTATTTTGGGGAAGGAAGACTTAACGGACACTCAAGTATTCAGAGGTTTAGGCCCTCTGCTCTGGATGTTTGTGTGAGAGTTCACATTTATCAGTTGAATGGTCCTTTTTTGCAGCTTGTTTTAAATGCCAAGCTAGCCACACCCATCAATGTGTAAGAAGGGGATAGCTTTGGGCCTGTAGAGGAGGACACTGCTCTCTGAACAGCCGGAAAAGCAAATGTATTTTCTTTCAGACACTACCAGGCCACGGCGTGAAAATGAAGTTGATGGACAAGATTACCACTTTGTGGTATCACGGGAACAGATGGAGAAGGACATTCAGGACAGCAAATTCATCGAAGCTGGCCAGTTCAACGACAATCTCTACGGGACCAGCGTTCAGTCTGTGCGAGCAGTGGCAGAGCGGGTGAGTCCCACTCTTGGTCGAAGGACTGCATGGCCTGCCTGGGACCTCTGTCGTAATTCAGCTCATGAGTCGCCTGTGTTGCGTCCACTGTCCAGCCAGCAGCAGATCGTGGTTCTAGCTAAGTCTTTGTGGCTTGTATGTGCCAGGAGGAGGGGCAGCATCACACGTTTCGAAGCTGCTGCTCCCATTACGTGCAGGAGTTAGCTACTCAACACACACGTAGGGTTGATCCAAGTTCTAAAATGTCTACAGTAACTCTGCCCACCTAGTAAGCAGATGTGTGGCGTCTCAGCCGCTTCTGGTGACGGTTCTCCTGATGCGTTTCTTGGGACCATGGCAAAGCTTATGGAAAGTGCTGTGCAAAGGCTTTGTAGTAACTGATGCCCTGCCCTACTCTAGGGGAAGCACTGTATCCTCGATGTGTCCGGCAACGCTATCAAAAGATTGCAGCAAGCACAACTGTACCCGATTGCGATTTTCATCAAGCCCAAGTCCATTGAAGCGCTCATGTGAGTAGCACGGAGGTTAGGAATTTGCTTCACCTGGATGCCACCTTTGAGGGGGATGAGGCAGTGGTAGAGGATGCACCCGTTGAAAGGGGGACAAAATGCCCAGGGGATCAGTGATGCACTGACTGCCATGGCAGGCCCCTCCTCTTGGCAGGAGGAAGGGCCTGCATTTTTAGTGACGGTGGCAGGTCACGTCAAACTTCTTTGGAGGGAATATTGAATGATGGTTACGGGGATGTGGGTGCTGGGCAGCTCTTGCCAAAAGGACCGTGGTCATGCCAGTGATGGATTTTTTGTCTACCCAGTGCATTCGGCTCTCCCTTCATGCCTTTTGGTTACTGGTACTGGTAACTGGCTATAGGTGGATTTTAAATCTGCTTTGGGATGCATTCCCCTGCACCCAGCTCTGAGCATTGCCAGTCTCGGTTTGTCTGTGGCTCCTGTGGCTCCACCACATCCACGGGCCACGAACTCTCTCCAAGACCACACCCGCTTTTCCTCCATCTGTTCTTTCAGGTAGAGTTGAGATGATAACATTTTTTGTGGCATTTCCTTGGCAATCTAGGAGTTCCTAACAGAGATGAGGAAAAGTCAAATAGAATATTTGTAGCTCAGGGTTGAACTGTGGAGTCCTTGGTGTTCTCTGAGCCTTGTTTTCTTGCAGACAAGTCAAATTTCAGACAGTGACAGAAATATACAAGCGCCTGTTGGGTCAGATGCTTTTGTACTGAGGCTGTTTTTTTTCTGGGCCTTCAGGGAGATGAATCGGAGGCAAACGTATGAACAAGCCAATAAGGTCTTTGACAAAGCCATGAAACTGGAGCAGGAGTTTGGAGAGTACTTTACAGGTGAGAATTCTCTTGGGTTGTTCTTGAGCTTGTGGGAACTCACCCCTGTATACACTACTTCGTTGCAGGAACTGGAAGGAGCTAAGGAGTGTGAAAAATAGAGTAGATACATAAAAATGGGGAGGTAATGCAAGATCAGATTTACTGCTGTTGGGGGCTTGCAGATTCTAAGGAAGGTCATTTGCAGCCGTGAGTTGCCACTTGGAGGTGGGGGAAGGAAAGATGATCCTTCTTCTCTAGTAAACTACTTTTGTTTTACTTCTGTAGCCATTGTACAAGGAGACTCCCTGGAAGAGATTTACAGTAAAATCAAACAGATAATAGAGGACCAATCCGGGCATTATATCTGGATCCCATCCTCTGAGAAACTGTGATGTCCCCTCCCTTCAATCAACCTATTAGAAGATCAGCGACCCTTCCCCCAGTCCTCTGCCCCAAGAGGGGGAGCGAGAAGACCATCCCTGTCCCTTTTCTAGATGGTTGACAATTGCGTTTTCTAGTCCTGTTTTTCTTTTTCTTGGGATGGACCAGTCTCCTTCATCAAGTGACTGTCCCCACCATTCCTGCATGGACTTTCCTGCTGCTCCCTTAGAAATGGAGACAAACCCTATTTGAGAGTTTTGTGTGTTTTTAATTAAAAAAAATAATACATCAACTGTTAAAGTCAAAAAACAAGGCAGGAGGTGGCAGATGACAACGAGCCTCAAGAGCCACTGATGCAACAGACTTGGACAGTTCTTGCCCCCCTAAAGATAACGGAGACTGGCAGCCTGGGGCAACTTTACCAAGAAGAAAAGGCAACAGAATGCTTTTATGTATCTAGATATGTAATTATATATATAATATATGCTCTCTATATTATATATATCTGGACTAGAGAACACGAGGGGGCTTCTGAAAAATAATTGCCGCCTCGCCTCAGCCATTGGGACAGAAACCGCTGTGGTTGGAGGTGAAATTAATGGTACTGTTTTGGGGTGCTGTTCCGTGGTTTTCCCAAAGCCAATTCGCGCAGAAGGCCGCATTTGGGAAAAAAGAAGCCAGCACTGTGATTATGGAGCAAATGGAGGGCCCAGAACCACATAACAAGTTACAACAATTTATTTGAGCACGCAAAAGCAAATGGATAATGCTACATATTAACTGCACATTGTTTTATGTCACCTGATGTGTTTGCATGAGAGGTTTTTTTAAGCTGCTGTTAAACCAAAATCATGTTTGTGTTGGTGTGTTGGCTTTTCATTATTCCAAGCTTTTGATTTTAATAATGAACTGAACGGGTATACAATCCAGTTTTTTAACTTATTTTTTAAGATTGTTCCGTTGTAAATAGTTTCCAGACCCAACCTGCAGACCCTGTGGAATGAGCACAGCCGCTGTTCTGTGCAGAGACTGAACTCCGCCCCACTGGCTTGTTCTGGTGGAAGGACATTGAGCTCCACGCAGTGAGAAGTTGGCAGCAGCAGGAGGCGGGGAGAGAAGCTTGTGCCTCGGGGGGTCACCATTTCAACCCTACAGTGGAAAACTTACGAGAGACTCGTCTGAGAAGTTCTTATTCTAGCAGAATTGTGCCAAATTCTGGCTGCAACACTTGAAGCCCTTCCTGACCAAGCCAATCCTCAGAGGCTCTGTGGAGAATAGCACCATCCGTCTTATTTTATGTTTCTACATAATCCTTGTGGCAGGGATGGGCCCAGCCATTCCTTGCTGCCAACGCCTGCTTGCAGTTCTTCAGGAGAGCAAAGGGCAAGTGCAATCTGGAACGCGCGCTCTGTGTGGCACAGACTGTTAGTCTTCCATGGACTGCGGCCAGCTGCTGATGGGAGCCTTGATATGTGGTCATGTGAATGTGTAACTGTAGGTGCAAAAAGATTTTTTATTACTGAACAAGAGAATAAGTTGGATCAGTGAGAGTTCTGGGTGGAGTTTTCAAGCATTCCTAAATCGGTACAAACCCTTGCCTGTGGGCCAAAGGGGAAGGTTCGCCCCCCTTCTTCATCTTACCCCACTCTCAAGTTTGAAATAGATGAGTGTACACATCTCGTTTCCATGGAGGGAGAGCCACGGCTGCTGTGGTAGGAGATCCGAGTTGTCCTAGTCCTAATCCAGTGAGTAGGACGAGGCCTCGGCTTGTAGCAGGTTGATGCTGTCTGCTCCATAGCTGGTAGGTAGCTGTATCATTCATTGTGTGATTTGTGCACGGCCTTCATTGTTAAACATGGGTGAAAACTGTCATCTTGCGGAGATTCATTCTGGTAAGCGAGAAGCCATTTCCACATCAGCTGGTGTTGCAAGAAGCTTCAAGTGGAACTTTGGAAGTACCAGAGCTGCTGTCCACTGGTAGGACCGTGAAGAAGAGAGGAGGAGGAGGAAGCTGCTAACACGTAGGAGCCTCTGGTGGAAGGAACTTGGAGGAGAGGCTGCCACCGACTCCCCCTGCTCAGCTCGTGTGGCGAGGCATGTTCTTAAGAACCGGACTATGCATAACAGAAGCAGCTCTTGAGGTGGCTGGTCTCCAGGCTCCTCTTACTTTTATTTTGTAATAGCCTGTCACCTTGTCTTCTCGGCGCATGGAGGAAAGGCCTGTGCACTCCATGGCATAGCTGAAAGTATCAATCATGACACTAGTGGGTTTACCAGTGTTTCTTCCAAGGAGACATATATTTTTAATAAACGAACATTGCAATGAACTCCTCTGCTGCTATTTCCTTGTGAAGTCCTTTATTGGGGGGCTGGCTTTGGGGGCCAAGATTACGTTGTAGAGCTTCGTGTGCCAGAAATATTAACCCATAGCTGATGCTTCCATCATCCACATCTATATGTGAACTCAGTTACAGCCACATACCTAATAGCCATTCATCAGTGCCATCTCCATACAGTTTTGTGATCCTCTTTTAAAGCTATTTAAGTTGCTGGTCGTCATTATACTATATGAAGTAATTCCTTAGTTAAAGTTATGTGTTGTGTGAAGTAGTTGGTTTCGCCTGTCCTGAATCTTCTGAGGAAAAAGTAGATAAAATACGGTATGCAGTCACTCAAAATGGATTCTCTTTACTGTTACTTTCAAGTTTTAGTGAGTCTCTTAAGTTGCCAGTTGCTACATACTGAATGTAGTACTTGCAAACATTTAGAAGCTGTGAGAAATGCTGCAATATAGCATGTTTATTCACCTTGCAATGCAGGTGTGTGCACAAGCAAGGAGACGGCTGCCTGGCAGTAGTACGGTAACTCTCCGCATGTTTAAGGAACTGCCTTCATAGCTGTGTTAAAAGAGATTAAAAGTTAAGCATGTGTGATTCACTAGATGAGTTGAATGGCAGATCTGGGCTTGGATTCTTCCCCAGCTATGGAGCCATTTGTTACCTTAATGCCTGTCTTGTTAGGATAAAATGGGCGAGTTGCTTGTGTAGACTGCCTTGACCTTCTAGGGAAAAGGTGCAATATAAATGTAATCATAAAAATATATAAGGGAAGAGAAATGTATTTGTAAACCATTAGGACGCCTTTATTCAACTTCATGTTGTGACGCACACTGCCCTGAGTAGCGCCTACCATTCCACTTGCAGTGAACGCCTATAGGGAGCTGGAGAGCCCAGTCCAGCGTAAGGCAGCTTGTGGCGGCCATGGTCGCGGTCACTCTTCCTTTGAACGGAGACACTCTGCTTTGTCCAGTTTGTCCAGCACCTCACTGTACACACCGATCATCTGTGGACAAGAGTCACCCCAAATCACCTAACCAATCAGCACGATGCGCCAAGTAGTGCTATGCAGCTCAGTCCTATTAGCTTAAACAACCAAGAGGATTTGGGGAAACGAGGCAAACTGGGTGACTTTGGGCCAGTCCCTCCCTCTCAGCCCAACCCACCTCAAGGGTGCTGGTTGTGGAAGGAGTATCAGGTATGTTCGCCGCCTTGAGTTATTTATAAAAATAATGAAGGGATAAAAAATTTTAAAACCCCTAAACCAAGGACTGTTAAATGCTATCCATAATTTCTCTGCAGTTCTTCAGACTCGGCTTCAAACAACTGCTTAGGACAGGCTGCCGCTAATCTTGGGAAAGGACGCGAGCTCTTTGAGTTTCAGAGAGAGGTGTTCACGCCCCTGCGTACTCCGAAACAGGTTTTTGGAATCCAATCCAAGGGACTCAAATCTCCAACGGATGCTAAATCCCAATAAGCAGCTTCCGTCCCCAATAATGTATGCTAGAGCTGCTTTGTGACAGGCCATTTCAGAAGGTGCTCTGGAGTGTGACTAACTCCCGCACTCGTCCTCACTCACCTGATCCTCGTAGCTGCTCTTCAAAGTTCCCAGGTATGCCAAGAGTCGCATGCCTAGGCCACACCATTGCTCTGCTGCCTTGTATTTGCCAGCACAGTACTGGTATATTCCTGTGTTCCAAGCTCTAGTCATAAGCCAGATTATCTCCACCTCTGGATAACCCGTCTGTAGCACCTGCTAACATTCAAATTAACACATCAGAGCTTTTAGTCCAAGCATAGTCATAATTCTAGTAGCGATGCAACCAAGAGGGGAAAAGATGTGTATACCGCTGTATTTTGTTTTAATGCTGTTGGGTATGTTAACACACGTAAATACAAATTGCCTATATTAACTGCCTAGACAGAAGTGTGGTCCACTTACAAACACACCCAGAGGATGATGTTCCCCATCCACATAAGCCTGTTAACATGAAAAGCCAGATGAATATTCTGCTCTATCAAAATGCATATCTGGCATACTTTCAGTAGTCCCATGAAAAGTCTGTAACGGAAAGAAGCTGAATGATACTAACTGTGTTGTCCAAAATGGTTAGAGCATCTTCAAAATAGGCCCAAGCCTCCTCCAGCACGCAGACATCTGCCTCAATCGGGCCTGATGGCAGAGAAAGGTGGACCAAGCTGTGTAGACATTTGCTGAGGAGTAAAATACAATGAAAGCACAGGCCTTAGGCAAGCAGAGTCCCTTGCATGGGAGATGGGCGGGGAATAAATTAAATTAAATAAATAAAGCACACGCACAACACCTGCCTGCCTACTTTGCAATGCATCCAAACCTCGTAGCAAGCAACCTAGTGCTATGTTAGCATGGCTGCTTCATCAACAGGGAAGGAGACAACAGTCATTCCTTTCCAACGTTTTGGAAAGAAGCAACTGTCAAGGGTCCAGAGTGAGGAAGAAATACCTAGAGCCCTTTTTCTTGGGAGGAAATAAGATGGTCTATATGCCTTTTGCTGAGAATTTTACTTTTAACAGCCATCCTCTCCCTAACCACCCCCCAGTGCATATGCCGTCAGGATGAGTACTCCTTACTGCACCCGCTGCTTCTCAGTGCAACTACTCACTGCAACTACTAGAGCCAGTTTGGTCTAGTGGTTAAGGCAACGGGCTAGAAACCAGGAGTCTGTGAGTTCTAGTCCCGCCTTAGGCGTGAAAGCCGGCTGGGTGGCCTTGGGCCAGTCCCTCTCTCTCAGCCCTAGGAAGGAGCCAATGGCAAACCAGGAGACAGAGAGTTCTAGTCCCGCCTTAGGCAAGAAATTGCGGGCTTTGTGTAAACCGCCCAGAGTCCCCTCTGGAAATGGGGGGAGATGGGCGGTGATATAAGTTAGAAATATAAATAAATAAAGCCGGCTGGGTGACCTTGGGCCAGTCCCCCTCTCTCAGCCCTAGGAAGGAACCAATGGCAAACCAGGAGACTGAGGGTTCTAGTCCCGCCTTAGGCGTGAAAGCCGGCTGGGTGGCCTTGGGCCAGTCACTTTCTCTCAGCCCAACTCACCTCACAGGGTTGCTGTTGTGGGGAAAATAGGAGGAGGAAGGAGTATTAGGTATGTTCGCCGCCTTGAGTTATTTATAAAAATAATAGAGGCGGGATAGAAAATAAATAAAATTAAAAAATACTCACCTATAGGTGATTGTATCAATAGATTCACATTTCCTAAGGATAGTCAAGATCATCTTGAGAGCCCTCTTACACACGGAGGGATAGTGAGCTGGTGATTCCATGGCCAGTGCTTGAGAAAGAAGTCACGGGAAAAAGAGACACTTTTAAAACCACTGTCCATATGCTGTTCTACATACTACGGGGCTGCTGCTCAGAGAGAGAAAGGCTGAGAGCATAACAACATCAATGGCGGGGTGGGTGGGGTGTACCGGAAACTTCAGCTGCCTCCGGAACACGCTTTTTCAGTGTCTCCTTTCAGTATGGCTGGTTGCTTCATTGCCTCAGACTCAGGAGGCCGCAGTTCTCATTTGAGGCAACTGGCTGGGAAACGCATGATTCCCGTCAGGGGGAGCAAGCTTGGCTGTTACCTGCAATAGTTTCCAGAGTCTTGATCTCCACTTGTGGAAGCGCCAGAACTTGGTCTAACAGGCTGGACACTGCAGGGCTATTTAGCTTGGCACTGGCTTCAAATTCATAGAGCAGTAATATTGTGTCTGTTGGATCTTTGGGGAAATCACCTATTGAGCAAAAAGCGAGTCCCATTTTAGTTGATCCGGGGCATCAGCTCATGAGCTATTCCTAGGGGTGCACAAAACGATGCCCAGTCCAGTTCACTTTCAGCACAGTGAAGAGGAATACAAATGGGAGATTGGCATTTGCGAGTCTATGAAGCAATGATAGATATCGGGCAACACCTATCCGGTTTTCACTAAAAGATAAGGGGAATGTATGAGGTGACGGCTGATGCTTACAAGCATATCTAAAGTTTGAAAGTACATGGAGATACTTCTGACACATCTTCCACGTAATAGAAAATGTTTCTTATTTGTTGGCTAGAAGACCTGCAAAGATTCCTTGCCTTCTCCATTTAGAGCCTGTTTTTCCATGATGCCAACCCATGGTCAGCCCTGGGTTCACAGAATGCGTGGAACCATAAACTAACCTCACAGACTGGGTTTACCCAATATGCTAGGCTCTAAAGTGACTGGTTACCTTCGCAGAATTAATGGCATTACTGTAAATACCACTGGAGTTACCCTAATCTCACCTTTTTGCAGCAAGTACCTGTCTGCCTCATTTCCACTGCTTCACTAAGCTTAAAAGGAGATTACGGCTTCAGCCTTGCTTCTCAGTGTACACTGAAGTTTAGGGCCCAGAGAGCCCCCGTCTGCAATGAAAAAGCTGCAGCCTTGCTCAAAAGTGTTCAAGGGACTCACTCCAAGCCTGGCTGGCAGCTCGACAAGTCAGAGTTTCTCAGAGCTCTGAGCTCTGAGACCTGGCTAACTTTCTATCTTGTTTGCAGGGGTCTACGGACCTCTGAAGTTTCCCCCTGGAGAAGGGGGAACCAGAAGATTGCTCACAGAGCCATTGGAATTGCTCACTCCTGTTTTTCTTTGTTGTTTCCACCGCGGAGAAGAACGGGGGTTGCAATGAAATGGCCGAAAGAGGATTCTAGCTCTGCAGAGAACAGTAAGTCTCTTGGGAGACACAAGAGTGACAGCCAGCTTTTAGATCACCTTATATTAGTTTTCTTTTTAGATTAGTATATTTTTATTATTCTAAAATTTATCTTTGGACTTCGTTCGTTCAAGGTGTTGGCTAATTTTGTGTTTTCTTTGCTATAATTAATTTTGGTGGAAGTTTGATAGATTTTATTTTGGCAACATAGTGAACAAGTTTTGTATTTTTCTGCCTTTCTTTTGTATCAGAGAAATTGGGACTTAAGAGACTTTGTTGGTATTTCTCACTCGACAAACTTACTGACTTTTGAGAAATTGTTTGTTTGGGTTAAGCGGCTTGCAGCCTGAAGAATAAAGAAGAATAAAGAATAAAGTGTGGAGAGTGTGTGCCTCTCTACCTTTTTTTTTCTCCTTTTCTATTTTTTTTTTAGAAAGGACTATTTTTCATTTGGAATATACTTTCATCTTTCCCTTTACAAACTGTTTGAAATACTGCTCTGTGGAATTTTTTCATCTCTTACTTTAAAAGCTTTTCTTACTTAAAGAAATAGACATTATTGATAAATAATAGAACAGCTGTTCCTTGCTCCCTGAGAATTTTTTTTTGTTTTGTCTACGGCAGTTGATTACGCTTTGAACAATAAATAATGGCCTCTCTCACAGTACTTCAGGATTTTAAGGAAGAAACCAGCAAAATTTTTTTGCAAATTAAGAAATCCATAGAACGTATATTAATAGTTTTGGTGGCTCAGGAACAGAAGGTACAAGGGACAGATTTAGAAACAGAGGAAAGATCTTTCGAACCAGTAGAGAAACAGGGAAAGAGGACTTTGAATGTATTGGTACAGAAGAAGATTATGATATCTTACAGGAAGTGGTCTATTAAATGTTTGGGCATAAATACATTGTGGCAGCTGAGACAGGAAGATTTTAATATGCAAATTGATAGATATGGCAAAATAAACACTTTGATATCCCACATGAGTTACAGAAATAAACAAGTTGCATATTGTGATATTGGCATAACCTAAACAGGAGATTTATTGATATTGATTTGGAATGCAAGGTGAATGAAAATGTGGATTTGTTATTGTACACAGAGTAAGCACAGATATGAGAAATATACAGATGCATAAAAACATGATATTTTAAGTGTAAGATACAAGATTATAAATAAATATGTTGATATTATATATTACTCTTTCTGGAGACACATTTATGAGAAGACAATGAGATGTTGAGATGGAATTAGAATGTAGGTTATTACAAGAATATGTTGTATGTATTAGGTTATATGTTATGTTAGGTTTTGTATTTTTGCTATATTATGTATTATGTTATGTAATATGTTAGATTATGTATTAATGGAATATATAGTTATAACATGAACAGAATATACTGTATTTTATTAGACGTAGATAAGGCCTTTATTTGCTATACTAATTGGACTTTATTGAAGATATAAATATAGATGTAAAAATGGAAAGAGCAAATGGAAAACATTTAATTGATGCAACAACGAACATTTGATTACTATTCTAAGGAGTAGAAACCAGAGATGGATTGTTGGAAGATATCAAGAAAGGCGAAATCTATATGAAGAACAGAAGATTGGATTAGAGAAATCAAAGGGTATATGACAAAGAAAAGTTTCTGTATATTGTATTAAGGACTAACATTTAAAGTTAATTGTTGTACTTAAAGTTCAAGGATAAATTGGAGGACATCTATTTTCTATATTTTTTCTTGTTTGTTATTTTTTGACTTCACTTTTTCTTTTCCCTTTTCTTACTTTGTATTTCTATTTCTTTTCTTTTGTATTAGCTTTTAATGTGTATTTTAAAATTAATAAAACTTATAAAAAAAAAAAAAAAAAAAAGTGTTCAAGGGACTCTCCAGTGAAACAGGCTTGTACTCCTGACAGATTTCAGCCTCGGGAACAATTTTCAAACCAATTATTTCAAACCTAAGGTATGTTTTTCCCAGGTCCTCTTCTCATTGTCTTTCTCAAGGTCATACATTTTAGAGTCTCATCTGTCCTTTCACCACCACTAGCCTTTCTTCATGTAGTTAACAGTTGTGTAAAACCAATTCAAGAGAGCCAGTTTGGTCTCCTGGTTAAGGCACCAGGCTAGAACCAGGAGGCCGTGAATTCTAGTCCCACCTTAGGCACAAAGCCAGCAGGGTGACCTTGCGCCAGCCACTCTTTTCTCAGCCCTAGGAAGCAGGCAATGGCAAACCATTTCCGAAATCTTCCCAAGAAAACTGCAGGGACTTGTCCAGGCAGTTGCCAGGAGTCAAAAGCTGACCCGAAGGCGCGCGCGCACACACACACACACACACAAAGTGTCAATCCAAGAATTCCATTAACAATCATTCTAACCTATTCCTCTTCATCATTCTCCCAAGCCTCAGGCATTTTGTGCATCCCAAGCAAACAACTTCTCATTGCCATCACCAACTAAGGCAAAAAGGCCTCACAGTTAACTTATTTTGGAATCAGTAGCATCTGGCTGCAAAAATTCTAGCTCACCTGTTTGTTTCAAGACCTTCCAGATCGCTCTGCATGACTGGATGTATTCGAGGGCCTGAGTCAGCAGCTCAGCCTGCTTTGGAAGCCAACATACATTTCAAATGAACTGTACCGTAAGAGCATTACAATATTTGTTGGAGTGGTCGGGGAGAATGCATCTCCTTATTTTTTGCATAATAATTTAAGCTTATCTATGGATAATCAGTGCCTAGATATTAATTTTTTAAATTTAAGTGCCGCTGCAAGATTTTCCAAATAAGCACAAAAGGGTAGAATGAATACAATATAAAATGTGGTGCACTGGAAAAATGGCCTGGGTATCAAATATTGTTCTCATTTCCAAAGACAAGCAGGCAGTTGTCATCTCAGCATGACATCTCACCAAAAATGAAACTAGGCCTTTCCTGAACTTCCATGAGGCACTAGTCTTAAAACACAAAAGCATAACGTCTTAATTCCTTCCAAACTCTACCTCATCAGCAGGCAACGAATTGCTTCGGCTTATGTCCAGATCCACAGCAGCAGCCATGAGCAGGCATGTCCTCTGAGCCAGCAGGACAGCTTTATCAAGAGGACAAAACTGGGAGAACTGCAGCAAGAAATGTCAGTGGAAGCATAATTATTTTCTCCCATCGTCAGAACAGAACTCTCAAAAGGTGGGTCAGGATTCAGCAAAGGCAGAGCTAGAACTCAGAGTCTCCTTAACCACGACACTAAACTGGCTCTCTCTACAATGATACATGATACCAATAAAATACTCCAGGTTTTCAAGAAGAGATATGGGGTGCAAATCAAGGCTACAATTTGCTGGAACCCAGAAGTCCCTCTAAACTGATAAGGCCACTTCAGTCTGAGCGTTTGAAATGCTGTAGTGGAAGCCATTCTCTGCACCATGCCTGGAATTTATTTGAACAGATCCTAGCCCAGTACCTTTGGCAGCACACGTAGAGTGTCAGCTATTCATTTTATTTATTTATTTTTTACTTCCAGCTGGTTTCCCAGGTAATTGGGCGACTACAAAAAAATACCATCTTCTCCACACATTCTACTAGAGATCAAAATACTCCTTTGCATTTTAACAGAGCCCAGTCAGGTGATTTACCCAAAGGTTCTTGACTCAAATAGGTTGTTGCCGGCTGGCTACTAATCAGCTGGCCAGTGAAGTTACATGGCTTGAATTTTAATGTAAGTCTCAAAAGCAATGGAGCAGGGTTCCTTTCAAAAGCAGCTTTGCACAAAGAAGCCACATCTGGGACTGCATAGACATCAAGGAGAATTTAGGCAAAAGCACATACCTTGAATGATATTATAAAGAAATCTCTCATCAGTTTTAAGCAGCCCTCACATTGGACAGCCAAGTTCCAAGCTCATAAAGCAAATAAAATAGAACATCAGATTTAACTGCATCACCAACAGCAATTATGACTGCTTAATACAAAGCCTTTTCTCTTCTGATAGGCTTAAACAATTACTGATAATTTTATCAATGTGAAAATATATTCTGTACAGAGATTGTATAGGGATTCTTATTATTATGAAAGAATACACGTCCTTTTTAAATTCCTTCTTTCTTCAATCCATAAAAATATGTTCCCTAGCTCCCCCTCTTGGAATGCATATGGGACAAAATAGTCACAAGAATAAGTTGCCTTGAACAACTGATTAACAAAACCACAAGCATTTACACTTGAAAAGTGCAAGAAAACCCAATTCCTTGCACTCGAGTTAAAACGAGTCAGATTGTTCCTCCTTGTTTTTGATTATCAGGCTATGCCCCCTGATTTGTTACCTCTATGCATAAATGCAAAAGGGAATGAGATATCATTATTTTGCACAGAAAAGGTTAGAATGCATGAATAACTGATATAAGACCACACAACCAAAACATTTCCATTTTATACTTTTTTGTTTTAGAACCCTTGGCAATGACGCAAGTTGATTCTGGATGGAAATGTTTTTTCTCTTCGATTGGAAATGTTTTTCTCCAGCCCCAGATCACGACCTACCTATCTTTCTGAACCACTGAGCTTCACTGACCCTGGTTTCCAGCATCTCCTTTTCCTCTTTGCGCAGCTCATCAAGTCTATGGTGAGCTAGAAGAGACTATGTAAAGTTAGGAACAAATAAGAATTTATAAACATTGTACGTTCTTACTGGACTTTAGAAACTAGTTAAACATCTGTCACAGTACTAAACAGATGACACTTTCCACTACAGGTATTACTCTGGACTTGAACACAATTTATAACAGTCTAGCTAGTTTTATACCTGCTGTCAAGTATGATAGAAGTGTCTCCATATCTTTAATCCTAAAATAAAAAAGGTGGGAGTTATTTAACATCTCTAAATGATATTAAAGGGAAAAAAATATCTTCCCCTGAGGAAGCAGCAGTTTAAATAGTCCAATAATAATACACTGCTCTTCTATGAGGAAATAGTAACATGATTATACAAAGGAAGAACTGACACTGACAACGGGTCAGCCAACCTGTTGAAAAAATCTAAATATAGGTTCAGTACAATGTTGGTGAAATTCAAGATAAGCATGTTAAATATTTATACCTTTCTAGTCAATTCAATTGGCTATTTAATTTTTCCCACTAACACTTTATCAAAAACTGAATATCAACAATGGTTAGGAATGCAACTCACATCTCCTCTTCAGATTTCACTTTCGACAATACAAGTCGAATCAAACATCTGCAACAAAAACAGATTATACCAAATGATGTTAAGCAATCATGTAGCTTAAAACATCCGCCTTCCTTCAAGACACTCCCTCTCTATTTTCATCATTCTTTTGGCAACTGTAGATGCTGGGTGCTCCTTCACTGTATCGTTCCAGCACAAAAAGTCCTCCAGTGTGGAATAAAAATGGCAAACTTTTAAATAACAATTTGGTATAGTTGAAACCAAATTCAGGGGAACTAATGTAACAGATATATTTAAAAAATGATTTCAAGTAATGCAAATCCTTACTGGATATAAAATGAGGGTATCTTAAAGAAATATGAACCAGGACTGAAGTCTTCACATTTTGACAGCAAATTATGAAACAAACTGCATTTTATATATGTTACTCACTTTATAGCTGTAAGCGCTTGCTGACAATCCTGCAAGTGCTGAGATAAATACCCCAAGGCTTTAATAGCCGTAACCTGTTGATCATTCTGAAGGGAAAATACTTTAATTAGCAATAAAATTATGAAGAAAATATAGCCTTAGTATGATCTTATGTTATACCTGAACATAATGAATGTCATAATTTACACACAGTTCAAACAAGGTCAGGCTGAAAAACCCCAATTCCTACATTTGGAGAATCTTAATTCAAAGTATAAAACAGGGAGCAAATGCTAATGTTGATGTGAAACACTTTTTGTTCTAGCAGAGAGAACAGGACAATAAAATCATTCCTTAGCTCTATTCTCTTTCACTAATTTTCTCTCTGCAGAGTGATGCTTGTAAGTATCCAACTGAGGATATGGTATCCAAATTTTGCTTATTTTCTTCTCTTTACCTCATTCCCATCCCTTCCTTGAGTTTTGCTCTTTTTGCAAATTGCCAGCCTGCTGTAGAACACGAATGCTTTGCTTTTGCTGACCAGTTAAGGAAGGAAGACAGGTTGTAGAGACCCCACCAGCCATGAGGGTCCAATTTGTACCTCCAAAGCAAACTGAGCTGCTAAGCTCAGAAGGTTGGTAACCATGGATCCCTCTGTTAGCCGTTTGTCTTCAGTGAACTCTGTTGCTGATTTCTCCATTGCTACAAATGCATCCAAAGCTAAAAGACAGACAAGAAACGTTAATAACAGCCTTGTCCTGCTCATTTAAAAATGGATTTGTTCCTTCAAACCTAGAGCTGATTGTCCTAACATTGATAGATGACTTGCTCTGGGAAGAGAAACATTACTGCATTACTCTTTTAATGCAGCTAGTATCTATGCTGCTATCTGGTGACTGTCTAGATTTTTGCAGCCTGCATTGGATAGCCTATAACTTCATAAAGTTCTTGATCAATCTCTTCAAAGGCCAAAATGTCACTGTGTTTGGAATCTCAGCTACCTGTGTGTAATTTTTGATCTTAAGGGTAGCTGTAGTAGTCTTTTGTAAGAGAAATAAAGTACAGTTGTACCTTAAAGACAAATAAATTTGTCAGATCTTACAGCACTACTTCTTGCACTGTGATCTGGTTGTTGCTAGTAACATCATTTCCTGTGTTAATGATACATACAATCTGTGTATTTCATTCTATCTGTCATATAAGGAATTGCTTTGGTTTATGAACATGGGTAGAAAGCCACTTTGGTCTAGTGCAGGGCTTTCCAAAGTTTTCCCGCGGCGACACACCAACCGCCGTTGGTGTGTCGCCGCGGGAAAACCCGGAAGTGCCGCCATTGCGGCAGCGCGCGAAAACCCGGAAGCGCTGATGATGATCAGCGCTTCCAGGTTGTGTGGCGACACACCAGACTGTGTGTGGCGACACACTTTTGTGTCGCGACACACAGTTTGGAAAGCTCTGGTCTAGTGGTTAAGGCAGTGGGCTAGAAACCAGGAGACCGAGAGTTCTAGTCCCGCCTGAGGCATGAAAGCCGGCTGGGTGGCCTTGGGCCAGTCACTTTCTCTCAGCCCAACTCACCTCACAGGGTGGTTGTTGTGGGGAAAACAGGAGGAGGAAGGAGTATTAGGTATGTTTCCCGCCTTGAGTTATTTATAAAAATAATAAAGGCGGGATAGAAAATAAATAATAAATAAAATGTGTGTTTAGCTAGCAACCCCATGGCCCAGCATGGGCCACTCTCCACCCCTCCACCAAGTTTTTTGCCAGAACAAAAAATAAAACATGCTACTTTTTGACTCAAGCTCTATTGCTAGTTACTCTTCTGGCTTGAACCCTCAACTACAGTATATTAAATTAAATTACATATTTGAGGAAAGATCTATGTTGAAACAACACCTAGTAAAATATATTATGTATATCAAGAAAAATTACTTTGCTTTTCATGGTTGCAAACTTTAAACAAGTGAGATTGCGGAAGAATCACATTCTGTAATCTGTCTCTCTGAATATATTTATTTTTCCTGTGCTATGTATTTTTTTCTATTTATAGTGCCCTTTATTCTTTTTTTCATTTTGATAGTTTCATAATCTGTCGAGATAACTCTATTATCTGGTGGATGAGAAATATAATAAATAAAAAGTATATAGTCAAATACATCCAGATAGGACATATTAACACCCATGCTGAAATATACAGTACCAATACCAAAACAGTTGAAGGTTATAATGTATGCCCAAGTAATTCATTTAAAACCTAAAAATATACTACACTGATTCCAAATATATGACCAAATAACAGTGGTGTAACTAAAAATCACTACTATTTTGCACACCCTGATAATAGTTATTAGCATCGTTGTGATGACATTAATAACAACAATCAAGCAAGAGGGACTACCAAAGTGACAGTGTGCTACCAAGATGCATTTCTACTCTACGCAGAGAGAACAAAATGCCCTAAATTCTGAGATGTGTCCCTGACAGTCAAAATGTTCTAAATCTGGAACTTTTATATCCTTTCTGCTGATGTATTCTGTGTAATTTGCCATATCCTCTTAAAAACACAATCTGATTCTATGTAAAAAATGTCAGCTGCGAATACCACTGAAAAGGACAATTCTGTGAAGAGAGAGGCTTACAGTGTAACATACAGTGTAAGGACTGTAACAGCCACTATGTAGGACAGACTGGCAGAAGACTAGCAGAATGCATCCATGAACACCAACTAGCAGTCAGAAGACATGATGAAAACTCCTTAATCTCATAACACATGGACAGACTTAACCATACTTTCAACTGGGAAACTGTGACCATCTTAAACCAAGCCAAATCCAAAAACAATAGAGAATTCCTGGAAGCTTGGCACTCAGACAAAGCAGCCATCAACAGACACATAGAGGTAAACAACATTTACATACCATTCATAAGAGGCAATAGAAAAGCCAGAAGACCAGAACACCTCCTTGCCAGCAATCATCACCCAGATATGCAAAGATTAACACCAGGATTAACACCAGAGAAACAATCAAACAGCACAATATACCCTAATCAAGGAACTATTAACTCAGTCAATCAACCAAGTAGCAAACAACAGTGCAATCAAGGAACTACTAAGAAGAGAACAACACCTCCACCAACACAAGCAGGACAAGCCATGGTATATAAACAGAGAGCAAGTCCCACTCCCTTTTCGCACTGAAGATGTTGCCTAGCCTGGCAGTGAAATGTCTGCAAGAAAACAACAAGGCTCAGAGAGCACCAAGGACTCCACAGAGAGAAGCTTGTCTGATATATAGAGGGCATAGGTGGGACAAGGAAACATTAGATTCTCTAGCTCCTTGCCCTTAAACAGATGGATTATACATTCACTGGCACAGTAAAATCACAAGGGCATTTACCTTTGAGGGTATTTTTCTCTGAGACTGCTATTTTATACACATAGAACTGAGTGAAGATGCTGTTTGGGTCATATCTTTCTGCCTCCTTTACTGCCTCATTAGCCTTTAGGTAAAGAGATTTAGCTGGGTTAGTGACAATAATAGCCAGAAGAATGAAATAGGATTTGGTCCATGCATATAAGCCTAAAAGGATCCTTTGAATGCTATGGGATTTATTTCTGAGTATAGCATTATTGCTATATAATTAGTTTATACTATATATTACATTTCTGCAATAAAAGCAATATATAATTAAAATTAATAAAATACATTAAAACAAAAAAAATAATATACCCAAAAGGAAGCAACAGAATAACCCATGCAGTGTCAGACTGATACATTCACACAATAGTTTTTCTTTTTCATTTTTAAAGTCTTTAAGTTCACTACGGAGCAATAAAAACAATATAAATATATTATCTGGTGGCAAGATGAGATGATTGTCCCAGCAAAAAGGACTACTTTGCTGCTGCAGCAGTGCTGGCAAAGGAATTGTGTTGATGTAGGAAATTCATGTCAGAAGCTTTCAAAGAGAAGATGAATTGGCGAGTGTGGCCACTGTCCCCTAGTTCTCCTTAAAGCAGCTAAGGGCCATGCAAGCACCCTTGTTTCCTAAGGAGTTTGAAGCGAGGTACAAATTTGTGCCATCATAGGTGAGTACCGCAAATGATGCCAGAGAGGTTTCCTGAGACAAATGAGGCAAGACTACCTACAACATCTGCCAGAATAGGATGTTCCTTTAGGATGGGACATGCTGTATAACCTCTGTGTTTTCTGCAGCAGACAACAAGCTCAAGAATATATTTCAGCAGAAACCCCTCGTTAGATTAATTAATATTAACACCCTGAACCCCAGCAAGAAGCAGATGGGTTTGATACACACAGGTAGATCCTCTCCTCATTGTGAAGGTAACACAAAGCACATAGACCTGGTGACAATCCTTATCTATAAGAGAGAGGCATCACTCTCTTTGGCTTGGTGTAACTCAGGCCTTCAATATTTAGTAGTAAAGAAAAAACCCAAAACTCTCCCTTCAAAATGAAACAGTCCCTGATCCCCCTAAATCCCCACCTTGGTAATTTTAAATAGAAGCAATCGTAAAAGATTCCTTCTCTACTCAGGGAGAAAGTTAAAGAGGGTTCCCCGAGGAAGGAGGAATACACTGAAGAAGAATACCTTGTCAGGCTCTTTCAGGTGAAAATAGCAAGCAGCCATATTCCTGTACAGCTTTGCCAGGTTCTGGTGGTCTGTCTGCCCAGATGCATAAAAGCTGAGAGAATAGTTGTACCACTGAAGGGCTTCAGGATAGCTCTTTAACTAGGAAACAGTAACTGGGTCTTAATCAGAGTGTTATACATGTTCCAAGCATGTGACTATTAAAAGGCAGAGAGGTGGGTTCCTTTCCCAGACCAGGAGAGAAATCCTCAAAGCTTCTCATTTAATTTAATTAAAATTAGTTTTTATTAGTTTAATCACACACTCTGTCAATTCAAGCAAGGGACAAATCTTCAAGACAGAGAGATGAACACAGCATAAGCCAGATATTTTCACCATTATTAGCCACTTGTATATTATCTTCAGGAGTTTGGAACATATTAAATGACAAGTAGTGGAGACTGTATTTACTCTATAACATTATTATTAATCTGAAATTGGGGTTCCAGTTTGCAACTTTAAGGTATTTCCTACATACTTTGAAAAGGATATGCTGCATTCAGTTTACAGAATGAAAATCCATTTTGAAGCTCTAAAATTTATGTTAAAAACACACTGACAGCACTTTAACAATATTATTACATGGTCTTGGTAGTATAAGAATTGAAAAAAAAACCCTAGGGAATTGGGCTGCTTTTGTTTTTACTCTGGTATCATCTATTCTTGCTATTCAGCAAACTCAGATGATACCTGTTTGTTTTAAAGTTCAAATTCTTAAAAAGTTGGCAACAGCACGTCAATTGTCAAAAACTGTGTAGTAAACATGATGCATATTGTTTGCCTTCATCTTTTATGTATGAACACTGACTTTGCTATAAGAGGTAGTAAACAATTCAAGAGGACAAACCTCATAATTCTTAGCTGCTCTGTCCCACAGAACAAGGTGTAAGCGGTTCAGTATTTCAGGAGGCAGTTGCTTTCCTATGTTGTGTGCTGAGAAGATAAATTTCAGCATTTCACTAATTCTACAAATCTGAGGAATCATAACTATTTCTAACTATATGTGAGCGGAATCAGACACAAGATCATCTATGACACCTATCAATACTAAGCAAGATTTGACACAAAAACTCAAAACACTGCTACTAAAATATCCAGTCACACATTTCAAAACTGGACTCTTGGAATCATGGTTAAAACCTGAAGCTAGTACCTCCATTGTTATGTTCATAGAAGCAAACATTTTAAAGATAATCTTAAATTAGCAAGACATAAAGATGTACCATTTTAATCAGCAAGAAGCTGCAATTGCTGTATTTCTTAGCTGAAAATTTCAAGCAGAACAGATGTGTCCACATCTTGCAAATTTCTTCCAAGTGTCTACCTAGAAGTATAATTGAAAGCTGGACACAGACCTGCAATGGCATCTTCAATCATTCCCTTGGCAAGCGGCTCCTTCGTCCTCTGTAACAGGAGTTCGATATGAAAGAGAATGACTCTGCCAACATCTGGGGATCTTTCAAACAGCTGAGCTACTGACGTTAGAAAGTCAAATCCAACGGCCTCCCTGAATATACATGAAAATGTTGACATCAAGGAAAGCTGAGAGAATTCATATATTTAATTCTCAGTAACAAGGAAACCTGACATCCTGTTCTCACTATGCTGTTTTTCCAGAAAAGTTGTTAAGAAACAGCTTGCTGGAGCACTGTGACAGGAATCAAACTGTAGTCCCGTGTACTGTATAGTACGTACTGCAGCAATCACGCTAATTGTAGGCCTTGGGCTGAAAAGTTTGCTTACCCAAGTCTGTCTCTTCAAAATGGTCTGAGCATCCAAATTAAGAATTATTAATTGTCCCTATTTCATTCATTCCCACCTAGCCAATGCAACTGTACCTATTGTATATATCCCGCTACTTTGTAACTCTGACACTGCTCTCTGTCAATTCCCCTCCCTTCCTTTATTGCAACTCTTTCAAGATAATGAAATCATTGTTATAGAAGCAAGTTGCAGAAAAGTGGAGTTTGTTGAAAACCATAAAGAAGATCCATTGGGGTGGACATCCTTGATATTCCATAGACTGACACAGATGCATCACTGACTCCAAGAGGGCCCTTAGATCTTTGTACCTCTCATGTTCAAGAAGCAACTTTACAGTGTCCAGGCATATCTCCAGAGAAACCTCATGGTGCAGAAGTTCAGTAACAGCTAGAAAGCAGCAACAGCCAGGTTAGTATGCCACTAAAAGTGTGCGTGTGGGGAGGGGAGGGGAGAGATAAAGTACTTTGTCTTATACAAGAATGACTCAATAATCAATTGTCCAATATTTTTCAGGCCTCAGGTTCCAGGGATTAGACAAAGAGCCCTGGTGGAAAGAGAGATGAAGCTCATTAACAGACTGGGGTAGTTTACACTGATATGCAGTATGAAAATGAATATACCCAATAATCTTTGCTTGTAGAAAGAAGGAAAGGAAGAACTAAGTGATTGTGGACTCTGGTTGTAAAACTCTTAGTTGCCCTTGCATTAATTTAAACTTCCTTTCCTTTGTCAAGAACCAAAGAAGTAAATCAGCACAAATTTAAACCTGTACAATTTAAAATGAAGCTGCTACTGCTACCAGACGGTGAAACCGTCCAGTCCACTCCTTCACTGTTACAATTCAGACTTCCTTTAGGGTGGTGATGTTGTTTATCTAACTCTGAACCAAGAATAATACCTTTTCTAATATCTTCATCTGATGCATCACCTTTCAGGAGAATTTTGATTTTTAAGTAAAAACCAGATGGATGTAAATTCTCCTGTAAATCAAGACATCAAGATATTATTTGACAGCCAAACTATTTTTATCAGTTTCAGAATATTTTTAACTAGCTGCTGTCATAGCACAGCCTATTCATAACTCTGAAAGAATGTCAAAACTTTTCATGAGTATTCTCCATAATATATCTTCTAGAATAATCTTAAACATCCTTAGCAACAATCTACCTGCTGTTGCCAGATTACCAGTTCGTAATTATTGTTCTTATTTATTAAATTTATATCCGTTTTCTTTTAGAAAATATGTAGTATACATGTACAAATTTCACTTCATCTCTACGTATCTGATAAAGTTAGGGTCGGTGTTATATTTGTTGGTCCTAATAGTTGTTTTTTTTTAAATTAAAAATGATGTAGAAAAGAGAATGGAATAATCTTTCACCCTTTTAAATGAGAATAACAGTTTGAGGTCTCTGGATTTATGAAGATAACATTTTAATTTCTTTATATGTGAGGCTTCTGGGGTAAACTAAGATTTTTGAGGCTCTCAAGTGGAAGCTTAAGTGCCATGTAGTGGTTACCTGGTGTGGTTCACTGGTGACTTTGGACCACACGATTTCTCAAGCCAGTCTACCCCAAAGGATTGTTCTCTTGGGGAAAATGGAAAGAGTACTGGGTTCGCTATCCTGAGCTTCTAAAAGAAAACTGGGAAAATAAATAAGAGCAATCAATCAATCAATCAATCAATCGATTGATTGAATTTTTAAAGCCTCATCATTCATTCCTAGTCAGCAAAAGTCCATTAAGGGCTACCAGAAATAACTACATAACTGTTTTAACCTTGATCAAATAAGCCAACTCTGTATTCCTTCCCCGTACTTTTAACAATCTTAGATTTTAATCCCTTAAATGTTTGAGCCAGTTTGGTTTAGTGGTTAAGGTGCTGGGCTAGAAACCAGGAGTCTGTGAATTCTAGTCCCACCTTAGGCATGAAAGCCGGCTGGGTGACCTTGGGCCAGTCCCTCTCTCTCAGCCCTAGGAAGGAGCCAATGGCAAACCAGGAGACTGAGAGTTCTAGTCCCACTTTAGGCATGAAAGCCGGCTGGGTGACCTTGGGCCAGTCACTCTGTCAGCCCAACTCACCTCACAGGGTTGTTGTTGTGGGGAAAATAGGAGGAAGGAGTATTAGGTATGTTCACTGCCTTGAGTTATTTATAAAAATAATAAAGGGGGTAAAAATTAAATAAATAAATAAATAAATAGATGTGGCATCGATCGGTTTCATTATATCCAGTGTGTCATGTTTTTGCATATCATTCTTATAACTTGTTATATTTAAATCCACATTCATATCAACTTCAATTTTATCTGGTATAACTTGTTCTTCTTCTGCAACAGTATTTGCCCATCATCCATGATGTTAGACATTCTCAAGATTAATTTTTCTGTCCATGTCCCAAATCTCCATAAAAGCATCCTCTGTTAAAATATTTTGTTCCATTTTGCATTAACATGTCTAATCTGAGTGTTCTTCTTAGTCTGGTTCCCTCTAGTGTCCAACATTCAAAGTCCCTTCTTGTCTTTCTAACAAACCAAAACAATAAGAGTTTCCCCCACAGGAAGGGTTATTACATTTAGTTACAAATCCTCATTTCAAAATCATCTGGACCCTTAGTCCATTTTTAACTTTCAAAATCATCACTTTTAACATCCTTTTGCTGTTTATTAAAAAAAAAATACTATTTTTCTAAATCCTTAAACTCATATATATGTTAAACTTCTTTCGCAGAGAAGGAAACTTACCCAGTGAATACAATAAAAACTTGCCGTTCTGAAGGTTCTTAATATTCCAAAAACAGTAAAAAAATTCCAAAGGTGATTAAGTGTGGTGGATTTCGGCACTGCCGCTGATTCCCATGAAGGAGGGAGCGCATTCCAAGCTGATAAGAGGGCTCACAGTCTAGAGAGTCTTGGCAGGGAGTCAAAGAGAGTCAGAGTGGCCCCGCCCTAGACTCTCCTAGGTTATTTCCCCTTAGGTTAGTTAGGATAGCTTCAGTCTGGCAAGATTCTGTCTGTACGGTGAGAGCAATAAAGAACCAGAGTTTGGAATACACTGACTCGGCGTTGTTCTTGGACATTAAGAGATGAGGCTTGGTCGAGCAGAAAAAAAGCTGCACTATGACTGTGAGCTAAGATGGAATCCCTGACAGCCGTTCAACTCAGAAACTGATAGCAAAAACTTCCGTTCCTGAGATCTACTCACACATACGGAATACACGTGGGTTATCTCATATTCTCTCCTTATTCTGGAGAGACTTCGCTGGCCCGAATCCCGCATCCAGCTGTGATCTCTGTCATAGACACTGTCCTGTTCAAATAGGGGCATCTAGCTTGCCATAAATCCTCACTGGAATTCCTGATTGCAATACTCTTAACAAGAATTAGTCTAGCCCAGAAATCAGCCTCACCTCATTAGCCATGATGATAACCTGGAGAGCTTTGTCTTGATATTGTTTGTCCCACTCCAGATACACAGTAGCTAATAATCGCAGCACTTTAGCCTATAAATAAAAGTAAATGAATATTTAAACTGAAATGGGAAAGGGACAATAAATATCATGTGTTAATAGTTCTCACACTGAATGACAAGGGTATTCTCCATTGGATTACAAAGATTTCTCACCTGCATTTCTTTACTAATTGAAGAGTTTTTGTGCATCTTTCCAACTTCATAGCTAAGGCTGTTTAAAAAAAGAAAGGATCAGAATGGATTAACTGCCCTGAAGATGCATTCACAAAGGAGACCCACACTGCATAAAAATAAATATGCCAAATGTCCTGACACAGTATTAATTTTGCAATGTTATTATTTGACATACTGCACCTTAAGCAGCTAAGAAATTATACTGGAGCTCTTCCGCTGTAAAGCTATGAAAGGAACAGAGTAGGTGAAGCTTTTTCCTCCAGAGGCAAGGTTATAGCAGCCTTCAGGCATATCTCTATCTTCTAAATTATCCTATCTGCTTGACCAGATGCATGTCACTCACAATCATTTGAAGAAACAATCTAGGGCTCCGTTCATTAATATATGAGCTCATATGTAAACACTCCAGCCTGACTTGAAACAGAAGCCTGGGACATTTCAATGATAGCTAATATACTGCAGTAATGCTCACAAAGCAGTTGTGATGATCCTGAGCAGTCTTCTCTTTCAAAAACCCAGGACAGAACAGATTTTTCGCAGATAAGCAGTCTGTTGCTTAAAATCCAGCATACATGCATTATACAGGTATTTTGGGAGACTGTGCAATAGTTTTCTCCTTTTAATCCAGAAATAAATCATATGTACAAAGCCCATTCAAATGGCACCTTATCATAAGTAAATGACATCTGCAGATTTACATAACTGAATAGTGATGATTGCTTTAAGAAAAAGAAAACTGGAGTTAAGGGGAATTCGGAAAGCAGCCGCCGCCAGAGCTGCTACTTTCTTTTGCATCAAGCCACCTGAGCCCCTCAAATGCACTTATAAAAACACCTTAGCCTTGACTAGTCCATCTGCAGCTAGAAGAAACTCTAAATCACTAGACAGAATCAGATCACCCATTCTGATAAATGCTTTTTTGGGGCCTCAGTGACTACGCATAGGGCAGAATTGCACATTTTATTTATTGCTTATCAAAATATTACCTAAGCCAAAAGTGATAGAGATTACCTGAGCCAAAAGGAGCTCTGCTCATATCTCTGGAGTTCGTATGTTTCTATGCCGAAGTTATAGCATAGGAGAGAAAGGTAACAAGCCTGCAATTAAATAAAAAGTAATTTATACCATAGTTTTGTAACTGCTGTTTTAAAAAAGCTAGGAATTAATGGCGTTTATTTTTTTATAACTCTGAAGCACCAGGACAGTGGAACAGAATAAAAAAGCATTTCAGATCCAGTCTCTGACCTCTTTTGGAAGCCTTATCAGGATGTCTTTACACCGCTGAGCACACATGACCGCTTTCTGAAAATCTGCTAGAGCAACCGCCTGAGAAAGCAACAGGATATGCTAATGAACTGCATGGATGACACACAGGTTTCTTTTAAATTAATGTTTAAAAATTCTAATACAATTTTGCACTAGAAGAGTGCTCACAAAATGAGTATATTAGATTCAGTAGCAATATGGGAGGCAATGAACTATAGAAGCTGCATTATTGAACAATAGCAATATGGATTAAATCCACTTATTGCCATTATGCTGTTACATTGAATTGAAAATTATTCCTCAAACGTACAGATTCAGCCTGGTAAGACAGAACTTTAAATACATCCTTCTCTATGTCAGCTTTGTGCATATTAGCCTCACTGCTGCAGTTCTTGTTTAGCTGGGCGTAGAGTTTCTCTAGATCCTGTAAAATAAAGCACATAAGTAAGTTGCTTTTTGTGAGATGGGCGGCCATATAAATTTGATCAATCAATCATATGCTTAAAATACATACAACTATCCATTATGTCACTACTAAAAACTTACATACATTAGAAAGCATCAACTTACATTCAGGGCAATTTCAAGGAATTTATTTGCAAGGACAGGTTTTCCAACATCCATCCAACCTTTTCCTGTCTTCATTACCATCTAGATCAGAAAACGCACATGCAGGTTTAAAACAAAACATAAATATTGACTAATCTAGCAATTAGATATATTTCACATAATCTTTCAGGGACTTTTATAATGTGGCTGATTCAGGCATAATAATAATAATTTATTATGGTAAAAATATACATCATGCTAGCATATTTCTGCATCACTTCTTGGCTATCATGGTTTGTTTAAATCACAATTAAATTCCAGTTTTGCCAGAAACAGGAAACTGTTGTTTAAATTCTGCTTCCTAACTAGTTTTCGTGATTTGATTAATAAGCCAAAAATATATCAGTTTTCCAGGTCAGATGTAATCAGAAACTGTAATTTACCAATCCATGACGGAAGTGGTGAAGCTGCACAAGAGGAGTAATGAGATCGCATAGAGACAATATTCATTTACAATGTCTTATTTTTTTTATTAATTCTGTTAATAAAACAGGCATTGTTACACCAAAAGGGACGATATTCTGACATATCACTTAATCTAAAATTGTAAAACATACATTTTAACTATCCTTGAATGTAAATATTCAAAAATATATTTTTCAATATGCTTAATATTTTGATACATAATTATTAAATATTTACACCTTTTTATATATAGCTCATTGGATACTTTTCCCCTCATACTAATGTAAACAAACCTTATTTCTATGTGCAAGTAGCTAAATCTACTGTTAATTTCTCCTGGACACAGAACAAAAATTTGAAACGTATTAGAAAAAAATATTCTAACTTTCCTGAACCTTATTCACTTTTTAGCGTTTTGGGAAACAGAAGACAAACACAAATAATATTTGGACACAAACTATGATTACCAAAATTTGCCTTCGCATCATCTCCTCGTTTGGATCACTTACTTCACAAAACATCATCAGTTTGCAGGCAACATGGCGTACTATAGAAATATGCAAAGACATTGTTTACCTTTCAATTCTCAGCAAAAATATAGAGGTTAAGAAAACAAACATTTGTGATGTCGAGTGAATGCAAAATATACATAAGTATGAAGGGCAGCATATTTGTGAGTGATACATGCTGTGCTCATTTCACCATTTCCATTTGTTCCAATTCAGTTCACCCCAGCATCATATTCAGATGAAAACACAGCAAATCCTAATGTCAGTATGAGGGTCCCTATCCGCAACTCCCTTCAGTGCCAACATCAGAAACAAAATATTTTTATATTGCAAAGGCTATGATTTAATGGGGCAAGAAACCTAGAAAACATCTGTGTACCATCTACAGATCTGCAAAAAGGTAAGGACATTCATGAGAGGTTATACATTTATACAAGAAGCTAAACAGAAAACATTTTACTCATTCTAGTAAACCAAAACATTCCTGCTGTGGTTTATGGCTGAGAACTCAAACTCACATTTAACTCTTTGCATATCAGTGATACCAGGGGCTATTTTTCTGGCCACAGTCCAATTCCATAAGTTAACTGCACTGTCTTCAACCTGTGGGGAAAGAACAAGGATAAAAATTGAAATCCCTTAAAATTCATACAAACCATTTAAATATTTATTCAAAAAACAGCTGAAATATTAAAGCTACAGTATGCAGTGATATTTCACTTCATCATAGGGCACTTGGAACTCCAGGAAAATGTAGGAAAGAGGAATTGGGGCTAGTAGGTATCACTTTACTACAGGGACAAAACAGTAGAGGTGGGCAGGTGGTGGCCTGGCAGGTGCCAGTAGATCTCCGGATAGTCTGAGATAGTCAGCAAGCATAATTTAACGATAGCAACGGTACCTTCTCTCTTCACTCTTTGCTAAATTATTCTGCTGCAGTGAAGAAGGTTTTGGCTAATGAGGAATGGATTTTTGTGCAGGACTCTGAGTTTGGCCCATTTTTGATGATCAGATTTTTTGATAGGCCATTTCCCTAAATTCTCAACCTAAGTTGCCTTTATTGATCCTCGCCGTCTTTCTCTACCTGGGCTTTCTGACTCTCTTTCCAGCTTTCTTTATTCGTATTTTCTATCCTGCTGAACAGCTTCTCAATAACCTCTGATATATCAAATAATGTCTCTTGGTTCATCAGTTCTTGAATTAACCCTGAAAGAAATAATAACATTATTAGAATAAAGTAGAGGCAGCAAATTGTTTTCAAGTCAGACAACTTACATTTTCTCCCTTTCGCTCCAGTAGCTAAATAAAATGCCAGAGCCCAAGGATGCCTGCTGATGGGGCCTAAACAAGTAAGAGTTCTCCTACTTAGAGCCTCTCTTTCAACTTGGCCTTCCTTGCTGTTGCTGCAAAGACAGCAGGGTGCAGCTCCCTTCCCTTCTGATGAGGAGCCGCCTGGACAGGACTGAGTCAAGAGGAAATGCCGTGCTGTGGGCAGCGATGGCAGGGCAAGGATGGAGGCCATCCTGTCCAAGCCTCATCAAGCCCAGCCACGCTCCTGAAGCTGATGGTACCATCTCCTCAAGCAGCCAGGTGCCTGCCGGATGGGTTGGCCTTCTCCTGTGTTTCCCAGCAGCACTGGGAAAGACTGCAAGAGGCTTTCCTTCTTTAGGAACCTTAGACATGCAAAATAACCCTAACACACTCCATCAGAAATCTCTTTAAAACAGCAGTTTTGAAAGGACCTGCACAAGGAAGAGAAAAAGAGTCAATATTACCCAAAACATTTCATTAGGCAAAAGTTGAGATACCTCTTATTTCCAGACTGGCTTTTTCCCCTTCCATTTCTGCACGGTAGAACAGGCCCTTGGAAAAAAAGAAGTGTTTTAATGATCTTAGTTGTTCTAGCTGATATCCTAACCGATCGTCCTTCCTGCAATCATTTCTCCTGCTTTGAGCGTCCTCCAGCCTTTGCTGGGCTGACAGAGCCACAATGAGGACCGGCTTTCTATTGCCCCAGCAAAGGCTCCTTGGGGATGCTTAAAGATGCCCACGTGGCCAGTGATGAAGGAAGCACCATGTCCATTTATTGCCCTTTCACAGACCTTCCAGGCCAGCCAAACATTATTTTACTTATACATTGTTAGTTCCAGCAATGGAACCAACATGAGTCCTTCTCACGGCCTACCTAGCAAGTCTGTCTTGGGCAAGCCCTACACTGCATTGTCTCTCGGGAGCACTGTTTCTCAACATGCTGGCTGGGGAATTCTGGGAGTTGAAGTCCAGACATCTTAAAGTTGCCAAGGTTGAGAAACTCTGCTCTGGAGGGATCCAGAAGGCCCCTGAGCATGTATAGAAAGCCTCTTTCTTCCTACTGAAGTGCCCCAACCTTACTTTAGGGTTTAACCTCCAATGACCAAGCGACTGTTAGGTGACCTCGGGGTAAAAGGAAGAAAGAAATAAACTAAAATAATCCAAGCCCAGGTAGGAGTGCTTCTGAGCATGTAATTCCATAGGAGAAGCTCACCAGCAAACCTTTCCTTTGGGAACGAGCTATACTGTATATCATATTTGCTATGAGGCCTCATTAAAACAAAAGAATGAATCTTATTTATTTTCTATCCCGCCTTTATTTTTTTTATAAATAACTCAAGGCGGCGAACATACCAAATACTATGGTTGTTGTGGGTTTTCCGGGCTGTGTGGCCGTGTTCTGGCAGTTTTGGTTCCTAACGTTTCGCCAGGGTGCGTGCGGCGGCAGTCCCTGCTAAAAGACTGATGGCGCGCCGCCACCATGCACACCGCTGCCGCCATGCATACTGCCACCGTGCACGCCCCTGCCACTTCCGCGTTGTGGCACACCAAACTGTGTGTCGCGACACAGAGTTTGGAAAGCTATGCACCAACTGGCTCTCTTATAACCGTTTTATATCAGAAGGGGCCTGGGATCACCTTTTCTGACCAGCCAGTTTGATTAAAAGGTGTAAGCTTTCCCAAGCTGCAGATTAATCCACACAGATAAAGGGCTTGCGAAAGTTTACACCTTTTAATCAAATTTCTCCTCATGTTTGGCCACCTAGGCCAGTGTTTTTCAATCTTGGCAACTTTGGGGGGGGGGGTTGGATTTCGACTCCCAAGAATTCCCCAGCCAGCCTTGCTTGAGTTGAAATCTACTCCTCTTAAAATTACCACGGTTGAGAAACACTGCGCTAGACTAACAGGGCTCTCCTCCTCCAATGTCTCTAAAGGCTTTAGATCACTTTCCCCTCTCCCCGTCGGGGCGTGCTTCCGCCATTGCACCTGGTTAAGCTAAAAAGAGCCTTTTAAAATAAGGCTCCTCCCGAAAAGAAAAACCCCGACTGAGGGAAACAGACGCCCAGTTTTCCCGCCCGAACGTAGCTCCGCCTTCCTCACCACCTCCCGCGCAAAGCCCGCCGGGAATCTCGCCGCCATCGGCGGGGCCGAGGTCTTTCCCAAACCACAATCCCCGGCAACCCTAGCGGCGAGCGGGTCGTGACGCACCCAGGACGCCCAATGAGACGGCCTCGGGAAGGGGAGGGCCCTTCTGAGCGACAGGCGCGCGGGCCAATTGTCACTTGGGCGGGGGTTGAGCGCCAGAGGTCGCCAGTCTCGCCGCGCAAGATGTCGGGGATCCTCAGCGCCACCCTGAAAATGCTCACCAGGGACTCGTACTGCGACTTCAGCGTATACGTGGATCAGTTTTACAGGGTAGGAGGGCGTCCGCTCTCTCGGCACGGCTCCGGCCAGCGGGCGCTCTGTACATGCCCCGAAGCGCCCCGGCCAGAGAAGAGCTTTGCCCGACCCCGAGATCGCGGGGGAAAGGGGCGGGGCCTTCCGGGGCCTCTCCTGGCCGGGAGGGAGAGCGGGGCTTTAAGCTCTTCTGCCCTTTGGAGCCCCTCCCGGACCCAGAGGAGTCCTTGTACACGTTTGAACGAGTTGCGCTGGCTAATCAGGGCGGGAGGGAGGGATGATGAGTCTCTTTCGCCTGCCCTATTCCGTCTATGGCTTCCATCTGCCTGTCACCCCGAATGGGATCCCAGCCGTCCCCCAAACTGAGCCAGTTTGTTCTAGTGGTTAAGGCAACGGGCTAACAACCAGGAGACTGAGAGTTCTAGTCCCGTCTGAGGCATGAAAGAGTCCCTCCTTGAGGGGGAGATGGGCGGTCATAGAAATTTAATAATAAATAATAATAAATAAAATGAAAGCCAGCTGGGTATCCTTGGGCCAGTCCCTCCCTCTCAGCCCTAGGAAGGAGCCAATGGCAAACCAGGAGATGGAGAGTTCAAGTGCCGCCTTAGCCGGCTGGGTGACTTTGGGCCAGTCCCTGTCTCAGCCCAACTCACCTCACAGGGTTGTATATATATCAGGGTATCGATCTTTTCCAGGTTCCTTCGTTGCCTTTTGCACATTGTTCCTCAATCTCAGCAACTTTAAGATGTGTGGACTTCAACTCCCATAATTCCCCAGCCAGCGTTTGGGGAGGCGTCTGAGCCTGTCTCCCGTGGGGTCTTTTTCAGGGGCGTGTTGATTTCCAGAATGAAGCCTTGAAGGTCTCCTCCACGCTTTATGTGGGCAACCTCTCTTTCTACACGACGGAGGAGCAGATCCACGAGCTGTTTTCCAAGTGCGGAGACGTCAAGCGCATCATTATGGGCCTGGACAAAAACAAGAAGACGCCATGTGGCTTCTGCTTTGTGGAGTATCCTTGGCGTGGTGGGCTTGCTTGGGTTAGAGAGGAGAGGCTCCTGGTACAGATCTGGGACTGAAATACACGGCTCCTCCTTCAGGTCTCTGGGGAGAAGCAGGCCGCCCCCTGCAAACT
This sequence comes from Charina bottae, assembly GCA_023362775.1. Lineage (NCBI taxonomy): Eukaryota > Metazoa > Chordata > Lepidosauria > Squamata > Charinaidae > Charina > Charina bottae. Next base: position 21,923,285 of record JALMGJ010000018.1, on the reverse strand, counting down.
GAACCCGAGGGGCATCCCTTTCTTCCTTGGCAGCCTGATCTTGAGAGTCTTTCCTAAAATGATACTCCAGGTACTACACAAAGGCGGAAGCCGAGCACGCTATGCGTTTCATCAGCGGAACCCGGCTGGATGACCGTGTTATCCGGACAGACTGGGATGCGGGCTTCAGGGAAGGGAGGCAATATGGACGTGGCAAGTCGGGGGGCCAGGTAAAGGCCGGCGGCTGGGAGCGGGTCTGCCAATCTGAAAGGGGGGCCCTGCATCGGTGGCCCAGCTTCACCAAGGTTTGGCAGGGATTCCCTTTCCCTGGAGACCTCTCTGAGCTGTGGTGCTGGGTTCTAGAAGCACTGCAAGTTTGTGTTAAGTTTTGCCAGCAGAGATCCCGCAGCACTTTGAAGGCTGAGCCCTCCGCGGGCAGGAACAGGCATCTCTGGATCTTACTTCTACCATGGTGCAGCCTCCCCTCACCTGGTGGCCTCTGGGGGGGGGGTCATAACTCCCAGAATTCCTGGTCAACTACCCCTTCTGGGAGTTCCAGAATGTGTCATTCCAGGACCTGGGAAAGGTTGCCCTTTCAATATTTGTTTGTTTGTTTATTTTATAAATAACTCAAGGCAGAGAACATATTTAATACTCCTTCCTCCTCCTATTTTCCCCACAACAGCAACCCTGTGAAGTGGGTTGGGCTGAGAGCGAGCGACTGGCTCAGAGTCCCCAGCTGGCTTTCATGTCTATGGCAGGATTAGAATTCCCCCCCAGTTGCCTCCTGGTTTGTAGCCTGGTGCCTGAACCACTAGGCCAAATTGGCGCTCCGGTTTGTTACGACTTCCCGGCGTTGTGGGGATGAAGGCTTCATCCGGACATGAACTCCGCCTTGTTTCTCCATGCAAAGCCCTTGAGTTAAGCATTAACCGCCCAGAGTCCCCCTGGGGGAGATGGAGCGGTGACATAAATCGAATTATGAAATCAATCAATCAATCAATCAATCAATCTAGACTTTATCTTGTTTTTTCCCTCCCTCCAGGTAAGAGACGAGTACCGGAAGGACTACGATGAAGGAAGAGGCGGCTTTGGCAAGATTTGCCAGCAACAGTTGACGAATCAGTAGACGGGAATCAACAATTGGGATGGAAGGCGGGGAGGATTGCTGAGCCCGGCTGGTACCTCCTTGGACAGCTGAGCAGGAGGGAGGGAAAGGGGGCCGTCTCTTTCTCTGCAGGGGGTAGCTCAAGACCCCTTTCCCGCACCCTTCGCTGCTCTTTACGCTTATCCTGGCCTGAGTTGGGATACAGGTCCAAGGAACGCAAGGGGTGCCTATGGTGGAAAGGCATCGGAAGTTTAAATAGCCCTTTCTTTTCTTTTTTCACTGTTCCTGTGTGCCGTCAGTAGTGGTGGTAGTCTCCTGGGGAGTGTGAGCTGTCCTTAATGTTATAGGGGAGGAGTAAGACTGCAATAAAAATGTAACTGGCTGAAGAGGCTGTTTTTTCTCTTATTTATTTATTAAATTTATACACCACCTATCTCACTGTAAAAGTGACTCTGGGCAAATGAAAGTTATAAAAACCATTATAAAAATACAAAAAATAGAAGATAAAAGGAGGAAACTAAAAGGTGGAGAGCGCGCCCTTAAGCCACCAACCACCCCCAGGGCTGCCGACCACCCTTGGACCCCCCAGCTAGTTGGCACAGCCAGGTCTTGACGCTCTTCCTGAAGGCCAGGAGAGTCGGGGCCAATCTATCGTATACTGCATGTACTGTTAAGCTCACGTATTCCCACGCATTCTACTGATGTCTTCACGGAATAAGACTGAGTTTGCTGCGAGCTTGGGTTTGCAGTTTTGAGGCAGGAGGTTCTCAGGGAAATATTTTTGTAGATTCAAGGTTTTGCCAGCAGGAGGCCCTACAGTAAAGCATAGTTTTGATCTCAAATGCGATCTCTTGCCTCCCTCCCCGCCCCCATGCTGGCAATTTAAATCCAGCACATCCCAAGACGATTTTCTGCCCAGAAATGGACATGTGACTCTTGCAGAGAAGAATTTTGCACAGGAAAATGGTGCCCAGCAAATGGCTCTCTGGATTTTTCTGCTTCTTGGATGTTCTGGGAACTCATTCCTTCAGCTCCTTTAAAGACAACTCCTGTTTGTTAACTTCCTGGTTTTAATGAAATAATGTATTGAAGTGACAGAAAGGCACATCCTAGTTGAAACTCAGGGAACTTTTCCTAAGAGCGACACCAGTTCTCAAAAAGCAGGTGCCTGCCAGGTGCACTCAGGCAGTCCGGACCACCGTCTGCCGAGGATTCCTTAATCACCCTTTCAGGAGTATTTTGAGAAACAGGCCATCTGGGCTTTCCTCTCCTCGGCTGGTGCCTTTTAACCTGAACTACCAATTGTCCTCTCCCAGGTCCGTGCTTAACCTCCCTTGTGTATGGAAGAACCACTGCAAGTGAAGGGTGGCTATTGTGTGTCGCGCTGAGCTGGAATTTTATTAACGGTCTGTTGAATAGCTCCAAATTTGCTGGGTTTGCATGTGAGGACAAAAGCTGTGACTTAAAAAGCCCGGTATCAAGTGCTAGGCCATCCGTGTGGTTTGACTTTTTCTTGCTTTATTGCACACCCTCGGTAGCTTGTTCAACCAACCCCATTGTCGATTGGAGACACTGATTTTCTCCAGTCCTCCAACTAAATTTTTGACCCGAGAAGCCCCGTCCTGGATGTCAAGAGTGCTGTGTTTCTTTCCTTTGATGTGTTCCTCCCCACAGAGAGGTCTTCAGGTGGGCTGACCCTGTTAAGGGAGTGTTCTTGCGCTGGATTTTAGCCTCCGGGAGGGAGGAGCAGGTGATGGGCGGCAGGCGGTCTCCCCGTGAGCTGCACTTGGGCACGGGAGGGCCTGAGCAGCTGGGCGCTTCCACCCTCCAGCCTGGGGGCAGCTCTGCCCTTGAGGGCCCACGGCTGCTGCAAAGGGCCCCAAATGGCCAGCTGGGGCCTGGCTGGCTGCTTCGGGGAAGGAGCAAAAGGCACGCTGGGGTGATGGGTGCGCAGAGGTGCCTCCCTGGGCACAAGCCCTCCAGGTTGCCTGGAGCGCAGCGCACGGCGTCCACGCTGGCCCGGCCAGAGGCTCACCGGCAGGGAACACAGTTGGGCTCTTGTTCCTGTTTTGCCCACCGGTGAGCCTGCACTTTTCTCCAGATGGGTTGGGTTGGGGCTATGGAGCGCTGGTTGACGGTTACCTCTGCGAATTTATGCGGCCTGCCTGTCACCACAAGGGTGTCGCGCCAATCGATCGGGTCTCTGGCGGGCAAAAGCTTTCTGGGCGGGCAGAAAAGGAACCCGAGGCGACAGGAGGGCGCCCTAGCTGGAAAGATGGGGAGGAGGGAGAGGGAGTCGGGCTGCCCCTCGGGGCCTCCGCAGCAAAAGGGGCGCCTGAGTTTCGGGGCCAGGATGGGGCACCAACCGGCCTCCGGAGCGCAGGGCGACGGGCTTCGCGCTTCCGTCGACTGAGCTCCACGCGCCGGCGCGCCTCTCCCCGCCCTCCCGGCGGTTGCCCGAAGCCTCTTGCACCCGGGCCCAGCCGCGCCCCGTTCCCTTCCCGGCCGGGGCCCGTCGGGCGCCGCTTTCCGACCCGGGAGGCCGCTTCCAGTCCGCGGGGCGCCCCCAGGCGAGCGGGCTTGCTGCAGCGGAGCCCGGGAAGGAGCCTCGCCGCGCCCCCCTTTCCCGCCCTCCTGGCGGCCGGCCACCCCCGGCACGGGGAGCCCGCCTGGCGGAGGCGGCGCTGGCAGTTGGCCCGCCCCCTGCCCGCACTAGATATCCCGCGCCCCCGCCGGCGGCCTCCTCCCTTCCGCCCTCGCCGGCTGCTGAGGAGCTGCGCGGCTGTGGCTGGTGAGAGGCAGGCGGGCGGGCGGGCCCGGGGCTCCCTCGGCTTGGGGAGCCTCCCCCCTTTCGCGCGCCTCGTCCGGCGGGCGCCTCTGCTGCAAGCCGGGCTCCGTCTTGCGTCAGCCCTGCCGGCGGAGGGTCAACAGGTGCAGCTCCGACGGCCCGCGTGGGCTCCGCGCGCGAGGACCGGGCTGCGGGGTGGCGGAAGCGCGCTCCCTCTGCCTCCCCGCGCGTTGCATCGGCCCCCGCGGCTGCGGGGGAAGTCCCCGGGCTGCCCCGTGCCGCCCACGGTTGCTTTGCTCCCTCTGTGTCCCGTCGGAAGGGGCGCGCGCAAGGGGCTGCCCTCTTTGCCGGCGGCTCCGAGGAATTCTTCCGCGAGCAGGACCGGTCTGTTCTCTCCCCGCGACGCCGATCGGGCGATCCCGATTCCCTGAAAAGTTTCCGGGCTCCCCTCAGTTCGCCCTCCCTGCTTTGGACGGGGTTGTCGAGAGAAAGCTGCGTTTCTAACTGGCGAACCCCTCCCCGACCGGTCCTGGAACCGGGGCCACGCGATCTCCTCCGGCGGGGATTTCCATGGCAGCTCCCGGGTTCGGAAGGGGAGCCGGGGCGGAGGGGTGGGCTGCCCTGCCCTGCCCTGCCCTGCCCTGCCGCTCCCCCCGCGGACAGGGGCCGTGTCTTCCCGTCTGTCCCTAGCCGGGCTTCCCCTCTGGGCCGGCCTGACTCAAGGGGGGTCTTTGTGGGGAAACTCCTCCTAACCCCGTAAGGTGGACTGGCTCGCCCCAGCCTTGTCCCAGGCGCCCGGGGTCTCCACCGGGGAAGCCGGCCTTGCTGCTTCCAGGCCACAAAGCAGAAGGTGCCCGGTCCTGCTGCGGGAAAGGCCTGCTCTGTGCTGGGGGCTCTTGGATCGGGCCGTCGCCCGGGAGGCTTAATTCTTCATCCTTCCAAGTCTTCCTGCTGCTCGTCCTCTGGGGCCGAAGGGCTCCGGTCCTGGTCCCGGGTTCCACTGAGAACGGGTGCGAAGGGCGCTCGCCTCCCTGAGGCCCATCCTGCCGGCCAGATGCAGCTGCTGGTGCCTCTGGTCTGCCTCTCTCTCTCTCCCCCCCCCCCCCGTGCATTTTTGCAAGCCAGCTTAGGACAGGTACGAAGTGGGGAAAGGAGAACCTGCCAGGGAGCAGACGGACACCCACCCACAGCGCTCCTGAACCTCTCGGGAAGCCCCGCGGGACCAGGAGCTGCTGCCTGTGGGTCTTCTGCCTTTCATTTTGGCTTCTGCCCTCCCTGGAAAAGATCCAGAGGGAGCCGCCTCTTCCTCCCGCTGCGGGTCGTCCCTGTGCCCAAGGGGGCGGAAGGGGAGCCGAGGGCAGGGCACATCCACACAAACACCCACTTCAGCCAGACAAAACCCTTCTGGCGTTCCGGCCTCTTCTGTTCCGGGGAGAACAGCTCTGGAAATGGCCTCTGAATGGAAACAGGTGTGCGTGCGCACAGAATGTTAAAGTGCGTCATTTGCCAGGTGCTAATCACTCCGAGGATGAAAAGGAAGCGTGCACGCAGGGTCCTTGGCGCAGAAGGGGGGATGAGGAGGGGTCTGGCACTTTCAGACTTCCCTGTGGCGCAGCTGACTTTAAAGTTAGCCTCCTTAGTTCTAAGTTACAGGCCAGGCTTCACAGTCGCGGCCGCACTTTGAAAGGTCTCAGAGCGTTCTCGTCTTAACAGCCTCCCAATTAAGAACTCTTCTGGATTTCTGTATGTGTGATGCTAGCACACCCAGCATACAGGTTGCTTTGCAAGGAAAATAAAGCACGGAGGGAGAAGGCGCAGAGCCGGCCATGTGCAGTCGAGCACTGTGGCTCAGCTGCAGACTGGGTAAGGGCATTGATACACTGCAAAGCTTGCTGGGGGGGGGGGGCTGCTTTGTTTCATTCTGCAGGGACCTTGAAATATTCAGGCTTGGATCCTTGAAATGGAGCGCAACCCCCCGTCATGCCCTTCTCCAGGTAGGACATCTGTTTATTTGCTGCCCGAGGCTTCCTGTAGGCTTTGTGCGGCTTACAGGCATCAAAACAGTCACGAAAACATGCCCAACCAGGTATACCACTGCTGTGCCACGCGCAGGGAGCTGGGAAACCAGGGTCTGCCCGGTTTTGATATGTCATGCTAAGTCATAGTTTGCTTACCCATAGCTTGCTCAACAAGCTACATTTGGCTGGTTTCACACGTTGTGTGTGCAAAGCAGTCAAAGCATGCTATTGTTGGCACCCGTGAGAACCTGGTCAGTGGATTTCACTTCTGAAGAGTCACCTGCTGGCCCCAGCCCAGGGTTATTCCCCTAGTTAGTCTTTCCTTCGGACCCCGGGCCGTACTGCCGGCAGCAGGGACTGAAGCGCAAGGCGCGCGCCTTCCTGGGTGGGTCTCCTGGACCACCCGCTGAAGATGCTCTCCTCTGCAGTGGACAAGTGTGCCAGGCTTTGTGTGTTACTGCAAAACCCTTTATCTGCTAGTCAAGGGGGAGCACGCTGGGCAACTGCGGGCACGGGCGTCAAGGGAGAGAGGAGGCGGGCTTTCCTCTGCACCGGCTGGCTGGCGCAACTGGTAACGCGGCTTCTGATCGCTGCCTCTGTCGGGACTTTTGCCCCCATCAGTCCACGCTCAGATGACTCTTGCTTTGCAGCCTTTGCTCACCAAGAAGCAGCAGGAAAGGGTCACTGCTCGGGGCCTCTCTTCTGCCAGAATTGGGGAGATATAAATTGGCAGGGTGATGCCCCCGTCTGTCAGAGGCGCACCGAGCAGTTCTTGTTTGTTTTCCTCACGTTTGCAGCAAGCCCCACTGCGTGGAAGGAGTTCTTTCTTGATGAGAAGGCCTGGGGGGATATTTAGCAACCCCCTTTGAAAGGGCTGGCGAAAAGAGAGCGAGGGGCAAAGGAAGATATAATTCGGACTAGGGATGATTAAAAGACATACTTGTCCCATAAGCGAGAACAAGTTTGTATTTATTTATTTATTTCATATTTCTATTACCGCCCATCTCCCCAAACAGGGGGCTCTGGCGGTTTTTAGCTGCTTCAGAAGGGAAGATGGAGAAACAGGCACACTTGTCCACTGCAGAGGAGAGCATCTTCAGCGGGTGGTCCAGGAGACCCACCCAGGAAGGCGCGCGCCTTGCGCTTCAGTCCCTGCTGCCGGCCGTACGGCCCGGGGTCCGAAGGAAAGAATAACTAGGGGAGGAACTTGGCGTGGAAGAGGCCCCTGGGAGGAGGGCAGACCCTCCTGATGGTTGGGGTCGGTGACGTAGTGGTACATTTCCTGCTTCAGGAAAGTTTCGGACCAAGCGGCCTCTGTGGTCCTATCAGACTCGGAAGACTGTCTGAGTGTGAAAGTGAATAGCCGCGCATAGGCCTCCCCCGGCCCCAATTCCACTCAGAGCAGTCATCTTCTGGTGGCGCTTCCCTGCCACAAGCAGCCCCCGCTCCTCCAGAGGTGCGTATCGTTTTCTAATAAGTTGCGGCTGATGAGCAGGAGCAGCCATAATGGCCGCCTCCCGTGTCCGCATCTCCCCGTTGGGACTCTTAATGACTTGGCAGCTGGCAGAGCCCTTCCAGGCGCCTGCCGTGCTGGGCGAGGGAGGCGATTTTCCTCCTCGCCAATTTAAGGAAGAGAAAAACGAAAAACATCCTTAAAAACAAACAAGCCCAGAAGCTCCTGCATTTGGAAACGCATTACATCACCAAACGGACGTGGCAGGTCCGGCAGTTCATTGCCATCTGCAGCCCGGCCGGTACAAAACAATTTCTCTGCCTCCAGAAACGCATTTGGTCTTGATCTGTCTCTAGAGATCAGAGGAGGTGCTGAGGTGGTCCACCTGCCTCTTCCTGGCCTGGGAGGGCTCTGAGCAGCCGCTCCTGCCCTCCAAGGCCTGGCAAACTTTAGCGCTGCTGCTCCTGGGGACTGCGAGCCCCTCGTTGCCGGTCCGCAGAGAGCAGCGTGCTGCTTCGAACTCCAGGCCTGGCCTGCGGCCGTCTTAATTTCTCCAGCCAATTCGACTTGTTTTCCCGCATGCCAGGATTAGCCCACAGTCACGAGTGGAAGGGGGCCAACCGTGTTCAACTCCTCAGAATAAGAAGCACCTTGGTCCTCTTTCGCAAGTGGCCCCTGGGAAGCTGGCAGGGAACCGCCTGGCCTTCTCCAACCGGGCACTCCCAGCCGTGCTGGTAACGTACCTCCCTGAATTCTCCAGCTGCCTGGCTGTGGAGCCTGGGAATTGCAGTCCCAGTGCAGTTGGGAAGGCTGCAGCAGCCCCGTGCGATGGCCTTCCCACAGACCCAGCCTCTGCGTGATTTATGGCAGTCTGCCCCAACCTGTGCCCTTCGGATCTGTTTGAGTGTCGCCCCATTGCTCCTGGCGTGACTGCTGGGTGGGGATTCTGAGGGTGGCTCTCCGACATATGGAAAGCCCAGACTGGGAGGCTGTTGCAAATACTACTGAGGATGAACGGGCAGTGTGCCTGAAATACCGGTTGCCGGGAGCCGGTTCCCAGACATACCGGTCGGGGCCCGTGGACCCGGTGTTGGTACCGACAGTGGATCTGCAGCCTGATCTGGCAGGGTTCTCCTGATGTCTTGCTGTATAATAACTGGACTTCTGAATGGCCACAAGCTTTGCTTTAAGGGTGTGGCTGGTGTTTCTCCTCTTCTGGCTCAGCGATGTCCCAGCTGCCAAGGCGCACGATGGGCTGGTGGTCCTGGGGCAGGCCGCCTGGCGCTCTGGCCGCCGAACGTTGCCAGACTCCCTCTTTGTCCCCCGTGAGGAAAGGACGTCCAGCTCTCTGAAGAGCCGTGCGTTAACTTTTCCCACCATGACGACTCTATTCCTGGACTGAATGCTGTTCCCTGAAATAACATTGGAGTTTCCTGCACGTACAAACCAGCCGGGGTGGGCCTGGATGGATTCAGCGGCCCGGCTCCTCCACTTCCAGTCAGGAAGGGGCAGTGGTCCGGCACCAGTTTCCCGCCTGGAGCGTTGCGGGTGCGAATTGGCTTTGGGGCCGCTTCGTTGATGGCAGTGGGGCGGCCTGAATGGGAAGCCGATAGCTGTGGGAGGCGCTGGCATGCTTTCCCTCCCGTCAGTCATTGTCGGCGCCCGCTTGTTTTTGGCTGCCCCTTCTCAGCAGTAACCTTGGCTATGCTGCTGTTGCGTAGGAGCCGCCGCGGGGATTGCCTCTCTGGCCGGGCAGTGGCCAGGCAGACTTGACCTTCTGCCTCCCTGTTATCTATTAATAGGATCTGCGAGGCTCCCAAGGCAGAGTTGGCTTCCTCCTCAGATGGCAAACGGCAAGTTCAGTTGCTCTTTTGAACTGGCAGCGTTTCATTATGTGCTTAGCTAACTGAGCCGTCAGCGAGGTGAAGCGTATCAGGATCCTGAGTCCCCCGTTGGGGGAGATGGGCGGTCATATAAATTTGAACAATCAATCAATCAATCAATCAATCAATAAATCCTTAGTGGGGGGGGAGCACGGCAAGGTTGGCACACCTTTCCCTTTGGGGCTTTTCCTAATTTCACTACTTGGGTAGTGGATCCCAGGATCGGATAAAGTGCTTGTGATAGCAGGCTGGTGGACGATAATTAATGTCCTGCCCCTGGTCTAAACATTGCGGGGCAGCACGGCTGAGCTTTGCTCGGCTTACAAATGTCCTTGCGGCGAGGAGGGAGCTGCACAGGATCCCAAGTGGGCAGGAGCAGCACCGAGGAGGTTGCAGGCCTTTCCCCCTTCTTGCCATCTCTCTGGCTTAAATGGCGCCCTTGGCTCCTAACGGTTTCGCTGTCCTTTAGCAGGGAGCGAAGTTTTCAAAGCTACATTCCAACAAAGCTTGTCCTCCAACGAGAAAGGGCTTGGTGGAAATTCTCACATCATCCCTGGCCACTGATTGACAGAGGGCCAAGTTGGAAGCACCCCTGGAGCCTGGGCATATTTTTCATTTGCATATATTTACAACCGTCTTTGACACCCATTCCCAAATTCCTCAGAGTGGCTTATGCAACAGAGCTTAATTGAGCCAAGCCTGTTCCACCTCACTGCCTCTCAAAGTGTAGGACGGACCCTTATTGGTGGAATATTCCTCCTCCCCTCTTCAGAAGCCTCCCCTTTGGGGAGCTCTCTCTAGGCGTGCTGGCATCGGCTGCTGCGGCCAGACGGGCGGGCAAAGGGAGATCCGTTCTCTTGCGATGCTCTGCTGCTAAGCCCTCCCCTGCTAGCCAAACGATGAGATTGCGGGCCACCCACCCTGTATCTTTGGTTGGCAGTCTGCGGCACCTCTCTTGGGTAGCAGTTTCCTACCTGGCTGGTAGGGACGGGAGCTTTGGCACGAACGCTGATGAGCTGCATAACCGGTTCGGCCTCTGGATTGCTTATCCGTGAGGGCAAGTGTTCTTATCTAGACTCCGATAAACAGCAGGTTCTCCAGCCTTGCGGTGTCCACAAGAAAGAACCACCGAATGTCCCCATCCTGGCCGAGCTGCCGCTTGGCATTTTTCTGCCACCTCTACTTTTATTTCGAGTGCCTGAAGCCGGGGGCCTGGCCAGGGAATTCGGCAGTGTATCCTTGTCTGCCTGAGCGTTTTGTTTGCAGAAAAAGGCCTCTGAAGCAGCTTAGCCACCTGCTTCTTGTGCCACCAGGCAGCTCTGCTTCCGTCCCCAGATGCCTGTTCATGCAAGGAGGTGCCCCTCCCTGGTGGGCAGCAGCAACAGCAACCGAACTTTCATGAAACTGGCTGGCAACCATTTCGAGGGCACTGGATTTCCAAGGCTGGGGCACTGGCAGGTTTCAATACTTACCTGTACCCCTCCACTCTCGATAGTACGCCAATGGGAATACAAATGAACCATGCAGAGTTTTGCTTTTGGACTGGCCGAAAAACAGCCTGGAAGTGCTGAGTGAAAGAAAACAGGTCAAAGCTGCTTCAGCTTTGTGTGCTTAGTTTTTGTAAGTTTTTCCTGGCACGCTGGAGTATGTGATCCCAGAAGATCACGCCAGGCTTGACTGGACGGGGGGTGGAAATACTCCCCTTGGGGGTCTTTCCGCCCTGAGCCCATGGGAACCTCTGGTCTTCCGTGATTCTAGTTGTTCAGGCACTTCGCTTTGTGGGAAAAGCGGGACCAAAGCTCTAGTTTTGCTTGCACATAACTCATCTTGGCACTGCAGCTTCGTCCTGCTCAGCTTCAGCCCTGAAAAATGTGCTCCTCCCAGGAGCACTTTCAATTATCCTCCGCTGAGCGAGACAGACAGCGGTGCATACCTGCTGCTGTGGCATTTCTTTCCGTCTTGGGAGGAACCTGTGGCAAGGTCACAAGTCCTTATAGCTTCCAAAATCTGAGGTGGTTCTTGCCACCAGTGGCAACTAGACACGTTTTCTTTAATGTTTGGGTTCAGAGGGATAAATTTGGGCCACACGACCCTTGGCCACCCCGGAAGACCCACCCATCTCTGCAGCAATCTTGATTAAGATACCCATCACCCCACAGAATGCATAATGGGAAACAGCAGCTACGTATCAGGACTGGGAACTGGGAACAGGTGGCATGCTTCTGATTCCAAATGGAATCAAGTATGCAAATGCAAGTGTGGAGGCACACACACAGACCAGGCGATATTGTTTTTGTTTTCATCCTCCCTAGGGGGACAAGAAAAGAGGAACCTAACCAGGGCTAAATTCAATTGATTTAGGGCAGGCTTTCCAGTATTTGATTTTGAAATAGGTTTCTGCATCTTTGAATTGCTGCTGTTTTGCCTGAACTTGCTTATCTGATTTCTTTTGCTCACTAATTAGATACGATTTGAGTTTCCCCTTCCGCTTGCACAAGTGTGGCCCTGATTTCTCAGCTCCTCCAGGATGCCTAGAATCATCTCCCCACCCCAACCCGCCCCCAGCAGATGAAGGAGACGGTCATTAATCTCTACAGACCATCACCGTGGAAAGAGGAAGGAGGCAGCCTTTGCCCAGCTCTTCCTTTGACAGAACTATCCATCAGTTGATGGATGGGCCAGGCTGATGGCACCGTATTGATTTTGAGGCGCAGTAAAAGATGGGAAGCCGCAGGCCCTTTCTATCTTTCCCCAACCTGCTGGCCTCCAGATGTGTTGGCCTAAAACAGATTGTGAGCACATTTTAATACAGGTCAGTGTGCAGCATTAGAAAAGGAGAATTCCTGTGCACGCAGCTCCCGTGTTTGACATTCAAAGCAAGATGCACTTGGGCATCCAGGCAGAGCTGCCACCTTCAAGAGAGAATAAAGAGGTCCTGCATAGGTTTTGAGTTGCTATTTGCCTTCTTCTAATGCTAGATGCAAAACCCAGCCTCTTCTCCCTTTGTGGCCAGCCCTTCCACCGCTCGCCTGCACAGGTGCTAGGCTATGTTTGTTTAATGCTGATTAATGAATAAACCCCAAGCCAGGTTTGCAAATTGGGCTAAGTCATAAACCATGATTTACAAACCAATGTGGCTGAGTTCATAGAACTTACTCAGCCAAAGTCACACCAGATTCTGGTCGCACGTGTCGCGTGATGAATAACAGCAGGCCACGGACTTGCTAGTAAGGGTGGGAAGGAAAGGCAAAAAAAGAAGGCAGAGGAAAGTGAGGCAAAATCTGGGAAAGGAGCCATTCTGCAGAGCACCTCCCTCTGAAGAAAGAATCTGCAGATTCTGGTTGAAGGGATTAAAAGGTTTCATTTCTGTTCTTTAACATCACAGCTACCCCTTGTTGAAACAAGCCAATTGCTGAGGTGATGGGCTTGATGTCTTGTTTTCCACAAGCCATATGACGTCCTTACTTACCGGAAACTGATTTCCATGCTTCCTTTTGGAGAAAGTCTGCTTGCTGCCTGGGCCCAGCTGTTCTTCCCTCCCACTTGGGCCCTGGGTGGATATGGGGGACTGAAATCCAAATGATCTGTGGATGTAATACTTTTTGCATTGCTGTTTGTGAAAAGAACAGGTTTCTAACCATGAAGTCAAGGCCCTGAAGCCTTATCTGGCCGTGTGAGTCACATGCTGTGCCTGATGATGGCCTGAAGGTGTTGTCCAGCCTGGCTTAGCCAGGTTATCTAAAGAGAAGTTTGTTCGTTGTCTGTTAACTAAAGTTAGCTTAAATTGGTTAATGACTGAAGGTGCCTTCCTGAGGATTCATCCAATGAGCAGCTTGTGTAAACACAATTAATCCAAGCAGCTGATTTTTTTTGCTAACTTTTGCAGATTTCTGCAACGCACAGAGATGTAATGTATAACCACAACTGGCTACCTCTACCATTTTGACTGGAATGTTTTTCCTAAGATGGTGGTCTTGTTCCCAGCTCTCCGTATGGGCTTTCCAAAATGTAGCCTTAGATTTGATCCTGTTTCTCTTATGGTGCCCAAATAGGTGGAAGGGGCAGCTGGACGCTTCGGATTTAACCTCTCTGATTTATGGGAGAGCCGGTGAAAACATCCACTTCGAGTAATCTTTGGGAGCCTGGATTGATGATACTGTAGTTTATCACCGTTATGTTCTGACTATGGTGAAGGAGCAAGACTTCTCAGCCAATCACGGAGCCTTGCCGCTCTGCAAACAGAGCTGGCCCTGAAAGGTTGAAGGGAGTCACCGCTGGGGCCGCCCTCTTGGCAGCCCAGGCAGCTGAGCCATGCTGGATTGGATCTGCTGGATCCCGCCCCTCTTGAGCCTCCTGCTGACAGCATACCTTCCTCCCCATTGGTGGCTGACAAGCTTTACTGTTTTCTCTTCCAGGTCCTTTGGAGACGGGACGTGGCACACGATTTGCCAAGATGCTGAAGAGAAACGTGGCCAACTTTGGCAAGAAGCTGATCCGGCAGCGGACCGTGGACCTCAGCTCGCAGGAAACTCAGCTCGCCCGCTGCCTCTCCACCGTGGACCTGATTGCTCTAGGCGTAGGCAGCACCCTTGGGGCGGGGGTCTATGTTTTGTCTGGAGAGGTGGCCAAGGATCAGGCTGGCCCTTCTATTGTTCTCTGTTTCTTCATTGCGGCAGTCTCTTCTGTTTTGGCTGGTCTGTGCTACGCAGAGTTTGGCGCCCGGGTGCCCAAAGCGGGCTCTGCCTACCTCTACAGTTATGTGACCGTTGGGGAAATCTGGGCCTTCACCACGGGGTGGAACCTCATTCTCTCCTATATGATAGGTACATACCCTGCAGCTTCGGGCAGAGACTTCTGAATGATGAAGTGAGAATGGCTTGAGGTTGAACACAAAAATCACAACCAGGGTTGGTTTGCTTGCAGCATGCATTCAGGGAAGCACCTGTTAGTCATCCCCGAATTGCCATTGCCCTATGGGATTTTTCTTCAGATAGTTCAGGAAATACGCCAAAATATCAACTTTGCCAGAGTTGCGTGACAACCTTTCTTAGAAATTACCTGCAATATTTCCTGGACCCCAAAAGTTAGGTATCCTCCAAACTGTTATGAGTAGGGATTTGACTAGACTAGAGCCAAGAAAAGGACTATCGTCTGTAGAAACAATATTAAATTATGAGCATTTAACATGCTTGCCAACAGTTCCTGATCACAAGGGATTTGGACAACACGAGTTTGAAAGTTGTCTCTAAGATCCCCAGGTATGGTGAGTTGGCGGTGACTAGAGCGAGAGTAACGGAGGCTGTCCAACAACAAAATTCTCCTTTTTCTTTCTTTTGTCCATCACTCTGACGTATGACTAGCTTCACTCAAAGTGTTTGAGCTGGGACTGAATTAACCCATTTTCTGAGTTCGCACAACATGGAGGACCAGAAGCTGACCCAACGTGCTGGATTTGCATAACATGCTAATTCACTAACCAGACTAGGCCTTTCGTTGAGCTGGTTAAGCAAGTAAAAAGATGTGCTGGGCATGCATTGTACATGTGAGCATGGAATGCTGTGTGTGCTGCTGCTGGACTGGGAAGGGGTGGGATCACTCCAACCTGGAGGGCTGGAAGGTCTTTTTGGCCCTGCTGCTATCCTCTGCTCCGTAGAAGTGACAAATACCTCTACCAGCCCTGCCCTTGGTGAAGGAGTTGCAGACAGGAGGTTCGCCTGAACTAATGAAGATACTCTTTTGGATCCCCAGGGACAGCAAGCGTGGCTCGGGCCTGGAGCTCCACGTTCGACCACATCATTGGGGGCCACATCTCCACTTTCTTCCGGAATCACACAGCCTTGCACCTGGAGAACGTGCTGGCTGAGTATCCCGACTTCTTTGCCCTCTTCTTGGTGTTGCTGCTCACAGGTGAGGACTCTTAAACTCCCTTGCGAATGGCAGGCCAAGTTAGAGCCATCTCAGCCAGTAGGCCAGAATTGGTTTGTTTTGTTTAGGAAGCTTATACCAAACCTTTCTGCTATGAAGCCTCTCAAGATGCTGTACAAACTTATGGAATCTAAGAAAACAGAAGTATATAAATGCCAAATTTTGCATTCAGATACAATAATGCTGACAGCAGGAGCAGTTCAGTGCCTGGGACCCAGCAGGTCTTCATAAAATACATGCCTGGCATGGAGATTGTTTTCCTCTCCCTTTCTTAACCCCAGACCGTAGAGGTAAAGCAGGGCAGTGAGAGATTCGCAACAGGAAGGAAAAACCTCGCCTTGTGCATTGATGACCTACTGCCTCGGCTGCCACCAGATGCGGCCCATTAATGTTCACCAGTTGACAAGGGATGTACATGGGTCATGACAGCTGAGTCCACCTCTGATACCAGAATGGGCACACCTTTGAGACCAGTGGGATGGTGGTAGACTCGTGCCCTGCTTTTTGGTTCCCACAGGGATCTAACTGGCTGCAGGGGGGGCAGGGTGCTTGACTGGATGGGTCCATGGGCATCTGCAGCAGAGTGTGCATCAAAATCAACAAGCTATCAATTGCCACGCTGCGCCCACCATTTGGCAGATTTTGACACCCACCCGCCCCTGCAAAGATGCTGCTGGATGGGCCTTTGATCGGATTCCACAAGGCGCTTCTTAGGTGCTTAGGAACTAATTGCTGTTAAAAACTCAGGCCAACAGTATAAGCTGAAGTCGGTAATTAAAAATAGCAGTGAAAGTGCCGAGCTGCAGCTCGGGTACAGCTGCAGAAAGGGAACCAGACATCTTCCATCACTTGACTTCCAAAGAACAATAGAACCAGCAAAAGGCCTTAAGATTTGAGAGAGGTGCTAGGATTGCGCAGAAGTGGGTTTTAATGTTGATCAACTCGGCCCGTCTGTGGCCTCCGGACTACGGAGCAGCCACGTTAAGGAAGTAGAGCTTCCAACCTGAGGAGCAACGTCGCACCTTTTTTATTTTGCTCTCAGGCTTGTTGTCGTTTGGTGTGAGCGAATCTGCCCTGGTGAATAAAATCTTCACCGCCATCAACTTGCTGGTCCTCAGCTTTGTCATTGTTGCTGGTTTTGTGAAAGGAGATGTCAAGAACTGGAACCTGTCCGAGGAAGACTTCCGGAACCACTCTCCAGTGGTCTTGGAGTCTGGAAGCAAGTACGGGCCTTGGGCGGGTGGGTCCGCAGTAATAGCTGGAGGGGAAGCAGGAGCAAGTTGGGGAGAGCTCTGGAGGCACGATGGGGCCCCAGGCCAGCTACGGTCTCCTCGAGAGGGAAACTGGCATCCCTTGGGGTCACTTTCCACCTGCCACCGCCCGTCCGTCCATCCGTCTGTCTGTCTGTCTGTCTCAACAGGGACCCCTTTGGCAGCGGGGGGTTTGTCCCCTTTGGCTTTGAGGGAATCCTCTCGGGGGCTGCCACGTGTTTCTACGCCTTTGTTGGGTTTGACTGCATTGCCACCACAGGTAAAGTAGCTTCGGGGGAGGTCGGAGGGGTGGTGGGGAGGCAGCTCCATTTCTGGGCTCTTGTGCCCTCTGGTTGTGTTGTTAACTGGGTCTGCTTCCAGGCTGGGCCCGGTATGCAAACTGTGAGACACGCGTTTAAAAGAGTTGGGGGTGGCTGGGCTGGGAAGATGCGGTGTGGAAGCTGGAGGGGGAGCTTCAGGAGGGCAGAACACATGCATTCTCAGTGGTGTCAGAGGGCAATTCTAGAACCAGGGTTTCCTGGAAGCAAATTTGGATTATTCCTAACAATCCAAGTTGTCTGGGGAGCCTGGGAAGCGGTGGAAGATCTTTAAACGGCCATCTGTCCAAGGTGCCTCTGCTCAACTGTCCCTTGTGTTGAGCAGGGAGGTTTGGAACAAGGTGTCCTCCTCCTCCATGATTCAAGTCAGGGAAACCCTGCATGCTCAACGGATGTGCGGGAACCAAATGCATCAACACTGATGCTTAGATTCCCTGCTCAGCCATGCTGTTTCCTCAGATCTTTGAGGAACATGCCTATAGTTTGGGCAGCAAGTCATGGCACGTGGGAGTCAGTGCTGTGGTGGTTCTGCCATCCGGGAAGCCCACTTCACAAGGCAGAGTTTGTGTCTGTAGGGAGGAGTGGTGCTGGCTTGCCAGATCGACTAGCATGTGCAGGAGGTTCTGTAACATTTGCCTCCGTTGGGCATAGCAGGGGAAAGAATCTCACCCGTGTCATCCTCCTGCAGGTGAGGAAGCACGGAACCCTCAGCGCTCAATCCCCATTGGCATCATCGTCTCCCTCCTCATCTGCTTTGTGGCCTACTTTGGCGTTTCGGCTTCCTTGACCTTGATGGTGCCCTATTTCCTGGTGGATAGAGAGAGCCCTCTGCCCGACGCCTTCCAGGCAGTGGGCTGGGAGCCCGCCCGTTACGTTGTGGCCATCGGGTCCCTTTGTGCCCTCTCTACAAGGTAAGAGAAACGGAAGGGATGTTCTTTAGTTGTTCAGCCAGAAGCACTCACTTGTTTATTGGCAGGGTTTATAGCCATCTCACCAGGGTGACTGACAACTTACTTACATTATTTTTTAAACGTTAATTCTTGAGTCCAGAACAGTGTTCCCTACGCACTGTATCCAAATCGGTATGGGTTTTTAACAGACCATTTTTGAGAGGAAAGATAAGAGAATCTGATGGCAGTTAAACTTTGTTAGATGTTGGAGAAAAAAGGGCAGGATTCGTGTTGTGTTTGAAGGAGGTGAATGTACCTCAGGACAGAAGGAATTCTGCATTTGAGATGCCATCACAGAGGACTTCCTTTTCCCAATAGTTGCCTGCTTAAACCATGAAAGGCAGAAGATCTGGGAAGGGCCTTTGAATGAGATCTTGGCCAATGAGCAAGCCTTTTTTTTTGGAAAGAGGCAATCCCCCCGGTTGTACTTTATTTAAAGGCCTGAACTATCATCCTAAACAGAGACCAGAAACTGACTGGAGGAACAACACCTGCCAAATTTGCAAGCACTTGGCCATCGGTTGCTTCTTCTTGGAGACGTTCAGGGGAACCTGGTTTCTTTGTCTCCAATGCAGTTTGCTTGGCTCCATGTTCCCCATGCCGCGAGTGATCTACGCCATGGCTGAAGATGGGCTGCTCTTCCGGTTCCTGTTCCGAGTCCACAGCCGGACCAAGACTCCCTTGGTGGCCACTGTAGTGTCAGGCATTATTGCAGGTATCGGTCATCGATGGGTCTCTCTCCCTTCTCCCTGCTGTGATCCAGATGGAGATTTCTATGGAGTCTGTTCTGTTCTCTTGCAGCCCTGATGGCGTTTCTCTTTGAGCTGAAGGACCTGGTGAACCTCATGTCTATTGGCACGCTCCTGGCGTACTCTCTGGTTGCTGTTTGTGTGCTCATCCTCAGGTGGGCGCCTCTTTGGGAAAACAACGCCCCATGTGGTGGTCCCTGGGTAGGTTGGAGGGCAGGCAGGCGTTGTAGGGCGATGAGGAGCATAGCCCACATCTGGAGAAGCCACCGCTGAGAGAAAGTTGCTCTTATTCCTCCCTGGCCATTGGGTCTTTATTCTTCCTGGACTTGTGGCTGTTGTTTGCAGGAGGACTATCAGGGAATACCAGCTCCCTGCTCTTACCACTCTTGCTTTCCTGACAGATACCAACCTGAGCTATTGAGATTCTCCAAAGACCTGGAAATGCTTGAGATAAATGGAAGCGAAGAAGAAAAGGTTATCATTAATTCCACTGTTGGGGAAGGCCAGAATGCATTCAAAGAGAAGTTCACCTGGAGGAGTCTTTTCTGCCCCTCTGAGGACATTCCAACTCATGTCTCGGGGCGCATTGTCTACATCAGCAGCACAGTCATCTGTAAGTGTTACTGGAAAGAGGGTAGAGGTTGGGTGCCCTCGCTCGCCATGCAGTTGAGGACACCAATGGCGGGGGGGTGTCTCCAGAGACGACTGGAGCGAGCGATGGGCAGGGCTCAGCTCCTCTGCAGGAGACCAAGAGAAGAGCGGGGAGAGTTTGGAACTAGATCCCAGGGGTTCCGGGACTGAGATTTTACAGTTGAGTGGCTTCTCGGGCAGGGGGAACAGAAAGGGCCTGATCTGCATAATGCTTCCTCTTTTTCGGTCTTATTTCCTTGCAGCTGTCACGATCACTGCCCTGTGTGGTATCCTGGCCCATGAGCGGGCAGCCCTGCTGAGAGGCAGCGTTGGCTGGGTCACTGCCTGTGTCATCCTCCTTGGCATCTTGCTTGCTGGCACTATCATCATCTGGAGGCAGCCAGAAAGCAAGACACACCTCACTTTCAAGGTAAGACCTCTGGCCTGCTCTTCCTCATAGGGCCTGTGTGGGGTGGAGACGAGCTGCCTTAATCTGGAGCTTCACCCTTTGCCAAAGGAGCAGGAGATCTGGATTGCTGCTGCCTGAATTGGAGAAGCTATCTTCTGCTTTTAGACCGATGTTTCCATGCTGGCTTCCTCCCTTCCTTGGCACTCTTATGGAGGCAAGGCCTCTCCCAATTTGCCTCCTCTTCCTTTCCAGGTGCCATGCCTGCCACTACTCCCCCTCCTCAGCATCCTGGTGAATGTCTACCTCATGATGCAGCTTGACGCAGGCACCTGGGCCCGCTTTGCTGTCTGGATGGCCATTGGTAAGGAACTCGCCACTCCACTGCAAGAGCTGCCTGCCGCAGAATCTTTCCCGTTTGGTGATGCCATCCGGGAAGCTTGGTGGTCTGGAGTGGGGCCACGGGGGATGCTCTTTCAAGCGTGGAACGTTGTCTCTCTCCCTTAGGCTTTGCCATCTATTTTGGTTATGGGATCCAGCACAGTGAAGAAGGGCAGGTGGCTCGGCAGTCCCAGTCAGCAACTGGCAAACCCTTGCGTTCCACCAACTCTGAGCTGAGCCAGGAGATCGCGATCTGAGAGAAGGCTCTTCTTCTGTCCTCCTCCCGCTGCCGTGGATACCCTCGAGTTCTTGTTTGCCTCATGCCCCACCCTTCAAGAAGGAAGCCGTGGCACCTTCACTGGCACATTGGACTCAACTTGTGGCAGCACTTCATTCTGCAGAGGAGGTGAATAAAGCAAGCTGTGGCAAAATGTAGGGGGCAGCCATTTCTCCTAGGCAGGATGGGGTGGGGAGTGTGAACTTCAGATGAGAAGCTGCCACATACGCCAGTGTCTATTTATTTACCCAGCTTTGCTGGCTAGATTGCCTTCTTCATATGTAGATGTATGTAAGAGTGTCAAACGTTAAGAGCTCCCGATGATCTCAGTACTTCAGGACTCTAAGTCTGGTTTTAACTATTTGTATGATGTATTGTCGAAGGCCCACACAGCCCGGAAGACCCACAACAGCTATTTGTATGACATTGTCAAAGATGTTTCGTGTTTTCTGTACGAGTACAACTCCATGCTTAGGTTTTTTTTTAGGTTTTAAAGACTCATCTGACCCACTGTCGGTTTACTTTCTTCGTAAGCTTATCTCAGATGCACTTGGTGATGGCTCTCCAGCATAAGCAGCCTACCTGTCTCCAAAAATTTAGGCAGTTGTAGCAGTTCAGCGTTAGGCTGGTGCATAATTGCTTAAATAATCATAGTTGTTAGGAGTTCTGCTGTTCTTCTTGCCAAAGGTTATAAAATACCGTAGGTTCCTTTGGTTTCTCAAAATCAAACGAATTATTAGTACTAATGAGATATAAAACCGGCTCACACATATGGATTCCACCTTCCGTGCACATGCAGTCCATGGTAGTTTATTCGAGAAAGCAGGTTGTGATGCCTTGAATGAATCCACCCAATAGGTAGCGCTAAAGTGAGGTGAGGGTGCCAGGGCTGGTAGTAAAATAGGTCTTCATCAGGGAGCGATCATGAACCCACACATGGAGATAACCACGACGGTATCGGCATCCGGGCTTCCACATGCTGGGAGACGATGCAAGAGAAGTGGAGGGAGTGTGGGCAGCGACCTCTTTGTCGAGAGCTGCAGACAGGGAAGCACCTGCCCCCAGTACCACCACCTTATGGACTAGAGATCTGGGCTAATGCCAGAGACCTAGCAAGTGTGTAGTAGCCATCCTCTAGGCCAGGGGTCGGCAAACTTTTTTATGCCAGGAGCCATTTTGACATTTATAAAATTTATAATATCACTCGAGGGCCAGGGGGCGGGGTTTGAGGGTGGGAGCCAATCGCGTGGAAGGGGGTGGGGTTTGCGGGCGGGGGCCAATCACGTGGAAGGGGGCGGGGTTTGCGGGCAGGGGCCAATCGCGCACACTTAGGGCCTGCTGCCGCCATGCCCGCCGCCACGCACACCATGCCGCTGCTGCACCTGCTGCTGCCGCCATGCCGCTGCCATGCCTGCCCCCGCCACGCCCACCACGCCTGCCTGGGGAAGAGCCACACTCAAGGGGCCAAAGAGCTGCATGTGGCTCGCGAGCCGCGGTTTGCCGACCCCTGCTCTAGGCCCATCTGGTTACCTAGACTGGAAGCCGCAAGCAGACCACAGCTGGCAAGAGCTCAAAGCACAGTGAGATAACTGCCAGATCTTTATCTGCTGTAAAGATGGCAAAGCAAGCCAATAAACTGTCACTGGCTCCAGGACGGGGTGGAGACTTTTTCCCCCCTAATAAAAGAAGCCAAATATATTGTCCAGCTAGTGATTTCCTGCTTTGGCCCAACTTGAAACTGGTAGGGAAATCAGTCACTACACTTGGAAGGCACCAGGTTGGCGAAAAAAGGATCAGGCTAACTTGTTTTCTCCTGCTGTTAAAGAAAATCTGGCTGCTTTCTATCATGATATAGTTTATCTACTTTTGACTGGAAAAATAATTCTGAGAATTCCACGAAAGCTCGATAGTGATGTTAGTTGTATGCGCGCGCACGCACACACTCCAGTTACATCAGATGACCAGGCTTTTCAGCAACTGCACCAGTGCCAAATTCTATAATGCCAAAGCCATTTCAAGCGTCACATAGCTCTCATCCAAGCCTTATGATTAATTTCCCCAACATTTCTAAAAGCAAATTGTGAATGAGCAGAGCCAACACTGAATTTGTTGTGCTTTGGAAAGTAGCTCCATACGCACACGTTGGATGTTTCCTCTTTCTGAAGGAGACTTGGGACAATTTCAGTCTAGGGTTTGTAACTCAATGGCAGAATCTTCATGGGCAGAAGATCCCAGATCTTCAGGAAAGAGCGGTTTCTGGAACCCTGCAGAACCAACCCTGGGACAGATGGGCCAGCTCAGTAGGCAGCTTCTCATGTTCCTAACCTTTTGTTATTCTGCAGCCTTGCTTAGAGCAAGAGGGGAGGTTTCCAGTTGTTTTAACAGAACTTTGTCGTCTTTGAACATCTACATGTGAACAAAAGTTCTTCAACATGAATATAATATGTAGCATCTTAATACATTTGTTGGACCAAATAAAATGTTGTGCTACTATTCTGTGCGCTCTGTGGTTTGTGGAACGAAGAGGAGAACATGCAGCAACTTCAATTGTCTGAGTGATGTTCTAGGGTCGTGGGGAGGAAGAAAAACTGGCTAGGGCAGAGAATTAGAACCATTTATTTCCCTAGAAATGTGACACTTGAGTTTAGATGAGATGAAGAAAGCTCACCCTGTAGATTTCAGCACAAAAGAGGAAAAACCAGCCCTGCAAAAGATAGTAAAGATACCAGGAACCCGACTGGGTGATGCAATATGAGATCAGAAAAGGCAGATGAGAACGGATGCTGGGTTGCATAAGCTGAGCAGAAGCAAAGTGGCAAACGAGTTCATGATCTCAGCAGCCTGCAGGCAAGATGTATTTTATTTATTTATTTATTATTCAGATTTATCACTGCCCATCTCTACAGCAGTAGACTCTGGGCGGTTTCTTAAGAACTGGCACAGAGGCAGAAAAGGAGGCAGCTGGGGAGCTGCCCTGCTGAGAAAGGGGGCAAAACTGCCTAGAGAACCAGGCCAGATGCCTGTAATTCTGTCCAACCGCCATCTGTGGCAGAGGGAAAGGCTTACCAAATGCCAGATTCCGATAAAGCTCCTCTAAGTAATTTGATTTGGGCCTGAGCAGCTGGCCAGCTTCCAGCCTCTAGGTTCTGACAGACAACAGGAAGCCAAGGCAGGTGGATGCCCTGCTGTTGGCTTTCCTAGCAGACCACCAAAACCAACAAGGAAGACAAGTTTAATCAAATGTCAAAGAGGCAAATGCTCAGGCCAGCTATGCCAAGGATGCTGGAAGAGAGGTAAACTTAAGTCCCACTAATTATGTCAACATTTCCTTTACCAGATATACCAGAGCTTTCCAAACTTTTCATGTTGGTGACACACTTTTTAGACATGCATCATTTCGCGACACTCTCTTACAGCAGGGCATCTAGTGACACACTCTTACAGCAGGCACTACGACCTGCGCGGAATCCTGGCAGGGCTCAGAGGCAGCAGCAGCCGCGACACACCCAGACACTGCAGCCGACACACTAACGTGTTGTGACACAGTTTGGAAAGCTCTGAGATATACTATCAAGCAGCCCTTTTCAGAGTATGGGTTCTATTTTTTTTAAAAAAATTCAAATGGAGACAGACATAAATACATCAGTTCAAAACTATGCAGAAACCTTAAGTATGGAGTCTTTGGTGCTCTCTGAGCCTTGTTTTCTTGCAGACGTTTCATTGCCGAGCTACAAATATTCTCTTTGATTGGTACCTTTAAGTATCTTTTTCACAGAATCCACTGCCTGGAATCTTATCAGTTTCTACAGTCCCAGCAAGTATTTACTACATTCAGGACATAGAACAAGTAGGGTCAGATGTTTTCTAAACTCGGAGTTACCGAAAAAGCAAATAGCTAATGAACATAGATGATGATAGGCTCTCACTCTCAACGTTTCCCACACCAACTAGTTGAGCAATCCCTCTTCAGGCCCTTTAAATCTTCATACCTCCACCTCGCTGGTGGCTCAAGTTCTCTGGAATTTAATAGGCAGTTTGCAAGCTCACTTACCCACTAAATTCTTCATTTAGGAGCTTTCTGTCTACAATTTAAACCTTGACACTTGCCTCATCTTTCTGCTATTGTGCAGAGGGAAGGGAGGAGAAGAGGAGTTTGGAATTGAAACTGGCACAAGATAAATGCAACTATTTTGGGTTTTAATTATATAACTTTTTGTCTAAATTAAGATTTGGCCACGAGAGGAAATCTGGGCCTTTACACAACAACTTCATGGCAGTTCAGTGGAGATCAGAGAGCAGCAGTGCCTTGTACTTTCCATACTTAATACCTCACGACTAGTGGATGAAAAATCAGGCAGATAGCCAAAATGTTGTGCCAATCATGGCTGCCCTGGAGCGGTCACATGTACAAACTTCCAAGGAACCCATGATTACTTGTGCTGTGAGAAAAGCTCTAATCTACCAGTATTTCCCCTGTAGCAAAGCATACCTGTCATCTTCCACCAATGTGCACCATTCTCCCGACCCATAACCCCATTCCAAACTCTCCAACATGATTTTCAGCCACTAGTTTTCTTCACTGAATTCTTGCACTGAAGTTGGAGGAAAAGGCTGTGCTACCCACAAATAATGGGATTTTAACTACAAATTGGAATGGTTCTATTTCCAGTAATCTGGTTTTATGACCACATCTACACGGAGGAAGCCAGCAAGAAGTTTTGTGCTGTTACACAGGAAATGTTCCTCATCACATTAACACTGGAGAAGTTGGTTTATCTCATAAGATACCAATTCCAAGTAGAATCTTATGCAGAGATATTTCAAAGTCAGCTTTCCTGGCACTGTTCAGTCTTGTTAAAACTATGCAGAGAATACCAAGAACACTACAGCTCAGTATAATGACTGAGCTTAATTTTGATAAATGTAGAATTATTGAAAACAATTTTGGAAATCATTAATGCAACCTCTTATTCAGTATTTCTACATCATTATTCCACAGCCAAACAGCTTGGATCCTTCACAGAAGGCCACACAAGGGAACAGTGTTGATACCAAACTTAAATTTACAGAGTTGTCTGCAGGCTTCCCTGGGATAGACAATTCCCAAAGCTCTTTATATGCTAGGTCTTATTAGAATTACTCCACTGATACTAGGATGTCTATTCTTTGAAGAGCTTTTAGCACATCCAACTATATAACATTCCATAAAATACGATAGAACAAGAACTGCAAGATATAATATGACTTTAATGAGCATTTGAATGGGCATTAATATGATACATGAATTCAGGTACCCTATTATTGTGAAATTTAACATTTGACTTTCAAGACACACTTGTTTAGTTTCGTGCCATAGAAAAACCTTATTCTACCCACTTAACGGTCAGTTCTGGAAATGTTGAGGTACAGCCTTCAAATAAATGATTATGCTACTCCCTTATATCCTCATGGAAAAGTGAGTACCAGTAGCAATACCTTGTTTCACAGCTGCTTCTAAACAAATACTGACTGGGTTGCATAATCAGAAATTTAAAATTGTGCTGTAATTCACTATGTAGAATACTTATACCCTATATGACAATGGACTTCCAATAAAGAAAAATTAATCCATATAATTTTAATGCATACTTGTTCAGGAAATTGATGAACCGAGAAGTTAATCTCTTAAAATGGTAAGTTACTTCCATCAGTTCCATTTCCCTCTCACTCACAGTCTGAACCAAAGGCAAGGAAAGAGATTTTCCAGTTCTGTTCCCACAGAAATTGGATCTACACAATCTGGGTTCTTGCTGGGATAGGTATGACACCCCTTTGAATCAGACTTCTACTTTTCACATCATACTACATCAAGATACTCAATGCTCTTCTACTTGGACCAGAGATTCTTTGGAATGTTACTTCCCTCTGCTGGTGATAAGCCACCTCTGCATCAGAAAACAGGTGGGGCAGGCATGGAGAGCCAGTGGCTCTCTAGAGGTGGCTGAATTAACAGTTCCAGAATTTCTTAGGCTGCCCTGACAATGGCTGCTGGGAATGGTAGTTCAGCCATTTTTCAGCAAGTATCAGCAGAATAACCGGCCTCTTTCAGGACAATAGGGCACCTCAACTGCTCTAGAAAATGTGGCCTCTCAGTATATGGAGCAGGCCCACCCAACCCTCATGCAAAGAGAAAGATGCTTCATTGGGCGTTTATGGTCTCATTATGCAGTTTCTCCTCAAATCTCATTGACCATAATTCTAGTCCGGCATCCATGCAGTGAGATTCCCTGCTATGAGTGAGACCAGCACACCTAAGCTGGACTTGGCAGGGAGGACAGCTTCTGAGCTGGCGACGCAACGCTTCCGTTACATGCTTTTGAGATGCCGCCTTGGCTATCTTGTTGCCTCCAGCTGCTGAAACACAAGCAAGAGTTGAGGAACAGCATGAACTTGAGCCCTAAGGCTGCATGGCTTGGCAACACAATGCTCAGGATCTTGCACGTTAGGAGTATGTGAGTCAGCGCAGCTGCCAAAAAGGCTACGTGCTTTCACTTTCCAAAAGATGCAAACATCTCTCCGGCTGTTCCCCTATTTCCTGAATTCAATAGTTTCCCCTACACATCCTGATCCTAAATAACCACAAAATTTGACATCTGGCTAAGATCTAGTTTGTAAAGGTACAATGCTGCCAACTCCAGTAGATACACTGCAAAATTATCATGTCAACAGATAAAATCCCTATCTTGGTTCACATGTCTCTAGCAGAGTGTAAAAGCATTTCCAGATGTTTATTTTGCAAAGATTTATAACTCAGTTGGTCCTTGGTACCCCACAACTTTGTAAAGCTTTTAGATGTTTTTGTTGACTTATATGTTCTTCCTAAATTTAGCTACTATAAGAATAAACTGCTGCCATCAAATCATTATGTTCAAAACTGTTTATTTGTTAAAAGGTTGTAAACTACCACAAAGGCCTTGCCAAAATGTCAGAATAGACCCTTATAGAAATAGAAGATATAGTCCCCTACATTTATTATATAAAGCAAATAAATGTACCCTATTTAATTCCCCTAATTCCTGCAGCATATTTTTTCTAATAGCGTTATTGCTGCTGCTACTCCTATTATTAGAAATGAAGGTCAGCAGTCAGGCAGATTCAGAATCAATGCATTGGTCTGTAGTGATCAGCTACCAAATGGTATTCAGCAGATTTTGTTTGCTTGTTTCCCAACATTCACAGCCTGTCCCATGTCTAGCAGACACCAGGCAAGGTAGGAGGTGGAAGCAAACACATTTTTGCAAGTATCCAAAATTGAACTAGTACTATATCATTAAAAGCCCATGAAGCTGAACCAATGAAACTAAAGGCCAACTGGCATGGATTTATGTGCCTTACATCCCGCCTTTCGTTTAGGAGCTCAAGGCAGTGCTCCTCCACACAGCCACCACCTTGTGAGAATAATAATAATAATAATAATAATAATAATAATAATAATAATAATAATAATAATTTCTGCTTCCCAGCCCTGCCCTGCCTTCCACTAGAGTTTATGCAGGGCTGGAATGGGAGACCCGAGACCCTTCAGATATTGTTTAACCAATAAACATTTACATTTATTATAGCTGCCCACTCCAGTAGACTCTGGGCAGCTGATCCGAAGGTGCAAAATCAAGAAAAACAGTTAGAAACATAGGGCAGCCCGGACTGAAGCAACCCGAACCATAACAAAGCATCCCCGGTCCCCACGGTCAAGAACCGGCGCTCCCTGCTCCCCTACCCACCCCGGATCGCAGCCCGCCCTTTTACAGGCCTGGCCTGCCGCTTCGCTAAACCACCTACCGGGCCCCGCCGCCTAACGCGCATCCTCCACGCCGCGGGTCAAACGAGCCGCGTACCCGACGGCCCCTTTCCAGCCCCGAGCGAGGCTGCCCCGCGCCGCTTCTTTCCTGGCCAGCGACCTGAGGCGCCAGCGGGGCGCGCGCCCCCGACGCCACGTTCGCATCCCGCGCCCGGCCTTCATTGGTCCCCGCTCCGCCAATGGGAGGCGCGCACGCCCCCGTGGAGGACCTCAGCCCATCGGCACCGAGGAGCCCTTCAACCACGTGCAGCTAGGCGACCAATCGGAATCGAAGGGCCGTCCGCTCCTCCTCCCCTTCGTTTCTGATTCCTTGCGCGCGCAGGGCAAGGTTGTTGCGAGGCCGAATTCGGACTGTACCACGTTGCCCTGCGGGGGGGGGCGGCTGTCACGTACACCGCGTCTGAAGCCCTCTTCCCGTTTCGGAAAAAGCACCCCTGGTGGATCCAGGTGCGGGTTACAGGTTCAAGGGCTGCCCCGTCCCCCCCCCCCCCCGCTGGCGCATCTTTTCCCGGGCTGCTGCCTGCGCATTTAAGGGACTACAATGCCCACCCCTCCCGGCCAGCCAGGCTAATGGTGCCACCTGGGTCCTTGAGCAACGCCAAGCCCTACCCATTCGGAGAGGGGCACCGGCGGAGCAGCAGCACCTGCCCTGAACAGGTCCAGCTGGCACCAGGGGCATGAAATTGCACTGCTGAGGTGGTGGAGGGGATGGGCTCTGTTAATGGGCAGCCTGCTCTTAACCCTTCACTTCGGGCTACTCCAGAAAACACTGAAAAGTTGTTCAGGCCAACGTAGAACTTCAGTTTTCTCATTCTGGTGCGGTGTTTCTCAACCTTGGCCACTTTAAGATCTCTGGACTTCAACTCCCAGAATTCCCCAGCGAGCCATGCTGGCTGGGGAATTCTGGGGGTTGAAGTCCAGAGATCTTAAAGCAGGCAAAGTTGAGAAACACTGTTCTAGTGAATCCCAACTGTCCAGAGAGCAGCCCTAAAACTGAACATAAAAATGGGCAGACTGGATCTCGGCTCAGCGATTTCCCTCAAGGGCGAACTTAATGAGAACCAGCTCAGCCAGCTCATGCCCCTCTTGCCCAGAAATTGTGCTGGATGAGAAGAACCCCGAGTAGCTTCAGCTGTCAGCCAGAGAACGGACATCTCAGTTCCCCCATCAAAAAGATCTCTGCTCCAGCTGCAGAAGGCGGAGGATTTTTTAAGCATATACCGACAGGACGTTATAACCCAGCTCTGTCGCATCATCCACAACAGATTCTACATCCAAGAAAGTAGTCCCTTATTTCCAAAAGCCGCCTAAACCTATTAAAAACAACTTATTCCTGACAGGACACAGAGACACCATTGGCTTCACAGTGGTTTAATATGGACAAGTCTTGGACAATACATCGGACGGTCAGCCGAAGACATAGGTTGCTGAGTTGTAAGCCCCACGGTAGGATGTATGTACAGCAGCAACAGCCATTGATCTTCAGACTTGTGCACCAAATGATAGTAAATTTAAAACCCACAGCAAATGCAGATTTATCAGGTGGCAGCAGGCTGCTCCAAACAGGGATGTTTACATCCTTCTAGCAGCAGCAGCAGCAGCTCTGGCAGCCTGGAAGACTGCTTGCTACTCAGACACCCCACACTTACTGGTCTTTTGAATTTATTTACTGCTTCCCAGCCCTGTCCTGTCCTGCCTCCCACTGGACTTTATGCAGAGCTGGAATGGGAGACCTGAGGCCCTTCAGATACCGTCTAACCAATAACCCCAGCCAACATGAGTAATCTTGAGGAATGCTGAGAAAATCATTCATATACCGCCTCTCCTTTTCTACTCCATGTCATAGTTAATTGCCCACCCTAAACAGTGGAAGGTGCAGAAGAGGTAACTTTAATTAAAGTCTTTGTGACATGGACTGATATTCTCCCCCCTCCCCAGGAAAAGAAAAACCCTGCAGAATGCTGGGCATTACAGGGGCCTGTTCAACTGAGGCGGCTCCTTAGGGGACATCAAAATGGCCACATCCATCTACAAAATCTCCTGTTTCATTACACATTAAACAGCAGAGAACTTTGCACCACAATCTTGCAAGCATGGAGCTGTGAGCTCAGGGAAAGTCATTGCAAAAGTAGCAGGTCAAGCATCCCCTAGTACGGCTTCCAGTTCGAAGGCAGAAAGGGCTTTAGATCGCACAGGGTTGCAAACACAGAAACAGCCCCCCCCCCAAAAAAAAAAAAAAAAGCAGATGCAGCAGCTTTCCCGGGGTCAAGTGGCTGCCCTCTGCAGCTGCAGCACAAACCAGGGAAAAGATGCGTTTGGCTAAAGGGTTCCAGACGGGTGCTAAAGAGGCACCACAAAGCTCCTCTGTGCCTTCAAAGATGAAGTGCTTGCATAGCCTTTTGCTGTAGGTCAGGCCACTGTAACCTATAACTTTGCATGATATAATCCAGGGTAGCCTGCAGAAGAGACAGCCAAGGAAGTATGGGGAGCCTCTATTTGCTGGGGTCCAGATTTCGCCTACTCCCTTGGGGATCCTCTCTCCTACCAGAAATAGCAGTTGGTAAAAGCTCTTCTGTGCTTCACATGGGAATTCAACTGCCTGCAGCTCTTCCTAGGCTAAGAGGAGTTTCTGGGCGGGACAGCAGCGAACCCCTCCAAACACTCCAACGAGGGAAAGGGGAGCCTGGGTCCCTGCAGGACGGCTGCTTGAAATTCCCACCCAAGGTCTTATCCCTGAAGAAAGAGGTTTTGCTCCACAACGCCATCTTCAAAGAAGGGAGCTGGGACTGGAAAGCAGAAACGGGCTTTAATCATTCAGGGCTGAGAGACACCAATATTAACAGGAAGTACGGCTCTGAGTAGCAGAGACTCTGTGCCCAGTTCTCCCCAGGGACGTATGTCCAGGCAGAAAACTCCCCACCTCCTCACTCAAAAGCAGAAGGCTCCGATACATACGGTATATTCTTACACAAGTTCCAGGCAAGCTTTACACATCCACCAAGAAGCACAGCTATTCATAAATCCTCACCTTTCATGCAGAAACCAAAGACCAACAGAACTTGTCACTGCTGCCTGACCAGGGGTGGAATGGGATGGTGCGATGGGCAACACTGGAGAAGTAGGGGAGTTCAGAAAGAGGAAAAAAAGCTGGTTCAGAAGAAACAGTGTAAAAATAAATGTCATTTTTGCAGAGGAGAGAGAAAAAATGGAAGGCGCCAGACTCCCCTACTGGCGGACCTTCCCTGGGACGTAATTCCTATCAATAGTTTCTTCTTGCAGGAACATATGTAAGCAGCGCTCGTTCTGTGCCAGCGGGTGTCCGGCGATTCTGCCAGGAAAAAGGAGGGAAGGGCACGGGTGTTAAATGGTCCAACAGCTACCTGCTGGCTGGCAATATGCAAGGAAGGAAGACCACAATGTGTGCACAATGCAAATATGGTCTTGCACAGCTTTTAACTGCTGTTCTCCATTTGGAGAAAAAGGGGAAGTACTTGTTATTTTGGCCAGTCTATCCTATTCCTGGATCTGGAAGAACCAGCAGAATAAGATGCCTTCACAGCAGCACACAGAATAATCCTTCCTTCGGTTTTTCCCAGAGTTGAATAAGGTACGTTGCAAAAAGAGACAATGACTGGACCCAAGAAACCCAATCAGTCTCCACCGTTGAGAATGGACTTGAAGCCAGGCCTCGCCTGAAGCTAGTCCAACCATTTAACCACTGACACGTTCTGCTCAATTAGCAGAACTAGAGTTTCACTGAGGTTTAAAACAGTGTCTACCAAAACAAGTTAGATTCACCTCACCCACTAAGCCAAAACATACTCCAATTAATTCAATGAGCACACCTGCCCCTGGCATGAAACAGCCCCTTTCTCAGAGTTCGGCTTCCCCAAACGGCAAAGAGCAACCTCAAGCCTTACTTGTTTATGAACTGTTCTAAGCCTTGTCGTCTTTCTTCTATGAAGGACTCCTCAAAGATGCCCTCGTCTCCCCGGAAAGGAAGCTGGCGCTTCAAGGCTTTGCCTGGCAATGGAGGTACCACAATCTGGAAGCCAACAGAGTCGTTTTAGCAGGGAGGAGAACCGTATTCTTGCTCGTTTTATGGGAGCCGCGCTGGTTTAATCTGGCGTCTGTGGATGCCCGGTGCGACACCAGCCAGCACTGCAGAAGCCGCTGCTAGCCAAGCCCGTTGGCCTGTAGCCCAAAACCTGTCGCCACCCAGCAGGCTTCCGGACGGGCTACGGACGAGGCCGTCGCTCGCACCCACCTTGCTGTCACGCTCCAGCTCGTTCTTCAGCCATTCAAAGTCACTGTATCGTCGCCTTACGCAGGACTCTTTCAATTTGAAGATGGGTAGGTTGGTCTGGGCAGAAACAAGAGATTGTCGGGTAGCCGCTTAAGCAGCCCCTCCTTTCGTTCCCCAGGAGGCTCCCCATTCCCCAGGAGTGAGAGGGCAGAGCCCTGTTTATCGGGCCTCCTTTAGGAGGAGACCTCATCCTTTTTGCATGCAGGCAGATCTCTCCCCCAGGCTTCCAGACCTTCTCCTAATACCCCCCCATCTGGATCACGGGTGGGGGGCTATTCTACAAGGCAGCAAACCTGAGAGCCCCCCTCTCCTAGCAGGTTCCACCACCTTTTCTGTTAGCCAAGAGGCGGAGGCGCTTTCAGTCTGAAATCAACCCCGAGCTGAGGGCACCAACCTGGGGGAGGGAAGCACGTGCACCCGACGGTCTTGCTGAGAAAGAGGACGGGGGGGCTGTGTGCCCCTCTGAAGCAAGAGCAGAGCCTCCCCCCAGAGGAAGGCAGGCAGGTCCCCCTCCTGCACCAGAGCGGGCTTCCCCCCTCCCTTTCAGCCCGGCTGGCCGGACCGAGCGCCTCCCCCCCCAGGGGAAGCAGGAGAAGCCCCGCCCCCACGCCCCGCCCCACGCACCCTCATGCGGAGCTCGTAGCTCGTGTAGCGGGCCCGCCCGACGCCCACGGTCTGCGGGTTGAAGATGTCGATCTCCAGGAAGTTGCTGGGCGGCCCGTAGGCGTCCGTCAAGTCCTGCGGCTTCGAGTTCAGGCGCCGCGTGTCGGCCACCGCGGCCTCCGACATGATGGAGAGACGCGAAGGGGAACTCGGTCAGAGCCGCCTCAGCGGAACCCGCCCCGCCGCCGCCGCCACTACTCCGGCCGCCTCCACCTCCCCAGCGCTGCGGCGCCGCGATACGTAGCGCCGCCCCGGAACCTGCGCGCAGACGCGCGGCGTCCCTTCCGCCCTGCATAACCGTAACCGGAATCCAGGTTCCGGGGCGCGCGGCGCGCCAGCCCCGCATCACGCACAAGCCAAGCCTCTCCCTGCCGGGGAAGGAGCGTTGGTGCGTTATCCATGGCGCGGGGTTCCGGAATTCTGGTCCCTGGAACCTGCATGTCACATTCGCGTCCTGCCCGCACCCAGCAGAAGGGAAGGAATTATCCACGATCCGGGGCTGCCTGCCAGCGGGCCCTGAATGCTGCACCGCAAGGAAATGCCTCTTCCATCAGGGAATTATTCATGCTTCGGACTCCGCATACGGGCGCATGCGCGAGGTTGCCTCGCCCTGTCCTGTGGAGGCGGGGGGGTCGCTGGCGCTCTGCAAGACGCGGGCGGGGGCGGTATTGGCCAAGCGTGCCTTTGCTCAGAAGTCAAAATCCTTAAAATGCAGGAGGGTCACCCGTGCATCGGATTGCAAACTCACAAAAGGTCCTGCACGTTTGGGGGGGGGGGGGGTTATTCCCCCTCCCATTCCAGTCCTACTCTTCCTCCTAGTGATGTTTTAACGCATTTATAACTACCTCCTTCCAAATAAAAAATCGGGAGGGTGAGCCCAAGCAGACCCAGACATAACAACAGCAGCAGCAGCACCCAAATAGTAGAAAATAAAATGCAGGGGAAAAGGCTGCAACCAGAATGGGAAGAGGGGGAAAAGCAAGCTGGTTCCCACAGCAGGTGTCAGCAAAGCGCAAGAACCAGCAAGGTGAATGAGAGCCCGGGCTATTGGATTTAAGCAGCCTTTCACCCTCCAAACAAGTTGGGCTGCAACTCCCAGAATTTCCAGCCAGGGTTGGTGAATTTTGCAGAAGGCTGAATGGCAGGGATTACTTTACACATTGCTCCCATATTGCTTTCATTCCCCCCCCCCCCGGGGAAAGAGGGATCCAATGGCACTTTCCTTCTTGTGGATTTTCTCTTGACCCTGGAGAGGGATGCCTGAGATACCTTCTTGTCCCTGGGACTGTTTAGTTTGTAGTTTAAATAAAGGTGTGTTTTTGCACACAAGCAACTGTGAAAGTGTGGATCCAGAGATGCCTTTTCCTTTCCATTACTGCTTATGATCAGGGGTGCCTGTGATGCTGGATTGAAGCTCCAGTGCACATTAAAAACAGGCGGAGCTTCAACTGCAC
Organism: Charina bottae; assembly: GCA_023362775.1. Lineage (NCBI taxonomy): Eukaryota > Metazoa > Chordata > Lepidosauria > Squamata > Charinaidae > Charina > Charina bottae. Next base: position 21,888,890 of record JALMGJ010000018.1, on the reverse strand, counting down.
AGCGATGGCTACATCTTTCTGACCAGAGCTTTCCAAACTGTGTGTCGGGACACCTTAGTGTGTCGGCTGCAGTGTCTGGGTGTGTCGTGGCTGCTGCTTCCTCCGAGCCCTGCCAGGATTCTGCGCAGGTCCTAGTGCCTGCCTTGTGCCTTGCTGCCTCCAAACCTGCTGTGATTCCACGCAGCTCCTAGTGCCTGCCTTGTGCCCTGCTGTAAAAGTGTGTCACGAAATGATGCATGTCTAAAAAGTGTGTCACCAACATGAAAAGTTTGGAAAGCTCTGTTTCTGACCATACCCTGCGGGCATTCCTCACTTAGGGTAGTACTACAAAAGCAGGAAGTAGCTTGATTTACTCTTGCACTGCACTGGGGTTCTGCAGAAACCATGTCTTCTCAAGCGAGTTACACCCTAATGTTTGACCAGAACAGTAAGTGAGCCTTACTGTTAAAGTTCTCATTGTTGTATCCACAGACCATGCTAAGTTGGCTAGTTTAAGCCTTGATTAGTTTTCTTGTGGAAACCCAGTTTGCTCAGGTACCTTAGGATTCAATGTATCAGGGAACCCAAAAATTATTTTAACAACCAGCTTAACCATTGTGCACACCTAGACATTTATAACCACTGCATACTAGATGTACTGTGATTACAACTGCTGCGTTTCCTCAACTCAAAGGCCTAAAGCAGTGTTTCTCAACCTTGGCAACTTCAAGATGGGTGGACTTCAACTCCCAGAATTCCCCAGCCAGCATGGTTGCCAAGGTTGAAAAACACTGGTCTAAGGCAGGGCTTTCCAAAGTGCCGCCGCTGGCGACACACCAGCAGTGGCGGTGGTGCTCGCTCACGGCGGCGGCGCGGGGGGGCGTGCAGCGGCGCGTGCGTGCATGGCGGCGGCGGCAGCCTCTGCTAAAACGCAGAAGCACTGATTCTGCGCCGCTGCTGCTGCCGCCGTACATGCGCGTGCCGCCGCTTCCGGGTGGTGTGGCCACACACACCATGCTGTGTGTGGCGACACACTTTTGTGTCGTGACACACAGTTTGGAAAGCTCTGGTCTAAGGGTTTGTGATGCACTAAGCCAGTGCTTTCTAAAGTGTGACACACCAACGGCAGCGGCGGAAGGCGTGTGCACGGGAACGTGCGCGGGGGTGCGCGTGTGTATGGTGGCGGCGGCAGCGGCCTCTGCTAAAATGCAGAAGCGCTGATGGCGCGCCGCTGCCGTACACTACTGCTTCCGGGTTGTGTGGCGACACACCAGACTGTGTGTTGCGACACACTAAAGCAGAGCTTTCCAAACTGTGTCGCGACACAAAAGTGTGTCGCCACACACAGTCTGGTGTGTCGCCACACAACCCGGAAGTGCTGATCATCATCAGCGCTTCCGGGTTTTCCCGCAGTGACAGACCAACGGCGGCGCGCAAAAACTGAAAGCAGCAGCGGTGCTTCTGGTTTTTTGCGCGCTGCCGCAATGGTGGCACTTCCGGGTTTTCCCGCGGCGACACACCAACGGCGGTTGGTGTGTTGCTGCGGGAAAACTTTGGAAAGCCCTGCACTAAAGTGTCGCGACAGTTTGGAAAGCTGTGCACTAAGCTTATATATTAAGCACGTGGGATGGATTTATGCACCATGGAGTATGCTAAAAGTGGCTCAGCGGTCTTACAACACAGGCCATCTCACCCAGTAGCAAGGGCCTGGCAAAAGAGGCTTCCCACATCTTCAGAGGCTGTGGCATCTTTGCCCAATGGGAAGTGGTTGATTGCCTCTCTCAAAAGCACTTTTCCTGTTGCATGAAGATTTTATATCGCACGGCCAATATATGCAGATTTAAGCCATCAAGAGACCCCATCCTCAATTCCAGCGGGTCAAGACCAGGTGGGGGCGAAGCAGAGAAGGTCATAGCCAAGCTACCAGGAGGAGGGCGTAGAGCCCAGAGTCTGGAACAGCCAGCAGGGGGTGGAGAGAGCATCCCCTCAGCACAGCACGACTGGCTTGTTTTGGTGGCAGCGGATTGGCTGCCTGCTTATATAAGAGCGCCAAGAAAGAAGAAGGCGAAGCCGGGCGTCCGTCCGCTCGCCCCTCCCGCCGCGAGGCCTTCTGGGAGTGGTAGTTACAGGAGCGCGACTTCTCCGGGGAGGCGCCTGGCCTGGCCTGGCCTGGCCTGAGCGCCCGTCTGCTTCCTTTGCCTGCCGGGAAAGCGAGTTCCCTGCCCGCTCGCACCGCGCGCGGACTACGCCTCCCAGGGTGCCACGGCGGCGCACGCGCGGAGGGGCGCCTGCCTGCCTGCCTCGCCTGTGGTAAACAGAGTGCCGCCGAGGCGGCGGGCTGCTCTTGTGGCTCCACGCTCGGCGGGAGAGTCGCGAGGCCGCGGCGTGCGAGAGGGCTAGTGAGGGAGTCAGCCCGGCCGGGGAGGCCCGGCGGCGGTGCCGGAGCTCCGCGGGGCCTTTCCCCGCCGGGCGCGCTTGTCCTGAGGCGGTGATGTGGCGGCGCTGAGGGCCGACAGGAGCGGAGTGGCGGCGCCATCATGGCGGAACCGGCCGGGAGCCCCCCGGCGGCCGAGTCTTCCTCGTCGGTGGCCGCCTTGGACCCGGAGTTCCCCCCGCAGAGCCGGCCGCGCTCCTGCACTTGGCCGCTGCCCCGGCCCGAGCTGGTGGCCGTGGCCGAGCCGGAGCCTGGCGACGGGGCGGCGGCGGGTCCTGAGGAGCCCGGCGGCGGGGACGTCTCCGGTACCCCGGCGGCGGCGGCGGGTCCTGGCGGCGGCGGGGCGCGCAAAGGCGGCGGCGGGAGCTCCGGCTCCGGGGGCGCGCGGCGCAACGCCTGGGGCAGCCAGTCGTACGCCGACCTGATCAGCCAGGCCATCCAGAGCGCGCCCGACAAGCGGCTGACCCTGGCGCAGATCTACGAGTGGATGGTCCGCTCCGTGCCCTACTTCCGCGACAAGGGCGACAGCAACAGCTCCGCCGGGTGGAAGGTGAGCGCCGCGGCCCGCCGTCCGTCCGTAGCTGGGGGCGGCCTCCTCCTCCTCCTCCTCCTGGCGGGGCCTTTTCCGCCGGCGCGGGGGGGACGCTGGACCTCCTCCCCTGGGGTGCCCGCATTTTGCGGCTTGACAGCCGTGCGAGGTAGGCCGCCTAGGCGCCGCCTGCAGCCTTCGTGGGAAGAATGGCTGGCCCTCGAGTAGGCGCGAGGAAACTCTCCTCTTCGCGCCCGCCTTCGGCGCTCCAGGGGCACCCGGGGAGGAGCCCGTCCGGGTTTAAGAGGGCTGGTGTGTATAATCTGGAGGGCGCGATACAAACGGGGGAATAACACCTTTTCCTGGTAATATTTCCAGTCTGTTTTGCTGGTGAATTAGGCACTTTCACCACATTACATTATCAAATTGGCAGAAGACTTTCCTAAAACGTGAAACTTGGCCTGTTTTTTTGTTTTTTTAAAAAATATATTGGGTCCTGAATGATAAAAAATACCGCATTGCCAAGATACCACACTTTTTCTTGAATTGCAGCAATGGTAATGGAAGGCAGTAAATAGCGCACTTTCCCCAACTCTTTTGGCAGGATAAAAACACGGGAATTCTGCTGATAAATTCTAAAAAGTGGCAGGAACAGTCCGATGTTTTGAAGGTTTTTGCAGGTGCGTTGTGGAGATTCTGGAATTATTTTATCAGAAAACGGCTTTTAGCCCCGGCTTGCAAACCTGTTGCGTTGTACAGAAAAGTGCTCTGGAAGGCAGGGTAGAACAAATACGGTTCAGTACTGAGTATCCACAGGTCCCTCCACATATTTGGAAGCGGGTAGCACGTCTCTGGGCTGATGTGCAGTGGTCCCTGCCTATGTTAACTCTCGAAGTTGGTTGGAATGGGGATTTAGTTTGATCTAGAGCTTCAGGATAAAGGGCTCTTCTGGAAAATAACATTTCTGAGCATGTGCAGAATGCCAGTTTCAGAAAGCCTTCCACTTCCTGGAGCCTGCTTATAGACTGGGGTAGGTTTGCTAATCTCTGAGTCTGGTGGATTGGCTTGAGTGGCGGTTTGGCCATCTGGCAAGGTTATGGATGGGGTGGACTTGAGCTCTTCTGTCCTGCCAGGGAGGGAAACTGCTTCCTTCTTGATTCCGGAGGGGAAGGGTAAAGCCACAAAGGAAGGGAGAGGACACCGAACAAGCCTGGCTTCAGATTGCCTGGCTCCGTGGCTGTTACAAGTTGAATGCTGAGGCAGCTGCTTGGCCTTGATCCCATTTACAGCTGACACGCTGGAACTCTTTAATCTTAACCCTTGTACCAGTTTCAGCCCCAAGTTGAAAGGACAGTGGATTCAACTCCAATATTGTACTGGCAATATTGACTTCTGCAGGGTGTCTCTGTGCATAGAAGCCTGGGATTGGTTCAGCCTCCTTTTCCCTCTCGCCTCACTGCCCTGATTAGTGCGATGTCCCAGATACAGCGCAGTGCCACTCCAAGGGCAAAGCAGTGTGCAGAGGTTCACCCGGCTTTAGGAAAGGCTTCCCTGGTTGCTGGAAATAGAAAGAGAGGACAAGAAAACGGCTTCCTATGGGCCTTGAAGGTCTCGAAATGTTTGCACGCTCCTCTCTCTGTCCTCTGTCACCGGCCTCTGAAGAAGTAGATTCAGGATAGGGGATTTTAGGATTTGGGAAGTGATTTTCAGCTTTGTTCTGTTTTGCCCACTGAATGTTCAGCCTGGCAGATTATTGTTAGACAGACCTGGATATAATAAATACCTGCCTAGCTTGACTTGCTATGAAGATGTCTTAAATCTTCTGCTTATCTCCACTTTACTAAAGATGGGTACTGAACAGTCATCAAAGGGTGGACTTTGGGAAGCTGTGCAGCAGATGACTCCCCCCCCTCTTGTTTCCTTTCCTCTTGAGCTTGACCCTCCAGTTCACTTTGTTTCAGCACTTCCAAGAAAAACCACTCCCTGCCCCCTTTGTAAATGTTCTCAGCTGTTTCTTGGAAAGGCAGGAGTCCAGTCTAGGACTCCAGGCCAGCCTACTGCAGAAGACCAAGTGTCGCACAGCGTTTTCAGTCCCAGGCTTCAGTTCTTTGTCACCCAGCTGTACCGATGCTTAGTATAAATAACTCCTTCATAGCGTGCATTCCTAGCCTTCACAGCCCTTCTTTCAGAAAAGGAGCTCTGAGTCGAGAGTGAACATGTCTGTTCTGCTCTGAGGAAATGTGGTATGGCTGGAAATATTTAAAAAAGAAGGCTCTTTTAAACATGACTCGTATTTGTTTGAAAAGTGGGCAATGCCAGCCATAAAGGCAGTAGACTCTTCCCTCATTCCTGTTCTAAGTACTGGAATAGCACCACATGCATGAATTATCCACTTTTTGAGAGCATACATATATAGAAAAAAAACGGTTTGCTTTGGCTGGAAATGAGATGCCTGTCTTTAGTAAGCATAGGTGGCATCTGCAAAGGTCTGCCATGTTCCTTGATAGTGAGAAGCTTTTTAGCCTTGCTTAAGACAAAGCCTTTGTTTAGGGTAGGATCTCTGTTGACTTTCAACATATGCTTGTGGCTGATGCTCACAGAGTATCGTCATCATTTAGCATTGCTGTCTTTGCTGTTTCGGAATGCAGGGATTTATGGGCGACACTCTTTCGGTCTGAGCAGAATTTAAAATCACCACAGTGGCTCAGCCCTTTTTCTTAGTGGCATGAAGATGCTGAACCACTAAGGTCTGAGTAACTGGAGTTCTAAAGGCAATTATTGAACAGTACTTTTTTTTACAGTGTTTGGCTACATTTTATTCTGTACAGTGGTATGTAATTTAAAAACAGATATTTTCTGAGGTACAGATGGAAGAAGCACATCTCTTGGCCGTGAGGCTGGGTGTGATTTGGAACTTGTGACATGAAACCCTGTACTGGTCTTCTCCTGTGCAGATTGCAAAGAGAAAAAGACAAGCGACTCGATCCCTGTGCTTGCTGTCATAGCTTAACAGGAATATGTGCCAAATGTGTTCTAATAATTTTTTTTAGTCTCTTCAGAGGAATATTGTAGATTGCTGATAGCTTTGAATGGTTCGAAATGGCTTGATGGATTTTTCTCCTTTCTCTGTGGTACAGAATTTAAGAATTAACAGAGTTAAAAGGAGAATATTCAAATGATATAGCACAGTGTAGTTGTATATATGTGTTTCCCTATTAATGGTTTATAAGTAAGTATTTTACATATTTCCAGTTTTGAACCCTACTTAGATAATGCTCTGCTTTGTATCAGGTGGACGTAAGAGAGCATCCTGGCCTTTTGCAAGCTTACAAGGGGGAAAGGGTGTGTTTCTGTGCTTTTTCCCTTAAGAGCCTGTTTGGTTCTGGGCTGAGCAGGGATGAGGGAGGATACCCTGCATCCTTCCTTTTTCAACACCCTCATGAATTTCCAGCGCTCTATTAAATGCAGAGAAGGTGCGGTGTCTTGGAAAAGCACCAATAGGAAGGTCTGACGTTGTTTTTAGAAAATTTTGTAAGTTCTTGCAATCCTTAACTATAAGTATGCTAACTACAGTGGCTGGGTTCATACAACTCTCTAAGCTTAAAATAAGCAAGCCATTTTATGGCTTTGGTTGATATATGAATCCAGCCAGTGACATGCCAGGGCAATGCTTCTTGGTATGTCCAGTTGACCAGGTTTCTCACTGCTGCTACGTTATTGGTTACTGGTACTAGGAGGAGAAGGAGGTTTCAGTGGTGAGGGATAGACGCAAAGGTAAGGAAGCAAATACAGTTTCAACTTAGTTATATTTCAGGGCACTTACGCTAGAGAACGCAGAGAGAACATGATCAACCAATGTTTCCTGGCTGAAAGAGTAGATTAAAAAACAGGGTGTGCTTAACTGAATCAGAATAGGACAAACATGCCCCACCCCAAAGCCAGTTGGGTTCAGAGTCCCAGCGGGCACTTCCCACTCCCTCTTCATGCTGCTTACTGCCTGCTGCTTGTTACCCAAGTGGAATTGTCTTGGAAGACTTTGCTGAATCTCTTTCCTGAAGAGATGTTTCCCCTTGAAGAGAGCCTGTGCAGAGGCAGATAGGAGCTGTATCTCCCCCCAGTGGCTTTAACAGGACCCTGAAGCTGGCAAAAATCTAATTTTCACGGACCACTAGATAATGCCACCCAGTTGGGTATCAACTTTATGTAAGTAATCTGCCATCAAAGGATGATCTCCAGCTTTGCTGATACAGCCACCTTATTTATTTCTGGTTTCCACTCAACAAGGAACAAGACTCTTTTGCTTAATGTATATTGGAAACATCCAGGTTTCTACTGGATGTTTTTTTTCCCTGCCGTTCAATCGTGCCTGATTCTCGGCGACCTCCTGGACAAGTCCCTGCAGTTTTCTTGGCAAGATTTCGGAAATGGTTTGCCATTGCCTGCTCCCTAGGGCTGAGAGAGAGTGACTGGCCCTAGGTCCCAGCTGGCTTTCTGCCTAAGGCGGGACTAGAACTCTCGGTCTCCCAGTTTCCACTGCACCAAACTGGCTCTCGCTGGATGTTTATACTTTGAGAAATAGGACTTTAAGTCATTACGTGCTGCTTTGCCTCAGTTATCCTGGATATAACTTGAAATTTACATCACACCTCGTACAGCTTAATCCAACTGTGTATACTGTCTCTTCCTGTTTTAAGAGTCTGATGAAACGCACACTTTCTCTCCCTGTCAGCCCTACAAGACAGGCCAGTTCAAGAAACAGGTGCCATGTAGGCCTAAAACTACTTTTATTACAATGACTATAGTAATAGAATCTTGCAAGTCTGAATGTGCTTCCCCTCCTCCCTCTTTTATCTTCATGTGAATTAGGCTTTTTTGGAAATCTCTGCCTTAGTATGGGCTTAAGCCACATTTATCTGTTTGTTGCCTTGGTAATGGATCTTCCCTTTCTCAAGGTCATCTACTCGCTACACTCCCTTACCGTCTCCACTTTTCTTAACAGCCGGCCTGCTGAAGAATTCTGGAGGGCTTAAAAACGTGCTCGCTATTTCATTATATTTTTGATGTTTCCAGTTTGGGGAAAACATGAAAGCTACTGTTTATAAAGCTTGTTGAAAGTCAGTCAGTCTTAAATGAAGACTCCTTAGCAAACTTAACAGTGAGGGAATAGTAATGGAATACATACGGTAGGTCCTGTCACAGACTGATGACTGATGAAAGAACACAATGCAGACGATAGACACAAATGGTCCGTTCTTGCAGTCAGATTATCTGTATGGGGACCTCTGCTTTATAACTCTTTCATATGTCATCTAGAGTTGGGGGGATCAGTAAATGGTCTCTGTTTGCATAGGATATCAGATGAATAGGATATTTCAAACAAGAAGTAACTCTGAAATCCAAAGGGATTATTTCAAAAGTAGTTCAGAAAAAGCAAGAGTAATTTACCCTAGGAAAACAAAGGCAAAATAAATACAAGTAGTCCTTGGTTAACTACAATAATTGGGACTAGAATTTCCATCACTAAGCAATGCAGTCGTAAAGTGTGATGTCATGTAACTGCATCACTTAGCAACGGCAATCCCCGCGGTCCCCGTTGCCATCATTAAGTGAGGTTTGCGGGTCTTTAAGCGAGCGAGGATCTCCTCGCAACATCTTGCCAGCTTCAAACAACCTGAGTCAGTGGGGAAGCTGGCAGGAAGTTGCAAGTCCCAGGCAGGCAGGTGGCTGCTGCGGGGTGGGGGAGGGTGCGCGAGGGGCTGGTGTGGCACGGCGTGAGCGCAGCGAGGCTTGGGGTGGCTGCTGCGGGGTGGGGGAGACTTACCCGAGCGAGTTGCGACCTTCCCTGCCAGCTTCCCATTGACTTTGCTTGTTGGAACTGGCAGGGAAGGTTGCCAATGGTGATCACGTGACCGTGGGACACTGCAACCGTCATAAGTGCAAGCCAGTTGCAAAGTGCCCACATCACTATCATGTGACGGGGGGGGGGTGCTGGGACGGCCGGAACTTCAAGGACCAGTCATAAGTACCACTCGTTCAGCGTCGTCATAACTTCAAACAGTCACTGAACAAGTGGTCGTTAACAGGACTACCTCTAAAAAAATATTCCCAAGTCTGCTGATGACCTGTGGGACCAACCAGAACAATCTAGTGAGCTGTGTAAATGGCAAAATCCATATAAAATTATGTGGAGAAAACGGCTAGGGAGAAGTTGTTTTCTGTTTTGTCTAATCCTAGAACCCGGGGTCATCAGTGTGGCTGTGGGTGCCGTGAGTTGTCATCTACAGGTGGCAGGCAGACTGCCCTCAGAACATTAGATGCTTGTCTCTGGTTTCTGCTGCCAGGCCCAATATTCCTTGGCAACTCACTAACATACAGGTTTTCATGAGGGACGGGGGGCCATCTTGTGTTGAGCTTTCCCAGAGGGCAAATTTCTTCCTTGGCAGGCAGTGGGAGCTTGCAATTTGATATAGGAGGTGCCTTTCCTTCCTCCCAGGAATGTCTGAGTGTTTGGCTCATCAAACCATCATTTCCTGTCTGTCCTGGTGAGGACAGTTGGCCCCAACCAGCTGCCAAACTGTTGTAGGTTTGGAAGCTCCTGAATGAGTATCACCATCCTACCATTTTAAGACCCATTTTAGAGGATAACCAGCCAGCCTGTACTATCAAAATAGCATTTACTTGTGAACAGAGACATGCTTTTCAGAGAGATAATTGTTGCTGTTTTTCCATCACTTGATATCCTGAAATAGAATAATGGTTCCCAAAGTAGTAGCTTTCCAAGATGGTGTGTACTCAAGTAATCTAGGCTAAGAAACCCACATCAGAAAGCGTGGGGGTGGAGTAGATATATATGCTAAGAAGGCAACAGAAGCTCTTTAAGTGCTAAAGAGTGTTCTGAAAAGTAATGTTCTTTAAAAATTGATTCACCCCCCCATGAGGTTGCATAATATAGAAATTAGTTTTTAGAAAGGGGGTATCAGGTAACATGCTTTGAGCTTGTAATCCTCAACTTGTATTAAACATTTAGTTTAAAACAGAGTTGAGTTTATTCACGGGGCTCCACATTTTTTTACCTTTTTTGCGGGTGTGTGTGTGAAAAGGTTTGTTTAAGTATTGATTAAACATTTTGCCATGAATGTGGGGTCAGATTTAGTTATTTGAACCTGGACACTTTTAGAACGTTCTGGCTGGGTTTGCCCATCACACTAAGCCGTTTTTTGGTAAACTTCTGTGTTTGTTTTCAAGCCACAATTGATTAGGTTCATAAGCGTGCGAAGCTAACAACCAACCATGCTGCAGCTCAGCACAGTGTGTGAGCCTGGTTCCTCCCGCCCTCTGTCCTAAAGCGTTTTGCTTTGCTGTGACTTCTGAATGTTCTTTTCGGAGGGACGGGGACTGGGACTCATTCCGCCCTTTGGCACCCAAAAGCTGTGTGGTTCGGTAGTGCAGCGTTTGTTCGTCTGTCTGCCGAAGACAGTCCTCGGCACCTCCGAGGGCCATAAAAGATATCCCGCTGAGATTTTGGATGAGCCGGGCTCTGACTTCGGTGCAAGAGGGCTTCCTTGGTCCTGAGGCGGGTTGCAGTGCCAGCGGACAGCTGACTCTTTGTTTGTGCTGTTCCTTCATTCCTTGGGTTGACTTTGGGTTTTGTCAGCCGCACAAGGGAAGCCAAGGTTCGCAGTTGCAGAGCAGCTCTGTTCTTGGGCCAAAGAGCTCTCTTGACGCAAAGCTGAGCCCCCTGCGGTTCTGGCAAACGAGGCCTCTTACCCAGAAGCGAATCCTTGCTAGTATCCTTCGAAAGTTACATGCTGTTCCGAACCTCTTGCTCTCAAGTCACTCTGAAATGGAGCCAGAATCTTCCGGTTATGCAATTAGGTGGCATCCACCATGCCTTTTGGGGAGAAGGGGTGACTGTTGCTGATCAGCTGCTTTGCTGACTCCTGCGGGGTGGAACTCTGAAGCAATTCGCAGCCTGCAAACTGTCGTCAGGCAGGGAAATAAGTGTCCTGTTCTAAATCAAAAGCAGTCAGGGGTGAGCTGTGGTTTATATTTGCCCAATTACAAGGATTGTAGAGGAGAAGTCTGGGAGCCAGAGAATTCTCGGCTGGAATTTGAAAACAGCTCTGTGGCTTGGAATCCATGAACTTCTGGTTCTGCAGTTGGTGGCCAGTTGGCAAGGTTGCTTGTGCCGTCACAGCATTGGTTAGGAGACAGAGCCCAGGCAAGGCAGCTCAGCTTTCAGGGTGGGCGTAGCCCTCCGCCATAAGTAAGATTTGTGCGTATTCGTTGCAGCTTGGGTGGATAACGGTGATCCTGTGATTTCTGTTATTAGCCTTATGGAGCTTGGGTAGAAGCTGTCCAGTGTGTTATTTGCTGTCCTGTTCCCCACACACCTAGCCTGGAGACAGATGAATGCTCTCCAGAATGAATTACACTGGCCCTGTTCATACACAGTGCTAAACCATGATGCAGCTTGATTGCTTTCGGTTCAATGCATTCAGCACGCTCTTGCTTGTTTAACTAACCATTGCTTAGTGCAGTGTGTGAACCCAGCCACTGAAAAGCCAGCATGGAAATGAAGTGGTAGAGTTCTTGCAATTCTTTGATCTGCTGGAATTGCAAATGGATACCTCTATCCTATTTCTTTTTTCTTTTCCCCCTTTTATTGTAATATAAATCTTAAGACATTGTATTATTTCAGTGCAGTCATGTTTATATAATATGATTAAATTATTTAACATTCTATTATTTAAAAAGCTTAAAGTACTGAGAATAGAAAAGGATGTTAGTGTGACCAGTATAAGATTATTTAACTTTTTATCCAAAGTTGAGTATAAGATAAAAAAGAACCACTGCAATTCACATCGAAGTATTAGTTATATGATAATAGTTTCAGTCTTGAAATGATTACTTAATAAGATCTCCATCATATTACTTAATATGTGTGTGTGTATATATATATATTTATGTTTATATATAGGACAGGAAGGCCTGGCGTGCTATGGTCCATGAGGTCACGAAGAGTCGGACACGACTAAACGACTGAACAACAATTGATAAAAGGAAATAAAAGAAAGACAAAACAAATTTAACAAAAGTTAAAATACCTAAAAAGTGGGGGGGGGGGGGGAGAAAAAAGGAAGTAATAGTAATAATTTTTTTTAAGAAGAAAACTACTGATTTCTGTCTGCCCTCTTTTTATACATTTACTAATTTGCGATATTTGTAAGCATTCAGGCCCCCTTAAAGGCCAGACTATAGGTGGCTATATTTGCCATACTGTGTGATATATTGTATATATGGGAACAATTCTTGCTTAAATTTAGTTAAACTTCTTATTGTGTGTATATATACTGTTAATTTTGCCATCGCTGCGTATTCTCCAAGTTTAAGTTCTCAGTCAGATATTGTCAGGATTGTGTTTTTCTTCCAGTATTGAGCAAAGTTTGCTGTAAGCATCTATCTCATTAAATTATGATATTTCTTGTTAATTTTTTTCTGAGATGATACCTAATAACAACACTTGTGGTTTCAATTCAAATTTAAATTCCAAAATTTTCTGCATTCGACTATGTCCTCTATCCCAGCGGTCCCCAACCTTTCTGGCACCAGGGACCGGTTGTGGAAGAAAACTTTTCCACGGACTGGGGGGCGGGGTTTGCAGGAGGGAGCCAATCGTGCACACCGGGGGGGCGGGGTTTGCAGGAGGGAGCCCCGCGGCCCACTTCCTAACAGGCTGCGGCCCACTGGTGGGCCGTGGCCCACAGGTTGGGGACCCCTGCTCTATCCTATTTCTGTAGCTTTGAATACAGCCCCAAATTGGAAACAATTTGACCTCCTTGCAACCGCCTTAAGAACTAAGAAGTATCACTGACTTCCTGCATTATAGTAGAAAGTTAAATCGACTATTATGTTGATATCTGTGTATTATTTTTCTAACTGATCTTTATACAACCTGGCAGGCATATTGGTAGCCTTTTCTGTTAAACAAGCCTCTCTGCCCCCCCCCCCCCCCCCCCGCTTTATGTAGCATAGAAATAGGGGGAAGAAATATAGTGAACTTGGGATGTTTGGCAAGACTTTCTGCAAAGTCTGGTACTGGTCTCCGAATGTGCTTAGCAACATCCTATTCATTAACTTTAAGTGTATCGGAGCACCTGGTGGGCGTTTGGAGTCGACTAAGATCTGACAAGCCTAAAGCCCACAGATTCCTGCTGTAGGATGGTGGGAGCAGTCTGATACATGAATGGGCCAAAAGGCTGCCGGGGGGGGTTGTAAATGCACACCCCGAGAGGTCTTGGAGGGCTCCGTATGGCCCAGGAGCCTCAGGCTGCTCACGAGTTGTCTAATAGAGTTTATAGCAGTGTTTCTCAACCTCAGCAACTTGAAGACGTGTGGACTTCAACCCCCAGAATTCCCCAGCCACACGTCTTCAAGTTGCTGAGGTTGAGAAACGCTGGTTAGATTGATCTAATAGTCTGTCCTCCCCACTTTATCTCCAGAACTCCATCCGACACAATCTCTCCCTGCATAACAAGTTCATTAAAGTGCACAATGAAGCTACGGGGAAGAGCTCCTGGTGGATGCTCAATCCAGAAGGTGGCAAAAGTGGGAAAGCTCCACGGAGAAGAGCGGCCTCCATGGACAATAGCAGCAAGCTGGCCAGACTCCGTGGGAAAACATCCAGGAAGAAGCCCGCCATGACGGTGGCTCCAGAGCCGACAGCCGACAGCCCGGTCTCCCAGTTTTCCAAATGGCCCGGCAGCCCTTCTCCCAGAAGCAGCGAGGACTCTGACGTGTGGACCAGCATCCGGCCCCGAACCAGTTCTGACGCCAGCAGCGTGGGGCTTTCTTCAGTTCTGACAGAGCAGGATGACCTTGCTGATGAGGAACTCCTGCCCACCCTGGTTTACTCCAGCGCATCCAGCAACGTGCCCCCCACTGTGACGGAGGAGTTGGAACTCCTTGACGGCCTCAACCTAATGTCAGCCAGCTCATCCTTGCTGTCGACTCAGCAGCCGGTTTCCAGCGGTGCGACGCAGAGGAATCACAGCTTCCCCTTGCGAGCCCCGAGCTCGGCTGCTCAGGCCTCCTCCTTTGGCAGCTCCCTCTTCAACCCCATGGATCACTTGCTGCCCGGCTCTGCCAGCCATTTCTCGCAGTCGCTGGAAGAGCTGCTCACATCCAGCTCGCCACCCGCCAGCGATGTGATGATGACACAGATGGATCCAATTCTCCCGCAGAGTGGAAGCAAGATGAACAGCCAGAGTTACCTCCTCCTGGGGGACCAGCCGTCCAAGCCCAAGATGAGCCTGGGAAATCTCCTCAGAAAGCCTTTGGAGCAGCGGCTGGAGTCTGTCGGTGCCACTGCCTTGCCATCCGCCTTTCCCATGGTGGCATCTTCTCAGAACCCTGCTGGCCCGTCCACTTTGAAGGCGGCAGGCTCTGCACAGTCCGCCCAGGTGGTCCAGCTGGGCACCCAGCCCTCTCTGTCTGCTGCTTTCCCAGCCTTTGACGGGAATCCGGATAAGCTGCCCAATGACTTGGATGAAGATATGTACATGGAGGACCTTCAGTGTGATGTGGATTACATAATCAGCACAGACCTCATGGATGGAGAAGGACTGGATTTCAACTTTGAGTCCATTCCGTCCACTCCTAGCTACCCTGGCACATCACAGGCTTCCAGTCACAACTGGGTCCCCAGCTAACTTCAGATGGACAAAGGTATGTAAATGTTGATTCTGGATTATGGGCCAAATTGAGGTCTGCTCATCCCATCCCACAGCCAGCAGTTTGGTCCTGCAAATTTATGGAAGATTAGATCCCTGCCTCCTCCTTTTCCCAGTATTTATTGGTTCAGAAAATACACGGGCAAGGCCCCCTTCTTTCAGGTAGAGATACTTTCAACTATAAGCCAGCAGAACATTCTCCTCCAGTTCTGTAAAGGGATGGAAAGTGGTTCAGCTATTACAATGCTCAGTGAGATTTCTGTCCTTTGGGCTAAACTAAATGCCATTTGGTTTTGTTTAAATGTCCATTAAAATGAAAGTAGCTGCCATACAGGGGGAGGGGGAGGACAGATGATAGAGGAAAACAGTTTGTGCTCTCCCTGCTTCTATTTGCATTGGGAGAAAAATTTCCTGTGCAACCATTAAAGTGTTTTAAACAACTTTCGTCCTGTCTCCCACCTTCCCTTTTTGGGAAAGGTGGTTGAGAAAGTGGTGGCGCTGCAACTCCAGAGGATTCTGGATGAAACGGATTATCTAGACCCCTTTCAGTCAGGTTTCAGGCCGGGATATGGGACAGAGACCGCATTGGTCGCACTTATGGATGACCTCTGGCGGGAGCGGGATGGAGGGAGTACATCCATTCTTGCTCTCTTGGATCTCTCAGCGGCTTTCGATACCGTCGACCACGGTATCCTTTTGGGACAGCTCAGGGAGTTGGGGGTGGCGGCGTTGTTTTACGCTGGTTCGCCTCCTTCCTCCGGGACCATTCCCAATCAGTGGTAATAGGAGAGGAGAGATCTGATCCTCGACCCCTCTTGTGTGGGGTGCCGCAGGGTTCGGTTCTCTCTCCTCTCCTATTTAACATCTACATGCAGCCGCTGGGCAAGATCATCCGTCACCACGGATGAGGTATCACCAGTACGCTGATGATACCCAGTTGTACATCTCCGTCCTGGGTGAAGTAAGTGTTGCAGTCGACACCCTTTCTCAGTGTCTGGAGGCTGTAGGGGCCTGGATGGGGCACAACAGGCTTCAGCTGAACCCTGGTAAGATGGAGTGGCTGTGGATTGATGGCCTCTCGATTTCCAGGAAGTTGTCATCTTTAACTCTGGATGGGGTGGCACTACCCCGTTCAGATTCAGTGAAAAACTTGGGGGTCCTCCTGGACTCATGACTCCTGCTCGAGGAGCAGGTGGTAGTCGTGGCCAGGAGGGCCTTTGCACAGCTTCGGGTTGTGCACCAGTTGCGCCCCTTCCTGGATCAGGAGGCCCTCCGAACAGTCACTCATGCCCTTGTCATCTCCCATATAGATTACTGCAACGCGCTCTACATGGGGCTACCCTTGAAGAGTAGCCGGAAGCTTCAGCTGGTCCAGAATGCGGCTGCACGGGTAGTTCTGGGTGCTATAAGATCAGCGCACGTAACACCGCTACTCTGTGAGCTGCATTGGGTACCAGTTTGCTTCCAGGTCCAATTCAAGTTGTTGGTTATCACCTTTAAAGCCCTACATGGCATGGGACCAGGTTATCTGAGGGACTGTCTTATCCCAATCACATCCACCTGCCCCACCCGATCATGCAGGGAGGGCATGCTTCGGATCCCATCACTAAAAGAATTCCATCTAGCAGGGTCCAGGAGGCATGCCTTCTCTGCAATAGCACCCGCCCTGTGGAATAACTTGCCCCCTGAGGTGAGACGGGCACCCTCGCTCCTGGCCTTCAGGAAGTCTTTAAAGACCTGGTTCTGCCGCCTTGCCTGGAACGAAGGAAATATTAGTTCCTCCTGGGGGTGGTTAGCTTAGTAATATCCTCCTTTTAAGAACATACCATCTTTTGGATTTTTTTATTTATTTTTTATAGTAGTTTTTAGATGTATAGGTTTTTAACTTTTTATATTGTGATTGTAAACCGCCCAGAGTCTACCATGGTGGAGATGGGCGGGGATAAATCCAAATAATAAATAAATAAAATAAAATAAATTAAAGTGTTCCAATAAAATCAATAGTCCTGGGATGAACTAGACAAGTAGAATTGGAATTGCCATAGTTGAAAGAGCTACGTGCCTCAGCTTGGGTTCTGTTCTTGCTTGATTTGGTTCATATATCAGCCATTTGTGTTTTGGCTGGTGGGGGAATTCTGGGAGTTGAAGTCCAGACATCTTAAAGTTGCCGAGGTTGAGAAACACTGGTTTAGCTGGACATGCTGGGGACTGAATGGAGACTGCCTTCACTGAAACACATGCTTGGCCATTTCCTTAGGGGCTGTTTACATTGGTCCCTGTCGGGGTCTTTGGAATGCAGCTCCTATCTATGGGATGACCAGAACCAACCTGTGGGGGGGGTATAAATATCCACCCCTTTCCTGTTACGCCTTCTCAATCTTTGGTTGCCCTCTGTGCGCTAAATAAAGGAAACTAAACCCTTTTCTTTCTGCCCCCACTCCACCCCCTTTCCCAGTGCCCTTCTGCTTCTGGAGCTTGTGCACACCCAGAAGAGTCTGGAATGCCAGGAGCTTTGGTGCCTGTCTTTGCCTTGCACGCGAGCTGGGAGCAAGAGGCAAGCTGCAGTGGGAAGAGAGAGATCCCGTTAAGTGCCACGTCTTTCCGCGAATCCAGCGCAAGCCTTCCTCCCGGCAGGAGCCTCGGAAAAGCCTCGGAAAGTGCTTCCCCACGGCCAGACTCCCCTGCCCCGAAGAAGCATTTTTCAAACAGATGCGCTTCAGGCCCAGCCGTGGAAGGTCTGTGCTGCCTGAACCCACCGGCCGATTTCTGCCTCATTCGTTTGACTCGGTACACTACGCCTTGATCGGTGGGAAGACGGCCGGCCAGTCTTGGGGCTGCTTGAGTGGAGGCGTCCTGTCTTTTGTGCACTTGTCCTGCTCCTGAGGAGATCGCTGAGCTTGTCCTGGGCAGTGCTGGCCAAGAGGTCCTCCCGGAAATCAAGGCCAGCCTGGCCTTTTGAAGGCCCCACCTGGACAGGTCGGGTGACTGCCCTCAAGCAGGCAAGCAGGTGCTAAAAGCTGTTGCTGAGAAACCAAAACGCCTTCTGGGGCTTGTTTTTGTGCTGCAGTAGAGAAATAGGAAGCCCGGATCTGGCCTTCACCAGAGCCCTGATTGGTGTCGATTTTTTTTCTTCTTTTTCTAACCTGGAAGGGCATTTTATACAGATGAACTATTTTGGTGGCGTTTTCTATCTTTCCCTCTTTACTATGGACAGGAAAAAGGCTTTTTGCGGTAGCCTTCAGCCCATTTTACACGTCTCCGTGTTGAGTGCCTTTTCTCCCCTCACCTGGCATGTCAGCAGCTGTGCTATTCCAAGTCGGATCCAGAACAAGAGGGCAGCTTCTTGGGTGCTTTATGGCTGGGCCGGGAGGAGGGAGAGGGGCACCAAGCTAGCCTTGTTCTTTGGAAGGGGGGTAGGTGAGGGGGCTGTAGATAAATACCTGTAAAGTTAGCAGCAGATTAACTAGAAGCTTTTGTTAAAAAGGGGGGAGGGGGAGAAAATCCTGTCTATATTTTAACAGAAAATCCTATGAAATGATTGGCTAAAAGTAAAGGACCTTTTCTTACAGCTGTGGAAGTTTTGATACCAGGGAGAACACTAAAGCACACACTGCTGGGAATTGATCTGAAGATGGGATGATGGGGAAGTGGGTGGGGGCACGTTTAGATGAGACTTAGAGGCCCCTCCTCCAAGAAGGGGGAGTCCTGGCCCCTGGAAGCACAGGGCTGATAATCTGGTATTCCCGGCAGAAGTCTCGGGTGGTCTCAGCCTTGAAATAGCCGAGTCGCAGCTGCCGCTTTTGATACTTTGGAGCCCTTGACCTCTTGGTGCAGAACGCTGTCCGTGGGAGGGCCACCATAGCTCACCTCTGTCTGGTAACCGACAGCTTGGGGGTGGCTGGCTGGCTCTGCTTGGGGTTGGCTTTGCTGTGGAGCCTGGTTGGCAATGCCCTGGTTGCAGGGGTGGCAGCTGCTTTGTCATATGCATCCAGTCTGTTCTCTGGCCTCTCCTGCAAAGACCGGGGTAGTTAGTGTTGCAGAAATAAAGTGTGTGCGAAACCTTTTCTCCAGCATTATTCCTCCTCAACGAGATGGTGTGGGCTCTCCATTCTGCCATGGGTATGCTTGGAGGTTCACCAGCAGGGCTAGAAAGGGAGAGTTCCAAAACGACCTGGAAGGGCAGGTGACACACATCCTTTAGCAAGTCCGTCTTCAGGCTTTCTTCCATTATCTTCCTGCAGCTACTGAAAGCCATTTGTGGTGAGGGTGAGGAAAGGCAAAAGATGCCTGCGTGGAAATGCTTGTAGCAAACCAGAGGGGTATTCACATCCAAGCCAGTCCCCAGAGTTCTTCTGCGGGGACCTCCTGCACTGGCCTGGAATGGTACTTCTGCAGAGGTTGGCTGAGTCGAAAGGAAAGGGGTGCCAGTTGAGAGAGGTGGCGCCCTGGCCTTCCATTGCCAGAAAGCTGTTACGCCAGTTTGCCTTCTCCGAGCAGGGCCTAGTTAATTGTGGGAACATACTGCTCCCCTCCCCTCCCCCCCCCCTTTGCACGGAGCATGGTAGACCGAAGGGGTCTTGATCCGGATCCGGAGAAGCAAGAATTGCTGTGGCCCGAGGCCTTGCACTACAGGTGTAAGTCACAGCCTGCATATCAGGCGAGTGCAAGTCTGTTAAGAATTGCCGCGTCGGATTTCCCCCTGCAGCTGCACTAAGGGGGGTCCGTAGGTCACCCTGCCCCAGAAAGGTATCCGAACCTTTGGGTTGTTTTTATTCATCTAGGCCCTGCGTAACGGAGGAGCCGGTCTTTGTGATGTAACATGGAACTCCTTCCCCTTCCCCAGCCTGTGCTGTTGGGATATCCGTCTTCAAGGAGAGCATGTTTCTGCTTTGAATTAAAGAGGAAGGGAGCAGCGTGTCTTCTGGGGCATGAATAATGGGATCTGTTGGATCTTTATGCAGAGCCCGAGGGGGCTTGTTGAGCTGTTTCTACAAGGATGTTGATAGGGATCTGAAGCCCTCTAGGTGCAGTTAGAGTTCAACTCTGCTTGTGTGCTCAGCAGTGGCTTGGCTGCTGGGCATTGGAGTCCCAAACTATTGGGAGCTGTAGGTCCTCGTCTGTGCCAGCCTGAGGAGAAATCTTCAGGCTGGCCTCTTTCCAGGGCAGAGGGATGAGGGTGGGTGCACCTGCCGTGGCGGAGGCCACGCTGTATTTGAGTTCTCCTGCCCGTCCCTGGGGGGGTGGTTGGGGGTTCAGAGGGGCGCTGTTGAAGAGCCGTTGTGCCTGAGGACCTGGCTTCCCCCTGAATGAACACTCTGTTCCCTGGAGCAGCAGAATCCCTGTCCAGGCGTTCTAGTGTCTCTCCTTTGCACCAGCCCCCCTCCCCCTGAGTTTTTGTGGATTTGCTGGAGGGCAAAATGTGACAAATAAACCTTTATAATCATCTGTGTTGGAACAGTTCTTGTACTTTCCATTTCAAAGTTTGCAAGAAAAGTTTCGGCAGTGGGAGGGAACAGACCTCTTTGGAAAGCAGGTTGTGCTGGAGGTCATAAACTTAACATTTAGGGATTGTGTGTGTGTGTTTAAATCTAAATGCCGGGTAATGGGAAATAAATTCTGGTAGGGATCTAGCATGCAAGTCAATACCTCCTGGTTTCTGCTAGAACATCACTGAGTGGGGCAGCAAATAGCAGACTGTATGGCATTGTGTCTTGATTGCATCCAGGTCAAAGCCTTAATGGAACGTAAGTGTGAGCATCCACAGAGGGCACCTGCAATATGAAGCAGTAACGCTGGTCTTGGGGGGGTCATAGGTGGTAACTTTCAGGAACACGTTTTTCTGGTGTCTCATAATGGCCAACCAGGTGTCCCCGTGAGGAGACAGTCTCATCTATCTGTCGCAATAACCAGATGCATTCTTGCTGGGGCCAATCCCATTCTCGGCTTGCCTGCCTTATAGGGGTTGGCATACCTGTTCCTCGGGAAGAAGGCCGGGTCTGATAAACCTTGCCTCTGAGTGCAGCTGGAAAAGGCAGAGTAACCTCTCTGGTCCGGCTTGAGGAGGGCGAGGTGCAAGGAGAAAGACACAGCATAGCCACTTGCAGTGTGGCAGAATGTACGTTTGGACAGAAGAAATCCCTCCTTTCGGAAGCGGGGGATTACTAAGGTGCTGGATCACCCTGTTGACAGGCCGGCCCTTTACTGGAAGCGGCAGTTCCATACCTTGGATGGAAGGGGAGAGAACCACATTTGGGGGGCCAAAAAGCTCTTCTCACATCTTAATTGTTTTGGCAGTGGGGATCATCTGTGCCAGGGGCGTGCTTCCTCTGGTCGCTAGCGTCGTATTGGTAATGCGGGCAGGCGCCACCATCGGGGCCTCCCCTCTTCTGTTCTGCAGAGCGCTCGCCCAGCCTGCTCTGGAGGGAGGACTCCTTGGCAGGCGGCATTCCAGCACCGAGAGGCCAGCACATTCCATTCTCCTCCTCCCACCAGCAGGCTTGGGAGCAGCTTTGCCTGCCTCTGCCAAGGCAGCCACCTTCTTCACACCACAAGCAACCAAGGTAGAAGCTGCTGCTTCGGCTCACCCCCTTCCAAGGAAGCAACGCCTCAGCCAGCTGCAAGTAGCAGACGAGAGCCTGGACAGCTTGCTCCAGATAAAGCCTTGAGCTCTAATGTCCCTTGTCCTTCCCTTACTGAGCCCAGCTTTCTCATGTGGTTCTGTAGCAAGCCTAAGTCATGCAAATGCACACATGTGCTCATACTTGCAAGCAAGCTAATTTGGGAGCCAATGTACCCCCCTCCCAATAGGGTGGTGCAAGTTCAAATTTGTTTGGAAATACTTGTTCTCTCTCTCTCTCTCTCTCTCTGAAGTTTCCCTCTGTGGCAAACACAGAAAGATGGGATAATGGGGAATGGTTTATTCTGGGGGAAGAGACCTCAGCTCAACAGGATGGTATGTTGTTTCAATTAGGAAAGTTCTGGATTCAGTTGGTAGCATTTTCAGTTAGGAGAATCATCTGGGAGATGATTTTGGTGTGGGGAACCTACTTAAGTTTTAGAAGAATAATCGTCAGGCCAAGCATCTTGCCGTCATTTAAGGCATATTTATATATTCCATGAGTTTGATTTCAGAGGCAACTAAAGTGCTGTGCTCCAGAAGAGTGGGGATCCCCAGAATTACTTTCCTGGGCAGATCGATTGTCCTGAGGAACCGGAGATAGAGCGTCACCTGCTGGTCAAGGGTGGCAGTGCAGGAGAGATTAGATAGTTGAGACTGACCCCTTGGACAGAGCAAGAGCGAGAACTGCCCTAGGAGATACTGGCCACTGTGGCGGCAGTTCAGTGTTGGTAGCAGAGCTCTAGCATTTTCCTTGCTATTCTGTGGGTTCCTGGGCATCATTCAGGATAATGGAGAGCTAAGCCATAACGCAGTGGGTTTTGTTTCTGCTTGGGGGCGGTGTGAACCCAGCTTGTGTGTTTGCAGTGATGGTTCATGGCTCAGTGTGACGTGTAACCTTGGCCACTGTGTTGAGGTGCACCACCCGAAGCTGCTTTTCTGCTTGGTTCCCACATAGCTCTTGGAGCTTGCTTTGTGCGCTCTCAGCTGCATCAGCCGCATAGGGAGCTTTTCAGAGCAGAAGGCACTTTTGTCAACAGGCCCACTCGAGTCTGAAGACCTCCTAAAAGTACAGGTGGATTTTCCCATTAGCAGGTTTCCACAGTATACTAGTATACCTTCAGTATATACACTTTATCTCTATAAGCAGTATACTTCCGATTGCGCTTCCTCTTCATTTTCAGGGCCTTGATTTTTCTAATTAAGACTACTACCTGAATAAACTTTCTCTCTGACTCATGAGTTAATTGATTGATTGACACCATTTGAATACAGTACTGCTAAGTATTTCTTAAACCAGGAGCATTCTTTCTCAGAATAAGAGCACCTGGCACGATAGAGCTCGCCAACTCTAGTTTTCACAAGCATTTCTGCAAAGCATCGCCCCGCATCAGTTGCCTGCTCAGCATCCTTTTGACCCCAGTACGTGTTTCAATCGGTGTGATTTCACTTCCTGTTACATCATCACAGCCTGAGCAGAAGAGGCCATGTTTTTTTTTTAAGTGAATTATTAGCGCACACCGAGAGAGTAGCATTTTGTTCCTAAAGACAACGGGGGCAGTCTGTGGCCCTTGCCTGGTGGGTGTTGTTTTGCATGCTCTGCGGTTGAATGTTGTTATCAGAAAGATCATCGGGGGGCTGAACCCATAATCCGGTACACTTCCACGCAGGAATGAGCACAGCCATTGGAGCCAAGATCACTGGCTCACGTCCAGCGTTACGCCAGCTGAGGTTAGCCTTCTCCACCCTGGAGCCTTTTAACCATGCTAGACTGCCAGAATACAGGCTGTGGCAGGAAGCTGCTGGATAGGTGGGAGACAGAGGCAGCTGTGCATTGAAAGGGTGTGCCCACCCTTCGTTTCGGCCCCCGTGGGAGAGGAATAAGTGCTTACTGCAGCTCTGGATTTCCCCAACCCATACAAACAGCTTTATTAATAACAGTCAGGGCACTTCAAAGGTTCTTCTAGTCCCACATCAAGAAGAATCCGTGTCCCGCAGGAGAGTAGAAGGCTCCGTACTTCTGTCATGAGGCTCTAACAGTAATTCCAGGATTTGGGTCTTGCTGAGGAAGGTCCCGGGTTTCCAATCTCCCAAAAGAAGTGCAGGAGTCCCATGATTGCTACTCTTCTGAGGGCTGTGCACTGAAACGGATCCCAGCAGCAGCGGCTGCCAGCAAACCCCAAGGACAAGCCGTTCCCAGGAAGACATGTTGAAAGAGGAGCACCCTGCCGGAACCAGCGAGCGGGAGGCCAAGCCCAGGACTGCATCGCTCACTCGGACAACAGGCTGTGGATCTTCGTCAGGAGCACGTCCGAGTCGGAACCTGGGGGCACGAGGAGGTGGGGGTGAGTGGCTGCAGCTGGTCAGCCTGGGGCCTGACTCTTTCTGCGGCCCCTTTTTTAAATGCAGCGCATAGGCGGGGAAGGGAACATGCCGCCAAACTTGGAGTAAGCAACTTTCATTCAACGTTGAATGAAAAGCAAGCCTTGTCTGAAGCTGCTTAAGGGGACAAGAAGGGGGGCGGCTAGTAGGGCAGAGCCCCTGCAAAGTTCAGATTTCCCAGGATGCTGGCGAGACCCCTTTCCCTCCCCCATACACCCTTTACTGGTTGCCTGTCCAGCTATTTATGTGCCAAAGTGGCATTTTGTTTGTTTGTCACAGAGTGGAAATACCCCGTCGTCCCAAAAGCCCAGCTTTACCTCCTGAGTCCTTCTTCTGAGACCATCTTCTGCAAGAAGAGAAAAATTACATCAGAAGCAAGCGAGCCCCTCTGCCGCCCTGCCCTCTTGGCATCTGGACGGAAGGCCAGGGTGCAGCGGGAGAGCAAAGAGGTTCAGGTTGATGCCTGTGGCACGGGGGGACCCAGGCCACGCGGTGCTCCACACTACGCACAAGGACTCTTCTCTCAAAGCCGCCAGGAAAAGACCACCATCCAGGACACTCGAGTCATTCGGAACTCGGGGCAAATATGGAGCAGGGGAAGGGGGATATAGGAAGGCTGAATTTGGACACTCCTGTAGGCGAGTTCAACAGGCAGAACCTTATTTACCCCCTCTGTGAATACGTAGATCAGGAACTACGCACTTGAGAGGAGTTAGACCAGTGTTTCTCAACCTTGGCAACTTTAAGATGAGTGGACTTCAACTCCCAGAATTCCCCAGCCGGCATCTGGGAGTTGAAGTCCACACATCTTAAAGTTGCCAAGGTTGAGAGACACTGAGTTAGACGGTGCTCTGTCCTTGAGCAAGATTTTGGTACGTGCTTCTGTAGACGAGATCCGTTCTACCTTCTGGTAGAAAGCACTTGGATCTCCATCTGCTCTAACGCCCGTTATGTGCACAGGTGCGCATTCACAAACATCCAAAATGGTGATGGCACCTTGCTGAGAAGATACACCTGCACAGAGCTGGCCAGCTGGAAGATGCTCTGTGGTCGTCTAAAGGAGGTTCCTCATCTCTGTTCACTTGGTACTCACTTTAGCAGCAAGAAAGCCCAGAGAACGAGCAGGAAAGAGACACAGTCTGTCACAATCCAGATCATCTGATACGTGGCACGAGGCTGGGAGAAACACAGGAGGCACATGGGGGGGGGGCTTCAGGCTGGAAGGGGGGGGGGGCAGCTAGCTGGCTGGCCGCCTTTTCCCAGGGAGCCAGACCGGGCTGCAGCAGACACAGGGGTACCCCCCACCCCCTGCTGCCTTACCAGCAGCCAGACGGGGCCCTGCATCTTCTGTAGCACCTGGCAGGCATTGGTGGTGACTGAACTAGTCCCCGCACACCACAGGACGGAGAAGAGCCACGGGGCATTTACCACATACAGGTTGACTGAGATGTTGTCACGGCGGTATTCCCTGCAGAGGGGGGGGGTGCCAATAAAGGGGGGGGGTCAGCACCAACACATAATCGCACAAGTTTGCATGGAAGGGCTTGAGTAAGGCTGCGGCTTCATCCCAAGCTCTGGGCGTTTGAAGCCTCCGCGTGCAAAAACTGTCCAAAGATCACACGTCTTTCGTTGGTTGGTTTCCAGCTTTTGCTACCTGGTTATTGGAGGGGGCGGGCGGAAGTTAGGCAGAGCACTGCTGCTCAGCTTCAGCCCTCCCAACCCTGTCTGTCGTCCTCTTGGCTCCAGAGACCTTTGCCTTCCACGCCCCACGTTGCCAATCCTACACCTGCCATCATAAAAGCTGGCCTGGTGTCCTCAGTTGTGGCTGGGATATGCGCTGACCTGACCAGGAAAGAGCCCACCACCAGCTCTAACCTGATTTCTGTGCTGCTCAGATTTTGGTAAGGGAGGTTGACCCGCAGCGGCCTTGTCTCGTTGCCCAAGCTTTTGGAGCCATAGACCTGCTGGAACCTTGGTGCTCGCTGTTCCACCTGCTCCCGAAACCCGTCAGGCAGCCACAGGATCTGAGGGCAGGGAAGAGGGAGGATGAAGCAGGGTCCGTTCACCCTCGGTCACACAGTGGCCTAATGTCACCTGCAGGAGCTAGAATCGGGAGGCCTCCCTAATGCAGGAAGACGTGGCTCAGGTTCTGTGGATCTGGAGCAGGGAAAAGATCTGACTTCAATCCTGTAACCCAGGGTTTCTCAACCTCAGCAACTTTAAGATGAGTGGACTTCAACTCCTAGAATTCCCCAGCCAGCATGGCCATTGACAAGAATTCTGGGAGTTGAAGTCCACGCATCTTAAAGTTGCTGAGGTTGAGAAACACTGATGTAACCTTTCAGGGTCACACTCTGGAGAGGACCAGATAGCATAAGACTGCCCTGAAATCCATTTTCCAAGGGGAGGTACGCATTCCCTTTCTCTGGCCACATATGATCTCCACGAACCCAAACGTCTGGGTGCTGCCTGGAAGATGGGTTTGCCCTACTTGGCACGGGGAAAGCTCACCAGCTCTGGGGCGATGCCCGACCGGAGGACTGTCTCCACTGTGATGTTGACAAGGTGCTCGTAGTGGGGGTCTTCCTCTGGCCGCAGGTCAAACATGACGGACACCTGGCGCCTCTTGGCCTCGTCCAGCAGCTCCTTCAGAGACAAAATGTGCTGTCTCCTGGCCTGGACCATCTCTTCTTCTGAAAGGCTCCATGCCGTGGGGAAGGGATGCTTCTGGTAGAGGGAAGGAAGCCAGTGAGCCCAGCTGCTGCTGCTGCAGCAACTGAGGCACAATCACTCACTGGGGTTGGGCAGGCTACCCTTCATCTACCGAGCTGTCTATGCGAGTCCAACTTCTCACTGGGCCATTGAGCAGGTCTGTCGGCATATAAGGTGGCCCCATGAGTGAAGGAGTTCAAAACCAGCCTCTCTCTCAGTCCCATCGCCCCTAGAAAGCACGGGCGTTTCTGACAGAAATGCTACTTGTAGTCCAACACATCTGGAGACATGCCAGAGGGGAGTTCTCCCCCTACCCTATTTTAATGTGTAAGTGGCAACAGAAATGAGGTTACTGCTAGAGGAAAAAGAAAGGGTCCTGCAGCTCCTGGTTGCCAAAAGTTAAGAGCATGGAAGGCTCTTCAAGAGTAAGGACTTCTGCTACAATGCCCTGGTTGTGTTCCTTTATTTTGCTTTTGTGCAGGTGCAGAATCCTCCCCTTGTAAAAATTAGTACCGAGTCACTTTTCCATCTGCTTTCTGACACACAACATTCCCTATCAACCATGCTCCACAGAATCCAAGGTGGTTCACCCCGCAAAATCAACCAAATCCAGATGAACAAGCTGCATGTTCAGCCAAGCCCAACCCAACCCCGTATTGATCCAGCAGCACCATCCTGCTCCCACCTGCAAGAACCAGCTGCCGGCATCCAGCTGCTGCAGCTGTGTCCAGTTGAAGGTGCTGGCATTGGACTGGGCTTGGGTGGGAAACACCTCTTGGATGTTTGTGGTCCGTAAGAGCTTCTCATCGTGCATGAGGAAAGGGATCCCATCAGCACTGGGAGTGAAAAAAAAAGAAAACTGGATTCTGGACCTTTCTTTCCTGTGTGGGGGACGAGGAAGCATTTGGATAGATGCCTCACAAAGCCAGGAATTCCCGTCCACTGCCAGAATCTTCCGACAGACCCTTCACTGTTCAGTCGGTCTCTTACCTCACCAGGACATCTGTTTCTAAGACACTCACGCCACAGTCGACTGCCTTCTGGAAGGACATCATAGTGTTCTCTGGTGCAAGCTGGACGGGGGAAAATGAAGGTGATGTGGAGGGTTTGGGGTCCACCCACTGATACACTGACTTCGTAGCCTGTGGCTCATGCCCCCCAACTCTCCAGGGGGATTCAACATCAACTTTCAGGTGGCACAATGTTGGCAGGACAGAGGGTCCGTACGAGAAAGAGGTGGTCTGGAGCTGGGACCTCCTCCTCATCCAAGAGGAATAGGCAGAAAAATCCCAGCAAGGCTAGGTTGCAAAAGTTAGCATGGGAAGAGCTGCTGCTGTTTTAAGGACATCCTGTCTTGGTGGAAACAGCTGTATTAGGGAGGAAAGCCTCAAGACGGCTCCTCCACCCTGGTGCATTCCAGATGCGTTGGGCTTCACCTCCCCACCTCCCTACCCAATACAGCCACTGGGAGTATGGAACGCACTCAGTTGGGGAAGACTGCTGAAGATGTTTCCCCAAAACTACAAAAACTAATCCTGACTGGATATCCTAGCACCATCTTCCAGCTGGTGCTCCATTGTTGTCCATGAGAGCCAGTTTGGTCCAGTACTGAAGGCTCCAGGCTAGACACCAAGAGACGGTGAGTTCTAGTCCCGTCTTAGGCACGAAAGCCGGCTGGGTGACTTTGGGCCAGTCACTCACTCTCTCAGCCCTAGGAAGGAGCCAATGGCAAACCAGGAGACTGAGAGTTCTAGTCCCGCCTTAGGCACGAAAGCCGGCTGGGTGACTTTGGGCCAGTCACTCACTCTCTCAGCCCTAGGAAGGAGCCAATGGCAAACCAGGAGACTGAGAGTTCTAGTCCCGCCTTAGGCACGAAAGCCGGCTGGGTGACTGGGCCAGTCACTCACTCTCTCAGCCCTAGGAAGGAGCCAATGGCAAACCAGGAGACTGAGAGTTCTAGTCCCGCCTTAGGCAGGAAAGCCGGCTGGGTGACCTTGGGCCAGTCCCTGTCTCTCAGCCCTAGGAAGGAGCCAATGGCAAACCAGGAGACTGAGAGTTCTAGTCCCGCCTTAGGCACGAAAGCCGGCTGGGTGACCTTGGGCCAGTCACTCTCTCTCAGCCCTAGGAAGGAGCCAATGGCAAACCAGGAGACTGGGAGTTCTAGTCCCGCCTTAGGCACGAAAGCCGGCTGGGTGACCTTGGGCCAGTCACTCTCTCAGCCCTAGGAAGGAGCCAATGGCAAACCAGGAGACTGAGAGTTCTAGTCCCGCCTTAGGCAGGAAAGCCGGCTGGGTGACTTTGGGCCAGTCACTTTCTCCCAGCCCAACTCACCTCACAGGGTGGTTGTTGTGAGGAAAATAGGAGGAGGAAGGAGTATTAGGTATGTTTCCCGCCTTGAGTTATTTATAAAAATAATAAAGGCGGGATAGAAAATCTAAAAAAAAATAATCTCCGTGGCCATGACCAGAAGAAGCATCCAGATATTTCAGTTTCTTGAAATGCTTCTGCAGGGTCTCCCCAGTGGGAGGCCCTAGGAGCATGCCAGTTCCATTCCAGTGCACATCTTTTTGGAGCATAACATCTGTAAGCGTGCCATTGCTGAAATAGGTGTGAATAAGAAGCGGGGGGGGGGGCACCTAGAAGCCACCACCAAGGCCTGTCCTTTCGTCTTCTTTGTCCCTCTGGTCTCCCGAGAGGGAGGTGCTTACCATGGGAGCCCCACGGTGCCCAAACAGATCTGGTTTGGGAGGAAGCTGGCTCTGCTCCAAGAAGCAGGGAGAGTCGATGCCCAGGGGGGCCAGGTATAAAGCCAACATTGCGGCCAGGTAGAAGAGCAGGAGAAGGATCCGGAGAGCTGCAGCAACAGACATGGAAAATGACCCTGAGTGGTCCGTGGGGGGCCCTCGGTCCGCTTGAAGATGGCTGCCGGATCCCCAGGCCAGCTTTCCCAGAGTCTATCTGGCCACCATGAGAGTTGACTGGTCTTCACCTGTCCATTAATCCTAGGAGTCTTCTCTCCCTCCACAGATCCCTAGAATTGTGGGGTTGGAAGCAGCCCTGGGGTTGAAGCCCCTGCTCAGCGTAGGAATCCAAACTGGCACATCCCCCACAGACGGCTGCCCAGATTCTGGTTAAATACACCCAGCAACGGGCAGCCCACCATCTCCCCTTGGGACTGGCCCCAGGGATGTACTGCTCTTGCGTTTAGGAAGGTTCTCCCGGCATTCAGCTGGAATATGACATCCCACAACATGGGACTCTTCCTCCGTTTCCTGCCTTCGATACTGCCAGAATGCTGCCAGGTGATCCTAAGGAAACAGCTCCACAACGCACTTGGGGACACTAAATCCTAGACCCCCAACTTCCAGGGGCCCGTGGATGAGCCCACAGGCACCTTTTAACAGCCCAGGAGGAAGCTGCGTCAGCGCGTACTGAAGAGGCGTCATCTTGGAACTAGCGCTCGGGCTCAACCCCAACTGGGCTTCAATCGATAAAGAACAATAAGTACCACCCCTCCCCAGTACCTGTGCAGGAGATGCGGTAGAAGCAGTCTGCTACCGGCCAGGCAAGCATCGTCAAGCCCGCCACTGCTCCGATGTGCAAGAAGGGGCCGGTCGCCTGGCAGGGAAACAACGAGAGTTGATCGGGCTTTCCGAGGGAGCCCCCCCGGCCGCGGATGGTCCGGAGGGAAAGTCGGGCTGGGGACGCTGCGGCAGAAGCTATGCCCTGCATCTGCCCAGGATTAGGGAGAAGGGCAGCCACGTCAGGGGAGGGGTTCGCCCCCACTCCCTGAAGGAAAAAGCACAACATCGCTTGTATTTTTCAAACCGAGTCCTTATGTAATTATTTCTCCAGCTGCTGGCCCTCAACCAGAACATGCAACTTCCCACTTCCCGGCCTTCTTCGGTCCTCACGCAGGGAGCTATAATGCTGTGGCATGGAATACCTGTCTCTGGAGATTCTTCCCTGCCAGATGGCATGCAGTTGGCTCCCACTGAGTGCTCCCAGCCTGCCAGTTGCACGGAGTCCAAAGGTCTGACCATTGGCCCACGGGGCTGCTCGTCCAGAGCTCGGATATTCCCACCATATGGCTGCCCAGCCTCCATCACCCAGGGCCCCATGGAAGCAGCTGTGCATCTCCCCACACACGAAATGCCAAGTCATCTGCTGCAGCTGGGCAAGCAGGTGGGGCAAGAACGGAGCTGGACGGACAACTCTCTGCACGGGCCGCGGCTTAAAGTGGCAGGCACGCGGCGCCCCTGAGCTCCCTTCGAAGGACTCCTACCTGTAGGGAGATGTGGGCACTTTCCCACTGTTCGGACCACTGCATTTCCAGCCCCACAAAGGCCGCTGCTACCACCAGCGCAGTCAGGATCAGGAGGCCCTGGAAGAAACGGAGGAGACAGCTTCAAGGCCCAGGAGAACTTCTGAGGAACTTCTGCCCAAGGAGGAGGCGATGCC
This sequence comes from Charina bottae, assembly GCA_023362775.1. NCBI lineage: Eukaryota > Metazoa > Chordata > Lepidosauria > Squamata > Charinaidae > Charina > Charina bottae. The sequence goes on along the minus strand of JALMGJ010000018.1, from coordinate 21,858,045 downwards.
CTACGTGACCTTTCAGCCGTTGGTGTGTTGGCAACGGACGCTCAAGTGGAAGGTGTCCCAGAGAGGCATAAGGAGCCTCACACCGAAAGGGGACCATGAACAGACCGCAGCAGAGAACCTCGTGCGAAGGCTTCTGCGAAGGAAAGGGAAGGGCGGCGAGCGAGAAGTTGTCGCCGTGTTACCTTGTGGATCCAATGTAGCTTCAGGGGCTGGTGGCAGAGCTGTAGGCAGAGGGCCAAAATCTGGGGTGAAAATGAAGGAAAACATGAATACAGCCCCCCCACACACACAGCTGCTGGGACGAGGAGGAGAAAACCTTTAAGAGGGCAGGACGGGCGGCCTCCCTCGGGAAGACCCTGAATTGAGACGCTCTGGAGCTTATGCGAATCTTACCCACCCAAGCAACCTTCTGGACTACGAGTTCCCTCCACCCCATGTAGCCCAATACTTCTGGAGAGAAACGGGTTGGTGAAGATTACCATACACCAGGAGAACATTTCGACCTGACTTACAAAACCCGCATCTCTTTCCTTGTCTGCCGACCTAACTCTCCTGCCCCCCTTCAGAGCCCAAGGGCACCAGCGGCTAAACACGAACCACCCTCCTCAGCACCCCTGCCCTTTGGCTTTGAGAGGCTTGCCTGCCTGCTTTGCCACCTAATTTTGGCTAACTTGAGCTGGAGAAACTTGCTTGTCAGTTCTTCAAAGTGAACCGGTAGCTCCGTTGTGCCAGGAAGATATCGGCCTCTCCATATTGCAGAGATTACTCTGCTAGATGCTGATGCCGCACTCCCCCCTCCCCCCTCCCCCATGAATTACAGAGCCCAAATTGTTTATAAACTTTCAGTTACACCCTGAAGACACTCCCGTACCATCAACAAGAGAGGGGGGAGATTTATTTATTTATTTTTATTTATTTAATTTATATATTAGACATGTGCTCGGAGCCCAGGGAGCTTCACTCCCTGACCACTGCAAGGCTGGGCCAGGACATTCCGGGGGGCAGGGAAGGGGGGCAAACATGGAAGGAAAGATAAAAAAGAGGCCCTACCAGGAGTAGAGAGGAGTAGGTGACCAGGGTGGCGGTTGCGGAGAGCATCACCACTGACCAGTCGAGCCACCATTCCGTCTTCTGGAAGAGGAACCTGTGGAGAGGGGGCTCAGGTAAAGCTCACAGAGAGGTCAGAAAGGGGCACGATGGGTGGGGGGGGGCAGGCAGATGGCGCCTTCTACTCACTCGTTGAGGTTGTGGAAGTCGTTGAGGGTGACGAGGGCCAGATAGAGCCAGGCCAGAGTAAGAAGGCAAACCCAGAAGAGGAGGAAGAACCAGACACCGTTGCACTGCGGAGCAGAGGAAGGGGTCAGCCGGCGAGGCCAGCCCAGAACCCCCCAGCCAGGGGGCTCAGATGGATGACCCTCCGAGCCAGCCCACCTCCGCCATGGAGGCGCTTCCCCGCTTGGCTGCAGCGGCGGTCTTGAGTTTTGCTCCCGGGGGGTGGGGGGAGGGAGGGATCCTCAGCCTGTTCAGACAGCCCACCCAGGCTTCCCACAAGGATCAAGGGGGTTAGCCAGCGTCCAGCTTATTTGGGGACGCAGTCCGGGACGGGTCTGGAGGAGTGGGGCCGACTGTCAGGAACGTGGGAGGAAGAGGCTGCAGCCCGGGACTGGGGTCGCTCCATCCCGAGACACGCTTGGCACCCCCAGGCTCCCTTCCCACAGCGGCAGAGACACCGTGTGGCCGCCGCCACCCCCCGGAGGGACTGCAGCCCCCTTGCCCTTTCCGGGCGCCCCTGCTTGCGCACACACCTTGCTCGCCTCCAGGCCCTTCTTACTGTGAGTCCAGTGGCAGCTGAAGAGTCCGAGGAGGCAGGTGGTGCAAAAACCGCAGCGCCCACCGACCTTCGCCATGGTCAGTCGCCTCTTGGGGAGGGGCAGCCGGCCCTGCAAGGTAGCACAGGCAGCAGCTGGTGGGCCAGGCAGGCAGGCAGGCAGGTGCGCGCTTCTGGGAAGGACGGGGCCACGCAGGAGAGACGAGATTACCCGGACCCCCTGCCCGCCCGCCCGCCCCTCGCTCTTTCCACCGCCCCAGCTGCAGGGACGGTTTGGCAAGGGGGAGGAGAGCTCAGCACGATCGCTGCCTCTCACTCATCCCCTGGCACACTCCCCAGCGCATTCCCAGGAGAGGCCAATCCAGATCAGGCACCAGGCACAGAAACCTGTGCAGCCTGGCCCGGTGCGCCCCACCCCAAAGCTGCAAGCTGGAGCAAGCCCGCAGCGCACGGAGGCAGCTTAGTAAGCCGTTTAACCCGCCACCTTCTCCCAGGTGAGGAAGAGAGACGGGAGGCCGGCGAAGGAAGGCCGGGCATCGCCCTCACCCTGCCCCGGGAGGGAGTGGGGGTGCAGGGAGCAGTCGCCTGGGTTCGCGTGCTGTGCCCCACGCGTGGCTGCTGGAGCACGATGCCCCGGATCCCAGGTCACAAACCAAACCATTACCACTTGATTTGTCTTCAGGTGAGCACTCAAGGCAGGTAGCGACATGTTTGCTTTTCCTAATCAAGGGTTTAAAACCTAACTACTCATACAGAAACCATTCTACGGGCAAGCCGGTGATGCAAGAACCGGTCTCCTTCTGCTTTACTGCAGTGTTACCAATCGAAGAGAATGGTAACACTGCAGTGTGCAAAGTGTGATTTCTAAACCGTGGTGTATGCTAATCAAACCTGGCCTAGTCGCAGAGGACCAGAGCGCTACCTACGTGTGCAGCACCAACCAGGGGCCTTGAACTCAGAGGCGTGAACACGTCACGTCCACAGTGCCAGAAAAGCACACAGACCCCCCCCCACTGCTACACCTGCCCCTGGGCCCTCCCCACTCACCCCTAACGGCCACCTCCTTGCTGTCGCTCCCTCTTGGCCCAGCCTTCCGTCCTCCTCAGCTGCCCAGCAGCTAAAGCAGCCTGGCCCCCTATTCATCCGAGAGCCTCCAAGGGCAGCGCAGGGCAACGCTGGTGGGAGTCTGCCCCCTTCCCTTGCAGAGTCAGGGGGGCCGGCCGGGAGAGGAATCAGCAAGGAGGCAGCCAAGTTCTCGCTGGGGTGGCTCAGGTGGGGCTGGAGAGCAGCGCAGCTCAGCCGTGGGGCAGGGCCTCCCCTTCCCCGTGCTCTGGATTGCAGACTCCCCTGGGGAAGAACCAGGGACCCTATTTTTTCCTTTCGTGGGAAAGAGACTTCGGGAGAGGTGGGCGTGGGGGCGTTTGTCATGGCGCTGCATCTGCAAAGAATTGGGGCAGAAGGGTGGGGGCACAGCAGCAGCATTCTTCCCACGGAGGGACCCCCGTGCAGACCACCCGACAAAGGCGCTTGCAGGAGGCCCTCCAGCCCGGCCCAGGCCTCTCAGACCTGGGGAAGGGGTTGGCATGGTTACCACCAAGGCGTCAGGCCTTGGTGCACAAGGACAGCGGGCTGGGGGCGGGGAGGGGGGAGGGCAGGCTGGCTATGCAGCTCAAAAGCCCCAGCCTCCCTGCCGAACAATGGTCTTGCAATGCCGGGTGTTTTGGGGAGGGGGAGACTGCCGCGGCTCGCTCCGGTAACCTTTGCAGAAACTTGGCCCAAGACCAGCTGCTGTTACTGCAAAGAAGCCCTTGCGCAATTCGGGTGGGGAGGGGGAGGCTGCGGCCCGCGTGAATGAAGGAGAGCTTTATTTCTCCCGAAGATGGCCAAGTCGGACGGCTGTTCTTACTTGGGCCTTCTAAAAAAAATCTCCCGAACTTTCCAAGTTTACATTCCTGGGGAAAAGGAGCAAGCCGGAATCCGGCCCGTCGCCTTTGCGCCGGCAGGACAGGCTTCCCTTCCCTTCCTCCCGGTTCGGGGGTGGGGGGCGCTTTTTGCCGCGTAACCCGGGCTTGGGAACGGGAGCAACCCCCCTGATCTACTCCGGGGAGAAAACGAGGGAGGAGCAACGCCGCTCTCCTCCGAGGAGAGAAGCTTCTCAGCCGGGTTGCAACAGCTGCTGCTTCGCCTCGGTGAGTAAAACGGGAAATGGAAGTCTTCCTCACCGGCGGGGAAGGGCGGGCGGCGAGGGCCGTTCCCGGAACGCGCAGAAAAGTTTTTTTCTGACCTACCCGCCTCCCGCTCCTGCCGCATCCCTGCGACCCCTTCGCCGCTGCCGACCCCCAGGGAAAGCGGCCTCTTCGCGCGCTCACCGCTCAGCGGACGCCTTCCGGGCCACTCGCCTCGGCCAAGCTTCCAGTCCTCGTGGAGGGCAGGCGCGGGCGGGTGCTCGGTTTGTCTTTTCCGCGCGGCGCGTCGGCTTTCTGCTGCTGCTGCTGCTGCTGCTGCTGGCTCCCTCCTCCTGCGCTGGGCTGCTGGCGGGGCATCCCGCGTGGGTGCCACCTTCGGGCAGGGCCGGCCCGGCCCAGGTGTGCTCGCGAGAGGCAGGAGCGACCTGCTCGGAGGCTGCGACGGCTGGAGCCGGGGGAGGCAGGAGGGGCGCCCGTCCTGCCGCGCTCTCCCAAGCGGGAAGTTTGCTCCGAGAGGCTGCGGGGCCTGGCATGGGTGGAGCCACTGTCCCAGCGCCTGGGCTCGCCCTTGGCAGGCATCCCCCCCCCCCCCCCGCGGGAGGCGGCGGCGGCGGCGGCGGCGACGTGAACCAGCCGGGGAGGAAGGGCTGCCCCCGGGACCCGCGGCTGCCGAACCCGGGAGGAGCGCTAGCGGGCAGCCCAGAGCCAGGAGCGTTCGGCCTCCTTTGCTGCCGCCTGCGGGGCGTCCAGACGTCTGCAGCTCAGCCCCGGTACTGTAGTCCTGTCCGCCTCTTCCGCCTCAACCGTGGCAACTTGAAGATGGGCGGACTTCAACTCCCAGAATCCCCCAGCCAGCCATGCTCAATGCACCCATCTTCAAGTTGCCAAGGTTAAGGCAGACTGCCCTAAACTGAAGGGCCCCGTGCAGTAAGGTCACACAGCTACCTAGAAACATATTTAGGATTCCCTTACCAACTTTGCTCAGACTGAAGAAGCTCCTTGGATAAGGAGCGAAACGTTTCCACTGAGAAAATAGAAATCCAGTTGACATGATTCAAGCTACAGACTGTTCCACCTGGATGACTGAGAACCTTCATAGACTCATTGGCTGGGGTTACCCGCTGAGGCACGAAAAGGCCCGTGGGCCTGGGCAGGAAGCCCCAGTGCATTCCCTGCCATTTGCGCTCCTGGTTCTCCGGGCACACCACGGCCCAGAAGCCAGTGGCCAGCCAGACCCCTGGGAAGCTGGCTAGCAGGGCGGGAGGACTCCTCATTTTTTCCCACGGTTGAGGTGGTTGCTCAGCGTTCTGGCATTAGGCGCTGTTTATGACCACAATAAAGCTATCTCCTTAATTCAGGAAGTTATAAATAGCTCCTGGCAGCCCTTCGGATTCCATTAGGAGGGTTCCATGAAGTGTTACCACCCAACGGACATCCCTCCCTCCAGGTCACACTATTTTCTTTCCCAGCAAGCAACTTTACTCAGCCTGGAGAAGTAAGCCAAAGAAGTTGCAAAGGACTGAGATAAGGGAAAGAAAAGGTTTACGTTTAGAGCAGCCCATTCCCTACACCTCGGCTGCACCCAAGGGCCTCCGTCTGAGTCTCCCCCTTCCTCTTGACCCACTCGCTCTTCCGCCATCCCTTCGCTTGGCAATTCCGCCCTCATCCAGTCTCTGGGTGGCCAAAGCCCCCCAACGTGTTTCCTCAGGGCTGGTTGCTCTCTGGGGTCCGGCCCCCTTCCTTCAGCAGCCCTGTGCCGCTCGGGCAGAATTCTGGCTGGCGTGGGTCCTCAGCAGGCGTCTCCTGGCTCGGCCTCCCAGAACCCTGCATCGTGAGGTTGCAGGCCAACAGGTGGGGCAGAGAAACTGGCTTGGCTACCTGAACTGCTTATATTCCACCTTCCTATTTTGAAACACTCCAGGTGGTTCCCAAAAGCTGCTCCTTGCTGGGAGGAGGACTCAGCATAGGAAGTGGCTGGAGAGCGGGTGCTTGGTCTGAAAAGAGAAGGGGGGGGGGGGCCTGCAAGGAAGGCTATTGGGCAGATTCGGGTTTGTGCTTGCAGGCTGCTGGCTCGACCCCTCTCCGCAGCGGGGAGTCCCAGAGTGGCCCGAGCATCTTCTTTCTGTCCATAATGGTGTCAACAGCTCCCAAACTGCTGGGGGGATGTTTATTTTTTCAAATTTTGCCACCGCCCACCTCCCCCCAGAAGAGGGACTCTGGGCGGCTGCACTGGCCAGGAAAGTAGCATGCTGGGTGCGTATCATAATCTGATGCCCAGCTGAGTTGCCCTCCTTCCAGCCTGGACTTCATCCCAAGGGTGGTGGTCCAGGCCCGCCCGCCCGCCCTCGTTTGCCTCTGCCCAGATCTTTGGGGCTGAGTTTGCCCACAAGCTAGGCTAGAGCCCTTGCGTGCGAGCGCAGCGCGGCCCTGGTTTCTTAGGGCTCTCCTGGGCGGGTTCGCAATTTTGTGGTCCTGTTTTCTCTGCTGCTCGTGATGCAGTTTTTTGTAGGGCTGGGTGTAGGGCCACATGATGAGGGCTGGAAGGCTGTTCTTGATACATCTCATCATTTCTGCAGGATAACCCATGCACGCTCTCCCCCACAGGCGTCTGCTACAAACCATGATTATCCCCACCGTCCCCTCCCCTGGGGACGCCTATCGACCACAGGCATGTGAGGTAGGCTGGGAGGAGGAGGAGGAGGGGCTGGTTTAGCAGGCTGAACAAGGTGCTCTATCAAAGGCTGCTAGCGTGGTTCAGTGGTGATGCAGCGACTGCGCAGGACGCTTAATTGGCTCTGTTGAAGACCCAATGGCCTAAGCTTGTGTGACGGACAATGTCAGGTGATGCCATCTGTGCAATGGCATCATGGTGCACATGGCATCTCTTGCCCCCCTACCGGGATATCCATATTATGTGAACTCAGAAAGTTTGGTTGGCTCACGATTCACTGTATTGTGGAAACCCAGAAAAGGGGTTCAATGAAGTCGAGTGTGTTACGTGAACCTAATCAAAATATCTGTGCGGCTTCTGCTCAGGTGTGCAATGGCAGGAGATCTGCAACTTACCGCCAAGTCCTGGTCGCGAAGCCCGGCAGCAGCTAATTTATTTTGGATCAGGGAAGACCTCCGCCGCCATGGATAAGGAAGAATTGGCTCAAACAAATGTCAGATCACGAACGTGGTGCAAACCAGGACACCCTTGTTTAGGGGTGGGTCTCCAGCTGTTTTGAATCCTGGTGCCTTGCCACAGACAAGTGCCATCATTTTTTTCAGGCCTTGGTCATTCCTCAAAAATGCAGCTAAAAGGATATAGATCCCCTTCATATTGAGTTAATGAACCTGCATATGCTGATTCCCCCCCCCCCCCAAGTATTCTTCCCAATGCATTTTGTGGGGTATTTTTTCCATCTCTGCAGCCTTTCCTTGGGGTGTTGAGTAGACATGAAGTGTGAGGTGGAAAATGTTCCAGTCTTTATTCCACAAGATTTTTAAATGTTCTCTTGGGCTCAAGGTCTATTTAATTAATAGGTTCCCCTTTTCTGTTTTTTTTGCGAGTAAAGGATGACAGCTTTGCTCCCATCCTTTACGGCAAACTCCAGTAGATGGCACTGAAGAATTGTAATCTGTAACGATGACTAAAAACTGGGAAGCTTTGCCTAGAATCCCAATTATCCTCTTAGTGAAGCTACATTGAGAGAAAGAGGGGTGGGCCCCCACTTTGCCTCTGCCTGCTTCAGGGCCCTACTAATTCTGACCGTGTCTCTCCAGTCAAGTGGAGGGGTCCCCTGCAGTGTTAGCTCTGCCGCTTCTCCGTGGGATCCCTGCCCCTCAGGGTTGGTTGAGGCGCTGGTGAGGTGGCAGGAGGTGGCATCTGGCAGCAATCAACTGAGTGAGGAGGTGGTTCCATCCCCCCTGCAGGAGGCCCTGGTGGCTCCCACCTCAAGGAGACTTTGCTCGAACTGATTGTCTTGTAGGCCCGGAAAGGTGGTGGGGCCCCTAGAAGAGCCAGATTGTGTGCAGCCAGGGTTCAGCAGGGAGACAGCATGGAAAGGTACTGGTCACCCTTGGGGAGGACCATTGGAGAGGCTGGGACTGGGGGTGCAACCCTCCTGGTCCTGGAGGGTCTGGAGGGGAGAGAACAGACTCCGACTGAGTCCCTCCGCGACCGAGCGGCTTTGGGCTTGTGGGACTGGCGGTTCCACAGAAACCCCTCCTTTGATTCCGAATGGGGTTGTGCTGCCCCGTTCAGAGGTGGCCTGCGGTTTGGGGGTTCTCCTGGGCCCACAGCTCCTGCTTGAAGAGCAGGTGGCAACTTCCGGGAGAGCTTCTGGCACGTTGCCTTCCACGCTGGCCTGGAGCAGAGTGCCCCTCTGCGACGTGACTCACAACTGCCAGGGTTGGCAGAGTCTTGGGATCTAATGGTGTCCCAGGGACAAGTCCTGCTTCTGCTGTCCCACTATGCAAGGCCCCCTCTCTCCCTACCCGGCGGGAGGCCTGCTCTTGAACCTTTGCCCAGGGCAGCATCTCGAGGGGCATCGTCTTTCTTTTCTATGCGTTTCCCCTACAGTTTCGCCAGTGACGGAGGGGTATCCTCGGAGGGGGACGCAGGTCAGAAAGGGCGAGGCTTCAGTTGCATGGTTGTGGCCACTGTCTCGATTTTTCTGACCCCCCTGCAGACCCCCTGCTTCCTGCCCTCGTACATGATAGGAGGAGGAACTGTTCTGCTGGCGGGAGCTCCCGCAGGGAATAGCGTCTCATAGCCAGTCAGCCAGAGCTGTGCCACATAAGGCTGTCCCTTGCCACGCCTGACACCCCCAGGTGTGTGGGGGAATTCCCAGCCTGCCTGTAAATTAAGATTTATTGGGTTCAGCTTGTTGAGTGGCTGCGCCTGCCTGTGGAGCAGGGCTTGCTAACAGCTTGGGAACGTCTGTGGTGGCTGCATCTGGCCGAGGTTGCGTGGCTCTTGAATTCAGGCAAACGTAATGGGCTACTTTCAGTGTAAGTCCTAAGGGCAGCCTGCCCTTGGGAGAGCAAAAGTGATATAGTGCAAAATTCTGCAGTAGAACACTCAACACCGAGGAACGTTTGCAGGCACACACAGAGAAAGGGATGTCGATGAAGGTTCTCAGTCATCCAGGCGGAACAGTCTGTGGCTTGAATCATGTCAACTGGATTTCCACTGAGATTTCCACTGAGAAAATAGAAATCCAGTTGACATGATTCAAGCTACAGACAGAGAAAGGGACTTTGCAGGACCTTCCTAAGTCAAGGCCCTGATTGGAAACCATGCTGAAAAGGGAAGGGCCGCCACCTGGCGCACCACCAACCAGAACCGTGTCCTCCCAGGCCAGTTGTTGTAAGTGGGAAGTCACGCGGCCAGCCTGCTCACTCCAGCAAGGGCGGCTCAACTTCACAACGAACGCAACAACCCAACACAAGGGATTTTATTCTTTCCCTGCATTTCTTCCAACCTGCACGATCAAACAATTGCTTGGCTGTGAACTAGCATGATGTTTGAGTCCAGCCACTGCGGTCTGTAAACCACAGCGTAGCATTTTATATGAATCCTGCCAATTCATTTAGCCATGATGAAACAAACCACAGCTTATTGGGTTGCACGAACACAGCTGGGGCTTCTCTTCCAAGCAGTCTGCCCAGCCTGGTGTCCTCCTGGTGGGTTGGATCTGAGTGCTGGTCCAGATGAGGGGAATGGGAGCCAAGCATGTGTGGCGCGCTGGCGAGGCTGGATGGGCACCTTGCAATGCCGGGCAGCTGCAGCGCGCTGGGGAGAACACGTGCGTAATCCACAACTCCGCTAGCTGGTGGGGCCGAGCCCTTCGGGGGGCGGTGAGGCTGCTCTGAGCCCCGAGCACAGCTCTGCTTCGCAGCTTGGCTTCGGCCTGGCTTCGGCGTGGCTCAACGTTCCTCATCTGGAGTTCGGGACGGTTCTTACGGTCTCCAGGGACTCTGCATCACAGGCTCCCGGTTCTTCTCTACGGCTCATGAAGTGGGAGAACGTCTGCCAGATTGTAAAGTCTCCAGCTCATAATATGTTTTATTGTAAGTTTTACTGAAAATTACGGCAGCCGTAGAGTTGCTCCCTTGTATTTCGGTCCATGACTGCAATCAACTTTTTATCTATTTATCGGTGCAGGGCTTGGAGTGCAATATTGACCCTCCAGGTGCCATCCGTGGTATCATAAAACCTGGTAGTGAAGGCACCGGGCTGGAAACCAGGAGGCCGTGAGCTCTAGTCCCGCCTTAGGCATGAAGGCTGGCTGGGTGACCTTGGGCCAGTCACTCTCTCTCAGCCCTAGGAAGGAACCAATGGCAAACCAGGAGACTGAGAGTTCTAGTCCCGCCTTAGGCATGAAAGCCGGCTGGGTGACCTTGGGACAGTCCCTGTCTCTCAGCCCTAGGAAGGAGCCAATGGCAAACCAGGAGACTGAGAGTTCTAGTCCCGCCTTAGGCAGGAAAGCCGGCTGGGTGACTTTGGACCAGTCCCTGTCTCTCAGCCCCAGGAAGGAGCCAATGGCAAACCAGGAGACTGAGAGTTCCAGTCCCGCCTTAGGCATGAAGGCTGGCTGGGTGACCTTGGGCCAGTCACTTTCTCTCAGCCCCAGGAAGGAGCCAATGGCAAACCAGGAGACTGAGAGTTCCAGTCCCGCCTTAGGCATGAAGGCTGGCTGGGTGACCTGGGGCCAGTCACTTTCTCTCAGCCCCAGGAAGGAGCCAATGGCAAACCAGGAGACTGAGAGTTCCAGTCCCGCCTTAGGCATGAAGCCAGCTGGCTGACCTTGGGCCAGTCCCTGTCTCTCAGCCCTAGGAAGGAGCCAATGACAAACCAGGAGACTGAGAGTTCTAGTCCCGCCTTAGGCATGAAGGCTGGCTGGGTGACTTTGGACCAGTCCCTGTCTCTCAGCCCCAGGAAGGAGCCAATGGCAAACCAGGAGACTGAGAGTTCCATTCCCGCCTTAGGCATGAAGGCCGGCTGGGTGACCTTGGACCAGTCCCTGTCTCTCAGCCCCAGGAAGGAGCCAATGGCAAACCAGGAGACTGAGAGTTCCAGTCCCGCCTTAGGCATGAAGGCTGGCTGGGTGACCTGGGGCCAGTCACTTTCTCTCAGCCCCAGGAAGGAGCCAATGGCAAACCAGGAGACTGAGAGTTCCAGTCCCGCCTTAGGCATGAAGGCTGGCTGGGTGACCTGGGGCCAGTCACTTTCTCTCAGCCCCAGGAAGGAGCCAATGGCAAACCAGGAGACTGAGAGTTCCAGTCCCGTCTTAGGCATGAAGGCCGGCTGGGTGACCTTGGACCAGTCCCTGTCTCTCAGCCCCAGGAAGGAGCCAATGGCAAACCAGGAGACTGAGAGTTCCAGTCCCGCCTTAGGCATGAAGGCTGGCTGGGTGACCTTGGGCCAGTCCCTGTCTCTCAGCCCCAGGAAGGAGCCAATGGCAAACCAGGAGACTGAGAGTTCCAGTCCCGTCTTAGGCATGAAGGCTGGCTGGGTGACCTTGGGCCAGTCCCTGTCTCTCAGCCCCAGGAAGGAGCCAGTGGCAAACCAGGAGACAGAGTTCCAGTCCCGCCTTAGGCATGAAGGCTGGCTGGGTGACCTTGGGCCAGTCACTTTCTCTCAGCCCCAGGAAGGAGGCAATGGCAAACCCCTTCTGAAAAACCTGCCAAGAAAACTGCAGGGGCTTGTCCAGGCAGTCTCCGAGAATCGGACATGATAGAACGGATTTTTTAAAAAATGGTGATTTTCCTTGCAAGATTGTGACCTTCCTTTCTTGGGCTTCGTCATGTGGTTTCCAAGGCTCCTACCACAAATGGAAGGCTTACGGCTGAGATGGACAGAGATTTCTTGGCGAACTCTTCGCCTGGCTCTACTATGGAAACTGGAAGGCTTCCTTTGTTTTATAAGGAAGACGTTCAGGGGCCCGAGAGCCAAAGGAACTCTTTTCTAAGCAGAGTAGAATATTAGTGCTGGCAAAAGCGGGAGCAGGCCCAAGCGCAAGAGCCAGTGAATAACTACCTGAGCCGCCCATCCCTTTCTGGGCTTCGCTGAGCCTCTTTCGGCTTCCTGCCTTGCAGAAGTGAGCAATGAAGACCCCTTGAAGGGATCAACCCGGTTCCCTTTGAAGGAAATACGGTGCATTCTGGAGCATCCTTAACCCGCCATGAATATCCACGTTACAAAACTGGGTGCCTCTGTTACGTTTAGACGAGTGGGCATGGTTTGGTCCAGTTGGTGTGTCCCTCTGTGCCGCCCCCCCCTCCTAGACACCCACTGGTCTTGCGGCTGATGGGGCCGTTCCACCTTGGGGCTCGGCTGAAGCTTGTTTCTGCCACCGGCATATTTGGCCTCCATCTGCCCCGGGGCTCGGGAAGGAATGTTGCCAAGGTCTCCTTCGTCCAGGATGGGGAGGAGACAAAGTGGCCCCCGGACCGCTTAGCTGCGTCTCACGTCTAAAAGCAGCAGCAGAAGGAGACTTGATGGCCACAGCTGGTCTTATAGCAGTGTTATTCCCTTCCAAGGTTTACAGGCATTTTGGTATTTTAAAAGGGACATGTTAAAGGAGAATCAATGACCTGTTGTGTGCTGGACACCTTCTGCTGCTCTTGTAAATGCTTCAGACAATCAGACTTTCTAACCAGCCTGCACTATTTGAAAAACATCGGTGCTCCCTGAAAATATTTTCATACTAAGGGATGCTTATGAATTCTCTCCACAGCACCGTGTAAGATGCTTTCTGGAACCGGTCAACCTTCGTAATCTCCTTTCTTCTAAAAGTCAATGTGTGTTTCCTCTCGATTGCCCATTCATCTCTTATCAGGGCCTGCCAGACTTGAGAAGTGCAAAGACCGAACCTGTTCATAGTGCAACTACCACAGGCTCTTCTGTGAAGATGATCTAATCAGCGCCCGTCCTCTTGGGGAGAAAGGAGGCGTGTGGGATTCAAGGTGGCGCATGTGGAACCTCTGTGCAGAAGGTGTGAACACCGCCGATAGCAGGAGAAATCCGTTGTCTCCCTTTTCCCCAGTGGGCTCCTGGAAACATCTGATGGCCCCTGGAGGAAGCGGATTGTGGGCTTGCCTTGTTCACACCCAGCAGGGTCTTCTTTTCTCCCAAGTAGGCAGGGAGGGGGCAAAGGTCAGGGTTAGAGCTTTGCAGTTCAAATTTCTGCACGGAAAGGACTCCTCCCCGGACACCGTTATGGTAAACCAAAGGCAGGCAATCTGATGCCCTCTAGATGTTCTTGACTTCAGCTCCCATCAACTCCAGCCAACGTAATCAAAGGTAAGCAATTGCAGCAGTTTAAAATATTCTGAGGATGTGTCAGCCCTACAAGGTAAGCCAGATCAAGACACAGGCACTGCGTAGGGCTAAAACTACTTTTATTAGAATGGCTCTAGTAACAGAACCTTGCAAGTCTGAATGTGCTTCCCCTCCTCCCTCTTTTATCTTCATGTGAATTAGGGGGGCGCCTGCCTTAGGCGATTTTGGAAATCTACGTCTTAGTATGGGCTTAAGCCACGTTTATCTGCTTGTTGCCTTGGTAACGGATCTTCCCTCTCTCTGTCAAGGCCACCCTCCCTCCTCTCTACAGGATGCATACCAGGGTGGTCGGCCTGGTGTAATCCATGAGGTGGTCGAAAGGTGATGGCTGTTTAACTATAAGGCAGATCCTTCTGCTCCTGGTGACCCCTTTGCTCAGCCTGCAACTTGCTCCCAATTGCCTGCAGGCCAAAAAGTGTTTTCAGGCAGGACAAGAGGAGAAAAGGAGTGCAAAGAAGCATAAAACAATGTTCTGAAAGGAGTCGGACACTATTGGTGTCTCCAAAAATCTTACCAGAAACCTCCAGGCATCTTGTAAATGGCCGAAAGATACTGTTAATGTTTGTATTAGGAAATGTGTGGTCTCTGTTACCATGATAGCATCAAACTCATCTCCAATGTGCACAAAGGCAAGCTGTGAAATGTGCGCAGATCATTTCCATTCCTGGCAGCCTTCTGCTTCTCACTGAAACAAGAAGGAAATAATTAGTAATCAGTGGTAGGAGCGTAATCTTTTGATTTTCCAGCTGTTGTGTTGATGTGCCCCAAGCCTGGCTCCGAGAGGCAGATCCATCAAAGTGAAGGAAATTAAAACAATGCAGACCTGGCCTGCAACACGAGGCAGGAATTTTCCTGCCCCGTTCAGCCTTCCCATTTAGTTAAAAGTAGTGCAGGCTCCAACCAGGCCAGACTGGCACCACCTATTGCTGGCACAGTGACCTTGAAGGCTGAGCTTCCTACCACACAGGGGTTCCTGCTTCCCGAGTCGTCTTTGTGGGTCCCCGATCTTGGGAAATCAGGTCCTTTCACAGGTGCACATCCTGGCAAGCCTTATGCCATGTGGGTGAAGCCAAGATCTGGTGCCTGATTGCCTTGTTGCAGAATTAAAACCTGTCACTGGCTCTTTTGCTCTCGTAAATCCTTTGGGCTGTCCGTGTAAGGCAGAATGGGAAGCGTTTGTTTGTTTGTTTGTTTATTTATTTATTTATTTGCTTTATATTTATATACTCTATCAAAAGACTTGGGCAGGGTAACCGCAACAGAGAAACCGATCAGTACCTCTCATAAAAGCCGCTTCCACAAAGTTGCCAGTCCATCAAATGCCATAAATGAATGGATTTCTTTATCTTTCCCTGGAACGCTCCAGGAGCAACAGCCACCCAACTGTCAGAGGACCACGTGGGTCTCATGTTCCATCATCCCCAGACCTCCCCACAGAAGACGACGGCAGTCTGGAATCATGAATAATTTGATGCTTGGCTAATCAGGAGCAGCTCTGATCAAAGATTTCCACTTGCTGAAATGTTGCCTTGGTCCCTATAAGCGATGGAGCATATTTTCCAGAACTCTGCTGTCCAACGGAGAGCACTGAGGATTCGGCACCCGCTCAGCCAAGCGTTCAAAACAACAGCCAGCACCCCCAAGGCGGACTGGACTGGTGGGGCCCGGCGTTTCCGCTCCAGGGAGTCGCACTGCCTCAGACCTGCCGCTAGAGGGCAACAGGCAAGCTGGGAAACCTGCAAGGAGCCTAGACGAGGCTTTGTCCGGGAGTCTGAATGGAGACCCGGAAACTCTACAGGTGCAGTCTGCCTCAGGAGGGCACCCTGGGCGCTCTGGGTCTCTCAGTTCTTCTTTCCGGGAGTTTACTGCAAATGCCTGTAGCAGCTCCTTTCACGCCATCTGCTTAACAGACACGGTTGGCTAGTTTGAGTTAAAACTGGGTTTTAACGTGCGCTGTGGGCTTCAAACTCCACTTCTAGCATCCATGACCTCTCTTGTCTTGGATGATCTGACTGGCATGGACTCACAGCTGAAAGGAGCCTAGCTGGGGCCAAACTTCCTCTTCCAAACCCCATCCTCCAATTATTCACGGGCGAGACACATGGCACTGCGAGCGCTGACCTCATTTTGCACCGCCCGAACCCTAGCCCCCTTTTAGTCTTAGGCGGAACGTTGGCAGGGACAAGGGGTACCAGCTGGGTGTGTCAAGTTCCCGGGCACCTCCAGCATCTCCGAGCGGGAGACCCTGCCTTCCCTTTCAGAGCTGTGAGCAGAAACAGCTTAAGTGGCCATCGCCGTTGCCTGCCAGGGACATCAAAACATCTCACCACTCGTTGCCCAGGCCACCGGCCCGGTTGTGAAGAAATGGCAACTGTGAAAAGCAGAAACTGAGAACATACCAATAATTTCCAGCCAGCCCTTGACAGCTGAATGTGCGACTGCCCCACCACTCAGCATTGGGAAGGACAGCGAGGAGCGAGGGGGGTGGGCAGGGCTGGAAGGCATTGGCCAGGCTCACCAAACAGTTGGCTCCCCCCTGGTTGTGAGGCCCGGAAAGAAGGCAGACCAGCCTTCACATGGGAAAGGGTGAGGGAGGATGCGCAGGGAATCTATTTTTCTTTCTTTCTGTGTGTGAGAGGCTGTGTGCTCACTAAGAGTAAGGGAGGTGCATTATTAGAGGTTGCAGTGATAGAATGTGCACACTCGTTTAGATGAAAGGAGGTGGGTTTTTTGTTGTTAAGTGCTTGTGATGCTTAATTATATTCCACCAGAACCTACACTGTGTCCATACATCTCTTTCTTATCCCAAACAGAAGCTACTGCCAAGACAAATTAAAGCTTTCCAGCTGAACGAAACATGCATGCAGCGTAGTCCATACGCTGCAGAATTAGCCATTGCTTTATATGTAACAATGAACGGCGTTTCAGCATTTGGGAGGGGGAAAAAAATCAAGGCAGCCCATTTGCCTTGGGAGTTGGGTGGCGGTACGTCTTTGTGACAGGCAGCTTGGAACACAACACCTTTCGGGAATGGTCTTTTTAGCCCTGTTCTTTGAAATTCAAGGAGCAGAGATGTCATGTCATCGCCTCCAAACGGAAACCTGAAAAGGAAGATGGAAGCGATGTTCTCACTGAAGCTAATGGGAAGCTTGCCAAATCTGCATGCTCGGTCCTAATTTATGGGGGCCTGTCACTGTACGAATGCCTGCAGTTTCAGAACCAGGACTAGGTGCCTGCAGTCTTAAATGTGCAGGGTTGCACTGCATTCTGAGTCCACCTTCTCTGAAACTAGTTTGTTCCCGGCTAACTGAGCCTTTCTAGCATGCATCCTCCTAGTTAGACTGAGTGCTGAGCGAACGGTTTCTTGAGTCTGGGATAAAGGACGAGCTTGCCCAAGCAAGACAGGTCTCCATCCACTTCCGATGGCTCCATGATTCAGCAGGACATCGAGGCCAAGATGAGGCTGCTTGAGGGTCCCTCAAGGCCCTTCAGCTCTGCAGCTCCATTTGGGGACATTTATCTAGGGTGCTTTAATTTGGGCCTCGCCTTAAGGGACTCCCTAGGGCTGGATGCAGAAATTAAAGGTAAAAAAGCAAGCTATGTTTTAGCTGTGGGGGCGCGGTGGCTCAGCGGGTAAGACGCCAGGCTTGTCGATCGAAGGTCGCAAGTTCAGACGTTCGAGACTCTAGCCCTGCGTGATGGAGTGAGCTCCCGCACTAGCCCCAGCTCTTGCCAACCTAGCAATTCGAAAGCATGCAAATGCAAGTAGATCAATAGGTACCACTTCCATGGGATGGTAACAGCGTTCCGTGTGCGTCATGCCGGCCACATGACCGTGGAAGCATCTTCGGACAACCCTGGCTCTTTGGCTAAGAAACGGAGATGAGCACCGGCCCCTAGAGTCGGACACGGCTGTGCGGGGGAACCTTTACCTTTTACAATTTGCATATTTTACAGTTGTGTCCTGCTGCACAGTTTGATTCCCCCCTCCTTTTAAAATACCCTTTTATGTCTGTTTGCACCCGCCTTGAAAAAATGCATCAGTTTGCCTGGTGATGCAACCCCCCCCCCAGCCTTCATAAGTATTCCATGCCCCCCCCACCTTAAGACGCATCAGAACCCCAGCTGTAAACTTGGCCAACGTGTCTTGGAGACAGGCCGGCTGTCTGAGAGAATCATGGATCATCATTTCATATATATCCATTTATGTCACTGCGAGAAGCATGTAGAATAAATGAAAAAGGCCTGTTGGAAAGTTATAGGGAATTAATGCTCTGAAAGCCATGCCAGGGAATTTTAAAGAATCGATGCTTCTGCTCAAACCTTTCTGCAGAACAAGAAGGACCTAATTCAGGGAGTGGCTAGTTTGAAGAACGACTCACCTGTGTCTATTGAGGCAAGTGGGGTTTAAAAACTTCTGGCTGAAAATAAAGGGAATCTGTTTCAGTATTATTTAACTGCCCTCCCCCCCCCATACCTGTTGCCTTTTGCCAGAATGTTTGGGGAACCCCCCACTCCCGTCACCCACTCTGGGAAGCCAGTTATGGCTGTTCAAGGGATTTTTATGGGCTGGGCTGGCTTCATGGCCTCATGCAGCCGGGCTAGCAAGAGATGGGCATAAATGGTGATTGGAAAGGGGATGAGTTGCAGTCACTGGAGAAGAAACTAGCTGGGAGATTTGTTTGCAGAGTTTATTATGCAGAATATCTTTTTATTTATTTATCATATTTCTTCACCGCCCATCTTGTATAGCAACGACTCTGGGCGGTTTACAAGTGAATAAAAATAATAAAAGATTCATTATAAAATATAAATATACATAAATATTAAATATATTAAATATAAAGTTCAAGACGGTCTTAGTAAAATTTTCCGGGGCTACATCAAGATACCAACCACCCCCATGATCGACTATCCCCCCTCTCGCCCCAAGTGAGTTGACATAGCCAAGTCTTAACTCCCTCTCTGAAGGCCGGGAGAGTGGGGGCCTGCCTCACCTCTGGGGGTAAGTTATTCCAAAGGGTGGGGGCCACGGCAGAGAAGGCCCTCCTCCTGGACCCTGCCAATCGGCCATTTCTCATGGATAGGGTCTGTAACATGCCCTCTCTGCCTGACTGGGTGGGACGGGTCAATGTAATTTATGTCATCAGGATGAGATGTGAGGGTGGAAGGTGTACATTCCCCCCCATTTTTATTTATTTATTTATCTTATTTATACCCCGCCTATCCCCTCCCTAATGGAGGACTCTAGGCGGCTTACAACAACATTGCATATTTAATTATACATCCATATATCCATATATATTACAGTGCCCGCGCGATTAGGGAGGGGGTGAGGGAACCGGCTCTTCTTTCCAGGCATCGGAACTACAAGCCCCAGAATGCCTCGCTTTCGGAGCTGGCTGCTGACATCCCGGAAGTTGTTAATTGGGATCCGTCGTCCTCAGCCGCCATCCACAGGCTTCTCCAGATCCGTCTTTGGTTCCGAGGGCGACTCCCCGACAGGATGCCAGCATATTGCCCCATGTGAGTGGTACCCATTTATCTACTTGCTATTTAGCTTTCGAATCGCTGGGTTGGCAGAAAGCTAGGGCTAGTGACGAGAGCTCACCTCGCCACGCGGATCCGAACTGCTGACCTTATGGTCGGCAGACTAACAGCTCAGCGGTTTAACCCGCTGAGCTACCGCGCCCCATGCTGGGCCCGTTGAGAATAAATAGCAGTAAATGTACTGGTAGTGTTTCATGGTCCAACCAAGAGCAGGCAGGTTACTTTTGCAGAGTTTGGGTGAGCCCGTCAAGGTGGGCCAGGCCAGGAAACAGTCTCTATAAGAATTACTAGAATTTTATTGATACAGGCCAGGGTTCCTCCACCAGGGTCCCGTGGCACCCTCGGGTTCCCGCGAGAGGTCACTAGGGGTTCCTGGGAGATCACAATTTATTTAAAAAATTATTTCAAACTCGGGCAACTTCACATTAAAGAGGTATGTTTCATTCTTTATTTTCATTTTAAGAACACGGTTAATGCATCTGGACAGGCCTAGACAGGAAACGAATATAATAATTTTGTAACTTCTGGCCTATCTTTGAGCCTGAAGGTGCAGGGGTTCCCTGAGGCCTGAAAAATATTTCAAGGTTCCTCCAGGGTCAAAAGGTTGAGAAAGGCTGATATAGGTCATAATAACAGAATCTTGGAAACCAAACAGCGTTTCTCCTTCCCTTCCTCTCACACCAAAGAGAATCAAGGTGAGGCAGCCTTGAGTTTCTTCCTCACACCTTCCTCTTTGCCTGGGCTCAGTTCGCATTCTCCGAACAGCTGCTACATATTTTCTTCAGTGCCATCTCCATATTCCTCTACTGTTTGGTTCTCAGGGGTAACATGAAAAGCCTGGGAGGTAGACAGTCAAGGGAGTTGTCAGAGGTGCAGCCTCGGGGAGTCTGGCTCCTGGAGGGTAGGGATCCGGTGGGTGGATTCACCAAGCAGGGTGGGATCCTGGACAGGCAGGTGTGCCAGAAAAGTAGCCCTTGTGAAGCCTCCTCCAGCTGGAGGCCGTAACAGTTGCAGGCCCTCCAGACTCAGGGTTTGCGCACCGGGGGTGTCCTGAAGTCTTGCAGAACGCTGCAGGCCTCAGGAGGCTGGGCGTGACCCCGAAGGCTCCCCATTCTAGTTGCTGCGGTCTAGGCTAGGAGACACCAAGGTCTGAGCTGGTATGAGGCAGGGCATCAATAGAAGCTGCCCTCCGTTTCAAAAAGCCTTGGTTAACCGCAGAACGTTTTGTTCTTCGATGTTCTGTTTAGTAAGGCTGCCCTTTTATAAATATGCAAACGACCCTAGTTTGAAAGGGGGAAAATAAGCATGTCTTGGATGATAACAGCAGTGCGTTCCTTTAGCAAGGCACTTCTTGTTCTCGCTCACGCAGCCGTGGGGAGCATGCCTGCCCTCTAGGAAATAAGTCCCGGAAGTGGCCAGGAAAGGGGCCAGGAGTACGCAACGGGGGGCGGTCCCCATAGCATTCACGTCATGCGGAAGGAGGCTTGGCCAGACGGTCATCCCAGGAAGCGCAGACGGCGTTGGCTTCAGCCTGTTCAGCAGTTCGTCCAGACGTAAAGGGGAGCACGTGGAAGAGGTGCTCGAAGCCCTGGGCGGGGTGGAAGGGAACGCTTCGGGAAGAACGCTGGTTTAATTCTCACACAGTGAGCAGCAAATGAGTAATGAGACTCGGACAAACTCATTACAGGCACAAGGGACATCAGTGTGCTTAATTAATAGCTAAGTGGGTAGCAGTTGTAGGCAAGGGGAGGCCCAATCTTATTGACGGATGTCACTCTGCGGACGGTGCAGAGTTGCTGTTCAGGCTCTTCTGTGGGTCAGAAAGTGTTGGGGGGGGGGTTGAGACCTGATTTGCAGGTTGACCTGGGTGCTAAGAGGACCCTTGCGTGAGCATCAGCTTGGAATGCACGACTTCTGCAGGCCCCTCTCTCTGCCCAGGAGGAAGAGCTTCACTCGGGGTTTGGACAGGCCACTGCCCAATGGCGGTGGACGCTTGACCTAAAGGGGACAGCCCTCCTTGTAAGGAAAGATCCCGCTGTTTGTGGTCTTTAGCTGAAATGAAGTAAGTAAGAGTGAGGTGGGAGCAGACACCTTTTGCCAGCTGTGGGCTCCGTGGTTGATCCCAGCAGCCGTCCACGGGGTGCAAGAAAGGGAGGGGTGTGTAATGAAGGGGGGGAGCGTGAGGGCACGTGATGGGGGGGGGAACTCTCGTGACATAGCCACAGCCACCAGCGCCTGCAGCTTTTCAGGGAAAACCCTGTGAGGGAGATGAATAAAACGATATTTGGAAGGTGATGGGTAGAGCGAAGCGTCTCTTT
Source organism: Charina bottae (assembly GCA_023362775.1). Classification (NCBI taxonomy): domain Eukaryota; kingdom Metazoa; phylum Chordata; class Lepidosauria; order Squamata; family Charinaidae; genus Charina; species Charina bottae. The sequence goes on along the minus strand of JALMGJ010000018.1, from coordinate 21,836,829 downwards.
TCCTTGTTATGACGGGTTTCCCAAAGAAACGGATGGTGCAGGTTCAAGAAAAACAGACCGTAATCAAGAGCCAGCGGCTTCCCACAGCGCATAATTACTTTGAGGAATTCACTGCCACGAGAGCGGTGCTGCCTGGGTCTCGCAGAGCTTTGACAGGTGGCTCGACATGCTGCAGGAGGAGACGAAGGAAGCAATAAGCGGCAAGGGTTAGTTGTGAGGGGCAAATAGAAGTGCTGAGTTTAGAGGCCCTTCTTGCCAAATTCTGGGAGCGCAGCAATATGTGCAGCAGAATTGCCTGGATGACGGCTGTGAGAAATGGGGAGGTGGCCCCGGGGCCCTTTGCATGACCCAGCTGGACCTCGTATTTCTTGGACTCTTCTGCTTCCAGACCCAGGAAAGGCATCCATAGGAGCACACGGTTGCTCACCAGGACACCTTTTTCCTTCTTCCAGGTGCTGCGCCAGCCTCCCCCCTCCTGATGCCCTCTGAACATACCATGAATAAATAAAAATGGCCGTGGGGGCTGGAATCCAGGAGGAAAATCTGGTCGGAGGAGGCCATGATTTGGATTCTAAGTTGAAATTCATATTCTGGGATGGTAGACGTTTGTTGTGGACATCTGCTTCTTTCTCCCTTACTAAAAGTTCCTTGTGCGAAGTATTTCCCTTCTTTGATGAACTAAGCGTTCAAGTTTCCAGAGTGGGTGGGGGCAGGAACAGTTGCTTCTGCGAAGAATCCTCCTATTTATGCAACAGACACTCTGCCCCCTCCCTGTTTTTAGTCCTACTGAGGGATTTGTGGTCCCATGTGGTGAAGAAAATTGATGTACCAAGCTACGGGACTGACTCATCTGTGGCTCTTTGGCGCTGTTAGTAGTCTTGTTGGACTAAGCATTTTTAAGGTAGGGATGTGGCCTTGAAAGGAAAACGGATGCCGTGGTGGGCTCTTGCATTCCAGGGGGGCCCGTCGGCTATGCTGCATTCTGGACTTGAGCTAAGCAATTTTTTTGATGCAGCTTTAATTGCTTTAAGATGCTTTTTATTCCATCTTGAAAAACATTTTCCTGCGTTCTGTTAACACATGATCATTCTTAATTTTGCCCTAAATTATTTTTATAATAATTATATTGCAACCTTTCGGTTCTCAGTGCCAGGATTCATACACATTTTTTGCTTAATTACAGTTTGTTGACTAAGCCACAAACTGCAATAGGAGTTCACGCAATATGCGAAGCCAAAACCAAATGAAGTGTGACATGTGAGCTCAGTTATTGTGTGATCCACTCAGAGTGAGTGCAGCATAAATAACGTCAAATAAAATAAATACATAAAATAGTTGAATGTTTTCCTCTACAGTAATTGCTGAATTGAAAAAGAAGCTGTCCATGGTCCTGAAACCCAATCTCTTCCTATCACTAAAAACTCAACCAGTTAGATTAGTGGTTCTCAACCTCAGCAACTTTCAGATGTGTGGACTTCATCTCCCAGAATTCCTCAGTCAACATGCTGGCTGGGGAGTTCTGGGAGTTGAAGTCCACAGATCTGAAAGTTGCTGAGGCTGAGAAACACAGATCATTATTTTATTTATTTATTTAATTTTTAGTTTGGGCTAATGGTTAAGGTGCTGGGCTAGAAACCAGGAGACTGAGAGTTCTAGTCCCGCCTTAGGCATGGAAACCGGATGGGTGACCTTGGGCCAGTCACTCCCTTCAGCCCTAGGAAGGAGCCAATGGCAAACCAGGAGACAGAGTTCTAGTCCCGCCTGAGGCATGAAAGCTGGCTGGGTGACCTTGGGCCAGTCCCTGTCTCTCAGCCCAACTCACCTCACAGGGTTGTTGTTGTGGGGAAAATAGGAGGAGGAAGGAGTATTAGGTACGTTTGCCGCCTTGGGTTATTTATAAAAATAATAAAGGCGGGATATTAAATAAATAAATTTCTATAAATAACTCAAGGCAGCAAACATACCTAATACTTCTTCCTCCTGTTTTCCCCACAACAACAACCCTGTGAGGTGAGTTGGACTGAGAGAGAGGGACTGGCCCAAGGTCCACCAGCCGGCTTTCACGCCTAAGGCGGGACTAGAACTCTCAGTCTCCTGGTTTGCCATTGGTTCCTTCCTAGGGCTGAGAGAGAGTGACTGGCCCAAGGTCACCCAGCCGGCTTTCATGCCTAAAGCGGTACTAGAACTCTCAGTCTCCTGGTTTGCCATTGGCTCCTTCCAAAGGCTGAGAGAATGTGATTGGCTCAGAATCACCCAGCTGGCTTTCATGCCTAAGGCGGGACTAGAACTCTCAGGCTTCTGGTTTGCCATTGGCTCCTTCCTAGGGCTGAGAGACAGGGACTGTCCCAAGGTCACCCAGCCGGCTTTCATGCCTAAGGCGGGACTAGAACTCTCAGTCTCCTGGTTTGCCATTGGCTCCTTCCTAGGGCTGAGAGACAGGGACTGTCCCAAGGTCACCCAGCCGGCTTTCATGCCTAAGGCGGGACTAGAACTCTCAGTCTCCTGGTTTGCCATTGGCTCCTTCCTAGGGCTGAGAGACAGGGACTGTCCCAAGGTCACCCAGCCGGCTTTCATGCCTAAGGCGGGACTAGAACTCTCAGTCTCCTGGTTTGCCATTGGCTCCTTCCTAGGGCTGAGAGACAGGGACTGGCCCAAGGTCACCCAGCCGGCTTTCATGCCTAAGGCGGGACTAGAACTCTCAGTCTCCTGGTTTGCCATTGGCTCCTTCCTAGGGCTGAGAGACAGGGACTGTCCCAAGGTCACCCAGCCGGCTTTCATGCCTAAGGCGGGACTAGAACTCTCAGTCTCCTGGTTTGCCATTGGTTCCTTCCTAGGGCTGAGAGAGAGTGACTGGCCCAAGGTCACCCAGCCAGCTTTCATGCCTAAGGCGGGACTAGAACTCTCAGTCTCCTGGTTTGCCATTGGTTCCTTCCTAGGGCTGAGAGAGAGTGACTGGCCCAAGGTCACCCAGCCGGCTTTCATGCCTAAAGCGGTACTAGAACTCATAGACTCCTGGTTTCTAGCCCAGCACCTTAACCACTAGACCAAACTGGCTCCGAACCTTATTTGCTGCCAGTTTTTTTCCATGTTAGGAGTGGATTGGTTTTTATCCTATCTTTAGGGACAAAAGGAATACTTGCTCCCCCAGTTCTGAAAAAGCAAAGCAAAGACGATTATTTCCCAGTCTTATCTCCAGCTAAGGGAGATGCTGACAGGCTCCTTGGCCTGGCCAAGAGCAGAAACATAGAGATAATACATGCTTTATATCAGTGCCTGAAGTATACAGTCAAGAAAGCTCTTCTACTCTCTGAATTGCTGTATTTTCTCCTTCTCTCTCTTTAACTGTTTTATCGTTTTGTAATTTTCAAATTGCTTTTAACAGATCGTTCTATTAATTCTGATAAAATAAGTTTTCCTTGCAGCTGAGAATCTATCTAAAATTAAAATTATCCCCTTATTTAACATTCATTTGTGCAAAGCTGAAAGATGGAATAATTTTTTTTAGCAGGAGTGAATAATTTCTTGCTTCTCATGCACCAGTTTCTTTTACTGATGCAAACATAAATGTGAGTTGTCTGTAGCTGCATGTGTGTGTGGGGGTGAGATTTCTAATGCTTGGTTTAGAGTACTCCTGCTCTTTTCATGATACTGTATTGGGTACAACCGTGTGGTGCTTTTGTGCAATCTCAGACTTTGCGCTGAGGTCAGAGTAAGATAACTTCTTAGTGCATTAAGACTGAACCCCCGGAAATGGTCAACTGGGCTCATGCAATAGCTAACAAAGAAAGCCATCTGGGTGACCTTGGGCCGGTCCCTGTCTCTCAGCCCTAGGAAGGAGCCAATGGCAAACCATGAGACTGAGAGTTCTAGTCCCGCCTGAGGCATGAAAGCCACCTGGGTGACCTTGGGCCAGTCCCTGTCTCTCAGCCCTAGGAAGGAGCCAATGGCAAACCAGGAGACTGAGATTTCTAGTCCTGCCTCAGGCATGAAAGCCGGCTGGGTGACCTTGGGCCAGTCACTCTCTCTCAGCCCTAGGAAGGAGCCAATGGCAAACCAGGAAACAGAGTTCTAGTCCCGCCTGAGGCATGAAAGCCACCTGGGTAACTTTGGGCAGTCACTCTCTCTCCGCCCAACTCACCTCACAGGGTTGTTGTTGTGGGGAAAAGAGGAGGAGGGAGTATTAGGGATGTTCACCGCCTTGAGTTATTTATAAAAATAATAAAGGCGGGATAGAAAATAAATAGAATAAATAAAAATAAAATTAAATAAATAAATAAATAACATAGAGGAGCTAGAGGTACCAGCTGTGACAAATACATTCTTTGCTTGGAAGAAGCTGAATTTATTCTGTCTACCAATAGCATTTTTCCTCTTCTTGAAAAGCTATCTAATGTCTCTGAATTCTCCATAGGAAGTTTTATTTATGGACAAAATTCCTACCAGAACTAAGCAACAGCAAGTTTAATTGGGAGATGCACTGGCTATGCCAGTCATCCGGTCCTGAAATAATCTGCAGAGTACTTGCGTGTATATCCGGTTGCTAGGAATTTAGCCGCACCAGGTTGGCTCTGCAACATAAGCGCATAAGGAGGCCGATGAATTCAAGACGAAACAGTAGAAATGAGTTGTCACTAGCAGCCTCTCAGAATCCTGGAAAAAGGAGACATTGTTTGCCAAGATGAAACGTGACACGTTTCTTTATTTAATATAATAGCCTGAAGATGATAAATAGTGCAAGATAAAGTGGGAAAGAGCCTGGCAAGATCAGTCTCCTGGGCATTGGGCACCAAGGCCAGCCTCAGCAATGGCAGATACAAGGCTGTTTCCCCCATTCCGAGTACCGATCAGTGTCTGCATTCATTAGGTCATTTCTAAAGAAATAGCTTTTTGCTCCCTTATGCATTCTCTCATTCCGCCATACGGATGGTGTTTTGGTCTTGAAACTTCAGTCATTAATGGTCAATTTGCAATGAGGTCCCTCTGCCTTGACTAAGCGGTCAGCCCTGAGTCTTTCTTGGGTATATTTTTGCTAACCGAATGGAGAAAAACTGTTTTTTTGTAACCAATGTACCTTCACTTGCACTCTCTGCTTTATTTAAATTTGTAGTGGGTCCATTGGAGCAAAAGGAAGGAGAGTACATTATGGAGAGTACAACACCCCCACCAACACAGGCAGGACAAGCCAGGCTATATAAACAGAGAACAAGTCCCACTCCCTTTTCGCACTGAAGATGTTGCCTAGCCTGGCAATGAAACATCTGCAAGAAAGCAACAAGGCCCAGAGAGCAGCAAGGACTCCACAAAAGGAAGGAGGCAGTTCCTTCCTATTCTTGGCAGCCTAAGTCAAGGCAACGGATGAGACACCCTTGGCTGCTGAAGCTCCATTTTGTAGGACTCTGCACACTTCGGACGTGGTTCAGAAGAAGCACCGTGGGCCTCACCCCACCACGGCCTCTCTGCTATTGACGAAAGCAGCCCAGCAGCGGAGGATGTGAAAAAGCTGCCACTGTTTTAAGGATTTTGACAGGCTCACACAGAACCCTGAAGGAGAGGGGGTCTGTCTGCAGAACAGTGGGGAGGGGCTGCCCGGAGCACATCTTCGGAATCATGTTCACAGCCCTACTGTTTTGCCCTGAAGAGAGTCTGCCTCATCAAGTGCGCAGCCAAGCATCGGTTATGCATCAGCCACTGGGAGATTCAAGGGGCATTTCCCAGGCTTTTGTCTGCAAAATGCCACCCTGATTGGATGAGTTTACCTTGACTGCCTCGGTAGCTGAAGTTCGTCTGGTCGGATTCTTGAAAGGTTCTGCAGGGGAGGGGGCTGTTCCTTTGGAAAGAAAGAGCCAGAGAGAGCAGGCCAAGGAGGAAGCCACCTGAAGAAGTCACGGGGGCGGGTTGGGGGGGAGTGCAAGAAGTGGCGTAATGATAAACACCTGCCCAAACGTGCCAGCGAGGCTGCTGTTTTGCAGAGGTTGGGAATGGCTTAGACGTCAAGTTAAGAGCCCAGTTCTCCGTTTCTGGTGGAACATCCTCGGACTCCTGGACAGACTGAAGCTTGGGGTCATGGCAGTGGCAGGGCAGCCATGCCACGAAGGCGAGAAGGCAGGTAGGCTCAGCTCAGGGCGGGTCACATTCTCTGCATTCAAGTATTGTGGGGCAGACCCCACCTTTCCTGTTAGAAGGAGGGAGCTTAGGGAGAAAAGGCTGCGTGTGGAGCAGAGATCTTGTCCCAAGAGAGGTGACCCGGCAGGCAGAAGTTCCCTCTTTGACGGTCCCACAGGTGGGGGGAAACCACAGTTAGAGGCAAAGCCCACTGGGGGCGTGCCAAGGGGTGTGCCCCGGGCCTTTGCAGGTTGGAGGGGTTCTTCCGGAAACGCTGGACCCTGAATTGCTCCTGGCGATCAGAGACGCAGCCAGGCTGGTGGGATGCCACAATCTAACAGCACGCACTTTCTTCTCTCTGAATGAAAGAGGGCACAGAATGTTTACCCGTGTCTGCACGAACATTTGTTAGACTTGCCAGAGGGCAGAGAGGGTTCTCTGTGCCATCTCTGATTCATCCCCCTCCCCGGAGCGCTTAATTGTTTTTCTTTAATTGGCCTATGAGGATGTGAGGAGTCATGGTGACATGTGCGGTGAGTTGAGAGCCTCTGGGAATGCACATCTTGTGCTCCATGTTTTGGCTTCCAAGTCCCACATGGGTCCTTGGTGCCCCCCCCCCCCAGCACATTTGGTTCTGGCATCTCATCTGCAAGGACACATTGCTGCTGCCTTGGCCTTCCAACAGGCTTCCTTTATGTTCCTTTGATGTGCCTGTGAATTATGATTCAGTTTGGATTGTTCCTTTCAGGGAGAAAACAAGTTTGGCAGAAACTCCATCAAATGGAAATTAAATTAGAAGTTGCAGAAAGCAAACCCCCAAGTCGAAACCTGTTGTTCACCAGATGAAGGCAAGGATCGGCTTCACGTCTCTTCTCGTGATCTTTAAAGAAACTGCAGAGGGATTTATGGTAAATGGCGTTGGACCATTGAAGGCCTTGTATTACTGGCAGTCCCAAACTAACTTTTTCCTTTGGCAGGGTTTCTCAACCAGGGTTCCGTGGCACCCTCAGGTTCTGAGAGAGGTCATTAGGGGTTCCCTGGGAGATCACAATTTATTTAAAAAAATATTTCAAATTCGGGCAACTTCGCATTAAAGAGGTACGTTTCATTCTTTATTTTCAGTTTAAGAACTCTGGTAATGCACATATACATGCCTACACATGAAATGAATATAATAATTTTGTAACTTCTGGCCTATCTTTGAGCCTGAATGTGCAGGGGTTCCCTGAGGCCTGAAAAATATTTCAAGGGTTCCTCCAGGGTCAAAAGGGTGAGAAAGGCTGTCCTATGGCAATTTTCTGTAGGAAGAGAGGCAAGGGTGACACTAAAGGAGGGTGCTGGGCAACAGAGGTGCCTGTGTCTGAAAATCAGCATTCCAGCCTCCTTTACTCCGAGGCCTCTTTCTTCAGCTTTTCCATGTCTGATAGTCCAGCATCCCATCACTCTCCTCCCCCAGTTTGGGGCTTGGTGGGGCTCTCAGGGAACAGAAAGTTTGCTTATTGGACTTGGCTGTCTGATATTAGAAAACACGACAATATTGGAAAGTCAAGGAGATTTAGAAGCTCATAATTATAGAAGCCTGAGCATACTTCCAAACTAAGAATGAACATACTGGTGGGCGTCAGTGTGTTGTGACTTGGATTCAAATATGGTTTTCAGGGTATCCAAGAATGCCGTGCGCCTCATGGAGTGTGCAGATGTGCCCAGCTGCAAGAAAAAGATTTTCAACACGTCGCTACATAAATTGTGTGAATCACCACATCATCTTTTCATCTCAGCTGGCAATTTTAGCAGGAGCATCTCAACACTTCTGGAAGCCACAGGATCTGAAAAAGATGGTCTATCAGTTCTGTTCTCACACACATCATTGGTGGGGGGTGGGGATAATTGCTTTGAAATATTTTATGCCATAAAAGCCAAATCAAATCAACGGCTAGCCTTAATTCTGTTGAACTGAGAAGCATCATTTCCACACTGCTGTCGCAGCTTATTGTCAAGAGAGGCTGCAACGCTTTAAATGGATTTGACTTTTATTGAGAAAACGTAGCCGTGATTGGTTAATGTAAATCAATGCCTAACTGCAAATGCTCGCAGCCGGGGCTGGTTGTCAATGAATTAGTGAGCATGGATGCCATAAAATCCTGGTACTCCGTTCGCAGTTTCTCATCTATGATGAAATCTGCCTTTCCTCCTCCACTTTTTAAAAAAAACCAAAAATAATTGACTTTCCTGCTGAATTTAAAACCTTTTGCCGTGAGATGCAGCAGCACTGATTTGGGAAATCCTTCGTATTTTGTGGGCAGGATGTCTGCTTCCATATCACTGGCTTTTATTAATGTTGAGAGCTCGTTTATTCTCTTTTATCTGGTTGTCTTGGAGTTTGAGGTTGTTCCTTGATAGTAATCATATCTGAGAAGGGTTCTGCAGAGGCTTCCTTTGTGATGTGATAGCTTCTCCTGAGCAACCATTCTGTGAACTGGCCTCTGGACAGCTGACCCAAGGAATGCTGTGGGTGGTGTGTAGTCGGGCTTCAGGGAGGCATTTGATGAAGTTGACCGTAGCCGCCGCCTTGATCAAATGGAACAATCTGGGATGGATGGACCCACACAAGAGGAATCTGCAGTTGGCTGAGCCACTGCACCCAACACGCGGTCCTTAATGAAGCTGTACCTACAAGGAGAGAGGTATGCAGCGGGATACTTCTCTCCTGGGCCTGGGCTCTTCAACATTTTTATAAATGGCTTAGATGAGGAGCTCAACGGGATGCTTATCCAATTTGCAGACTACCGAAGCTGGGGAGGGGGGATTGCTAATGCCTCAAAAGATAAGCTTGAGGTTGAAAAGCATCTCGATAGACAAGAACATGGTCCTTTTGCTACAAAATGCTGCTGAGTGATGAGAAATGTATGGTTCTGCACTTAAGTAGGAAAAACCAGATGTGCAGGGACAAGTTAGGTATTATGTGGCTTGGCAGCAGTGCCTGTGAGAAGGATCTGGATGTCCTGGTAGATCATGGATTAAGCATGAGCCGGTGCTGCAGCCAGCCAAGGAGCCAATGCAGTTTTGGGCTGCACTAGCAGAGTTATAACATGGAGATCTCAGGAAGTGATAGTCACACTCTCTGCTGCGCTGGTCAGACACACTTGGAATACCATGTCTAGCTTCCCTTGCCACAACATAAGAAGGATTTTATTTTTTGTTATTTATTTATTTATTTATTTATTTATTTATTTATTTATCACATTTGTATCCCGCCCATCTCCCCCACAAGGAGGGACCCTGGGCGGTTCACAGCAAAAATTTTAAATCAATAAAAACTATAAATACCAATAAAAACAATATATATATACACGGCAGATCTAAGGGGCCAGCCAACCCCAAGACTGGCAATTCCCCTCCCCAAGCATGGTGACATAACCAGGTCTTTAGGTTTTTTCTAAAGTCCAGGAGAGAGGGGGGCGATCTTATTTCAGGAGGAAGAATATTCCAAAGGGCAGGGGCTACCGCAGAGAAGGCACGCCTCCTAGACCCCGTCAGATGGAACTCTCTTACAGATGGGGTTCATAGCGTGCCCTCTCTACAGGACTGGGTGGGATGGGTTGATTGAACGGGGATGAGACGGTCCTTCAGGTAACCTGGTCCCATGCCATGTAGGGCTTTAAAGGTAATAACCAACACCTTGAATTGAATCCGGAAGCAAACTGGGACCCAATGCAGCTCACGGAGCAAAGGTGTTATATGTGCTGATCTTGAGGCACCTAAAATCGCCCGCGCGGCTGCATTCTGAACCAGCTGAAGCTTCTGGACGCTCTTCAAGGGTAGCCCCATGTAGACCGCATTACAATAGTCTATCTGGGAGATGACCAGGGCATGAGTGACTGTCCGAAGGGCCTCTCGCTCCAGGAAAGGGCGTAACTGGCGCACAACACAACAAGGATGCTGGGAAACAGGAGAAGAGCGATGAAGATGGTGAGACGTGGGGTTCTATCAGTGGAGGTCTTCAAGCCAAGGTTGAATGGCCATTGAAACATTGCCTGTTTTTTGTGCATCACACGGACGGAGCTTCGACTGCGTTGTGGCTCCATCTTGACCACACCCTCCTGTTTTCCTTGCTGCCAGGCTGGGGAAAGCTCCTAAGGCTGATCTGGGCTTTGGGGCCAAGCGCCAACCGCTGGTTCCAACGGAGGGCCCCCCAATGCAAATCTCTCGGAGGAGAGCTTTTTCTTAGGCGGCAGCAGGAGCTGAAAGGGCGCACCCCTCCCCTTATTCTAATCCCATTAGCTATTTATTTATAATGTATAAAACACACTTGAAAAGATGCATAAAGAGCTATGGCGGTGAGCCAAGGCAGAAATAAATACATAAAATACATCTAAATTACCCTGATACTTTAACCGATCTCCACTTCTGGCACCAATGACTCCCCTCCAGCTGAAGCGGGTGGAACACATCTAGCGTTAAGTCCTTGGGGCCCCAAGGCCAAGCTCTCAGAAGGGCCCCCTCGGCAAGAGAGTTCAGGTGCAGCCATTGAGGGCGGGAGGAGAAGAGGAGGAGGAGGTCAGGCTCGGGAGGGGGAATCCCTCCATCCCTGTCAGTCTCCTTCTCGAGGAGAGGAGGATGTGGGTAGCAGCCATGTTTCCGATTAAGGCAATGGCTGCCTTGGGACCAGTGATGGACGAGGAGGAGGAGGAGGGGGGGGCAGTAGCTCCTCCCTCTCTCCTCCTGCACTGTTTCTCCACTTTGGCCTCACATGACCAGGCGTGGTTGAAGGTGTGGGGCACCGGGCCTGGTGCCTCCAGCCCCAAGATGGCTGCTCCCTGGCTTCATGGCTGCATGCCTTGAGACACCTTTCTCTCTGAATGCCATTCGACCCACTGCCAGCCCAGGTCAAGGGGTTCTCCTGTGGGTTTGATCCTCCTGTGGTTCTCAGCAGCCCCCCTGCGCCCTTGAGGCAGCTAAGGAATGTGGCCGAAAGGTACCCTGGAGTGGAATGTGGGAATGACCTTGGAAGATGGGGGAAGAGATGTTGTCAAGGGAACGATCAGATAAAAGGGGGAGGGGCCTGCAACTGAGTAACGGGCAGAGAAAGAGACTTAGAAAGGACCCGCCTTAATTGATCAAGTGGTAAAAAGGGAGGGTGGGAAATTTGTACTTTAAGACTTGCAAGGTTCTGTCAATGCAGCCTAACAATAAAGTAGAAGCAGCTCATCGGGTCGTGTTTCCTGTCTGGTTTACCTGGGAGGGCTGACAGCTGCGGAGTCCTGCCTCTTCAAGACTTTGGGACTGTGAGATGGAAGCTGCCCCAAACTGTCAACGGCGGTGGAAGACGAGGCTGGCCGTTGCTGAGCTTCTGCCTGGTGGAAATGATTGTTTTCAACATGCCACTGTCTTGTTTTCAGAAAGAGCTTTGGCTTCAGAGGTTGCCCTCCAATTAAAATAATTGTTTATGAAAACTGCAGCACACACAGTTCAGAGAGGAGTCCACTCCGGTTGGGGGCTATTTGGCGCTGTAACCCTTATTTATAATCAGTGTGGAAAGCAAGTTTGGTCTCAGGAGGACCACGTGTGCGTCTCTGGGCATGTGTGTTCAGCCTGACAATGGAGAGAATGATGGAATATTGGAAATCCCTGAGCCAGACAATGTTCTTGAGGGAATCTGGCCTTCACATATCTTCTGGGCTTCTGCTCAAGAAGGTTGGAATCAGCCCACGAAGCCGTTCTGACCTGTCACAAGGCAGAGCGATGGTCAGCCATGGCATAATTAGATCCATGGAGAGCACCTGCAGCTGTACAGCCGATGTCTTGTGTAAATGTGGGACGAATGCCCTTCAAGTGCCCTCTGGATGAAAAATGCAGGAAGGGCAAGACAGTCCCAATCCAGGAATGGAGATGGAAGAACACACTCAAACAACCTCTGTGGCATCCTTCGTGCTGGCTTACTCATAGCTCCTGGGCACAAGACAGAGTTGCCCAAGACTGCAAGTCAAGATTGACTTGACGTGCAAGATCAAGACCCAAAGCAGTTTAGGCAATCCTGGGCGGCTCACAATGCAGTGCTGGCATTGACTGATCATGCTGCCTTTTGGATTTTAGAAGCCCTCCACAACTTTTCAACATTTAACAGGAAAATGCTTGTGTAGAGTTGTGCTTCTGTCCAGATGATGGGTTTTTTTTAGCTGAAGATAAATGTGGGAGCAGAGCCCTAGGAAGATTGAGCACGTTGGCATTTGTATCCAACAGAACACACTATTTCTCTGCAGCAACACCACAGTATGTGTTTACTAGTGTGAATAGCTTAATTTTGAATTAAAATTGGCCTGTGACCTGTTTTTCCTTGCAGATATTTATTCTTGGTATTGCTCGTGGTTTTGGATGCAAGTCTCCTCAATAACGCCTAAAGATCCTTAAGCTTCAACTGCATTTAACAGCTAAAATGCTACATGTGTTGATGCTGTTTTTAAAAAAACTATATCCTCTAAGACATGAAGCAACAAAAGCAACATTTTAAAGAAGGCTGCAGACATATTACGTTGTGGGAAAAATGCCCACTTAAGTAAGGAACCAAAGCATTTGGAGACAGATGCAACGAAGCGCCTTTTCTGGGCACACGCAACCACAGTGATCACGGGGCTCTTTGCCACGGGAACGCAGAAGCCCCCCGAAGCTCACCAGGTTACAGGCTATATACGCTCTGAAACGATACACAGAACGTACAAAGCCGTATAAATGATAACGCCGCCTTCACTGCAGGAATGTGGAGCTGATAACGACAACGTGGGGTGACCTTCCCACGGGCTGACCCAGCACCTCTTCCTTCTGCTCTTCTAAGGAGGCGCCAAGCCCGCCCTTTCTACTGATGCCAGCACCTTCTCACATACACAGTGCCCTTTATTGTGCCCATGTCTTGACTCCCCGCACACCACGGGAAAGGCAGCCACCTGGTTTTCGTTATCTGCCTCCTTCCCCTCCAGGCTCATCAGGCAGTTTCAGTTTGCCTGCCCTGCCTAAGTTGCTCTGCAGCATCGTATATGCCAGGACACAATATTATCTCCCCCCGACCCCCCAAATTAGGTAAAACTCTCTCTACATACAGTATGATTGGAGGACAGAGAGGGAGAGGAAATTGTCCAGAAGCAGAAAATGCAGCAAGTCCAACATTATTTTGTGCTGCTCTAAGGATGAATCTACTTGGAGCAATGAGGAACTTTATCCAGACCAAAAGTACCCCTTGATTGAATTTCAGAATTAATTCGTTTCCATGGGGAATGAGTTCTTGTACAGACTGAACTAAAACCAGCTTTCCCTATTATGACTCACCACTGGCCAAAGGGTTTCTCTTGGTTTCTATGATGTTTCTCGTCCTATTTGCCAGTCGGTCAGTATTTGCCTCGAGACGCTGTGACTGGACTGATGACCAGGGTTTCAGGGTGGCTGTGATGAAAGCTGCAGTTGGAAATCCAGTCTGCTCCCAGTGGCAACAATTGCCGAGCAGCTGAAAATCCATTAGGGCCCCATCCTTGAGTTAGAGATGTCTGAGCTTTTTATTGGACGGGTTTTGCGCTGTGATATCAGGGACCTATTTTCTTAAAGGTCATCTGTGTTTATCTCATCAGGGAAAGCTTTCTCACAGTGTCTCCAGCCAAGTTGCTCTCAAAATGGGCAGCTTGCAAGCTTCGGAGTTCCCTCCACCCCCTTCTCAGGATCTGTGGATTTATTCCACATTTGATCAATTTGAGATTTTTGCCCTGGTGCCTTTCTTCAGACTGAGAAAGAAGCTCCTCAGGACCATAAATGATGCAGACACTGTAACTACCTGGCTGTTGGGGTGCAGATGGAAAGGCTGGGTGACTCTCTGCAGTAGCCCACTCTACGCCAAGCCCGCTGCTCCCTCCGGTCCAGCCAAGGGGTCCTCGCTAATCCAGCATCACGTGCTGAAGCAGCATTCAGATAGTTCTAGGGAATCCACCAAATGGGGCAGGAGAAACTGGCAACTTCTGTAGTTTGCCAAATTCTCTGGAACTGAGTAGTATATTGCCTTGGAACAAGGAAGCTTAAGATAGCCCTCACGTTGCAGTAAAAGGCTTGGGAGCTGCCTAGATTAAAACATATTAATTCTCAGCTCTATGGAGGGTGGTTCCTCACCATATAAAAATTCTCTTGGTTGAAAACTCGCACTGTTGGTCTGTAACTTGGGCACAGGTAAATGTAACTTCCAGTTCTGAGAACTCAAAAATAAAGAACCAGCGACATAGTTGCTCCGGATGTGAATCCTCCTCCTCCTCCTCCTCCTCCATTTCCCCCCTTCCCTCCCTCCCGTTCCAAGGCTGTGTGTAGTCCTTTAAAAACCCTGGTGTTGCTCAAGTTTACTTAATGTTGAGATTTGATCAAGTCTTGATGCGGGCCCAGGACTAATGCCATATTCAGTGGCCACTTGGACCTCTGGTTGGCTGGGGGCTGGCAGTGACATGCTGAGATGCTCCACCCCAAATGAATGAAGGATGTCAGATCTTTGGTTTGCATTGTGCATGCATCTGTCTGTCTGTCTGTCTGTCTGTCTGTCTCATCTCAGACCTTGGCTTGCATAGTGGAAATCTTAATTCAGAGCACAGAGCATGGCACGTCTCTGCTATGTTTAGCTTTTGCTTCTGTGCAGTGAGAGGGGAGGGTGTGAGGAAGTAAGACAGCGACGCAGCCCCTCTTCCCCAAGAGGCAGTAAACACTGCCCGTGGAAACTATTTTTAAGATTTGTGTGGGCAATCGGAGAGCCTGCAAAGCGCAGATCGCTGGCAGAAGAGGATTCAATTTCCTTGGGCAAAATCCAGGCGGGGAGAACAGATGCAAGGAGACCAGATGCATTCTGTCAACATCTCATTTTCGAGGGATCACCTTGCCGAAGGTTTTCCTTTTGTTTATGCTGCAACTCTAAATATTGGCTGAGGGTGCCCGATTCCTGGCTGTTTTTATTTTGGGAATTCAGAGGAGCAGAAAAAGGTAAAAGGTAAATTGCAACCCGGAAGCAGCTTCCTGAATGGAAAAGAGGGCCAAGGAGAGAAGCGACCTTTGCATCCATGAACAATTTAGGTGGCACTTTTCATGGGACTTTTTTTAGGTGGCACTTTCCCCAACAGCTTTGGACAAGGTTCAAATCCTGCTTAGGTAAACAGTTCACTGGGTGATTTTGGAACAGTTCATGTTCTCTTTTTCTTTCTGCCTAGCCATTCGTTGAAGACAAACTGAGACAATGCTTTTCAACAAGCCCTAAAAAGGGTCCCGAGCTTTACAGTATTTAAATTATGCAATGTATCCCACCTTAGATGCAGGACGAAAAGAATGACATGCGTTAATATGGCACTTTCACATGGCAAGTTAGCAAAAGAGGAACTCTTGGGATCCTGGTCTGGTTCAGTTTCTTGAGCTGCTCGACTTCGTTCTTTGTATGCTTACTCAGAAGTAAAACCGAGGAGAACAAATCTCAGTATTTAGGGCTTGTGCTGGAGGTGCGGCCATAAGTAACTCTCAGTTGATCTGCAATCTTCTGGGCGACAAAACTTGGCTAGATAATGCCCTGCAGGGCATAAAAGAGTCTGGCTTTTTCTCTGCCGGACCCAAGGGGAAACGCCTGGCGCAAAGAAGGGAGCATAAATAAGCTTCATCTGGAGCTAGAGCCGGCTGGCAGGATCTGTCAACCACAGACCAAGCCACGTGTTGCCACGTTGCACAGAATCTGTGTCTGTAGGGAAAAAGCCATCCCGCCTTGCTTTCATCACAATGACTGGATCATCAAAGTGCTTTTAAATGATAAGAAGATGCCAAGAACTGAAGGCAGCCCATGTATTGTGCTTAAAAGATGGGGAACCAGGATTACAAAACCAATATATGCTAAAGAGAAACAGTCCTGCACGCTGAGGAAGGGAGATGTCAACTTTCTGCCCGGGTTGATTAATTTCCTCATATGTCAGCCTTTCTGGGGCTATGATGCCTCTCATTCGCAGCCAGCCTGGTCATTGGGCACACTGACTAGAAATAAAAAACTTTTGGGCTCCAACGCATTTGCAGAGCACCAGGTTGGAGAAGGCTACAATCAACATTGCGCCTGGTAATTTCTTCCAGAATACGGAGAGAGTTTTCCCTTCCTTCCTTCCTTCCTTCCTTCCTTCCTTCCTTCCTTCCTTCCTTCCTTCCTTCCTTCCTTCCTTCCTTCCTTCCCCTTGCAGCATTTCCATCTCCTCCTCCTTTGAGGCATCCGTCCTCAAACCATTTCCCACAAAATCTTTGCTTTCACATTTCAATCTCTGTTCACAACTTGAAACACGTCCCAGGGACCTTCTCTTCAAAAGAGGCCTGCTTTGACTTGGACAGCTCCTGAATCTGTGCAAGTTAATTCAGTTTATGTAGGGTTTCACCAAACTGGATGCCCCGCCCTAAGATAAACCCATTCTGTGCTGAGATATTGAGACAATGATTAGGATTCTATTTATTATTTAAATGTGTATCACCGCCCATCTCCTCCACACCTGGGGACTCCATTGCTACCAATTTAGTTCCTAGGCATAGTTTACAAATGCTTCCTTTTCCTTGACCCTATTTCAAATTCTGCCTGTCCTCCTATTCAGACTTTCGATTTAGTAGCCCATGTCCTCTAATGCTTTTCAACAAACTCTTCATTACAAAGATTGCTGGTTCCTCTGCAGTAGGTTTGAAGGTGACAAATCACAGTCTGGCGGGTGACGAAGTGCAGCGAAAGAGGCTGCAGACCCACCGTGGCTTGGATCCAAGTTAATAAAGAGTGCACTGGGGACTTTAAAGGTAATCCTCCTTAATGAACATTTTTACTTAACACTGATATATTTCTGCTATTATACCTCCAAATGTCACTCCATCTGAAACAAATGCAGTTTAAGCTCCAGAGTGCTTTATGAGTTTCCATAAATAGAAAGCCCCAGACAGCAGGGCTTGCGGTGGGTTGCATCCTTCCCAAGAAGATGGCATTAAATGTCTATATTTTTTAAATCTCAGTTTCCTACTTCCAAAACTACAGTTCAGGGAGACGCTCTTCTCCAGCAGCATCTTAAAAGTAATGATGCAGTTTGCAGGCGGCTCCATCTTCACCGAGAGGAGGATCTTTGCAGGAAGACCATCATGGGAAGAGTGAGGATCAAATGGAGGTAACTTTTAAAAAATCTGCCATAGTATCAATTACTTATTTGTCTTCTCCTTAGGCATTGGAGGTAAGTCTGTGGCAGCAGCAGCAGCCCCAGTTACCAGGTTTCTGCACCAGATGAACATTAGAGCTCTTAACGTAACGGGGAGAAGAGGATTCATTTTGACGGGGCCTTTACTCGCTGGGTCACCTCTGCCCCTCATCCATCCAGGAGAGACAAAACCGTATTTCTTGCCCTGAGTGCAGAGGCCAGAATTGCTCTCCTGCCCCCCCCCTTTGAGTGCAAACTGTTTCTCCCTGTCTGAGATCATTTTCTGCAGCACTGCCTCCTTCCCAGCTAAAATCCCAGGGTCTAATTTTACAGAGAATTGGAGAATGTCTAGCTGGCAGCGCTTAGACCCCTTATAACTCTGTGGACATTACGGGGCTAAGAGGATGTTAGACAAGAGTGGCTGGGTTGACATATTTACAGTATAAAAATGAGCCACTCTGTGGAAAAGCATCTGGTTTGCCCCCGCTTCTCTTCCCTTGCACTGCTGGCTCCCAAATTCTAATAAGATCCCTTTGCTTATTAATGTAAAACAACAGTGTGACTCCACAGCCTGCAGCATCTCTTCAGTGATTCACATCTAATGGAGCCGTTTCTCTGCAACAAATGAGATGGATTATTCGAGAGCTGGTTTCCAGGTTGGAGACGCCCCCCAAAGTGGGGTGATCTGGAGCCAGGGCAGCTGGAGGTGATGATCCCCCTCCCTCAGGCCCCCATCTCCATCCTTTCCCTTTCTGCCAGCCAGGCAATAAAGGTTTCTGATCGATCTACTTTACACAACGGAGAGGAAATGTTTTACCAATCAGGCTGTTTTCAGACATAAACAAAGCCATCTGCTCTATTTGGAAGTCTGGCAAAATGCTTGTTTCCTCCTCGTGAGGAAGGGAGAGCTTCGGCGGCTGTGGGGTGGCGGTGTCTTTTCTTCGCTCCCCTCACAAGGTAAGGGTGGTGTCGAAGCCGGTGCTGTGGGCGGAGGGGAATTGGCCAAGATGTTGCCCCATTAGGGGCCCACAGCACATCCCTGAAGGCTCCTGGCCCTGCGCTGTGGATCACCAGCTCTTGGGAAGTGAGAGAGCCGGGAGAAGAGGAGTTGAACATGGCCTTGACGGGACCCAGGAGGAAGGGGTGAGCAAAGGGGCCGGCAAGATCGATAAGAAGGTGGGTCTGCTGCACCTGGTGGGGGTGGGTGGGTGGGTGGGAATAAAACCCTCTTGTCCAAGACTGAAAATGACCCTGGCACCCTCCTTCCTTTGCCCATCCAAAATGTCTCAGTGGAATCCGCAACTTGGTGGCTTAACCCCAAATGGAAAGGCAACCCTTTGCTTTATCCTTCCTCGAAAGGTCTAGGAGACACCTGTCCCAGAGACCGCGTCCGCAAAACAGCTGAAGCTCGAGGCCCCAAATTCATTAAGAAGAGGCGTCTTTGGCTAAGGACAGTGGACAGTGGCTGACCTACCAACCAACTGGGGTGTGTGAGAATCGTCCGCAGTTCCCACAGGACGCGGCGTGGATGGGGTGCTTCTGTTCTGGACCTTGGCCCCTTGGGTGCCTGAGCAGAGGAAAGGACCCATTTTTACCCCCTTTGAGCATCTGCCCACCAGCCAGATTATTTTCTCTGCGCCACATGGTTTAAGCTGGTGGGCAAGGCAGCATAATTTTTATTTGGTTCCTCCTAACGGTAGCTCAGTCAGGCTGACTGTTCATGCCCATTTTACACCTGGGAAGTCAGAAGTAAACAAAAGGGGTGCCTTATTGTACCCAGGAGAGAAGAGCGAGGCGCTGGGTTCCTTTCTGACATAACCTCTGGGTAAAGCTGCAGTTGGACCGTTGGACTAGGCCTCCTTCTGTATATATATATATGTGTGTGTGTGTATATATATATATATATATATATATATATATATATATATATGAATATATATATAGTGAATTGCTGCTAGCCGCCCAGGGTTGTGTATTTAACATGGGCGGCCATCTACCTTCTCCCACTAAATAAATAAATATTCTTTCCACCCCAAAGTCCAAGTTCAAGCCATGGCATTTTGGGCTAATGTGGTCAGGGAACAAGGATGGAAGAAGGGTTCTTTTGCCCAAGGTCTTGGAGGAAAGGAACCCTGTGCCCACGGGCAGAGAGACTTGGGACCACGGGCTGTGCAGAGCAAAAGTGTATGCGGCATGTAAAGTCTGGCTTGTGGGAACCCAGAAAATTGTATCTTAGCCGCCCAGAGTCACAAGGTTGAGATGGGCAGCCATGTAAATAGAAATAAGTAAAGTGTAAAGTAAAACCAAATAAATCTTATTCATCAGCAAAGCAAACGTAGCACCTCCTTTAACTAATCCTTGGATGTTTTCAGGGCCTGGATTTTCCTGGAGCATCTAATCTTGAACCCCCTGGGATGTGGGTGAATCTGGGACAGTTCAGAGTCAGCCTCATTTTACACTTCTTTAATCTGCCCTTGTATCGCCTACTCTCAATGACTAATGAGGTATTTTCATAATTTTACTCTGCTTCCAAATGAACTGTAGTGCAGAATCCATCACATGTGTGTGCGTGCACATGTGTGTTTGTGTAAGGGGAGCTTTTTGGGGCACCCCCAGGAAATTGCCCCTTTTTGTTCCACAGCTGCTGCAGGGTGCAAACTTTCTTCTTGCCAAGGAAGGCAACCCTTTTCTCTTGGGGTTCCCAAAACGATGATGCTCAAGAGCAGTGTTTCTCAACCTTGGCAACTTTAAGATGTGTGGACTTCAACTCCCAGAATTCCCCAGCCAGTCATGGGGGTTGTTTGGTGCTCTCAGTTACACTCTGTTGTGATTTGTTATCTGTCCCTTGTTGGGACTTTTCCTTTAGCGCACTCTGGTTACCAAAGAATTAACAGGGATTGTCTTTGCCTAAGGACTAACAACCGGACTGGGCATAACACTTTGTGAAAAGAGCTGATTTTGTCCTCCACCAGATGCCCTCGGATCCCGCTGGATTGGATTACGGCTCCCATCTTCCTTTTCAGCAAGGGCCCTGCCCGTGGTGGCTTGGGAGGTTGAGAGCTGGGGCAACCAATGGCTGGTGAACGGCATCCCGTTTGGTGGATGTAATATTCTGCAATCTCTTGGAAGAGAAACATTGTCTCTTCTTCCAAGAAAAAGACTATTTTCTGAAAGCAATCACAAGGTTCAGAAGATTCAAGACAGATTCAGGCACATGAGGAGTTTTTGTCAGGGTAGCAGAACTGACGCTCCAGTTACGTTTTATAGTTGTTTATTTTGTATTGTGCTTTCCTGTGGTGCCAGCCACCCAGAGTCACTCTGGCAAGAGGGGCAGCCGTATAAACCAAATAAGTAAGTAAATTACATCCCAAGAGTGCCTGGAGAACCTTAGACATGAGCTACTTCTGCGGAAGGCAGCTGTGAATGGATCTGAACACAGCGCGGTTGCCATCACCGTTCGACTTTAAATTCCTAGCTGGCCCCAAAATACAACGTGAAATGCAAAGAATGTGCATAGACTAAGACTTCCCTAGAATGAAATAGACAGTGTTTTGCAGAATAGATTAGCCGAGTATCTTAGAAACATGTCAGGCTCTATTCATTGGCGCAGAGTTTCAAAAATAGGCAGGTAAATTGCTTATATTTATTCCTTCTAGCCTTCCGTTCTCTTTGTCTTCCTCCTGCTACTGCGTGACAGAAACCGCTTCAACAATCTGGGGTGACGGGGCCCTTTGGAGAGGAGGGTACTTCTGGGTCTGTTGGCATCACCGTGCAGTCCCCAACTCATTACCAAGAATATATTGCTGATGAACAGAAGACAACGCCGAGTAGTTTTCTCTCGCCCGTTTGTTGCTTCGTGGGTAGAATTCCAGCACCAGACATTCAGGAGGGAACGCAGCCGTTGCCTTTATCTTTCTCGGAAAGTGCCCGCGGCTTGTGCGAAGGCCCCCAGATCGCAATAACAGTTTGACATGAATTGGCCTTCAGACTACCATATTTAATACTAATTACATGGCAAACTTCCCACTGGTGGAAACTCTCTGGAAGAGGGTTCTTCATTCATCTGCTGTTTGCCTCCAGCGGGAGATGAAAAGATTCAGCAGTTATCAGGAGCTGATGCCGGCAGGGATGGGTCGCTGGTTCATCTTCCCAGGCAGCAACCTCGGTGAGGGAGGGGTTTGGGAGGACTTTCTCACTGTGGCTCTTCACTCTTCTTCCTGCTTCAGGTGGTAACAAGGGCATGGTCTTCCAGATCCCCCCCCCCCTCTATTTCCCCACACAACGACCCTCTGAAGTAGGTTGGGTTGAAAGAGAGTGACTGGACAAAGCTTTTTGTCGTTGACGTTGTTGCTGCTGCGGGGGCAGAAGAGCTGCTGTTCGTATCTTGGAAGGAAAGACTCCCTTGAAGAGGTGGCCCATCAGTGCAGCTGGATGGGAAGTAGGTGCTGAAGAGGCTGAGCTATTTACTGCAGGAGTTGTGGAATCCAACCTGTGACGCACTGGCGCCCTGGAAGTGTCAGGCCGAAAGGCATCCCCCTGCAAACGTGGGCGCCAGCTAGAGGTGAGTCCCTCCTTAAGACGGGCAAAGCGGACCGAAAATTACATCTCTTCTTTCTTCCCTACAACATGTACACAATCTCCTTTGTTCTTCTAGAGCAGGGGTCCCCAACCCCCCGGGCCACGGACCGGTACCAGTCCGTGGCCTGTTAGGAACCGGGCCGCACAGCAGGAGGTGAGCGGTGGGCGAGCGAGCGAAGCTTCATCTGTATTTACAGCCGCTCCCCATCGCTCGCATTACCGCCAGAGCTCCGCCTCCTGTCAGATCAGCGGCGGCATTAGATTCTCATAGGAGCGTGAACCCTACTGTAAACTGCGCATGCGAGGGATCTAGGTTGCGCGCTCCTTATGAGAAGTCAGAATCTGACACTTACTTTAGTCTGCGCGTGGCCCGCCCATTATTTTATTTACCACTTCCGATGGTTTCATCCTGAAACCATCCCCCCTCCTCCCCGGTCCGTGGAAAAATTGTCTTCCATGAAACCGGTCCCTGGTGCCAAAAAGGGTTAGGGTTAAATATATTCAGAGCCATCAACCCTGACTCTTACAGACTGCAGTGCATGGATTCACACAGCACGCAGAGACAAAAAGAAAGGAACAAGCCATGTGATAACTCAGTGCTGTGAAACTAGGTCTTTGGGTCCGCTTTGGAAGATGCACCTGCAGGAAAGAGGCCACTTTTGGGGTACAAAAGGGGCCAATTCAGCCCTGCACACACCGACGCGGCACTTCCGCGGCCCGAGATAATTCCCGCTGGCCTGCAAAGTCCTCGGTGTGACCCCCCGCTAGCCAACATGCAGACGTCCCAGCGCTGTTCTTTCAGTCAAGCCGTATCTTGGGGTGTATCGATTATCCTTCCTTGTCGCGGGCTCAGCTGTATCTGCAGAGAGAGAATTGGAGGATAAAGCAGGGAAGCTTTCCTCATTCTTGTTGTAGCAGGTAAGGATTTACTTGGCTCTGAATATATTTAAAGATCAGAAGAAAGCCTTGGGCATTTGTCAGTCAAATGAACTCTGGAAATTGCTGCCACTTTACAACCCTCGCTTTCTTGGAAAGGACCAGAAGGAAAAGCTTTGGGACTGGTCGCCTGAAAGCGCAGCATTTTTCACCCAAGGCAGAGGACGTGGGATTGCGTTTCTTGGTTCCTGGAAGGGACCGCCGGAGCAAAAGAGTGATGGGTTTTCAGAAGCATTTCTTCATTGCGCTCTTCCTTCCAAGGGCTCAGACGGCTACATACGGTTCCCTCGCCCAGTTTAGCATCATAACTCTGCAGTGTAGGTTCAGCTGAAAGATATTGGCCAGGTTCTCACATTGCACAAAGCTGTGGTTATTGACCAAGCCATGATTGGTTTACACAGCACGCTAAGCAGTTGTGGAGAGGGTTGCACCATGTGTTAAATCAAAAACAACACACCACATTATGGTATAATCTGCTTGGGTGCATACAGCATGCCAAGCCATGGGTTGGCTAGCGTGGTTAATCTGTGGCTTGCTGTGGTGTGCTAACCCAACCACTGCGACGAGTTAATAGCCCGGTGTATTCAATGAACTCAGGAAATTGATTTAATTATCAAATAATGGGTTAGCTGTATGAACTGGCCATCACGTGATATCGTCATGAAGGGTGCTTGGGTTTGTACGCTGTGTGAGCTCAGCCACTGTGTATTTTTAACCGTGGTTACTGGACTAGCATATGGTGGTGCCTGAATGCAGCCTCTTTGTGGCTTTTCTGCCACAGGGTAGCACAGCGGCTATTTTTCTGGGAAGAATCCCCAGCTTTCCCACCTTGGTGTGGGGGCCTCAGGACCAAGGTCCCTGGAGGAAAATTCCTGGCCAGAAGGGACGCTGGTCTCTTCCCCCTTGACCTTCTACGCCTGCCAGCCAGTCAGAAGTAGTCTTACGGTTCCTACATGCACCAGCAGGAGGGGACGCATCTCCGGTGCCAACCAACCAACCACTGCAGATGGCCCAATTCCTCACTGTGGTGGCTCTGCCCCGTGTCACTTCAAGGCACCGTGGACTGTGGTGCCCCCAGAACAGATGGGCAGGTCTCCACTGGCGCATTGGGTGAAACTCTTCTACTGTATGAAGTTCCTATTCCTGAAGGCCAAAGGAATCATACAGTCCTGTAATCCATGCTAAATTAGCCTTGGGCAGCTGTTTTGCTTCCAAGCTAAACTCAGTAACAGCTTTTATCCGAGCTCCATGCATGGACATTAAGCAGTGATTAGATTTAACATCAGCAGTGGTAATTTGCTTTTTCCACCGAGGGCTTGAAGCTGTGAAACGGACAGCCTGCTCTCCTTTAGCAGGGGATTAAAAACTTATTTACCCATGACTTTTAATGTTTGGTTGTAGTTCTTTATATTTTCACTTGCTATATTTTTAAGTAATTGGTTTTAATGGCTGTTTAAGCATATGGTTTATTGTAAGCCACCCAGAGTCATCAAGGGAATGGGGAGCATATATATCTCTTAAGTACAGGGAGTCCTCGTTTAGTGACCACAGCTGGGACCGGCAGCTTGGTTGTTAAGCAAAGTGGTCGCTAAGTGAAACCACGACTGTGCTTACCATCTGACTTCAGCTTTCCTTTGCTTTACAGACCTGCGAAGGTCATAAATGTGAGGATTGATTGCAAGGTTACTTTTTCATTGCTGACGTAATTGTGAATGGTTGCTAAGCGAGGCAGTCACTAAACGAGGACTACCTGTAAATATTGGTCTTGATTTCCTCAAATGGATTTGGATTTATCTGGGTGAATGAACAAATCTAGAATACTTGGACCAGGCTCATATGTTTGTGCTTGCCATGTGAAAGAGATGCCTCCTTTGTATCTCCACCCTAGACCCAAGGCTGCTTTCGAATGTATTAAATGTAATTAAATGTATTTGTTCAACAAAGTATTAAATTAATGAATGAAAATTAATTCCAAGTGTTTAATTAGGACTAAAGTTAATACTAAAATCAAAAAAAGAGAAAGAAAGCTCAGATCACACTGAAGAGGAACTGACAAATTGGGAACATTAGCAAAATATGACGGAGTTTTATCAAATATAGCCCATCTAGATTTAAGATCACACAACCAGAGTACAATTACAAGGATGTGTAATCTACCTTAATCATAGTTGATAACTTGATTTACTTCGTTTTTTATCTCACTGGCTATCAGTCCTCGGACTGCTTTTTCGGTGTCTCTGATCTGTTTCAAAATACCGGTCAGTGCCTGGTACCTCAAAGTAGCTAAAAGCATTACTTGACCTCTAGTGTGGAGAACTGGCCATCTTCCCTCTCTCTGCACTGCCTTTCGCAAATCAGGAGCAGAAAATTCCCTTTCCTCCCTTACAAAATGTGGGCACACATGATGAAATAGCCTTGATAGGAAAGGTAGAACCATACTTCTGTGTTGGCTCTGAAGAGTGCCGACCCAGGAGGAAAAGACTGGGACATGAGCACCATCTCCTTCTTTGGTCAGGGAATGTGCATTCCCCCCCCCCCCCCATATATGGGGAAAGACTGGTCATCATTTAGGAGGGTCCACCTCTTGGTTAACCCGTTATCTCTACTGACATCTTTAATCCCCACTCTTGCTGAGAGAGAAGGGGAATAGCCACCCCAAGGGGATAGAAGGCCTCCCCTCCGCTTGGGAGAAGACCCCCACCCTAGTTCCTAGGCAGCCCCACATCAAGCATCTTCGCCCCAAGAGCCAGCCGGCCGCCGCTGGATCAGGCAGGGCCCCTTCGGGAGCAGGCAGCCCCAGCCCCTTCCTCGGGGCGACGGGGGCAGAGGGGGGTCCAGGCCAACTCACTTGACCGAACCTCCCAAAGGCGTCTCCAGCGCCAGAAGCGGCCCTAACCCTTGGATGCTCTGCTCCGGGGAAAGTCCTCCCCCTGGACCCCCGAAGAGGGGGTCGTCGCAGCCTTGGGCTCAGCTCAGGCGGCACTCGAGGGACGAGAAGCCATTCTTGACTCCGGCAGACAACGCGGATAAACGTCCCTGTCTGTTCAATCTGCCGCTCTTGTAAATGAGCGGATTCGTTCCACAAAAATCTCTTCCAGTCCAGCAATCAGGCGAGCGCCGAGCGGTGCCTTCTCTGCGACTTCCATTAAATGGAGATGCAACTCGGGACTGCGGAAGAGAACAACACAAAGCCGCGGAGCGATTGTTCCCTCGGCCGCTGTGTACAGACAGTCGCGCTCTTTCGGGGCCGGAATGAACCGGGGGGATTCGCGGGGCCCTTCTGGGCTGGGGGGAGCTCGGGTGACGCGGCTGAAAACGGCGAGAGAAGCCGATGGGCTCGGTGCGGATTTGCCAGGGCTGAGGACGGAGCTTGCCCTCTGCGGGATGATGCCCTGGCGGTAGGATTACCCCACAAACGATTGCGGGGAAGGCTTTTCTTTTTTTGGCACCTCCCTGGAGACTGCCTGGACGAGGCCCTGCTGTCTTCTTGGCAAGGTTTTTCAGAAGGGGTTTGCCATTGCCTCCTTCCTAGGGCTGAGAGAGAGTGACTGGCGCAAGGTCACCCAGCCGGCTTTCGTGCCTGAGGCGGGACTAGAACTCTCAGTCTCCTGGTTTGCCATTGCCTCCTTCCTAGGGCTGAGAGAGAGTGACTGGCGCAAGGTCACCCAACCGGCTTTCATGGCTAAGCCGGGACTAGAACTCATGGCCTCCCAGTTTCTAGCCTGGTGCCTTCACCACTACCCCAAACTAGCTCCCTTAAGGGCTTGGAAGTGATTAACAAATATCTAACAAACATTATTCTGGTGTAGGAAATGCATGTAAATCTGCTTTGCCACCTCTGGATGCGCCTCCTCTTTCTGCACTGTGGGGCCTGCAACAGGGCTTAAATGTGGAACCCAGCCCCCCCCCCCCCGGGGGCCAAGCGCCAGCAAGGAAGAATAAGCTGTGGCTGCATTCAGACCAACAGAGCCCTGGTTTGTACAATGCACCCAGTTACAGACTGTTTAATCTTAGTTTATTACATGCAGCACAATTGACTGGGTTTGCACAGCTGTGTAAGGTGGGGTACACATTGACTCCCAGCTTGAGGACCCCTTCCCCCCCAGGATTACACGGCAGGTCAAGAGCCCCAGCCAGACATAGCTGGAAATGGCCCTTTGTGGGAGAATTCAGGAGTTGCCAGGAGTGAAATGGAGGCTGTAGTGTTTGCAAAGTTAGAAACACCCATTTTTTCACTAACCCCCTATGCCTTCAAATACAGGGGGGGGGGGGGGAAAGCTCTGGGAGCCCCTAAGAGCTGCTGATGGTCTGCAAATGACACCTAGATTGCATTGTTGCCATAAACCACCATTTACAAACTCCCATGGCTGGGTTCCTACAACATGCTAAGCCCCAAAGAAGCATTATGGCTTGGAGCATCGCAAGAAGTCATCCAGCCGTCCCCAATCAGCCAAGGGGTCCGAATGGAACAGGAGGCCTAAGGGCCCATCTCCCAGAAAGATTTGCTTTTCAGAGGAAGAAAAAGGATTTATTGGGCTAGATCCCAACTGCGATATTCAAGCTCTTCTGCACTGTAGATTATTTACCAATATACATCTTTTACACATGGTGTTATTACACATCCTTAAGCAATTAAACCTAACTCCAGCAAATAACACCTAAGTCAGGCGCAGAAATGGTTAGTGATACTTTGGCGCTCTTGACATTCTGAGCGCGAGAGGCAGCAGCTGCAACTGGGAGTGGAGCACTGGAGCATTCAGAAGTGTGTGAAGGCAGGTGAAGGCGCGTTTTGCGTAGTGCGCTGCTCTCTAAAAACTCACTGGCACTGGTGTGTGTGTGTGTCTGACTTCGGTCTTTAGCAGCAGCCTGTCCCCGACATCTCGCCCCTGAACCGGAGTTGGGGAACTCACACATTCTGGGCTTGCACGGAGCAGCCGTGCACATCAGGTTGGGCTGAAAGGTAGCGGCCAGCAGACCGCGCTTCTTCGGCGGCATGTCGGCTCGGGGGCGTCCAGCCTCGGGGTCGCGCGGCGCGACGGCCGATTTCCGCCCCTCGAGCTGCACTTGAACGCCTCGGAGCGGACCCGGCCCTGGGATTTCGGGTCAGTTGGCAACCGCCGCGCCTGCGGGGCGCTCGCAGCTCAAGCCGGGGGCGGCGGCTTCACCTGTTGCGCCTCCTCTGCAGGTCGGCTTCGAGCGGCGGCCCCTGCCGGGCCGGGGGCTGGCTGGAGCAGGCGACGCGGCCCCGCTCTCGCCTTCCCGGGGCAGAAGCCGCGGGCGAGGCGCCTTTAAGACGAGCGGAGCCTCGGCGGCAGCCCAGCGTCGCCCCCCCCCTTCCCGGCTGAGCAGCCCTTGCGGGTCACCCGGCGCGGCGCGCAGCTTCAGCCCGGCCCGGCGGGATGGCTGGCCCGAGGCGCCTGGGGCCGCCGCCGCCGCCGCCGCCGCCCCTCGGGAGAAGCGGCGCCGCCGGGACGCAGCAGCCTTGACCCGCCGCCGCCGCCGCCGCCGCCTTCGCCCTGCGGCGCTCGGGAGCCGAGGGGCTGCGCAGCGGGACTGGCGCTCTGGGAGTTGGCAGCGCGGAGGAGCCATGGCCCGGAGCCCCGCCGGAGCCCCGCAGACCCGGGCGCCGCGTCCGCGCGCCGGCCACCCGTCCTGCCAGGTAGGCTGTGCGGAGAGCGCTCCTCGCTCGCTGCGGGTCCCTCGGAGGGAAGGTCGGGCGCTGCGCCGGAGACGGTCGGGGGGGCTCGGGGAGGGAAGGGCTCTGCAGCCTCGGCGGGGCCGGGGGGCGCGCAAGTGGGGGCGAGGCGGCGGCGCCGGCTCCGAGGCGCGCCCTCGTGCCTGCCGGCGGACCGGAGAGGAGGCTGCGGCAGGAGCGGCCGCTTCGACCGTTGCCGCGGCCGCTCCTGCCGTCCCGGGATGTCCGCCCTTCGGGGCCGCCGCTGTCCCACCCGGTGGCC
Organism: Charina bottae; assembly: GCA_023362775.1. Classification (NCBI taxonomy): domain Eukaryota; kingdom Metazoa; phylum Chordata; class Lepidosauria; order Squamata; family Charinaidae; genus Charina; species Charina bottae. Next base: position 21,808,064 of record JALMGJ010000018.1, on the reverse strand, counting down.
GGGCAGCGGGAGCGCTCGAAGTCCTTTGCGGCGGTCGGAGTGGCGCTGGCGGAGCGATCGTGCGCCTCGGCCGGGGCGCGCCGCTGCAGACCTGTGGCTCCTGGAAGGCTCCGCCGGCTGGCTGGCCGCCCCCGGCAGCTGCCTGCTCCCGGCCCCGCCTGTGCGGCCGCGGATCCAGCCGGGCCAGCCCGCAAGACCCCTTTGCCAGGCTTTCCTCCTGGCAAGGGGCCGGGGGCGGTCTCGCGTGGGCGGGAGGGGTCTTAGGTGGCAGCCCCACTTGCTCCCTGGGGTCTCAAGCATTGGCTGCCGGCCTTCTCCCGCAAACGGCTGGGGTTTGCCCGCCGCCCCCCAGGGTTGTGAGAGCAGCCCCTTTGGAAAGGGCTCCGACTTCAGCCGGCCGACTCGGGTCCCTTCCTTCAAAATATTTGTCCCTGGGTTTTCTCCCGCTGCTTGACCCACAAAACGGTGTGCAAACAAGTCGATGTTGTTGATAAACGGGCAGTTAAACGGGGGGAGGGGAGAGATCCTACAGCATCGGAGAAAGGGCTCCTGGATCCCCCCGCCCGCCTGGAGGGCCTTTTGAGAGCAGCCGAGGCCGGTGGGGCAGGGCCCTGCCGGTGCTCCCAGGGAGGGGCCATGAATCCAGGCCGGGTCCTGGCGAGGCGCCTGCCAGCAAAGGCTGGTTTTTCTGCCCTTTGGAGCTGGCTGGCTTGGAGGGTGCGAGGCCAACCCCCCCCCCCCCCGCCCAGCCTTGCCTGGGCAGCTGGCTCTGTGGGGAATCGGGGGTCTTGTGACCTGCACCGGGAGGGTTGCTGCTGCGGGAGGCCTGTCAAGGACGCCGTCCGTCGGTCCTCCTCCCTCCCTCCCGGTGTCTGAACGATTCAGGTCTGTGAGTTGTGCTCCTTGGGCAAAGCCAGGCGTGGCTGGAGGGGGCTGTGCGAGCAGCGGGGCTGGCCTTGGCCATCCTTCTGCCGCCTGCCTGCCTGCCTGCCGTTGGCTCCAGCGGTCCGGCCTGGCCTGGTCGCCAGTTCAGTTGCTGGATGATTGAGCGGAAGCTGAACTTACCTGCCTGTCGAAGGACAGTTTCAACACAAGGGTTCCTCTCACACAACACTGACCAGAAAACTTCCAATGCCTCTGCGAGGGAATGGCCTTTAAAATGCACGAATAACTGAAGCACGACTGTATCAAAATATTATATTCCTGTTTTGATGTGTGTGTGTGTTCCAGAGGTGACTTGGCCGGTTCCCCCACGTGGCCACTCTGATGGACCAGGGAACAATGCAGAGATGCCACCAGTTGCATGTGCAGCCCGTAGGGCTCTCCAAGGCCGGGGGACCACGTGTGTCAGTGTCCTGACCTGCCATAGCTCTGGAAAGGGGAGCTAATACTGCTGGAAGGGGACATAAATGGGGCAAAAAGGCCAGAAGGGGGGTGTGTGTGTGTGGGGGGGCTGCTCACCTTAGCTGCCCTGTTCTCTGATTGTTCCTCTACACACCAAGACTCTTCCTGCATCTGAACTTGTTGATCTCCAAGCCCTTTTATTCTACGATTCTCGGGCCCTCCCACCTTGCTGGTTTATTGGGTATCGATAAAAGGAAGCCAGGATGTTGGTGTAATAAATACAGAGAGTAGCAGGTTTTAAGACATGGTAAATTGAGTGGAGACAGGCTGGAAGAATGTATCAAGTCTGTAGTAGGAAGCAGTGCCTTTTCACACAGGTTCTAGACACCACACTAAGCCATCACGTGGTTTCTTCAGTTTTCACAGAGTGTTGGGCGAGCCCAATCAATTATAGTCCGTAAAGCACAAGAAGGCAAAGCCAGACCATCAATGGTGGGTTGCAGGAACTGGGTGGCGGGGCGGAGTCCTCCAGGCCCGGCCTTCGAAAAGAAGATGCCTTAGAACCGGTGCTGGTAGCCTCCTCAGCTCCCCCTCCCCATTTATGCTTCAGCAGGGTGTGTGTGTGTGTGTGTGTCCCTGTGTGCATGGGCACATTCCAGGCGGAAGAAAGAGATGCTTAAAAAATGACTGTCAATTTTGTGTGTGAGGCATAAGAAATTACTATGCCCAATGTCTCCTGCCGCTGATAAATGATGCGCCCTCCCCCTTTCCTCTATTTAGGAAGAGGCCACATTTATGAGAAATCAAGGTTTGTTCCCATGGGACACCTGGAGGCTTGTGCGGGCATGCTCCACTGGCAGGGAAATTTTGCACGCAGGGTAGGTGTGAACCTCCTTGCCCGGGTGCTCCTACGGGAGAGGGCCACTCGGCTTCTTCTCATCTGGGTTGCTGGCCGGATGTGCAACAGTGGCTGCAGCAGCAGCAGCAGCAGCGAGAGGGAAGGCTCCGTGCAAGGACCAGCCAACCGCCCGCCACCTTGGCACGCTCGGCAGGTGACAACGGCAGCCTGCCTTTGGCGAGCGCTTCTGTTTCCCACAAGAGCAGAGGCGGCTCTGCGAGGAAGGCGGCTCTGGCGATTCGCAGAATGGAGCCAGCCTGCGGCGGGGAACGGGAAGAACGGGGGTCTCGGCATCCGGCGGCTTCCCAGTGGGAGGGTAACCTGACACCGGTTCGCCCTTAAAGCTACCCGAGATGGAAGGCAGTGGCAAGGGTAATCCGATGGGGAGATGTGAAAGCAGCCGAAGGCGGCCACGGCGTGAATCGGATCCCAGGCGCCTCTGATCCCCTGAGGCGGTGACCCCTCCAGCCCCTTTTCTGTGAGGGCAAGCGGGCGCTTTGGTGCTCAGGAGGGTCGAAGACCCTCCCAACTGGGCTTGGCTGATGTGTGCGGCGCGTGGGTTTATCAGTGGCCGGAAGGAGAGGCTGCAGCTTCCGCCTGCAGAGGCCCAGGCGCCCCATTCATTCACGGAGCTTCTTCGAAGGTGAGTCTGGCCGGGCCAGCTGGTTTTTGAGGGTCGGCCAGCAGATGGGTCAAAGGCTGTCCTGAGAAGCTGATGAAGTTTCTCACCAGAAAAATTCTTGAGCAAACTTGGCAGTCAGTGGCTGTGACGAGAGGGTTTGCTACGGATCAGGAACTGAGTGAAGAGAAAGCAGAGAGGTGGAGAAGATGGTTCATTCTCTCAAGGGGTGTGTGTGTGTGTGTGTGTGTCCGTCCGTCCCTCCTGAGGATCTGCACTGGGACAGGAACTGTTTTTAAAATTTTTCTGCAGGATTTGGAGCTCAGGGTGATCGGTGAGGGGACCTTGGGCTGATGGTACCCAAGTATTCTGTCTGGAATGGCTATGAGTTGCAGAATGGTCTTGCCAAATGGGGCGAGAACTGTGACCAAACCCTGAATGATGGACAGCGAGGGGGTGTGGAGAATTCCTAACTTCACATGTGGGTGATGAGGAACTGGCTGGATCGGAGACGGGTTCCACACTGGGGGAAAGGGATGGGAAGGAAAATGCCTAGCTTGGAAGCGCTCCTTTAGACCTTTGAGGTACTGTAACTCCACCTCGGAAAACTGAGTTCATTCATGGCATGTCCATTTTTACTGTGGTTTGGTGAGCAAGCCACATGGTTTGGTTCATAGGCATGATAGTATACCATTAACCATGGTTTGCAAATCATGCTGAGGCAGAACCAAACCAAACTGCACCACATTTTGACCTGATACAATGTATGAACCCAGTTGGACTGTTGGCCCATCTAGTTCAATGTTATTTCCATAGGACTTCCCCAGTTGCTTTGTTAAACTATAATCTTGAGGCAGACCCTGTAAAGGAAAGTCACCTCGCAGCAAAGGGGGAGGCAGGCAGGGGCCTCTACAGGTGGCAGCGTTCTCAGTGCAGCTCCTCCCCGTCCCCGAGAGCCGCCCTGGCCAGGTCTTCTGGGCCTGGAGCTCCGTCCGTCTCACAGCCCCAGGCGCCATCAGGGGCAGGCAGGCGTGGGCAGCGCAATGAAGGCGGGGGGGGGGGGCTTCAGCACGGTTTGCTCCCTCCCCGGAGGAGGCTGGAGAGGACTATCTGGGAGGACTTCCACTTCATTGATTGATTGATTGATTGATTGATTGATTGATCAATCAGAGTTTGTCACTGCCGGTCTCCCTGGAAAGAGGGACTCTCCTCTTCTCCTGCGGGAGGTGCTGCGTCCCTTTGTTAGCAGCTGAGCTGGGTGCCAGCTCGGCTCCATTGGAAAAGGGACTCTCCTGGGTGATCTCTCCTGGCACTGAAACTGGTGGGAGGGAGGGCCCTCCCTCCCCCCCCCCTCTCTGCCACGGGCGCTTCCTGCCCTTGGAAGCCCAGGGGCGTAGAGCAGGGAGCCTTTGATCGCGGAGGCAGGCAGTTTTTCTCTTTTCCTTTTAGATGTATTGGTTGCATAAGGGCTGCTGGATTGTCTGTAGCTTGAATCATGTCAACTGGATTTCTATTTTCTTAGTGGAAACGTTTCGCTCCTTATCCAAGGGGCTTCTTCAGTCTGAGCAAAGTTGGTAAGGGAATCCTAAATATGTTCCTAGGTAGCTGTGTGACCTTACACCTGGGGCTAGGTCATGGTTATATTGAGATGTAATTTTTAAGTCCTTTTATCATCTAATGGAGGGTCGTTAAAAACACCATGCTGCTGTTGAGCTTCTGAAATGGTCTTAATCTTCCTAGGCACAGAAGACAAAGCAGGGAGGAAGATGGGGGAGAGTTTGTGCCTGAGGCCCCCACCTGGATTGTTTTTAAAATAGCTCCAGGATATTAGCATCCTAAGCATCTATAAAGGAGATGGCTATGACTCACGTTGCCATAAATTCTACCAAGGTTTTCAGCAAGTATCCTGGGGAAATTATACAAAACTACAGATTTATTTTCAGGACTCTATTATTTCCATGGGCAGGTTTCGAAGCCAGCTCATGTATTTTGAATGGCTGGGTAGCTTCTTATCGGCTAGCTGGACAGTTTCAGATGAGGTCCCTGAAATCTAATTATAGACTCTACACGGCTGAACGGCCGAGCCGGATACATGTTGCCCATTCCCTCCTGTGTTCTTAAGAGTGTCCCAAAATAATTTGAGTTGACGTTTGGACTCTTAAATGTTCTCACCCCTGTCACAGCACTATTTCAGAGCTGAATATTACAAAATATGTAATGTCTCTGTCTATGAAGGTTCTCAGTCATCCAGGTGGAATTGTCTGTAGCTTGAATCATGTCAACTGGATTTCTATTTTCTCAGTGGAAACGTTTCGCTCCTTATCCAAGGAGCTTCGTCAGTCTGAGCAAAGTTAGTAAGGGAATCCTTAAATATGGATTTTGAGGACATAAATGTTCACATTTTAGACAGAGAAGATAGGTGGTTTGAGAGAGGGGTCAAGGAATCCATTTATGCCAACTTGGAAAATCCTTCCTTGAATAGAGGTGGGGGCCTCAGGCACAATCTTTCCCCTATTTTCCTTCCTGCTTTGTCTTCTGTGCCTAGGAAGATTAAGACCATTTTGCAAGCTCAACAGCAGCATGGTGATCTTAACAATCCTCCTTTGGATGATAAAGGGACTTAGAAATAAACATCTCAAAATAACCATGACCTAGCCTCAGGTGCAAGGTCACACAGCCACCTAGAAACATATTTAAGGATTCCCTTACTAACTTTGCTCAGACTGAAGAAGCTCCTTGGATAAGGAGCGAAACGTTTCCACTGAGAAAATAGAAATCCAGTTGACATGATTCAAGCTACAGGTAATGTCTCTGTGTTCTCCTAAGTGTTCCCCCAACCCTTAAGCCTCCAACTCAACAAATGCAATGGCTCACGCATGATGCTAGGCCATCATACAGGTTTCTTGGTTTTGCTTAGTATCTAGTACAAACCAACCATTGTGATTTATAAACACGGTTTATGGCTTTGTCTGTAGCTTGAATCATGTCAACTGGATTTCTATTTTCTTAATGGAAACGTTTCGCTCCTTATCCAAGGAGCTTCTTCAGTCTGAGCAAAGTTAGTAAGGGAATCCTTAAATATGTTTCTAGGTGGCTGTGTGACCTTTGCGTCGTCCAAACTCAGTCAGAAGCAAGGTGTGTGGACCAGGCCATTCAGTTAGCAACAAGGCTGAATTCACGTAAGCCAAGGTGGCTTGGTGCAAAGTGTGGACCAGGCTCTTGTGTGTGAGAGATGCTCACCCAGACTGGGTTTTCTCTGGAAAGGGCACCCTGGATGTTAGTGCTGGAAAAGTTTTACGCTAGGGACAAGACCCTGAAATGCTTCAGCTGCAGCCATGGCCAGGGCCCTCCATCACACCCCTGGAGGGAGGTTTTCTTAGCCCCGACTCAGTTGAGCATCACTTAGCCAGGTCGTGACTGTTGTTTCTGCTCCCACGCAAGCAGATCCTTGCCTCCTTCCTTCCTCCTTCACTTGGGACGGGAGGGGAGGCAGCCTCGTTTTGCCCCATTCAGCTGAGTCAAGGAAAATGCGCAGTTGGCGCTGGAGCCTCTCCCTGGCAGGGATGTTCAGCCGGTGGGCGCTCTTCTTGACTTTGTAAATCACAGTCAAGTTCGTTCATTCCCCGGCATCCTTTCTTTATATCCTCCGGTGAGCTGTTCATGAAGTATTACATTTTTTTTTAAATGACAATAATGGACCTGATTTCCCTCCCTACCCCTCCCCATGTAATGAAGAAATTGGACTGAAATCTAAATGTGCATTTGCTGTTCTGTTCTTGTTCAGATAACAAAGAAAAACTGCTTTTCTTTTTTAACCAGATTCCCCACAGAAAGTGCCAGTGCTGTAAAATTTATTACCCAATTCCCTAGCAGTTGGGGATCATTAGCTTTTATCCCATCACATAAATGGGGATTGACATTGCCACTATATCTTCTTCCTGCCCATAGATATCTGGCTTTGCCTTTGGGTCTAAAAGTATAATGCATACATTAGTAGGTTTCAGCATGAGCGTTTTCCGTATCCGGTGAAAAGACTGAGCCAATCTTGTAGAAAGAAAGCCAGAGCTCTGGAATATTGTTCCTCCCTTCCAGCAGAAGCCAGGCCTGGATCTCTCCCCCCCCCACCCCCGTTTCCAACTTTAGAAGGCTCCCCTGTTCACCGCTGCCCATGGGAATCTTTGCTGCCCTTGTAAATCTGTGGGTGTTTGTTGGCTGCAGGATGTATGGGAAGAGGGGCACGCTGCTGCCCTCCTACTCATCAGCCGGTTGGCACAAATCTGGCTGTGGGCAACTTCCTCTTGGAGTTGCTGCTTAGGGCCAGCTAGTTGCAATGCTCGCCTTGGCCATCTGGCATCAGCGAGGCAGAGGTAAGGGGCCGTGTGGATGAGGGCCGGGGGTTGCTCTGCCAGGGTTCTACCACAAAGGGAAACCCACCGAGTGAGATTTCCAGGGAGCCTTCCAACCCCGTGGCAGGCGTCTGTGTTTTCTTCTGTGTATCAAACTGTTGCCTCCGTCCATGTGTTTCATTTCCCCTTGTGCTGCATCTGTGTCTGTGTGGGTGCTGGTGTGTGTGTAGTGGGGGGAAGCACAGGGTGGGCTGTACGTGGTCTGCTCTGGGTCACATGACCAGGAAGTCGGAGGGAGGGGGCTTAAAACGGAGCAGTCGGCAACCTTCCAGGTCGCTACCATGTGGGGGGGGGGGTATTTTGGCAATCTTTTTGTTGTGGCTCTGGCTGGATCCAGCCCATTTTGGGCTCAATCTTTCTTTTGCTGGCCACTCTCCAACACCAAATTTGGTCCAGTTCTGTTCTGTTTTTGGAGAGTTATCCTGCGAAGAGGCAGACGGATGCAGAGGCAAGAGTCCCGACACCCTTTAAGGGGGAAAGGAAGGGGATGTCAGAAGGGTTGTGTAGCAAGATCTTCTGTCCCCAGTTAAGGCAGCGGGGTTTGCCTTGTGCCACCACAGTTAAGTGGCATGTGAGTTCAGGTTGCTAATATAACAGTGGATGCCCTTAAAAAAAGTGAGACTCCAAAGTTGGACTGAAAGAAAGCAGGACATTCTAATTAAAAGTTGCATGAAACTATCCAGCCCTCTCCCTCTCACGTTTGGAGATCAAGTGTGTCCTTTGGAGGGATCATGGAACCAGTGGCACAAGATGTGGGTAAGGGAGCCATTCTTTTTCAAAGGCTCAGTGCACCGGCCAAGAATGGAGAAGGCCAGAGGCAGAGAAGGCAGGCAACCCATCTGATGAATTCATTTGGCTTTTTTACCAATTAATGGAGCTCCTCTTCACATAAATTGTTAAAACCTCCTGTTCATAATGATTAAGCAGAGCCTAAAAGCCTAGTATCTTGGGGACAATCAAGCTGATGTAACTGTGTGAACATTATAAATATTCAACATTTCACAGAGCAAATCCCCCATTTAAATAGATTTAAACTGAATTATGACTTGTCTGAAAACTACTAGATTAGTTCCTGTCAAAGTAGTCTTTTGAAATCTAATTCCCTTTTTTCTCCAGGACTTGATGAACATGCAGATGTAGCACAAGCCTTGCAATAAAGTGTGTGTGTGTGGGGGGGGGATCCCAGGTTTACTTTATTTTCGCACAAGGAGATTCATGAAACCAGAGCCTTTGTTCAGGGATGCAGAATGTTTGCAAAGCCACGAAAGCCGCTCTTTAAGGGCTGTTCTCAGACTGGGGGTGGGAGTCAGTTCGGGTGGTAAGGACCTGAAACACCGGGGCTTGGTTGCCACGTGCAGCGGCAGGTCACTCTCGCTTTTTTGTATTCACACGACAGAAAGGGACCTGCAGAGCACTGGATCCAGCCCATGGAGATTTCCAGAGTCTTTCCTGGCAAAAGGAAATCTTCCCCTCTCTCTCCTCTCTCTCTGTGGGGCCTGGTCACCATCTCCCTTAGTTCTCCGGGGGACAGTTTTGCCACTCCTCCTACGCAATGGCCAGTTGGGGCGAAGGTTAGCCTTCAGAAAGCAAATGCTTTGAAGGAAGAATGAGGGCAGAAGTAGGGCACTAGGTGGCTGCTGTTATTTGGCGCACATCCGCGCCCTTTGGCCAACTGGAGACAGCACCAGCTTCTCTGTAAGAGGACTCCATGGGGACACTTGTGTGACCACACAAAACTGTTACGGAGTTAAGAGGGTAAGAGAGACAAGACCAGCCTCTGTGAAAAGTGGTTTATTCATAGCACATGTTTTGGATTTTCTTCCTGGTGCTCCATGACTTCTTACAGGACAGTTCCATCCGCTTCAGCAACGGACCAATACAGGTAGTCCTCGTTTAACAACCATTCATTTAGTGATGGTTTGGACTTACAATGGTGCTGAAAAAAAGTCTTGCAACCGGTCCTCACACAACCGTCACAGCATCCCCGCCCAGAGTCCCTTGCAAGGGAGATGGGCGGGGAATAAATTGAAATAATAAATAAATAAGTAAATAAATAAATAAATAAATAAATCCCCACAGTCACGTGATCACGATTTGGGTGCTTGGCAACTGGTTTGCATTTATGACCATTGCAGCATACCGTGGTCACGTGATCGCCATTTTCGACCTTCCCGGCCGGCTTCTGGCAAGCAAAATCAATGGGGAACCGCATGATTCATTTAATGACCATGTGGTTCACTTAACGCCCACAGTGATTCGCTTAATGACTGCCACAAAAAAGGTTATAAAATCGGGTCAGATTTGCTTAATGACTGCTTTACTTAGCAACTGAAATTCTGGTTCATTATGGGGTGGAGACAATTTACATTTGAGGCTGGCAGTGATGAACTGGCAGGCAACCTCCACCTGAACTGTGGCTGATGAAATGCAATTTAATTTTAAGCTAGGATGATCAGCTAAAAAGATCCCCTTAAATCAACAGTTCAACCAATTTATTATTTTTATAATACCAGCGGCTGCCGCAGCTCCCCACTCAGCTCGGCTCTCCTATGCCTAGTTCAGAACTTGGTCTCTGCCTCATCCTCCAGCAATGGATGGCCCACATTCCTGAGTGAATGTGTAAGTCGCCCCCCGTCCTTCGATTCTGCTGGGTGGACTTGCCTGCGTCTCCCCCGGATGGCGTCTTGGGCCTTCCTTCCTCAAGCAAAACCCACTTCGGTTGCGAGTTTGTGACTAACTTGCTGCTGGAGAGGGTGAGTTGAGGTAACGGAGTAAGCAAGCGTGTGTGAAGTGGGCCCTCAAAACAGTTAAAAGGAACAGTGTGATTGTCCTGGTGCCAGGCTGGAGCTATTGGCAAAAGCTCTCTTCATGAGGTTGGGCTTTCATTCTGGAAGGAAGTAGCACTGAAGCTGAAATCTGCCTAGGGAGAATGTCGTACACTGCCCCTTGCCATTATGTGCTATCTTGGGTTCCGGCTTAATGTCCCAACGTAGCTATCGCACGTTGTAAATATGCCTTATGGATTAGCATGTTGCGTGAACCCAGGCAGTTCTGATTTACTCACGGAAACATGGCTAAGCGAGCCTTTTATGATATATAAATCAAGAGACACTGATTTATACGTTGTGCTTAACCACACTTTGCTTGACACAATTAGCTGTGTTCACACAACGCTCAGGGGCAGAACCAAAGGCATGGCCTCCGTACATTCGCCTGATGTGCTTTGGAAGCACCACGCTGGCTGCAGGCTGCCCTTGGCACGGGCGTGGCCACGATGGAATGCATCGGCTCTCCCTATCGCACCGTCTGTGTGACCGTCTCGATGGCAACAAAGGTTAATAAATAGCTCCTCTTATGAAGAGAAGAATTAATAACATTACCAAAGCGATTGAATCAGATCTGAAGGAGGAGGATGAGTAAATTAAATGCTTTGCTGCTAATGGGTGCCAGATGTCCCTGGGAACAGTCAATTCTGATGATGCTCAGGATTCTGCGAATTCCAAATTAGTGATGTGGCCGAATAATCCAAGCGGTATATCGGATCGGTCTGTGAATATATGTTAGTCCAGCCTCTAGCGGGGGGTGGGGGGGGTGCGTGGGACAGGTACGGAGGCAGCAAGGTTAGGGCAGGAGAGGATGGCTCCCAGGGATTGGAGCAAATGTGGGGAGGGGGGGATGCAGCAAGAAACAGTGATTTTTCTCTTCCATGTAATTTGTTTGAACTTGGACAAGATACTTTGTCACTGGCTGATCTTCCCGACTCCTGTCTTGTCTTGTTTATTCAGCAAATTCTGTAAAGCCAGGATGCCTTTATTGATTCCCGCACACTAGAGTTGTGTGATGTCAAGAGTATAAAAGTCAGAATGATGAAGATAGGAGGAGTTATCAGGAGAAGAAGTGGGTGCTGCGGAGATTTCATAAGGAGCCGTCAACAGAGAGCAAAGACAGAGAGGACACTTGGGGGGAGATGGGGAAGCCCCTGAACTGCTTCCTCTCCTTGCCCGTTGATGCTTGAAGGGCGACAAGGCACCCAACAGCTCAGCCTTAAGAAGGGACCATGGCGGAGAGGGCAGTCGATGTTGGAGAGTGTGTTTCCTTGCACACGCAGAGTATCAGAAAGCGATCAGCACCAGAGACCAGTCATTTAGTAACTTAGTTGCAGTTATTTTTGTTACTCATATAAACAGATATTTACAGTTCTCTTCCAGATCCCTGGAAGTGCCACAAAATCACATACCAGAAGTAGTAAGCAAGCGAACAGGAGTAAATGGAAAGAAGCAGGCAGGCAAGCAGGCAGGAAGGCAGGGTGGGACAGGCCGGCAGGCTCCTTTATACTCTTCAGCCTGGATCACCTGCTGCCTGACCTTTCAAAGTTTGTAGGTGATTACCTAATAAGGCTATATTGCTGTGACTTACTCCTCAAAAGAATAATACACCAACAGTCGAGAGGTAATGCTCCTGTCCTATGTCCTGAATCAAAAGTAGTGTCCTTTGCATGCCAGGGGTGGGGAGCAATAGTGAGGGAGATGGGCGGTAATAATAAAATAATAAAATAAAATAAAATATTAAAATGAAATAATAATAAAGTCCTTGCAAGGGAGATGGGTGGTAATATAAATATGATGAATAAATAAATAGTGGCAGAGGCTCTTGATCTCCAGTCAGTATTTTTGAAACCCTGAGAGCTGGACTAGAGGGACGCTGCTTGACCCAGTCTCGGCGCCCTACCTCTATCCTTACAAATGCAGTAGATGGCCTTCAACACCTGGATGGCATATTAAGAGGCTGCTCACCCAAATGCCCAGGAGGAATGCCTGTCGCTTTCTGTTCCAACAACACTACAAGGTTGGGGGAGTGAGGGAGGTCAGTTGGCATGGGATTGCTCACAGGCTGTGTTCAAGCAACATGTGCAACTAGGAATGGATGTAGCTGGGTACTTTGTGGTTCAGAGTGCTGTAGAAAACCTGACACTTACCTTATGTGGTGTGAATTAGACCATCATGTGAAGCTGTAGTGAGGTCCATCAGTTAGGGTATGTGCTGGCTGGAGAATTCTAGGATTGCAGTCCCCAGCATTGAGAGGCGGTAATGTCCAGGATGCTTGCTTTTGGACATTTCTGCTCTACCCTAGGAGAGTTTTGTTCTTTCGGAGCCATGTTCTTAAGCCTCACAGGATGATTTTCAGGACCAAATACTTGTGGGTCTTCCCTTGAGGCTTATGAGCGGTCCTGGAAGAACAGCTGCTGTTGCAGGAGGCAAGGAAGTTACCCTTTTGCTTGGACAGGATGGTTTGGTCAATGCATGGCCATAGCATGGTGAACCTTCTTTCTGAAAGGTCTGTGTGGCATGCTTCGTTCTTTAACGTGTTAGAATAATCTGATGAAAGTACCTGAGCAGAGATTCGAATTGGAACAGCCTGGGCCTTTTGCAGATTCATTTCTAGAGTCCAAACTGGCACGGAGATAATTGGCCTAAGAGAGTATTTTGAGTTCTTTCTTCATCTTTGCCACTCCGGGGTTCTGTAACCTACAAGCCATAGAGTATTCAGGTCTTTTGGGCGTAAATACTACTACTATTAGTACTACTACTAATCTCCAATAGTGGCTCAATCAATGAGAGTAAACCTTTCCTAGACCTTAGGACAAGCTGGCTTCACTCAGTGGTCCTAAAGTCAGTGAGAGCTAGTGACATCCGGAGAACATCAGCTCTGCATTGTAGGTGCAGACCAGGTTGGGCTAATTATTATTATTCTTTGGCTTCTCTCAAAGCAGGACCCCAACCTCTGTTTGGCAGCCTGGGTAATGGCCATGGGAGGGCTCAATAAACTGTTAGGAACCACTGTGAGGATTGCTTTGCAAATGAAAAGCAGGCAGTTTCAGCAGTATAAAAGGACTTGGGGCATCTTTTGAGAGCTGGGCTGTGCTCTGAAAAAGTCCTCAGAGGAGGAGCACCACGGGCAGCTCTTTTGTTGCAAGGCCTTGCAGGAGACTGCACATTATTGGCCTGGTTTGTGGTGAAGCCCTAGTAGCATTGGGGGGGGGGGGCAGAGCGGGGAGAATCACACTTTATCTTTCCCCAATGAAAATATAGGATGTATTGAAAAACAAAAACATGATTGGGCTTATGCATAATGCTAAGCTATAGTGTGGTTTGTTTGATTGGGGCTTGAATGTTGTAGGAAGCCAGATGTAGTGGTTTATAAATCACAGTTCATGTCCTATTCTTATGGTTCATTCAAAAATCAGTGGTTTAGAAAACCTCCATGGTTCAGCACACGTGCAAGGACAACTAATATGCTCTGAATTAGAATCTTCCTTTTTAGGGAGCCAATGTGGGATGAATGTGGAGGAGTGAGACATTCCACATTTTTTCCTCAGCTTGTCAGGGATGTTTCCCTTGATTAAGACGTCGGAGAATTAATCAGTCTTCCTTTCCAGGATCAGATGAAGTTTAGAAATAAATATTTTATAGGAAATAGATTTTCTCTTTTTTGTCTCTTAATTGGTGTGAGAAGGTATGGCTCCTGGCCAGAAGATCAAAGTATGTAAGTGACTTGGATTGCAGCTGCTGATGTGTTCCTGCTGCAGATTAAAATGGGTCTCCTCAATGGATTGCTTTCAACAGCTTCCCTGATATCGTGTCTTCCAGATGGGTTGGATTTTAACTCCCATAATTCCCACCAAAGGCCATTCTGGTTGGAAATTATGGGAGTTGAAATCTGAAGGTATTGGAAGGGCATCTGGTTTAGGAAAGGATGATTCATGAAAGTGGAATAGGTCCCTTTTTAGGGACATCCCTCATGCCCTAATTTACGCTGTAGAAGGCGGATTCTGAGCACCATCTCCCAGCCACATGTTTTGAAGCAATTTTTACACCTACACATGCCAGAGAATGTCATTTGCAAATTGTGGGTGTATAACATCTGGATTTTAAAAGTTGCCACCAGAGGCCAAGGATTTGGGGAGAGAAAGCTCTGAACCCAGCAACTGATGGCTTTGATCTCTTCTCTCTCTGCCTCTCCTCTGCAGGACCCCACCATTTCTCTGGCTGAAACCAGGGACCGCTCTTGGCTTTGCTGGAGATTGATCAGTTTCAGTTCTCATGGCACCTCACAAGTCATGTGCTGTTTTTTGGGTCACTTTGACTGAGCGAATGAATTGTTCCCTGTCCCTCATGATGACAGGGGTGCTGTCCTATGGGGCGCCTAACCTTCATGCTGTTCAATATTTTAATTACACTTGCAAGTATGGTGACCTTGTTAGATTTTGGAGGGATGGGAAGGGACCAGTGTTTCCCCAGAGGCAATAAATTATAGCTTCAACAGTTTGGGAAATGCTATGCTAATCCCAGTAGAAATCTCTTCTTGTATAGACTCATGAACAACAAATGCACAGTTGTGAGCTATAGGCACAAAACCTCCTGACATTTATGAGAACACTTCTTTCAAGACCATTTGTAAGAAATAACACTTCAGAATACTGTACTAACCTGCCCAATTATAGCAGAGCCTCAGAATGCACAAAACCAGAAAGGCCAACAAGAATAGACACTCTTCCAACATAGCTTCTGGGAAAAATAGAACTCAGCAAGATTTCTAGGAAGGGCCTTCTCTGCCTATTGCAAGTGAAGAGTCAGTCGGGCAGCAGATTTTCTGGAGGCGATTTCAAGGCCTGGAGAGGGTCTCAGGGTTGCAACAGCCTTCAGATGATGTGGTGCTTCTAGGTCATTCAGAGGGATTTTGCGCATACTGTCTGGACAGGGTGCACAGACTGGTTGGTCATGCGAATAAAACTGAAACACGCAAACCACCTATTGATTGGCTGTCCTTGCAGGGCTATAGAATTTTCTTTGAATGCTGTGTCTCCTCTGTTTTTGTCTTTGATAATTACTCCAGTTTCTTTCTCTTGTAATCAAAATATTGTCATCCTAGCATTTAACCCAAGGCACTATGCCCTGTGATTTGGTATACCTCCCCTTCCTTCCTTTTTACTTTCTTTCCTCGGACAATGGTCTCTTTACTAGCACTTCATTGGTAGACATACTTGGTAAATAACCGTTTAATTGTTTTTTCAAGGATGTTCTCTTGCTGATACAGAGAGAGAGAAAAATCAATAAAAATGTGTGACACTAGGCAAGAATATTATGATCTGTAACAACCTGGCAAATTGGCTTCTTTATGGGAAACTTGTACTGATCGCTTTGCATGTCTTGGTGAAGAATTTTAGAGAATATGATTTCATAACTATAGGCCATCTGTTGTGAGCTGGCTTGATAAAAATGGTTACAGCTTCCCTTGAACTCATTTCTAGACTTTTAAGAAATGTTTAGGATTTTCTAACAAAGGGACTTCAAGGTTAAATCCGGCTGGGATTAGATTTGGGGAGATCTTCGGTCCTTCAGTCAAAATTTCATTTGTTTGGAATAAATTCTTAATTTCTCTCACATACCGTTGTCTGAGGAGAAGCCTCGCCAGGTGTTGTTCTTTTTAATTTTAGGGGAAACTCGAGCATCCTAGCCTGTGTGCAACCCTTCATGGAAAACCTAGGACGAGTTCTTATTCCTTCCAAAGAGGTTCGGCCTCAGCAGGTTGACTCGGGCTTGGAGCGAAACTGGTGGAGAGCACCGCCAGGCCTCTCCCTTTGCTTTCAAGGGTGGAACTATTGTGGTGTTTGCAGCATCCCTCCAAGAGTCCTTCAGGGAAGCTATTTACCCAATTAAGCCAATAAAAGGCCAGGTCTAAAAGGGCATCCAGCGGCAGCTTGTCATTTGATCTGATTTGCTCCTGAATACTAAGGGACATCCTCGTTTCCTGCATGGCAGCACAAATAGCGACATTTGGCATGAATACCACAGCGGGAGGCCAGGCCGGGAACTCGCCTTCAGTGTAATCTCTGCCCGCCTTCAGCAAAGATGATTAGGGAAAGCTGATCGCAGTAAAGAGGAAGAAGGATCCACTGACTGGTCGCAACTCAGACAGAGGGATCTCCAGGGACCTGTGGGACCGGCAGCTCAGGGTGGTTTTTGAAAGGTTCAAGTGGTTGCTAAAGAGTGGGAGCTGGCCAGGGATTTGAGAGCCAGAAACTTGCTAGCACTTCCTATTTGCTCAAGAACAAATGAACAGTCTCAAAAATTACTTTCTGCAGGAAGGGAAGACCCAAGAGGTGAAGGAGCATTGAGCGAGGAAACAAGGATTAAACCTTCTTCCATCTCAGGGTGTGTGCAGGGTATGGTCAAAAAGGACAAGATGGCAGCCGCAACGGTGTGACTGAAGCTCCGCCTGTTTTTTTATGTGTGTCGCATGTGCAATGCGCATAAAAATAGGTGAGCTTTGGTCGCACTGCTGTGGCTGCCATCTTGACTTTTTTGACCAACCCCCTGCTCCCTCTGGTGCCTTCCAGGCTGTTGATTGCATTTTGGCTGGCTGTGGTCAAGCTGACTGGGAAGGGGGGACGCCTTCTGCAGAGCACAGGTTGGGGAGTGTCTGAACAAGATAATTAGATGGGTAGAAAGCAAAGCGCCCACATAACCTGGCAGATTTATGAAGACATATATCCCCCGCCCTCAAGAATGCGCCCTTAAAGCTTTGCATTGGGGAAAGCGACACGTGGTTCAGAGGCATCTTGCTGGGCGAGGGTTGGATTCAGCAGCCGCCTGCTCTTCTTTCTGGCCAAGGCTGGCGAGGGCGCTGGCGCAGAAAGGTGCTGGGTCCTGATGGCTGGAATATGGTTGGGAACTCTTTTGGGTTAGCTCAAGGTTACATTGGAAAATGTGGATTGCTTTGGTTTAGTCACACGGTGGATGGTGCTTGGGTACTAAATGCTCTGGAAAATGACACGGCTGGCTGACTGTGCTTTTGCTTTTGCAATTTGGGGTCAAATGCCAAGAAAAAACGAGTATCAAGAAGTTCCCTCCGGCTGCTCTGCGGCCATGACTTTTGCAGGAATAGGTTGGTTGGTTGGTTGGTTGACGTGTCTTTTCTTGAAGTCAAAATATTGCAAAAATAATAGATTTTTTCGTTAGCTCTCATAATGTGAACAGCAAGATGGGCATTTCAGTATGAATGCTGTATGTATTTGGGTTTAATTCATCTTGGCATGTTTTAAGCTCATTTAAAATTCCAATAACCTTTGAATAAATTGTTAACTGTTAACATGATATGGTGCTGCATTGGATCTACTGTGGCTTTTGGTGCTGTTCTTAAATGATTTATGTTCTGTAATTTGAACAGAAAGGATTTGTGGAAAATTCTGCAGAAGCTGCCTGTGCGTATACTCCTCTCCAGCTCATGATCAAAATGAAATCCAGAAGAAAGATTCTTGGCTTATCGCCAAGCTTTTCCACCAGGCCCAAGACCTCTGAATCCAGGAGGCCCAACGGAAATGTTTAAAGCGTTTTTAGTGGGAACAGGGAAGGGTTCCTGCTTTGTGAGGGGAGAAGAGACCTGGGGCATCTCTGGCCTGCGGCAGGGGTCAGCCCTGGGCTGCAGGTGGTTCCCAAGCCCCCAGAGACCCTCCTGTCAGGTTGGGGAGGGTTGTTAGTAAAAGATACAAAAAGGCGTGTTAAGCCCAAGGTTAACCAATCAAGTTCAATCACACCTTGAACCCTCCCCAAACACTGGGGAAAAAATGAGCTGGACGTTTTTGGCTAAGCTCCCAATGGGATATTGCATCGGTGGACAAGCTGCTGCACTTCTCCGGGGCCCTTTTTAAAAATGGAAATGCAGCCGTTTCCATAAAAAGTATTGCCCACCCCTGATGTAGAAGCCAGACTGGATGGGGACTCGGTCCTGGGATATGAAAAAAGCTTGATTAACTTCTCTAAAGAATCCAGTGCAAGCCAGAGATCTCGGGCAAAGGGGTATGTGTGTGTGTGTGTCTGTTTAGAAATAAGTCTCATTGAGTTCAATACAATTGACTTCCGGGTATAACACTGTAGCTGCATTGATTTCAAGCAGGCGCAGTCATGGGGGGAACTTGACAAAGAGCAGGGTTTGTTCACATTTAATTGCCTAGTTGAGCAGGATGATTTTGGACATGTGGAATTTACCAAAGGAAGACTTTGTTGTAATACAGGCTCTGCATGTAAATGTTTACATCTGGGGTTTGTTTAAGGAACCCGTGGTGTAACTTTCTTGTCACCTGAATAGTTGGGTTGCTCCATCTACTGTCAGATGAAAAGAGGTATAATAGAAGCGTTGAACCTGCCTGGGTGGCACGGAAGAGATGCTGTTGCCACCTGCATTCCCCCGTTCTCCACTGCTTTTGACTGGTGCAGAATTGTGTAGTGAGCTTCCAAGAAGACAATGAAATCTGCAGTGGTTTTTATTTTCCTATTTTAAAACAAGCCACTGAAATTCGATCCATCTTCACAGGAAAATAACTGTCATTGCATTGCAGGTGATGGGCTCTTGGCATCAGGTGCAGAAAAGATTTAGATAACGTGCAAACTGCATTTAATGCTACAAAAAAAAAAAGGGGGGGGGAAGCTGAGAATAAACAGAGCCTTTGTGTAAAACAGGCCCCTAGGAAGTTTACTTTTCTTGTGGAGAGGAGATACGCATGGCGTAGTACGAAGGTGCAGCTGACAGGTTTTTAAAGCAATGCGATAGAGAAAGGGCAGACTTTATTTTAGAACAAGGGAGGACTTAAACTGAGGTCTCTTTATAGGAAAATCTCGCCTTTCAATGTAGGCCGCAGACAACAGAGCGCTCTGGGATTCTGCACAAATCTCACCGGGTAGAAATTCTCAAGGAACCCCCAAGCAGCGCCACAAATTGTTGTTACGGTCCCACTTCTCCTTCCCTGTGCTGCGCCGGGCCCTGAATGGCCATCTGCGCTTCACTCACAGCTGCTGCGGACACCACAGCAATAAGTCTGTGCAACCCACAGGGGGGTGAGTGAAGTCTGATAGACATCAAAAGCAAAACCAAGCAGGGAAATCGAGCCCTGTCACATTTCCTCATTGGGCCGTCTGGTTCTCGAACCATTTGAAGCAGAAAGTTCGGTTGCTCGGTCTCTGATTTACGCAGGACGTGTTGCCCATTCTAATTTCTGGGTTGAGGAATGTTTCTTGATAGTGACCTCAGTTTAAAAAACAATAGGATGCCGATCTGTTTATTGATTCCTGGGATGATTTCCGGCTTGCTTTGCAGGCAAGAGTGCCACAGCCACCAGATCTTGAGCACTGCGTTTTTTTCTTTTCTTGGTGAGCTCTTATTCGGGGACGAAGGGCGCTGCTCTCAGTCTGGAACCCGCGTGGTTTGCCATTTTCAAAGGTCCCCGCTGCAAAACGTGCAGGGCTTCAACCCAGTGGTCAAGCAGGGCCCGGCAGGAACAGCGATGTCCGCAAATGCCTCTGGCGGAACAGGAGCTGTCTGTCCTGGATGCCAGGCCTCGAGGTCGGAAGGCAACAAGGCCGCTCTGATCAGGCCCCTCCCACAGGGATCGCAGGGCTCAGAGCACGTAAAGGCGAGCGGCATCTTCTCCGTCTGGCTGCACCGGGCAGTGTTGGCGCAGAGTGAGCTGCTGCAGCCGCCCGTCTGTTCGTGTTCGAAAAACGGGGAAGCGCCTGGCTTTAACTCCCTGAGGCTTTGGGGTTGGGCTAAAGTTCTGGGCGGGCAACCCCAGGGGTGGTTCTGCTGCTCGATCGGTCCGCCGCCCCAGGGTGACAGTGATATGGGGTCTGGCTCCGTGCGCATGGGCAGCCTTGGCGGAGGCCAGGCCCTGCCTCTCGCTCGGCTCAGTGCCCGGAGGACTTC
The DNA here is from genome assembly GCA_023362775.1 of Charina bottae. Lineage (NCBI taxonomy): Eukaryota > Metazoa > Chordata > Lepidosauria > Squamata > Charinaidae > Charina > Charina bottae. Next base: position 21,788,041 of record JALMGJ010000018.1, on the reverse strand, counting down.
ATTTTGGTGCTGCCTCTGCAGGAAAGGGCTCTTGGCTGAATTTCAAGGCGACGTTTCGCCATCACTGGCCTCGCTGTGGCACCCACCACGATCCACAGCAGTGGGTGTTGGTGCTAACTTGCTACCCAACGAGGTGTGGTTCACACCTGCATCAAAACACTTGGAAGAGGATTCCAGCAGAGAAAGAGCCGGGCTAGTGGTGGGGTTGAGGCATTGGCCGGGGAAGCCCACCCTACAGTACCTTCTAGGGTGGTTGTGGGGATCATGTTGGGAAACTGCCTTGTGGGAAAAAAGAATTGCAAATGCAACGAAGAAAGACCAACGGATTCAGCCAAGGGTCTCCCCGCACCGGAGCGCCCTTCCTTTGGCCCCTCACGCCACCGGCTGAGGCAGGCAGCTAATGCCCAGGATGTTAGGGAAGGGGAAGAAAGGAGGGAGGATGTGAGGAGCCTTCCCTGGATTTTGGCCGTCTTCCTACTGCTTTTTTCTTCTCTCATTTGCCGAGCAGTTCAGGATCGGGAGCCCACTTGCTCCCCTTTGCGTCCAAAGGGCTAGAGCGGATGGGCCAATCAGCCCAGCGGACACAGCTGCTTCAGGCAAGCCGGCTTCGCTCCTCGCTGTTCCCCTTCGTGCTCTTTTGTCAGGCACATACGAAACAGGTGGAGCTTTGATTGCAGTGCCACTGCCAGCACCTTGATTTTTTTACCATGCTCTGCTGACACCCCTGCTGGGTGATTCTGATTGTCCACATCACCGGCTTCTCTTCACCCCTGGCAAGCAAGCAAGGGATCTGCGGCAGACAATCAGCAGCAGCTTCTTTCCCTGCCTCGTTTTGTTATTCTCCACTGTGCATTGTGTAGCTTTGAGTGATCAGACAATTATTTTTAAACCTGCATTGTTCCTATTCAGCATGCATGCAGTTGGGAGACTTAAAATACCCACAAATGAACATGCTGCAAAGGCAGAAAAACTTTCCACAACTGTAGATGTGTGGTGACACATGCTTATGCTGTAAACACAAGAGATAAAATGAATACGGCCCTTCCCTCTCTCTTTGCTCTACAGTTGCATTACTTACTCCGGACTGATGCATACTGTAAACATTGCAGTGCAGCCATTAATCAAGTCTACTGAACAACAGTTCCATTGGGAGAGGGGAAAACTCTGCTGTGGGGGCTCAGAAACAAATGCGGGAAGTTGCAATTTCAGTTCCACACTCTGCAGTTTGCAGGTGTGGAGAAAGACCACCTTGTGGTTCTAAGGTGAAATCCTTGTCTGTTGGCGATGTGGGCTGGTGTAAGGGCAGAAGCAGGCAAGGTGGAAGCCAGTGATTCTCAGGCCAGGCAGAACTATTATGTAGGCCGGGCAGGTGTCTCCGCCTGTCAAGACCAGGAAAAAAATAGTGGAAAAGGACTAGAATTTAAAGTTTGGAGCAAATGTTTGAATAGGGTTTGATGTCTATTTTCTGCAGTAGCCAGATGTTCTGCATGTTGATGCCTTCTTTCTGGTTTGCAGTCAAGCAACTTATCTGGCAGTATTCTATCTACGAAGCTTCTGCTGTAGCTCTATTTATTTTATTTTATTTATTTTCTATCCCGCCTTTATTATTTTTATAAATAACTCAAGGCGGCAAACATACCTAATACCCCTTCCTCCTCCTATTTTCCCCACAACAACAACCCTGTGAGGTGAGTTGGGCTGAGAGAGAGGGACTGGTCATGCCTGAGGCGGGATTAGAACTCTCAGTCTCCTGGTTTCTAGCCTGTTGCCTTAACCACTAGACCAAACTGGCTATTCCTGAATACCTGACGGCTCCAGAGGGGTCTGGAGTATTTTGATTTATGGCCCTGCCTGGTGTGAAAACTTACAGTTGGGGAAATGGGAGGTCATCGTCCATTGTAGGAGGGCACCAAGTTAGAGAGGGCTGTCTTAGATGTTGTTTAGCTTTTTCATGCATATGTTGAATTTCTATTTTTGACCTACTCTGAGCTTTAAGGTCCATAGCTGTATACTTCATTGCAGATGATTATCTCTTCGTTAGGCAGGGACTGTTGGCCATTGAGGATCTGATCTGTAGATGGGAGACAATGCCAGACCTGGAATGGAGAAGCAGGATTGTAGTAGTGCATGTCTGAACAGAAGAGGGGAGAGGTCATCAGCCCCCAAGTGGTGCACAGACTTCATAAAACGTAATTTTGTGATAAAACTTCTAGCTCTTGTTTTTAAAACAATTGTTGAAGACAAAGCACAATCAAAGCCATGACTCAAATGTCTTGTGTGAGCTCCAGCCAGATGGAATCCAGTTTCAGCCATCTAGTTTTCTAAGACTGTTTTATTCACAGAGAGAAGCCATGGTTTGCTGGATAAATCACAATTGTCTGGCTTCGTACAACATGCTAAACCATAAGTCATGGCTTACTAACCATAGTGGCTGGGTTTGGACAACCCATTTAGCCAAAATCAAGCAAATCAAATTAGCACGATGTGCAAGTCCTTTCTGTTAGAATTAGACTTTTGGAAAGGAGGTTACAGAACACTTCACTGTTAGGTTCAGATGTGGAATATTTTTTCCCCATGGACTATTGATTTTGCTGGAATTAGTCTTCAAGGAAAAAAAAAAAGGGGGGGGGAGGAAAGAGAAGATGAGGATGACCAGCAGCAAGGTGGATTGACTCAGTTGTAGAGGCGATGGGTGCACCTATGGAAGACCTGAAGGGCCAGACTGGGGATAGATCATCCTGGAGAAGGTCTATCTATGTGGTCGCTAAGAGTCAACACTAAGGGTCAACATCAATCTGATGGCAGATAATCAATCAATCAATGCAAACAATCGGGTCTTTTGAGAAGTCCACAATGCTGGGAAAAGTGGAAGGAAAAAGAAGAAGAGGACAACCAGCGGAAGGTGGATAGACTCAGTTACAGTGGCCCTGAGTGCTGTGTTGGAAGACCTGAAGGGCCAGATTGGGGATAGATCATCCTGGAGAAGGTCTATCTATGTGGTCGCTAAGGGTCTATGCTGACTTGGTGGCATGTAATAAAATCAAATCTATTTTCAAGGAAATGTGCAGCATTATATAATATAAACAATATAGAATTATTGTTATAATTTGAATGCACAAGCAGCCTTTCCTTCAAGTATCCCCATAGGTCCAGCGATGGGGGCAACTCACATTTGAAGTTGGAGGGGAAAAGGCTTGGCTTGGCTTCCTTGGGTGGTGGGAGTGGAGCAGTACAGATAACCGCCCCCTCACACTTGTCGCGGGTACAAGCTGCCAATGTTCAGTGTTTGCTTATTTTTAGAAATTTGATTTTCTCCTCATGTAAGGTTAGCAGAGAAGAGACACTCAGATAGAACTGAATTAGCACTTCAGTTTGCATTCTAATCTGCATTATTCAGTGTGTGTGTGTGTGTGTGTGTGTATTTTCCCTGAGAGGGAACCCAGGTGAGAAAAGTGTTATTCCACCCCACCCCCCTTCTAGTTTCCACCTTTGAGGTGTGAATTAAACTGAGACAGCAAGATATTGCAAAAGCCTTCCCTTGCAGGATGAGGCCCAGCTCCTGTCATTCCGTTGAGCTGCTCTGCTTGCCCATTTTCGCATATTTTGTATATGATCTTATTTTGGAGCGTTCCCTTGGGGGAACCCTTTGCATATCCAGATCAAATCAGCAATTAAACATTATTGACTTTATTCTTGATGCTCATCCCTTCCTGATTATGTTGCTCTTCTGCTTCCACAAACAGAAGATGTGTGTGTGTGTGTGTGTGTGTGTGTGTGTGTAGATTCCATGTCCTTTTAGCTTCTGTAGGTCACTTTGTTGAGCTACTCATGGTTCTGACTGCCTGATTGGTATTTGTAGCCAGACGAAAGCAATATGGCATGTATGCATATTCATCACAAATGAGTGACAAGCATCCTTTGTTTTCTCTCACCTTCTGGTTGGGTATCTGTTGTGCATTCTTAAAACCAGTACCTTCTCTCATTTGCTCAGTCACGTTCCGGAGTTCACCTGCTGTTTCCTTAGTCCCTGTTGTCCCATGTCCCCCCTAGATGCTTGAATGCCCCTTCTTCCAATTGCTTTTCCATGGTCTTCTCCTTGCCTCACATGGATGTGGAAGCAAAACCTAAAGACCCCTGGCCTCTGTCATTCATGAGAGAGCAAGACGATGAAGTATCTGCATCATCCTCGAGCCCAACAAACACACTGACCAGCGTCACACATGTCCTGAGCCATGATGGAGTTTGATGGCTGTGGCTCAGCATCTTGTGTGAAGTCATTATGGCTTGGAAATCAGGTTTTATGGCTCAATACAATGTGTGAACCATGATTAAGCAAAACATACTTTAGCACGTATGAATCCTGTCATTGATAGAGTAACAATGGTCAGACAATCTAAAGATAACCCCCATAAGCATTGCTTTCCCCCTGACATACATTTGAACTCTCTTGCCAACAAAGTCATTTCTCTATCCCCAATGAAGTAATGGTAAGGGGGCTGGCTTTAAACCCCTCTCCCCAATGTCCAGATGTTTTTCTGTTTGCATGTCAGGATGGGTGTCTTGTGGGTTTGGAGGTGGAGATAGTTCTGGCTGGCCACTGGTGGTGGTCTTGACCATCTTGCTTGATTTCCCTTTCTCCTGAAGTTGTCCTCCATGAGCATGGCTCTACCCCCTGCACCCTGATGAATTTGTTAATCATGGGTGTTGGTTCTTCCCCATTACAGTTCCTTCCTAATTTATCTGAGGCAAATTTCAAGCATCTGAGATGATTAATTGAAGTGCTAAATTAAAAACACTGGCATGTTTTGAAAATGCTCAATTAAGTATTTAATCAGAAACCCAGGGCTGATATAGTCAACGGTGTGCTATTTGAAATAATCTTAGCAGAAGAGAACTGAAAAAAATAATAATAACCCACCCCTTCACCTGCATGGAACTGTTGCTTGAATCTAGCATTTAGTCTTGCAACAGGTGGGAAATGGGAACCTTTCAGCTCCGTTTCATTTATTCTGGAATGAGTTCACTCACTGAACAAAAATGGGCTTTGGCGTTTCTCAACCTCCTTGAGGATGGAGGGAATAGGTAGCATTCCTATTAGGAGAAGGCTAGATTTTGGTAGTCACTCATTCCAAAATGCCCTAGGGAAGGTGTCATTCTAGGAAAAAGAGGGGCACCAATACAGGGAGGAACCTCCATGTCCCTGTTTCCACCTTCATGGTCAGAAGTTCTCCTGAACTTCAACCGGTGATTTCCTCAGGTCCAGAAGCTCCAGCCCAAACTTTCTGGCATCCAAAGTAGGAACCAGGGATATGATGTGTGAGTTGGGCGGCCATATAAATTTGTTTAATATAAATACATACGGGGAAGAGAATGTTCTGGGGGGCACAGCGCTCTGGATAGAAAAATGAACATGCATGTGTGCACTAAGTAAATGAGAAGGGCTATACAAGGAACCATATCAGGCAGTTTGGGATTCAGTTACAATAACTATTTTCAGTGCCTGTCCCAAAGAAGCAGGTATGCATAGCAAATAGGAATTCCAATCTTCTAAGCTGAGCGTGTTAACAGATTTTAGCACTTCCATTTTTTAAACTACTATTTTGCTCTATTGTGTCAAATTCTGCGTTCTTGGGATGTCATGCATTAAAAATATTCACAGGTATTTTGCAGAAATAGGTCCTGAGGAAAGCACTGGGAATTTGTTTGAAAATATTATTTAAACCACATTACATTTGTTTTCACACCCAACCAGCCTTGGCTGATCTAGAAAGGTATGCAAGTTTGGCAGTAATACTTGAATGGGAAAGCACGTGGGTTCCCTAGGGCAATCTTGGGCTGTAGATGGAAAAAGCCCAAGGAGACAATGGTAAACCAAGGAAAATGCATGGATGCCTCCCTGCCAATCATTGCTCAAGTTGAAGGTGATGTCATGACTTTTAAAAGGAGAAGCTAAAATAAAAAGTAAGGAAAATATTTTTGTTACTTATTTTATTAGCCAGGTTTATACTGTAATTCCTGCTAAACAGTAATGTGGTTTGTTTGTTTCTGACATAGCATGATCCATAAGTCTGATCATGGTGGTCTCTGAACCATGATTTATGCCTTAGTTTGTTCAACAAATTAGGCATGGTTTAAACCAGTGTTTTTCAAACTTGGCAACATTAAGATGTGTGGATTTCAACTCCCAGAATTCCCCAACTTAAAGCTGCCAAGTTTGAAAGACACTGTTTAAACAATGTTGAACCTAACTATTATCCCTCTGCCCAATGAAATATTTTAGTCCAAGGACATTTGACGAGGTGGGAGAGAGCACAGAGAAGAAAACATGTGAGATACTTATAGCATGTTAATTTTAGATTCCCCCCCCCCCAGTTCACAACTTTTGGAAAATCCCAAGGGAGATGCAAGTGTGAACTTGGGAGAGATAAGCCAGTGAGCACCCCAGAAGATTCTTACAGAGAGATGGATCCGCCTTTGGGCAGGAAAGATTCTCTGGGTGAGCCGAGAGGATGGATGAATTTAGCTGCCTCAGATTCAATCCCTGTCCCTTCTTTTTGGCATGGGGGAAAAGGCGTTTGTGGAGAAGAAGGGGAGGATTCCACACAACTGTGACCTTTCCAGATTAAGCAGTGGCAGAAAGGGAAAACCTTTCTGTTTTGTCCCAGGGACAGGAGGTCACGCGAAGCAGCCAGACAACCTGCCTATAAAAAAAGCAGATCAGCTTTGTTGGTTGTGACTTTGAACAAGAAATGGCCTTATTAGAAGAGAAGAGCAGATAACAAGCCTCGTGTGTGTCTGGTTCAGAATGGAGATGTCCTTTGTGTTTGGAGCTCTCTAGCTCATTAACGCCAGGTCAAGTGTCTCGTCCCTGGGATAATGCTCTTCAGCGTCCTCCCTGATTGCAACTGTCCTCCTGGGTCAGAGATGTGAGTACTCTGCAAGCCCTTTTCCCCTTCTCCACCTGTGATGCTAATTCACTCACAAAGGGGCTGCTGTCGGCACAGTATATCCTTCGAAGTGGGAGCGGAAGTTGTCTTGATAATTTGGCTTTTACCTCCTTTCTCTCTACCCTCATCCCTTCTCACCCCTAAGCTCCTCCTGGCAGGCTGAACCAAACTCAGTTAGCAAACACACAAAAACCCAGCAACTTCTCGTGAGGGTTTTTAAGGGTCGAAAAGCTAAGAAGCGAAAGAATTCCAGCTACCGTTGTGGGCTTTAAAATTCAGTCCTCCGTTCCTTCTGGACCTGCAACTTCCAAACCTCTCCCCGTCCTGCATTTAGGGCCTGGGAGTGATAATAGCCTTGACCCGCTGAAGCAAGGGAGAAGGGGCCTTCTCTGTCAATCCCTGGATTCGGGATTCTGCTGCACATGAGCTCTGATCTTGGCGGACAGCAGGGCGTCCCCTGGAAGAAGAAGGAGTCTCTTCTTCTAGAGAAAGGGCTCGGTTGATTCTGAATACAAGTAGTGTGGCAGAAAGATCCCTGCAGAAATTGATAACGTTTCTGCTGCGTGTTGGAAAAAAAAAGAAACCTCCGCTTATCTGTCAAAAGAAATATATGCTATTTCAAGCAGTATCGATGGGCCGGGATCGTTCCACCTCCTAAGTCCTTTTTTTTCAAAGCACACTCCAGGTTTGAAATTCTCTCAGCTCTGCTGGCAGCCTGTCTTAGACAAATTGTCTGGATAACTGGCTTACTGCATTCAGCCTTGAATGACTGGCTGGCTTATCCAAAGCTTTTTCTAACCTCCATGGCGTCTCTATCCTCCATTTAGCGTGCTTCAGTAAATGGAGCGTGCTGCAGTGCCCGCTTCCTCTGTTCAGAACGGAGAACACAGGTGCTTTGCTGAACCATGGATCTGCACGGGATCGGGCTTGACTGCTATGCCAGGTGCCCTCTTGGAAAAAAAAATACTTCATGAAGGTTGGAGCCCCTGGAAGTTTAGGTGTGGGTTGTCTTTGCTGTTCTGCACACAAAACCGCCAGGGTGGAAAACACCTGCTCCGCCTACGATTAGCAGCAGGGCCACACCCTCTGTGGCTAGATCCTGTGTGTCCGGATGAGCTGGATTTAGAAGGCCACGGTCCCAAGCAGAGCCGTCTAGAAAGCATCCCCTGCGTTGCTTTCTGCCGGAGAAAAACCAGAGAACTTGGATTTGACCTTTCTTTCGAAGTCGGAGAGAATTTCTGCGAAACACTCCTGGGTGGATTCAGGTGGGGCGTGTGTGTGGACCTGTCCCTCTTACCTCAGACCACCCTCCCTGCACCCCCCTGGCTTCCCAGGCTTTCAAGGGGAGGGCTGGGGAGGAGCGCCTCCTGGGGCCTTTTTCAGACCAGAAGGCTGGCCTGGGCTCCCGGATTACTTTGTCCAGCGCCTGGCCATCTGTAGCCCTGTAGATCACCCTCCCCAGACAGAACTGCTGTGCCCCTCGGGGGTCTCCTTGGACTTATGCCTCTTGCTGGAAGAGCAGCTGGCAGCTGTGCCCAGGAGGGCTTTTGCACAAATCCATCTTGGCCCCAACTGCGCCCTTCTTGGACCAGCAGACCCTGCCACACGCCTGATTCACCTCTTGGCTGGATTGCTGTAATGCCTTCCACATGGGGCTGCTCTTGAAGGCCACGCAGACACTGCGGCTAGTCCAGAGCTGGCCGCGTGAGCAGTTGTGGGTGCGGCTCAGTGTGCCAGTGTAGCAGCCAATCTGGTTGTCACCTGTGAAGCCACACCTGCTTGGAGCCTGGTTCTTGAAGGGAGCCCCTTTCTCCAACGATCTCTGCTCGTCCCATAGGATCAGGCAGGGTGCTTGTGCTCCAGTCCCACTGATTGAACAGTGCCAACTTGTGGGATGCTGGAGCTGTGCCCTCTCTGTTGCCACCCCTGCCCCTGGAATGCCATCCCCTGGAGGTTGGCCTGGCCCTAACCTTGCCGCCCTTCAGAAAAGCTCTAAAACCCCAGCTTTTCAAAGGGCCAAAGACTGGGGGCTTTGTCATCCTGACCAGTGGAGGATGGATGACTGGTATTTAAGTACCTCCCCCCCCCTCCCAGACTTGCCTGTGTGGTTTTATATTGATTTGTGAGGCTGGTTTTGTTCTGTATGCCACCCAGAATCTTTGGATTTGGTGACCTATAAACAAAGAAATAAATCTCTTCAGGGTGAGAAAAAAGGGAAAGTCGCGTAACAGTAAACCGCAACACATACGTTAGTCCCCTCTTTGACATCTAGCAGTAAATGAAGCTCAAAAACTTCAAGAGAAACCCAGAAGCCTCTTCTGCAGGAAGAAAACTTTCGAGAAGCTTCGAAAGAGATGCTGGCGCGGGAATCCTGCCCAGTGCGGAAAAAGAGTCCCTCCCGACCCCGCTTGATTTTGGCGTTTCCCCTTTTGCTCCCTGACTTCTCCTGGTGCTGAGCAGCCTTCCTAAAGCAGCCCTCCCTGAAGATGCCGTGCCCAGTTCCCACCGGCCCTGCTGATGGGGAATGCTGGGAATTGCAATGCCACGCCCCCGGAGGGTTCCAGGCTGGGGAAGGCTGTGGACGTGGCTCCCGCACCCTCCTTTAGCATCCCCCCTGCCGTTTTGGGGGGCACATCAGCTTCTGTGTTCCTGGCACCCCCGTTAATTGGACGCCAATCCTGGATGATGGTTCTGTTCTCAGTGACCCTGTTGGCTGTGCTCCGGCAGCACCAGGCGCAGGCTATGGGCTGCATTCAGTTTGGTGCCAAGCCCACTCTGCCAGAAAGGACCGATGTCCTGGAAGGGAGCGATCGATCTCTGTTTCCAGGGCTGCAATGGGAACGATCAATCTCCCTCCGGAGCTTCCGTGCTGCTCGGTATTCTAGCCATGCGCCGTGACACCAACAGTAAAACGGATCTTTTGGTGCGACCCGCTGAACGTGGGATATCCAGGCCTTACAGATACAGGTCTATCTTTAAGGGAGGCTCTGTATAATCAACCTGGCCAGCAGCGCCGTTCCCCCCATCCACCCTTCTCCTTTCCACCCTAAATTTGAGGAGGCCTGCCCTAAGCCAAGGTCTATCCCGATGAGCTTCTGGCTGGCAAAAGCACCTTGGAAAATCTGAATAACTCGGAAAAGGCCTCTTTGCTAAATGATCCCTCCCCAAACTCAAATCTTAGTACGAGGGCAAAACGTGTCTTTGACCCATTAAAGTTAAAAGGAAGCTGCCTTATACTAGTGGGTCACTACTGAGTCAAGCCGTTGTGTTAATCTATTTGCTGGGTGTCAGTCTGTAGTGTAAACCTAGCCACGGTAATTTGCAATCCAAGGATGGCGGCTGAGCATGATGGGTAAACCCAGCCAGGAGCAGAACGACCCCTAAACCACCTCCATCTGCATACAAACTTTGCCCCTGAGCTGTGGGCCTTCCTCTCTTGAACCCTGGACCTCGTTGATTGGGAGTTGGTTGAATGGACGATTTAAGACGATAGGCACTTAAGGCCAAAGAGGAAACCGAGGTGTAGAATGGGAGCACCTCCTGTTTTATTTTGCCCCCTCTAGAACTCAGAGGAGGAACTTGTTTGAAGAACACCAGAAATAGAGAGTGTCTGAATAGGAAGGGTGTGAATAGAAACTAATGTTTCCAGGTTCACTGAAGTCTCCCCAAAGCTTTCCAGGCAGGAGGGAGCCTAAACCTGGAAGAGGGATCCGCAGGAGCTATTCACGCCCAGTCGGGATGCTAGAGAACCTGCCAGGCCAGGGAGGTGGGAATGGGACTTCAACACAGAGAAGGAAGCAGAGGCTGGGTTGGGCCAGTATCTTGCTTGGCCAGTATCTTGCATTGTCAGAGGTCGGCAGATCTCTGCCAAAGACGCTAGACTGATATGCACATTTCAGGAGGCTGCAACTGACACGAAAGAGACACCGGCTTTGAAGTAGACCGGTTCACACCTAGCTGACGATCCCGAATACACATGGATATCTGAGCAGCTTGGAAAGACACGAGTTACACGTGTCACCACCAAAGAACCTTGGGAGGGGGGAAGATTTAAATGTGCATGCTTTACTGGTTTCAGCCATTCAAGTCTACTGTATGCTATAATAAACTCTTCTGCTTCTAAGAACTCATGTGTCTGTGAGTTACTCTAGAGCAGGGAGATTATAGATATCGGATGGAGTGCCTTACATGCATTTCATCGGGGTGAAGGCCCTTTTTTGAAATCTCTGTGTGTTTACAAGGGGCCCTCCTGCCAAAACAGGATGCAACACTGAATTCAATGGAGCTGCCTTTCGAACGCGCACCCCAGGACTGCAGCGGGCTGACCCCGGCTGAGCCCTGCTGCTTTGGTGGACCCTGGTTTAGCAGGAAGATGAGCTCCTTCATGTCAATGCGGATCTTGTGCTCCTGACCGACTCCATTCCAATGTTTTCCAGTAGTTTCCAGCCTTGTAAATGAACATAAGGTAAAGTTTCCTTCAAGCTGACTACCTGTTGATCAGGGTCAGACCTGGTTTGTACTTAGATGGGAGATGATCAGGAAATACCAGGATTGTAGGCCACACCGAGAAGTCAAAAGAATATCCAGGAAGAAGACAAAGGCAAATCACTTCTATCACAGGGTTGTGTCTGTGACATCTCCAGGAATCAAGCTTGACTTGAACGATATTTGACCTGATGTTAACTATTGAATAAGCTCTATTGTTTTCAACATTTTTTTTTTCTTTTTCTTTCTTTCTTACTCTTCTTCTATATTTTTTTGGGTTTATCTTTTAACTTTGTAAAACATGTCTTTAATTAAAATTATATAAAAAATATTGAATAAGCATAGCCATTATGAGTGAGTTCTAGATCTTTTTATAGAAGCTGGCGCTGGGGGCATTAAATTCATGCTATTTATTGTGCCCCCCAACTTCTGCACAGGTCTTTTATAGCTTTCTATTTTGCAGCTGGGACTGAGTGGTCAGCCCAGGAGATTGGAGATCAAATTCACTTGGAGGACATTTAGCACATCCCGATTAGCATTTCAAGGATTTCTCTCGATTTGCTTCACGGGCATGTTCTCCGTCAACAGCCCTCTGTTTAAAAGCTGAGACAAGACGGCTCAGAAGGGACATTTTGATAGATAGGAAGACCCATTGGCAGGGTGGTAAATTAAATATGTTCACTCAGTCCCAAGATGGCCATGTGTTCACGCTTGGCTTCAGAGTTCCTACTGACAGAATTTGGTTTTAAACTCTGCGTTCTGGGATTAATTGCTTGAATATTTAAAGTTATTTTGGGAGTAAATCTGACGGTACTTTTTTGTGCAGTCTTCTGAAAGGAATGGAGATTGACTGTAGCTTTAAAAAGAGGCAGCAGCAGTAAATCCAAACCAGATTCAAGGAGGTATTTGCCTATATAACTTACGTTATATTACATTTTTATTTTAATCTTATTTTTCCCCTGGCCATGATCATTAAGTCAGTTAACAGTGCAACAAAATAAAACAAGAGATGCTTAAAATGCACTGATATGAAAATCATAATGGAAACAGTTCCGAGGACTATTTAAAGAGTTAAAATCCTAAATCTTTTCCTAAAGCAGTGAGGAATAAATGCAGCTCCTGAAGGTGTGTGCTTCATAGCTAGATTTTTTAATATACATATACATATACATATACATATACATATACATATACATATACATATACATATACATATACATATACATATACATATACATATACATATAGCTCTCATAGGATGTAGAAGTAAACTGCTAAATTCTTTTTGCTGTTGTTGGAAGTGGACAAAATAAGGAAAGGGTTTGTGAGACATCATGAACCTTCATTTCAATGGCAGAATACTATCATGTGCACACCAGGCTGGGCTCTCGCTTTCAGATTTGTTGCTTGATGGCTGCAACCAAGCAGTGGGGAAAGGAAAGACGAGATGAATTAATCCATGTTGGTCCACTCCAGAGCAACTGGCCTGACCTTCATAACACCTTTTTCTGAGGGTGGTCTGAAAGGAAATGGGATAGGTTCCTCTAATCTGAATGCTGCTGTTCTACCACGCATGGTGCCGATGGATAGCTCAAAGATATTTAGGGGTGTATTCACTGCAAAACTTAGTGGATCTTCACTGCTACTTGAACCCACCCTTGATTCTTGTTCCACTGTTCCTTCACCGGGTCCTTGAGAAGCTGCCCCTTGGTAGCTGCACAAACACCTGTTGTCAAAAATGGTCTAGTTGTTACTCAGAACTTAGACGAGAAGGCCTATTGCTTGAGTATCGCCTATGTCTTCCTGTGCCGTACCTTCGATCGTCTGTCTGATCTTTCTCATTGTACTACATAATTGCTGCTAATTAGAAACTGCCAGCATTTGCAGGGCTATTAAATTCTGTTTCATAATTTGGTGCTAATGAGAGGCCGGAGGTGTTTGGCAACATGGATTCCACTTCTGCTGCAGGGGACAGTTGTGATGGACTGCAGTAACACAGCAGGTTCTCAGGAAGGAGGGAGCACATTCCAAGGAGGGGGGCCAGACAAGAGGCAACACAGTCCCTAGAATCTCCCAGGGTATATCCAATAGGCCAGAGTAATGCAGGTTTAGTCTGGCAAGATTCTGTCTATACGGTGTAAGCAAATAAAGAACTGAACTCTGGCTGGATGGCTTCGATGTTGTTCTTGGGCTGAGCCTGACAACAATGGAGTAGAGAGTTCTTGACTCCCTCCTACAAAATGGCTCATATTTGCAGATCTTGGCCCAGTCAAGCCCCATTTTGTGGGTCTTTCACAGGAATCAGTGGAACAACGTAGGAGGGGAGCCGTGTTCATCTGTGGTAGCCAAAAATCAGGAGGAGTCGGGCACCGCCTTTTCTGACTAACACATTTTACTCAAAGGCAGCTGCATGAAAGCTGATGCCTTTTAATAACATTTGTTACTCAGAAAAGGTGCTACCAGACTCCTTCTAAGAAGAAGAACAAGCGAATCGCTTTTGCAGGGGTGGAAGAGAACAAATGTTGCTTTCAAAGATCTGCTTTCGGCCCCGGGCAGCCTGTATCCCTCACCTGCAGTTTTACTGTGCAATCATAAAATATGCATTGAGAGAACTTTGTGCTTTCTAGTTTGAGAAAAAAACGAGCGAGGTGCTCCCAGCCCCTGGGATTCTGGGGGTAAATATGAAATCATGAAAGGGGGCTCATTTTCACGCATCCTCTCAATCCCCGCGAGCAGTGTTTTTCCCAGCTTGGCAACTTTAAGACGTGTGGACTTCAACACCCAGAATTCCCCAGCCAACCTTTGAGCAGAACCCTGGTGGGAGCCGAGAAAACTCCCCCAATGAAGGATCTTCTTTTCCCCCTCGGCTTCTTCCTACCGCTCGATCTGCAGGGCTGTCCACTTGTTTGTTTGTTTATTTATTTATTTATTGCTTTTTAAAACAATGACAGAAAAAGGAAACGAAAAACAAAAAAATACACAAAGATACATATGTTATAAAAAATACATAGCAAGTGCTTAAAAAAATAAGAAAAATATAACAGAAAGAAATAAAATAAAACTTTAATGTGTCATTACAACAATGAACAATTACAATTCCATATATATTTATCTAATGCAAATATTATATATATATATAGAAGTTTTACCTGGAGAGGCTTGGTCTTGCAGGAATGAATGAATGTGTGTGTGTGTATATATAGTAATGTAATGGTTCCCCCGCACAGTCGTGTCCGACTCTAGGGGCCGGTGCTCATCTCCGTTTGTTAGCCGAAGAGCCAGCGTTGTCCGAAGACGCTTCCGCGGTCATGTGGCCGGCATGACGCACGCAGAATGCTGTTACCATCCCACTGAGGCGGTACCTGTTTATCTACTTGCATTTGCATGCTTTCGAATTGCTAGGCTGGCAAGAGCTGGGGCGAGTGCGGGAGCTCACTCCGTCACGCGGGGCTAGGGATTCGAACCTCCGAACTTGCAATCTTCGATCGACAAGCCTGGCGTCTTACCCGCTGAGCCACCGCGTGCCATATATATATATATATATATATATATATATATATATACACATACATACATACATACATACATATACATATACATATACATATACATATACATATACATATACATATACATATACATACATACACACACACACACACACACACACACACACATACACATACATACATATACATACATACACATACATACATACATACATACACATACATACACATACATACAAACATACATACATACAATATATATTCCTAATACAATTATATAACCATCATGCTTTCCCCTAAACTACTGTACCTTGTATAAATGAGTCCCATATTTCATTGTATTTATCCATAGAAAGTCTATGTCCGTAGGCAATCCTCTTGTAGGTGGCAAGCGTAACCAGGTCTTTGATCCAGTGAGTAAATGGGGCCGCACGTTTATCTTTCCAATGTTGCAATATCAGTCTTTTGGCCATAGTAAGGGCACGGAGGATCCATTGTTTTGTCCTGTTGTCAAATTCCACGTACTAGGCATATAATTCAAAAGAATATGGTCCTCTGAAAATGTCAGCTTTCTGCAGTGCTGTCCTTTAACTTGAACACCTCTTCTGTAAAGGGGGGACAGCATGGCTGCCGGTCCGTTGGCTGATGGGTCCCAGTGCTCTGCAGAGGAGAAAGGGGCTGTGGTTATGCCTCTGAAGCGGGATCTTCCCAAGAAGCCTTGCTCCGGGTTCCTGCTGGGGCTGGCGAGGCTCCTGAGAGGGTTTCTCTGGGGCTTTGAATGGGAACCGGCTGAGCACACCTGCCCTGGGGGGTTGGTGGAACTCTTTCCCCCTCTTTCCTTTACGATTCCCGGATGGGTGACGAGGAGTTAGGTTCGATAACGCCATCCGGAACAGAGATCCAACGGAGCCGAAAGAAGGAAGATGAGCCTCGGTTCTGGGACGGGGAAACCTCGCCTCTGCTTTGCATCCAGATTTGCCCCAAGGCGGCCTTTTGTGGCTTTTCCACTGCCACGCTCCAGGGGAAGGGCGGTTTTTTAGAAATTTATATTGGAGTTCTTCAGTGCCTGCAGTGCACTGAAGTGAGCAGGAACCGTTTACTCCCCGCTGCGCTGGCCGTCCAGCCAAAAAAAGAACAGGCAGGCGGTAATGGCCTGCTGGCTGTTCTGCAGAGTGGGGGCAAATGCCCTTTACACCGGCAGGAACTGCTTGCTTAAATGCAGCATTAACAGCCCCCCACCAGCCCTCCAAGGTGAGGGTTTGGGCTTAAAATTAGGACCGGGCACCAGTGGCCTTGGGCAACTGCCCAGCAAATTCATGGGCAGGGAAACTGGTGGGGATGACTTTTCTGAATTTCCTGTGGGGAAGAAGCTCAACCAGTTTTTGAGGGCTGGAAGCACCAGTTTTTTTTTATTTTAAAAAAGCCCCCTAGGGAGGGAAGGGTGGCCAAGGGGCTGCAGATCATTGGCGACAGAAGGGTGCTGTGAGAGATGGAACGTTCCTGGGCCCCCTTTGGACCCCCGTCATTAGATAAATGCAAGAACACAGCGGCCCAGCCAGGAGAATTAATCTCTGAACTTCCCCTCCCTCCTTTTTAAGAAATTTCTGCCTATGTTCTTTGATCAAACTGAATGAGATCTAATAGGGAAAGAAAAGAATAGGCAAAATGATTGGATTAAAGAGCTCGCTCTCCTTAGAAAGTGTGCTCCATATTGGGCATACAAAGCAACAGCTCCTGATCTTTGGTTTCTTTTCGGAAGTTGAGATACTTGGAATTCTTCGCAGGCAAGATGGTTAGAAGCTGGCAGAGTTTCAGGTCAAGCTGGTTCTTGGTGACTTTGTGGGCACCACGTGCAGCTTTCTTGGAAGCAGGATGGAGGTGGCTTGGTACTGCTTTCTTCTGAGATGTCTTCTCAACTTGACATTTTAGCCGGCCACTCTGCGATT
Source organism: Charina bottae (assembly GCA_023362775.1). Taxonomy (NCBI): domain Eukaryota; kingdom Metazoa; phylum Chordata; class Lepidosauria; order Squamata; family Charinaidae; genus Charina; species Charina bottae. Next base: position 21,771,154 of record JALMGJ010000018.1, on the reverse strand, counting down.
TCCTGTCTTCTCCCATCCAACCGGGCTGACCCAGCTTAGCCTTTGAGGCCAGACAAGGCCAGACGCTGCTATCTGCAGAGCTTCTCAAAGCCACGCTGGCAGAATTGGTGACCTTCTGATACCCTCTAAGACCACCCTAAGGACACCCTGGTGTCCCTGAGAGAGTGACTGTCAGCCCTATAGGGTAGACCGGACTAAGAAAGCAATGCTATATAGGTCTAAAACTACTTTTATTAGAGTGGCTATGGTAACAGAATCTCACAAGTCTGAATGTGCTCCCCCCCCCCCCCTTTTATCTTCATGTGAATTAGGGAGGGTCCTGTCTATGGCGCTTTCTCAAGTTAGTTTCTTGGGATGGACTTAAGCCATGCCTGTCTGATTGCTGCCTTGGTGATAGACCTTCCCACCGTCCTTCGAGGCCATTCCCCATGCCCTCTACAGTGACCCCCTCAAGGTAACATAAAGTCGTTGCTTTGGGGCACATCTGCCTTGCCAGGGACCTGAAGTCCTGAATATTTCTTTCTTGAATTTATCGGTGGACCTCCTCTGGATTATTCTTGTGCTTACTGTAGGTGACCTGGCCCATGGGAGAGCACGGTTTCGGGGGGTTTCTGTGCCACTGGGCTGGCTCTCAGCCCCTTTGCCTTGCCTGCTGGCCACGGACGTGATGCGGGAGCTCCCTGCTAAGGATGACCCTGGAGAGTTGGGTTGGAAACCAGCCCCGTTTCCACACACGCTCTTTGTTCCTGGCTGCTGATCAATTTGCCGGTGAAGGCCTCTGAGAAACCTAAAAGCTGGCAACTCTTTTGTGGATTGTCCGCTACTTAACTAAGGTTTTGCCTCCGTGCATTTTGGATGTTTTCCCCTCGTGGCCAGTCTTTCTTTGTGCCAGTGTATCTCCTTCTGGGCCATACCTGGTCGCCCTGGGGCAGGTGGGGGTGGTAGGTAGGTGGTTTTATCACCTCCCTTTGCTTCTCTTGGAGTAAGCCGTGCCCAGATTTTGTGCTGCTGAAAGTTGGGCCAGGGAGTGACCCTGAGCGGAGGGCACAGGTGTAAGCACAATGCTATCGCCTGTATCAAGCCCTCCTGTGGATCTCTATGGTTTGGGGTGTTTCTAAGCCAGCTTTTGGGTGTAGGTGGGAGGTTATGGGGCATGTTAGCTTCCTAACACGATTCCTGCAGTCCAGCTCTGTCTTTCCCTGCTGGAAAAGAAATGCAAATTCAGCTTGTCAGGGAAGGAGAGGGAGGCCGATTCACAGCTGCTGTGGGGTTAATGGGCTCTGAAGAGAGAGCTGAGGTGTCAAGCCAAGATCAGATCCGAGGGAGTGCCTGTGATCCTCGCCACTGATATGTGCATATTTCCTTAGACAATTCCCAGGCCGTGGAAGCTTGACTGTAGAATAACTGTTTTCTTCCAACAAGTCCAGACATTTCCATTTATGCTACGGACACCAAAATATTGTTTGCAAGAATTTCAGAACCCTAAAACACTGCATTCCCCATGGTTTATCACATTGTGAGAAACTGCAAACTATTTTTTTTAAATCCTTTCCCAGTATTAGGGTGCCTAAATTTTTAACAGTGACGAAGACCCTACAGCACATTTTTATTCTATGGCAGAAATATAGAAAAGTTTTTGGCAAGCTTTCCAAAACATCTATGGTGAGAGCAGTATGTTATGCGACCCAGCCCTAACCTAGCTCCCCTCTAGATAGTCCCTATGCTCCAAATAATAATGCACATAATTTCTATTTAATGTGCTTTGATTTACAGTTAGATGTTTTGTTGTGAATCCGGCAACAACCCTTAAAGTTATTTACTATTGTTCTGAATCTTCTTAAGGCCATGAAAGAGTCTCATCTTGAAAAACCAGCCGAATGAATGTTCCTCTTGTCCTGAGACACAGACACCAATTGTCCTCTGGCTGCTGGGGGGGTGTTGAGGGGCAATGGAGGGACGCCATTGGAAGGAGCCTTTTCATTCCTTGAATGACTGAAGCGGCGAGAATCCAACTGATCTGTTTTCGATCTGAGCTGCATTCTGCCGCCTGATTTGGGAGGAATATCAATTAGAGCCGGGAGTGGGCAACTAACTCGGGGGCCTGAATTAAGAGGAAGAAAATTCGTGGGAACCTTTCTGTCCAAGGTGCTGGTGGTCTCGCGGCACCTGCCCCAGGAAATGCAATCTAAACCGCTGTCTGGACCCTCTAGCCACCCGCCCAGCCACATGGGCTGCCGAACCCTGCAGACAGGACAGGGTGCATTTGTGTCTCAAATGCATTTTAGCTAGCGCTGTATCTGTACATGTAAAAAGGCACACAGGAGGTTTTTCTGGGGAGGGGGAAAGAGTTTTCAATAGCTCAAGGTTGGGCTTTACTCAAATAATTCACCACCTTAATTGCTCCAGTGGTTTACTGGAAAATATGAATTCTTGGGCAGGTGTGAGTTAGGTATTTAAGAAGGTGGAAGGGTTTTTCCCCCAGGGGTGAGAAACAAATTGTGTTGGCAACATAGCCCACGTCTGACCCACCAGATCCTCCATCAGAGTTTCCGGGAATCAAACAGACCACTGGTCACCCACGACTTTTTGCTTCCGTTTGAACACCAGGCTGGAGTCATGCAAAGAGAGGGAAGGGGGTCTTCCATCTCCTCTGTAGATCTGATTGAAATCCCACCTCCAGGTGCCTCAAGGAGAGGCAGCATGAAACTCGGTGATGGTGGCCTTTGCTCCTTCCCTAGCAGGGCTCCTGGGCCTCCCACAGCTGCAGGGCAGACCAAGAGCTAAGTGCGGCTTTGCTTTTCGCCCTGTGCAGATGCATTGCATTCGATTCACCAGGTGACCAGGTGGCTTGGATCCAAAGCCCAGTCTGGCACAGGTTATAATCCCTCTCCAGCCTCTGTGGGGTTCTTACCAGCTGGGAGTGGAGCGGAAGGACCGCCTTCGGTGCCTTCTGGCCAGTTGCCTGGGGGGCTTCCATGCTGCACAAAGAGAGCTCAACTTCCAAGGAATCCAGCCCATGGGTGGGATGGCAGAAAAGGCTGCCAGGTGGGCGTCTCCTTGTCTTTTTCTTTAGGACCATCCTCTGATGAAAACAGCAGTTTTAATCAGGGGAATTAGATGAGTTCTGTTGATTATTCAGTTAATGGTTTCAGTCGGTTATTCTGTTGATACATTTATATTTATTTCACTTTGTTTTTTTAAAATAACTATTAGATCTTTTAAAATAAAGAGATAAAAACTAACAAGAACTAATAATTAAGATAGAGAATAGAAGAGAGAAAGAAGTAAAGAATGAAAAAGAAAACCAAGTCAAAAGTGTAGAAAGACAAAGAAATACAAAAAGGAATGACTTCCAACTTTCTTTTACAACTGATATAAGTATAAATTTACATTAAACTCTTACTCTAAGTTTACAACATAACTTTCATTGTTTCTATTATCTAGTATTATTTCTAATCACCAAATCCATATATCATGATTTCATTTTTTTCTGTTTCACGCAAAAAGTCCAGAAGAGGATTCCAGTCAGCATGATACATTTATATCTATTTTACTTTGTGAAAAATGCTTCAAACAGGCACGTCGGTCTCATGCCAGAAGAGGTGTGGTCTTTGGGAGAGAAGGGGGCAATACTTCTTTGGGGGGGGGGCACTGCCACCTGCAGGTTCGTAAGACCCTCAGATGCCTTTTGATTAGTTGGAGAAGCTCCTTTTAGTACCTCAGAATGTTTTTTGTTAATTTAACAAGTTGATCTGGCTTTGTAGCCTGAGATCCATTTTGTTTCACCGTTATTATTTTGTTTTATTTGCTTATTCTTAGAAAAATGCCCCACAAGGAAGAAACAGTGCGCTGGAGATGTTTGCCTGTGTGGCTTCCTTGGGAGAGCAAACAACCGTTGTGATTTCCTTCCTGTCGTATGTTTAGTTAAACGCATGCGTGCACAAGTGGGGCAGCAGACAAGCGAAAGGACGGCCCCTTTCCGCTACTCCGTGCCTGGAGGGAATTTGCTGTATGAGCAAACGGTTAATGACAGCAAGAACTTGTGCTCAAAAGCTCCGAGGCAAACAATTCAAATTTTTCTCCCCTGGCGAGTGTGGCTCTGGGTAGGTTGGCAAGATGCAAGCAGATGGTGCCAATCACTTTGCAGAGCGTCGCGGGACTGGGACAGAGATGGGCGGTTTTCGCCTGCGGGTCCGTCGCTGCTCTGACTCCTGCCCTGGGCAATGGCACCATCCCTCGGGCCGGGCAGCCTTGGAGAAACTTCCTCCACTGCCCAAAAGACCGTTTTCGTTTGGTGTTTCAAAGCCGGAGGGAGTGGAAAGGCCCGAACAGAGAGGGGCATTCAAAGCATTTCCACACGGCTGGGATCATCCCAGAGAATGTCATAAAAGCCAGACTTAGGATATCCCTATGGCAGATCTGTCCAAGAAGATGGGGTGTGGTGGCTCAGCGGGTAAGACGCCAGGCTTGTCGATCGGAAGATCGCAAGTTCGGAGGTTCGAATCCCTAGTCCTGCGTGCGGAGTGAGCTCCCGCACTTGCCTCAGCTCTTGCCAACCTAGCAATTCGAAAGCATGCAAATGCAAGTAGATGAATAGGTACCACTTCGGTGGGATGGTAACAGCGTTCCATGCGCATCATGCCGGCCACATGACCGTGGAAGCGTCTTCAGACAACGCTGGCTCTTCGGCTAACAAACGGAGATGAGCACCGGCCCCTAGAGTCGGACACGACTGCCCAAATGTGCGGGGGGAACCTTTACCTTTCTGGCAGATCTGCTCCTGGGGAAAAAAGGAAGAAGCTGCTTAAGAAGTTTTGGAATGAGCTCAGATGAGAAACGGGTCTCCTTTTTCCCAACACAACCCGCCCCCCGGATCAATATTTTCATTCCAGCCCCCCCCCCACGCCCCCATTCCCTATCCCTTTCTTAGTTCCTGCCAGTTCAGGCCCAAGCCAAATGTGACCCTTCCTTAACCTGAAGTCCATTTGAACAGATCCTTTGGGGACCTTTTGCAAAGAAGGGGAGGCTGTCTGTCAACGTGGCCCCCTCCCCACCGCTCATCCCTGGTCCAGCCCTGCCCCGGTTACATTCTCTAAGAGGTGGTGGCACAGGAGGCCTCGTGGGTCTGCCCTCTTCTTGGACAACGATGTGCCTAAATGTGAACCTTGAATGCGAAGACAATTTTAAACCCAGCAGGTTCTAGTTTGCACAGCTGCTAACTTATTATAGAACAATTCTGGGTTTTCCCCGTTGTGACTCTAACCCAAAAAAAGAAACACCAGCTTGATTTTTTTAAATTGGTGGCAGACAGAGTTGAGTAATCAGATGCTGCAGGCGGAGTGGAACTTCCTGCCTTAATTGGGGGGGGGGGGAGCACTCAGGCAGCGAAGCTTGTGATGGAAATGAGGACAGAGCTCCTCGGAAGCAGAGCTATTTGCCTGCTTTCCGTTTGGGAGGGTGGGGGGGGGGGTCCCCTAATTGGCGGTTCTCCTAGCATTTGCGACTGAGTGTTGTGCGAGTGGAGAAGTCAGTTGCTCCTTTGGTGGGCCGTGAGGGTCCTGCTCCTGCATTAGGTTGCCTACCTCTGCCCTAAGCTTCCTTCATTTCAGCTCCCTGATTTGGAAGCCAACAAACCCCAAGTGTTTTAGGATGAAATTGCAGTTGTTTGTAGATCTGTGGGAAGTCATTGCAAGACCCATCTTCTGTCCAAACCTGCTATGGTCATTGTTTGTCTGTTCCCATGGATGCCCTCTAAGCTATGCCCTCTTCTTTATACCCAGAGCTGCCCACCACTCGCAACCCATGGTATGCTCCTCAGGTTGTTTCATATTCAGCAGAAAGAAGGTTCCTGGGGCTTGGATGATGAAAGCCAAAGTGAGGTTAATAAGAAGAGGCCGGGTGCAGCCCCCCCCCCCCCCCCCGCCCCGTCCAGGACCGTGTGCTGGTGGCGGTTGCTTGCTTGGTGAAGAGCTTGCTATTGCGTGCCCTGGATGCCAGCTTGGGGTATCCGCTCCTTCCATCATCTCTGCCTTTGCTTGGTGCTGGGCCCCAGACCCCCCTCCCGCCCTCGCAAAGGACGGGTCACAGTTCATCATGTCCAGCATGGAGGGCGGTGGCCGTTCCTGCCTTGGAAGGCAACCATTTGGAGACCCCGCTCCTTTGCAGGACTTGGGTGGCTGACAAGATGCGAAGTAGCAAGGAACCTTTAAACCTTTCCTGCATTCAGACAGGGGAAGGGAGGGGACTTGGCTGGCGAGGTAAAAATGTTTTCAGTGGGGAGGGCTGAGATGGAAAGGAGAGATCCTCGCCAAGGTGTGACTCACTTTGGCACACTGAAGTTTGGCTCAGAGGTTCAGGAGAGACATCTTGTGATCCAGGGGGCTGGTTTTGCCATTTGTCAGCATTTCTGCTTTGACGTTAGAGGGCGGGACTGGAAACACGGCCTGGGAGAAGAAGCAGAGACCATCATTCAGTATGCCCTGTAAACTCCTCCTCAGCTGGAAATGACCTGAGTGAGCCAGGGGTTTTTGAAGGTCTAGAGGGGGGCCTCTGGACCTCAGGATGGATAGGGCCCAAACCGAGCCTCCCTTTCATGGATTGTTGTCTGGAATTGGTGAAGGAGCTTGTGCAACCCAATGACAGCTGTACCATTAGGAGCATCCACTCCGCAAAATCACCCATGATGGGCAGACCACGGATGAGGGGGCAGGCTAAATACGAACCACTGGAGAAGGAAATGCCTCCCACTCTGGTATTGTGACAAGAAAACCAAATAGACATTCACAAACAGGACAATGCCAATGTGATACTGGAAGATGACTCCCCAGGTGGGAAAGTATCCCAGGAGCTCCTGGGGAAGATCAGAGGGTAAATATGAGTAGCATTGTGCCTGGATGAAAGCCAAAAGGATGTCTAGCTACTGATGTGCCCAGAGGCAAAAGGAACGTTTGATACTGCAAATTTATGTACTGTATGCAATTGATGAGTGGAAAGTCAGAACCATGAACCAAGGCAAACTTGATGTTGTCAGAGCAGGAATGAGAAAACTGAACATTGACATTTTGGGAATCAATGAACTAAAAGGGACTGGAATTAGTCAGCTCCTATCAGAAGACGGGGGCGCAATGGCTCAGTGGTTAAGACGCCAGGCTTGTCAGTCAGAAGGTCGGCGGTTCAAGACCCGAGTGCCGCGTGACAGAGTGAGCTCCCGCACTCGCCCCAGCTCTTGCCAACCTAGCAATTCGAAAGCATGCAAATGCAAGTAGATGAATAGGTACCACTTCGGTGGGATGGTAACAGTGTTCCGCGCGTGTCATGCTGGCCACGTGACCGCAGAAGCGTCTTCGGACAGCGCTGGCTCTTCGGCTAACAAACAGAGATGAGCACCGGCCCCTAGAGTCGGACACGACTGTGCGGGGGAATTTTTTTTTAAGAGAATCAGATCTTGCACTGTGGACAAGAAAATCACAGAGGAAATGGAGTACCCATCACTATTAGCAACAGGATTTCAAAGTCAAGCTTGGACCCCCCGCCCCCCAATGACAGAATGACCTCTGTCTGAGCCCACGGCAAGCCAATTAGTACGATGGTGATCCAAGTCCAGATTCCAACCACAGATGAAGAGGAAGCCAAAGCCGGGCAGTTCTATGGCAAATTGCAGCACTTGTTGACACAACACCGTAAATAAATAAACACGGACATAAATAAACAAATCTCATGCTAATCACAGAAGGCTGGAGTTTAAAGTTGAAAACAAATAGCATCTGCAATAATGAGAAAATGTGCTGTGCGAAAGGAAGGAGACAGAATAACTGAGTTCTGCCAAGAAAATAAATAGCAAACCCCTTCTTCCGACAGCCTGAAGAAAACCCTGCACGTGGACTTCGTTGGACGGATGACACCGACATAAAATTGGCTATTTATTCAGCAGACAGAGATGGACAGCCTCTATTTAGTCATCAAAAACAAGAACTCGGTACTCACTAGGGCTCAGATCAGAAGCTCCTGCCCAAACGTGGAATGTGTGAGAGTTTCGATCTTGTAGGTCAGCCTGTACTTTCGAGCACCACTGAGTTGTCAAGGGTTTGGACAGAAGATGAGCTGCTGCTGGTCGTTTCTCAACCTCACTCCATCCTACAACACCCATAACCAACAGAAGGTGGATTATGCTGGCTAAATGGACGCAAATGAATTTATTCTAAAAGTGTTCAGGTGACAACCCCATATTTTTGATGCTGAGTGAGGATATCCTTAGCATGGATTGTTTAAAGAATAACCCACTTGTGGTCTAAAACCCAGGGTCCAATCCCTGGACTGGGCAGCAAGGGCTAAATGTTCTTGTTGCACCTTTCCCAGGCCTTAAATTTATTTATTCATTTATTTATTTCTCATATTTCTACACCACCCATCTCGCAAGCGACTCTGGGCGGTTTACAATTTAGTTAAAATAAGAAGAGAATGATTAACTTTGCATCCACAGCCTTAGCCTCAAGCCTTATTAACACCCCGTTTTTCAGTTGCCTTATTTTTGTGTCTAGGTAACCAAGGAGATGGAGCATTCTGGTTATTTTATAGTACTGTAAGCAGTAAAGAATGCTTTTAATTGTTCCTTACGCTTTTAGGGTTCCCAGGCCTGCATTTGCTGAAATAAGGTATTAGCCTTTTCCCGCCCTGCAGTTTTATCAGAAGGGCATAATGCAAGTTGGTTGGAAAAAGGCTTTTTGTTTTTGAAGGAATGCATAGTCTTGCTATTTTTTTAAAAAAATAATGTCTATTAACTAACATTCTTAGTTGTTTCCAAAACTTTGAAAGGTGAAGTCTGGAGGTGAAAAAAAGCGCTCATATTTTGATTCCTCAGATACTGAAGGGCTTCTCTGAGTTGCTCCTGCATGCTCACAATTCTTGCGCCAATGTGCAGTTCTCACACCACATCAGCTGCCAAATTGCAAAGCTGGAGCGGCGTGCAGCAGTCCCACTAAAATTGCAAATCGCTAGCCGCAAGTGTTCCACCTGCTCAAATTCCAGTTGGCCTTTTCAGTGCTTTGCTATTCTTTCCACGTTGCCTGTTCGCTTCCCACTTGCACATCCAGTGGCCTTGACGTCCTTCTGATTTCTGGCTGTTGGTGATTCACGGGGCTTGGGAGAGGAGCAAGCTGCCTTCTGCGAGACATCGTAGCTCCGCAGGTCTTAGAGAGGGAAGGTTTTCAAGGATCCACTGCCGGAGAGAAGGCTTCTTGCTTGAACAAAGTGGTCCGGCCCACCCCAACTTCATGAACATAATCATGTTTTCATTTCATGTTCTGGATATTGTGATGGGAAATTATGCTTGGTGGTTCTTATCTGGCTTATTGAACCAGCAGTGGAGGTCATCGAAATATTTTTGTAGCTGCAATTATTGAAATTACCTCCCTTATCGTACCTGTGCCTTTGAGTTAGGCCAAGTTCTACAGAGTCACACGGATTTAAAGCAGGTTTATATTATAAGACCCATCAGTGGGGAGAGAAATCTGGGGCACAACTGGCAGGTTCCAATTTCAGCACTAGAACTTGGTTTGGGTCATAAAGGATCTGCCTCTAGTTGCTCATATTCTGCTTGTTTTGAGCTCACCCAGACTATACTTTCAAGGCCGAACCAACATTTCTGCCGTGTTGAATGTTTAGCCCAGCCCAGCTTTCTCCACAGGATAAAGTGTTGGATCTCAGGAGCTCCCTGGGCCCCGTCTGCCTATCTGTGTGATGGGTTAGGATATTCGTAGATACCAACTTTTGCCAACGGCACTCTACACATCAAAAACAGTTCCTCCCAATTACTTTCATCACTGTGTTTTACCCCCTTTAAAAACTTGGCATATTCCGAAGTTATAAAATCTCCTGACATTCTAGAGGTTTTTCTCTCTGTGTGAGAGATGACATTATCAGCTTTAGTCAAAGGATACCATGCTGGTAGTTTCATTTCACAGTTGAATTTCTTTAATTATCTTTGAAGGTGGATGTTTTTCCTGTTCAGTTTTGGCCATCAAGCAGCTGAAACTGCTCGGATGCAAAGAGCAAGAAATTTTCTGTGATTGAAATCATTTTTTAAAAGGGGTGCTATTTTTGTTTGCAGAAGTGATGATAAAAAAGGCACTCAAGAAAAGGGTAATGGAAGACCGTACATTTGGGGAGAATTCCTGTTCTATTGCTTAAAATAATAGCTAAATATACAGTTGTAAATGTGTTATTTTGAAATGCAGTTCTGGAGCGTATAGATGGAACAACAAGAGAACATAACGTGCATTTAACTTCTCCACTGAGCAGTTAACAGGAAGCAAATATGGTTCAAGTGGACTTTTAGATAAACATAGTTTTGCTTTCACCACAACCGTTCTGTGGTTTTAATCTGAAACAGAATAATTTGGAATGGATTAAGAGTAAAGTAAAGGTAAAGGTTCCCCCCGCACATTTGTGCAGTCGTGTCCGACTCTAGGGGCCGGTGCTCATCTCAGTTTGTTAGCCGAAGAGCCAGCGTTGTCCAAAGATGCTTCCACGGTCATGTGGCCGGCATGATGCACACGGAACGCTGTTACCTACCCACCGAAGTGGTACCTATTCATCTACTTGCATTTGCATGCTTTCGAATTGCTAGGATTAAGAGTACCTTTCCATTTAATTAAATAGTTTTGCAGCTTGGCTGGCTGGGGGATTCTGGGAGTTGAAGTCCAGACATCTTCAAGTTGCTAAGGCTGAGAAACACTGGGCTAGAGGCTGACAGCAGGAACAAAGAGTGAGTGAAACAAGAGGAGAGGAACCCTATCAAGAAATCCAGGTCATCGCAGGAATCACATTTTCCTCCTCTAGTCGAGCATTCTCCTATTTTGTTAAGTGAGCGGGTTTGACAGTGTTCCCCCGGCTTTTGCTTTTTAATTTATACCTTCTTTGTGCCACCTGGAGCTTCTCCAAATGCTGTGGTTGAGCATTCCTTGTTTTGTTTTCTCCCCGTTTTGCTTCCAGCCTTTGGAACGCAATTTCAGAAATTCATATGAGAGCGATAAGGCTTTGCATGCAGAACTTCCCCATTTTCTGGTACACAAAGTTCCAGCCGGCTAATTTGTCAACTTTCAAGATTTACAACCTAATTTCAAAGAAGTTTCAAACTTAAGAAATAATTACAGAGCTGGGAAGCTATTTCTACCCTCATTTCTTCAAGTTTTGTTTTTGCTAAAGGAGGCTGGCAAGGTCTGGTGTATTCAGAATGTTCCATTTGGTTTCCACATTTCGTTCAGGGGGTGCTCTCCTGGCCTCAAGATAAGATAACCTACAGTAAATGCTGAATGTATATTATGCACAGAATGTCCGTTCCTAGGCAGTATAAAGGTCTAGAATTGCTGCTCCAGGAGAGGCCTCAACATTAGAGACTGCCCTGGTATCCATTTGCGTAATGCAGATGAGCAGATAGCTTCCGCAAAGGACCAAGTATACATGGCTTGGATGGACGCCTCCCGGCCCCCTCTGCATTCTTGACCCAAAGGCATTTTGTAGAAATGATTGCATTTGATTGTTACTCCGGTGTAATTGTTCAAGCTGCAGTGGTCTTCGCTTCCAGTTTCTTCAATGCACCACATGATTTTCTGTTCTACATTGATCTTTACGTTTTATCCCATTTTTGATAAAATGTAAGATATTTAGCCTCAAAAGCAACATCAGGATTAATCTATCAGAACTGCTCTTGTCCTTTAGCTGATTGACCCTTGACATGATCAGAGTTTAGTGGTCCTTTTAGAACCAAAGATCCAAAAGCCCACCTCCGAGTCTTGTGTATCTCCTGCAACATTGACTTCTACTAACCTTCTTAAGGCCTCCGTTGCCTGTAGATCTTTGCTGGGCAGCAAGCTGTCAGCGATCTTATATCATAGCTAGAAAGTCCTGTTGTATCCAGGATTCTGAGGATTGGGCCCCCAGCCCCTTGCTTGCTGACTTGGGATGGGAGGCTCTTGTCACTTTTAATTCCACTGAGTTTCTTCCATTTCCACTTTTAAGTTCATTGGCTCATTTCCACATCCACTGATTTTAAAAAACATGTCCATGTGATTATTCTGGCTGGGAATTCTGGGTTCGCTCAATGTTTCTGAAGGGAGTCAAGTTTGGGGAAATCTGTTCTAAGGCATAAGGCTGCTTATTGGCCAACTTTAAAAGGACTTCTGTGATGATTCCATTTGATGCCAACTTCAGGGATGATGGGGAGGGTCTCTGAAAGACCACCACTGGCAAAATCTTCCCATGCGGTTCCGTTTCAACCGCTTTCTGGGATTTGCTTATTCCTTTAATGCGACTGGGTTTCAGCCAGAGAAGCTATTTGATTGCCTGAAGGAACAGCGAGGGCAGAGGTTATCCTTCTAAAGACAGCCTGAAAAAAAGGTCTCCAGTGGGCAAAACAAAACACTGAGCTGAGTGTCAAGCATTTCACACCAGAAGAATAACTTCTGGATCTTTCTTAAATAGGCTTTTAGGTCTCTCTCTTTTCACATTAATTATAAAAAGCAGACATTTCCCCAGCTCTTGTGTTCACTGATTAGCAATTGCTGGGCAGAAAATTTCTTGGCAGACAAGAGACATCACAGGGTAGCAGGGACAAACCAAGGGCAAGAGGAAGAGCTGAAGAAGCATAACTCAAGAATTGCACGTGATGTTGGTCCCACAGAAGGAGCAGGTTGCTGAGATTTTTATACAAATGCACAACAGTGTGTGACTCATGTTCCCTGGGCTTTTAGTGCAGTGTGGTCTACTGCTAGCTTCCTCAACTTGATGCCCTCTTCTGGGCTGGCCTACAAGTCTACGACTCCCAGATAATAGGACCATTGGACTGGCAATTTGAGGGGCTGGGGACACATCTGCAGGGCACAATTTGGGGCATGCTGCTATACCGTGACTGGTGGTCACCTCCAAGGTCTCAGATAAGAGAATATCTGTCCATTGATGCTTGAAGTCAAAAACTGAACACAGGTTCCTCTGTGTGCAAACTGATCCATTGGCTTTCCCAAATTATTGTTTGTACAGCCTTCAGAATAGATTTTTGGTCCATCTGGCCCAGTTTTTTCTACCCTAACCAATGTAGTCTTCAGTCTCCAGCCATCCCCAACCCACAGTCAGCTAATACAATCCCTTAAGCAACATTCTGGGCAACTTCTGTCCTGTGGTCAACCAGGGCTTCCCTTAGGAGCGAGTCCGGTTTTATAGTTGCACGGATGAAAGCAAAGATGGGTTTGGACTGCATAAGAACCCCAGCAAATGTCTTTTGGAGATTGGGATGCAGCTGTCTCGAAGCGAGGGGACTAAGATAGCTCGGTTTTCCTGGGCATAAGATGCCATAGTTGCTTTCCCTGGAACTCCACCGTGGGGTGAAGAAAATGGATATCCCTGACAAGTGCTAGCAGAGGGATGGGAGATGCTTTGAGGTAGCGCATAGCTAGGCAGTGAAAGAAACACGAGGTACAGACGCAGCTGCTCCGGTGTCTGTGTGCCTGAAAAGGGGAGGCAGGAGTGCCCTCCCTCAGAGAAGGCGTTGGGTCCCCTGGGGTGCAACTGCGGCACCTGGGGATCTGCAGCCTGGCTTGCCAGACGCCTGGGAAAGCTCATTAGTGCAACCTGTAACCATCAGCAGAGGCGCCAAGGCCCAGCTTGTCAGCCAAGATCTTATCATGGCAGAGTGAGAATGTGATCTGAGCGGCGATGCACCCCGTCCTTGAAAGACTGCAAAGGCTCCTGCTCCAATGGGCTCGATCTAGAATATTTTTAAAGACCTTCCTCTTCCCCCAGCCCATCCCCCATGACCAGAGGATCCCTCTGGAGTGGAGGTGCTGGGACTGAAGCCCTGGGAACTTCCTTCCACCTGCAAGTGAGCACTCGGTCTCCCTGAGAAGTGACCTTGAGCCAGGTTTCAGTTTGTGCCCACAAGTCCAGTGATTTCTCCAGTGGGCAGCAGGATTTCCCCAGGATTTGGGGGGGGGGGGGAGAGAGAGAGAGAGAGAGAGAGAGAGAGAGAGAGAGAGAGAGAGAGAGAGAGAGAGAGATCTCGGGTCACTTTTGGTGGTAAGGCAGGCTTAACGCTCCATGTTTTTGAGCGCTGAATAGGCCCCGGGAATTTATTCATCAATGGTCAGGTTATTCTCCAAGGTAGGCCAACAGGCTGTTCGGACCCATCCATTTTGTCTGTTTATGTTCAATATATTATGCAAACAATATATTGCCAGATTGTGCATGAATGCAGCTCCTGATCTCAAATCTTGCAGGGGGCAAGTCAGTTGAGTCTCTCTGCTCCCAATCTGTAATCTCCTCCATTCTTGGGGTTTTCCTGATTGCTGAAAGCTCCTACCCCCTTTGCAGCAGGGATTCTGTTGACATTTCCCACCCCAAGATGTAGTGGGAAAGGAGCACCATAATCCACCCTGACTCTCCCTTCACTCTGTTGAATTCCATTAGCCACTTTTATATTTACTGCCTCAGATGATCACCATAGCTGCTTCCTTAATGTTAATAGTGCACACCTTAATTTCCTTGAGGGCTGTTTTTGAAACTGGTAGCTCTCCAGAAGTCTTCAAAGGTCTCATATTGCTTCCGTTCCCTCATGCTTGGGGAATCCTCAGTGCACCTCCAAGACCTGTGCTTGGGGCCAAAGCAGGCAATGGAATAGTAATTGAATAAGGGAGTACCTGACACCCTCCCCCCCAGGTCCAGATTTGCCCCAGAATCTGGCTGGGGAATTCTGGGAGTTGAAGTCCACACCCCTTAAAGTTGCCAAGTTTGAAAAACACTGGCCTGTATCAATAGAGCAGAGCTCTAGCACTTTGGGGGCAGCTTCCTGTTTCTTGGCTTGGCCTACCTCAAAGGGCTGTCAGTTGGGCACTTACTTGCAGGGGATCAAGGCTCCCCGCTGGACCCTAAAAACTGGACCATGTTTGTTTCATAGAAGCTGCCCCCGTCTCCCCAGCCCCTAAATGTTCTCCGAGACATACGGCATCTTTATTGCCTCGTTCAACTGGGCTGCAACGCGTGTGTGTTTGGCTGCCAAATATAACCAGGAGTGCAGAAGCTCCTCTCCAAAACGGGCTGGGTGTGAAGGCCAGGTGGTTGCGCATAATTTTTCTCATGTTTCAGAAAAGGTGACGATTTGTGCAGCCGCCTTAAAACCAACTTCTCTGACTTCCTTTGTGGGAGGAGGCAGCAGCCCTTCTCAGCCCAGCAGGACGTGGCCTGCAGGATTTTCCCTCCTCCTCCTCCTCCTCCTCCTCCTCCTCCTCCTCCTCCTCCTCCTCCTCCTCCTCCTCCTCCTCCTCCTCCTCCTCCCAATGGTCCTTTTTGGAGGTGCAGCAGGGAGAGAGTTTTAGCCAGTGACATTCTCTCATCCAGAGCAGGGAAGGGGAGATTATTTTCTCTTGATCCTCCCCCCCCCCCCACTGCAAAAGCCTCCCTCCCTAAGTTGAAACTGGCTCTGATTGTAGGGAGAGGTGGTGAGAGGTAGAATGCCGCCGCTGGGTTCTGCCTTGCAAAGGCCTTCCTATCCCCACATTGAAGGAAACGGAGTTGGGGTCCATTGGCTCGTCATCCTTAGCAAGGCAACTGGAAGTCTTGGGAGGGGGGGAGGAAACAGGCCCATTTTGGGGAACAGTATTTTAGGCAATGCTCTCCTGCAGGCGGGGCTGTTACAAATCATGCCATCTAATTTGCACCCTGTATCTAAGGCAGACTTCTGCAACCCAGGTCTGTCCAGATGCCACGAGGAGTTACAAGGCTCGTCGTCCTTAGTGCTAGCTCTTGGTTAGTTGTATTCTGGGTGCCAGCCTGGGGACGATGGGTCTCCTGGAAAGCTAGACTCAGAAACGTGTCCTCATTTTCCCCAATCCTTCCTTCTCCACTTAAATTCTGAAAGTGTATTTCCTTGCGAAGCGGAGGGAGATGGATTTAATTATGCAGATGTTTGCACATGGAAAAGAATTGCCCTGTCATAGCAGGCAGGAGATGTGAACACGTCTGTTCTTTCAGGGATGTGAATTATTTACTGTCCGAGAATTGAAACGGCCGTGCCCCAATGCGCTTCCTCGCAGAAGCAAAATGGATGCATCTCTGTTTGGAAGTCAGAATGTAGGTGCTCTGCATGTTTTGATTACGCCTTCTCTAAATCAGGGGACACCTCCTCTCTCTCACTTCTTTGATGGGAGAGGAAGAAGGTCTTTAATTACATGCCACGTCCGCACCCATCGCAGCCTGGGCATACGCCAAGAGATTTGGAGCTCGGGGTGAAGGGCCTGCTCTTCTACTTGTTCGTGGGGGCTGCCTTTCCAGCATCTGCCTTCTTGAAATGGAGCTGCTTCCCTTGGCACGATCCCAGCCAATCGAGGTCTGTCGAGAAGGTGCTCAAAGCCAAGTCAAAGGGAGGGCAGTGTTTTCGGTCCTCAGCTGTCAAGGTACAAGCGCTTTTTATCTTCCCAAACAGCGGAAGGGGTTTTCCAGCTGAGGAAGGATTTTGCAAAAAGCATATCTCCCCCCCCCCCAATATAAACTCCTATGAGGTTAGGGGCAGAGGGCAGAATCAATTCTGAGGATTGCTTGGTGGGGCAGGGGGGCAGCTGTTGGGGCCGGTTGTCTGCGAGGGAGCCTGATTCGAGACCCGCCTGCCTCACCCCTCTCCCCTTTCAAGTGAGTTCATGTTTAAGAATCTAAAAGTTTAAGTGTTGGCTGCTGTCCAAAGCTTAAACTGCTCTTCCAGGTAGGAAACCAGACCTCTTTGATATTCTGTTCAGTTCCTGCTTGACCTATGGGTGTTAATTTTAAAAGCTTGATTCTACTATAAAACTTATCCTTAATATGATTTGGTTGGAAAATAAATGTGGGGAGTGTTTGTGTGTGTGTGTGTGTGTGTGTGTGTGTGTGAGAGAGAGAGAGAGAGAGAGAGAGAGAGAGAGAGATGAGATGAAGCAAAGCAGTCATTGGGAAAGTTATTGATTGCTCTTTAAAACTGCAACTAGAAGCTGTTTCTAGACTGTCCAGATGTGGAGACACCAATACCTGCTGACAGCTGTGTGGCTGCGCAGTGGACTTCTGAACCGGCTGCCAAGAAGCTGTTCCTAAGCCCTTTCAGAACTCCAACCTCCCATGCAAATTCTCCTTTGTATACTTTCCCCTGCCACATTACTCCCACTCTTACAATTATCTCTGCTTAAATATCTGTGCCTGGTTTTCTGGTTAATTAACGGAACCTTTTGTTCAAGGGTTCAGAGACTTTCTCCATGGAAAAGAAAATCAGCCGGTGCTTCAGGCAAAGCGTGGATCGCGTCTCACTTTACCTGGCACATTCTGGAATAGGGAAGGTACTTGGACACGTCTTTCTTTCATGGGGCTGGACAGCTGGTTTTGCGAATTGCGCAGGGCGTGCCGAGTGCCCCGTGACTGAGCAAGAGAGGTGTTGGCTGTGTTTGGGGCACGTTTCCACCTCCTCTTTGCTGGTTGAAGAAGCCATAGAAAGGAGACCGCTGCAAAGCGGGCGCGATCCGCCTTGGTGCTTCAAGTGACGCCTTGGAGGGCATCTGCTCTGCCCTACTCGGGTGGAGACCCCGTGGACCTTGGCCAGCTGCTCACTTGGAGCCAAGCAGCTCTGCACAGGGGCTGAAGGATACCAAAGGGCCGAAGCATGGCATGGCATGGCAGGACTTCTCTGGTCCGGCCCACAGAAGTGCCAGCTGCTTCGTGCGATGATTTGACTGCATCACCCACAAAATGAGTCACCCCATCTGAATTTTGCATAGCCCAGGACTGAGCCCTTTCTGGTCTTCTGGAACTCTCCCCCGGTTTGTCCTGTTGCAGCAGCCACAGAGACCTTGATCCACCGGCCCCACGGGTTCCTTCAGCCCCGCCCCCCAACCGCGTCCTTCAGTTGGTGAGGGTGCAGCCTCTTCTGCTCTCCAGCAGAAAACAAGGCCTGTTGGGAAATAGCGTGTTGGTCTTTTTCCTGCATTTTTGTAGCTGGGTTTGGAAAAACCAGTAGCAAATGGGTGGCGGCAGCACTTGGCAATGAGGCAAAGCCGTGCCTTCATGGCTTTTGAACGTCCGTCTCTCTGGATCAGTGTTTCTCAACCTTGGCCGCTTGAAGATGTGTCCACACATGGACACATGGATGGTGGAGAGGCAATTTGCGATGACTCTGAAGGGGGAAAGGGCCTGAGAAATCCAGCCGAAGGAGATGGGGAGAAACCACTGGATGTTCTTCTCCAGCAAGTGCAGCAGAGGCGAGGGAGCCTCATCCAGAGCCACCAAGAGTTTTCAAGGGTTCAAGGGCTCCTTCCTTTCTCCCCTGCCTCCATCCTGAAAGTGGGTGCCGGTGGCCAGGCTCCCTGGGAGGCCCACCAGTGTGCGAGGGATCAGGAGGTGGGTGGCCTCTGCAGGGTGGAGACCCACCAGGGCAAGAGAAGACACCCCAGACAGACCGGGGCCATTTGGGAAGGTGGGGGCAGGATGTCTCTTGGCAGAAAACAACCCTGCAGGACAGGCCAGCTAAAGGAGGGTCTCCCTTTGGCTTGGCGTTAAAGGATGAAGCCCAAACATGGCAAAAGAACCAGAATTCAGCAGGAGAGAAGGAAGCGATTCTGCTTCTTTCCCCAGCTGGAGGCCGAATCCTTTAACCCACAATGGAAGCTGAGGGGGATCCTTCCAGCCCATGACTTGGTTTCCATCATCGATTAATCCAGGCTGATGCTCTTCTTCCTCCCCGTTTGCATCCGAGGGGCTGCTGAGCGCAGAGCAGGCCTTGCCTCACGCCGCTCCGTGATGCTCCGTGTTAG
This sequence comes from Charina bottae, assembly GCA_023362775.1. NCBI lineage: Eukaryota > Metazoa > Chordata > Lepidosauria > Squamata > Charinaidae > Charina > Charina bottae. Next base: position 21,752,348 of record JALMGJ010000018.1, on the reverse strand, counting down.
ACCTTCCTATCGCCTCGCTAGCAGCCCGCTGCCTGGTGAAGGCCCAGCGTGGGGGCCAGACGTCCCAGCCGCCTTGTCTTTGTCCGGAGAGAGTTTGACCTCTCCTGCCCTGTGGATCTTCCGCCCCAGTGTGCCTGCCAGGAAGTCGCCACCTAATAGCTTTATCGAAACAGGCTTCGGCAAATGAGGTCGTGGCCATTCGTGCCGTCTTCCAAAGTCAAATGAAAATTCATGTTCAAGTGATTTCCTTAAATTGAACGGCAATGCAAATTCAGGCGCTACAGGGAAAACAGACCCTCGAAGAGCAGCCGTTTGTGGGCCAAGAAAAAATGGGTTTGCTGAAATGAAAGATGATTTTGCTGGCACTCTTGCTATTTAGCCTCTGTTTTAATTTCTCAGAGCGGTGGAATTTAATTAAGGAAATGGCTTTATTCATCTGTGTATTCACGTGTCTGTTCCACAAGGCCTGTCAGCATCGGCTGAACTTGATCCACCATACTGTGGCAGCGGTTCTGAAGGAGCCCAGAAAGTCCCGTCCTTGAGCGCATCCTGGGCTACCGGCAAAAGCCGGGCCTGGGTATCTGAACGTGTGAATGCCTCCCTAGCGTAGAAAGTGGGGCAGGCTGATGGAGCGATCCTGGCTCGGCTGGAGTTCCCCTCCAGCTGGAGGAGAAAGCCCTTCTCCCAGCTTTGGACTCAGCAGAAGATCCGTCCTGTGGCTTTTCCAGGATCCGCATCCGGCCGAGAGAAGTTGCTGGAGCCGCAGACCCGGCCCTCTTCCTCGAGGCCTGAGCTGTCCGTAGGTCTTGCTGAAACAATAGACCCAGCACAGGATTCACGCGTCGCCCCAGGTCATAAGGCGGTTGGTTTTGCTTAGCGGGCTGGGTGATGAGCAAGCAAGGTTTATATGCCGAAGTGTGAACCCGGCCATTTTTGCTTGGTTAACAAACCACAGGTTAGCAAAGAATGATTTTGTGCAACGTGTGATTAACCTGTGAGTCAATGTGTCCCCCGGCCTGCAGTGCCAGGGATACACGGACCGGCTCTGATCCAGTTCAAGCTGTTGATTTGATCTGATCGGACAGTTCAGATTTAACCCAGAAAATCGAGTCGATTTGATTTGACACTTTGATTCAAAGTGTCAAGCCGGGTTGATCCAGTTTTCCTCCAGGGCAGTGGGGCTGGTTTGTGAGGATATAGCAGAGGGGGAACAGACGAACCCCCTTCCGTCCTTGTGACCTTCTCCTCCACCGGTCAAGGAAAGGCAGAAATGGAGCGTGGTTTGCCCTGCACCGGGGCTCGGTGTGGGAAGCAGAAATGCTGCTCCCAACCCGGTTCTGCCTTCCTTGGGGCCGGAAGGACCCCCTCCCCGTGTTTTATGCACCGAAGCCTCTGTCCCCTTCCTCTTCCCTGGCTCGCGTTCTCTCTACACCCACTTAATTTTTCAGGGATAACAGCGAGTCCCAGAATTGGCTTTCACAGACAGCAGGAGAGGTTATTTTCTTTCTGTCACTTTTTTTCCCCTCTTGTAGCACTTTCTCTCTTCCTAAACCCTTGCTGGTGTGTGTTTGTGTGCATGTGTGTGGGTGCTCTGCACAAGCGGTGTGATGGTGCAGCCGAAAAGCAGCCGCCGCCGCAGCCCAGGTGGCAGCCAGTTAATTGTAGACCTGACGATCCATCCATCCATCCATCCATTTATTTGCTTATCACATTTATTCATCATATTTCTCACAGCCGTGACTTGCAAGCCAGCAGAGCAGGATGCGGAGAGGGGGAGACTTCTGGGGCTGGAATGAGTATGAACAGGCCAGTGGGAACTGGGATGGCAGACTGGCATCTATTCACGCAGAAAACTGGTCGGTTAATTAATCATTTGCTGTAACTTGTAACTGCAGAAACCAGAGCAACCAGGGAGATGTGAAAGAATCACCAGAAAAAGAAAGACGTTAGAATAATATCTTTGTTTAGATTAATGGAGAAAGGATCATTTTCAAACCCCTCTCTTTATCGGCCCGTCTGTTTTTTCATCTTGTTACTGAGGCACCATCAAATAAATGGGCTTTTTTAGCCCAGTGCGTGGTGGCTCAGCGGGTAAGACACCAGGCTTGTCGATTGGAAAATCGCAAGTTCGGAGGTTCGAATCCCTAGCCCTGCGTGCGGAGTGAGCTCCCGCACTAGCCCCAGCTCTTGCCAACCTAGCAATTCGAAAGCATGCAAATGCAAGTAGATGAATAGGTACCACTTCGGTGGGTAGGTAACAGCGTTCCGCGTGCATCATGCTGGCCACATGACCGTGGAGGTGTCTTCGGACAGCGCTGGCTCTTCGGCTAACAAACGGAGATGAGCACCGGCCCCTAGAGTCGGACACGACTGCACAAATGTGCGGGGGGAACCTTTACCTTTACCTTTACTACATTGTTGTGAGGCTGTTAGGCAGGAAATACAATATCTCCCAGACATTTGCACCCAAGTTGTCTGGATGCTGCATTTGGCACTGTGTAGCTGTAGTGGTTGTTACCGTAACACTCAAGCAACTCACGCGCTCTTCACCCTTCATCTTCCACTACTGGAAGATTTAGGAAAAATGTATGATGGAAGGAGAGACGATGTCTGAAGGTTTCTTCCGGAGTCAGTTGCTATACCTGGTGAACCTGGTTTTGATTGCAGGGTGTCATCCTCAGCACACAAGAAGGTGGCAGATCCGCCAAGCTCTGATCTCCGTGCGCTGCTCACGGACAGAATGCCTCTTTCTATGTGCTGCGTTCTGGATGGCACATTCATATGCAGCTCCCGTCTTCTAGCAGAATGCAATTGTCTCTTTGCTTGTCAGCCTCATGACAGCACTGACTCATTTTGGTACCATCTGGGCACTGAGGCTCCTCTCCATTCTCATTCGGCCTCACCTTCCCCTTCTTTCTAGAGACAGACCGAGTTCTTTCTCCCACTGTAGACATTGCAAAGCTATTGCGACGCTATGAATTCCTAGCGGAGGGGCCAGGATTCTACCCGCTGAGGTTGCCCAGTGTCCACTCTCCCAGAGACACAACGCAGAGTCTTTCAGGCCTGAATAATGCCCTGTGATTTCCCACGCCCCCTTCAGTTTTGAAGAACGAAAGAGAATGAGAACCATCAGAAGAAAGGAGACCGAGTCCTAATCGATTCACGAGATCTATGCGCTCTATTGCCATTTCACTGTCCCCTACCCGCCTTCTGGCTCCTTTGGGTTCTCCTCCATTTTTGGCGAAAAGTACGCATGGTCAGCCTGCATTGTTTTTGGTCACAAGCCTTTCAAGACGGAATCCTGGTTCTTAGTTTTCCACAAAGAGCTTCCTGGGATGGTGAGGAAAAAGGTTGCTCGTTTCTCCGTCTGAGAGCTCTCTAGATTCTTCATTAAGAGCATCTCTCTTCCTCACCGCTACACTAAGCTGGGGAAAGAGTGGAAGGGGCAGAAATAGGCCTCTCTGAATGGACAATAGAACCTCCTTAAGCCTCCAAAGCTTTGGCCCAAATGCCTTTTCCTGGACAGGCAATGTCCTCCTCTCTGCCACTCAAGACGGACCCATAATTTTTACTGCCACCATAAATTATGGGACATACCCTCTAAACTACAGGTTGGGTGGAGGTGTATGCTGTAGGGCTTCAAGGCAAGGCCCTTGCTGGGATCTTTCTTTGCCCAGGAGATCACACGAGCCTTCCAGGTGGTCAAAAGCATCACGAGAAACGTAAGAAGTGTTTGGGCTCACCACCCGTCTCTACTTAAGAAACAGATTGCACACCCCATGCGTGCCATGTTGCGTCTCCGTGGCTCCATAGATCATCCTGGAGTCTTCAGTGAAGCTCCCCAAGACTTCTTTTAGAGGAAAATGATTAAACAGATGGCAAGGCAAAGCCTTTTTTGGAAGGATATTCCGAAGCCTGTTGGGCTCCAAGCTTCCTCTCCCCTTTAATAAAGCTTTATTAAGTCTTTCAACAAATACATAAAACTACAAGAAATTAAATAAAGTATACTACAAGAGAAAAAAGGAACTAAAAAGCGTGAAAATACAAAAAAAGACTACTACATACTACATCATACATATATACTAACTTCCGACTTTCTACAACAAAGATATAAATAAGTCAATATCAGTCTCTTACTCTAGTTCAAACTGGAATGAGCATTACTTCTATAAAACATTTCCATTCTCAATATAACATTTCCTCTAAAACACTACTTTCCCCTTGAAATGGATATACAGTATATAAAAAAACATTTTTATAACATAAACAAATTTTCCCCCTTAATAGACAGATAAACAAATATTATCCTTCCTCATTACAATTTTACTCCTAACCAAAACATTTATATAGTAAAACATTATTTATTATTTATTTATTATTTAAATTTATATGACCGCCCATCTCCACCATTACATATTTAAACAATAACCTTATTAATATCCTTTTACCCAAGGTATATTCATTATCCCAAAAGCAAAAACATCTGTCTAAACCTTTAAAAGACCATCCTAATAAACACAATTAAAGAGTTAACCCACTTCAAAGTAAACTAAGGGATTTATATATCTCACTGTTACACACAAGGCTTTCTCCTTGCAATCCTTGACTTGCCTTGTAAAGTCCAACTCATCTTCAAGGATCTTCTGTCCCTTGAGGCTTAAATCTTGTCTTTGATCTCGATATTCCAAGAATGCAGCCATTTCCGTTCCTTTTACACCCAAAGCTTTTCCAACATTAACATTCCAGAGGTGAATCTTCTTCCCTTCACTTTTTGGCTTTGGGACGTTACTCCTCATTTTTTTCTTTGAGACCGGGACCTTATTTTCCAAATAACTAAGAGATGGTCCAAAGCATACAGTAAGTAACCTTGAGATACAGCTGCTTACAAATATCTTTAAAATCTTCCATATCCCTCCAGGGAACGTTATGGCGCCCTCTAGTGCCTCAGGATATTAGACAAAAGGCTGTCATTCAGAAAGAAAGTGTTAATCAGCCGGGGTGGAAAAACAAAGGGAAACAAAGCCATTTGGGAAAGCAGATAGATCAAAGTTCAGCTCCGCAAATTCAACAAAGTGAGTAATTCTTTTGTAATCTTTCAGACTTTGAAAAAAGTAACAGCAAACAGGCGAAACTCTTTAAATCCAACAATACAATTTAAAAAGAAAAAAGAGAAAAAAAGTATATATTTAGAAAAAAAAGCCAAATTAACAAATTAATAACTTCCAAAAGTAATGAAAACCACCAAGAGGTTCCGCATTTCTTTGTTGCAAAGAGCCTCTCCTTAATAATGATTTAAAAAGAAAAAAAATGGTGTTTTAGAAATGGGGTGGGCAGCTTTTGAGTCCGTTTAAGGCTTCAACACGGCTCAGGAAATGATGGCCATCCCTGCCGCCCAGCGGCTGGCTTACCAGGCGATCGCGAAACGCTGTTTTGCGGTCTCCTGGCTGCTTCCAGCCATCCGGAGGACAGATGGGGTGATTCCTGGGGGGCTCCTTAATCCGGAGAACACTCCTGGGCTCTAGGAAATCCTGCCTGAGTCCGTATCGCTGGGTCAGCCGCGGAGCTGGCGGAGACACGTCTCAAGTTGCCAATCCCCCGCTGGAAGTCGACGCTCCCTCTCCCCAACCAGACGTCAGTTGACACGGGTTGCCTTCCAGGAGTAGGTGGTCTCCATATGCTCCTCTCCATGTCACTTGGCCCCCAAAGGACAGCTTTGTGGCCGAGGTCCTGTGTGCAGGGGTGTGAATGGCAGGGCCTGAGGCTTTGGCTGGTCTGGGGCACTCAAAATTCATGAGACTCAGTTCCAGGTTCAGTCCTGAAATTTTCCTTGAAAGACTAGAAATACCAGGGATCAAAAAGTGTTTTTCCTGCTCCTTGTATGAGGCATCTGGCCAGGATGGCCTCCTCTGAAGGAAAGTGGGGTGGCTGACTCGGATAGCAGATGGAGTGGTGATGAGAGATCAGGGCATGGTGCATCTGCCACCTTCAGGTGTGCTAAGGGAGATACCCTGGAATCAAAGCCAGATTCACCGCCCAGCTCTGCTGGAATAACCCCTCTGTCTTGTCCCCCCGGTAATATTCTAGAGCCAACCTTGCAACCGACTCTGCAAGAAACCTTCAAACATTGTCTCTCCTTCCCTCATATATTTTTCCTAAATCTTCCAGCAGTGGAAGATGAAGATCTTTATTCTTCATGCATGATTAATAACTGGGAGCAGAGAACATCTAGTTTTATACAGATGCTCCTTATCTGAATTCATGTAGAAACTCTCTTGAGGCTAGAGAGGTTAATTTTTAGCAGCAGGATGTCATAATGGTGGAAATTTATTAAGAGAGGGAACAGAGCAAGCAGACGGAGCAGACAATTTCTTTTGAAGGAAACTCTAAACTCTGCAGTGACTGGGTGAGCAAATTCGGAAGAAGGAGAAGAACAGACCCAGTGGAGCAGGGATCCATCTTCTCTTGGTCTATAGGAAAAAGAGATGATACCACGAATTTTATACCTTTTTCAAACACTACCTATATTGACATCAGAGGAACCATTTAAACAGTGGCAGAAGGATATTTCTAAGTTTATTTGGCAAGGGAAAAAACCAAGAATAAAATACAAAGTCTTGCAAGATTCAAAAGAAAGAGGAGGTTTAGGTCTCCCGGATTTGAAATTATATCATGCAGCCTGTGGTTTGGTATGGCTTAAAGAATGGATTGTTTTGAAAAATGAAAAACTATTAAATTTGGAGGGACATGAATTAAGATTTGGATGGCATGGATATCTGTGGTATGACAAAGCTACAGTTAATGTGGACTTTAAAAATCATTATATTAGAAGATCTTTGTTGAGAATTTGGAATAAATATAAATCAACTTTATGTTATAAGAGACCCTTATGGATTTCTACGCAAGAAGCATTTTATAGAGCAGAAGTAAGAAATAAGGACAAGTGGTTGACTTATAAGGACTTTCTTTAAAAGGAACAAGGGTATTATGTAATAAGATCAAAAGAAGAAGGATATACTTTTCAATGGCTTTCCTATATGCAACTTACAGAGAAATTTAAATTAGATAAACAAAATTTGGAATTTGAACAAACCAAATCAGAATTTGAAATACAACTATGTGAAACTGATGAACACTTAATTGCTAAAATGTATAAATTATTGTTAAAAGGAGAAATGGTGGAGGAACAAGTTAAAGACTGTATGATTCAATGGGCAAAAAGTATTGGCCACAATATACAACTCCAACAATGGGAAGATATGTGGACTAAAGGATTAAAATTTACTTTGTCTTATAATCTAAAAGAAAACTTTTACAAGATGATGTACCGATGGTATATGACCCCACAAAAACTTGCAAAAATGTATGGGAATATTTCCAACCTATGTTGGAAATGTAAAAAACAAGAGGGGTCTTTTTACCGTATGTGGTGGACATGTAAAATAGCAAAGAAATTTTGGATTGAGATACATTCACTGATGCAAAGTATATTACAAATACGAATACCATTTAAACCAGAATTTTTTTTACTCGGAATTTTGGATGTACAAATAGAAAAACATTTTTTTAGAATAATACAATACATGATTACAGCAGCAAGACTTTTATATGCACAGAACTGGAAAAACCAAAGTTTACCAACGATACAGGAATGGATGGTGAAATTACTAGATATGGCAGAAAATGACAAATTGACATGTTTATTAAAAGAAAATTCAAACCGTTATTTTCTAAAAGAGTGGAAGCCTTTGATGGACTATTTGCAAAAAGCAGGAGGAGTAAAGCTTGCATGGGGTTTTGATGATTAGATTATATTTAAATAGAATATATTAGACAAGAAATGTATATGAATGTCATATGAATAGCCAGCATGTAAGAACAAACTATTTTTCTTTATTCTTATGACCATAGATAGATCGGAAGTTATCCAATTTCTATGTTTGTTTTTCCTTTCTTTCTTTTACTTTACTACACTTTTCTTTTCTTTCCTTTTTAATTTGTATTTCTATCTGTTTCATTTTCAACTTTTAACTTTGTATATTTAAAATCTTAATAAAATTTATATTAAAAAAAAGGAAAAAGAGACGAAGACCTAGAAGATCATACAATCTCTCCCGTTCCCACCGAACCATGGTGGCCAGGGAAAAGTGCCCCTGGAACAGCTTAGAAATACTTTCTTCTCCGAATGGCCGGCATGTCATGGCTGAACTTTAGCCATCTCGTGGGGGCTGGGCTGCTCCCCTTGGTTCTTTCTGCCCTGGAGTGCCTGGCACAGGAAGTCAAGCTGAGCGACAGCCTGGGGGAAGCTGCACAACTGGGCCACAAGCTTTACTTCCCAGCCACCTGGGTGTTTCCCTGCCAAAGTGGCCTGCATATCATGATACCGGGTAGGCAAGATTTAAACCGAGATTGGAGAGATCTGTTTAATGTATTTGAAATGTTCATTATTGAATGTTTAGTAGTGCACACACTACTACAGTATCTAGCTGGGTATCTTATTCATAAGAGAGAGCAAGTACATTCCAATGCACAAATGGAGATGGAAGACAGGATAAAAATGGCCCCAGGAATGCTGAATTATTGTGTTCCAGATGCAGCGGGGGTACAATTTCCAGGAATGCCAACCAGCAATGCCAGTGAGAATGTTGGTATTGTAGTTCGAACACATCAGGAGGTACCAGGCTGGGGAAGTCTAGCTTACAACATTTTGGCCGGAGGCTGGGGTTTAACCCCAGTGACCCTTCTAAGAGTATGGATTTGCATCATGCGTCCAGTGACTGAAAGGATGTGATAAGTGAAGTGGCATGAATCTGATCATAGGCATGGACAGCAAAGAAGAATCCTCTAAGGTTTAGTTCCCAGATTTTATTTTTAGCATGGAGGAGAAGGCCTTCTTCAGCCTGAGAGAACCCAATCAGGGAAGCCCACCAGGTCCTATTAACTGAAGGTCCATGGAGGACGGTTTCCTCTGTAGATCCTAAAGAGATCTACATTTTCCATCAGCACTATCCTTTCTAAATGTTGTGTCACAAATGCACACATGATTTTATAAATGCCTATTTGAGAAGTAATACAAATCCACATTTAAATGGAAGAGATGGACTTACACATGAACCTCTGTGAACGTGACACAGCATAACTGGCTACTTGATGGATCAGACAGTGACCCATTTTCTCAGCTTATGAGACTTACGTACCCGGTCCATCAAATAAGACTGTATCAGGAAGTACCACATTCCTACCAAGGTTTCCAGTGCTGAGATTAACAATTAAAGCAGCTCCAAATCCCTGACTTTGTGGTGAGACAGTCGAGAATGAGGACAACTGGCTGAGACTGAATTTTGCGAGACAGAGCTCCAATGAGTCTTTGGCGAATTCAAGAATTTAAGCCGTCCATTTTTCAGTAGCAAGAGCATTTTGCCCACGTGGGTTCCGGCTCAGGGCTTGGGAAGAATTAGCATGCAGCTTGCCACTGCAGCGTGCTGGCAGCGAAGACAGAAATGGAGATTAATTATCAAAAAGTGAGGGTTTCAAAAACAATATTGTCGTGAAACCTTGAGGGAGAACTTCTATCGATGATGCTTTATGGGCTGTCGAAGGGGAAAGCGTGTGATCAATCAGGAGACTGTTTGTTAATCTTGAAAAGAGTAGTAGGAATATATTGGGAATTTTATACCAGACCTGTGGAAATAAAGGTACTCGGTACAAGAATATCAGTTCTTGGCTGAAGTTGCTTTTGTTGATTCCAGAACATTCTTTGCTTATCTTTTTTTTCCTGGCCCAAGAGCTCATGGTGCTGATGAGGTAGGCTTAGAGTTAGCCTCTCATTGGCAGCTGATAATAAGTAATAATTCTTCAAATGTCAGTTTAGTCTCTTGATTATATGCTGCATCATCTGTGTTTCGTAAGAGTAGTGCTTTCTGGATAGTCTAATGAATGTAACAGGTCTGATATGTGGATGGCATTGTGGGCAGCTATGTCAAACTTTTCTCTTGAAGAACTGAAGGAATACAAGAACAGAAACACAGTGGTACTTTTTTACACTGTTTAACAATAGTAGCTTCTACTATTTTAAGTTGTAAAAGAAAGGCCTTTGGGTCTTTATTAAGAGGATGGTGACTTCCTGTTCCTCTAGAGAGGGATCAACCTTTCCCAGAAGGCCCTAACGTCCTCAGCCACTCCACCTCCCCCGTGTTCACTGTTTCTGGCTGATTGGCAGTGGAGAGATGTGTGGGATCTCAGATTGCTTGGAAGGGGTCAGGACCTCAGGCGGAACACCCTGGGGAAAATGGTCTCTGAAGGTCCCATAACAGGATCCCTGTCTCAAGAAGTTGCTGGCTGATGGGTAAGCTGAGAATGTCAGCTGCAACAGCGTTCTCTTTTGGGACTACTACCTAGCTCAGGGTGGGCAACGTCAGGCCCGCGGGCCATATAAGGCCCACGGGGCTCCCGCCTAAGGTCCGTGGGGCTCCCGCCCGCAAACCCCACCGCTTCCACACGATTGGCTCCTGTCTGCAAACCCCGCCCCCCCAGTGCTTGTGATTGGCTCCCGCCCTCGAACTCTGCCCCCCGGTCCGCGGAAATCCCAGAAACCCCGCCCCCCCGGTCCCCGGTTATAAATATCCAAATGGCCCTTGGCAGAAAAAGGGTTCCCCACCCCTGACCTAGCTGATGCTAGTTCTCTTTCGGCCTTGATTTCTGCAGAGAATGCAGCTTATGTCCAGAAAACAATAGGATCCTCGTCATTCAAAGCCAACAGGGGAAGGTGTGCCAGAGAACCCCAGTTTGCAACACGTACGTTCAGCTGGAGTTAACAGAATGTTTGGCGTGTTCCTGGACGTGAGCGCTGTCCTTCTCTGCCCTCTTGTAGATCAAATCTGGCGTGGTTTCCTCCCTGGTGCCACAAAGACCACTCCATTGCTACTGATCCCCCTCCCGCCTCTTCCCACCTGCTCAGACTCCCCGGCCAAGAAAAGGCTGCAAATTCACTGCGGATGTCCAGCCATTTGCTTAGCCCAGCCTGGACGTAAATTAGGCGGATTCCTGCGGTGGCAGGACGGTTGCAAAAGTGCAGCTGCGGGGGTGCCTTGTCAGGGCTGGGAAACAGGCACGGCCCTCGTGGAAATCCAGAGGTGGGACGGTGCCCAGGCTGTCCGAAGGCTGCAGCTGCGCTCAAGCCCTCAGCCCACCTTGAGCAGGGGCAGCCCCGCTCTTTGCTTTTTGGGGCGGTGCTGAGGGGGCCTTTCAGAGAAAAGAAACGTGAACCCCTCCCTGCATTAGCCCTGCCAGCCAGGAGTTATGGGAGGTTTGGTCCAGCACATCTGGGGGAAGGGGGAGTGGGTTGGAGGGAGCTGCATCAATCTTAATAATGCAACTCTACTCAGAAAGAAGCCCTACTCAGGGAAGATTACTCTTCCCTTAAGCTAACTGCCGTGGGGTCGGAGGAAGGCAGCTAACGTGGTCTGTGGCATTCGAAGCAAGTCTTGCAAGGAGAGCTGCCTCAAAGCCCGTGCCGGTTTGATCCAAAGAGAAATTCATCACATGAGAAATTCATTCATCCCAGCCAACTCTCCAGATTAAACTGGAAGGTTGATCTGAATCCTCGGATGGAATGCCTCCAAATGGATTCAGCCTGAGTAGAAACAGCTTCTTCTGAAGGGATTTGGAAAACTGAACTGACCCAATTTGGTAATTCCACTGGGATGTCCAAACGTAATCAGAAACATTTGCCAAATCCCTGAATGGATTTTCCAAATGGAATTGACACTTGGATCACAGTTTCCTTGGTTTGCATAGGTTACGGGGGATGTTTAGGTAACGGATAATTTTTGGGTTGGTGGGGATGATAGCACACTTCAAATTTGGAAGAGTGACACAGAAAAGAGAGTAAAAGTCTGCCCTCTGCCATCTCAGAGGATGAGGATAGATCTCATGGGTTGAAACTGAAAGAGGAGAGATTTTGGTTGGACGTTGATGCTTCCCATCAAGCATTTCAACAGCAGCTCCAATTCCGGGGACAGTCCCTCTCTCGAAGTCTTCGGGCCAAGGCAGGACAGCTGCTCTTGGGTGTGGGGTCAAGGTGGACTTCCTCCATCAAGTGTCTGTGTGTGTGTGTGCATGTCCAGAGGCTCACGTCCAGCTGTAGGATGTTGCGTCTGCATAGGATTCCAACTAACAACTCTGAGTGGAGAATGGAGCCCTCATGACTCTGTGCCACAATTAGATATGCAAACATATATTAACCCACTGCTGCTCTCAGGATTGTCCCCAAGGTTTTATTTATGGCATTTTGTTCTGCTCAGGTAGCAATGTCCCTTTTCCATTAATTGTACCCTCACAACCGCCCTTGTGTCATAGGTCACCCAAGATCGCCTGGGGAGCCAGACTTGAACTTGGATTTCTCTGATCTCTGTCTGGCTCAGTAACCAGCACCACCTGGAATGTAGCTAAATTGCTCTGTTGCTTCTGAGCTGTATCTACGCAGATTCCCGATCAGATTCACCATGAACATAACCCTTTACAAAAAGTTAATTATGCTTATTTTTACAAGAGAGGCAGCTGGAGAGCATGTTTGTTACCACTACCTAGGATCTCTCTCTTTCAACTGTGAAATATTGGAAGTTGGTAATAGTAATAATACAGAAATATTTCTATTCCCACTTTTCCATTTAAAACAGCCAAACTGGTGTGCTGCAAATAAAGCCCCATCCAAGGATTTTCAAATAGTGCAGGATCCTAAACTGCCGGTGGAAAGCTGCGAAGGTACCATCAAAACCCAGCCTGTATTTGCTGAAGCTGGCTTACCAGCCGGAGCAGCTCTCTTCAAAATGTTGCGGGGGAATTCCTGGACAATTTTCATGCAAGGATGACCAGTGCAGCCTAAATTAGCTTGAACGAGGCTGACCTGCTGTAAATTTGGGTGTTGACTGTCTTTTAGGCCAGCCAAAGCAGCTGCCTGTTGTGGTAAAGACCACCACTTTGTACATGAACTACATGTAATTTTAGAAAGGCTGGTTTTTATTTTTAATCTTTTTTTTAGTCCTCACAGTTGGATTGAAGATTGAAAATCATCTTAGGCAAATTGCTTTCAGGAGCACTTTAAAGCTGTGCCGCTTCCCAGCAAATACATTTAGTGGAAAATTATTTGTAGGAATCGTTTTCAGGAGGAGAGCTAAAAGACAGCTAGTAGGTGGGTGGGGGGCGGGAGAAGTGGGAGTCTGAAGCTGGCAGCCTCCTCCAAGTTACATCATCACATCATTTGTGCAATGACATCATGACACACACGAGGTCACTGTGGCTTCCACTGGACACCGGGCTCCAGCCAGTCCCAAAATCAGTGCTTATCTGCCATGTTTCAATCTGCATGCCTCCTGCTTCCCTCGGTAGAAGGGCCCTGTGAAGCAATAAATTCAGCAGTCTCTTGAGTATTTGGAGGCCAGAATTTTCTCAGAAAAAGGGAAAATAAAGAAACATAATCTCCCTAGCCAGAATATATCTCAGCTTAGTTTTAATCGGTACACAACATCCTTCGGGGGGGGGGGGGGGGGGAGAGAAACAAACCCTCTCCTGTGTTTTCTGTTGTTATATTTAATTGCACTTAAAAGCAAGAGCCAAATGTGGGCTTTCCAAGAATATATATTTTTTTATTTTTAGAGAGAGCTATAGATAATTCTGAATAATTAAAACAGGAATCTGGACTCTCTATGGTTCAGGTCCCACTTTATGAACATTAACTAAATGAAGATGCGAGGATAGATGATGCTAAAGATGGTAGCCATGGTTGTCCAGTCAGAAGGACCATGGATGAATTTAGTTTATTGCCCAAATGGTAACCTTTAGATTATAACTCCCATAATTCCTGGTGGATTGTGGAAACTGTATTCCAACAGATCTGAAAGGCGGCAGGTTGGAGCACATGGTGTCCACGAAAGATCCAGTCTGTGGGGCGGGGTACCTGCCAGCCCCCTCCTCTTCCTTTGAGCCAGCCGGACGCCTCCCTGCTTTCCTAAGGCCGTTGCATTATTATGCTCTGCAGTTTGAAGCCAGAGACTCCTTCAGTAACCTTCTCTCTTGCTGGAGTGAGAAATAGATGGCAGGGCTAAAAATTACTGGGAGAGATGTGTGAAGGAACAGTCCTGAATGCTAATTAACACCCAGGCAATGTCAGAGTCACCGGCTCTGGAGGCCGGGCGAGGGTGCCTTCAGTTGCCCTGTTTGCGTTGGCAGAGGAGGAACACAAGAGCTTCCATGGTGGAAGGAAGGAGTGGCATCTGATTGGACAGAAGATTCATTCCAGCCTGGAGCCATGCCAGAAGGAACGGCGTGCCCTAACCCTGTGGGAGGAAACACATGTCATTGGCTCACCATCTGTAAATGCTGCTTGTTTAGAAGGGATCCGGGTACCGGGGTTAAAGAGAAATATAAATAAGCTTCCTATTTCATTGTTCATCCTTCCTCTCTGAAAGAGGCAACTGAAGGACCCACGGCATGGAATGCTGCTCCATCTCCAGCCACGATAAAAAAAGACAATTATGCCTGATGGTGTGGTAAAATTCAGGCTGTAGAAAAGCATCTTTCTCTGAGGTAGAATCCACCTGGGATGTCTAAATGCAGAACTTTTGAGGAGTTCTAAAAGCAGTGGTACTCATGTTGGTCGATGGAGAAGAAAGAATTCTTAACCTATTGTTGGAAATGCCTTCGTTTCGCCCCCAAAAGCTGGAGCAAACAAGTGTGCAAGTTTTGGAGTTCTTTCGGCATAAGCAAGGGAAGAGGAGGAAGCCAGAGAGTTGTACACCAGACTGGGTGATTCAGCCGTGAGACTGTAGCCTGGATGTGTTTGGGAAAGGCAGGAGGAGATTCCCCAATTATTTTTGAGGAGCTGTCCAGTAGTTCAGGACCTAAATGGTCAAGGTAGCAGAGGAGCTGTCCAGCAAGAGGTTTGCTAAAGCCTAACCAGGATAGTGGATAGTAGTCCGCGTGGTGGCATAACGGTTAAGACTGCCGACTGTCGAACGAAAGGACGGCAGGTCGGCAGTTCGAGACCTGGAAGCACCGCGTAACGGGGTGAGCTCCCGTTCTCGCCCAGCTCCTGCCAACCTAGCAGTTCGAAAGCACGTAAAATGCAAGTAGATAAATAGGCCCCACTCCGGTGGGAAGGTAACAGCGTTCCATGCGCCTTGGCGTTCAGTCATGCTGGCCACGTGACCACGGAAGCGTCTATGGACAATGCTGGCTCCCTCGGCCGAGAATCGGAGATGAGCGCCGCCCCCTAGAGCCGGACACGACTGGAAGGGGAAACCTTGCCTCGCCTTACCTTAACCAGGATAAGACATTATCCACCACTGTGGGAACTTCGTGAAGGGCTTTGGCGGTCCTGGTCTGGCTTTTTTAGACCGTCAGCAGATCCTTGATCTAGAACAGCGTTCAGGCACAGCTTCACTCAAGGAAGATGCTGTACAGCCAGACAGGCCACGAGGCATTGGCCAATATATTGCCTCTGCTCCAAGATCTCAGGGGTGATCTTTGATGCTCTGGAGGAGAAAGACAAGAACCAGTAAAGGTGTCCTAGTCCAGCCTCCCCAATTGTGTGAACATCAGCTTCCATAATTTCCCAGCCAGGATGGTCCTTTTGGAAAAATCTAGGAAAGGGCTAGCAGCAGAGTCTTCCTTTTCCTAAGGAGATCATGGCCCAGGTGAATAATGATAGAGTCTGGTGGAGTCTCCGTATGCCTTGTCTCCTAATCTTCAGTTGGTTAAAGGGGGATTTTGTGAGCAATCTCTCTGGGTTGACCCCCCTATCCATTCCTGGGCCAAATCTTGTTTTCCGACAAAAGCCATCCTTCTTAAAGATGAATATCAACTGCTTATTGGATGTTCTTTAGACAAGTGAGAGTTACTCCCTTCATTTGCAGGGGCCAAATACCAAGAAGGCCTTTTGTTTTGCACAAACAACATTACACAGTATGACATGTACCATTGCTTATTTTGTGAACTGTCACTGTGCTATTTCCCCCCTAGTTAAATCCTTTCTGAGATCCTATATATTCTATATTCTCTCTCCTGGAGTTCAGCCAGGAGTTACATTAGCTTATTAAGTGTTGAATTAAAGAGGTGCAATCTGCCTTAATAGAAGTTGTGCTCATTATAGAATGTATATTGTTCTGATTTTCATTCCTGAGTTTGGAACACTTAATTTGTCTGCCTCATGCATGGGCTGGATTGTAATTATCCACATCCAACATGGCCACAGTAGATGAGATGAGAATTAGAATTCAACATGCTTGATGCCTGACTGGAAAATGTCTCTAAAACTACTAAAAGAAGCACTGGGGTCACTGGGAATGTGGGAGTGAGCCGTTTCGTCTGTATTTATTCCTCCCCTACCAAGTCCTGCATAGCTTCCTAGCTTCTCTAGAGCAAAATCTGGCAGCCCAAAGAGAGAGTGATGGAGCATCGCTGCAAGGTTCTTGTGTAGAGGCAGAGCCAGAACCAAGAGGACACAAAGGCAGGCACTAGCAGATAAAGCGCCTTGTTCATTTTGCAAAGCCGGGCCAATCACATCTATTCTTCCGCAAATGCTTTCTTTATGCCCCAACCCTTTGGCAGCCTGTTCTGGGGGCGCTATGCACACAGGGACTCCGGAGACTTGAAAATCAAACAGGAGGCTTAACCTCTGCCAGCAACAGTAGATTAAAACCGTTATAAGCAATCAATATCTTCACATCTGTGATTCCGTGGCTATTTTTCTATTCAGCCCATTCAGAACACACACACCCCACATTTTCATTTGAACATCTTCTTGATTCTTAATTAAGATCATGGAACAGATGCCGTTGATATTTAATTTAAATATTTAGGGAATTTGCTTAAGCTTCTCAAAATGGATTAGAGCTGGAGTGGAGATGCTGATATCATTGGGCTGATCGTTTTTCCTGTTGAGTCCAATTAAGAAACCAATCAGGAATTAACACAAGAGATTCTCTATTGAGGAATGGAGTCCAGAGCTATGCACATGACTCTCCGTTTCCATTAAGGAAACCTTTATTGAGAGTCACTTGGGAACTAAAGTTGGCCTACTGGCTCACAATCACAGCTAGGAGTCCCTGGGGTCAAATCTGAAAGGCTCGAAGGCTCTGTGAAGTCTGCTGTGAATTACTTGGCTCTGCATTCTGTAAATTGTGGAATGGCAGATAATCATCCTCTGGATTTTGCAATACGATTCTGGACTGCAAAAGAATTATACAATCCCCCATTAAAACGTGTGTGTTTAAATATGATGCTTGTACAGATGCATTACAAATGGCTTTCAAAATGTGATATTTAAATTTGTCTTAAAGTTAAACTTGATGATGTGCTTAATGCAGGGTTTTTTTAATGGATTTATGGATGAACATGGGCAAAACTGACAGGGTAAAAACATCAAATGGTTCAACTTCCTTTGTCTTTATTTAAAAGAGACTGGCATATTTTATATAGTGGCTGATACAATCACAAGCATGATGCATATGAAACGTCTTTGATTTAACTTTGTCATCATGTAGACTATTTATTGCAAATCGGTGTGTTCTTTTTTTATCTTGCTTCATTTTCTATAAAAAGCATCTGTAGTCAAAATACACAGCCAATTTTTTGAAGCTAAAACAATCAGTAATTATCAAAGAAAGAATAAAAGTATACTGAAAAAGGAGATTAAAGTGATTAAAGTGAACAACAATTTTTTAAGAGCTCAACGATCCAGAGGTGCCCATTTAAAATCAAAATTCTTCCTCAAACAGGAAAAAGAGCTTTGCTAGCACAGGTCCCTCTGGATCACAACTTTATCACTGTAATGGTCATGTTGCTCATGGATGATGGGAGTTGTAGTCCATTACATCTGGAAGGCCTGAGTGGAGAAATGCTGGAGTGGAGAAATGCTGAAAATAGGGCAAGTCGTCTGCTTGGGGTCTCTCTCTTCTCATTGGAAAGTAGTTTTCCAACAGCAGTCAGTGGTGGGAATGGGGCTGAAAACTCTGAAGTGCAGCTGATCAGTCGTAATATGGTTTCCATTCTTCTGCAGAGCTGAGACACTGTTTGGAAGAAGGTGCTCTACTTAGTGGCTGTGCATTCAACATCTCTTGTTCTCTCCCCTCTCCCAGAATCCTTTGCTGGCCTCTTAAGTCATGCCAACATCTGGAGATGTTCACCATGCCAGATTCCAGTGGGGAGGAAGAGCTGAGTTTCAGCTAGCCAGACGGTGAAGCAGGATTTTCTTGGACTTTTCTTTGGGCATCTTGACCAGCTTAGGTGGGTCCCAGAGAATTTACAAGCAGCCTACCCACTAACTAGCTTGGACTCATGCTGGCTTGAAGGGCAACAGGTGAACATTGCCTAGGTAAGAAACAACATATGTTGTTTTGTTCTTTGTCTCAGAGGGCTCTTTAACAGGGTGGTAAGTTCCAAAGAGTAGTAAATTCTGCGCTTCCCTTTCATGGGCTTGGTCATAGATTCATTTTCATAATACATATGTTTATGTAAATCTCTCTCTCCCTCTCTCTTCTTGATCTACTCCTACAATCCAGTAAATCCTTTGTGTCTTTTATTGCATGATCCGAACATGGTGAGATGCTGACATGGTCCCACATCTATCAGCTCTCAAGTTCTTCCTGCACCCTGTAAATCAGGAAAACTTACCTGAGATTGGGTGAAGATTAAGAGACCTTCATGCAAGGCCTCACTCCCACCTAATCCCCCAAATCTAGGATCATGGGAAATGTAGTCTTCCAGAAATTCCCGTTGCTTGGTGGAGACTGTTCCTCTACAAGTGACAGATTGCAGGATATCATATTGGATCATGTGTGTAATAATGTCCCAAGTGCAAGGAGTCTCAAGAGACATAATGTCTTGGACACCTGGAATCTCAGGTACCCTGGGAAATTACACACCCATTTTGACCTCTGTCTACTCAGAAACCTGATTTATCTTTCAAGCCAGAAAACTTCTTGGAAGAGAGGAGATTGAATCCATAATGTAGGTGAGCATTCCAGGGTGAAGCCATTGCTCTTCTGAACTAGATTAATAGTCTCCTCACCCTTGAAGCTCTGCTTTAGCCATCTTAGAAAGGTTGGGTTGTCCCACATTTTTTCACACACCTCTTTGAGTCAATTTTCTCAGACAGGAATCCAGCTAAATAGCAATTGCAGCAACGTTTATCTGATTAAAGACTTCATTACTCTTTAATGCTTTGGACTCTGTACATCTTCTAATTACCCTCCCTGTCTCTTCTTAACTTATAAGATTTACGATTTATAGTTGGCTTGGCTTAGCTTGCATCACCCGTTTAAAGTTTACATCTGTTATTCTTTTGCTAAAAATATCCCATGTTCTCCTGTGGACTTTGGCTGTTCTGACTTCTCCACAATGTTTCATTAGACCAGAGCTTTCCAAACTTTCCATGTTGGTGACACACTTTTTAGACATGCATCATTTCACAACACACTCTTACAGCAGGGCACAAGGCAGGCACTAGGACCTGTGTGGAATCCTGGCAGGGCTCAGAGGCAGCCCCTGCCAGGACACACCCAGACACTGCAGCCGACACACTAATGTGTCGCGACACACAGTTTGGAAAGCTCTGCCCTAAGGCTATGTTTGAAAGGAAGACCATGAGTTCAGATATTAAAAGAAAGAAGGAACAAGTCATCTTCTTAGTAACTTATTTTCAGGTTCTCAAAGAATGCTCCCATATCACACACAGTTTGGAAAGCTCTGCATTAGACAATGCAAACTCAAAACAAATACAACTGCAGTCAGATTAGGAGCCAAGATGCATGGAAAACACAGGATGATGTTGCATCTTATTTTTTGTGCGATCAGAGAGATTGGTAGCAAAAGTAAAAATCATTTCTTATGCTCAATTTTCTTTTGTGGCCTTTCCAGAATTTAAGCATAATTTAATCTAATTGTTGCTACTAAAGGAGAGATGTGTTAGTTCCAGTGTACTGCCCCGAACACCCTCTTTCTCTTGTGCTGGATTGCTACCAATAAGCAAACTGACCAACTTAATTAGATGCATGAAAACCTGCAAGAGCAGTTGGCTCGGAGTTCGGTGGCAAAGCGATCCGTTTCTGTGATTAGAACCCTGGAGACCTCTTTACGTTTCCTCCGAGGAAAGGGCTGCTGAAACTTGGTCCTGAAAACTCTGCGACCTGCATCTCAGTTCCTCAGAAAAACGCTTTGAGTCTTTCCCTTAAAGGCCCCGAGCTCAGTTATGCGGAGTTCATCATCAGGCTAGCCCATAAGCCTGGCTGATTGCTTAATTCATAATTCGCTGGAGGCTTTCCCCATATGCTAAAATATAAACCATGGTTCACTGAACCACAGAATCCAGGCAAAGCATATTATAGCTTGGCGTATTGTGTAAAGCCAGCCTCTGTGGGAACACAAGGGGCTGAGGTCTTCGCTACTGGTGGGACCCCCTCCTCACATTAACCACAAACGGGGCGTCTACCACGCTATGGCATTTGCGGAATAAGCTGCTGTTGGAGCTGAGTAGGTTTCCCTGCCTTGCTCCATGTAGTTTAGGGGTAGGGTTAAAAACTTGTTTATTTTCCCAGGCCTTTAAAAAGCTCTAGTTTTATTGTTCATATTTGTTTTCAATTGTTGCCCCTTCGTGATGTTTTTTATGGACGATTTCATAAGATTTTTGTAAGCCGCCCAAACCTATAAAGGGACTGGGCAGGAAATGAATTTCCTAAATAAAAGAACTCCCTGAATCCCCAGGGAGATAATGAAGTCTTTGCGAAAGGCTGCCCTGAATAAGACCTTGTTTATTCAGCAGATGTTGCCTTCAGAAAGATTGGACAGCTCCAGAGCCAGGTGGATCAACTGGCTTGCAGGGTTTGCAGGCCAGTTGTCGGATTTTCATGCTGCTCCAGCGTAGTCCTGTTTGGCTGCAAGGGGCAGCGGCTGGGGGTGCCAGTTCCAGACCACAGCCGTCTGGCCCTCCGCATCTCCCGGAGTGGCAGAGCTTAATGCTCTGCTGTGTGGATCTCAGCTTTTCCAGGAAAGTTTTTGCAGTAGATCAGTGTTTCTCAACCTCAGCGACTTTAAGCTGTGTGGACTTCAACTCCCAGAATTCCCCAGCCAGCTTAAAGTTGCTGAGGTTGAGAAACACTGCAATAGATGGTGGGGTTTCAAGCAGGTTGACCAAACAAGTAAGTATCTTATTCTCCCCCAGGACTTTCCCCCCAAAGGGTCACTTTCTCAAGCCAGCTCACCCACAGCCTCCTGATGCTAAGGGAAGGGACTTAGGCCCCCATCTCCTGACATTGCATTGCATCTCAGGCCTCCTTGATGGAGGTCGTGTTGAAGGAGATCTGGACATTTGCAGAAAAATGAAAAGGCTGCAAGAGCAGCTACTGTTCCCTATCTTTCCAGGAGCAAAACTCTCTGAATGGGTGGTGTTGATCATGTTGCTTCATGCAATTTGCCTCTTTGGAAGTCTTCTACCAGGCAGGGCTAAATTTTTGATTAAAGCACCGCCACCTAATTTGAGCCACGTCCCTCATTCTGTGGCAGGTGGAAGGCCCAGCCAGGACAAATGGCAAAAAAAATTCTCGATCCCTGGGGGTATCCAACTCAGCCAACCCAGGTCTTTTGTTTGGCATGGGTTTGGAGACCAACATCTCAAACAGTCTATCTGGAACTCCAGGCAGTTCCTAAGGAACAGGGGAAACTACCATCAAAACACTGGAAGCTGGTTTGGTATTTTCTACTTGACTTGGTTCTCCCCCAGTGAACTGAACTACAAATGCTTGGTGGGAATAGTGCCATTTGTAATTCATCACCTGGAAGATATCTGTGACTCCCCCCATTATTTTTTGGTATGGCCCAATAGTGCCCTTGAAGCATCTGGAAAGCTGACCTCAACATTGAGAAGCCAGAGTGGGCAGAAAAAAATGTCTGTCTGTCTGTCTACCTACTTCTCTCTATCATCTATCTCATCTATTTTTTAAATTTATTTAAGTGATATTTATACCCTGCCTATCCCCTCCCTAGTGGAGGACTCTAGGCGGCTTACAATCATATATATATATACAGTTCAATTATACACCCAATTTCAAATATACAAATGCACCGCACGTGAAGGGAGAGGGGTAAGGGAACCGACTCTATTAGGCTCTGGACTACTATTCCCAGGATGCCTTGAGCCGGCTGCTGATGTCCTGTAGCTGTCACTTCCGGTGACATCTATCTCTATCATCTATCTATCTATCTATCTATCTATCTATCTATCTATCTATCTATCTATCATCTATCTATCTATCTATCTATCTATCTATCTATCTATCTATCTATCTATCTATCTATCATCTATCTATCTATCATCTATCACCTGTCTATCTATCACCTGTCTATCTATCATCTATCATCTATCATCTATCATCTATCATCTATCATCTATCATCTATCATCTATCATCTATCATCTATGTCTGTCTATCATCCATCCATCCATCCATCCATCCATCCTCCCTCTAACTTCTCCCAAAATGTGTCTCCCAGGGAAATGTTTGTATACAATGGCACAAAAACTAGTCAGCATCTTTCTTGTTTGACACCAGAGCTGTCAAGTACTTTCTGATTACCGGCTAGACCCAGGACAGCCGAGACTCGATGTCTTGACCAGGCTGAGTGACAGCCTCCCCCAAGAAGGCGGTTTTGCCCTTACTCTCCTCTCCGCACTCCAAGAGTGGCTGGCCAGGGGGCTCTAAATTATCCCCCCCTCCTATCCCTGGCTCCAGCTGGTAACCTGTCCGGCAGCAGCTGTCCAAGACCCACTGGCAGAGAAGCTCCTCTGGAGAAGCTGCTCCCAATCAGAGGTGGGGACTCCTGCCTGCAATTTTCCCTGCCCCCTTTGCTCAGTTGCCTGAAGATCAAAATGCCCAGCTGTTTTCAAGGGACTTGGCTCTTCTGCATCGATGGCATCCCAATGGCACCTTGTGGATGCCTGAGGTGCCCAGGGCCGGACTCCAGGCCTCCCTCTGGCTGCAACGCTGGCCGGCGTTGCGTGGCTATGCCTGTTGAATGCTCATGGCCTTGCTGAAGCGTAAAGATGCGCTCTCTGCACTGGGTGAGAGCCTGGGTCTTTGTTTGCTCCCTGCCTTTCACTTAGCCAGCATATATTATCTCCAAGATTTGTTTTTCTGCCAATTTGGAACGGGCATCTGTGTTGTTGGTCATCTGTCAAAAACAAACCGAAAATCGAAACGGTCCCGGTGCCGAGGAGAAGGTTCCAGCACCGGCACTTAATTTCCCCAAAGCCGTTTCCCTTTTTCTCCCTGATAATAGAATTTGTCATTTTTAGAAAAATAAATAAATAAAATAATGCTTTGTTTAATTCATGCCCGAATTAAAAGGAAATGACTACATAAATGCATTTTCCTGCCAATTTGTGTTTCCCCTGGTAATAATATGTCGTTTCTTGAATAGATTAAAATTTGGGGGAATTAGTCACCAATTGAACTTGCTTAATGGTTTAATGAAGAGGGAGATTGGCTTTCGTAATTGGGTGAATTGTTCTCACCCAACCTGGTTTCCCGGATTCTGTGGCAAGGCAGGGTTGGGGAGCCTGGAAGCTGAGAAGGCGGGGGTTGGGGGGCCAGGCCAGCGCAGGCCAGGCTGCTCCCCCCTCTGCCCAGGAAGACCCCCTCTCGACTCAGCCGGTGGGGAGGCAGGCTGGCCAGGACTGTCCGGCAGTTTGCAACTCGCCTGGGCCAAGAGTTGAGAGGAATGGGCCCACCACCAGGGGTGCCATGATGGGCACTGAAGCCCAACCCTCTGGATTGAGAGCACAGCTGGCTGTAACCACAGCTGGCTGAAGACGAAGCAAAGGGGCATCTCCTTTCAAGCCGCCCTGCATGAAAAGCAGGTGGGCTGGTAGCTCAGTAGTCCCAAGGGTAGAGCCAGTTGCATAACAAGTAAATTATCTCCCGAGAGAATTACTGAGCTGGCAAGGAGGGCGATATGTCTTGCTTGATAGAACGGGGACTTCGAATTTGGGGGGAGAATGGGGGTGTGGTTTGCCCCCGTGCTCTTAAGCTCCTGGGGAAGCCTTCCTTCAAACTGCCCTCCGGTTTCTTGACCCTTTTCAGGGCTTCCCCCCTCTCAGTTTGGAAAGGATGATGGAGCCCAGTTTAAAAAACACCCTGTCCTGCCAAAATGGCCTTGCCATTTACCACCAGGGGGTGGTAAAAGCAGGAACCCCCCTCCCCCCCTCCCTGAAAACTCCCCCCCCCTTTACTCGCCCAGCTTTCATTGACCAAATATTTGGGCGTCTGCATGTGGAGAGTTGCTTGCTGTCCTAAGCATGGGCTTTGTCTGTTCTTTGCACCCCAAATCAAGCTCTGCTAGAGTTACATCTGTTTCTTTATTGCCTGATGGGAGTTAACCCTCCCAACTCCTTCCTAAAAGGTATCTGCCTGGCAAGCAGTTCCCCGAAACGAGGGAAGCGAACCCACCCCCAACCCCTTGCAGCCTGGTGCATCAAAAGACGGGGAACGAAGGCAGAGAAGCCAAGGCACTCCCCCGGAGCACCCCAGACCTGGGCGGGGCTCAGCCCAAGAAATGTGGGTCTTCGCCATGCTGTTCTCCTTGGCTTCCCTCTGTTTTTACAGGTGACTGGGTTTCACAGACCCAAAGCGTTGGCATCTACTGTGGAGGGGAGATGAGGTGTTTATTATTGACAAGCTTACTGAGCTGGACATGAAATGTGTAGTTCTGTGAGAGGAGGGAACTAAGTGGTCAGAGCAAACAGGCCCCACATTTTTGCAGACTGCTGTGCCCAGATGTGTGCAAGAGAGAGGGATGGGGTGCTATTGGGACCAGTCTTGTCCTCCTCCTCTTCCGTAGAACCGTAATCTGGGAAAGCATCTCCGACAAGACCCTCCCTACTTTATCTCATGGAGATAAAGGGAGGAAGTGCACTCAGACTTGCAAGATTAATGTCAGCCCTTCAAGGTAGACCAGACTAGGAAACCAAAGTCATGCAGGCCTATGTGACTTTTATTGTACAGATATACTGTAGTAACAGCACCCAGACTCGGGTTTCTTTTATCTGACCGCTGTCTTGGTAGCAGCTCTTCCTCCTGTCCCTCAGGGCCATTCCCTCTCCCATTCCGTCAGGCCGTTTCCCGTGAGAGTGGCAGGTGGGCGTCACTGACCCAAGCGTGTCCATGGAAACTTGCTTAAGTCTGCCTAGATGAAAAATCATTTGAGGACAAAAAGGCCAACAGACCTGGAAAACTTTGGCACGGAGGAGACTTTGTTGAGTTAGCAGGCAAGATGATGGCTGTTCTTTTCAATGTCAACAAAGACAGTTCTGGGGGAAAGAGGAGAACCGTCTCTGAGGTCCTTGATGGTGATGGCTGGTTGCCCGTTTTTGGGTGGTCTGCTACAGGGAAAACTATAATGCAGAAAACAAGCGAGCTTCCATGTTCGGTGACATCTTATGTTTCTGGATAGCAGGTTCTGAGGAGCAGCTGTTTGTCTTCCTCCTGACTGACTGTGTTCTCGGTTGGCTCAGAGCGTGACGCACGGTGCTGGATAAGGTATCTTTGGCCCAATCCAGCAAGGATCTTCTTGCATGCTTCTAAATCCAAGGAGGCTGAGGGGCTGTGAAAAGCATTTCTGGGACTCATCAAAGACTTGAGCAATAAATGGGGACCATGTTCCCCGTGAGTTATGGAGGCCACGTCTGCGGGCTGCCTGGAAATTCTCAAAACAAAAAGGACGAGGCCATTTGGTTCCTATGAAAATGGGCTGTTCTGCTTCATCCATTCTTTAACAAAGTAAACGATGTCATGTGAGAACCCAAATATGTTTTATTCAAAAGACCTTGCCCATACTTGGAGCTGAGAGGTCTTGACTAAACATGCAGGTCTGTACAGGATTAATGAAAAATAAGCTTCACAGAGCTAAGCTGGATTGACTTCCAGCTGCCACATGCAGACATGAATCCCAGACTTGGACGGGGCCCTTAAGGCTCATCCTTCAAACTCTTTTCCCTTAATGGGTTAATTGTGTATATTTTGCATGCCTTGCTGTTTCTTGCTTGCTTCCTCCCCAGGACTGCCTCCCTCGCCCGGAGCAGATATTTTGAACCACCTTTCCCAGGGTCCCCAGACAGCATTGCTCTGGCTAAGGATGATGGAGGTTGTAGTTACCCAGCTGGGCAAAGCAGTTTGAGATTTGCTTTTAAATCACCAGCCATAAGCTTGACGGGGGGGGGGGGGGGAGGATGGAGGTGCGTGTGTGCATTTTATTTCCCTCAACGCTGCCAGGGCCCCCAGCTCCTTGCAACCGTGAGCACATGTGCTTGCACACCGCTGAACTGTGGTGAGGCTTTGGTGGTGCAGTCCCTTTATCCCAGCTGCCTCCCCACTCCTTTCTGCTCTGCGCTCCCCCAGGGGAAGAGGTTTCATAAAGCTGGGCTGTAACTTCTAGAGGGGGGGCAGTTTTCTTCTAAGCTCTGTGGGGAAAAGCCCCTTGAGTTGGATCAAACTGGGTAGAATCAGGAAGCTGCAAAAGACGGCCTGCTGTAAGGAAGCCGGCCTTGTCGTTCGAGGGCGCTTTCCCCAAAGGCCCCAGCTGCTGCCGTTGGAACTCCCTGCCACCCCTGAACAGAGCCACGCGGTGTTAAGCCAGTGGCCGTGCATTTGCCCCTGTCTCTTTCAGGAGTGCTCCCGGTCCAAGCCTGATGTGTGGCGGCCCTCGGATGCCCCATTCCACCCCGCCAAGCGGGATGGGCGCTCCCGGCCACTGGCCACTGGAGCGGGAAGCAGAGAAGCGCTGTGCCGATTTCTGGGGAAATATGAATGTAATTCAGCCGTCAAGTTCTCCAGAAAAGCCGTGTGGGTGGACAGGCATGATTCCAATGCCGAGAGGAGGGGAGGGGAGGCAGCAGGCGCAGGGAAAGCAGCTTCATTGAGGATTCGCACGGCCTCGCGGCACCGAGGGAGGGTTTTAACAGCCCATGTTTTTCCGCTGTAGAACCACTGCAAGGACTGAATCAGGGCTGCCGTTCTGACGTTAAGGGGAGTTTTAAAGCCCAGCGAGCTCAGCTGCGCGGAGCAGCAGTCGCTGGAGCCGCGGAGGGGAAGGAGGAACAGCTCCGGCTCTTGAGTCATCGCCACTTGTGGAGCGCTGATTCATGGCACAACTGGGACCACCACGTTCCAAGTTTGGCTCTTCCGTACTCGCTGCCGTCAGAGGAGCCAACAATAGCTCAGACAGGGGAGAGGGGGCACCTGCTCTGGAGGAAAGGGTGAGGGGGGTAGACCTCTCCTGGGCAAGAGGTGGCGCCTCGTCACCCATAAGTGGACATCCTTCTGGGAGGCTGAGAAGTGCCTGTTGGGGGCAGCTCTGGGCTGGGGTAGCCCAAGGGCTATCCTGCAATCCTGCCCATTTGAAATGAGCACTGACCGTGGCTGCAGTTAGCACCACGCGAGTGGAAGTGCCTGGCTCGTCTGTGGTTTGCTACTTATTCCCGGTCTGTTCTGGAGTCCGAGCCGAGCCCTTCGTCAACCCACAGAGATGTGACATAAGAGCATCTCAAAAAGCGAACGGACCGACAAAGACGTGGGTGCTGTGTTCTTCTGGAAGACTGGCTGACTGTTACTCAACCATGGTTGAAACAAGCCAGGGCTCGATGTGATGTACTGTATGAATGAAGTCTGTCCATTCTCTAGGCCTCTAGCAGCAGCAAAGGCTAGCACTGTGAGCTTTGATTGGCGGCAGTTGGTGGCATCCCTCACCACTGACCACACTGGAAGCTGGACTTCAGTCACACCAGGCTGGTCGAGAAGAACTTCCTTCCATCACCTGCAACCTGTTCCTTTTGGAGCCAGCAACAAGGGCTGGCTGCTCTGGGGGCCGAGGGCATGCGGAGGCTGAATAGCAAAGACAAAGGGCTTCATCTGACCAGAAAGAATCCAACCCATCCAGGTCTGGAAGTGTGGACCCTGACAGTCATTTGTCTTCTGTCCTGCAGACCCCAGAGAGGCGGGAAGAGGCAAGGCACTGATTTCTCAGAGACTTAGTTCTTCCTGAAAACGTTAGATCAGATAGGAGGAGACTTGAGGAAAGTCAACATATCCAGAGGGCACAAGAGTAGGTGTGTGGTACATGCCACGTGATGATGACATCATGGTGAACATGATGAAAATGAAGTCATTTGCTGTCATGTATGACATCATTCATGTCATTTGCACCATGATGTCACCTGCCAATGAGCTTGAGTTTAGGGAAGCTGCTGTATAAATAGCATAAATAGAAGACTTGTCTTGGTTTAAGGCAGCTTCTGGCTTATATGTTGGGATCTTTCTTGGTGGAACATGGGCTACCTTAATTGTCTCCAGGCCCTGCGCTAGGAGCCAGCCTGGAGAACTCATATTTTCTTGGGCTGGACTCGCAGTTGGGAAGCTTTCTAAGTGAAGACGTTGGGAGACAGAAACGTCCCAGATGTTCTGAAAGCCTTGGAGAGCAAAGTTTTGGGGGCAACTAAATACACCCATGTACATGGATTCTTCTAATTTTTGGGAAGTCAACTGCAAGTGGTTGAACTCCGTTTACAAGCTATTTTGTGCATTTGTGATGGGAAGAGACAGGATGAGATCTGAACTCTGCCAAAAAGGGGAATGAAAATATGGTGGTTCAGTGGGGATTTCCAGGGCAGAACCAGTTTTCCAGCCAAAAAAAAAAAATACTTTCTCACCTTTTCCTTCTGCAGATCAAAATTATTTTTAAAAAGTTGATATAAGCATTCCCTGATAACGAGAGTTCTTTGAGACTCAGCTGTGAGAAACTCACTGCATCTGGGGAATAAGCCAACATATAACAACATACAACAATAAGCCAACAGTGTTGGAATAAGCCAACACTGACCGCAAGATCTCAAAAGTTTCTGGAAGTTCTCGTTAGGCAGGACTTTTGGGGATGGGTGGAGCAAAGTTTGATGCAGTGGCCTTGCATCCCCCCTTTTTAGAGGCACTCTTTCCCCCTAAAAATCAGCGCTCCAGCATGTCAAGGAAGATCAAGCTGGATCATTCTGACATAGTAACTGGGTTCTACCAAATGCAGGTCAAAGTGAACTAGAAGTCATTAGGCTGAAATTAGCTAAAGGAAGGGAGAGAAGGTCCAGAGGGTGAAAGGGAGGGTGAAAGCTTCACAACTAATGTTGGCAAGGTATGCACCATCCATGCTTTTATTACAACAATCGTTACATTATTTTTTCCTTTAATTTAGTGACTTCAGCCCACTTTAACGAGCTAAGCACAGAGCTTTGCGTTCACAGACGTGAAGGCCAAGTGAGATGGTGGTGTTGAACATCCCCGTCTTAAACGTCCAACCTGTTACCCAACAAGGTTCCAGGAACATGCTGACTGGAAATTAGTATACTTTCAGAGATCTGAATTTGCTTGCTCTTACATCCATCTGTTCCAGTGACGAAGGAGTCTTCGCGTCTTGAGATTATGAGTGAAAGTATTTGAGGGGGCAGGATCTCATCCAGGCAATCTTCAGGTGGTACTTGGGCCAACATTCGAAAGAAGCTTGGTGCAAACCATCAAAAGCAGATTCAAAAAGAGACTGTTGTGATAAACAGCTTGGAAAGTTGAAAGTGGTCCATGGGCCACGACTCTCTCTGGGTGCAGATGGGGCATTGCTCACCCCCCCCCGAGCATATCCATAGAAGAGTCCTTTAGGGGAGGCCCTTCCTTCCCAGGCTGACTTCCAAAAGTCAACCACATCCATTAAGCCATTTTTAGAATGCAGATAAAACCACCCAATTATGGATAAAAGCATTCAGTTAGGCAAACTAAATATAGCGGCCGGGGAATGTTTGAAAGCCAGCGAAGAGAACACAGGCTGAAGCAGACGAAAGCCCTTTTGAAAAGACAAGGCTGTGCCTCCTCCTTTTGGAAGAACATTCCCAAGATATGGCGTCACCACCAAAAAGGCCAAAGCATTACAGTTGCTTCTTTCCTTCTCCAGTAAGCACTGGTTTCCTCCTGGGCCATAATGAAGGGATTCATGCAGGGGTCAGAAAAGAACATGGCACCCAACACTGGCCTGGACCTCTTCCTCCCATGGGAAGGAAGAACACAGTTCAAAGGTCAGAGCACAAAAAGCTGGTCACGCGGCCTGCTTGCAGAGTACCCGTATTTCCTCCAACTAAACGTGCAGAGAAGATCTCTGCCCCTTCGCTCCGTCTTAAAAGGGCCCCAGTTCAGGGTTTCACAGTGTGGGCTTGGTGAGGACGAAACTGAGCAGACCTGCGTGCATACCTTTTTGGAGTTAAACTTCCCAAAGGGATGGATTTTTGTTTTGTTATTCCAAATGTTGGGAGCTGTCCAACAGCAAACAGATACACTGAAAAGAGAAAAAAGAAAGTCCCTGCAGAATTCTCAGAATCAAATGGGTGTCTGTGTGGGGGTGGGGGGGGTGTCCCCATATAAAATGCACCGGATGCCCTTTGGCATGCTGGATGATGATGATGAAAGCCTCTTCTGTGCCCCCCTCACCCGCTTTAGGGGGGAACGTGGTCATTCTTTTGTTTGCCTTGAAAAAGGCATTGCTTTGTCAAGAGAGGCTCTTAAACCCAGGGGTTGTAAGAATGCCTCTGCCACGGGGTTTAAGAGGCCTTCGCCAGCCTCTTGGGCTCCCTCGGTATTGAATGCAACAGAGAGCCCCCCGCCCCCGCCAGGCTTAGCTGGCATGCTTTGCAGTAGGGATGGTTCCCCCCCTACCTTCTCTCTGCTGCCAGCGAGGGGCAGTCCCAGCTTCTCCAGGGGTTGTGCCCCCTCGGCTCCATCATGCTGGAAGCAGGCGTGGGGTCGAAGCAGGTTTCCTGGGCCTGCTCTCGTTCTGACATTGATTTAGCCCCCATCCTTTGCTGCCAGACCCGGCCTTTGCTGTAATTATATTCCGCCAAGAGGAATCATGCAACGGAGACAAGGCGGGAGGGGGAGCGGAAAGAGAAGGGAACAGCCCCCACTCCCACGGCCATCCCAAAGCCAGTTGGACCACAGCTTCCATTGTGCCGGCTGGGGATGAGGGGCTTGTGTGTCCGGTGTGGGCTAGCTTGGGCAAGGCCATTCTGCCCCCAGGGCCCAGGAGGGGCCTCTCGGAGCACCTGCCTTCTGGGTGGGCTGAATGGCTCTCCAGTTGGCCTCCAATTTCTCTGCCATTTGTTTCGGACTGGTGGGGATGTGATTAGCGTGCCTCCCCCACACCTTGGGAGCTGAGCGTGCTTCCCCTTTCAGGAGGATGCACTGCAAAGACTCCCTTGGGTGACCCGCAGCCCTGGAAAGGGGGCAGCTTTGCCTGCCCAGACCCCCAAAGAGGACAGCCCACTCCTCCTTTGCCTTCAAGAGCAGCTTCGGCTGCAGCCATGGGCAGGGGGGGCAGCAGACCCCCAGACTAAAGCCGTTCCGGCTGGGATCTGAAACAGCTTTTCTCCTTCATCTTTGCCACAGCTCAGGGAGGGAGGCCCTGGAGCTGGTGGCTGGCTGGCACTTGGACTCTGCCGTATCTTCCAGCCAGAGAGCACCTGTCCAGCCGTGGTACCTGCTGGCCTCCATCCAGCTCAGCCATCTTCTACATCAGGGTTTCTCCACCAGGGTCCCGTGGCACTCTAGGCTTCCGCGAAAGGCCCCTAGGGGTTCCCTGGGAGATCGCGATTTATTAAAAAAATTATTTCAAATTCGGGCAACTTCACATTAAAGAGGTACGTTTCATTCTTTATTTTTAGTTTAGGAACACTGTTAGTGCTTCTAGACAGGCCTACCCATGAAACAAATATAATAATTTGGTAACTTCTGGCCTCTATTTGAGCCTGAATGTGCAGGGGTTCCCCGAGGCCTGGAAAATACTTCAAGGGTTCCTCCAGGGTCAAAGGTCAAGAAAGGCTGGTCTACATGCTCTTTGCCATGGGAACATTTCCTGTTTCTCTGCACAGTGGCGGCCAAGGGTGGCAAAAGAGTGGCTTATCCAGTGTTTAGTTGTTTTGCTTTTGCCCCTTTGTGCCTTTGCTTGTCTTGTGGGATTGCCAACCCCTCTCTGGCGTTAGACTCAGAGTTGAAATTTATTAGCCAAAATGCAATTCCTGGCGAGGTTTGTGCCTTGGATTTTTTTTCTCCCCTTCTTTAATGGCTGTGCTGTTTCTCCTCAAGACGTTTCCAAAGGTCCCAAATGTTTCCATTTAGGGCAATGATTTATTTCTGGCTTTCCTTGGTCTCTTGGAATTGGCGGGGCTGAGAATTCCACCGGGGCAAGAGCCACGATCAGTCTGCTGCAGGAAAGACGCAGGAAGTTTTGGGGCGTCTTCAAAGACGGTGGTGGCAAAGCTTTCCTGGGCCAGACTGAACCCTTGGCTGATGGAGAGACCCTTCTTCGGGATGTTCGATTCTTCCGCTGAGGGGCACTGTTCATGAGCCAGACAGCGCCAAGGCCTGGAGACCCACCAGGGGGTTCTTCTAACAGGCTTGGGACTACAGGAGGAGAGAAGCAAGGCTCCTGAGTGTTGGAGGAACAGAGCTGGTGGGAAGACCACCTACCCATCTGTGCTCCAGTCCTGGCTTTGGCCCAGTGGCTGTATGAATGAAGGTGTCTCTCTCTTCCCTCCACAGAATGCTGGCCTTGAGGACATGCTGGATATCGCTGCCAAGACCACGTCGCTTCTCGCCAGTTGGCCTTTCCAAGCTGTGGGCTCCGGCCTTCACGGCAGCCTGGAAGAACGTCGCTCTGGCTTCAACAAGCTTTCATCCACTATGGAAGGTCAAGCGCCTTCGTTGGGCCAGTGCTGCGGCACCCAGTTGTCCCCTTCTGCCTTCTCCCCTCTGAAAAAGGGGCTGGTGTGGAGGTGCTCCTGAGGCGAGGAAGGCACCTGTGTGCGAAGGATGAGCGCCCTCAGTGGGGGAGGGATTCTTGGCCTGACAACAGTGTCCATCACTCTGGACTTCAGCCTGCACAGCAGCTTGATGGCTTGGCCACTGAGTCACAACTTGACAGGGAATCACAGTTTGCCAACCTCTGATCCCCTGAATTCCTCCGTGGGGGCAGACATCTCTCGCAAGTCCATCAGGGAGAAGAACTGGCCAGCCCTCCTGATTCTGGTCATCATCCTCTTGACCATTGGTGGGAACATTTTGGTTATCCTGGCTGTTTCCTTGGAGAAGAAGCTCCAAAATGCCACCAACTACTTCCTGATGTCCTTGGCTGTGGCGGACATGTTGGTGGGCATACTGGTGATGCCCGTGTCTCTGATCACCATCCTCTATGGTAAGTCAGCCATTGTTAGGGTCAACGAAGAGGGCTGCAGCCCCTTTGGACAAGCTGCTCTCAGTGAATGCATGAGCAGGGATGCATTCGTCTTTCACCGCTGTACCCACTGTCCCGCTGTGTCAACCCGGGCACAGAAGAGCACTAATTTTCAGGTGGAACCTGCTGTCTACCTCCCCCTTTGGGGCATTGTTCTGCATGCACAGCAGGCACTGGCAATGAGGAGAAGCTCCAGAGCCAGGCGTCTTCAGAGGACGGTCGGTAGATGTGTGGGACGCGTCAGAGGCCAGTGATGCTAATGCTGAAAGAATGGGATCCTGGTTGGCAGCAGGAGGGAAGTGCGGCTCTGTGGCTTCCCTTGCTCTAGTCGGTTTGGGGAATGCATTGTTTTGATGTTCCAGTGCACACAACTGGCCTTGACAATGGTTGGTTCTACGCACCTTTCCTGTTCTGCACCTCTGCTCCTTTTCTTCTTCTTGCTCATGCACCAACATGAAATGGGGAGCAGCCTGAGGGGGTCAAAGGGCTGAACAAAGGGAACCCACAGCATTCAGGAGGTGCCTTTCCATGTGGAAGCTCTCAGTGAGAGCCCCCAAACATCCTCCAGGAAACAAGATAAGAACTGCATTAGAACCACTATTGTAATTAAAATTCTTAATAAAAGTTACATTAAAAAAAAAAGAACTGCATTAGAACCAAGGCATCCCTGGTGCCAACTAACTCAGATGAAAGTCAGTAAGTGTTTCTCAACCTTAGCAACTTTAAGATGTGTGGATTTCAACTCCCAGAATTCCACTGTTCCTGAGGCTGGGGGATTCTGGGAGTTGAAGTCCACCCATGTCTGGACTTCAACTCCCAGAGATGTTTCCGGAGACGCAGACTTGCAAAAGCCGTTCTTCCTTGGCTGAACCGCTGCCCTCATTCCCAAGCATGTGCCAAGGGTGGTGGCCAAGAGAAGGGCGAGGGGATGGGTGGAACAGGGGTCCAGGGACCTAGACTCCCGTCCCCCCTCTTCCGCTTCCAATCTGCGGGCACAATTCTTTGGGGCAACTGCGAAGCATGGGCGGGCACTTCAGAGGAGAAAAGGCTGCTTGGAAGGCTTGGCCTTGCTTTGCCCTGCCCGTCAGGTGCCCTTCAGACTACAGCGCTGCTATTCCACACAGAGGCAGGGAAAGGAAAGGTGGTCCTGCGGAGCATCTGGGCCAGCTGCAGGCCAGGGGCGTGGAAGAGGAGCGCCCGGTTGGGAAGGAGGCTCAGCTCCAGCTTGGAAAGAGGGGTTGGCGAAGGGGCCCAGCAAACGGGGTGGGCGGGGGGCAGAGCTGCTCTTGCTGATGGCGCAACTGCACGCCCCTCTCTGCGGAGGGCTTGAGGGCTGCTTCTAGAGCTTCCCTCGAGTGGGCTGTGCCCCTTCCCCCACGTGGGCCTTCCCCTGCCGCCCTCCATGTCTTCCTCAGCCACAACGCCCTTCTTGCTGCAGCAGTCGGGATACAAACCCCAAATGAAATCTTCGTTTCTGAGGTCAATCTTTGCCTCGCTGCAGAGCCTTTGAAAGGGGCAGCCAGGTCGGTCCGTCTGCTGGGGGAGGTGGGAGCAAACGTTTGCGAAATGCAAAGGGTGATGAAATTAAAAAAAAAGGGGGGGGCTGCTGCTGCTGCTGCTGCAGTGCTCAAAAGGTCACCAGCTACAGGCAACTTCTAATGCTGTGTGTGTGTGTGTGTGTGTGTGTGTGTGTGTGTGTGTGATTTTTATTAAATATTTTTTTAAAAAAATAAAAACACTACAAATTTTGAAAGAGAAAAATGAGGAAAGGAAAGTAATAAGTAAGTGAAAAAATACAAAGAAAGAAATAGAGAGGGAAGGGAAGGAAAGGGAAATAAAGAAGCGGCTTCTGGTCTTCTTAACAGCAATTTCAAGTACATTTGTATTTTGCCCTCTCTCTAAGGTTACAACATAATTTCTTCCTCTCCATAGTCTATCCTTTCTAATCATCAAACCCATCAATCACAAATTCATCTTTTTCTTTTTTCAGCAAAAAGTCCATAAGGGGTTTCCAGTCACCAATAAATGTCGTTGTTGTCTTTCCTCTAATCAAACAAGTCAATTTTGCCATCTCTGCTCATTCTGTCATCTTCACCATCCATTCCTCCGTGGTGGGTATTTCAGAGTCTTTCCATTTTGTGCATATAATAATCTCGCAGCAGTTATCATGTATAAAAACAATCTTCCGTAACTCTTTTCTAATTGTCTATTAGTCCCAACAAGAAGAGTTCTAGTTTTGCAACTTCTAATGCTCCTGATGTGGATAAACTACAATTCCCAACATACCTCACGCTTGAGCATGCTCCCTACAGACACTGAGTATTGAAGTAACATCTGGAAAGTCATCATCTGCCTTCTAGACATGTCTGAGCTCAGCAGAGCCATCCTCTCATTTGGTAGATGAGCTGTTCTGATGTTGGTTTACCTTTTTCTTGCAGTCTTCTGTTTCGGCCCCTGTAGTGACAAAGAGGATAAAAGTAAATTCTCTTTCTCTTGCATGCCCCTTAAAATGAAAGCACAATCAGGAATTAGGACTGGAACTGAGTGCCAACCACACCTGCAATACTCTGCCACTTACCACCGTGTCCAAGAAGCATCTACTCCGGACTCCCTCCTTCCCTGTTGGCGGTGAGAAGGGAGTTGTGGGGTCTGCCCAGGATCATTGCAAAGGGCTGCAAAACTATTATTAACCAGTCCTGCTTAACCTGGAAGACCGGCTCTCAGAGATTTCTTGGGGGGGGGGGGCATCTTTTAGTTTGAAAAGTCATCATTCTAGATAATTTCCTACATGCTTTGCCAGGAAAATCCAGTTTTCTTACTCTAATTATTTAAGCATTTTTCACAGGAAATACTGCTGGAACTCACTGTCTTCCTCTCCTTCTCTTTTGCAACCTGTTGTCGAATTGTGTCCCTCGGTGCCACGAGTCCACTGTGACACCACAGATTTTGTCCTGTCCTTGAAATTAAGTCATTTTCCTCTGAAACCTTCACTAGTGAATCCTCCTCTTCTGGAGGATTCTAATGGTCAACTTTTACACTCAACGTCTTAAATGTTTTCTGCAACATGCAGATCCTGAAGGACTAATTAAAATCTGTGTTAATTAATAGAGGCCAAGGTAGAGAGACATAATAGAAACTGTGGTTTTGAACTCCTGGAAAGCACCACTGGAGTGTGAAATCTCAGGAATGAGAAGGAAGGAAGGTTGTGTGTTTTCTTGGCAAGCCATTCTTTGGTCTCTCTCACGTATTAGGGTGGAATGCTCTTCAGTCTTCAGATGATCTTGATTTTCTGGAAGAATATGCAGGAATATGGATAATATCAACAGGATGTTGAAATACAGAATCTCTATTTAGATATGTTAAAAAGTTGGTCTCAGAAGTTAAGCAGGGTTTAATCCTAACCCTAATCTGCATGAGAGACCACAGGAAATCTCGGGACTGGGAAGTTGAAAAAACATCCTGGAAGAAGAGACGGACAAATTACATCCACAATGCTGCCAAGAGAATGTCACGGATGTGTCTGTGGAGCTCCCAGGAGTTGAATCTGACTCCAGGAGTCTTCTTGAGTTGAATGCTGTGCCTTGTAAATAACTGGGCTATGTTTAAAATGTAGGAATCCAGTTTTTAATTTGACAGATCTGCCTTCCTGCCTTTCTTCCACACTCAACATGAGCCTGAGTTGGCACAGCTGGAAGTCCAGAATGTGGTTGGCTAAATGTTGGGGTCAAGAGGTAAATCCAGCCAGGCTGGTTAGACTACGGTCCAGTGTGTCCCGTTAACCTTGTTAACTGACTTAATTATTAGCTTTTTATCTTACCTTTCCTGCGGGAGCTCAAGGCAGTGTCCATAGCCCCCCCCCCCAATAACAGCCTTGTGGGGGAGGTTGGGCTGGAGAAGGAGTGGGCTTCCACGGCTGGAGATGGACTAGAACCCAGTCCCAACCCAACAGCAGGAAAGAGGGAAATGCCCCCTCAAGCCCACCGGCCTCACACTTCTCAGCCTTTTGGTTTTAGCTGTTCCACCTGATTTCGTGCTGCTTTTTTCATTGCTCTGTTGTGTTTATTGATTGTTGTTTTGTTTTTAAATGTTGAAACCCTGAGATTCCCACAAGTGAAACAGCAGGCTGGGAGTTGCTCCAAATATACACAATTACCTCCTCGGCTTTGCAGCCAGAATTTCTGCTGCAAACGAGCAAACTTGGTGCCTGTCACCTGGGGGCTGTTTAGGCTGAAGGCAATTGCAACTTAGGGCTGACTCCGCAGAAAAGGACTGTGTTTGCGCACTAAATTGGGGGTTGGCTGCTCTTCTTTTCAACCCAGCCTCTTCCAACTCCAGGTTTCCTCTTGAGGATAGATGCAGAGCTTTAAAATACCAGATATCTCCAGCTATTTTGCTGATAAACTGCCCCCACACACAGAGCCCACCCCCCACCCCGTTGCTTTTGTAGCTTCATCTTGAGATTATCAGATGTAATATTCTTATCTGTCTCTTTGGATTGGGCTCACAGGCCATCCTAGCTCACGCTGGCAAGGGAGGCAGGCATACTTTATGGAGGAAGCAGCGAGGAGGCAGCTTGGTTGAAGGGAAGGAGCATTTCCAGGCCAGGCAGCTCTCTAAGACAGCTTCTCCACCAGACCTTCTCTCTCTCCTCTTCCCAGAGGGAGTGAAATGCCACCTTAACAGAGAGCAATGGGGATTTGAAATACTGGAAAGTCACACCTGCTTCTCAGTTCCTCAAGGTTTTTCGCCAAATGTAGAGCAAGCCCAGTTTTGTCACTGACAAGGGAGCCCTATTGCTGTGAGATGCTTGTGTCATAGTTGCACTCACATTCCCTTCTAGCAAGAACTTTTTTTCACATGCTTTACACATATTTGCATTCTCACATTTATGGGTTTAAAAGACCTCAGGTGCCTGGTTTAAGGCGCAAAGAAGACCTCTGTGCCTCTGAAGGAGACACCTCGGCTCCCGTTGCCTAATGCAGGTTTTTTCTCAACCTCTGCAATTTTAAGATGTGTGGACTTCAATGCTGGCTGGGGAATTCTGGGAGGCGAACACTGGCCTAACGCAATACACAGGGAGACGGTCTCCCTGGGCAAACATAGCAATGAACCCAACTCCTAGCCAACACCTTGCTCAAGAGACATTCCCACAGCATCTGCGTTTTGCCTTTCCCTTTCTTTTTAAGAAAACCTCACCCAGCACTGCAAACTAGTAAAGATAGGAAATTAAGGAGGGCTGGGCTGTTTCTAGCAGACCCACAGGCCTCTCACTTTGCTTTGAGAGCTAAAAGATGGCCCAGAGCAGGTAGAACATCTCAGCTGTAGAACATCTGCTCATTCCCCAGGATTTCCAGGCAGGCCAGCTCAACTGGTTCCCTTGAAACCCTGCAGAGCAGCTGCCAGGCAGAGCCTGGTGGACCGACAGTCTGACTCAGGAGAAGAGAGTTTCCTGTGGTTCCTGTAAACCCATGGTTATTCAGAAGCAGGAGGACTGGAATCTTGGTTTATTGTGAGGGGAAGGGCGAGTCAGGGAGCTTGCTTTGAGAGCAGATTTAATCCGCAACAGATGTGTTCAAGCCGAGGCTGGGCCCTCATCAACCAGGGGTGCTTGAGGGTGGATTCCTGAACTGAGCAGAGGGATGAACTCCATGGTGGAAATGACCCTTTCCAACACCTGGATGTTATGATCTCCAGGTGGCAAGTGATGGAAACAACCTCTGGTGAGGACCTGAAGAGCTGCTGCAGTGTATCCCCTTCGATACTGGAAGGGCCCTCTTCTCATCTTCATAGTAGGGCATTATCCTGGATTCAGTCCCTGCCTGCAGATGAAACAGGACCTTGGA
Source organism: Charina bottae (assembly GCA_023362775.1). Lineage (NCBI taxonomy): Eukaryota > Metazoa > Chordata > Lepidosauria > Squamata > Charinaidae > Charina > Charina bottae. The sequence goes on along the minus strand of JALMGJ010000018.1, from coordinate 21,713,155 downwards.
TCTCATCTGCAGCCTTGGAGAACCACCAACAACCAGAGAAAACAAACCAGGGCTGACGGGAGAAAGAAACGCCTTGGCCAATTTCTGAAGGAGGCCCTGTCATTCACATGCGAGGCTATCCTTTAGTCAGAAGGGAGAAATCCGATCTAGCCGATGAGCATCTCTCATTTGTAACAGAGCCCATATCTGAGCCGAGGAGAAGCTGGAGCCACACCAGGGATCTGCTGGAATCCTCTGACTGCCCCCGACCAACTCCTGGCAGTACAAATCCCCCCTCCGATGCCCCTGCACAAGGCCTGGAACCCTCTGTGGTGCCAGTTCGTCCATCGGTCACTCTCAGGAGCTCCCATATGGAATTGCTTGCTTTGTCAACATGGCCACGCTCTCGTCGTCTTTGTCCTGGCATGTGCCAGCACCAGTTATGGGCCAGAGCAAAGCAAAGGGAAAGAAAGCTGATGATGAAAACGACAATAAATATCCCAGGAAACAAGGGAGACCTGGCACACGCCTGCGATCCCAAGTGCAAGGCGTGCCTGGCCGTCGTGCTTCGGGGTGTGGAGAAATGCAAACTGTGGCTGAAGCTCATCCGCCTGTAAGCTGAGGGCAGCATCCGGGCCTGCTTGTAAAGCCCTCCTCCGCCTGCTCTCTTTGCCCCTGGGGAGGACCCATCAGTCCACCCACAGGGCCGCTTTTGAAGACGAGGCAGTTGGCTTTTCAACCCTGTCAGGCAAGGGAGATGCCATTAAGGTGGCAAAGCTTGGAGTCCAGTTGGAAAATTAATCCGTTATTTCAAGGAGCCTCGGAAGGGTTCAGGAGGGCACTTTGGAGGCCAGAAAGCAGGGCTGACTTGCTATGTCAGGGACTTCGGGGAAAGGTGCTTAATTTTCCATAGGGAAAATTAATGTTTATTTCCCTAGTTCTGGTGCTTTGATTGACGGCTCCACGTTGCCGGCTTTCATTGCTGTTTCTCCTCTCTCGCCTTTGGCACGCCAGAGTGCTCCTAAGGGCTCAGGCAATTGCCTCTGCGTCCCAACGGTTACCGTGTTTTACAGAGATTGATAGTGCTCAGGACATGGTTCACCTTTCTACATTTCCTTCTTTAAGTCATTTATATCTCTTTTGTTTAAAACACAAAATCCAGGCTGCTTTTAAAAACGCCTAAACCTGAGAATGCGCATTCCAGCTTGTCTCTTTATACACAAGGCACTTGGAACAGCCTTTGCGCATATTCTTTTATTCATAGGTACCTGGAGAATGAAAATGTCCTGGTTTCCTTGTTGGACACCTATAGTAGGACAGTACAGGCAGTCCTTGCTTAATGACCACAATTGGGACCGGAATTTCAGTTGCTAAGCAAAGCGGTCATTAAGCGAATCCAACCTGATTTTACGACCTTTTTTGTGGCAGTCGTTAAGCAAATCACCGCGAGCATTAAGTGAACCACATGGTCATTAAGTGACTCACGTGGTTCCCCACTGAGTTTGCTTGCCAGAAGCCGGCTGGGAAGGTAAAAAATGGTGATCATGTGACCATGGGACGCTGCGATGGTCATAAATGTGAACCAGTTGCCAAGCGCCCAAATCGTGATCACATGACGGTTGTAAGTGTGAGAACCAGTCGTAAGTCATTTTTTCCAGCACTGTTGTAAGTCCGAACCATCACTAAATGGATGGTTGTTAAGCGAGGACTACCTGTAGCCCCCTTTGAAACATATAACACAATTGCAGATACCCCTGAAGAGTGTGCTCCTATGCTTCCTCAATCTTCTCAAGGCTTTCTTTAATCCTGCTTCATAGAATTGATCATCCTCATTACTCTTCTTGGAGCCTGAAATTCAGCTGAACTGGATATGGTCCTCAATAAAGGAGAACTTGTACTTCCCATGATCTGGAAGCTATACTTCTTTTTAAAAACTTATTTAAGCTTTTAACAGATTTTTAGAAACTTAAAGATCCAAAACACAGAATAAGAGAAAACCACTACTGATAAAGCATGAGTAAAAAGTGATACTTCTTGATGCATCCTAAAACTTCCTTAGTTTTTGATGCTGCCACATCCCACTGCCAACTCATTTGGTTTGTAACTAACTACTCCCTAACAATGTTTCTGCCAACCTCAGGTTACTTAGTGGAATGCACACTTGCTGCAAATACATGCTAGGTTGTTTTCACACAGGAAGAAAAATAATTTTGTCTGTTAATTTTCTCATTGTGAAAATTGTGGTTAAGGCACCACAATTAAAAAAAGTTGATTCCTTCACATTCTCTTCTCAGGCTGCCAAGTACACACTGCTGACTTAGCAGAAATTTTGTTAGGGATACTCTTTGGATTCCTTTGAAGTTCACTGGCAAGCTCCTGTTTGCTCTGTTTGTTGACTTATATTCCTCCTGCAGTCTCTGCTTACTCAGCAGGAAGCAGTCACCAAATCACCCACGGTGGGAATCAGCAACTATTCAGGACACTGGTCTGAGATGGGCAGCTATATAAATAAAATAAATAAATAAATAAATGACCTTTCCACCCTTACAGCTGAGCACACAATCCAGGTCAGGGTCTTCCCTTGTCCCAGAATTGTATAGACCAACAAAATCAAGAACACAAAGGGTGGCAATCTCCATACCAAGTTCACTGATAGGCCATAGAAAGTAGGGCTGTACCATGCTTCAGATTCAAAGCCATAAAGATGCTCTGGAGCATGGAAGTAGCACGTGTCTGCAGCTTCTTAAACCAGATGGATCTTTTCCCAGGATTGTGCCGCGTGGAATTCAAAGCACTGCCCCAACAGAAAGCTAAAAAGCAGTGATGCCCTTGAATCTTTTGGCCCCACCGTTGGCAAGGACTCCCGTGCTTTTAAAGACCAGCCAAGTCGTCCAATGTCCCGTGGCACTGAAGATGAGAAAGGAATGGAGGCCTTTGCTGGGTGGCTGCTGAAGATGGCGGAGACATCTTGCAAGTCGCTTGCTTGAGCATGGAACAGTGATGGCGAGGGAGCACTGCCCTTTGTGTCCCTGGTGCTGCCTTTTAGCTGCAGAAATGCTTCATTTATGTAGTCATAAACGGTGGGTGTGCATAGCAAAACACCTCTGGCTCTCCCCTGAGAGACATAAAGCGCCGGGAAATTAAAAGTCTATGTAATTGCTCGTTATTTCTATCAAGCGGTGGTCAGGCTGAATCAAGGGTCTCTGCAGAGATATAGGGTTAGCATCAATGCTCCCAGCGCAGTGGCTGTACCAATCAGCCCTGGTGAGAAAGGTGGCCGCCCTCTGCTTCATTTTCCCGTAAGTGTGGCTGGATGCGGCATTCGGCTGGCACAGCCGGTCCTTGGCGTTTTGGCCATCTTGACTGCGAGGCAATTGAGCAGTTTAAGGGGGTGATGGATGACCAGTCAAAGGGGTGGAGATCTTGTCAAGCATCCCTGTATTCACCGTCTGGCTAGACTACCTGAGTCTGGATGGAGCGAGTGTGCATTAGCAGGGAAGCCGAACGGTTTATCCGAGAGAAGTGCCACGGACTGGCTTGTGCCCAGAGCAGTAACTCGCCCAGAAGAATAGCAGGCAGTTCTCTGGGTGGATCAAACCCCCAGGCTCTATCAGGTAAAGAATTGGGGCAACCATACGACCCATTTCCAACAAAGGTTTCTTGGAAAGAGGCCTAGTCAGAGAGCAGTAAATCATGCAGAGAGGCAACGGGAAGACTCTTGGTTTCGCTGGCTAAGCCCTTGGTCCTCCCATGTGCATCTTTAGGCAGAACTGACTCCCTCAGTGCTGATTTTCTAGGAAATATATTTAGAGTCTAGAACATGCTGGCTGGGGAATTCTGGGCGTTGAAGTCCACACATCAAGGTGCCAAGGTTGAGAAACACTGGTCTAGAAGATGGTTTTCTCCTGGGTGAGTTTTATTCCCCTCTGCCTGTCTAGGCAGTGACTCTTGCGGGAGGGGTCTCTTCTCCTGGATCCTTTAGCTGGAAGGGACACCTCCTGCCTGCCAAGGGTTTTGCCCCAAGGGCAGTTCCTGCCTGGTACCCCGTTTGCTGTTGATTGACCTGGGCGCCCTCGCCGCCTCCTGTTCTGGGCTGGGGTCCGCCAGGCACAAGCTCACACCCCTTTCCTTTCCTTGCCTCTCCTTTCTCTCTCTTCCAGACTATGCCTGGCCCTTGCCTAAACAGCTGTGTCCCATCTGGATTTCCCTAGATGTGCTCTTTTCCACGGCCTCCATCATGCACCTTTGCGCCATCTCCCTCGACCGGTACGTCGCCATCCGCAACCCCATTGAGCACAGCCGGTTTAATTCCCGCACCAAGGCCATCATGAAAATTGCTGCTGTTTGGACCATTTCTATGGGTAAGCTGTCTCACTTGGAGGCCAGTTCTTGCCCTCAAAGATGCCCGTTTGACAGCCTTTGTTTAAAAGAATAATCATGATCATAATGCACAGTAAGTTCTAGACCTTTACATGATCTGGGCTGAAGGACTGCCGATAATCAATTGCTGCTGAGAACCAAAAGGATCTTCGTTCAATTGCTTGGGAGAGTTTATTCAAGAGGAATCTTTGGACATCATTCCGCTCACCAGCATCAAGTAATCAAGCCAGACACACATCCATTTAGCAAGCAGGGCCTTAATCGATCTGGGATGTTCCTCTTTATATACCTGGATGCTAAGCCTTTTTCTCGACATAAACCTTGAGAAAAAGGCTTAGCATCCAGTTATATAAAGAGGAACAGCCAGGATCAACATCATCATCTATTTTTGAAATCTGCCCTGCTTGCTAAACGGATGTGGTTCCACGGAAGGTGCGTATCTGCAGCCCTGGTGTGGTGCTTGAGATAGGCCTGTTGCTGGAGGCCCGGTTGGCCCCGGGTGGCCGTGATGCTTCCTGGAGACTCTGGTTTAGTCCACTGTCAGGTAACCTCCTGGCTTGATTACTGCAGTGTCCTTGGCTTGGGTCTGCCCTCGAAGGCAGTTCAGGAATTGTGGCTGTAGGGGCAGTTTTGAGGGTGTCCCCAAAGAACTGCATGAGACATTTCTAGTCAGGCGTCCATGTTTAGTCATAATGTTCGGAGGCCTTAATGGTTTGGGTCCCTGATGCTTGAGGGGGCACCTCTCCAGGATGTTGCCACCCAAACGAGATACCCTGGGTGGGGGGCAGTCCTTGGTGTCCCATGGCTGGGGCAGATGCGAGAGGTTCGCATGAGAGGGCTCTTGGTTCAGCTTGCTGGCTTTGGACTGTCCCTCCCGTGAAGTCGGGCTCCTGCCAACGTCACCCGCTCTTCAGCCCTGGATGAGGAGCTGACTTCTCTTGCGTTGGGGGTCCTCAGCTGCCCTGGCTCTTGGCTGACTCTCCGTGTTACAGGTTTGGTGTTGTCTGTTTAAAATTACGCATTTGAGCTAATCTATTCATTCTTCTCCTAGGTTTGAACCTAGGTTTTACTAGGTTTAGTCTTGTTTTTATGGACTGGAACCTGCCATGAAATCCACAATGGTCAAGCGATAAAGTCAACCCATCAACCAGTAACCAATCAATCAATGCTCCAGAGGCAGCTGTCTAGAGCAGGGTTTCTCAGCCTTGTCAACCTTAAGATGTGTGGACTTCAACTCCCGGTTGGGGAATTCTGGGAGTTGAAGTCCACACATCTTAAGGTTGACAAGGTTGAGAAACCCTGCTCTAGAGTAACGTGTGGCCTGCTTAGAAGCGGGAGCCTCTGCTGTGAGGAGCCCAAGTGCCCTGGGGCAACAAGGGTGACCTGCCCCCTCTGGACCTGTCCTGTCGAGAGAGACCCTTGCAACTGAAACACAAATGCTTCTGCAGGATGGGGGGGGGGGGAAGCGAGTGAGGAAGGGAGAGGTGGGGTCGGCTCCTGAGCTCCACAGAGCAGTTAGGCAAAAGCCTTGGGCTCCAGCAATGCTTGTCAAAGATGGCCGCCCGCCTTCCCATCAGGGTCAGGGGCGCCACCTAGTGGAGCCACGGAGGATCTCCTGGAGGTTCCTGGTCTCACGTTTCTGGCACACTTCGCAGGAGAAGGCGCCCATACACTTATTCTGGATTTGGGGGCTTTCCACCTCTATAATCAAAGTCAGACACATGGAGCAAGTTTATAGTGTATTTTTCCACGCCAAATATTGACGGATATTTAGAGACAACTGGGTTTACTCTTGGTGCAAGACAGTTTGCTTAAACATAGTTGGACTAAGTATTCACAGGTTGCCCCAAGCCAAAACCAACCACATCCTGGTTTAATAACCAGGAGAAAAATGAGACATCTGGGAGCTCTGCGTGTCCACCAGCCCCCCTTTGGGGGTCCTTAATCCATTTGCCCCCCCCTTTTTGTTGTTGTTGTATTTTTGGAGTTTAAGCGGGAAATAGCTGCCTTGAACCTTCAGGCACTTATTTCTCCCCTGGAAATTGCCCCCTCCCCAAAATAGCCCTTGATGCTCCCCCGCTTTCTGTCTTGGGTCCTTCAGAATAATTCAGTAGACATTGTGCGTCTAGTTGTTCTCAGCCAGTCTGTCCTTCCCTGGAATTTGAGCCCCTGAGGGAGGACACCGCCTCATAAAAGGGACATGCAGCAGTATGTATGTGTTGCTTAAGCTCGCCTTCTTCAACCTGGTGTTCTCCAGAGAAGTTGGTGTAGAGAGGAAGGAAGGCGACCTTGCTGGGGATACGCAGGAACCGTTGCCTAGACAAAGGGGGCTGAAGCATTTTTAAGGTCCAGAACTACGAGATAACATTTGGAATCAGCTCAGGCTGACACCTCCCTAATTCACTGGCGTATAAGAAGGGGAAGGAGGTCCAGCACAACCAGCCTTGCAAGATTCTGTTAAGTAGAGCCAATCTCAATAAAAGGAGATTTAGACTTCCTGGGGAGTTGATTTCCTGGTCTGGTTTACCTAGTGGGCTGACTGTTGGACTCCAATTCCCATCACAACTGTTCATCTGCCAAGCTATTTGGAAGCCAGCAGGTTGAGGAAAGTTGTTCTAAGGAAACAGAGAGGGATCTTGGGGACTTAGTACCAAGGACAGTGGGAAAATGCAGGAGTTTATTGGTCACTTCATTAAGCATCTCTAAGCTGATACCAAAGTCACTCCTTCCCCAGTTCCTCCGACACCTTCACTTCCTTTGACTGAGGAAGCTCTGGTGGGACTGGTCATCCCGACAATACCCAAATCAAGGGTAGTTAAGGTCAGGTCACCAATCCAACCAAAGTAACAGCACTTTTCTCCATGTCTCTTGATGGTCTTTCTTCTTGGAATGTCTCCTCCTCCAGGCATTTCGCTGCCCATCCCTGTCATCGGCTTGCAGGATGATTCTCGGGTCTTTGTGAATGGAAGCTGTGTCCTGAACGACGAAAACTTTGTCCTCATCGGCTCGTTTGTGGCTTTCTTCATCCCCCTGATGATCATGGTGTTCGCCTACTGCCTGACCATCCAGGTCCTGCAGAAACAGGCATCTATTTTCCTCTATGGGGAGCCCCTCAAGCAGAGGAGGGGCAGCATGAACTGTCTCAGGAAAGACAACAACGCAGAGAACCTTTCTATGCTGCAGAACCACGAGGCAGCTTCCCACTTAAATTCTCCGGTCAACAAAGAAGGAGTCCTTTTTCGGAAAGGCACCATGCAGTCCATCAACAATGAACGCAGGGCCTCCAAAGTCTTGGGGATCGTCTTCTTTTTGTTCCTGGTCATGTGGTGCCCGTTTTTTATCACCAACATAATGTCTGTCCTCTGCAAGGACGCCTGCGACAAGGCTCTTCTCAGAGAGCTCCTGGATGTTTTCGTTTGGGTGGGCTACATCTGCTCAGGGGTCAACCCCCTTGTCTACACACTCTTCAACAAAACCTACCGCAGGGCTTTCTCTAACTACATCCGATGCCACTACGAGAGTGGCAAGAAGGCCTCGCAGCCGCACAGCCAGTGCCCCAACGTCTCGTCAGCAGCTTTCTACGGGAAGGACCTCAACTTGAACAGTTACCGTAATGAACTCAACAGCATGGAGCTGGACGAGACGGAGGATGCTTTGGAAATGCACGTAGGGACTCTGGAGCTCTCGGTAAACAGCTGCGGTGGTGAAAAAACAAGTAGCGTGTAAACTACATGCCTATATTCATGTTTGAATTTCACCGCGGCACAGCTACAAGCAATGTTCATGTTAGTCAAAGAACAATGTAAATAAGGCATTACGAACAAAACCTTTTTTTTCATTTTAACTTTCATACTCGTAGCTCATTGTTTTGCACCATTCTTAACATTAGAAACTGTTGTTGGAAACAGAGCAGGTGGGTGCCCTGTGGGAACAGTGGGGGGCGGCTGCAAAACGGCATCCCTTATTTTGCTTATAAAAATGTTGATTATTTTCATTCTGGTGCATGAACAAAATACTGTTAATCTCAGGTGGTTTTTCTTTTCTATCTCTTTTCTCTGTTGGGTCTCAGTGGTCAGTTATGAGTAAGTCGCATATCAAATAAAGGGATTTGGGCTTGGAGATGTCTTCTTATTCCGATCCCCGAAGGAAACACTAGAGATATTGTCTGTCCTTGGCTTTGCATGTCTTGATCTTGGCCATGCAGGGTAGTGAAAATGGCCAACCAGTTTGCCAAAGCTGGGCGAGTGACGGCTAGGAAGCGTTCAGATAAGTCTGCCAACGGCCAGTGTCATGTTGCTGCTGGAGAAGCCTTTGCTACTACAAGCACTGGAATGGGGCTTTCTGGAAGGCGAGGTGCTCCACCCACAGGCCAAGGCACTTTGCAGAACTGCCCCCCCACCCCCCGGAATCTTTTGCATAGCTTGTACACACGTGAACACACACGGTCTGTTCATAATGCAGGAAAAAGGGCAGAGGGAAATCCGTAATGATTACACATGGTTACTATGTTGGGGAGCTTTTCAACTTTTCATTTTGAAGACCAGTAATAGGGGATAGGATTAAGGTTTATGTAATTACGCATGATGGAATGCAAGTGGACCGAGACAGCATGTCCAGCTTTCTTGAAATACCAGAACCGGGTGTGATCATCCAAGGCAGCTGAGATTCAGGACCTTCGACCAGCAGCTGGTTAACTTCTGGAATTTTCTAGTACTGTACAGGATGTGGGAATGATCATCAGCTTGGAGCACTTGAACAGAGGATTAACCAAGCTGGAGGAAGGGAAGGTTACTTCTGCCTTCTAGTCAAGATGGTTCTAGGTCTCTGGTCTTGGAGACTACAATGCAGGACATAGTGGTTTGTGTGTGTGTGTGTGTGTCCCCGAGGATTTGGCCACTGTGGGCCCAGAACCTGGGGTTACCTAGACAGGTCCTCTAGTCCAGTGTTCTCAACCTCAGCAACTTCAAAATGTGTGGACTTCAACTCCCAGAATTCTGCAGTCAGCATGCTGGCTGGGGAATTCTGGGAGTTGAAGTCCATAGATCTGAGTGTCGCTGAGGTTGAGAAACACTGCTCTAGTCCAGTATTATTTATGAATGGTTACTTTTATTCTTTTTATTTCTGTTCATTCAATCCTGCTTCATTTTATGCTTTCTTCAGCCTCCCTGGAGTCTCTAACAGAGGTTGCCAAAGATGGTGCAGTTGGTCACTCAGCAAAAGCTTCGCAGGTGAGTAACTCTCAAAGACTGCAATGGGAAGTACTGGAAAACGGGGGAAGGCTACGGTCAACTGTACCTCCCCCGCACACCCACTCCTTCAGTCCTGTTCCGGGTAAGTGTGGAAACAGTGGGGTAGTGACCTTTTTTTGGCTCTGTTGACTTCAAGGTGAACTTCCTAAAAACACTGCGTGTGAAGCTCAAAAATACAACTACTAGGAATTTAGAAAAGAGACACCTCTACTCTCCAATTCATGCCAAGTTGATAGAGATCGATAGATGAACCGACTATTTGAACTAACTTCACTTCTACATGCTCACTAAAAAATAATTGACACTTCGGTGGAGCAACAGATGTAAACAAACAGGTCAAGTTAGTTTTGTAGCTACATCCTAAATCCTTCAGTGGGATGCCCGAAGAAGTAACTTCTCTAGCATGGGTATCTCCCAAAGCAACATCAGGGAAGAGTAAATTCAGGCCCTTCCTGTGAGCCCATTCTAGAGCTCGGACAATGCTTAGGCAAATCTTTAGTTAACACGCAGCCCAGATCTTCAAAAGAACCTTTGTGCACTTAGAAAGATGCGCCTTTCCTCCAGAGAAAGCCCATTACCTGAATCTCTTGCCCCATTAGAAATGGTTTGCTTCCTTCGGTGGCAAATGTTGCGTCTCTGCCACAGGTGCCTTGGGACGGCTTGCCCATGCAAATTATGCAAATGGCTGTTCACCAGAAGCAGTCTTTAGATTTGCATCGAAGCAGGAAGGTCTCCTCTGCATCAGTGGCCCCCACACCTGGGAACTGATGCCTTGATCTGGGCAAACCGACACTTCACCCATCTTGCAAAAGGCCGAGAGAGGTTTCAAACGAGAAGCCAAGTTTATTTTGGAAAGGTGTTCCCAGAATAACCCGACACCTGAGATGAAAAGGTCCCCAACTTCTCTCAAGAAGTTATTTCTTCATCTCCATTTCTGCCCCTGGGCTATGCCTGAACCCCGGGGTCTGCAGGGACACACCCAAGGGCCGCCTGGGCCTGTCAACCTGCCCACCCGGACACCTCTGGCCCAAGGGAACGTCCCAGTGGGGAAACCTCTGCTGCCAGGAATCAGCGGGAGCGCGAAGCCCTGCCTCCCCCCCCCCAAGGACAGTGGTGAGGGGGGCCTTCAAAGACTTCCTCTGCTTTCTGAAGGTTAAACGTATTTTAGAAGTCTCCTTCCGTGCTCTACAAGGCTCTTCTGCCCCCCCCCCTTTTTCCTGGGCTGGGGGGTCTCCCTCAACCAATTGCTGGACTGGAAGCCTGCTGCCCGCACTGCAGCTCCAAATACTCAGCCATCAATGGAACTGAACAGGGACAAAAGAATGGCCTTTTTTAGCTTTCCTGTCCAGGAAAGAGATGAGCTAAGTATGTTTATCGAAGACAGCTGGGTATGAGCCTCTATGCCTCATTAAACATTAAAGAAGGGGAAGCAGCTTTCAGGTACGAAGCTGGAATTGTTCCTTGCCGAGCTGCGGTCCCTTCTCCTGACTTCTCTTTCACAAGCTTGTCATTGTGAAAAAATGGGGGCGACGGGGAAGGGATGGATGAACCCCCAGGGGTGAAACACAGGGAGGCCGAGTCTCTTTCTGCTGTCCTCTTAAGGCCTGGGTTGGATCCATTAGAGAAACAACGCTGATTTACAGGATCCCAACAGAAATACCGGAACTGTTAGACACATCAGGAATCAGAGATGCTGAGGATTAGACGGATTTAATAGCTCCTCACATCGGTTCAAATTTGATCTCGGGGATTAAAATGCAGCACAGTGAAAGGCAGGAAAGGCTGGTTTTCAAGCACCACCTCACAATTCAGTCCCACGCGCTGGTCTTCCTACTGGCTGGATCCCTAAGGCAGTGCTCCCCGCGGAGGAGGAGGGCTGGACAACTGGCGCCTCGAACCGTTCCCTGCAGAATTCCAGCAGGAAACAGCCGGATTCCAAGCCAAGCCACCCAGTTCGAGCACAGCCTCCTGCAAGGGGCAGGGTGGGTTTCAGACCAGACCCTTCTCACTGCCGTACCTGCGTGGCAGAGGGGGCATTCAAGGGCTCTTGGCACAAGGCAGCCCTCAAAATAAAACAGACTCCCCACCCCTGGATTCTGAGCAAGGGGGCAATTCCCGCGGGGACACGGGGATCCTCCCGACTCCCTGGGATCCAGACTGGCAGCTGCTCTCCAAAGCTCCAGCCCAGAGTTCTTTGCAGTCCGATCTGGTCTTGGGGGACTGAAGCAGACGTCCTGCCTTCTCCGGAGGCCGTTAGGCAGCCTTGCCTGCATCTTAACCTCCCTCCTTCTGGCCTCTGTGTCTTTTTGTCGGTGGAAGTTTTTGACAAAGCATTCATTTTGCTGAAATTCTCCCCCCAGATCCTGACCCACTTACCTAGGCCAAAAGAAACCAGGGTGGATGGACAATGTAAATCAGCCAGCATTTCAACCCGAGCCACCCTTGTGCGTGTTCGGAGCCCAAATTTTAAAAGCTTGCCCACGAGGAACACACGTGCTACGACAATATTCGGTCCTCCCCTCCGTCAAAAACCCGCTATTTAACACAGGCTCGGGACAAATGGCGGAGGGGGGGCTCAGAAGAGCCCTACAGCTGGCAGACCCGTCTCGTAGGGCTACAGCGAGGGGTCCATAACACTCTTTCTCCCTGGAAAGACCAGGCAGGCGCGGTGGTCGCCCGGCAAAAGCGCTCTCTCTCGTAAACAGATCAGCCAACACAGCAAGATGGGTAACGTGGCAAAAGGCCGCTTGAGGCCAACATGGGTTCTGCTTTGGAGGGTCCCGTGTGCGTGGGGCAAACTGAGCGCATCTCATCTATTTATTAGATCCGGGGGGGGGGGGCAGGCTGTGCTACTCAAAGGCCTCCTGGCAGCGCAGAAGGTTGGCTCCTCCGCAGGCGAGTCGGGAGCACCCCCCGGGAAGGCAGGTGGCGGAGCCTGGATTCCGGCCGGGCCCACCCAAGCCGCTGTGTTACCCGTGAGCAGCCTTGCTGCCACCACCCGGACGACCGCGAAGCTTAAGGCTACAGAACACACAACGCAAAGGGAGAATTACGAAAGGCTTTTCATTTTATACACAGAATATGTACATTAGGTTTACCCATGCAGATCTCAATAGAAAACTCTGTACAAAAGGAAACAAAACAGGGCTGTTCCAGGAAACTTGTATGTTGGAAGCTCCAGCAAGATGATAGTCTGGAAAGTGTCAAAGAGTCATATACAACATGACACAACCGAGAACAGGAAAGAAGAACAAATTTAAAATGCAATGTCAAACAGATATGGCAATACAGACACAAAAGAAAAGACAGAGTCCCTGGCTACTTCCAAACTGATTTGCATTTATGCACATAAAAAGAGCAACTGTGTGAATTTGGCTATAATTGGTGAATTAAAGAAAGGAGATCCAAAAGGAATGGATACCAGTCTAGAAGTAGCTTTTTTAAAAAGACACCCACAACCACAAAACTAATCACCTGAACCCTTTTGGTCCACGGAGGTTCCACAGATCATTCAACAGTTTGCACATCTCTCTGTTTAACCCCATCACAATTAAGCATCGCCGCGGCTTGGCCGGCACCTCAACTCATATTGTGGCGCTCTCTCTGTGCTTGTATCACGGTCTAAATTGCAAAGAAATGGAAGGATTTGGATCACAAGAATGAAGCCTACTACGGACTGGATGTTGTGGAGGACAGTGCCTGTTTCGCAGTCAATCAACTAATAATCAGAAACTCCTGGATATCCCAGATATTCTCTGCACAAACGAGTCTGCAGATGTATCATACAGAGGCCAGATTGTGAGAAGGGGAAATTTATAAAGGGAGGGGGTTGAAAAATCAGATTCATGTAAAAACAAAATAAAAGTGATGAATACATGGAAGAACCACACACACACACGCACACCCATAAAACAATATGAGTTTCCTTTATTTACCCAATGCCTGGGGAAGGGGGGAGAACTAAGAATTTCATTTACCGCTATTTTTCCATATGTTTATTCTTAATATAGGATGCCTTCCTCTTCATTTAAAAGGAATTAAAAATCTTAGCACCTATAACTTTAAAAGCATCTAAATCAACAAATAACAAAACCAATAAATAGCTGAAGACCAAATTTTCCCAGTAAGGTACCCTGAAACCATGCCCATACTGGTCGAAGGTGAGGGCAACTGAACTCCAATATATACAGAGAACAACCAACTGGGGAAGGCTGATCTAAATATAAACAAATAATTTCATGCATTTTAATTCAACATCAGCTCACAACTGCATTCTAATGCAGAACAAATGGAGAAGGGAGACTTCAAGAAGTCAAAAGACTCAAGTCCGCAAGGGCATTTTGCAAGCAGCCTCACACAAACACTTCTGGGTCCACTGTTACGGAGTATTAGACCAGGCAGGCAGAAGTCAAGCTGATGCCCAGTGAGAGCCACTTCCAACATGCCTTTGCCACAGACCCCATCTCTTCGCATGGCATCCCTTAGGAGGCCTGAGGATCGGTGGGGCAGAAGAGACGTTTCCTCAGGGGCCTCCCAACAATGCTTTCCAAAGTACTCTGAAAAATCATGTCACCTCCAGAGGTGGGCAGCTGCTGGTACTGGAAGCAATCTAGGTGGAGAAATGAGAAGAAGCCTCCTCTTGCAAAAAAACACTCCTTTTTAGTGTCTCACAATCTATACCAGTGTTTCTCAACCTTGGCCGCTTGAAGATGTGGGGACTTCAACTCCCAGAATTCAAGTGGCCAAGGTTGAGAAACACTGATTTATATTGTAGGAGACAGCAAACTGTCCTGCGTGAGTTCAGTTGTGATGCTTTGCTCTCTTAGAAGGATGGACTACAGTAAAATAAATTCTATGTTGGAATCCAAAGAGCCACAGGACACAGAAACAGGCACTCCTCTTTTTAAGGAACAACTGCTGTTCTCCCTGCCTCCAACAAGGCAGTCTCAGTTTCAATAGGGCTGTCATCGTCTGGAGGAACAGATGTCTGAATATACTTGGCACAGAAGCCACCAACCTAAAATTTGGATCCTAATTCTTACTTGGCATGCCTGTCCCAGAGTAACTGTCCCCGAGGGAGAAGAGGAAGACAAGGATAACAGGTGTGAGCAAGGACTCCCTGCCTCTTCAAAATCCACCTGTATGCAGGTATCATATATATGGATGACACCCACCTTGACTCTTCAAATTGGGCTGAGCTCATCTGCACCTGCCTGTTCTTACCTCTCCCCAAATTTTTATACTGAATTTAGACCAACAAGATTTGTGTTCTTTGAGAGGAGGACACCAGATTCCCCTGGCAAATATATCTCCATCCCAAAGCTACCCAAAGGTAGAATTCATCTGAGGTTTTTTCCTGAAATAGAAATAAATAAGAATTCAATTTAAAAGCATCTTTAAAAGCTTCACTATATTCAATACATTTTCCATTTGATAAAAGGGCTCCCACTACCTCAGGTAACACTATGCAGGAATGGGGAAAGGGCATGTCAGCCCTCACTCTGCACGGGGGGGGGGGGGGAGAGAGGTCACGTTATAGGCTACCTCTACAGTTGAACCCCAGTCCCAATTTCACCCAACGATAACAACATGCTTCTTCAGTTGATAGTGGAATTCTTTGGGATGCAAAAAAGTGCAAAGAAATTAATTTCTTAATTATTTCAACAAGAAAAGATAATTTAGTCTAACCAAATTACCCTACAGGCAAAAGCTGAACCTTAATAACTATGATGTGGAACAACGGAAGTACTAATTTTAAAAACAGAGCAACTCAAATCTTTTTCTGGGCATCTCAAAATGCTACGGGGAAGATCTCCCTTGAGATGCTTCCCTCTCAGACATCTCATGGACCCTGGGATGGGGAAGTCCTCTGCAGGGAAGGGGGGGGTTCAACGGGGGTTGGGGACCATCTCTCGAGACCCCAACGGCTCCAACAGGTGGGGCATAAAAAGCTCCCAAAATGAAGAGCAACACTGAAAGACCATGGGGGGGGGGGGCAGCTTGCAATACTGGCTGTTCTCCTGAACGGTGGCAGAGGCCACCCCAGATGACACCTCAGGAAGAGTTGCCATGCATAGACTTACCATTGCTCCTTCCCATTCCCCCAGGTGTGGCTCCTTTCCACACACACACACCCTTTGCAACAACACTGGAGTGGGTCTGGGTGGGCAGAAAAGAACAAGGCAGTTAGGGGGTTACTGCCTACAATGCACAGAAGTAAAAGCTCAGTGCCCTAAAACCGGCCAGGGGGACAATGATTTGATAAATGCTACTAAAATGTTTTCACTACTTTATGACATTCCTCATTTAAAAACAACAACAAAAATTGTATGAAGTTGGGCGCAAACTGTGAAATCCTGACTATCACAATATAAACCTGAGATTATTCTTTTTTTAAAAAAAAACTTTTTTGGCAGTTTTACTGAAATGTTTTTAACTAATACGCTTCTGTAGGATTCTCAATTAAAATCACTACATGTCATTATTTATCCCAGACAAGGAAAATAACTTTTAAAACATCCACTGACCAACAAATACATTAAAAATGAATACATATCAAATTAAATATGATAAATAAAAGCATATTTACATTTTTTCTAAAAACCAAACTTAATAAATTCAAAGTGTGCAAACTGAAGAACATCCAACATTCAGATGTTAGTCCTTTAAACTTCACGTATTACCAATCTTACAAAAACCTAATTATTTAAAAATACGCATTGCATCTATTGAGACATAAAGAAACTGCAAAAATGTTTAAGACTAGTAAAAGAGTTATTACACAGGCACTTCACATGTAAACAATCTACAGTACAACTGAAAAATATTTTGGCACCAATCTAGAATACTGAAAAAAACCACACAATTTGTCCTTTATATTGTATACTATTCTGTCATCGCCAGCATACACCCAACGAAAATATTGGAAATGGTACAACAGTAAGAAGTGCAAGAAATGAAGGATGCAAATCTTCTCAAAACTGGTCAAACTGGTTCTGTGATTGCTTGTCCAGATTTTCTACTATGCTATAGTTATTTTTTTTTTGCAAATGTACATGAAAATGATACATGTCTAAACTTTTAATGTAAATGCCATTTTAAGAGCTGTTTTACTCCATAATGTCCATGAAAGAAAAATGCATGTTTCTCAAAATGCCACCAAACAAACAGCAACTGGTTAGGATTTCCCATCATAATCATTTCTGAAAGCTCTGTGCATGTCTTTCCTTGTTAAATGTGTGCTGCAAGACCTAAGAGGAACACTAATACAGTTGAATACTTTTTAATAAAGTCAGTTAAAAGAGAAGAAAGCAACAGATATGACAAATGAAGGGGAGAACTCAGTTGCGTTCTACCTGGAAAGAGAATCTGATGGCCTCGAAATCTCTTATGGCTCTCAGTGAAAAAGAAAGTAGGTTTTTTTTACAATGCCAGGGAATTGTCGGCTGACATCCAAGTTCCAAGCACACATCCAGAACATGCCTGGCCAGCACTGACGTTCAATGGCTTGGGAGGCTCCTCTGGAGGAAGTGGAAACATCTGGGATGGATCCAACACAGGCCATGGCAACGGGCTCGTCCTGCAAGAGTCCGATTACAGGCAGGAGAGCTGTGAGGCTTTAGAGGAAGGTATTTCAAGGAGAGCCTGAACCGTGAGTCCAACCTTGACTAGTCCTCTTTCTTCCAAAATGTGATGGGGCAAGCAAAGTCTTTCCTGGAGAAGGAAGAGAACCCTCTCTTAACGTTTTCCTCCAAAATAAATAAGGTCAAGCTAATTAGGAAAAGCGCTTCCTTTAAACGTGTTATTCAAAGGCCAAGGTTTCAGAGGAGGACTTACTTCAAAGGACCCAAAGCACCCTAACAGGAATATTTATTTTTGAGCCACGGAGTCCTCCAAAGCAAAATTACAAGTTGCTTCTCAACCTCCACGTGGCTTGAGGAACAGCTCTGCTGTGCTGGTGGAACTGGGAGGAGGAAGAGAAGGTACAGCCTGAAAGCTCAACCCGGGGGCCTGGCCTTTCTAATGCAACTGAGCAAGAGATGGCTGGGTTTATGGGGAGAACTCTCCAAACTCAATTCCCACAAGCCACGTTGGGCCAGCCCCAGCTGTCAATGCACCGTTTGTTGTCAGCCTCTCATGGGAAATTCCCATTTTCTAATCCGCTCACAAATCCTCTCTTTCTCCATGAGAGTGGGATAGGGGATAGGGCAGGTTTCATTCGGGGGACAGCTGCAGTTCAAATGTGTCTCACCACCACAGGAAATCAAAATACCCTCGGCCTTTCCCCATGCTACCCTACTTCTTTCTCTTTGAGATGAATGGAAGCATCCACCTTGTATACTTGACAGCAGTGTTTTTCAACCTTAACCGCTTTAAGATGTGTGGACTTCAACTCCCAGAATTCCCCAGCCAGAGGTTGAGAAACACTGCTCTACAGGGTCGAGCGGGGATCCAAGTTCAAAACAGCACCCCCAAACACACCTCTTCTGAACAAATTCATTCTCTGTCTACCCTGATTACTACACCCGTACCTGTAGAGAGACATTATTGGAGAACAATGTCCACAACAACTGGAGTCATTAAGCACCTCAGCAATTTACCTGCGGCACACCCAGTTTTTTACAAGCATCCAGGAAATTTTCAACATTTCTTCGGCACTTTGCCATACTGAGCTTAGGCTGTTGAGAGAGAGAGACAGAACCATCAAGAGAAACGTTCAACCAAGAATGCGCCCGGAGGAGCAGAAGAGGCAAAATATGTCTGTCAACTTTATTCACAAGGTTAAAGGAGATTTACTTAATGCACTGAAGAAGTCCAGACTATGAGTCTGGAACTAGTCTTGACTTACGAGGCGATGTACACCGCTTACTCACCACAGCTGGTGATGGGACGTGAATGCTGGCCACAGACCGCGGTCTTATGTGGTTGGCCAGGTGGCACAGAACCACCCCATCCATGAGGGCAGCTCCAATATCTTCGGGCAAGCTGACTTTCAACCGCAACTCGAGGTTCTAGGGCAAAGAAGGAGGCACACTCAAGATAAAAGATCATGGTTCTCAGGCAGTTTTGCAAAACGTTGAGTTTTGCATTCCAACGGGCTGCTGGGTGCGAGCATTACTCATCCAGGAAAGCAAGCAGCCCCAGCATCTGTTCTATTAAAAGAAAATTACATTGCGCAGCTGCTTTATCTGCTCCCTTTCTTCCCGCAGATGCTCCATTTTCCTTCTCATGGTGAATCCTGGGTCTGCAGTGCTGTAGTCTTGACGAGAACGCCCAAACGCTAAAAATGGAAGCGGAACGTTTAGAACAATGCCGCGTTAGAGAACGGCTCGCGCACAATGCCGCCGGCAGCGCCTCCCCCCTCCCCATTATTTCTGTTAATCTCAAATTCAATAAACTAAAACTGTTTCTATGTATGACAACTGCATTAGTCAAACAAGCACCGGGAGAGGGGTGCGTGTGTCAGACACAGATGCTGCCTACAGAGACCACGCAGAATTGGTGCAGAGGAATATACATTGATTTGGTTTGTGTTAAAATAAACGGCTCTTGATCGATGTGGGAGAGAAATTTCCAGCTGGACGAGAGTTCGGCTGTTCGCCCCTTACTGGCCCAAGTCCCCTGACTTAGTAATGGCGACCCACGATCCCGCTGCGTCCCTGGGACTCTATGCTCAGGCAGTGGGGGCTGCACTGGGAACACTGGCTGTTCTGGGAGTTGAAGTCCACACATCTTCAAGTGGCCACGGTTGAGAAACACTGTTCTAAGCAATCTGTTTTCTGGCACCCACAGAATTACAGCCCTCACCTGATCGAGGCTTTAGTCCAAAAGGGCCATGAGAATTCCCGTCTGTCCGTTCATAATCCTTGGGGGGGGGGGGGGAGGAGAGAAGCCAAGCTGTTAGATGGCCAGAGGGCACCCAAAGGCATGCAGGCATCTGACATCAAGGTGCTTTAGTCTTCTCACGTTCCTGCAGAATTACTGTATAGAGAAGATGAGCAACTCTCGCCATTCCCCATTCCCCTCTTCTTGTCTGGAAAAATAAGAACCTGGGTGCCCGCTGCCCTTATGGCCATCGCACGGAGGACTCCTGAGAAAGGCGCATTAACTGCTTATAAAAATGACAGGCCAGTTCAATTTAGTACCAGCTTCATGGAAGTGGGGAGACATTCTTTAAAAAGGTTCTCCAAGAATCCGTTTGGTAACATGCTTCTTAAAAATGGAAAGGAAAGCGTTCAAAAACTTAGAAACCTTAAGTAACTTTTCTGCTCCTTTCCAACATACATAATATATGCATATATATATATAATATATTATGCCTATGCATAATATAGTTCAGATCATTCTTTAAGCGAACTTCTATTCTGTAGGCATCTCCAATTACACAGAAATTGCATGTTTCGGTCAAAATCCACTTTGCGACATGAACAAAAACACAGAGACAGAGAATTGTACCTCGGATGACACAGGAGACTGTGGAGACATATTAGTATGATCACTGTCTTGCTAAAAAAAAAACACACCAAAAAGATGGAAATTATAAGATGAAATGTTTTAAAAAGGAAAGTTTTGCAAGACAATATATAAATGTGCGTGTGTACAAAGACATATTTTCCCAGGCAGAGACACACTGCTAAACACATGAAGATGCTTTAGAATAGCTAGGCTTGGAGATATCATAACAGTAATATCTGAACGTGGTTCCATTGCACACACTTAGTATGAGATTCTCACGTTGCTTTAAGCCACATCAAATTCATGGGCTGTCAATGTAAATTATTCTTAAACATTATTTCTTTGAGGGGGGGAGGGAAATAACTATGCATGTAAGTATAGGAAGATTCTACAGAACAAGAATTTAAAGCAAGAATATTTACCGAATCCTTGCTTTCCACCATTAACTTTCATTTTCTATTACACTCCTAACTTACCTCATCATTTTCATTTCCACTGGAACTCTTCCGTGAAGACTTGTACTGAAAAACAGACAGCTTTCAGGTTACAGTGTTTTTGAACCTCGTGTGTTTTTTTAAAATCATTTCTGATTCTCTGCTTGTCAGTCTCCCTCCACTTTAGCTCCGTTCGCCTGTCATGCTTTCATAGGTACACGTGTCAAGCATTGTAGAACTTGACTCGTGTTTGCTTTTGCTTTTGCGCCAAAAGCCTTGCTAATTGGAACGGGCCATTCGCCCCCCTTGACGTTCCTGCCTCGGCCGTTTTCTTCGCACGAACTGCGATAAGACACCTGGACTGTTAACGAGCGTCCTGATGGGAGGGGGCCGAACGGAGTGGGAACCAGCTTGTTTTCAATTAGATAGTAAATGATGTCAGAGGGATGTTCTTGATATTGAATTATGCACACCAATTTGGCCATTCGAAGCTTTGCATTTGCCTCATGTATTCTGGTCCTTAATAAATGAATCTTTTTAGCATGAACCGACTGAAAGATTTCTTAATTTGGGATTCTGATACCGGGACTCTCACAGCTTCATCGCTCTGACTGACCACATTGTCAATCAGTCCTGAGGACAGAGACACATGGCTATCCTGGCATGGCAGCAGAATCTTAGGATGCTTTTGGGGGCTCAAAATGCTGGTCAAGAAACTATATGTAATGCTTAGGCTCAGTAACAGAGACAGTAAACTGGATTTGGCTCGCCAGATGAAGAACTGCATGACTGACCAGCTCTCCATGTAGAAATGTTTATCAGCACTTATTCCCATACTAATCCTAGCTATATTTCCTGAAGAACAAACCCTACCGCTCTCCAAATAATTGATTCCCTGGTAGGCATTCCAAGACTACGCTGTACGCCTATTAAGCTAGGCCTGTATCTCACGTGTTTGCAGATTCCAATGTAACAAGCTGGATGCTCCTTGTGCAAAATGGATGCAGAAGGCTTCAGCCAGGCCTCCCCAACCAGGCACCCAGTTCGAGTTCCCAAGCTGCCTGACCTGGCCAAAGCGTCCCTATTTTTCCTACTCCTACTTCCACAATAAAGCCCCAGCGCTTCTCGGATGTGTTCAAGGAAGTTCTTGAGCCAGACATCAGCTGAATTCTTCTCCTGTCTTGTTTTACCCAGAGCAGACTTTGCCCTGGAGACCGAACTTGAGATTCTTGGGAGAAATGGATTTGAGGATCAAAATAAGGACCGCACAACCACTTTGGACAAAAACGATTCAGATGCAATTCAGAGCAATTCGCTTTGCTTTCAACACAGCCTTACCACACCTCCCAGACATCCTCCCTGCGCAACCGTCATCAGCTCAATGACAATGCGAGACTCGCAAGCAGGCTCTTCTATTTTTCGATTCACATTGAAGCTTATCACACGCATGACAATTATATTCAGTCAGGGGCAAACAAACGAAAAAGGCTTCATGCGCAGAGAGAGAAGACAGGACTGCCCCCTCATGGTCAGTTTTTCCTTTTGGGTTTCAGCTGGTGTCCCTTTCTCAAGGAGACCGAACAAAATCAGAGGAGAAGCTCTAAGTCTGGACAGCCTCCCCAAACTGAGGCTCCTGATGAGCTGGGAATTCAAGGGCAATCCCAATATAGCTGGGGGCGCCGGGTTGGGGAAGGCTGTGTCGGGGGAGATCACTCGTATTGCAAGGGGTGCTGAATGATTGAATCACTGGGGGAAATCCAGATAATGTTTACACAAAGTCTGACCAACCAAGAGGAGGAGATACACAGGAATGTGAGTAAGTCAGAACAAGAATATGTTTTCTGAGAAAGATCTCACGAATGTCAGAAATACGCAGCAAACAGCTACACAGACCCAGAGCTTCTGACCTTGGTCTGTCTCTCTGTCAAAAAGAGCTGCTGTTTCACCAACCGCTTTTCCCAAACCTCCTCATTCCATTTGTATTTCGTCGATTACCTGCAAGCTGAAGATCAATCTGACCTTTCCATGTAAATACCAGCCTTAAAACATTTGTGGCGCTTCCTGTTAGTGGAACCCACCTTCAGTGCCGTCAAGGCTTAGCTTCCACGGGAAAACTGCCAGACAGGCTTTCTAACCTGTTTCAGTTTCCGCTATCAGGAGTAACGGAGCTTGCTGTTCAGGGCAGGACATCTACTTTGCTTACAAGCATTTTAAAAGCCGGGCCGCTCTTTTTTCAGTGACTAGAAGCCCTTTATGGGCTGAAAATGGGAAAAAAATGTAGTTGTGATTTATGGGTTTGATGATTGGAAAGGGTAGATTATGGAAAGAAGAGAGTTATGATGTAACCTTAAGAGAGAGAGGATAAAAACTGAATGCATTTATAACTGCTGTAAAGAAGATCGGAAGCCGCTTCTTTATATTTTGTCTTTTTCTTTTCTATTCCTCTCCTTTCTCTTTCTCTTTCACTTCTCTATTCTTTTCTCATCGATTTTCTTTTTCTTTTAAATGTTTTTATTCTCTTAATTAAACCAGGCTGCTCTTAGGGTTTCTGAAATTTTCTAAGGACAGAAATGGTTTTATTTTCTTAGACTGACATTCTAAGAAAATAAAGACATTCTGTCAACCGCATAAAGTGGGGGCCTACCTTGAAATACTCCCTCCTGATCTGCTTGCTGCGCCGCCTTTCCTCATTCTGCCAGATCACCGGCTGCACGTCCGGCCAGTGTGGATCGTCCGGGTGGCCTTCCTGGCTTTCCAGCGGCTGCGGAGAGAGCCAGTTTGGTCCAGCGGTTAAGGCAACGGGCTAGAAACCGGGAGGCTGAGGGTTCTAGTCACGCCTGAGGCACGAAAGCCGGCTGGGTGACCTTTGGCCAGTCCCTGTCTCTCAGCCCTAGGAAGGAGCCAATGGCAAGCCAGGAGACTGAGAGTTCTAGTCCTGCCTCAGCCCTAGGAAGGAGCCAATGGCAAACCAGGAAACTGAGAGTTCTAGTCCCGCCTTGGGCATGAAAGCCGGCTGGGGGACCTGGGGCCAGTCGCTCTCTCTCTGTCCTAGGAAGGAGCCAATGGCAAACCAGGAGACAGAGAGCTCTAGTCCCGCCTCAGGCATGAAAGCCGGCTGGGGAACCTGGGGCCAGTCGCTCTCTCTCTGTCCTAGGAAGGAGCCAATGGCAAACCAGGAGACAGAGAGCTCTAGTCCCGCCTTAGGCATGAAAGCCGGCTGGGTGACCTTGGGCCAGTCACTCTCTCTCAGCCCAACTCACCTCACAGGGTGGTTGTTGTGGGGAAAACAGGAGGAGGAAGGAGTATTAGGGATGTTTGCCGCCTTGAGTTATTTATAAAAATAATAAAGGTGGGATAGTAAATAAATACATTTTAAAAATTTAAAAAAACAGCCTGTAGGCCTCAACAACAGCTTTGAATTTGTTAAGTTTACCAGGA
The DNA here is from genome assembly GCA_023362775.1 of Charina bottae. NCBI lineage: Eukaryota > Metazoa > Chordata > Lepidosauria > Squamata > Charinaidae > Charina > Charina bottae. Next base: position 21,689,220 of record JALMGJ010000018.1, on the reverse strand, counting down.
TCCCCCCAAAATCTCTGATGAAAATGAGCGATGCCTTCCCCTGCTGCTGGCCTCCAGGTGTGTCGGGCTTTCCTGCGATCGGTCGCCACCACCATGCAGTTGGGAAAGGCAATCATAGAGAAAGTTCTGAGGGCCACTATTATCTTGCACACACGGCATTCGCTCATGCTCCCTGGCTTCATGTTTAGGGTGCGGTAAACTCATTGCCCAGAGCTATTAAGAGCTATTAAGAGCTATCAAGAGCTTTCACTTCCAATCCAGAACATGGATTGCCTTTGCAAAGAGTGAAAACAGAATAAAAACATGTGAACAAGGCAATCGGCTTTGTTTTATCACTGAGACTATGTGATATAGTTGGCAATTGTTAATTTTGCTTCATTTTATTATTAAATCAAAGTACCTATTTTTATTTATTTATTTATTTATTTATTACATTTATATCCCGCCCATCTCCCCCACAAGGAGGGACCCTGGGCGGTTATACCTATACATCCATTGCATACTTAACAAGAAAAGCTAGCTGACCGGCTGATGTATTGATACATGTATTGATCTAGTGATTTATTCACTGATAAATAAATATTGATGCAGTTCACTAATTCACCCGCCTACCACACATTGTATGGTGCAATTGGTTAGGATTAAAAATCAAGAAATGCCACCAGCGGTATGAATCTTGAGGCGATCTTCAGGAGTTGCAATGCAGCTCTTACTGCTGGGACAGGGCAGCGCCAGCAACTGCTGCTTTTACCGTGAGCGCTAGTAGCCGAAGGGAAAATGCATAAATATGTCCAACACAGCAAAGCAAGTTGTGAACAAGGCCAGGGAAGCCTTGGGGCTGCATCTCTTCATGCAACGTTATTAAACATTTCTAGAATCCACAAGCGTCCCTCATGATCAGTCTTGGGGGGTAGTTATCAGATGCTTCCTAACGACAGAACGTTGTGCAGCCTGTCACAACCACTGCAGATGGTGCAAAGGAATCCCACCCAATTATCTGGCGCCAGGCGCACTTTCAACAAATGGAGCAGTTCATCTGCAACCGAAGCTATAAAGAGTGATTAAATATGGTAGCGAAGAAACATTTGTAACGAACAAGCAAAACAATTACAGCTGTCCAGGGAGAGAGGTTCGATGCTTACACATCTCTGCATTACCTGCCAGCTGCAGGGGGGAGACGGGGAATTTGCTTCATCTGCAGAAAGGCTACAAAAACAAAACAAAACATTGTTAGCTTCAAAAAAACACCTCTCTCTGTCTTTATTAAATGTATATGGCTGCCCACTCAACATGCAATTCTTCACACTGTTATCTAGGACCAAGGCAGCCAATTTCTAACCACCCAAATATTTATAACCAGATGACCTATGCATTTTAGGACTGAAAAAAAACAACAACCCTAAAGAACAGCAAGAACAATGTGGGAAATTATAACATTTCAAACTTTTGCAATAAGAGAAGGATTATTTTTTTAGGGGTCCACATTTCTTTGGAGACAACCTCCGGGTGGGAAATCTTTCTTTTCCCCTCCCTTTCAAGGGCTACCCAAAATGAAAAGGGGGTGAGGGGCCCTGAGGCACGAAGGCTCCCTGGCCACAAAACGCCGACTCCTCCTCTTGCCAGCTGCAGCCAGCCAAGTCTGCTACTGCAGAAGGCGGGCCATGTCCTGCTAAAGAAAAACACCATTTAAGCAGGATTATCTTCACATCATTGCTTCTCCCTGGGACATGGAGAGATCTGGAAATGTATTCTCGGTGGAACACAGGTGTGCTCCTCTTGATGAATAAACTGCGCTAGGGAGCTCTGAAAACTTAACAGCAAGACTAATTGTTTTCTCAAGTAGTCAAAAGCAGAAAAGGGTGTTTGAAATGTGACAGGAATCCTTAATTAATTACGTTTAAGTAAACACTCCGCTCTGGAGAAAGCAGAGCCAAGAGGAAAAGGGTGGGCTCATGAGGGGGGGGGGGAGAAGCAGGAAGGAAATGCCACCGGCCCGACTTCCCACCTCGGGAGGACCGAACCCTTTCCCATCAGCTCCAAAGGCCGTAAAAATCTGCTTTGCTTTGCGGTGGAATCTCGGGCATTGGCCAAATGGCTCCTTCAAAGCAGAGTCTTCGGAACCTTTCGCAACATCCCCCAAAGCTATTTCAAGAACAGCAGTCATCAAGAGCGCTTCAGGCCGCGGGTACTTTTTAAACTAGTATTTTTTTAAAGAGTCAGGTTAAAATAATTTGGGTGAACCCACGGTGTAAAAGGATACTTTCTATCCATGACACTGGAGGATAGCGTGCAGCTTTCAAAGAATAACGGTGCCCTCTTCAGAGACCCTTTGTTCCCACCCACCCCTCTGCAAAATCCTTCACACAGCGGGTTCACGCAGATTATTTTAACCCGTCTCTTCCCACCCGCAAAGCCCAGTACCTTTTTTCAGAGTCCATAGTGTGTTTCGGCCGGTTTCTTGTGCTTGCTGGGGTGGAGTGGTTCAGAAGTCTAAAACCAGTAAAAATGCATTTGAGTGACAGGCGGGCTCCCCTGAGCAGCGTCTGCTCTGATCGTATTCTGAGCAAAGCTTCTGCAGCCTTCTCTATCCGGTGACGGCCCTCCCTCCGGCCCTCCCTCCTCCCCACTCGGGGAGTCTCAGGGAAGCGGGACAGCCTGTCCTGACATTCCCTTGTCTGGCTTTTAACCCCGCTGACGACTGCCGCTCCGAGGCTGGCGGGGGACAGTCCCTGAAGGAATCCACTGGAGGAGGAGAGAGGGCGAAGCCGTGAGAAGGAATAGCCAGGAGAGAGAGTTTGGAATCAGGAGTGTGACAGGAAAGAAACAGAGAAATAGGAAGGAGCAGCAGCGCCCTCAGCTAAGGTCATCTGAACGAACCCCACCTTCTTACGGGGAGAAGGGGGGAACGGGCGGAGTGTGTTCGATCTAACGGCTGTCTAGCTTCCCCGGGTCTTGAGGGACGAAGGGCAGGGGGCTCCCCGGCTGGTTAACAGGGCCGGGGAGGTTTACCGACCCCCACGTCTGTACAGGAACAGTCGCTTTTTCTTTTAATATTGTCTCTCTTACACGGAAATCGCATTAATCTATCCTTGAGGGTCTGGAATTTAGGTTCCAGGTAACAATACGAGAGGAAACTTGTTTTGCAATTTGGGTTGCAGATCCCTTAATATATTCTCAGAAGTGGGCATTTTTTCAAGGTAGAATATAACTGGGAACTCCCTGAATCAGGGATGTCTGCAGGTGTGGTCAAAAAAGTCAAGATGGCGATGATGCAATTGAAGCCCCACTTGACACACACAAAAAATGGGCAAAGCTTCGACCACACCATTGTGGCTACCGTTCTGACTTTTTTGACCATACCCTGAGGACACCCCTGCCCTGAAATCCCATTTCTATGAAGGAGGCAGATAAATACTTGAAATAAATAAATAAGATGGCCATCGGGCTTCTTAGGGAAGCATCCTGGGTAGGTCTTTCTTAAATTCCCCTCCTCAAACAGGCCTTCACCATTATAGCAAAAAGATTATACAGGTAGTCCTCGACTTGTGACCACAATTGGGACCGGAACTTCAGTCGCTAAGCAATGTGGTTAAGTGAGGCATCACATGACTGCGCCCAATTTTATGACCTTTTTTACCATGGTCGTTAAGTGGTTGTTAAGTTAATCCAGCTTCCCCCATTGATTTTGCTTGTCGGAAGCTGGGAAGGTCGCAAATGGCAATCACGTGACCCCAGGATGCTGCAACTGTCGCAAATAAAGCCACTTGCCAAGCACCTGCATTCTGATCATGTGACCGCAGGGATGCGGTGACGGTCGTAAGTGCAAGGACTGTTGAACTTGGAGGGTCATGAATTAAGATATGGATGGCATGGATATTTGTGGTACGACAAAGTTAAAGTTAATGTGGATTTTAAAAACCATTATATTAGAAGATCATTGTTAAGAATTTGGAGTAAATATAAACAAACTTTATGTTATAAAAGACCTTTATGGATTTCCACGCAAGAAGCATTTCATAGAACAGAAGTAAGAAATAAAGATAAATGGCTGACTTATAAAGACTTTTTAAAGAAAGAACAAGGACAATATATAATTAAAACAAAAGAAGAACTTGCTCTAGAAGGATATACATTCCAATGGCTTTCATATATGCAACTTGTAGAAAAATTTAAATTAGATTTAAAAAAATTTGAATTTGAACAAACTAAATCGGAATTCGAGAAACAATTATGTGAGACAGATGATCATTTAATTGCTAAAATGTATAAATTATTGTTAAAACGAGAAATGGTAGAGGAACAAGTTAAAGATTGTATGATAAAATGGGCAAAAAATATTGGACATAATATAAAAATGCAGCAATGGGAAGATATGTGGAACAAAGGGTTAAAATTTACTTTGTGCTATAATTTGAAGGAAAACTTTTACAAGATGATGTATAGATGGTATATGACCCCACAAAAACTTGCTAAAATGTATGGGAATGTTTCCAACTTGTGTTGGAAATGTAAAAAAAAAGAGGGGTCTTTTTACCATATGTGGTGGACATGTGAAATTGCAAAGAAGTTTTGGACTCAGATACATTCATTGATGCAAAATATTTTACAAATTCGAGTTCCATTTAAACCGGAATTATTTTTATTGGGAATATGGGAAGAACAAATGGGAAAACAATTTGTAAGAATTATGCAATATATGATTACAGCAGCACGACTTGTATATGCCCAAAATTGGAAAAATCAGATTTTACCTACGATACAAGACTGGATGTTAAAACTGATGGATATGGCAGAAAATGACAAATTGACATGCTTATTAAAAGAAAATTCAAACTGTTACTATCTTAAAGAATGGAAACCATTAATGGACTATTTGCAACATGCAGGTGGGGCAAAGCTTATCTGGGGTTTTGAAGACTAAAATATATATAAATTGATATATTAGACAGGAAATGTTTTTGTATGTTATATATAGAGCTAGCATGTTAAGATAAAAAAAAATTAAATTACTAAGACCAGAGATAAATCGGAAGTTGACCAATTTCTATGCTTTATCTTTTTCTTTTTTCTTTACTTTTCTATACACTTTTACATCTTTCTTTGATTTGTATTTCTATTTCTTTCTCATTTTCACCCTTTTAACTATGTATATTTAAAACTCTAATAAAATTTGAAAAAAAAAAGTAAGTGCAAGGACTGGTCGTAAGTTACTTTTTCCAGCACTGTTGTAACTTTGAACGGTTGCTAAACGAATGGTCGTAAGTCGAGGACTACCGGTAGAAAGCTTGTGAGGTTATTGTGGCTGGTCTCCCACACGATCACGTGACATTCCCAGGCCACGAGCCCCAAGTACCTTGATGCGCGTCCTGCCACCCTCGTCCTCTGGAAAAGCTTTTCACTGAATGAAGTTCTATAGCTTAAAGGCCTCCGTCTGAATTCACAGGTCACGTACCCCAAGATGGAGGGAGGGAGCCATGAAGGTTGGCAGGAGAGCCGTTAGTAAAGTCAGTAGGAAAGAGAAAGAGGAGAGCTGTAACACGGTTAAGTCAGAGAAGGTAAAAGGTTTTACGGCCAAGCTGTGAAATACAACCCTCTGAAGGTGCAAGAACGGGAGAATTTTGAGTATGGCAAATACGCAGAGCCTTTCGGTGTTACTTTTAGCAGGTCTTTTAAAAGGCCGAGGTACGTATTTTAAACGATGGCAGCCGGGTTTGCCATAAAATGACTTTCTTTCTTTCAAATCCTCCTCTCTCAGCTTGGACTGGTCTAGTCGTCAAAATGTCGTACAAGCGGCAGCCAGGGCAGACCCGCGCCGAGGTCCCCCGCTCCTGGCGGGGCCCAGAAGCTTCGTACCTGTTCTTCTGCTCCTGCTGCAAGAGCTGGGCCGCAATCTTCCGCAGGTCGGTCACGTCCTTCAGCTCGTCTTCTTCTTCCGCCAACACCTTCTCTTTCTGGACGCTAAAACAGAAAGGACCAAAAGAACCAATGTTTCGCTTTGGGTTAGCTACTTCTGCCAAACAGATCCCCTACCCGAACGGTCACCAGCACTTCTCCTTTCTCATCCCTGTGAGGGACCCACCTCTTCTCATCCTGCCAGTCTTTGCGCGGCTCGCTCTTCTGGGGCTTCTCGGCCGGCTTCCCTCGTTCCTTGCACAGAATATTGGGGGTAGAGGAAGGGAAAAAAGGGGTGCAGAAGTCACATTATTTAACTTCGGAGCCAGAAAGCCTCCACTGCTCCTTCACGTCGTACGCTTTTAAGACGCGGCTACCTTAACGTAACGGATGATGGACGGCCCAGTCTGGGGATCTCCTTGGTCACAAGCAGCCACATCCTCTGAGCTGGGATCAAGGTAATCACACACATCGGGGTCTAATGATTAGGCAAGAAGGAAAGAATGGGACAGACAGGAGAGGGGGATATATTGTTCGACTGAATGTGTAAAGGCACCTATCTCTAAGGCTCGGGCAAACACAGACACGTTTCACTCATCTTCCATCCGCCTTCAGAGGTAACAGGCCAGCTTGGGACTGTCAAAACCCCCCAAAGGCAAACCCAGCACGGGCTGGGGTAGAGCCCTCTCGTCGCTGCTTCTACGCCACGCCGTGGACCCTTAAAGGCTTGACTCAAACGATCGGCACAAGGGCTTGGGAGCCTGAGGGGTACCTAGTACGCCCCTTTCGGTTCAGATACCAAAAGGCTGTAATTTTGCACTGCAACAAGTTTTGTCCAACTCCTTCCTCCCCTTGAGCAGCCACAAGAAGATCAAACCACTCCCTTTTGCTTTTAAATTAGCCACGCTGTGTTTTTACACAATAACGAAGAACTATTGTTAGGTTAGGTGTGCAAAGGGGTTTTCAGAGAAGAGAAAGGAGGGGTCAAACATCTGCGATGGGGACAGCCGGCTACACTATAATTTAATTTTAACTATAAGTTTCATTTCTCTTTCATTTCTGATCTGGATGTATACATCTGAGGCTCGCTGCAGCCTGTTCCCATATTGCTAAGCCACCCCCTTAATGTGTCAGGATTGGCTGGGGATGCTGGGAGTTGCAGTCCTAGCACATCTGGAGGGCATAAGGCTGTGCTGCACTCTGACTTCCATTTGAACCAGGGCAGTCACTCCCTAAAGAACCCCGGGGATCCCCAAAACGTAGACATCTGCTAGACCACCAGGGATGTAGGATTTTACCTTTATGCAACTCAGGTTTGTTCCCGAGCAACTGATTGTCATTCCGGAGGGTCTGTTCCCTTGTGGATTCCGAAACCTGAGAGTGAAGGCTGACTGTGTCATCATCAGATGGCTGAGGGTGGGGGTGGAAATACAGTTAAGAACATCACAAATACACTGCACTTGTTTTTCTGATGCACACTCATTATAAAACAATCTTCTAAAGAGGCCAGTGCGATGACAGGATCACAACTAGAGCATTTCTGAGAAAGCAGAAGGCACGCGTCTTTCTTTTATGGATCATCCAATCCAGACATTCATTCAGTGAGTAAATGGTTGTCAAAAGCACATCCAGAAATGCTTCAGCTGGTTCTAGTTTCATGTACCTAACCAATAAAAAAGCAACATTTCAGGGAAATTTGACTTTTTTTTTTTTGCTATCAAATCCGCAACACAAAGTTAATGCGGCATTCCCTGCTCACCAGTTGTGCTGCGATGCGATTCCTGCACAAGCTGGCCATGCAACTGTGAGAGTTGTGAAGTCGCCACACACCTGGAGCCACCAGAGTAGGGAGGCTGATGCATGCTGCTTCATTGTACTATAGTGCAACTTCTAACACACGTAGTGAAATCAAATGGACTGCAAAGATTTATCAGACAGGTACTTCAAGCAAAAAAAAAAAAAAAAAAGTAGAGATCTTTCCCAAAACTGATGGGAAAAGGGAAAAAAGACCTAGTCCTCTCCTTTTCAACAATGTAGAAAAGAGACAACTTACTTCTGTGGTGGATAATCTTTTATCGCCATTATCGCTACCAATTCCAGAGTCTGGGCCGTGGTTTCTATTGGGGTAAAAGTCTTCTATACTGTAATAGAGGAGAACCATCTGTTACTAACACTGGGAAGCTGTTTTCGGCTCCCCAAAGAACTGCGATCAGTTTCCTGAAGATAGACTGTGTACCGAGGCCTGGAGCAGAACATGGGAGGCCTGATGACGGTATCCACAGACGGTGAAGGGTCTGACTTTCCAGCTCCCAGAGGTCTTTGTGATGGGGAACTATTTCATGCTCAGAAATACATGGGCGCATTTACTAGGGTCAGGTCACAGACTAGAAGCTGAACTTAGTAAGAAAAAGAACTTCTGTGCTATGAACATTCTGCTGCCACCGTCACTGTAACTAAATACCTAAAACTTCCTGTGTATACACTATGGATAAGTAACAGAAACTTGAAAGCCTGATTATGCTTTATCTCCCCTCCCTCTCATACCCCAATGAATCATGGAGGGGCCTCCCTAAGCCACCTCGAAATACTATCTTGCTTCCCAGGACGTGAAGAACGTTTCAGCCCTTGTTGTTTACGTAATGGTTCCTGCGTAGTTCTGTCAAGGTCACCTCCCTTACCTTCTAAATGTACTGATCAAAATCCCAGCAGAGGAAGGACCCTGATCCAATTGCAGAAACACACTGGTGTTTTTGGTGGGTTTTTTTGGCACTACAGTTAAGAATCTACTCTCTATTTAAAAATATTTTTCGGCAGATTACACAGATGAAGAGGTCCAAAGTCCGGGATCAAAAAAAGAGGGACACCTGGTCATGATATTGACTGCGTATTTGCAAATAATTTTGTGGGGAAAAAACCATCCCCAAAGTTCTGTACTGAAGAGAAGGAGTACTCTGATTTTCACCCCCTTCTACCTAAAGATATAATATAGTGGTTTTGGCAGCAGATGGCAGACTTCTCCTTTAGTAAAACTGTTCTGGATGCAAGTAAGTGGAAGAAAGTGGAAGAAGAATTTCAGGAGTCCGTTTAAGCCCTGTGGACGTGGGAAAGAAAGTGACACTTAACCTTAATCTTACCTATAGTTCATTCCTTGCCCTACAGTCTATGGCTGACCCCCCGTTGGGCCTCCACCCTCTCATTATGTGCCCGTTCTTCCTTATCCAGACACTGCTATCATGCTCGTAATTTCAAGGAACCCATTCAGATCCAGCACTCAATCGACTTAGCAGACAAGAGTCAGTCAGTCCAAGACTCAGACAGACACCGCTCCCTTGCTCTTGTACCCTCTGAAGGAGGGGCTGGAGCACTTGGTTCCAGCCTGGCTGGGCCTGGGTTCATTTCGACAGACCATGATTGGGGAAGCCGGTGGCCTTCCCAAAGAATGCCCAGCAGCATGGCCAGGAGGGAGGGAGAGAGAGATGCTGATGACATGGGCCAGGCCTGAACGGCCTGAACTGGTTGAGACACAACTGGACAACCCGTGACCCGCTGAGTCATCATTTCAGAGATATTCCCTTACCAGATTCCTCAGTGCCTTCAACAAAGGCAGAGCTTCTAATGTCCTGCCCTCACTGGAAAGTTCTTAAAAATTCAGGGAGATATTCAGAGATGCATCTGCCTCGAAAATAGCCCATGTCATTCATATTGAACTGTACAGCACAGTCAAACATCAGGAGCTGACCACAGGAAATGTTTTATGACATCTTGAATTAAGTCATAAAACGTTTTATGATGACTTTTATGTCATAAAATGTTTTATAAAATTTGCCAAATTTAAATCCCACAGGAGTCATGGGTCCCGGATTTTGGACGCATCCTGTAAGTTAGCCCATTTTAGGCACCTTGGTTCAAAAATTGTTGGCTTATGATGCACCGTTTTGCCCAGTTAAAGGTTACAAAGTATCAAACAGACACGAGACTTTTAGTAGTATATAGATGACAAGCTGCAGTTGGCTTAAACCAGGAAGGGTATGCGTCTAATCTCACCCACACCGAAGAGAACAGAGACACGGCTCTTGCTCCTAGGCCCAGCAAGCTAACCTAGCTATCCCTTAGCAGTGATGACTGACATGCAAGGGGGAAAGAGATGACGGGGAGGGGAGAGAAAACCGGAAACACCGTGAGAGGCAGGGCCAGGAACGGGACAAGTAGAATAACCTTAGCCTAGGAGTGATGAAGTTCCTGGCATGGCGTGAGGCTCAGAACAGGCTCTGAGCGTTTACAAGTGCTCGTTTTTTACCTCCTGAGAAGGAAAGGCAGCTTTACCTGTCTGTGAGCGGCTGAGAAGGGATCCTTCTTCCCAGGGAAGGGAGATCCAGAGAGTCTGGCTTCTTGTCCATTCTGAGGCATGCCTGAACACTAAGGAACTTAAAAATGTGTACTTTGCCCTTTAAGCATATCTGTTAAGAAGCAGATAGGAAAAAACACCAACACAAAATTCAAGTCAGGTGGGTTGACAGAAAACTTTGGAACCCTTTTCATTTCCCAGATGTGTGTGTGGGACGGGGGCAACTGGAAAAATCATAACGTAAATTTCCCTAAACTACCGATCTGTTCCTGGGGCAACGGACGGGGCCCAACGTATTCATCAACTTCACGTGGTGATGGTGAAGCGGAAAACTAGCTCATTTCCCCACAGCTTTGGTGATTTCAGGAGAGACCTTCCAGAACCCAACTTACAGAGAGCGGCCCCTCCCCTCTCCAGCTCTGGTGTACGGAGCACCGAGAGGCACTCAGGCAGAAAAGGAGCTTCCACCCGATGACGTGGCCAAACAGATCCACAGAGCAGCCGAGTGAAGACGAAAGAAGCTGAAGGCCATCCATGCCCCCACTGCGCTTCTGAACCGGAAAAAAGGGCGATTCACAAACCTGGGCTGGTGGTATCTGCATTGGATTATTATCCAAAACGATGACTTGCAAATGACGTAATTTCCGGTAGCATACAGGAATCTCTGTGATTTTATTACAAGAGAAGTCCAGCTTGACCAAGGGAAGCTCTCCTAATTCTGTTAATTATAAAGGAGGAAAAAAGTGGGATTCAGACATTACAAAACGTGTGTCTCAATGACTGAAAAAGAAGGCTGGGAGAAGATGGAGTATTGCTTACCATCAGGTAACATATGGAGATTATTTCTTCTTAAATTTAATTCTTTTAACGAGTGCAGTTTTCCTATTTGTTGGGGAAGGACCTGGATCTCATTGCAGCTAATATCCTAAGTTGAGAAATAGAGAATCAGAATGTCCAAAAATTTAACAAGCGGTTCCTGACACGAATGGCTTAACCAAGGGAATATGCTTCTTGGAGAGAGAGACCTGTTTTTTAAAAGAGGCTAGGAAACGCCTGAGTTTTGCTAGAAAGGGGAGGATTCTCTTAAACACATGTTTTTGGCTCTGCCTTCAAAGAAGGCATCTCGCTGGAATAAATAAGCCAGAGAGTCTTAGAGCCCGAGGGGCCTCTTGGGGCCCCCGAGTTCAGCCCCCAGGAGCCCAAATGAAAGCAATTCCCACAGGTGACTCTCCAGCCTCTGCTTAGCACATCCAGTGACGGGCAGCCCGCCATCGCTCTTGGTTCCACAACCAAGCTGCTCTTAAACTCAGAACCTGCCTTCTGGCAGTATCTTGTATCCTGAATTCTAAACAGATCTTGACCTGCTTCGACATCATCATCTTTTAGGTTTTTGAACAGGGCTATCACTTTCACCCTCAACTGACTTTTTGCAAGGCTAAACACAGCTAACTCCTTCAACCTCTCTTGAAAGGTCTTCACATCTTCTCTCCAGGCCTTTCTCTGTACTTGTAGTGCACAGAACCAGGCAATGAGAATTCTTGTAGAACTACTGATCCGTATATTCCATACCTGTCTCACAAATGAAGCTTTTACGATGTAAAACATCCTTTGAATATTATTAACCCTGAACTGTATCAGTAGGAGAGGAGAAAGCAGGCAGAAGGGGCAGGATGTGAGACAAAAAGTTCAATATTATAGTAACTATAATGCAATAACAGAGAGCCAGTTTGGTGTAGTGGTTAAGGCATCAGGCTAGAAACTAAGAGAGGTGAACTTTAGTTCTGCCTTAAGCATGAAGCCAGTTGGATGACTTTGGGCCAGACACGCTTTCTCGGCCCTAGGAAAAAGGCAAGGGCAAACCACTTCCAGAAATCTTGCCAAAAAACTGTATGGACCTATCCTGGCATTCACTAGGAGTCAAAACTAACTCAATGGTATTCCGTCTCTGTCTGTCTCTCTCTCTCACACACACACACCAAAGCAAAAAAACAAAAAACTCACCTAATTTGCAAGACAAAGCATTCTTGGAAACTCAAAAGCTTGCACTCTGTTTTGTAAACAGACATTGACTGAACATAAGTAAATAAATAAATCAAGCAGATGAGATTTTTATGAACTTGGGGCCACAAGACCGGAGCTTGCCCATTACTGTTCTAGGCAATTAATTTTTCTACAGGTTGCAGTTCAGTTTGTTGACAAACAAAGGTGAAGCCAAACTGAGGACTAGATGGTTTAAGGATATAAAGGAGGATAAAACAATTACACATACCAATTCCATTAAGTCTTTCAATTTTCCAATTTCTTCAGGAATAGACACAAGCTTATTATTGCTGACAACCAAAACTTTCAGTGGCAGATCAAACAGGTATTTTGGCAATGTAGATAAGAGATTTCGACTAGAGAGAAACAAAGACATTTGGGGTTAATATCCAGCAGCTATTAATTGTTCCTGCTTTGGGATGCAGAAGCAATTAAAACCACTATGTGCTCCATTTAAATTGACTCAGCATTTAGTGCTTCAGTACCGGCCACATGACCGTGGAAGCGTCTTCGGACAACGCTGGCTCTTCGGCTAACAAACGGAGATGAGCACCGGCCCCTAGAGTCGGACACGACTGCACAAATGTGCGGGGGGAACCTTTACCTTTTTACAAGCCCTGCTGGTAGATCACAATATATAAAAAGCCCTTCTGGCAATGCTGTTTCGTCTCATGTGCACATGCGGAAACAGAATATTCAACACCTACAATAGCTATATACAATAGGGGGTGGGTGGGTGGGTGCAGAGGGAGAATAGGTCTTTATAAGGTCTTCCCACATTTTCCTCTCCTCCCTGCACTCTTTTTGTGAATCTGAGGGGCAACTTCACTTTTCTATGATCTTTTCTCCTGCCCAACTGCCTTAGTTTTTCCTCCTCTCCTGCTAATTTAGATGTATGTAGCATGAGATGAACTCATGATTTTCACTTTCATGGCGTATTTGAAAGTAGCAGCCACAACATACAGAACAACATTCCTTTCACTGAGAAAAAAAAATAGTTCTCTAGTACTGCGGCCAGTTCAGCTGTTTTCCCACAAGAAGGCAAGATTAGCAATGTTCTTTCAGCATTCACTTAACTCCTAGAAACCGAAACCTGAAATACCAAGTGATTGCTTTTGCATCTCAAACACCATATTGTGAAAGAGAAATATCAAGATCAAAGGTAGACTTCCGTATACAATTTAACATTTTGGCAACCTCTGAGCTGTAAACAGCATGGAGTGGCAAATGTTTTCCTGGTCATCTTGTGCAAGGCGGCTCCCTCTGATGTGAAGCAATGAGAAGGAAACTGTACCTACCTGATATTGAGATATGTTAACATCTGTAGGTTTTTAATGGCTTCAGGGATAGATTTGATGCAATTGTGATACAAGTTCAATGTCTCAAGCGGCGCAAACTGCCACACATCTGGAGGGATTTCAGTAAATCTGTTCTTGGAAAGGTCTAAAAAGGGAAAGCAGGAGAAGGTATTTCCAGGGCTCATCTTCTGGTTAACGATCAAGTGTCCTATTCCTGAAGGAGGTCCAGAGGATGTGTGGATGACCCACCAGTAATTTGATTTTATAAAGCAATTCTATGGTTGGAATTACAGGCTATAAGTTGGGAAGGGGTTACCTTCTGCTAGAATGCAGTAGGCACAGCTAGAAGCTTACCATGACCTGCCCTTCTAGGAGGGGAAGAAGAGAATTCACTACAGCGCTTTCCCCCAACCATCCATTTTCCTCAAGTAGAAGCCGATTCCTCCTGACCAGCAAAGGCCATCTCGGCCCTTTAATCTTCCTTCCAACTGAATGGAGCCTAACCATCTGGCCACCCTATTTCTGCTTAACCTCATTGGTCCCTCTGCAGCTGAGGCAGGGACCCCTCGTCTTTCTTGCAAAACCCTTTGAATACTGTGTGCCTGGATGGTGCAGTAGATACAACGCACAATATCATGAAAATATTCTGCTGCTGCTGCTGCTCTATAGCATCCTCTCCCAGCAATCTAGTGCCCAATAAAACAAGCCTGAGAAATAGCCATATTGTCTTTGGAGAAATTCAGCTCTTTTAAGCTATTCTTTTCAACATGCAAATATTTCCACCATCAGCCTGCTGATTTAGTAGGCCTTTCCAAACAAAGGTAAAAAGAAAGCGCAAGAACCAGAGGACAGCAGCACAGATGAATGCAAACATTATACAGATACGAGGTACAGAACCGGGTTTCTTTGCCTTCATCCCTTTGTGCTCTTTGTTGTCACATGAACAGCAAGCACGGAAGGCTGATTAATCCTTCCCAAAGTCACAGCTTCCCCTTCCCTGTCTGCAGACCACTGCGAACACTCATTCGGCCAGAAAAAAAGGGGAAGCCGTCAGGGTACTTTTCTGCTTTGCATACTAAGAACCAGGGCCTTGTATGGGGTTGGAAATACCACTTACAAAACTGTATGCAATAAAAAATACCATTTAGTAATCCTCCTACTGAGATACCAATGAATTTGGGAAACATTAAACCTTAGAATATTTTTATGAGAAAGATTTATTGGCCATACTTGACTCTAGCTGCTCTATCTAGAACTTAGATATTCTAAGTTCTAAGAATGGGCAAAAACCATTTTTAGAATATATTAATATCAAACCTAAATACTTTAAAATGCCAGGTAGAATAAGGCGGCCTTCAAGTGGCACCAAGAAGCGTCTCCTTGATGGAGCACCTCCACCAGCAGACAGAACTTCCACACACCTGAGAGATGAGCATCATCTCTCCGATTACGGTCTTTGAATGCTGGCAGTTTCATGGGGGAGACAGGGCACCTTCAGGGTCCTCTGGGACACAAAGGTTGCTGCATGAACATGCTACTTTCTTCCACTGTTGGATTCCCAACTTTTTTTGGGGGGGTGTATCTATTCAACTGTATGCGACTATTGTGAGTACCCTTGAGTGGCTATGAAAAACTATTAAAATTGGGAAGGGGGGAACCTAGCTGCAGAAAAAGTGTTGCTCAGTAAGGTCCACGTGTCTAGTCAAACGTTCTACTCAAAGAGCTTTCTAGTTTATGGAGACTGACAGGCAGTAATAGGAAAAATATTCTTTAATTCTTGAAATTCTGCATATTAATGTCACCAAAGTTATACCTAGAGATCAGGGGAACAGAAATCTAGACATGCATGGGTGCCAAGAATAAATCCCCCGTGTATCTTGTTGCTGCAATCAAATGATCCTGGATCTTTGCACTCTAGATCTATCAGCTCTACAAAAACCTTCAGCACATAATACTGTGCATTTCTCACTACAGAGACAGCCTTCCAGCTTCTGAATATCTGAACACATCTTTGTGAGTTCTCAAGCCTAATTGGCTTGATCGGGTTTTCATTCAAATGATTAAGTTCAGATTTATTTCTTTGCCATGGTGCCAAAGGTATGAGCCACCCGGATTAGAATCAGAAATCCATTTAATCTTAGTATTCAGGAAGTGATGAGCAGCAAGAAATAAACCAGCAGCAATAATATAATTAGGCACATACATTTAATGGGGGGGAAAAAGATCTTGCAAATTTATAGCACAATCCCATGTGCATGTAAGCTCAGGAGAAAGTCACTGAATTCAATTGGATTACTTCCTAATAAGTATGTATAAAATTGCACCTTTCACATGCAAATGTGTTTGTAGGTTCTATTTAACATGATTAGGCTTACTTCTGAAAAGTAACATGCACATTACTGATGTTAACTGGGAAAGGTTTAGTCTGTAATAGAAAAGATCTGCTTGCTTAGGGTTTCTATTATAATTTCTGCAATCTAAGTTCCAAGCAACACAACTCCTAGCATTAATGACACTTGTATTATCTTGTTATTTATTTATTCATTTATTTAATATCCCGCCTTTATTATTTTTATAAATAACCCAAGGCAGCAAACATACTCAATACTCCTTCCTCCTCCTCGTTTTCACCACAACAACCACCCTGTGAGGTGGGTTGGGCTGAGAGACAGGGACTGGCCCAAGGTCCCCCAGCTGGCTTTCATGCCTAAGGCGGGACTAGAACTCACAGTCTCCTGGTTTCCCATTGGCTCCTTCCTAGGGCTGAGAGACAGTGACTGGCCCAAGGTCGCCCAGCCAGCTTTCATGCCTAAGGCGGGACTAGAACTCACAGTCTCCTGGTTTCCCATTGGCTCCTTCCTAGGGCTGAGAGACAGTGACTGGCCCAAGGTCACCCAGCCAGCTTTCATGCCTAAGGCGGGACTAGAACTCTCTGTCTCCTGGTTTCCCATTGGCTCCTTCCTAGGGCTGAGAGACAGTGACTGGCCCAAGGTCACCCAGCCGGCTTTCATGCCTAAGGCGGGACTAGAACTCTCTGTCTCCTGGTTTCCCATTGGCTCCTTCCTAGGGCTGAGAGACAGTGACTGGCCCAAGGTCACCCAGCCGGCTTTCATGCCTAAGGCGGGACTAGAACTCTCAGTCTCCTGGTTTGCCATTGGCTCCTTCCTAGGGCTGAGGCGGGACTAGAACTCTCTGACTCCTGGTTTCTAGCCCAGCACCTTAACCACTAGACCAGACTGGCTCTCCAGTTTGTTGTTAAGCAGCTGAGTAAAAGCTACCTAGTGGGAAACAGCCACAACAGTTTAGGGTTAGTCATGATGAGTCCGAGAGTTTGGCCAGCTGTCCCTCCTCCCTGAGCCTAGTCAAGAATCTGTTCAACAGCCAGGGACCCCTACCATGACAACTCAGTGTGTTTGTGGTTGAACACAGCAAAGCATTTCCCACTGGCTGGCCTACCAGCTGCAGAGCTGCCCTCACTAGATTGTGGTTAAATCAAAAGAAGAAAGCTCTGAAGTTACAAAGGCAGCATGTTTCTCACCACAGGCTAATTGGCCAGGATGCCAGCCTTCAGGAGTCACCAAGCCAAAGCCTTCTAGAACTGCACTCCCTTTCTCCTTCAAATGCATGTTTTCATACCCTGGCTCCCCCCCCAGCAGAGATGGGGCGCTCCACTCAATCAGAACCTGTGTCTGCTGATCACCAGCACAGCTCTGAGACCCTAATTCTACTTTTACCACATGTTAATAACAGCTCTGCTATCGTGTTCATTAGCCGGGCTTCGCACTGACAGGCCGGCAAAGGAAGGGTTACAATCTCAGAGAAGCCCTGTTCGCTGCAGGAAGAAATGGGAAAGGAAGTATAATTTTGCACTTTCCAAAATCGCCAATCTGTTTTCTTCCAGATCAGGTCCTAGAGTGGAGGTGGGAGAACACCAATGACAAGTACCGATTGTCAATTATTGTCAACAATGATTGTTCATCATTTTTTAAAATAGTACTTAAAAGTAACATTTTGGCAAACAGCCCAGCGGATTTAGCTTGAAAACAAGAATATCCCACCTAACTCTGTACAAAAGGCTGAATTTGTCCGCCATGGGTGAAGAGGCAGATGTCATTTCCAAAATCTGACATTTTAATTACAAAGTATAATTGTTCCAAATGCAGATAATGCCGGAAAGCTTCTGGGGTGTGAAAGGAGCTTAAGCAGCTAAATTACAGCTTTGTGCATTAAGTTCAAGGTTGCCTCTTTCTGTTTGAGGAAACTGTAAATCTAGACTGGATTTTCCCTGTTTCAACTGAACTCTATCACTTTCAGTTAACACAAGGGGGTGGGAAGGATGGAGAGAAGAGAAACATTTTTAATCAATATCCAGAGGAGAAGCTGTGTTAGTCTGTTGTAAAAAAAACACAAAGAGTCTTGTGGCACTGCAGGAATCTTAATGCCATGAAACATTTATTAGCCTTTAAGACACTGCTACTTTTTAATATATATACTAATCACAGGTGTTGTAGAAAATCCATTGAATCTTCAGCATTAATTTCTCTCCTTCCTGGTTTATCTGCCATGGGCAGAAGCAGCAGAATCTTCAATAAGGATATATTGCCCAGGCTTACAATCAAAACTGGAGCCTAACAAGCGGCATTGTTGACCTGTCATTTGCACCATGCTCAGCTGTGAAATTGAAAGCGTGTATTAATTCATTTACAAGAAGGAATGTATCTTTCCTGGTTGCTCAGGTTCAAAGTCAGGATTTGTTTTTGGCGTACATGGGCAAATAACCCCAGTACAAACTCTAAGAAAACCTGGAGAAAAGCTTCTCTATTTCTTTATTGTAAAAAGAAGCAGGTGAGGTTGTGTGGCCCAAGGCATCTCTGCTCTATCAGCATCTTTGCTCTATCATCACAAGCCACAATCCTGGCTTATTGTGATGTGTGGAATAGCTGGAAGGGTTATGCAAAACGATGATACAGTGGAAGGATAGCAAGCAGAGATTACGACACAAAGTCTACATAGCAGAATTATTTAGGACATTGCATCTGTCACCCTGAACTTATATTCTGGAAATGGGACAAGGGAAATGTGACCTCCTTAAATCTCCAGGGCACCATGCAACCTTTTCGCCAACATCAACTATGCCATCTTTTTGGATTGCCTACCCAGTGGAGGACAGGAGGCACTCTTCTGCAGGCATTCAGTCTCTTAGCTTCGAACCATGGGCTTCTTCCTTATATCCCCAATACTACATAAAGTTGTTGACAGGTACACTGTCTGAGCTGAGATGCTGTAAGAGTTGTTCTCAGCCAGCTTGCACACCTCTTAAAGATGACATCCAGGTATCTATAGCATCTTCTGTGACATTAACCACCTACCACCAGTTTCAATGGGGACTGGGGAATTCTGGGAGTTGAACTCCACACATCTTAAAACTGCCAAGGCTGAGAAACACTAAGCTAAAGCATCTTCTACACAAAGGTCCTCTAATCCTTAAAGGTCCCTCCTTGAGGGGGAGATGAGCGGTTATAGAAATTCAACAAACAAACAAATAAATAAATAAATAAATAAATAATCGCAGTTATTCCCATTCTGAATACTACTGCATACTGTAAGTGGGCCACTCTTCCATGGCCAAGAAGTTATTATAGTTAGCACTGAATGCGAAAGCTAGGTTACTGATCAGGAAGAAGTATTCAGAATTTGGCTCAATTGGCCTTGCATCACAGCACAAGGTATTTCTTTAATGTTCTCCTTAAAGGTCCTTCTACGGGTCTTTGGTGGGCCTCTTTTCCTCTGCAGAACTCCTAAGGACAGAAATCAAGGTGTGCCTGGTCTGGATGGCAAAGGCAACAGGTATGATTATTGATTTAACAATTGCTAATGCATGTTCAACTGGAGTGCTTCAACATCTGCACAATGGAAGAACGCTTCAAGACTCTCAGCCTCGCAACTGCCATACAAGGCTCAGATAAGAGATCGGTTTGAACGCTATTCTTCTGGCACAGCGCTTGGGCCTGGCGTTTCTCCCAACGAAAAGCAGTGAAAAACCTCCCAAGTTTTATATCCAAACCAGGCAGCGACATCATTTACCACTTCATTCCGGCAACTCTCTAACCACTGGCAGTCGCTCTGGTTTGATCTTTGTGCCTTAAGGAGACACTGCCTGCAACATTAAATTTCTCCTCTGTAATTATCAGCATTAGGGGTCCTTTTAAAACAAGTAGTATTCAGGAAGCCACATTCTATTCCTGTTGAACAAATGAACACATGGAACAGGAACCTCCTGGACAATAACTCTGCCTGCACAGTAACTGGCAGCTAAAGCTTGTGCATTCCGCTAGATAGCATTTTAAGATTTTATTTAAAAAAACACACATTCAAGGAATGCTTTGGATGAGCTCTATGTGGGCTTCTTCGTGGACAGCTGCTCCAGGTGAGCCCTTCTCAGCATTTATTATTATTAGATTTTATATTCCACCTTTCCATCTGACAGAACTCTCAAGGTGGTGGACAAAGTAACAAAAATAAGTAAACTTTTAAAATACACACTTCAGTAATAAAGTCATTATTAACTCAGATGACCATGCCAAAGATGTGTCCTGGCACTTTTTCTGAAAGTGGGTTAAGATTAGAAATGAAACAGACTGAAGAACCGAGGCCAAGGAAGTACATTTCATAGCTTGGGAGCAGAACGGAAATCTATCTATGTGCCTCCTGTCATCCAAGCTTCTCTGCTTATTATTAATTATGCCTTAGATTTACAGAGAGAGAAAAAATCAGGAATGAATTTTACTTCAAGTTAAGCAAGGCCTGATGATACGTGGTTTTAGGTCAAGCTTGACTCCTGGGAACTTCAGGGACAGTCAAGGACGCCCCGCTTCATTCAGTTCACAAGACCAGAACAGATCAGCCAGATGCTGCAACTCCTGAGGCTGAAGCTCATCATGGGCAAGCAAACCTACCCGTAATTATGCAAACCATAATCTAGTTTTTCACCTGACATTCTGATGTTTTCAGAGGAAAATTTTTCTGATGTTAAACAGAGCAAATTAGGAAACCACCACAGCCCTGAGCATTCACTGACAGAAGAGCTGCTGCACCCCTGCATTTAGAATGAGAAAGCTACCAACTAAGTTTTTTACAATCTTGTAAAGTCACTTTTGAGGAACAGAAAAACAAGAGGATGGATTTAACATAATTTACATTTCTGAAGGCTAGCCTGATCCAACTTATATAAAACTGCTATTTCGCTAAAGCTTAGGCTTGCATAATATAACAGTATAATAAATGGTATTTCTGAACATTAAAAGCCAGTGTGCAAATTTATTTGTGTAGCACACTGCATCTCTGTTTCTCAACCTTCCCTCGTTCAGCTCAAAGACACATTACCGATTGCTACTTTTCAATCCTCAGCGCCCAGTCTACATCCAGCCATAATATTCATCTACATTAGAGGAAATTGCCACTGATGGCAGCTCCCTCCATCTACAGTTACTTGCATCTTCCGCCTTATTTTGCTCCTCTGCCAAGACCTGCCTCCACCCCCCTTGTATCCCAAACTGCACCAAGAACTTCCCTTCTACCTGCTCACACACAAACAGCCCACCCTTGGCATAATTTACCGTCTTCTCACCCCCCCCTCCTCAGTGAAATGCTCCCCCCTGCTCTGGTTTGCTCCCCCTCCTTCCTCGGTCCCCACCGTTCTCACGCCTGCCTTCCGGGCCACCCATCCCACCCCTGCCCTCCACAGCCCTGTGGGCATCCCACAGCAACCTTAGGGCAGCAGCACCTTATTAACTGCCAACTAAATGAAGCCAAGCCCCCCTTGGGGCCCCCTTGCAGCCCCGCCCCTTCACTCCCAGCCCTGCAACAATCCCGAACCAACCCCTCCTCCCCGTTGGCCCGAAGGAGCCCCATTTTGCACCCCCAGAGGTCAACGAAAGCAAGCAAAGCAAGGGGCCCTTCAGACCCCCCCCCCCGGCCACCCAGTGACAGCAGAGACACGGCCTATGCAGCAGAATGTCAGGCAGCGGATGATGGGACCTGGAGGGCAGGGCCTAAGGGGTCAGACTGGGGATGATGGGTGTGAGAGAGCAGAAAGTTATGCAGTGGCGGGGCTGATGGGTCCTGGGGCGACCCTTCTGGGGAGCAGGGGAGGGGGTGGGACCCGGACAGCAGGGCACGGGTCAGACTGGGGATGCCGGAGGGAACAGCTTTAGTCAGCAGGCGGGGATGATGGGACCTCGAGACAAGGCCTAAGGGGTCAGACTGGGGATGATGGGCGTTGGTGAGCCGAGCAGTAGGCGGGATGATGGGTCCTGGTGCGACCCTTCTGGGGAGAGGGGAGGAGGAGGGGGAGGGCACAGGGGTCAGACCGGGGATGCCGGCGGGCACAGGGTAAGGCAGCGGGCGGGGATGAGGGGGCCGTGGCTGCCGGAGCGAGGGGCCGCGGGGCGCCGCGCACCATGGGCCCAGCTCACCGGCCTGCGTGGTGTCGCTGAGGTCGTAGGCGGCGGCGGCCGAGAACTCGCGCAGCTTCCTGCCGCTGAGGCAGAGCAGGCCGGAGCTGCCCGCCTCCTCCAGCGTCTTCTCCAGGCTGCGGCCCGGCGAGGGGGCGGCGGCGGCAGCGGCGGCGGAGGCCGCGGCGCCGCCGGTAGAGAGCCCCGCGCCGCCCCCGCCGCCGGCCGCGCCCCAGGCCGCGTAGGGCAGCGTCAGGTGGGCCGGCAGCCCCAGGCCGGGGCCGGGGCCGAGGAAGGCCGGGCCGGGCTCGGCGCAGGGCGGCGGCGGCGGGGGGGGCGGCGGCGGGGGGGCCGGGGCGGGCGGGGGGCCGGGCGGCGGCAGGGACGACGAGGACGCGGGGCCGCCGCCCCCACCGCCGCCGCCTCCCCCGCCGCCGTCGCTGCTGGCCGTGGGACCGCCGCCTTGCCCGGCCGCCATCGCCGCCGCCCCGCCACAATGCTCGCGGCGGCCGGCTCTGCGCAGGCGCGGCGACGGGCGCACCTCGCGCGCAGGCGCGAGCCCAGGCCCCTCCCCGCGGCCTCGGTGGGGCGGGGCTGCAGGTGATGAGTGGGCGGGGCTGGCGGCTGGAAGGACCCGGGAATCCCGGCGGCGGTTGGTTTCTGCGTTGCTGGAGGGGTTCCCGGCAGGAGTTCCTCCCCGTGCGGGGAGTCTGCTTTGGGACTCGCGACGGCGCTTTCAGGCACCCCGAATTTCACCTTTCATTTCCTTTTCAAGCCCCCCGAATTTCATGCGCACCTTTTAAAAAACGCTAAGAACAGGAGATCTCAGCTGTATATTTCTGGGCTGCTGCTTCCTTTCTTCTGATAGAGCGTCAAGGAATGTCCTATGGAATTAGGTGTTCATATACAGGAGGTTGCCCTGCCAGTGTTGGTGGGGGTGTCGTTTTCTCCTTGGTAGTTCATCCAACCCCACACTCCCTCGCACTGATGATGTTACCTAGTCAGGTAATCAAACGTCTGCAAGCCAGTTTGGTCTAGTGGTTAAGCCGTTAAGGCAATGGGCTAGAAACCAGGAGACTGAGAGTTCTAGTCCTGCCTTAGGCACGAAAACCGGCTGGGTGACCTTGGGCCAGTCCCTGTCTCTCAGCCCTAGGAAGGAGCCAATGGCAAACCAGGAGACTGAGAGTTCTAGTCCCACCTCAGGCACGAAAACTGGCTGGGTGACCTTGGGCCGGTCCCTGTCTCTCAGCCCTAGGAAGGAGCCAATGGCAAACCAGGAGACTGAGAGTTCTAGTTCCGCCTTACGGATGAAGCTGGCTAGGTGACCGTGGGCCAGTCACTCTCTCTCAGCCCTAGCAAGGAGCCAATGGCAAACCAGGAGGCTGAGAGTTCTAGTTCCGCCTTACGGATGAAGCTGGCTAGGTGACCGTGGGCCAGTCCCTCTCTCTCAGCCCTAGGAAGGAGCCAATGGCAAACCAGGAGACTGAGAGTTCTAGTTCCGCCTTACGGATGAAGCTGGCTAGGTGACCGTGGGCCAGTCCCTCTCTCTCAGCCCTAGGAAGGAGCCAATGGCAAACCAGGAGCCTGAGATGTAGCTTGAATCATGTCAACTGGATTTCTATTTTCTTAATGGAAACGTTTCGCTCCTTATCCAAGGGGCTTCTTCAGTCTGAGCAAAGTTGGTAAGGGAATCCTAAATATGTTCCTAGTTTAGGATTCCCTTACCAACTTTGCTCAGACTGAAGAAGCCCCTTGGATAAGGAGCAAAACGTTTCCATTAAGAAAAGAGAAATCCAGTTGACATGATTCAAGCTACAGACAATTCCACCTGGATGACTGAGAACCTTCATAGACAGGAGCCTGAGAGTTCTAGTCCCGCCTCAGGCATGAAAGCCGGCTGGGTGACCTTGGGCCAGTCCCTGTCTCAGCCCAACTCACCTCACAGGGTGGTTGTTGTGAGGAAAATAGGAGGAGGAAGGAGTATTGGGTATGTTCACCGCCTCTAGTTATTTATAAAAATAATAAAGGTGGGATAGAAAATAAAATTTTTAAAAAACCACCAAGCTCAGAGAGCACCAAGGACTCCACACCAGAAACATTTGTAGTGCATGTTTCATGTGTGAAAATGGCCACTATTTTGTCCAAAAAATTACTCCATGGGGTTGAAGCCCTGAGAGCCCTTGGCCAGACAGATGGTGGTGCCTTTGAGCTGTGCAAGAAAAGAAGGCAACAAGGGGGTTTACTGGGTATGATGGCACTGCCCTGCCAGATAGGGTGCTGGAGAAGACTCTTGAGAGTCCCTTGGACTGCAAGGAGGTCAAACCAGTCAATCCTGAAGGAAATCAACCCTGACTGCTCATTGGAAGGACAGATGCTGAAGCTGAAGCTCAAATACTTTGGCCACCTAATGTGAAGAGAGTCTGTAGCTTGAATCATGTCAACTGGATTTCTATTTTCTTAGTGGAAACGTTTCGCTCCTTATCCAAGGAGCTTCTTCAGTCTGAGCAAAGTTGGTAAGGGTAAGGTAATCCCTTACCAACTTTGCTCAGACTGAAGAAGCTCCTTGGATAAGGAGCGAAACGTTTCCACTAAGAAAATAGAAATCCAGTTGACATGATTCAAGCTACAGACAATTCCACCTGGATGACTGAGAACCTTCATAGACATAATGTGAAGAGAGGACTCCCTGGAAAAGACCCTGATGCTGGGAAAGACTGAAGGCAAAAGGAGAAGGGGACGGTCGAGGATGAGATGGTTAGATAGCATCACCAATGTAATGAACATGAACATGAATTTGAGTAAACTCCGGGAGACAGTGGAGGACAGGAAGGCCTGGCGTGCTATGGTCCATGGGGTCACGAACAGTCGGACCCGACTAAACCACTGAACAACAACAACAAAAGGCCTGGGTGCAAACCTCTGTCGGAAAGAGTGTCTTCCTCTCTTCTCCATACTAACCAGAGGGAAGTATGCTGTGCCTCCCGGCACAGCAGGGAGGGCCAGCCGCCTCCTCCCAAGCCTGCTGGCTTCCAGGTGGGGAATAAGGGATCGCCCCCACCGGCCAAGCCTTCCTGGTCTGTCTTGTGGGGCAGGGGGCAGTGGCTCTCCAGGGATACCCGAACTACAACTCCCAGCAGCCCCAGCTGGTCTGAGCCAAGCCGGAGAATGGGGTTTGGCCCCACTGGTGAAACGGTTTCTCTCTCCTCTTCCTCTTCAAGCCAACGTGACTCTGGATCGCGTGTCGGCCCATTCCCACCTGCTGCTGTCCGCCTCCAGAAAGATCGTGACCCACGCCGCCGCCAACTTGGGCAGCAGCCCGGCCATCCGCCCCCGGCCTTCGACACCACGCCCCGCGTCCTGGGGGAAGCACTGCTGCCAGGTGGAGGTGACCTCGGGGGGTGGGCACGCTGGGCGTGGGGGTGATGAAGGGGTCCGCGGGGAGGAGGAGGAGGGGGCCGGGGGCGGGGGCCGCGCAGAGGGGCGTCTGGGCTCTGCTGCCGGAGGACCTCCCTCCTGCCGGCCGCCTCCGGCTCTACCTGGATTGCGAGGGCGGCGCCCGCGCTTCTTCGAGGCGGCTTCGCGCGAGCCGGAGGCGCTCCTGTCCTACGCCGTTTTCCTCGGCGAAAGGGTCTTCCCTGCTTCATGCTGGAGGGGCCCAACACGCAGATGCGGCTGGTGCCCCGAGCGCCGGCCCGGCCGCCCCCTCCCCGCCTCCCTCTCCCGCGAGAGCTGGGGCGGGGGCTCGCGGCCCGATCCTCTTGCGGGGAGGCGCGGGGGGCGCTCGGGCTCCGGCGGCAGGGAGGGGTCCGGAGGGGCGGGAGAAGAGGGCTTCCCCTCTGGCTGCTCGAGGGTGGGCGGCGGCCGTAATTCGGAGGGTGCAAGTAATAAAGGCGGCGGCCCTGTCTTTCTCTGCATTCGGGCGGCGCTTCCAACCCGGGCACGGGGCAACCAAGCGAAGGACATGTGGGGCCACCGGCCAGGCCCGCCCTGCCGGAGGTGCCCCTTTCGGGGAGGGGGGGCTGTTGCTGCTCCTCTAACCGGGGAGCCCCAATTCCGCAAGCCGCGGCGCCTGCCTGCCTGCCTCCGGCAGACGAACCGAGCGGCTGGGTCCCCGCGCCCCCCGCGAGCTGCTGTTGGGTTCTTTCCTGAACTTCGCGGGCGTCCCGGGCTCAGGGCACGGAGCCCTGAGGACCCTCGGTAGAATCGAAGGGGGCCCCAACTTCGCCCAGAGGGGGGTGCACCTTGGCCCGCGGTTCTCGGGGCTGACCTCCTCCATGAAAGGGAAATTAATGAAAGGGGGGAAGAGGCGTTCGCTTCTCTCGAGTGGCTTCGGAAGGGAGGCCGGGGGAGGGACCCCGCTGTCCGCGGCTGCTTGGCTCAGCTGTGCGCTCTCCCGCCCGGGACGAGGAGGCTCCGGGCCGCGCTGCGCCCGACCGGCTGCTGGCGACCCCCGGGCGGGGCGGGGCGGGGCGGGGCTGGGATACCCGACGGCGGCCTGGGCCTGCCCCCTTCCCCGTCCGTCCCCAGAGCCATGGAGGTGCCAGGCGCCGGGGAGCAAGAGCCGGGCGCCGGCGCCCCCCGTGAGGAGATCGATCTGTCTCTGGGTGAGGATTTCCGCCCCCGGGGAAAGGGTCGGGGGCTGCGTTTCGGGGGGCGCCGACTGCCTTCTCGCTTGGGGACCGGATAAGGAAGGCGGGGTGGGGCAGCCACAGCTGAGACACCCTCCGACTGCCCTTCAGCCGCCCGGTGGGAGCCAGCATGGGGGGGGGGGGGTCAAGGAAAGTTCGTTCTCGCAGTGCTCCGGAACCCCAAAACTGTCCTTTCCCACGCTGTTAACTCCGGCCGAAGCCACCCCCCCCCCGAAAACAGACACTTCAACCCCGTCACCGGCTGTTCTCCCCCTTCACTTTTCTGCCTCTTCTTCTAGACCTCCCCCCCCCCTCCGTCCCCGCGCTTCGGTCTCCCCCCTCCCCTCCGCAAAGGGGCGTTTCGCCCCCCCTCCCCGTCGCGCTTCCAAGCTCCAACGGCCAGAAATAGAGCCGGCGCCCTGCCAGCGCCTCCGTTGAGCGGGATTAGCCGTGCGGCCAGGCATTTCCCTGGCACGGGATCCGCCGGGCACATCCTGGCCCTCCGTGAAGTCAGCCGGCTGGAAATATCTCCCGGCCCGGGCCCGGCGGCTGCCAGAGCTGGTTTGGGGAGTGGGAAAACAAGGCGGCGGCAAAGCGTCTCCATCCCGTTCCAGGAGCGTTCCTGGAGAGGGTTAACGTTCCTGGCTGTACTAGTGTAACAGGGCAAGGAATCACACCGGGTCCCCTCTCCCTTCGCCCAAGCTCTTGAAATCCTTGGGGTGCGATGCCCTTGGTGTCGGCTCTTGCTTCCGGTAAGCGTCCTGTCCACTGAAACGCGAGGATTTTTGTTTTTAACGCACCGGGTACAGTAAGTGACCCCTTGCAACCCGCTTTACCGCTCTGGCCGGGGGTTTGCCGGGTTTTTCTGTTGAGCTGCCTTGCGCGTGCCCTGGGGAAGGTGGCGCAGGAGTGCAAGGGCTGTGTCTGTGCCCTCTTTAGACGACATCATCAAGCGCAACCAGAAGGGGCGGACGCAGCGGAACAACCCCTGGAGGCAGCAGCTGAAGAACGGGAACGCTGCCTCCGGCAACAGGAGGCCCCGATTCCTGAGCTGGGTCCTACCAGCCCTGCCAGGTGGGCCGAGGGAGAGAGTCGGAGAGAGGCCTCCCCAATCTGGTGCCCTCCTGGGGAAGGGCTGAAGGAGGTGGCATATCAGTCCCGAATTGCTGGCAAGTGGGTACTGGGGAGCAGCGCCAGGAGCGTGCCATTGTACCCAGGCTCAGTTTGGGGACTCCCCTTGGGGGAACTGAAGACTGGATTCAGTGAAGCTCGGGGTGGCTTTGCATGTGTGAATGCCCTTAGAAGGTCTCCCTCTGATTGGGGAAAAACTCATTTCTCATTTGAAAAACTGGCCTGCAGATGGAAGAGGATGAAGTCTTGGGGCCTCCAGCAATTTCTGCCAAAGGGTGGGGACGACGGGATGGGGGGGGGCAAACACTGTGGATTAACACATCTAGGGGTGGGTGGTAGAGAATTTGTATTCTACCCCAGGAACCCCAATCAAAAGGTGGTGCTCCTTTAGGATCTAGCAGATTTCCCAGAGGATTTAGGAAGCCGCAATGGACCCGGAAGCCCTTCTGGAGTAGGATGAGCGGCCCAGGGCCCAGAGCAGCTGGGCAGATGCAGGGCAGGAGCCCCCTCAACCGGGCAGCCTTTGCCCAGCAGGTAGGAGCAGGGCCCCCCTCCCCCCTCCCCAAGGGGCTCTGAGTTGCCGAAACCCAGCCCTGCTGAGGCCAGAGCAGGGAAGGCGGTCAGCTGCTGTGTCTGCTTTCCAGGACAAGGCAGGGAAAGTCCCCCCGGGCAGGGACCGCGATGGAGCCCCCGCCGGCCCCCCGCCAGAAGCGCCTGCAAGAGCCGAAGCCTTCAAAGCTGCAGGGTCGTCTCCGCCATTTCGGAGGTTGGTTGGTTTAAACGCGGGGCGCGGGGCCGTCTCTGAGCCTCCAGTTGGTTTTCCGAGGAGGCTTCGGTGTCCAGGCGAGGCGGCAGGGAGAGGGTGAATTTGAGGCCCCGGTGGGAGACCGAAGGAGCATGTCAGTGTGCCTCCAAATCTTGGGAACTCTGACACTCTGCAACCTCAAATAACAAACTTCGTGCACACCTCACTTCAGATTACAGCAGTGTTTCTCAACCTTGGGCACTTTCAGATGGGAGTTGAAGTCCACACATCTGAAAGTGCCCAAGGTTGAGAAACACTGGATTACAGACCTGGGAACGGCACCTATGGCTGCATTTATTAATTTATTAATAAATTTATTAATTGGAGGCCCTTTTTTCCTGCCCATAACAGGCCCTTCCAATTAAAACGAACACCGGTTTTCTTCCAGAGCCAATCCAGGTTCAGCTTCAACAAACGGGTCAGTTTTCTTTCTCTCTCCCCACCCCCTCCCCAGCCTTTGCCTCCTTTTCTGCCATGGGTGGCAGATTCACCAAATGAAGAGGAATTTACCGGCCTCTCCCTCTGGTTTCAGTCAGTCTAAAAATCCATACAGCAATTAGTGAAACTGTGTACAATTAGCCACGTTTAGTATTTTCCCACCGGCATGTTTCCTTTTCCTCCACTCCTTGCAATAATCCTGAAAAGCTGATCTTCATTATCTACCCATTTTACAGATGAGGAGTTGAGGCAGAGCAGTCTGCCTGGGGTTCCCTGTTGAATAACTTTTTTCTCCTCTGCTGGAGACTCACAGACAGTTGTGGATGAGGTCAAAATTCTACTTGCTTACTGTTGTTTTAGAAATGCTGAGACGGGGCAATCTCCTGCTCTTTGTCTTCAACCATTGCTGCCTCACGGTAGACTGCCTTTGAACATGGAGGCCCCATTCCTCAATACATTGGTCTAATTCTTTTTAAGTAATAGAAGCTGGTGGTTGTGGGAAACATTGACCCGCTCAGGTGCCAAGGAAGCTTCCTCCCTTAGCCTCCTCCTTGGTAGCCAGCCCTCTCTTCCTGTAAGCATGTTGCTTGTTTTCACTTCTATGCCTGTCGTTCCTGTTCCCCCAACAGCAAATCAAGTCCAAAATGGAGGGGAAACTTTCAAGGATGAGAAGGTAAATAGCAAAGAAGATACCCTTTTCTTCAGGAAAAAAGGGAGACTGTCTTAACTGAAAAGTGACTGGCTTTGCTTTTCTGGCAGGTGGCAAACGCAGCCCACTTCTGGGGCCGTCCTGACCGTCTCTGTGTCTAACCCCCAGGCCAGCCACTTCAAGGGGTAAGTGTTCTGGCTTCCCTACAGCCTCCGTCCCCTCCTTGGGCACTTGGATTTCTGGGTACCGGACTGTGAGATCTTGGATCTGCAGGAGGGAATTTTCATTCGGAAGCAACAGTCTCACCAAAGGTGATCTGCGACACACGCAGACCAGGATTTTGGACCTTTGAAAATGCTTGTTTGCTTTGACCCCACCGGGCAGCCCCTCGGTGCGTCAGCAGGCGAAGAAAGAGCCAAAAGGATGGCTTGGCCTGGCCGTTGAAAGGCCAGAAGAATCAGCAGATAGGCCAGCCTGCCCTTTCACATCCCTGTAGCCCTGTGTTTCCCAACCTTGGCAACTTGAAGACGTGTGGACTTCATGCTGGCTGGGGAATTCTGGGAGTTGACGTCCACACGTCTTCAAGTTGCCAAAGTTGAGAAACATTGCTGTAGCCTGTTAACAACTTGACATGGCCAGAAGTTGGGATAAATCTCCCTCTTTCCTCTTTCCTCCCTCTTTTGTACATTTTTAAAAAATGGTAGAAGTGCCTTTTGAGCATGTTGTAGCTGGGAAAGGCGAATCCTGTGTCAGACCTACAAGAAAGATTCAGGTGACCTCTTGGCAGATCAGAGCAGCGGGGGAAACGGGCTACGTCCACTTTC
Organism: Charina bottae; assembly: GCA_023362775.1. Classification (NCBI taxonomy): domain Eukaryota; kingdom Metazoa; phylum Chordata; class Lepidosauria; order Squamata; family Charinaidae; genus Charina; species Charina bottae. Next base: position 21,658,717 of record JALMGJ010000018.1, on the reverse strand, counting down.
CTTCCCTTTTGGGGTTTTTCCATGTTGTGGGTGTTTCACAGGCCGGGACCCAGGCGCCCCTTCCTGAGGAGGAGGAACAGCCAGACCCCACCGCCCCACCGCCAGCCGAGAGGAGTGCCTCTAAGATTCAACTTCCGTGCTATGGCTAACCAGGTTGAGAACTCTCCCAGGCCAGGGATGATCCCCTCCCTCGTGACCCCTCAAGACATCTATGGAGCTGGACCCTGGAATGAAAGGAGAGGGTTAGACGCCCCTAGATACTTTTCCAGCTGAGGTTAAAATCCAAATCTACAAGCCCAGGCTGTGCAGCCTTGTGAAGAAGGGACTGGATATGACCGATGGTCCAGTCCTGAGAGTTTGAACCAGGTTTCTCCACCTGGGGCCTCCCCAGCATGGCTGTGCTTGCTAAGGATTCTGGGAGTTGAAGTCCCAGAGGAAGGACTTCAGGATGGGGAAGGTTGGATGATGCTGATTCCCATTCAGGGAGGGATCCTGCATGCGTTCCCCCAGAAGGACATCTGGCTCGTGTTCAGGAGAGTTTCCTCTTAGCTTCTTCCTAGACATGCAACTTGTCTTTCTTCTTTAGACCAGCGTGACCATGAACGAACGATTCTCTGGGCTGGGGCACAAATGCCGCTTCGTGGCAGGACGCGTCACAAGCCGGATGGTCACTCTGCCGTAACCCTCTCCCTTGGGTGGAATCAGGCCAAAGCAGGAAAGGGGTCAGCCCTCAAAGGCCACCAATCGTCTGAGACTGCCTGGGGAGGTCTTTCACCAACTGCAGCTTGGGAGGAGCCTTCTCAGTGGAGATGGCGACCTCCAGAGGTCCTGCTTTCACCTGAGCAGTGTCTCCGCTTTAGACTCACCAAGCCACTCTCAGGAGGCCCCTGCTGAGAAAGATCTCCGGCTCTTGGTCTTCTGGTATCTGCACCTCTGCCTCTTCACGGCCTCGTGTGGCTGGGAAGGAAAGAGCAAGTCCATTGCTACCAGCCGGGGCCACCGGCGTGAGTCAACTGAACCTGGAATGAATATTTTTCTTTCTTTATTTCTTTGGCCTGAAAAGCACCTTTACAGACCTGGGGTGGGGCAGTGACATCACCTCTGTCATGCGATCGTTGTGCAAATGATGTAAATTGTGCAATTTATATAATTCACATCCTTGGGGTGATGAAGTCATGATGTCTGACATCATCACTGTGTCTACCGGATGCATAATATATTTGGAGGATTGTGTCAAGCTCTAGCAAACGGAATAAAGCTACTTTAGAGCCTGAACTAGCAGGGTAATTCTTTGCCACATAATTGAGGGGCACCTTCATAAAGCTGGCTTGCCTTGTACTGCACCCTTAGCTGGTTTGCTAATCCCGGAGGGGCCCCAGAAGCGGCTTTAGTCCACATTGCTTAAAAATTTTGGGTCTACTGTATGAGAAGTGGTTTTTAAAAAATATATAATATTAATAATATAGTGTAGTAACAGTTCAAGATCAGGGCCCCAAAAATGTAGGTCCGCCACTGCGTCCAGGACTTCTTCCTACGTCAGTGCGTCTAGTCCCCAAAGGGCCCCTTTCAGGTCCTTCCATTTCTGCTTTCATCATAACCAAGCTTGCCCCAGATAGACCAACACAGTTGCCTTGCGTTTGCTTGGGCATCTGGACCCGTTTCCCTTTGGAAAAGCCCAGCCACCACCAGGGGGCAGCAGCTGCTAACCATTCTAATCCATCCATTCTGCTGCCTTTCTCCCAGCCATTGCTCTGCTCCTGGTAGAAGCTTTTCCACTTGGAAAACAACAACAACAATAATAAAAACACTTTTCTCTCTCCCACAGTGGCTACAGCCTCTCTGGGTTCAAACCAGTGGCTTGCACATCCTATTGCAGAGAAACAAGGGACATGCAGCATATAGAAGAGAAAATTGCAACTGAGGGGGGTGGGGTTATGGATTTTCCTCCCAGGTTCTTCCACTGACAATAAAAAGTATTCCAAGATGTTCTTAAAGTATTGATTAACCAAATGCATCTATTATTGTTGCTTTTCCCCCCCTTCTAGACTCAAACAGATACACATACTTCCAGATTGTTAATGTGAACGTTCATTCATTCATTAACAATATTTCTAACTCACCCCAATTTTCCTGGACTCTGGGTGGGATGCAACAAGGTCAAAAGCAGCCACAGAAACCAAGAGGAAGCCACTAAAAATAAAGTGGTTTACAACTGGAACACGTAAGGTCCGAAAGCGCAGGTATGGTGCAAAGGCTTCCTCCACAGTGGCCCCCTGGATGCTGATGGGATGCTCACAAGCCCCTTTTTTATTCTTTTTCCATTGTTTAAAAAGTTCTCAACTCTCTGGCAACCCCAAAGCGCTGCAGTTGTTCTGAACAATCCTTGTGTTATTCCATTTTAGCACATGCTTATTAAGATTATAGAGAGACGGTTTGGTGTAGTGCAGTGTTTCTCAACCTTGGCCACTTTCAGATGGGTGGACTTCAACTCCCAGAATGATGAATTGGGGGCCAGGAGATGTAGTGACCACCATTTCCACCCAGGACTTTAAAAGGAGATAAGATAAATTGGTGGTGGGTATGGTTCCCAGGGGATGGACTCAATTACAGTGGCGATGGGGCCACGGTTGGAAGACCTGAAGGATGAGGCTAACAGATCCTCCTGGAGAAAATCTATCTACATGGTTGCTAGTGGTCAATGCCAACTTGATGGCACATAATTAATCAATTAACCAATGGCTCCCAGTCACCAGGGTGGCTTCCCTCCCCCGCCCAAGATCAGAGGAATAAGAGCAGGAGGGAAGACTTCTGTCCTGCTTGGGGGGCTCCTGTGAAATGCAGGCTTTTGATCGCTTCCCTTGTAACCCCCTGAAGCAGTGTTTCTCAACCTTGGCAACTATAAGATGGGTGGACTTCAACTCCCAGAATTCACGCTGGCTGGGGAATTCTGGGAGTTGAAGTCCACCCATCTTAAAGTTGCCAAGGTTGAGAAACACTGCCCTAAAGCCTCTGCTGTAAATGAATGCTTTTGTATTCAGCTTGCCCCTCGATACTGTCTGGATAGGAAGCTAACGGGTGTTCTGCAACAACGCAGAAAACAGCATTCCTAGCCGGGTTCATGCAGCAGGCTACAGCCATCCTCCTGTGGGTCAAAAGTGTCACCTGGGGGGAGGCTGCTCCTTTGGGTGTCCCGGACAGCGGAGGAGGTCTGATAAGGAGCAAACCCAGCTTGTCAGCAAAGCGGTTAGGGGGGCGTGGCGCTGAAAAGGGTTGAGAAGATAAAGTCGGTTTCTCCCAAGCAGCAAGAAATGACTTGAAAAACCCGAGGGCGGAATTGAGTCATCGCTAGAAACCGGTGCTGGAGAAACATGTGATGTCTGAAAACTTCCTTGGGCCTGGTATCATTTTCCCCTGACGAGGGCACTGAGTTCTCCTAGTGATTCCTTCATGCCCCCGCCCCGTCCCCCAATCCCCCGCTGGACGGCTGGCACTGCCAACGTTTCCGTGAACTTGAGAGAAGGGGGGAGGCCGGAAATCCAGAGGAGGAGAGCAAGGCGGGGCGGGCTGAGAAGGTAGCTGGGATTCCTGCCGGTCTTCTGGTCCTTCCAAAACTGATGAGCTTCCTTGGATGAACGCAGCCATTAGCAGAGGGGCGTTTTTGCTCCCTCCTCTGGCAGGGGGCCAGACAAGACAAGCTTTGGCTGCGCAGCTTGGTTTGCTTCCCCGGCCGCCTGACAGATGGTGGCTCCTGGTGGCTGCCAGCCAGGCAAGCTACATCTTTATGAAATTCTCTCTTTGGCTCCTTCACCAACAGGCTGCTTGGGAGGAACTGTGTGCAGGGGAGTCCGGCGGAGAAGATGCATGGGCCTTTTAATCCGTTCAATCGTGTCGGATTCTCGGAGACTGCCTGGACAAGTCCCTGCCGTTTTCTTGGCAAGGTTTCAGAAGCGGTTCGCCATTGCCTCCTTCCTAGGGCTGAGGGAGAGTGACTGGCCCAAGCCAAGCCCCAGCTGGCTTCGTGCACAAGGTGGGATTAGAACTCACCACCTCCCGGTTTCTAGCCTGATGCCTTAAACCCCTACACCAGTGTTTCTCAACCTTGGCCGCTTGAAGACGTGTGGACTTCAATTCCCAGAATTCCCCAGCCAGCCTTGCTACGGAGTAGATGTTCTTCCTTTGACCTCTCTGGTATCTCCTGCCTGTCATGGAAAGGTCCCCCTTGGTCCCCCACCTTGACCAGCTTCTCTCCTTTACTTGCCTGCAAAGCTCTGCATAGGGGAACTACCCCGGCAAATTTTTCAGTTGGCCGGCTTTTTTCCAGCACCTTCTCCAGCTCCAGGCTGATGTTCTGCATGAAGAGATGCAGCCATCGAGAAAATTATTCATTGAAACTCACTCTTCACAGCTGCCAAACACTGGATTTATGTGTCCCCCTTGACGCTTTCGTTTCTGGTCACTCAGACCAGCTCAGGCATCACCAGTCTGTCCATGAAGGAAGTAGATTTTTGCCCCAAAGTGTCCCAGTTGATGCTTGCTTCAGCTGAACCAACTGCTTACACCCACGGATGATGGCTGCAACCACACGATCAAAGCTTCATCCCCTTTTAATGTGCACGACACACATGGCCCATGTAAACAAGGGGCAAGGCTCTGCCCAGGCAGTTGCAGATGCCATCCGGACTTTTTGACCCCACGGGTGGAGACCCAACTCCCATTTGGGATTGATTCTGGGGGAGCTCCTCACAGTTTCTTTACGAGCTTGGACCCTTTGGTGTCAGCCCCAAAGGGGGGCACCTTGCTGCTTTCCCTTGCCCCTCTTTAGGAGGGCCCACGCGTTACCTCTTTCTCTGGGAGGCCCCAGGTCCTTGCTGCTTTTGTACAGAAAGCCTTGTCAACATCTCCTTGAATGTTCCTGTGCACAATTGCCCCATGACTTAACAATGGATAAACTAGGACATCCCTTTGTAGAAACCAGGTTGATTCATCCTCAGCAAGATCTGTCCTCCTCTAATGTTATACTGAAGAAAACATACACCGAATAAAGTACCTTAACAACTGAGACATAATAATCTGTCTGAAAGATTCGTTCATTCTTAATTTGTTAATAAGGCTTTGGCTTCATCTCAGCCTTCCTCCCTCCCTCCCTCCCTTCCTCCCTCCCTCCCACATCAATTGAGGTGTAGATCTTCTTGCATTTTCAGCAGCAATTGTGAAGATCAACTTGACCTGACTCAGGAGAAGGGCCTTGATTTAAAGAGCGGTTTTGAACAGGCCTCTTGCTGTTGATTCCTGCCTGCGTTTTCCTTCCATCTTTATAGACAAGCACCTGATGCAAGAACATATGTTTTCCTTTTGAAAGCAAGACTCGCAACTGCCATTCATCCGCTTACCAGCCATGCTTGTCTGCTCTTAGAAATCAGGGTGTGCTTCCTTCATTGACACAAATATTCTTCCTCCCTCCTTTTTTGGTAACTGATGCTTTTCGAGAGTCTGTGGGCAGGAAGTGGTTGCCCTTCATTCTCTCTGCTACCTTTGCTACATTTTCTGAAAGACACGCTTTGGAAAATGACACGGAAATTGCAGGAGGAGAGCCAAGCCAAAGTGGTGGAAACAAAATATGCCAGGGTGTCCTCTGGGGGGGGGGTCACTTGATGCACCTAGAAAAGGGGCAGGGCTTGGACTGCCGGGCCACGGCTGCCGTGTTGACTGTTTTTGACGAACACACACACGTCCACGGATGCATCTGCAAATACGGCATGCTTCCTGACGTGCTAACACTTGCTTTTCGTATCTATTTTACTTCGCATTCTCTTTCCCCTGCAATTCTGGACCCGTTTTAGAATAAAGTTTGCTTCAAGAAGAGCTCAACCCTTGATGCCCCCTGGCGACGTCCATGCCATTTTCCTGGAAGCAGTTTGCACTGTCTGCTTCCCCTCTTTTGCATTCTAATTGTCCAAAAGGAAAGCATCTTCCCCGTGCCTCTTATGCGCAACCTGCTACAGCCTCACAACCCTGTTGTGCAGAACAATGTCTGGGCCCACTGACCTGCTTTGCAGAGTAGACCCCGAGAGACAAAGCCTCCTGGGCCACCTAAAATTCCTTCCTCCTCCTTTTTAAGAGCAGCTACCCACGAAAAGAAAGTAAATATACTGGTGAGCTGATCTACCTGATTGTTTACTTGGCACACAGTTAAGCCAAGGAGTGCAAAATAAATTGCAGCCACTTGTCAGCTCTGGAGCTCAGGCCCATTAATCTGGCTGCAAGCTGGAAATTATTTGCACTCCATTTGCTTGGACGCCTCACTTATTGAATGATGTGCCGGCTCTGGGCATCCTTCAGAGGAAGAATTAAAAAGCTAAAATCTTACAGCGTCAGAGGAGCATCTTCCTCATTCTTGGCTTGGCCGGTTTCTTTTTAACTTGCTTTTTGTTCAGCCGGAGGTGTTTTAACCTGAAGCCTCCTTCAGGTTTGCCTTCAACTCCTGCTGACTTCACGGACACCTCCATGGAGATTCCTTCACAACCGTGAGGATGTGGTTTGCTGTCACCTTCTTTTCAGGATGCAGGTAGTCTTCACTTAACAACCATTCATTTAGTGATGGTCCAGACTTACGACGGTGCTGGAAAAAACGACTTATGACTGGTCCTCACACTTACAACCATTGCAGCATCCCCATGGTCGCATGATCACAATTTGGGTGCTTGGCAACCGGTTTGCATTTATGACCACCACAGCGTCCCATTGTCATGTGATTGCCATTTTCTACATTCCCAGTCGGCTTCTGGCAAGCAAAATCAATGGGGAACCGCACGATTCGCTTAACAACCATGTGGTTTGCTTAACACCTGTCGTGATTTGCTTAACGACTGCTGCAAAAAAGCTTGTAAAATCAGGTTGGATTCGCTTAATGACCGCTTCGCTTAGCAACCAAAATTCTGGTCCCAATTGTGGTCGTTAAGCGAGGACTACATGTATGCAGCTGCATAAGTGTTCTTAAGAGCTGGCATTCAAGAAATGGAATTTGGGGTGTGTGAGAAAGATGTTGTTGTGGGGCATTCTCCGGTATTTTGGCTGTTTTTTCTAGCAGTCTGCAGGCAATAAGTTAATATCCCCATTAAAATACAGCAAATAAATTGGCTGTGGAAGCTGGGGTCTGTTTTCCCTTACCGCCAGAATAACGTTGCAGAACGAGTGCAGGCCCTGTGGCCGGCAGGGAGGGCATATTCACACAGCAGACCCGCGAGGCCAACTGGACCTGAGCAGATCACCAGGTGATTCCAAAGCCCTTCCTCCGGGGGCCCTGGACTGTCCACACGGGAACCTCGGACCGGGAAAAGGGGGAAAACACCGCTTCCGCACTGGAGCGCCCGAGGTGGCTTTGAGCTGCTTCAGGGCAAGCTGGAGTCGCAAGGGAATGTTTTCTACAAGTAACATCTGGGCGCACCGTAAGCAGCGCATGTGGATGGACTCCGAAAAAGAGCATATTTCCCCGCCCACTGCCCCGCAGAGATGTGAGGGGCATGGTTCCTGGCTTCCCCTGGGGAAATCAAGCGTCTCGAACGTCCTTGGTTGGAGAAGGCTGCGCTAGAGGACGAAGGGCAGCGCCAACAGCGACCTATCCCTGAAAGCCGATGAGAAGTTATGGAATTAAAATACAGAAATGGAAAAAGTCCATTAAGAAATGGAAGAGGCCTTGGCAAAGGAAGAGATCTTTGCCTAGCGCCAAAAAGGCATCTAAACAGGTATCTCTCCCAAGCCCTGGCCAAGGTCTGGGGGAGCAGCGGCCACCAAACTCCAACGTGGGGACCCGCACCTGGAGTTCTTCATCTGCTCTTCTGGGAAGGGCAAATTTGGGACCCATCCTTGTTTTCACAAGAACGAACCAGCCTCCGGTCCGGTCCCTGGCTGCAATCCGAAACAACGGAGCCACGTGGGAAGACGCACCTTCCTCCGTGGGTTCCGTGTCTTGGCACGGCTTTCCTTCGGTGGGGTGGACGTTAGGAAGGCGAAGGCCCTGCCTCCCCCCACCCCAGCCCTTGCTGCAGATTGATCCTTCAGCCACCAAACTGCCCTAAAGTTAACCCTTCTGGCCTGAAAAACCCTCAAAAGTTAACAACTCGCATCACTCCCCCCTCCCCCCCCCCCGTCCAGCAGAAGTGGGCTGACCGAGTCTTCAAATCCCGTTTTGGACTTCACTCCTGGGAGCCCACATTCCCCGACAACAAGGATGCTTTGAGCCACCAAGGGAGCCTTTCCCCATGGTTTATTTATGCCCTGGGCTTTTAGTCCATTAGATCCCCATTACTGGAGATCCTCTCAGACACCGGGAGGGTTGAAAGCTGGTTCGGCTCAGAGATTTGACACTGAGGTTATGCAGCCAGCAACCACCGGCAGATAAAAAGCGAAGGGGGCTGGGAGGGCGGCGGCGGCAGCAGCAGGCCAGGGCAACAAAGGTCTCCGCTCTCTTTTCAAGGAGCAGAGGGAGAAGACGAAGCCTTTCTCATTCTGCAGCCTCCGGGGCTTCTTATTTTTAGAGGGAGAATTGTGGGCTGGCGCCTTTTGAATGCTCTCCTCTGCTGGGTACAGGATGCCAACTGGGCTGAGGCCTGCAAGACAAAACCTGGTGCCCCTCCCAGGCAGGGGAGCTAAAATTGGAGGCAGCATTTAGCCCCCAAATCTCTTTACAGAGCGAAAATCCCGCGCGAAGCGAGGGGTTGAGGGAGAGAAGACAGTTGCCAAAATGGGGCCATGAGAAACCAGAGGGAGGGATCCACGCGTCATCGGGAAGCTTTGCAGAGGAAGAAAAGAGCGAACGAGCCCCAACCGGATCGGGATCGAGCCGTCTCTGCGTCTGCAGAAATTCCGTTCGGGGAGAAGCCCAGGGAAAGGGCAGGGCCAGCTGCAGGAGGATCAGCCCATCCTGAAACGCTGTGTGCAGTTCCCAGCTGGGTCCGGCCGAACCAGAGCCCAGCACGCTGCCTCTGATCTAAGTAGGGTGAGCAAAGTTCCAAGGAAGTAATTTCGAGTCAGCTTTGGGATACACAACTTATCTCGCGTCCAAACGAAATCTCTCCAGGAGCACACCTAGTTTCAGAACACCAAAGATTCAGTGCAAGTTGCAAAACCTCTACACCAGTGTTTCTCAACCTTGGCCACTTGAAGACGTGTGGACTTTAACTCCCAGAATCCCCCAGCCAGCTAATGCTGGCTGGGGAATTCTGGGAGTTGAAGTCCACACGTCTTCAAGTGGCCAAGGTTGAGAAACACTGCTCTACACTCTGGAGCACTAAAGCGTTGTCGTCCTCTGATGTTACAACTGCTGAAAAATAGTAGCATAATTTCCTGCCGTTTTGTAAGTCCAAAAGCAGGCTTAATCTGGCTACAAAATGATGCAAAGGCCCCCATTTCACTGAAAATCTTCCCTCCCAATCATAGCTACTGCTGTGCGTCACAGCCTCCCCCTCGTTGCCTCCTGGCTCCGCTCGGTCAGGTCTCCACCATGCCTAAAAAGACAGTCACCCCCGCCCCCCCCCCCCCAGCATCCAAATTGATACCCACCCTGAGCCGTTTCCAGGCTAAGTGGCTTCTTCAGGGAAGGTTGTTGAGGTTCAAAACAGAAGCGGACGTTGCCGAGAAAATCACCCCCAGAGCAGCCAGACCCCGCAATCTAAATTTGTTCAGAAGTGCAACAGGCAAGTAAGAAAACGGTTGCTTCACAGCCCAAAATAGCAGTGGGAGGGAAAAGGACCCCCGTTAGACAATCAGGTCTTTGCAGAGGCACCGGCAAACCAGCAGGTCCCGGAACGTGCACGTTTTCCTATCGAGCCAAAAATTTGTCTCCTGCTATTTTTGGACACGCTTGGCCGCCAGCTGAAGGCTGTTCTTAAGCGCTAAAAGCCGAGCGCAGGTTTGAGATGCAAGAATTTCTTCTCATCTCCTCAAACCACAGCCTGGGAAAGAGGGTTTAAATTTGGTCCTTTTGAGGCAGTTTTAAAAAAACCTGCCAGCTGGTCCTATTTCTGGACCAGCCCGGATCCAAAACAAAGAGCTATATCCATGCTATACCCATCTTTAGCATCGGTGTTTGGATATCCTGCCCTTGGCTCAGTGGCAACAGAAGCCACAGAGGAATCCGGCCCTTTCTTGCCAGGGCAGTTGGTGGAGATGATGACCTACCACCTCCCTGCTCAAGGTAGAATCGAAATAGGAAGGGGGTAGAGAGAAGGGTCTCTCCCCCCCTCTTTCCTTGTCACCCAACCAAGAACTAAAAAAAGGTACGTTGTTTCTCAGCTACCTCTTGGCTGATCTGGGAAACCTGAGCAGGGCTGAACCAGGTTTGTACCTGGATGGGAGGCCTATAGGAAATCATGTGCCTGTCGGCTAGGCTGGGCGATCAAAATAAACCTGGAATTTATCCGTGACTTCTGTAGCATTGCCAAGAAAACAACATACCCATGAGGTAACTAACAGTTGAGTTTGACTCAAAGGGGACCTTACCATTTCCCCCAACTCTTCATATCTGGCAACGGAGATATCTGCAGGGTGTGGCCTTCAGGGTATGGTCAAAAAAGTCAAGATGGCGGCCACAGCAGTGCAACTGAAGCTCCACCTGTTTTTTTATGTGCATCACAGAGCTCTGACTGCATTGTTGCAGCCACCACCACGACTCTTTTGAGCACATCCTGTTGAACCCACAATATGAAGAAAGTAGCCCCAATTCAGGAGTTTAGCAGCTTTGCTACACTGAGTGTGTTTTTAGAGGAGAAATGGAGATGCTGCTGAAAGGACCATGAACTGCAACAGTTCAGGAGCCAGGACCAAAACTCATATATTTTGAGCATGTTTTGGAAATGGAGCACAGACTAGAAAGGGATTATATAGTATCTGGCAAGATTAAGGAAAGTAGAGATACAGAGGATGAATGGGGTCACAGACATTTTTGGAATGTCCTTGGATGAGCTGCAGGGTTGTTGTTGTTGTGAAAGAGAGATCAGCATGGGAAACGTTTGTCCATGCAGGACCATGAGCTGAGCCCAGCAAAATGGAACCAATATTCACCGTGAAACTGTGAATATTTGCACGATTGTCATTTGAAAACATCTAGCTTGATATTCCTGCCAAGGACTGAAACTGAACGGGCATTGAGCCGAAAGTCACAGCCCCAAAGGAGAGGAAGCGAAAACATGAACTCCACCGGAGGGGGAAGAGAAGAAGCTGCCTTTCTGCAAAGTTCTGCAGATGCCCATGGAAACGGGGGACTTCTTAAAAGCCACCTGAAACCGTTGCATCGCTGCGGGCTTCTGCCGCAGGTGCTTGTGCCATAAACAGAAATGGTTTAAAACACCGCAGCGTGATGAGGCCTCCGCACCCCCTGCTCCAGCGTTGGTCCTGGAGGGTGGTGGAGCTGCTGTGGCCCCTCCAGGGAGGAAACGTGTCAGTGAAGTTATTCCAGAGGCCCAAGAAGGGATGGAGGCAGCCTTGCCCCCAGGGGGAAAGGGGGAAGAAGACAGCAGCTGGGAAGGAGAAGCGGGAGGGGCTTCGCAGCTTCCTCCTTCAGCCAGCAAGAGGGCCGTCAGGCTCTGACTTCGCAAGGACCTTCAGTGACAGCAAAGGAGGAAATTAGACATACGGTGGTTCAGGAGGGAACATTTCTCCACGGCAATTATTTCAAAACCATTTTAGGTATATTTAGCTTTGCCTTCTATAGCTTTTAGCCTCCTATTGATTAACTCAGAACTGGAGGTGTGTTTTGGAAAGCTTCATCAAGTGCCCCACTTCCCATTTCAGTCTCCTTAGCTGCTTTGTCAAGGGCCTTTCATCTTTTGGAAGGAAAAGGTACTTCGAAAAACGGAACAAGAATGTTCTCAGGCACAGTCACCTTTGTTCCTTCTTCCTCTTCTCCTTCCCTGGGTTCTGAATGCCCGCCCTGTCTTTCTCATCCTCCTTTCTCAATTTTTTATTTACTGCTTCTTGTCACGGATGCATTGATAATTTCGTTATTCTGTCTCTGGGTTTTCATTATGGTCTTCCATCCTCAGAAGCTTTGAGAATGGAATTAATGATCACAACGATTATTATTAACACCAACCAAAAGGGTATTTCTGTCCCATATTGGGCACATTGCGCCCCTGTCCTTCAACGCATGGTCCTTGAGTAACTGCCCCTGCTGGGGACTCTCTGTGGAAAGGTGGCCTTTCCTTCCTCCAGAGATGGTTGAACTCTGATTTGGAAACAGAAGTTGGCAGGTCTTTAGTTAAAGCATTGAAGGGCTGGCCTGGGGTCTGGATTGCTAATCCTGATCATCAGTTGTTTATTCGTTCAGTCGCTTCCGACTCTTCGTGACTTCATGGACCAGCCCACGCCAGAGCTTCCTGTCGGCCCGTTGCCATCCCCACAGTCGAGTCCGTCACCTCCAGAATATCATCCATCCACCTTGCCCTTGGTCGGCCCCTCTTCCTTTTGCCTTCCGCTTTCCCCAGCATCAGCATCTTCTCCAGGGTATCAGAAGACAGGATATGGCCATTATGTGGCCAAAGTACTTCAGTTTTGCCTTTAATCATCAGTACCAGCCCAGATTTGCTAATGTGGCGTGAGGCAGCTTCCACTGTCCCTACCTTGAAACAACCCATCCACCGTATCCAAGATGCCCCTCAGCCTTATCAGTCCTTTGATGGAGTGCTGTAACTTAAGGCACGATTCGCAGAGGCGAAAGCCAGACTCAGGATCCCTTTCCTGACCAGATAGACCAGGTATAGGTGAACCAAGGCTATCTAGAACTTACATCTCCATCTACCTGAGCTCTTACATGCTAGAAAGAGGCATCCTTGATACGAACAGTCCTGAAAACTGCCAAGATGGGCACAAGATGGGACGTAAAACTCCTGTTCTCTTTCCACCAAACTCAAGGTCTGCATGAGGATCAAGTCTCTGGCAGAAAAACCCGCCATGTTTTCCAGCTCACATCTGTTCAAGAAGGAAGGGTGTCCGCAAGTCTGGGCCAAAGGCATAAACCCAAAATATCTGGCACTGAATTCAGTTTGATCTGTCTGAATTTTCACTCCCCCCTTCTTCTTCTCCCACCAAGCAACAGTGTTGATGTCCACATGAATTTTAGGGAGGGGGGATTTAATGCTCCCGACCCAATATTAAGTGGTGATTGTCTGAAGAGAGAGGGGCTCTGCAAGGTGGGTGGGGGGGGCAGCAACTTTCCCTTGCTGCTGCTTTGAGGCAGCAAACCAAGAGCTGCCCCGAAGCCGAAGGAAACCACAGGAATGCAGTTCTGTCTCTGAAAGTTTGCTGGGGAGAGGCAAAGTCTTGCAGCTGAAAATAATACGCCTGCCCTGAAAAGGAGATGGAGGGAAGGGATCCACTGGGAATCCGATCCCTGGGAGCTGGGCTGCCTGCGGCGCGCCTCTTTCCCCAAGAAGGGAGATGAAATGGGAGGGGGGCATGTTCTATTTATTAAATTGTCATAACTTTCCTCACTGATTGCAGGGGGCGGTTCACAGGAATACAATCAAGGATTTTGCTTCAGGGTTTAAGTAGATTCCTTGGTTAGGAAGAAAGTCTGTTCCTCCAGCTTGAGAAGTCTTGTTCCCTGGCTGTCAGAGCTGACCATGGGAAGAAGGTTGGAAAGAACCCTTAGCAAAGGTCCAGAGAAACTGGTTCGGACCAGGAAGACAGCAAGAATGGCCAGGGAGGGAAACTAAGCCTTCCTGGCTGGGGGAGAGGGAGGGAATTGGGGGGGGGGTATGTTGGCCTTGCAGAAAGTTGAGCAGGAGGATGCGTGATAGAATTCTTCAGGAGGTTACGTTGAAGAGAGTCAAGACCTGTTGTCCGTCATTCCAGAGTGTGGGATACAGAATAATGGATTTAAATTGTCCTTTCCAACTTTCCAAGGCCTTTAAAACCTGGTTTGGCCAACAAGCCTGAGATCCCATGATAAAGTGGAACATGTTAGATCAGTATTTCTCAACCTCGACAACTTTAAGATGGGCGGACTTCAACTTCAAAGATCTGCAAATTGTAAGGTGACCCTTAACCTCAATAGTAGAATCACATAACAACAAAAACTACAAAACCCAAACCATAAGACCTCTTTCTCCAAGCCTGGTGCCTTCCAGATGAGTTGGGATACAACGCCTATCTTTCCCAGCCTGCTAGGAGGCTGTGGGACTCCAGCTCATGGGAGATGTAGTCCACATCTGAAGAACATTAGGTTGAAGAGAAACCATTTTCATCCATGTCTGTCCATCGATTGGTCTGGAAAAGGAATTCTGGGCTAAGAGGCTCAGAGTGAGGCCCCCTTCATCATACATATATTATCTGTTTTCTGGCTTTTTCTAAATACTCTTCTTTGGAACTGAATCCAAAATGTTAAAAAAAAGCATCCTTTCATGTAATGCGGTTTCTGCAGGGGTGAATTTTCCAGAAGGAGGAGAAGAAAAAGAGAGAGAGAGATGCTGAAAATGAATCAACTTCAGACAAAGACTCTTTAATAAAAAAAGACGCCCGCAAGAGGGTATTTCCTTCCTTAGTTTAGTCCCTTGCTTTTGTGATGGAATTAATTTAAAAAGTAAAAAAAAATCCAAAGTAATGAGTGTTTGATTGTAAATTTCAGTTTATTTGATGCTCAAATGATTAAAGATTAAAGAAGCTGGATGAAATGGAAATTAAAGAAATGTGGTAAGGATGGAGAACAGAATTTAAGTTAAAAATTATTCAAGATGGCTTAGTTTATGTCAGAGCAGACAAAGCAAAGGATTTTTGTTTTTATTGTCCCTGGTATACAATTTGTTAGTGTGTGTGTGTGTGTCTGTGTGTGCATATGCACATGCATGTGTCAGCAGTGAAGCTGAACAGCAGTTAAAAAAGTAATTGGCTCCCGCCTGCAAACCCCGCCCCCCATCCGCACAATTGGCTCCCGCCTGCAAACCCCGCCCCCCGTCCGCACAACTGGCTCCCACCTGCAAACCCCGCCCCCCCGGTCCGTGGAAAAATTGTCTTCCACGACCGGTCCCTGCTGCCAAAAGGTTGGGTACCCCTGCTCTAGCCCACAAGGAGACTCATGGTGAAATGCAGCCTGTGGAGGTGAACCCACCGTAGCCCTTTCTTCATTGTTGGTTTATTTATTTATTTATTTGTTTGTTTATTATTCGAATTTATGACCACCCATCTCCACGACAGTGGACTCTGGGCGGTTTACAACATTAAGACATGGTTGTCTTTTCAAGGAGCTGTTCTCTAAGTCAACGCATCGGTTGCAGCTGGGGCTGGGGCAGATGTGGTCCCTTCGCCCCACACTTTATCACCAGCCGCCTCTGTCCTTCCATGAAATTAGTTTTGAAAGCAGGAGCTCCGCCCTGCATGTCCAGGTCAGCAATCACTTCCTCACCAGGCTGCCCAACATCTCCAGGAAGGAAGGCCACGAAGAGGCCCCCATTTATTTATGTGGCTATTGGGTTGATATTGACATAAGGAGGTGTGGAAATGCCACCATCTCAGCAAGGAAAATTTACTGTGCTCTCCCGCTTTTGCTAACCCCAAATTTTGAAAAAAGAAAATGACTGCAAAAGCTCTTAAGATTGGGAAACAAAGAAGTAGATCCAAAATATGGAAGTAAAATATGGAACTAAAAAATTGTGAGCTTCCCAATTCACAGCTTGTTCCTACTGTGAGTTAAAAATAAGACTTGCTTGACCAGAGTTTCGGTACCATGACTCGAGGATTAATTCCATCCAATTCATATGGAGGAACCTCTGAGTGAACATGAATTGGGCGAGACTTTCATCTTGCTGAAATTTTGCCTAAGCTCTCGCTGAAAATCCGTTGGTATGCTACCTTCTAGACCAGAGCTTTCCAAACTGTGTGTCGCGACACAAAAGTGTGTCGCCACACACAGTCTGGTGTGTCGCCACAGAACCCGGAAGCGCTGATCATCATCAGCGCTTCTGGGTTTTCCCGCGGCGACACACCAACCGCAGCGCGCAAAAACCCAAAAGCGGCAGCAGCGCTTCCGGGTTTTTGTGTGCTGCCGCAACGGCGGCACTTCCGGGTTTTCCCGCGGCGGCACACCAACGGCGGTTGGTGTGTCGCCGCGGGAAAACTTTGGAAAGCCCTGTTCTAGACGATAAACCCTATTTATACCTTGCTGCAATCAAATGAGTCTTAGGAGCTTCCGAAGTATACAGTACAATAATAGATGAAACATGTACAGTAAAAATACCAACATATATGACAAGACAAATGAAAATAAGTAAATAAATAAGTTGTAGGTATAGTGGTATGTGGGAATAACCTTGAGGGACGAGGGGAAGAGATGCTGCCTAGGGGATGATCAGATAAAAGAGGGAGGAGCCCACAGCAGCTTAATGGTCAGAGAAAGAAACTCAGAAAGGATCCACCCTAATTGATCTGGCTGTAAAAAGAGATGGCGGGAGATTTGTACTTTCTGACTTGCAAGATTCTGTTAACGTAAAAAGGTAAAGGTAAGGGTTTCCCCTGCACAGTCGTGTCCGACTCTAGGGGCCGGTGCTCATCTCCGTTTGTTAGCCGAAGAGCCAGCGCTGTCCGAAGACGCTTCCACCGTCATGTGGCCGGCATGACGCGCGGAACACTGTTACCATCCCACTGAAGTGGTACCTATTTATCTACTTGCATTTGCATGCTTTCGAATTGCTAGGTTGGCTCACTCCGCACGCAGGGCTAGGGATTCGAACCTCCGAACTTGAGATCTTCCGATCGACAAGTCTGGCATCTTACCCGCTGAACCACCACGCCCCTTACTCTGTTAACATAGCCTTCAGGCACATTCCCCTGGCGTACTAGCTCTGGAGCCCTGGCACCACCGGAAGTCCAGACAGGATCTCCACCTGGGAAGAGATGACCCATTCCTTGGAGATTCAGTCCCCTATAACAGCCTTCACATTGGGAAAAACAAAACAATGCAAAAAGCTCGAGCTACTACCTCTTTTGCTCATAATTGGCATGCATTTCCATTGCATTTATCAAATGTGCATTCATAAAACAAGGAAGTTCAGCGTTTCCCCTTGGTGCCTATTTTACTTCCCGCTCTGCTTTCATGGCTTTCCTTTTTACTGGAGTGACTTGGCTGATTTCCTTTTCTTGCCTTAAGAAAGGCCTTGTTGATTTGGGGCATTTTGCAAAAAGGGGGAGATCCCAAGATAAATCCTCCTTTGGATGGTAAAAAGACTTAGAAATAAACATCTCAAATAACCATGACCTAGCCACAGGTGCAAGGTCACACAGCCACCCTAGAAACATATTTAAGGATTCCCTTACTAACTTTGCTCAGACTGAAGAAGCTCCTTGGATAAGGAGCGAAACGTTTCCACTGAGAAAATAGAAATCCAGTTGACATGATTCAAGCTACAGACAATTCCACCTGGATGACTGAGAACCTTCATCGACATATCCCAAGATAAAGTTCCTAGGTGAGGGGTAAAGTCAAAGTAACATTTTCTGCTTTTATGAAAGCAAGATTTATGAAGAACCAATGCAACCCTGAAGGTCAGATTTGATGACAAGACGTGGTAAGTTGCTAACAGTCTAAGACCAGTTCTTCTACTAGTCTTATTCTCTTAATTCACCTGTTAGCCTAAGTGGGTGTGCTGTAGGGTGTCCGAATCACACAAAGCCCGTGGACACAGTTACAGCTCCGCTGTTGAGTAGGAAGGAGCAGAGACGGAGCATCCCTCTTTGCTCTCCAGAAGTTGAGTTTGTTAGGGCTGATTAGGTCTTCGGTGCAGGCTTCGTGATGTCCCTCTTGTCCGCTGTAATATTTCTGTAGTGTTGGCCAAGTTTTTGAGTATTGCAAGACGATTTGCAGTCCTTCCACTGTTTTGCAACTTAGGCACTGGGGTGGAAGCCCTCTGGCTGGGCTCAGATACTGATTTACACAGACTCCCCAGAAGTCTGGAAGACAGTCGGAGAGCCTGGAAAAGGATGTCCCATGTGCCAAGACTTCTCAGGAAAAGCTGCTCTGCCATCTTCTCATCGGGTTTCAAAGTGGCAGAGAGCAAAGGACGAGGAGCAGAACAGCAAGAGAGAAAAATAAGGAGTTCTCAAAGCAAGTCTTAAACCAGGGAGTCTCACAGCAACCCGGGCTCTTGGGTTCTGCCCTACTCACCCAAAGAAGGACTGTCCTCTGCTGCTCTTCAGCACCACCGTGGAGAGCAGCCATGTGCAGTATTGCAGCTCCGAGTTCAGGTGGGCTGGACCTCCGTTTCCAGCATGGCCTCCGGGAATTTTAGGAATGTATCCGGATGGAGAAAACTCGTCTTATCTTCCACTCACCTGGATCCCAGGAGGTTGTTGAGGACCCGAAAGAGTGGCTCAGAAGCTGTATTGGGCCGATGAGGACCATCAAATTCATCAAAATCATGTCCACGATGCTGGGGACAAAAATTAGTCTAATTTTTTTTTAGAGGAACTGTGCCTGTGACCAGGGTGAGACCAATTCTCACTCAGGACCCCTGATTCTTCCTCCTGCACTTTTATGTGCAAATAATGGGATCAATAGAAACAAAATCTGTGGATACAAAAAGTGCCAAACAGGTACAGTACGTAAACATTAAAGAGAGAGAAAGAGAGAAAACGAAAATCTAGTCCCTATAGATCATTCTCCTCATAAATGCATTTTCTATTATTTTATCTAGTGGCTTTCAGACATGTTGTGCCAAAGCTCCAGGAATTCCCGGCCAGCACAATTGAGAGCCCTCCAGGTCTTCGGTTTTCAAGAGAATTCCTATCGCATTCAAAGTTCAAAGCAAATTTCCAAATCAGCTTTATTGTCCAAGAGTGTCTCGACTTGCCTGAGTTCAGTCTGAATTTGATGGTCCTCATCTGCCCAATGCGGTTTCTGAGCCACTCGTTCAGGTCCTCAACAACCTCCTGGAATCTAGACGAGTGGAAGATAAAAGTCGGGTTTCATCCTGGAAACACAGTTATGTTAAACGGCAAAAGACTAGACCCAACTTGAGGGATGTTGTAAGTCAAAGAGACAAAAATATGGTGTTCCTCAGGACTACCTTTCTCCAGAACAGACCAAAGCCAACCCCAAGTCCAATCCAGATGTTTACCATGTTCTGTAGGACTGAAAGCCAATGACAGATCCCTCAAGATGGACATTCCCTCTCTCCAGTTCCTAACACAGGTCATCCACCAAGGGAATCCATTGATCTGAAGCTGTACTGAAATGGATCCAGAGAATCTGTATCATCCAGAAAACCTGAAGCTGAGAGCAACTGCACAGTGGGGCACCTGACTTAAGAACAGACATATAAATTTAAATAGTAAATAAATAAATAAACTGGAGAGATTGCATGAAGCTCTGTTGATGGTCTAGAACTATCTATTTTTGTATGCTCCTCACGGGTAGAACCATTAGGGTGGCGGTTAAAACTTTGATCCAGAGCAACCTCAGGGAAGCCAGCTCTCTCCCCTGAGACACAGGGCCCAAGTAGTTGGATATGGCAACAGATGCTCCTCGTTCTCAGGATCAGTGGCCCATAAAGGTTATTATTATAATTACTGTTCTCCCTCTGGTAACCATCATTGGCCAGTGGCAGTCGCTGTTCCATGATAAGAGATCAGATCCATCCCCTACCCGAATGTTTTTTTGACATGTCACAAAACCCTCGTGGCATGAATGTGTGCCTTTAACTTTGCCTATCTCCATACCTCCAGCTTTATTCACATCTTCTGTCTCAAGCTGTTAACACAGCAGTTGAGCAATGTTATTTGGGGGAAAAGCACCCTCATGCACAAAAACCACATCCTCCAGTTTTGTTCCTTTTCATCACCTTTTAAGTGCATTTCTCAAGGCTCCAGGAAATGGGAGGGGCCATGACACAAAACAGCAAATTGAACGTGGAAGGTGATCTGATACTTGGCAGTGTATTATCAGCATGTCCTAGGCAGAAGTCATTCTTAACCCAAAGAATGGGGTCAAAGATCACCCCCATCCACCTCTTCCCCTACTAGCCATATCAACCCCATTGTGCAGGGAGCAAATCTCAAGGTTTTCCCCCTGCGGAGAAAAGGCCTAAAAAGTGATTAGCTGATGTGGCCATTGTTTACTGCACTCCTGACCAGGGGAGCCAGGCTGGAGCCTGGGAAGGCGAACCTTCTCCTACAATGGGCCAGCATTGTATTTGGGGGTCTTCTGGATAGAGTCACGGCCACCTAGAAAGGAATTCTGGGAGAAAACTAACTCGGACTTTTTGGGACTCTAGAAAAACACTACCTATACTTTCATTTCATTTCTGCTCAAACTTAGAACTTTCTTCCATGTTTAAGAAAGACAATGCACAAATATTATTTCTGGCTGAATAATATGAGCGTAAGACTTAATTGTTCTAAAAATCACCAAGATCAAATATGCACAGAGTGTCCTAAAACCCAAATGTTAAATTGGGAATTGCAGGACCAGCCTTCCATACAAAGTCATTCCAAGAGTCCTGAGGCTGCTGCTGTGGCATTTGGAACCAGGGACTGGGGGACAGTACATGTGTCAGGGTTCGAGGAAGGGCTCCCCACCAGTTGTCAGGCACATTCCCCTGGCGTACTAGCTCTGGAGCCCTGGCACCACCGGACAATGCACAAATATTATTTCTGGCTGAATAATATGAGCGTAAGACTTAATTGTTCTAAAAATCACCAAGATCAAATATGCACAGAGTGTCCTAAAACCCAAATGTTAAAGTGTTTATTAGTTCATAATCTCTTTTTAATCATTGATCTTAGTATTGGTCCTCACGTGTTGAAATTCTCTCATCCCATCCCCATTTCTAGCAGGACTGTTTGGATATTACTTCATTGCTCCCGTTGCATTGTTTCTGTAGCTTTGATTTTTTTTTCTTACTATAGACACTGTGTTTTAATCTTTAAAAAAGCACTTCTAATTCTGTTGCCTTATGTGCCTGCAAGCCCAGAAAATACGTCACAGCAGAAACCCTGAATATCTAGCCTGATGGAACAGAAGAGAGGAAGAGAGAAAGGTCAGAAAGGGGCTGTTTAATCCCAACCAAGATGCAGCCAAATGCAACTGTTCCTATTCCAAATGTGTCATCTTCCAAAACTCCACCTATTTCCTGCAGTGCCAACACCCATGCCAAGCTGCGTTCCCAGAGGCACCGATGGCCATTCGCGGCTCTCCTCCCCCTGCCTTCCTGGGGAAACACCGCCGGGCCCTCTTGGAACGGACCGCGCGCCTCTTGAAGAGCCACAGCCAAGCCCATCAGCCATAAGTCGCAGGCACCTGCCTTGGCTGGGTCTCTGCAGAACATTTAGGGAAGTGGTGATGTGAGAAATGGAGCTGGAGACTATTGCATGATTAGCAAGGGGAGGTGATCGAAAAGATGGGGCAATGTGTGCAACGGAGCAGCGCCACTTCTCTTTTTTTCAGTTTAGGAGCACAACCCGGCAGAGATGTGATGGAAGCCGAGGGCGATGGAGGCTGGGCTGTTGCAGAACCACTTTTCATATTGATATCTGATACCCAAGGGTGCTTATTGATTGGCTTGTTAGATGGACACCTGCCTTTCCGTCAGGAGCTCAAGACAGAGGACCAGCACCCCCTTCTGCCATTGTCCTAGGGCAGGGCAGGCCAAGAGGGCGGAACTGGCCCAAAGTCACCCCGCAAGGCTGGCCTGCCCAGTCCTAGCCCAATGCCTTGACTGTGGCACCATGCTGGCACTCATTTCAGAAACATTAGCCTAATACTATAGTTGGCCAGAATGCTTTAAAAATGGCTTTCACCAGGAGTGTCCGCTGGGGGAGGGTGTCAAAAAAGCCAAGACTTTTTTAACCCTTCCGCCAGGTGCCCCTGGCCTCCAGCCCATCTCCATCCCAGCCCTGATCTCCAAGTGCAGGAGACACCAATGGATGTCTTGGAGGGTTGGATCCTTGGCCAGTATTGTTCCTGGCCATGTTCTCTGTGCTGCTGTTTCGGACCCTCGTTCTCTCGTTCAGCTGGAAGACCCCGGGGGCCCCAAGTTTCCCCACCCTGAGCCTGGGTTTTGCGTTCCCGCAACAGCTGCTGAGCAGGCAGCTCTCCCTGTCCCCATGGGTGGATCGGACAGCTGCCCAGGGACTCATATGGGAGTTACAAAAGAGGGAAACCCAAGACTTGCCTTCAAGAAGAAGAGATGTTTGAGGCAGATGGGATGGAATCTGTCTTTGCTTTTCTTTTTATATATATATAACTTTTATTGAAATTTTTATCAGCAATAATAAGAACTAATACAAAGAAAAGGAAAAGGAAAGGGAGGAATGAAAGAAAAAGCTAAAAGTGCAACAAGAAAAAAGGTAGAAGAAAGTAGAAAAAAGATAAAGATATAAAGAAAGATGCAAAGTAGTGGCTTCCGATCTTCAAAGCAGTTATAAGTACAATTATATTTTAACCTCTCTCCTTCAAGTTATATCATGTCTCTCTTCTTTCCATAATCTATCCTGTCTCATCAACAAAACCATAAATCACAAGTTCGTTTTTTTTCATTTTTACACAAAATGTCCATGAGGGGGAACCTCTCTTTGCTTCTCGACGGCTATGAATTCTGCTGTCTAGTGAACACAAATCATGGGGTTGCACCCTAAATGGCACCAGGGTGCCAGCAGGGTGTGGTCAAAAAGTCAAGATGGCAGACGCAACAGTGGGATCCAAGCTCTGCCTGTTTTTTTGTGTACCACACTATTGTATTGTGGCCACCATCTTTTTGATGATACCCCGGTATGATGCCCCGAGGTGGAGCTTCGACTTCCTTGGCCAATATCGTTCCTGGCCATGTCCTTGCAGCTTGTGGACTAACTGGAGATGCGCACCCAGCCCATGGTGGCTTATTGAATATTCGCACTTGAGCAAGCCATGGTTTCATGGGATGTATTTGCCAGGCCAACATGAGGCACGAAAGAAAATGCCCCACTCTGTGGCAGGAGAAGCCCAAAAGGATCAATTGAACAGCGACGTCTTTGGGAGAGGAAAGCAAATGGTTCAAAGTGGGGGCCCCTTTAGATGAAGTAAACCCGCAGAATTTTAAAGAAGGCTAATGGGCGAGGGAGAAACGCTTGACATCTTTAAGGGGCACTTGGGAATGTGGCAGGGCACTCGGTGGACCACTGAACTTTCTGACGCCAGATCAGGCCACTCGCGGTCAAACACGAAGATCTTTGAGGAACTTTATCAGAGAGAGTTCGTTGCCATTTTTGGGCCGGGCTGTCTGTTGACTTAACGTTTTTAGCTGTTTTTATGTTTTCTCTAGTTTTGTACGCCACCCAGGGTCCCCTGGAGTTGGCGACCAATAAATTTAAATAAATAAAGGAGATACTTGTTTTGGTTAGTTTTTATTGTAGCAGAGAAAACCGACTGCCCGTGTGTGGGCATACGCAGAAAGCTTTTTAAAAAGCCAGTTAAGCCTGCAGGCAGGCAGGAAGCCCCACTTGAGCTGAAAATAACATTTGCCCGGAGGTTGAGTTTACCAAAGCGAAGCTTAAAAGGATGACAAATCCTCCTATTCTGTTGTTCCGCAGAGCCCCCTTCAGTCAGTTCTTCCTTTAGAAAAGCAGCTGACGGTCCTGCCCAAGAGGGCCGGGATTTGTTTGCTCCTCAGCTCTGCACATCCTGGGAGGAGACCAATTGCTGACCCAGAGGAGTCTCGTGACAGCCCTGCCAGGCTCTGGCGCTCCCTGCTAAGTGGGGAGAAGCCCATTTCTCCGTGTGCAAAATCCATGGTTTCCCACTTGGCTACAGCATCACAAGACCTGACGTGCCAATATTTTACGACGCTGTTTAACATTTCTAGCTTTAAATAAAGTTATCTTGCTTGGTGGTACCTACCAAGCATGCACCAAAGCATGTTCTTTTCTAGGACCTCCAACCATTCCTAGCATAATACATTTTCCTAGGGAATTTGAACGCCTGGCATGACAAAATAAGGCATGATAGTTTCCAGTGATATTTCTGGCTTGGTGAGGTCTAAAACTTCCTTGTTTGTTATTTTTGCTGGTGGACAGACATATAGATAGATAGATGTGGTACAGTCCATAACTTTCAAGAGGACTTCATCTTGGAGTGGATTGATTTGGAAGAAGAAGAAGAAGTAGATGCCACCTTGAAGTTGGATCAAGGTATGGCCCACTTAAGGCAGCATTCAATGCCAACCAAGGGCAGGCCAGAAGCATCTCACTGTGGACAAGAGGGCATCTACTGATACTGGCCACCTGTTTGATCTTGGAAGGACATACATGTTTCCTAGGAGGACTTCTTTAGGTCCATTGCCAGCCATGGATGGACTCCGCCTTGGAGAGGGCGCTGCCACCCTGTCGCTTGCCAAGCGCTCGGACTGGGTGGTTTGCTGGGGGTCAGCGAGTGGAGGGACCTGGGAGGAGGAGGAGGATGAGAAAAAATTGCTTTAAAAAGCCATCTTCATGAAAAGGAAATTAAGTATAGAAACCCGCTTGGTTAAGAAACAGGAAGGAGCAGAATGTGCAATTATTTCACAAACAGAGGCAGCTTGGAGACTACAGGGCTTGAAAGCCCGGCAGAGGTTCTGAGCAGCGCCCAGCACTTCCTAGGGCAGTGTTTCTCAACCTTGGCAACTTGAAGATGTGTGGACTTTAACTCCCAGAATTCCCCAGCAATTCTCCCAGAATTCCCCAGCCAGCAATTCTGGGAGTTGAAGTCCACACCGCTTGAACTTGCCAAGGTTGAGAAACACTGTCCTAGGGGAACGGCCACGCTTTGGGGAGGAAGGGCCACCTTACTCCCAGACCCCTCCTGGCACCCACGGGCTCAGCGCGGGCGTCCGCCAACATTACGGGCAGCCCAGGCTTGGGGAGGGGAGCTCCGGACCCCACAAGCGTCCCACTCAGTTAGTCGAGCCCTAAACGCCGCTGAGCGGGGTGGAGGGGGGGGGCAAAGTCCTGCCGCGGGGAGAAGACCTCCGCGCAACTCCCGCTGCCCACCCCCAGCTCACTCCAGCGCCCGAGCAGCCAAGCGAGCGCAGCGCCCCGAGAGCCGCGGGGGCGGGGGGCGCTGGTCCCTCCCCCAGTGCCCGCCCCCGGCCTTGACGGGCGGCTGCTCGGCCAATCCCAGCCGGGCGGGCGGGCGGGCGGGGTAGGGCGGCGCTCGCTGGGCGGGGCGGGCGAGCGGTGCCAGCCGGAGCGGAGAGCGGCGGGAGCGCAGCAGCGGGCAAGCAGCCGGAGGGCGGAGCGGCCGAGCCGTAAGTAGCGCAGCGGCTGGGCGGGGGACTCTGGCGGCGGGCTGAGCGCGGCTGCGGATGCCCGGCCGGGCGAGCTTCGGGCAGGGCGGGCGGCCCCGGGACGGCGGCCGGGAGGGGAGCCCCTTTCGGTCTCGGCTCAGTGCGAGGGGTCTGAAAAGAGCGGGGCGCGGCTCATCGGGAGCCTCCAGTCCCAGGGGCAGTCTACCGTCGCCCGCCCCTCGCCAGGGCGCCTAGCTGGCCGGGGCTGCGCGTGGCAGGGACTCCCGGCGC
This sequence comes from Charina bottae, assembly GCA_023362775.1. Taxonomy (NCBI): domain Eukaryota; kingdom Metazoa; phylum Chordata; class Lepidosauria; order Squamata; family Charinaidae; genus Charina; species Charina bottae. Next base: position 21,633,209 of record JALMGJ010000018.1, on the reverse strand, counting down.
CGCTTCCATGCGGGTCCCCACCTGGGGGCTGCCGGCAGACGGGGCGGGGGGAACGGCGCTCAAGGGCTTCCCGGCGTTGCCGGCGGCCGCTGAGGAGCGAGGGCTCGGGGGGGCTGAGACCCAGAGGGGCGCGCCCGTGCCCCACCCCCCGGCACCTCTGCGGCGCCGCCTCGGCCGGGTCCAGCCGTAGGCAGACGCAGGCGCCGCCCCCACCAATCCCTCCGGGGCCCGCAGCGCGGTGGAAAACTCGGTGGGAGCGTCGGAAGTTTCCATCCGGGTTGCCCGTTGCTTGTGAAAGCGCGAAGTGGCCCCGGCGGTAGATGCTTGCGTGGGCTGGTGGGGAAATTGGTGCCATTCTTTCAGGGGCACATGGCCAGGCAGCCTTTTCACCCACTCAGCGGGGGGGCAGTGTGCACAGGGCTCCCCCTTTCAGGGATGCCTCCGCACGTGGCTCCCCCAGCCCCACCCTGGCTGACTGCCCGAGGACCCGCGTGATGGCACAGTCCTGCCCGTCCCAGGCTAAGGGGCTCGACGGAATCTTTGGGGCGCCTCCCTTTGCTTTACCGAGCCGAGGGGCCCGTCCTTAACGCAGGACGCGTGGTGCCCAGAACTGCGCTGCTCTGCTTCCGGCGCATCAGTCATCCAGAGGTGGCAAATGAAAACAGAATGGGTGTTCCTGCAAGTCTGGACCGTGACACACTGAGGTTTCCCTGCAGAAACTCGTCCCTGACACACCTTTCTAAGCGGAGCCTGCTCTCTGCTGCACCCCAACAACCTGGGCTCCGCGTGGCGGCCTCCCCTTTTTCAGACTCTGCCAGGGAGCAGCTGGCATCGAGTTCGGGACTGGGGCGAGCCTGGTTTCGCTCGAGCCTCTCCTGCGGCACCCCTCGAGCCAAAGCCTCGCCCCCAGAGAGCCATGCGTGCACCCAGAATTGCTTCCCTACCTCTTGCTGGGGGTCCCACCCAGCGTTCAAAACTCCCCCCCCCCCCCCCGCCTGAGACAGCTTCAGCAGCAACAAAGCTGCTCAAGGAAGCCGGAGCATCCCAAAGTCAGGAGCATGGGAAGCTCCCCCATGGCCTTCCGCAGCACTCGCTGGAGCTGGGGGGGGGGGGTGCGCCTCCTCTTGGGGGGAGGGTGGGCCAGTCTAGCTGGGGGGAAGATGTGGGTGGAAGGAGCCCTTCCTGGGCCTTGCCGGGGTTCCCTGCATGTGGCTCTGATGAATCCAAGGCCCTCCTTTCTAATGCAGGAAACCCTAATCCTGGTTTAAGGGTCGGGAGTGAACTCCTGCTGACTTTGGGGAGGGGAGGCGCCCCCCACTGTCGCCAGGGCATCTTCCTCAATGGGCTGATTCAGGCTGATCCCTCTGCCGCGGGACGGATCCCGCCCGAGGTTCCCCAGGTCAGGCCCTCCAAGAGACACTCTTGAGAAGAGCTTTATTCTCCTCCAGAGGAAGGGGGGCTGCTGGGGCAGCAAAGGGGGAGCACTGATGGGAAATTCGGGCAGCCCCGGGCACAACCAATGTGCCAAGGAGCAGGGGAAGGTGGCCCTGAGCCTTTGGGTCAAATGACTGCATGTCCACGCATGAGGTTTCTCCAGGACCTCCTTTCATTCACTTTATTTAGGGTTCCAATTTATATAACCACCCGTCTCATACTTACGACTCTGGGCGGCTTACAGACCATTTGTCTTTTCTCTTTCGGCTCCTTGCCTGCTTCAGATTTCCTGTCAAATGTCAAAACTGGCAGAGTTTCAGAGAGGTTGTAAGCTTAAACCTTAGAGCCTCAGCATCAAATGAGGGAGTTGTGAGCAAGCTCGCTCCCGGAAAACAGCTGCAGCTGAGCTGCATCCAGACCCAAAGGTGGAAGTCAGACATTCCCGAAGCAGAGAGGAAACTCGGGAAAATTCATGTGTGGTTTTACTCTCACCTCAGTACGTTTTCCTCCCTAAAAGTATTATTGATACCTCCTGAAGCGCTGGGTGACCCAAGCAAGCTACAGTTAATATATTGCAGGGTATAGCCCCAAACGCCACTTCCTGTTTTTATTCTTTTCTGCGGGTAGAAAAAGCTGTTCAGTGCAACAGGCACCTCTGAATTCACCTTCTTGAAGCAGCTTTATACTGAAGAACGAGAAGTGAGAAACGAAGCAGAGAACATTGTTTAAAGGGAGAACATTTTATAAAACAGCTGCAGGAGTCACAAGATCGATCCGTTCTGCCCACTTGGCTCCCTCCAGATGGGCAAGACCACAAGGGCGATCCCGCCCTGCTGGAGAGGGGGATAATGGGAGCTTAGCCTGACTCCCTGGGAGGCTGGGAAATGTGGTCTTGGGAGGAAAAGGGTAAAATCGTTTGAACAGGCACAGAGTTTGCTTTAGAAATCAAGAGGACTCTGGCAGCACCTTTGCAGACTAACCCAATTTTATTAAAAGGCAGAAGCTTTTGCAAACACTTCTGCCTTTTAATAAACTTGGTTAGTCTGCCCTGGTGCGGCCAGAGTCGTCCTGAACTTTGGCTCTCCTCTTACAGGCCTTGTTTTAGGAAAGAGTTGGGGAACAAAGTAAAGTTGCTCGGCGCTGTTGTTAGAAATTTTGAACGAAGTGAAAAGGGCATTCTGGCTTCAGGGAAACACTTGCTCAGAGAGGCATCCTGGGCACCGAGGGCCCTCTTGGGGAAGGCTGAGAATCTCTGGCACGTAAACAAGCTTTGGGTTGTGTTGGAGGCACTGACATTTATCTTCCAGTCTCGTACATAAACGGATTTTACCTGCAAGCGAGTTTGGGAGGGATCCTAATGGCAGAATTTGGGCATTACGGCTGAGCTACCCTGTCCTCCGTTTGATTTGGGGGTACGTCCAGCCATAGTGGTTGGCACCCCTTGGTTTATGGCTTAACGTTATGCATGAGCCTAGCCAACGGCGGCTGCTTCAGCAAACCCTGGTGTGGCTTGGTTGGTGAACCCAACCAAGTGTGTGAAACTTCAGAGAGAATCTTAGTTCTTGCAGGCAGATCTCTATCTCTGCAGCTGCCAAAGTCAAGATAAATTCTGGGCGAGCGTTGCGGCTGCATGGATTTGCATAACGGAATAATCTGACCTAGAGGAAAGTTTAATAACTTTTGCACATGATTATAAAAATGACAGTTAATTGTGGGGGGTGGGGACACATGATAGAGGTGTTTAAAATTACGCTGTAAATGTCGAATTGCAGCTGGGCTCCCATCGCATCTTCAGCCTTGGTCCCAAATACGTGACCCTGTTTGGGGACTTTCTGTTCCAGGGTTTCTCAACGCTGGCTGGGGAATTCTTGAAGTCCACACTTCTTAAAGTGGCCCAGGTTGAGAAACCCTGTTCTGTTCTTTGCTGCTGCCATCTTCTGACCGTAGGTAGTCATCTGGAGAAGCATCTTCCAGGAGATCTTCATGCCTTGAGCAACCCACCTCGTGTTTCTTTGCTCTTTTAAAAGGGCATTTCAGTCTCTCTGCCTCTTCAATTCAAGGCTCTTGATTCCTCTGCCATTACCTTCTGGCAATCTTTTCTTCTGCTGGAAATATATGTATTACTCATGAGCAAGGCTCTTAAATTCCGTGGGATTCACTTTCAGGTAAACTTGTGGCAGATTGCAGACGTTTCAGATACAAGCCATATTGCTTACTTTATGATGACTTTTTAAAAAGTGCATATTGCTGTCCATTATGGTATTTCTGTTTTTAGAAATGTGGTCGCAAAAAATGCTTATTTGCCAGAATTACTTCTGACTTGGTATGTAAAGCTGATTGACTTGAGTTGTTGGGATTTCTTGTGTGTTGTGCTTGGTGGAACATTGTCATAGCAAATATGCTTTACTCTTGTATAGTTCCTCATTCCTTGCTGATGTAAAGCAGATGTGGAATATCTGAGGATGTTAGAAATACAGTTGAGGCTGAACACTCAGTCTTATCTTTCTGGTGTTTTAAGAAGGTCTCTGGAAAATACACAGGGTGGCCCTTTTTCAGAGTGAGTTTATTCATCCACATTTATATCACCGCCCATCTCCCCCACAAGGAGGGACCCTGGGCTGTTGTCTTAGCTATCCTCAAACTCCCAAAGAATTAAGTATTCCTTGGTCAGCGGGATATATTTATGATTCAAAATGCAATCGTCGATGTGTCCACTCAGGAAATGTGAATGGCCACTTGGATAATGTCCTTACTAGGGCTAATCAAAATGGCACAACAACATGGACCTATTTGTGACTTCTCTTGGGAAGTGAGACATTACAAAAACCACGAGGTGGGGAAAAGGCAAGGAAAACCCCCTGAAGTAAGCCAAATATTTCAGCCAGGAGGTCTGCAGTCCAACAGCGGGCTCAAGATTGTGGGGATTGTGGTCTGAAAGCATTTATGCACATAGTATTTGGGAAAGAGGGAAGTGGGTGTTCCCCTCAGATGGGAAAGAGCGAAAGATGCTAGTCCCAACCTGTCTTTTGCCCATGGGCAAAGCTCGCTCAAGCTCCTGGCTTGACAGAACACACAATTAATTCAAACTGTCTCCTTTCACAGTTCTACAGAAATACTCACTCTTGGTTTGATTTCTTTTCCATTTTCCATCCATCCATCCCTTCGTTGGCAAAATCTGAATTTTCCTAGGTTTCTCTGAGTTCCAGAACAACCCCTCTGTCCACACTGCGTAGGGCATTAAGACAAGAAAAAACTTCCTTTCACCCTGCCTGTGGTTGTGATGGGAGGTGTAGTCCAGCTGATCTGGGGAGGGTGCCAGTTGCAGAAGACAATGAACAGGCAGACTTATGCTAGGTGCTACATTTGTCAGCGGGCCGCTACAAAGAAAACCATTTCCTTCACAAATGGCATAATCTCAAACGTGGTATCGCAACCCATTTTTCTTTTCCCTCCAGTGCAGACATTCTGCATTTCCTCTTACATCTGATATTCCACCTACTGGATACTAGGGCCTATCTACCTTGACTCTTGGAAGTCAGCAGTATATAAATAAATAGATAATAATCTGCATCTTTCCTTGCCTTAAACTGCAGTTGTGATGGAGCTAATGGCAGTGTGTAGAATGTGCGTTTGAAATACTTTTAACTGGTGATTCGATTGTACTGAATTTCCTTTGCTCAGGCTGAAGGATTCCTAACAAAGGCAATTCAAGTTCTTTCAACCTCCCTTCCTGTCCGCCTTGACAGGGCAAGTCTGCCAGAGCTAATGGCTGTAGCAGCTGGCAGGATATGAACATTTTAGTCAGCTGACCAGAGTAAAGGAACTGCTTGATGCAAACTATGGGAGAAAGTGTCATCAGATTATGCAAACACGATCAAGCTCTGTTTTATTGATGGGTATGTTTGCTTTTTAAAAATTTTGCTACTCCCTGATAGTGAACAGACTCTGAACCTTCTTTCTGAAATTGTAGGAGTTCTGCTCCGCAGCACTCGGTCGCTTGAATTGTTCAAAACTGCCACTAGTTTCAAAATTACAGGGTGGTTTTAGGCCAGGCATGGCCTTAGCGCAGCTGAATTTGGAAAGTTGTTATCACTCTGAACTGGCAACTTGGAGGTGTAATACAATGATATGGCCAAATTTTGCAAGAAAAAAGAGTTCCTGAGATTTTAGCTGCTTTTAATGTATATGTGCACATTGTTCTCCCTTGGTGCAATGCAAATTAAACGAAGGCCCTCTTTCTTTATTCATTTCAATGGAATGTTATTTGAAACCAAAGGCATTGCTTGGTGGATTTTATTTTCAAAGGCTTTGCAAAGCATCTGTCCAAACAGTCCCTCGCCTTAACAGCCTTGCGGGCCAATATTAGCAATGAACAGCCGTTGTCGAGACATATTCTTTGTGAGCCCTCAACTCTACGGGATAAGATAGATACCTTGAAGACTTGGTGGTGGATCGGAAGCTCTCCTTTTGCCCCACGCCCCTTGCAACAAGTGTTCACAGCGAAGCCAGTCTTTCTCCTCCCTACAACAAATGTTGCAAACAGCTGCTTGTGACACACTTGTGCGCAAAAGAGAACAGCCACATGGCTCCTGGCAGCATTACACTCTCTTGCAGTCCAGTGTCCTAACTCAAAATGTAACAATTTGAGAAACGCAGGTATCCAAAAAGGAAATGTTGTTTCTATATAGGACGCTTTTGCCCCAATCCAGCAAGCCACTAAATGCATATTTTCTATCCACAAAGTAGTAGTTTTTTCTCCGCATCCTTAAATCAAAGCTTTATTTTGCTAGTTTGTATTCATTCATTCATCCATTCCTTTCCTACCTCTCCTTTCTCCTCAGATAATCAAAACAAACCTGTTCCAGTCATATGCTTAAGATGAGAAATATCTAGAGACTGAAACTTGAAAGAGTGAGGTGTGCATTCTTGCTTTTTTAGAAAAAGAGCCAAGTTCCTAGATTTGACCACTCTCAAGAGAGACCAACTTCAAGTGCCCCAGAACAATCAGAAGGAGCAGTGGGCCTGCAACGCAGCTGCTCGGCCCAGGCAGATAATTTATCTGTTGACATCCGTTCTCAGTTTGCTGCATCAGGGCTGAATGACTTGTGCAGGGACAGCCTGGGGGGACGAATTTGTGTGGATCGGTAGCCCTTTGGGGTCTTTGGGAAAAGCTAACTCCCTAACTTAGGGGACCAGGCATTTCTCCCGTGTCAGCGCACTTGCAATCCTTGGCAGTTACCTTAAATGGCTTGGCCAGAGACGTATTTTGCTGTGATTCCAGACATGGCCTCCACCTTTGATCTGGCTTCCTGCTTGCATTCCTTTCTTGAAATGCATGAATGCTGAGCTCATTCAGGGAAGTGACTCCTCGGGCAGCTTAAAAGCTCCTCAAGAGGCCACTAGTGCTGGTGCTGAGTCCTCCTCAGGATGATGGCTCCTTCCTCCCCAGACAGGCTGAACTGTTCCCCATCGCCTTCAGTCAAAACACTGCCATGGGGGAAGATGAGTCTGACATACCTGAAAGCCAGTTTGGTCCAGTGGTTAAGGCAACGGGCTAGAAACCAGGAGTCTGTGAGTTCTAGTCCCGCCTTGGGCACAAAAGCCGGCTGGGTGACCTTGGGCCAGTCACTGTCTCTCAGCCCTGGGAAGGAGCCAATGGCAAACCAGGAGACTGTGAGTTCTAGTCCCGCCTTAGGCATGAAAGCCGGCTGGGTGACCTTGGGCCAGTCCCTCCCTCTCAGCCCTAGGAAGGAGCCAATGGCAAACCAGGAGAGTTCTAGTCCCGCCTTAGGCATGAAAGCCGGCTGGGTGACCTTGGGCCAGTCACTCTCTCTCAGCCCAACTCACCTCACAGGGTTGTTGTTGTGTGGAAATGAGGAGGAGGAAGGAGTATTAGGTATGTTCGCTACCTTGAGTTATTTATAAAAATAATAAAGGGATAGAAAATACATACATACATGCATACATACCTTGTAAAAAGGTAAAGGTTCCCCCACACATTTGTGCAGTCGTGTCCGACTCTAGGGGCCGGTGCTCATCTCCGTTTGTTAGCCGAAGAGCCAGCGTTGTCCAAAGACGCTTCCACGGTCATGTGGCCACATGACGCGTGCGGAATGCTGTTACCTACCCACCGAAGTGGTACCTATTAATCTACTTGCATTTGCATGCTTTCGAATTGCTAGGTTGGCAAGAGCTGGAGCTAGTGCGGGAGCTCACTCCGCATGCAGGGCTAGGGATTCGAACCTCCGAACTTGCGATCTTCCGGTCGACAAGCCTGGCATCAAGGAACATACCTTGTAGGCTTCCCTAAAAGCTGGATGCTTAACAAAATAAGCAGAAATAACATTTTATAGGAAAGCCAAATTAAAAGATTATTTTCCTAAGAACGAACTAGGGAGGGATTTACTGCTTTTTTTTGACACGGGTATGGAGCTGACTGTTGGCTGGTTTCAGTCTAATTGGATAGATCCAGGAGCGCATAGCAGCATGAATGAACAATGGGTGGTTTCTTTGGGTCATGAACAAATGGTATTTAATCCTCTTTCTATGGATCATGATGCTTTTCTTGACGAGGCGGTTATTTCCCTTCCCCGCCAGTATCCATATATGGAATCTGCAGATGCACCTGTCCGTTTTGGCCAGGTGATCCAAGAAGGGTTTCAAATATTGCTCCACCGCAGACCTGAAATGGAACTGTTGCCCTGTTGATTTGTTTTACATTGGAAGCCTTCCGCACACGTACGTGAACATAGATTCAGTCCGAAGAGGGTTCCTGTTTGCTCTGCTTTGAAAGGGGCATGTGTAAGACTGGCAATTTGGGGGTCGGCGGGTAGCTTAAAGATAACACCGAAAACAACCTGCCAGTTCAGAGCTGCCCCCGGTGGACTTTCTTCTTCTGGTGCTTCTAGAGATGTTATTGTATTTTAAAAACCCCAAAGCTATGAGGTCATTTTCCCTAAATATCAGAGAGGTGGATCTATAAATAAAGGTCGCCAGACTTTGGGGAACATAATGGTTATTTTGGCCTCACTGGAGTCTGAGGCACACCCAGATGGGGGTTTTGCAGAAAAAATAACATCCTTTCCTGTAAAAGAAGGAGCTGTTTACATCTCATTTCCATACCGGCAGAGGATTTGGAACAGGGAAGACTTTAAAGGCCCCAGAAGGACGCAACCATTTTTGGGCCAGGTAATCCACATTAAACACCAGCTGGTATTCACTCCATTCTAGGAGGATCGCAGCAGCCAACCAGATAGATAGATAGATAGATAGATAGATAGATAGATAGATAGATAGATAGATAGATAGATAGATAGATAGATAGATTGATGATAGATAGATGCAAAGAGATTCTCTTGTCAATGGGGGGTTTGGTGGTGGTGGAAGTCCTGGGGAATTAATCTTGCAAGCCAATAATGCTGAAAGCAAAATGTTGACTGGGTGGCTTCTGGTGGTAACACATTTTATGCTTTGTTTTGAAAAAGTCTGGAGCAATTCTCCCTGCTTGGGATGGGAAACGATTAGAGATCGTCCAGATTTTTTGAGGTTTATCCATTTTGGGAGAATTCTTGGAATTTCCTCTCTTTTAGTTTTTCTTCTGATGTTCTCTCTAGCCCAGGGATGTGCGGAGCATGTTCCATTAACCCTGTGGCTTGAAAAGCGACTGACCCGAAGGGTCCTTTTGCACAATTCCGTGGCAGAGAATTGAGAGATTTCAGACTGTCTCAGAATCAGCTCCTCTAAACGCCCTTGTTGAGATGGAGAGAATGCCATGAACCACTTGTGGGGATGGCGGTTTGGGAACTGGTGCGGAATTGTTTTGTTTATCCCTTGCTCTTGAAAGAAGTCATATTCTTTTTATGGAGGGTGCCATTGCTGTAGATAAAATTAAGAGTGTGCTACTAAGAAAGAAGCTTAGCTTTATTAGAAAAAGAAAAAGAAAACGCTGCATTTTGGCCTCCTTCCCAGAAATCCCAGATGAGGTGGAAATCTGGGCTGCTCCTCTTCAGTCTGTAGGTAAAGACTCTGAAGATCAAAGAATCACCTTTGCTGTGGTTACAGGCCTAGGAAGGGAGAAAGTGACGGTGGGATCCATCTACCTGAAGTCATTTGTTCTTCGTTTTGGAAAAGGGTTTTATTCTTTCATTTCATTTCGGCTCAGCCTGAAGTTGCCAAACTGACCAGGGCTCTGTTTTCTGGTGTCTGAATTCCAAAGGCTGCTGTTTTCTCAATTCTGTATTGAATTAGTCTAGAGCAGCGTCTCTCAACCTTGGCAACTTTAAGATGTGTGGACCAGCTCCCAGAATTCCCCAGCCAGCCAGCCAGCCAGCCAGCAAACAAACACACACACACACACACACACACACACACACACACACACACACCACAGAGTCCCTGATGTGCTGAAGTGATAAACCGCCTGCTCCTTCAGGACATTAACATGCTCTGGAAATGGTGGGGGACTTTTAGGCTGAGGGATAGAAAAGCCTCTGTGCCAAAATGCTCACATTGCTGAGTGAAATGCAAATATTCTCGGCCATATGCAAAGGAAGAAATAAAGGCAGCGCTGCTGAAAAAGGCCGGTCGTGCCCAGCGTGACGTGGTCTGCAAGCCAAACAGAGGAGGCTGCAACGTTAGGACGCCTGTGGGTTGTGTGTTTTAACTCTCTTATAAGGGAAATGGACAAGACTCCCCCTAGAGCAGCGTCTCTCAACCTTGGCAACTTGAAGACGTGTGGACTTCAGCTCCCAGAATTCCTGTCCAGGCCCCGCTGGGGCACAGCAGCCTCGGCATTAGCCGTGGAAGTGCCAAGGCCATGCCAGGGAGGAGATCCCTGTCTTCCTGTTAGTCCCCGGCAAGCCCTTTCCTTTGTGAGTGTGTCTGGTCCTCTCTTTAAACCGTCCACATCTGTGGCTGTTGCTGCACCTTGGGCAGTGACTTCGGCCGGTTAGCCAAGAGCCGTAGAACCGTTTCTCTTTTCTAAGAATGTGACTTTCTGCCATTAAGCTCAAGTGTGTGTCCTTTAAAGGAGGGTGAGGAACGTCAAGCCTCATGATGCCTGCCCCCGGAGCCTGTCTCTTTTTTCTCAGCCCAAAGCCTTTAGCCTTTTCTCCTAGGGCAGCTGTAGAGTCATAATTTTGGTTGTATCTTTCCTGCCTCTTTGGCACCCGTTTTTCCCCTTTTCTGTGCCGGAAAACTGCGTGTGATTCTTCCTTCTGCTTGCTTGCAGTGGCAGTAACTTAACATGCAGTAGCTGCTTGAGAAAAGTCCAGATGGATAAAACTTTGGGTCTGCATTCAAACCTCCAGTATAAAGGAGAAGCTGCCATGTTGCAAAAAGGGGGTATTTTCTCTGTTGGCATTGACAGCAATGCTGTGGCCCGCATCCTTTCCCTCGCCCGCCACCCAATCCTTTCTGATAAATTGGGCTTTCCCAGAACAGAATCTGGGACAGCATCCCTCTGCAGCAGCATTCCTCCGCTGTCGCCTTGCAGATGTGCTGGACCGCTGCTCCTGTCATTCCTGGCTTGGCTCTGCGGCTTTCTGCCTAGCAGGCATCTTTTTAAATTAGGGTTTTCAAGTAAATCGGGGATAACAACAGTCCTGCTTGTGTGACTCTCTTCTCTCCTGGCCAGAACTGGGGAGTTTTCTGGGACCTTTAACAAGCCAGATGCACTGCAAAGAACGTCTCCGCTGCCACCGTGCAGACGTGCTTTTCCTGATGCCGAGCCGTTCAGAATTGTAGGGCTGGAGGGAGGCATCATCTGAGCGCAGCGGAGACGCATGTCTTTCCCGGAGCCTCTAATAAGCTGCTCCGACCCTTTCATTTCCTGATGCTGCCAAACCGAACAAAGCGAGAGGCATGGTTTAAATTTAGCCTGAGTCACTGGCATTACTACTCTGCCTGAGAACGCCGGGCAAGGGTTGGGAGCAGCTACGGGAGATGAGAAACCGCTCTCGGCCCTGCCCATACCGGAGAAGGCTTGGCCTGCCTCTGCTTCGGTCCCGTGGATGGGAGAAGGCAACGCGGTTCTGTGCAGGAGGAGAGATGATCTGCCTGACCTCCCAGGGGTGGGGCGGGGCGGGGCTCCGACCCTGGGCGTCATTGCGCCCCTGCAGCATTGGGCTCCTTAGCCCCAACCGGGCCGTCCCGTCATTTGGAGGTGGGAATTGCATGACGTTCCATGTGGAAGCCCAACAGTAGGTTCAGAATGAAATGTGCATGCCTGCGCCAAAACAGGGGCAGGGTCCTGCCTGCCGTAGCAGCATGGCTCCACCCATTGACCCTGGCTGGCCTCCTCCCCACAAAGTCAAAGCCTCTTCCGAGCCCCCGAAGGCTGCTCATTTTAAAAATCTGATCACAGCCTGAGTGCCTGCAGGGTTGTGCCCGAAATTATTTGGGGGGTGTGCCCCTAGCAAAGACACACCTGCGGGCTGGTCATGCTTGGTCCCTGTGGAAAAAGCCCCCCCCCCCCCCGTGGCTCCCTGATGCTTAGGAAGAAATCCATTTATTTGGGTGGGGCGCTGGTGGTAGAACTGGGCACTTTTCAGCCTGGTAGATGCGTTATTTAAGGCTTCGTGCTTCCTTGGGTCTATCCCAGCTGGCTCAGCTGCTTCTTTTAGTCAACTCTGCCCTCTCCCCTCTAATTTTTTCTGGAAGCTAGCACCCTGCCTGCTGTCCAGGAGATGAGAGGCATCTTACAAATAACAGGTGGTGGGGACACCTCTTTTGCTCCATGCAGGGTTCAAATCTTAGGATTTGGAAGAGGATTCGGGACACCTTGGCCAAAATTTGCAGCATTTCCAACTAGGGCAAGAAATCCTCGCTGTTCTGGTCTCCCTGCAGGGCTGGAAAGGCAGAGAACAATAGGGCTGGCTGCACGGCCTCTGTTCCAGCCTGCAGCGGAGGGCTGCCCCCGCCTTTCTCTGCAGCTCTTGAGGGAATGGCGTGCAGGGAAGCAAACGGCCTTTTTCTCTGGCAGAGCGTGCCGAGACACGCTCCAGAAGGCGGCGTGGGAGTGTTAGGGAAACTTGTCCTCTCCTGGTTCTCCTGGTCCAGGGTGTGGCTCAGGAAGCGAAGCGAAAGTATGTCAAGCTGACGTCTTTTTAGGAACCCTGATGCCACTTCCTGTCCTGCCACTTTTGCCGGGCACTCCTTCTGCAGGTGCAGAGCTGGCTCGTCTGTCGTTCTCCGCCTCCCTCAAAGGCAGATGTTCCTCCACAGCTGCCTGCCTTCTCGTTTCCTTCCATCTCAATCTTCCAGGCTCTGCCTTTGCGGGATGCCTTCAGGGTGTGGAGCTGGGCAGCCGACCTTACTGGGCCACGCCAAAGCCGCTTGCTCTTGATCTTGGGATCTCAGAAACCTTGAGGGCTTAGCAAGGCCCTGCCAAGTTTCAATGAGGAATCATTTCCCCAAGGATGACCAGGTCTCCCCAGTTTTTCTGCCTCCATCGTGATCGAGAACGCTTATCCAATTTTAGTGGAACGCCTCTATTGCAGCGGCCCAGAATTCAAAACCGTGGATTATCTGTATATTTGGAAAGCTTTGGGCCACTGAGGATCAGCTTTTCTTTCACGGCCAAACCACGCTCTGCACAGATGTGGCTAAAGAAAGAGGGGGAAGTGGTAGTACTAATACTAGTAGCAGTACCAACAGTCGTGGTGGTATCTTCTGACATCAGCAGGATATGGGAGAAATGGACTGAATCCTCCCTATTTTTCTGATTCAGGATGCTGTCAACCTTGCAGCAAAGAACAGAATGGAGTGATCCTACACTCTTTTCCTGTTTTTCCCCCCAGTTTAAAGTCTAATAGTAATGGCTTGGGCATTATGACATCTACCCCGGTCAAAGGGTTAAGACATCCTGACTAGCAGCAAGGCCACCAGCCTTTAACCCGGAAGTCTTTTGAGCAATCCCCAAGACATGCTGGATGGTACCGAGTCCCATAGCACCTGAGTGATCTTCTGGAGTGTCTCCAGAACAGATAAATCAGCCTCGTTGTGGATTACTCATTTGCAAAGATCAGAAATGAGAGCGTTGTGGACCCGGCTGATCTTGCATCGGAGAGCAAACCTCCCATTTTAGTCAGTCAAGGGTTTAGCTGTTGCTCCTAGAGTTTGACAGAGGCAAAAAGCAACATGGTCCCTTATAAAAAGATGGGTGTACCCCGAGTTATTTCACCCTGCCCTGCGAGGAGCCAGACAACACTGACCTTGGCTAATCTTGGAAAAGCTAAGCGGGTCAGCCCTGATTAATACTTGAATGGAAGCCACCAGAAAGTCCCAGGACGGTAGGATAGACTGGGAAGTTGGGATACATCCCAGAAGAAGGCTGTGGTGGGCTGCCTTCATGCTGCTGTTCAAAGAACTGCCTGGAGTCCTTCGACTGGGTGGGGGAGACTGGCCTCTCCGGGCCACTGCATCGGGCATTTCTTGGTGAATTAGACTTCCATCTCCTGCCATTCAGGAAGAGGAATAGTGGAGTCAGCGAGGCGAGCGGCTGGGGTGGAATCTGTCTTTGGATTCTCTGGTGGTGGTGGGTGGCCATCAAAGTGCCTTTGGCTTGCCTGGAACACCTGTGAGTGGAGTCGCTGCTGTCACAAGGGAAGGGTCCCCTGGGGGTCTTTCAGCAGCAAGTGTCCTCCGGTAGCTTTCACCCGAGGGAGTTGCCCTGGCACCTTCAGGTGTGCAAGAGGAATGTGCCAGCTGATGCCAAACCCGTTCTTGGGGGCGTCATGTGGCCTGGGGGGACTCACTACCCCAAGGGTCCCCGACCAGACAGCGGTCTGCCACCTGGGTCTGCTGGTGCGGGGTTGGAGTAAATACAACCCCCAAAAGGGGGGGGGCAGAATGATCAGACCTCCTTGGCAGGGGGGGAGAGAGCGGGCAGCCCTTCTCCTGTGCCCAGGCTCAGCAGGGCCTGCTTGCCAAGACTTGCTCCCTAAGGGGGATTTCCATCTCGCAGGGGGGATATTATTATTCATTTTCCACTGATTTCTAGGCCTTCCCCCCGGCTTCATTGTATTGGTTTGTGGGGTTTCGTTGGCACCATTTTTTTCCACCCCAACAACTAAACTCAGAGAGAAGGAGAGGGGCTTTCCCCAAGCCCTCAGATTCAGAAATGTAAGAAAACCCAAACATCTTGAAGAATGTAAAGGATTGCTGAATAATCAAAATAGATTTTGAAAATGATTGCTCAGGAGATTGGCAGCACAAGGAGGTAAAAATAGGAACGCATTTTACAAACAGTCCTGGTTTGCCTTTTGAGACACCAGCTGAAGCCTTTAAACATGATTCTCCACAGCTATAATAAATAAAAAAGTGTTGGAGAACAGTTTAAAAAAACCGGGTGTCCTGAGAAGCCAAACAGAGGCTCAGGACAGGCATTCTGCAACCTGGAGAGGCTCCTGCTGAAAAGTCATCCCCGCCCTTGATGGGGCACTAGGAGATTTAGATTAGAGAGAGGTTGCTGATAGGCCTTTGCCCAGTCTGGCCCCTTGAGGGCTTTCAGTTCAGCCCTGGCACGTTGAGGGGAGCCCAGTGGGGGCCCTGAGCGCCCTGCGAGTGGCCTTTGGGGGCGGGAAGGGAGGCCGGAAATTCTTCCGGGCTGTAATCTGCGAAACGCTTGGCGCCCAGCCCTGGTCTTTCACACACACCTCTCTTCCTCCCCAGGCACCGTGGCAAGAGTCCACCTTTTGAAAGAGGAGCAGTTCGGTTTCTGGGTCATGGCTAGGAAGGAAGAGCGGGCGAAGGTGACTCGCTTTCCTGGCCGATGGAGGCCCTTAAGCGGGAAACCATTTTGGCCCTGAGCTGCTTCAGCAGCGTGAAGTCGCGGGTGCCTCCATCCACACACTGTTGAGTTGGCCGGACCGAGAGTCCTACTCCTGTCTGGGGCAGAAAAGAAAATGCCAAGGGGTGGGAAAGAAGCCCCTTCTGCATCTGAAGATGCGCCGAAATGGTGTGGGAGTGGGGAGATGCCTGCGCTTCCCAAAGAGCCCGCTTCTTGCCGTTGTAAATATCTGATGCATTCAGCAGCAGCAGCTTTCGGGGAAGCCAGCGCTGCTCTCGGCAGGCTAGATCTATGATTTGTCTGCGGCAGGCGAGGAGAGGGCGGTGGGTAGCGTGCGTATGTGTGTGTGTGCACGCAAGTGCTCAAGTTTTGCTGTGTAATGCATGATTCCAGACCAAGAGGGCCGTCAGGGACAGCCTCCTCTCCGCACACCCTCATTTGCTGGCAGGAAATGTTTTGACTTGCTTGCCTAGAATTACAGCTGTGAAGAATGCAGGGCTTCCAGATTTAACTTTCTGGGCGTGGGAGAGAGTCCCATCTCGCGCCTGGGCTGGGCAGAAGAAGAGCCTGCTCCCTCGGGGGTCCGACCGGGCGAGGTAAGGAGGGACCTTGTTGGCCAGTTGGGTCCGAGCCGGCTCAGTCCTGCTGCAGCGCAGGGAAAGGAAGGTGGGAGATTCAGCTGGTCCAGCTTCCTCCCCTCTTTGTGCTCAACTTTTCTTCTGCTCCCTCCACCCTCAACTCCACAGTCTCAGGTTTCCTGCCAGTCTGCTTGATGGAGGAGAGCATTGAATGGGAAAGAAAGCGGGGCCCTTATGTTTTCTTCTTCTTCTGGGTCGTTCAGCATAGCTCTTCCCTTCTGCTCTGTTTAGGGGGACCTGTTGGGGTTCACCGGGTCAAGGGCACCGGTTCTGATTTGCTTCCTTGTTGAAAGCCACGGGAAGGTTACCCGTTTGCTCACAACACCGGGGTTGGGTTGATGGGAATGAGAAGGTAGCACATCTGGAGAAGGTCTAGGACGGGGAGCGCAAGTCGCCTTGTTTGGTAAGAAGAAACATCTGGCCCACGCTTTCCTTTGGAGCAACCCAGCAGATAGAGCAGCTGCTTGGAGGCTGCCCCGCTGTAAATCCGGGGGGGATCAAAGAGATCCAGAGAGGCCCTGAACCTTGAAATGGGAATCCTGACCCAGAGGTGGCAGTAATGTTGCCATTTGCCTTACTTGCTAAGTCGATATTGTGCTGGCGCAACAGACGGTTCGCGTCTTGCAGGCGGAGGTGTGTCGTCGTTTTCCAGCAGGAGCTAAGTGTGTGGGTCATGAGGTAATGCCAAATGGAAAACAGCTTTTTGTGTCTCTCGTTCTGAAACTGCTAACATGATGCCCAACAAGTACAAGCATCCTTAGATTTGGGAACAAGGCGGGGGGAGGGGGGAGGAAGCCGAGGCTGGGCTCCTGAAAGCCTTCTCTGCTGGGGGTGAGCTTTGCAAGGGGCCCAGGCCCCCTCCCTTGATGTTCCCTCTAGAGCAGCAGAGAGCTCCTGCTTGGAAAGGTAGGTTTGGTAGCAGGATACCTCGAAGGTCGCTTGGTAGGCGACTGAGCCCAGGTCGCTTATATCCCTGCTTAGCACGTTTCCTTTTCCTCCATCTCAAGACCACCAGCAATGGTCTTGGTCACCACCACTTGGTCAGCAATGGTCACCACCACTCACTTCTTCCTGCAAACGGACTTACCCCTCCAGTACCGTTTTCTTCCAAACCGACTCCTGAACAGTCCTTCAGGTTCAAAAGATGCTGATGTCAAGCACAGCTGGCCTTTTCCTTGTGAACAAGTCCATAAACGTTGCTGGCCTGCAATAATCCCATGCGAGTTATGTTGCCTTGGTTAGTCAGTCGTGTTGTAGAACAAGAACCAGCAGCTTTAGTTAATGCCTCTCCACTTGGTCACCGGAGTTCTTTGCTAAACACCCGTGGCAGGGAGGCCACCAGCTTTGACTGTGGGACCTTCTCTGGCCCGTGGGACCTTCTCTGGCCCCTGCAGGCCCTCGGCCTCGCTTGCCGTGCTGTCCCTCCAGCTCCCGGCTTTGAACTCCCCTCCTTGAAAAGTTGCGATGAGGATCTGGAGGGGCTGCAGAATCCAAGTAGTCTAGAAAGTATGGTTGATTATTGCAGGCCAGCCCAGAAAACCCACAAAAACCATATGGTTGGTTTACTTTAGATAGCTTTCTTTAAAAATGGTTGCATAATAGTTGATTTTGCTTGATTCACTTTACAAGGAATTTGTTCATCCCCCTTATGGCCTGAAAAACCATTTTTAAAATGTCTTTCAGTGAAAGAAGTAAATAGAGCTGATGTGATCACATACTTTTCGGCATGGACTACAGAAGACCCTTTTCATGGTGCCTTGCCAGAGCCCTAGACTTTATTGTGAGAAGGAGGTGGAATGTTTCCAACTGGTTAGTGATGGCCAAGGACAGGGTGGATTTCAAACCTCTGTTTCAGTGTTTCCCAACCTCAGCAACTTGAAGATGGGTGGACTCACCATGCTGGCTGGGGAATTCTGGGAGTTGAAGTCCACCCATCTTAAGGTTGTTAAGGTTGGGAAACACTGCTCTACTTTATCTGTGCCTGCATCAGACTGAGATGATGGGATGTAGAGGCAATAAGATGAACAGTGGAAAACCACATTGTTTGGAATGCTTCAGAACAGACCAGATTAGACATTTCATCCTTGACATTCTAGCTTTTTACAGGCAGGGAGGGAAGATCTCTTCCCTGCATTCCAAAGTGGCACCAATGCAAATAAATAAAGAAATTAGGTCTATTTTTGAAGCATAGCTTTGATTTAGCAAGCATGCAGTTGTGGGAAGGTTGCTGGATGGTGGGAGAATGTTTCCTTTTCTTCTGAGGAATGTCTTATCGAGCACATTGGGAATTCTCCCCCCCCTCCTTCCCTTCCCCTTCAGAATGTGCTTTTTATAATCAGCAATATTTGGGCCGTCTCGTGATTGTGGCGAAAGGGCTGCTTCTGCCTGACTTCGGGGGAGCCGAATGACCTTGCTGGGGGAAATGTTTTCCAAGAGCATTTTTCTCCTTGGGAGGAGGCACTAAATAAATAAAATATTTAATATTTAAAGAACCCCCAAAGGGGGGGGGTGTATAAAAGCCATTGGCTACTTCTGCAGGTAGGAATGTGGAAAAATTAAACTTTCCTAGGGTGAAGGTGCTTCAGGAAACAAAGGCTTGTGAGAACTCTTTGCAATCCTGGTTCTCCTGCATCATTTGCGTTGCGTTATCTGTTTTTGTTGCTGCGGCTGCGGCAGTGACTAAACCGGACCTGGGTAAATTACCAAAATTGGGTAAAAGTGTTTTTTCTTTGGGCAACGGCACACGAACCCATTACCCAATCCCAACAGGGACATTTAAATTGACTTAAAGTGTTTTACCTACGTTGGGTAAAAGGGACTTTCTGATCAGCAGTTTTGGGCAATGAAGGGAAAAGTTTGGGCAGCACCGAGTTAAACAGTTGGAAGAAGATTTGGTTGCTGGACTTGCAACATGGATTACCTGGAGGGGGAGCGAGCAAACTCCTCCCTAGGGGGGTGGGCTATGGAGCATGTGGGTTGTCGTAAAATGAAGGGATAACTTCTTTCTTAGATGCCTTTGGAAAAACACAGCATTTTTTTTTAAAAAAGAGCTTTTTGTCATGCTAGCAAAGGTGGACCTTCCATGTGCAAAGCAAATCTACTTCTCATTTCCAGATGTGAGAACTTGCCCTAAAGCATGCTGATAGCAAGACATACCCCCAGGTGTCCCTTGCTGGCTGCGGAATTCTGGGAGTTGAAGTCCACACATCTTAAGGTTGAGAAACACTGCTCTAATGCATTTCTCTCTTCCTGCCCCGCAAATCTCCAAGCTGAAGGAGAAGATTGGAACACTAGTAGTCATCGTTTCTAGAGGACTTTTGTATTTGGCCATGCATGTACAGTATGTGTCCCCCTCCCCCTCCAAATCCACTTTGAAAGGATTGGCGGTCTCTGTGACCAAAGCCTTGGCATGGGAAAACTGATCATGCTCAGCCGTCATTGAGAGTGAAGGGCCCACCACCTACTTCACAAAATTTTGTTTCGTCACTGCGCTGTGTTTGTTCCGGTCCGTGGGAATCGGTGCACCTAGAGAAATCAATTCAAATTCCTCCTAGAGTTCTCTTTAGCAAGACATATCGAAATGGTAGGAGTTGTGATGCAAGGATTCCATTTTCCGTTTTCAATGGAGCCCCGATACATCTCTGTGTGTGTTCGGGTGGAGTCTCTCTGAGGCTTTTTCTCACAGCCTCGTGGTGCCCCGGAGGGGAGGCGTTGCTCTTCGCTGATAACGGGGAAGTGTGTGGCTGGTTTCCATAACTGTTGCTTGGATATTTATCAGTCTGGGAACCAACACTTATATATGGGTGGCCCTCCGTCTGGGTGATGCAATAGTGGGTTCCTGTCTTGGGCAGGGAGTTGGACTAGATCAATGTTTCTCAACCTTGGCAACTTGAAGATGTGTGGACTTCAGCGTGCTGGCTGGGGAATTCTGGGAGTTGAAGTCCACACATCTTCAAGTTGCCAAGGTTGAGAAACACTGTACTAGATGCTCTCCAAGGTCCCTTCCAACTTCTCCTGTTTAGAGACCTTCTCTAACGAGAGACGTTTCAATACCCTTTAAGCTGACGTTATTCAGAAGCCCAGGAATGTTAAAGCTGTTACGTGACAATAAAAAGTCATTGCTCCCCCCTCATAACGTTCCAAACCCTGAGTCTGGAAAACTTCCCAAAGAAGAGCCTAGGATGGGCAGTCTCCAGCACAGAGCGTTCCAAACTTTTCATGTTGGTGACACACTTTTTAGACATGCATCATTTCGCGACACACTCTTACAGCAGGGCATCATTTCACGATACACACTTACAGCAGGGCACAAGGCAGGCACTAGGACCTGCATGGAACCACAGCAGGTTTGGAGGCAGCAGGGCACAAGGCAGGCACTAGGACCTGCGCGGAATCCTGGCAGGGCTGGGAGGCAGCAGCAACACACCCAGACACTGCAGCCGACACACTAACGTGTCCCGACACACAGTTTGGAAAGCTCTGCTCCAGCACCTGTCCTTTGAATACTCGTACTTTGAATACAGTTATTTTTGGTGGGGGGAGAGGAGAATTCCTCTTAAGGTCCAATATTATTTAAATCAAACAATCACCGAAAGTCCTTCTACTGAGAACGTCAAAAACATGGAGCAGCTCTCTTGTCTTGGCATTAAGGCCCCTCCCCTTTCTCCTCCTGCCAGTGCCAATGGTGTGGACCCCCTCCTTGGCTTTGGGAAGACCCGGGTCTCCATTCAAGGCCAGCCCCGCTTAGACCTCCCACCCATTCTGCCCCTTGCCATCACTTCCCTGTCTGAAATGGAGTAATGCAGGTCACCCTAACTTCAGCAGAGCCAAAGGAAGTAGCACAGGAAAAGAATTGGGGGTGGAAAATTAAAAGATGCAGAAGAAACGCTGGTCCTCTCACAAGGATGCACTTGCATGTGACTTCACTCGTGTGCAAAACTGAGCTCCCCGCCAGGGCTCCACGGCCAGTTATGAGAACAGAGAGCAACCTCTGCCAAGTTCTTTCATGTGATGCACACCAAGTAAGCCAACTTAGTTTCCCCTGCTCAGTGCCCTCCAGAAGTCTAGGACTGCAACTCCCATCACCCCCAGCCGGCCAAAACCCAAACATTAAAAATCACAGCCATTCGTGTTGACTCTGTCTTGGCTCCTGTCCTGCCCATTCTGGTGTGGCTGTGGGTGGGTCCATCCTGAGTCAGGCTGAGGTCACCGGGCTGGCTACTCCCTCCAGATTGTCCTCATTGTTGGGCGTTCCCTGACCTTGTGGTTTACTCCTACTACTAAAAGCAACACTTAACTAATTAGTGAATGCATTTTTGTAAGTGGTAAATCCTATTCCGTTTTCCCGCGTGGGCTAACCTGATGGGGTGCATTTTAAAGCTGGATAATTCCACTTAGCACATGGGCCATGGAGTGTTGTGCAATGGTCTCGCACTGGCCATAAACAGGGACAAACGCATAGAAAGAATTTTCTGTAGCTTGAATCATGTCAACTGGATTTCTATTTTCTCAGTGGAAACGTTTCGCTCCTTATCCAAGGAGCTTCTTCAGTCTGAGCAATTCATAGACATATAGAAAGAATTTAGCAAACAAGGAAACGGCTCATCCCTTCGGGCTTCAGCTGCTGCTGCAGAAAAGTAGGAGATGGTTCATCCACAGACATTGCCTGCCTCCCACCCCCATCACGGCTTGTTTACTGATAGGAAGATCTGCTTATGCAGAGGAAATCTCCCTACTCCACATAAAAACAAAATTGCTCCAGTTCAGAGGTGAATCAATCTTTCTACCCAAGAAAGGGAGAGAATTACCCTTTGCTTTAGAGTCACAAAGGAAACGGGTGCCGTTTTGCCTTCCTTGAGAAGGTGAATTGTCTTTGGATCACCTATCTGTTCCTTGACCTCAGCTTTCCAAAAATATTTGTCTATGGTTTGGTGGTTCTAAACTTCTGGTGGCCCTTTTTCATGTCCTTCACTAAAGGCCAGGAGACATGATGAACTGGTGGGTCCTCTCCTGAAAACCTCACAGCAACATATTCCTGTTGGCTTCGGTTCTTCTTTTATGCATTCCTCTTCGATGGGTGACCCCCACGGTTACAGAATAGATCAGTAAGAAGGGCTTTGAAGATTCCTGTTTCTAATCTCTGTCTCTTGCTTGGATGATAGACTGGCTGGTCAAAGGAGGGAGTTCTCGTCTAATGAATCTGGGGCCATTTTCCTTCATTTCTGAATGCAACTATGAATTGGAAGTTCCCAGCCACCGAGGGGGCCTTCCCTCTCCTGTGCATCATGCAGAGTTTCGGTTTGGGGACAGGACTGAAGAAGGGCAGCACCTTGGCTCCCGAAATATGCGGAAGAACAATTCCCAGCATAATGGCGGAGTCGTGATTCTCTGGGTTGCAAATCTTTGCATTGCACTGGATAGTTTGCAACTGGAAAATGTGCAATATGGGGGGGGGGGGGGGCGGCAACTGCACTGCAAACAGGGAGGGGAGGTTCCCTGTTACTCTTCCAACAAAACCGGTTGGCAGGCAGCACGGTTGAACTTGTCGGTCACGGCCGTTTTTCTAGCACGCTTTTCCCAGGCCAGAAAAGTCCACTGACGTCCCTTCCTGTATTGACTTTTGATCCTGCTGTTTGTGATTCGAGTTTTATCCAGGTTTTTGCCAGGCTGCTCAGACAGGTGGGCTGGGCCTGGACCCAGCAGGAATTGCCCCCTTTGCCAAGGGGGTAGCTAACTTTAATCCTGGGTGGTTACTCCTTCCAGGTTAAGGCTTCCTAAAGGCCACCCTGCCAAAACCTTGAAACTCCCTGTCTGGCCTGGGGGTCAGTTTCAGTCCCGGGTCCAGCCCCCTCCCGGCTCTGTTGCGAGGGTGGGGTGGAAATGTGAAGAACAAACACCCTGCAGCCCAGAGTGTTTGCTAGGACCTTGGGAGTGCAATTTACAGGGTTTGTTTATTTGCTCAAGACCTTCACATCCCCGGGTGACAGAAAGCCAGGACTCATAAACCAGTTTGAAAAGAGGACCGAATTAGGAGTGGATCTTTTCAGCCAATGCGAAGTAGCTGAAATGGCTATTCTTTTACTGCTGCTGCAGTTTTAAAAATACAAAGTGCCCTTGCGGTGAACAGATCCCAGAAAGCATCAGTAAATTTCAGGGTTTACTATAGCAGAAAATCAGGAGTCGGTAGTGTCTTCTTTGATTAACTAAAAAAAAAAAAAGGGCAGAAGGTTTTGTGAGCTGTGGCTCTCCATCTACAGGGTTTACTGTACTGTAATGTAGAATTCTTCCTAAAAACTCAAGAGTTAGTGAGAATTTCTCTGTGCCGGATGGGAGGTGTGACTCTTTAGCAATGTAGTAACATAACTCTGGTAAAATTAAACAGCCAAACTTCTTGTCTGTTGTGTTACCTCTGTATATTAATAAATCTTATTGGTTATGGCAGTGTTTCTCAACCTTAGCAACTTTAAGATGTGTGGACTTCAACTCCCAGAATTCCCCAGACAGCCATGGCTGTCTGGGGAATCTGGGAGTTGAAGTTCTCACATCTTAAAGTTGCTAAGATTGAGAAATGCTGGGTTATGGGTTTGTGCGCCTAATTTACAGGTAGTCCTTGACTTACAACCACCATTGGGACTGGAACTTCCGTTGCTAAGCAAGGTGGTTGTTAAGTGAGTCATGCTCAATTTTACGACCTTTTTGCCACGGTCATTAAGTGAATCACCGTGGTCAATAAGCAAATCACCACAGTCATTAAGCAAATCTGGCTTCCCCCATTGACTTTGCTTGTTGGAAGCCAGCTGGGAAGGTTGCAAATGGTGATCACAGGACCCCAGAATGCTGCAACTGTCGTAAGTGTGAGCCGATTGTCAAGCGCCTGAATTTTGATCATGTGACCACAGGGACACTGTGACAGTCATAAGTGTGAGGACCGGTTGTAAGTCACTTTTCCCAACGCCGTCGAACTTCAAACGGTCACTAAACGAGTGCTCGTAATTCGAGGACTACCTGTATTGATCGATCTCTCTCTTCTCTCCCTCCCCCTGCCCCCTTTTTTAGGTGTTGTTTTAATGCACAAAAATGGCCAGTGTTACACAGATATCCAAAGATGAGCTGGAGGAACTCAGGGAAGCTTTTGCCAAAGTTGGTAAGTGGTTCTGTGCTTTCCAGCACCACGAATTATGCATTTAGGTTGGACCGATTCCCTAGAACATCGGTTTTTGCAATCATTAACATTTTCTAATGCCTTTCTTGCTTTTCACCAGCTACATTTATTTAAGCTCTGATTTGGGTAAAAAAGTCATAATGCTCACCGCCTTTGATTTCAGTATTTTGGGTGTGTTTGATAGACACCCTTCACTCACAAAAACTCTGCTCTTCATGAGGGGTTAGCCCATTCCTTTTGTAAGGCCATGTTGAGGGGGAAAGAATCATGATGGATCCTGCCTACAATTTCTCTCGCATCCTCTGCGCGAACAGCTAGGCCATTGCTCTTATTTTGGCAGCTAAAGAGTAGATAATGTACTCCTCACACTTCCTGTCCCAAAATAGCCTTTATAAAAATGACTGCTACATTTCCTTGCTGTGCAAAAAGGTACCTCTTTTCTCTCTGGGTTCATTCTGAAATTAGTCACAGAAACCCGAATGCATCCGCCTTGCAAATAATTCTGCAGAACGTAACCAGCTCCAGGGCATTTTTAGTTGCCAGGCCCTGCCGAGCCTCTGCTACTCATAGGTGCTGTGATGAGAAATAACATCCAAAAAGCCACCGCCAATTTTTAACTGGCTGCACAGTGACTGGCTGTTCGCAAGGCTCTTGGAAAGCACGCCAGCTCGAATCGTCTCTCTCGTGGTGCCAACTTGCAGAAGAGGGAGGCTGCCTGACTCGGGTCTGCTGCCGGGTTGAAACAGAGGGAATCTTGTCCTGAAATGCATGTGATGTTGGGTCCGTTTTTCCCAAAGGCCGAGGAGAGAACCTCATGCTTGCCAGGGCTAGAATCATCCCTGTTTTGGGGGCCCAGTTCAGTTCCGACCCGTAGGAACAGTTAGAACCTCTGGCGTGATGCCTGTGGCTTTTGGGAAACCAGGTGTTGCAGCTTTGCAGTGCCCCCTCGTGGGTGTGCTGGGCCCAGAGCGGAAAAGGCAAAACCCAACCCCTACCTGTGAGGAGGGTGCAAGGACAAAAGAGAAGCTGGCTGCAGTCTGGTCAGCAGGGAACTGAGGTTGTAACGGATCCACCATCGGCATTTGTTGGGTGGTCTTATCTCAACCTGCTTCGCTGGCAGGGGGTTTCCTGTGGTATGTGAACCCAGCCCTGAGGATTGCACACCACGGTTTATGGCCATTTTCAGCTGCACTCCAGATGTGTGAATTCTCCACAGTGGCCACGTTGGCTGGGGAAGGAGACTGTGTGGGTTTGGGAAGGCTAGTGTACGGCTTAGTAGCAGCTGATGTATTGTCGTTGATGTGTTATTGTCTGTCTAGACCAGTGTTTCTCAACCTCAGCAACTTTAAGATGCGTAGACTTCAACTCCCAGAATTCCCCAGACAGCATGGCCATTGACGAAAATTCTGGAAGTTGAAGTCCACGCATCTTAAACTTGCTGAGGTTGAGAAACACTGGACTAGGGCCCCTGTTTTTGTTTGTTTGTTTGTTTGTTTATTTATTTATTTATTTATTTATTTATTTATTTATTTATTTATTATTTAAATTTATATGACCGCCCATCTCCCCCAACTGTTTTGTTTGTTTTATGTTGTCTGTAAGAGTATTTTAGTCTGGGCTGCCCATTTCGTCTGATATTTTATCTGTTTTTATGGATTTTCCCATTTTGTATACCGCCCAGAGTCCATTGGAGTTGGCTAATAAATTCAAATAAATAAATAAGAATAAATAAACTGGATCTGGTACTCACAGTTGACCGGGAAGTGGCCAAAGGCCTCAAATGACTTTGGATGGTGGGCTTGTGGGACGGAGCCGAAGGCTGGACGGGGGGGCTTTAGATCAGACCCCTGTATTGCTCCTGTTCTCATTTTACCATCTCCTCTTTTTCTTTCACCTGAAAGATCTCAACAGCAATGGATTTATCTGTGATTATGAGCTGCACGAACTCTTCAAGGAAGCCAACCTTCCCCTCCCGGGATACAAAGTCAGGGAGATCATTCAGAAACTCATGATTGATGGGGACAAGAACAAAGATGGAAAGATCAGCTTCGAAGAGTTCGTTTATGTAAGGCTGAAACCATTCTGATGTTAGTCCTCTGCACCCGTCCCTCTGATCCCCAAAACCGTGAGCAGTGGCTTTTCCCGTGAGGCCATCCAGCTTTCGTTTCCTCAGCCCTTAATCCGTGTGTTTATTCACCCTATTATTATCCTACCCAATTACAGCAATTTTCTGGGTAGAGCACAAAACAGTTAAAATGTATAAAGCAATAAAACCATCTTGAAAGCAGCAGAGCAGGCAAAAGAGAGCCAGCAGTTGGGGGGTCCTCAGAATTAACGTTATGCTGGGTTAATGCAGATCTTCCCTTTTAGAAGCTTCACCTATGGGCTGCTGTTTCTAAAAACACGCTGCAGCTGCTCCCGAGACCGAAGGGACTCTCGGAAGAGTCTTCAGGGTTGGCGTGGGACTCTTCTGCTGCCCGGTTCCCCCCTCACTTCACTCCCAGAAATTCTTCTGGGTTGTATCCCAAGATTAGACTAGATCCTAGCTAGCTAGACTTTGGCGTCTGTGAAGCAACACAAAAGCTTCTTGGGGTTTGGCCCAACCCTCCACATCAGGGCTTTCCAAAGTTTTTCCCGCGAATTTTCCCGCGGGTTTTCCCGCGGCGACACACCAACCGCTGTTGGTGTGTCGCCGTGGGAAAACCCGGAAGTGCCGTCCTTGCGGCAGCGCGCAAAAACCCGGAAGCGCTGCTGCTGCTTTCGGGTTTTGCGCGCTGCAGTTGGTGTGTCGCCACGGGAAAACCCAGAAGCGCTGATGATGATCAGCGCTTCCGGGTTGTGTGGCGACACATCAGACTGTGTGTGGCGACACACTTTTGTGTCGCGACACACAGTTTGGAAAGCTCTGCTCCACCCCCTCGTGCCCTCCAGATGCCTCCACCAGTCCCTCAGGGCCTTGAGGTAACGGTGCGCATTTACGCTTGCAGATCTTCCAGGAAGTGAAAAGCAGCGACATTGCTAAGACCTTCAGAAAAGCCATCAACCGGAAGGAGGGCATCTGTGCCATCGGAGGCACCTCGGAGCTCTCCAGCGAAGGCACCCAACATTCCTACTCAGGTACTGCCTCGGAGGTTCATCTCCCCTCACCGCCTCGGCAAGGAGCGTTACTGGACGAGGCCTGTTTCTGCAGTGTAACGTCTGCCCTGAATTTTTCACAGCCACCCTAATACTTTTCTGTAGACCACACCACGCAGATACCTTTTGTTGCCAAAGTCCCAACGGTTAAACCTCTTCCAGTTTGTTTTTCTTGTCCACCTTCCTTGACAGACCTTATATCCATTATTAGGATATTAATGATTCTTGAGTGACCTAAAGCAGGGAGAAAGTCTGTCTCAGGATTTTTCTAACAATTAAGGCAGCATCGACCGAGGCTTCCACGTGGGGGGAGGGGGCAGAAAAGGGCAAGATGGTGGACATGGCATTGCAACGCAGACCCCACCCCTTCAACACCAGCGCCCTTACAACCGGGGGGGACTTGCATTGTGTGTCATGTCCACTATCTTGCCTTTGGGACCCGTTGTCCCCCCCACCTGCCCCCCGGGTGCCACTGGGCGTTGAGCTGCAGCGTGGTGGGATTTTCACTGGTGTCCCTTGAGTGTTAATCTCGGAGCCTCTCTCTCCTTCAGAGGAAGAGAAATACGCCTTTGTGAACTGGGTCAACAAAGCTTTGGAAAACGACCTGGACTGCAAGCACGTCATCCCTATGAATCCGAACACGGATGACCTCTTTAAAGCCGTTGGGGACGGGATTGTGTTGTGGTAAGGCTCCTGCCCTGCGGTGATACACACGGCGGGAGGTGCGCAGGGGAAGCACTCATGAATCAGCTGACGCTGGAGAGGGAGGCGGTTTCCTGAGCCATTGATTTCAGGGCAGGTGTTCATTTTCCTTCTTGCCTCCCTTCAGCAAAATGATCAACCTCTCTGTTCCTGACACAATCGATGAACGAGCCATCAACAAGAAGAAGCTCACCCCATTCATAATTCAGGTGGGGATCCATTGTATTCCAGGTTTCTCCCTCCCCCCCCCCCCCCCACGGCTTAAATAATACTGGATTTGTTCATTATCCGAGGGAGATGGGTTTTGTTTGCTTTTAATTATTAAAAGGGGCTTTTGTACTATCTCTTTGTTGGATGTTGAAAGCAGAAGCCCTCCCAACAAAAGAGATGCTGCTCAGGAAATATTAATCGCGATCGAAGAGGAGGATTAACTGAGGCTGGGTTTGGCATTTATTAAAGCGGAGAAACTGGCCAGTTTTTCAGTTAGATCCCTTTCTCTCTTTTCCCTTCTTCTGTCTCCCTTCCCTTCCCTTCCCTTCCCTTCCCTTCCCTTCCCTTCCCTTCCCTTCCCTTCCCTTCCCTTCCCTTCCCTTCCCTCCCCTCCCCTCCCCTCCCCTCCCCTCCCCTCCCCTCCCCTCCCCTCCTCTCCTTTCCTCCCTCTTCCCTCTTCCCTCTTCCCTTTTTCCTCTTCTATCTTTCCTCTTTTCTTTTTTCTCTCTTCCTTTCTTGATCAGTTACCAAAGTCTCAAGCCTTATCTTTCTCTGGCAGAGTGAGAAAGCTGCAGGTTTCCATGTTGTTTACAACTTGCTATCACATCATGTTCAAGGTTTGCAATACAGGGAATTTTAAATGTGGTTCAGCAAAGCATTCGTTTGATGCCACTCATGGGGAGAGGGAGGAACAGCTTCATGGCCGTTTCAGGCATTACCATGAGCTGATCCGAATCTCATTCCCAAAAGGTTCTGGTGCTGCAGAGCCTCAAGACTCTGCATGACGTCCTTCTAAATGGCTCCTTCATTTGCAGGAAAATCTGAATTTGGCTCTGAATTCTGCTTCCGCCATTGGGTGCCACGTGGTCAATATTGGAGCAGAGGATTTAAGGGAAGGGAAGCCCCATCTGGTCCTTGGCCTGCTGTGGCAGATTATCAAGATTGGCTTGTTTGCAGACATAGAACTCAGCAAAAATGAAGGCAAGAGAACCCCATCCAGGCAGGGGATGAAACTCTGCTGGGAGATTGCTTGTGCAAGTGGCCGTGCAGCGGTGCCAGTTTCCCCTGTTCATTGTAGAGGGCCCTGAATGGGTGGGAGCAAGGTTGGGGTCGCCTTTGGCTGGGAAGACTCGAAGGATGGGATAAAAATGCAACAGGATGGCAAGAGTTGTGCTTAATACTTACTTATCTAAGCCCTGTGCAAGGAATGGGATATGCCAGCAGAATGTCCAAACCAGTGTTTTTCAAACTTGGCAACTTTAAGAGGTGTGGACTTCAACCCCCAGAATTCCCCAGCTAGCATGGGGAATTCTGGGAGCTGAAGTCCACACCTCTTAAAATCGCCAAGTTTGAAAAGCACTGGTCTAAACAGATGTCTAACTATCAGTTAAACCAAAGTATTTCCTAAACTTGTTAATTCAGAATTGCATCCCACTGCTTTCTAGGTAAGGATAGGATTGCAAACTTTGTTTTCTAAAGGCCAAGTTTTTGGCAAGATATGTTTGCTCCCTCCCTCTTAGAATACTCAAGTAGATGCTCGCTCTCTCTCTCAGCCAAATCTAATAAATTGGCTTATGCTTCTCATAAGTTAAATCCCTTATTTGACTTTAGTTTGGTTTCATAATCCAGCATAATCAAAAAGGAAAAACATCTGTCAAGGACTTAACCCTCAAAGCCATTAGTTGGCTTCCCTTGTAAATAAAGTTAGAGATCAAATCTAAGGATTAAGATTTAGCGGAGGCCATTTTTAAAGCCTTCTAATAAACTATTGCAGAGCTTTCCAAACTTTTCATGTTGGTGACACACTTTTTAGACATGCATCATTTCGCGACACACTCTTACAGCAGGGCACAAGGCAGGCACTAGGACCTGCGCGGAATCACAGCAGGTTTGGAGGCAGCCAGGCACAAGGCAGGCACTAGGACCTGCGCGGAATCACAGCAGGTTTGGAGGCAGCCAGGCACAAGGCACGCACTAGGACCTGCGCGGAATCCTGGCAGGGCAGGTTTGGAGGCAGCAGGGCACAAGGCAGGCACTAGGACCTGCGTGGAATCCTGGCAGGGCAGGTTTGGAGGCTGCAGTGTACAAGGCAGGCACTAGGACCTGCGTGGAATCCTGGCAGGGCAGGTTTGGAGGCTGCAGTGTACAAGGCAGGCACTAGGACCTGCGTGGAATCCTGGCAGGGCATGTTTGGAGGCTGCAGTGTACAAGGCAGGCACTAGGACCTGCGTGGAATCATGGCAGGGCAGGTTTGGAGGCAGCAGGGTACAAGGCAGGCACTAGGACCTGCGTGGAATCCTGGCAGGGCAGGTTTGGAGGCAGCAGGGCACAAGGCAGGCACGAGGACCTGGCAGGGCAGGTTTGGAGGCAGGCAGGGACTAGGACCTGCATGGAATCCTGGCAGGGCTCGGAGGCAGCAGCAGCCGCGACACACCCAGACACTGCAGCCGACACACTAACGTGTCGTGACACACAGTTTGGAAAGCTCTGAACTATTGAGTGTTAAGTTGGTTTCTCTGAATGGTTTTGGGAGCCAGCATGGTGCTGTGGTCAAGGGGTTGGACCAGGACCGGGGAGACCCGGGTCCAAATCCACCCTTAGCCCGGTAGACTCGTGGGGTGGCTTTGGACCAGTTGCCCTCTCAGCCCAGCCGCCTCACCGGGTCGCAGTTGTGGGGATCAAATGAAGGGAGTTCTCCATGGAAGCCCCCATGAGCTCCTGGGGGAAGTGAGGGTTTACATCTAATGAAGAGATAAGTACGTTCATCGGGGAGGGTGGAACCATGAATTGGGGGGCCCCAGTGAGACCTCTCTCTATCCCTGTGTTGCTTGTCTTTTCAGCCCTGGCTGCCTTGTTGCGTGATGGAGAGACCTTGGAGGACCTGATGAAGTTGTCCCCAGAAGAGCTGCTCCTGCGCTGGGCCAACTTCCACCTGGAGAACTCTGGGTGGCACAAGATCAACAACTTCAGCTCCGAGATAAAGGTACTGGGGGTCTTGGTGGGCGTAGGCCAAGCAGGTCTTCCCTGTGGGGAGGGGAGCTCTGGAGGTGGGTGGTCTTCAGGGAGCCTTTGCCCTGGTCTGGATTAAGTGAGTTGGACAGTGCTATTTTTGGGGTAAAGCGGCCACCTCCTCTACCGGAGCCCAGGTGGAACAAAAGTCGCTCCCCTCTCACCCCTCTTCTGGGTAGCTGGGACCATGGTCAAGTCTTCCCAACAGGAGACTGGTCCGACATCCTCCCGAGGGGTCACCTGCTTATTTGAGACGCTGCTGCTCTGCCGGCTATCTGCAGCATTTCCCAAGACAGGGCGCTGCGTATCTGAGACGGAGGCTGTTGCTGGAACTGGGGCGGGACAGGGGGACGTGCTACGGCCTGCTTCCTCTGTCAGCTGGAATTGACCGCGCCATCTTTCTCCAGCAAGCGTGGCCCGCCTTACGTTGCCAAAATGGGGATTGGTGGTAAACAGCGCCCCCGAGGTGTGAAAACCTTGGTCCATTCCTCGCTTGTGGGAGCCCGTGCCGCCTCGGCCTTCTCTGGGTCCAAATGATTGTCCGTCTCATGTTCTTAATTCTCCTCTCTCCTACGCTGTCCGGACTTCCTTTCGCTCTCTCTCCTTTGTCTTTTCCCCTTTTGATTTTACAAGCTCGCCGACTTCCATAACTCTGTTAAGGTACAGGAACCATTCCTACTTCCAATTAGCATGTTTTGTCGCGTGGGATCGATTCGTAGCGTGGGACTGAAAAAGCCCGGCTGCCTCTCACGCGCTTTTCCTGATTCTTCCTCCTCCAGGACTCCAGGGCTTACTACCATCTCCTCAACCAAATTGCCCCCAAAGGGCAGAAGGAGGGAGAGCCACAGATCGATATCAGTATGTCAGGCTTCAATGTGAGTATGGGTGCCGATGGCCTGCTAGGGACCTTGGAACTCCCAGGGCCCCAAAGAAGCTGTATTTCCCACCCAATGATTTCTGTGGCCAAACTTCTGCAGTTATTGCAAGATCCTTCCCAAGTTACATCGATTGTCTTCTGGTTTCAAGCACTCCCTCTACCATGCAGCACCTAGGAACATTTAATCGGGGGCACCATGGCTGCTTTTCACCGTCAAAATCCATTTATTTATTTTATTTATTCTTTCGATTTCTATCACCGCCCCATCTCCCCTGGCGGGGACTCTGGGCGGTTGTTTAATTGTTTATTTGAAGACCTTGTAGAAGGAGAGCCATGTTAATCTATGGTAGCTGTCAAGGTTATCTAACTCTAACTTAGTATTTTTATATTGTATGTGTATTTTATGTCTCTTGTTTTTGTTATCTTGTTGTAAACCGCCCAGAGTCCCTCCGGTGGAGGGAGATGGGCGGTGATATAAGATAGATAGATAGATAGATAGATAGATAGATAGATAGATAGATAGATGGATGATGGATAGATAGATGATGGATGGATGGATGGATGGATGGATGGATGGAAGATGATAGATAGATAGATAGATAGATAGATAGATAGATAGATAGATAGATAGATAGATGATAGATAGATGATGGATGGATGGATGGATAGAAGATAGATAGATAGATAGATAGATAGATAGATAGATAGATAGATAGATAGATAGATAGATGGATGGATGATGGATGGATGATAGATAGATAGATAGATAGATAGATAGATAGATAGATGATGGATGGATGGAAGATAGATAGATAGATAGATAGATAGATAGATAGATAGATAGATAATGGATGGATGGATGGATAGATAGATAGATAGATAGATGATGGATGGATAGAAGATAGATAGATAGATAGATAGATAGATAGATAGATAGATAATGGATGGATGGATGGATGGATAGATAGATAGATAGATGATGGATGGATGGATGGATGGAAGATAGATAGATAGATAGATAGATAGATAGATAGATAGATAGATAATGGATGGATGGATGGATGGATGGATAGATAGATAGATAGATAGATAGATGATGGATGGATAGAAGATAGATAGATAGATAGATAGATAGATAGATAGATAGATAGATAGATCGATCTCCACAAGGAACTCCTTCCATCAGGAGCACCCCAAAGGGGGGAGACATCAAAAAGGTCAAGATGGCAGCCTCCGTCGCATGATCACGGCTGCCATCTTGACTTTCTTGACATCCCTGTGGACCCTGCCGTCTTCCAGATCTCAGAAACCGCTCCTGAGGTAGTGGCTTCATCTAATCCATGTTAGGAAGTACACCCTGTGCCATTCCTTCCCCGCAGGAGAAAGACGATCTCAGGAGGGCCGAGTGCATGCTCCAGCAAGCAGATCGACTGGGCTGTCGGCAGTTTGTTACCCCAACGGATGTTGTGAGCGGCAACCCCAAGCTGAATTTGGCCTTCGTGGCCAACTTGTTCAACAAGTACCCAGCCCTCACCAAACCAGAAAACCAAGACATTGACTGGACACTGCTGGAAGGTGAGGACTTTCTCCTCCAGTGTGATTAATGTGAGTGAGTGAGTGAGTGAGGGAGGGATATGTTTCTGGGAAAGCCTGCCGTCAGCCCTTCCCTTCCCTTGCCCCTGAAGTCCTGTGCCAGCTGGGACACCAAGCTTTCCACTTCCAACACTTCTGGAGGATGCCAGTTCATCCAAGCCTTCAGTGGTCCTTCCTCCAGACTTCCTCCCCCTGAGGTCATGGAGCTGTGGATGCCCTCATCTTCAGAAGAAGCAGGACCCCGTGGGAGAAGGCTCTTTTGGAAGTCTGTCTGGTGTAATCATAGCTGCCTTTTACTTGCTCTTTACATCTTTATGCACCTGAAGATTTATTTTCCTCCTTTCTTGTTTTAGTGTTCTTAGGACGTTTGTTTTAGTTTTGTATCTGTAGTGTTGTCCGTGTGTAGAGGAGCGAATACAGATTTCTTAAATAAAGGAAGTGGCTCTTTGTATCGTAGGTGAAACCCGTGAAGAACGGACGTTCCGCAACTGGATGAATTCTCTTGGCGTAAACCCTCACGTGAATCATCTCTATGCGTAAGCCTTGCTTTCTTTCGTGAGGCCTCGTGGGGATGGCCAGGATCCCATCAGTCAAGTCTTTTTTGAAAACTAAACCTGTCACTTCTCAGTGAGTCAGTTTCCGCTTTCTGTTTCAGTGACCTGCAGGATGCCCTGGTGATTTTGCAGCTCTATGAAAAGATCAAAGTTCCTGTCGACTGGAACAAAGTCAACAGACCTCCATACCCTAAACTTGGGGCAAATATGAAGAAGGTACTGATGCCTGTTTGCTTCTAATCTAGCCATTTTCAAAGTTCAGGGAACGGACTTTTAGCCCGTGTTTTTAAAGTACTTCTGTGTGCTGTCTCAAACCCACCAGGTGCCCATCGCTCACTCAGCAACAGGGCAGAAAAGCCAAGGGAAGTGTTTTCATCCTGGAACAGTTTGACCCCGGGACACCCCATTCCAAAGGTTTTGGAAGTGGCTGACTCTGTTTTGGAGTCGTGACACTTGGAATGGCCTCTTCCAAGGTCAGAATGCATCCTGACTTCGAGTGAAGGAAAACACGCTGAGACTTGGTGTACAGTCTCTAGTGTTTTATTGTTCTACTCTGCTTGACAGAATCCAGCTAAACTAAAATGAACTAGTAATGCTCAGAGAAAGGGCCCAAGAAATCAGGGCGGGGCCTTCTTTAGCCTCTTGGGAGGAAAGCCAAGCGATTCAGTACTGCGCATGCCTTTATCCCCCTGGAGGGAGCCCCCTCCTTCTCCGCCAGTTATCTCCCTGACAGAACGTTTACACACACAAGGGTGACTGTGTCCTACCGAAAGACCCCGAGAAGCTTCTGAGAAACCCCTGGGGTCACAGTTTGAGAACTGCTACTTTGATTCGTAGTTTTGGGATCACAACGTTCTTTTGTACTGTGGTCTTCTGTTCCACCTGGATGGGCAATCTCTTGGTGGCCAAGGAGCTTACTAATCAAGGGGCTGAGGGTTCCAAAGTGGGTGAAACCACATCATAAGCAAGGCAGTCTACGTTCTTGGAAGTTGTTAGGAGGACTTTTCAATTATGATTCATCTATTTTAGGGTGTATACTGTTGTGTCTTCTGATTTTCATCTCAAAACGGCAGGAAAGCATGCCTGTCTTTTCAGCAGTGGCTCCGGGGGCCACCGAAAGCAGAAATTGGGACCCCGGGCAGGGCTGGGCCAAAGAGTTGACTCCCGTCTTGCATTCTGTGAAATAAGAGCCTCCCATCAGTGGCAAAGCCCTTGCTTTGCTTATAGCAAAGGCCGGCTCTTGGGCATTTCCAGCTCAAAAGGTTTCTGGCAAGGAGGGATGAAGAGGAGACCACAAAGATATAAGTATGAGGCAGCTTCCTGGCCCAACCTAACATTTAACTGTGATCTTTCTCTTTCTCTGGTTCCCCAATTTCCTTCTCTCTCACCAAACAGCTAGAAAACTGCAACTATGCTGTCGATCTAGGAAAGCATCCAGCCAAGTTTTCCTTGGTGGGCATTGGCGGGCAGGATCTCAATGACGGGAACCCAACCCTCACACTGGCTTTAGTCTGGCAGCTGATGAGAAGGTATCCTTGCATCCGAGTTGCCTGTAAATGTTGTTCTGCAGGAGCGGGGCCTGGGAACTGGTGGCATCTGGGTGGATGGTCAAACAAAAAAGATGGCGGTCACTGAAGCACCATTGACGCCCTGTCCCCTGTGTACCTGCAGACCCTGGGGACAACCCATTTTTCTCCTTGACTCAGGAGAATGTTTCTATTGGGGCTCATGACTTTGAGGGGTAAATAGCCCAATCTGCGCAAAATGATTGAGAAGAAGATAAAACTGAGCAAGATGGAAAGACAATCCTTCCGGTCTAATGAAGTTTCTTCAGTTCCAAGGAAGGCCACCGTTGCCCAGAAAATCTAGCCTCCAAACCACTTTCCTAACAACCAAGCCATTTGGCTGCTCATGTTCTCCACGAAAAATGTTACATTTCTAGAGGTCCAAACACACATAGCCGTTTCCTTTGAAACTTTCCCCAGTTTTTGTATGCTGAGTAACTCTTCTTTCTCTCCTCTGCCCAGATACACTCTGAATGTCCTGGAGAACCTCGGAGATGGTCAGAAAGCAAACGATGATATCATTGTAAACTGGGTGAACACGACCTTGAGAGAAGCTGGGAAATCAAGTTCCATCCAGAGCTTTAAGGTGGGTCATGTGGTCCATCTCTTGTCTGGTTATTTTCTTCCTCTGTTCTCCATTAAGTTGCAAGGGCAATGAGATTTCTGAAATCTTTGTCCTCATGAAAATATGCTTGGAAAGGCCAGTTGCCCTATTCTGCAGCCTTGCTCTCCACCACCAGCCGAGGTCAGAGGCCATCCGTGTTAAAAAGGGTCCGTGCCCTTTTCGTGCTTGAGATACAACGGTTCCCATGCTGGCCAACAACTTTTGAAACTCCGACATCCATTTCCTGCTCTTTAGGCCTTGTGCTCACAGAAGAGGCCAACGTGTGATCAGGAGTGACTTTCTTCGGTAGCAGTTGAAGTGAATGAATTGGGGCCATTGATAGACATTACTATTTAGATCAGGCCCTATAAAAGTATTCCCCCAATTCCAGCATCTGAATTTTTGAAGGCTTACCAAGCATCTGAAGACAATTTAAAATAAAGGGGTTTTGCAATAAAATAACACTTAGAGTTTTCTGTTTGTTTATTTGAAGGACAGGAATAGTTTCCTGTCCGTCTGTAGAGAGCTGTCTTGTTTCCAGAAAACAAAGCAATCAGTGATCGTTGAAAAATTGACCCTGGACACCACCAGGAAAAGGTTTCGTATCTTTGCTGCCAGAAAAAGAGGGCGGTTGTGCTTTCCACAAACCCCATAAATCCGTCGTTCTTAACACCACAAATCTGAGCATTGTAATAAGCAGACAAGATGCATCGCCGGCCCTTCTCCGGCGACTGGGTTCTCGCCTCCCATTGAACCGTGTGGTGCTCATCTTACATGTCCACCGTTTTTGTTGACGTTACCCTCATTTCTCTCCCCAGGACAAAAGTATCAGCAGCAGCTTGGCAGTGGTGGATTTAATTGACGCTATTCAGCC
Source organism: Charina bottae (assembly GCA_023362775.1). NCBI lineage: Eukaryota > Metazoa > Chordata > Lepidosauria > Squamata > Charinaidae > Charina > Charina bottae. Next base: position 21,596,064 of record JALMGJ010000018.1, on the reverse strand, counting down.
CGGCTGCATAAATTACGACCTTGTGAAGACAGGCGACCTCTCTGAGGAAGACAAACACAGCAATGCCAAGTAAGACGCCCCGGTTTAGTTGCTCTTTCAACCTCCTCCTGTGCAAGGCTGGTTTGGACATCCTGATAAGCTGGTTTAACCATGGTTTGTTGAGGAAGTGATAGTAACCAGTCATGCACGAGACTGAGCCACGGCACCAGCTGTGGATGGCACGCCAAAATAGCTGGGTTCGCCCCTTCCGTGATTCAAGGGAGCCCAGCCGGAATCCCTCGCCAGGCGTGTCCTCTGGGCAGCTTGACCCATCCCCACTCCATTCATCCCTGTGGGAATTCGACCGGGTTCAGAGCCGCCTCTGCCGGGCCGTGTGCCGATCTCTGGTAGACGGGGGCTTGCCAAAGCCTGAACCCGCTCACCCTCCCTCTCTCGCTCCCAGGTACGCCGTCTCAATGGCCAGGCGGATCGGGGCCCGCGTCTACGCCCTCCCGGAGGACTTGGTGGAGGTGAAGCCCAAGATGGTGATGACCGTGTTCGCCTGCCTGATGGGCCGAGGGATGAAGCGCGCTTAGAGAGCAAAGGAACCCCCGCCCCCAGCGCCGCTGCCCCACCGACCGGAGCGCCATCGTCAGCTTCCAGGCGGAGGATCCCTTTGGTTCAAGGACTCTCGGTTTGGCCTGGCAGGGCAGGAAGCGAGGAGAGGTCTCGCAGGGGGCGGGAGCCAGCCCAACTGCCCTCTCCCTTTCCCGGGAATTTCAAGGTTGCATCTCCTCAAGTGCCACGGAAGCAATCCGCGCTCAACGCCGACCAAAGCTTTCTTTCCCCGTCCTGCGGGTCAGTTTTCTGGAGAGTGGCCAGACGTGGAATTGGTCTTAATGGTCGCATCTTACTCTTCTGTCCTGAAAGGAAGAAGGAAAGAAAGGAATTTTTTTAAATTTCTAGTGGTTCAAGGGTCTGAGGTGGGCTTGAGTTTTTTTTTCTTCTTCATTTAACCTGCTGTTAAGTCATGGGTGCAAATGCAGTAACCTGAGTTGTGTTTTTAAGCGACGCCTCAAAAGGAAACAAAAACAAAAGCCAGGTAACAGAAATCCTTCGCATTAGGCAAGATTGCATCATTTATCCTGCCATTCTGAGCTAATTGGCACATTCCGTTCTGCATGATTTAGTCATGGAGAGGGAGCGGTGCCCTGGAAAGTCTTAGACAGCATCTCTCTGGCTTCTGAGACCCCAGCTCTTTCTCACTTTCAGTCGATCTTCACCTCCCTAAGGAGGTGGTTTGGTTTTGTTCGGATATAAGTGTGAGCTTCCATTCTTGGGAAGCCGTGTTCTGTGCCCAGCTACCCCTTGTGCTCCTGTGGACTGGCGGCGCAGGGACTGATCTGGCGCCTGGTTCAAGGGTGCCAACCTGAACGGCTGGTGAAATGGTACTTGCCACGCTCAGTCTTCCTGCAGTATTCTTGAAGTTATGGTGCTGCTTGTGGCTTCCCTGTTCTGACACAAGCACAGTAGGTTTTCTTTGGGGCTAGTTGTTCATTCTCATGTTACTCATTTTTGTGCGAGGTGCCATCTTCAAAGGTTACTGCCTTGCCCACGGCTTAATTGAACCCAGAGAACCGAATGGATGCAATTTTATGTGTTGCCTTGGTTTTTGTTTTGTATTTTGCCTGAATGTTTTTTTTTAGTTTTGTTTTTTTTCCAAAGTCTGCATAAAAGCCATTTTTAAAAAACAGATATTTAAGTTGACACGAGATGTTTGTTCAAAACTGTGTGAGAAGGGTGCCACAGATGAGACCAGGCCTGTTCTCCGAAAGGCAGGGACCAGTAACTTGAAGGGCAGAATGTGCCGAGATTAAAGAAACTATTTTTTATAAATAAAAGGAAAATGTTATCACCAAAGAAAAGGCTTTTATCCATAGGAGCAAGTATATTCTGGCTTTAGCAAGCTGTTAGCTACCCTTGAGATCATCTTGTTACATATTCACAGCAATGGATTGTGGTGGCAAAGCAGTTGATGATGAAATAAAATGGTTTATAAACCTGTCATCTGGATTTCTTTAGCAAAACCTCTTTTAAACTCAGCTCTGGCTTGGAATCCTTGTTTGGACAATGGGTTTCTTGTAGATCTCTACATTAAATCACTGCTCTGCTTCCTTCGTGGGACAGACCATCAGCATGCTGGTTTGTGGAACATATTCCTGCCGGTTAGTCGATAAACAGGGCCGAAATCTTCTTTTAGTCCTTAAAAAGAATATAAATGGAATGGGAATAAACTCGCCACCCCTTTGTTTCCTTCACTCTCCACACTCAAAGGCTGGGTCCACATAGCTAGTTAAATGATGGTTTGCATACTTATAGTATAGCCAGTTTGGTCTAGTGGTTAAGGCAACGGGCCAGAAACCAAAAGACTCAGAGTTCTAGTCCCGCCTTAGGCATGAAAGCCGGCTGGGTGACCTTGGGCCAGTCACTCCCTCTCAGCCCTAGGAAGGAGCCAATGGCAAACCAGGAGACTGAGAGTTCTAGTCCTGCCTCAGGCATGAAAGCCGGCTGGGGGACCTTGGGCCAGTCACTCCCTCTCAGCCCTAGGAAGGAGCCAATGGCAAACCAGGAGACTGAGAGTTCTAGTCCTGCCTCAGGCATGAAAGCCGGCTGGGGGACCTGGGGCCAGTCGCGCTCTCTCTGTCCTAGGAAGGAGCCAATGGCAAACCAGGAGACAGAGAGTTCTAGTCGTGCCTTGGGCATGAAAGCCAGCTGGGTGACCTTGGGCCAGTCCCTGTCTCAGCCCAACTCACCTCACAGGGTTGCTGTTGTGGGGAAAATAGGAGGAGGAAGGAGTATTAGGTATGTTCGCCGCCTTGAGTTATTTATAAAAATAATAAAGGCGGGATAGAAAAATAAATAAATAAAATTAATTAAGAGAGCCAGTTTTGTCTAGTGGTTAAGGCTCCAGGCTAGAAACCAGGAGAGTGAGAGTTCTGCCTTAGGCATGAAAGCCGGCTGGGTGACCTTGGGCCAGTCACTCTCTCAGCCCAACTCACAGGGTTGTGGGGAAAATAGGAGGAGGAGGAAAGAGTATTAGGTATTGGCTGTTGTGGGTCTTCCGGGCTGTGTGGCCGTGTTCTGGAAGTTGTGGTTCCTAACGTTTCGCCAGCATCTGTGGCCAGCATCTTCAGAGGGCAGGAGCACAAAATCAGAGATTTTGCTTCTATCTGTGCTCCTGCCCTCTGAAGATGCTGGCCACAGATGCTGGCGAAACGTTAGGAACCACAACTTCCAGAACACGGCCACACAGCCCGGAAGACCCACAACAGCCATTGAACTCCGGCCGTGAAAGCCTTCGACAATACAGTATTAGGTATGTTTGCCACCTTGAGTTATTTATAAAAATAAAGGCGGGATAGAAAATAAATAAATTATTGGCTAAATCACAACTGGATAGGCTCCTAACAACACATTTTGCCTTGAACCCTGGTTCATTCACACAATGCCTAGATTCACCCAACACACTAATCCAGAAGTCAGTCTGTTGGGGGGTAAAGAACATTTTAAAAAAACCCAAACAATGAATTCAAAAATCAAAACTTGCAGAAGGCAGTTCGTTACACATGAGTAAAGTTATTTAACCATGGGAGTTCATTCATTGGCGATCACTCGTAGCCGAGTAAGATTGTCTTCCAAAGGCAAAATTTTAACGGTGGATCCGTAAGTGGCTGTAAAACATCCTACAAGAAAAATGAAAATGACCCCGTTGGAGTTCCTTTTGGCCACTAGGGGGCACCCTAAACTTTCCAGATAGACGAGCCAACTCTGGAACCAGATTTGCAATCTTAATTTTGATTGCGCAAGATCTCAGCTCCATTGCCTAGTCTTATCACGGCTGGGTGGGAAATGTGAGTTTCACATTCTCCTGGGAGGGGGGTTGAGTGATCTGCCTCCCTTGGGAGGCACTGGCACTGCACTCCAGGCGGTTGTTTTCTTGCTCTTAATCTGGGCCAAATTGTTTCTCGGTGCCACCGTCTTCCAACAGACAAGGTTGCCATTCTCTGGAAGTGCTCCTTCAGCAGCAATTTGCAAACGGGTTGGATGGACACCCTCCTGTCGCCAACAACTTGGCAGTCCTCCCACAACTGTGTTGGAAGAGGGGGGTTAGGTGGTGAAGAATTCTTACCCAAAGTTATGCTAGTTTGGCTGGAAGGCTCACCTCATTCCTGGTTTGTTTATCTGCTGTTGGTTGCAACAGAACTGAAGTTCCAAAGTGTTTCATGTTTCTTCTTCGCGTCTTTCAAACTCTTAGCACAGATTGTTCTGTTTTCTTCATTGTGCCTCTAACTTCAAAAGCCACTTGGGCTGGGTACTATTTAAATCCTGTGCTTGCTCAGAAAAATCACCAGGGTTCAAATGTGCTGAATTCCAGCATCACATTTGAACCCCGAAGATGCTGCAGGGGATCCTGGACCCGCTCAGGACCCAGAACATTTCTCCACTGCTTCTGTTGCCTGTTCCGCTAAGGGCTGTCCTCCTGGGGCGTCACGGTCGCCTATTTGATGCCTGTCTTACGTTTCATGAAAATGGGAGCGTGGATAGACCGGGGAGAGGTTGATCTCCTGATCAGGCGGAGAAGGTAATACTGGAGTGAGAGGAATGGATGGTAATTTGAGGGCTCCACTTCTGGACTCGGAAATTGTTCAGAGGGGGGATTGCTGAAGGTTTGCCAACCTGGTTCTGGCACAAGATTGCCTGGTCATTTGATGTGGAGCTTGAGGCCTAATTTATCAGACAAAGCAGCTAGCCTGAAAAAGACCAGATTTGAATGAGGCCTGAGATTTGGGTTTTTTCCTCTCCCTCTGGAATTGCCTTGATGTTTGAGCCCCGTTTGTCAAGAGAGGCCCCCCTCGTTGTCAAGAGAGGCCCCCCTCGTCTGTGTCAAATTCTATGCATTCCTTGGCACACACACACCCCGCCCCCTTGGTTCAGTTTTCTGCTGCTTTCTGCCCCCCTCCTTCTCCGTGGCTCCCTCCCACTGCAGCCCCTGTGCCAAGTGCAGATGGGTATCTGTTTTGCAAAGCACGCATGAACCCACCCGCCCAAGGAGAGTCAGCTAAATTTAGCTCACACTCTGAATCAGCATTCCTGGGTTCTCCAGAAGCTCTGGACTACAGCCAGTCTGGCTGGGGATGGGGGGATTTATTGACTGGTATGTCTATGTGGAGGGGGGCGTGGTGGCTCAGCGGGTAAGACACCAGGCTTGTGGATTGGAAGATCGCAAGTTTGGAGGTTCGAATCCCTAGCCCCGCATGACGGGAGTGAGCTCCCGCACTAGCTCCAGCTCTTGCCAACCTAGCAATTCGAAAGCATGCAAATGCAAGTAGATGAATAGGTACCACTTCGGTGGGAAGGTAACAGCGTTCTGCGCGCGTCATGCAGCCACATGACCGTGGAAGCGTCTTCGGACAACGCTGGCTCTTCGGCTAACAAACGGAGATGAGCACCGGCCCCTAGAGTCGGACACGACTGCACAAATGTGCGGGGGTGGGGGAACCTTTACTTTACCTATGTCTATGTGGGCACATTTTTTCCCGAGCACAATTGCAGATGGGAAAATAAAGATTGTAGGGTTATTCAAAGCTCCATAGGTGAAAAATAGTCTCGGGGAAAGAGCCAGCCATGGATTTCCCTTCTTCTTGGCCTGGAGTTACAAGACAAGAGGAGAAGTGCTGCAGAACAGGCTCTACGCCTTCAAGATCACTCCCAATAATAAATTTTGTAAGAGTAATACAGTTTGTAACACCGATTGCAACGTGCAAAGGTAAATACAGTAAGGCAGGGCATTTGCCGTAATCAGAAGCACCATCAAAGTAGTTTGAGATAGAGAAGGAAACACATCTCCCGGAACACAAGTTGTTTATGCCATAAGAGGTCCATCTATCAGATTTCAAGATAAAATCCTAGTGTAGACATTTCCCAGATAAAACGTTTCCTGGGACAACTTTTGCCTAGATTTAATCAACCCAAGGCTGACAAAAACAAAGGTGCCGTTGCAGACATCTGGTCTGCTTCCAAGACTTGCTGCATCTTCAGCCCCTCGGTTTCCTCCATCCGCTGAAGCCAGAATGTTCTGGCAACTGAAACTCAGTGCCGTTTCTAGGGGCCATTTAGTGGAATGCGTTCGTCGATTTTCTTAGAAGTCCTGAGCACAAACCTGCAGTGCTTTTTCTAGAGGGAAGCCACACAGAGGACCTGGCACATCAAAGAGGGTTCAGCAACGGAGTATAGCTTGACCGTCTCACGAGAACATTTTGAAACGCGTGCTGCATGGAAACTTCCACGAAAGAACAGCATTTTAGTCCATCTCTCTGCCAAAGCCAAGAAATGCTGTTCTTGTTTAGACATTTCTGCTGAACTAGAGACAACCAGAGGATGAAAAATTGTGTTGGAGGACCTGGTAGGTTTTTGCAAAGCTCTTTGCAATTAATTATCTTCTGTCGTACCTCGTGACTAACCACATCGTTTAGCCAAGTGGAACACAACTCTCAACTAGTGCAATGTTTTTGTTCACAGTTGGAATCAGGGCCAACCCCCCCCCCTCTGAGCATTGGGTAATTAGTAAATTTAGAATGTCCCAAGTTCTGTGAACTGGGACCCAATTCACCAGCTGCAAGAGCTGTTTTTCGGCAGAGAAAAGGGGGAGGCATGGCTGCAGGATGTCCAGTGCCAGCTTCTCCAGGAAGCCTCAGAAGAAAAGAGAGCTTCCTGAACCTCTGGAGAGCTAATTCTGGTGGATTTCTGCGCTGCCGCTGGTTCTCAGGGAGGAGGGAGCGCATTCCAAGGAGATAAGGGGGTCACAGTCTGGAAAGTGTTGCTGGAAAAGTAAAGAGGTTCAGGATTGCCCGCCCTAGAGTCTCCCAGGTTATTTGTGCTTAGGTTAGTTAGAGTAGCTCGAGTCTGGCAAGATTCTGTCTGTATGGTGAGAGCAATAAAGAACTGGAGTGTGAATGCACTGACTCGTCGTCGTCTTGGGCTGGCCCCGACACTAGCATCATGCACTACTGAGGTTGCTAACCGCTTCTCCCAGGTTCCCTCACCACTTTTTGTTGTTGTTCAGATCCTTTTAATTAAAGAGGAATAAGTGGGGAGCTGCCATGCTGCAAAGCAAGGCACCAGCTTCTGCCCCTCTTGTGGTGCCCCAGAAGAATTCTGAGAAAGTTGATCTGCTCTCAGAACTCCAGCTGAGCTCATGATCCCCACGCCCAAATTGGCCCCTCATAACACTGGCCGTCTTGGGGCACACAGGCCAGATCTAAGGCACATCTAGTTGCAGCCACTGTTTTTCTAGTTGCCAGCCAAGAAAACCGGAGGGCAGCTAGCGGGGAAAGACAGTGTTAGGTGGTGCCCACAATCCAGAGAAGAGAAGACAGTAAGGAGCGTAACGCGACCTCTAAACTCTAATAACAAAACATAAATAAAAGCATGAGCATGCCAGTCTTTTAATCTATTTTTTCTGCTTCTAAAGTTTTTATCTCAGTAGCTGTGCAGAAAATCTCAGAAAAGTGCTCCTGGGTTCCCTTCACATGATACGTTCCATCCAAGGGAAATAAAGTGACACATTGTAAATTCTATTTCACAGTTTTCTGGATCCCAGGAAGTTTAGGGGAGGGGCAGAGGGGGCAGCTCGGAGTAAGCCTTCCCAAAACAGGGCAGCCTCTCTGGCAGCTTTGGAAAACAGCCCTGGGGTTGGAAGCTCTCCTGGTGCAGAACCCGAAACAGGCTCTTTCAGTGCCCCAGGGAACACAATACACCAACCGCTCTTTCATCCGTTTTGGGGGGAGGGGTGCACTTTGAAATAGAAGAACAGACTTCAAAGAAATCCCAGGCAGCGAGGGATTCGGAGGCTGGGCTGGATTTTCTCGTAGATCCTCAACCAACCCGAGTCCTCGGAAGGGCCACCAATGGCCGTGCCCTCTCAATGGACTCTCGAGTCTCCCCCATTGTATTTCTTGATCCCACCCCCCTTTACAGCACCCACTCTTGCAAGACACGAAGGGTTGGCGCCAAAGGGCACTGTAAGGAGTAGGAAGACGATCGTGGTGGGGAGTTGCAGGAAGCATTGCCTGGGCAAAGGGGGCCAAACCATTTTTTGAGCCCAGAACGTCTGGACGACATTTGGAAGTGGCTCAGACAGACTAATTCACTGAACGGTGAGAAGGAGGAAGAGGAGATGCGGCACAATCAGACTTGCCAGATTCTATCATTCTAGCCAATTTCAACAAAGGCCGTTTCAGCCTTCCTGTGGAGTTGACCCAACTCTGCTCTACTTGGTGGGGCTGACAGGCACGTTGGGTTCGCCATGTAATTCGTTCCCTGACTTTGGATCTTACTTGCAGTCAAGTTAAAAATAACTTTTTCTGTCTAATTTTTAACTTTTACAATAACTTTTCCTGTCTTACAGTCGGGCGACTGTAAGGCTTTTGTCCTCTCCTCTCGGCAGCCGTCTCAGTGGCTTTGGAGGGCTGCTGGCAACTAAGGGCACTTCCATGCAGGAACTTCGCCCTGCTCTAGAATCAGCTCCAGGCCTGCATCGCCCCGTGGCTGTCTGTGCTGAACAGCTGAGTCTGTCCACTGTTTTCCAGCTCAACTTCAGCATATTTGAAATTGGTCTAAAGGCAAACTTGCCATTGAAAATGCCGAGTCTCTGCAGAGCTTTCGAACAAAGGCTCCCTTGCATCTACAGCAAAACCAGAGGGAAATATATATGGTTGTTGTGTGTTTTCCGGGCTGTGTGGCCGTGTTCTGGCAGATTTGGTTCCTAACGTTTCGCCAGTCGCTGTGGCTGGCATCTTCAGAGGACAGGAGCACAGCTAGAAGATTCTCTCTGTGCCCAAGTGGAGGGAGGGTGTTCCTGCTGGTGTTTATAGCTGCTGAGAGGGTGTGTGTCTTCTGTGGGTCATTTACAAGAGATTAGGAGAGGGTTTATTGTGGTGATTAGGGGGTGTGGTGCTGTTGTGTGTGGGATTAGCACATCTATTGTGTGAGTTGTTTGTATATTTCTGTGGTTGAGTAGAGTTTGTTGACCTTTTGCAAGCTTTGTTTTTCAGGAAAACACATACGCTTTTTTTTTCTGTATGGAGTAGAAATTGGGTCTTTTTCCAGTTCCAGGGACCTGAAGAGCACCAATTAAATGCAACTGTGTTTTGCAGTCTCCTCCTTGGTCAGCTGGAGGGAGAATTTTGGACTTCTCACCCTTTGAGGGTCAAATGCTCAAGAGACGCCCGGCAGCAGAAAAATGGTGCAGAGGCAGACATGCCACACGTATAATGTTGAACAAGCTCCTTTTGCTTCTGCGGCTGCTGGGCTGGAGTGATATGAGGCTATCTGCCTTCCTGTGATTGACGTGGACACCCTAGACCATGGGGGCAGCAGCCGATCGATCTGCCTTCCCTGTTTTGTGTGTCAAATTTGGCCTCATTCAAAGGAAACCAAATCTGCAGAGTCCGTGGCTTGATGGGAGACCAGCCGGAAGCAGACTTCGGTGAGAATGTCAGAGAGCTGCCCGCGCGCTCTGCCTCGGCTGGCCAGGAATCCTGGGAGCTGCAGTCCCAAGTGCCGGGAGGGCGCCAGAGTGGGGAAGGTGGCACCAAGTCACCCAGCTCGGTTTAGAGAGCGAAGATCTCTCTCCCAGCTGCTATGTGTGGCTCCGGAGGCCAGTTTGGACGGAAAGAGCGCTTTCCACAGGGGGCCGGTGTAAATTCCGTGCATTTTAGCGTTCCTCTGGAGGCGCAAAAGATGGAGCCCAGCTGGGCTTCGGGATCATGCCAGCTCCCCTGCCCCTCCCCGCCGATCCTCCCGGGGGAAAGCCGAGGGGGCTCGGAGACGCTGCCCTGGAACGCTGCTCTCCACGCGAACCTGCCCCGCGCTGGGCCCCTCCGGGCGCAGCGTCCTGATTTTTGCATGGGGGGGGGAATGCATCCCCCGCAACTTAGCCTCCCCAGCCCGAGCCCGGCTCAGCTTGGCTGACGCTCCCCACCTTCACCCAGCTCCAAGCCAGCAGCTGAAACAGATGTCGCGCGAAACTGCATAAAGGCTATCTTAGGGCTTTAGAGGTAGAAATGATGGAGATGATGATGATGATGATGATGATGATGATGATGATGATGATGATGATGCAAAAAGGGGGTGAAGAAAAGTATGCCCCCGCCCACATGGAATGGGTCGCTCGAATGCCCGCCCACTTCCAGCCCCCCGCCTCCCGTTGGCTGTGGAGAGAGACGGGCAGGAGGCGCCGTCCCCTCCCCAGGAGCTGCGGGGGGACAGGCGGGGGCTGCCCGGCTGCCCGCTGCAAACGCCTTCCTTTGGGTCAGGGACCATCCTCGCTGCTGCGGGGAGGGCCAGGAGGAGGCAAGTCTGCCCCACCGGACATTGCAGCTGCCAGCAGAGGGTGATCGCTCTTCAGAGGAGAAAGGCACAGGAGTGGACCTCTGAGGTTTCCCAGGAGGATTCTGCAACCCGTAAGTGAGGGCTCTGCTCTTTTCAGCTTCTAAGTTTTCCTTCAAATGTTTCCATCCCTTAAAGGCCTGTACAGCTTTAACATCATTTGTATTCCTAAGGAAGCCTCCTCGTCTACTGAAACATCTGGACAGCGTCCAGCAGTTAAGGGGGAACGGCTTCGCTGCAATCAGATTTCTGTTCCTAGAATGCCTGTATCCTGTTTTCCACTTTCCTTCTAACACATTCAGTAACTAGTTTGCGAATGGTGAATATTTGTGGTGCATCAGGCAGGAGAAAATTTTGCTGTTGTTGTTGTTCAGTCGTTTAGTCGTGTCCGACTCTTCGTGACCTCATGGACCATAGCACGCCAGGCCTTCCTGTCCTCCACTTTCTCCCGGAGTTTACTCAAAAATATGCTCGCTCAAACCATAGGGTTTGTCCTAAAACGTCTTTTAAGAGAACTAAAACTTACATTTTCAAAAACTGGAAGCCTGATATATATTCCACGGATGAATTCCAAAGTTCTGCTAACTGGAAACTTCCTTCCAGTGTGGAAGTTTTTCTTAATATACCAAGAAGTTAAGTGAAATATTCTTTAGTAAACCTCACTGATTCTGCCTTGTCTTTCACTTCGTGCATTTAAAGCCTTTTTTTTTAAATGGTTTAAAAAGCACATTTCAGTATTAGCTCTAACTGGTTACATAGAAGCTGCTGGAGGAATTACGACTCATTTTAATTTTTAAAAAATCATTTGGGTTGCTTTAACTTATCTTTTGTTTAAGTTTTGGTATTCCTGCAATGCTGACCAATGGATTAATAAAAAATAATTAAAAGACAATCTTTTGCATTGAATGCTAAGAAAGTAATTGCATAAATGTATAAAAGAGAATACTTCAAAAATATTGTTATCAACTGTAGATTGGCAAATACACAAGGGCTTTTGACTATTCAGATGGTCGCATGACCATCTTATAAAGTCAGATGGTCCAAATGCAACATTTCCTGGGATTGCGTAGTTGTGCTGCACAAGCATGAGAAAACACACCGCTTCTTTAAGGAGTTGCGGTGTGACAGGAGTGCCCCCATGCATTCCAAATCCCCTTCCCCCTTAAAATCCAGATCAGGACACCGCTGCATTGCTTGTGTATTCCAGCTGGCCCAGAGGCAAGTCCAGAATTGATATTAAGCCAGTGACGAGCAATCATCTCCATGAGTCTGTTGGGGAGGATGAGAACGTTCCTCAGAGATAGGCTGAAGAGTCACGATTCATGCTTCTGTTGTTGTCATTCTTTCTTTAAGAGCCGACAGCATCCTGCTTTGGTAGCCCAGAGCCAGAGGTCCCATGTCTCAGAGCTTCCTGCAGGCCACCCCTTCCTATCGGACCCCAGGATGCATTTCAGGAACTTCTCCATCACCCTCGCCACCGCACAGACCCTGCAAGACCTGTCTCCCACCAACGTCTCCACCAGGGAGGCCTGCCTCATCCACTTTTCCAGCCATCAGTTTGTGCTCATCCCAGTGGTCTACTGCATCATCTTCATCCTTGGACTTGTGGGCAACAGCATGGTCATCACTGCACTGTGTCGGCAGAGGAGCCCAAAGACAGTGGCCAATGTCTACATCATCAACCTAGCAGTGGCCGACTTGCTGGCCCTCACCACCCTTCCATTCTGGGCCGCCAGCTATGCCTACGGGTACAACTGGGTCTTCGGCCCCGTGATGTGCAAGCTCTCCAGCGCCATCCTTTGCTTGACCATGTTTGCGAGCATCTTTTTCATAACGTGCCTGAGTGTGAACCGTTACCAGGCCATCGTGCACCCCTTCCAGTGCCAGCAAGTAACTTTGGAACGGGCTTTCATTGCCACATTTCTTGTTTGGGGACTGGCGGCCTTGACCTCTCTGCCCACCTTCTGCTTCCGTGATGTCCAGTACATCAACGAGCTGGGTGTGAACGCTTGCATCATGGCCTATCCCTCAGAGAATTACCCCACTTGGTCAGCCGCAACAGCCTTAATGAAAAACATCCTTGGCTTCCTGGTCCCAATGGCCATCATCTTTGGGTGCTATATCTGCATCAGGGTGCACTTGAAGAAGGCCCAAGGGTTCACAAAGAACTTGAGGGTGAGGGACCGGGTGCTGAAGCTGGTGGCTGCTGTGGTCGTGGCCTTCTTGATCTGCTGGCTGCCGTTCCACATCTTGACCTTCCTGGATGCCCTCTCCTGGATGGAGGTGATCAGCAGGTGCCACCTCACCTCCATGATCGATGCTGTCCTGCCCTTTGGGCTCTCCATGGGCTTTGCCAACAGCTGCATCAACCCCTTGTTGTACTATTTTGTGGGCAGGCAGTTCCAGGATAAACTGCAGCATTTATTCAAGCTGAGTCTCTCCCAGTTCAACAGCAACCGGGAAACCTTTTCCTCCAGCAAAACCAGCTCCCTCAAAACTGCCGAGTCCCTGAAGGAGGCTGAGCCAGGAGGAGACGTGGAGAGGCCACCGGCCCACCCACGGTGGGATCCCTAATCACCATCTGGAAACGCTTAAGCGGTGGCTACGTCCTCTCCGCCTCCTCTCCGCCGTTCCTGTTTTTCTCTGGTCTCCCTTCACTCATCTCCTAGGACAAACCGTCCACTAAAGACCATGTTTTCAATCGCTCCGTGGATTTCTATGCGTCAGCAAGGCTGTCATGTAGAGGGCAATTAATTGTCAATAAATATCTTCACAACATTACTAACCCAGCATATTTCTATGACTAACGTTTGTTTTTCACGTTCCTGAGGAGGAGGAGATTGCAAAGAAACTTCAATTTGAACACCAGAGTTTCCTGCTACAGGCCACCTTCCTATCCTTAATATACTAAAAGTGTATTACGGAGAGGAGAGAAACCAATTCCTTGGTGGCCTACATAGCCCACATCCTAGCTTTTCTACATCAGGAACTGTTCTGCATGTTTAAATTACGCTTGCTTTAAAAAAAAATCAGGATTGAGTTCCAACACATTTTTTGCCACCTTTCTCAGCTTCTGATGACCCGCGACTGCCAAATCTATCACTCCATCCCTTCACAGGAAATGATTGCTCCCTCCCTCCCCCGCTTGCGCCCAGCACCCTTCAGAGGCCCCGGGATTGCTGCTGCTGGAAGCTCTCGCAGTGACAGGCCCCACACGTTTGGGCAGGACCACAGCTTTCCCTGTAGTGCGCTTCCAGATATGCCACCAGCTCCGAATGGTGTGGTCCTCCTGGCTGAACAAGGGCCTTCGGATTTCCCCTCCCGCCTTCAAGAGGTCGATTGCCCAGGTGAGCCCTGCAGAAGGCAGAATGTTTGCAGCCGCTCTCAAAGGCGGCTTGACCAAGCCAACGCAGGCGCCGGGCGGTCGGGTGTTCCTCCAGAACAAAATAACCCAAGGAGGCGGAGTGGAAACTCAAGGACACTCGCGCAGGAAGGAGCCGGTTTTCCAAGAAGTGGATGGTCCAGGGGGATGATGAGCCTGGCCTACTACCGAGGCAGCAGCATCCTTAGTTTAAAATGAAAAAGCAAGGAAGTGCCTGTTTTAAAAATGCCAGTTACATCAGTGAAGGAAGGCCTGGTTCATTACGGACAATTAACACGATGAGGCCCGGCATGGGGAGGGAATCTAACTCTTTCCTCCCTGCTCTCCTTTTTTAAGAAAAATCTTGTCCCCCAAAACCAGATGGGTATCTTTAGGATCCCTCCCAGCAGTTACCACGAAATGCAAACTTCCACAAAGTGGTTTGTTTAGGATGCTTTTTAATGTAGGGAGAAGGAAGCCCCCCGACCTGCATTTGCTGGTGACATTTGATATAATGGGCAAAGTTGCTTGTTTATCCCCCGAATGTGCCACTAGTCAACCCTGCTTGGGACAATATGTTCCTTCCTCCAGGCACCCTCTCAAATCCCCCCCATTACAGCAGCCGCAGCTCCACTGGGGCTGCCCGTTCACTCTGATTTATTGCGCAGAGCAGCACGGAGTCTTGCCACACATCTGCAGCCAGATGGATGTCTGTAGGACTTTCTGAGCCATCCATCAAAGCATTGCCCAATCAGTGTTGCCCTCTTGGCCACGATCCAGCGTGCACAGCTGTTGCTAAGCCCAGTCGTTTCAATGGGGGTTGAAGAGTGAGGGGTATCTCGAGCAACATTACTTCTAGCTGGAGGCAACTTTTTCTTTTCTTTCTTTTTCGTCTCTTTCTTTGCACTTCTTTTTTCACTTACTTATTACTTTTCTTTCTTTGCTTTTTTCTTTCAAAATTTGTATTGTTTGTGTGTGTGTGTGTATTAGCCAGAGGCCTTGGCACAAAATATTAAGACGCTACAGAACCCTTTGCTATTTTTGCAGCAGGAACCTGCACAGTTTCACCCGTGGAATGAGGCTAACGTGTCCCTCAATCTGCATTGGACTGTAATTATTTTATGTGACATTTCTAACCATCTTTCTTCAGTGAAATAGTGGGACTTCTGGCCCCAGATTAAAAATAAAACATCCTATTCGGTATCCAGATCCCAGAATTCTGCGAGCTGGCCCTCCCTTCAACCTTGCCAATAAGTGGGCTTGGAAGAGCCTCCCTCTGTTGCCAACGGACGGCGAGAGGAAAAGAGAAAGACGTGGCCGTGGCCAGATGGGAAGCCCACCACAAGCTGCATCTGATCCACAAACCAGAGGCTTCCCACCCGTCCACCCACCCGCCCCCGTGGCTGAAAACCGAGATAGCTGTATGAACGTAACTTTTGTGACCCAGGTTTGGCTTCTCCCATGCTTTGTTTAATTGATTCTGCAGCAAATAAAGCATGGAAATTTAATCTGTCTTGCTGATCAGAACAGCAAATTCTGCAGAACAATGAAATGGCCTTCTAACCTCCAAGGCTGGGAATCTTCCCAAATCGAACTGACACACCTGAGATCTCAGGCAGGGTGCCCCATAGCCTCAAGCCTCATTTTAGGGCCCTCAGTCCCCACGCTTACTCTTTTTGAGCAAAAGAAAACAAGAGCTGTTCAAGAAGTCAATGTTTCCCACAGTTCCACATTCTCTGTTGCTGCTGCCGTTCCTGTTTTTCCTTGGGTTTCGTACATTATGTAGGATTGTGCAGGTGGCGTCCACCTGGGATTGCTGGAGACACACACTTGCTGTCCCAGTTTGAAGACGGGGATAAGCAGTCTTCAAATTGTCCCCGTTTGACATCTCGGGCTACCAGATGATGTGAGGTTGGACGAGATGAACATTAGGGGAGATTCAGAACTGCCTCTCCTCCAAATTTCATCTGGTATCTTCCTCATAAGCCAGGCGCTCACTCCCTGGACGCCACTCATGCCCCTTCAGTGACAATCAGGAGATTTTATAAGTAGATCGTTTGTTTTGGAAGTCCGTGTTTTTAACCAGGGCATCGGCTCCTTTGAGAATAGAAAATAAGAGTAATTTGTGCAGGGTGCAGCTGGAGTTTCTCCTTGGTGGGATCACCACCACGAACTCCCTCTCTTCAAAATCTTCTACTGTCAGACATTGAGAGCAGCCAAGTTTGAAGCTGGCCCTGCCCAACGCTTCTTCCTAGAAGCCCAGGAGGCTACCCTCCAAAATGCCTCTACAAGCTATTTTCAGCCCTTGCAGGAGCCCTCCCAGGGGCCTGGCACCTCCTGCCATGCTTTTTCTGGCAAGTAAGAACTTTCTCGTCCAAGAACTTGACCCACTCAGCTGTCCAGATCAGGGTTAGTGGGACACGGGTTGAAGAGGCCGCTGTTTAATAGACTGTCCTCTGCTTTGATAAATGGCTTTGGAGCTTCTTCCCCAAACAAGCTCTCTTGGGAAGTGGTGATCACTCAGTGTGTGTCTCCGCAGCTGTTTTGCCAGACGCTTCCGGCAAATGGCCGTTCCACTTTGCACCTGGTTGGGACGGGTGGTGGCGGATGCAGTTCAAACCCCATGTCCCAGGCCCTTCCAGGGAAGGCAGGGTTCATTGCAGGAAGGGTCTCACATACGAGGTAGCGAAAGGTTCCTCCGATGGTCCCAGGAGAGACGCTGTGGCTCCAAGAAAGGCTGCCCAGCAAGCCTGCAGAACATCCCGGGATCACAATCCCTGGCGCCTCGTGACTTCTGATTGGCAAGCCAGCACAAATGTCCCTGAAGGCTAAAATCCTTGCAATGCCAAAAGTCTCCATATGAACTTCTAAGGGATAGAAATAGAAATAACCTCCTTAATTAATTTGGATCGAGGCCTGGAAAACCACGGCCGCTTGCTCAGTGACGGAAAGCTTTGCAGGGTCCCCCGAGTAAAGAGCCAAGCACGATCTCCCGCTAACCGACCCCCAGGGGTGTCTACAGGGTGTGGTCACAAAAGTCAAGATGGTGGCATGAAAAGGGCTACGTCCAAACGGATTCCAACCTGGCAAGGGCAAGCAGACTTCTGCCTGCTTTTTTCCTCTGGTCTACGCTGACCAGACTGTCACCGGGGGCTTCGGCAGTTTGGAGCCCAAGAGACAAAGAAGGCGAAATTTGGCTCTGCGGCTCACGGCCTCCTGGCATCGTTGTGGCTTCTTCCCCTTCGCCTGCCTGCTGGACCGGCTTCCTAACAAGTCGCTCCCTTTTGCAGAGTTTGCAAGGACTGGTCAGGTTGCAGCAAGAATTAGCCAAGGTCCCAGCTGGGTAAACAGCCCTCAGGTTCTGTTGGGGTTTCTTTGAAAGAAAACGGATCTGCAGTAAACCGGAGCGTGTCCTGCTGCCGAAGTTCTGGCCCTGAAGAAGAAGCCCCCCGAGGAACCGAGGGGAGCAGCCCAGAGGGCAGGATCAGGAGATGGGAAGGGGGGGGGTGGCGCTTTGGGGGTGTTCCTCTGCTTTCTCCCACTGCTCCCTGGCAGAGCACCCTTGGCTCCTACTCCAAACAAGGCGAGGCCAAGACAAACACTGCATTTGGTTTTATTTGCTGCACGCACACAATACGATCGGTCATGTATTTAATTGTTTCTTCCTTCTGCAAATGAGATCTCTGGGGGAGACACCCAAAGCTTTCAGGAGCGCACACAGCCCGGGGGCTTCTGGTTCTGCCTCCCCCCTTTCTCTTGCATTGTTTTTATAATGCGAGGCCTAAAACTGCCTTTTCTCCTGCCAAGCCAGATCCTTGGTGTACTTTTGCACTGCGTTGCTAATCCTCTGCCTGAATGTGACTTTTCAGGGTTTCAGATGCAGCCGTGATTTTCTCAGCTCTGCTGTCCAAGAAATGTTGCAACACGGAGACATCCCCCCCCCGGGGGCCTTTTGGATGCGCAGCACACCCTCCGTGACTGAAATGCGCCGCCTCCCTCCCCCCGCCACACGTTCGAGTGTTTGCCTGGGGAATGAAGTCGGAACTGGCAGCTCCTCCCCTCTGCCTTTCCGTGGGCAACCGTGAAGAAGCTTTGAACATATACTCCTTTAGATGCTGGGGAGCCTTTCTCTTTGTTCTGCTCGAGAAATTGCCTTATATGGGGAGGACACCCTTGGTATGCGAGCCCCGCATTGCCTCTCCCGATAGGACGACATCTCTTCAGCACTTTTGGCACAGAGAAGCTGTTCTTGGCACCGCAAGCTTACACGCATTTAGCAGGGAATGACAACGCTTGTGCGGAACTTTCCGCAGGAAGACGTGGGTGCCACCAAATTTCCTGCCCCAGAAATCAAGCAAAGGTGTGTGTGGGGGGGCAAAATGGAGTGTCTGTTCCTAGTTTCTATTTGATTTCTCTTCCTACGGCTTCCCCGCTCTATCAGTGCTCCACAGCCAGCAGCAGTCAGTCCAGGTGCCCTGTGAGGATAGGCTTCTGTTCCAGATCTGCAAACTCCAAGAGTTCAGCTGACGTTCCTTGGCATCTGCTGGTGGAAATGGAAACCTAAATTCAGCAGGGACTTATCTCTTCAGCAGGCAAGAGCAGGCATTCCAACCACCGGCTTTTATTCCAGGCCAGTCTCTACAGCAGCGTTTCTCAGCCTTAGCCACTTGAAGATGGGTGGACTTCAACTCCCAGAATTCCCCAGCCAGCCATGAAGTCCACCCATCTTCAAGTGGCCAAGGCTGAGAAACGCTGCTGTAGAGTGTGGAGCATATCCCTGTTCTGGGAACAGTATTGCCCGATATATTCTGCTCTTTACCTGTAGGGGGCGCTCTAAGCCCTGTGAACACCCAAGGGGAAATGGGATGGGGACTTGGGCTACAGAGGGCTGGGATTTCTTCACTTTTCATTTTTATAGGAACTCACCCAATTCACACTCAATTAACGCCCATCCTTGTTCTTTCCCGAGCTTTGCTAAGTTCTTCGTAATTAAATATCCAGAAAAACGGGCAGACATTAAGAAGAAAGGACATGCATTAGGGACGATTGCTTGTAAACTGCACCCCAAGAGGTACTTTGTTTGGGGGAGGACATACAAAAACGCATTCAAAACTGTGCACTCCTGCTTGTGTAGAAGAACAAACTGAGCAGAAACAAACGATGGGGGGGGGGAATAGTAATTATGAGGCTTGTCTATCTTGGAGTAACCCTTTTATTGAAACTCCCCTGGTTTCCAAACATTACAGATATTTACCTTGTTCAAGAATCAGCAGGTAGCAAGCAGCATCTGGCCAAAATTGCCTGGGCTCAGAAGCAAAGGAAACAGGGTTGGATCTGGGAAGTAGTGGGATGGGATTCCACCAGGAAATGCAAGGGCTGTCAGAGGGAATGGGATGAAGGAGGACGAGGAGGAGGAGGAGAGGAGGAGGAGAGCAATTCCAGATGTTTTGCAATCTTTGGACAGGTCCTTGCAGTCACAAATCAAGCTCAGTTTGAGGATACATCTCTTCCCCACTAGGTGGCAGCACGCAATTAACCTTGAGGATCTCAAAAAGCTACACAAGATTGGCTGTTGAGGGTCTTCCAGGCTGTGTGGCCCTGTTCTGGAAGTTCCAGAACTTCCAGAACACGGCCACACAGCCTGGAAGACCCACAACAGCCATCGAACTCCGGCTGTGAAAGCCTTCAACAATACACTACACAAGATTGGCTAAACACTGGAAGGGAAATCACCAGGAAGTCCCAGGGCTTTACACTAGACTAGGAAGTCAGATCTATTTATGTGGTCACTAGGAGTCAAAAACTATTGGATGGCACATAATCAATCAATCAAGGAAGTAAAAAAGTCATCCAGAAGGAGGCAGTGGCAAACCATTGTCGCCCTCTTGTTAAGAAAAACATCTGGACGTGTTCATGGGGCTCAACCTTACTTACATTGAATGCAAAGTCTGTAGCTTGAATCATGTCAACTGGATTTCTATTTTCTCAGTGGAAACGTTTCGCTCCTTATCCAAGGAGCTTCTTCAGTCTGAGCAAAGTTGGTAAGGGAATCCTAAATATGTTTCTAGGTAGCTGTGTGACCTTACACCTGGGGTCATGGTTATACTGAGATGTTATTTTAAGTCCTTTTATCATCTAAAGGAGGATCGTTAAGATCACCATGCTGCTGTTCAGCTTGTGAAATGGTCTTAATCTTCCTAGGCACAGAAGACAAAGCAGGGAGGAAGATGGGGGAAAGATTGTGCCTGAGGCCCCATCTTCCTTTCCCCCATCTTTCCCCCATCTTCCTTTCCCCCATCTTTCCCCCATCTTCCTCCCTGCTTTGTCTTCTGTGCCTAGGAAGATTAAGACCATTTCACAAGCTCAACAGCAGCATGGTGATCTTAACGATCCTCCTTTAGATGATAAAAGGACTTAAAATAACATCTCAATATAACCATGACCCCAGGTGTAAGGTCACACAGCTACCTAGAAACATATTTAGGATTCCCTTACCAACTTTGCTCAGACTGAAGAAGCTCCATGGATAAGGAGCGAAACGTTTCCACTGAGAAAATAGAAATCCAGTTGACATGATTCAAGCTACAGACAATTCCACCTGGATGACTGAGAACCTTCATAGACATATTGAACGCAAAGAATTATCCTTTAGGGTTTTACATCACTGGGAGACCAGCTGTTATACAATACCTCTTTACACAATGTGTAGCTAACCTAAGGAAGCAGACAAAATCATGGTAGATAGTAGTATCCAGGGTCAACTGGTCATAGTGGCAAGTGTACAGCTTCTTGGATCAGAGTCGGCTTGCTTTAGACACCAGCTGCTGAGAAACTTCAGCGCTGAGGGTGTCATCAAAGAATTACTGTGGGCTTCTGAGAAGCGTCTGACAGAGCACAGAGAGGAGAAGCAGTCAATGAATAACCATGAAATAACCATGGAAAAATTAAGCCCTGGCTGAAATCTCTCCTAATGAATTCAGTCAGAATCTGAAGGTATTTGCACGGGTAGATCAACTCCAAGCCATGGAATGCCATGATCAGCCAAAGAATGGAGCCTTCTCAAATGACTCCAGTCACCGTTAGCCCCCTTCTTTTCCAGGTTCTCCAAGGACCCAAAATCCAACACGATGTTCAGCGAATGATCACAATTATGGAGCTTTGGAATGTTCCTTTAGCCAACCTTGTCCAACCGTCAGTGCAAGCTGAAATGCCTCCAGTGGCCAGATTGCCTCCCTCTTGCTCAAAGATCTCCAGGTATTTGGTTCAGGCTGTTACAGGATTTCAATGCTATGCGGAAATGTTTTTATTTACCTGGATTTAATCCTGACCCAGCTTTTGCTTGGTCTGTGGATAGTTGGAATTTCTGCAAGATATGAACTTCTTATCTTAAGCGGAGGAATGCAAGTGTATCTTCAGAGGTTCCCTGAATCAGCTTCCCAATGCCCAGATAAAATCCATTATATTATTTTTTTAATCTTGAGCAAGGGAAAGGGAGTTAAAATTAGAAGGGGAAGCTCTTTGATTGCCTTTTTCTTGGGGATTAAGATAGCAATGCTTGGAAGAATGTTGGCTATCCTCCATTCTTGAAAATGAGGGGGGAAAGGCTTTTACAGCAGCTTTACTGGATTTGTTGGCAAATCTCTTCCTGGCATGTGAAATTAAACCATCGAAACTTTCTCTCCCACTTTTTTGAGCATCCAAAGAACAGTCAGCTGTGGGGAATGAAGTTTTGTCATTTAGGAAGTTCCAGAGGTTCAAAACAATGTGCAAAACAAGAACACCTCTTAACTTATCACAGACGCGAACATATTTGAACCCTTGGAACCCTTGCAGCTCTTTAAGAGTAGGACTAACACACTGCTTGAGAGATACCCTCTCCTAACCCCCATGCAGTGTTCACACACACAGGCAGGCAAGCTTGTGGTTCAGAGTCTTGCCAGTGTTTTGACTTGTTGCATGTTTATAAGGTTTTATCCATTCTCCTATAACAATTGTGCTCTCTTCAGCTGGGATTGGAGTTTGAGGGTGTTGTGTGAACCCAGCCAAAGTGCCTAATCCTCCTAGGTCCTATTGCTTAAGAATATAGATGAGAAACTTCAGTTGAAGGTATCCATTCTGTCGAAAACCCCTGTGTGTGGACATGTATCTTGGGCTAGCTGAGTCAGAAACACTGTCTGTGAAGGACAGCTTGAAAACGGCATTTCTTAGTTCTTTTCTTTCTCTCTAATTTGCTGGAAACTGAATGGAATAATATCTGCAGGTGTGTGAGACTATGACAAGCTGGATCTAGCGTGATCCACCAATTCCTAGTCAGACACGGATTGCGGATACACAGCCTGGCAACTGGTCGGGATCCTGGGGGTGTGGTGGAGCCACCTACTCAGAATCCTGAGTAGGAAGAACAAGACAAAAGTTTGTGGCCGGTTTTGAGTTGAGAAGTTGTTTTCTTTTGTTTCTTGGCAGAAAAATGCCTGAGCGTTTGTGCTGTGTCCCATCCCAGTACAGGTCACAAAAGGAGGCCAAGTCACTGAAGACCGTATCCAGCATCCGGGCACAACGCAAAGGGGAGAGTCCAAAGACTCTTAGATCAGACCAAGGTTTCTCCTGAATTTGGGCAGTTAACGTTAAAGCCTAGACCAGAGCTTTCCAAACTGTGTGTCACGACACAAAAGTGTGTCGCCACACACAGTCTGGTGTGTCGCCACACAACCCGGAAGCGCTGATCATCATCAGCGCTTCTGGGTTTTCCCACGGCGACACACCAACTGCAGCGCGCAAAACCCGAAAGCGGAGCAGCGCTTCCGGGTTTTTGCGCGCTGCTGCAAGGACGGCACTTCCGGGTTTTCCCGCCGCGACACACCAACGCCGGTTGGTGTGTCGCCGCGGGAAAAACTTTGGAAAGCCCTGGCCTAGACGCTCCATGCACAGGGAGTAAGCAAAGGTCATTAATACCATTTTAAGTTTCACTTGTCAGGAAGATGTTGAAATAGGAGCACTATACAATATTTAATCAGCCCAAATGCCTCATCAGCCTAACCCTAATGTTTAATCTAACCAAACATTATTTCCTGGCTCACAATCCTGTGGGCAAAACCTTGTCAGAAATGACAGGGTCAAAGAGCATATTACCTTAGCAATGGTTTCAGTTTCCTCTTTTTACACACATTGGTTGCACTTGCTGATAGTTCAAGTAACTATCCTGATTTGACCTCTCCGTAGCATCTGATACCATCAACCATGGTTACTTTCTGGACCGCCTGTGGGGATTAAGGGTGGGAGACACGGTGTCCCAGTAGTTCTCCTCTTTCCTCTGTGGACAAGTCCAGTTGGGGTGAAATTGGGGGACAGATTGAGCCAGAGACCCCGCCCACGTGGCCGCGGTGCCTTAATGTATTCCCCAATAAATGAGGGGTGGGATTTTACGCCTTCCGCTTCCAGGGGTCTATATCGTAGTGCTTTTTCTCCTGGCAATCCAGAGGCTGTGTGGACCTTCCTTGCTGGGCTGTGTTGACAGTGGGTGACCTGAAGATCACGGAGAGGCCGGCCGTGGCTTCGCAAGTCTGAGCCCTGCATGGGAGGCGGGAGGCATCTAACCTGCCTGCCCAGGTGGGGAGTTTCACCTCCTCTCCGCCTGCTAGCGAGAGGAGAGGAGAACCTCCGAGGCTTGGGTTGTAAAAGAGCCAGGAAGGACTCATTAGCCAAGCAAGTGGTTGAGTCATTCTTCAAATCACCCTTTAATAATCCCGTGTCTTTTTTTAGTTTGTTTTGCACTCTGAAGAGTTGTGGGTTTGTTTTCCTCTCTCAGTCTGCCTGTTGGCTTTGTGCACTGATTCAGGCCCCCTGATACCCACACCAGAGGTTTGTGTTGAAATTTAACTCCCCTACCAGCTCTCTCTCTGGAACCATGCTAATTTACTGAGAGGTTCAGAGATGGGACTGAGGGAAGTGCCTGTTTGGCGGTCACATATCCTCCTGGCAATCTGCTTATCTGTTTGCCAACCATTGTAGTGGCCAAGTCTTTCATAAGCTGGGCAAACACGGAGATCGATAAAGGAAGTCTAGTTTTTTCAGCTTTATCTTTTTTTCTTTTTTCCTTTTTCAGCTTTATCTTTTTTTCTTTTTTCCTTTACTACATTCAGCTTTATCTTTTTTTCTTTTTTCCTTTACTACACTTTTTTATCTTTTCTTTTTTCTTGATTTGTATTTCCATTTTCTTTTCTGTTTCAAACTTTTATCTATGTAAAATTAAAATCTAATAAAATTTGTTAAAAAAAAAATAAAATTCAGCTTTATCTTTTTTTCTTTTTTCCTTTACTACACTTTTTTATCTTTTCTTTTTTCTTGATTTGTATTTCCATTTTCTTTTCTGTTTCAAACTTTTATCTATGTAAAATTAAAATCTAATAAAATTTGTTAAAAAAAAAAGATAAAGGAAGTCTAGTTTCAAGAGCTACAGTATGGGGGGGGGAAATGTCAGGCAACCAATTCACCTGCAAGCAGACACTCACAAAAGTGTTGTATCTTTATGTTTTCAGATCTTTTGGGAGAGTAAGTGTATTTAAAGGTCTAGGTGCAAAAAAAAAGTGGTATCAACTCCAGATCCTTCCTTTTCCTAACCAAAGGATATTGAAAGAAAGCTACCAGAAGTGTTAGGCAGGTGCAAATGTACCTTTGGGGCTGAGTGAACAGCTCAAAACAGTGAATTTTTGAACAGAATTATTGTCTGATCCATTGCATATTTGCTCATGTATCAAAACCACTTTGCTCAATTACTTTTACAGTATGTCCTCGTAAGTGAAGGTTTGGTAAGCCGAGCAGATTGTTTAACAAGAAAAAGAAAACAGGATGATCTAACGTAGCCCTGAAAATATCTCCTCCCCAGATTCCTCTTCCTCCTCATCTTTTTTGGCTACAAGCCTGTCCCTCAAAATGATCTTCATCACCATCTCCCTTGGGGGAGTGGGCGGTGATAAATCAAGTAAATAAATAAATAAATAAATTGTTGCAGATTCTACTAAATCGCTTAATAAGCCGGACAGAGATTCACAACGAAGGCTTAAAAATTTAGCTCTAGTTGCAGTCACGCAGAGCCAACATTGGTTTTTTTAATGTTTGTTGTGGGTTTTCCGGGCTGTGTGGCCGTGTTCTGGCAGTTTTTGTTCCTAACTTTTCGCCAGTAGCTGTGGCTGGCATTTTCAGAGGACAGGAGCATAGCTAGAAGATACTCTCTGTGTCTTGGAAGAACACACACCCTCCACTTGGGCACAGAGAGAATCTTCTAGCTATGCTCCTGTCCTCTGAAAATGCCAGCCACAGCTACTGGCGAAAAGTTAGGAACAAAAACTGCCAGAACACGGCCACACAGCCCAGAAAACCCACAACAACCATCGGATTCCGGCCGTGAAAGCCTTCGACTATACATTGGTTTTTTTGTTTGTTTGTTTAAACAAATGTACAAAATCACAGAATCTTGCATAGTATATTTTTTTGCACCTAAACCCTTAAATAATCTTACCCCTCAAAAGATCTGAAAGTTTAAAATAAGTCACATGACACCGTGAGAATAATAGCATATTTTAAAAGGCAACGGAGACAAGTCGATGTGGAAAATTACATGTTTAAAACTGAATGCGTTAAAATCAACCTGAGTTGTCAAAAGGCCTGCTGACAAAGCAATAGAAATGCTTGAAAGAGACGAGCTGTTGTCTGGCCCTGGGCTGCAGCTGAAGCCGAGGATCGAAAAATTCTTCTTGGCCAACAGCTATCTCCTTGGGTGCTACTCTGAAAGCCACATTGAGTCCTGGAACACTTTTGAACCAAGGTTATTATTTTGGGAGAAAGCAGCTCATCAAGAATATTTTCAAGTTCCCCCGTCTAAGATTTATTTATTTATTTATTTATTTATTTATTTATTTATTTATTTATTTATTTATTATTTGGATTTATCACCGCCCATCTCTACCATGGTAGACTCTGGGCGGTTTACAATCATATTCAGATTCTGCAGGCCCTTTTCCCTCTGTTCACACAAAACCTATTCCCAACTGTATGTGCCTTGCAGACAAGACCCATAAGCCAAATGGAGCTTCCCTAAGTAAGTGTTGCTATGGTTAATAATACGGCACAAAGACTTGATGATTCAGCTCTTGGTTCTATCAGCAGACTGGACAAGCCAGTGGTGAGCCCTGGAACAGATCGGTGTTTGCTGGAACAGACCGAATTGAAGTTCTTCGATCCTGCAGTCATGTTCCCAGGGCTAGTTGGAAGGGCTCCTCCCCATAACAGCTGCCCCCACTGCTGTCCTTACACAGCTCCCCCTCTGAATCCTGCGCCAATGGGGAGGCTGAGGAACTCTCTGCACAGAACTGGACTGTGACCTAATCAGCAGGACTCAGGGTAGAGAGAACTGTCATGGCTTCTGCAGCTGCTAAGCTGCACAGGAGTCCCGGGGACCTCCGGCGTTTCCCTGAGCCTGTCTTCCTTCTGCTTCCAGGACAACTCCAATATTTGATGGCTCTACTAACCATCTCCCATAATCTCAAGGAGGAGTGGGTTGCCTTTCTGGTGAACCTTTCATGTGCATGGAGCAAAGATAATCCTTTGGTGCTCCGTTCTTTTGGACTCAATCAGACCTTCAAAATTGCAAAGAGCTGGGGTGATTTCGATGGTTCTGTTTCAATCTCAGTAATTCCTTGCTCTAAATATGCTTACTTCTGAGTCACCGTCAGGGGCTACTAAGAGTGTGGATGACCTCATGTCTCCAATCAGTTTGGGGTTTCTCATTTACATGTTTACCCATATTAAACCTGTAAAGTACATGGAAGGTAAGCATCTGTGGTTGGGTCAACCTTTGGTGATTCATTTGTTTTTAGGCAGATGCTGTGCACGAAAACTTAAAAAATAATAAAGGCCCTACAAAGTCTTGCAGTCCAACTCCAGTTCTAAAATTACACCATTTAATTATACAAGAACTGGATCTGTCATCTCCATAAATCTCAGATAATTTCAATGAAGCCTGCTGCAAAGTAGTTTTTTATTGTCTGAACAGTAGTTAAAGGAATGTGGCTTAATGCCTTAAGATTCCTTGCAGGGACAATAGCTCAGAATTACAATTCCGAAGCCCTAATATCTGGAACAGACTGTGTAAAAATTCTGGTACCAGTTTATAATGTGCAGAGTCTCAGGTCAGAGGTGCTGTAGAATGAAAGGAGTGGAATTGTTCAGCATGTGAGTTTGGAAGTTCCCGATGGTTTTGCCTCCTACCTCACATATAATAAATACTTAAGTGCATCTGAAATAATTAAATGTGGGGCACAACCATTTGGTAATGTCCTAAGTGACTGAAACAGCCAAGTTCATAATGACTTGACTCAGAGTTTGATCCTCACCAACTCACCAAGCCTCTAGGGGCCGGTGCTCATCTCCGTTTGTTAGCCGAAGAGCCAGCGCTGTCCGAAGACGCTTCCACGGTCATGTGGCCGGCATGACGCACGCGGAACGCAGTTACCTACCCACCGAAGTGGTCCCTATTCATCTACTTGCATTTGCATGCTTTCGAATTGCTAGTTTGGCAAGAGCTGGGGCGAGTGCGGGAGCTCACTCCGTCACGCAGGGCTAGGGATTCGAACCTCCGAACTTGATTGACAAGCCTGGCGTCTTACCTGCTGAGCCACCACACCCACTTCAGTAAAAATAGACTTCTAATAAACATTCTGCTCCCCTGGAACAAGGAGTTCAAACTCAGAATCACTTCAGAAGAACATTTTTCTTATAGCCCGGTAGAGAAGAAGGATAGGGATGATCTGAACGGTGAAAGGGGGATATCTGTGACGTCCCCCACCTCCCTGGTTACAAGTCGTGTACCGGTCGGTCATCCAGATCAACTTTCTGATTTGCAGGCTTTCCAGAAGAACAGGACATTTCCTCTGCAGTCTTTGAAAGCAACTCTCCCTGCCTCGTTTTTTCTTTCCTGACTGGTGAGAAAGCGCTGTTTGTGCACACCTGTTCTTGGACGCCTTGTTCCTGTTAAGAGAGACAAGGAAGTCAAGAATGGCGTGGCCAATTTGGGTATATTGTGCATTTCCTGAGCATGACCTTGCGTGAGATGGGAGAGTATGTGATGCCTGCATGTTTTGGAGCAGAGGACGGAAATTAAACACACTCAGAGTAATTTGTCTTTGTGACTTCAACCAACATTATTTTAGGGACAATAAAACTGTCACACAGCAGATGCCAGAGAATGGAAACCCTTCATATTTTACCTCTTAAATTAATAGCTGCTACTACAGAGCAGCAGATTATTTAATTAACACATTTCTCATCTGAGGGAAGATTATGTAACACCAGGTGTAAGAAAATCCTGGGCATTCCCACTTGAAGAAACAGCATTTATGCAATGTGAGAGAGAAAATAGATGCCAGGACAATGAACAGCCCAGGTGTGTCCAACGGGCTAAGATTACAAATGATACCGTAACTTTCTAGACAACTTTTCTCAACCCACAAGCAGATTTCTGTACCTAGTTTAGAAACCTTGGAGAAACCAGAGGTAGATTCAAAAGTAACCTTTCCAAGACTGATTCCCAAGTGAAATTCTGCATTCTGGGAAATGAAATGAATGAAAGAGTAGAGGGGGCACCCATGGGGTAAAATAAAATGCAGATAAATGTCCATAATGAGAACAATCTTGGTCATGTTTCATTTACTGTCTGAACCAATTTTCTGCAAAGCTTTGAATGGCACCCCAACCAGCATGGAAACCCTGCCCAGCCTTTTGAAGGTGGCAGCTTCCAGATGCATTGGCCTCAGCTCATATCATTCCTGCC
This sequence comes from Charina bottae, assembly GCA_023362775.1. NCBI lineage: Eukaryota > Metazoa > Chordata > Lepidosauria > Squamata > Charinaidae > Charina > Charina bottae. The sequence goes on along the minus strand of JALMGJ010000018.1, from coordinate 21,567,451 downwards.
TTCAGAGCCACCCCAAACCCTGAGCACCAAGATTGGACCTCTCCAAGAGGAGAGCACCTAGAGATGGTTTTTCTACAATTCCTTGTTCAGCCTCTGGAGGTGTGGACATAGACGAAAGCGCATTTGAGGAAACGAAAACTGTGATTCCACTGAAGATGGTGGAACGTTCCTCGGAAGCTTTTACCACTGGCAGCGGGTCCAACATGGAGAAACGTGAAAATGGTTTGGGGGCAATGTCTGAAGGTGGAGTCATAAGCTTCTTTCTCGTGGAAGTGCCTTAAAACAGAATCAGAAGAACTCCAAGCTGAGAGCTGATATAGTAAGTGGCTTTGCCCCTTTGCACCAAAAGAAGGGTAGGAAAATGGTGCCCTGCCTGCCACCCTCTGCTGTGGTCCAGTGGTCCAGCTTCACTCAGACCAGCAGAGATCCAAAGATACAGCTCTTGATGAGTCCTACAGGTAGTCCTCACTTAACAACCATTCATTTAGTGATGGTTCGGACTTATGACGGTGCTGAAAAAACTGACTCACGACTGGTCTTCACACTTACAACCTTTGCAGCATCCCCACGGTCACATGTTCACGATTTGGGCGCTTGGCAACCGGTTCACATTTATGACCGTGGCAGCATCCCAGGGTCACGTGAGCGCCATTTTCGACCTTCCCAGCTGGCTTCTGGCAAGCAAAATCAATGGGGAAACCGCGTGATTCGCTTAACAACCACTTGGTTCGCTTCATGCCCACGGTGATTCACTTAACAACCGCCACAAAAAAGGTCATAAAATTGGGTCAGATTTGCTTAATGACCGCTTCACTTAGCAACCAAAATTTCGGTCCCAATTGTGGTTGTTAGGTGAGGACTACCTGTCTTGCAAATATTATGGGAGTTGCTAATACTGAAGAAAACCAGCTACTGCAGACTCTAAGACTCAAGCCCTATGAAGCAAGTCCAGTGTTCATCTAGATCTCCCACGGCGCGCCCCACCTGAGCCCAAGCCACTCGCTTCTCGGCAGGAGAGGGGTCAGCAGCGGAGACCCCTCCCTTGTCCACGAAACAGACTGGCCTGGCCCCGGGGGCTCAGCTTCAGCCAGAGAAAGAGAGGTCTGGAGGTCTCCGTGGACATCCGCTGTGCCCAAGGTGGGTCTGTCGTGGGCTGCTTGCGTTGTTAGCTCGTTTTGAGGTGAAACCAGTGACAAAAGCAGAAAAACAGGGAAACTCAACCACAGAGATCAGCCAGAGGCGTGTGAGTAATCCCACAAACCGGATCAGGTGACAGGATGAGGTTAATGCATGGGCAATAAGGGCTCGGTGTCCAATTCTTCCCGTAAAAAGAAATATTTCTCAACAGCCGCAAAGACAACCCAGGACAAGGAAACCAGCTGTTGAGTGTTCACAAAATTCACCCAGCTGGGTCAGAAAAAGATGGAGCAGCCTCATTCCAGTGACATGCTAAGCTTGGTTGTGGTTAATCTTGGTTAGTTTTCTGTGGCTTAATGTCTTGTGTGAACCCAAGCCCCATTTGCTCAATATATTATTGTGTGAACCCAGAAAATGGGTTCAGTGATCAGATTAAACATGCTGTGTGAAGGCAGCTGCGGTGTCTATTCTTCACCAGCTAGCAGCTTGGAGTACAAAGCAAGCCAGCCGCAATTGCTCTGTCTGTGTGTGTGTGTGTGTCTGTTATTCCAACTCCTTGTCCCTTAATTGGGTTGCTCTCACTGCTCCAACAGGCTTCAGCCAAATTCCCCAATCCTCTGTTCAGGACATTGCCCTCTCCTCTATGCTTTTTCCCATGAGCCATCGAAGCCAATGCCGAGCAAGGTCCCTTGAACTTCAGAACAGAGCTGGGGATCTCACATGCAGGCCACGACATCCACGGGGAACGTTACGGCTTGAATGCAGCCTCTTACTGAAAAAATTGGGAAAGAGTTGGACGTGAGGGCTGTCTCTATGGTCTTGCAACACCAGAGGCATGGAGATACCCAAGGAAGAATACAGTTATCTGGTTCCCCCAGGTGTGCCCAAGGATCAACTGTGCAGGTTCCTTAGCTCCAAGGACTTGCTCACGTCAGATATTCTGTCCGCACAGAAACTCCAGTGGGAGGAAGCCAAGGGTGTGGACATCGCCACACCTCCTCACCTCCTCCTCCTCTTTCTCTCCCGGTTGAAATTAAATGAAAGATCACCCACAGGACCCAGCGGTTGGTCATGCCTTGATGTTTGTATCTGTGTTTCTTCCATGCATGCAACTGCCGGACTGTCCCTTGATAGATGTAACCTTCTCTGGCGATGAAGGTAAAGAGTTGTGTTTTATGGAGGATATTGCGGTAATCTCTCGAGTCATCTTACTTTCGAAGCAACAGTAAGAAAGCCGCCTTTGTGTGAAACTAGAGTGCTGTAATACTTAGGCACGGATGACATCACATGTATGGGTCTGGTGGCGTCTCATCACCCCTCCCTTGATACCTGGCATCTTTCAAGTTGCCTTCAACCTTGCCAATGCATTGAGTCATTTCCACGGGGTGATTAACCTTGCGCTGTCTTTGAGCATCACAAGGTTTCCCTCTCTGAAGTTAGATAAACAGCACCTCTCTACAGTTCTACCGAGTCTCTGCATTTCAGAATAACCATGTTCTACGGATAGTAGCCAACCAAGGTGAAGAACTTGGCAATTGGTAGCATGGAGCCCCATCGTTCGCACCCAAAGGATGTCGGGATTCACTAGTAACCGGCAGCATTTACAAACGCATCCATAGGAAAGGATGGATTGAATGCCACTAAGTTTTCTCCAACCGGTTCCCTCCAAATGTGCTGGACTACAACTCCTACCATCCCCAGCCAGCAAGGCCCTATGGTTCTTATATCAAACAGAATTTGGCTGCAGGCATTCCTACTCTGTAGAGGGGCGTGGTGGCTCAGCGGGTAAGACGCCAGGCTTGTCGATCAGAAGATCGCAAGTTCGGAGGTTCAAATCCCTAGCCCCGCATGACAGAGTGAGCTCCCGCACTCGCCCCAGCTCTTGCCCTCCTAGCAATTTGAAAGCATGCAAATGCAAGGAGATGAATAGGTACCACTTCGTTGGGTAGGTAACAGCGTTCCGCATGCGTCATGCTGGCCACATGACCGTGGAAGCGTCTTCGGACAATGCTGGCTCTTCGGCTAACAAACGGAGATGAGCACCGGCCCCTAGAGTCGGACACGACTGCACAAATGTGCGGGGAGAACCTTTACCTTTTTATTCCTACTCTGTGGGCTAGTTTCCTTTGCTCTCCCCATCGCTCCAACTCAGCAATCCTACCTGGCCTGTGGATTAAGTCACACACCGTGGAATGTGTTCATACCTGTGTAAGTCCATCCCACTGACGGTGGATTTTAAGAACGCTTAAGGGCCCTTGGCTTGTTTCACAGGGCCTGATAAGAGGCTTCTTATACGCCATCACGCTGCTGTGCTGGTTTGATTATCTTCTCACCTGCAGTTATCTTTTCTGAATATTACCATTTAAAAAAACAAACACGCACACTCTTTTAGGAGAAACTCCTCATCGGCTGCCTTAAAGCTTTTTGAAGTTACAAGTCAGGGTGGGCGTTTCTCAGCTGAACAATAATTTAATAAATAATAAGGGTTTAAGAAGAGAGCGATATTCCGCTTTCCATAGAGATCCAAGAAAATGTCTCTAGAAAAGTCGTAAGAAGTCGCAGAGCGCAGTGCAGCTATCATATCCAAGTATATATAACCCTTTAGGATCCTTGGAGAAAATCCCAAAGGGCGTTGTTATAAAATTTATAATTAAACCCATCATTTAGCAAGCAGAGTGCAACAAAGCAATCACCGTGCTCCATCCATCATTTGTCAGCTCAAAACTGGGCAAGAACAAACTGGATCCAACTTGAAGTCCATTTTGAACGTGGAAGCCTAAATCAGACTATGCTTCTGTGGATGACAGGTCATTTGAGATCTCCATTGGAGCTGCTGGAAGTCTCTGGAGGAACCCTGAAAGAGGCCCGGCATGTGTAAAAGTAAACACAAGCAGTGCGGACCCAACCTCCTGACGCAAAATCTAGAAAGCTTCTAAAATGAATCACATCCCCTTCCTGCGGCCAGAGAGGAACCTTTCACCATACTATTTTTGGATGATTTTGTCACCTTCTGGACACGGAAACTTTGAAGTTGGCCTCAGAATGAAAATTCCCTGAGAAATGTGAAGAAATCAGGACAAGAGTTACAGATCTCACTCCTACAGTGTGTGAACCACAACCTGCCTTGTACACAACCCCTACTTTACTCACCGTCATCTGATCCCAGGGCGGATGCCACCTTCTCTGGCGGGCACCGAAGTGCCCGTTCCTTCTTCCACTTATCACTCAAAGCCAAAGGGAGACACTCAAAGGAGGGGGGGGCACTGAAAGCAGGCTCAGTTCTCATTTTAATTTTGCAGGAGAAGTTTTCAGTGATTCCACTTCTCACCCTTTTCCCATAAGCTGCTCCTTTTACCCCAAGGCAGAATAACGAACAGCCCAGCCGTTTCCCCCTAAGGCAATTCAGCAGATTCTGTCCCATGGCATTTCCTACGCCCTGTATGGGCCTGAGTCCTCTCCATATCCAGACTCCATATCCCGTTCCAAAGCCCCTCTGCTCCCTTCGGGGTGGTTTGGGTGGGCCTTGACTTCCTCCAACTGCTGACTCCTCTCAACATGACAGAAAGACAGAGCGCCCTGCCACCAAAGAGCGAAAGGAAATAGAAGCCCCTTTACTCACAGCCTAGCAGGGCATCGGGTGGCAAGGCGACCTGGTCTGGCACGCAGCACCTTAAAAGAACTCTTCTTTTGGGGTCCAAAGAAAGCCCCAGCCATTATGGTTTCACTTCAAGGACTGCACCAGGACTTGTATTTGCATCTCAGCTACCACAGCTGAAATGCTGTTATATACACACGTTTTGTACGTACATCAGCCAAACTAGCTGCTGCAGAGGAGTTAATCCGCAGTGGTACTCCAAAGAGAAAATACTTAAGCTAGGGCGGACGAGTACCAAGTCCCTGAATTCCAAGCCACCATAACAATTCATCTTTTCATCTTTCGTCAGCAGATAATCTGGCAGAATAAAGCACCTATTGTCATGTAACCTGAGTTTCTACCACACTTGCATGGCCTCTGCTGGACAGGTTTGCACGCTAAGATGATTACAATACTAGGTTGTTGAGTTGAGGATGATTGAAAATGAAAGGTTGTATCAACAAGGGAACAATTCCCGGAAATGCACCCACCGAAGGATGGACAGGGGCTGTAAGAAGGAAGTTGGAAGAATTTCAGAACAAGATCGTGCATGGTTCGCATGCCAACCATCCACGGATTCTCTGTTAGACATGTCTCAGGTGGCCAGGTTGAAGGAGCCCTCTCTCAGTCTAAGACTCTGGAATGCTGAGATTCCTGTCCTCTAAATGACATCTCTTTGGATAGTTGAAAAAGTGCTCACATGCCCTAGCTAGATTTCGACAGGCTTGCCAGCAGAAGGAGAATCAATGCTTGCATTCCCTCCCTTCAAAGGCCTGCTGCCGCTTTGAATGTTGCCTTGTTAACGGAGACCAATGTCTTTTGGGAAGTTGTGATCTTCTGCTGCTTACATGGAGAATAGGCTAACTCTGGCATCAAGAATACCAGATATGGATGTACGAGATATTGTTGTTTCTCATTCCACTAAAGAATTGTGAGATGTCTCACAAAATAGCTGCCAGGGTTGGAGAGAAAGGATGCTTTTTGTTTTGGCTTGTGAAACAGGCACTTGTTAGAAGCAAAGCTGGTTGAAATTGTGACTAAAGGAAATAGCCGGGAGGACTTTTCCCGCTTGCAATGGTCAGCGTGTGGTAAGAATGTCAGGAATGAGGAAACAGTTCAACATTCCCTGGATCTGTGTCAATCACACTCTGAAACTGGAGAAATGGAAAGGAAGTTCCACAGCATCAGTGGAAACGTTTGGGTTCTCAGGAGAGGAGGCGGAGGACTGATTTCTGCAGAACTCAGAAATAATCTTTGTTGTTGTTCAGTCGTTCAGTCGTGTCCGACTCTTCGTGACCTCATGGACCATAGCACGCCAGGCCTTCCTGTCCTCCACTGTCTCTCGGAGTTTACTCAAATTCATGTTCATTACATCGGTGATGCTATCTAACCATCTCATCCTCTGCCGTCCCCTTCTCCTTTTGCCCTCAGTCTTTCCCAGCATCAGGGTCTTTTCCAGTGAGTCCTCTCTTCTCATTAGGTGGCCAAAGTATTTGAGCTTATATATCTATTCTATATATATATATATATATATATAATCTAGTAGCTCGATAAGAATGTCAAAAGAGCCTTGAGGCTGGATCAGGACACCGCCCATCAAGTTCAGCACTCCAGGCCGCACAGTGGCCTACCGGGGGCTTTCAGAAAGCTTGCAGACGTTGTGGTGCTCCACCCACTGGTCTTTAAGGGTTCTTGGCTGGGACACTACAGGTAGCCATCAAGACTAGTGACCATTGATAGCTATCTCCTCCCTGAGTGTGTTCATTCCTTTTAAACCATCTACACCATAGCTTTCCAAACTGCGTGTCGTGACACAGTACTGTGTCGCCTGCGGGGCCCAGGTTGCCGCGCAAAAACCTGGAAGCGCTGATGGCGCGCCGCTGCCGCTGCGTGCGGCAGTGTGTGCGGCGGCGACGGCAGCGGGCCACCAGTGCTTCGGGGTTTTCGTGCGGCACACCAGGACAACGCTGCCGTCGCCGCCGCGTGTGAAAACCCGAAAGCGCCGCGGTGGCAGTGGGCGAAACCCCAAAATCGCTGCAGTGGCGCTGTGCAAAAACCCGGAAGCGCTGCTTCAGCGACGCTTCCGGGTTTTCGCACGCCGCCGTTGGTGTGTCACCAACTGAAAAGTTTGGAAAGCCCTGATCTGCACCATTCCTTTTACACTATCACTTCATCCAGTGGCAGAAAATCCCAAGTTTAGGGTATATAAAGGATAAAATCCTTTTATCATTCCTGAATGTCTCAGCAATTTGTTTTCTTGGATGTTTATGACCACTAGTGTTCTAAGAGAAAAGGGGGGAACCCTACTCTTTATCCACATTTTCATGCGTGATCAAGAAGACCCATTTACAAATGAATCCCAGTGAATCTGGGCTTATTGTCCCATCCCATCATGCAAAATGTCTGGTCCCTCCCCAAGTCTTTCGTGGCTTTGCAATGCAAAGTCTGACACCCATTAAAGCCGCACCATGTGATCCAACATGGATTTCTGAACCAAGAAGATGGGCAGAGCTAAGGAAGTGTGCTGACAAAGAAATAGGAATAGAACTGTAATCTTGGGAAACTTTGCACAGCACGTGAGAGGGAGACAATGAGACCATAGAGGGCTACACTTGGAATTCAAGAGCATCCTGGCCTCTTTGAGAAAGTTTGAAAGAGCTAGGAAAAACTAGACTTCCTTTAAACCTCGTATGTGAAGGGATCCCCGTTTTAAAAAAGAATCTTAGGGTTTGGGCACAGCCACATTGGGGATGGGAACAATCGCTCACCAGCACCGTCCTCTTCAGGATGCTGAGGTGACGGAATTCAGGGAGCCATAGTCCCAACGGAGGTGGTAGGCCTGGGGTTGAGGCAGGATCCCTCTATCTAGTCTCGGCAGCCCCACCCAGGACCAAGCAACGGCCTGAGCGTCCCGGAGGCAAGGAAGCCACGTGAAAACCTAATTGGGCACCTGGATGGGAAAGTCTCAGAGGAAAGGAAGATAAGGTGCCCAGGATGAAACATGGAGGTGACTCATCTGCCAGATCAATTCCTTAAAGACTCGACACGGGGGCCGCCTCCCCCTCAGAGAAGCCTCCCAAGGACGCCTCCTTGCCTTGGCCATAAGTGTGGGGCTCAGAAAGAGAACCAATAGACGAGAATAGGAACAGAAAGCTAGGGAGAGAAACACTTTCTCCTAGAGAAGCTCCCCGGGGCCTCCCTGGCCTTTGGACCCCAAGCCAGGATGGCTCTTTGGTTTGCCGAGCTTGACAGGGGCCGTGTCCACTTCCTGATGGCTTTATGCTTCTTTCTGCGAGTTTGCGGCCCTTTGGATTATTGTTTTATGTGGGACTACATAAATTTAAAAAAAAGCAATGGCAGAGCAATGAAAATAAAAATGATGATGCATGGCTCTTGGAAGATAAAGTACTTTATATATATGAGACAACATGGACATCTTTTAAATGAATGCCTCTTGCTCGAAACATAAATATCGTTTTCCAGCGCCATGACCACCCTCTTTTTAGAACAGATGATTTCCCCCTCATTCTCACATCTATATGAAGTTGTTGGTTTCATTGATTGATGCTAATTCTCGACAGAACATTTGAAACTCGGTATGCTCATTCTTCTGAGTATGTGAAGAAAAGGATTCCCTGATTATAAAGATCTGCCAAGGGCATATCAGAAATAAGCCAATTAAAACACGTCCCCCCCCCCCCCGATGCTAGTTTGGCTGAGAATAGGGTGACCTCTACATATAAGTAGATATAAAAAAGGACTGTCATATCTTGGTGGACCACTGGCTCAGCATCTTTGGGAACTGAAAGAAGCCTGAAGTTCCAGTGGTTTGAAAAGAACAGAATATACATTTTACTCCCAACCGCCACCATAATCAAATTTCCATCCGCTGCTTACCTCCTTCCAAATCAGAATGCCATAAACATCGCAGGCCATTGAAAAAAGCGGCAGGCTCCACTGTGGTAACTAATGCAAGAGGCACAAGTGAGCTACAGCCCTGTAATACGTTTCTGTATCCAAGGAGCAACTCTTCAATCTGTTAAGGCATTATATTGATTACTGCAGGCAGGGAAACATCGCAGAAGTAATCTCCACTTCCTCTCCAAAGAGTCGGCTAACTGGACCTCGGAGCAGAGCATTGCCTTGATTTTCTGAGCAGCCAAACAGGTTTAATTCAGATTACTAAGACTTCAAATGTTCTTCCACCCCTGCTGATCCCCATGTCCTCCAGATCTCCCGCTTTCATGGCCGGTGGGAACCTGAGCCTGCTCTCTGTTGGACAGCTTTTCCATTCAGCCCACAGAGGGGCTAACCACCCTTTCCTGGGGCATGAAAAGTGGCCCTGCTTGCCACCCTGAACCAGGACCCGGTGGCCCCCGTGTTGAAACTCGCAACTGGGAAGTACGTGAGGCCCCCGTGCATGCAGGGGACGGGTCTGTTCTCACGCACAACAATGGGACCATTCCAGGATTTATCCTGAGATGGGCTGTGAGAACCACCTTGAGAGACAGGAAGAAAGCCACAGCTCGACCATCCCAGGTCTGAGCCCAAACCAGAGATGTAATTTGAGGAAGGGTCTCAGACAAGACCCTCCCTCGTTCTCGCAAAGTTGAAGGGAGGGAGGGGAGAAGCGCATTCACACTTCCAAGATTCTGTTACTGTAACCTTACGATAAAAGTCATATTCATGACTTTGGTTTCCTGGTCTGGCCTACCTCAAAGGGTTGACATATATACCCACATGCACCCACCCACCCAAGTACGCGAGGGTCTTCAGGAATTGTTCCCAGGGCACCTTAAGAGAATGAGTGGCTTTGTAGAGAGAGTCCTATCTTCCTTGTGGAGATAGTTGATAGAAAGCTGCTCATGAGAGTTATCCTTGGCATGCCTTTCTTCTGCTTCTGAGGGTACCCATCGCCATTCCCTGTGGATCAAGAAACTGATTGCAAAAAAATATGGAAAAGAGGATTTAAAATGCTACCGAAAGTAACTGCATCCCACAGCAAAACAGCAAAACCAGCCTGGCTGTACCTGTTGATTTCTAGGGAGCTGATTGAAAGGAAGATCCACAGAGACCTTGGGTTTTATTTACCAAGGTCTCTGTGGATTTGCTTGACTGGACTTTGGCCAACAGCTTCAGGTGCTCCACTTAGAAGTGAGGGACCTTAATGCCATCCTGCTGCAAGGTTGCCCCCGGAGAAGGAGGGCACGCGCCACCTGGACGTGGGGCTGCTCCCAGCCAGCGGCGGTGAGCTCCTGGGGAGGGCAGTCAAGCGTGCACTTTTCTTGGGAGTGGTTTGGTGTGGCTTCTTCCAGGAAGTTTCTTCAACTGCCCGGGCTCACCTACAGCAAAACAGAGGCATAGCTCCGGGCTGGGGGCTTACAACATCCACAGACAACTGACCGTTAGGCGCAGCTTCTGCAGAAGACATGAAAACTTTTACTTTGCATATAGGCTGGGGACCAGGAACACTCCTTGTTTGCAGGTCTGCCCTGACTCCCTCCCTCTTCAGCCTGGACCATCTGAATGAGCCAATCTGCTCCTTGCAAAGATGCTCTTGTGGGGAAAGGCAGCCGGCAGTGGTGTGACTCAAAACAAATCCTGCCCTTTGTTTCTAGGCTAGCTTTTGGGGAGTGGAGATAAGTTAACTCCTTCATGACTAGGAAACAGATCTTTGGGTGCACAGAGCGCACCAGGCAGCGTGCCCTGTGCCCTTCGTTCCGCAGCAGCTTGGCTTCAGGCCGTCGCTCTGGGGAGATGTTCCAACCCTTTGGGCCAGTCAGGAGGCCTGGTGGCTGAAGCATTCACACCACGCAATGCTTGCCCTGACCGGTTTAGGTCCTAGGAGTGGCCATCCCATCGTCCTTTCGCTGACAAACGAGGGGAAAATATGCCCTGCGGGTCTATTTGGGCTCCGGTTAGCCGAACCGTCACAAGCATGCAGTCTGGATTTTCTCTGCAGCCTTTCTCTCCTTAAGGTCCGTGGGAGCTGTTTGAACCACGGGCAAAGGAGACACGGGAGGCTCAGCCACACCAGCCTCCCTGGAATGCCCCTGGGCTTTGAACTCGGTCTCACCTTGTCCTGAAAGTTCTTGCCGCTTGCTCCATTCTTCTGACGGGGGCTCCAGAGAGGAACAGTTCCTCTTGGCATGGAGCGTTTGCCTCCGCGTTCTCCCCATACCGCAACACTCTGCAAAGCTGCCTTTCCTTGTTTGCGAGGTGGGGCACCTGGCCCAGCCCGGCCTTTCCAAACTCACCTCCTTAGTAAGCTGCATGCAAAACTCTGATATGAAGCAATGGGGTTGATTCTGCTGTGGGGCCACATCTCCTGAGCCGCAGGAAACTCCAACCCAAGGAACGGGTGGCAGTCTTGTTCACTGGGTTCATTCATCCACAAATCTCTCTGTCACCTTGAAGCTGAAGGGATGGGAATCTTCCCTGGAAGCCCTAGGGATGAGCCGGCTGTCAGCCTGACTCTCACCTTAGGCAGGAGGATTAAGGCAAAAAGGGGTGAGTGAAGTAACTCGGGGCCAAGAAAAGTTCTGGCAAGGAAAGATGGGCACAGTTCCAATGCCACCAAAAAACTTAAGCTGGTCTGGTGGGAGGCTTCTTGGAAATCCCATCTTCTCTTCCTATTTTCTGAAAGCGAGATAATTGGGGCAGGATCTCTGGTCATCTGGGAAGGAAAAGCACTTCCTCCACATTTTCCAGAAGAGACAACATCTCTGCACCAACATTATCACATGAGCTACAGAATGACATGAATGTTTGGAGTAAAGTAGGAACGTTCTCTGAAGCTTCACCAACCCCACTCTAGGTCTTGGCTGTTTGGTTTGATTATCCCCAAGAGGGGATTCAGCATTTCCAGAGTGTAGATGTGGAAACAATCCCAGCTTTGAAGATTCATTATTTCTGTTCCACTGTTTCAAATCTTCCAACCTTGAGGACCTTTCACTGTTGGTAGACAGGACTGAAAATCAGGATGACAAGTATCATTTGTCAATAAGCCACTACCCCTCATCTAATCATGATCTCTGAGACTAACCCAAGCCAAATATTACTACAAAACATTCTCATTTTTAAAGTTAATGTTATAGAAGGATAAGGTAAAGTTTCCCCCCGCACAGTTGTGCAGTTGTGTCCGACTCTAGGGGCTGGTGCTCATCTCCGTTTGTTAGCCAAAGAGCCAGCATTGTCCGAAGACACTTCCACGGTCATGTGGCCGGCATGATGTGCGCAGAACGCTGTTCCCATCCCACCGAAGTGGTACCTATTCATCTACTTGCATTTGCATGCTTTCAAATTGCTAGGTTGGCCAGAGCTGGGGCTAGTGCGGGAGCTCACTCCGCACGCACGGCCAGGGATTCGAACATCCGAACTTGCGACCTTCCGATCGACAAGCCTGGCGTCTTACCCGCTGAGCCACCACGCCCCTTTACCCTTTATAGAAGGATAGTAACAGTGAAATCAGCAGAGTTGCACGCCCTATTCTAAAACCTTGTTCCCTTCATGAAATGCAATAAAAAGGTGGTTTCTGGAAAAGGTACTACAAATCCCCAGGTATTCAGGCAGTTTCCTGGTAGGCTAAGAACTGACAGCCAAGCCCATCACTAAGAAATTGGCAAACTTGTTAAAAAAAGAATGTTTAGCTGACAAATACTTAATCCTGTGTGTCTGGAATAAACCCATTGACTCCATGGTCTTACTTCAGAGCAGACAGATACAGGCTTGTATTTCTAACTAGGACTTCAATTTTGAACTGGATATAAGAATTCAGTTAATTGATCAAAGTATATTTAAATAAAGGTGCATCTTATGAAACTTCTAACCTCTTTGTTAGATTGAAAACAGTTTAAGAAAGAGAGAAAAGGTAACTTCCACTCTAAGAAGCCTCTCTATCACTTCTTGCAGACTGATGGATCAGGTGGCTATCCATGGCCAGCCATGCCTGATCTCACAACACCAAGGGTTGTGGAACTTGTTCAGTACTGAGCTGGGAGCCCATGATGATCCCCAAACTGTAGGCTGGAGTAGGAAGTCAAAGACATAGCCTGGATTAAGGCAGTGAGAAACCACATCCTTCCTGCTGCCAAGATCACAACGTGGTGGTGTCCATGAAGTCACCAGGATGTACAGTATGCTCAAACAGAAGACGTTATTGTCAGCATGGTAAAAATTCTCCTTCTCCTTCTTCTGAAACAAGATAAAAAAACTTTGGAATAAGTAAAGCATCAGGCACCGAAGTTGACAAGTAAATTGGAAATTCACTAAAATGAGATTCTTTTGACTGGTTAATCAAGGTGTCTTTTGCTTATTAAAATACTGTTGCACTGCTAATCCATTTATGAATTAATTAAGGCTTTCAGACCTTTGAAAGAAAGCAACTGCCTTAAAATGTTTGCCACTCGGCTGGAGCAGCCATCAGAGCAGAATAGCGTTGTGTCAATCAAATAAATAATTACAGGATTGATATCTCACCCCCTCCCCGATTCTTCCCTAAAAGTAAGCAGCTTAAAATGAATGTGCCAAGGCAGCCTTTCTCCTTCTCTTTCCCCCTCACCTGAGGTTGGCATGCTGAAAACAAAACACAAAGACCAAAGCCACAACAGCTGCAACTTCATAACGCGACAACACGCACTTTAATCCCAGTAAGTAGATAAACTGCATCGCTCCCTGCAAAAAAAGTGTATTTGGCACCAGCTGGGGAGCCAAGTAAATACAAATTATCTAGGATGAGCCTTCTTAGTCATGACATCCAAAGGTAAAAAGGTAAAGGTTCCCCCCCGCACATTTGTGTAGTCGTGTCCGACTCTAGGGGCCGGTGCTCATCTCCGTTTCTTAGCCGAAGAGCCAGCGCTGTCCGAAGACGCTTCCACGGTCATGTGGCCGCATGACGCACGCGGAACGCTGTTACCTACCCACCAAAGTGGTACCTATTCATCTCCTTGCATTTGCATGCTTTCAAATTGCTAGGTTGGCAAGAGCTGGGGCTAGTGCGGGAGCTCACTCCGTCACGCGGGGCTAGGGATTTGAACCTCCGAACTTGCAATCGACAAGCCTGGCGTCTTATCCGCTGAGCCACCACACCCCACATCCAAAGGAGAAGCTCAAATACCCTCATACCAGATTCAGAAAGGACTGGTAACAAAGCCCGGGGGCTGTTTGGGGCCTGGAGTCTAACACGGCTGAGGTAGAGCCCAACTTTGCATTCTGCTCCATGGCCAAGTTGAGAGCAAGGATAGCAGCATTTCTGCCCCGCCAGGCTGACAGCGCGTCCTCCCCTGCATCTATGGCCAATCAGGCGCGTTGGGCGGGAGAGGAACTGTCCTTGCACTGCACTGTGGTCGCCAATGTACAATAGTGACCATGTTGGGCCCTTGGAACGGCTAATTAAAACTCTTCTATGGCACCAGGACTTTCCTCACCCCCCCCCCCCACTTCCTATGTCTTTGTCTTAGAGTTTTCATTTATCTTTTGTGGACCCCATGAGTGAAGAACTAGGGCCATATTTTGATTTTGAGGGATTTTTCAGAGGACGTTAAGTCCCAGAGGCTGGTGCTACAGACGGAGGTTCCGAGTTCCACTTGATTGAAACTTGGGAGCAAAGATGTTATGATGGCCAGAGTGGAAACAGAAGGCGGAAATAGATTTCTCTAGTTCTCCCCCACTGCACGCCCCCCTCCGCTGGCAGAGATGCCCATTTGTTGCAGTGAAATCAGCACATCCTGAAAGATTTATAGCCCAAAGATTTTTAATCAGCTAATTGGCTGTCTTTTTATCGCTAACATTCTCCATTTCATATGCAACCTATTATTTTCTTTCCAGGGTCGCAAAGGGGGAATTGTTCCGAAAACCTGGCGTACAGGTGTCTCCAGTGTATGCATGCAATTTTCTTATATGTATTTTACTTTAGGAATTCACGGCCTGCTGGAAAGGTCTCTCTCACCGCAGTTGAGAACCGTACAAAGCAGCTCTCCGTTAAGGAAAACCGCCTCCAAGGTCAGCCGGGTGGATGCAGCCGCGTCTTGTGGCAACCGGTTCCAGCCCCTGATCGTGCCACATGGAACCCGCTCCCTTTTCTCTGCCCTGAACTGACCGCCTGCCAAGGAGACTGGGTAACCCTGGCGGGAAAGAAGAACCGGGCGCCCCTTTTCCGCCAAACCTTGAAGGACTCCGAGCCAATGCGTCGTTTGCGAGGCACCAACAAGGGGAGCGTCGATGACTGGCACAGGAACTGGTTCTTCGCCCCCTCCATGGGGGCTGTTGGCGTTTACAAAACAGTGGTTGGGCGACGATGACGCCGATGGTTTCCCTGTGGTTTCCCTGAATCGCGGCTGCTGCAATATCCCCGGGGGCAGGAAGGGGTGACTTCCATCTCCCCCATGTCCGCTCGAAAGATGACCCTCCCCAGCCGGACCCCTTCCCAAGGGAAGGAGGGGCAGAGCTCCGGAGGGAGGACCACGTGGCGATGAAACAACTGGGGGTTTTTCTCCTGGACCTAGTCAGGCTTCGGCCCTGGCAAGCAGGTCAGCGCTGAGTGTGAAGCGCATCTTCGGAGGTGGCCGGGAGGGAGGGAGGGAGGGAGCGGCGGGTGATTTGCATTTTTATTTGGGGAACTGGCACTTCTGCCATAGCCCCCCTACCCCCCACCCCCAAGCTCCCGGCTCTGAGGCGGGAATGCCAGCCAGCGGAGAGAGCCTGGGCCGGAACGCTTGGAGGCAACGGGCGGCGGGCAGGTGGGGCGGCGGGAAGCCTCCCCCGGTTTCCTTGGAAAATAAAGAGAGGAGGAGAAGAACGAGAATGCCCGGCGCGGGGCGGGAGCGCGCGCTTGGCGGCGAAGCCGGCGGCAGGAGGGCGCCCAGCCGCGGGAGCGCTTTGGAGGAGGTGCGGGCGCTCGTCTCGGCTGCCTGCCTGGCCGGGTCCGGGCGTCGCGGGAAGGTGGGCGGGGTTCCCGGGGAGCCCGGGCAGCCGGGGCCAGCTGGGCCCCTCGGAGCAGAAGCCGCCGCGCTCGCCCTCCCGCGCACCTGCCGCCCGCCCCGCCCCGCCCCGCCCCGCCCCTGCCCACCGCCTCGGCTCCACCTGGCCGGTCCCGCTCCCGGAGGAGGAGGAGGAGGAGGAGGAGGAGGAAGAAGGAAGGGGCCGGCCCGTCGGGGCCGGCCGGCGCTATAAAGACTTCCACCGGGCGGCTGCGGGCGAGAAAAGAGCGCGATGGGTTGGATCCGGATACCCAAGTTCCTGTGCTTCGGCCAGAAGGTGAGCGGGCGAGGAGGAGGAGGAGGAAGAAGCGGGGGGACCCCGCCGCAGGGGCAGGGCGCCCGAGGCGCGGGACCTTTCCTCTCCCCGCTGCTCCGCCCCGACGGGAGGCGCCTCGCGGCAGAGACCTCTCCCGCGCCGGACCCAGAGCCGCGATCTGCCGCGCTCCTTCGGGGCGGCGCGGGCAGCTCCGGGCGCGGGCGCTTCGGGGCCGGCCCCGCTGCGAGCCGAGCGAGCGGCATCTTTGGCGGAGGGACGAGCCCGCGCCAGAGCAGCCGGGCGGACGGAGCAGGAGCAGGAGCGGGCCGGGCGCAGCGCCCTGCAGACCCGCGGCTGGTGGCGGCCCTGGGCATCCGAGGAAGGGAGCCGTCGCTCGGCCGGCTGCCCCCGGCCTCCCAGGCTAACCCGGAGGGAAAGGGCCCCCTGCCTGGGAGGTCGCCACTCTGGGTCCGGGCGTCCAACCCCAACCCCGAAGGCGCCTCCCCTGCCAGGAGGGGCCCAAAGAGGGGCCCCAGCACGCCTGGGAGGGAGGGAGGGCAGCCCCAACCCGGCTGCTCGCAGGAGACGGCCCAGCACTCACAAAAGCGTTCAGGGTCGGTGCCAACGCTTGGAGGAAACCAGGGGCAGCTCCCAGCCAGCAGGTCTCCGGGTCATGCCCCAGGCTGCCAGCCCTCCTCACCCGGCAGGGCCCCTGAGCAGACCCGGGCGCACCTGGGACCTCTGGGGTGGACCGAAGGGCAGGCAGGAAGCTGTTCAGGCGAAGGTGGGGAGATGGACTCACGTTTTTCTCTCCTCCTTCCCAAAGGAATTCACCTTGTCCACTGAGAAAATTGCCGGCGACGACACACAGGATGAGAACGTCGAACGAGGCAACTGGTCGAGCAAAACGGACTATCTCCTGTCCATGGTTGGCTACGCCGTGGGCCTGGGCAACGTGTGGCGGTTTCCGTACCTGACCTATCAGAACGGAGGAGGTATGGGACACTCCCTGCACCCGAAGGGCCTTCGGGTCTGCCAGAGCAGCAGCTGCTCTCCCGGCCAGCCGAGATGACCGGCTCTTCTCCCCAGGGGACGAGGTCGGCCTTTACCTCTGGCCGGTCCCTTAGATCTCACGCGCACCAGACAGGCAGACCGCAACACCTGTTGTGGCTTACTGACCTCATGGACTTCTCGGCGAGGCTCCCCCTACAGATATTTGTAGGCATTTTCCTGCTGTTTCATAGAAATCCTTCTGCTTTTATTAGTAATGGGGGGACGTGAGGGTGATCTGGCTGCGGCATCTGTCACCCCATTGATCGCCAGGGTTGATGCGGCTGATCTGGCTGGCTAGGCGGGTGTCCCCTCCCTCCCTCACCGCTCCATGGGCGTCCCTCCCGAAGCTGCGTGCCCAGTGCCCGGTGGAAGAGGCCGACCATCCCAGATAGGAGGAGTGTACCGATCTTCAAGGGTGTTAGCAACGGGGGAGGTCAAGAGAATGCCACCCCCCCCCCCCGCCTCTGGTCACTGAAGTCTTGGTAGCTTTGGAAGGGGACGCTCGGATTGCACCCCAAGGCCATTCTTTCTGACACATCCCCATTCTATCTATCTATCCTCCCCCTTTTTCTGACCGTTGGGTCAGGACAGTGTTTCTCAACCTTGGCAACTTTAAGATATGTGGACTTCGACTCCCAGAATTCCCCAGCCAGCATGGTCAGGAAATGAATGAATGGACTGGGTGCACAAGGTCGCACCCCAAGGGGCATAACTTCAGCTGGTTATTCTGGCATCCTCAGCTGTTTGGGAAGGTTGCCCCAGCAACTTCTGGATTTCCAGACGTGCAGCTGTGTGGAGCAGAGCGCTTGCTGCAAAGGGGGGGGGGCGAAGTTCTGAGGCCACACGGGGCTTTTTCAGAGCGATCTCAGCATAGGGAATCTTTGCACCAAGAGCCTCTTCCCGAGAATACCTGCCTGTCCCGCTGGATCAGATAGGGTGGGCATGCTCCAGGTCCCTTTCCCGAAATCTGGTCGCCTACTGGGACCTCGGGAGCGGGCCTTTTCCGTGGCTGCCCCACCTTGTGGAACACCCTCCCCACGGCAGACCCCCCCCCCCTTAGCCTTTGGGAAGGCCATCGAGACCTGGCGTTTGACCGAGGTGCTGGGATAGGGTTGAACAGATAGAAAGCATGGGGTGCGGGCAACTGAGCCTGCTGCGGGCAATCCGAGGGGGGGATTAAGTAAGGCACAGGGGTTTGGTTTTATGGCTTTAGGATGGTTTTATGGTTGTTTTATAGTTGTTGGTTTTATTGTAGTTGCGGGCTGCCCAGAGTTGCTTAAGATGGGCGGCCATATAAATTCTTTCAAATAAAATAAAACAAATAAATGAATTTTCCTCTCCTTCCATTGGCATTTAGGCATCAGAACTTGGTGTTCTGCTTTTATTTATTTATTTATTTATTTATTTATTTTATTTATTTATTTATTTATTTATTTATTTTTCAACTTCTATCACCGCACCATCTCCCCCAAAGGGGACTCTGGGCGGTTTACAAATACAACAATTAAAATTTATAGATATAACTAAATATAAAAAGATACAAATCTATAATCATTAAGATTACTAATAAATTAAATATAAAATCCAATAGGCGATGAGATGGTATTTTAAAAGGCACCAGCCATCCCCAAGAGGAACTATTCCCGTTCCCATCCCAAGTGAGGCGGCAAAACCAGGTCTTTAAATTATTCCGGAAGGACAGGAGCGACGGGGCCTGCCTCACCTCCGGGGGCAGGATGTTCCAAAGGGCGGGGGCCACTGCCGAGAAGGCCCGCCTTCTGGACCCCGCCAAGCGAAACTCCCTTACCTAACGACGGGGTCCGAAGCATGCCCTCTGCATAATCGAGTGGGACGGTTTGAAGTTATGGGGATGAGACGGTCCCTCAGGTAACCTGGTCCCATGCCATGTAGGGCTTTAAAGGTGATAACCAACACCTTGAATTGCACCCGGAAGCACACTGGCACCCAGTGCAGCTGGCGCAGCAGAGGTGTCACATAAGCCGATCTTTATGACGGCTATCGGTTTTCCCCTGCCATTCATTGACTTCCGTGTGTCTTTTTTTTATTTTGAAAGGAATAAAAGAATATAACGATCAGAGCAACGGTAAAGCAAATATTCCTGTGCACAAAGTTACTGCACACCCAGAATGGCATGGGAACAAGGCACAGTTAGTGTGACTCACGGGCCACACTCAGCCCTTCTTCCAAGGACAGCCAGGTCCATCCCATTCATTATGCAAATATGTGATCTGTGTGAAGGAAGCAGTGGACTGTCCTTGAGGGGGAAACCACCCTCTTGGTGCTGGCATGCAGATCAAGCTGCAGTTATTTTGCAGAATGAACAGCGTCCAGCCCGGGGTACAGTCACCCCAGGTCTCTTCTCCAAACCTCTAGGCAGGTGCCAACACATTGGCTGGATACCCAATGCTGGTTTCCCTAGATATTTGGCTCTTTGGGGATCTCTGCCCATCACACTTAGCAGCTGTATCTTCCATAGGCTGGTGCCCTGGAGAGTGGTGCTGGCTCGATGTCGTTGCACACGTATGTGCATGCCCACGCTGACTCAGCCCCTTGGGAAAGGCGACACGCTGGATCCTCACCCTGACTCTGTTCTCTTGCAGGAGCCTTCCTGATTCCCTACACCATCATGCTGGCCCTGGCCGGCCTCCCTTTGTTCTTCATGGAGTGCTCCCTGGGACAGTTTGCCAGCTTGGGACCCGTTTCGGTCTGGAGAATCCTCCCCCTTCTTCAAGGTCAGCTTTGTTATCCGTCCTGGGTTTTTTTCTAGGAAGGACTGTTTTTGCAGTGCTTGAGTTTGAATCTCAGAGAACGGGCGCAGTGCCCTCGAAGGAAACAGCTGGGTCTACGACTGGGGCCACACTAAGCTCTGGGGTGGTTTGTTTAAACCTGGTTTAGCATATTGTGTGTGTACCCAGTATGTCTATGAAGGTTCTAAGTCATCCAGGTGGAATTGTCTGTAGCTTGAATCATGTCAACTGGATTTCTATTTTCTCAGTGGAAACGTTTCGCTCCTTAGCCACTGCGGTTTGTAAACCATGCCTTATGGTGTGCTTGTGAACCCAGCCCATTGTAGTGTGTTCCACAAACTGTGGCTTAACGACATGTTGGAACCCGGTCCATGAGGGTGGAGGATCTAGACCAGTGTTTTTCAACCTTGGCAGCTTTAAGATGGGTGGACTTCATGCTGGCTGGGGAATTCTGGGAATTGAAGTCCACCCATCTTAAAGCTGCCAAGGTTGAAAAACACTGGTCTAGACTGTGGTCCAGCATCACCTGAAGCTGTGGCTGAAGCACGGGCCCGGCCTAGCACCACCCCCAACTTAATATTTATGCCTCCCAACAGTGCAAGAGAATTCCTCTCACTCTGCTCTGACACATGATGCACTTTTAACCTGACCCCTGCCCACCCTCCCGCCTTTCAGCGAAGGCAGAGTTAAACATCTTGCCTGCGGTTTTGCATGCAGAGGAAGAGTCCGTTTCAAAAGTTGGAAGATGTATCAGGCAGGCAGAGGGAAGAATGGTTTTGGTCCGCCTGAAGATAAGGGTTGCTCACCAAAAGCCAGGCCAAACTGGTGTGTGGTGCCCAAGGCATGAGTTTCCCAAGGCATGGTGGTCTTGTCATAACCCGGGATTTTCTGCAAGTTCTTTCTGAACTGATGTTTGTCTTCGTTCCTCTTTGGCCAATTTTGACTACGTAGAACTGCACAGTCCATCCCATGCTGCTTTCCGGGTTTTGTTATGGATCTCAGAGGAAACAAGGAAACATTATTTTCAGACTTCTTAAGAGTGCATGTGACCATAACCGTATTGTATTTTCTTCCTTGAAGATAACACACAAACTTATCTTATCAGGTTGATTGTTACTGTGAAAAAGTAATCCTGAAAAATGTCTAATGACTCTTACTGTTTGTTTTGGCTGAAACACATGCTGCTTGCAATCATGTGGTCCTAAAAAAAAGAAGAAAAAAAGCAGACCCACCTCTTTTGCATTCATCAAAGCTTGCAGTTGTTCAAGCTAACCAGATGGCCCATTTCACCCTTAAAAATGCCTTCCGGGTGCTCCTAGGAGCTGGTGCATGAACCCAGGGTTCTTCTGATGGGCTCTGATGGGTTCTTTTCTGTTTCTGGCCAGGAGTGGGAATCACCATGGTGATCATCTCCACCTTCGTGACCATTTATTACAACGTCATCATTGGCTACAGCCTCTACTACTTGTTCGCCTCCTTCCAACGGGTCCTCCCGTGGGCCGAATGCGACCCGGAGTGGGCGGACAACAGATGCAGCAAGACGCCAATCGGTAAGCCACCGAGGAAAACAAACAGTTCTTTGGCCTGAACAAATTCATTAATTACAATTCTTCTATCTGCAGAGCCATGGTTAGAAGCAGGGCGCCTTGTGCAGTGTTTAGACTAGATTAAAATTTCTTTCTTTTCCGTTCATAATAAAGCCACATGGCCAGATTTCCAGTCTGAGCAACAGGCAGCATCTGGGATGGAGACATGCAAATGAGGGGGTGGGGCTATGCAGATGAGCAGAGTCTCCATCATCACCTGCTAGGGACCCTCACAGAGCAGACAGGGAAATCCATATTTTGCACCCGTTTTAGTTCCCTGTATTAATTTCCATCTCTCCCACCTTGGTGTTACCAAGTCTCCTTCTAAAATATTGCACAAAAGCAGTTTTCGTTCCTTTTGTTTGGCGTTTTACTTACAAGTCTATGTCCAGTGATAAAACACCACCCAAAGGGAATCTTAATATACTTGGATGTTTCATCACATCAAGTCTGCTTTATAATATAGTAATGCTTTATTATAGTAACACATTTTACCAGTTCATAACAGTAACATAGAGAAACATGGAGAAAAAAAGCAGAAAAAGTAAATCCTGAAGCAAAAGGCTTGTGCCGAGAACTTATAAATCTGGAACTTTGCTAGCAAATACCTCAAATAAATCAAAGCGAAACTGCTAAAAATTATAAACCGCTGTTGGATTTACTTCCCACGCCCGCACGCCTTGTAACTGCCTCTTCTTCTTTCAGTGCACTTCTGCAATGTTACGCTGGGTAACATCATCACCAAGATGAATTACACGTGGGTACAGAGTCAAAACCTCACCTGCATCAACAACACCCAGGTGTTTGCGGATACCCAGGTTCCCAGCGAGCAGTATTGGAAGTGAGTGCTAATTCGGTTAATGCGGATCCTTTTCACCGACAACCTGCCATCCAAGTTACATTGCGCTTGCCTGCCCATTGGGAAGGGCCTTAGCCAGCGACAAAGACCAGCTCCCTCCATCTCCAGGGGAGCCTGTGGAAGACGTCCCTCTGAAACCTGAAGAGCCTCTGCACCTGTTGCTGTAGAGTAGTCTTTCCCAACCCTGGCAGTTTCCACGTGTGTGGACCTCCGACTCCCAGAATTCTCAGCAATGGCTGGGCCAGCTGGGGGACGCTGGGAGTTGTAATCAACCTATCTGGAGGTTGTCCAGTTCAGGAAATTCTACAGTAGATGGTACTGAAGTAAGGGGGCCAATAATCAGACGGGTTAGGAAACGGCTTGCGTTGTTTCTAAGAGCAACAATTTCGGAAGGAGGACTTCTGCTCCCATTTCACAGCTGGTGCCTTTCTGTGTCAGAAATGAGCCCCCTCTGGAGGCTTCCTTCCAAGGACCACATGTGGCAGTCTGAGGGCCCCGCTAAGGTCCTTCACTTCACGAGAGCACGGTGGTTGCAGTGAGATTCAAATGGCAGCTGGAGGGGAAGAAAGAAACGGCCTTATTACTAATTACCTGCCCCAAATGAGGGGGAGGAGCCTTTTATGAGTGAGTTAGCATCACTGAACTAAGCTCAGGGGCCAATCTGGCTTCTCTGGAGGCATCTAGCCCAGGATTCTGCATCTACTCCATCTTCCCCAAGTGTTTTATGCAATAACACAGGAAAGATGATGCTATTTGCAGGGTGTTAGTCGCACCACGTCTCGTGTGGGCCGTCATATATTTCCCTGGTGATGACTGAACGACACAAAGCCACGAAGCTTTGTGAGACAGTAGGAGATGTTGCAAAGATGGCTGGGTAGATGTGCAAGTCGGAGAGAGGCTTCTCTGCCCCCAGAAACGTGGCCTGCACCACAGCCGTTCTAAAGGCACCAGAAGGGACTCTGTAACTAATCCACAGAGGCCAGGATGCTGCGTGGGCAAGACTCGGATGGGCAGAGCAGGATTACAACCAGAGTTAAACTACACTTGCTAGTTGGAACCTGAACCTCTCTCCATTGTTAGGCCAGCCATGGGGAACCACAGCGCCCAGGAATCCCACCCAACGTGGCCAATGCTGAGGAACGTTGGGGACTGCAGTTTGGCAGTATCTGGAGGGCCACCCCTCCCTCAGCATTTCTCCCTGACTCAACCACACCCTAAGCCTATTCTGGCACAACGACAGAGCAAGCCGGGGCAGCCGGATTTCGTTAGTTCTGGCTGAGGCTGCCTTGCTCATCCTCCTCTCCCTCTTGCAGCAACAAGGTCCTCCAGCGGACGGAGAGCCTTAGCGACACCGGGGGAATTGTGTGGTATCTAGCTCTGTGCCTTCTCCTTTCCTGGCTGATCGTAGCAGTCTCCTTGTGCAAAGGAATCAAGTCTTCTGGAAAGGTAATGGCATGGAACGCAGCCGCTGATGTAGGAGCCTCATTTCACCAGCTAGCACCATTGGAATTTGTGGGTATTTAAGGCTCATTCCCTCCAGTTCCTTGGGGTGAAGAGGATCCTCGGAGAGCATCTGCCAAGAAAGCTGAGCGCACCCACAAGCCAAAGTGGCGGGCGGCTGAAGGCATGGGTGGCAACTAAGGCTCCGGTTTGGGAGTAAAGAACCGGTTCCATGACATTCCGAGAGCACGAGGGATTCCCCGAGTGCCAGGAGAGGTGCCAGCTCCCTTCCTGTCCTGGCCACTTTGGAGGCCCTGCTGGGCGGGCCCACAAAGGAAGGAGCCTTGATGTAGTCAATTCGAGGTCAATTCGATGTGACTTTCGGGTCCTCCCTGCAAAGAATTTGGGAGGTAATTCTGTGGGTGTGTATAAGCAATTTGCTATGGGATGGCCACTTGATCGAGTGATCTTTTCTGGAGGAGATCCCAAGCTCACTAAAAGGACTTAGTTTTCTGTAGAATATTATCTCTAGGAGTGTCTGGAGCAGTGTTTCTCAGCCTTGGCAACCTTAAGATATGTGGGCTTCAACTCCCAAAATTCCCCAGCCAGCCATGGGAATTCTGGGAGTTGACGTTCACATATCTTAAAGTTGCCACGGTTGAGAAACACTGGCCTGGAGAATGAGAGGGGGGGGGGAGAGAAATGGATGGCACATGCTGATGTTGTCACAGTCACAGCGCAAAAGAGAAGCTCGTGCTTCGGACATCAGCGTTGCAGACACAGCTTAGAGGCAGGTCCCGTGTCCTGCTTGGAAATATCTCCGGTTGCATCCCGTGGATCCTCAGTAAGGAAGGATCAAACAGCAGGCAGGTGTCCCCTTGTAATCTGCAAGGTGGCAGGTCCGTCGTTGCAATCCAAGCCCCACTCAGCGTCTTGCAGGTTTTGACCCACGTTGGGAGGGCTGTATTTGGGGACAAAGAGTTGTGGGTGAAGAGACCCAGAGAGACGCCACGGCATTCTGCGAAGATCAGACTCTCCAGCGTGGCCTGTATCTGAATCTGTGAACTCCCTTGTCGTCGATGTAGGTTAAGAAAGAAAGAAAGCCAATTCCATCCGTCTTTCGCAAAGCTTGTGGCTGGCCTGTTTCTGAACCGATTCCCTTTGCCCTTGCAGGTTGTCTACTTCACAGCCATCTTCCCTTACGTTGTCCTGATTATATTGTTGGTGCGAGGAGTCACCTTGGAAGGTGCCCGCGATGGCATCGAGTACTACATTGGGAGCCAGTCCAATTTCACCAAGCTGATGGAGGCAGAGGTGGGTACGACCCAGCCCACGGAGGGCAGGCCGAGGGCCGCTGCACTGGACATTGAGGGATTTGTGTGTGTGTGTGTGTGTGTGTGAGCTCCTGCCAAAGACAGATATGCAAAGTTCTTCAACCCTCATCCTAGGCTGTAATTTCAGAAAAACAGGGTTGGCTTGCCAGGAGGCAGCACTCAGTTGACCTTAGAAGCTAAACGGGTTGAGGCTGGAGTAATACTTGGATGGGAGACAAGAAGGAAGTCCATGCACTGAAAGCCCAACTGGGAAGTGGAAAAACAACGCAAAGCCCTGGAATGAAATAGTGGAAGACCACTTTCATGCTTTTGCCATATGGAAGCCTGCATGACGTCACCAAGAGCATATCCTACTAGCGGAGTGGCTTGCTGTAAGAATCAACGCCTTAACGGTGTACGTTAAATGCTATGACCCAATAGGAAAAGAGCTCTATCAAAACAAACTCTGATTATATTATTTATAACTGCTTATGTGACACACACACACACACACACATCCACGGTTAAGTAGAAGGGATTGCAAAAGCGACTTAAAACCCTTTATTTCTTCCTCTTCCTTTTTCAAGGTATGGAAAGATGCAGCCACACAGATCTTTTTCTCGCTCTCTGTTGCCTGGGGTGGGCTGGTTGCCCTCTCGTCCTACAACAAATTCCACAATAATTGCTACGGTGACGCCATTTTCGTCTGCGTGACCAACTGCCTCACCAGCGTCTTTGCCGGCTTCGCAATCTTCTCCATCTTGGGACACATGGCGTTCATGGCAGATAAGAAAGTCTCAGAGGTCGTAGAATCAGGTGAGCTTGACTGTTAGGCCACTGAATCCGTTGTAGGCTGCTGGCCTCAACTGGTAGGGACTGAATGTGGTGGAATAGATTAAGGGCGGGAATTCACACCCCATAGTGAAGAACCCCTTTGTGTCTCTCAAACTGGAAGGCAACCTAAAATGGGAAGCAGCCACAGAGGGTTCTGCAGGAGCCACATGAGGAAAGCTGCGTTCTGTCATCACAAGACAAGCCCTGCCCCTTTCTTATATGCCTCCAGCGTCATGATGCCCATGCAACGGGCAATTTTGCTTTCAACATTTGCTCCATGACCCTCCCTGAAGACACCTCTGAAAATCAAGGTGGTTTTGCAAGATGGTTTTCAGTCTCAGTTCCTGGGGGAGAGATCAAAATAGATGAGTGGAAATCAGGCTAGATATTATCTGAATTTCAAACTGATTGAGCCGATTCCGATTTTCAAATGAATTTAAAAAAAAAAACCCTGCTGTGCTTGTTCTGGATGCTCTGTGTGCAAACAATAGAAAGGCGCTTTCCGAATCTCCAAACTGAGTCCAGACTTTTCCAAAGAAATCTGGGAGCTTCTGATTAGCTTTGGCCCTTCAAGCTGGAGCTAAGATTGTTTTCAGAAGTCTGAATCAAATTGTCCAATCAGTCAGATTGAATATTTGCACCAGACTCAATAGCCAGCATGGGGTTTGCGGTCACGCTCTGCTTGTGTGAATTTCTGGCCACGCTGGGAAACCAGAGGCTGGAGCAGATGTAATCCAGGATGATGCTTTGTACCCTTCAAGTTTGATGTCACACTTAGATCATTGCGCTCAACGTGACCTTCTCCACTCAGCTGGCTTCTCTCTGTGTTGGTCTTGAGCTCTCCTAGGTTCACCTCCAATTTCTGCCAAACGGGCTGGAGTTGAGAGCTGAACCCAAACACACCTGAAGGGCACCTCCACCGTCACAGAGAGGTGCTGTCACTGACCTCTGCTGGCTCCTGGCTGTTCACAGAGATCTCTACGCTTGGCCTCTGCTTCACTGAGAAATCGTGTTTCCTGACGGTATCCCTGATTTTGCTCCCTTGCAGGATTTGACTTGGCCTTTGTGGCCTACCCTGAGGCCCTTTCCCAGCTGCCAGTGGCTCCTCTGTGGTCCTTTTTGTTCTTCTTCATGCTCCTCCTCCTGGGTCTTGATTCCCAGTTTGCCACCATCGGTGAGTCTCAGTTAAGACAAAGGGAGCCCACCTCCCCATGCGGTGATGCTGTCCTGACTTCGAGTGAAGGAACACGCTGAGACTTGGAGTTGAGGCTCTTGTGCTTTATTGTCCTACTCTACTCGACAGAATCCAGCTAAACTAAAACGAACTAGTAATGCTCAGAGAAAGGGCCCAAGAAATCAGGGCGGGGCCTTCTTTAGCCTCTTGGGAGGAAAGCCAAGCGATTCAGTACTGCGCATGCCTTTATCCCCCTGGAGGGAGCCCCCTCCTTCTCCACCAGTTATCTCCCTGACAGATGCTTCGTCTTTGTCAGCAGGCAGAGGTCTGGACTATATGCCCTGCTGATGGAGCATCACATGTTCTTCCAGCCTGTTTCCTTAGGACTTGCCATATTTAATAGATTGAGCCGTTGCATTTATGCATTCCATAACATTTCAGTGAATAGAAGGTAGTCGTTTTGCACAATCGGTAGAAAAAAGCCGTCTCTTTCTGCAAGATTCAATCTAAATGACATGCTAGGGAAGGGAAAGATGGAAAAAGCAAGCTGAAAAACCAATTAAAATGCATCCTAAAATAACAACCATCTAGACACGGCTCAGGGAGACAAAGCTGGATGGAGCTAGCCGCAGCGGTGGGATGGCCCTGCTTCCCTTCTCATCTCCCGCCGAAGACACTAATGATGCTCCCCCTTCGTTCTGCAGAAACCATCACTACCACCATCCAGGATATCTACCCTGCAGTGATGAAGAAAATGAGGGTTGTCGTGACGATGGGGTTGTGCCTGCTGCTGTTCCTGCTGGGGCTGGTGTGCGTGACCCAGGTATGGCTGGCGCTCAAGCAGGGCTTTCAAGGGGCAGCTGCTTCCACCACCGTCCTCCGCGGAGGCGTCAGAAGCCTACAAGGGAGAATCGGAGGGTTCTCTCATTGGGGACAAGGGACAGCCCGTCACCTCTTCCTCCTCTGCTCCCACAGGCAGGAATCTACTGGGTCAACTTGGTGGACCATTTCTGTGCAGGCTGGGGGATCCTCTTTGCAGCTGTCCTGGAACTGGTGGGGATTTGCTGGATTTATGGTAAGTATTGGCCGGGATATCCTCCAACCCCCCCAATTCTCCTACCACCCCAACACGCGGAGGGAAGTTGGGCTTTTAGCCTCATGTCATCCCCATCCAAACTCTTCTTGAGGAGCAGGACGAGCATCATGTTCACTTCAAATGCAGAGTTTCTGAAATGCTTCCATCCAGGGCCAGCCATCCTTGGAGGTGACACTTGGTAGAGCAATTCCTTTGCTGCAAAAAGAAATAAAACAAAGGGGAAACATCCCAGGTTTAAACCAGGCAGCAGGCAAAAGGAAGCTCCTTTTCCTCCCGAGACTCAGCTCCAAGCTTTTCTGGTGGGACGTCCTGCAGATGTGGAGGTTGAAGTTAACAGCTCGGGAGACATCCAATGTGGGAAAGATTATCCAAAGCAAACGGGTTTTTCTGTCCCACGGAGGGTAATTCTTGAGCCCAAACCCCAATGTTAGAGAGGCACAACTCATTTTTGGCCAGGCATCGGGCAAAATGAGTTAAACCCA
Organism: Charina bottae; assembly: GCA_023362775.1. Classification (NCBI taxonomy): domain Eukaryota; kingdom Metazoa; phylum Chordata; class Lepidosauria; order Squamata; family Charinaidae; genus Charina; species Charina bottae. The sequence continues at coordinate 21,538,843 of JALMGJ010000018.1, read as the reverse complement.
TGCAGGGCATAACTATGGGGAAATGCCCTGCTGCCAAGGCTGTTCACAGACGCAGTAGACGCGGCACTAACCCCACGTGCGGCTGTTTTCTGCAGGAGGAAACCGATTTATTGAAGACATCGAGATGATGATTGGGAAGAAAAGCTTCCTCTTCTGGCTGTGGTGGAGAGCCTGCTGGTTCTTCATCACACCTTGCCTCTTGCTCGTAAGTAGCCCATTGATTTCAGTTGCTTTGGGTGGGGAAGCTTTGGAAAGTCCAGAGACACCCGTGGAGCTGCAACTTGGTTGGAAGGCCTGTTATTCTGATAAAACTACATACCTTCAAAGAAAACAGCAGCTCCTGTTCCTCTTAAGTACATTGTTCTCTGAGTGCCAATAATTTTTTAAGCGAAACAAAACTATCCATGACCAGCAGGCTTGGAAGGAAACCAAGGTTGGCAAGATTGAAAGAACAAAAGGCCTTGAGCGCTGGGCAAGAGAGAATAATCTCTGCCTATTGTTATCAATCCCGCTATGAAGTTCCTCCCCCTAGAAGGTTGGAGCACTTCTGGAGCACTCTGTGGCTCTCCTCGAAGAAAGAATGAACAGCTATCTCGGACCCTGCTGGATGCCCTCCCCCCACCCCCTAAGTCCACAGAATGTTTTGTTTTTGATGCTCGGCAAATTTCAGTCGAGAACAAAAAGTCCAATAGGCCATTCTCTGCATGCCAAGGTAGGCTGTCCCTTTGCTGGGGGTGTTTATTCTCTGAAAACCACAATCCCAGGCCATGTAAGGTTCAGCAAATACACAGGGGACTGCTGGCCAAGTTTGCAGAGGAAAAGCTACCTGCTTGCCTCCCCACCCAAGAAAAAGAGGAAGCAGTTAAGATCTGAATTTCAGCAGGATAGGCCTTAAGGCGCTGATAAACTGGGCTGTTATCTGCTTCTTCCCACATCCAAGTGGCCAGTTCAAAAGGCAAAGCTGGCAGATTGTGGCTCCTGTGGGCTTTTTTTTTTTTTCCCATCAGGGAAGCAGAATGCCTTGTAGAAGAGACGCTGGCTAAGGATGATGGTGATTGGAGTCCAATGCATCTGGAAGAGAAGCGTCCTTTGCTCCGCACAACCTCTCTCCGTGCTGTTCTGACTCATTTCTCTCTCTCTCTTCTTTCTCTAAAACAGGCCATCTTGGTTTGGTCCCTGATCACTTTTGCACCCCCCAAGTTTGGCAAAAAAGAATACCCGGGGTGGGGATCTGCCATCGGCTGGTGCATGATCATGTTCTGCCTTATTTGGATCCCGGTGGTGGCCATCTACAAGATCATCAAGGCGAAAGGCAACTTGTGGCAGGTGAGTGCTGCCGGGCGGGAAGGCGAGGCAGAGGGCGGCTCCCCCAGGAAACAAGCAGGACCCCAAACCCCTCGGAGAAGACCCCCCCCCCATTTTCAGCACAGCTAACCGAGACCCACCCTCTCCTCCTCCTCCTCCTCCTTTCAGCGCATTGTCATCTGCTGCAAGCCCAAACCCACCTGGGGGCCGGCCCTGAAGTGCCACCGTGGAGAAAGGTACAAGGACATGGTGGACCCAGTCAAGAAGGAGGACATCGAGATCTCCACCGTGTACGGCTACATCCGCAAGCTGGAATGAAGAGGGAGGCGAGGCTGGGACGAAGTTGGGGGGGGGGGGAAATCGGGTGCCGAAGGAGCGCCGCGCGGTTGATTCCGAGGACTTGCACAATCTGCCAAAGAGCCACCGCTGGGACCCCCGGCAGCGCCCGGAGGCCCGTTCTGCTAAGCTGGGAGGGGGCAGCCCCCAGCTCAGGGCCATCCCTGGAGGCGGTGGGTCCAAGCCCCTGCCCCGGCAGGCCCTGCCTGGAAAGAGCCAGCAAAATCCTAAGCCCCTCGTCTGGAAAAGAAGGAGCAGCCTATGTTGCAGGGTGTGGCGACGAAGAACACACGCTTCGGCGATACTGTGAGGCTCATCTAAGTGCCTAAGACGGGGGTCCTTTGCACACTTCCTGGGATGTGAAGCCTGTCATAATTCAGTGAGATGCACTTCTGTGCCAACGTGGCTAGGATAGCCGCGCGACACTCTGGATGTGCGCACACGTGTGTGTGTGTGTGTGTGGGAGAGAGATATTCTGCACCTAGCATTTTATTTGCGTAATTTATTCTGTGAATTTTATTTGGGATGTAATTTATTTTTGTTTTGCTATAACTGAGGGAAATTTCTGAAAACCTCTCTCCCCCCCAGCAGCTGGCAGACATTTCTTGTTTGTTTTCAAGCACATCTCCATGGCCATAAGGGCTAGAAACTTGGCTTTGAGATTGAGAGAAAGAGAGAGAGAGAGAGAGAAGGAGATTTCACAGAAGCGGAACCCGCATCCGGTACGCCAGGCTGGGCCTGTAGTCCTGACTGTTCTCAGCTGGTGCAGAGCATTGGCTGGCCAGCTAATAAACTAATCTGTCCTGACTTTGGTTTCGTGAAGATCTTCTGATTTGTCCATTCTGCTCAAGCGAGATCTCTTCTTTCCCCATCTTGAGTCTCATCCTTCCAGTATGCCTAATACATGCCACTGTGTTCTGCACTCATCCAGGGCACGAGAGGCCCTCTTTTTCGTGAGAATGGACAAAAAAGCAAACTGCCTGCGTGCTGTTTCCAAGAGCTGCTGGTCGTAGAGAACCGGTCCGTTTTATCACTCCATGCAGCAGCTCCAACGCCAGGCACTGAGTTTGGTGCTGGTCTGGTGGGCCAGTTATTGGGGGAGCAAACGGAGCTGCAATGGGGGGCTGGTGGAAGCACCCCAATTCTTTCTTATTAATTCAGGTGGAGGGTGACATCCTTCCTCTTGCGCAATCACAGGGGGTCCTTCACAATGAGCAGTTTCTCTGATGGTGTACAAAAGTGGGTCAAGAAACGCTTCTCGCCAGACCCCTGAAGTGCAGCCGCCTTCTTCTCCAAGGCCCACCGCTGGTAACGCTTCGATCCCCCCCACCCGTCCTGCATTTCAGCGTTTCTTGGATTAGCTGGAGGCTTCCACATATCTCCAGTAGGTCCATGGGCTGTGTGAAAGACAGGATGGATGGATGGATGGATGGATGGATGGATGGATGGATGGATGACCAGTGGCCCAGGAAAAGAGGCCTCCGCCCTGGTGACCCACCCCGTGGCCATGGGGGTGCTATTTGTCCCGGGCCCTTTTCATACTGCGATTTGTTTTTTTCTTGCTTGTTGACGCTGATATATTGCTGCCTTCAATCAATAAAATGCAAGGTTGTTTTTTTTTTTTTGTTTAAGCTTCTTTTCCATCTTGCCACTCTGCAAGACTGAATTTCCAATGTTTTCTTTTGCGGGAGGGGGCAGGAACAGCAATCAGACTGCAGAGTTGTGGATAACACAACAAGGGAGGAAAAGGAACTACCTTTATATGAAAGCACTCACGGACACTTAAATTTCTACCTTTAATGTTCAAGGAAGTGATTAAAAGGTTAATCTGAGCATTTAACACCTGGAGGCGGGGCGCTGGGCTGCCTTCAGTGGAGCCACCGGTGGGGGAGGCTTTCTTTAGATTCCTGACCCTGCAGGGTCTGAACGCTCCTTCCAAATATGCAATGTTCCTAATATCCCATTCCCTTGGGGTAATGACGCAGCTCTCAGAAAGCCGGGCCTTAAGTTTGTAAAAGCCCAGGGTGAATTCTTACTGCCCTCCCTCCGTCCGGAAATGATGATGCCTCTTTTAATGCCATTCCACCCTTCTCTACCGAAAATAAACCTCCAGCTAAGGGCCAGGCAGGCGCACTGGCTGGCTCCTGAGGTCACCTAACCGGTCCAGAGCGAGCTTCTGCTGAAACGCCTGCGTGGCTGAGAACGTGCAAGAATTCCAGGATTGGCACAGGCTGGAACTTGTTCCCAAAGGCAGAAAGTTTTGACAGGTCTGGGGAAAGCGTTTCGGCCCCTAGAGGGCACCCTCGACCTGTAGCATCATTGGAGCATATTATGGGTTGTGCCAGGCAGATGAAATGTTCTACATTTTCCCCCCCAAGCAATTTGCATTTAATTGGATGGAAGCTCGTTGGTTTTAGACATTCCTTCCAAAGGAGAAGAGAAACTGGGAGACATTTGTACAGGGGGAATGTAGTATCCTTGCGCTTATTTAGTGAGGAGTTGGTACAAGGTTGGGTTATTCTTGCATAGCTCCTGGAGGGACTGCAGCCTTCTGGACTTCCCACCCTTTCATCCCCTCCCAGGGAAGACCTCTCTGCCCCGGAAGGCTTTCCAGCTGTGCCGCTCCCGTCACTACTACGGTAGAGTCCAGCCCTGGAGAAACTGCTGGAGAATTTCTCCTTCCCTTGGACCGTGTAGGAGAGGAGTTGGGTTAGTCTAAAAAGGTAAAGGTTCCCCCCACACATCTGTGCAGTCGTGTCCGACTAGGGGCCGGTGCTCATCTCCATTTCTTAGCCGAAGAGCCAGTGTTGTCCGAAGACGCTTCCGCGGTCATGTGGCCGGCATGACGCGCGTGGAACGCTGTTACCTACCCACCGAAGTGGTACCTAGCAATTCGAAAGCATGCAAATGCAAGTAGATGAATATCTACTTGCATCTGCATGCTTTCGAATTGCTAGGTTGGCAGGAGCTGGGGCGAGTGCGGGAGCTCACTCCGTCACGCGGGGCTAGGGATTCGAAAATGAATGGAAATCAACAGATTGTATGGTTAGAACGATCTCATCAGCCCATGCTAGACGTCTAGCCTATCAGGCCGTCTCCTGCAGGGGACAGAATAAAATCAGAGAACATCCCAAGGAAATCCAGAAGCCACAGAGAACATCCAGAAGCCACAGGGACATCTTCTCCGAGTCAAAAACTAGGGTGCTGCTGCCCTCTGTTGGCTGGTTCTGGGGAGTGAGCCATCCAGAAAATCCACCAGGGCTGGTCCTCCCTCAACCCAGAATGATGCCTTCTGCGGAGTCCTTCCTGTTCCTGTCACTCCGTCGCCTTCCCACGGCCCGCCGCATTTCCATTGCCTGATTGAGAGAGCCTTAGCCACACAACAGCCACACGCTTTTCCCTGTTGATGTGTTCTTTCTTGCCCATTTGGCTTCTTACCTCAAGATCGTTTAGAAATTCAAACAGTTTGTAGACTCTCCCGAGGTTGAACACGGTCTCGTGAAAAGGGTGCTTTGGGGCAATTGTAGCCCACCATAACAATCTAAAAGGAGTTTTGCATCTCTGTGGATGGAATCTGAGAGACGGAGCAGAGCTGTCCGGATGCCCCAACCCCTTTGAGTAGAGCAGAGTGGGCTTTGATTAAAATGCAGACTAACAGGTGTCTACAAAGCTAACCTTCCACGTCAAAATGTTTGATTCCAAACTAGCAAGCAGCTCATATTAATTAGGGATGGAAGCTTGGCTTTCATTAAGCTGGAAAGCCACTGAAATTATTAGCCTTTTCAAAACAGGGCAGGCGTGGGGGCAGGGAATCATCTGCTCAAAGCTCTCTTTGTTGAACAAGGCTCTCCTCAGCTCTTTGTGGGGTGCTTATCTAGAAGTCCCCCTGGATCAATTAAAGGATTGTGAAAGATTATATCAATTTCTACCCATTAAAAGCAGCAAATGAATTTTATGAACTCATTTCTTAAGACTTAACCTACTTACAGGCATAGGGAAAATGCAACCAATCTTTTATATATCATCTTTGTACAAGGGATGGGCAAACCTCTCCAACCTCACTTTTGCAGACATGTGCAAAATTTCGTAGAAAAACTTGCATACACCTTGTGGGCACTCTTCCTAACGTATGGGTTTTTGCATGCATGTCTTGTACCAAAAGCTTCTCTAATATTAGAAACCTTATTAAGTTTTCTGCATGATTTCCCCAGATATTTTCTGCATATTTTTTTAACTGTAGTGCAGAATTAGGAAATATGTAAAATGTATCATGCATGCATCCTCTGATGCTTCTAAAAATGTGGATAGAGTACATGCCTCTAAAAATTCAGATGGAGGGATTTCCTCACCTGGCCTTATTTGGGGATGGTTACAGTGGTGGGTTAGGGTTAGGGTTAGGGTTAGGGTTAGGGTTAGGGTTAGGGTTAGGGTTAGGGTTAGGGTTAGGGTTAGGGTTAGGGTCAGGGTCAGGGTCAGGGTCAGGGTCAGGGTAAGTCCGAACTCTATGAATGACAGACCTTCAGCTATTTAAAAGCTATAATGTCCAGCCAAGGTCGTCCATTCAGCCCTTGGTCCTCCATCAGATTCTCCTATTTTAATCATTGTTCCAATCATTACCCCTCTCGAAATTCCTAACAACTGAGTTCCAAGTTCTTCCTGGGAGTTTTTCAACTATTTGTCTTTCCTGGTAAAGGAAGTTTGGGATGGAAAAGAGCAAGAAGAAAGAATCCACCTCTTTTAAACAATGTACAGTGTTTACACAGCAATATTGTTCTGATTTGCAGACTCGGTCATTTCTCCTTGTTGCTTTCTGCCCACAAACAATAAATCGTTGAGGGACTGCTCATTCTGAGAACTCTGCACTGTATGGATTTCAGTAAAGGCAAATGAATGAAACATTTGCATTTCCATCTGGGATGCGGTTAAAAAACAGGGAAAGGGAAAAAGCATTGCATTTTATCAAAATTTACCAAGGGGGAAAACGTCTGGCTGCTTTGGAACGCACTTGGCTCTCCAATTCTCTCCAAAGCGTATTCCAAGAAGAGTGAGGGTGGATGGCCTCCTACCACTAGGCCCTCCTACCATGCCTATCCCTTCCGTTTTCATTTATTACTACGTAGCTCACCCCCTTCCATTTTCTCCAGCTTTGTTCCCACCAAGACGGCCTAGTTGGTCTGTTTTTGGCGTTCCCCTGGCCAAGGGACCTGTAAGTCTTACACAAGTTGGAAAGTGCTTTGATTCTGACAGGTGGGATTTATATTCCTAAAAATGAAGGGCTTCCTAATGCCGTCTTCCTCCTCCTTCCCAGCTGGTTTGGGCAGAGCAAAAGTTCCATCTAACAACATTCTGATTCTGCCCCGAATGAAACCTCCTTTACATGGTGGTCATTCCCTCCTCAATCAAGGGATGCAAATTTGTCCAAACATATCACGTTGGTCCTCTCCACTCCTACCCTTTTAAAAATCCTGCGGGATGTGTAGCTCTTGGAAATGCCAAAGAGTTGCAAGGATTTTTATGACGATTGGGCCTTCTAAAGTTACTGCCACCACGTCTTTTCTCTCGTGGCCAACACTCACTGCTTAGATCATTCAAAGAAGATTGTCTCGCATGGCATTTCATCATTTCATCAACATGCGGAACACCAGTGTTTCCTGTCCAATCCACGATCTGGACTTGCTGTTCTTAAGTGTGGATTTTTTCCCCAAGGTTTTAGTGCAGAACCTACAGAATTTGGAAAAAAAAATCTTCCCAATTCTTCCCAACCCAACATCCCGGGTGCATTGTAGTTGCAATGTTCTCCATGGTGGGAAGCATCACTCCTTCTTTGTGGCCAAGAAGCAACTGCTAGTATTCCCTTGGGTGTCCATGGAGGAAACTTGTATTACTTGCTAATGCATTACTTTACACCTCTTGGAATTCTCTTTGCAGCTTTCCAAGCTGGTTAAATATTTGTGGTTAAACATAGAAGCGATCATACCCATAGGACTGGTAGATAAATGCTGAAATATTTGCTCTGAGCTACATTTTTCTGATGTCTATTCAAAAATAACTTCAATGAAAATGAGGATTTCCTAATGCTATTTTCTTATCACCAATTCCAAGAGATTTCTCAGAAGATCTCTTGGGTATAAATTGCAAATCAGGATGTTTTTCTTTTCCCTCCCCACCACGGTTTTAATACAAGATGATGGGAAATTAGGTGACTACTATTGTAAACTGCAGAACCCCATTTAAAAGGAGGGTCCTCACAGAAGAAGCCCACAGTGGCCTTATGTGCCAGCAGCACCAAGACACAAACCAACCAGTGGCCAAAGGCTATTTATTCATGCATGTATTTCCTTTATGCCTGCTTACTGGTCTAAAAATAAAGCTTTTGATATCTTGCAAGGGGAGTGCCTTCCAGTCCTTCTGGTTGAGATGCACACACACCCATTTCCTTCCAAAGAAGATGGGGACCATCTCACTGGATAACAGGCAAAGAGTTTCTAATGGTGGGCATCCAGATGCTTTTGAGCACTAATGAGGTATGAAGTGAAGAGCCAACTGGAACCTGATGCTCTGAAAGCCCCTCTCTGGATGGAAGGTCCATCTAGCATGAGTCTAGGAGCAGCATCCCTAGAACATTGGAGCAGTGAGTTCAGCTGAGTCCACCTGGTCTAGTATTTTACACTGGGTGAGGTGGGATTGGCACAAAACAGGAAGAGGACTCAGGCTGGTGGGTGTATCCAGGAGCGTAGAAGATCATAAAGAAGGGGGTAAGTTCAGTCTGAGGAAGATGAGCCTCGGGGGTCTCCAGGAGGCAACTGGACCTTTTCACAGCAGAAGAGGACACTGCACGAGCTCCGGAGCTGAGAGGGCACTGCCACATTTATTACAAGGTGCCACTTGTCAAATAGACACCTCTACCAAGAGGGGGGTATGTGTAAAAACAGAGGATGCGTTGCCAAGCTAATATCGAGTGAATTTCAACCTGTTTCTTGAACTGAGTCCAAGTGTTGTGGAAAGACAATAAGGTTATGATGGGAATAAAGTGGGCGTGACATTTTGTTTTCCGCCTTTGGTTCCCAAAGTGGTGTGTCTAAGTGAATATTATGCAGGGGGGCGATAATCGGTGTTAAGTCATTAGCCAGGCTGTTTAATTTAATGTTACTCTATAAATGAATCGGTGTTTATTTGCATGCATATTTTGGTGAGAGGAAGATTAAACACACACACACACACACACACACACACACACACAAACCAGAGTTCCTAACAACAACATAATGATGTTATGATGACACTAAGTGAGAGCAAAAATTGCAGCTGTCGTTCAAAGCTTAACTGCTTGTTCATTAAAAAAATAAACAGTTTATAAGCAGTAGAGATTTTTTAAAAATGTACAGAGTAACTTTTGCTGTCATTGTTGAACTCAACAAGAATGCAGTTGCAGGGAGCAGAGCCCTGTTGGAGAACCAACTGGGGGTGGGGTGTACTTGTGCAAGGATCACGAGTGCAAAGGTCACTCGTGTGCGATTTGTGCAAGGAACACTTCTGGTTTGAAGCCTTTCCCCTTCTTCTTTGCGGCCTTTAGAGCAATCTTCTAAGAGCCCTTTTAAACACAAGTTGTTGCCTCTTGTATTTTATATTTATTTTAATTAACTGATGATTGTATTATATGTTATTTTAATTGTTTGATTTGTTGTAAACCGCCCAGAGTCCCCTTTGGGGAGATGGGGCAGTGATTCAAATTTAAGAAATAAATAAATAAATAAATCTTCAACCACAAAGGACTGGCCCCAAATAGCCCTATTTAAAGCGGCTCTCAACAGATTGGCCAGTTGGCTGCAGGAGGAGAGATTGGTATTGAGTAAGCTATGAGTTTCTTTTTGCAGGGTCTCCCCGTGAGCCCCCTCTGACCGCCACAGAGGAACCAGCGGTCAAACAGGAGCAGGAGCCAAGGGGAAACGTTGGGGGCCCTCGGCACAAACACTGAGCCAGAGATCCAAGGGTGCCTCCGTTGAACTTCCACCAGATCCCCAAAGCAGGAATGCTGAAGAAAGTGGGAAGAGTAATATAAGAGCATATCAAACGTGGATTGTGAAGATATTTTTAAAGCCATCCTCTTTGGATGGCACAGCCGCCTCCGGTACTGCCCTGTTCCACAGAGCGACGGCCTGAATTAATCTGGACAGCTGATAATCCCTCGAGAGAGGAAGCCTTAAGTTCTTCACCAGAAGTTCTGCTGGTAGTTCAGAAATTCGCTCCAATTAGCAACTGGCCAATATTGTCTGCCTGGTTTAGGAATGGGTGGTGGCAGGAGGGCAAGGGGGCCCTGTTGGCAAAGCAAAGAAGACCCACTTCCTTGAGGCACGAATGCTGTTCAGTTCCTGCATCTCCCCCCAGGGATGGGCAGGGTCACATTAGAGATGCAAAGGGGTTTATCGGTGCTCTCTGGCTCCCTTATTCCAAAAGATTTCTTGGGTGGGTCTCTCCTGTGACAAGCAATGCCACGTCACTATGGTGGGATGTTCCTGTTTGCTAAGGCAGGAAGAGAAAAACAGGGAGTAATAGGAGATGATGTGAAGAAGGAAACGCTGCAATGCATCAGTACTGAAAAGACTTTTTCCAGGGGTGTCCATGGGGGGGTCAAAACAGTCAAGATGGCTGCCATAACCATGTGATCAAAGCCTTGCTCTTTTCTAGGCGTGTCACCATCTCTGCAGACCCCCCTCGTTGAAGACCTGTCTCTTTGGCCAGGCTTTTGGCCAGAGTGGTTGAAGCCCCTTCTGAGAATTGTGTATGTGTTTTTGTTGTTGCCCAGTTTTGCCATCTTTTGCTCCTTTGTCTTTATGTGTATATGGTTTTGTTGTTATTTTTTCTGTGCTTTTCACATTGTGAACAAGCAACCACCCAGGGTTGCTGGGAGTCAGGTGGTGTGCAATTACAGTATTCCTCCTCCTCCTCCGCCTCCTCCTCCTGCTGGCTCAGGGGGAAAGGCATGCTTTGCAGAACCCACCACTTAAGAAGAGAGGCCCACCGTTGCAGCAGAGCGTCACAACAATCTTCATGGGCCTAACTGAACTGAAGAGGCACCTGCCAATCCTCCCCCCCCCCCCCAGGGCAGTCCTGCTGCAGCTCCTTTCTCCAGTCGTGGGCAGGAAGTTGTGCCACCAATTTGAATGCTGACAGCTCCGGTTGCAGATGAGTTGTTCTAAAGTGGCCCCTGAGAAATCAGGGGAGGCAGCACCAGGCTTGGGGAAAATGCTTGCTTTTCAGAATGAGGAAAAAAACTGTAGTGGGAGGCAGCTAACTGCAGAGCGAAGAGTTGAGCAGCCAAGCCAGGGATCAAGAAGTAAGTAGTGTGTTAAGGGGCCGTTTCTTGGCTATATTAACATCTATGGCAGTTGTTTACTCAGCGACCATCTATATTTATTTTGTATTGTTTTAATCGGTTGATGTTTTTTTTACAATTGTACACTGCCCAGAGTCATTTGTTGAGATCGGCGGCTATAGAAATCAAATCAAATAAATAAATAAATAAAGTATCTGTTGAAAAATTAAAATGGGAAAAAAAGGGGCTGGAAGAAGGGAAAATTGCTTAAAGTAACCATATCTAGTGTCTGTCCCATTGGAAAAAAGAAGGTGTGTGTGTTTACAGGACAGGAGCTACTCATGGAAACTGGTCCTGCTTTCTTCCACCCCAAGAATGTCCCACAGTGACCTTTTGCTTTTAACAGGATGGATGGATGGATGGATGGATGGATGGATGGATGGATGGATCTCAGTTGGCCATCTGTGCAATGCTATCTGAACGTTGCATTTTTGTTGACTTCCTTCCTTGCGTGCCCACACAATGCACAAGCTGGAAGAAGTGTTGCCCAGCCAGGGTTAATCTGTCCAATCCAGAAACCTCAGATTGGATGGGCAGGGATGCTGAAAAACAGCTAAGTCCAACAAGCAAATAAAATTCTAAAAATTAAGTGCAAAGTCATCTCATAGAGCTGAGTAAGCAAAGTACGTTCAAGCTTAGTGTGATGTGTGACTCTAGCCTGGGATGGTTGGATCGATGGGCAAACACTCCAAAGTGTTATTATACAGGACAACAGGTCGAGGGAGGATAATACCGTTTTCCCCTAACTAAACTCTGTTCCCAAAAATTCTGTCTCTACAACCACAAATGCACCCTTGTATAGGACAGCATCAAGTAAATAACTTACACACGAATCAGAATAGATCAAATCAATCTCAGAGGAACAGCATCTATTCAGTTCCAATATATAATAAAGTCATCCCATCTATCTGATTTATCCAACGTATTCCCACTTCAATACACTTCATATCAATTTTAAAGGTTTTCTGCTTCCTCGTCCAATTCAGCTTTTCTCTGACATTTCAACAACGCTTGTTGAATTGATGAGATCTGTTCCTAGGATTTTACTGAAACCCTTTGAAAAATATATCAGGGAGGAATATTGGCTTGGCGTGGATTAAAAACAAAGGTGGGGGTCCAAAGGGGTCTTGAAATGTGCAGAACCCTCTTCCTGTTCGGCCTCCAGTAATCCTGAACTGATAGCAACACCATCCTGCCCTTTGAAGACCCCATTTCAAAGGTGAGGATTAACTTGGGAAGGAGGTGCCATCCCTGCAGAGGCATTCCCTGTGTCTTGTCTACAGTTTTCGCCTTTTAACATTTTGCACATGAGCTCTTTTCGATTTTTTGCTTTTGGTTAAAACCGGCAGAACTTGTCAGCCCAACAGCAGCTGGGTCTTATTACAGCAACAGGGAAGAATGTCTTTCTAGAACCCACCCACCCCCCACTCTTTTCAATGCAACCATCTTTCACCAGGCAGAGGAGAGAGGGGAAAACAAGGCCTGGAATGTTCGCCGGGAGAATTCAGCACCATTAAACCGGCAGCTGTTGAGGGCTCTCCGAGTGAGAGCACCGAGGCAGCCGGAGCCCCAGCAGAGAGAGATGGCGCAGGCAGGGGTGTCGTTTCAGTCTGCCGGTGGGGGAGAAAGAGCAAATGGGTTTTAAAGGGAAGGGACTTGGCTTGCTTTCTTGAATTTCTTGCCTTTTTATATCACCTGCCTATGTGTGTGCGGGTATAGTCAAACTGTGGGGTGGTTATGGGGAATGACGCCGAGGAGAACTGCCCTCAGAGTCAAAAAAAGCAGGTTGCTGGGAGAAAAAGGTAAAGGTTCCCCCCCCCCCCCGCACATTTGTGCAGTCGTGTCCGACTCTAGGGGCCGGTGCTCATCTCCGTTTGTTAGCCGAAGAGCCAGCGTTGTCCGAAGACGCTTCCACAGTCATGTGGCCGCATGACGCGTGCAGAACGCTGTTACCTACCCACTGAAGTGGCACCTATTAATCTACTTGCATTTGCATGCTTTCGAATTTCTAGGTTGGCAAGAGCTGGGGCGAGTGCGGGAGCTCACTCCGCACGCAGGGCTAGGGATTCGAACCTCCAAACTTGCAATCTACAAGCCTGGCGTCTTACTCACTGAGCCACCACGCTGGGAGAAAAGGCAAAGCTTAAAAGTGCCAGGATGAATCAGTCCTCCTTTGCAGTTGCTACAAATGCTGTTAACCTGCTCACATCTCCAAGGGGTGAAAACTTTTAGGAGCAAAGCAGGTAAGAGCTGCCAATGCATGGCATAGGTTGCCGCGTGCGGCCGTTTCTTTCCCTTCACTGGAGGTTTTCAGACAGAGGCTGGAGAGGCAACTAGCAGGGACAGAGCAGTGAATCCTGCATTGTGCAGGGGGTCGGACTAGATGACCTCTTAGGTCCCTTCCAACTCTTTGATTCGACCTCGTTTCTTCTTTATTACTTTACAGTCGAGAGAGAAGCTGTGGTCACATCACCAGAGGGGGAAGAGTCGTGAGGAAGGACGACCACGAGGGCACACATCCTTCAGGGGCAAACCGGGCTGGCATTCTGCAGGTAACGTAAGGATTACGACTCCCAGAATTCCCAGCCAGTTTGCCTGGGATTCTGGGCATTGTAGTCCGAACCCCTCTAGCAGCAGGTTGAAGACAGCATGTATCGGATGAGAATATACAGACCGAGACGGACCAGAAGGTGAGCGGGAAATGCGTCTGGCTAAGATTTCCCTTTGCTGACTTCGCCTGGGGACGGAGTGAGTCTTTCTGCACCCCAGAGGCAGAGTCTAAATCCAGATCCCAGGTGATTTGTGGGGAAGAACAGTCACAGTCGCCTCAAACGGGCTCCCAAGAGGCCCTGCCGAGGAGGTCAACCTTGAGCGGTTCCCTCACTCCCACCCCAAAAGCCCCCCCAAATTCATCATTGCAGCCGAACTGCCGAGTCTCTAAAAATGTAACGGGGTTATCCACGTAAATGGTGCTCCTGGCATGGTTGGCTCGCGCTTGATTGAAACTTCAGCTTGATTATTTTAACAGCAACATGGTGGTTTCAATCAGCAGTCTTCTACCACTCTGAAGTGCTTGGCTCCTTCTTCCTCTGACTTTTCCCCAGGCATGATTTGGGCAGGAAAGAAATGGAGAAGGAGGGATTGCCTCCTTGCTAATTGGGGTGGAGGGGCCAATGACCCCCTTTGGGAAGGAGCCCCCCATCCTAAGCTTTTTACAGCCAGCCTCTCCTGACGGCATTAAAAATAAATTGCATGCCCAGATGCCTCCTGGTTAATGACGCTGGAGTGGCATGTTGGAGTTAAAGATGGCTGCGGGAGTCCTACGAGTGAGGTGCGACCAATGAGGTTCTGTTCTTCTGTCTAAGACGGCAGTTCACCTTGAGCCATTTGTATAGGAAGCCTGGGATATTAATGCATCCTCCATCCATATGTACACACGTGTGTGTTTGTGTATACAGGCATGTACACACAGACATATATATGTGCAGGGAGTTCCTTCCTTCCTTCCTTCCTTCCTTCCTTCCTTCCTTCCTTCCTTCCTTCCTTCCTTCCTTCCTTCCTTCCTTCCTTCCTTTCTTTCTTTCTTTCTTTCTTTCTTTCTTTCTTTCTTTCTTGTATTGATTTACTGATTTATTAGATTTATATCCTGTCTTTCATTCAGGACCTCAAGTATGAATACAAGTGAGGCCGCAATTTTTTACATTGCCATGTATTCAGAGAACTCCCAGGAACAAAAAGTAATTTTTTTAAAAAAATACACTGAAAAGGAAGTAAGATTGGCAGGAGAGCCAAAGCAAGTAAGAAGCTTTCATAGCCCAATCCTATCTGTGCTAACTGGGCCATGAATCCTTTGCATTCGAGGTTCTTCTTAGAAAAAAATAGGCACAGGATAAAACCTTCACAATGCAATCTGAAAAATACCTGCTAAGAAGCTAATGCTGTTGGGTTTGATGGCTCTTCTGTTTCCACGGAAGTGCGAATTCCACATAATCAGCTACAGAGATCTCATCTGAACAATAGGAAGAGGTGGTGGAGGGGGGGACCCCCCCCCTCATAGTCGCCACCCAGATCAGAGAATGTTAACTTCTATTCCCCAAAAGGCTCTGTTCTCTTCATGCAGATACTTGTTTGCTTTCATCTCTTAACCTTCTCTTGGAAACTGGAGCGGCAAGGTCGTTTATAAAAGCATTAGATAAATAGATGGAACTCTGGGTGGCTTAAGCGCAGAGTCCCTGATGTACTGTCTGGTCAGAAAACAACCTGCAATAAAACGTTTCTCTGGGGAGCGCATGAACCTCTAAACAAGCTCTGTCATTCTACGCTGTTCTACCCTCATAACACATGGTCTGTTTTGCTTTCCAAAACAGGCAATTCTGGGGTAGAATTGCTATGGGCTAGTTGGTGATGCATAAATTGGAACGAGTCCACAAATGGTTTGGTCTTTGAGACTGGAGAAGCTCCTTGTTCCAGTCACTGTGACAGGGAGACCAAGTTCAGGGGGATCATCAAAACCCTCTAGAAGACCTCAAGTCATGAAGGGTGGCTTGCTTGATGTGTTGAATCACAACAGCATTGGACAGCCCAGCCAAACGGCAATCTCCAAAGACTTGGACCAGACATCTCTTGGCTGATTGCTGATTGAGATGCTGGGGGAGGTGTGGTCCTAACACAGCTGGAGGACCTTAGGTTGGGTTAGGGGGGAATGGCTTAGATAACCTCTTGACTAGGTGGCCCATCAGGCTTCCACTTATTTCCTCCTACAGTACGTCTTTGGTACTTTTCCTAGAGCAAGCTAGCAAGCTGTGATCTTAGCATGCAGCTGTGTACCAGGATTGTCTAGCTTGCATCTTTGGGGTAAGAGTTTTTCCAGCCCGTGCCCCTTACGGTCAGAATGGCATGTGTTCAGTCACTGCATGGAAGAGGAAAAAAATAAGCTCCCTTTCCCACATGCTAAAAAAAAGAGCCAGTTTGGTGTAGTGGTGAAGGCCAGAAACTTGGGCATGAAGCCAACTGGGTAGCCCTGGGCCAGTCCCTCTCTCTCAGCCCTAGGAAGAAGGCAATGGCAAACCACTTCTGAAAAACCTTGCCAAGAAAACTGCAGGGGCTTGTCCAGGCAGTCGCCAGGAGTCAATGCTGATTCGAAGGCACACATTCAGTACATACATACATTCCCACATGCTAAGGCAATGTGGCAAACCAGATTGTGTGTATGCGAGCAACAAAGGAGCCTGCATCACTTATGCTGGGGGAGGGTCGCTTTCATCCCATTTCACAAGTTCGGAGGTTCGAATCCCTAGCCCTGCGTGCGGAGTGAGCTCCCGCACTCGCCCCAGCTCTTGCCAACCTAGCAATTCGAAAGCATGCAAATGCAAGTAGATTAATAGGTACCACTTCGGTGGGAAGGTGACAGCGTTCCGCATGCGTCATGCTGGCCACATGACTGTGGAAGCGTCTTCGGACAACGCTGGCTCTTTGGCTAACAAACGGAGATGAGCACCGGCCCCTAGAGTCAGAGACTGCACAAATGTGCGGGGGAACCTCTACCTCTATTCCCTTGACTGGCTCATATTGCCACAAGGAGCTGTCTGTGGTCCTGATCCTGGTCACCTCCCCTTGACTCAGGCAAGCTGCATTAAAGGATCCTGGCTGAAGCCAAAGCCATCCATGCCACCACGTGTTCCATCCTTCACTGAAAGTGTCGCCTCTTTGGAGGAGCACAGGGCTGGCCACGGTCCTGCCCACTGCATTCTTCATGGTGCCGCCATTTTCCAGGTTCATATCTGAAAAGGGTATGAAATGCATACCTTTACCTGGCACAGGTCAAGAACCTGATGAGCAGATTTTCTTGGAGGACAAGAGCATTTCCCAGATGGATGGCCCTTAAGGCAAGGGGTCAAAAGAGATCAGCCCTTCCATCATTTCCTTCTTAATGGACTTTCTGTCCTGGAAAGACAAGTAAAGCAAGAAATAGTTGGTAGAGCCCCAAAGATGGCTCTGTGGTTGGGGCACAGCAACCCCCTGCCATCTCTAAGGCGGGATTGGCCGAAACGTTCAGAAACGGGCATTCCTCACCACCATCTCATATCTGGAGGCATCTTCCTCTTCCATCTGGCCAGTAAAAAGCAGTCAATCTTTTTGTCAGTTCCTTTTGTTCTACCTATATCTGGGAGGGAATTAACTTTTGTGACCTTTAGCTTTTGTAGAAATCCACATTGCCAGACTACACTCGGATTTTCACAAAGGGGCTTAAGTTAAAGGTGAATCAAGCTGAGGATTTCTTAAGTCAAGACAAGCTCTTAAGGGGTCCTCATACAGGAAGCCAAAATTCCTCTGTGCTCTATAGCTCATGAGGTCAGAACCCAAGTGATTCTTTTTCAAAGCCAAATCCGTTGCATTTTTTTGGAGCTGGGGTGTCAGTTTGCAAAGTGAATGAAATTAAATTGTGCTGGAGATCGTTAACCCCAAAAAGGAAGTGTTTGGGAAAGAAATTGAGGGTGGACTGTTGGTTTTGGTGTTGGTGGTGATAATAATGATGTTTATTTTCTGGATCAAAAATGTTCTCCCTTCAGCCTTTGCTTTTATCCAGAAATAAAGCATGCAAAAAGTACAGAGGGCCAGTGAAACAAGAATGGCAACATTGCAAAGAAAGGAGGTTTTCTTTCAGATGACATTCACTGATATGCAAATGTGGAAGAAGCCATCTCTTTCACCTGGGAGCTAAACTGAGAGCACACAGGCAGAGAGATGAAAAGGATGCTGTCTATTACCGCCAGCTAGGCAAGGGAGCCGAAGCCAACAACACGTTTTGTGAAAGATTTGCAAATGCTGTCAGATTAACATACGGCAGCGATTAAAAAATAATAATAAAGCTGCGAGGGAAACAATCGGGAGAGATGAGGCCTGTTGCCCCACTGATGTGTCATACAGTCAAGAAGCATCTAGTGCCAAGAAAAAACACTTTATGTCATTTATATTGCACAGGAAAAAAGTCTCCAAAGTATTGCAACCAACCAGCATCATAGTTTAGGCTGACACTGCGATTCTTAACAGATTGCTGCATCCCCCAGGTTTCCTTGATCTGAAGCACTGGCAAGCTTTAAGAACTGGATTCAAAGATTCTATTGAACCAGTATGTCATTGATTTGTTTTGAGTTTAGCATGTTCTACAAACCTGGCCAGTTCTGGGTTTTGCGACCTAGTGCAATCTGTATATCCCAGTCGCTTAACAAATGAGTTAGCACAACATGTGAGCCCAGAAGAGATCAGATTTTCCTCTTTTATTTTCATATTTATCATTGAACATACATTTGACCAGATTAACCTTGATTTTTATGAATGAACAAATTTAATGTAAGAAAATCTGAAATTTGTACAACCTCAGAAAGGTTAAATATTTCAAACTGAATTACAGGAAGGAGATAGATGATGATAGAGAGATAGATGATAGATGATAGATGATAGATGATAGATGATAGGTGATAGATGATAGATGATTGATAGATGGATAATATATAGAGATATCTTTTTGAACACATTATTAATATGAGAGATTTAGCTCTTAATAAGCTTAAGTCCAAATCCAATGCCAAAGTAGCCTGCCCGTGGAACATAGCGATGGGTGCTATCCAGGAGACCTCCCAACAGAAGATGGACACAAAAGCCATCTTCCTGAACCGAGTGTCCTCCCTACAAGTTGGACTACATCCTCCATCATGCTCAGCCCTCATATATCAAAGAAAGTGTCACATATAGGCTAAATATAAGCAAGGTTGCTCTTGAAAACTTAAGCCAACTTAACCCATCAACTTTTGAGTGGAGGTCCAACACCCCTAGGGAAACTGCCTTACTATTCAGAGAGAGTTGGGGACCTCCGCTTTTCATGGATGGTCTCCCATTTCAAACCCCTGAAGATGCCATCTGATTAAGACTTTTTAAATGTTTGGTGTTTTGTTTTTTACTGCTGTTTACTAATATTAATGGCTGCCATTTGTTATTACTGATTTGTCATTCTTAACAAAGAAGAGAACTGAGACTATGGACCATTTTAAAATATAATAATATTTGTTTTTTAAATTTAAAAAAAAATTAAAAAAAAATTAAAAAAAAATCCTATTGTAGCTTTCTATTTATTTTCCTTGAGCCATCATGTCTTATCATTAAACTATTATGATAAATATCTATCTGGAAACTGAACTGGCTCCTGGAGATGTTAGTAATCCTTGTAAGGCATGGAGGAAATTTACAGCCAAGTAGTCCAGCCTGTCTGCTCACTGAGACACCTTTTTCAGAATAAGGAAACTGTCCTCTGACAGTATCTGAGGATTTATTCAGCCCACCCCCCTCCAAATCTCCTCTTGATAAGACAGCGAATTAACAGCCCTTAGCTTCAATTACCAGGCCTGGTGTAATGTCAGAAAGCATTAACTTGGAGAGCTATAAATTCATAATGGGATGCAATGGGCATAACTGTATCTTGGCTTTCAGCACAAAGGATTTTGACCATTTCAGAACCAGTTCTTCTATTTAATTTGGGAAAGTAAGACTAAAGACTTGTGTGTTTTCACCACCACAAATAACGTTTTTGTCTGGAAGATACCCTGTTTTTCCATCAAATATACTGTATGTCCTAGTCCCCAAAAGGTTTGTGTTCTGGAAAAATACTCAGGAAAAACAACAGAGGTGTAAAGATTCCCTTGGGGAAATTGTTCAAGAAACAAAGCATTCCAGCTTCGGTGCTGCTAGCAAAATTCTCTTGGTATTAGAAAAAATTGGCCACTGCCATTCTGAGAAATTGGAGGTGGCCATAAGGGGTACAATTTTAGCTGGATGGCTGCCTGCCCGTGCTGCTCCCTTGCAATCTAAATGAGACCTCTCTCACTGCTGAGGCTGGTCAGGTCATAAACTCCCCGCTTTTCTCCTTGTTCGTGGTGCCTCCAGCCCAACAAACCTAGTTTCATTGGGCTGTTTTTGGCCTTTGAGACTGAATCTTGAGTTTGATCGTGAGGATTTTCCCCATATCCCCCTTGCCAAGGAGTTGTGGGGAAAGCTGAGTTGACTCTGAGGTTGAAAAGGAGCAACATGCCAGCATGGGTAAAGCATGAGCTGGATGGATTGATAGGAGCTTCAGCATGATAGCTTGAGAAACCGGGCAAGAGGGGGGTCATTGACCTGGCCCTGCAGGGATGTTCTATGTTCTCAATGACATGGAGCTTTGAGTCACCTTAAGGATGAAGGAAGGTAAATAGGGATACATAAATACTGTACAAGACAGCATACTGTTTACACATCATAATATGCACTTTCACGGCCTATAACCTTCATTAGATGCATCCCTCCTGTAGTCCTAGAAAGTTTAGCCATAATAAATGGGTTCATCCTGAAGGTACCAAAGATTCTTGGTAGCTTTTGCTGCAACACATTGGCTGCAATCCCTCTGAAACCGTCCTTAAGCCGGTCCCAGCCTTCAGCATCATAAATTGGGCATACACATCCAATTATCCTTTGGGGAAACTGCCGGCTGCTTTTAGAGGTGAGCGCTGACTTCCTCCACCTGCAGACACACAGGGCCTTCGTCTTCAGGACGTTGCCTTCAAACGCAGTGGCCTAGTCAAGGCCGCCCATCTATCATTTGCTGCTCTCTTGGCGAGCCAAGCCTTTCATAGGAACTAAACTGATGTTTGCTGCAATTAAGGGAATAGGAAAGGAAGATCTTTTGCCTCCAGGCAATTTCTTCTGTGCCAGCTGGAAGGAATTTGTTCTGAACTCACTCAGTCTTGGGAAGCGAAACCTTGAGGTACATCCATCATGAAAAGATGGCTGAGCTGGTACTTAAGCAGATACAGTGAAATGCAGAAAAAGGAAGTCTTCTGAAGCTGGTTCCTGATGCCAAAGCATCTATGCGCAGTCAACCGAATCGTTCCTCCAGATTGTACAGCGGTACCCCTGCTGCCAGCTGATCAGCTGTTCTTAGTGGCATCCTATCCTGTCCTAATTCTATCAGTAATCCCAGCCTTCCTGCATTGCCAAGACCACTTAGGATTGCACATTTATAACGCGTAGGCAGATGGGAGTCGTAGAATTAACCAGATGGACCTCAGCATTCAAGCAAGACTTAATTCAGGGTGACTAAGGGAAAGGAAGATTTGGATGTCTTAAAGGGAGAAGAGTATATGGTTAAGTTGGAGATAGGGGACCAGCTATTATCCAGATGTGATTGGACTCCATCTGATATTGGAATGGGTGGGAAGTAGAGAGGGTGACTTTGACAGAGACAGGAGAAATCCATTAACAAAGCAACAAGGAGCTAAATATGGCTTGAGTCCAAAACAAGAAAGAACACACAAACATCTCAGACAGAAATCCCCCTAATTCACAGGAATATAAGAAAGCGGGGAGGGGAGCAAAGCATAACCAGACTTGCTAGATTCTGTTATAGTAGCCCATCTTAATAAAAGTAGTTCTAGACTTGGCTGGAGTGCGTTTCCTGCTCTGGTTTACATGGGGGGGGGGACTGACAGAACGGCTAGTATCAGGAAAGAAGGGAGCTGTAATGTGAGAAGCCCATGCTGGGCTAAATCTGGAGACCCACAAACTCCCCACTATCAGGATAGAGAGAGCATGGAGATATTTGGTAACAATGAATACCAGGTTCAAGAAACAAATGTCTTGCTGGCAGTCTGCTTGTGGATGTCATGAGCGCATCTGTCTGGGCGTCGTGAGGAGCTGAAGAGTGGATAAGATGGTGCCCCAGATCAATACGAAGTCACGGAGCTTCATGGAAGGGCATTTCAGTTGATTTGAAATGGCAGAACAAAGAATGATGGTGCCCTGCTAGGATTGGGGGATTTAGAGAGGGCCCATGATGAAGCCCCGCCTCAGCGCTCTACACTGATTTCCTCCCCCCCCCTCTTGCTTTCACAGGTCCCACAGAAGCCATCTAACCATCCAGAGCAGCTGAGATTTAAATGTCCTCTTTCCCATTCCAGGCACAATTCTTGAGTGAGTTCAGCTGGGCTCAGTCTAAAACCCAGAGGAAATTGATGTACAGCCATTTCATTCAATTCCTATCACATCAACCATCTCACTGATTCCTCAGGCATTATCCTTTGCTCGCCGATGCCAATCTTGCCACCCAGAGTCAGCCCTGGAATTGTGTCTAAGAGAAATCAATCTAATTTTCAGCATCTCCAAGAGTCCAAGGTGCTCTCCATTGAGAATCCAGCAAGTCTCCAGCTTTCTAGCCAAAAATACAATCAAACTTTTATGTGAGCAGAAGAACAATCTCAGCGTGGGTTTGTATTCAGTGACAGGGTCCAAAGAGAAGGAACATTGTTCTCCTGGGAAAGCGGCTTCGGTCTTTGTGGTGGAAAAAGGTGGCTGCTCAACCAAGGGGGTGGAATCCCAGTTGGCTTCTAAAGATGGCCAAGACGGCGGCAACGTACTAACCCTTGAAGTAAGAGACAAAAGCACATTTCTGGCTGCCTTCCTGGGTGTGTCTCTTTCTGGACTTGCCATTTCAGACTTGCCATAAATGAAAGTTATGCTGTAACCATAGAGTAAGAGGCAAATTTATACTTGTAAGTGCTGTAAAGAAAATCGGAAGCTACTTCTTTATATTTTATATGTATTTTTATATTTTTCTCCACTTTTGGCTTTGTCTCTTTGTCTCTTTTCTTTATTCTAGATATTAGTTTTTATCTTTCTTTATTAAAATCTTAATAAAGTTACATGAAAAAAAGGAACTTAATTAATGACAGAAACGAGTTTATATACCGCCTCTCTATTTCTGTGATCTTGGTGGAAACCTATCTGTATCATAAGTAATCAGTTATAGGAATGCAAAGAGAAGCAAGACTGAGCTTCTGATTTCCCCAGTTTAGTTGGCTTTAAATTTTTAATCTCCATGCTTTCGATGGAATTAATTATTAAAGCATATTTCCTTGCACACAGTTGCATCACTTATAGTTCCTGTGTCCCTACATGCCTGTCGGTGGAAGAAGAAACGTCCCCGTTGGACCCTCCTTCCTTCCTTCCTTCCTCTGTCGGCTTCACTCTTTCTCTGTGGTTCTTATTCTTCACTTTCTCTGTGGCTCTTAACTGAAAAGGGGGGAAAGTGCAACGCAAAAATACCCGAGCCATCACCCCACTGGTGAAACAGGCTGACCTCATAACACATCGTGCAGGTAAGATGGGGGGCGTGATTTTCCAGAGGGCTTCACTTGCATTGATGCTACACCCCACTGGCAAGCAGGCTGGAAAGGAAGGCCAGATCCGCTACTAAGCGTTATTTTTATTTTATTTTATTAAATAAATTTATATGGCTGCCCAAATCACACACAGTGACTCCGGGCGGCTTACAGAATTAAAAACCAATAATACAAGGGAAAAAACAATAAATCCTCCCCACCCACCCCGGTGGCAACAGACACACTCTAAATCAACCATTTAATCGGTTCCGTATCGGCCTGGGGTCCAATACTTTTGCTAAGTGTTGAAGGAATGACTGAGAGGTGGAATATATTTCAGAGCCCCACTTGGGAAGACAGAAAGATAGAAAGTTGTCCCAAGGACCACCAGCGCAACACAACAGTCAGCGCTGCTTATCCTTGCTAAAAGTGGCTTTTGGAAAGATTCAAGGGTCACTCCTAGTCCCAAAAGAAGATGGCACCAGCTGAACTGTGGCCTTGTGTGTGCAAGCAGACATTCTGCGATTAAGGCACCTCTCTTGCCAAAGGTGTCTGTCATTCTCTCTTTCCAGCCATGTGGGAAAGTAGTGGAGCATAGAAAAGCTAAGAAGCCACTAGGAAAGAATTCCAGCAGCTACTGTGTATTAATTGTGAGCCTCATTTCTGGCGAAATCAACAACGTTCAAATTCTTTTCCTCTTTCCCCCACCTGAGCTATACAATGGGCTGGATAGGGAGGCCCAGTTTCCACTGATCTCTTGTTTCAGCATGGCCAGATCTCATACCAGATTTTTTTCCCCTCTGACCACATGAGAATTCTCACATGGAGAATTCTGCTAATCTTCAGTAGCGGAACATGCTCTCAAGCAAACGGGACACAAAATCCTATTTGAAAACACAGAAATACTGGAGAACACCAAAAGCCACTACACCAGATTATACAGAGAAGCCATTGAAATTCACAAACACCAGCACAGTTACAATAAAAAAGAAGAAAGTCTAAAAATTAGCAAAACCTGGCTACCAGTCCTGAAAAACACAGCCTGCAAAAGGTCAACGAACTCAGCTCAACCACCAGGA
Source organism: Charina bottae (assembly GCA_023362775.1). NCBI lineage: Eukaryota > Metazoa > Chordata > Lepidosauria > Squamata > Charinaidae > Charina > Charina bottae. Next base: position 21,514,565 of record JALMGJ010000018.1, on the reverse strand, counting down.
CATGGGAATACTTCTCACAATGAACATGCTAATCACGCTCATCAGCCACTCGTTAACATTTCAACACAACAAAAAACCCGACCTAATCTCCTATAACTTAGCTCTATAAATAGAAAACAAACATTGCCACTCTACCTGGGCACAGAGAGATCGCTTCTGTCTGTGCAAGATGCCGGCCACAGATGCTGGCGAAACGTTAGGAACCACAACTTCCAGAACACGGCCACACAGCCCGGAAGACCCACAACAGCCATTGAACTCCGGCCGTGAAAGCCTTCGACAATACATTGTATCCAAAGTGTTTGTTTATCAAGGTATTGTTCATGCAATGCAACATTGTGTGGCATTAGGGAAAATTGTGTTGCCAGCAAAGTGAAAATATGTACAGATTCTAATCAGATTTTCCCCCCTCCAAAATCCATAAACAACTGTAGAAATTAGATTGATGCAGAGGGTCAGGAATATGAGAAATGTGGAAAAGTGAAATCCACAACGCCCTCACCTTTTAGTATGCAGACTTCAAGTGTGGCACCGCACAGGTTGGGGCTCCTGGGTGTGAGAGACAAAATGCAATGTGGTAGTTGTAGCGCCATCACTGCGCAGTTATGTTTCAGTACCAAGTTTCGGTCAAGGTTTGCAACTTCCACTGTGCAACAGGTTGCGTAATGCGTTGATGGATCTAGTGCGGAGCCCCTTTCCCCCGCCTCCTCCTCCTCGGGCACCCCAAATTTCTGCTGAGGTTTGGGCTCTGCTCCACGCAGGGACAGGGAGGGGGCAGAGAAAACAGTGCAGCCCTTTTGCCCTTTGCGCTGAGTTCTCCAGCTGTGGGAGTTGATTAGTGTTATCATCCCTGGTAATGAGTTCATTTCCATTCCCATCTCTAAACTAATTTCAGGGTCTAATAAAATGCGTCCTTTTCAGCTGAATTTGGAGCTAATTGATTGGACTTATTTGTCTCTCAATCTCGCTCTCCCTTGTGGGTCCCAACCAAGGAATTCCAGCGTGCAGCTTCCGATCCAACGTACGCCCTTCTGTGTTTCTCCCAGTTCTGTGTAGTCCCTGGTTGGCAGCCACCGCCCCCCCCCCCCCCCGGATAGGGTGTGAAAAGAACTCCAGAGGAACGCCCCTACTCTGGATGCAGAAGGTCCCAATTCCATTCTAGCACTTCACAGCCATAGTAGAAGCGTTTAGACGTGAACTTCTTTTTAACCATCCTGCTAAAAAAAGCCATCTGCTGCTTGAGACACTGCATCCTGCCATCTTGACTTTCCCCAACTGGTCCTGATGTTGTGCTGGAATACAGTTCCCATAATTCACAGCCTGGATGGCCAATTGCTGGTGGGGCACGGAGGGGACATCTCACCACAAACCATCCATATATCAACACCAGGCTTTTCCCAGATCACAAGTATCAAAACGTTTGAAATTTCAATACTTCGCCATCATTGATATTTTCTCACTGCACATCAGACTATAATAAGTTGATACATACATACATACATACATACATACATACATACGATGTACCAAAAGTCAGGCCCCATAGACCAATCACAATATATTTTATTAATTTTATTAATTTTTTTTCAAAGAAAATGTTACTGGACTTAGGAATGCTCAAAGGTCATGCATCCATTGAGTAAGGAAGTGTTTAGAAGGCAACGGCAGCCAATGTGAACATTCCATGTAATTTATATAATAAATTGTCTATGGGACCTGACATTTTAGTACATCCTACAGTATATATATTATAGAGAGCCAGTTTGGTGTCGTGGTTAAGGCACCAGGCTAGAAACTGGGAGACCGTGAGTTCTAGTCCCACCTTAGGCACGAAGCCAGCTGGGTGACCCTGGGCCAGTCACTCTCTCTCAGCCCCAGGAAGGAGGCAATGGCAAACCACTTCTGAAAAACCTTGCCAAGAAAACTGCAGGGACTTGTCCAGGACATGATTGAACACACACACACACACACACACATATATATATATACACACACACACACACACACTATATATATACAGTATATATATGTGTGTGTGTGTGTGTGTGTGTGTGTGTATATATATATATATATGTATGTATGTGTGTATGTGTGTGTATGTGTATGTGTATGCGTATGCGTATGTGTATATATATAATTTGCAATGGCACTTGCTTCTTAAGTACTACAGTATATGTCTTGCTAAGGCTAATACTGTATATTCCTGCAACAAAGAGTTTTAAAAGAGCACCCACTCTTCCTTTTCTAAGACATCAGACATTTATTTTCTCATTTGCAGCAGCAATGTAGCCTTTATTTGCTTGTGAAAACCAATTAGAGCAATCTCTAATATTGGAGATTAAAAGGAAGATCGGACAGAGGAATCAAGCATATAATTTCTTCATTGTCCATCCTGGTTGAACTCAAATGGACTTTGCACACAGGGCTTTAGCGTGAGTGAGCCAGGTCAGGCAGAGAGAGCATCGTTTATGGTGGGCTCCCTTTTCCTTTTTTTAAAGAAAACGTATATTTTAAAATATTTGCTTCCCCCCCCCCCACCTGCCCACAATTCTGCTACCTTTTAAAAAAGCTAATCACAGAGGAAGCTGAAGGGATTGATTTTTAAAAATCGCCTTTCATGCTCCATCTGCGATGTCATGCTGGGGATGATAATGAGATGGGTTATAAATACCAACATTAATTTGCAGGTCCTGTTCTGGACATCACGCATGGGCGAACCGCCTTTCCTGGCGTGGAAGATCCGCTCACCTCCTCCTCCTCCTCGCCAGCATCTCTTCCAAAGCGGCTTCTTTCTCTAAGGAAAATAGGGCAGGAAATCCTTTGAGCCCCAAAAGGAGCTGGGTTATGAATAGCCGCGGCGCCTGCTTACACTTCCGCTTGATTTTGCAGCCCTGGGTGGCTGTCTCAAGGCCTTCCGTGGGCCAGGGGTCATGATCCACCACCTTGTAAACCAGCGTTTCTCAACCTTGGCAACTTGAAGACTCGTGGACTTCAACTCCCAGAATTCCCCAGGCAGCATGTTGAGGGTTTGGGGATTGTAAGGCACAAATGGCTCCCTGAACGGGCACCCACTTTGCCCTTTTTAAAGCCCCCGAAACCCACTTCCGAAACGGCCCTTTGTGGAGACACGACCGTCCAAGCCTGCTGAGACCTTCTGAGGAAGTCACTACTTGGGGCAAAACTGAACAATATTCAACCTCCTGAACCTGGGCTAACAAAACTATGAACAAGCCACAAAAACAGGTTTGTTCCATCTCTACCACCATGGCCGCCTTCCCACAAGATAAGAAGCCAAGGCTGCTGAATGACAAACACCCAGCTCTGCGCTCATCTAGTCCAGTGTTTTTCAAACTTGGCAACTTGAAGATGCGTGGACTTCAACTCCCAGAATTGCATGGCTGGCTGGGGAATTCTGGGAGCTGAAGTCCACACGTCTTCAAGTTTCCAAGTTTGAAAAACACTGATCTATTTATTCATTTATTTATATTTCTAACTTATATCACCGCCCATCTCCCCCCATTTCCAGAGGGGACTCTGGGCGGTCTAGTTTCATGTGCTGCACCAACCTGGCCTGGGTGTCCTGAGGCTGCCCGTGTGAGCAACTTGCAGGTGGACAAAAGCAACACTACTCTATGGGGTGGGCAAGAGCTGCAAATGGGGGGCTCGCTGAGGGAAAGTCAAGATGCTGCTGAGGGAAAATAACGGCCTCACTAGAATAGAATAGAGGTGGGGGCCTCAGGCATAACCTTTCCCCTATCTTCCTTCCTGCTTTGTCTTCTGTGCCTAGGAAGATTAAGACCATTTCACAAGCTCAACAGCAGCAGGGTAATCTTAACGATCCTCCTTTAGATGATAAAGGGACTTAGAAACAAACATCTCAAAAATAACCATGACCTAGCCCCAGGTGCAAGGTCACACAGCCAGCCTAGAAACATATTTAAGGATTCCCTTACTAACTTTACTCAGACTGAAGAAGCTCCTTGGATAAGGAGTGAAACGTTTCCACTAAGAAAATAGAAATCCAGTTGACATGATTCAAGCCACAGACTGTTCCACCTGGATGACTGAGAACCTTCATAGACAACGGCCTCACTGGCTTCCTTTTCAGTAAAGGCTGGGGCGGCAGCTGAGGAGCATGAGAATCCAGACGTGATTGCGTGTTTAGCTGGCATCTACGGGGATGTGGAGACAGCTGGCCCGTTGGATGCAGACTGCCAGGGAAGATCCCACCGTCATCACAACTTTCTTCCCTTGAAGCTCTATGTTTGCCCTGTCCATGCAAGCAGAAAGATTGGGGGAGTGGGAGGAGAAAAGCCAGCTCAATATTCTGAGCTCCAGGTTGCCATTCCTGCCTGTGCCGAGCCCCCCCCCCCGCCCCTCCTCGCTTCCCGTGGCTCCAACCTTCCCTTTCCCAGCCCAACCCTCCCTGCTTGAAAGCCTTGCTTGCTCCGAGCTATTTGTAATACTTTAATGCGCAGCCCATCCCAAGCGAAAGAAAACGGATTTCTTTGCACACAACACGGCCTGATTAGAGAAACGTCTCTTTCTTGCGCTGTTGGGGTCCGTTTCTGGTTCAGTCCCTTTGGGGCTCTGCTTTCTCGTCCCTAAAGCCACTCCAAAGGGGGGCTGATTGGCACAAGTGACCCCACGTAAGATCTCTGGGCAGCCGCCAGCAATCCGGGTGCACCGCTGCTGTGTTGAACGATGTTATGGAGATCTTGTGGTGTTGAGCATCAGAGCAAGGGAGAGAAGAGGGGCATCATCCATGAAAGAGCAAAGGATATGAAACTGCTTGCCTCAAAGGTGCTATGAGCTTATTGTTTTTTCAAGTTTGCTTTTTAAAAGAGCACGTTTTTACCATTCCTCTTGTCATTCCTCTGTCTGCTTTAATTCCCAATGCACTTGAGTGTCTTTATTGGGAAGTATTTGTGGCTTATATTTCCTTCCTCCACTTGATTCTGGTCTATCTTCATTTTCCAAAGTCCGATATAACAGTATATCGAATCATCTACAAATTGTACATCAAAGCATAAAAATACAGACACCCCCTCCCCTTTTCCTTTTTAACAAAGGCAGGAGCATTTGTCAAGGCTCAGATTTCAACATATTTGCACATCATTAAGGAAACATGCCACTTATTCTATTAACTGGAGCACTCACAGGAAGTCACTGGGGTCATGCTTACATTGGTGCATGGAAGGGCTACCAGATGCAGGGACTAGGAGAGGAAATGCTTTGCTGCTATCTAGAGGCGTTCCAGATTTTTGCAGCCCAGATTTGATAACCTAGTGAATGGTTTTAGTCAGAAAACGATAAAAAAAAGACCCGCTCCTCACATTTTTTGGACTGTTCTTCATAGCTAAGTTTTCCTTTGTCATCCTCTAGTTCAGGATAGAAACATGGATATAAACATCAGCCCCTATTTTCCTTTCTCTTCCTTTCATTCAGTCCTTTGCACTTTTGGCCTCAATTCAAATTCTGGAGTAGAAGATTTTGATAAAGGATAAGGTTGCCATGACAATAGAGTAACCACAATGAACCAAAACTAGGCCCCAGCCCTTATAAAGCTGTTTTGGGATGTCAATGCAAGATTGTTTAACCTGGATGGATCAATATTACTCACCCTGTTGATAATTAAGGAGTTGCATACAGTGGGAAAATCTTCCCTGTTGTCCAATGCATGACAAAGGAGGATGTTTGCAGAAGAAGATTGTTCTAACACAAGGGAAGACATGTTGTTGTTGGGATATCTTTAATTATTTGCTTTAATAAAGGGAGCATGGTTTCATCTAGCAACCTTAAGACTAGCAGTGGAAAACCATGGTAACCAGAACTTCTATCGTTCCTTTTAGTGCCCTGTCACCCAGATATGTTCTTGCTTGCTGTCAACTCCTGGGGAGAGAGAAATGCATTTTTCATAAGTACCTGACAGAAATTAGCACCATGAGAATTAGTGTTCTTAATTACTGGCAGGGAACAGTAGGAACTGCGTGGGGAACACGAAGCCAACCTTATTTACAAGACTTCTGTCTTCTTCATTATTGAGCAAGGATCGACTCACTGGATTGTTCCAGTGGGGGGGGGGGACCCCAAAAGTCAAGATGGTGGTTGCAACCTCGCCATCACGGCAGCCATCCTGACTTTTTTTGGCACGCACCCACGGATGCTCCTGAGTCTTGACATTCCACATTGGAGCGAAGTGGACATTCCCTTTAGCTACGTAGCACGTTTGCCTGCTGCTCTATTGGAAATGTTCTTTGGATAACTTTTCTCTGTTGGAAGAAGAGATGAATTAAAAGTCAGTACCGATTTTATTCACTCTTATTAAACCGCACAAAACAGCCAGCTATAAAACAACTGTTCTTCTAATTTAGAGAGCCCCCCCTAGGATTACTGCCTATTCTACGATGTTGTTCTTTCAGGGAAAGTCTCGGGACCCCAAAATGGCTCTGTTGTTAGAGGCATGTGGTTTTAATGGGACAGGAACGCAAAGAGTCAGCAGGCAGGCAGGCAGGCAGCCTAGGACTGCGGGATAACTAAATGGGTAATTGGGGATGTGTTAATTGATATCCGGGATGTATCACCGCCCCATTAGGGCTGTTAACAGAGGATGAGAAGCAGCAGTGACCTCTGGTGCCCTCATTCGTTGCAAGACTTGGCAGGGCCTGGTTTGAGCCCAATTAATTATTAGTGTTATAAGTAAATGAGTTATTAACATTCATGAATTCTAGAGCATGCAGTTGGTTGCAGCGCCCCAAAGCTTTGGAGAACCTGTTTTCCACGGTTTCTTAGCCCTGTAACCATAGGAACTAAACGGCTGGCAACCTAACCCTTTGCTTTCTCACCCTCTCAAATGTCAGGGAAAGACTGAAAGGCATCTCTCTGGGTGGGGAAACGGGTTCTTCTTCCCAGAAGAGGAGAGGAAGAGACAGAGCTCCATTGTTGCGGTGGCTGCTGCTGCGGTTGTTAAGTTCTTCTTCGTTGTATGGGATGAGGCCAGGACCGACCGACATCTTTCCAGGCAACCTCCGGCTTCCTTTCTTTCCAGCTTCCGATCTGCAGATCCAGCTGTCCGGTTTCCCAACGGAGCCCTGCAGCCCCAAGTTCACCCTTTCTGGAATGGGAGTGAGAGAGGAGACCCCACCCATTCCTCAGACGAGGCGGAGGGCTTCGGATTTTGGATTGAAAGCGGCGGACCCAAAGAGGCCGCACACCTGCTTCATTCGCTCCCTGTGATCTTGGAGGGGGGAAAATATTGTGCTTCCCTCTCAATCTGTCTCTCCCCATTTCCCCCCCTGGATAAAACCCTCTGCTCTCCAACACCGGTGAGGCCACGAACTGCTCTGGCCCAGTCAGCCCGCCCGCCCGCCCTCAACCTTAACGAGAGGGGCATGGGCTCAACAGCCTGCCCTTCTCCTAACTCTGGCTGCTCTTGTGTTCACGGCTATTGAAACAGAAGGACACCACGAGAAGTAGCTTTGCAGCCGCCCCCGGAAATGAGCAGCGAAAGGGCACCGCGGCGCAACTGGGAGCCAGACAGCGGGAGGAGGCGACCGTGCCTGCCCCTGGCACATTGCCGGCCTGGAAGGTCCAGTGGCCAAACAGCTTTGCGGCCGTCCTACTGCCGGGTGGACATTAACAGCTTTGCTGCCCAGCGGTGGTGAGAGCGTGCAACGGTGGAGTCAAAGGCCTGATCTGGGGCAGCGAAACGTGTCCTGTAAGAGGTCTTCGGAGTCAGCTGTTACACTTTTCGAGCTGTGAAAATGCTCTGTCGCTTCAGCAAAGTTGGAAAATATCAGGGTTTGAGATTACTTGCCTGGTTTGGGAACAGCTTTCTTCACACGCCTGCAGTAAAAATGAACATCATCTTTCTGGAATCACGTTTAGAAATTCTAATCAACGCATCTCTGAAAGTCTTGGACTTAAATGCAGAGTTTCTTAGAACAGAGACTGGATCTCCTCCTTCAAGGAATCGTTGGAGGCATCTAATGGGATATTCCCTTTTCTCAAAACAAATTACTTCTTTGCGTTTTTTAAAATTATGATGATGATTTCATCTCAATCTGGCAAGCGTATCAGGCAACAACAAGGACATTGCATTTTCCAGTTTGGATGCTCTCCCGGTATGTCGGCTTCAATTTCCAGAATCCTCAGTAAAAGCCACACTGGCTGGAGAATTCTGGGAGTTGAAATCAGTATATCTGGAAGGGGGAAGGGCTCGGTTGGGGTTCCCTTCTCATGCTTAACCAGGGGTGTGAAAACTCTAGCCCTGACATTCACCAGACATGTGAAAGCTGATTATTTCTAACCTTGACTTTACCTTTACCTGCTTTAGCACCTGAGATGTGAGCCCACCTTAATTGTTCATGTCTAGTTTAATATATTGTGGAAACTCAGGAAATGGATTCATTCTGTAACTTGTTAGATGAATTTTGCAAACCCAACCGTTGATTTTTAAGTGTGACAGTGAGAATACAGGTTGGCAACAGATTTGCTTAAAATCTTCACAGCACTTCCAGGATCCTTGCTGGCATGCTCTTTATTTTTCATTGATTAAAAAAAAGTGGTAGAGCTTTGCAGGGAGGGAGTTCCATTTATTCATCTATCATCTTTCTTTCTTTCTTTCTTTCTTTCTTTCTTTCTTTCTTTCTTTCTTTCTTTCTTTCTTTCTTCCTTCCTTCCTTCCTTCCTTCCTTCCTTCCTTCCTTCCTTCCTTCCTTCCTTCCTTCCTTCCTTCCTTCCTTCCTTCTTTCTTTCTTTCTTTCTTTCTTTCTTTCTTTCTTTCCTTCCTTCCTTCCTTCCTTCCTCCCCTCCCTCCCTCCCTCCCTCTTTCTTTCTTTCTTTCTTTCTTTCTTTCTTTCTTTCTTTCTTTCTTTCTTTCTTTCTTTCTTTCTTTCTTTCTTTCTTTCTTTCTTTCTTTCTTTCCTGTTCCCTAGTCTAAAAATGTTCCCCTTTGTTCTAGGAAGCAAAAACAGCTCACATGTGGACAACTCAACATCTGCTCCTCCAGCAATAGGATTCTCCTGTTCGATGGCTGGAGCTCAAGACTGCAATGCAGATCAACCGCCTCTCTAAAGCTCAATGCTGGTCCTCTTTGCTGCTAGTCAGATCTGCTAATGAGGTCCTCAGGTACTTGATAGCTGCCTGGCCATTGCCAATATGGCTGCCTTCAAATGCCCTTAACTTTTAAAAAAGCCAGACACGGCAAACCACTCTGTCCAGGGCACTTTCTCCATGCAAAACGTGTTGCAGGATATAGCCTAAACCAGCACAAAGTTTTCCAGTGGGCACAGAACAGAAGGACCTTCCGAAAGAAGGTTTTCTCTGCAAGCACACAGTAGAGATGGCTGTTGTGGGTCTTCCGGGCTGTGTGGCTTCCGTGTTCTGGAAGTTGTGGTTCCTAACGTTCCCAACTTCCAGAACACGGCCACCCAGCCCGGAAGTCCCACAACAGCCATCGAACTCTGGCCGTGAAAGCCTTCAACAATACACAGTAGAGATTTTAGAAACGGTGTGTTTTGCCCTTTGAAAGCAAAGAGGTAGAGCGAGCTTCCCAAGTTATTGCATTTGGGAGGATGGACACGGTAGCCATTGATTCACTCAACCAGAATTACAACTTGGTTTTTATCACCAGCTCCCTTTGCTTCACAGGACATGGACCCAAATTTGAATCAATGCCATTTGGAGCCCAAATCCCTTCCTCATTTGGCCCAGCTGCTGTTGAGGCAACACGTCCCGTGATCCAGTGCTTGGATCAACTGAACTATGAAGGGAAGCTTCCATGGAGCTTCCAACACGCGTACCACCCCTGGACGGGACCTGGATCCTGAATGACGACACCCTTGGGAGGCTGGGTGACTGCCAGGTGGGGAGGAATCCAGGCAGAGAACATAACCCCCTTTCTGAAACAGCCAGGATGGGAGCAGCGAAGCCAGTAATATCTTGCAAGAGACATTTTGCTATTGAGGGTTGAGCAAAAAAGGCAGAAAACTTGCAGTGTTGTCTTAACAATTTGATAAGGAAATCTCAGAACATTTTCAAAAAAGGAGAATCAAATAATTATTCGCTGCTAGATACTTCCATTTTGGTTCTATAATAGGAGATTTTTTACTTACAGACATTCCAAATGGACTTTCCCCATTTCTATTTACATCATGAATCAAGTGCATAATGGCCGAGCAAATAATGAGAAGTGTATACAATAATAATTGTATACTGCCGCTCCCAAAAATGTATTTGGCCTTTCCTTCAGATTGGTAATAAGATGGTTAAAATAAAAAATATGGAGTTCATGATGCATTGTTTAGAACACTCTTAAAGGTAAAAGCACTGCAAATGTTGGAGAAATCAATAATGCTGCTCCCCTTCAAATCACCTTGAAGGCAAGAACAAAGGAGTGATTTATTTATGTGACAACAGGAGCTTGCAACCACTTAAACTTATTAAAAGCATTAAGTGGTCTCTGTCCCCCACCCCCAATTTTGCCCTCTTAAAAAGAAGTTGGATTTTGAAATCACCAAGGAACAGAAGTACATCCAAAATCAGGTTAAGCAGGAAAAAGTTTCGCTTCCTAGAATCCAGTTCTTTCTTCTGGAGGGGGAAGGGGGTGGAAGGACTATCCATGATCAAGCCAATAACAACTCTTTTAAAGATCTTTTAAAATATTCCAACAGACAAGCGATCAAGACGCTTGTGGACACATCAAAAACTCAAAATAGTGCCCTGCTTTAGCAATGTTGGCAGAAATAGCCATGCTTTGCTTCGACCTGTTTACCTTGCAAGCTCGTTAGTTACACTGCAAGCCCAGCAAAACGTTGATTTTATTATCTTTTTCAGTCAAAAGAGTTTGCGCTGCCTAAATGCAGAAAGGCCCACAAAGAAAAAAATACAACAGTAGTCCTAGTACGCTGTAGAATACCAGAGTGAGCCCGTAGCTCAGAGCTTTCCAAACTTTTCATGTTGGTGACACACTTTTTAGACATGCATCATTTCACGACACACTCTTACAGCAGGGCATCATTTCGCGACACACTCTTACAGCAGGGCACAAGGCAGGCACTAGGACCTGCGTGGAATCCTGGCAGGGCAGGTTTGGAGGCAGCAGGGCACAAGGCAGGCACTAGGACCTGCGTGGAATCCTGGCAGGGCAGGTTTGGAGGGCAGCAGGGCACAAGGCAGGCACTGGGACCTGCGTGGAATCCTGGCAGGGCTCGGAGGCAGCAGCCACCAGGACACACCCAGACACTGCAGCCGACACACTAACGTGTCCCGACACACAGTTTGGAAAGCTCTGCCGTAGCTCTTTCCATAATTGAACTTTGATTCAGTTTTGGTTTGATTTATTTTGAATCCAATCTTGCTCTGTTCATATGCCTGCCTGGAACAATAGTCCTTACCCCACAACACAAACCGGGTCAGCACACCTGGAAAATCGACACACCCCCAACACTGCGGCACCTCAGAGTGGGAAAGGATGAGGGAGGTAAAAAAATGTCTCATCAGTTCAGTTGGTGTTGGCTTGGAACGTTCAAGTTTTTTATTTGTTTATTTATTTATTAAATTTCTATCACCGCCCATCTCCCCCCAAAGGGGAACTCTTTGCCTGTAAACTCCCAAATCCGCACATGCATTGAGGGAAGGTTCCCCTTTGCCAAAGGGAATCATTTTGGTGATCCTGAGACACCTTGTTGGGGGCTTTGGCCTCAGCCAGGACATATTCTGCCCCGTCCCCCATGCTCTCTTTTGAACTGGGGTTTAACTACGCATCCTCCTGCTTTCTCTTCTTTTTGCTGTCCGTCCTTCCCTCGTACAGATACAGCCCTGGACAGTCGCTCCTTGCTCTGATTCTGGAAAACAAACCATCCTTGAAACCTGGACATGGTCCTCCCTCAGGCATCAGGCTGGTAGGTTGCGTGGGTTCGTCCTTGTGAATTTCCTGGTGTAATGGTCTGTGGGAATGACCTTGGGAGACAGGAGGAAGAGCCGCAGATTAGGCAATGGTCGGATAAGAGGCAACTGAGCCCGCAGAAGGGATGGGGGCGTGGCAAATGTCTCAGAAGGGACCCTCCCTAGTTTCTTGGACTGTACAGGCGAGGGGGGGAGAGATGTACTTCCAGACTTGCAAGCTTCTGTTAATGGAACCTTACAATAAAGTAGAGCAGGTGCTTCTTGTCTGGACTACCTCGCAAGGCCAACCCCTGGACACGCCTGTGATTGTGTGGTTTGAGTTAGTTTGTCCTCAGGTGCCATTCTGTTATTATTCTGTTAGTTTTTATGATTCTTATCCGTTCTCGTTGGTTTTCATCCTCTCGTCACCGGCCCAGAGTTGCAATTGAGAGATGGGAAGCTATATAAACTGATTAAACAAATCACTAAATAAATATGCTTTACTTTATCTAGTTTATCTTGGCACGGAAACAGGTATTTGGATGGCCTTGGTGGCTTCCCCCAGTGGCCAAGAGGGAGAGGTCATGGGCCCAGCGTTTACAATGTGGTGGGTGGACACGTTGGAGATCAACAAATGAATGGGGCCTTGGAAAGAAAAACTGAAGGAGAGACTAATGCAGATGGCTCTTTAAAGACCAATCAAGGGGCCATCCTTTCACAGGATAGGGCAGTAGATCACTGCAGCCAGCTGTTTCCCACGCCCTGCCCCCCTTCCAAGCCGACAGAATTCATGTCCTTCGGTCACTTTCAGCACAACAGAGGCATCGCCGCTACCAAGGGTCGGGGTGCCTCTTCCTCATCAACACATCTTCTTCAATGGTGTAGCTTAGAGCCCGAAGTACAAGGCAAAGCATCAAGGGAGCAAGCTCAGTGTTTGGGGCGGCCCTTGGAGAAAGGGGGCCACGGGGTGCAGGGAAATAATAGTAAGCACACAGGGAGTTTCTGAAGGATTTTTGTTCCCGTTTTGAGGTGGCAAGTCACTGTTTTCTATCTTTTTCTTGAACCACATTAGCTTATTTTAAGGCTCACCCTGGAATGCTCGGGTGTATCCCACCTCAAGGTTGAAACGTGGCGACTTAAAAGTTAAAGGCACAAGCTCACTGTTGCCAGGGGTGATGTGGTACCCCAGTTTTGTTCAGTAAACAATCAAGGCTGCAACACAGGGGGTCGGAAGGCTATAGGTAGCACCAAGAGTGCGCCCAACCGTTGATCCAGAGGGATCGCAAAAAGCTGTAGAACCGTAACAGCATCTCTCCAAAGGAGAGGAAGCATCAGGAATTCTGGAGTGACCCCGATGACCAAGATTGTCTAATTCCAAATTGGAGGAGGGGTTTGGCTCTTTTCCTACAGGTAGCCCTCGCTTAACAACCATTTGTTTAATGACGGTTCAGACTTTTGACGGTGCTGGAAAAAACGATTTACGACTGGTCCTCACACTTACGACCATCTCAGCATCCCCGCGGTCACATGATCACGATTTGGGCACTTGGCAACTGGTTTGCATTTATGGCCATCACAGCATCCCGTGGTCACATGGTCACCATTTTTTACCTTCCCGGCCAGCTTCTGGCAAGAAAAATCAATGGGGAACCGCATGATTCACTTAACAACCACATGGTTCACTTAACGCCCGCAGTGATTCGCTTAATGACCGCCACAAAAAAAGTTGTAAAATTGGGTTGGATTTGCTTAGCAACCGAAATTCTGGTCCCAATTGTGGTCGTTAAGCAAGGATTACCTGTATTCCCCAGCGCTAAGCTTCACCTGTCTAGCATAAGTGCAGTGCTTAAAATCAGGTGAATTGCCTTGGAAAATAATGCATTTCTGTCTCTCTCTCCCACTTTCCATCTCATGCCATTCCAGGTTGTAACAAATACTGGAGTATGGCTTTATTCTAGCAACAGGAACCTGCTTCTAAAAAAGATTAAATACTTCGGAATGATTCAGTTTAGAGGCTTCCGCTTCTCCGCACCTTTCCCATTTTTATAAAATAACACAGCTTGTTCTAACCCCCAGCTGGTTGGCTCCCACCCTGTGGTATTGAAATATAAACACTGCTGTATTCCCCAATAATAGAAAATAAAATATTTAATAATGCCGGGTTCGTAAACATCCATTTTGCCCCAGCCTGGCTATTAGTGTGCGTTTCCATTCCCCATAATCTGATGAATCCGGCCTGACAAATTCAATTTGCAAATGTGGGCCTTTGTGGGAAATGGAGATCGCAATCTGTGTGGAAAGCGGACGGAAGGAGAAAATGCAGAAACGGCTACCGGTTGACAGGACCCCCTGCGTAGCTCTACGCTTTTAACGGCTGTGCCAAACGAATGGAAGCCCTCCCTAAACGAGAAAAGGATGTGAACTTCGACATCCTACAAAGAGCTCGCAGTCAGTCCAGCATGGTCGTAGCTTGAAATGTTAGCTGCCATCCCACTGAGTTGAAATTAAAGTTTAGATTGCAAAGGAGATAAGAAAGACTCTCAGGACAGATGCCACAGTGAAGAATTTGTATACTAGTGCCTTGGGGCGTGGTGGCTCAGAGCGGGTAAGACGCCAGGCTTGTCGATCGGAAGATCAAGTTCGAATCCCTAGCCCTGCGTGCTCGCCCCAGCTCTTGCCAACCTAGCAATTCGAAAGCATGCAAATGCAAGTAGATGAATAGGTACCACTTCGGTGGGTAGGTAACAGCGTTCCACGTGCATCATGCCAGCCACATGACCGTGGAAGCGTCTTCGGACAACGCTGGCTCTTCGGCTAAGAAACGGAGATGAGCACCGGCCCCTAGAGTCGGACACGACTGCACAAATGTGCGGGGGGAACCTTTAGCCTTTTTTACCTTGGGATAAAGCTGTTGGTCTTTCCTGGTTTCCTAATGAGCAAATGCTCTGAATCATTTACAGCAGGGTTCCTCAACCTCAGCCACTTTAAGATGTGTGGCTCGCTGGAGTATTCTGGGAGTTGAAGTCCACACATCTTAAAATGGCTGAGATTGAGGAACCCTGATTTACAGTATGAGCATTAGGTACCACTGTTTTATTAAAACCTACAATCATCCTCAATTAGATTGACTTTTTCCCATAGTTGAGGTAGGGGTCCCACTTCCCCATAACTGCTGCCCACGCCTTCCGTGCCATGGCAGATCTTTGCAGGGACATCAGGGTAGGGGATGGGCACCAGAAAAGTAAAGATGATGGTTTTGACCCTGCGATCGACGCTCTGTTCCTTTTTGTGTGTGTCGCAAGCCAACTTGACTTTTTGGACCCCCCACAAATGCCCCCTACCCTTGCAATTGCAGAATGCCCCTCCAGGCAACCTTTGAATGTTGAGCAGGCGCGCCTAGTGGGATTTTACCCAAAATGCCCTTCTGTCCATTCCTCCTGTGTAGCATCCTGGGTACCACAGGTGCCTCTGCTGCTGACACCTGGAAACGTAGTCAACTGAAACTCAGGCAATTAGCAAGCTCATCTTGTTCATTAGCAGGTTTCTAATTTGTTCTGGGTTCCTCCTTATGATGCATGAAATGTCTCTCTTAACCGATTTGGGCACAGATCAAAAACTGTAGAAGTCCCTGGGAAGAATGAAAGATGAGTTCCTTTTGAGGTATCCTTGCTTTAGATATGAGAGAAAACTTCTTTCTGGCTTTCAGATCTTCCATAGTTCAGTGGGGAAGCTGGTCTTTTGTACATGTCGAGAATCTGTAGGGTTTGAAGAAACCCAAGGTCATCAGGCTGAATCCCAGGCCTTGGGACAAAACTGGAGACCCCATTCTGGATCTCAAGCAAGGGGAGCCAACCTGCCCACCAGCAAACAAACAGGGTTGAAGGTGGGAACGCTGGACAAGAGCCCAGAAGAACTTGGTTCAACTCCCAGCCAGCCACAAAACTCACTTGGAATTTTTGGGTGCATACCTGGCCAACACCACTGACAGGTGAGTTAGTTTAGATCAGTGTTTCTCAACCTTGTCAGCTTGAAGATGTGTGGACTTCAACTCCCAGAATTCCCCAGCCAGCATTGCTTCGATTTGATTTGATTTGATTTGATTTGATTCGATTCGATTCGATTCGATTCGATTCGATTCGATTCGATTCAATTCAATTCAATTCAATTCAATTCAATTCAATTCAATTCAATTCAATTCAATTCAATTCAGGCCACTCTCTCTTCCTCCAACTAACCTCATAGGGCTCTAGTGAGGATTAAATGGGAGGTGAGATGTAAGATCTTTCAAGGCAGGGTGGGTAGCATCAACATCATGTAAGAATAACGATGACTGGAAGGGTGCAGTCTTCTCCATGTATCTTTTTAACCTTGGATTGGAATATACTAAGAAGCCAAGGGTAAAAGAGTGCTGCAGTTTCATTTTTAAGGAACCCCCAAAGGAAATGTGGCCTTTGAATTTAGCCCTATAGCCAGCCTGAAATAGAACAATATATATGTACTGGAAATTTGTATGCAAAGCATTAATTGGGATGGATAGAATAATGATGGGTATTACTCTGGAAGTAGCAATTTTCCTAGCAGCACTTAATTTCATAGGTGCAATATAACATTTGTGCTAGACTCATTAATTTGGCATAAGGCAAGGCAAGGTTTCCCCTTCCAGTCATATCCGGCTCTAGGGGGCGGTGCTCATCTCCAATTCTCGGCCGAGGGAGCCAGCATTGTCCATAGACGCTTCCGTGGTCCTGTGGCCAGCATGACTAAACGCCGAGGCGCATGGAACGCTGTTACCTTCCCACCGGAGTGGGGCCTATTTATCTACTTGCATTTTACGTGCTTTCGAACTGCTAGGTTGGCAGGAGCTGGGTGAGAACGGGAGCTCACCCTGTTACGCGGTGCTTCCGGGTCTCGACCTGCTGACCTGCCGTCCTTTCGTTCGACAGTCGGCAGTCTTAACCGTTACGCCACCGCGCCGCATAATTTGGCGTACAGGACCTTTTCTCCACAATTGGTTGGGTCTGTTTGTAAGAAGGCATATTTCATTGGAAGATCCACAGGGATGAATGAGTCCATAAACAGGTGTTCCAGAACTGGTTTTGCAATGTTTCAATGAAGACCCAGCAGAAAAGGTGTGAGGAATTGGACCCAGAAGCCCACCTAAACCAACACGGTCAACCTTGGGCTCTCCAGATGGGCTGAGATTCCAGCTGCCTGGAAGTCATTCCAGCTGGGGATTCCGGGAAGAAATGGCCACAAATATTTGGAGGAGGGCAGACTGGGCACAGTCTTTCTCCAAGAACAGATACTGGAAAGGTTTGCACGTTGTGCTAAGCCATAAATCGTAGCTTTAAAGGCTGGAATCATATAAGATATGAAGCCAGAAACAAACTAGGTAGTGCGTGGGAGCAATCTGCAAGCATGCAAGTCTGTTCCTATCACAAAAGCTGTGCCAAGGACTGCCCCAAGCTATCTTAAGAAGAAGAACAAGCAAACAAGTGGTGTCCTGATCCTTCACCCCGTTTTTGGAAATATGAAATCCAGGTGTTAAAGTAAAACCCGTCTCCATCGTTAATGGAAGGCTGAAGGAAGAGGATTAAAGCCCTCCAACATCGGGTTCAGGGGTACCTTCAAGAAAAAGGTCCTGGCACTGTTCTGCACAGACTCTCGAGTAGCACAAGCAACCAAGCCTTAGGCCTCCTTCGAGCAAAACTCGGTAGAAAAGTGGCCCTCTTTCTATTGACTCTCCGTTGGTGGTCTGATGCCAGTTTGCCTCCTCCTCAAGTCATCGCAGCTAAGGCAGCCCTGGAGAGACTGCTCTGGCCTGCTTGATGAAAGGCAGAAATTGTTGGCAGAAAGAGGGGCCAGGGACAAAATTCAGCAGGCAGCTGATGGGAAGCCTCCTTTACACCAGCTGGAAGGAGTGTAAAAATGGAGGGCGGGGGGAGAGGCCAGCCATCCAGTGGTGTGAGCCAGCTAACTGGGAGAGGGCATGGCTGAGTCCTTTGCTGCACGCAGCAGGTGCCCTCTGCCCTCCAGCTTCTGTGGCCTGTGGCTGATGCACCACTCTGCCTAATGGTAGGGACAGCAGAGTCTTTCCTCCCGCCCAAGACTTTCCATGCCATTGTTCTCAGTGCCAGAAATGTTTCAAAGGAGGACCCAACAGCACAGCTCCAACCCTCAACAGAACTGAACAGAGCAGACCTTGGGTGTCGTTTTCCTGTCCCTCTGAACACGCGAGTGTGCTGGGCTTGTGTTCAGTCAGCAAACATCAGAGCAAGGTGCCAAGGCTCATCTCCCCGGGTGAATCTGAACTGTATAGAACAGGGTTTCTCAACCTTGGCCACTTTAAGATGTGTGGACTTCAACTCCCAGAATTCACCAAACAGCCTTGCTGGCTGGGGAATTCTGGGAGTTGAAGTCCACACATCTTAAGGTTGCCAAGGTTGAGAAACCCTGGTATAGAACATGGCATCAATTAATTCAGCAATAACTTCCGGTCCATTCCTGAGCAGCCAAGCTGGCACCTTGCTTGCAACCCACCTGTCAGGACCTCTCCCAGGGCATTTCAACCTTGATTGTCCCCCCATCCCAGTGCTTCCCAGTGCAGAAGCAGACGTAGGGCGGGATTCTGCTGGGACAGAGGCAAAACCTCTCGGAGGATTTTTAGGGGTGGGGAATGAGAACTTGACTCAGGTCTGAAGAACCACCTCTTTATCAGTGCAGAATGCAATTAAGAAATAGTCTTCTCCCTCTCTTTCCAGCCCCCGACACTTTTTGCCCACCACCCGCAGCAAGTGCATAATTAAATTTAATAGAAGCCACCCACATTCTTCAGCTGCCGTGGAAAAGTACTTATAGCTAATAGCTGTCCTGGTCACAGCAGAAGGCTTATTACTTTCATTCTCTGCATGCCACTATTTCTCTCTCGCTTCCTGGCAGCCAGGCAAACTAGCTTCTCATCTCTTGACTTCCATTGCGAGAAAAACAAGGTGGAAATGACCCAGAGGAGAGGAGAGCCTATGCTTGGTGGGATCTTTCAAGCGGTCTGGGCAAATCTGGGCAGACAGAGCACCAGGAACCTCATTTTTCTATCTATGAAATCAGGTGGACTATTTGAAAGCCAGGAGTCAGGGTGTGGTTCCTGCCTAGAGGACAGCTCCTTCCTTCCTTCCTTCCTTCCTTCCTTCCTTCCTTCCTTCCTTCCTTCCTTCCTTCCTTCCTCCCTCCCTCCCTCCCTCCCTCCCTCCCTCCCTCCCTCCCTCGAGTCTCCTCCCAGTCCCTTTCCTTCCAGAAAGACTTCCCTGGCCTTAACGGTTGAAGGAAACAGGAGCAACCTCCACCAGGTCAGTAACATCTTCAGTAGGACCCTTCTTTATTCAGCAGGAATAAAGAAGCAGGCAAGCTGTCAGGATCAGCAGAACTCTTCATCGGGAGAATGACAACAAAATGTGGGGGTGAAAAAGAAGCAAGTCTAAAGAATTGACCATGGTATAATCTGCAGTTCAAAGTCAGCCTCAAGAGGGAGATGGGAGACCAAATGTGCTTGCAAATCTCACAGCTACAAGGCCAGCCTAATTTTTGGACAGCTCTTATTATCAATTGGCCCATCCAGAAGACTCATCTCCTCTGCTTATCAGGGGCTTCCAGGGGTGGTAGGTTCACCTCTTGCTCTAAGCTATCAAGTGGCACATCTGCTTTTGGCTTAGCATGTTGAGTGAATGCCAAGAGTGTCGTTTGTGGCATTAGTAGAACTGCAAACCAGGACACTGTGGCTTATGTAAACTCTGTTGTTGACTGTTTCTAGTTTTCATTGAGCCTGAAGATGGTCAAAATTTGACAACCATTCTTAAGGCTCATTTCCATTCTCCTTCAGGGCTACTCTGCTTCTAGCTCCCCACACCAGAAATCGTGCTTCATCTGAGAGTAGAGCCAGAGTGTGCCTCCATTGCATAGTTCCACTTTTTTGACTCACAAGAACCAGTGCCTATTTGTTTCTCTCTGGCCTTTCATAATGTGGCACAAAATTCCAGCCGCAAAAAGAAAGCATTAAGAATCCGTTTGCTGCAGCTCAACATTTGCTACCATGAGGCAGTCCCAGGGGGGCAAATTTGCCCCCAGTGCACAGCACACAATTTCTAACTGAGCATCTCTTCCTCCCCCATCCACGTGCCTTGCACTCGTGCCACAATGAAGCTAATTCTAGACGGGTTTATGCCAAGCCAGGAGATAGATGTGCAAATTCGTCATTGCCCATGCATAATTTAGGCCTTATTTGCATAGAGTAAACAGGCCATCATTCCCGTGAAATGTCAGGCAGGTGGTGTCGCTAATGAAAGAAAGGAAGAGGCTGGGATGGAGGTACATCTTGAAACCTTGTGTGCTTTGCTGTTCGTTAATAAGCAGGAAGGGTAATGAAGGAAGGAAAAGCTTTTGTTCCCTTAACTTGAAATGACAGCCGAAAGGGTAGGAGGTCCTGAAAAGTAGTTGGGCAATTCCACAATAGGAAGTCACATCTTGGAATGGTGGGGCCACTGATGGCCGTGTTGGTCAACAACATCTTGGGATGGTGGGACTACTGATGGTCCTATTGGTCAAACCAACATCTTAGGATGATGGAACCACTGACAGTCCAGTTGGTCCATATCAGCTTGGGATGGTGGGACTATGGATGGCCCTGTTGGACAACTTGGTCACAGAGAAGCTGACATCGGAGCTGTCTTGTGTCACAGCACATTAAGGGCTTCTCAAGTTCGGTCCTAGATGATCAGAAGGCAGTGGTGGCCCAACACTTGAGAAAGTATCATTCAACCAAAGCCATCTATAACCCTCTGAACTCCAAATGTCAGCCTGAGATTTTGTGCTTTATCTCTAAGCCACAATCCACCTTGCAGAAAGCCATATCCAAAAGTCTTTTCACATTTCTGAGTTATGCAACAGAGAGTTTGCCACAACAGCCCTTTTTCCATGGCTGTCAGGCTTCTCTTGGTTCCGACTGAGTAACTCCCACCATCTTCCACATATCTTCTGGCTTGCAAAGTTTGGTGGGTTCACTCCAAGTTGCTTCCAAGCGTGGCCTTTGGCGTGCCTGCATATACTAAAGGGTGATGAACACATCATGAAATGTATGTTGAATTTATCCCATCCGGCTGATATAGGCCTCTGTCACATGACAAATGACAAACTAGAAGTAAATGTCAGACCTTGCTAGCTCAAATATCCTTCAAAAAAAAATTGAGCTGAAAATCAGAATATCTTAAAGATCAAGCAGCTTGCCCAGATGAGGGCGTTTCAGCAGGACAGTAATGAAAGGGGAAGGGAGAAATAAAATCTCTTTCCTATTCTCTCCCCCCTCCCTGCACACACCTCAAAATATATAGCTGAGATTGACATAACCATGTGCACGAATCCTGTCCCCGTGTCCTTCAGTCCGTCCTCACCTTTGACAAAACTGGAAGAGCATCACCTGGAAGCAGGACCCCGTAAGGGGACATTTGCATCCTTCCAATGTGCACACTCTTTCCTGGGCCGGTCGCAAGGCAACCCGGAAGCACCTGCTGGAAAGACATCGTTCATCCTGGAGAGATGTTAAAATAACATTTGAGGCTAATTTACGTGTAGCCATCACATGAAAGCTATGTCAATAGTGCAAGGGATGTGCGTGCGTGTGAGAGAGAGCGAGCGCGTGTTTTTCAGCAATTAACTGGCACCAAAATAGTGTTGGGCCCGAGACAGAGAACAATGATGGGGTTTGCTTTTCATCCCACGGTGTTTTGATGGAACAGGCAGTTTCACACTCTTAATGAGACAATGCTGCCTCCGGTTCCAGTATTAATCATTCATTCTCTCTCTGCTTTTATCCGGGCACAGACAGTCACCCTTCCAGAGCTAGAACACGGAGGCGACGTCGTCGTCTGCGTGCGAGAGAAGAATTTTTGCTTCCAAGAGGGAATTTCTCTTGGCAGTCGCTTCAGCCCCATCGCCATAAATCTCAGCCACCCCACTCCCCCCACGCCCACGTGGAACCTCCCGGGCGAACAGCCTCTCCCCTCTCCCCCTTGGTGCAACCGGCCAGGCCAACAAAGCCCGGGGCCTTCCTGGAGGGTCCCTCGCCCCCAAAGGAGCACTTCATGCATTATGCAGAACCGACGCAAGCAAATTCTGACCAAGCCATTCATGAAAAGGTTACCCCTTTTCCACCCCTTGCCAGCGGGCTGTAAGTCATCCCCCAAACTCTTCATTTTTTCCTCCATCTCTTTTGGCCTCTGCTGACAAGCAGCCCCAGAGTCATAAAGCTGACATTTCAAATGGAAGACTGCAACTTTTATTGTGGCTTGATGGAGAATTACGTCAAGATTTGTGATCCTATTAACCTGTGACCCAGATTGATTCGTCAACCGGATCTGCCGGAAAGATTGTCGCAGTTGCTCTTTTTCCCTCTCTCTGAATCTCAGAGCCCGGCCGAGGGAGGGAGGGAGAGAGGGATGGACTGAGCGGAGCTGAGCTAGGAGCAAAATCCTCCCTTCCTGTTCTCATTGGGGTCGGCAACTTGCAGGCTCAGGTGGCCCCAAACCTCTTGATTGTGGGCTCCCCTCTAATGCCAGCACTCAATTTGGGCAGGCGGCTTTGCCATTTTGCCCCTGCGTTCTTCCAGCAGGCACTTCTGTCTTCTCCAGCTGTCCACAGTCCTGGGATTTTGTAGTGGTCCCCCATCCATATACTAACCGGACCTGGCACTGCTTAGCTCCGAGATCAGCCAAGATCCACTAAATGCTGCCATCGGCTACAGCGCCTGGCATAAGACAGGCCTGCAAAGCCTCTCGCTACCTCTCCCCACAACCCAGGCAGGAGAATTACAAAAAGAAATGGAGTAACTCACCTCCAGCGGCCTTTCCAAAGACAGTTCCCACCCACCCCCTCCACCCAAAATATCCTAACAGGCCCCTGAAGACTTTGCACCAGGCAGAAGGGATGGAGGTCTGGGGATACAGAGGTGGTACTAGATGTGCCCCGGGACAAAGGAACATGCATGTTCCATAGATCCCCCCCCCCATTATTTGTATTAGCATTTCCATGCCATTAACTATTCGGCGTAAAAATTTTATTTATCCAATGGAATAGAAATGGAAAGAAAAATGACTTTCAACTGCTGCCCCTTTCCAGCATGGAAACCAAAATGCCCATTGCCACCCCTGCCGCCCACCCCGCCTCTCTTTACCTGAGCTCATCTGCACCAGCTTAGCTCAGCTCAGCTGACCCCAAATACCCTACAGGAATTTGATCTCCAGGGTCTTTTGCAGGTTGAGATCGCAGCATCTCCTCTAAGCCACCCACCCCAAAATCTCTTTGGTTAGCTTTTTTTGTGGAAACGAGACTCCATTAAATGTATTAAATCATCCCGGCATCCGGGCCAAACTTCCGTCTCGCTGTTCCAGCCTTTTAATAATAAAATGGCACTAAGAACTATGCAAATAAATGCAGAGCTCGGCTTGGCATCGTTCAGAATGCGCTTTAATGGAGTGTCGCCGTTTCGCCCTCTGGGGCATAAATAAAGTCTACAGGCAATAAAGATTATTAATCAAATGGCTGACTCTTTTTCAGAAGCCCAAGCTCAGACATTGCACTAGCCCACAGCAGGAAGAACCCGCGAGGAATGAAGGCTTGTTTCTTGGTTGTTCGGGAATCAGCCACCTGGATCAGCACCGGCTCCCCACAGCCTCCTTGGGCAGCCGAGTTAGCCTGTTGCAGCAGAAGAGCAGAAGCCGTGCCCTGCTGGATCGGGCCCCTGGGCCACCTAGTCCAGCAGACCTTCTCCCAGTGGCCAACCAACTGCACGAGGAAGCCCACCAGTCCCCAACAGACGGCCCCCGGAGGCAGTCCCACCGTCATGAAGGCTCAGAACCGTTCATCCCCAGCAGAAGAACAAAGGCTCTTGTGGAACATAACAACATAACAACATAACCGATTCTCCCCTCAAAGGTCATCCAGACCTTCCAGGAATCAAACTGATCCCATACCTTGGATCCCAGTTCCTGGAAATGAGATGCTGCAGCAGAGAATGTGTTTCTTCTTCAAGTGCATTGAATTCTTAGATGCTTAAGGACTGGGTGAGAAGAGGAAGATGGACCACTGGAGGAGGAAGACTGGAACGGCCGTTCGCTGGACACGGGGAAGGGGAGAGAGAATCCCAGGAACATATAGGAAGTGGGGGGACGATACTGGGAGCCCTTTTGCAAAGGCCGACCAATCACGAGGGAGTTCAGTGGGGGAAGGTAGAACACCCACGGGGGCCATTCCATTTATTTTTAACCTGAAATAAAACTTGGTACAATCTGTTCAGGACGAAAAATTATCTTGGTAAAATTGTACAAAGACGGTGCATCTCTCAGCCCCTGGATCAGAAGCTAGGCAGGGTTGGAGGAGAACATCAGCCTATTGTTTTCACAAACCCTTGGGAAGCTTCTTTGGATTCGGCAAAGCGTTGGCTAGAGACACGTGGATTGGACCAAATCCAGTTCCTCTTGGTCTCACATGGATTTGCCACTCTGCTCTGTCCCATTTTCTGTCCATCCTGAAAAGCCCTGCCTACATGACAGAATGCAACTTTCTCTAATAAACGTAGTTTAACTCCTAACATTTTCTGCCAGTTTCTCCTGCTTTCTGAAATGCAGGCTTGCCAACTACTGAACACTTTCTCCTTTTTGCCGCATTAAACATTAGGAATGGCCTGCAACTTTGCCTTGGCCCCAAGGTTTCCAACTCATGCGCTCTGGAGGATGCGCATTGCCCTTGCTCCTGCGCTTTGTGGCTTTGTCTTCGCAGGAAAACTCACAGCGCAAATTATGGAGAGAGGTACAACCCCCCCCATAAAAAAAAGCCATTTGCTGCTTTTCTCGCAAAGGGGGGTGGTGAAGAAGAAAGGCGTTTTTTCATGAGCTAGTTCCCTGCTCCCACAAAGCAGAAAATTAGACTGACATTTAAAAGAAACGAGTGCTTGTTCCCAGTTTCTGTCTCCTCTCCCCCAACTCTCCCCCCACCGCCACCACACACACACTTGTGTTTAAATCAGATCCCAACTCTCTCTGCCCTGGTAGGACTTTGTGCAACATTTCTGGCTCCTGTCGCAGAGGGAATGCAGAATTCCCGCTGCGTCCGGCTGTTTTTGGCTCCTGACTGACAAAACCCAGAGATTATGAGAAAGTGCGAGAGAGAAGGTGGCGGGGAGCTGGTAGGCACCACAGACAACCCCAGGCCGGGAAACCAAGTTGCCTAAGGCTTGAGAGCATCAAGCAAAGGGTTCAGCGGGAATTTTCCAGGAAAACAAAACCCTCGACAATAACAGTGGAACCAAGAGGGAGGCCGAAAAGGTTTAGGAGTGGCAGCTGAAGGCTGTAATTCAGGCTGAAGGGTGTTAGAATTGCAGGCTTAGGAAAATGTTATTCTCAGTGCGTTTGGATTTGTTAACTATCCCACCGGGCTGAAATAATAAAATCTTAAAAGCCAAATTTCCATCCCTAGAACCGGTGGGAGTGATGCCCTTTGCCAACTAACAGGCTTCATCCCCTGGTCTGGGATTGTGCTAAACCGGGAGCCTCCCATTGTTTAAGCCAACCGGCATCTATGGAATTCTGAGGGTGTTGTGGGCACACTCCCAAAATGGCTGCCACAAGTGGGCAAGCCCTGCCGCAGAACCCGTCTCTATTAGGAGGTGAGTCTGGAAGAAAAGATCAGGAAGGACAACGGACGTTATAAGAATTAAGATGGGGGCGCTGGCTGGGGAATTCTGGGAGTTGAAGTCCACACATCTTAAAGCTGCCAAGGTTGAGAAACACTGGTTTAACATCTGCAAGGCATTCCAAGCAGGGCAGCTTTGGCACAGTAGGGCGGGGAAACCTCGCCTGCAGTACAGTTGCTAAAATCCACCAAGTGTAGGCTGGGCCAAAAAGGAACTACCTGGGCCTGCATAACTGGGTTCACGGCACACTTGTCTAGGCCAGTGTTGTGTTTCAGCTTGTTGATTAAGGGAACCAGCTGCCAATTTTGCATCTCGCCTGAACCAAGCTATTGTGGGAAGCCATCTGATGGCTTGCTTGGGCAGGTGTGAAGGTAGCAACTGGCTTTTGCATGAGCACAAACAGAACCCTTCACTCCCCAGCCTAAGCACAGCTATTTCTGCACAGCTAAAACCAGAGATCGGGCAGGGGCGGATGGCTGGAAGCCCCCTGATCATCAGCACCATTTCATATGGAAGCATGGCAGGCTCCAAATTAGCTGCAGCGCTCGTTAGCAGTGGAAAACCAACCAAGTTCTGAAATTCACACTTTGGAGGACAAGCAGCAGCATGTTCCTTGAGAACAGAGGTTGCCTCTGATCTGGTAGTTCTGCAAATAGAAAATGTGACTCCCCAATTTAATTTTTTAAAGGTGAGGGCTACGTTAGGGTCCACGGCCCCTATCTGATAGCAAATTCCCCCTTGGGTTCCGCTTGGCATAGGACAGCTCAGTGCTGTTCCCAAGCCTTTATCCATCCAGGCCACGCTTTCCAGGTTTTAAAATTTTTAATCAAATTAATGACTCACAGAACTTCAATCAGCTTGACCTGTAGCCACGTGGGCCTTGATTTCAGGGCTGGGAATCTGGTTTCAGGGCTGGAAGCCAGTAAGTACATTAGAGGAGACAGGGCGGGTTGCCTAGAAAACAGACTTCTACTCCCAAGAGTGACTGGCCCAGAGGCCTCTCTGTAGCCCCCACTTCCAACAGCTGAGCCCACAGCCTCTCCCTGCCCAGTGGCAAAGGAAGCCATTTCTGCTGAGGATTCTTCTCCACCACAAGCGTTGCCCACGCACACGCCACATCATGCACTGCAGTGCTGTTGCAGAAGGCAACTGTAATGGCAAGGTTTGGGGGGGGGGTCCCCCATTGCCCCCCGTGCTGTCCCATGTAAAATGGCTTCTCTTCTGATGCTGGTGCACAGGAGGGCTGGTTAAAACCTTAGCTTTCCCAAAGTACACAGACTTCTCTTCCTCTTAATTAGTCAGTTTTTCTGCAAACGCACAGGCAAATACGACACTCACTCGGGCAGGGAACCGAGAGGGAAAGGGGGCAGGCGAGGGCTCCAAGGATATCGGACTAGCCCTACCTTTGTTCATTTCAAGCCGCGGCTGGCGCAGGTGGCGGCGGAGTGTGTTGGCGGGGCCACATAGCCCATGCAACAGCCCAAATACTTGCTCTTCAGTGAAGAGGAGTCATCCTGCACCAAGCACCAGTTCTGAGGATCCAACGCCCAGGCCCCTCCGACTCTGTACGTACAGCGGGATGGAGCCACCATCAGCAACATCTCCTGATCTGGAACTGGTGGAAACACTTCAAAGGTTATTTCCCAGTGCCGGGCCTCCGACCTTCCAGGGAAGGGTGGCACAGGATAAGCTTCCTCCTCCTTTCTCTTGGTAAAAGCAGCTTCCTAAGAGATTCAGCCAGATCAACGGGGGAAGAAAGGCGAATCCCCATTTCTACCAAATACAAGCTGCGAAGAACCACCAAGCCGTTGTGGGAGAAACCGTGGTGAGATAGCAGGACGCTGTACTGAAGGCTTAAGGCAGAGCTTTCCAAACTGTGTGTCGGGACACGTTAGCATGTCGGCTGCAGTGTCTGGGTGTGTCGCAGCTGCTGCTGCCTCCAAGCCCTGCCAGGATTCCGCGCAGGTCCTAGTGCCTGCCTTGTGCCCTGCTGCCTCCAAACCTGCCCTCCCAGGATTCCGCCCAGGTCCCAGTGCCTGCCTTGTGCCTTGCTGCCTCCAAACCTGCCCTGCAAGGATTCCGCGCAAGTCCTAGTGCCTGCCTTGTGCCTTGCTGCCTCCAAACCTGCCCTGCCAGGATTCCGCGCAGGTCCTAGTGCCTGCCTTGTGCCTGGCTGCCTCCAAACCTGCCCTGCCAGGATTCCACGCAGGTCCTAGTGCCTGCCTTGTGCCTTGCTGTAAGAGTGTGTCGTGAAATGATGTCCTGCTGTAAGAGAGTGTCATGAAATGATGCATGTCTAAAAAGTGTGTCACCAACATGAAGTTTGGAAAGCTCTTGCTTAAGGTGTACTGTGAGTTTCCCTGAACAACCAAGGAAGAGGTCAAAGCTTTTTTTTTTTTTTGGGTGGGTGGGGGGGAGACACAGAACAGTGTGCAATGAAATAAACAAATCTGTACACCAACATCATCGTGAACTTTGATGCAGCCACAATTATATTCCGCAATTACACGAAATAGTAAAGTCATGGCTCTCTTCTGCAAATTATTCTGGGAAGCTGGCAGGCAAGATAGAAAGTTAAGCTGTGTGAATGCCCCAAACCAAGCTCTGTTGCTAGTACAGGGTAACCCATAAGTGTTCCAGCACAATCTTGCCCTCCCCAGCACTGCCGTGCAGTTCCACGGCTAGAGAATAAGAGGCAAATTTCTCTTTGACAATGTTCAACTTGGATGAAGAACGTTTAGCACCGAAAGAGGCTTGTCTTGACATTTCAGATACGGAGGAATTTTTGGAATTCCCGATTTGTAAAGTAAATAAAACCTTGGGGTTGTGGTACAATACTTCCAGAAGGCATGAATGTATTGAATTGGGCCAAAAAAGGGAGACCCACAGACCGTCCCCTGCGACAGCCTGCAGCGTTCCGAGAGATCAGGTGTCGACAGCTGGACAAGCAGCTTCCTGCAGCTGTGCTCAGCACCACCAGTGAAACAGCTGCAACTGGAGGAGCTTAAATATATCAGGGCTGTAGAAGCCCCTTTTCTCAACACAGAACCCTTCCAGAGCAGCTGAGTATGCAGGGAATGAGTGCATGAGAACGAGGAGGCAGAGGAGAGGTTTGGAAGAGAAAGGAAGTTCACTCCAAGGGTCCTACCAAGGACTGGAAAGCAGGCGGTGGATCTAAACATTTGCAAAAAGCTGAGCCTTCGAACTACACAAAGGCGACTGGAGGTTTAGAATATCCCCACGTAATCTGGCCTTAAAGAATGACAGGAGAGGTGGCCATCATGAACCACACAAGCTAGAAACTGTTCCTAATGCCGACAAACTTCTGTACAATTTGCAGCAGCCTTCTTTAGTGGCCAGTCTAGTCGGAGCTGCCAAGAATTCGACTTCAGCACATCTGGAGGATCACAGTTCCTCGCCTTTGCCATAATTCTAGCTAGCAAGGGCAAAATTATAACATTGAGCCATTATGATTTTAGGGGAAATCCTATGGGCTTGCCCCGGGGGGGCCAGTCAGGGTCCTAGTTCCTGACACGGAACTCAAGCAGTATTTTATCAAAATTCTGGTTGGAAAAGAGAGAAAGAAAAAATGAAGTGCGCACCAGGCTCTGCTTTTGGAGTAGACTACCAAGCTCACACCTGCCCCCCTCCCCAGGAGCTGGTCCTCTTGACTGCCAGCCAGCCAGCTAATCCTCTGCCATGCCAGGACCCCTTTGGGCGTCTGTGCCCAGCATTTCTGGATCCTAAGGCCGGCACACACAGTTCTGCATTGCACGTAATAAAACGTGAACGAAGCCAACCTAAAACCAACTTCCGTATTTTGAGAAGGGAGGGAACGCTGGGCCTGAGAGACACCAGCCAGGACGGGACTGCTTAATTTTGCTTCCACTAGAGCTCTCGATAGGGTGTTCTGGATGTGCCTGGGGCACCCACCCTCCGATGTAGCACCTCTCTTCCCGCACACAAGCCTCCCCCCCAGCGCAAGCCCGGCCTTTTCTACTCAGCCTGGCAAAGCCCCCGCCTCTGCGCAGCACCCACCCCTCACCAAGACCGAATTCACCGCGGGCCCCGCTTGGGCATCCCGGGGGAGTTTTGGGAAAAGTAGGTCAAGCCTCCCATTTTGGAAACTCCTGCAGAACTGGCTCCCAGCGGGTTGGTCTTCCCACACACCACCCAACATACACAAGTGTTACCTGGCAACAGGAGGCGAGAGAACCAGAAGAGGAGAAAGGAGACCTTTCTTTAAAGAACAAACTCCCAACTAATTGCAGTTAAAGGTTTTATTGAACAAAAGAAACAGGGCAGTCTGAATTCTCTGAGCAAAAGCAGCTCTGTCCAAGCTGTGTTTGTGCTAAATAACCATCTTAACTGAGATTTTATACAGAGGTGTAAGAGGCCAAAGGACGTTGGGGGGGGGGGGGGGAAGATAGATTAAATTTCATCCAGAGGAAACTGTTGGGTCAGAATTTTGGTGGCTTAACACGTCAGAGTTCTAGCCCTTGTCTCCTTAAAACCCAGTGCAGGCGTCTAGCTGGGCTGCAATACAACCCAGTCCCAGAATCACTGAACTGGGGGGAAGAGGTGGTGGATGGCTAGTGGGGGGGGGGAAGAGGGAGGGTCGGGGGAAAAAAAGAGAAGGAAAAAGGGGAGAGAGAAGAAAAATGAAAACCTTCAGTTAATGCTTCATTTCTTTAATGTGGTGGGCCAGGGGAGGGGAAACCCACAGATCTGAGGTCTCCTCGACGTGCCCTTCTTCGATGGTGGTCTTCTCTTGCCTTTGCACACTGAGCCACAGGTCAGGCCCGCCGAGAAGTCTAAAACGCTCCATTAGAAGAGGGAGGTAGCTGGGGCCAGGGAGCTGCGTCGGCAGAGGCGCCCTCCCTCCGCGCCCCCCAGCAAGGAAGCTGTCCTCCAGCGTCAAGGCTCGCCAGACAAGGACTCTGTTCCCGCAATCCCCCCACCTTCTTCTTTCCCTCTCTTGCAAGTTGTGGTGCCCCCAACATGTATCTCTGATGCGCCTAAAGCATCTTAAACAAAGGAGACTGTCACCTGGTCTTCCCCATCGGTTGAGCGCCTGGCTCCAAGAGACGTTGAGTTCGGCACGGGCGAGGCCCACCGCGAGAAACACTCCGGATGGAGCAGCGCATGTAGCTTCGCGCCTTTCTTCCGAGCCCCCCGCCCCACCCCGCCCGTTATTCGCCAACGGCTCCAGGGCAAGCCCGATAGAAACTACTGAAGACAGAGAAGAGGAGGACCCGTGACACAGCGCAGCAGGGCTGGGACGGCCCGGGGAGCACTCTCAGGGCGCCGACAGAGGGGACTCCCGTGACGGCGAGCCCAGGTGGTCCTCGGGGGGGAAGACCGTCAGGGTGCAGGCCCGGATGCCCCCCAGGGACTCCGGAAGGTCGAAGACCTTGTGCCATTCATCCTTCTCCGGGTCATACTTTTGGACTATTTCCACCATGCAGCGGTTGTTCCACGAATAGCCTCCGACCACGTAGATTTTGTTTTCAAACACGGCCACGCCGACGTCGCTCTGGCCCCGCAGCATCGCCGCAATTGGAGTCCACTGGTCCAGCGCTGGGGAGTAATATTCGCAGCTGAGAACGTCGTCGTAGTCGCTGGTGCCTCGGAAGTGGTTCCCCCCGATGACATAAAGCTTATCGCCCACGGTGCACATGCAGTGGAGGCCTCGGACGGTGGTCATCGGGGCCTTCTGAGTCCACTTGTCCGTGTCGGGGTCAAAGCACATGAGCTCCTTCTGGAAAGTGTCATGGGTGATGCCACCTGGGGGGAGGGGGAGAAACCGAACACTCAGGGGAAAGTGAACGGGAGGGTCCCAAGGGGAGTTCGAAGACTGACGAGGGTCTTTCCGATTCAGAGGGCCATGACTTACCACTTTGGCAGCCTCGCCGCTCTGCAAGGACCCAAACACACCATTTCGGAGGGAACGTGCCAGGATTTCAGTCTGCGGATCCCTGCCCGCTGCTTCTCCGATCTGCGTGTCATCCCAACCCCGGGATTGAGGCCTGAGCCTCCGTTTTTACTGCCTGTTTTCATCTTTTGCTTTGCTTCCCAAGCATCTCCTTCTCCAAGAGTTTGGACACTTTTATGAGACAGGGTTGTCCTAGCTAATAAAACATGTCCTTTCAAAGTATCTTGGAAGCCAAGGTTGGAAGTGTTTCTAAATGCTACTGTATTCCTTACACGTGTGTGTGTGTGTGTGATTTGAGTGAGCAAATACAAGCGCCACATTCTAGGGAAATGTACAAAGGTACACGTATGATACGCCCCAGTAAGTGTACTGGTTCTGTGCAGATTTCTTTTAAAAGCATCAAAAATGGAAGTGGCCAAAATGAACTCTTCGAAAGTGAGAAACTGTGTGAAATAGATTGGAATGACTACGTTGAGGGAGCTCCAGTGTGGCAATCTGAGATCCAGGAGAAGCAGGGGACTGAACCAGGCTGTCAGTGTGCCAAGCAGGTGCCCGGGCAGCGTGCCAGGGCCTCGCCCCCATAGCTGAAGCGCTCTACCTGCTGATCTCGGCCAAGCCCTGGGCGTTCTGCTCCAACCCGAGAGGAGTGGGGTGGGGAGGCCACTTGCTCCGCTGGCATCCAGCCCCCACCCCACCTGCCCACCAGACCCTGGAGAACCCAGTTGTTCAGGGGATGGTCATGTTTCGTTTGCTCAGTTGTTCCTAGGTTTTAAACCACGTCAGGTTGGTGTAAATCAGACAAAGAGATCCACAGACTCTGTAGCTTGAACTCCGCTCTCCTCTCTTCCTCTTTGATGAGGAAAACACATTTATTTGCTTCTAAGACTGCTGGCTGAAATAACTGTACAGGTAGTCCTCAATTTATGACCATTCTTTTAGTGACCATTCAAAGTTACGACGGCGCTGAAAAAAGTAACCTGTAACCAGTCCTCACACTTACGACCATCGCAGTGCAAATTTTCCGATCCCTATTGTGGTCATAAGTCGAGGACTACCTGCATCTAAGATGAAAGCTGGAGATTTAACAGCACGTCTTGTCTGAACAGTCTGGAGAGAAACTAATAGGAATGAAACAGAACTAAGGTCTATTTGAGAATGAAAGATTACTGGAATTGGAGGTTTAGAGGGGAGGAACGATGTTGTTTGGGAGCAGAAAGTGTTTACAAACTCACTCACCTGAAATATACATCAGCCCCCCGTACACAGTTCCAGCATGACCATAATGGGGCTCATTCATCTTCGCCACGTAGCTCCATTCGTTCATCCTGGGATTGTAACACTCCACTGTAGCTGTTCAAAAAAAACCAGCAAGAAAGCAAAGTGAGACCACTCACTGCGTTTCAGTTTCAGTCCAGCGCCTCAAATCTCTGAATTCCACAAGTGGCCTTTGCACTGTCCTGGGAGGAAGGAAGGAGGACTGTCATTCCCAAGCCCTGCGTTGAAGTTTTGGCCCCCGGGACAAATGCAAGAAATAAATGCTGCACAACGTTGCTCTCGCTTATAAGAAAGAGAGAGTTTTAACAATCCAGTGGGATTTGCTACAGGTCGGTTCCTGCACACGTGGCCATTTTGTTTGGGGCAAGAAAAGCTCCCTCACCATCACTTCAGAAAGGGCGGTGAACACGATCCTCTGCTGCCATGGATTTATTTCCACTACCCAATGACCCAAAACTGTTTTACAGATGGTTTGACTATCAGCATCGGAAACAGCCTCTCTTGCTGCCGCTATCATGTTCCTGCCTGGGACGCCCGTTCTATTTTCAGTCCGCTGGTGTGAAAATGGACCTGCAGAAAACCTGTAAATATTTGCTTCTTTTTAAAGAAAGCACATACATACGGAAAAGCCATAAGTTCAGGGCATCTGTGGGGTGTGTGTGTATGTCAAAAAAAGCCAAGATGGCAGCTGTGACTGAGCGATCAAAGCTCCACCCCTTTTTAAACATAAGTTTATTTTATTTTTATTTTATTTATTTTCTATCCCGCCTTTATTATTTTTATAAATAACTCAATGCAGTGAACATACCAAATACTCCTTCCTCCTCCTATTTTCCCCACAACAACAACCCGGTGAGGTGGGCTGAGTGTGTGTGACTGGCCCAAGGTCACCCAGCCGGCTTTCATGCCTAAGGCAGGACTAGAACCCTCAGTCTCCTGGTTTGCCATTGGCTCCTTCCTAGGGCTGAGAGACAGGGACTGGCCCAAGGCCACCCAGCCTGCTTTCGTGCCTAAGGTGGGACTAGAACTCTCTGTCTCCTGGTTTCTAGCCTGTTGCCTTAACCACTAGACCAAACTGGCTCTCAGTTGCTTTTCACACACACACACACACACACACACACCGCAGACACCTCTCCTCTGCACATTACCCTCTTTTTCAAATACACCCATTTGATAGCTAGCAAAAATTAAAGCTTTAAAAGATGTATGTGTGCAATTGCATTAATCTTTGCACCCACCATGGGCCAAGCAAGGATATTTAGATGCAGAATATCTAAAGTATCCCACATTGGCTGCATTTCACAGCAGAAAAATACCAAGACTCTACCACATTAAACATTAACCAGTATTAAAATAAATCTCACATGTGAAAAAAGGACTTGAAAGGATTCCAAGCGAGCACTTAGCATGCAGCTGTTGAAACGGCAAAGGTTTTATAGGGGAGGGGCCAGGTATCCAAGTATACCGTCCCTCCATTTACTGTTCACAGTGACCTGGCCACCAGAGTTGAACCAGGTCATAACTGGAATGCGTAAGTAGGCTTTCTACTCTTAGCAGCAGAGGCAGGCTTCCAAGTCCCACAAGTATTCTTTTAACTGTTCCCTAAACTACTAAGGGCAGCCATGATGGTTGGTCATACATGCCCTAGAATTGCCCTTCCAATGTTTTAAAGAAGACATCACCATCTTGATTTTATTATATTTATTGTATTTTTAAACTTTCTATTTTAATGTTTAATGTTTTATCGAATTGTAAGCCGCCCAGAGTCCCTTGAGGGAGTTGGGCGGTGAAAAAGCCGAATGAATGAATGAATGAATGAATGAATGAATGAATGAATAAATAAATAAATAAAAAAAATAAAATAAAATAAAATAAAATAAAATAAATACTCCTCCACCCATTTTGATCTGCTCTCCAGCAGCACAGCATCCCACTGGATGCTACAGTTGGCCCGAGGCCTCTGCTGCTGCAGTCAGACACCGTGACTTCACTCCTTCCAAGCTTCTAAAAATAAAAATATGAACATATACACACAACACCAAGCTCATGGGATGGGGAAGGACGGGACTCGCAGTTAAAATCTCAATCAAGCTTGGGCTCCTGGAAATACAAAAGAACATTGACTGTAAATTTTCTCTAACTGGGACTGCAGAGATGAAGGAGCCACCCGCTGTCTACTTCCAAAGAAAACACCTCTTGGCAAACAAAGAGAAACACGTCCTACCCTTTAACTAGGGAAGAATCAGCTGCTACTGTGTTTGCTTTCATTAGCCCCTCTTATACTCTGCTTACGGAGGTTTCAACCAACAGGCAGCCGCAATTAGGAGGGTCTTTTTCCACATGCCACGTAAGTGAGCTTCTGACAGCCTCTCTCCTGCAGATCTTAATGGCCAGAGAGGTTCACACAGTAAGGAAAGAGGTGGTTCCTTAGACAGTCAAGCCCCAGCTGTTTCCAACAAACGGTGCCAAGTGAAACAAAAGCAATCAGTGTAGGTCTTTCGTACAGGCACCAAGTGGTCCTTGTGTCCCATACCGGTTAGCACCCTAGCTACCGTATCTGGATACTTTTCGAGGGCGGCCCCATATACAGCATGATGTAACCATGGTACGGGGAATTGTCAGCAAATCCAATGAGCTCAGGAATAGTTGTGCTGTGAATCCAGGGACAGCTGAGAATCAAACATCCTTCCCAGCCTGCAGCAAAGCTGGGTGATATCAACATACCGAGCAGCATCCTAAACCAAAGTTCCCACGACTGCCCTCAGGGGTTTAATCTAGATGTACAAAAGCACAGAGGACAAGTCACATCCCTGTGGAAGACCACAGATCAACAGCTTAGGAACTAACAGCAGCCCCCTAGTACCACCTTCTGGACACAGCCTGAGAGGAGGGACCAAAACAATGGCCAAACAATACCTCCAAGTCCCAATCTTGCCAGATGATCCAGATGAATAGTACCAAAACTGCTGAAAGGCCAAGGAACTCTAGCGAGGCCTCAGTTTCCCCATTCAGCCTCTCTCCATATGATATCCTAGCCAAACTTAGAGATGGGTCCATATGATCAGGACCACCAAACTGTGTCTGGAGATGTAAGGCACCCTACTTCTGACCACCATTCTCAGCAGAGGTTATGTCTGAAACTGGCCAAAAATTGGATGGATTTCTCAGTGGCCAAGAACAACATTCTTTTCACTGCTCCATTGCTTCAGACTAAGACTTCCATGGGCTTGATCCGACCCATTCTGAGAGCCCCCCACTTGCCCCTCAGTTGACAACTCATTCACTTTATTGCTCCCAGCTGCCTAGTAAGCCAAGAGTTCACTAGTTCTGTGCAAGATAAGTAAGTATTTAGGAATGTTCATATCAATACGGTATGATCATACTCAATTAGAGCATAAGCATTAGAAAAGATCTTGGTCATCATCGAGTACAGGAAACCACACCTATAGCAAGATTGTCTCCATATTCCATAGGTCAGGCAGATCTTTACAGTTACAAGGCTTGTTACTACAATACTTTTTACACCCATTTTTTATGGAACTGTGATTTTTCCATGTTAAAGCAAGATTTACTGGGCAACAGCAGATCATCTCTTTAAACTCTTTGGACACTCGCAAAATTGAGCGTTTCATTTCTGCTTCATCTCTTCCTAGACTGAGCTTTTAATAGCCTTAATCATTCCTGGATTATTCTAGAACATCAACTTTTATAGAATCTGTCTGCGGGAAGTTGAACGGCTACATCCATGTTTCTTCATACTATTCCAATTTTAAGCTAATAATACTTGCAGCAAGTCAGCAGTGATAAAGGGCTTGCTCGCCTTCAGTGACAGAAGACAATCAAACACATTCCTTGCACAATTCTCAGGGTTGCAGTCTAGTAAGGTCAGAGAGCCACATGGGTATATGTTCGGTATGTTCTTGCACCAAGAATGCTAAATCCGATTCCCTGAAATCTAAACATTATTAATAATGAATCATTCATCTTTCTTTCTTCGTAGCCCCTTTTTTTCACAGTAAAAAGGGAAGTTACAAGGGTTCTTCCACTTTCTCTGCAAAAAAATCTTTGAAAGCTGCAGGAAACAATGCAGCTAACGAAAAGGGAGAGAGAATACTTCAATCTTGGAATCAATGGTACAGCCAGACAGACACTGATTTTCATACAAACGGATCAAGCTCGTTATGGAAATCAATGCAACTGTTTAACAGCCCGCAGAATGTTCAAGGGAACTGCTGAAGACAAGAACTAAAAAGTGACAGGGCACATCAAGTAGGAAGAAATTAAAGGAGGGTTGTCATGTAGGAAAGGAGGGGCTCGCCAACAGAGCTTCAACTAGAGCATGGCTGCTCGCATTCTGTACTTATTAAGTAGAGAGTGCGAGATGCTAAATTACCAGAACGAGAACTCTTAGAAGACTGCAAGATGTCCTGGAGATGGTCCTATCCCTCCAGCAAGCGGTGCAGAAAACACAGCTTATGGGGACGTTTTTCACACTTGCTTCGTTCACTACCTGGTTCACAAGGGGGACCAGGAGGTGATCATGTACGCTTAGATCAAACTACTTGAGAGCCAGCCGCCAGCACTTATTTATTTATTTATTTATTTATATAACTTCCTTCTTCACACATCAGACCAAAGAAGTTAAAAATAAACTCAGATCAGTGGTACTTGCATAAAATCGATACAGAATTCATTTGTTCAGAAGAAATGGGACCTTCTGAGCACTCATTGTTCTCCTTGACATGTGGGAAGATAGACAATTAAACTCTGCATTACCCTAATAATATATAGCTGCATAGTTATTATTTCCAAACATTCCTTTTAAAAATATTATACAGGTTAGTATACAATACCATTGTTACTAAACCCCCATGGATTTATCAAGAGCAAGTGATACCCAAACTAAGCTTCACTCGTTTTTTGAATGGGTCAAATTCCTTCATAGATTGTGGGAATGTTCTGGCATAATATATCTTGATTCCAGAAAACATTTGACAATGAATCATGACATTCTGGTTAGCAAGCTATTAAGCTCCTCTGTGTGAGATGGAACTTACCCAATTCTCCAGCTGCATTTCGACCACCAACTGCATACAAATGTCCTTTGAGGGCACTTAGGTGGAAGAAGGTTCGCTTTTCGTTTAAAGAAGCCACTTGCATCCACTTATTATAACGAGGATCAAATCTGAAAACTGTGTCCACAGCTGTCTTTCCTTTTGTGTCATAATTGCTCTGCCCACCAACAACATATAGGAAGTTCCCAATCACAGCGATGCCATGCTGGTATCTGGGTGCATCCATGGGGGCCAGAGACCTCCACTCGTGCGCTTTCTCATCGTACATCCGCAGCTCCTTACTCACTACCAGCTGCTGCCGGAGGACTCCTCCCAACGTCACCAGGTGGGTGCTGTCCGAACGGATGGCCGTCCTCTCCGACTGCATCACTGGCTGCATGTAGGGCATCATTTGATAGTTACTGGCTTCCAAAAGCAAGTTGACGCAAGTATTATCAGTTCTCATGAAATCCACAGTCTGGACATAGTTGATTAGATCCTGTGGCGTCATCAAAGGGAAACGGATGTTTTTCATGAGCTTCGCAGCGCATTCCATGCGTGGCTCCTCATACCGCAGCCACCGGCAGGCGGCCTTGAAGAGTTCCAACTCTGTACAGTGCTTAAGGCTATTACTTGAAAGAACAAAGGCAAGGCGCTCAAAGGGGAGCTTCGCAAACTCCCCAGTACTTAGCAGGGCTGGGAAATTCTTGAGGATGAAATTGTTCACATATTTATCCACTTCTGTGAGGTTGTATGTATTGGCAATCCGGCCCACCTCAACACAGTTCTCCAAGGACACCTATGAAGACAAGAGAAGACAGATGAGCAAGGAGCTGCCTATCATATGGTGATTTAATACTACCACCCCCAACAAGCCTTTAGACCAGAGCTTTCCAAACTGTGTGTCGGACACGTTAGTATGTCGGCTGCAATGTCTGGGTGTGTCGCGGCGGCTGCTGCCTCTGAGCCCTGCCAGGATTCCGTGCAGGTCCTAGTGCCTGACTTGTGCCCTGCTGTAAGAGTGTGTCGCGAAATGATGCATGTCTAAAGAGTGTGTCACCAACATGAAAAGTTTGGAAAGCTCTGCTTTAGACTGATGAGTGCAAGAGCAGAACACAGCAGGTTTTGAAGAGAGGCTTCAAGGGGGCTGCCACTGGGGAGGGCTCAGCACTTGGGTGTCCTTAGAGAGGAAACAGCAGCTCGCTGGCGCACTTCAGGTACCCTTGCTTTTAGCCCCCGTCTTCTTCTGTTCTCCTAAGGCAGAGCCCTGAGTCTGTGTTTGATGTTTAGGAACATCCTCCCACTGCCGTGTAGCTTTGATGGCCTTACATAAATCAGAAAAGACTAATCTCCATGACTGGCTCACCACTTCTCTGCTGCTAGAATTCCTCTTCCTCAGCCAGCAGCTTTATTCGGCTCTTGGGACTGCAGCACCACTGAGCCAGAAGAAGCGGTTGGCTCAAATGTCGGTCCCGGAGCAGGTCAGAAATGGGGCAATCTGACTGCACACACAACTTTTATCTAATCCTCGCCTGATACTGAAAGATGAATTGTGGTTCAAACCCTGTGATTTGTCTCAGCGTCCTCTCAAGCAATTCAACACCTGTCTCAGAAGCATCCCAAGGGATTTATCTCAAAACAATAAATTTGTTTTCTTATGCTCCACTTTGTTTGATATACCAACTGAACTGAACCCTACAGAGCATGCAACAGCATGCAGAATTATTTTAGGCCAAGTTTATGTGTTAGACCACACTATCACTTCTTGTTCCAAGTCACAGCATTCCAAAAAGAAACAGTAAAACAGACACAAATCTCATCAAATGGTTTATCCACTGGCCCTGCTAGAGGTGTAATCCAACGTATGTCCAAGCCATCTGTTTGGGAAGTCTGGTTGAAGCATTTACTATCTTATAAATAGGCTGGCTACATGGCTTTATGGTATGACAGATGTAGATTCTTTTATGAAATCCTTGAGCCTACCCTGCACCTCAGTCCCAAACGGGTTTGTTTAGAAGTCACTCTTCTGTAGAAGTCTTCCAAATAACTGCTCAGGTTACAGCTGTAGCATTACTCTCTCTCTGTGTGTGTTGTAGAATTAACTATGGGATTATTTAATTATCAGATTACATTTAGTAACAAGATATAATCTTGATAGCCAGATGGTGGTCTTCCAAAAACAACCAAAAAAATTAACACTTGTTTTTTAATAATACCGAGAAATACACATGTGTTGCAGAAGTCAATAGAATTCTTTGCAAAAACCTGCACATTGGACAAAACTACAGCAGATAATATTGGAACCATGGACATGTTTGGCAAACAATTAGATGTACCAACTGGCTGCAGGAGAAACACGGCAGAAGAATCACAACACTCCACGACTTTCTGTAAAGAGGCCCCCATCAAGCACTGGCCGTACCATAACAGGGCTCTACGTTCATCTTTCTAGATCCTCCTCCTATATTGCCCTCCAGCTAATGTGCTTCTTCTGCATCCCTCTGATGAGGAACTGCATTTAGTGCTTCACCATTGGCCATCACTGGTCATTTGTCATCTCCATCCCTTTGTCGTCGTCTTCTTCCTTCCATCTCTTTCTTTACTGTATTCTCCTATCCCCCGCAAACTTTATAGCCACTCCTGTTTCCCCAATTTGACAGCAGCAGTAGCAGCAGTGCACAAGGCTTTCATTCCTTCAACACTTATTTGTGCCCTGAACAGCAGGTGCTGGTAGCAACAACAGGCTAGAAAAATTTGTGCAAACTCCAGCTTTTGCATGTGCCTTTCTCCAGGGAGAGGACCAGCCTTCTCCTGCCTGTTGCCTCAGTAAGACGGCAAGAGTCATCAATTTCCATAAGGAAGTGGATACTGGAATACCTTGAAGATCCACACATTTGGGGCGGATTGCAGCAAGGCAGCAGAGTCTTTTAAGATTTTCACTCTTAATACTGAAAATGCAGAAGGGAAAAAATCTAGAAAACCTAAATAGGGTTTTCTTGAAAAGTGGCTGAAAATTCTCAGTTGCAAAATTTAGAAAGACAGCGAAGGGGTGGCAGGAAGTGTCAGATGCAGCTAAAATGGAAAAGCAAGAGGTAGAAGTAACTGATGATGCCATCAACCCCAAACACCACAGCTGAAGACAGGAAACTGAAGCAGCGGTAGCAGAAATGAAAAAGGAGATGATTTACAAGACACCAGCAGTTCTTAGGTTTGCCAGCAGAGCCAACCTACTGCTAATCCTGCAGCCTTGTTGCTAAATTCAGGGATAAAATATATTTTTATTTATTTATATTTCGATTTATATCACCGCTCCATCTCCCCTTAGGGGGACTCTGGGCGGTTATGGATCTTCCTTTGCTTCTTGAGCCTCCCCTGGACCCCCATGTTCAGATGTCCATAATTTAGACATCCTAGATTACCTTCAGGACCTGAATTTTCTTACTCTACATAGTACTGACTAACATTTCACCAGGACATTTGGAGACTTAAACACAGACTCTAGGATCACATACCTCAGAAAGAAAACTGACATGCTCATTAGGAAAGGCATGGGGAACCTCTTCCCCTCCAGAGTTAATGGTTCGGTCCCATCTTCCCCAGCTGTTGGCCATGGTAGCTAAAACTGATGGAAGTTGGAAATCCAACAATGTTGAATCTTTTCTCCCTGCATCACCGCCATGAATGGCTTGTATTTTCATCACTTGTAACTTTGACAGTACATGTTTTAAAACCCACCGGTTTCTGAGAAGCTGCGCATTAGAAGTCCTGTTAGTCTTTTTTCATTCTATTTACATGCAAGTTGCTGAATGCCCCAGTTGTTTCTGTCTTTTCAAACACAACTCTCTAATCCTTGAGCATCCATCAAAATACATACCCCCGTTTCCATCTTTCGCTGTTCTCCAAACCATGCTGCAAATGAGGCCTACGTAACACCTTCTCCTGAAGAACCCAGCTGTTATATGCAGAAACTGAAAGTAAACTCTCCTCTGCAGTCAAGAGCAATTTATGACGTGCACCTTCTGATCTCCCACAGCCGAGAACCTCCCACTTGGCAGATCAACTCCTTTTATATTTCAATAAACTGTTCTACCTCCAGGAGTCCCGTTTGCAGAACTATTCCAAAACAGTTTATATACTTAATTTACCATTTTTTCTATTAAGTACATTGCCATAAGTGTTCATTTAATTGTGTGATATGGCATGCATATATATCGAGGACTAGTTTTGTTTAGTGCAAAAGAGAGGCCTGCTTTGTGGGGAGGTGGTTTGTAGAAGCACTCCTAATTAAATTAATTAAATTAAATTAAATTTAATTAATTAAAGCAACGTGGACCAGCTCCTTTGGAAAAATCCTTTGCGAGATCAACCCACCACAATTAAAAACAAAGACCACCTAAGAGACAATTATTTAAGCAATAGCCTACGTTTCGCTTACCCCGGATATAAGAAACACTTTACAGAAGTCCAGCACGGGCAGTATCTGCAGAAAGCTGGCCGCTTCTAGAGTATCCTGCAGGTTGTCCATGTTGAGGGAAAGTTTAGCGGTATAAATAAAATCAATGATCTTCTTTAAACCTATTTTGTTCACACCATGGAGCTTAATGCACATTAAGTCTTGCTCTTTCATTCCACCTAGGGAACAAAATTTAGATAAAATATGGTTAAAGCTAGTCAGAATGTTTTGTCCCAAACCAGAGAGAACGGCATTTCGTAACCAAACGTTCGTTGACCCCAGAGAGGGACCACCCGCTGGCCTCAATCATTTGTGCATGGACACGATCCGAGGGCAGCGGCGGGCTTTAGCGCCCTCAGCTGTACCTGTGAACATGGCCTTGAAGTAATCACTAGCGGACGCCATCATGGCCCTATGGACAGGGAACGCTTCGTCTCCGTCGCCTGGCACCAGCGTCACGTCACAAAGCAGGCCTTCTACGCGCAGCTGGTCAAAGCCCTGCAAGAAAGAGCCCCCTGTCAGCTTCAGGAGCGGGACCTGCCTCCCCCCGAAAGAGAAGCTTGCCCACAGGCGGCCCCACACGATCACTGGGTCTCCCGGTCTTGGTTCTGCAGAATCAGCCCAGGCTCGGCTTCACTGCTCAAATGCTGCAGAACTCGGGGGCGGCTGCTCTGCTCTTGCCAGCAGGAGGCAGCGGATTGGGTTGTTCTACAGAACAAAAGGCTTCTGACTGGAGCAAGTTCCCAGAAAAGAGGCGCATTCCTTGGGGCATCGGCTCTGCTTGGCCATCCGCTTCGGAAAGCTTTTGGACTGGTTCTGACGCTGGCTGCGAGTCTTCCCCAGGCCTGTTTGGCTGGTGGGAGATCTGCAACCTGAATCCAACAATGTCCTACTCCTTAAAACATTGCGGGAGGAGAGCCGTGTTAGTCTACAGTGGCAATCAAACGCAAAGCATCTGCAAGCGGTGCAATAAAGGTAGTTTCTAGAGCCAAAGGATGTGCCTGGACGTCTGCATCGCACGCTGAACTGCCCGTCGAACCACGCTCCAAGCCAACGGAAGCAAAAAAACAGGAAGAACAAAATATTAACACTGAAAGGCAGTTTCACCCGACAAATTCCCTTGAAGGCATCCAGACACAATTTGCAGGCCAATGGCTTTCCCTCTGCTTGGCCAACGTCAAGCTCATGCCACGATCTCCTTCAATTACAGGGAAAAGCCACCTTCCTTGGCAGTGTTGCTGAAATGTTTAATTAGCAAGGTGGAAGGGAAGGAGCGAAAGTCCTCAGAAACGAAGAAAGGGACTCAGTTCCGCGCTTCCTTTCAAATCGCTCGGTGACCTGGGCTGCAGTGATGCTGCCACGACAAACCAGGCTTTGGAGGAAGCCTCCCCCATGAAACGAAGGAAGCTCTCC
This sequence comes from Charina bottae, assembly GCA_023362775.1. Classification (NCBI taxonomy): domain Eukaryota; kingdom Metazoa; phylum Chordata; class Lepidosauria; order Squamata; family Charinaidae; genus Charina; species Charina bottae. Next base: position 21,470,817 of record JALMGJ010000018.1, on the reverse strand, counting down.
AGAAGACATGGCAGGTGGTTCTGTTCAAGGCATTCACTCACCTGGAGGACCACAGCACTGTGAGTGTTGCTGGTGAAGAACCTTGTGGTCCCTGCCTTGGATGCCTGCAGGTGAGCAGACACGCCCATGTCGCTGCTCCCCAGAGTAACTTTCATGTGAGGGTCCTCCTCTTCAACCAAAGATCTAGGAGAAGCAAAAGCAGAAGACAACCTTCGGTCAGAGCCTGTTTGTTCCCCCTGCTACAGGAGTGACAACCACCAATGAAGGATCATTCAGGAGCCCAGTCAGAGATCTGTAAGCAAACCTACAAGGGGGCCTGACCAAATTTTTGCATTATTATTATTATTATTATTATTATTATTAATTATTATTAAATGTTAAAAAGTGACATGGCAATTTATCATTCTCAATTCAGGCTTCGTTGCAAGAAGCTAACAATTATTCTTCCATTTCTGCCATAATTAAGATGGTTTGCAAATATATCCTGTTTCCAAGACTTCCACCTTTTAGGAGTCCAAAAACCTTCATTGCAGCAGAATAGGAAACTGGGGGGCGGGGGGGGGGGAGTTTACAAGCAGAGTTTCGGCCTATCCAGATCTTAAGGGCTCTAAAACACGACTTGCTGATGCCATTACAGCATCTGTGCCCATAAAAAGCTCAGGGATCTTGCATTACACATGGTAGTTTGTGTGTAGTCTGTGCACGTGCTGACGATCAACGTATCCACTCATCTTCATAATGTTTAAATACAACTACCAACCTCTTTATAAAACATCTAATCTCTTAACATGCAGGTAAAACATTGGCCTCAAAAGCAGTTTCAGAAATTACTTCAGCAGCACAACTGGTCCCCAACATATGAGCAAATTTTAGCCTCCCATATTTTGGGAGCTTACATTAAAAAATCCTAATTCAAAACAGGGTTGCTTTAAAATAATTCCGTCAACTTGTGCTTGCAGCTGCTATTTATTTGCTTTGAGTAGGGAAAATTTAAAGAAATTTCTGAAACTTGAACATTTGGGGGTAGTAGTGGTGTGGTCGTTAAAAACACAAATTGTTTGGAGAGAGATCGGCCATAAAAAAAACATCTAAACAAGAACTTTTGACTACACAGAAACGGTGGTTTGATTTGATACACAGGCGTGAAATACATGGAACACACAGTGCAGAAATGCAGAACACATTCAGCAAGTTTCTCTTTCAAATGTGACTAGGTGGTTCCTCACCACGAGGATCTGTGAAGATTAAAGCTTCTTTCTGATTGTAGCGTTGTGCACTACAATTAGCCGCCCATAAATATCCTGAAATGTCTCATGTCACATCTTGATTAATCGCACAAAACCTTTACACAGCCCTAAACCCCAAATCTGTTTCTTTTAGTGCATTCACACCACTAGAGGTTGGGAAGAGTTTATTTTAGACAAATCAGACAGCAGATGTTGGTGCAACGAGTGAAATAATTTTGTCACAGGTCTTCCAAGTATGATGCATCCCTGTTATTTTATTACAGTGCTCAGCCGTGCCTTTTACAACAACAAAGAATTTCCAATAGATTAAATCATCTTTTTGTTAGACATTATACAAAACGCTGGGGGAGATGGAGCATAAGATCGGGTTGCTTTCTCGTGGTTTGAGTTGGACAGAATAATCCATGTTCCAATCTCCTGGTTGAGCCTGAGCAACACGATGGTTCTGTCCCATCTCCTTCATGGATTTACTGCTGAAGTTAACATATGGAGAGAGACCCAAGATGCCTCCCCTGAGTGCGCTGCAAGAGAAGGGAGCTCAACATGAAATAAAAATGTGCTCCGGTATCACTGGCCAGATGTTTCTGAAGACCAGTTCCACTAGGACATAAAGGTACATTATGGTGCCAGGGAATAGAACGTTGGACTAGATCAGATCCCATCATCTTATTATCAGCAGCTTTCAGACTACAAATAGGGTTTGAACATCTGGGGGCTCCCCTCCCCCGGTCCACACAAAGCTTGCATTTCTGGAAAAAAATATCTAAACTAGTCATCTCCTGGCACTAGAAACTTTTCTAGGTTATGTTCTCACCTTCTTCCACGTGGCTTTCCAACACTAGCAACTGACACTTTGGATCCCAAAGACCAAAACTCCAAAATAGTACATTTCTTCGAGTTCCTGAGCCATCTCATTACATCAACTATGCATCCAAGAAAAAATTTTAATGAAGGGATATTCATTTTAGACATATTTACCAAGGGTGTTTTATATGCACTCATTAAAGCCAACATACCAACCACTATAAATAATTAGCTAATAAGGAAAGTAAATATATTGATTAGGTTTTCCTGGTGATGCTGAATTGCTACTGTTTCTGAGAATTCCTCATAAGGTTAATTAACTTTCTAATTATTCCCATAGCTGTGATCAATAGATGGCATTATATTAAAAAAACAGTTGGACTTTTAATCCACATTAAATTCTGTAGGAATCAGGGCTACATAACACAAAGAATCAGAGGGGGGAAAAACCAAACCAGAAAAGAGCCTAGGATCCAAATATTTACTTGGGCAGAGACGGGGTGGAGCACAAGCATGCAGGAGTTTTCTTTTCCTTTTTAAGGTAAATCAGTTTCTCATTCACACATTTTTGGGAACTCTTCAAAAGCAATTCATCACAGACATGGACCCCTACCATCAACTCCAAAGCTACATAAAAGCTTGGGTACAAATTTCTAACTTCCCAGAATTTTTTTTAGCAACTGCATTGTGCTTACCTTGCTGATCCATTTTTTTTATTTAAATAAAGCCAGCGTTCAGTGTAGTGATCCCATATTTCACCGCTCTGTTCCATCCTACGCTGCCCTGTTTCTCCCCTTGTTTGAAATATGAAACGGTTGGGTTATATTTGTACATACCCGTTCCAGGTTGATAATAAAAGATAGCCGAGTCCATTTTAGAAGCACTCTTGTGTCTGTTCAAGCTACATACTTAATCCAAAACTTGCTTTTTGCTCTCACTGCAATTAAGGAAGTCGGCTTTATTTGTTCCAACTGCAAAGCCCTGACATGTTTTAGTCTTACCCTGAGTTTACATAAATTATTCTGGTGTTTTGGCTGGCTGAAAAAATGTTAAAGGAACAAGCTTACAGTATCACCAGCTAATCCAAATTCCACAAATGGGTAGAACTTACACAGGTTAAACATTTGGATATACTTCATACACTTATATAAACCTCATTCTACTGCAGTAACTTCAGGTTCTTGGTCCAGAAACAACTTTTTACAGCCAATTAAGGAACCAGAGAGGCAACATAGGAACACATTGAACATTTCCCCATTTTTTTTAAAAAAAATCCATGAGTCAACTCGATTTCCAATTGTTATTAAAACAGCTTCTTCGATCATGCTGCTGCAACAGATGGAACTTGTTTTAAACACCTTAATTTTGGCCATGCTGCCTGGGAATTCTAGCCTGGATGGGTCGATGGGGAGGGTACCTAACTAATTACTTATGGTAGATAACTACAGATTGAGCTGTCTTAATTCCAAGCACTGGTTACCTTAACTATTGCTATCTACTGAGTACTGGTTGACTGGTTGACTGAAGCTTCTAAGGATCACCTCCATGTGACTGAACGAAGCAGCTCTACAGAAGGCACAAAATCCTCCTGCTTTAAGCAATGAGTAGGCATATGGACAGACTCAGGGATACCTTTTGCTGAAGTTTATTTGATCATCTATGAACTGAACCTTCAAATGAATCTGCTGCCCTGGCCCTACTGAGAGTCATAGGAACGTTTTGGTGGGTTCGTCCGCCTTAATCTTGTAAGCTGCCCGGAGTCACTTATGGGAGATGGGCAGCTACATAAATCTCTCTCCCAAACACACACACACACACACACACATCTATCTATCTATCCCTCCCTCCCTCCCTCCCCTTTCAACAGAAGCATGGGTACACTGCAAATGTGCTTCCTGCTGCAACCCCTTGAAGGATCAGATTGTAATTCTGAGACACAAAGGACTGAACCAATTTCAGCTTCACTGAGGTAGAGACCCTCCAGGAAACAGGTGGCAGCCCACTGCATACCCCTGAGCTATCCTTTGCAAAAGCAGGGAACTATTTGCTACATCAGCCGGTGAGTAAGCTACTTCAACTCCTTTCATACATACATACAGCCTTTTTCCCAAATAGCTGACAAAAGTCAACAATTGCTTAGACTGCCCTGACTAGATAGGAGGCAGGGCACTCGGATGGGGGGTGGGGGGGGGATCTGCCTGCCGGCATTTCCCTGCCACTCTCTCCACCCGGGCATTCGACAGGCTTCTATTCCCTGAGAGGCGAGGGGGACTCAGTCTCATCCACGACCCAGGCGGCCGCTGTGCATCCCTTGTCCACGGAGCGAGCTGGCCGATCTTTTCGCCTTCCCCCAAGCAACACGCGAGAACGGTTCTTCTGGCAGCTGCCACCCTCTTTCCTTGCTCTCTTCTCAGGTCGCAGCCCCCCCGCCCCCGAGAGTTCACATTCAGGTGCCAACAGGGTGCAGCAGCAGCAGCAGCACTCTCCAGCGCTTCGAAGGACGGAGGACAATAACCTGAAACTGTAAAGCTGGACTGCTGGACGCACAGCTGAATGAGCGGTTTTGCAGTGCAGCAGCCTCAGAGGATGATACTGCAAGCAAGCAACGCAGCTCATGCACGAAGCCTCTGCCATCGGCCTCCCCTCCTCCTTAGTTCTGAAAGGACAGCAGCCCAAAAGTCATATGACTTTGCTTAGGGGTGAAATTAGCTCCAGGGGAGACGGGTCTGGTGGGATAAGCAGAAAAAACCAGCCAACGGTCGAGGGGAGAGAACTCACCCACGAGACAATATATGAACTAGGCCTGTGGGCATACTCATTCCAGCTCCGCACACAGGACAGGCCAAGCGGTCTGCCTTGGGATGGTGGGGAGGAGGAGGAAGGAAGGAAGGGAGGGAGGGAGGGAGGGAGGGAGGGAGGGGACCGGGGCTCACAAAAGCTTGCCTTTCTGTTATTAAATTTGTATACCACTGGCTTCAACTGACAGTGCAATAAAGCAAAAAATTGTAATTCATAAAGCCATCAAGCTCCAAATGTCCTGTGGAAGAGCTCCGTCTTCAAGGCCTTTCTGAAAGATGCCAAGGTAGGTACAACCAAACCCTGCGGACGGCGTGGGGTAGAGGGAGTCTGTTCTACAAGGCGGTGGCCGTAACAGTAAAAGATGACCTTCAGGCCCCCACCCCAGCCACCTCACCGCTGTGGGGGTGGTGAGCACGCTGGACGGGTGGGTGGGTTGGCTGCACCTCAGTCAGTCCATCTGGCTTTCAAGGTGCCACAAGCCTCCGCTGGCTTGATTGTCAGGTACGTGTATTCAAGAGCAGGCTTTTCACATGGCTTCAGACACTTTTCCGAAGCTGCAGTAGCAGATGCCTAAATGACAAACGTATCTGCTTCCCATGCTTCAAGCACCATCCGTGCTTTTCAGAAAGATGTTCAAGTTCTCCTGTGGGATGTTACATGAAGGCAGAGGAACAGATCTAGGTATCTCAGAGCCACCATCCACGTGCTTATCAACCCACCAAAGGAGTTCTGGATTAACAGTGAGTCGTTACCGGGCTGTGCTTTCAGTTTCATTAATATTCAGGGCAGCTTACCTCACCTTTCTCTAAAAATGAAGAGCAGCATCCAAATCTAGGAGCGATCTCCAAAACTGAGATACTGATGGTAACCATGAAGAACAAACTTTCAATCAAGCGAGGCCCAAAATTGCTTTAATTAAGCAGGCCAAAAGATGGTTAAAAAAGAACAACCTCGCCTGATGAAAAAAGCCATCCGAGATGGGACAAGGGGACACTTCCTTGGGGAATTCCACGTCCCAGGAGTGGCCGGGCTTCCCCGACATTCCCACCAACTGTATCTCGGCCACAGAAAGGAATTAAGAGCATCCTTCCTTTTAATTAATTAATTAATTCATTCATTCATTTCAGCCTGTTTTTCAATCTGTAGGCACAACAAGCCACTTACAAATGAAAACATTATCCTTTCAAAAAAAGAAATAGTGACCGAACAATCACATAAAACATAATACTGAACCATTTTAAGATAACAACAGATTTAAAAAAACAACCTCTTCCTCTTAACCTCTTTGGCACAGCTAATGGAGGAGACGGTCTGACATCCTAGAAAGACCCCAAGCGTCCTCTGATGGCCCCAAAATACTTTGCAGCTTCTGAGATTCTGAATTTTGATCTCAAGGCAGAATCTACTTTGTTTTTCATCAACGAAGCAAACAAAAGTGACAGCCAGTTTGGTCTAGTGGTTAAGGCAACGGGCTAGAAACCAGGAGACTGAGAGTTCTAGTCCCGCCTTGGGCATGAAAGCCGGCTGGGGGACCTTGGGCCAGTTCCTCTCTCTCAGCCCTAGGAAGGAGCCAATGGCAAACCAGGAGACTGAGAGTTCTAGTCGCGCCTCAGCCCTAGGAAGGAGCCAATGGCAAACCAGGAGACTGAGAGTTCTAGTCGCGCCTCAGCCCTAGGAAGGAGCCAATGGCAAACCAGGAGACTGAGAGTTCTAGTCCCGCCTTAGGCACAAAAGCCGGCTGGGTGACCTTGGGCCAGTCACTCTCTCTCTCTCAGCCCAACTCACCTCACAGGGTTGTTGTGGGGGAAATAGGAGGAGGAAAGAGTATTAGGTATGTTTGCCGCCTTGAGTTATTTATAAAAATAATAAAGGCGGGATAAAAAAACTTTAAAAAAAGTGAATGTGCCACTACACCACCTTCCCCGTCAAACTGCAGGATGAGGACAGTGTAGCTCACGGATGAGCTCTTCCCCACCCACTTCCAAAGGTTTGCAAAATCCAAGAGGTTCAGCTGGTATTTAGTGTCCAAAGGCAAACTGGTTTTGAAGGAAGAAATGAAAGCTTGACGGCAACAAAAGCTGCTGCTGCACTGGGGTGAGAAAGAAAGTTGCGTCTTGTCAGGTGAGGTCCTGCTGTAGCCCTAAGCACGCTGACAAGTGGCCTTACTCTCTGGGGGCACCGCTGAGCAATAATCTAAAACGCTAAAAACAAAGAAATAAGAATTAAGAGCACATTGTGCGAGACTCGGTTCCAAGATTTATATTGACCAAAAAAACTGCTTGAAGAGAAGAAATGGTTACTCTGCCAGTGTGACTGGAACTCTCTTTGACACCCTGCAAGAACACTGCCCTTGGAGAAGGATAAGCAGTGCTGACCCACAGGAAACAGGCCAGGATGTGGGAAGGACAGCTCCTCCTTGGGGGAGCCCAAAAGCAGCAAGGCGCTCCTGTTGCCTTCCTCCTACTGAAGGGACACCCATTCGACTCCTGGACTTGGTGCAAGACGAGAGAACCAAGTTTTGACTAACCCGGCATGGATAGCAAGGTTCTGTCCAAAACAGGAGTCATCTAAAAAAATCTCGACACTGTAGCAGATGTCCAGAATGGGAAGGGCGGGAATAGCCATCTCTGTAGATAGGGCGGGAGAAGCAATGCACTCTTCAGAAGAGGGAAGAAATATGCCTCAGGGTGCACTTCACAACTCTAGAATAAAATCTAGGTAGCAAATTCCCTTTACCATACTGGACAGTCTGGTCACCCACCTCTGGCCCAAACCACAGTTGATACTAGTACTCATCGTGGCCTAAATGAGAAGTGAATTCCACCAGGTGACACTTTTGATTGACTAGAGTATTGTTTTTCATTGCTATCAACTCATCCCTGATCTTTGCACACACAAAGGCTTGGGTGCAGAGTCTTCCTCAATTCCACACAGTCACAGACAGAGAGAGATGCAAGGGCAGTTTCACAAGCGACAATTCCAGAGAGCCACATGCCCTGCTTACCCTGAGTCAAGAGACTTAAGGGACATCCACTCAACCACTGACCAAACTGCATCATTATGATGCGAGGTGCAAGGGGAAGACAAACTTTTTATCCCTTCCTCCAATCAACAGTTTTCACATACGAAATAACATCCAATCTATATCTAATCACCACATCGCCCAAGCATGTGCAGACAAGCTCTTTCGATCTACAGCTGGACATTGCCTCTTCTCTATGTAAGCTAGACTTGAGTTCAGAGGGATCTCCAATCCCCTCCCCCTCCCTCCCCTCCCCAATTATCTACAAAATGAACAATCCGCTCTATGCAGAACAAGTATTTTATGCTGGACGTTTGTGAAATACAGGGCTGATTAAGTACAATTCTCAATACTGGTAATCTTCCACCAGCTTGACTGGAATCCATCTTTTGATCCAAGAGTTGACCCTGATGAAAACCACAAAGATTAATCATCAATTGCACCTCTTCTACCTGTATGTGGATATTGTACAACTGATCAACAAAATAGATGGGGGAAACTTTTTTTTCTTAGTAAGAAAAATTACACTCCTTACAATATTTTAGTCAAAAAGCGTAATGTAAGAACAAGACTTCAGATGGCTTGTTTCTTCACTTCTATAATTAAAGACTCACAGAAGCATAGCTGGGAGTGGAATTCACCTGCTTGAGGAGACGGGGGGGGGTGAAGGGGGGCAGAGAAGGAGCAATAGAAAGCTAGGACCTGTAGTGCTTTGACAATGAAACATAAAGCACTATGATTTCATATTCATAAAGACTAAAAATATTTCTGAGTCTTCATGAGGGTATACTGTGCCAAACCTATAGTTATCAATATAGTCTCTGCCTTAAATTTTAAAACCTTACTAGTCTAAACATCAACCACAACATGTATTCTACTAAAGAAAACAAATGAACTTGACAAGTATGTTTTAGCTCTGCAATTGCATAAATTGTTATGAAATATATATCCTGAACTGCACATGAAAGGTATTTTTATCTATTTACCCATTTAATTAATTTATTTTATTACATATATTTCTATACTACCTTGCTTCCAGGACTCCTTTCGCTTCATGGTTTAGCATACACTGAATCAACGGAAACGTTGCATTCCTAATTCAGATTAACTGGACAATGCTTCTGTCCTTCCTGTTTCAACTTGCTAGTCTAAAATTTCCTTTCATGCTTCAGATCTAGGAAAAATGCTGTAATTGTTAAATGCTGAAAGTTTGTGGGATGCTTTTTTTAAAAAAAATTAAAAGCACTATGCAGCAAATAGATAAACATGTATCTCACAATATTATTGTCTTCTACATGTGAAATAAAAAAGAAAGAGATAGAAGTAGACATGTCTACCAAAATCTTGGACAAGAGGTGACTTGTCCATGAACAAGCTAACAAAAAAGCAGAAACATCAAGATACCCCATTTCGTTCACACAGCACCTAAGAAAAGCAGATTCAAGGCTGTGGAGATGTTTCCTATTTTTCAGACATAAAGGCTGCAGAAGGTATCCAGATCAGAATACAGGGAAGGAATAAGCATCACCAAAATCAAGTTTACTATTTTTTTTCCATTTCAGCATACCATGTGCTTTGCTCAGCGTCAGCCAAAAATACAGCCCTTGTCTATGAAAACGTGATAATGCCCTTTACCAATCTGAAACCCTGAGCTGTACCTGGCAGCTCTTGCAGAGGAAAGAAATCTAACCAGAGAAACAGAGGAACAGTTACTTGGATTAAAAAATTGGATTTTGACAGCTAGTATTTCACAATGGAAAACCCTCACACAGAGTACAGAAAATGACACCTTGGTAGGCGTTTTTAGTGCATCTAATGATGAAAGGTGGCTATAAAAAGGAAGGGCTGTGTGCCGATGACTCGCACAGAGTTACTCATCTAAGATCTGCATTGTAGACCAATGACCCGCACAAACTTCAACAAAGGGTACGGAAAAAGAATTACCAACGTGGGCAAATCTGCACCAGGTCTCTGCTTTTTCCAACAATGGAATGACTGCACACAACACCTATCACTGAGGTAGAGGGGAAGAAACATAACGGACAAGAAGAGGAAGGTTTGAAAATCCGACGTTCCACGAGAGGAGAAATGCAATGTTAAGAACGAAAATTCTGAGACCAATGTCACATCAGAGAATACAGCAGCACCACAAAAAAAGGAAGAAAAAAAAAGGGGGGGGGTTAAACTGCACAAAACAAAACTCTGCAAGGGGTGTAATCTTGCAAAAGAATGCCCACCTTAAAGATACCCTCCAATCTCTCACTTACATGTACGCTGGAGAAAGTGGCGACGACCTGGATGTTTTAAGCACAGGAACGGGGAATTTCCAGCTAGCAGGCGAACTCGTTTTCCATTTCAATGGCATGTTGGTCACCACGATACTACAATAACAGCAAACAGCGTTTCCATAACAGGCTACCAACGTGGGCTTCCATTCCAGACGCACGCTCCTCGCAGGATGGTGGCCGCCGCTACGGCTGGGAGCGAGCCAAGCCAAGCGGGCCTGCCAAGGATCTTGAACCGAGGCTTCCCATCGGGGAAAGGGGGCTGCGAGGCACCTCCTCCTGTCCCCCACCGTCCCCCAAAGCGGGAAGGTGAGTCTACGGCTCGACTCACAGATAGTGCCGCCTCATTAGAGAAGGGCTGACTGCAGTGTATATTAAAAGCAGCACGGGAGGGCGAGAGAGGAAGGGGGGGGAGCCTGCACAGTAGAAGGCACCACAATGCAGCTTTATTCTATAAAAAGATTGCCTCTTCCTTCCCGACCCCAAGAGCAAGCTGGCACTACTATTGTTCCACCTCCTCAGTCACACTGCAGCACTGTACTACATTCAATACCTATTAACCTGATTTCTGGCCAATAGTAGCAGGAAAAAAAAAACCAACAACAGAGGAAGGGGGGGGGACGAGATGGATTCCATAAAGAAAACAGAGCAACCTACCGACTCAGAATACACTTGTCATCCTCTGAATAATCTTCGCTGGAGCTGCAACAGTACAAGCGGGAGAGAAATCTCAGCATAGCCTTAGGCCACACCGGGAAGGGACTTTAGTGACTAAACAGGGGAGCCCGTTTTCCTTCTGTGCAAACCAAACAATGCAAGAATGCCATTATGGGGGGGGGGGAGGCTACTGCAAAAAAAGGAAAAAGGATTTTTGAAAGAGAGAGGGAAAGAAAAACGGCAGCCTTGGCTATTCCATAGTCAGAGCGAGGAAATGAAAACGTGAAGGCATATTTCTGCAGATTCCTGCATGTTCTTCCAGCCTGCTTTGGATTCAAGGCGCTCTCCTTTCTTTCCTACCCTTGGCTTCCAAGATGTGGAAAAAAGATGAGGAAAAAAAGCCTCATGCATTTTACAACGTGTTCTGTGAACATGAATATCGTTCTTTGCCTTCTGTTTGCAGCTGGGAATTGGAGAGCAACAGAAGTGCCGCTAATATCTGTCCTTGCAGAGGGATGCAATCAACTCTCAGATAGAGCAGCCGCCGCCGCCGCCCCCAGCTCATAAATTGCCTGAAGTCTTGACGAAGCAGCCGGCTTGCAGGTGTCTGTCACAGCTCCCCCCCAACAGAAACGCAATTCTATGGTCTCTCTGGTGGTGACCCCAAGGGGCAGGCAGCTACCGGGGATGGGCACGTAAGCCCCTTTCTCACAGCACCCTTGAAGACTATGTGCCAACTTGAAGAAGGCGATACTTCATGGAAATGTTACTCCAACACTTTAACCCCAAACCAGGAGGTGCCTCAGTCAACGTAAAGGAGCATCAAGGCTCTGCGGCCATGTGGCAGAACAAAGCCTCTCATGCTGGAACGGGAGGTAGGTTCCTCAGAGGATTTCCAGTCTGAGTTTCATGGACTTGGAAATACACACCCTTCCCTGTGGCTGAGCGCCGCCAGAATGATCGATCGACTGTCTCCTTATCACGGAAAAAGGCAAAACAAGTGGAGTGCTTTTTATCTAATTTTTACAGTTTCTCCTTCGTTTGTAATTCAAGTGAGGAGGAACATGAGGAGAAGCAGCATCTTCTAAATATTCTGCTTTCAAGTCCCCAGCTGTACTAAAAACTCTACAGTCACAGAGTATGAAAATATGAAGAAAAAAATGCCTGGCTACTTACCCAATGGTAACCTAGAGTCCCTCCAGACTGGGGTGGGTGGGTAAATTGCACAAATAAAATAATCCTAACTTGGGAAGGACAGGGCGCTATCTATTCAGCATTCAAGCAGCTGAGGGTGGAAGAACAATGGGTTAATGCCGCAGGCAGGTTGACCCAGACTTAGCCATATAGTCCATGACAATGGCTTGGGGGGAGGAAGAGATGGAAAATGAGAGCGTAATATAGATGACCTGAACTCACTTGTTGCTGGACTTTTAAGCGTAAAGAAGGAAAAGACAAATCCTGGCGAATGCCCTGAGCTGGCTTCCTTGATAAGACCAATTCAGACTGACTGACCACAAAAGCAGATTAGCTGAGGCGAGCGGTCCCTGCTAAAGGCTTTCTGCATGAAACTGGATTGCTCTTGCACATTTACATGCGGAGCCATGCCTACTTTGAAAGAGCCGCGCTGCTGACAAAGAATGGACACTGCCGCCTTCCATGAATCCTTTTCATCAGGCCCCCAAGAAACGTGGGCTAACCCACACACACACACACACACACACACACACACACACACGTCCTGCTTTGCCCCCAGATCTCGGTGCATTAATGGAACAATCAAGACAAACGGGCATCATTAATGGTAAATCGGTGCCTCCCCCACTGTACCACACACAACAGAGGCTGAAGGACAATGAGGTCATCAGCTGCTCAGGCTTCATGCGCCGCCTGCCACTCACCAGCAGACCTCCGCCTGCCTGCTTATGGGGGCACAGAACTGGCTAATTCTACCAAAGATAGATAGTTTTGCATAAAGGCTTGAGGGGAGGGGCAGCAGAGGGTATGAGGAGCAATATTCAACCCTCCATCGATGCCCGAGCCACCTTAGGTCAGTTGAAGCTCCCCGCCGACTCCCTGCTGCTAGAAAAAGAGAGACCGATAACGCAGAGCATTGCCAAACCAAGCAGAAATGGTTATGGTCTTATCAGCTCTGAATCCTTGAAAGTGGCTCAGGTAAAGCCCTCAAAGTTGAGTTTCTTCTGGTCTCAGAGGCTCCTAAGCAGAAGGCGGCAACGTCCAAACACTTCTGTACTCTTGCCAAAAGAACCAGCATGGATGTGTCCATGTAGTCGCCAGGAACAGAGCTTGATTTGAAGGTATCTTTTTTACAAGTCTCACTAAACGACTGCCAAATCCTTCAATCTGACCGACGCTAGCATTACAGATCTTACAGCTCTGGATGAACGTTAACTTTAGAAAACTGCCAGTTAATACATCTGTACGGCAAACTGGAACAATGGTTTAGAAGACAGCTGCTTCAGAACCAAAGATAAATAGCCCATGTTGAAAATAACTGACGCTGGAAAAGGGCCACTCGTATTTCTTGCTCTTGCAGAAGTAGTCAAGGAAACACATTTATCTGGCATTTTCTGGAACAGCAGTTCCTCTACTGTATTTTCCAGTAAGAAAGAAGCGTGTAATACTGAACTGCGGAGGATCAAGACATCAGGCACTGCGCGGCTGAAGACAATTTCTCGCGTTAGGGCCCTCAGAGACAGTTTGACAGGGCATCTGGCTATCGCCAAGGCTGAGAAACACCGCTCTAGACAGTCCTCTGAGCCATTCAGGTTATTTTGCCAGTCAATTAACCAAATGTCGCAAACGAAGAAACGCTGTAGATGTTTCGTCCCAGCCATTTAAAACTGCTTTATTGAAGTACTTTGGGGTTTCTTGTTCCAACTGTCGTATCACTGGAAGTCCTTAGAGGGCAAGACCCAACAAAGCACGTTATGACTCAGCACGGTGTGTTCTACCACTGAAAAACAGCCATTCACAGAGTAACTGTAAAGGAAACATCCCTGGATCCTGGAGCAGAAGGACAGTCTAGATGGCCTTCCGTTTCCTTTAAATTCTACAGCTCTAAACAGAGACAAAAACATGGCATGCATCAGTTCAGACAGCTGCTGGCTCATCTCTCTTTTGGAAGCAATCTGAACAGATGGTGCGCTGCATTTTCTACATGGCGCCACATCCTCTTCTACCACACACAGAATTAACTGCGAGAGGGAAAGGCGCGAAGACTCGTGCATTCTTTATCTGAATTAAGAACAGAGGTCTGGAAATGTTGGACTACAATGTCAAACTGAAACAGTTTTTCCATGCTCTGGTGGCTGAAATGTTTAACACAAGAACCATAGAGCATTGGGAGGAAGAGAGGCTAGAGAGGAACTCAGTATGAACTTGGACTAAGAGATCCAACCAAACCTCACGTCCGACCTGGGAGTTGGTCACCTAAGGCTCATCAAGAGCCAATATACAAACACCTTGCACGCTGCACACCCACCTCCTTTGTTTTTTGACAAGGCAGATGTGAACAATCAAAAGCTGCCCAACCTAAATGGGAAAGAAGTGACAGAGCACCTTAAAACCCAACGCACTTGATGCTTCTGGAACTCAAATCTAGCCTGGCCAACTAGACTTTGATCTAGGAAGGGGGGGGTGAGTGTGTAAATGAGTGGAACTCACAGTTCAGAAAGTGAACAATAAAAGTCGTAACCCAGCTTTGTCTCTATATTTCTCTGTCTCTAGGTGAAAAACCACCAACAAGTAACACTGCCATTGCCATAAAAATTCTCTCTAGTCCGCAGTGCAATACTATCATTACTGTCAAACTGCTTTGATTTCTCAATTAGTATCCTAAAGAAACAGAACACTATACTTTCTAAAACATATACTGGGGAATTAACATCCAGTGCAGACCAAGAACATGTTTGATAATGCATGGATACTGCCTGGATCCACTGTCAAGAAACACATAGATATACATTAACATACATAAATCTTCCAAAGTGCCTTCTTCCAAGAAAACAACAGGTGTCACCTGAGAAATGACAGCATTCACCCTCTCACACAAGCAACAACTCGAAGGAGAATATGCTCAATAAGGAAGTCATTTAATAACAATGCTTAATAATACACCAGACCGAGAATTTTTTTTTCAGAAGACATGCCACTGCTATTCTAGAGCATAAGAACAAGACATAAATGGGAGCCAGTTTGGTCTAGTGGTTAAGGTGCTGGTCTAGAAACCAGGAGACTGAGAGTTCTAGTCCTGCCTCAGGCATGGAAGCCGGCTGGGTGACCTTGGGCCAGTCCCTGTCTCTCAGCCCTAGGAAGGAGCCAATGGCAAACCAGGAGACAGAGAGTTCTAGTCCCGCCTGAGGCATGAAAGCCGGCTGGGTGACCTTGGGCCACTCCCTCTCTCTCAGCCCTAGGAAGGAGCCAATGGCAAACCAGGAGACTGAGAGTTCTAGTCCCACCTTAGGCATGAAAGCTGGCTGGCTGACCTTGGGCCAGTCCCTGTCTCTCAGCCCTAGGAAGGAGCCAATGGCAAACCAGGAGACTGAGAGTTCTAGTCCCGCCTTAGACATGAAAGCCAGCTGGGTGACCTTGGGCCAGTCCCTGTCTCTCAGCCCTAGGAAGGAGCCAATGGCAAACCAGGAGACTGAGAGTTCTAGTCCCGCCTTAGGTATGAAAGCCGGCTGGGTGAACTTGGGCCAGTTACTCTCTCTCAGCCCAACTCACCTCACAGGGTGGTTGTTGTGGGGAAAATAGGAGGAGGAAGGAGTATTAGGTATGTTTGCCGCCTTGAGTTATTTATAAAAATAATAAAGGCGGGATGTAAAAAAAATAAAAATAAAATAATAAAAATAAAATAAAATAAAATAAAATAAAATAAAATAAAATAAAATAAAATAAAATAAAATAAAATAAAATAAAATAAAATAACAAAATAAAATAAAATAAAATAAAATAAAATAAAATAAAATAAAAAAATAAACATTAACTTAGCTTCTAATTATGTTTTCACTCTAGACATTATGTGAGTGTTTATCTAGTTTTCCAGAACCCGTTTGCTCCTCAAACACTGACCATCCCAATTCCCCTCCCACTCTCCTGGCTCATTCAAGCACGACTACTGCACATACTTCAGGGTCATGACTGGGTCCCCCACCCCACCCCATGAACCTTATAAAATGCCCTTGTGTGAAATACAGTCCTCTCATGTCCTCCCACCCAAGTTGCTGGCACGTACAACAGGAGCATCTGGGAAAGTCATGAGAGCCTGGGGGCAGAGCCTCCCAACCTTTCCACAAGGGGTTTCAAGGCACATGGGCCCCATGGGTTTTTCCAGCTAACGAAGGCTGGACTGTGACATTACTGGAGTGGAGAAGAGGACAAGCTGGTCAAAACTCGGGTTAATACTTCTGAGGAGCAAGATGCAAAGATACATTTCAGGTGTTTAAATTACTCCAGGACATCTCCAATGTAATCATTCCCGGTTTCCATCCTGCTGAATGTGTCTGAATAAAAGACCACTTACTGTATTTCAGGGTTATAATTAAGTAGCTGGAAAGTCAAAGTGTCAAGGTTTCAGATTAAAGATGCATGGAAACTCAAAACTACAAGTGGGAATCCTACTTTATTACTCAAGCTGACTTTTCAGCTTTTGCTGTACATTAAGACTAAAAGTACAAACTGTTCGATCAGGAAGTATTCTTATACTGCTGACTCAAATTGTCCTACTTTGGACACATCATGCAAAGACCCAGCTCTCTGGAGAAGGCTCTAATTTTGGGAAAGGTGGAAGGAAAGAGAAGAAGGCGGCGACCAGCAGCAAGGGGGAGGGACTCAGTTGCAGTGGCGATGGGGGCAACGTTGGAGGACCTGAAGACCAGGTTGGGGACAGATCCTCCTGGAGAAAATCTATCTAGGTGGTCGCTAAGAGTCAGCACTGACTTGATGGCATGTGATCAATCAATCAATCAATCAATCAATCAATCAATCAATGCTTTACTCAAGCCAACAGGACCTACCATTTGCAGTTAGGAACTCCAGAACTCCAGCTTCCCAAAAGAAAAAGGATGCCTTTTAGCCCAGCCCCCACTGAACTAGCTACAAGTTTTGCATTTTAAAAAGCTAGGAAGACTTCCTGATCAGATTACAGGAATTAGTAACATGGCAACTTGGATTAAAACACATCGATCTGGATCTGGCTGCTCTTCTGTCAGTGAGTAGCACTGTTAACACCCACGGGCAACGGTTTATTACACAATGAAGTTTTTGTAGGACTTAAAAGTGAGGTAATGCTAATTCAAAATCAGTAATGCCACCTTCTGGCGATGATGTGAAGAGATTAACAGCAGGAACTTAAAACAGATGTTTAGGGCTCCCTTTTAACAGGCCAACTGCAACCGTCACCCCCTGCGCAGCGTGAGGATCAAAGAAAGGCTGAATTAAGCCCTTTCAACGTTTCACCAGGAACAGGCAAGGGCCCCTTTATGTCCTCCTCTTCTGAATTATTTGAGGAAGCACCCGGATGGACAGAACCTGTTCTCCTGGGGTGAGGGCAGCAAAACTCTTCAGCCGGCCCCCATGGAAGAGAGCAGCAGGCACTTTCAGTCTTTTCCTCGGTTTAAGGGAGCCTTCACAGCTGCTGACCATCAACTTATTTTTGACAGACTGGTATTTTCATATATTAAACACTAACACGGTAATCAAATTAATTAATTGGAAGTTATTACCTCAATAGATGGGGCGTGGTGGCTCAGCGGGTAAGACGCCAGGCTTGTCGATCGGAAGATTGCAAGTTCGGAGGTTCGAATCCCTAGCCCTGCGTGCGGAGTGAGCTCCCGCACTAGCCCCAGCTCTTGCCAACCTAGCAATTCGGATGCATGCAAATGCAAGTAGATGAATAGGTACCACTTCGGTGGGTAGGTAACAGCGTTCCACGTGTGTCATGCGGCCACATGACCGTGGAAGCGTCTTCGGACAACGCTGGCTCTTCGGCTAACAAACGGAGATGAGCACCGGCCCCTAGAGTCGGACACGACTGCACAAATGTGCGGGGGGAACCTTTACTTACCTACCTCAATAGATAATGCAAAACAGGTGGAGAACATAGAAAGGGGAAGTAAAAAATCAAATACTTATCTGTAGAAATCCAGTTGACATGATTCAAGCCACAGACTTATCTGTATTGTTTTTAGGGATGTTTTTCCCTTTTTTCTTTTTTTCTTTTAATAGTTATTTATTATTATTATTTATTTATTTATTTATTTATTATTTAAACTTATATTATAAACAATATAAACTTATATTTATAAACAATAATATAGTGGAGACTTTGTAACTAAGCTTAACCGTTTGTAGTACTTTTTTCCTTTTTAATATTATGAAAACAACTCAATGCATTTTGCTTGATATCTTTTATTAATGCATTAATTGTCCAGCACTAGTAACTATACGTCTATAGTTTATCTTTTCTGAAAATATATCTCTGTTCTAAATTTTAAAAATTAAAAAAAAATCAATCAGAAGCGATCTAAAGTTTTCACACCTTACCTTTAAAATCTTTACGCTGAAGCAAAGCAACTGCCAATGAGTTTAGATCCCTCAGTTCACGAAGCCTTCCTCAAAAGGAAGGTTCCAAACTTGCAGCAAGCCATCTTCCAAGAGAGGACAACAATTCTCTCAAAGAAGTTTAATTTAACTTCTTAAACTACTGCAAATAAAAATGCCAATGATTCAGAAACAATCCGACCGCAGGGAAGATGGTGGCAACAGCCAGGGAGGAGGAGAGGAGACATTCCATCCAGGAAGCCTCTGAGCCACCTTCACATGCACACCCCTTTCAGAAATCTTTTCCACAGGAGGGGCAGAGGGCGCATTGTGAACCAGCTGTGCTTGTTCAACAAGCAACTATAATTTAGCAAAATATCAACCCAGCCAGAGACTTTTCAACTACAATCCAGATTAGATGGTCCAATATTCTCCCAGAAGAACCTGGGTGGTTACCTTGTGGTTCAACTTGCAGCAAACTGGCTTGAATTCAATCTATTCACTGCCCCTCGGATTTAATCTGGGCTGTTTAAACATTTGCCGTTCAAACTTTTTAAAAAACTATGCCATGACAGCATGCGGGGATATAAATACTTTACTAAATCAACAGGGCAACAGAGAATAAGGCCATCATCACATGTTACTGTTAAGATGGTATCAAAAACTTTACCCTAACAAAGAAAAAGGCCAAATGCAAAGTGGTTTCAGTTATTGTCAACTACAAACTGGAGTTTGAAGCTCTAGTTGCAAAACAACCACAGCTCGCTCTTCTGCATTTTTCGTCTTTCTGGGGATACAGATTTAACCCCAATATTTACATCCCCAACAGTGCAGGAGGATCAACTCCCTTTTACTGCCAGCTTGTGTTTTTGTTTTGTTTGGCATGTTTCTGTTCCTGTTTTTCATCTATTACCTTACAATCTCAAGGTCTTAAAAGCTGTCGGTCTTCCGTTTGCAAAGGAAAGCTTCAAACATTTTCTCTTACTACTCAGAAGATAAGGGACTATGCATCTAGTCTGAAAATACTTAATGTTATTTTCAACTTCAGATTCTCCCAGTTAACTTCTGAACTTGGGGGTTCAATTCAAACACAAGACTATGGTTAAGTGTAACATCCTATCAGCCAGTTCAGACTCAGTTATCCTGGCGTAACATAACAAGCTGCAAAGAAGCGCTGGAGTCATACAGCATCTGCCTGGCCCAGTGGGCAGTCTGGGCAGATCAATCCCGGTTAGTTAAAGACTCAGAATTCAAGTTCACCCCAGCCCTGAAAGCCCACTGAGGGACATGGGGCCAGTCTCTTCTTTCCAGGACAACACACCTTGCTGGGAGGGAGAAAACTGAGGGAGGAAAAGCTATGCATAGAGCAAGGAGCACTGTAAATCTAATAAGTAAAGTAAGAGAAATAAAGCCCAGTTTCTTATTAAACCTGAACTGGGAACATCTTAACCTGATTAGGTGCACAGAGAACCACAAGGAAGCCACAGTGGCCCTCCTTTGAAATCAAAGG
This sequence comes from Charina bottae, assembly GCA_023362775.1. NCBI lineage: Eukaryota > Metazoa > Chordata > Lepidosauria > Squamata > Charinaidae > Charina > Charina bottae. The sequence goes on along the minus strand of JALMGJ010000018.1, from coordinate 21,450,933 downwards.
AGGGAAGAAGGGAGAGGACTCCGGACACGATGCTCATTCATGGGTGAAAACACGATGTTGGCTGCAGAGGCTGGGAGTCATTAAAACTGTAGTTCCGGCCCATCTGGAGGGCAGCAGATGGAGACAGTGTATTCTGTTGCCTAATTTTCCAGGTGCACAATATCAGATTCCTCATGAGCTTCTCTGAGCAAAGAAGATAAGTCATTGGTAAGGAGCTCGTGCTAAAGCGATCCGGGGAACAAGGAATGATTTACACCCCAGTGCAAGCATGTTCCCATCAGCAGAAAAAGCCACACAACTGTTCATAGGTCACAGGATCTGTGACTTTCTCTAGGCAATCATCTTGGTGAACCACAAGTCTGATATATTTTATTATTATTTATTATTTATTATTAAATTTCTATATTTTGCCCCATTTGTCATGTCACCAAAGCTTGGATTAAAGGTTCATGGCAAACACAAGGTTTGAGGGATGCTTATACTGATGACGCTTTGAAACTTGACCCCAGAAACTAATTCACACATTGCCTCATAGCTGATTTTACACCCACCACCACCGTGTTAAACAGTTCAGCCAGCATTGTGTCCAGAGATGTACGTGATGAATGAACAATCCCTATGGCTATCATCTTGGAATTGCACCTGCGGCCCACACCAGGAAGCTCCAACGGCACACGCTGTATCAGTGCAAATAAAAGGCACAGATTTCTGCTCTGAAGAGAAAACATTATTTAAATATGCAATTGGCTTAATTTTATGACTCCAGTGCTGTCTTTTAGGTCCTGCTGCATGCTCCTCTGTTAAGAAAAACTCTTTTAAAATTCTTGCATTTTACACAGAAGCAACTTTATGGCCATTTGACTTAAGGCTCTGATTTTCAAGGCATAAGAATAAGCAGGGGCCAAATAAAAGAGCACAGAGAAAAGATAAGACGTGTGCCTGTGCAGGGTATGATTAAAACAAATGAGGCCATTTAGAGGACTTTAACCATTTTATAATCAGGAGACAGCTGCAATTTCAGTGACATTCTAACTTGAAATAATTGGCAAATAAGAGCTGTATTTTCAACAAAGACAATCAAAATGCAATCAAGGGAGAAAGTGGAACCTTTCCCAACTATGCTGCCAAAATTACGGATATTAAGTACTATGGCAACACACACAAAAAGGCTAAAAGTGATAGATGGACAACCTTCAGCCTCTGCTGACCTATAAATTGCAAGCATGTGCCTTGGTCCTCGTGCTCAGGAGTCCCTCATCAGCTCACCGCATTTCACCTCCCCTCTCAAGACCAAGCTTTCACAAACATCACACGGACTCTAATTGATTTGGCAAGAAAATCACAACAGATTATGGACCAAACATGCCAGTGGCTGACTCAACGCCGGTTGGCATACAAAACACCATTCTATATTTCTGCCAAAATTGTCTTTCAGGTTTCTCCCTCCGCTAGAGGCTGGTAAACAAATGGCAGAGCCTCTACAATCATGCCTTTAATTTTGCAGGTCAACCAAACCCATTCACTGACTTTCTACTTAGTCCAGTTGTATTAAGGTCACCACAGACCCAAACCTCCAGATTTCAGGTGCGAAGCCAAATGTCCCGATAAGGTAGTGACCAAACTCTTACGCCACATTTACTGTACCGAAAGGGGAAAGAACTCTACATGTTTCTTTTGGAAGGAAGGTCAACTGGCCCTGCGACAAGGGCGTGAAGGTTTCAAAAGCAGCCCTTGGGGGGCAAACACATACCTGTCATGCAGCACTGGGGGCCTCTCCCTTCTGAGCACAGAATGATCCATGCTGCCAGTGTTAGAAACTCCCCTGTTAACCAAAGAAAAGAAGACTTGAAGGCTTGCGCTTCTTTTTTAAAAGGGGGGAGCCTGGTACCCTAATGCACCACCACATTTTAACAGATCACATGGACAGAGCTCATTGGAAGCGGGTAACAGTTCACCAGTGGAGCCAGTCACCTCCTCTCCGGGATGGAAAATGAGGCTTTTGTTTCAAGATACCCTATTCACTAGAATGCTGGAAAGTCATTATTATTTCTCCTGCTCCTTCTCTTCTGCTCCTCCTCCTTCTGACACACTTGCCTGGGCTCCGGCCAGTAAAAGGGCAAGGGTTCCCTCTGCATTATGGGAGCCCAGCATGCGAACAGAATTCCAAGAACAAATATCCCTGGGGGGCGGGGGGAGCCACTTAGCAGAATAACTGTATCAGGCAAAGAGGGTCATCCCTGAAGACAGCTTTCTGGGCACCACTGAAAATCCACAGACAAAGCAGCTTAAGGAGCTTTGCTAAGGCGCCCTTTCTCCTGCACAAGCAGTCCCGCGGTGACCCTTGGGAGGATCATGGCTTAGCTTTTGGAAAAGCTTTGTGAACAGGGCCACTTTAGCACCGTATTTCTTCTTTCCTGTAGGGGCACATCCCTTCTCAGACCGGCTGTGCGTTCTGCACTGAACCCAAGAACCCCAATTCTATCTATCTCCCAGCAATTTGGAAGCAGTTGATGCAGATCTGTTAGCTGGCTGCTAATCTGATTAGTGAATGGATCTGAATTTCAAAGGGGAGGGGGAAGAGGGTCCCACTGCCTTCAGGGAGAAGAAACGGTTATAGAAAAAGCCTTTGCTGGCCAATAAAAACTGCAGGAAACGCTCCAGAAATGACGGCCCCTTTTTAGTTCGCACAGACCAGGTCCCAAAGAGAGAGAGAGATCAGAGAGCATAGATCTTCACAAGTGCAAAGCATTTCAACCTGCTCTTTTGAAATAAAACATGCTTATTTGGAAAAAAAAGTCATCATTCACTAATGTATTGTGATTTTTGCCAACCAGGAGGCGTCAAGAGGCAGCAGGTTTGCCCAGCAAGATCACGCGGGACTCCCCCATGCAAAGGAGATGGGGCTGATCTCCACACGGGGAAAGAAAACGACAAGTAAGCAGAGGTAAGCACAGAGCACTGGATGCACGTGGCACCAACTTCTGAACTAGGAAGCCAGGGAGGGGGCAGAGAGGAGACAGCAAAATTTGGTGCAGGCACCCCCATATCACATCATAAAACCACTATATTTCAATGTATATTTGTATATTTCAAACCCACCAACACACTGAGACAGAGGCTTGTACACCCTAAAGATCCAACACCAAAACATAAGAGGAGCAACGTAGTATATGCAATCCAGTGCAGTGAGGAGTGTTCTGAGCTCTACACTGGAGAAACCAAACAGCCTTTACACAAGAGGATGGCCCAACACAGGAGGAGCAACACCACAGGACCAGAATCAGCAGTTTGCCTTCATCTAAAAGAAAAAGGACACTCATTTGAGGACATTAATGTTCACATTTTGGACAGGGAAGATAGGTGGTTTGAGAGAGGGGTTAAGGAATCCATTCATGCCAAAGTGGAAAATCCTTCCCTCAACAGAGGCGGAGGCCTCAGGCACAACTTGTCCCCCATTTATCATGCTGCTCTTTCATTAGTCCCCAGGAAGATTAAGACCACTTCAGAAGTTCACCAGCAAGGCCACATTTAACAATCCACTTGGGGATGAATAAAGGTTTTAGGAGTAAGACATCCCAAAGACTATCTACACCTCAATTGCCCAATTAACAAGCCAATCAATCAGGTGTAAGGTCAATACAGCCACCCTGGAAGACATATATGGGGTCCCCTCACCAACTTTTGCCCAGACTGAAGAAGCTACTTGGATACCCAGCGCAACGTTTCAACCAAAAGAAAGAAATCCAGTTGCCATGACTCAACCTACAGACAATTCCACCTGGATGACTGAGAATCTTCATCGACATCATAAAACCACATTCAGTTCTGACCATAACAGGTACCCTCAGCTTCCAGTATAAATACATGCAATCTCATTTTGTAAAGGGCTCCCATTCAGCAAGGGCAAAACAATGTATTTCAATATCTGAAACTTAATGCAAAATGGCACTGAGGTATAGCCATCGGGGTTTGCAAATCGTTCTGTTAAAAAAAACCCTTCAAACACACACAGCAAGGGGGAAAAAGAGACCTGTAATAACACAATAGCCCCACCCATTAAGAAGAGGAAAAGAAGTTTCAAATCTATAAATGACTTGTTGAGTGCTAAAACTTAATGAGTTCAGTGGAAGTAATACTCAGGGAGGCACACACTCAATTGTTAAAAGCAGGTATAAAGACCGAAAGTAGAAATTAGACAACTCTGCAGCTCCTTCGCTTCTGCTTTTGTGCTGCTTGTTTATAAAACAGTGTCCTTCAAGGTCTATGACTAAGATACGCCCTTTCAGGGCAACTCCACTAGCTGTGTGTGTAAAGTAACTTAATGCTTCCAGCTACAGCAAATACGCAGGAGCTTTTGAGGAGAACAAAGAAGGATCAGGACTAGCTGCCCTCCCCCTGGAACTTCTAATCTCAAAATTGCTCTTGACAAACCCAGCAGCTGCAGAGCAATTTGCATTTAGTCTGCCCCAACATTTCCAGGGCTGAGCTAAAACGGGGTTGTTTCATTGCCTAAACACAAGAGATCTGCCCTCTTATGGGGATAGGCTCTTCCGCGTCTCAGCCACAGACCTTAGAGGGGCAGTTCGTTGACCAAAAATCTTCACAGATTTAATTGCCAAAACTTAGGATGACATAGTCAATCACAAAAGCAATCCACCTGATGTAAAGGAAAGGCAATTCGGCAAGGAATGCACGTAAAAGTAGAGCTTGTTGCAGACAGCCATTTATTTACTCTACAAACCAAGGCCCCGCTCTTCAGAGGAAGTCCCACCGAGTTCAATGGGATTTGCCTCCAGGCCAACCAAGGCTGTATTTTGTGAAGTGCAAGATGTACCGGAATGATAAAAGTTAGATTTTCTAAGTGCAGCCATTCTCAAATTCCTTTATCTGGCTACTGCTTTTCTTTCATCTTCTTCAGAGCTACTGTGGGTTTCACTTAAGCATTTCAATGGAGGAGAATATCTGTAGCTCAGGGTTGAACTGTGGAGACTCCACTTAAGAGTTTTTTACAGTTATCAGTACATGGTGCTAAACTCTGATCATTGCTTTGTTACCGAAAGTCACCCCGAACAGCTGTTACCAAAGGAGGATATTACTGACTGTAAAAATAAACAACAAAAATACAGAACCCTATTGCGTGCCATTAAAAGCAATGAAGATACACAAGATAAGCCATGGGGTCACTACTTCAATGCTGAGCGTACATTGGTGCTGAGAAAACTACCTAGAGGAACACTTAATTAAATACTGTGAATGCTGCACATTGAAATCTTCTGCTCCAGGGTTCACCCCAATGCTCAGCTGAAATGTTTTGGAACTGAAATATCTTACTGATGTGCTGATTTTTGACTGAACTGTATTGTTATTATTCTGTGTATTTTGAACTAGGTTGAGCAGTTGGCTGCATAGCATCATATAAAATTAATCTAATATAAAAAGGTCCTACCTTCACCTTAAAATGAGTTACATTTGAATGAGTCAAGCACAACTAAAACCTATTATCTCCCGTAATCAAATCCAGGCTGGCTCCACCATTAGCTTAAAGCTGTTGAGAGCAGGCAGCACATACATTTTGTAAATAAATAAAACACACGCATGCAATGTCTTAGCAATACAGGGATAAAGCTAAGCCCTTCAGTTCCACACGGTCACTTTTATGCAATACTGAAATGGTTACTCACAGAGTGTCTCTCCACATCATCTCTGACCTGCTAAAAAGCCTCCCTGGCTCTCTGCACACCTGCAAGTTGGAAAAAAAAAAGAAACGGAAACTCTTAGCTAATGGCTTTGTAAGACCGCCTCAAGCCCTCTCCCCGCTCGGCTTCTCCAAGTCTGCCGCCCTCCAGGAGTGTCCAACTTCAGCTCCCAGGGGTTTCCAGCAGCAAGGGAATCAGTGTTTGACACAATGGGGAGGCAACTTGGGGGAGGTTGGTGTTTTATCTGAGACGGGGGGCCCACCAGGAATGTAGTGGGCATCATAAGGCCAACTGGGGAGTTGTAGGCAGTTCAAGCTCTCTGGAATCAGACTCACCCACCCACGAACTGGGGCTAAGAAGACCTTACTAATCCCTTTTTGCTACATGGAGCTTTTTCCCCTTGAGCAAAGATTGGTAAGTAAGGAACCCTTTTCTACATTTTCACCCAAGTCCAAGTAAACCTGTACCCAGAAGCATCTATGTGAGCATCACTGGAGTCTGAACTAAGGGAGCTTATCATACTGATCTTTTCAAAGCTACTTCTGCTACACCACCAATTAAGAGTAAAAGCTTAGTATAGTGGTTAAAGGCAGTGGACTAGAAGCTGGGAGACCAGGAGTTCTAGTTTTGCCTTAGGTATGGAAGCCACCTGGGTGACTTTGGACCAGTCACTCTCTCTCAGCCCTAGAAGGCGGCAATGGCAAACCATTTCTGAAAAAGTTGCCAACAAAACTGCATGGATTGGTCCAGGTAGTCAGGCAGACTCAAAAGCACCCAAAACACAGGGGAAAAGGGAGGAACAAGAGACATGACCTCCATTGGGAGAAACAGAGAGAGAGTCACCTAGGAGCCTAAAACAGCTTTCCCCAACTTAAAGCCCTCTTGGACCACACTAACCAGCACAGATACTGGCTGTGCTAGCTGAGTTTGAAGGAGTTGGGACCCTAAGCTGGTCCTTCCGGGCAATTTAAAGGTTTCTTGCAAGTATTCCTCAGCTATTTTCCACCCACATGAGCTATCAGAGAATGAACTTGGATCTCTCCTTTGAGCCATTAACTATGGCAGTGTTTCTCAACCTTGGCCACTTGAAGATGTGTGGACTTCAACTCCCAGAATTCCCCAGCCAGCCTTGCTGGCTGGGGAATTCTGGGAGTTGAAGTCCACACATCTTCAAGTGGCCAAGGTTGAGAAACATTGAACGATGAGGTGAGTGGCACTTTTCACAAATGCGCTGCCAATTTCAGATGCACAGAGAACCACACTAGCAATCTTGGTGGGTTTCTCTGCCTGAGGAGGCTTAGTAGAACTCCCACAGCAGCCCAGCTCATGAGGGCACCAAGGCGTCCTCTTAAAACCGAAGCGAACTCTTCCACGCACAACAAGTTGTTGCAATTAAGTGGGAAGGCAAAAGAAAACAGGTCTGGACAGTTTTAGCTTGATAACTTAATCCCCAGCCAGCCATTTCAATTATTTCAGAAGCACTTGTTCTTGAAACAAGTTAACCGCAGGCACTTTGAAAAAACAGTGTGTCACACTCCGCACATCACCCTGCCAAAATACCCAGCTCGTGAAGGACTTCCGTTTACCCTAAGTGACTGCCTGCCTTTTAATACAGATAATTTACGCACTATGGGCTACTAGAAACAAATATAGAAAATGACTCCCGGGCAGCATCAGGCGATCCAGTTTGGTGAAAGGTGACTGCGCTTGTTTGCCAGAAGCGATCAAGCCCTGGGCTCCCATTGCTCAAGAATATTAAAGGTCCAGTTTGCTGGTGACACATCCTTGAGGGTTTTCTTGACAACCGTGCAGAAGTGTTTCTCCCCATTACCTTCTTTCAAGAGATCTTTTCAACCTCCAAGTCCTACAGCCCTGGTGTAGCACATCAGCGTGCTAACCACCCCACCCTTCTCAGCTGTTTAAGTCCAGTCAAAATCAGTACCCTGAGAATTTTTCCAGTTCAGTAAGCTATTTTCCTGGAAGTCTGGATCTAGCCAATACTTTAAACCAGCAGATTTATGTTTCTTCCCTTCTAGGAACCGATTCCAGGAAATCATGCAGAGATGGTCCTTCCTAATGGACCAAGGAGGTCCAGAACACTGCAAAGAGATCTTAGGTGGATTTCAAATATAATGGCCATACCCAATGTCCTGCTGAATCAAGAATATTCAACTTGGCTTCCCCCTCTATTTGACTCTACCCTCCACGTACAGCACGAGAGAATTGAATAGGAGCGATGCACACTTACTGATTATTAAAGAACTCCCCACAGCTTTCTAAAGAATCAGCAGGCTCCCAGATCATGGCCTTACGACCTCCACCAGTATTATAAAAATGCAAACATGTGGCTGATTTATTAATTTCCCACAATAAAGATGTTTTTGGCCACTCTTCTTGCAATCAGGACAGGAATGGGACCTTTATAGGTTCCCCGTCATTGTTCCTCATAATCAGAACATGTTGGCATAATTTATATTTTTGAGCTATGAACTTCCAAGTATCTTAATAAGGCGCCCGAATACACCACCAAATCAAGTGCAAAATCAGGTATTAGACTGATCTCAGGCACAAAGACGATGCTATGAAAATATAATATCCACAGGAGAACACAGAAAGTTTAGCAAAACATGTGTAAAGAATTAAGGAACTCGCCAAAGTATAGCTAGCTTCATGCTAGGACAGAAGATTATTATTACAGGCTTTGGAGGAACAGACAATATTTTACCAGTGCCAGATACACAGCTTAACGCCAACAAACAGCCAGCTGCTCTTTAAAGAATGCCCAGGTACAACACTGCCACCCAACTCCAGTATTGACTCTTACTGTTATTTGGCTAGAGAAGAGGTCCTCCCTTTGGCCCAAAACAAACATTCCATACATATGATAGTATTTTGGTACCTTTTCCTTGTTTTGTCTAACGCAGGGTTTCTCAACCATGGCAACTTGAAGTTGGGAGGACTTCAACTCCCAGAATTCCCCAGCCAGTCATGCTGGCTAGGGAATTCTGGGAGTTGAAGTCCACCCATCTTCAAGTTGCCAAGGTTGAGAAACACTGGATTAGGTGATATTTTGGAGAGAAAATTTATGCTGGTCTTTGACCTTAATAAAGATTTGTTTGTTTGTTTGTTTCAAGAGAAAATTGGTCTTTGCTCCAAACCTGTGTATTCTGCAAAGAAATAAAGGTTTCTTTGCAGGAGTAAACATTCACCAAAGGAACATGGGCTTATGAGCTGCGTTGGTGGATACACCCAGCTCCCACGCTGCCTCACAGCAACGGAACCAACCTGTGTCCCAATTAAAGCCGCCCCTTTAGTACTGGAAGTACTGCATGCAGGGGAGGGAAACATCCAGAGAAATCTATTGCAGCTAAAAAGACTGCAGTCTCTCAAAAGGTAACAGATCTTACAGGATAAAAGTGTAAATTTGAAGGTTATGCATTATATTGTGTTTGTTTTATATCTATGGAATTTTTTTTTACTTTTTGTGTTTCCTTTGTTATGTATGTGTATGTTATGGAAAGAAATAAAGATAACAGATCTTGAAGCAAACACCTTTGTGGAATAGATTCTACTGCAAAAGAGCTAACTAACTATATACAGGTAGTCCTCGACTTACGACCATTCGTTAGCAACTGTTCGAAGTTACAACTGCACTGAAAAAAGTGGCTTACGGTTGGTCCTCGCACTTACGACTGCCACAGTGTCCCCAAAATCACATGATCAAAATTTGGGCGCTTGGCAACCGGCATGATGGTTGCAGCATCCCGGGATCATGTGACTGACATTTGTGACCTTCCCAGCCGGCTTCCGACAAGCAAACTCAACGGGGAATAGCATGATTCACTTAACGACTGTGTGTTTCTCTTAACGGCTGTGATTCGCTTAATGATGGCAGCAAAAGGGTCATAAAATCGGGTGTGGTGATGTGATGCCTCGCTTAATGACCACACCGCTTAATGATGAATTTTCAAGTCCCTATTGTGGTCGTAAGTCAAGGACTACCTGTACTCCCAAAATAAGGATTAAACACGCTGCCTAGATATCAGGACACGCAGTCCCAAAACCCTGCACCGCAATATGCTTTATGCATACTCTGGTTATCTTTCCTATTCAAACAATTCAAAAAGCTTTTATAGGAGAGACGGTTTGACCTTGCAAGGTTTGGGGAGGAAAGAGAGGCAGAACTCGTGGAATCACAAGACAGCACTGAAGCCCAGAGTTTCATCTCTGGCACCTTGCCTCATTCCCAATCCTGCCTCTTCCCCACCGTGAAGGCAATAAACACACCAAAAACCGACAACCTGCCATATCAGTACAAGAGATATGAGCCTCCACTGAGATCCGTGTGAAATCGCCAGCCCCTTATTTCAGGCTGTAATTCATCCCTCCAAGCATGCTTAGAGCTTGTAAGGGGAGGCTGCAATTGATTTACCACCCCATTACAGGAAGAATATAGATTACCTCCTGCACCTCAAAGGAGATGCATGTCGCGAGTTTGGAAGGCTGCCCACAAGAGAGTGCTAAGCCTGGAGAGGGCCCCCCTGCCGCCACCACCTTCAGGGTCTCCTGGGGCCACCATGGCAGCCATGGCTCCCAACGGGGTCTCTCCCAAAAGCCTGGACGCGAGGCCCGGCCGCACAATAAACAGAATCTCTCTCCGCTTGTACAGGAAATGATTATCCGTGCGCGGATCTTGGGTGGCCAGAAAACTCACCAACCTTCAGTCGTCCTATCAGTGGCACCGGGCGGTGGTTGGAATAGGTGGCCCCTTCCAACCATTACATTCAATGATCTTCAGGTCATATTTCCCTCCAATTTCCTTCAACTGATATTAGGTCTTTGTACCCACAACTTGCTGGGTCAATGAAATGTCAGGATACTATATAGGGCAGTGTTTCTCAACCTTGGCAACTTTAAGATGGGTGGACTTCAACTCCCAGAATTCCCCAGCCAGCCATGCTTAGAGTACTGTTTCTCAACCATGCTGCCTGGGGAATTCTGGGAGTTGAAGTCCACCCATCTTAAAGCTGCCAAGGTTGAGAAACACTCGTCTAGGGAACCACAAACACCCTCAAAGCTCATCAAATCGCTGCTCATATCTTCAAAGCCAATGTCTGTATATGTGTCTCTGTGGGAAGAGGGGGGAAATTGGTAGGGGAAAAAATCTCTACTAATAAATGAAAGGAGGGAAATGAGAGAAAAAAATCTCCATTAGGAGGAGAAGATCAAGCACTCCAGCCAGAACACCTAAGATTTTATTCCTGGCAGTGGAAGATCTACATGCTAGCAGGCATCAGCTCCAACAGAACGGCTCTGTGTTGCTGGGATTGTCCGAAAAAGGCCCGCATTCGAGAGTCTTCCTCCCTGGGCCACAAACACCTGCACCCACTCGAAGCCGGCACATAGAATTCCATCAGGAAAAAGCCAATCTACCTCTCATAAAAGAGAACAGAGTCTTCCTCTTTTAATTGCACAAGTCCTCTGGTTTAGGAGGAGGAGGAGGAGAAGGAACTGGTGATTTTAAGTAACTATTACAAAAGCTACCAAATATACTGAGCAATCAGGAGACAACACACTCATCGTTCGTAATTAACCTCAATAGCTACTTCCTCTTAAGTGTTGAAGGCCCAAAGGAGGACTTGCGGTGCTGGTGTCCACTACCTTAGGGGTGGCTATTGAAAAGCTTCTTTTATACCAGTGTTTCTCAACCTTGGCAACTTGAAGATGGGTGGACTTCAACTCCCAGAATTCTCCAGCCAGCATGGCGGGCTGGGGAATTCTGGGAGTTGAAGTCCACCCATCTTAAAGTTGCCACGGTCGAGAAACACTGCTTTATACAATTCCTGTGCTCTAGTGGCGGCTATCCACAACACGCAAGCCACCTGCTCAACCATTAATATTTACATGCCCCCTGGAAAACGCAAGTCTCAAATAAGGGAAGCGCGGTCTGTCTTAAACAATTATATTCTAGAATTCTTCTCTGCCTTTCTTTCAACACCAGGCTAGGACCAGATGATAACACGTTACGTGCCTTGTATTATTCCTGCCGACTAGACCCTGAGGGACAAGTGCCTCCACTAAAGGCGAGAAGTCTAACTTTACAGACCTTTACCACAGATGACTTACTAGCTCTGAGCTCTTGCAGAGAACCCGTCATCTAACACTCCTCTCCATCTGCAACTTCTTTGTGTGCAGCTGTCATTGATTTAAGATCAGCCCTTGACTTATAGATTCTTTTGGGTGCCCTCCCTTGAAAACAAATTGCAGAAATATGTTTTTTTTTCCATACAGGAAGTGCTAAGAAAGGGCTATGAATTGGCAATATCATGTTTTAAGTGTTGTTAGTTTGGAAATGCTGCATTTGCATCTGTACTATGGACCAAAATGCCCCCCTCTATTTTGCAAATAAGGGCACCAATGCTTTAAAAAAATGCTTACCTTGTTTTCTGCATTATTTTGAAACTGACTTTTTAAATATCAGTGTTATATGCAAAAGCACAAGGCAACATATAAGAATGACTCCTTAATGACCTTTGAAGAAAAGCAGAAAGACCCCAACAAGGCTCCGCTCATGTTCAGGATGGGCTGACATACGAGCATCGAGGCGAGAAAAACTGCAGTTCTTCAAGTGACCAAAAGTGAACTTTTGGGACTGGTTCGCTGTTGGGACTCAGCAAGTGACATGAACCAGCCATTACGGTCTACAAACATAGTTATCAATTTGTACCATGTGTGAACCCACCTAGCTATGGTTTAGTCAAGAAGCTACGGCTTAATAGGATCTATGAATGCAGGTATAGTTTCAATAGGGGGCGTGATGGCTCAGCGGGTAAGATGCCAGGCTTGTCGATCGCACGTTCTGAGGTTCAAATCCCTAGCCCCGCGTGACGGAGTGAGCTCCCGCACTAGCCCCAGCTCTTGCCAACCTAGCAATTTGAAAGCATGCAAATGCAAGTAGATGAATAGGTACCACTTCGGTGGGTAGGTAACAGCGTTCTGCACGCGTCATGCCAGCCACATGACCTCTTGACCTCACATGACGTCATGACCACATGACGTCTTCGGACAACGCTGGCTCTTCGGCTAACAAACGGAGATGAGCACCGGCCCCTAGAGTTGGACACGACTGCACAAATGTGCGGGGGGGGGAACCTTTACCTTTTATAGTTTCAATTAACCCATAGGAATGTATCCAAACCAATTAAAACAACTTACACCCAAGGTTCAAAACATACACAAGTAATGGACAAACTATTCTGGCCTGGGGACTCGCATAATACAGGCTCCCAACTTCCCAGTGGGCCGGAAGACACCTTTCAGTGTAATATGTGCATCCCCAGAAGGAACAGGGTGAAAACATCCAATCTATTTTTTATCTGAAAGTGTTTTGCCTTGCCTTCTTATTCTCATCGCTAAAACAGCCCTCAAAACCACCAAAAAGTGCAATTTGTCCCGCCCCAAACCACCGATTTTACCATCACATTTCAGTCTGGGGGCTTGCAAACAGAGAGCGGTGGCTGCACGTAGCCCATCCACCTGTGATAAACTAGGCAGGGGGAACTCTGCAAGGAAGTCGGTCCTGGCTAGCAGAACAGAGGCTTCCAAAGGACACCCAAGAGCTGTGCAGAGCCGCCTTCTTTGCAAGCAAGCGAAGGAAGTTCAAAAAGCAGTCCCTCCCGCCCTGCCCCCCCATAGGTAAACCAACTAGCAATGAATGCCAGGAAGGAATTACATTCATGCAATTTCTTTCCCCAGAACAGAGTGAATGGGAAAGTTCTGTCTCCACCCTCTAAGGGGGGGGGGGGGGAGGAGAGAGAGAGAAGTTGCTGAGCAACTTTTTAGGACTTGCCAAAGGGCCTCAGCTCCATCTACTACTTTTCCGAGTGCCTGCTTAATTACTATGCACAATTCTGGTTTTGCTCAGCTTTTTAATGGATTGAAAAAATTTATTTTAAAGGAAGACTTCTTCCTCCATACAGAGCAGTGGTCAGCTCAGTAGATGGAATAAGGTAAGCTATTTTCCATTAACACATTAGCTATAGTTTGCTTTTACCTTAATTTAGGGGGCTGCCTTATACAGTTAAGCCAAGGAATGTTTGTAAACGTAACAGAGAGAAACCTATTGGATAACCGGAGAAATCTCTTAGCAAATATGTGAATTCAGCCATAGACCGGCTTTCTGGAAATCATTCTCTCAGCCACAATCCCCTGACTCGAAATCTGGTACATAGCACATGGATTATAAAGTAAGACAATTAATCATATAAACAGTAACATTCATTAATAACACTAAAAACCCTTCTCTCCTCCTGGTTTCTCCAAAGGATATCGCAGCTTGCTTTGGTCATAAGGGAGCCGCTCAGACATTTGTTTACAATCCTCCTCCCTTTGTTTTAATTAATCTTCTTTACTGACTGCGCTGTCAACAGAATGCTTTTAAATTTAGACAAATGCTTCAGCAGCACCATTTTCCGGGTTGGATTTTTCAACTGCATATTAACTTTATTGGTGGACCGTTGGGTGAGGAACGGATGGGAATGCCCGCCCCGTAAAATAAAATACAACTGCAGGGCTTCTCCTCTTCATCCTCAGCTGAAAAACCCAATTTCAAACTGCAACCTATTTGGGGGCGGGGGGGGGGACTTTCTGTTCCTGCCTCCCAGCCACAGCAAAGCTGCGCTCAGACTCGGAGCGCACCGCTATTTCCCATCAAGCCACGTGGAACCAGCTTTCGCTCTTCTCCTTGGCGGGGGCCCCGCCTGCCCCCCGCCATCACGAAGACCCCCCCAATGTATCTATTACAACTGCCAAGCTGGGCAACCCCCACCCCACCCCAATACAGCCCCCCAGGAAAGCCCAGCCCCTGGGGAATTCCTACCTGGGCCCCTAAGCATGCTGGGACAACCTGTTCTAAAGGGCCAAGCCAGCCTAGGCTGCGAGTGCTGGGCTTTGTAGTCCCAGAGCCGAAGCAGGGGCGCGGGAGCACCTTCGCTCCCCATCACCCCGGGCCCCGCCCACCGACACTCCCGCGGCAGCCAATAGCGTCGCCGCCGCGCTCCCGGCAGCAAATCGGTGAGGCGCGCCCCTCGGCTCCTCCCTCCGCGCCAGCGATCCCGGCCCCAGGTGGTCACCAAGGGGATCACAAAGCCGCCGCCCTCCCTTTTCCCTCACGACGGGTTCCCCCCGCCCGCCGCCTCCTTCGGCTGTTCCTCACCCGCAGCCGCCGAGTCGGCGCGCGTTTCTGAGGCCCCCGAGTCGCGCGACCCGGAGGCAGGGCGACCGCGAGCCGCTCCTCTCCTCGGCGGCGGCTGTGGGAGCTTTTCAAAAGTCCTCCCGAGGCCGGAATTGGGAGCCCCGCCCCCTTCGCCAGGCTCCCCGCCCCCTTGCGTCACCACAATGGCGAGCTCGGAGGGCAGCACTGCGCCTGCGCGGAGAGTGAGGGGAGGAGGAAGGAGCGGCGCGAGGTTTGTGGGTTCGAATCCCGCTGCTGCCATTCGAGCAACTTGGAGAATTCAAGTGGAATTAAATCAGAGGAGAATTCAAATGAAAGGAAATCAGAGAAGGAGAATTCAAATGCAGTGAAATCACAGAATTCAAACGGAATCAGGAGAATTGAAATGAAATCAGAATTCAAGTGAAATGAAACTAGAGAATTCAAATAAAGTGAAATCACAGGGGAATTCAAGTAAAATCGGGAGAATTTAAGTGAAATAAAATCAGAAGAATTCAAATGAAGTGAACTGCAATGCAAAAATTGCAATACCTTTACTGGCGCTCAACCCATAGGAAGAAGTCCTGCGTGCATGCAAGCAAGCTTGTGGCACCACACTGCTTTCAGTCTCTGTAGCGCAGGCTGCTGCAAGACTTACACAGCCGGTTTAGGGAGGCAGGAAGCTTTCGGTGTTGCGGCCCCCCAGATGGGGCACAGTCTCAGTTCCCCTTTCGCAGCGTCTACAGGTGCATAACACACTTTCCTTGTAAGTTCAATTAATGCTCTCTTAAAGCAATTCATGGGACTTTTTGCAGTGGTCAGTGGTCATCATAGTATCAAGCTGACTTCAGCTCGTCTAAGAAGTAGTAAGGGTCCTCCCTGGTTGGCCTTTGGATGGGAGACCACCTACAAGCCTGACGATGAAAATCCATCCCAGAAGGCATGCAGACCAGTTCCAAACTATTCCTAAGAAAATTGCATGGCTTGTCCATTTGTCACCAGGAGTTGAGCTCAAGTCAGAGGAGACAGCGTTCCACGCGTGTCATGCGGCCACATGACCGTGGAAGCGTCTTCGGACAACGCTGGCTCTTTGGCTAACAAACGGAGATGAGCACCGGCCCCTAGAGTCGGACACGACTGCACAAATGTGCGGGGGGTACCTTTACCTTTACCTTACAGAGGAGACTTTGCTTTTATTTCACTTTAAATGTATTAGACCAAGACTGTTTAGCTTCACAACACCATGCTGTGGATTTCAACCCTGATATAGGCCCAGCTGAGTTCCTCGCGTGTGGGAATAGTGGCCACCGGTACCATAGGTATAATTTTGTTTTGCAAAGAATAGTGAGAGTATTACTGGTTTTTTAATTTTATTTTATTTTACCAGAATAGGCAATATGCACCAATTGGCATTCAGTGAGTCTTACTCCAAATTATTTGTGGGGGTAGGACAGCTTCTTTTTTTGGCCTGGAGGCACCATTGAAAAGTATGCACTACTCTTGAAAATGGGGGCGTGGTGGCTCAGCGGGTAAGATGCCAGGCTTGTCGATCGGAAGATTGCAAGTTCGGAGGTTTGAATCCCTAGCCCTGCGTGCGGAGTGAGCTCCCGCACTCGCCCCAGCTCTTGCCAACCTAGCAATTCGAAAGCATGCAAATGCGAGTAGATGAATAGGTACCACTTCGGTGGGAAGGTAACAGCGTTCCGTGCGCGTCATGAGGCCACATGGCCGTGGAAGCATCTTCGGACAACGCTGGCTCTTCAGCTAAGAAACGAAGATGAGCACCGGCCCCTAGAGTCGGACACGACTGCACAAATGTGCGGGGGGAACCTTTACCTTTTTACTCTTGAAAATAACGGAAGTAGTACAAACAATCTCATATCTTAAATCCTCTCTTAGTTAAGCAGCCTTTAAGTGGATAATTCACTAGAACAAAAGCAATCTGCTGCGTGATGACATCAGGCTCAACTACAGCAAGTTGCTGCTGATTCAAAGAGCTTCACATTCTCTCCCATTGAGTGAAGTAAGGTGACTTGGGCTCACGCAACAGAATTTCAGTGTTCTGAACTGGCAACTTTTTATTATGCTTAAGGATAAATCTGGCATTTTCCAACAAATGCAAAACATCATCTTATAGTGCAAGCTTGCACAACATAACAGCGCACTGGCCACACGCAGCCCACCAAGCAGTGTTGTGTGGCCCACTGGCATTTTTGGGAAACTTAACAAATCCACTGTTGCCGCCAAACATCACTGCTGCCAGGAAGGATCCACCACTGCCACCTTTGCCCCAAGAGAGACACTGCCAGGCACCTCCAGGCCTCACCATCCCTGCCACTGTGTCAGCTATTCGTTTGTGGGCTGCGATTATTTTTAAGGTACCCATGCTGCCCATTCCCTTCCGTGAGTTGTGTAGGCCTGGTGTGCAGGATTGCCAAGGAAAGCGGGGGGGGGGGGATTCAATGGAAACCAACATATCACTCTCCTGCCAGGGCCACCCCTCTGCTAGACCTCTACTGGCAAACGAGCATGGGTTACTGTTGCAGTGTTTCTGGTGCATTTCTGCAGCATTCTGGACTTGTTTAAAAGCCACAGAGAATTATAAATTTCTCCCCATATCCATCATGCCCTAATCTATATGTTCTTGTATGCAAAGTACTGGGAAGTTTCCAGTCCAAAGACAAATTGTTTCCAGATCTGAATATGGGTCCAGGAAGCGTGAGCTAAGCAAGTTCCATATAAAAAGTCAGGTGAAACTGCATTTTTCCCTATTGTCAGAAGTTGGACTTGTTTTGCAAGGCAGCTGGGTGTGGCCGAGGAGCGATTCTCTACAGAGAAGACCCGCAGGTACAAAAGCTCCTATTTTCCGCTCCAAACCTCACCTACCCAGGGAATTTTAACTGCAAAATGTACCTTCTGTTGATAAATCAATAATACCTCTAGCTCTAGTAATCAGCTCTTGGGCTTTGCAGCAATTAAGCATGGCACAGAATATAAAATAATTATTGACTGCTGCCAAGAAATAAATTACCCAAACCGGGGTCCAAAGAAAGACAGATTGCTGGTGCTGAGCACACTGGGCAGAGAAAGTGTCATGGTCTGAGAGCTCCCATTAATCACTCTGTCACTCAAAGGGGGGCAAGGTGTAATCTACGTGCAGTGCCATCACTCTGCAGCACCCACGGTTTAGGCCACCGAAGCTATTGCTGCAGAAAGAAGGGGGGGGGTGGCTGGGAAGGGGAAGAACATAAGGCAAAAGTTTCAATGAGGGGGGCCTCTTCCTTGACTTAATTTTGTCCTTATGGGAGAGGAGTCCCATAGCTGTAAAATAAGCCTTTGTGCCCTTGGGATTTTGGTATGTTACTTCAGTTCAGTTCCTTACATTCTTCTCCAGCTTTTCTTCCTGGGGTGCCCAAGGCAGTTAAATGGCCTGCACCTGAAACACCTGGAAAGGATTCCAATAAGCTGCTTCACTGGTTAAACTAAGATCAGCTACATGATCCTTCCCCCCCCCCCCATCCCCCAGAAAATCCGCAGCAAGGGTGAGAATTCCATGTGGCTTTTTAAAAGCAGAAATAGTAATTCACAAATTGTACCCTAAATGGAATTCTGTGAGAATGGAGTTTGCAAACCATTGCAGAAAAGGATCAGATGGACATTGGATTCATATCTCATAAATGGTTTTTAGCTAGTTTCCCCCTTAAATTGAGAGTCAGAAAGAGGCTTAAACGGATCAAGGAGGACATTACTTGCTGATGGGAGGAGAGGTGCTGAAGTACATACATGCCCAGTTTCCAAGATGCTGTAATGTTAACACCTTTTTTTAAAATAAACCTGACTAATAAGATTCTGTAAGAATGTAGCTTTCTTGGTTACGTGAGGGGACTTGACAGAGGGTTGGAATTTGAATCTTTTAACTGAAAAAGATGAGAGATCTACAGTGGCCTGGAACACAAAATGATACTAAGCCATAAGCCATTATGCATCCAGGACTGTACTTTATTCAACATGCTGTTGTTAAAACAACCCATGGCTTACGGTATTATGGAAAACCAGGGTGCTGGCTGATACATAACACTTCTCTTCCATTGGTACACTAAGCTCTTAACTGTTGCTTATAAACCACCATGACGATGTTCGTGCATCTAATCAAACTGTAATGTGTGAAGAGGGGCGTGGTGGCTCAGCGGGTAAGACGCCAGGCTTGTTGATCGGAAGATTGCAAGTTCGGAGGTTCGAATCCCTAGCCCTGCGTGCAGAGTGAGCTCCTGCACTAGCTCCAGCTCTTGCCAACCTAGCAATTCGAAAGCATGCAAATGCAAGTAGATTAATAGGTACCACTTCGGTGGGTAGGTAACAGCGTTCCACGCGTGTCATGCGGCCACATGACCGTGGAAGCGTCTTCGGACAACGCTGGCTCTTTGGCTAACAAACGGAGATGAGCACCGGCCCCTAGAGTCGGACACGACTGCACAAATGTGCGGGGGGTACCTTTACCTTTTTTTTTTAATGTGGCCTCTAATCCAGCAGAAGCAGCAAGAGAGATGAGATGGCATGAACAGGAAGCCAGATGGGAGGGCTCCAAGGGACCATGGCATTGCAAAGGTTGGCAAGATTAAGGGGAGGTTGGCTGTGCCCTGCTAGACCCTCCAGTGTTTGAAATAGTGGAGGAAGTCCTGAGGGTGGAGGGATGCCCTCAAACTGCTGCCTTACACCAAGTGAGGTCAGACGCACCCCCCCCAACCGGGAAGTTGAGTGGAGCACCTTCCCAACTTCCCTTTCTTGTGGAATTTTCATCACAAGCGGCTGCAGGGCTGAAAGCCACTCAACCACTTCTGCCACAGCCTTCCAACCACCTCTGCCTGGGTACGTCCCCTCCCCCCCTCTAATGCAGTGTTTCTCAGCCTTAGCAACTTTAAGAAGTGTGGACTTCAACTCCCAGAATTCCCCAGCCAGCAATGCTTAAAGTTGAAGTTTAAAGTTAAAGAATTCCCCAGCCAGCCACTTCTTAAAGTTGTTAAGGTTGAGAAACACTGCTCTAGTGGTTTTCCTTTCACCCCCATCCCTAAAGGAGTCGAGCAGGGCTGAGCTGAGGGGGAAGCACCCACATTTCAGCCCCAGCTCAGAACCTTCCCCTCCTGGATTCCAAGCCACGGTTCCCCGGGGAAGCCAATGCTGATAGCCGGAGCGAACGACTTTACCATCTCTTCTTGCCCGAGCCCCCCTCCCCGAGTCCTCCACAGCGATCAAGGGGGCACTTGCGGCCCTCTCAAGGACCCTGCGGGCCACTAAGGGGGAGAGCCTTTGGGAGGTCAGGGTTCACAGGATTGGCTTCCCCTTCTTCGCCCCCACAATGCCCCTGTGCCCTAGCAGGGAAGGGGCCGAGTTGAGTTAGGATGCCGCAGCTGCCCCCAACCACGTTCCCTACACGCTCCTGAGGAGGACCGAGCAAGGACCCGCGCGAACAAGCCCCGTCGCCCGCCCCCCCCGATTGCTGGCTCAGCGGCAAGGCCCGTCTGCTGCCCCTCCGGCCTTTGGGGGACGGACGGGCATCGCGAGTCCCCGCGCAGGGGGAAAGGGCGGCCCGGGCGGGCTCCGAAGCCCCCGGGGCTCAAGCTCCCACCTGCGGGCGAGGTCTGCGCGCCGGCGCAACTCTCACCCCGGAAGCCGGAAGTGCGCGTCCGGCCGCTTCCGCTTCCGCGCATCCGGCTGGCCAGCTCGTTCCGGCCACGCCTTCTCCCGCGCTCTCGCGAGACTTGCCGCGCGGCCCAGCCCGGTTCGCCGCCGCCGCCGCTGCCCTCACGGCGCCGCCGCCGGTCGCGATGGCGTCCGACTCCGACACCGAGGAGCTCTTCTACGACGCGTCCGAGGACGTCGCCCAGCACGGAGGGACCCCGTCGCCGTGAGTCCGCCCGCACGGAGGCAGGGGGAGGGGAGGCGCGGGGTCCGGATCGAAGTCTCGATCCGGATTGATTACCCGGAGGCTGAGCCTGTAGGACCCGGCGCGGCGGCCTCTCTCCCTCTCTCTCTCGCCTTCACTTGGGGAAAGCGGGGTGGGGGAGAAGCAGGGCGCCCTGCACACCCGGCAGGACTGATCCGGATTGAATCCGGATTGCGCGGAGTCGCCCCTTCAGCCCCGCCTCGGGGTGTCTCTCCCGGCCCTCTTCCCAGTCGGGGAGGGGAGAATCGGGGCCTACCTCCAGCGCGTCCAGTCCAGCGCCGGGGGGCCCTTAATTCTCATTGGCGTCGCCTTTGGCCACAGGCTGGATTTCCCGCATCTCTCCCGAGAGGGGCCTCAGCCTGTTGCTACCAAAAAGGGAAAAAAAGGCTTACACCGTTTGTCTGCCCCTTCACACCTCATCTCTGGTGGGGTTCAGCTTGGCAGCAGCAGCAAAGTCTCCCTTTGGGGCTCCCTCCAAAAAAGGAGCCTAACCGCACCCGCTTTCTGCCTCTGGTGTGGCCGCCCCTCCCTTTCCAGCCTGGGGCACCTCTTGGGTCTCAGCCCCGCTATGAAGCGGGCACCAGCTGGATTGCAGCTTCTGGGAGCCGAAGTCAACCTGTCTTAAAGTTGCTGCGGTTGGGAAACACTGCTCTAACTTTTCATTCCTCTCCCGTTTCTCCCGCAGAGCTCCTGGTCACCTCTGGGTGTCCCGTCCCTCCTCTCCCTTGCCCTTCACACATCCTCTCCTCCTCCCTGGATTCACTTCAAGGCCTGCTTGTGGCAGGGCAGACACACCTTGGAGAGGCTCTTCCCGGCATTTAGTTTTGTTCCAAGAGCCTCCTGTTTAATTCCTTACACCAGTGTTTCTCAACCTTGGCAACTTTAAGACGTGTGGACTTCAACTCCCAGGATTCCCCAGCCAACCATGCTGGCTGGGGAATCCTGGGGGTTGAAGTCCACACATCTTAGAGTTGCCAAGGTTGAGAAACACTGCCTTACACTCTTTCTTCTTTTTTTCCTCTGCCTTTTTGTCTGCATTTGAATGTCACGCCTCTCTAGACATGAGTCTGTCTCCAGTATCCCCTTGGCCAAGCAAGCAGCCCACCATCATTTTTTATGTTCTTCCTGGTTGCACTCATGTTTTTCCCAGCCCATAGTTTTTTTTTCCAGGAAGGGCAAATAAGCAAACCCCCCTTTGTTTTTCTCCATGGCTTATGTCGGACTCAGTTTGTGCTGGCAGGTGATTGGAAAACAGCATGACACTTTGATAATTAACTTCTCAGAGCAAGAGGTTGAGCTGCTTGGACTGAGTGAATCAGAGTCTCTTTCTCTGCTGCTGGTGGGGACATGGAGGGAGTAACTCTTGCCAGCTCAGAGATGGGCTCTTGTCCACAACCAGACTGTCCCAAGGAAGGTCGCGTGGTGCTGAACGTTGCAGCCAATGTAAGCCCCCTTCCGCACAGACCATTGTTGCTTTCAGCCTCAAAAATTCCAGGCAAGTTGTTTGGCCAATAAAGAAGCCTTCCATTAAAGAAAAAACCCACGGTGCATGAGAGGAGGAATGATTCATATTTGTTTTCATGAATCAGATTTGAAGTCAGCGGGTTTTTTTGTCCAGCCAAAGTGTTCTTAAACCAGATTAGAACAGCTAAATGCACTGTTTAAAAACTGAAAGCAAATCCTTTTCTGCAGTACTTCTTACTCTGACTAGCTCTTTCATGAGCCTTTCCTTCCTCTTAGACTTGAGAACTTGCAACATGATTTGCTGCTGATTGTCCTCCTCCTAGATCAGTGTCTCTCAACCTTGGCAAGTTTAAGACCTGTGGACTTAAATTCCCAGAATTCCCCAGCCAGCATATGCTGGCTGGGGAATTCTGGGAGTTGAAATCCACAGGTCTTAAACTTGCCAAGGTTGAGAAACACTGTCCTTGAAGTACTGCGGCTCATTTCTGGCCACGTCTCGTGAAAACAAATACTGTAGAGAGAAAACCACACGAAAAAGCATTTCCACTTTTTTGTGCTGTCTTAAGAAGGAGGTTATATATTTTAGATGAATTGGGGCAAGCAAACAAAGAAGTCAGCTTTTTTCTTAAGGGCACTACTTTACAAAATGTTTGAGTATGTTTATAGAATTGTGCATAACTTGTAACTTTTAGTTTAACACTCAGTTTCAAACACTTCAGCTTGTTTTGCTAAAGCTGAGTTTGTGTACATGATGTAGCCAGAAGCTTCATGGGTCACTTGTGAGGAGATTTGAGTGTTTAATTTGAATAGGTGGGATATATATTAGATGAATGTGTGGTCTGTGCATGGCACATGGTTCCATAAAGTCATAGATTATGTAATGAGTTGGAGGGGAAAGGTTCTGGTAACATGGCAGTCAAATTTATCTGTGTTTGCAGGGTCTGATCCAATTTTGCCATTTGCTTTTTGGCAAAGAAGGACTCCCAAATCAGCTTCTGTCTGAATCTGTACAAAGAGGCAATAAATAAGCAATAAAAGAGCCAATTTGGTCTAGTGGTTAAGGCTCCAGGCTAAAAACCTGGAGACCCTGAGTTCTAATCCCGCCTTAGGCATGAAAGCCTGCTGGGTGGACTTCCGGTGGGGATATGGCGGACTGAACAGCTGTGCCTGCGGGCTCCACAGGCAGTTTTTTCGGGCTCAGGCAGGTTTTTCCTGAAGCCCAGGAGTGTTTTTCCGGGAAAGGAAAACACTCGGAATCATCCCATCCGTCCCTGGATGGCTGCTTGCAGCCAGAAGATTGCAAACAGCATTCACGCTCGTCTGGTAAGAGCTAGCCGGGAGGGAGGCTGGGACATCACCATTTCCAAGCCGCACTGTAGCCTTAAAGGGACACTAAGACCAGCCACCCCATTTCTAAACCACCCAATTTATATATTTTTAAAGAATATGTACCCTAAGAGAGGCTTTCTACAGCAAGGAGAAGCGGGCTCACTTGGTGCTTATCGTTATTTTGGGGATTAATTTTTAAAAATTCTTTTTAAGTTTTGTCTTGTTTTCCATCCAAATATTAAGGAGGACTGAGAGTAAATAATTGTCTCCCTGTTATTATTTTTGTACTAAATTTGAAGAAACGAGCATTTTCCTACACATTGAATCAGCTGTTTTGAACTTTTAGTTTTCTGCTTCTACTTTCCCTGGGGAATTGCCTGCTAATCTCACTTTTGCTAAAGTAAACACATTCCTTCATATCTTTGACTTTCGCTGGTTAAGCTCCTAGGGGGCGCCATAATCTACTGCGTGAGACATGGAGGACCTTAAACAGACTTTCGCTGACTTCCATCGAGATTTTAAGCAGATTCTTTCTGATTCTTACTAAGTTTTTATGCAAGGCATTCAGGACATTGTGGAAAATATGAGCTTTAAAATGTCTCATCTGGTTGGGGATGTCGTGGATGAAATTGAGGAATTTAATAGCGACAGGAATGTCTCTTTGACTTCTGCTGAGATGTTGGATGAAGATTGGATAGTTGAGTTGAAGAAATTAAAGGGAGAGATCGAGTTGCAAGCCATAAGTGAATTGGATCTTTTGATGGATTGCCTTGGAAAAGAAGGGATTATTATGTATGGGATGTTTCCTGAAGTGAAGTAGGAGTTTCTGAGAGGGGCAGTTGGACTGTTTGATTTCTTTAAGAAAAAAGCTCTGTAAGTATTGTGGGGATATGTAAATGCTTTGGTCTATTTTGAAGTGGGATAAGGGTTAAGAATATTTAACTGGATTTAAGGGTTTGGCTGATTTCATTTATCTTTAATGACTTGGATTAAGATTATTAAGGTATAATAAAAAATGTCTGGTTTTGGGTTTGACATGATTAAGATTATTAAAATTGTTGTATTAAGTACAATGGTAGACAATTTATGTTTTTTTTTAGTTTGATCTTTATTATAGTAGACAGGAATGTATAGAATAGTAGTAGGAAGGAAATAAATAAATAAATGTTATCTTTGGGGGGAAGTTGATTAGGAGGTGTGTGTGTATGTGTGTGTGTATATATATATATATTCATTCATTCATTCATTCATTCATTATTTTCTCTCTTAATATAAGGGGAGGGAGCAACTAAGTGATTTTTATAATGTGCCAATGGTATGATTTATAGAAATAATGTGATCTTGGTTTAATATAGAGTAAGAGATTGATTATGGAAAATTGTTGTATATCCTTGCTGTTAAAAATCGGAAGTCACCTCTTTCTGTAACTTAAAAAAAAAATCTCTTGTGTTTCTACACCTTTTTAGTTTCTTTTTTTCTTTTTCTCTTTGTAGTTTTTTGTTTTTCTGTAGTTTTTATCTTTGCTTGAAATTTAATAAAATTCTTATAAAAAGAAAAGAAAAGAAAGGTTCTTGTGGGGAAAATAGGAGGAGGAAGGAGTATTAGGTATGTACCCCACCTTGAGTTATTTATAAAAATAATAAAGGCGGGACTAAAAAAATCTTTTAAAAAGTAGAGAGAGAGACATATTGGATGGGGCTTTAGTATTCTGATTTTCTTTTGCAAGATTGCTGTTATTGAACAGAGCTTTGAAAAACATAGTGCAGACTGGACTACTGTATTCGTGTGTGTGTGTGTGTGCGCGCGCGCACGCAAAAGCCTCTCTCTTTTGCTAAAGAAACTCTAGATATGACAGCCATTATAGTGTAACGCAGAGCTTTCCAAACTCTGTGTCGGGACACGTTAGTGTGTCGGCTGCAGTGTCTGGGTGTGTCGCGGCTGCTGCTGCCTCCGAGCCCTGCCAGGATTCCGCACAGGTCCTAGTACCTGCCTTGTGCCTGGCTGCCTCCAAACCTGCTGTGATTCCATGCAGGTCCTAGTGCCTGCCTTGTGCCTGGCTGCCTCCAACCTGCTGTGATTCCATGCAGGTCCTAGTGCCTGCCTTGTGCCTGGCTGCCTCCAAACCTGCCCTGCTGTGATTCCGCACAGGTCCTAGTGCCTGCCTTGTGCCTTGCTGCCTCCAAACCTGCCCTGCCAGGATTCCACGCAGGTCCTAGTGCCTGCCTTGTGCCTTGCTGCCTCCAAACCTGCCCTGCCAGGATTCCACGCAGGTCCTAGTGCCTGCCTTGTGCCTGGCTGCCTCCAAACCTGCTGTGATTCCATGCAGGTCCTAGTACCTGCCTTGTGCCCTGCTGCCTCCAAACCTGCAGTGATTCCACACAGGTCCTAGTGCCTGCCTTGTGCCCTGCTGTAAGAGTGTGTCGCGAAATGATGCATGTCTAAAAAGAGTGTCAGCAACATGGAAAGTTTGGAAAGCTCTGGTGTAACGGTTACAGACTTGGACAAGGAGTTGATGGGCCTCTGGTTTAAGTCTACCCTGAGATACGTGAACGCGCTGGATAACTTGAGTCTGTCTCCGGCTCAACCTTCCTCACAGAGCAGATAGAGAACAAGGCTGAATCTTTTCTAATTGCACTTTTTGCATCCCTCATTGCTGTTTTTGGAAGAGTCACTTTGCTAACTTTTGCAATTCCAGCCAGTTGAAAAATTAATCTGGTGAAGGGCCTCCTCCCTCATTTGATGACAAGGAGGTCAATCTTTCTGAGGAAAGGTCTCAGATCCACCTTGGTCCCCCGCCTTGCTCAGGTCTCCTTTGTAGCAAAGATCTCCCTCAGTGCTCAGAACCCCCCCCCCCCCCCGTTGTCCTCCCTGCTGAAGAGGAGGAGGAGGCCCTTCCACCTCCTTGTGCACAGCTGAACCTCCAGAGGGCCATGAGACGCCCATTGCTGCTTTTCCCACAGAGGCTGAGAGAAGTAGAATCTCCGAAGTAGCTTTTTATGGTCAGGAGGCCTCCTCCCGTGACGATTCACAGAACACGGCATTGCTCCACCTTCTCCCATCCCAGAGGTTGGGGTGGCCTTAGGCCCAGACCCCTCTTGGGTCCTGGTGGCATTTGGCAGGTGCTTGGAGCAGATGGCCGTCAGACGTCTGTCTTGGCCGCGTGTCCTGCTCATACAGTACAGGGAAGGGTAGAAATTCTGCATTCTGAGGCTTCCCAGTTCCATCCCCAACGGGGGAAGGAAGCCATGGGGCCAACTTGGTCTGTGACCCTGGGAAGTGACAGCCAGCTAGGATGAACCCTGCCCGGGACTCGGGAAGAGCCGGGGGCTTGTGTTCACACAATCAGGTTTTGAGCTAAGATGCATGCAAATGACTTGCCTTCGGGGTGTGTCCCGACTGCCATTTCAGCAGGTTGCTGAGAAAGACTGTCCCTGCTGACCAAAAAGCATTTCAAATTATTCTCAGCTGCCAAAGAAGCTAAACTAATTGGGGCATCTTGGGCTTCTTTGGGGGTTCTGGCCTAAGGGGATCCATAACAGTAGAAAACCTTACCCCCAAAAATCCAATGAATGACGGGGGGCATTTGGGCTTGTGGTCCTGACAGTGGGCAGGTCACGGAGTGGACACTGCATTAATTTGAGGCAGCCGGCAGACTTCATGACAGCGTGCCCAGGTCTTCCACAGAGGCTGGCATGGGCGGGGCAGCCAGGAGCCGCCTCCCTTGAAGCGCAGAAGGACGGGAGAAGGGATCTTGCAAGCTCAGCCTTCAATGGCTGGCGGGCGGTTGCCCCTTCTGGTCTCACCTGGTCCGTGTGTTTGTTTTTCTCCACTAGGTCACCGACCAAAGTCATTGGGCCGTCAGTGCTGCAGGTGCGTCTCTTTGTGTCAGTGTTTGTGCGATGCAGCCGCCGCAACTTGAGGGCAGCCAGGTCATCGCAGTCTGAAGACAACAGAACTGCAGCGCCTAGGTAGACAGGGCAAAACGCGCAGAGGAAGCCACCTGTGCTTCCCTCTCTTAAGGGATGCAATCCAGCTTCCCCAACCAGACACCCTCCAGCCTGCTGACTGGGGGGGGGGTGAGAGGAGGGGGGCGGTGTTGTGTGTCCCTGGTTCAGCACCTTTGACATTACCTTAGACCAGTGTTTCTCAGCCTTGGCAACTTTAAGACGTGTGGACTTCAACTCCCAGAATTCCCCAGCCAGCAGGAATTCTGGGAGTTGAAGTCCACACGTCTTAAAGTTGCCAAGGCTGAGAAACACTGCCTTAGGCTCAACCTGATGGGGATGGAAAGAGGCTCGCCACTGGGCACCGCCACCCTTTGCCGCTTTCCAATTTCAGGCCCAGGAAGAGCAGGGCTCCACGTCAAACAAAAATCTAGCCGGCTTGAGAATGTTTGGGGAAGGGGCAGTCAGGATGTGATCAGTGGTGCTCAGAATGAACCAAAGTGAGTGGTTTGGTTTGGCTGCTGCCAGCAGGTTCCTTCTCCCACTTGGCGATTTCCTGCTCTGCAGGTGCCTTGGTGCGATGCCAGAAGAGAGCAGAGCCGTCCTCTCTGCAGAACCTCCTGTTGCGCGAAAGCAAGTGCTAAAATTAGAGCGTGGGGGGTAGAACCTGCTCCTTCCCATGCAGCCAGTTACTCCGCAGCCACCGCAAGCAGCAGCAACAGCAGGGAAAGCTGGCAGTTACTCAGCAGGCCAGGATCCGCGTGCCCCGGGGGGGGGCAGGGAAAGGAGGGCAGAACCTGAGTCTGTCTGGTGCGGAAGGCTGGAGACGGGGCGGGGCCCTTTCTCCAAGAGGGAAAGGCAGCCTCCTCTGAGCCACGAGAGTGAGTGCTGAAGAATAAAAGCTGCTTTGTTTAAAGGACTTACGCCCGCTTCCCCCTTCCAAAATTCTCCAAGGCGGCTTAGAAGGAAATACGGAAACCTCAAAAGCATCCTGGAACAAGTTTGTAATTTAGTCAGCGGCTTCCCAGCGGCAGTAGGATCATCTGGATTGGGTTGGGCATTCATGGGGTTGTGGAATTAAAGTCACAGCCGGCTTTGCAGCCGCTGCCCACCCAAATCCGCAGCTAAGGTCCGGTGCAGCCCTAGCAGTTGACACCTGGCATCTTCCTGGGGTGCCTGGGCCCTGGCGGTTCTGTAACGGCGCCGGATGGTACCACAGACACTATAAGGCCTGCTCTGCTCATCTGCCACTGGTAACTCCCCCCGCTATCTACCCGAGAGAAAGGGCTGATAAAGAGGGATCAACCATTCCATGGGATGTACGATATAAAGCCTCCATTCTTATCTGTCCTTGGATCCCAGATGCAACGCTGCTTTTAACTTGCTGAGAAAGTGCAGCCGGTGCCAAGATATTTAGCTGCAACCCATCTGCTTCCAGGCTATCAGCGTCATCGACATCAGTCTTCTTCACCCTGGTCCCTCCATCTGTCTCCGGGCAAGAGTTCCCATCGCCCCAGGCAGCCCAGCCATCCAGACTCCGGCTCTTACAGCCTCTTTTGCTGAGGCCTGATTATCTGTGCTCCTGTTTTCCAGGGGCCGGGCGGAAGTTCTCTGGCGGCCGACCATGAAGGAAAATGTCTGGACATCAAGCAAGACGACCCCAAAGAGGTTTGTTCTGCAGGGCCTGAAAATGCTGGCGAAGGGCTGTTGAGCGGCTTTTCTTGGTAATTTATGGAAACGCTGTTTCACTTTCCCCGCCTCTTAATCCTTGTGGTTGAAATGGTTTATGTTTTGTTTTGCAGTACTTTGTTCAGGATAGGATGTGCTGGGGAGAGACAAGATAAAAAGCTGTTGTGTTCCAAAAGAGTTTAGGGAAACTAAATCTTATTTTGGGGTCTGCCAAGTGGGTACAGAGATCAAAATCATTAAGCTGCTGATGTTACAATGCAGCTGTTGTTAATCTAAAGATTTCTTAAGGTTATATGTCTCCTGAGTATGTAGTTTGAAGCCTGTGCTTTTGTCTCTATATTATTCATCTCTGAATCTGAGGCCCTCGTTAAAAATGGAATCAGCAGAATAAAACGTAGCCATAACAATAGTAAAGAATTAAAGCAAGTGTGGGCTGCACTTCTGGATTTTCATGGTGGTCCCCGTCCAAGTACCAAACAGCTCTGATTCCTCTTAGCTTTTTTCAAGATCAGCCAAAGTTATCAGGGGCCGTTGCCTGCTGCGGCTGCACCTATCTTGACTTACTATACATCTTAAGTTTTTCTTTTCAAAAAAGGCAGTTTGGTCCGTTTAGAGAAGGGTTCCAGTGTCTCCCCAATACTGGATATTTGGGATAATAGGTTTCTTTCAGGGTCAAATCCTCTGCTGTGGCAGGTCTCCCTGCCACTCCCAGATAGTCCAGCTAAAGCTGCACCTCCCAGTAAGGAGAGGAGCAAGCATCCAGAGCTGTGATGCCACCGCTGCTTTTGTTGGGGGAGGCTGGCGTGCATCCCTCGGAAAGCGGCCTTTGCCTTTGCATGGGGATCGGGCGACCCTGATTGCCTGAAATTGCCCCATGGCGCCCTGGCTTTGCAAGGCCGCTTTCGAGCTCTTTTGCCCCCTCTGGGAATGTGCTAGGAGCGTCCCCAGTTAGCACACGCATTGCTTGAGAATTGGCTGATTGCAGTAGTACCTTTGTTTGCTCTTTAGATCATCGACAATATCATAGAAGAAAGCCAGAAAGCCCATCAGCTTGAGGACGACCCCTTGGCTCCTCCAAAAAAGGACCTGACCGGTCCCTCGTCACACGCAAACGCTTGGATTTCTGAAGCGGATCTCCTCCATCACATTCCCGGACTCTTAATCGCAGAAGCCGCGTCACAAGGGCCCCATGAAGAGCCTGCAGGTCTGGCCAACGGGGTGGCGTCCCAAGAAGCTTCGCTGCCTCCCAGCAGCGAGGGGGCAGATCACCCCAAAGGGGACGATGCTGCCGTCTCCACCGGAAGCCCGAGCGAGAGCCGAGGGCCGAAAGCAGCAGGGGGAGACCAGCCGGAGGAGGAAAGCGACGAAACCGCCAACCCGAAGCAGGCGGATGGATTCGAACGGGCGCCGTCCTCGGATCTCTCGCTTCCCCAAGGCGGCTCAGCCGCCGACGAGATGCCTCCGGCCAAGCCCCCCCGACAGCTCACCGTGGAGCCGGACATCGTCGCCAGTACAAAGAAATCCGGGCCGACCCGGCCTCCCCCTCCCGCGGGACTCCCGCCCCCCAGGCCCCCACCCCCGGCCCGGCCCGCCCCCCCACCAAGGAAGAAAAAAAGCGACTCGGAAATCGAGACCAGCAAAATTCCCGGCCTGGAAGGCAAGTCTCTAATTCCAGAACCGGCTAGCAAAATCCTTCCTCACGCGTCCCTCTCGATCTGATTCCCTTCAACTCGCCTGTTTTTTCCTATAGTTCCGCGGGAACCTTTTTCCCTGGGTGGCCTCCTGACGCCCAACGCTTCCCTGGACTCCCTAGCCAAAGACTCTCAGCCTTCCCTGGACTTGGCGAGCGCCACGAGCGGCGACAAAATTGTCACTGCCCAGGTGAGCAAATGCCCTGGCAGGGCAAAGTGGCGAGGAGAGACTGGTGCAAGCACGTGTCTGTGTTTTGGAAACAGGACGTGCTGCGGAGTGGGGTGAGGGTCACCAAATTACAGGGTTGCCTCTTAGAATCCCCCCTCGCATTAGCGGTTCCTTGCATGTCCAAAGCCAGCGCTTCAGGGGAAAAGCTGGCCACAGTCTAGCTGAAGCTGCTGCTGTTTTGGTGTGCTCAGCTGGATCCAGGAATACCGGCTGGTTTGGAACACGCAGCATTTTATTTGCATTTAGGTGACACCAGCATGCCCTGTCACCCCAAAGTGTTCTAATCCAGAGACATGTTTTACAGGTAGTCCTCGCTTAACGACCACAATTGGGACCGGAATTTTGGTTGGTAAGCGAAGTGGTCGTTAAGTGAATCTGACTCGATTTTACCACCTTTTTGCGGCGGTCGTTAAGCAAATCACCACAGTCATTAAGCAAACCACATAGTCATTAAGTGAACCACGTAGTTCCCCATTGATTTTGCTTGCCAGAAGCCGGCTGGGAAGGTCAAAAATCGTGATCACATTAAGCAAATCACCACAGTCATTAAGCGATCCACATAGTCATTAAATGAACCACATGGTTCCCCATTGATTTTGCTTGCCAGAAGCCGGCTGGGAAGGTCAAAAATGGTGATCACGTGACCATGAGACGCTGCAACGGTCATAAATGTGAACTGGTTGCCAAGTGCCCAAACTGTGATCATGTAACGGGGGGGGGGAAGAAATGTGGTGACAGTCATAAGTGTGAGGACCAGCCATGATGGTTTTTCCAGCACCGTTGTAAGTCCGAACCGTCACTAAACAAATGTTTAGTTAAGTGAGGACTACCTGTACCATCATGCAATCCCATGCACGTTCTCTCAGAAGTCAATCCCCTGGTAGTCGGGCGCTCGCTCCGTAGAGCGCCTGCTCTCTGCTTTCTCTCTGGCACCGGCTGCAAAAGTAGGTAGCGACCACGTCCTGAGCACTGGTTGTCACTCCCAGGAAGCCCCGTTCCTAGTTTCCTGGTGTGGGATATGCCTTGGTCCCCTTTGCAGCCCCACAGGGTAAGTGGGTTGGGGTCTGCCTCCGCTTTCGTTTTTGAATTTACGCAAGCACGCCTCCTGTCGTTGCAGGAAAACGGAAAATCGGCAGACGGCCAGGTGGTGTTGAGCGAAGTGATCGGGCCCCAGAGACCCAGATCGAACTCGGGCAGGGAACTCACCGACGAGGTACCGTCTGCCCCCTTTCCTTGCTGTCTTTGCGGATGGGAGGATCTTGCGTCCCGAGGATGGTGCGCCTCCCTCTGCTGGCTGGCGCCGGGCTTTAGGGCGATTCCCGGCCATTCCCTCTGCAGAGCTGAGCTGAGCTGCAGCCACGTCCCACGGGGACGTTCTGATGGGGTATATGCTGGCTTAAAGGGGAAAAACCGAGGCTTGAGAATAAACAGACAAGAATGCAGCTTCTTAGGGCCAACAGTGTTTACTGTTTAGCATAGGGCAATAATGCAGATACAATCACATTACTGCAAAAAGCAAAAGATGAATATACAGGATACATCATTGTAAAAGGAAAAACAAAACAAACTTATAAGCAGAGTTCCGTGTATTGATCCCAGGGCCAGAGTTCCTGCCATGGCCTATACCCAAAGCCAGGCATAGCTCACTCTGCCCAGTCCACGGGAAGTGAACACGTGAAGAACTATATGGCTAAAAGACACTAGAAATCAAGAAGACATAGAACACCATTTTGCATGGTTGTATATTCAGTTCTTCTAGCTTTCTGATTGGCTGGATGTTAGCTGTTACACACACTAGGCCTCAAGGCACTAGGCCTAAAGCACATAGCATGACCTGCTATTGGTTAGCAGTGCTGCATCTACGCACTGAGTTCCCCCCCCTCCTCCTTGCTCAGGGGGGGCTTGAGGAAGGCTTCCCACGGAAAGATATCAGGAGGATATCTCTCATGGGAAGATTCATTGCTAGCCATAACAATGGTACCTTCTAGCTTCATATCTAATGAAGATGTAAACAACGCCAAGGCTTCTCTGTTGTCCAGCCACCTGGCATTCACGTCATCATGAGAAGGCTTTGCTTTGCTTTGTAAAAGATGCAATTTGCCAAAACACTTTTGCTTTGTAGAGAAACCCAATTTCCAATTTCATATAACCCAATAAGAAATCTGACACGTTCGGCATCGGAGCAGCTGAGAGCCACGTTGGGCAAAGGAGGCCGGGTGGAAACGGTGCCCTCCACTCGCAACGGCCTGCAGGGGCATTCGGTGTCTGGCCACCTCCAGGGGCAGCGGCTCCAGTTTGCCCCGTTGCTGCGGCTTGACCCAAATCCATTTCTAGCCCTCGACCGCAGCAGCGGTCGGTTCCAGAAAGACACGGCTTGCCCCATGTCTCTCCGGTCCTTCCCCGTAGGAGATTTTGGCGAGCGTCATGATCAAGAACCTGGACACGGGAGAGGAGATACCCCTGAGTTTGGCCGAGGAAAAACTGCCCACGGGCATTAATCCCCTGACGTTGCACATCATGCGGCGGACAAAGGAATACGTCAGGTACGAAGCCAACGCGGGAACCTCCTGCATTGCTTCGGCGATGTCCTTCCGAGCTCTCTCGATTGCGCTGCTCAGCAACTGCTCCTCGAGCAGGAAGGGAGCGCGGGGGCCAGAGAGACGCTCTCCGGTGCTCCCGGCCCGGTTCACCCCAGCCGAGACGGGCGAAGGCCCTCCTGCGGGGCCTGGGCCACCCACCCTCTGGCGCCTCCAGAGGCCGGGCGGCCTTTTCTCTTGTTTGCCGCTGGAAGTCCGGATCCTCGGCCACTAATGCTGAACCTCCTCGGTTGCTTTTGCACAGTAACGACGGGGCCCAGTCGGACGATGAAGACAAAATGCAGCTGCAGCAGAGTGACACCGATGGGGGCCGCTTGAAACAGAAAACGTGAGGCTGCAGCTTCTTGGGGTGAAGGGGATCTGCTGCTCTTCCCTTTTTTTTTTAGCGGGGTTTGGGGGACCATCAGGACTCACGCCTACATTTGTGCTGACAGAAACAGCTTCAGCATGCGAACCAGGGCATCCGTTTTCAGGGACGTTTGGCTGCCCCAGTCTTTGTCCTCCATCTCAGAGAGTTCTGGGGGGGGGTCCCCCAATTTTCTCGATGCAAGGAGCCCTGTGGCCCGCCAGCCAGACCTCCCCCAAACCCTGCAAGTCCTCCCCCCACATCTTCCAAAACAGCCAAACAGGACGGGGTTCCGGAGCAGTCACGGACTCATCCCATTGTGGAGAAGTCGGACTTCGAGGTTTCCAGTCCTAATCCCGCCAAAGTTAGCTTTGCCCCGTAAGCGCCTCAGCCCAAGCACGTCTGAACAGGCAGTGGCGGAGTGGGGAACGTTGCAGAGGTGGGGCGAGCTTGGGGGTGCCACCGTTAGTCAGTCCATGCATTCCCAGCCTGTAGTATTTCTCTCTGTGAATTCAACAAGGGGGGTTTTCTTAAAAAAGAGAGTGCAAAGAAGATGGGAGGAAGAAAGATCAAGTGGCTGCTTCAGGCCTGCCCCCAGGTTTTGGGCGCACCCCACCCCCTTGCCGTCCCCTCCCCCAAAGTCCCTAGGTAGAAATAATTCCATGTTTGACTTGCTCTTGTAGCTTTTCCCTGTTTTCCTATAAGCTGCTTGTGATTCAGGGTGCTGGGATATAAGATTGAATGAAGGGCGAGAGTTTTTCGACCTGCAAACCCCCCCCCCCCCCCCAGCAGAGGCCTGCAAGCCTCGAGCCGTCTCTAAAATGAGCGTAGCTGTTGGAGACCTTTGCTCGTGGTGACAGGTTGCAAAGGGATTTTGGTTTCTATGTATTTCGAAGGACGCAACTGAAAAAATTCTTGGGCAAATCGGTCAAGAGGGCGCGGCACCTGGCCGAGGAGTACGGGGAGCGTGCTGTCAACAAAGTGAAGAGTGTCCGAGACGAAGGTGGGTGGGGCAGAGCGTCAGAGAGTGCCCCCTGCTCCAAAAGGGGGCGGGTTTGTATTCATTAGTCGCGATGCCTTTGCTCCTTGCGATCCAGATCCCAACCGCATCCGATTGCACTGCATGCTCATAGCTTCGGCCCTCCCGGCTACTGTGCAGGGAAAACCGTCTTACCCAAGTCTGTCAGAATGACTGAAATATTGCCCCGAACGTCCACCACGGGTTTCGCAAGACAAAGGCCCCATGTCCCATTCTTGGCATTTCCGGGCCAAAACGGGGTCCAAGGACAGGGAAAAGGCCGTTCTCCTTGGTGTAGAACAGCTTCCGTGCCCATCTCACCATTACTTTGCATCAGAAAGTGCTGCATAAAGGCCGAATTGTGTGTGTGGGGGGGGTTGTGGGAGGAGGGTTTTCACCATTGCTGGTCCTCGGGCATAACTCGGGAGGCCGTAATTGTGAGAACACAGACAGGAAGAGGCTCCGACCCTCGGCTGTTTTCTCAGTCTTCCACACCGATCAAGACGACCCCTCGTCGAGCGACGACGAAGGGATGCCCTACACCCGGCCGGTGAAATTCAAGGCCGCGCACGGCTTCAAGGGGCCCTACGACTTCGAGCAAGTGAAAGTCGTGCAGGACCTCAGCGGGGAGCACATGGTGAGCTGCAGCACCGGTGGCCGTGGCTTGTCTCGCTTCTCCCGTGGCCTGGCCGGAGGGGGGGGTGAGATCCTTCAGCGCAAGGCTCCTTAACCGGGACTGCCGTTTCTGTGGCTTCCGACAGGGGGCCGTCTGGACCATGAAGTTCTCGCACTGCGGCCGGCTGCTCGCCTCTGCGGGGCAGGACAACCTCGTGAGGATTTGGGTGCTGAAGACGGCTTTCGACTACTTCAATAACATGCGGATGAAGTACAACACCGAAGGTGCCGCCACCTCCTGCCGGGTCCTCGGCCACGAGGAAGCCGGCCCGCTTGGCCGGAGCAGCAAGCGGGAGGTTCTTTGGAGAGGCCCCTTTCAGCTGTTCCCTGTCTTGCCTTTCAGGCCGCGTGTCCCCCTCCCCATCTCAAGAGAGTCTGAACTCGGCCAAGTCGGATAACGATACAGGGGTGAGTCGGGCTCCCTCGCCTGCAGGGTTGGGGCGTCCCTGAAACTTTCCGTCCCTGGACCGTTTGCCCCCACCCCTTC
This sequence comes from Charina bottae, assembly GCA_023362775.1. Classification (NCBI taxonomy): domain Eukaryota; kingdom Metazoa; phylum Chordata; class Lepidosauria; order Squamata; family Charinaidae; genus Charina; species Charina bottae. Next base: position 21,414,616 of record JALMGJ010000018.1, on the reverse strand, counting down.
GCCCTTCCGGCGCTCCTTGCAGCCCCCCCGCCCGTAGCCAGTGTGTGAGTCAGCTTTGCAGCTGGTGCTGGAGTTCAGGGTCTGTGACCCTGAAGCGGATTCGAGGCAGATGTACAGAGAGGTAAAAAGGCACAGACACGGGGAGGGAGATTTTGGAGAGCAGTACAGAACAAACTTGCTCATAGGTCATTAAACAAAAGAAGATAAATCTCTTCTTCCCAGACCACAGGGAATTAATGCTGCTCTCGTAGTGTGACACTGGATTTGAAAGCTATCTTTCAAACTAACTATCCAAGAGGTAATTAAATGCTTTTTAGGCTGCCTGAATCTCTGGGCTTAATCACTGCTTTTGAGAACCTTATTTAACGAAAAGGTTGATCCTACGTGTTCTCCGTGAAAACTCTGTGCGCGTAAGAAAGAAGAGATGAGAGAGATTAAAACTCATGTTGGGAATACACAGAGAGCATAGTTTGATGGGGGTGGTTTCTGCTTTTCCCCTGTTTACTTTCGTTGGCGACCTCAGTTGGCTTCCAGAAGGTGTCCTCCCTCTTGGTGACGTGGCTGGTTCAGAACCAGGCCCTCCGCTTCTCTCTCCAAACGGCTTTCTAGCCCTGGTTGGTTGCAGGGAGGAGTGGCTGGGAAATGCCCCGCCACGCCCCCAGTCCAGATGGAGGGGGCTCGAGTCAGCTTTCCTTGGTGGGAACGGCTAGGACCTGGGGCAGGGCTTTCCAAAGTTTTCCCGCGGCGACACACCAACGGCGGTTGGTGTGTCGCCGCGGGAAAACCCGGAAGTGCCGCCGTTGCGGCAGCGTGCAAAAACCCGGAAGCGCTGCTGCCGCTTTCGGGTTTTTGCACGCCGCCATTGGTGTGTCGCCGCGGGAAAACCCGGAAGCGCTGATGATGATCAGCGCTTCCGGGTTGTGTGGCGACGCACCAGACTGTGTGTGGCGACACACTTTTGTGTCGCGACACACAGTTTGGAAAGCTCTGAACTGGGGGCTTGATGTCCCCCGCCTCTGAAAGCACCAGGTTGCGGCTCTCCCTGCCTGCATCCAGGAGAAGATTGTGGGGTGTAACTGGTTGGATCCTCTGCCCATTCTTGCATATCCGCCTTTCAGGTTTGTAGCGGGACCGACGAGGACCCCGATGACAAAAGCACACCGTTTCGGCAACGGCCCTTCTGCAAATATAAAGGGCACACGGCAGATCTCCTGGATTTATCCTGGTCCAAAGTAAGGGATTTCCTTTCCTGTGGCTGTTTGTTCGTTTGTTTTCTATCCCGCCTTTATTATTTTTATAAATAACTCAAGGCGGCGAACGTACCAAACACTCCTTCGTCCTCCTATTCTCCCCACAACAGCAACCCTGTGTGGTGGGTTGGGCTGAGAGAGGGACTGGCCCCAGGTCACCCAGTTTCAAAGTCGCAACGATCTCGCATGCGCTGGGAATTGCGTTTAGCCATTGCGCGGCCCTTCCTCAAAATAGCCAGCAAACAGCTGGACCTCAGTAAAATGCTGACAGGGCACCCTCCCTTTTCACCAAACAGCAGCGGAGAGATCAGTAATGCCAAACTGTGGTTTACCTCAAACCCTGATTACTTTGGGGATTCCAAAAACAGGTTGGAATGCTCCTTTCTTAATCATCAGCCCAGTTAGCGCACATAAAATATTATTTTGCTCCTGTATTTGTTTCGCTGGACCACAAGCTTTACGGGTCACATCCTCCACTCAGAACAGTAAAGCTCCTCCTGTAGTTTGGACAGCACAGAAATCACGCGTGCCGTTTGGTTCCCGTTCCGCAGAATTACTTCCTGCTCTCTTCATCCATGGATAAGACGGTCCGGCTCTGGCATATATCCCGGCGGGAATGCCTGTGCTGTTTTCAACACATCGATTTTGTCACTGCAATTGCCTTCCATCCCAGGGTAAGGGGCTGTGGCCTGTTTCTTAATTTTGGGGTACATTTTCAACACGGTTTGCATGGAAAGTGGGTTTACGTGCCATGCGGGGGGGGTAATCCAGCACACCCGGTTGAGGACAGTGGTTGACCGTCCTCCGTTGTCTTGGAGCAGATTGGCCAAAGGATGGTCCTCTGCCGAGTGCCAGGGGTAGCTGCTGAGATGCCCCTTCCTGATCGTTGTTCCAGTTCTGAGTTGAAAGGACTAATTCCTTCCGGCATCCCCTGCCCCTTTTAGGATGATAGATACTTTTTAAGCGGCTCTCTGGACGGCAAGCTTCGACTCTGGAACATTCCCGACAAAAAGGTGGCACTCTGGAATGAAGTGGACGGGCAGACCAAGCTGATTACAGCCGCAAACTTTTGCCAGAACGGCAAATACGCCGTGATCGGCACCTACGACGGCCGGTGCATCTTCTACGACACAGAGGTGAGCCCCCGGGACCCCGTCTTTGTCCACGTTGCAGATCAGCCTCTGGAAGCAAGCCTCTCCCGGCTCCCGCTGATGACCCCGTCTCGTTTCCCTGGGGATCTCCACAGGACCCGGCTCATTTCCGTTGTGGCGCTCTCCCGCATCTCGGGGCATCTGTGAAATTCCCTTTGTCCCGTGTTTCTCTTTTAGCATCTGAAGTATCACACCCAGATCCACGTGCGGTCGACTAGAGGACGGAATCGAGTTGGGAGGAAGATCACCGGGATCGAGCCCTTGCCGGGAGAAAACAAGGTAGCAACGGGCCGTGCTGTTCCCTCTCGGGATGTGGCCTCTTGGGGGTTGGGGCTTTATGTGGGGTTGGACAGGTGGTTCCCTGTGGTATGCCCGCCGGCAGGTTTAGCCAGAAAAGGGAACGTGGCCGGGAGTCGCGGCCTCTCCCCCTTCTTAAGGACCGCCTTCTTCCATCAGGACCAGCTGGTCCGCGAGATAGGCTGCTGCTCCTCCCTCAGGTTCATCAGCCAAACTGGGCTTCCCGAGGACCAGGCCATGCTCCAGGACAACCTCAGAGCCGAGCCACCTTGTCCCAGGGGGACCATCCCTCCTGGTCCTCAGTAGTTAGCACTATAATCCAAACTTTTCCTTCTGGAGAAGCAGCAGCAAATGGCATCGCGCAAGGGGACAGTCATATCGTCAAGCTGCAGAAGCGACTCTTCTGTTGGTCTTAATAAAATTTGTAAATTAAAGGCCACGGGTTAAATTGCACTGTAAGCTGAAAATGATAGGGCCGCTTAACAAATACCTCACCTAGTCTTGTAGGTCGGTTACAGGAGGGCTCCCTAGCATGTGCAGAGAGCCTTGCTTTCCCCACCAGCTACTTTTTTAAAAAAAATTATTTCCCGCCTTCATTATTTTTATCAATAACTCAAGGCGGCGAACACACCTAACACTCCTCCCTCCTCCTACTTCCAGGCATTCGGCACTGGGGGAGGAAGGGGGAATAACTTGTGCTGAGCGGGAGCAGCATCAGATTGGCTTGCTTGTGTCATACAGATCCGTCTGTTCACTCTGAGAAATTAGAAGAAAGTTGATTGCATCCATTGATTTTTATTTTTTAAAAAATAAGTTGGATGGTAAGCAAGCACCATGACCTCCCAAAGTAATTCAGGCCGCAGATCGGACGATGCGTGTCACAGCCTTTAAAAAACAGGTCGACCTGAACGAGGCTGGCCCTCAGTTTGGAAGCCGGTCCCAGGTGTGGCGCGGGAGAGCGTCCGCTGGTCTGGCTCAAAACGTGCCGCCCCTGATCGAAAATGCCGACTTCCCTCGCTAGATCCTCGTGACCTCCAACGACTCGCGGATCCGGCTCTACGACCTGCGGGACTTGTCCCTTTCCATGAAGTACAAGGGCTACGTCAACAGCAGCAGCCAAATCAAAGCCAGCTTCAGGTGAGGGGGGGGGCGAGGCCGGGAGGGCGGACCAGGTTGGCACTGGGAAGGGCTGCTTCGGAGCGAGAGCCGTTCGGCAGCGGAACCCCTGGCCCGGAGAGGCGGGGAGGGGGTTGCCCTTCGGCGGATGTCTCCAAGCAGAGGCTCCACCGCTTTCTGTCAGGGACGCTTTCGGTTGTATTCCTCCTGCCAGCAGGTATGTGGCAATGACCTCGGGAGACAGAGGGAAGAGCCGCGGCCGGGGCAACGGTCGGAGAAGAGGCAGCTGAGCCCGCAGAAGGAACGAACATCTCAGAAGGGACCCCCTCAGTTTCTTGGGCTGTAAAGGCGACGGGGGAGAAGTGTACTTTTAGACTTGCAAGATTCATGTCAGCCTTGCGAGGTAGTCCAGGCAAGGAGCACCCCCAGGAGTACCGGCTCTACTTTATTGGAAGGTTACATTAACAGAACCTTGCAAGTCTGGAAGTACGTCGCTCGCCCCTCGCCTTTACAGCCCAAGAAACTAGGGAGGGTCCCTCCCGAGACACTCGCCACGCCCCCGCCCCCTCTGCGGGCTAACTGCCTCTTCTCCGACCGCTGCCCCGGCCGTGGCTCTTCCTCGGTCTCCCAAGGTCATTCCCACCGACCATCACAGCAGGGGGTTGAACTGGATGGCCTCAAGGATCCCTTCCAGCTCCAGGATTCCAAAACATTCGCCTGGATTAACACATTCCTGTAGGCCGTTCTCCCCCTGGCGCGACAGGTGTAACAAGTTGGTTCATTGTGGTTGTCATCATCATTGGCGATCACTCGTAGCCGAGTAAGATTGTCTTCCAAAGGTAAAATTTTAACGGTGGATCCATAAGTGGCTATAAAGGCCAATTCTGGATCCGCACAACCTCCCACAATGCGGGCATAGGTTTCCGGGTGGGAGACGGTCATGATGAGGGTTTGCCCGACGTGCCTTCCTTTTAGCTCTTTTCTCCCTTTCGCCCTGTACTCGTGCTTCTTCAAAGTCCATAGCGCCATTAATAAAGGCTGACCTCCAATTGAAACGCTCATGAGTTAGGGCTTCCCAGTTCTCAATGCTGATATTAAATTTTTTTAAATTAGCTTTGAGAGTATCTTTGAATCTCTTTTGCTGTCCACCAATATTCCGTTTTCCATTCTTAAGTTGGGAGTAAAGTAGCTGCTTTGGAAGACGATGGTCAAGCATTCGAACAAATTGTAAGCCATGATTTGTGGCCAGGTTTATGTGAGCCCAGGTGATCGTGCTCGATCAGGAAATAACAGTTCTACCGAAAAGCCGCAGTACAATACACAAAGCAGGGCTCAGACTTGTGGTATTGTGTGTGCCGCCTGCTGTATCCCGGTGGGCGGCACATCAGACCAATGCCTGGCAGTTCCTGCATTCAGTCCTGGAGCCTGGCACCGGTGGCCATCTTTTTGCCTAACCCACCTCGCAGGGTTGTCAGTGCAGGAGAGGACGCATCAATCCCTCTGAGCAGCTCCTGGGTGGGAGGGCAGGAAAAACGTCATAAATTCAGCGCCTGGGACCTGCTCACGTTGCTGAGGCTACTCGGGGGGTGGTGGGGTGCAGAGGGGAACAGGATCTGGAAGCGAAGGTCTCCTCTCTCCCTCTCCAGCCACGACTTCACGTACATTGTCAGCGGCTCGGAAGATAAGTACGTTTACATCTGGAGCACCTACCACGACCTGAGCAAATTCTCTTCCGTCAGGAGAGATCGCAATGACTTCTGGGAGGGGGTCAAAGGTAAAGCGCACATAGACACACACACACCCCTTGGGCCCTTGAATTTGCTCTGGGGAGGGTGGGTTTTGGCTGTCCTGGGTAGTTGGTCTAGGACAGTGCTTCTCAGCCTTAACAATTTTAGGATATGTGGACTTCAACTTCCAGAATTCCCCAGCCAGCATTGCTGGCTGGGGAATTCTGGGAATTGAAGTCCACCCAACTTAAAGCTGCCAAGGTTGAGAAACACAGCTCTAGGGCAAGGGGAGGTAGCTGGCAGATCACAGTCCAGGACCCTCAAGGAACAGCTTGCAAACATCAGCTTGTCAAGCCCAGAGCTGGGACCAGGGGTGCGTTTGGGGGAAGAGGAGCTGAAATATTTTTCCGTGTGTAGACCAGTTTGTGAATTTTCATGAGAAGTTTTATAATCACTTAAAACACCTCTAAGTTGCCCTCAAGGTCAGAAGCCTTGCAAGGTGATGTCCAGGATAAAATCCCCATATAAAAGAATAAAGCGGCAGAAATCTCTCCACCGGGATCCGGTCCACGCACACTGCAGCTGCACAGAGAGGGCGTTCTCTTCTCCCGCATTTCCTTCAGAGAACGGGCCCTGATGGGCTTTCTTCTCTTTCTAGCGCACAACGCCGTGGTCACCTCAGCCATTTTCGCCCCGAACCCCAGCTTGATGGTATCCCCCGAAGCAGCCGAGAAACCCCCGGCTGAAAGCAAAAGCGAAGACTCCGTGTCTGCAGACCCCATTCCTTCCGGTAGGTGCTGGGGCTCCAGGGCTGCCTTCCCGGGCCAGGGTCCTCGGGGGTGGGTGGGTTCCAGGTCCCAGGATTCCCAGTGAGCAAAGCCAGAACCTTCAGGGAAGCTGACGCAAACGTGATCTGGAGGCGCACGGCCACGGAGCCCGTTTTCCAGCCCCCACAGCGTCTCCAGTTGCACTGGCAGCAAACAGGCAGCACACCTCCCTGTCCTTTGGAAGCCAGCGGGACTCAAAACCTCACCAAAATTCCCCTCCAGAGTGGGGGGGGGGGTTGGGAATGGAAAATCTGGCCCCACACCCTTCCCTCCCAGCACCGATTTTGCATAATCCCCAGCACCAGGCAGTCTTCGTACTTCCAGAGTGTATCGAAGGTGGCCCCTGGCCCTCCCTGGCCCGGGGCCCGTTGCTCTTCCGGCTCTTCTCCCTTCTCTTCGGCTTCTGGTCTCGGATCCTGAGCAGAATTTGGGGCTCAAGCAGAGTATTCGGAACGGGGGGGGGCTTGCAGCGTGCCCCGTTTCCTGGCCCTCTTTTCTAAAACTGCCACTTCTGTCGTTTAAGGAGCCTTGAAGGCGGACCACACGGAGGTGCTCCTCTCCGCCGACTTCACTGGAGCCATCAAAGTCTTTATCAACAAAAAGAAAAATCTGTCTTGAGTCGTCAGTAACTCAGTAGCATCCTGATAATGGTACCTGGGCGTGAATCATGTGCTTGGGGAAGCAGAGTATAATCTAGCGCTGGAGGCTGGCTTCTTTTTAAATCCTTTCATTTAAAGCTGCCCTGCTGGACCTTCCGAAAAAGCAGCATCTGAACCCTCAAGCCCCCCCTTCCCCGCCCGCCCCGCTTTTAGATTAGAAAGGGGAGGGCGCCAGCAGCGTCGCTCGAAAAAGGAAAACGAGCCTTGTGATTGCCGAATACTTCTGCTGCTAAAGGATGCACCGGATGCCGGATTCTGCACAAAAAGGACAACGCGATATTTACACGCGGAGGTGCTCCTTCGGGGTCTCCTATGAACAATTATGTGTAGGTGAAAATTTAGTCGATGGACTGGTGCCCAGGCAGGGGTAGGGGTAGGGGTGAGGTTCTGCGCAGACGCACAAAGTCGACGCCATCGCTGCCCAGCATCCCATCCCCAGCAAAGCCAATCTGTTTTTTGATTTCTCTTAACCGAGCTGCATTTCGGGCCCGATCCCTTACGTTCCGTGAGATCCTCTTCGACCTCTGACCCCCCCAGTGCCGAGATGGACTAGCGGCGACCTCGTATCAGTGTTTTATAATGTGGACTTCTGTGGTCTTCTCACTGTCGTGCACTCTAGATTCTGTTCTTTTCCTTTTTTGCACACTGGAGCACAATATTTCTACGAAAGTTTCTCATTCCCGACTCCTGGGCACAGGGATACGCTCACTTTAAAGCAACTTAAGCTGCATTAGGAACAATTCTTCTATTTTACAACGATGTAAAATAAACTGTTTACATATTTTTAAAATAATTGTAGTTTTAAGTTTTTTTTGTTTGTTTTTGTTATCCTGTTTAGAGTTAAAACCGAATTAAAAGGCTTTGTAAATATTTGTAAAAATAATACCAATGACGCAACGATTTGCGGGGTCGGAACCGCAAAAGGTTGTTGATGGTGGCAGCTGCTTAAGAGAACCAAGGACGTGCCATTAAAAATGGGTCGCAGTGAGAAAAATGTTGGTGTCTGTCTTTTCTTTACACACGCGCAGGGAGTGGTGTAAAGTTTTTGCTTGGCCCCCCGTTGGAATTGGCGCGTTTTTTGCTGGGTGTCCCCGCCCCGCAACTCCCGACGGGCTACTTTTCCCAAAAGCCTTAACGGGTCCAGCCTCGGCAGAAGCGATCGCTCGGTTCCTTAAACCCTCCGGATGTCTGCCTGTCCCTCCCTCCCTCCCTCCCGCGCCCGGCGACGTTTTCTGTGAAACTCCGAAAAGAGCCGCATCAGCGCCGCCCCGTTTTGGGGCTGCGCCCGGGTCTCGCGCGCGCCCGGTCCCCCAAAGCTTCCGGCCAACTCGGGGGCCCTGCTGAAGCCCCCCTTCCACGGGGGGCGGGACCGGAGCCCCTGCTCTGCCTGCGAGGCGGGGGGCTGCGTGAACCCCGGAAGGAGGGCACCCCCGGGGCCGGCGAGAGGGTCGCTGCGCAAGGGGCCGGCCGGGCGCTCCCCTCCTGCCCGCGGGTCCCCTCCCCCCGCCGCGGGGCCTCGCGACCGCAACGCCCATCGTCCCCGCCCCCGCCGAGCCCAGCCACCCTGCGCCCCGGGCGCGGCTGCCTCCGGCGGGCGGGGGCGCGAAGAGCTGCTGCGCGCTCGGCAGCGGCGCTCCGGCGGGCGGGCGGGCAGGCAGGGGGCGCTCGGAGGCCGGCGGGCGGCGGGGACGCGGCGCCTTCCCGGCCAGCTGGCGAGGACGCGGGCCCTGCGCGCCCCGCCCGGCCGCTTCCTTTGTCCCGCGGGCGCCGGCCATGGCCGCGGCGGAGGTGCGCAAGTTCACCAAGCGGCTGAGCAAGCCGGGCACGGCGGCCGAGCTGCGGCACAGCGTCTCCGAGGCGGTGCGGAGCTCGCCGGCGCTGGTGAGTCGGGGGCGCGCGCGGGGGGGATGCCCGGCGCTCTGGACGTGCCCAGAGGCGCCCTCGGCCGGGGGGGGGCGGGCTGGGCGCAGGGGACGCCTCGCGGGAGGGGGCGGCCGGGCGCGCTCCCCATCTCTCCCCGCCCCCCCGGGAAGAAAGGCCGCCGCGCCCAAGGCGGAGGGGGGGCGGTTCCGCAGTTTGCGAGCCGCGGCTGCCCCCAAAGACCCCCGGGCGGCCTGCTGTGGGAAAGTGCAGGTCCCCCCCAGCTCTCCGCCTCCCATTTTGGGAGCCCCCCTCCCACTGCGTTTCCTGGCACCCAGCTGAGTTTCTTCCTTCCAAGAAGGGCCCCCCACCCTCACCTTGGCCCCATCTCCTGAACTGGGGGTGAGGACCTCCTGCCAGGGCATTGGAGGGGCCAGCCCGGTGAGCATCCAAGAGCCTGCTGCATCCGGGGAGTCTGCCCGCAGCCCCTGCTCCTGGAAGCTGTTGGAATCTGGAACAAGCCAGCCCCAAGTCCTAGATCCACTGCTGGGTGGATCCAGTGTGCACGACCCCCAGTTGATGGGGACCAGCGGTGGTCCAGCAGGGTGTCTCTGGCCAACGCACCTGCTGATGCCCCCCCCCCCCCCCATGCTTCAGTCCTACCTGCAGCATCTGCTGCTGCTGCTTCTGGGCCATCCCTAGCAATCGGCTCCTTCCAGCCTCTCTTCCCAGTTGGGAAAAGTTTGTTTAAACAACTGGAAACGGAGCTTCTCAGGTGCTGAGGATGCTTCTGGTCCATCCCAAAGATGCCCAGCCTCCACTGCGCTCCCGCCCTGGGCTTGGCCAGCACCCCAGCCTGGAAGAAAGAGCATCCTCTAGTCGCTGACATGGGCAGGTGGGGGGGGGGGAACCTCCCTGCACAATAAATATCTAGTTAACCGGAGTGTCTGGATGTGCCTTGAGAGCAAAGCCAAGCAGGTCGGTCACGCGGCTTGACGAAGGCCGACTTCTTGCGAAAGTGAAGCCTCTCCTCTCGTGGAGCGGATGCCGCTCTGCCAGCAGGAAATGAAGCACGTAACCAGAGTCACCCGCGGCTTGCCTTTTGGTGGTGCAGGTTCTTTTTTTGAGAGCCTTCAGAGCAGAATTCAAACCAGGAGCAGCAGGGAAATATTTCCTATAGGGGTGCCAAAAGGCAGGTGGGGGGCAGTCTTGGCTTTTTCTAGGGACTGTTTCAAACATCTATGGTTTCCTGTTTATTTTGCCGAAAGGACCAGGGTTATGTGTGCAAGAGAAGGTTATGCTTTTAGATTTGTAAAAGTGGATGGGTGCAAGGATTTGCACAGCTTTCCTCAACTTGCAAATTCAGGGCAGGAGAACCTAGAGGCATGTGCAGAGAGAATTTGGTGTCTTTGGCGAAAAGTCAGTGCCCTGGCTCAGCTCCAGGGTGTCCCGGAACAGGAGCAGAGAGGCAGGTGGCAGAATGCCCATGGTGGGCCAGGCAGATGCTGCGGAAGAAACTCCTTTGGAGGGACGGTTATTTAAATGTAGGCCCCACTCATGGGGTGTAAGCAAAGCTAAGCTTAGGTTTGAACCCGGCTCTTGTCTTGGTGGGGCGTTGCTTGCAAACTTGACCTGGGGTTCAGATGGTGCCTCTTTGGCCTTCCGCTCTGTCCCTCTATAAAATGTACCTAATAAAATCATTTGAAAACAACAGATGGCTCCCCATGAACTTAGCCAAACAGGCAGGCTACCTCCTTAACCGATAAGTCTGGCATTTGGGGACTTTTCCAAAACTGCATCAAGTAGTTTTAGATGAATTGTCTCACACAGTCCTAAGGGAGAGGGCACATTTTGAAAGTAGTTTAGTTAAACAAACTGGAAACAACTGAAACGAAGAGGGTGGCCTGGATAGCTTGCACCAATGCAAAATACGTCCCTGTTTTTATTTAAATTGGGCCTTTTTAGAGTGTATGAAAGGCAATTGAAATCAAATCAAAATGCAGTGTGTTTCAAACTTGGCAGCTTTAAGAAGTGTGGACTTCAACCCCCAGAATTCCCCAGCCGGCATGTTTTAAGATGGGTGGACTTCCACTCCCAGAATTCCCTGGCCAGTATGGTGGGTCCTTAGGCTCCTTATCAGCTTAAGTGATGGGCTTTGGAGTCAATTGGAAAAGACCAGGGGCCTCTCCAGCTTCCAGCAGCCGGAGGGAACAACTGCTTTCTTGGGGGGACATAATGGAGAGAGATCCTATCGGGGGTGCAGTTTGTCTTGTTTTCCCGTGACCTTTTGTGAAGCAGGTGTGGCAGGTTTTGAAACCAGATGCTTACACTGCCCGTCAGGCACACTGTAATGCACTGGGATGAGGTTACACACAGGATTTGGGCCTGAGGATCTGAATGTGTAGTCGAGCCTATACAGTGGGTGGGTGGAACGTAGATACCTCAGCTGTGGATTTCGTTGTCAGTTTTTTTATACGGTTTTAGGTGTTTTAAGATGGGGTTTTGTCCTTTTTGCAGTTTTCAATTGTTGTAAGCCGCCCAGTCATTCCATGGAGAGGGCCAGCTATGTAAATCGAAATAATAAATGAATTTTCTGGCACTACCTATATTTCTGGAACAGGAAGAAACGCCTGCTGTTTCCGTTCGATGACTCCGTTTCTTTGGCGGCTTGCCCTTCCTCGATATCGCTTTCCAACTTTCTCTTCTGACCTGAATTTGGCCTTTTGCAGATTTTGGATGAAAAGCTTTCCTCCCTTTGCACATCGCTGTCTCATCACACGGGAGCCGAGTGTAAACATTTTTCCGGAGTTTCCAATGTAAAGAACCTTTTTTTGCCTGGGGAAATGGCTGGCCTGCCTGTTTTCAGACGCTCTTCATCCTAGCTAGTGCTGGCACGATTTTCTGTTTACGCCGCCGCTCCTGATCCATCGTATCTTGGCTGTAACCCATAATACCCTATTAAGGAGTAGAAGGGAAAGGCAGGATGGCTACGGCCAGAGCCCTTTTGAAAGAAAAGTCATTGCACGGGTATTTTCAGCGTTGGGATGTGGGGTTCTAGCTGCCCTCCTCCTCATGGCAGACAAAAACACGTGGGTGTGTGATGACCCGGGAACATCACATGAGAAAGTTCATTTGGATGGCCCAAGACATGGATTCCTTGGGTCAAGGCCAAAGTCATGGCTACCGTTACAACTTTCCCTGTTTGGCTCTTCGCGGCATGTAGAAATGGGTCTGTGTCTGCCTCTGGAATGAGGTGGCTGACAAAATGCATTATGCACTGAAAGGATTCTTGTATGATGGGGCAAGAACACGTCTCTTGGAAGACGTTCCTTGCAATGAGCAACCTGTTCCCATGAGGACATTGTTTGTTTCCTCCTTGATGATTCTCTCTCCTCCTGATCTAGAGGCCACCTTTGCACATCCCCTTCAGCTGTTAGACAGGATATATGTGCTGCTTAGTTGTTAACTCTGTTGCAGCGTTCCTCAACCTTGGGAACTTGAAGATGTGTGGACTTCAACTCCCAGAATTCCCCAGCCAGCCATGCTGGCTGGGGAATTCTGAGACTTGAAGTCCACACATCTTCAAGTTCCCAAGGTTGAGGAACGCTGCTCTATTGGGTAAGGAACTTATGTTTTATTGAACTGTTCATTATGGACAATAATCAAGTCCAGCTGGACATTCAGAAAAATTTCTCTGCAAGCAACCAGGTGCTCTGCCCCTAAGCGACAGCCGCGGTCCCATCTTCCCCAGCCAGGGCCAAGGATGATGGGATGGTGGCCACAGCTCAGGGGCACAGCACTTATGCTGCCTGCAGAGAGACCCAGATTGGATCCCACGGCCTCCATGGGGAGGTGGGGGGGCTCTAGCTGGTGCTGGCTGTTGTTGAGAGCATCACTCAGGAGGGACCAGTGGTTTGACGTGGATCCCCTCTTGGGAAGGAGGGATTATAAGAGCAAGGGAACTGAGACACAAGGGTCCCCCTGTCCCCGGCCTTGGAAGCGACCCGGCAAGCGTTACTCATCTGTGACCAAATACCTCCCAGACTTTGAGGGAGATGGGCGGTGACGAAATCTGAAATATGAATCAATCAATCAATCATAATGATTAGCTAAGCCAGGGCAGCCCAGGGAGACTGCAGCCTGTTATGACATCACGGCAGTTCAGCCAATGGCATCAGGAGGAGATTCTGCAGGTGGAAACATGGCCTGTCTTTCGGATAGTTCCTGTTTGCATCAAAGTTAAGAAAGAGCTTCCTGCTTCTTCTGCCCATGATGACATTTTCGTGGAACTATTCCTTAGTTGGAGGTGCAAAAGGAGTCACCGATTGCCTTCGCACCCCCAGCTAGGATCTTGCACGTGGTGTGCATGCATCCACAGAGTAGCGGGTTCTCGCAGCTTCTGGCAGACTCTCTTTTCTCCAGTGCAAATTGAGGGGCGTACAACACCTTCTTGGTTTTCTGGTTTGTTTTCTTGTCATATCCACCTTTGTGCCTGGACAGTTGGTAGAGACATTTGCAAGATAGTTTGTTCCTCTGTTATTCTGGTAAATCCATCTTTCAGGCGGCTTCATGAAAAATGTCTTTGGAGTGTAGCAAGGAGTAAATTGCAGTGAAAGGAACTTAGCTGAGCTCCCTTAGGGCCCAGGATGGCATCCTTCTTTTTCCTGGAGAATAGTAGGCTGCTGAAAGCGCCTCCCTCTTTATTTGTATGTAATATTTCTGCCTTGCATTGCTACCACATTTTTTTTGTCCGAGTGCTCAAGCAGCTTTGCAGTATACAAAAGTGTGAATTCTCTCCCCTGGTTCTTTCAGAGGCTGCGTGGCCTCAAAGGCATCACAGGGAAACCTTTTTCTGGTGCTGCACCAAAGCTTAAGTACCTCTTAGACTCTTGATGGATGCCACATTTGGTGCGTTGGGGGGGGGGAGGTGAGTTGATTTCCATAATAGCACAAGGGCTAATTAAGGGCATTCAGTTCACCTTAATGGCCACAGATGGGCCTTCCCATCAGGCCAGATGAAATTTCTGGATTAAATGGAGGGGGCCCTCTTTGGATCCGCATGTATGTGCTAATCTCCTTTTCTTAAAAAAAATTACATTTATGGATCGCATAAAAGCATCCTTCTCTCGGAAGCATGCAATTTGATCAGTCCCTCATGCCCTGGCCTAGCTAATAGGAACTAATTTGCTGCTGGAAAGTCTTGGGTGGAGAAGTAAAAATACCTCCAGCGCTTTTGCTCCAAGGTGTGTTGTGATGGAGAAAGAGAGGCAAGAGACAGGAGCTGTAGCCGAAAGGAGGGGGGGGGCGGTTTTGAAATTTGTTCCCAGTAGCACAGAAGACATTTTGCCATTGCTCACTTCCTGAAGCATTTCTGCTCCATTTTTCTTGCAATAATGCGCTTGATTAGCTCCGTTGAGACCCATGTTTCTCAGCCTTGGCAACTTGAAGATGGGTGGACTTCAACTCCCAGAATTCTGGGAGTTGAAGTCCACCCATCTTCAAGTTGTCAAGTTTGAAAAACACTGGTTTAGACAAACAATGATATGTGAAGGGCCCTGAAGGCTTCCCGAGAGCTGTGGGGAGAAAGGGAAGCAGGCAGCTCTGCGGATGATCCTGACAAATGTCACTGCAGGCTAAGAATTCTTTTTTTTTTTAAAGAATTTTATTAAATTTCAGAAAAAGATAAAAGATACAGAAAACAAAAAATTACAAGAAAAAGAAAAAGAACTAAAAAGTGTGAAAACACAAGAGAATTTTTTTTAAATAGATTACAGAAGGAAGTGACTTCCGACTTTAAACATCAAGGATATACAGCAATTTTCCATAGTCAATCCCTTACTCTATATTAAACCAAAATCACATTATTTCTATAAGTCAACCCCTTAGCACATTATAAAAATCACTAAATACCATTGCTTCCTCCCTTTATATTAAAAGAAAATAAAAAGTATAAATCACCTAATCAACTTCCCCCCCCAAAAAATAACAATTACTTAATTATTCCCTTCCTACTACTATTCTATACATTCCTGTCTACTGTAATAAAAATAAAAAATCAAAAGCATGTAAATTGTTTGCCATTCTAATTACTAATACAAGAAACATGAATTAATTAAGGCAGAAGACTAGCAGAACGCATCCACGAACACCAACTAGCAGTCAGAAGACATGATGAAAACTCCTTAATCTCACAACACATGGACAGACTTAACCATACTTTCAACTGGGAAACTGTGAGCATATTAGACCAGGCCAAATCCAAAAATGCTAGAGAATTCCTGGAAGCTTGGCACTCAGACAAAGCAGCCATCAACAGACACATAGAGGTTAACAACATTTACATACCATTCATAAGAGACAATAGAATAGCCAGAAGACCAGAACACCCCTGGGCCAGCAATCAACAACAAGATATGCATAGATTAACAGCAAGATTAGCAGCAGAGGAGCAATCAAACAACACAATAGACCTTAATCAAGGAACTATTAACTCAGTCAATCACCCAAACAGCACACAACAGCCCAATCAAGGAACTACCAAGGAGAGTACAAGACCCCCACCAACACAGGCAGAACAAGCCAGGGTATATAAACAGACAGCAAGTTCCACTCCCTTTTTGCACTGAAGATGTTGCCTAGCCTGGCAATGAAACGTCTGCATGAAAACAACAAGGCTCAGAGAGCACCAAAGACTCCCCAACATGAATTAATATTAATTTTTTTAAAAAAACTTAATAATCTTAATCCCAATCATTAACAATAAGTAAAATCATCCAAAGCCAAAAGACCATCCAGATAAATATTTTAGCCCCTTAACCCACTTCAAAATAGACCAAAGTATTTACATATCCCCATAATAAACACAGAGCTATTTTCTTAAAGAAATCAAACAGCCCTCACAGACACAGACTTCTCTTCAAAAAACCTCCCATACATAATAACCCCTTCTTTTCCATGGCATTCCGTCAGAAAGCCAAATTCACTCATGTCTTGCAACTCAATTTCTTCGTTAAACTTCTTCAATTCAGCATTGTCAATTTCATCTGGCATTTCAACAGAAGCCCCCATCTCGCTCTTAGAAGAGACATTTCCATCGCTGTTAAATTCTTCAATTTTGTCCACGGTATCCTCAACCAGATGGCACATTTTAGACCACATATTTCCCACAATGCTCTGAATGTCTTGCATAATAACTTGGCAGGAAACAGAAAAAATCTGCTTAATATCTGCTTTAATATCTCGATGGAAGTCAGAGAGACCCTGGTTAAGATCATCCATGTCTCACACAGTAAATTATGGCACCCCCTGGATACTTAACCAGCAACAGTGAAAGGTAATGGAAAGTTTCCGAACTGAGTTAAGATCACAGACAGTCCCCAGAGAAAGTAAAAGTTCAGAACGGCAGATTCAACGTGTAGGGAAAATGCTAAAATCTTCAAAATTAGCACAAAAATAATAACAGGAAGACAATAATATACTCTCAACCCTCCTTAGTATTAGATGGAAAGCAAAATCCAAAGCTTAAAAAGAATTTTTTCAAAAAAAAAAATTAATCACAAAAATAACGATAAGCACCAAGAGAGATCGTTGCCAGCTGAGAATTCTCCAGGGGAAGCGCCAGAGTCCGGCATTTTGTAAGGTTCCAGGGACAAACGCTTGATAGTGCCTTTTTGAAAAACCCACAGAATCGTAATTTGGCGTAATTTCCACGGGGCGTGCTATTGATTTCTTGGATGTTCAGATGGCCTTGAACAGTAGTTATTCTAGCCGGTGGTGGTGGGAGATGATGTCCAGAGTTTCAAGTCTACCAATTGGAAAAGGCTGGTTTGGGGCAAGTTAGAAGAAAACCTTCTCGGTTTTATGGCTGTTGTGGGTCTTCCGGGCTGTGTGGCCGTGTTCTGGAAGTTGTGGTTCCTAAAGTTTCGCCAGCATCTGTGGCCAGCATCTTCAGAGGGCAGGAGCACAGACAGAAGCGAAATCTCTGTGCCCAGGTAGAGTGGCAATGTTTTCTTTGTTTTCTATTTATAGAGCTAAGTTATAGGAGATTAGGTCGGGTTTTTTCTTGTGTTGAAATGTTAACGAGTGGCTGATGAGCGTGATTAGCATGTTCATTGTGAGAAGTATTCCCATGTCCTGGTGGTTGGACTGAGTTCGTTGACCTTTTGCAGGCTGTGTTTTTCAGGACTGGTAGCCAGGTTTTGCTAATTTTTAGACTTTCTTCTTTTTTATTGTAACTGTGCTGGTGTTTGTGAATTTCAATGGCTTCTCTGTATAATCTGGTGTAGTGGCTTTTGGTGTTGTCCAGTATTTCTGTGTTTTCAAATAGGATTTTGTGTCCCGTTTGCTTGAGAGCATGTTCAGCTACTGAAGATTTTTCCGGTTGCTGTAGTCTGCAGTGTCTTTCGTGTTCTTTTATCCTGGTGTGAATGCTTCATTTTGTGGTTCCGATGTATACTTGTCCACAGCTGCATGGTATGCAGTATACTCCTGCAGCGGTGCGGGGGTCCCTTTTGTCTTTTGCTGATTTTAGCATTTGTTGTATTTTCCTGGTGGGTCTGAAGACTGTTTGAAAGTTGTGTTTTTCCATCAGTTTTCCCATGCGGTCAGTGACTCCTTTGATGTAGGGCAGGAATACTTTGTTTGTGGGGGGCTGTTTTTGTCTTTTTTTTTTTTTTTTTGGTCTTTTTTTGTCTTCTCGGTTTTCTCAACTTTTTTTTTCTTCACTCTTCTGCCAGTACAAATCTAAGGAGGCCTGGCTAAGATAGAGCCAGCAGTAGCATGTTTATCTCGAGTGGTCAGCTCCGTTCTTTTGCGGGGAGGGGGGGACAGCAGCCTGGGCATTGGCACCTGTTCACCAACAGGGGAGGAGGATTGGCTCGAGGGGGAGAGGTTGGCACAGGATGGGCAAATCCATTTCTTTGGGGCAAATTGATTATTCCTAAGAAATCCAAGCATCGCCTTTCATCAAAGAAGAGAAAGGCAGAATGGGCACCGCCAGGCTGCAGATGGGCGGCCTCTTTCTGCTGCAGTCCGGTGAAGCCTCCTCCCGGGTTGCACGTGGTGTCAAGCATCCAGGCCACTGCGCCAAATGAACCCGTCTCCTTTTGCATAGGAGATTATTTTAATCGTAGGCATAAGGGCGAAGAATTATTGCTCTGCACTTTGTTGATTTAACGTGGCTTATTCAGTGTGCCTGGCACTTTACAAAAAATTAATAATAAATAGGGCACAGCTCCCTGCCCCAAGGAGGATACAGCTCCAGAAACCAGAGAAGAAAAGAAAACAAATGGAGGCAGAGTAATTATGGCCAGAATATGTATTTCTTGGGGTGGACACAGAGGGACCTTGTGGCATCAAATTGCAAAGTGCATTGTGGCCACCGTTGTTGCCTCCTGGCCCAAGGTTTGGACTACAACTCCCATCTCCTACATCAAGTTAGGTGACTGGAGACCTGCTGCATCAGACCAAGATGGCACCACATGGTGGTCCATAATGGTGTTTCTCATAGGAGCGGCCCACGTTCCCTCTTCGGAACATAGTCTGGGGTCTCTTACTGCCCAGCTTCCTCCCTCCCCACCGATGACCCTCTGAATGGCATGGTGCCCCCCAATGCAGGGGCCTTTCCCAGTAGGTCTAACACAGAGCTTTCCAAACTGTGTGTCGGGACACGTTAGTGTGTCGGCTGCAGTGTCTGGGTGTGTCGCCACTGTTGCTGCCTCCAAGCCCTGCCAGGATTCCGCGCAGGTCCTAGTGCCTGCCTTGTGCCCTGCTGCCTCCAAACCTGCTGTGATTCCGTGAAGGTCCTAGTGCCTGCCTTGTGCCCTGCTGTAAGAGTGTGTCGCGAAATGATGCATGTCTAAAAAGTGTGTCACCAACATGAAAAGTTTGGAAAGCTCTGGTCTAACAGGACATGTGGTCTTCCCTGTACCCTACCAGGAAAAAACAAAGGTGAGCCAGCCCTTGGACTACGAGAATGTGATCAGCCAACGAAAAGCGCAGATTTACAGCGACCCCTTCCGGGACCTGCTCATGTTCCCCATGGAAGATGCCTCGGTGAGTCGCCTTCCAGCTCTGTTGGGTGTTGGGTGTGTGCTCTCCACCCCATTCTTTTCTGGGGGGCCCTATCAGGCTATAATACTTTCACCTTGCTCTTCTACGCAAAATAAATCAGTCCTTCTGAAAGGAATGGAGCAGGATAAACAGCATGTGTGCATGTGGTTGTCCCGGAAAGTGTGGAGATAGCTCAGAAGGATTGTGCAGATAAGCCCTAGAAGGCTCTTGGGGCAGAGATGTTTTCAACCACCTTGCTCTAGAACAGCGTTTCTCAACCTTAGCAACTTTAAGATGTCTGGACTTCAACTCCCAGAATTCCCCAGCCAGCCATGCTGGCTGGGGAATTCTGGGAGTTGAAGTCCAAGGTTGAGAAACGCTGCTTTAGAAGGTATTCCAGTGCCTTGGGGCCATCCCCAAGGAGGTCCTGTCCATTCAAAACATAAGACAAGTTCAGAAGCTGGATCTGTCCTCCCAGGGACTAGTGAGAGGCTTCTGAAAAATCCAGCTCAAGGCAGGAGGGGAAGGGTACCCCCCCTCTTCCTACCCACTGGGTCTTCAGTCATTTTGGAACCACAAGCCAACTTTCCTTCCAGCTCTCTGTTGTCAGTCGCCAGAGGAGAACGGTCCGGTCCTCAGTGCCAGAAGATGCTTTGAAGAAAGCCCAGAGTCTCTTTGTCCAAGAGGTGAGACCCCGACTCTCTTCTTTGGGGAACCCTAGAGTGGGCCATTTGTCACGGTCAGAGGCTGTTTGCAGGGTGGAAGAAGGACTGCCGGACTTGAGACCATGATGCTAAACGCGCAGGACCGTCTCTAATTTGTGGGTGGGGTGGAGCGGTTTCCTTTGTCCTGGATTTCGGAGGTCTTAGACTTTTGAAAGCCACATTAAGCCTGCTTGCAGATGGCTGGGAACGGTGCCACTGACGTTGCACTGTGATGCCCTCAAAATTAGCGTGGTTAGAGAGGACACCAGAGCCACAGAAAAGGAGCTTTCGACCAACAGACCTTCTTGTACATTTTACACTCTTGTTCCTTTTCCCTTGTGCGTAGCTTTTTTCACTTTAGTGCCCTCTGGAAGTGATGCTTGCCATCTCCCATCATCCACCAGCCTGAGTACTGACTAGAGAAGGATGATGGGACTTGTAGTTAGCCTATCTGGAGGAAGCACCAGGCTGGGCGAGGCTGTGTCGACTCCCCAACGTTTTCAGAAGAGGAAGCAAGTCACGCTTTTCATTTTTTAAAAAAAATCCCTCCCTTGCATAACTCCAAGGGCACAAACAATCGCAGTTACTGTAGGTCGGCAGCATTTGCATGATTCTATAATATCTTTCCTGTGCTGCTTTTAATTCACTTACTGTTTTAAGTGAATCTATAGTCTGCCTGGCTAAGAGACTTGAATATTTAAATGCCGGAGGAGATCCTGTCTATAAATAGGCATTACTTGTCAGAAGGGAGAGATCCAGAGCTTTAAATCATTTTTGCAAGTCACAGGGCAGTGAACCAGAGAATAACCTTGGCAAAGTCAAGGTTACTCAACCCCCCCACCTCAGTAGGGCCCCCCCTGCTGTTCAGAGACCAGGCAGCTTCCTCCTCTTCCCAAGGGGTCCAGCAATTGAGGCGGGGACCGTCTGTCTGCCAAACAGCCCGCGTCTGAAGCGGGTGGGCGGGGTGGCATCAAGCGGTGGAGAATGCCAAACACAGACCTTTTTTCTGCATCTAATTTCATAGTTCCTCCTAAATGAATTTGCATTCTGCGGTTCGACTTCGCCTGAGTTTTGCTGCTGTTTCTGTGTGCCCAAATGCATTTGAGCAAGCTGGGTTTAATTTTCTTTTCAGTGCATTAAAGCATATAGCTCCGACTGGCACGTTGTGAACTACAAATATGACGAATATTCTGGTGATTTCCGAATGTTACCGTGGTAAGCGTTTCTTTCCCCCAGCTCCTCCAGGGGCATGTGTTTCTTGCATGCTCGGTCTTGTACGTTGGGCAGGATCTTAAAATGCTGTTTTGCAGGGTCAAACAGGTGTGTTATCTTTGATGGCAAGAACGCCTGGGCCTCCTAGAATCTTAGGGATTGAGTTCAAGAATTAAGGGTTTAGGGTAACATGCTGACCACCCAATAACTGGGCTTGGGGGAGGAATCCTTGGACAGGGTTCCTTAAAGTTCTGACCATCAGTGGGTTCTATACTATTTATTTTATTTTAATGTTTGTGAGAGTGCAATGTTGCTTTATATGGTTTTAATGGATTATTTTATTGTAAACCGCCCAGAGTCCCCCTTTTGGGGGAGATGGGCGGTGATATATATATATATATATATATATATATATATATATATATATATAAGTAAGTAAGTAAGTAAGTAAGTAAGTAAGTCATGGTGCCCTGTGGGCGAGTTGGCTCCCAAGGGTAGTTTTCAGGAACCCCCTCATTTGTTAATGATTACTATCCTTTTTTATTTAATTATGGTGTAACTTGAGTAACGAAGAGTCGGAAGCGACTGAACGAATAAACAACAAAACTTGAGTAACACAGGTTGTCTTTTCTTAGCAAATCCTTCAGGCCAGACAAGATCCCAAGCCACGTCTTTGAAATTGACGAAGACTTTGAAAAAGACGAGGTAAGAGGACAGGCGAGAGACTCCCACCGGGTGCGGCAGGAGCTCACGCCCGGTGCCGCGGAGCAACACGATGCAGCCTCCTTTGCACGATGCGCACTTAATTGGGGGGGGGTGTCCTCCTACCTTCTTTCTGCAAGTTGGTCCTGGCAGGGAAGGGAACCCTGTCTGATTCCCACATCGCGCGTAGGTATAAACCCTGGTTTTAAACGACCGTGGCTGAGCTCCACAGCGCTCATCGCTTTGAAGAACCAGCCACCATTATCTTACGCTCTCGCCCAAGTGAAAACAGCTTCTGAGAACCGTTCCGTGTTTCAGAGGCTGGATTTGTGTTGAGAGGAAAAGGGCTTGGTGGTTGGTGCAGAACACGGGGCTCAAGATGGCGGAGTTGCGGCTAATGAAGAGGGATGACAGATGGGGCCTCCCTCCGTCTGGGGGCCCTGCTCGGGGAGTGGCCGTTCCTCCCGTCCCCCCAGGGATTCCTTAAATCTGGCTTGGAAATGAAAGCAGCCCCAATTAGGGAATTAAATCAAGGGATGGGAAAGTGTTTTGGCAGCAGGGGTGGTAAGGATGAAGTACCCCCCCTCCCCAGCAACTTTTATTTTGAATTCAGGCTATTTGAGGAAACCGTTGGGGGAACAGTGGTGTTTTCCAGATTAAACACTGAGCCTCATTTAGAAGATGGAGTTCCCCAGGCAGAGATGGTGAAAGGAGCAGAGACAGTTTGCCAAACCTGAAAATAACGTTGCTGTTTTGTTTTTATTTGTTTTATGTTTAGCATGTGTAAGGAGAACCCTGGTTCCGGCCTTCCTCTTGCAGTTATCTGCCCTGTGGCATTTAAATCTGATTTTTAGCTTGGGTCATGTGCTGGTTGCAAGCCCAGCCTTACGCAGGGTAGGTGTGCAGGAGCAAAAGCAGACAACAGGCGCCCACAACACCAACGCAGTAGAAAATGGCCTTGCGGTGTTGGAAAGGGAGGCTGTTTCATTAGCAGGGCTCACGCACAAGAGAAGATCTGAAGCACCTGGAGGGCTTACCTTTTGGGGTTTGGATGCGGCACACCTTGTACTCTTGTGTGACTAAGTGCTGATCTGTGTGGTTTACAACTCCTCGGGCAAAGGAGCAGAACTGGGTTGTGGAGCAGATGAGGGTTGTCAACACAAATAAATAAAAGGAGCTCGTATCTCCAGCTGGAGTCACTCATTTTTAAATGCCAGGTGCAGGGAGCCAATCCAGCCACAAATTCTGCCTTCGGGGCATTTGTAAGACCAGGGAAAGGACTAGAAGCCTCCTCCCTCAAAAGGGAGGAGGACGTTGCTGGGAAGCATCCAGAAAGGTCACCATTTGGGTTGGCTCAGGCTTCCAGCTCTTAGCTGACATCCCAGAGGGTCCCTGGAATGAGACCTTTCCTCCCCCCTAAATATTGGTGTTGCTCCCTAGAAGAAAGGGAGTGGTTGAGGGATTGTTGTTGTTGTTGTTATGCTGCTGCTGTTTATAGGTTTCTTCAGTTGGACCCCTTCCACTGAATCTCTTGGCGTGCTTACACATGAGAGTCCTTTCTTTTTTGCTGCCTTATGTTCTTGAAGCAGTCTTCTCTCCTCACTCTGACTGTGAGGCACATATCCCCCCTCTGGCCTTCCCTCCATTCCTGAATCAGGCCCAAGCTCCTTCCATTAGCTTTGTCTCCCCTTCACCTCTCTGCTCATGTCCTAACGCATCCTGTCCTGTGATCCCCATCTCCATCCCAAAAGCTCTGTTCCTTGAGACAACTCTGCTTTCTCCCTTGCTGCCGTTATGCCTGGAACCTTTCTGAAAATGCCTCCCCAATGCCACCCACCTTTGTATCCCACCTTTGCCACAAAGGTGCAGCCCCGATATGCCTGATTGAAATAGGAGACATCTGTGGATCTAAGCTTTCACCGCATTATCACTTGGGCCCCTTTCCTTGCAATAATTTTATGTCTTCTGTCTTCCAGGATGCTTCCTCACTGTGCTCCCAAAAGGGTGGTGTGATCAGGCAAGGCTGGTTGTACAAGGCCAATGTCAACAGTACAATCACAGTGACCATGAAAGTAAGAGGCTCCTTGGACAATGTTGTGCCTGGCTAAGGACTTTGCTTTCATTTTGCAGGGAGAAGAGGAGAATGGGTTCCAAGGAACTAGGTTTGTTTGGGTGGGAAAGCTGCTTCAATAATTGCTGGAGGAGCTTGCTTGCTTGAAAATGGATGGTTAGAAGCACAGAACATGGATCCCTGATGATGATCTGTGGACCACACTTGAGAATCCCTACTGTTGATACTATATCTCAGCTGTGGCTGTTTTGCTTCTATACCCCCTGCACAGAAAATGCCGCAATTGCTGATTTTAACCTACTTTGCATGGAGTCCAAGGTTGTGAAACTGTATCTTGAGTAGAAATGAGCAGAATGAGTTCTAAGTGGAGCAGAATTCACACTGGAAGATCAATGAAGTCGTAGAGTGACCTTCTTCTTTCTCTGAGTAGGTGTTCAAGAGAAGGTACTTCTACCTGACACAGCTTCCTGATGGTTCTTACATCCTCAATTCCTACAAAGACGAGAAGATTTCCAAGGAATCCAAAGGTTGTATCTTCCTGGATTCTTGCATAGATGTTGTGCAGGTAAGGACTGCAAAAGATTTTGCTAGAGAATTTGTAAGCCCAGAGGCAGATTAATGCTAGAGAGGATCTAGTCTGTATCTACATCTTGTCTGTCTGTCTGTCTCCCAACAGTCCATTTATTTCTCCCCAGTTATTGGGAAATATTTTTAACCAAAGTTCAAGCAGAGAAAAGTAAGAACAAAATACTGGGTAACGCTCGCCTCTCTTTACAAACCAGTGTTACGTAGGTTCTTAGCCTCCCCAAAACTCTTTTCTTCTTTCTTAGTTTTTATTTTACTTGGGGCTGGGAGTCAGCACAGTGTTTTGTTTGTTATTTTGTATTTTGAAAAATGAACAAAGCAAGTTGACTAAAACTCAAAATGGCTGAGACCCAAATATCTCAAACATTTTCTCTTTCCGTGTTAGTCTGCAAGGAAACCCAGCCTTGCATCCGAATTGGCTCCTTGGAAGTTGTTCCCAGAGGGGAGGCCGGATTCTCCCCAGGGAAACTGAAGGAGATGTTGTTGCTCAAGGAAAGGGTACAGGTAGTCCTCGCTTAACGACCACAGTTGGGGCCGGAATTTCGGTTGCTAAGCAAAGCAGTCATTAAGCAAATCCGACCCAATTTTACAACTTTTTTTTGCAGTGGTTGTTAAGTGAATCACCATGGGCGTTAAGCTAACCACGTGGTTGTTAAGCGAATCACTCAGTTCCCCATTGATTTTGCTTGCCAGAAGCCGGCCAGCAAGGTCGAAAATGGCAATCACATGACCACGGGACGCCGCCAAGGTCATAAATGCAAACTGGTTGCCAAGTACCCAAATCATGATCACATGACCGCGGGGATGCTACAATGGTCATAAGTGTGAGAACCGGTCGTAAGTCGTCTTTTTCAACACTGTTGTAAGTCTGAACCGTCACTAAACGAATGGTTGTTAAGTGAGGACTACCTGTAATCAAAAGTCAAGTTGTTCTAATAGTCCTTCCAGTATTTAAGACTTACAGCATGGCTAAGGGTTTCTCTGTGCCACCAATGCCCCCCGAACTTTTCGGGAGGAAGGTAGCATATTAGACCGAAAGGTAATGGCCACGCTTTCTCCTCCCCGTGCTAGTCTGTCCCATCCTGCGGAACCGCCACCCACTTTATCTCGCAAGGGACTTTGGTCACAGGTGAACACCTCAGGGAAAAGCGGGCTGCAGGGATCTGTCACCCCTTGGCCTAAAACAGCCCTCTGCGTGTCTCCCTGAAGTGCCCCAAGATGCGGCGGCATGCCTTTGAGCTGAAGATGCTGGACAAGTACAGCCACTACCTGGCGGCGGAAAGTGAGTCCGAGATGGAAGACTGGCTGGGCACGCTGCGGAAGGTCATCCAGGCCAGCACGGAGAGCCTGGTGCAAGAGAAGAAGGAGGCGGCGGAATTCGTGCCTGGTGAGTGTGTGCGGTGGAGACGGGGTCCTGATGCAGCCACACAGCCACACACAGACCGTAGAGCCAGGAAGATGGCAGTTGATGGAGATACGCAGGAACCGTTGCCTAGACAAAAGGGGCCGAAGCATTTATTAAGTCCTGAGAAACGAGATAACATTTGGAAACAGCTCAGGAAGACACCTCCATAATTCACTGAACAATAACAGTATTTCTCAGCCATGTCAACTTTCAGATGGGTGGACTTCAACTCCCAGAATTCCCCAGCCAGCATGCTGGCTGGGAATTCTGGGAGTTGAAGCCCACCCATCTGAAAGTTGCCAGGGTTGAGAAACACTGAACTGTAAGAAGGAAGAGGAGGGGGCCCAGCGCAGTCAGACTTGCAAGATTGCATTATTAAAGCTAATCTAAATCAGAGTAGTTGATTAGCCTTCCTGTGGAGTTGATGTCTTGGTCTGGTCCATCTAGTGGAGCCGACGTGCGCACACACACAGACACACACCTTTTGCGCTGGGGCACCCACCTTGAGGGGTTTTACGGCGTCAGATGGCCAGCTCCCGCCAAGTGGGGTGCTCAGGCTGGATCCAAGGCACGTTGCCTGCTTCAGATCCGATGCTGTCTGCACGCTTCTGTTTCAAATCCCCCAACCCCCAGGCCTGCTTAAGGTAAACTTTTCCCAAGGTCTTTTCAAGTTCAGCAGAGTCGTCCTGCAGAAAACTCCATAATTCCTCCTCCCTGAGTTAAGTACGTTCCTTCCTGCATCGCTTTGTCCTCCCCTCGGCCTCTTCGGGGTCGCGCTCTGCACAGCTGGGCTGCATCCAAAGCCGTTCTCCGAGCAGAGGACAGCGATGCTGCAGGAAGAGGCCGTGTCGCCTGAGCCTGTGCTGCGTGTGTGAGTTGCTGGATCCTGGCCCTGCTGGCTGGACGGGGAATTCACGGCCAGCTTCCGGGCGCCTCATCCCAGCGCCCCCCCAGGGGTTCTGGAGGAAACCATCGCCTCTTCTGGCCAGGCACCTCTGCAACATCTGCTTTTTGTGGCTTTACAGATGATGACCCTAGCAGCCACGGAAAGTTGGAGAACATCTTGGAAAGCTTAGGGCGAGGCTTGCACCCGGAGCTCATGAAGGTAACCTCGGCTTTGGCGTTTTCTGCGAGGGAGCGGGGAGGGGCTGGGTGAGGCAGATGTTGGAAGAGCCCCGTCTCACTCTTTGCAAATCCAGCCCAAGCTCCCCCGCGAGATCTCGCCCGCCCACGTGTGAGCGGGAAGGGCTGGGACTGGGGGTCTGCTTTAGAAGCGGGCTCAGCCTGCAAGGAGAGAGGATGGCTTCCGCATCCTAATCAGGGGTCGAGCTGGTAGGTTTGGCAATCCTGACTGAGCAGGTGTAAACACACAGGTACACGCATCCATCATTCCAGGCTTCTCTGTCTGAAAACAGAAAAGGTTTTGCCTGTGAGGAGCTGGTCTACGTTGCCAAAGACGTTGAAACTCAAGCACTTCAACAACAGCTTCCATCCTACCTTATTCTGATTGGCGGTTGGTTGGTTGGTTGATTTACTGGATTAAGAAGGCCGCCCAACTCAAACAATATGACACTGTTTTATTCTTACGAATGCATTCACTTCTGCGCATAGCATTGTTTTCGGTGTTCAGGTCATTGCATGTTTTGTCTGACCCGTAGGTCAGCCTTGTTCTCGCTATACAGATAGTCCTCGGTTAATGACGGTAATTGGGACCGGAATTTCCATCACTAAGCGATGCAGTTGTAAAGCTCGACGTCACATGACTGCATCGCGTAGTGATGGCAATCCCGGCAATCCCTGTTGCCATTGTTAACCGAATTCCACAGGTCGTTAGCCAAGGACCCACCCCGATCCTGGCTTGGTCCCTCCCAGCCCCGAGCCTCAGTTCTTCCAAGGAAAGGGACTGCCTCCCCTTCAACTCCCCCAACGGCCTATCCCTCCCCATCTCTGCCCTTTTGGCCGCCCAGCACCTGCCTTGCTCTGGGTGGCCAAAAGGGCAGAGATGGGGGGAGATAGGCGGGGGGAGTTGCAGTGCTCCCGCAGTCGTAAGTGTGGGAGGACTGCTAAGCACCCGAAGTTTGATCACGTGATCGCTGGGGCACTGCAACGGCTGTAACTTGGGGGACCGGGCATAAGTACCATTTGTTCAGCACCGCTGTAACTTCGAACAGTCGCTGAACAAATGGTCGTAACTCGAGGACTACCTATATTGCAGGAGTAGGGAAACGATCCAGAGCTGGGGACTCGCTTTGAGCCCTCCCAGCCTGCTCATGGGAGGGGGATTCAAAGCAGGGGCTTCTGGGGACACAGTCCGTCAACCACACCAGCTACTGGTGTGCGTTAGGTTGGTGTGCTTTTCAGCATGAAGAGCCTTATTCTCGCTGGTGCCCCTTTTTGTCATGACCCCTGTCTTCGCAGCCCGATCATGGGGAAGGTTTCAGGCATGTCTCCCGTACCTACCTTGGCACCATCCTCGGGTTCCAAAATTGGTCATTGCTCAGCCTTGTAGAAGCCAACAAAGACAAGAGTTGGACAGGGAGGGGCTCCAAACACCCCTGCAGCCCTCCCAGGGAGGTGGGGCCAGGGACAATATAGGCTTATCACCAAGATTTGGATGACGCTGAGACAACATCTCCTGTTGTTGTTGGCCTAAAACGGTGCTCACGGACTCCTGCTGATTTTTGGGGCCGGGGAAACTACTTGAGAAGGTGGGAAGTTCCCTCCACCTTCGTGAAGGCCAAACAAAGGACAGCTTGTAAAATCCTCTTGGAGGTTCCCAGGCCGGGAATAAACCATATGCAAGTAACTCTGGATTTTTGCGAACGCCGGGCAGCGCTGATTTTGTCTGGTTTCCGTTTTCTGGGGTGAAAGGGGAGGCCGTCTAAGTTTTCTTTCCCTCTGTCGCCTTTGCCTTCCAAAGGCACCGCCTGAAGTTGAGCACTTTGCGGGGTCTGTTCTCTTTCAGTACGGCCGAGAAACAGATCAGCTCAGCAAACTCAGCCGAAACGAAGGGAGGCAAAACCTCTTCTCCTTTGATCCAGAAGTGCAGGTAACCCATTCGGCGCTAGAGGCATTTGACTCGGTGAAAAAGCATGCCGGTCTGTTGTTTCGGCTCATTCGGGGTGACGGGGATTAAACCTGTTCCTCGGAGCAGCCCGACCTTACAGTGGTTGCGTTTCCTTTATTTGTTTTAACTCCCTTTCAAGGCAAACCCCTTCTGTTTCGAGCATTTCTACGCTGTCCTTAAAGGCAAACACAAAACAGCTTTCGTGAGAAAATCCAGCACAGTCTCATCTATATTTTAGTCTAACCTTGATTTTTAAATGGGCTCCCATTCTGACAGTTGGAGATGCAGCAGACCAAATTTTGGACTGATTTGATGCATCAGAAGTACTCCAGGCGAGGCAGTTAAGTTTTCATCAATTTTATCTTAATGTTGCCACCTCCACAGCAATACCACTCGGATGCGTACTGATGGCACGAAATGGCACAAAGGATGTCCTTTCTGTCCACTTACGTCATCTGTATAATGATGTTGCAATGCAAACAGCATAAACAATGCAGCTTGCTTCATTCGCGTCACTCTGCGAGGGACAAATTGCTCCGATGGCAAATGTTACTATTATTATTATTTATTAGATTTATATTACCGCCCATCTCCTCCAACGGAGGACCCTGGGCAGTTCACAATAAAAACATATATAAATAAATAAAAATAAAAATGTTCATATTTAGTGCGGATTCGGGAGTTACGGATGTGCCCCCCCTTGAGCGGTCTGTTGAAATGAGGTTTCACTTGTAGTAAAATGGCAGAAATTAGCTGAGTCAGGAAAGGCCTTGAATATAAAAGGGCTGGATTCTCACATGGTACTACCACAAGCGCATTTTAAAAATTATTATTGTTAATATTAATATATTTATTTGCATATTTATAAATATATATATAAATCTTCTATATTTTCATGATGGTTTGTTTTAAAAGTCACATGTTTGGGCTGCCTATAATGCTAAGTCATGTAGATCAAACCACATTACCACTTAGGGCAGTTTGTGAAATCAAACTCTGGCTGAGTTTTGCCCTAACCTGAGCCGTGATTGGCTTGTTAGCTAAGCCAGGCTCCCTGGCTCAGAAGCCACAGTGGGTGAAATCAAACAAACCGTGTTAGGCTTCCACAATGCCAACCCAGCCACTGTTCGGCTAGGAAAGCCTGTTTCCTGCCCGAGGATCGGATTGCGCTCTGCGTACAACCACTTCGCTAGTTTCTAAAGAAAGGAAGAAGCAAATCTTGATGAAGAATGTGGCATCTGCCTTTCCCTTCCAAGCACGAACATCTGAAAGGCTGGCTTCAATAGCTCTCCACCCGAGCTGGGGGAAAAGAATCACCTTCACCTTTTTCTCTTCCAGAGGCTTGATTTCTCGGGGCTCGAGGTGGACGTCCAGCCCTTCGAGGAAAGGGGCAGGCCGCGCTTCCTGCTGAAGTGCCACACCCTGACTTTCAACCTCCTTGCCCACCTGAGTGACAGCTCCAAGGACTCCCCTTCAAACGTAGGCACCCCCCCCCTCCGAAGCCCCATACGTGTCTTCGTTGTCAGAGCCTTCCTGAAATTTTTACTTAATCACTTCCAAAGCTAACAGGGTATGGAATTGTTTCTATCCTACTCCTCACAATGTGTCATAAGAATATAAGCCGTGCCCTGCTGGATCGGGCCCCTGGCCCATCTAGTCCAGCAGACGTTCTCCCAGTGGCCAGCCAACTGCACGCGGAAGCCCCCCAGGCCCCCAGCAGACGGCCCCCAGAGGCAGTCCCGCCGTCATGAAGGCTCAGAGCTGTTGATCTCCGAGGCAGGGGCCAAACTGACACGGCGGCGCTCTGTGAAACAATTCAAAGTATGACACAGCGATCAAATGACAATAGTTGCAGCATTTCAAGAATGCTTAAGCAACTTCTTTGAAAGACAGAGGAAAATCAAGGCCTAAGTGGACTTTTGACAGTCTTCTCGTGAAGTCCCATGATTGGTCTGCCTGTCAGGGTCCAGTTAGCAGTCCTCTAACTTTCAGCAGCCTCCAGGAGAGAGCTTCGGACAGAGAAGGCACAGGAAGCGGGCGCCGCTCCGGAACTGGATTGATTGGTTATATGCCAGCGAGTCATCGTTGACTGTTAACAAACATATCAGTAGATTTTCTCCCAGATCTGCCCCCAACCTGGTCTTCAGGTCCTCCATGGCACCACTGCAACTGAGTCCCTCCCCCTTGCTGCTGGTCGTCCTCTTCTTCTCTTTCCTTCCACCTTTCCTACCATTAGAGCCTTCTCCAGAGAGCTGGGTCTTCCCATAATGTGTCCAAAGTAGGATAATTTGAATCTGGTCATTTGTGCCTCGAGTGAGAACTGTTTGATGATCCATTGGTTTGTTTTCTTGGCTGTCCATGGTCTTCTCAGGAGGGTTCTCCAATGCCAGAGCTCAAAGCACCCTACCCTGCTTCTTCAAAGTCCAACTTTCACTTCCATTGAATGTCAAGTTGATAAGAAAAACCTAAGGATCTTCTTCTGTATACCCAGGTGGAGCCGTTTTTCCTCAGCCTGGCACTCTTTGATCTGAAAAGCTGTTGCAAGATCTCAGCAGATTTCCACGTGGACTTAAATCCTGGGCCTGTGCGGGAGATGCTGCACGACGCTTCGGACCAAGAGCCCGGGAACAGCCCCATAAACAGCCGCTTCCTCCACGGAACGGCCGAATCCAGCTTGCGCTACATAAAGCAGGTAAGAGATTCTGTGGATGTAGGAAACCAGACCCCAGATTTCACAGGAATGAAGCCCCCAAAGGAAGTAAGAGCTAAATCAAACTAACATGGAGCTCATCTACCATTTGGTTCTCATGGTGGTCAACTGCATGCCAGAGGAAAGGCCTCCAGCAGAACGCAAGGTTAAGGCACGGATCTGTTCTTGCTCCCCAACAACTGGTCTGTGTTTTGGGGCTGTGCATCCAGATGCTGAGCTTGTTATGACAATTGCATCCTTTGGCAAAGCCAGGGCAGGAATGGTGGTTACAGTGGGTGTTCCTGCGCCTGACTGACCAGCAGGAAGGTGACTGGGTTACGTCCTGGAAGAACAGATAATGTCAGTCAGAGATGGGGAACCTTTTACAGACCAACAGCTTTGTAGGTGAGCCCCCCCCCTCCACTGCTTGGGAGCCAATAACACTCTTAAGTAAGTAGGATTGACCCACACCTCCTAAAGCAGAGCTTTCCAAACTTTTCATGTTGGCGACACACACCAACGCCAGCGCGGCCTGCGGTGTCGTGTGTCACGCGAAAACCCGTAAGCACTGATGGGGGGAACCGGAAGAAGCGGCACCCCCGCCAATCAGCGGCCCTAACCCTAATCCTAATCAGCGCTGCTGATTGGCGGGGGTGCCGCTTCTTCCGGTTCCCCCCATCATCGCTTCCGGGTTTTTGCGCGACACACCAGGACACCGCAGGCAACACAGTAGTGTGTCGCAACACACACTTTGGAAAGCTATGTCCCAAAGTATTTTGCAGTTCTCCCTTTTGTGAAGGCCTGAGCTTCTAGCTGAGACTATCTCAAACGATTGCCTTCACGTAGTTTTGTGCCTGTGTCCACCTGTGGGGGCTTTGTAGGTTCTGATGCTCTGCTTATCTTTTACACAAAGGGGGTCTTCTCCGTGACAAACCCACACCCAGAAATTTTCCTTGTTGCCCGGGTGGAGAAGGTGCTGCAGGGAAGCATTACCCACAGCGTGGAGCCATATGTCAAGAATTCAGACCCTGCAAAGGTACAACAGATCCCACAGGATGGACTCATCATCCTTTGGGATGAGAACGAAGGCAACAATTGTCTCAAGGAGGGACCTTCCATCCAAGAAAGCTCCTCCAGTTTGCAACGGATCACGAAGGGCAAGAAGCATGCTGCTGAGATAGCAACGGTGCCTGGGCACATAGGAGGCATTAATGGTTGGCTGGGTTCCAACGTTGTACCCAGCCATGGCTTACAAGTCAGAGTGGTTGAGTTTACACAGCAAGCCACAGCTTAGTGCAATGTGTGAATTGATTTACGTATTTTATCCATGGGCCACCTAAATCATACGGCTCCTAGATCAGGCTATTAAGAGATTGAGAGTTGAGTTGGGCCCCAGTATTCTTGCCCTGTGGGAATTAAAAGATATACAGAGTGAGTAAATAGATCCTGAAGAATCAGTTTTCCAAATAGGAGAAAATGAAGAAGACATGCAGCATGTCTTGGGTTGGGGGGCAGAATTTATTGATTTAGTGGCATGTGCCACCCTTTGCCCGGTGGTTCTGTTCCTGGGTACGGAAAGGAGCAAGGTGATGGTGGCCTTTGGAGATGCTCCAGATGTTCTCAGTGCTCACCTAGAGCATTTACCTGCTTCTCTTAGGGGAGCCTCCCTTTCCCGCTTCTCAGAACCTGCCTTGGCTAATTTCTCTGAGGTCGGGTGCTTCGCGTGCCCTGCCTGCCAATGCCCCTGGGTCCCTCTCTCTCTCGTTCCAACGCCAGCTGGCTGCCCCACGTCTGACCTCTTTTCCTGCCTTCACAGGCTGCGCAGAAGGTCCACAGGCTGGCGAAGCTGGTGTGCAGCCGCCTCGGACGGTACCGGATGCCCTTTGCTTGGGCTGCCAGGTGAGGCTATTTCAGTGCTGTGCCAACTCCGACGTGTCGCCCTCCACACAAGAGGAAGATGCCATGAGCCAAGCCATTTGCCCACAGCCACCAGGACACAGGGCCACCCAAAAGATGGCATTGGGAGGTTCTGCACGGGGAGACCACCTTTTTGACCCTGATCTTCCAGGAGAACGCTGCCTGCACTCCTCAGAAAGACGTGTCCTGGTTGAACCGTCCCCCCCCGGACGTTTGCTGGCCTTTCAGAGGCCGAGGCCAGGAGGGCTTCCTTTGCCATCCAGACACCTCTGCAGGGTGGCAGGCTGGCTGAAAGAGCCCTGGCCAATGCCGGAGAAACATTTTCTCTCTGGCTGGCATTTGATACACCAGCTTTCTTTGGCCAGCACACCTAAAGACACGCCACCAAGTTCCCCAGGAAACGTCCCTCTCCTTTTAGCGTGCGTCCTCCGGGAAGCTGAGCGCGCGTTGTCCTCGGCAGCGTCTCAGACCTTGATACGTCTTGCAGTTTTGTCAGGGCAGCCGTGTGAAAAATGCCGTGCCTTGGCCTGCAAGCCTTTCAAAACTCGGTTTGGTCTCTTGGCTTGAACACTTAAAAAGAAACCACCTGGCTAAGAAATCTGAGGCAGCACCAGGACGCTTTGAACCAACCCTTTGCGTTTCAGCACCAGCTTCCTGGCCAAACTGGTGCCTCAGCCGGGAGGCTGCGAGGTGTCCGTGAGGCCGGTGGGAATGTGGCTCAGGCGACCTTTTCTCTCCCCAGGTCTGTCTTCAAAGACTCCCAGGGCACCTTGGACCTTGATGGGAAATTTTCTCCCCTCTATAAGCAGGACAGCAGCAAACTCTCTACGGAGGACCTCCTGAAGTTCTTGGCAGAGTATAAGAAGTAAGTCTGCCGGGAAAGGGCATCCTTCTGCACGGCAGTTTCAGGAGAGACGCTCTTGGCTGCAGAAAGTGTAAAAAATGTATTTTCCAGAGTTCTCATCCCAGCATCGTTGGGTTGCGCTGCCTGGTTTGTGTTCTCAGTTGTTCTTTGTTTCCTGTGCAGACCAGAGAAGACAAAGCTGCAAGTGATACCTGGCCAATTAAATGTTACGCTGGAGTGCGTTCCCCTGGAGTTCTCAAGTAAGGAGAGAGGAAAAAGGCAGAGGAACGTAAGACTCTCACTTTCTGGCATTATGGGGTAGTCCTCACTTAACGACCACAATAGGGACCAGAAAATTGGTTGTTAAGTGGTGCGGTCATTAAGTGAGTCACCACATGATGGGACCCGATTTTATGACCATTTTTACAATGGTCATTAAGTGAATCCAGCTTACCCAATGGGGTTTTTTGCAGAAACTGGCAAAAAAGGTCACAAATTGCAATCACGTGACTACAGGATGCCACAACTGGTCGTAAATGTGAGCCAGCTGCCAAGTGCCCAAATTGCGATCACGTGACTGTGGGGGTGGTGTGACAGTTTGCAATGGCCGTAAGTGCACGTACAGGTCGTAAAGCACTTTTTCTGAGGCTGTCGTAACTTTCGACCGTCATTAAATGAATGGTTGTTAAGTGAGGAGTACCTGTAGTAATCTTGAGTTCCCCTTGTCTAACCTTTTTCTAAGCCACGGATTGATTAATCACTTTCAGAGAGAGAGGGAGGGAGGGAGGGAGGGAGGTACCAAGTCACCTGTTACTTTGGCCTTAACCATAGTTATTAACAGAAACCATGGTTTGAAAATGATCTTTGCTTGTTCTGGAGGTGGGGTGGATGTCAGTCCTCTTCCGGCTGCCAAACCAATATACTGAGAACTCATTCAGTGGCTGAGCGAACGTGTTTCATGAAATCACCTTGTGCTTTGCTTGTTTATGTTCGGCACGGTGTGAGAAGCCAACCAGCTGTGGTTTATTCAATTAATCACGGTATAATTAAGCAAACCCCAAAAGTGCCTTTTGATTAAAGC
Source organism: Charina bottae (assembly GCA_023362775.1). Lineage (NCBI taxonomy): Eukaryota > Metazoa > Chordata > Lepidosauria > Squamata > Charinaidae > Charina > Charina bottae. The sequence continues at coordinate 21,379,402 of JALMGJ010000018.1, read as the reverse complement.
TCAGAAACTCCGTCCTGATAAGAAATTATCAGAGAGCTGCGCCAATTTGCAGCTAAGCAGAGACGAAAACTCACAAAGACCTTTCGTTGCTCCACGGCCGGCGGCAACGCCAGCGGAGGAGGTTGGCCGCCGAAATGCTGTCTCCGTGGTGGGGGTCTCCCTCTTCTGGTCCCTGGGACTGAGCGTGGCTTAGCCGCCTGGGCCATGGTCCCGCTGTGGGTTTAGGGTCTTAACCAGGGGAGGGAAATAGTGGTGTGCTTTGCTAAAACACGCGGACGCAGCCGCTTTCTGCGCAGTTCGGATAACTTCTCCGCTTCTCCAGATAACCAATCGTAGCAAGTAGACGCGATCGTCGTTTCTTTGTGCAGGGGGGCGGGGCGGGGCGGGGTGGGGGCTGCTGTCTAGCTCGGTTCTGGTTCCACTGCCTGGGGCCACGTGCTGCGTCAAGCCACGACTGGGCCTTCCTTGCCTTTGGCCTCACGCAATGCGCAGAGCCGCCCGGTTGCCGTAGAGGCTGCCAGCCGCCCGGGGGTCCTGGGCCTGGGGCTGCGATGGGACTCTCTCGCGGGGTGTGCAGCATGAAGCAGGGTTAGAGAGGCCAAGCATCCTGGCTGCTCAGCACGTCTGCGCCCGGGCACGGTGAGTGGCGCTCACGTGTTGCCGCGACTGGGGGCACAGTCACCAAAGCTTTGCCCTGGGCCCTTTCCCCTGCCAGGCTGCGTCTCGGCTGCTTTTATCCCCGTCAAGCCCTTTGAGGGGCGGGGGCAGAGCGACGGGGTGGCGCTCGAGGTCGAAGAGTTTGTGCCCGAGGTTGCAAAGTACTGCTGCCCGTTCACCACCTACAGAAACCGGCTCTACGTCTACCCTTTGCACCTGAAGTACGACGGCCAGAAGACCTTTGCCAAGGTGGGTAGGGCGCCCCCTCGTGGCAGAGGCCCACCGGAGCGGGGAGCCCCCTGGTCGCAAAGGCGGCCCCTGGGGGCCTGGGGACTGGCAGGGACAAAACTCAGCAGAAACAGGAGGCTCCGGCGTGGGGGGCAGAAAGAGAGGAGATGGGTTCCCCCTTTGTACTAAGGCAGGGTTTAATTCAATGATGGCTTGTTAAGCTGTAGAGGCCTGGTTCACACATAATAGAAAGCTATGAAGCAGGATGTACAGTAGCTGCCTTCAAGTACTGATTGCATTCACACATCATGAATCCAGCAAACCACATTAGGGACTGATTCGCACAGCAGCTACAGTGTGACTGTTTGGTTTTGGCATGTGTGAACCTGACCATCACGGTTTATTAAATGTGGCTTGTTTCCTTATTCACAATGCTAGTAAGCCTCTCTATTGGAAGCCAACTCAGCAGTGTACAGGTAGTCCTCACTTAACGACCACAATTGGGACCGGAATTTCGGTTGCTAAGCAAAGCAGTCATTAAGCGCATCTGACCCGATTTTACAGCCTTTTTTGTGGCGGTTCCTAAGTGAATCACCATGGGCGTTAAGTGAACCACATGGGCATTAAGCGAATCACCCGGTTCCCCATTGATTTTGCTTGCCAGAAGCAGGCGGAGAAGGTCGAAAATGACCATGGTCACCCCATGTAACCATGGGGCGCTGTGATGGTCATAAATGCAAACCGGTTGCCAAGCGCCCAAATCGTGATCATGTGACAGCAGGGGACGCTGCAATGGTTGTAAGTGTGAGGACCGGTCATAAGTTGTTTTTTCCAGCACCGTTGTAAGTCCGAACCGTCACTAAACAAATGGATGTTAAGCGAGGACTCGCTGTACAGTTCTCATCTTCGTAAATTCAGATTACAAGCAAACATAAACATTAGTAATAGAACCAGTGTAAAAATTTAAAAAAAAACCAGGCGTACCACCCTCGGGGACCCAACAGGAAAAGCCCCTTGTCACCGAGGGAGCAGTCAGAACTGCAACAGCAGCTCAGCCGTTGTTCCTAAGCGTGTCAAGTCTTAGCGCAACGTGTGAACCGAGCCACTGGCTTGCATAGCGGCTGAGAGAGAGATCCACTCGTCTTTGGGAGAAAGGCAGGTCGTGATTGCTCTGAGCAAGAAAACGTTCTCAGCGTTCCCTTGTCCCCGCTGTCGGTCACTCTTCCAGGCCAGGAACATCGCCATCCGGGTGGAATTCAAGGACTCTGACGAGGGAGATGCCCAGGCCTTGAAGGTACCCCAGAGCTGTGCGCAAGGAACAGGGTTGTCTTGCGAGAAGACGGCCCTGCTCCTCTGGCCTCCTTGGGCCTCCTGGCGCTGAGGTGGAGATGGAGGGGCGGGTGGCCCCCTGGGGCCGTGTGTCGAGTTTCTGGGACAGCCTTCTGCTCATGCTGCCATCGGGGGCTCTTTCCGGAGATGGCTCCATCACTCCTCCTCCCCTGTCCTCTATGCTCCAACCGCGGGGCCAAGTCACGCTGCCAGATGAGTGATCTCCTTCCCCTTGGAAGGTCCTCTCCGCCTGCCAGCCGACCTCCAGTCACCGTGATTCGTGGGCCCTCCTGAGTTTTGCCAGCGCTTGGCATGGAGCGAGCTTAGATCTGTGGTAGGAGGCCCAGCTGGGTCTCCGTTCCATAGGGGGCGAAGGCAGAAAGTCCATCATCCTCTCCAGAACTCCCACTAGAGGGAGCCAGTTGACCCTGGTTGGAGCTCTTCAACCCCAGGCTTCTGGAACCGTGAGAGCCTTTCTGCCGTCCTGGGGGTGGGATCCCGTGTGAAAAGAGGCCCCCTTCTTGGGGCCTAATTCTGATGAGGGAACTGAGCAAGGGTGCAGAGGGAGTGAGGGAAGGAGTTTTGATGGGTCCCAGGGTTGCACAAATAGAGAGAGGGTCCCTGTTGACCAAGCTGGTCTGCTCAAACAGAATTCCTCTCCAAAGCAGGCCTTTCCTGGCCCCACCGCCTCAGTCTTGTAACTGGAGACCATGGGATTGGGCCCCTCTGTCCACAACGCACGTCCTTTACTCCTGAGCAGGAGCTCCCCTGCGGATCCAGACATTGCCCACAGGTTCTCCTCCAGTGGAGGAGATTGGAAGAAAGTCCAGGGCCCCAACCAGTAGACAGTCATGCCTTTTTAGTCTTTTCCTCTCAACCTCCCTGCGTTCTTGTTACGTCCTGCAGTGCTTCTATGGCAAACCCGGAGGACCTTTGTTCACCTCGCACGCCTACGCTTGCGTCTTGCATCACAACCAGAGCCCTGAGTTTTACGACGAGGTGAGGAAAAACAATTTCACGTTGAAGCAGAGGAGGAGATGGTCCATTCTGCTGAAGTTCCATTGAAATGAGGAGAAAGCAATCTAATCGGCCTTTGCAGAACTGAAGTTTGCTAAGGATCCTCCTTTTATTTTGGATCTAACTCGGTGTTCTTCAAAGTTGGCCACTTTAAGATGGGTGGATGTCAACTCCCAGAATTCTGGGAGCTGACGTCCACCCATCTTAAAGTGGCCAAGTTTGAAAAACACGGAGTTAGATCAAATTCCACATTCTCTTCTTGCCAAGATGTCCTTGAAGGTGAAGTGAACTTTCAGGGGATTGAGGATGGGTATTGCACCAGAAGGGGAGAGGATCCGATGGACAGAATGAAATGCTGATCATCTTTAAAAAATGAAATAACGTGAAATGCGTCTGGCATGCAAGGATTCAGCCTCCCTTCTCCTCCTGTCACGTAGATCAAAATCCAGCTTCCGATCCACCTCCATCAGAAGCACCACTTGCTGTTCACGTTCTACCACATCAGCTGCGAAATCAACACCAAGGGGACGGCGAAAAAGCAGGACGCTGTCGAAACCACAGGTGGGACCCAGAATGCCCTCCCTCCCCACCATCTGAGTTAGGCAGGATTGGGGATCCTAGAACCAGGGGGGGGGGGGCAAGGAGCATCTGCAAGGCGCAGGAAGACCTATTAATCCATCCTCGAGAGCTCCTCTTAAAAATCTCCGGGAACGGAGCTGCGAGTCAGATCCTTCGTTTCCCCACCGTGTAAAAATGAAGGTGGGCTCGTTGGCATGAGGCACCATGGTGAGCCATCTGATGGTGCTTTGCATCAGAAATGGAAGATAAAATGTGCGGGAGCCACAACCGTGGTGTTCAGGGGCAGTGGGGCTTCTGGCGGGCTTCCGTGGGTTGTTGGAACCCGTCTTCCCCTTCAGGCTGAGACAGGGCATTAATTTGATTTTCTCTCCTTTGGATGAGCCCAGCGGGCATGCCTTGCCAGAAGATACTTCATTTTGGCTGCTTTAAACCACCACGCAGTCGGTTGGCTTTCAGCTTGGCACGTGACACGAACCTGGCCCTGTGTTTTGTAAACTGCGGCTTGGCATGACAGAGGAACCCAGTTCCGCCTTGTGTTTAGCTCTCCTGGAGTTAAACGGGCTTTTCCCCCCTTCCAACACCATCCAAGGGAGCCTCGAGTTGTGTAATATCCTTCAGGCTTTGCAGGGGTGTCTGCAGAGAGGGAGCGGGGTCAAGAAAGCCAAGATGTTGGCCACAACCCTTCTACGTAAGGACCACGGATGTAACAAAGGAGCTGGCTTTGATCATATGTTCATGGCTGCCATATTGACCCCCCCTCCCCGCGAGAACCCCTGAGGCCTTGCCTCCCATTTCCTTAAAGGGACTGGTATTGATTAGGAACAGACGGGGGGTGGGATCGGCAGTGGGGCAGCCAACTTCATGCTGTGGTTTCCCATCAACTCAAGGATGGGTGGAAGACCTTGCAACTCAGCCGTGGGGAAAGGCCGGAGATGGCTGGAGAAGCAACGTAGGCAGCATCCTTAGGAGTCGGTGGCTGTGATTGTGCCACACTTCGGCTCAGTCCGGGCAGAACCAGGGTTCATGGAGCTGCCCAGCTGCCTGGGTCCCTAAATGAGCAGCACAGGCTGGGCACACGCAATCTCCTGGGTTTTTCTCTAGGATTTTAGCATAATGTCCTTGCAGACTCAGCCCGGCTCTGCAGTCGTGCTTGCGGTACATGAGACGCAGGTGCCAAGTGAACCCCCTGGAGCTGTTAGAAGCTGTGGCACCTGCTGCTTCTGCCAGCAACGCAAGGCCTTAGCTGAGGCCACGGGGTGGGTCTCCTGCTGTTCCCACAGTTGGCTTCGCCTGGCTTCCTTTGCTGAAAGATGGGCTGATCGCCACCGCCGAGCAGCAGCTCCCTGTCTCAGCCCACCTGCCAGCTGGCTACCTGAGCGCCGGAGATACCGAGGCACGAAAGGTAAGGCGACTCTTAGATGGATTTGCGATGAGGAGGGGACTCAACGCTTCATTTGTCACCCACCCAACCAGTCCGCCAAGCAAACCCAGAAAACTTGCACGAAACCTGGCCGGTATCGCAGAGTTTCTTTTCCTAACAAAGAGCCAACCCCGCTGTCATTCCTGTTTCAAGGGCCCACAGAGGCGAGCCTTTTCCCCAGTTCCTTGAAAATTGAATTTGTGCGAACAAGATGTGCTCTGCAAAACCCACAAAGAACTGGCAGGGTTTGTTTGGGTTGTTCTGATGGCAGTAATGACAACTTCTTGGCTGCAGAGTTTGAGGAACTGGGATTTTTGTACTCTCTGAACTATTCTTTCTATGCAAGGCAGAGATGTTCTCTCGCTCTTCCTCCCTGGCGTGTGTCGATCTCTGGGTTCAACTTAAATGGCTTTTGGCGTCCCCGGTTGGGCCAAACTGCCGTGCCAGGTAGCCCAAGCTTGTTTAGGCCAAGTACAAGCTGCAAAAATGCATCTTCCTTCTTTCCGGTCTCCAGCCAAGTATCGACCTTAAATGGGTGGATGGAGCCAAGGCGCTTTTCAAGCTGAGACTACACTTGGAGTCCACCATATATACCCAGGTATGTGGGATGAGGGCGTGCCTTTAAAAGGGCCCTTTTGCAACCCCAGTAAAAATAAGTCTTTAAAACAAGGCAACCGTGACTCGTCCTGCCCCATCCTGCTGGCGGTTCCTTGGGGAGAAAACCATGCAACCTGGTTTTGAATGACCCAGGCCGGAATGGAGCTGATTTGCACAGGCCTTGAGGAGAAGACAGCCCCAAGGCCAGAGTCCCCCAGACTGCACTAAGCTCAGGCGGGTCACAACGTTGTTCTTACGGACTGTGCTCTGTGATTCCAGGACCGTCACCTCCATAAATTTTTCCAGTATTGCCAGACGATCCAGGGTGGTGCCAAAGAAGCCCCAGGAGAACTTGTGAAATATCTGAAGGTGAGCTGACTTTGGAAGGGGGGGTCTTTCAGGGGAATCTCTTGGGGACAGGCTACAGCCCCCTCCCCAAAGGGAAAGCATGCCTGTGGAAAACAGGCAGGGTTTTGTGCCTTTACCTCAATTTCAGGTCCTGTTCTCAGCATCCCGGGCCTGTAAGGATACACCCTTGTTTGTTTATCTGAATTTCTGAAATGGATTTGAATGTTATTTATCGCTGATACGGTATAATGCTTTGTGGGAACGACCTTGAGGGACAGGAGGCAGAGATACTGCCTAGCGAATGATCAGATTAAAGAGGGAGGAGCCCACAGCTGCATAGCAAGAAGAGAAAGAAACTTAGGAAGGATCCGCCCGAACTGATCAGGCTGTAAAAAGAGACGGCGGGAGATTTGTATTTTCAGACTCCCAAGATGGCTTGGGGAATTCTAGGAGTTGAAGTCCACATGTCTTAAAGTTGCCAAGTTTGAGAAACGCTGCAGTAAGCAATCTGTACCCGGTGTGCCGGAGGTCTGAATTAATCCCGTCCACCTTGCAAGCGGAGAAACCGCCAGCAGCGAAGCAGGGGGCTCCGTGAACAGCCCAGCCCTGATACGGAAGGGAACGCCGGGCCATCTGGACCCTCCCTCGGCAGTTTCCTCCTGTCCTTTTCTGCTGTGTGGGTGGACAAGTCGGATTCACTGTCTGTAACATGGTGCGGCTTTTCAGCCCCACTTGTACTGTTCTTTCCCACCCCACATCAGCTTGTGAATCATGGAATCCTGGAGAAGAAGAGACACTTTAGCCACCAAATCCATCTCCCTACTCAAGGCAGGAATTCCGATTGAAGCCGCCTTGGAAAGTCGCCGCCCAGCCTTTTCTTGCCCACGTGCAGGGAGGGGATGCTGGCTGCGCCTCCCCAGTGGCCGGTGCCGCCGTTCAACTGCTCTTCCTCTTAGGGAGCTTTTTTCTAGCACTCAGCTGGAATCTGCCTTTATAGGCCTTCAATCTGTTATTTTATTATCTGGTATTGCGACTTTATGGGGCGTGGTGGCTCAGCGGGTAAGACGCCAGGCTTGTCGATCGGAAGATCACAAGTTCGGAGGTTCGAATCCCTAGCCCCGCGTGATAGTGAATTAGTTAGTTAGTGGCTGGATTAGTGGCTAATAGACAATATTAAATCAAAATATGCTAAGGGGCTTGCTAAGGCTTCACATATACAACAGCAGCAACAGAAAAAGATTAAAATTAACGATCTGGGTAATACGAACTTTAAATTAGTAATATAAAATGCAAATACTATACATATACATATACATATAGATACATGTACACTTACACTTATCTATCTATCTATATATACATACATGCAAGGGGGGCGTGGTGGCTCAGCGGGTAAGACGCCAGGCTTGTCGATCGGAAGGTTGCAAGTTCGGCGGTTCGAGACCCTAGCCCCGCGTGACGGAGTGAGCTCCCGCACTTGCCCCAGCTCTTGCCAACCTAGCAATTCGAAAGCATGCAAATGCAAGTAGATGAATAGGGACCAGTTCAGTGGGTAGGAAACAGCGTTCTGCGTGCGTCATGCCGGCCACATGACCGGGGAAGTGTCTTCAGACAGCGCTGGCTCTTCGGCTAACAAACGGAGATGAGCACCGGCCCCTAGAGTCAGACACGACTGTGCAGGGGAGCCTTTACCTTTTTTACATACATGCATATTTGTAAATAAAACAGGATTAATTGCATTCCAGTTCAGGTATTAATTGGGAAGCGCAAATGCGGTCGCCTTTATGAAAACGAGCACCAAACCAAGGGGCCCATCTCTAGATCTTGCTCGGGGCACCACCTTGAAGTCCCAGTGTGTGTCTTTGTTCCAGTGTTTGCACGCCATGGAGATCCAGGTCATGATACAGTTTCTGCCTGTGATTCTTACGCAACTCTTCAGAGTACTCACCAGCCACCCACACGAGGAGGAGGTCGCTGTCAACAGTACGATGTGAGTTTGCGCTGCGGACAAGTGACCTGTTTCAGGTTGACCTTCCTCCTCCCTTGGGAATGTCCTCAGCATGTTAGCGATCTAATTCGGCACAGTGGCACAACCGGGTCAGTCATGGAAGCTTACGCATCTGGTGGCTTGACAACACAGGGCTTTTCAGATGCAAATTTGTCCAGGGGCTTTTCCAAAAGAGTTGCTCGACAGGTAGTCCTCACTTAACTACCAAAATCGGGACCGGAATTTTGGTTGCTAATAGAAGCGGTCATTAAGGAATCCGACCTGATTTTATGACCTTTTTTGTGGCGGTCATTAAGCAAATCACCACTAGCATTAAGCAAACCATGTGGTCGTTAAGCAAATCACGCGGTTCCGTGATTTTGCTTGCCAGAAGCCGGCCAGGAAGGTTGAAAATGGTGATCATGTGACCATGGTACATTGCTACGGTCGTAAGTGTGAGGACCGGTCATAAGTCGTTTTTTTCGGTACCGTCGTAAGTCTGAACTGTCACTAAACAAATGGTTAAGTGAGGACTACCTGTATTGGAAAAACTGAATAAGGACATTGAACTGAATGCAGTTCTTCATGTCTTGTAGTTTGCAGTATCTGAAGCTAGAATCGACAGCCTTGGGGCAGTGGCTTACATGGCATCATTTCCTCTGAGTACATCATGTATAAATTTATTTAGCGTCGTCAGTGAGCTTGACTCTTGAAAAAAGAGAGTGTTGTTTCCACCCCAAACAAGCCTCCAGCCTACCCTTTAGAAAGGCCAGGAAAGCAAACAGTGGTTATTCCAACTTTCCCTATTGAGATATGGGCTCAGTTACACTTGGGAACGAGACTTCATGGACCAGATGATGTAGAAGCTGGAGGTGGGAAGAGACGCATCACACAGGTTGTCCCGGAGGCAGTTCCGAAGAAATATATTGCAAATGCAAAACATAAACAGGAAATCACGGTGTAATAGGAGTAGAGTTTAGGTATCATCAGCTCCTTTGTGTGATTCCACAATGACCAGGCAAAATGGCTACTCTGGAGTGAAACAGCTCAAGGTGGGCAGGAACAAACAGATGTCCATCCCAGCACAGCGTCTTTCCACATCAGCCAAGCCAGTCGGCCCCGATAGGAAAGGGAGGAGCTGTCGTGGACATGGGGTTGCTCTTCCGTGTAACAATGAGACGTCGTCTCTCGCCGCCCTTCTTTTCCAACCCTTCCCGCAGGGTTCTTCTCCACATCGTCTCCAGATGCCACGAGGAAGGCCTTGACCACTATCTGCGGACATTCGTCAAGGTGAGTTGGGGGAAGAACTCTGTTCTGGGTCGTGCCCTCTGTGCCCGGGGAGTCCACCGCTGAGAGCACAAAATGTCCCTCCTCCCCCACAGTATTGCTTCCAGCCCGAGAAGCCCAGCGGGTCCCAGGCGAAGATGGCACACGAAATCTTGGCAGGAGCCATATCGACGATTCTCAAGCAGTCGGCAGATTTCTTGGCCATTAATAAGATGCTGAAGGTGAGACTAAAGATGGAAGGTGAAGTCCTTCCAACCCTTCAAGGCCACCTCTCCTCCACACGAAGTCCGAAGCCCTTCGAGCCAAGGGTGTCGAGAAAGGCGACACACCGCTCGTTGCGGGGCCTTCTCAACACCACGGTCTTCTCACCTCATTTCTTCCCCCTCTGTAAAGGGGGAACAGGTGGGACTTGACCCGGCTGGCACTCACCTCTCTTCTCTTCCTCTCGGTTCTAGTATTCGTGGTTTTTCTTTGAAATTCTGGTGAAGTCGATGGCTCTGTATCTTCTGGAGGAGAACAAGATTAAGGTAAAGGCAGAAGCAGACCGTGGTAAGCTTTTACGGACAAGCCACTTGGGCCTTGTGTGAATGAGAGGAGCTTGGGCCTGCCGGAGTTGTGGTGCTCCATCGCTGGAGGTTTTCAAGAAAAGGTTGGACAACCATCTGTCCGAGATGGTCTGAGGACTCCTGCCTTGGTCGGGGGGTTGGACTAGAAGACCTCCAAGGTCCCTCCCAACCCTAGGATCCTATGACTTCACGCCTTGCCTCTTCAGCTTCCCAGGCCACAGCGGTTCCCAGAGTCTTATGGCCACGCGCTGCATTCTTTGCTTCTCTCCATCATTCCACACGTGAACATTCGCTACAGCGAAATCCCAGAAGGGTCGAGAAATGTCAACTTCTCCTTGGCCAACTTCTTGAAGGTTCGTGTAGTCTTTTACTCCTCCTCTCCTCCCTTCCCCATCCTTGATTTGCCAAAAAAGCAAAAGACGGGCATGCGTCTCATCCCGTTTGAATGGCTTAGCCGGCCGGCGTTGAGAACTGCTTCTAGGAATGAAACTCTGTAGATGGGAGCCCCCCAAATGCCTAAGGGTTACCCCACAACCCAGTCTGCTTATCAATAGCGATAATAAATAGCATTGATGCACACCAGACACCGTTCAGTCAGTGTGATGCAGCAGGTTAATCTCTTATCCCCTTCCACAGCGATGTTTGACGTTCATGGACCGAGGGTTTATCTTCAACTTGATCAATGACTACGTTTCTGGATTCAGTCCCAAAGACCCAAAGGTAAAATATGAAGGCTCCCGGAGCCATGACAGAGGATAGAAAGCAGGGATGGTCCGTTATAATGCTATTTTTTTCTCCTTCTCCACATCCAGCTCTTAGTGGAATACAAGTTTGAATTTCTGCAGACAATCTGTAATCACGAGCACTACATTCCACTGAATTTGCCGATGAATTTTGCCAAACCCAAGTTTCAGCGAATGCAAGGTCCGTTTAACGCTCCATGACTCAGACACCTAGTAGGCTGTTACTAGCGAACTACTGATTATTTCTTTGATCTGTTTTTTAAGCCAATGCCTAAGAACTCAGGCTAGGAATCACTGTTTTAAAACTTCCTGAGAAATGCAGCAAAATCAGAAAATAGAAATTGCAGGATTTGGTAATGGCACAATTTTTAAAATTAGGAGTTTATCTGACTAAAAGCAGAACGTGCCCATTGGGCACCAGTGTAGTGTGAAATGGGTTAAACCTGAAGATAATACGTATTTTGAAAACCACTTTTTAAAATGTCTTTTCTACCTTCCCCCCCAGCCTTTTTTTTACTTTTGAAACAGTCAGATCAAAGAGGTAAAATATTCCTCAAATGGTTAAGATTGTGTGTGTGTGCGTACACACACCTGCACTGTGGAGCACATTCACTGCCATGTAGAGAAGCACAAAGAATTGGCTGTGGAGGTGGAATCCCAGGAAAATCTGGGGGCCTTCAAAGGTTTACAGACGTGCCTCTTCTTGTGCCCATCACTTGTTGCATGCTTGTCAGGGTTCATAGTTGAATCCTGCCATTAGGGATGTAGATTTAGTAGAAGCGTGTGAACTGTGAGGAGGGGGTGAGTGTGCCAAGTGTGGTGGGTTTCATCGGGGACTGTGGAATGCAGCGTCAAGGTCAGCCACCTGCAGGAGTTGGAGGCTTGGGAACGGAGAGGGAAAGTTCTGGACATTGACATCATAGGCGCTGCGAAATTGGCGCGCAGGGGGGAGAGTTAAGTTAGCGCTGTTTGGCGGGAATCCGGCATTCGGATCTTTAGGAGTGTTTCAATTTACATGTATCCTGAATAAAGCTTATTCTGCATTTCAATGAATTGCATCGAGAAGTGTTTATTGGGGCATTGAAGTTGGAGTCATTACAATGCTATTTATGCCATCCTAACTTAAGCTCGCTAATTAAATTTTAATCTTTTCTGTCTCTCTTTGTGGCAACTCAGTTAGACTTCTTTTCTATGTCTCTGCAATGGTTTGCTAGATGGAGGGGGTAGAAATAAGGGCTGGAAGATGCTTTCTGCCAAATCAAATGCGCTTCAAATCAGCAAGTATTTGGCCTCGGGAAATGTTCACCAAGCCTGTTGCAACGCTTCCTAATCTAATCCCTTGCATTTAGCACCCAAGACTAGTTTTTATCTGGATTTGCTTCTTAAACCAGCCTAGTTTAGCAGCTGCTTCCTGCTTCGTCCGAAATGGCGAACGGACTAAGCTGAGGCAGCAGGCCGAGACATCTGCAAGCCTTCACTTTCTAAACTTTCCGCACTGACGTTGCAAGATCTTGATCTGTTTATTCAGCTACAGTGTGACAGTTCCAGAAGCAGAGATCTAGCCTCAGCAGTAAATTTTAGTTGACCAGTTGCGGTGTCTTAAATGGTTGCTATAAACAATCTGGGCTGTGGCTCTAGGATTCCTCTTTCATTCTGGTAGCGTTCAGATTCATCTCTACTCCCTGCCCCCTTCCTTCTTTCCCAGCCCCCCTGACCTCCCCCCACCCCCACCTTAGCAGGACCGAACAAATTAGCCAGTTCTTCTGCATCCCTTCCCTTCCGTGATCGTCACCAAGCCCCGGATGTCGCCGTGAGCTTGGAGCATGCTAAAGACGGACCTTTTCAAACTTTTTCCGGCAGATGTAAACCTGGAATACAGCTTAACTGATGAGTATTGCCGCCACCACTTCTTGGTGGGTGTGCTCCTGCGAGAGACGTCCGCCGCCTTGAAAGACAACTCTGACATCCGATGTTTGGCCATCAGCATCTTGAAAAGTCTCCTTATCAAACACGCCTTCGATAACAGATACCAGCATAAGGTAGAGTAACTTGAGGCAACGTTGACTCGGTTCGTAGACTGCACTGAAACGTGGTTTGCCTGGACTTGCCTGTTGGACAGTGCACCGTTGGCAGGGTTCTAACCTGCTAAGCCAAAACTGAACAAACCACATTATGGTTTAGCCCAGCATGTGCACCCAATTAGCGTGGCCACAGATATGGGATGGGTTCAGAATGACGTGACAGGTTGTGTAATCTGTCCCTCCACCCTGCATCTCGAAGCATTCCTTCAGTCCTTAGCCAATTGCCAGCCATCTTCTGCCTGTCAGGACTGCTTAGTCCTCCTTCCTAAAAAAAAACATCGTTTCAAGGAATTCATGGTGATGCATTCAGATTGGTGCCAACATGGGTTTGGAGAGATCTTCTCTACCACCAACCGCAACCGTATCACGTCCCTTCAGGAAAGAGGTCTTTTAAAATCCCACATGTGCCAGGCTGGGCGGCAGCTCCTCCTCCTCAGCCTTGTAAAAGTAGCCCAGCTGGGCGGCAGCCGACCGCAGTGTCCCCAGCGTTGCTGTTCTCCACAGTGAGATGCTGAAATAAAGGCGCTGAGCAGCCCCGAGTCCGATTTGCGGAGCCATCCCCCAGCTACGAGGGAGAGTTTTGGCCCCTTCGCGTGCCTTTGAGTGGCCTTGCCAAGCTGCAATTGCCCAGCGTGTTGTAAGTCACAGGATGTGCATTTATTGACTTTGCCAAACCTGGCATGGTTAATGGCATGTAATTGGTGAACTTGGCTGATGAGGAGGACAAAATAACCAGGATGTTGCATGCCACCTGAACCTTCTTTCTGCTCAATAGCTGCTTAGCCAACATCTGGGCTTCCGCTTAGTCAGTTGGACATCCTCTCCGTTGGGTTCTTTAACATTCCATGTGTTTCGGGATCCCTTGTAAAATGCGTGACTGCCAGAGTTGGGAGCTGGCCAAAACACAGCCATTGCAGGCCAGGCCGGCTCCCTTGAGGCTGCTCTGGCGTCCTGCAGTTCTGCACGTATCCCGCTCCTCGTTCAGTGTGGCAGCTGAACTCCTGGGAACCTCTCTCAGCCCTCCCCGCCCTTGCCCTGGGTGCACACATTGGAAAGCACAGTTGTCCTCTGCTTGGAGTGTGCTGGGGATGCTGGTGAAATGACATTGGCCGAGAGTTAGGGAGGCGGCAGTGCTGAAATCATCAGGGAGGCGCCAAGCGGCTAGAAAAACATGGGTTGAGGCTTTTAAGATGGTGTCTCTTTCTCGTTCTCTGTTTTAAGGTTCACTGTTTTTGTACTATGCCCATTTTTCCTTATTAAGTATTACTTTTGTATTGTTACTGCTGCTGTGCCAACCCAGAAGGGGTTTGATGCTTTCAGTAAATGGAGGAGGCCTGGTTCAGGGTCTGCCATCAGCTGCAGAGAGACATCTGGGGGGGTCTCTCTTCTCCAAACTCTCGTCAGCTCCCAACTTAGGGCTATTGTGAGGATTAAAGGCAGCCCCACTTTGCAAGTTATCCTGATCCTCTGGGATGAAACGCTTGAGTGCAGGTACAAATTTCTAAAAATATTGGAAGAGAAGAGAATTGCACCTTCTCCTGGTTTTGAACTGAGACACAGACCGCCCAAGCGACGTCTACCGTCTCAGGCTAAAAACGGTACAGGGTACACCTTGGCATCTCGCCGTTGCGAGCGCTAGAGCAGCAGTGAAGATGTTGGAATGGGGCTGGAGATGCCCAGGATCCAGACCAGCCTCAGCCTTGGAGGTCCACAGGAGATTGGGGGGCCAGCCTGCCTTAGAAGGTGGTGGTGGTGGTGGATCCTTGAGTCCCTGAAGGAAAGACAAATAATGATAAGAAGAACAACGGTGTGCAGACCTGCATCCAGGGGTAGAGATAAAGTGCCGCTGGCACAGCGAAGGGAAGTAACTGTGTCCTTCCTGTGGCTAGAATGAGGAAAATCTCCACAACGGATGTTTCTTTTGGCAGAAGGAAAGGGCCAAACCTCTCCCTCTGCTTCCTGTGACCCCATGGATTCAAAACTCCCCTTCCCTTTCACCACCCTCTGTCTGGGGGTCTCGCTTCATCTCTCCTCTCCTCTCCTCTCTTGCAGAACCAGCAGGCCAAAATAGCCCAGCTCTATTTACCTCTCGCTGGAATCCTTTTGGAAAACGTTCAGAGGCTGGCCGGCCCAGACAACTTGTACTCTTGCACAGCCCTGTCCAGCTCTGTGAGTAATTTTGGAGCAGAGGGTTGCATCTTTCCAGATGTTCGACAGGCTCTCTGGCTCGGTTCACACACAGAGCCTGCTGGGAGAGAGAACCCACAGATTTTAGAAGAATGTTGATCATTGAATCATAAAGTTGAAAGGTGCCAGAGAGGTTGGCTAGTCCAGTGTTTCTCAAGCTCAGGAATTTTGAGCTGGGTGGACTTCAACTCCCAGAATTCCCAGAGTTGAAGTTCCTGAGCCTGAGAAACACCGATCTAGTCCAACCCCTTGCTCAAGGCAAGATCCACTAGAGCAGTGTTTCTCAACCTTAAAGTGTGTGGACTTCAACTCCCAGATTTGAAATCCACACACCTTCAAGTTGCTAAGGTTGAGAAACAGTGCACTAGAGCAAGGGTCGGAAATGGCGGCTCGCGAGCCAGATGCGGCTCTTTGGCCCCTTGAGTGTGGCTCTTTTACAAAATACCACGTGCGGGCGCGCGTGCGCGCACGTACAGTCGCCGTCAGCCTCCCGGCTCGTTTCGCTCCTGCCGCTGCCAGAGCCTTCATTCAGCTCCACAGCAGTTCCGGGGCATACCGCCGGTGAAAGCGGAGGCCGATCCCTGGCCTCCTTCCCCGTCTGTGTAGGTCTCGTGGGCTGAGTTTCCTTTCTGCGCTGCGGGACGGGGGTGCTCCCTGAAAGAGGGGCGCCGTGGAGGCTTTTGTATGTGATGTTGCTCCCAGTGCCACAAAGTTTTCTACCCTTTCTTTCCTTTGCCTCTGGCGGGAAGCCACTTTGTCCCGGCAATGGGAGGATCAGGGGATGGGGCGAGTAAGGCATCCCCAGCTGATTGAAGTAAATCTTGGGGGTGGTAGTTGTCCTCCGATTATGGGGGGGCTACTGGGGGGACAGTTTATTTCCCTCTCCTTAATTTCTGAAGGCAGGAACAAAGAGGCCGGCGTTGCAAGCAGCGTGCAGGCATGGGAGAACTAAGAATTGGGGGTGGCTCACAGCGTGTGCGTGTGAATGTGTGAGAGGGTCGGCCAGATCCGAGCCTTTCCTCCCCGATGGGGTTCAGGGTCTGAACAGGCAGCATGGCTATGGGGAAGAGGAAGGCTCTCTGTCTGGCTGGTCGCTTTTTCGCTTCACCCCCGGACTCGGCGGTGAGGTTTGGCAGCGTTTGAGACTGGGAGCCGGGCGGAGGGAGAGAGAGGGAAGGGGGGGCGTCTCGCTTCTCTAACCTACCTGCTGCAGGGGCATTTCCAAGCCTAACAATGCCTCCCCACCCCACAGCTCCAAGAGTTGAGAATCGGGAAGGGCCGGATCTGGCCGGCCCTCTCACGCATTCACACGCACACGCTGTGAGCCACCCCCAATTCTTAGTTCTCCCATGCCTGTGCGCTGCTTGCAACTCCGGCCTCTTCTCTCACACACAGAGACACGTGGCCCTTCCCGATTCTCAGCTCTTGGAGCTGGGGGGGGGAGGCATTGTTAGGCTTGGAAATGCCCCTGCAGCAGGTAGGTTAGAGAAGCGAGACGCCCCCCCTTCCCTCTCTCTCCCTCCGCCCGGCTCCCAGTCTCAAACGCTGCCAAACCTCACCGCCGAGTCCAGGGGTGAAGCGAAAAAGCGACCAGCCGGACAGAGAGCCTTCCTCTTCCCCATAGCCATGCTGCCTGTTCAGACCCTGAACCCCATCGGGGAGGAAAGGCTTGGATCTGGCCGGCCCTCTCACGCATTCACACGCACACGCTGTGAGCCTCCCGGCTCGTTTCGCTCCTGCCGCTGCCAGAGCCTTCATTCAGCTCCACAGCAGTTCCGGGGCATACCGCCGGTGAAAGCGGAGGCCGATCCCTGGCCTCCTTCCCCGTCTGTGTAGGTCTCGTGGGCTGAGTTTCCTTTCTGCGCTGCGGGACGGGGGTGCTCCCTGAAAGAGGGGCGCCGTGGAGGCTTTTGTATGTGATGTTGCTCCCAGTGCCACAAAGTTTTCTACCCTTTCTTTCCTTTGCCTCTGGCGGGAAGCCACTTTGTCCCGGCAATGGGAGGATCAGGGGATGGGGCGAGTAAGGCATCCCCAGCTGATTGAAGTAAATCTTGGGGGTGGTAGTTGTCCTCCGATTATGGGGGGGCTACTGGGGGGACAGTTTATTTCCCTCTCCTTAATTTCTGAAGGCAGGAACAAAGAGGCCGGCGTTGCAAGCAGCGTGCAGGCATGGGAGAACTAAGAATTGGGGGTGGCTCACAGCGTGTGCGTGTGAATGTGTGAGAGGGTCGGCCAGATCCGAGCCTTTCCTCCCCGATGGGGTTCAGGGTCTGAACAGGCAGCATGGCTATGGGGAAGAGGAAGGCTCTCTGTCTGGCTGGTCGCTTTTTCGCTTCACCCCCGGACTCGGCGGTGAGGTTTGGCAGCGTTTGAGACTGGGAGCCGGGCGGAGGGAGAGAGAGGGAAGGGGGGGCGTCTCGCTTCTCTAACCTACCTGCTGCAGGGGCATTTCCAAGCCTAACAATGCCTCCCCACCCCACAGCTCCAAGAGTTGAGAATCGGGAAGGGCCGGATCTGGCCGGCCCTCTCACGCATTCACACGCACACGCTGTGAGCCACCCCCAATTCTTAGTTCTCCCATGCCTGTGCGCTGCTTGCAACTCCGGCCTCTTCTCTCACACACAGAGACACGTGGCCCTTCCCGATTCTCAGCTCTTGGAGCTGGGGGGGGGAGGCATTGTTAGGCTTGGAAATGCCCCTGCAGCAGGTAGGTTAGAGAAGCGAGACGCCCCCCCTTCCCTCTCTCTCCCTCCGCCCGGCTCCCAGTCTCAAACGCTGCCAAACCTCACCGCCGAGTCCAGGGGTGAAGCGAAAAAGCGACCAGCCGGACAGAGAGCCTTCCTCTTCCCCATAGCCATGCTGCCTGTTCAGACCCTGAACCCCATCGGGGAGGAAAGGCTTGGATCTGGCCGGCCCTCTCACGCATTCACACGCACACGCTGTGAGCCTCCCGGCTCGTTTCGCTCCTGCCGCTGCCAGAGCCTTCATTCAGCTCCACAGCAGTTCCGGGGCATACCGCCGGTGAAAGCGGAGGCCGATCCCTGGCCTCCTTCCCCGTCTGTGTAGGTCTCGTGGGCTGAGTTTCCTTTCTGCGCTGCGGGACGGGGGTGCTCCCTGAAAGAGGGGCGCCGTGGAGGCTTTTGTATGTGATGTTGCTCCCAGTGCCACAAAGTTTTCTACCCTTTCTTTCCTTTGCCTCTGGCGGGAAGCCACTTTGTCCCGGCAATGGGAGGATCAGGGGATGGGGCGAGTAAGGCATCCCCAGCTGATTGAAGTAAATCTTGGGGGTGGTAGTTGTCCTCCGATTATGGGGGGGCTACTGGGGGGACAGTTTATTTCCCTCTCCTTAATTTCTGAAGGCAGGAACAAAGAGGCCGGCGTTGCAAGCAGCGTGCAGGCATGGGAGAACTAAGAATTGGGGGTGGCTCACAGCGTGTGCGTGTGAATGTGTGAGAGGGCCGGCCAGATCCGAGCCTTTCCTCCCCGATGGGGTTCAGGGTCTGAACAGGCAGCATGGCTATGGGGAAGAGGAAGGCTCTCTGTCCGGCTGGTCGCTTTTTCGCTTCACCCCCGGACTCGGCGGTGAGGTTTGGCAGCGTTTGAGACTGGGAGCCGGGCGGAGGGAGAGAGAGGGAAGGGGGGGCGTCTCGCTTCTCTAACCTACCTGCTGCAGGGGCATTTCCAAGCCTAACAATGCCTCCCCACCCCACAGCTCCAAGAGTTGAGAATCGGGAAGGGCCGGATCTGGCCTGCCCTCTCACGCATTCACACGCACACGCTGTGAGAGAAGAGGCCGGAGTTGCAAGCAGCGCGCAGGCATGGGAGAACTAAGAATTGGGGGTGGCTCACAGCGTGTGCGTGTGAATGCGTGAGAGGGCCGGCCAGATCCGGCCCTTCCCGATTCTCAACTCTTGGAGCTGTGGGGTGGGGAGGCATTGTTAGGCTTGGAAATGCCCCTGCAGCAGGTAGGTTAGAGAAGCGAGATGCCCCCCCTTCCCTCTCTCTCCCTCCGCCCGGCTCCCAGTCTCAAACGCTGCCAAACCTCACCGCCGAGTCCGGGGGTGAAGCGAAAAAGCGACCAGCCGGACAGAGAGCCTTCCTCTTCCCCACAGCCATGCTGCCTGTTCAGACCCTGAACCCCATCGGGGAGGAAAGGCTCGGATCTGGCCGACCCTCTCACACATTCACACGCACACGCTGTGAGCCACCCCCAATTCTTAGTTCTCCCATGCCTGCGCGCTGCTTGCAACGCCGGCCTCTTCTCTCACACACAGACACGTGGCCCTTCCCGATTCTCAACTCTTGGAGCTGTGGGGGGGGGGAGGCATTGTTAGGCTTGGAAATGCCCCTGCAGCAGGTAGGTTAGAGAAGCGTGCGGGCGCGTGGGGGGGGGGCGTGGGGGGCAGTTAAGGTGCTAGCTGCAACAGCTGCCCCCGAAGTGACCGTATTCCACTCTTCCAACAGAAATTCCCCCAAGGAAAGGGTCGCACTTTTTTCTCCAGGGAGGGGATATGAAGTTGGGGTACTAACTTACCCTCTAAAGTGTCTCCTCCTTTCCCTATGTGGTCCTTTTGCTAAAATTACCGTCATGACACCCCCCCCCCCCATGTTTTCCTCTGGAGTTGAGTTCTGGCGTTTCTGCTGTCACTGGAGATGGCTCTCTCAAAGTTGGACGGTTCAAGTAACTGCTTCAGGCCACCGTTGTCTGCCTGCTTATTGCCGCGTGTTTTGATCGCGATTTTAAACGAAAGGAGGGGGGTTGTGTGCGTCCCGTTGGATAGGATCCGAAGGGCCGCTTTGGAAACGCTGCCCGACTCGGGCGAAAGTTGGAAGGCTCCCGAGGGCGGGAGGAGGAAGAATCAATCGCCCTCCTCCAGCGCCGGCCACCAACGTCTCCACCCGCAGCCTTTGGAGCCTGGTTTTAAACGGGCGCTCCTCTCCGCCCCGGCCGCCTCTGCCCGGCTCAGCTTTGTTTCCTCCGTGCACGCCTCCGGAGAAGCAGCCCCGTGAGTGGAAGTGAAGTGCTAATGTGGGACGAAGAGTCTCGATCCCGACAGGCACCCCGTGCATCTACTTCACAGAGTAGAGAAAGAGCGGCTTCTCCCTAGCTTGCGCGCTTGCTTGCTCCCCCTGCCCCCACGCACGTGCGCATGCCTTCGCCCACTGTAGGGGGCATAGCCGCCACCTCAGGCCGCGCCAGTCTCGAGGGGGGCGGGAAAATACGCCAAACGGTGGAGGGAAAGGCATAGGACGTATGAAAAAAGAAAGCGGCTTCTTCCTCGCTTGCGCGCGCGCTTGCTTCGAAAGAGACAGGCAGACAGAAGACATAAGAAGGAGACAGAGACGAAATCTCTGTGAGGGGGAGGGAGGAGAAGGGGCAGAGGTGGGGCAGGGGTGGTGGGTGCCGGCGAGGGAGAGAAGAAGGAAGGCAGTAAGGAACGGCGGTGGGAGCAGCGAGGATGGAGGAGAAGGTCTTCACGAAGGACCCCGGGGGAGGAGGCGGGGTGACGCTTCGCTTGCCGCCCGCCCGTCGTGGCTTACTCGGACCCCGGGGGAGGTGCAGTGGCGGACGTGGCGGGGCAGGCGTGGCAGCGGGCATGGTGTGCGTGGCCGCGGCGGGCAATGCAGTGGGGGTGGCGGGCATGGCGGCAGCAGGCGCTAAGTGTGCGCGATTGGTCCCCGCCCGCAAACCCCGCCCCCTTCCACGTGATTGGTCCCCGCCTGCAAACCCCGCCCCCTTCCACGCGATTGGTCCCCGCCCGCAAACCCCGCCCCCTGGCTCTCGAGCACTTCAAAATGTGCACGAGCATATCAAAATGGCTCCCGGCAAAAAAAGTTTGCCGACCCCTGCACTAGAGCATCTCCAACAGATGCCCCTGTCTGAGGACCTCTTGAAAAGGAGTCATGTGTAGGACTATAAAGACCTGGCCAACTTCTCTGGAAGGAGAGCGTCTGCCCCACTGATCTTCTGCTGCGAACAATCACAACCTGGGGGTGGCGTGATATCAAACGGTGGATGGTGGTCAAGCACAGGATTGCGAGCCAATTGCACACAGACAAGAGTGGGCTGAGATTTTGGAAACTCCTGCATCCCAACGAGCCAGGTTCCATGTGGAGGAACTTTTTAAAATATATGTTTGAGTGGGGCCCCGCTTTATAACCCCTTCAAGCCCAAATCCCGAACGGAGCCGCTCAGACGCATCGCCCGGCCTTTCCCTGCACCTTCTGCCCCTCTCGTTTGAGATATCACATAGGTGATATTCATGCATATCCTTACTCCTGGGTAACCAAATTATGGTTTGCTTGATTAACCCAGTGCACGCTGAACAAGCACCCAACCACTCAGGGTGACTTTGAACACTAGGCCAAAATGTGCCCGGCCAAGTTTATGGTTTGCTAGCAGGGAATGTCTTAGGCTCAGGGCTGCAGAGTGAAGCGTCGTCGTCGTCCTCCTCCTCCTCCTCCTCCTCTTCATCACAAGCCAGTGGTTTGGGAGCACCCGGATCCGACCACGAGTCAGTCAAACCACGGGAAGGCCGTGAGCAGGACACGCCGCTTTCTCCCGGCTCCCGCCTCTTCACTTCTGCAGTCCAACTCCCTCCAAAGACATTTCCTGATTTATTCATTGATTTAATCAATTTAAATAGCTTCTGAATTTAACTTATTTGATCAACTTAAATATTCAACCCATGACGAAGCTCCCCGGCCCCCAGCGGCAAAGTATTGCAGGATTTCCAGGCTGGCTTCTCTTTTGTTTATCCTCCTGAACTTGAATTTGACCCAAATGTCTCCCTTCTCTGAACCCTTTTCCCTTCCCCACCCCCCTTGCAGGCCTCCCGCGATGAGTTCATGTGCAGCTTTGCGTCGCCGTCCAACCGGTCGAGCCTTATTGTCGATAAAGACTCACGTAAGGAAAGCTGGCTCTGAACCCTTTTAAAAAGAAAATATTGCTTTTTAAAATAATGACAGAAAAAAAGGGGGGGAAAACCCAAAATACACAAAGATACATGCATTTGTAAAAAAAAATGCATAACAAGTGCTTTAAAAAAGTAGGAAAAATGTAAGAGAAATAAATAAAATGAAAATATGAAATATAACACGTTTCGATGTTGTGGGCGACACGCCACGCCTTCCTCCTTTTGGGAGGCCTCCAGAGACGGTGGTGAATTAGAGTGGGCTGCGCTGCCTTGAGGGAAAGCTGGCTGAGATCAGACCCAGATTTGTGTTGGGGGAGAGGGAGAGATCACACGTATATCTCTGCCGTCTGGGTGTGTTTACGCACGGACACAGATACAGAAGTGTGCGTGCCTGTCAAATCAGGGCATGCTATTCATCGCCCCGATGAAGATCCAGTCTGGAGTCACCTGTGTGACGTAGATCTTTCCATCTAGGCAAAAATCCTATTTCGCTCCTGGACTGGGGCGTCCGCAGCGCATGTTGAAAACAGTCAAGATGTTGGTCGCGACAGTGTGATCGAAGCTCCGTCTGTTTTTTATGCACATCGCAACCATCGTCTTGACTTTGCGGACCATGCTCTGCGGACCCCCCTGTTGCGGGGCAAGGCAAGGCAAGGCCAGGCCAGGGACACCGATCCTGGTGCAACGGGTTGCAAGCGCTCGGCTTTTTTCTCTCAGTTTATGGCGCCACCTTCCAGAACGGGCTTTTTATGAAAAGGGAAGACTCCAAGGGATCCCTCACTTCCGAAGGAACGGCCGGCTCCCCCGATCAGCCTTCCTCCGGCGAAAACGTAAAGTTGCTCTTTCAGGGTTCCAGAGAGGTTGGGGAACAGATAAGGCTGCTCCATAAGCCCTTGAGAGTCTCTCAAGAGCCGGGTTCAGCAGACACGCCGGAAATGGAGCCCTCCCTGCAAACGCCGCCTGCCTGCACTCATGTCGGCTCGATGCAGGGCGCCTGGGGACGGGACGGGGTGTGCAAACACTGGGGTGGAGCTGTGTGGTCCGGCCGGTCCCCAAACACACCGGTGGCATCAGAGCGGCATCGGAGGCTCCTTCCAACTTGGGCTTTTCTGGGGGGGAAATTCCACCGTTTGCTACTGTTCTAACCTGCCAGCACCATCTCCGTGTACTGGCCTGGGGGGCCATATTTAAAGAATAATAAGCTGATAGCGTCCCCAAATGCCTTGCTAATTTCCCCTCCCCGCCCGTTTCCCCTGCTCCTTTTGGCACGTCTCGGTGAACACAGATGCGGAGGAGTTCCACACGCAGCAGCATCTCCCAGTTTGGGCGGCTGGACCAGTACGAGATCCGCAGCCTCCTTGTCTGCTACCTTTACGTTGTTAAGATGCTCTCCGAAGGTCAGCCACCCCCATCCCTGTTCCCTGCGCTTGGAGAATTCGAGTGATGATGGGAGACCTCTTACGCGGTTTTCTTTCAATTGCAGATACCTTGCTATCCTACTGGAACAAAATATCCCCCCAGGAGTTGATGAATGTCTTGGTCCTTCTAGAGTAAGGCATTAACTTGCTGTGCGTGTCTTGTTTAAGAGGGTGAGGGCAGGAAAAAGGAGCACGTGTTGAAACTCCCAGGAAGGAGAATTCTAGATTGCCCAACTCTGCCCTTGTGCAAGGCTATTGCCAGCTCACCCACAGCTCAAGCAGTGGTGCCGATTAAAATCAGGCTAGAAATCTATGTTTTCTAGCACTGAAAAGCAGGTTCATCGCAGGGAGGCAATTCTGCTCTTTCCAGAATCCTCCGCTGGAAAAAGATACATGTATTTGTCCTCCTGTAGGTGGAAAATAATTTATGGAGCAGTTTTCAGCAAGGGAAAAAAAATGAAAGAAGATAGTTATAGGTAGTCCTCGCTTAACGACCACAATTGGGACTGGAATTTTGGTTGCTAAGCAAAGCGGTCATTAAGCGAATCTGACCCGATTTTACAACCTGTTTTGCAGCGGTCATTAAGTGAATCACTGCAGTTATTAAGCAAACCACGTGGTCATTAAGCAAATTGGTTTTTCTTGCCAAAAGCCGGCTAGGAAGGTCAAAAATGGCGATCACGTGGCCACAGGACGCTGCAACGGTCGTAAATGCGAATCGGTTGCCAAGCGCCCAAATCGTGATCACGTGACCGTGGGGATGCTGAGATGGTCATAAGTCAATTTTTTAGCACCGTCATAAGTCCAAACCATCTCTAAACAAACTGTTGTTAAGCGAGGACTACCTGTACATGGCTTCCCATGCTGTTAAACGCACTTTTCCAGAGCTGGTTTTGAGCTTCTTTATAAAAGAAGTCTCTTAAAAGTAGTCTCCTTCATACCTTCTATTTTGGTCCCTATCCACATACTTTGGCCTTACCTTTAATGGAAAGAGTTCCATCTAGCGGGGTCCAGGAGGCGGGCCTTCTCTGCGGTAGAGCCCGCCCTTTGGAATATCTTGCCCCCGGAGCTGAGGCGGGTTTCCTCGCTCCCGACCTTCCGGAAAAACTTGAAGACCTGGTTCTGCCACCTTGCCTGGGATGGGAATGCCAACAATTCCTCCTGGGGCTGGCTGATCCCATGAAGCCCTCCCTAGTATTAACAGCCATTGCCCTTGAATTTTATATTTATTTATTGATGTTATTTTGTATTTTTAACCGTTTTTATTGTGAACCGCCCAGGGTCCCCCGATTGGGGGAGATGGGCGGTAATATAAGTTTGAAAAATGAATGAATGAATGAACGAACGAACGAACGAACGAACGCGGGCTGCAGCTTCGTAGCAGTAGAGTATATAATCAGTGAATATGACCCAGAATGTCAAAGTGGCCAGCGGGACTGGTGCTGCCAAGCCACCCAGGCAGAGTTTGATCCTAACCTTGATTATCTGAACCTCTCTCTCTCGCTGCAGGGCGTGTTTATTCCATTTCCGGTATGTGGGGAAAAGAAACATTGCCAGGTACGGTTGGACGTGTGTGTGCTGGGTGGAAAGGCGGCTTGTTCAGTGGATATGCCACCTGGGCCCGGTTGGCAGCGTTGGCCTGTCAGGGAGCAGGCGGCCCATGGGGCCCACCCTGGCACCGGGTTGCAGAAAGCGGGTAGTGCCCCACTCAGCTGTGGTGCCGCTTCCTGCAGCAGGGCTCGGGCGTGCGTTTGGACCCCTGCCTGGAGAAAGGAGGCCACGTCGGGCTGAGCTCTAACTCCCTCCGCTGCAGGGTCCACGACGTGTGGCTGTCCAAACATCCCGGCATTGACCGGAAGTCCCAGACGATGCCTGTCCTCCGCAGCCGAGCGAGCACCATGCAGGCTCGGCTCCAGCACCTGAGCAGCCTCGACAGCTCTTTTACGCTGAATCACAGTAGGTGGTCACAGCGGGACGCTGGGGGTGGGCTCTCGGGGCCTCCCCCAACGGCTCGTCCTCTGCTCTGGCAGACGGGACCTCAAAGCGGACTGAGCGGGGGCGGCCTGCAGCTTTGCAGCACCCTGAATGAGCGCGCTCTGGCCATTGCGTCCTTGTCTGCAGGGAGGTCAGTGTCTGCCTTTCTGTCTCAGGTGCCGGCACGTCAGAGGCAGACATCGTCCACCAGGCCCTGCTGGAAGGCAACTTGGCGACGGAAGTGACCCTGACTGTGCTGGACATCATTGCCTTCTTCACGCAGTGTTTCAAGGTCCGTCTCGGCACCTCTTCCACCGAGGGTCCTCCCGGCCACAGCTGGGCCTGGATTCTTCTGCACTCCCCGTTGGCCCAGCCTTTTCTTCAGCTGCAGCTCCGACAGCTTTGGATTTTCCTTTAACGGGCCTCATTCGGAATATGCCCTTCTGCTCTTGGGGCCTTTCACGTTTTGCACATTGGATTAGTTTTTAATGTATTGATAAGTTGTTGGGTCTTGTTTTTGGAATCCGTTCTAAACTACGTGGCTTGCTCCGTTTTCTGTGCCAGAAATGGCCAGCATTCTCAATAACAGCGGGCCCGTCTTGGGTTTGAATTCTCTCTTGCATTTCCGGTTTCTTCCTTCCGATTTGTTCGTTGGGGGAGAATGGTCGATGAGAAAATGTCCTGACGTGCTTGCTTTCTGTGAGCAGTGGGGAGGATTCCCTGCATTGCATGGAAGGCCGTGCTAAACAGCGCTCTCCTCATCCTCTGCCACAGCTCAGAGCAGAAATTCCCCACACATGGAAAGCTGGAGTGTCTGGAAGGATTTTGTCCCCGAACGATTCAGTCGTGAGAGTGCCATAAGTGGTGGAGAATTTAGACACGTATACAGGTAGTCCTCGTTTAGCGACTGCCTTGTTTAGCGACCGTTTGCAGTTACATGGGTGATGAAAAAGTAACCTTGCGACCAGTCCTCGCATTTATGACCTTGGCAGGTCTGTAAAACAAAGGAAAACTGAAGTCAGATCGTAAGCAGTCGTGGTTTCACTTAGCAACCGCTTCGCTTAACAACTGAGATGCCGGTCCCAATTGTGATCGCTAAACGAGGACTACCTATCCCAAATGTTACTCTTCTGCAATTGTTTGGGGCTACTTTGATGTGGCCATTCCAGCTTTGCTATTTGACCAGCATAAAAAAAAGTAGCAAATCCTCTGTAACTTGAGTCCCTTTTTGGAGTTTCCCAGCCAAAGTAACCTGGATCCATTTCCCCCTAGAATCAGCTTTCGAACAACGATGGGCATAACCCGCTGATGAAAAAGGTGTTTGATATCCATCTCGCCTTCCTGAAAAACGGGCAGTCGGAGGCGGCCCTGAAGCACGTGTTTGCCTCCTTGAGAGCCTTCATCAACAAGGTGAGTGAGGAAGAGATTCGGAACAACCGAGAGTCTTTCGTGGCTACCCCACTCATCTTTCTGGACACCGGCTTCTCTCGGTGCTCAGGTCAAGATAGATAACTTCCCCAGTTCTGCGCAGTGAACCAAAAAAACACCTGTTTCCTCTTTCTGGTCATGTTTGTTTATTTTTTTAAATGGCCTGGATTTTATCCAAGCATGTCAGGGGGTAGGAAAAAGGGGACAGGAAGTCTCCAAATACACACGCAAACATGCCCTGTTCTTTTCTATTTACAGTGAGATTAAAAGTATGTACCTTGGCGTAACAAGCTACAGGCAGGCTATTGCTCCCTCTCTCTGCCCTCCTGCGGACTCTTTCTGTGCCCTGGGCTCCCTTCTCTCCCAGGGAGGGGAACGGAGAGAGAGAAATAGCTCTTTTTTGGGACTCCAACGTCCTGGTTGAATTGTAGTCCTTTCCATCAACCAGTTTGCTCAGTGGATCTGCCTGCCGGTCCTGCTTGCTCCAGCTGGCTTTCCAACTGCAGATTCCTGCTCTTGGTGCACACGGTTTGCCGGTCCAGGCCATGTGAAGACATCTCTATGATGCTCCACTGCCACCGCCTCCGTTACTTCTGACCTTCTGCATGTTTACAGCTGGGAGGCCAATGTTTAATTAAGCCTGAAGCTTCTCAGGATCTGCAGGACACGGAGCCTCCATTTGGCCCACAGAGAAACAGCTTTAAGCTTAAGACTGTTGCAGGGGGCGATATTTGCCAAACTTGAGAATCCGATTAATGTATTAGCGAGAAATTAAGGGGGCCCGTCTGGTTCTTCCTTTCTGTTCTGTTCGTGTGTAGAGCAGCCCCGGCCTTGGGAAGGTGGGAAGAGGCTCTGTGGGACGCAGTGGCCTGGGTTTCTGGGCAATTAAGGGGGACCTCTGAAAGCTCCAGGTTCCTCTCTCCTCTGGCCCCGCTCTGCGCACCGCCTGTACCTCAGTTTCCACGTCTGCAATTCAAGGGTCCTAACCCCCCTCTCTCTTTAGGGCTGCTCTAAAGGATGGTTTAGATAACCTGTGAGATCCAAAGCCACTGAACTCAGACCTGTCATGGCTTATTCTGGCTGGTGTTCATGGGTCAGCTGAGACCCTGGGTTCATATGCGCCCAAAGCCATGGGTTTGTTCGTTGGGCATCCCCAGCCAATGACAGTTGGTTCTGTAAACATGGCTAAGTAAACCGAAGCTTAGAGCAATGCAAGAACCAGGGCCACTGGAAGACTGTATTCGGAGCAAGCCAATGGATTCTGGTGGTGGCCAGGTTGGACAAGGGCTCCGTGAAGGGCCCAAGGTGGTCCGGGGCCTCGTCCTCCCCACTTGGCGGCTCCTCCTCCTCCTCCTCCTCTTTCCCTGCAGTTCCCTGCGGCCTTCTTCAAGGGGAGGGTGACCGCGTGTGCC
Organism: Charina bottae; assembly: GCA_023362775.1. NCBI lineage: Eukaryota > Metazoa > Chordata > Lepidosauria > Squamata > Charinaidae > Charina > Charina bottae. The sequence goes on along the minus strand of JALMGJ010000018.1, from coordinate 21,351,227 downwards.
GCCTTCTGCTACGAGGTCTTGAAGTGCTGCACTTGCAAGCTCGGCTCCACCCGGAGCGAGGCCTCTGCCCTCCTTTACCTCCTCATGAGGAACAACTTTGAGTTCACCAAGCGGAAAACCTTCTTGAGGACTCACCTCCAGGTCAGTAAAAGGGGAGGAAGAAAACAGGGCCAGTTGACAAAACCAGGAGACCTCAACCGGCTCTTTTGGCAGTCGTTCTTATCTCCTTCCTCACTTTGAAAGGGGCATTTAAAAATACAGGTAGTCCTCGACTTATGACCACAATTGGGACCGGAACTTCCGTCACTAAGTGAGGTGGTTGTTAAATGAGTCGTGCCCGATCTCACGGCCTTTTTTGCAGCAGTCGTTAAGCAAATTCGGCTTTCCCCATTGACTTTGTTTGTTAGAAGCCGGCTGGGAAGGTTGCAAATGGTGATCATATGACCCTGGGATGCTGCAACCATTGTAAATACATGCCGGTTGCCAAGTGCCTGAATTTTGATCACGTGACCGCGAGGGATGCTACAACAGTCGTGTGAGGACTGGTCATAAGTAATTTTTTTCAGCGCCGTCATAACTTTGAACAGTCGCTAAATGAATGGTTGTAAGTCGAGGACTACCTGTATTTCTCACTAACCCTAACCCTTTGTACAGCGAAGGAAAGTGGGAAACATGTTTTGTTATTACCATTAAGATTTAATAAATATTGGATTAGACAAGCTTGTACAGATTGCAGGCTACTTCAGGAGATGCTGGAAGTGTTACCTTGAACTTCCCAGGAAATCTGCACCTCGGGGTGACATGGGGAGGGTTGAAAACAGCGAGGAAGAAGAAGAGCAGAGGTTTCATTAGGGACAATTTGCTCTGGCCCTCTGCACTGCCTGCATTTCACTTCGGCTCCCTGCTTAACCCCAGAAGCTGCAGGACAAGACTCCAGGCCTGAAGTTGGGCCTCCGGGCCCCGCTTGCAGCCTCTACAGCTCACTCTTTAAAAGCTGAAAAGCAGTGACCTGCCCCCCACCCCCCCCCGCCGGCACTTTTGGTGGTAAACAGACCAGAACGCATTCTAAATTTTGAAATGAGGAAGGAGGGAATTTGAACAATCCCCTCCCTATTTCTGTGGTGTCTATGACTTCACCGAAAGTGCATCCTCCGAGACATATAGCTCTTTCTTTGAAAACATCTTTAATGATGTCCTAGATCTGATCATTCGTTTGGGTTTTGCATTCACCCTGCTGTTTCTCCAGAATTTAGGGCTGGGCAAATTGCTTTTTTGCATGCCTCCCTTGAGGACAGATTTGTGATTTGGTAGCAAGAAAATACACGGCTCAGTTCACTAAGGAAATTTCATGGCTGCCCGGGAATTCCCAGCTCTTGTCTGAGGCCAAATTTATCTGCCAGCTTTCACTAAGCCTGTGTTTGGGGGATGCTTACTAAATGGAAACTTGGCCCAGAGCAGTGACTCATGCAGAGACATGCAAGTCAGACTCCTTCCCAGACAAAGAATGATTCTTCCCTGAGGTTAAGATCCTGTGGAATCAGAAACCAGTCCAATTGTCCGCTTCCCATTGGAGGCTGTTTGTGGGGCGATGCTTGATTTTATAATGATAGTTTTTATTTACTCACTGTTTTTATCTCGTTGTTGTACGCCGCCCAGAGTCGCCGTGTGTGAGATGGGCGGCCATATAAATGTGAGCAATAAATAAATAAATAAATAAATAAATTAGCAGACCACTTGTAGTAGACCGATATTTGGGTTCCCAGGAGGTTTCATAGCAGCAGCTGCTATTGCGTGGCTCAGTTTTGATTTTCCAGGCAGCGGCTAGCGAGCTTGCCGCTTCCATAACTTTGAAAACCGCCCCTCATCCAAAGTCTCTCTGTCTCTGCTAGATCATTATTGCGGTGAGCCAGCTGATAGCTGATGTGGCGCTCAGCGGCAGCTCGCGCTTCCAGGAATCCCTGTCCATTATCAATAACTTTGCTAACAGCGACCGGCCGGTGAAGGTAGGTTTGGTTTAATGGAGGAGCCCCTTCAGCGCGCGATGAAAAACACCAGATGGTTAAAGCCCCCCCCTGCTCCAGTGCAAGAATCAATGGGCATCTTTAGAACTGCTTGTTTGCTCAAAGAGCAACTTGCAAGCCATGCGCTAAACTTTTCACCCAGCAGCTACTGGGTAACGGCTCTTGGAAGCGAGTCGTGCTGCCCTTCCCGCGAAGAGACGTGGCTGTTGTTCAAACTGGGAAGGAAGGAAGGAGGACCTGGAACTGAAACCTGTCGGTGGGGCAGGGAGGGAGATAATACTAGTCAGCAAAAGGGAGGGTAGCCAGGGAGGCCTTCAGTGCAACACATCCAACTGTCACTCTGGATTGCAACCTTGAGATGCAAACTGAGGGACACAACATCAAATTCAAACCAGGGGGTGGGATGTGGGCTGAAACTTTGCCCCGCATCTTTTTGGCTCAAAAGTGGTGGCCGAGGGGGCTGGGGTGATGGTTCTGGGTGTAAAAGATTCTATGAGATCAACCGCTGCCTTTCCCTGGGGTTGCAGCTCATGAGCTCTTGCATGGTGCCAGCGATCCCAGGCCGTATTGAAGGGGGCCCTCCTTGTCCTGCTTGGAAGCCTTACCCTGGAGGAAGGAGGGTCTTCTGGAATTAGAAATTGGTTCTTTACGTTCACCCCGTACTTTGTTCCTGTTTATGCCTCTGCCTTCTCTTCTCCCCGAAGACATCGTCCAAAGGTCCTCATACGTCATATCTTACAGCCTCCTCTCAAGGCCGATTTGATTGGTTTTCCTGCCTGATGGAGGGGTGGTGCCTTCCAACTCCACAGTGGTTCTATGAAATGGGCAAACGAGTAGAAGAATTCAGTCCAGCACTAGCTTCCTCTGGAGGATGATCCCACCGCATCCTTCCTCCGCTGAACACCCTAGTTCGCACATTCCACTACACCAGGGTTTGTGGAGCGGGTCTTCGTGCTGCCTTCACACCACCCTCTAAGCCACATACACTGTGTTTGGGCTTACCCCAGTCTGAGAGCCCAGCCCCAAAATGTCAAACGTTGGAAGCACGTGGGCCAGTTTAGGATGGGATGCCAGGATGTGGGCAAGTTGACTGCCACCAGTTCTGCCCTCGTGGTCTTCCTCCCTCTCTGCTGTACTATGTTTCCTGGTGCGGCCAGAATCTCCTGGAATTGTGCAGGATGGCTGCTTCGGTGCAAAGCTGACTGCCTCCTTTCCTTCCAGTACAGCATGAGGAAGTAACAGCTGTTGAGGTTTCTGGTTATTTTAGGCCTCCATTTCCTGTCTAGGATGGCGCTGCTGCTTCTCTGCATCCCTGCAGGGCTGGTAAAATTCTGTGCCTTTTGAGACGGGACGGTTCGGGATAAGATGATGTTTTTATTGTGCAATCAGATTGCCTCATTCACAGAATTGTGTTCCCTTGGCTCTTTTTCCAAATTTCCCTGTGACCTCTTCTGTCTTGGCATAAGACATGTCTTTCCTCCATCAAGGAAGGAAAGACGGATGAGCTGCACAAACGTTTCTGAGGGTTTTAGCCGGCGCTAAAAATTGTGTAGGGCATCCTGATTGATGGTACTACAAAGCAGCCACTTCCCCTCTGTAGCTATGTGCAAAAGGGGCAGTGTATTACGGTTTCTGCAGGCAGGAACCATTGCAGAATTACTATTTTTCTTTTATTTCTAAAATAGTATCAAGCCCTTATTGAGGCTGTAACCCCAGGAATCTTTAAACAAGGTAGAATAAAAGCGTAGCATCTGAAAGTTGTAGAAAGCAGTGTTTTGATGTTTAGGATTTAATCGTTTGCTTCTTCCTCACTTGAAATAAGCTTTAGACCAGAGCTTTCCAAACTGTGTGTCGCGACACAAAAGTGTGTCGCCACACACAGCGTGGTGTGTCGCCACACCACCCGGAAGCGGCGGCGCGCGCATGCACAGCAGCCGCCATGCACGCGAGCGCCACCGCCCGCCCCGCCGCCACCGTGCGCGCGTGCTGCTGCACCCCCCCCACGCCGCCACCGTGCGTGCGCGCCGCCACACGCCCCCCCACACCGTCGCCCCTGCTGCTGGCGTGTCACTAGCGGCACTTTGGAAAGCCCTGCTTTAGACAGTAGACCAGATGGTTCACCCCGAGGCATGGACAAAGTTTAGAGCAGAAAAGTGGGAGGGGGAACCTTAAAGTAGCCCCTCCTCCAGCTTGGAGCCAATTGTGGTGGGAGGCACATCTGATAGTAGATCTCCCAAATGGCCCCAAGATTTAAGGAAGGAGAAATGCCCACCCCAACAGGGGCTCACTGGGGAGAGCCTCTGGACCAACTTCTCCTCTTCAGCCCAGTTGTCCCACCTCTTTGGTTCAACCGTGGGGAGAAGGTTGATTTGAGATGGGAGAAAGGGGCCTTGAGGGGCCTTATCCAAAGGCTTTCAAAGGGATTTCAATGGTCATTCCTGTTTCTACCCTGGTTTGGGTTCTTTTATGACAGGCAACCACTTTCCCTTCCGAAGTCAAGGATCTGACCAAGAGGATCCGCACAGTGCTGATGGCCACCGCGCAGATGAAAGAACATGAGAAGGATCCCGAGATGTTGGTTGACCTGCACTTTAGCTTGGCCAAGTCCTACGCCAGCACTCCGGAGCTGCGGAAGACGTGGCTGGACAGCATGGCCAAGATCCACATGAAAAACGGAGATTTCTCGGAGGTAATGGCCTTGGGCCATGCCAAACCCATTGACCCCGTTCAGGAAGTGCTGATTGCCTGGCACTGAGCTTTGCTTTTGTTTCATAGGCAGCTATGTGCTACGTTCATGTTGCGGCATTAGTGGCAGAGTTTCTTCACCGAAAAAGTGAGTGTTCGATGTGGGGAAGGACTGGAGGGGGCGGGCAGAGAAGTAATGTGGAAAGCCTTCCTTCCTGCTGTGTGATGAGCTTCTCTGGCGGCAAATGCCTCATTTTTGCTCCTGAAAGTGGAGACGGTGCCATGGTGGTCTGGTACTCTAACCATTGAGGGTTTTCTAATGATTCTGGGTAGCGGCCAAAGGTCAGTTTATTTTTATGCTTTAGGCACAGGCAGCTCAACAGCTGTTTATGGAAAACCTGGTAAGATTTTGGTGAGAGCTTACCCTAAAATTTTGTGAGACGGGGGCTATTATTTAAGAAGTTATTTCAACATCAAAATAAAAGGTTGCTGCTTTGATTTGTGGACAGTGTTTCTGGAGAAGATTGACATGAACAGGAAATTAGTTGAAGGGGAGACTTTTTGGATGCTCCTGTGGATGCCCCTGATCCAGAACAGGTTGGCTGAGAACCCTAACAGCCATTGTCCCAAGATATATGAAACCATTCCATTGGCTACCGACAATTTGCCAAGCTTAGTTGAAAATGCCATTTTGGGGTTTTCAAGCCATGTGGGGCTTAGGAACCCAACAGCTGGACTGCCGCCTCTAACTTTTATCTGCTGCAGAGTTGGGCACCCTGAGGGTCCAGGACTTTGCACGGCCTCTGAACTTTTTTATGGTCCTCAGTTGCTGAACGTTGTTGGCAGCTTTTGGGGGTGGAAAACCCTTGAACACTGTAGCCTAGAACACTGTAGATGAAGCTTCACATCATTTTCAAAAACCAAGTGAAGGCTACCAGAAAACTCCAGTGCCACCCAGCATGGCCCCCACTCCCAGGGAAGAAATTTCTACCAAGATGAGCCCGGAAGAGGAGGCGTGGAGAAGTTCCTTCCCGGAGCACTTGGCTCGGCCGCCTTTGGCTGCTCTCAGCCTGGGAAGAACTGCTGACATTCACATGTACAGTAATTCTGTTGGTACAGATCAACAAAGACAAGTGTTAAGTTGGTATGTATCCCTCTGCAGGGTGTTCCCCACCCCAATGAACTTGTTGGGTAACTTGGAAATAGGAACTTTGGCAGAGTGTGCAGGAAATAATTAAATTACGTCAATTAATTGATCTGTAGATAGCAGTGTGATACCAGTAGAAAACCAAAAAGTGTCTCTTCAGAAGTGTTGGACTACAACAGCCAGAATTCCCAGTCCACATGGGCATTGGCTGTCTGGGAATACTGGGAGTTACAATCCTGACCCATTCGGAGAGTCCCAGGATGGGGGTTATGGACAGAAGCAACATGAGAAACCACTGAAATGTAAACATGGTAGAAGATTTATATGGGTATTCCAGTTGTTCGTTTGGAACTTCTGTTTTGGGAGTGTAATAACTTTCTTTTGTATCTTTGCTAGAGATAGGAAAATAATCCATTTTCCTATCCGAAACTCTATGAATCAAGGTTGTTGTTGTTGTTTTTCCATTATGTGGTATTTATTTATTTTTAAAACCAAGAAGTGGAATTCTTGTCAGTATCAGCTGACCTGACCAAACTTGTCATAGATTTGAACTAAAAAAAGGAACTAACTCCTGTGGTTTGTGGTCGGATGCTGCACTGGATTCAAGTGGACTTTCCAAGGACAGTTCAACCTGGCAGTGAATTTTTGACTGTGGAGGAAAATGCTTCAGCTGGCTTCTTTGAAAGTCCGGGCCTCGCTTCATTTCAACGAGCCTTAGTTTTGTACAGAGAAACCCAGATTTGCTCCGGAATGCACCCTCCATGCACCCTTAATTTTGTATGCATTTATTTCCCTTCCTCCCTTCCTTCCACAATTATATAAATTTTCAGATAAGCTGAAACCTTATTTGCATCAAACCATCATCTGGTCTGTTTGAGTTAGGATTCCCGGGGGGGTGTATGCAGTTACTCGCCTGGGAATTCTTGAGCATTAGGATATTTTTTCAGGGTGGGGACCTTGAATTGGCATGCCAATATGATGCAAGATGGGCTGTTTATCAGTTCAGAGATCGTCTCAGCCCACGGAGATGAGTTTCATGCTCAGCTTTTGGGCGCCTCCTCCCTCCTCTTTTCGACCTGTTCTGCTCTGCTTTTGCAGACACCCTCCCAAGCCCCAGATTGCCCTCTTGGGTTGGAGGGCTTTTCCGCCCCAAAAATACAAGCGCGCTACAGTTCCCGCAAAAGGGGAACCTAGTTGCTGAAGCTTGAAAGACCGAGCCAGAGGAAGCTCAGCCAAGGCTCAGCATGCCCCTCGGTTGAGGCACCACTGTGCAGGGTGTTAGAACCTGGGATTCAAAACTTAGGCCAGTGTTTCTCAGCCTTGGCAACTTGAAGATGGGTGGACTTCCAGAATTCCCCAGCCAGCCATGCTGGCTGGGGAATTCTGGGAGTTGAAGTCCACCCATCTCCAAGTTGTCAAGGCTGAGAAACACTGCCTTAGGCTGATGCCTCCCTCTTCTTTTCTGGTATTTTCCATCCTAAGGAGGGCCAGAACTCAGTTTTGAAATGTCAAATCCTTGCTGCAGGTTCTATCCCAAGCAGTAAAGTTCCGTGACAGAATCACAGGTAGGTGCTCCAAGTCAATACCTGGCAGCGATTAAAAGTGAAACCTGCCCAAGGAGAGGTGGCCGCTCACCTCCCAACTGATCTCCAAGGCCTTCTCTCTCTCTTGGCTCCCGTCTGTAGAATTATTTCCTACTGGATGCTCATCTTTCAGGAAAATTACACCCAACGTTGATGAAGAAGGTGCGATGAAAGAAGACGCGGGGATGATGGATGTTCATTACACCGAGGTAAGGGAAGCCACTGAGGGGCCAGATAGATGTTGGAAGCGTGACCCTCGGGGAGCCGAGATTCTCGCAGGCCACATCAGGACAAGACAGGCTCAGAAAATGGAAAGCCGCTTCTTGATTTCCTTTGGGATAGGAAGTATCTCCGGGTTTTATTTATTTATTTGTTGGCTTGGATTGCCTTTTGCTTGAGGCCACCAGCATCTCTCCAACTCGTTATTCAAGGAAATTGTTATGCAGTGTGTCTCTGAAGGGGTGTGTGTGATGTGGTGGATTTCGGCGGTGCTGCTGGTTATCAGGAAGGAGGGGGCGCATTCCAAGGAGATAAGCGGACACACAGTCCGGGGAGCGAGGGTGGGAAAACGAAGAGGTTCAGGATAGCCCCGCCCCAGAGTCTCCCAGGCTATTTCCCCTTAGGTTAGTTAGAGTAGCTTTAGTCTGGCAGGATTCTGTCTGTACGGTGTGAGCAAATAAAGGACTGGAGTTTGAATGGACTGACTCTTTGTTGTTCTTGGGCTGTGCCTGACAGAAATGCCATACTCGCTTGAGTATTTTCCCATTAAGATAAACCATTTTGAGCAGCTGGAAGCACCCTGCATAAATATTTTAGTAACTAAATAAATATGGCAAAAGGGCTCAACCCACCTAACCAGTTTTCCTTTGGTGAGCCCATGGTTGTCCCGGTCAATGCGTCCAAGCCCAACTGCCTGTGGGTTGGTGGGAACCAAGCGACTTCAGGTGTCCCAAGAGGAGATAAAAGGATCAAGACCCACTTTTGCCAGACCCTGTAGGGGTGGGCTATCCTCCCTCCCTCCCCCCTCCCTCCCTCCCTCCCTCCCTCCCTCCCTCTTGTATGGCTTGCCACGCTCAACTCTTTTCTCACGTGAGTCGCAGGAGGTGCTGGTGGAGCTGCTGGAGCAGTGCGTCGACGGCTTGTGCAAAGCCGAGCGGTACGAGACCATAGCTGAAGTCGCCAGGATGATCATCCCCATCTATGAAAAGCGGCGCGAGTTTGAGGTAGCCCATCTAAAGCTGGCGCAAGCTTTTCTGCCGCGTCCTGCCGAGAGAAAGAGCGAAAACCAAATTAGCCAGCAGGTGGAAAGTGGTTAATCCAGATTCAGAGAAACCGAAGCGGGGGCAAAGAAGGGCAGGCACAGGTGCTCGGGGGCAGCAGCAGCTTCTGCAAAGGGAGGGTCAAAGTTGGCAAGATGGTGGCGATGCAAGCCCCGCCCCCTTTGCATTTGCAAACACATCCAAGTCCTACTTTTATTATAAGATTATGATAACAGAAACTTGCAAGTCTGAATGCACTCCCCCCCCCCATCTTCGCGAGAACTAGGGAGGGTCTTGTTTGAGATGCTTCCTCAGATTACTGTTCTGCCGCGGACTCGTTTCTTTTACCTGATTGTTGTCTTGGTTGCTGCTCTTCCTCCTGTTCCTCAAGGCCATTCCTTCTTCCCATTTTAGAAACTGACTCAAGTGTACCGAACGCTCCACGGCGCTTACACTAAAATCCTGGAAGTGATGCAGAGCAAAAGGAGGCTCCTTGGCACCTACTTCCGAGTCGCGTTCTATGGACAGGTGAGCCCATGGATTGCTTGCGCGATGGAAGCAGGGAGCCAGTCAGCTGTGGAGCTCTTACCCTGAAGCAGCTGTTTTTCTGTGTCCTGGTTACTTCTTCAGTTCATTTCAGTTGGTTGAGTCTGCGCTGCGTCCACCTCCATGCCACCCTGGCACACGTACCGCTTTGTCTGTGGCCCCTCCGAGGGCTGTTTCGGCATCTCCAGCTTCTCCTTCCTCCCACTGGGCCTGGTAGCACCATCCATTCTCTGGAGCTGCTTTGTAGGACGTGTGGCTCATGTGGCTGCATTTTCTTCGTTGGATGGTCTGTCTAAGGCAGTGTTTTTCAAACTTGGCAACTTTAAGACGTGTGGACTTCGGCTCCCAGAATTCCTCAGCCAGCATGCTGGCTGGAGAATTCTGGGAGTTGAAGACCACACGTCTTAGAGTTGCCAAGTTTGAAAAACACTGGTCTATGGCTTTTCTTCTGGGCCATTCCTAGGAGACATTTCCTAAAGTTTTGAGAAGTTGCCAAGTTTTGATCTTTTGTGACACCAAGAGATTCTCCAGATCAGGGTTTCTCAACCAGGGATCCCCAAGAGGTCATTAGGGGTCCCCTGGGAGATCCCAATCTTCTTAAAAAATTATTTCAAATTTGGGCATCTTCACATTAAAGATTTCATTCTTTATTTTCAGTTTAAGAACACGGTTAATGCATATAGACAGGCCTACCCATGAAACGAATATAATAATTTGGTAACTCCTGGCCTCTATTTGAGCCTGAATGTGCAGGGGTTCCCCGAGGCCTGGAAAATACTTCAAGGGTTCCTCCAGGGTCAAAAGGTTGAGAAAGGCCGCTCCAGATTCACCTCAAAAACTTCACATTTCAGCCAGTTCTCAGCCTTCTTGGATATTGTTCACGTTTCGCAGTTATAAATGACGTTGGACCAGGTGTAGCATATGGTTCTTCTTAGCGTTAAATCCGTTTCCCTTGGAAAGTCTTTGGGGACTGAGCATCCAAGATAGACAAAATCCGTGACTTTCTTCAGAAGGGTTCTCCTCCCTGGAGGCTGTTTTGGGTTTTGTTGGAAGGGGGGTTGGTATTAAAATATGGCCTGTACTTACTACTGATTACTACTTTTATATTATTTTATTTTATTAGTGTGTTAGTGTATTTATTACTAATGATTCATTTATTACTGCTTTCCCTTTTTGATACCGATCTTCCTCCTGAGGAAGTCTAGCCACTGTGTAAACACAACAGTATAACGATCTCCCATAAAATAAACTGCAGCAAAACTCACCCATCTTAAGAGAAGGTAGTAAAAACAGAAAATATGTAAACATTAAAGCAAAGTGCAAAGGTCCTTTGAAAGACTTTGCATTGCCGGGTGCGTTTAAAGCCCAACAGAGCCAAACCAGCCCCAGAAGAGAGAGAGGCGTGTGAGAAGGCTTGGCCTCATGCCAAGGCACAGAAGTGCCACTGGAGCAGAATCGGATGTCTGAGCTGTTGAAGGAAAATCAAAGGCCAGCACCTGACAATCCATCTGTTGCAGCTGGCTTTTGCTGTTTTATAATACTAGGCAATCTGAGAACCATGGTTTATTTCTGCTTCTCAATGTGCTGTTTCCCATTGCTGTCTGTCCGTCTCCCTTCCTCATCCAGTACAAATCTTATTCAGTGGTTGCTCTGGCTTCTGCAAATTTGGAGAATTTTGGAGGCACGCAGTTTTGAGCGTGGCGTTGGGGCCACAAGGACTATCAACTCGAACAAAAGAAAAGTGAATCTCCTGGACCGAGATTCTTGCTCATAGCTTCCGGTGTGCCTCTCTGTCCCCCATACATCCTTTCTAAAAATCAGCTGCTTGAATAATTACAGGCTTTCTTTGAAGAAGAGGATGGGAAAGAGTACATCTACAAGGAGCCCAAATTAACTGGCCTCTCAGAAATATCCTTCCGGCTGCTGAAACTTTACGGAGAGAAATTTGGAGCTGAAAATGTCAAAATTATCCAGGACTCAAATAAGGTAATGGGAAAGCATGGCCCTGGTTCTTGACAGGGTAGAACGCATGACCAAGGGTGGCGCTGACTCGCTTTCACTGGGAGGTTCAAAGAGAAGCTGGACACCCATTTGCCCGGGATGCCTTCGTTCGGGCTCCTACCCTGGGCAAGGGGTGCACACAACTCTGTGTTTCTGAGTTCTGATCTATCACGGTCTGATCAAAGTGAAATGGCCAATCTGGCTACTCTCGCCCAAGAGTTCGCTGGGCAGGCTGGTTGGCTTAGACCAGCTTTGCCAACGGAGGAGCTGACTTGCCGTGATCCATAAAAGGTCTGTTTTGCTCCCAGGACACTGCTGGACCCTGGGCTTTCGTGTGTTGAGTTAAGTCAAAGGGACAAATGGGGGGACTTTGGTGTGCCACACACACAAACACCCCCCTCCATGGCCTGAGCTGGCTGCAGGGGTCCTGGGGGGGGGACTTCTTTCCAGTTGCCGTCATCTCAGGAGGCTCCCAGATGACCGCCGTAGGCTGGAGATCCTGCGAAGTTGGTCTCCTGGCCGGAGATCCCTGGATATCCAGCTGGGTTGATCATCTTTTGGTTCCAGTCAACACCTTCCATTTTCTTATTCCAGGTGAACCCCAAAGACTTAGACGCCAAATACGCTCACATTCAGGTGACCTACCTGAAGCCATTCTTTGACGAGAAGATGCTCTCGGAGCGGAAGACGGATTTTGAAAGGAACCACAACATCAGCCAGTTTGTCTTCGAGACGCCGTACACCTTGTCTGGGAAGAAACATGGGAGCGTGGAGGAGCAGTGCAAGAGACGGACCATCCTCACCAGTGAGTGTGTGTCTGGGTCTGGGTCTGTGTGTGGGTTTTTTATGTTAAGTAATGCAGAGGCTGATTGCCCATCTCCAGAACTGGTTGGTGGAAAGCCTTACTTAGGGAAAATAGACACCCCATCTAGTTATATAAATAAAAAAGCAAGAGCAGAAGAGCATTTGCAGCAGCTAGAAGTCATGGCAAAGACAACGCTACCATTTGTTGAAATGGAGGCCAATAAATGAACTATCTGTCTCAAGGCTAAAATGCTCAGAAGCTGAAGAAACTCAGATCATGACGAAGACAGTCCCTTCTTCTGGGGAGGTGGTCCTTATATGATCGCAATGTCTCAAAAGCCAGAAATTGATTGATTAATTGATTATGTGCCATCAAGTTGTTGTCAGCTCTTAGCGACCACCTAGATAGATTTTCTCCAGGAGGATCTGTCCCCAACCTGGTCTTCAGGTCCTCCAACGTTGCCCCCATCACCACTGCAACTGAGTCCCTCCCCCTTGCTGCTGGTCGCCGCCTTCTTCTCTTTCCTTCCACCTTTCCCAAAATTAGAGCCTTCTCCAGAGAGCTGGGTCTTTGCACGATGTGTCCAAAGTAGGACAATTTGGGTCTGGCCATTTCTGCTTCGAGTGAGAACTCTGGGTCAATTTGCCCCTGGGCATCCTGGCAACACGTCAGAGGAGCCGCCCTAACCACTCACAGGCATGAACATTGAAAGCAGTGAAAAGGAAATCCTGGCTTCCAGTGAGGGGGTGTGTGTGTGTGTTGCTCTTCGCTGTTCTATTTCCTACCTTCAACAAGTATGTTGGGGACTAGGAGAAGGCTGTGGCACTCTTGAGTTTTAAGGCGCTTTTGGACGGTGACTGAGGTCAAGTCCCAAGCATTTCGGTGGACTTCCAGCAAGCCCTTGCGCAGTCTCTGAAGGCTTTCATCCTCTTGGGCGCTGCAGAGTGAGATCCCAAAATAGGACATTTAGCGATCTCAGAAGCTTTTGAACAAAGCTTCAGCACTCAAAAAGTTGCCAAATCTTGTCCTATGGGCATCTATTAATCCTCCAAGAAAGTTGGCATGGACTCCCGATTTTCCTCCCAATTTTATTATTTAAAGTCTGTTGAGACAGCTTTCCTTTCTTTACTCCAAGCCTGGTCAGATTAAGTTAATGTCAACAGACCAATTAGAACCCCAGGGGGCCTCATTTCTCAGAAGCAGAGATTTATTTTGAGCTGGATCTCATAGGTGGGGAACAGTCCTCCTCGCACGGGTCAACAACGCTGTGGCCTGGTTCTTCCTTCTAGCCTGCAACTCTTTCCCGTACGTTAAGAAAAGAATCCCCGTGAGCTGCGAACAGCAGGTCAACCTGAAGCCGATCGACGTGGCAACTGATGAAATGAAAGAAAAGACATCAGAACTGCAGCAGCTCTGTGCTTCACCTGGGGTGGACATGATCCAGCTGCAGTTGAAACTGCAGGGCGCTGTTTCGGTGCAAGTAAGCAGCTGGGCACATCTGCCCTGCAGGGAAATATTCTCCTGGCCGGAAATGGGGAGCGGGGGAAATTTGGCAGTGTTTGGATCAGTGTTTCTCAACCTTGGCAACTTGAAGATGGGTGGACTGCAACTCCTAGAATTCCCCAGCCAGCTATGGGTGGAGTTGAAGTCCACCCATCTTCAAATTGCCAAGGTTGAGAAACACTGGTTTAGATAGAAGGATCCTTCTAGCTCTGCCATCAATGCCTTTCCACTGTAAACTACCAACAGTTTAAATATAGTTTACTGAATAAACCACCATGGGTTAGGTTCACACAGCCAGATGAGCCAGAAACCATGGCTTCCTTTCTGAAGCCCACCCCATAACTTTGACTCCTCCAGAAGGCCTATAGGATCCCTCACCCTGACATTCCATAAATCACAGCCGTTCTGCTGGGGACCCCAGACCTCCTGTGGATGGACAGGGAAGCTTAAAATCAGGGGCACCATTTCCTGCCATTTCAAGGTAGGGCCTAAAACAGGCTAGATCCAGCCTTTAAAAGCCAAGTGTTCTGCTCCCGGCTGCTTGCATTTAGGCTCTGATCCTGCCCAAATTCAAGGGGGTGCAAAGAGGAATCTTGGCTTCCCACCCCTAAGGGCTGTTGGATCCAGAGGCTGAGGGGCACGGTGGCTTTGAGGACCCCTGATGTGCTTCGCCGAGGCATCGCCAGCACTGCAGGTCGCCAAATGCCAGAGTAGGTGGGCTTTGTGCTCTGATCCAGCATCAGAGAGCTGCTTAACCCGTCTCTTTCTCGGCTGGTCTCTTTCTAACTGTAACCCTGTTATGGGGGGGTGGCCTTAGGTCAACGCCGGCCCCCTGGCATACGCACGGGCTTTCCTGGATGACAAGCACTCCAGCAAATATCCTGCGAAGAAGGTGACCGAACTCAAAGACATGTTCAGGTTGGTGTCTTGGACTTCCGTTCTGTACCGCTCTCCTTGGGCGATCGAACCCCAAGCGGTCTCCCATCCAGGCACTGACCAGAGCCAGACCAGCTGCGCCGGACCCCTCTGAATTTCTGGGTACAGTTCAAAGTGCTGGACATGATCTATCAAGTCCCTCATGGCTCTGGTGCAGGTTATCTCAGGAACCCCTGTCCTACAGCTGGATCGGTGAAGGCATGCCCCCCGAAGCAGCCCCTTCCCCCCATGTAAGGATGGCCCCTTCCCACTTCTGGTTAGCACCCGCTGAAAGGTTGCAAAACCTTCCTTGTTCCCCAGGCTTGCGGATCATCATTTGTTTGATTTGGGGTTTATTGACTGCCTTACTTCGTACTCCGGTGACAATGGGCTGTAGTTGATTATTTATGTAAGCCGGCTACAGTTTTACGATTGCTGGGGAACTGGGTGAAATAAGGAGACTGATTTAACTTCGGCACAGTAGCTGATCGGAGCTCCTAAGGACGAGTCCTCACTCTTCTCTAGTGCGGTGTTTCCTAAAGTGTGGTCTGAGGACCCCTGGGGGTCCCCCAAGACCCTCTCAGGGGTCCGCAAAATCAAAACGATTTGCCAGATATTGAAGACACTTGCATAATTTAAAGCAATGTCACTCTTCTCGTTATTATTTCTTACTTGTTTAAAAACAGGGCTTTTTCATGAAAAATACCTTATGTTAATACCGAATGGGTTTAATATTATTATTATTTTTACATGATTCGATAAACAAATATTCTACGAAGGCGTTAGTTTTAGTTTTTAATACAGAACGGATGGATAAATACAACCCATACCAACAAAAGCTCTTTTAGGGGGTCCTCCATAATAAGTGGGAAGGGGGCCTCTGTCCTGACTAAGAACCACGCTGAGACGAAGTGTCGAAGCTGTAGTGTTTATTGTTCTACTCTGCTAGACAGAATCCAGCTAAACTGAAATGAATTAGCAAACGCCGAGGGGAAAGGCCCGTGAAACTAAGGCGGTGCTTTCTTGACTCTCTTCAGAGGGAACCAAAGAGACTCCGTACTGCGCATGTGTTTGCCTCCCTGGAGAGGGCCCTATCCTCCTCCACCAGCTATCTCCCTGACAGCCTCAGAGCAAAAAGTTTAAGAAACGCTGCTCCAGTGCCTTTGGCATCCGGCCAGCAAGCCTGTTCCGCCTGGATCCTTATCATCCCGGCTGCACTGCGCCCTTTTGCACTTTGCTCAAGCAAATGAGGCAAATGCAGTGCCACATCCTTCCCAGGGCTGCCGGGCTTGTCGGAGGAAAACCGCCTTTGGAAAGGCAGGGTGCCAACTCTGGAGAATGCTGCCGGGCCCTCTCCAGGACCCTCGGGCTGCCAGCCTCGCCGAGACAAAGCAGGGCCTGGGATGTCACTGATAACCAAAAAGGACGTGAATTCTTTCTCAATCGGGGGGCCGGTAGTGGGAAAGCGGTTGGATGAGGAAGCCAGGTTCCAGTCCCCACTCGGCCCCAGAGGCTCCCTGGGGCATCCTCCTGCATCCAAGATGGCTGCTGGTTTAGGACTGGGGATAGCCAGGTTGGCCCCCTGACAGACCCGGGAGCGTCCAGGGGTCTTTGGGCCCGTCCCTCTCCCAGCCCGAGAGACAGCGGGGACAGTGCCGCACTAGGATGCTCACGGGCCGCTCGTGCTCGTTCGGCCCAGCCTCCCTCGCAGGGCTGCGGTGGGGAAGAGGAGGGAGGGAGGGGCTGCGCACGCCAAGATGAAGTCCCGGAGAAGAAGCAGGGTCTGAATCTAACAGATCAAAAGAAACCCTCAACGGGTTTCTGAAGAAAAGGGGCGGTCGGTTTGCTTCCTCGGCTCTTTTGCAAGCCCGCTTCGCCGGCATTTTCTCGAGAGTTGGCTTCGTCTTGTCCGTGCGAAGCAGGGCGTGGCTTCAGCCTAGCGCGCATGGGCCGCCCGGGGGCGTTTACTTCGGGGGTGCCAGAGCAGCGGGACCCCCCTGGGTGCATCTCCTTCGGGATGCGTTTTAGAACATGGCTGGAATCGGTCCAGAATTGCCAAGCCAAAGGGGGGGGATTCATCCCCTTCTCCCCCAGCCCTGCTCTCTCTGCCCCAGGGAAAAGAGAGATTGCCAGGAGAGGAGCAATTTCAGGAGCTTCTACCACCTTCGTGGGTGCCCTCCCTGGTGCGTCAGATGTTCCTCTCCACTTCCCCCCCTCCCCACCTGGCAGTTTTGCAAGTATCCCAACTGTTTCCAGGAACAGAGGACCTGGCTGGGGGCCTCCCTTTGATCTGGCCAGAAGTCTGGGGGCTTTCTCTGCTTCCCATCTGTGCCCTGAAACAGCGTTTCTCTATTCAAGAAAACCACGACCTTCTATCTGAATACAGTTCACAGTTCCTCCTTGCCTTTCCAAATCTTGCTTTTGCAGGCTGCACAGCCTGTGCTGTAAACTTCACTCCCCCCCCCCGCACCGCTGAATCCAAGGATGCACTAAAACCCGGGGTCAATTTATCTTCCCTCTAGGAAGTTTATCCAAGCCTGTGGAATTGCCCTCGAGTTCAATGAACGGCTAATAAAGGAGGACCAAGCTGAGTATCACGAGGAGTTGAAGTCGAACTTTAGGGAGATGGTGAAAGAGCTCTCGGACATCCTGCACGAACAGGTGAGGTCCAGGTGGGGCAGTCCTGAGAGCCAAGACAGGACAGGCCTCTCCAGGTAGCGCCAGGGAAGAAAGCCAGCCCCTTGGTGGCATCGTGCCACGCTCTCTGCTCTGGGCCGCCAGGGACGTTCACTTTAAGCGAGAGAACGGGGAGGAGCAGAATTGGGCGAAGAAGGGAGCACCTGGGCTGGGCTGGGCTGCCCAGAGAACATGGCTGCTCGGGCTGAGGGCGGAGATGGTGCAGAGTTTTCCCGCAGAGCCCAAGCAACGGTGGGGCCAACTCCCAAGCTTTGGGGGCAGAGCCGTCTCCAGTGCAGGTTTGCACCACACCTTTGGGGCCCAGGATAATCTCCAGTCCACCCCTCCAAAGCAGCTGGAGGAAGGAATAGCCCAGGCCAGGACTAAGCGTGATGTGGTTTGTTCGGGGCTTAGCGTGGAAGGCGTATGCGGCTGCTTAGGAACCTGGGATGCAAAGCGTAGCGTTGTGAACACAGCCGCCACGTTTGAGGTCATTTGCAAACAGAATCAAAACAAGGGCATTTTATCTCTCTGTTGCAACATGGGGTGGGGGTGGGGGGCCCAGGCCGCCAAACCCTTCCCACTTTACGTGCCCCACCCTCGCCCCAGCCATTTGCATAGAAGGGGCGAACCGGGTTCATATTCAAATGGAGAAAGAGGTGCTGCCGTTGACGCTGTTTCAGTTCTGTTCTTGTTCCTTCTGGATTGTTTGTTCTGGGAAGAAAACGGGGCTGGCCCTGCTTGGTGCCAGACAGAGCTGCCAGGGTTGCCGGGCCCCGAATGGCCAGAATAGCGTTCTCTGATTTTCCCATCTTTAGAAGACTTTCTGTGGTCTGAGTCAGAAGCTGCGGGACGAAATCATGGGAGGGGGCGCAGGGAGGGCACTGTTGCCTGGACATCCTGAAATACATTGATGTTGGAAGCAGAGGCTTCCAGAGGAAAAGCCTTGTCTGGCTCGAGTTTGCTGGCCCCCCTCTGTTCCGCTAGGGACCCGGGAGGGAGCCTCTTCCAGAGGCAGACCCTTTAATTGGTTTCTCTGTTTATTTTACTGCTCCACTGCCTGCGAGTCCCTACAATCCCGCCCCACGCCAGCGAGTTTTAAACAGCCAAAACATAACCAAACCATAAGTATTATGCAATAAAACCTTCCCCTGCCAAGGAATCCTAGAAGCCACGTATCCTCTTGCAAAGCAGGAATCTCTCTTGAACCATCTCCCCCTCAAAGGCCAGTCACAGTAACCAGGTTTTGACTGCTAATAATGTAGGGCAAATCTCTCTTGGGGGTGGGGGGGCAGCAGTGGCCACAGAGCTCAGAATTGGCAGTATTAATCACAGCAACAGCTGTGCTCCAGAGTCCGTGGAAAAACATTCCTCAGCCTTGTCTAGAGATGGTGGGGAAGGGATTGCAGGCACGCACACACGCACGCACGCACGCACACACCAGTCTTCCACAGGCAGGTCTGGAAAGGACCCTGGGATGCTCCTCCTGCCAGTTGCAGACCTCTCTGAGTTGCTTCATGCTTAAAGAAGATGCTGGGAACAGAGGGTGGGCCCTGAGATGATCTGCAAGGTTAATGCTAGTGCTGGAATCTAGAAAGAAGCTGGAAAACAGAACCACCTTTTTGCCTCCAGAGGTGGTGAGATGGCAGCAATGCTGACAGCCGCAGCGCAGGGCCAATCCCGTCAGGCACAGGTTTTTCTCCAAACCTTTCTGAAGGGAGTGTGCTTCCAGAACTCCTGGCTCTGAGAAGCTGCCCGGAAAGGAAGGCGTGGGCAGTATCTGCTTTACAGGAAAACCCCCAGTGTGGTCCTATCCCCCCCCCCCCCCGCACTTTGCCATCCGCAACAGTTTAGGAGAAACGTGTGGATTCCACCTCTGAAATCAGGGTTGCAAAATGAAAAGTGGATCTGCAGTACCTTGGAGTGAAAAGGAGCTGTTTACGATTCTGGCTTTTTATGAAAAGCAAAAACGGAATGAGACAAAAACCACACGGGGGATTCCCCAGTGCAGAAGCCAAGGGCTTGGCCTTCAAGCCAGTCAGCACTTCTTGGGTCTCTGTTCCCCATGAAATTACTCAAATGGTCTCTTTTTTTAAAAATGAAAGGAGCCCGCGCCCTGTTTTTCCCAGTCGAGCCCCAGCGGGCGGTAGACTGCCCGGGGACCAAGTCCTGCCGTCCTTGGAAAAACCAGCCGGGCCCCAAATGTGTCATGGTTGAACGGATGGCTGCCCGCTGTCCCATGCACAACCCAAGATGCAGGCTCCCCCCCCCCATAACCCCATCCAGCACAGCTCTGCGCACCACCCTCACCTGTCTCTGGAGAAGGGATCGGGTGGAAACAGGGTGGCCAAAATAATAACAAGCAGAGCAGCAGCCCAGAGAAGGCTTGGCTAGTTTGGACGATGTTTGTTTGAGGTCCGACCTGGCAAAGAACACACCCGTGGAATGAAACAGGAAAAGTGGTTGGAAGACGGTCATGCCAAGGAGACAGCGCCAAGGAAGCCGGTTGGACTTCCATGGCACAAAAGAGAATGTAGGAGCAAGTCCCTTTCGCCAAATGTCCCTCCTTGCAGTCTGAAAAGGAATCACCCGCTGCAAAGGAGCACGGGGAAAAAAGTAAAAATCGTCTGCTCGACACCCAGGGACTTCACAGACAAATCCTTTTCTTGGCAACCGTACAGAAATGATTTGCTTTCTCCCAAGATGGATTGTTGGCCTCCCACTCTACCCTACAGCCCATCCACACACTAATCTGGCCTGGCTTGCTTAGATTGCAAGGCCAGAGAAGGTCAGCCTGTTGCCACTCAGAGAAAAAAGCTTTTGTTTAAAAAAAAAAAATGGATGGATCGGATTCACTTTCGGCACTTCCAAGGATCTAAGTCTTTGGTTACGCAGCTGCCCACGTCTCAGAATTAAACGGGGTGACCAAATGACACCCGTCTTCCATTTGGCACCATTTAGTATGACAATAAAGTCGCTAGGAGGGAAAGCGAAGTTGTTATCGAGTCAGGCTCAATTCCCGGTCACGGCCGTGCAGTCTGCATGGTGACAACAATACGGAAGCCTTTTCAGCTTCTCCATCAGGCCTGCAATCCTGGGATTCCCCAATAGTGTCTTCTCCAACCATCAATGAAGGCTGACGTTGCTTTTGCTTAAGTTTTCAGGGTCAAGCAGATTTGGAGGGCTTAGATTACCTACCGTCTTTGTGTGTTTGCTAGAAAAGCGTGCTGCTCATTTCCAGCAATAGTGGTTGGAGAAGGGAGGATGTGTCCCCCATTCTTAGGGACCACCTTTCCTGATGTGTCTTTGTGGGGGGGTACGTTTTGCTCTCCACCTCTGCACACAGGTGGCCCGGCTGCTCTGCCCAGTCTGTCTTGGCAGTTTCTGAATAAACCAAATGATGGGAGAAGCAGTGCCCAAACGGGGGCCGGTTGCAATTGATGATGGGGACGGTGCCTGGCCCAGAGCCCCCCCCCCAAGAATTGGTGATGGGGTGCAGCCATGGCAGGAGAAAAGATCCCCCCCAGGAGCAGGTCCGGTCATCGGGCGAGGGCTGGACAGGAGGAGTTGTGTTTTGCCCTCTTCTTAATTAATTCTTCCGTTGGGACCCTTGATAAACAGCGGGTGGGCAGCAGAGTGGATCCTTCCGTTGGGATCCGGTTGGAATCAAGCGGCTGGGCTGAATCCTCCACTGATTTACAGGACCTGCCTTTGCAGGCCGATCTGTCAGTTCGAAGGCTGGGAAGCTGTAAGCCACCACCACCCCCCTTGAGAAGTATCCACCCAGTGAAGAAAAACAAAGGCAAGTCCTGCCAACAGGAAGCCTCAGAGTAGAGCAATGCTGTCTAGAGTAGCCACGAATTTCCTGGGGGGGGGTGTGCATCAGGAGGCGGGCTGCGCTCAGTCTCACGTTTTGTTTTCCCCTCATGTTCTCTTGCTCAAGTCACGCCCCCCAGAAGGAACCACTTAGCCCGTGAGAAGACAACTTCTTCATCGCTGAAACGCAGCACTTCCCTGTGGGCTGTCCGTCCTGGGGGGTCGGCGGCTTTGTTTCACTGCTGCGCCTGACCGGAGGAGCAGCTGAAGCTTTGCTCTCTTTTTTTCTCTCATGGGGTTTTGAACGGCAGCTCATAGACAGGGAAGAGTTTGCACCACGGCTTCAATAACTTCTCTTTCCTTGTCTTTGTTTCCTTCTTCACGCTGCCCTTGCAATGACAGCTCTGAAGACCAGGTTGGGTAACGCCACGCTGTTTTCATTTCTCTTGGCCAAATACTTTTCTCCCTCTCTGGGGCGGAGAGGCCCGTGCTAACTCAGCTTTCATTTTCAGATCTACCAAGAAGACACCAGCCATCCGTCCTGGATGTCAAACACCGTGCACGTCTTCTGTGCCATCAGCGGGACTTCTGGAGAAGGATACGGCTCCTTCTGAACCAACGTGGAGCTTCAGCAGAGGACCAGGAGCCCTTGACAGATCTTTCTCAGGAATGTGCTGGATGCTGCCTGAAACGGGGGGGGGGGGGGGGGGGGCTCCAGGCTGGAAGGGCCCCACCCCCCTTGCTCAAAGCAGGGCCCACAGGGTACTTGTTTGAACCAGGAAAGTGCCTCCCCGCTTTCTCTTTCTACCCGTCTTGGTTGCATTGTGCTAAACGTACCTCGAAAGCATTTATCAGTCCCTGTTTCACTGAACAACAGACTTCAAAATCATTCCCTGTAAAGCTGTACAATGGAATATAATAAAGCGGGAAGCTGTTTTTGTAAGGAGCGCACGGGGTGTGTGGGTTGGGGGCGTCCACCTCTCTGATAGGAAGCAGAAACCGCGTCGGTCCCCAGACCTAGGTAGAATCTCACGGTTCCCCCCATGAGGAAGAGCGAAATGTTGCCCTGAAAAAGTCTCTCAGCGTTTCCTGTGTTTGCTCAACCAGCCTACTTGGGTTGCTTGAAAGGCGGGGGTGGAAAGATGTGGAAACTTTGCACGTAAGGTTAGGCTGTAATTTTCTTGTGGTTCTTGGCAACCCCATCCAGGATGGCTTCGTGCCATGCAGGCCGAGCCTTTAGGGTCTATTTAGCAAGACGGGGTTTCGAAACATCCCAGCCGAGCGTCATCTGCAAACGCGCCTACGGCTGCCCGAGGTCTTGGCGGCTTTCCCCGTGTTGCTTAGGCCTCATTCCCTCCTCGGCCTCCCCGGCCCCTGAGGAGAAAGAGATAACAAAACAAAACCAAGTTAGGAGAAATAGAAGCCAACTTCTGCTGGCGAGGCGGCTGCTCTGTGGACGGCTTTGGCTTTGGCGAGACTTGAACCGACTCAGCAGAATCTCTGGATTTTCGCAGAACAGGATGCAACAGACGGATTCCCACTTCAACATACATGCTGCCTGCTCGCGGAAAGCATGCCTTTTAATCTCTGGAGGGTGGGGGGAGAGAACAGCTCTCCGGGAGCTCTGCCCTTCTCTTCGCCGCCCCAAAGTGTCTGTCTCGGGGGGCCAAGGGAGGCGGCACTGAGGCCCTTGTCTGCGTGGGTCGTGCCCTGGGGGGAACGAGATGGGGGGGCTGGCCTGTGTCTTGACTTGAGTGTTGTGCAACCACAAAATCAAACCTACACATTCAGGAATTCTGAAAGCTGCTAATTTGGTTTTCAGCAAAAGAAAGCAAGATGTGGCTCAAGCTGCCTTGCCTTCTGGGCTTCTTGCATGAACAGCTCCCCTGCTGTCACCCTGAAACGGGGAAACGCGGCCACGGAGGAGAGAGAGCTGCACTGCACGGGCTCGAAAGGGCAAAGGTCGGCCAGGTTGAGGCAGAGAAGCCGCGGCAGCCGCCGGCCAGAAGGCCCTTTTCCTTCAGGGGGAATCGGACGGTGCAGCGAGGAAAGGAAGAGCTGGCCACCGACTTCCTGGCAGGTTGCTTTTCCAGCCTCACCTGGCTGGCATTAAGCCATGGTTTCCTTATCCATGTTAATAAGCCAAAATTAGCTGGGTTTGCACCACACATGAATCTGTAAGGCCGGGGTTGGAAAGGACAACACGTGAAGGTGAAACCACCAACCACCCAGTGCCTTAACACAAGGCGTGAATTCAGACACGGTCATCCCTCCAAGGCGGTTTAAATGGGGTCGCACCCTTTTGTCCTCACAATGGTCCCACGTGGCAGGCTCGGCCAAGTGGGTCCCAAGTCAGCTCCGGGATGGATGAAGTTTCCTTCTCCTAAGTCAGGTTTTCGGTATTCCTTAGGTTTAACACTCTCCAGAGTTTTCGGCCAACCTCTGTCAGCTTCCTGAGAACAGATAGCAAAGGATTCAGCTGTCCTCGAACACCCGCGCCCAGCCGCAAAGGGGTGAAAACATCACACAATATTTGTCTTTCCCAGCCAAACAAACACCGCAAGCTCTGCCTTTAAAGAAGTAGGTAAAGTAAAGTCTGTAGCTTGAATCATGTCAACTGGATTTCTATTTTCTCAGTGGAAACGTTTCGCTCCTTATCCAAGGATAAGGAGCGAAACGTTTCCACTGAGAAAATAGAAATCCAGTTGACATGATTCAAGCTACAGACAATTCCACCTGGATGACTGAGAACCTTCATAGACATAGGTAAAGTAAAGGTTTTCCCCTGCACAGCTCTGTCCGACTCTAGGGGCCGGTGCTCATCTCCCTTTCTTAGGCGAAGAGCCAGCCCTGTCCGAAGACGCTTCCACGGTCATGCGGCCGGCATGACGCATGCGGAACACTGTTACCATCCCACCAAAGTGGTACCTATTCATCTACTTGCATTTGCATGCTTTCGAATTGCTAGGTTGGCAAGAGCTGGGGTGAGTGCGGGAGCTCACTCCGTCACGCGGCCCTCGGGTCTCGAACTGCCGACCTTCCGATCTCCACAAGCCTGGTGTCTTAACCACTGAGCCATTGTGCCCCACTTTAAAGAAGTACTCTGCTAAAAATAGAACAGAAGAGGTAGTTAAGTTTAATAGCTCACCTTTCTGCAAGCTTGTATCAGGATCGTGTCCCTGACCAGAGAAGAAATTATGATTTGCATAATAATAATAAGAAGAAGAACAAGGGGGATATGCAGAAAGTCTCCCTTATTACACAAGGTTACGGTTGCAACAATTTGTTGAAATCTGTAAAAGAATGTGGGGCAGGGTTACTGATCCTCTCGGAGAGCAGAGCCTATGGAATTGGCTTCATTCACAGTCGTCCATCCCTCAAGAATGTCCAGTCTCTAGGTTGGCCTTCCTCGACCTGGCCCTATTCAAGCGGGCTGAGATTGCAATCCCCAGTTGAGCTGGTGTCAGATTTGGGGAAAGATGCTGTCCCGGCCTCAGCAGGAAGTACCTACTGACTCCTTCACATCTCTGATATATCTGGATCTATCCCGTGCACCACTTCCAAGCCTGCTGCTCCACCGAAGGTGAGATATACACCTTGCCCATCTGCTGTACCTCTGTGCCCATGCAAATTCCCCCTTTCTCCCCCCCAAAATCCTTTGGCCCCATGATCTTGGCAGGGGCCATGAACTTCAAGGGGAGGGTACAAGTATACAAGAGTAAAATTTTTCCAGCTGTATAGAAATATGTGCAAGAAAACAGGAAGGCCATTCCCCGCTTTTTTCCTATTGTGGCTTTTGAATTGTGCAAAAGCATTCCAAACAACATTAATGACATTTCTTCTTCCTCTCTTCTGCCCATCACACGCAACACTGCTCGGTGGGAAGCAGGGAAGCAGCTATTCTGGGCAGGGGAAAATCCATTTACTGCCTTCAGTCTTCTCTGAATCTTTATGTGGATGATTCCTCACCTATCCAGCCCAGCCGGATTTTTTCCTGGATTTTCTTCCTTCTCGTTTCTAAGAAATACACTTAGTTCTGGATAACTCAGTGCATTCATGCAAGACATTTCACCTTTTTCCTACATTAACTGGGTTTGCATACTATGTTGGCCCATAATCTAAGCACTGAAAGACTATTCAATCCTGCCTTTGTACAAATGCCATTGCTAGGTATGAACATGCACAAGTAACGTCATCCTGCTTCAGTTTAGTCAATGGTTTCCAAATCCTTTTGACTGCAACTTTATTTTAATATAAGTGAAAAAATGAGTACAGACCTGCAACCCTTACCTCATGCAGTAATTTCAGAACTCAGAAGATGCCCAAATGGATTAGAAAAATAACCAAGAAAACAAAACAATGGATTAATTTACACAGACCTTGGATGACCAAGTCCAACTTTCTTCTCCTCTTCTACTTTTCAATGGGAAAAATCATCTTTCAAGACCAAGTGCCATGTTAAACTAACAATACATGCAATTTATTTCAGGAAATTTCTTTTTAGAAATCTTAATGCGTGGCTTTGCATTTTTTGGCTCTTGTTTTGATCCCACTATTGCTCAAGCCAAAAGCAGTCCTTCGGTTTGGCACAAGAGGGCATTTCCTGACTAGCTGGGGAACCCCAACATCTGTCGCAAAACAAATCCACCTTGGTGTAGGCCACTCCATCCGTGCCCTCAAAGACCAATCCTGTTTTCCAAAGTGGGTGTACCAGGACATAATTGCTGCCCTCGAGACAGTGTGCGTATGCTTATTGGCATAAACAAAATCTTAATACACTGTGTTTTTACAGATGAAATGTTTGCACTAGCAAAGCCAGCTACTGGTCGTGAATTGCCATTCACCTGTTGGTGTGCATAGGTCAAACTGTCAAACCGTTGCAATTGCAAGAGAACCTAATACGACTCCAGACAGGAGGAAGTTATCCTGCAGCAAGGCTGGCCCGTCAGTCTCTACTGGAATTCAGCACCTCTTCCTGGATTTCAGATCCAAGTCTTTCCCAGGCCACCTGCCGAAGCATCTGAGAGCCTCCCTCTATGGATCCCAGCCATTGTGGCTCCCTCAGCCAGCCTGGATAAACAAACTGGGCCGAAAATGTCCCTGGCTTTTCTCCTCTACTTTTTCTCATTCCAATGAGAATTTGCTTTTGAAATGTTCTTCAAAGGACAAGAGAAGTGGTGGGGATATTGGGGATGGGGCATCCTTGTACTGGGGCATCCTTCTCAAGGTCTGCTGCCTGGTTGACTGTTCGGTCCCCAAGAACGAAGGACATTGGGGAGGGGCCTCCTTTTAAGAGCTGCTCTGGAAAAAGTCCTCCAGAAATATTCAGACCCCCTGAACGAAAACACCCACCCAGGGAACCTGCTTTCATAGGGGAAGGGGGCGCTGGAGAAGTTTTAGCCTGGCAACCCACATTTTAATCTGGAACCCTTGTCAGTTTCTCTCCTCCCTGTCTGCGCTACCCTTCATACATTACCCTTTTCAACAAATGGCTTGGATGTAAAAGTTGGGTGTTTTCTGTCAAAATCAACAGGGCCTTCTCTTTTCTTTTGCTCTTTTGTTCCAAGGCTGATTATTCAAATAAAGGGGGAGAGGAACTTCACTTCCTGGTAGAAATGAATCAGTTCCTTTTTATACCTACGAAGTCCTTTGAAGCAAGCCAGGCTTGTGTCAAACACCTGTCAAAACCCAGCAAAGGGGGGTAATTTTGGTCACTTGAGGAACATTGCGGGGATTTGGGCTCACAGTTCTAAAATGTTCTAAATGTTAAAAAGGCCAGCCTTTCGGGGAGGTAGCTTCCCACGAATCCGCACTGAAGTCAGAGTGAGAAAGATAAACAAGGGCAGCAAAAGAAGCCCGTTTTTTGAAGCAGCAGCTCCTGTGATGTGCAATTCCTGCCCTAGAACACCTTCCTTGCGGTGTGCAGCTCCCAACGCTCTGGCCAGCTCGGTGTTTTTCAAACCTGGCAACTTTTAGATGTGTGGACTTCAACTTAGCCCCAGACAGAATTCTGGGATTTGACGTCCACACGTTTTAAAGTTGCCAGGTTTGAAAAACAAAAACAGTGTGTTGGGCCTTCAGATGGTGAAGGTTCCAGACTTTTTCCTCACTTCAGGGGTTTTTAAATGGGAAAGAAAAGCTTTAAAAGGCTAAAGGAGAGGAGGGGTTTACTGGAAAAGGTGCGCTGCGTTCTTCAAGTCCAAAGGAAGTGAGTTCAAGCCAAGGCAATCGTTCAACGCTCCAGGGGTGGAGAAAACACGGCAGGGCTACGGCAGGCCCTCGTCTCCATTCGGCAAACAGCTGGAGTAGTTCAGGCAAAGACAACCCTCATTTGACACCTGTTGTGTCAGTGTTCAGGTATCCCTCATCCCGGAGAGAGGGAAACTTTTGCCACCTCATGTTCATGCTCTGAAATCAGCCTGGAATGTGCGAAGCCTACACCAAATGTTTCTCTCACACATTCTGCACGATTTAACTAAGAAATATCACACCGTTTTCCCCCCCAAAGCAGCAAAGAGCATTAGTGACACCTTAAAAATAGCTTGTTTGGTATTAAGTAAACTCGCAGAGGCCGTAAGTTGTCAGATGGAGGAAGTGTTATCATCAGTTGGGAAGAAGATAACATCGTATGAAAAACAAAAACTACTGAGCTAAAACCACAGCCGTGATATGCACACACAGGCCTGGTATGCCTATTTGATTAACCAAGGTTTATTGCAGGCCGGAATTGGCTGGCTTACACATTGGACGAAGCCCTAAACCTAACAATGATTAGGTTTGCACAACGAGCTAAGCCAAACTCAGAAAGCCCAAGATGGCTTCGTGCAAGGTGTGTATGTAAACCCAACCGCTGGGCTTGCTTTCTTGAATAGCTGAAGATCCTGAGAAGAACGGCTGATTGGGGTGAAGATGCTTGGACAGATGTGGCTGTCTGCCCCCAACTTTTCCTAGCTTCTTTAGCAGAACGTTGGGTCACTGCTGACGATGGAGAGGTACCGGTGCAGAATTTATACTCCAATCTGAATGGAGTGTGAACATTTGTACAAGAACTATTTTAAGCATTGGGGACGCTCACTTGGGACTCAATGTTGCATTCATTCTGGGAAAGAACTTTAGGGTGTATAATTGTGGGTCTGTATAACTGTCTGTTTAAAGGAAAGTGTGATGGCAAACCAACTTAGAGGGCCATAGCACATAAAGAGATTGAGAGGTTCGGGGCCAGGAGGTTACAAAAGTGTAGAGCCACATCTGACTTTAATTTGCAGCCCCTTCTCCCTGCTTCAGTAGTCCTGGAAAAGATAAGGAGCTCCTGAGCAGGTGCAGAGTACTCCCCCCCCCACCAGGCTGGGCATTCCTACGGTCAAGATTAGGAGGAGATAAGCATCTCAGAACAGGGAGGCGTTCCCTACCCGGCTGGCCCCCCTTCTTCTACGGAGCCTGGCAGGTTAGAGGGCAGAGTCAGGCATTGCATTGTTATGGGCAAGTATCAGTGCCAGGCCGGTACTTGTGGGGTTTTACAGATCACTGATAGGTCAGGAACGCTCTGCATGCATCAAGGCAGTCTGAAACCTGTGGTTTCCTTGCAAGGGATCATCTGTGGGCTAAACGAGTTTGGAGATTTCTGGAGCTGTGATTACAGATTAGTTTATGGTTTTCTCACAGGGCTGATCGGAGGCTTGCATTGAACTGAGGAAGGCAGGGGAAAGTTGGGGGGGGCGGAGGTTGGTCTTTTAGAGGACTCATGTGCCCGGCAGGAAGGAGAGAAGCGGGGATGAGACGATGAGCCAGACCACCGTTCGCTCTGGGCCTGAGCAAAAAAAAAAAAGACTGAGCAAAGCAGCTGTTCACTATTATTTATTCTTACTCCAATCTCCAAGTGAGGTTCCGCTGTATCCGATGTAGAACAGCCAGATTGGGAAACAGCTTTGTCCCCCAGGCTATTGGATTCTTGAATGCCAAATAGGTTCTTTTGTGAGTTAAAGAATGTATATTTTTTAAGAATGTGTATTTTATAAGAATGGGTATTTTATAGTAATTATGGTTTTTTATTATTATCATAAGTATTTTATTGCTTGAGTGAATTTGTGAGCCAACTGCAACGAAATTTCATTCTATTGTGCACTTGTATAGTGGGATGACAATAAAGTTATTACTCTATTCTATTCTATTCTATTTTCAGAGAAGGCCATCAATTAACTGCATGAATCGATGGGAGCGTTGCATTGACTTGTTTTTGATATGGCCTAAGGGCTAACCAATAAACTGATTGATTGATTGATTGATTGATTGATTGGTAAAGAAAAGCAGACATTCTGAAGCCGATGTTGTCTTTCCTTTGCTTTTAAGGGATGTATCCCTGCATCACCCAGACTAGCCATTGCTTTTCGGGGGGCAGGGAACGCCTTTTTAAGGACATAACCTGCATCTGGGCTTGCATACTATCTATGAAACGTGCTGGAAATCTAGGAACTTCTTGTAACAGCTCAAGATATCCGGAGCTGGGTGGGTGGGTGGTTTATAGCTAGCTTTACATCCTGGCGTGAGCTGGCAACTGACTCGGGCTGTTCTTGAGCTGAGTGGTGCATGGTGGCCGCCCTCTTGATTCCTTTTGACCCCTCCCCCACCGGAGTATTTTACCCACAAGCCAGCCAAAAACAGCCCTGCTGACTTTCAAGTACCCTGCGCATCATTGGGCCTGTACATTGCCCTCAAGGGCGATGCACGTCTTCTCTTTCTTACTCCTGATTGCTTTCTTCTCTCCTTACCTATTTTTCACAATTTTGGAAACGTGGCCAGTGGTTTCTCGGCGTCCTGCCCGAGCCAATACGGGCGCAGCGGAAGTGGGCTTCCAGCTGGGAGCCAGCAGTTGCCTGGCGCGGTAGACCGGTCCTGAGCTGCATCTGGGGTCACTGGCGCAACGCGCGGCCCAGAGTATTTTCTTTTGCAAAGTCGCCACCTTCCAGTTTCCTTTCATTTGTTTCTAAGCTGATAGCACAGATGTTTACCTTCTGGCCCCAACCTGGGGGAGAGGAGGGGATGTTTCCGTAAAAGAAACAGGGTTCTCCCTGCCGGGGCTGGCTGAGCTGCGAGGTAGGCAGAAATTATTCTGCCATGGAAAGCTCCACCCACTGAAGTGCAGCCTGTCATATCCTGTGTGGGAAAATGCACGTGAAGCAGCCCCCTCCCCTCCCCTCCCCTCCCCCAAAGGCCAGCAACCACACAGGGATAGTTTTCCATGACCTTTCGGCGGGGCTCTGCAACAGGAGCCGCTTTTGTTCGAGAGCGTGGGGTGTTTCCCGAAGAGCCCCACTTGGCAAATCCCCTTTGCCTGGATGATTCATTTGCACGTCAGCACCGGATGACTGGCCTTGCCCTGTTTCCCTTGGGTCAAACGGAAGTGCCCGTTTTGCAAAGAGGCGTAGTTGCAGACAGGTACGGATTTGCCGGCTTGGTGGGGCTGCCCGCCCGCCCCCGACAGTATAGCCATAAATAGGGCAGCGGCCCTATAAAGCAGAACAGTTTTCAGAGGAGAAAGCCACCCAGCCGAACAGAAAGAAAGATGGCTCAGCAGCCATCCTAATCCACGGCCGGGGGGGAAGCGTCTTTCAAAGCACCTTTTTGATGCGGGCGGGCGGGCGGCAACCGGGCGGAACCTGGAGGGATGCTGTTCTGGAGAAGCCCGTTTCCAGGGTCCCGTCAGGTGTCGCGGTTTGCCCGGAGCATGCCCACTCCACCTGATCATACATAGCAAGCAAGCGGCCAGGCGGGCCACGAACGCCACCGCTGCCCTGTCCCCGCGGTCTGGCCCGGCTGCCCTCCCCAGGGGTCCCCAAGGGCAGCCCCAGGTAGAGCCCGCTGCAGTAGTCCAGCAGCCGGGGGGGCGCGGGCGGCAGAATGTCAGCCAGCTGGCCCTTGGCCAGCGACCTCCAGCTGGAGGGCGGGAGGGACCCTCGCAGGGGGACTCCAGACGCGGGGGGGCTGCACCGCTTCTCGGCCTCCCTTCATCGCAGACCCGGCCCGGGAGGGGTCCCCGCCCCCGCCCTGCTCGCTTATTCTGGGGGAAGGGGCTTTCCCTCCGTGCCGCCGACTGCACCCGAAGCGCAGGCTTGCCGGAGGGGCGGCGGCGGCGCTCTGCGCGTGCTCAGCGGCTTCGCCCGGGTCGTCGCCCGCTCCCTCCCCGGGGGAAGCTGCGCCGCACAGCGAGGCCCCTCCTCGGCCGGGGCGGGCCGGGGCGGTCCCAGCTCCGTAGCCTTCCCGTCTGAGCCCGCCCCGGCAGCCCAGTGTGGACGAGCGGTCCGGGAGGAGCTCCGTGGCGCGCCGATGGGGGTCCCGCCGCAGCCGCTGCTCCTCGCCCACCTGGCCGGGGTGGTGCTCGCCGCAGGTGAGGGGGGGGCGGGCTGCGGGGAGGGCGGGGGTCGCCTGCAGCCGAGGGGAAGGGGCCTCCCCCGGGCGCCGCTTGCCTCGCCGGGAGAGATTGCAGCCCCCATCATCCCCGGCCGGAGTCCAGCTCCCAACACCCCCTTCCAGCTCAGCCTTCCCCAGCTTGCTGCCCGCCAGGAGCGTCAGACTACAAATCCCATCCTCTCCCCGCCGGGCATCCATCCAGCTGGAGAAGTGTGCTGTTTCCCCGAAGTAAAACCAACGCGCTTAAGGATGCCGCGTTTTTGCAACTTTTAATTTTCAGTTGCTCTTACTTACCTGTGGGCATGTTTCAGTGCAGCCCTAATAAGAACAGTAGTACGGTAGTAGTAATAATTTATTTTTATTTATTTTTATTTATTTATTTTTCAAATTTGGCCACTGCCCATCTCTCCCCGGAAGAGGGTCTCTGGGCGGTTTACAATAAAGCCAACAACTTAAAAACAGTAGCCATGAATAGTAGATAATAAAATATAGATACAAATACAGAATATAAATATAAAAAATAAAAAATAAATAAAATCCAGATGGTGGTAAAGGATCTAGTTCAGTTCATATGTGTGTGAGGAGCATGCTAAGGCGCCAACCAGCCCCAGGAGTAACTGCTCCCCTTCCCGCCCCAAGCGAGGAGGCAGAGCCGGGTCTCCAGGGTCTTCTGGAAGGTCAGGAGCGATGGGCACCGGAAGCAAACTGGTACCCAATGCAGCTTGCACAGCAAATAATACAATAACAATAACAATAACAACAACAACAACAACAACAACAACAATAATAATAATAATAATAATAATAATAATAATAATACAATAATGACTTCAACAACAACAGTATCATTGCAACAAAAACATCAATAAAGTTTGCAGCAGCCTAGAAGAGTTTTGCGCACCTCCCCCTCCCCAGAGCCCCTTCCTCTAAACAGCATCAGGGAATGTAGCCCCTGGCCACTCTCCCCAACTGATGGGTGCTGTAGTCCAATGCCTGGTTGACGGTGGTGGGAGGGGTAGTTGCAACCAGCCACAGAGCAGTGCCCTACTTCCCGACGCAGACTAATTTTGGTGGTGCTCACTCCAA
This sequence comes from Charina bottae, assembly GCA_023362775.1. Taxonomy (NCBI): domain Eukaryota; kingdom Metazoa; phylum Chordata; class Lepidosauria; order Squamata; family Charinaidae; genus Charina; species Charina bottae. The sequence goes on along the minus strand of JALMGJ010000018.1, from coordinate 21,318,780 downwards.
AAGGAGCAGGTCCTTAGCAGGGTGTGATTCTCCCCAACCCGGAGAAACCCCGGGTTCCCCTCCCCATCCTCCCTTTCTTTTGGGGAAATATCCTGAAATTAATTGCTGTCAGCATTGCTGTCTGGGGATCATTAAGAAGGAACCGGTTTGAATTAATGGCTGGCTTTGAAACAGAAGCGTCCCCAACTTGGTGTCATCTGCCTTGGCTGGAGCATCTGCCCCCTCGTGCCGTCATAACCCAGCTCCGCTGGAGGGCATCCAGTTTGGGAGGGGCACCCGGGTTCTTCCCCAAAGGCAGGTTCACTGCCCCTCTTTCGCAGAAACGGGGGAGGGAGGAGGTCATCCCCTTCTGCGCGTCTCCGTGGCCCCAGCGTGACCGGAGCGAAGCCATTCGGGGACGTGGTCCGACTCTGCTCTTGAGAGGCCCCACCACTGGACCGTGGACACTCCCGATCGGTGCGTGGTGCCCCTGGAGCACGTTGCAGCAAAGAGGGACTTGGACTTTGCCCTGCAGTAATTCCAAAGGGGTTTTCCTTTTGCTCGGAACCAGGTGTTGCGCTGGAAAAGCCACTCAAGGCCAGGGAAAGGCAGGGAGGGAGGCCCTGGATGGACCCGGTGTGAATTCAAGGGATAGGAATGGAGAAGGTTGGAAGTCACCTACTATGTTTTCTATCCAGCACAGTATTTCTCAACCTTGCCCAATTTAAGATGGGTGGACTTCAACTCCCAGAATTCCCCAGCCAGCAAACACTGCTGTGGCTGGGGAATTCTGGGAGTTGAAGTCCACCCATCTTAAAATGGGCAAGGTTGAGAAACACTGCCCTAGCAACTTTCTCAGGTCTTCCACATGGCACATTGTGATGTTGGATTGGGGTTTAGATGGAGAGCACAGGGCATGCATAACTACTGGACAGAAGGGCAGGAGGTAAATTCAATTAAAAAATAATAATTAGATCTTGGGTTAGATCCCGTTCTTACAGGGGGGAGGCTGGGGGATTGGCAAGCTCACATAGCAGGCTAAACTGTAGCTTACTTTTGTTGGAGTTGGAGAGCCAGTTTGGTGCAGTGGTTAAGGTAAGGCTGGAAACCCAGCATTAGGCTGGAAACCAGGAGACTGAGAGTTCTAGTCCCATCTTAGGCACAAAGCCAGCTGGGTGAGCCTGGGGCAGTCCCTCTCTCTCAGCCCTAGGAAGGAGGCAATGGCAAACCACTTCTGGAATCTTGCCAGGAAAACTGCAGGGACTTGTCCAGGCAGTCCCTAGGAGTCAAAAACTGACTTGAAGGCGCCAGTTTTTGACTCCTAGGGACTGCCTGGACAAGTCCCTGCAGTTTTCCTGGCAAGATTCCAGAAGTGGTTTGCCATTGCCTCCTTCCTAGGGCTGAGAGAGAGGGACTGGCCCAGGCTCACCCAGCTGGCTTTGTGCCTAAGACGGGACTAGAACTCTCAGTCTATATATATCGGAAGGGAGCTTGCCACCCATTCCTCTGTAGATCTAGCTGCTGGGTTTAATTGCTGTACCTGATGCTTTCCTTGCAACTGTTGATAGCCCTTGAAATGAAAAATGGGAAAAAAATTGGGATCAATTTAAAAAACACGTTTAGACCCCCTTCCTTGATTCTCTTCTTGGTTTGAATGGGGCATTTTTAAAGTGGGCTCTTTTTCCTGGCCCCATGTGGGTGAGCAGAGGGGTCTTTGCCTCCTTCCCCAGTTCCAGAGCTCCAACTTCTGCTGGACTTTGCTGGGCTGAAAGAGCAGCCCGCTCAGGTCAAGGGTCCAGCTCTTCCTGTCCTCCTCCCCACCCATCCTGTGACAGAGTCCTCTAAGGTCTCTGACTTTGACCTCCACGGAGATCTCTTGGAAACCAGGGCAGCACTGAATCATTCTGCCCTGAGCCACAGCCCCTGCCTTTCCTTTCCTGAGCGGGGAGGTGATAGAAATCCTTCCAGCTTCAGAAACCAGCTCCTTTGCATCCACAGGAGACTGGAGGCCAAATTGGAATCAGCTTAATGGGCAGGGTCCTCCCATGCCAACTGGGGAGAGCAGAGGGAGGGAGGGAGGGAGGGAGGGGAGAGGGAGAGGGAAAGGAAGAGGAAGGAAGAGAGAATGAGAGAGGAAAGAGAAGAAAAGGGAAGGGGAAGGGGAAGGGGAAGGGGAAGGGGAAGGGGAAGGGGAAGGGAAGGGAAGGGAAGGGAAGGGAAGGAAAGGAAAGGAAAGGAAAGGAAAGGAAAGGAAAGGAAAGGAAAGGAAAGGAAAGGAAAGGAAAGGAAAGGAAAGGAAACCCACCCTTGTGGTGGCTGTAACCCTGTCCCCAGTTTGGTGGTGTCACAACTCTCAACTCCTTGGCTGGTTTTCCGTAAGGTTGACCGACCGACCAAGCAATTTCTTGCATCCAGAGGAGACATGCTGGCGTCATGCTGGCTGGGGAATTCTAGGACTTGAAGGCCACATGTCTTAAAGTTGCCAAGGCTGAGAAAGCCTGGGTTAGGGCATCTCCTTTCAAGTGCTTGCAGAGAAGATCTCTCTGCTCCGGGGGCAGGGCGCTTTGCGAGAGACCCTGCCAGGAGCAAAGGGATAGGCCCTCCTCCCCTGCCCCACGGTCCCAATCCTGACCTCTCCCTAGGGGTCCAGCGGTGATCGCATCAGAGGACGCCAGGTGTTTTGCTGCCAAGATGTGGGTTGTGGGGAAGGTATGAGTCTTCAGGCGAATATTCGATCCGGATGCCTCTGGAGGGGCTGCCCGGGGTCTTCTGGACTTAGTCACTCAGCTGCCGAAGGTGGAGCTCCCTCCTCCTCCTCCGATGGGGGCAGGGATGCTGCTGATCCTGACTCATGGCCCAGAGGAGGAGGAGAGGCCCGTGCCATGCCCAGGGAGTCAGGCAGTGCCGTTGAAGGTGGCATCTGTGCTTCACTTTGCTCCTTGGGGCAGGCGCAACTGGAACGCAAGCTGTGGCTTACCGTTCCCCCTCCCTTCCTTTTCTTGTAGGCACTTTGTCGATCCTGCCTTCCCCGTCAAACATCAGTTACGTTTTCAATGAAAGCAACTGTGTGTTGAGCGTCACGTGGGATCCTGTCAGTTTCTCGAGCAATTCCTGCGATCTGAGATATCACACTGCTCTGTACAATGGCAAAGAGTGGACTGAGGAAGTGAGCATTCTCCTTCTTGGGCTCCTGGTCAGAGGTTGCCGGCGGGGCAGAGGCGGGCCACTCCAAGACCGCCTGCTCGGGAGGGAATGTGCCCATCTTGTAAGATCTGGGAGAGAGTTCCTCCTGCAGGGACTCTCTAGCAGGGCCTTCTCAGGGGTGGCCCCCCTCCAGTGAATAGATTGCTCCCATATATGCAGACTACCACTTCCCAGATGAGCTTCTGCAGAGTGGTAAAACGTGGCTCAGGGAGACAGCATTATGTTAAATTTGGAATCTGCCCCAGTTGGATTGCATCATTACAGCTTATATGATGTTCTGAGGGTTGTCTTGCTTTTAATCCTTATTGTCACTGTATAGGAAGTCCTCGCTTAATGACCACAACTGGGACCGGAATTTCTGTTGCTAAGCAAAGTGGTCATTAAGCGAATCTGACCCGATTTTACAACCTTTTTCGTGGCGGTCATTAAGCAAATATCACGGTCGTTAAGTGAATCATGTGGTTCCCCGATGATTTTCCTTGCCAGAAGCTGGCCAGGAAGGTTGAAAATGGTGATCATGTGACCGCAGGACGCTGCGATGGTCATAAGTGTGAACTGGTTGCCAAGCGCCCAAACTGTGATCACGTGACTGTAGGGGACGCTGCGACGGTCGTAAGTGTGAGGACCAGTCTTAAGTTGGTTTTCTCAGCACCGTCGTAAGTCCGAACCGTCACTAGACGAATGGTACGCCACTTGGCCATTTGGAGTACAGCGACACCACAATGTCAATAATGAATACATGAATGGAAATACATGCTACAGTATATTACAAGCCCCTTGCAAACAGCAGTCAGCTCACCCCTGTCCTTGATGCTCGATCCAGAGGTTACAGCTGGAGTTGCTGCCTTTTCTAACCTCGGCAGCTAAAATGACTTTGGGATGCATCTTCAGAAAAGAGCAAAAAACATTTGAACTTGGGGCAAACGATCTAGAGCCGTGTTTCTCAACCTTGGCAACTTGAAGAGGTGTGGACTTCAGCTCCCATGGCTGGCTGGGGAATTCTGGGAGTTGAAGTCCACACGTCTTCAAGCTGCCAAGGTTGAGAAACACGGCTCTCGAGAATCCCAATGAAGCTGAGAGAGAAAGGAAAAGGGGGATGCAATGGGGCAGGGATCTCCATGAGTTTTTTCTCCCAGGCCGCACGCGTGAGATTTTCCTGTTCTGCCTAAATGCACTTCCCTTTTCAATTTCAGCGCTGGCGTAAAAGCCATTCCAGGGAAATGGCGGTTCCCCTGGGGGAGAATCTGTTTTTTGGGCTCAGAACATCCTGCGTGACCAATGAGCAACTCAAAGGCGAATGGTTCAATATCTCTCTTGCACAAAATGGTAAACCTTTAGCTACTTGGTTTATGCAGACGTGACTGCAAAGTCGATGACAAGTGTTCCATTTTCACGCCCCCTCGAAAGAGGCCAAGGCAGATTCCAACATGTCCTTGGATGCTTTGATTTGCATGGATCTGGTCTCTGCTGCCCGAAGGGACAAGTGGTGGTGGGGGATTTTGGGAATTGCTATTTCCCTACCTGATCGTTTCCCATCTCATCCCTTTATTACCCAACCCCTTAGACTGAAGGACATCAAGGCGATGTTGACAGGTGAATTTAACTTGCGCACATGGGCTTGAATGGGGAATTTCAGAACTGGGGAATGTAAACCTTTCCTCCTGGCTTTGGGGCAGGCAGAGGGAAATAAAGAAAGCGTTTCTCTTGCTTTGCCCGTGGCAGGGACAGCAGGGACTGGAGCTGCAAATCTCAGTTGCATTTGTCATAACACCCAGTGGATGGCGTGCTCGTGGAAGCGTGGAAGAAATGCGCCCCGTGGCACCAACTACCACCTGTCCTTCTGGTTGGTACTTGAAAATCCTGTTCTTTTCTTGGTCCCCCAAGGGAGCTGATTTAATCTACTCAATAGCCAGGGTGTTTTTCAGTCTCAAAAGTTCCAGCGCAGAACTGTAAAAGGTTTTAATCCAGTGTTTGGATTAAACTTGAAATCCATTTGGATGCTACAGTGGAAACTCTGAAAGAAGATCCAGGAATAGCTGATCTTTTTGGCTCGGAGATTAAATCAGGGGAGACACTGGTGGAAAAACAGGGTCGTCATCTCTTTTGCCTGTCAGTAGCACTTCCCAAATCGATTCCCGTCCACAACACTTCAGATCTTCATGCTGGCTGGGGAATTCTGAGAGTTGAAGTCCACATATCTTAAAGTTGCTAAGGTCGAGAAACACTGGGGAGGAGGAATGCAGATCAGGTTTAATTCTGTTCTGTTTTCTGCCCCGTCCCAACCCTTGAGATTATGTTGCAGACTACTGCTTGGATAAATTAAAACAAAATGATGACATAATTTTTTAAAAGGCAAATTAATTAAATTAAATTTCAAAATGTTCCTTGAATGCCTTCAGAAATCTCCATCTGCTTGTGCAAAGGATGAGTCGCTAGGTTTCAGAATGGCATTTCTGAATAACTGCCTCTAATCCAGTGCTTTCCAAAGTCCTGCTGTTGGTGACACAGCAACGGCAGCGGCGTGGGGACGGCGGCATGCACGGTGGCAGCGGTGGCGGCCTTGGCCTCATGTTTCATGCTAAAACCCGGAAGCGCTGATGGCGCACCGCTGCCGCCGCCGCCACCACCATGCACACCGCCGCAGGGGCGGCAGCGACATACCATCAGCACTTCCAGGTTTTGTCACGACACACTAATGTGTCGCAACACACAGTTTGGAAAGCTATGCTCTAATCAGAAGAGGAACAGCTAAATTCATAATATTTCTCAAAGACAAATGCTTCCTAATAGAAGGCTAATAAACTACTTTGATTTAGATTTAGCATGCTGGCTGGGGAATTCTGGGAATTGAAGTCTACCCATCTTAAAGCATGCTGGCTGGGAATTCTGGGAGTTGCAGTCTGACCATCTTAAAGAAACAGTGTTGACACTGTTACAGTTCAATTGTGGAGGTGTCTGCCTGAGCCACTTTTGAGTGTTATCTTGTTGCTCTGGACTTAAAAAAAGCTTCAGTCCCCTTTGCCTAGGCAACAGTTCCTGTGTATCTCTGTCAAGGTCATCTTCCTGACTCCACACCGCCCAGACTAGCACAGTGTGGCTGCATTTGTTGGTCTAGAAACTGGAGAAAACTCCATGGAGTGAGCGGCTCCTTCCTCAGGGCATCCCTGCTGCACTTTGTCATTGCTTCAGTCTGTTCTCCGTGGTCTGCAAGAACAAATCTGTTTGCTCACTTCTCTTGCTTCCCCCCACCCCAGGTACAGCGGCCTGGAAGAAGGGCAGCTGTGCACAAATCACAGTGTAGATGGAGACACCTTCCGATGCGCTTTCCCAATCACCTGTTCTGGAAAACGCGATATCGCTATTTCTGTTCTTAGCGATTCTCAAGACATCCAGCCGGTGTGCATGATTACAAGGGAAGGTACAGAAAAGCCTGGTAGGTTTTCCTTTTGGGTGGTCCAGTCTCCCTAAGGAAAAGAGGGGGGGTAAGGGGTGTCTTCTGCTGGGTGGATCCAGTTCTGAAGGAACGTCTTGTTTTGGCCCATCTTGATGGTTCTAACTCTGAGATACGTCAATGAAGATTCTCCGTCATCCAGGTGGAATTGTCTGTAGGTTGAGTCATGGCAACTGGATTTCTTTCTTTTGGTTGAAACGTTTCGCTGCTTATCCAAGTAGCTTCAGACTTCAGCTTCAGCTTCAGCCCAGACTGAAGAAGCTATTTGGACAAGCAGCGAAACGTTTCAACCAAAAGAAAGAAATCCAGTTGCCATGGCTCAACCTACAGACATTCTAACTCTGAGAGTTATAAGGAGTGGCGGAACTCTCTTACCCACCTGTGGCACTTCACAGGATGTGCAGGACCCCTCTGGAGACCCTCTGATGTGCATCTTATTTTAAAGCTCACAAGTCCATAGGGCTGGGAGACAGGGCCGTTCACACCATGGTTTGCAATTTCGCCTGACTTGCGCACCCAAGTGCTGCTGTAGGCTAATGCCTGCAGTTCGCAAAGGTGGCCCTGTGTTTGAAGCTACAAAAAGGAGTATGTCGTGTGGAAAGACGCACAAAATTGGGCATCTCGGTGAGATGCACAAAATTGTATAAACCCTGTGTATTAGGAGAAACACACATTTATTTTTGTACAGGCTTCGTTAAAGAACACTGGAAACTGACTCACCAAACTTCAGGCCAGAAAACATGAGAATGGAATGGAATTCCATTCCATCACCTGCAGGGACGGGCTGAGGAATTTTCCAGGCATCTGCAGGATAAAATCGCTCAGATTCGCTCTAAGTTAGACTCTAAGCGTGGAACATCGTCTGGGGAGATGCCTGAGGAACGTACTTACCTTGTTATCTGGGAACGGTTTGATCCTGTTGGTCCCGAGGAAGTGGATAGGATCCTCCGGACTGTAAATGCCACCACGTGCGAATTAGATCCATGTCCCTCCTGGCTGGTGCAATCAGCTCGGGAGGTGACGTGTGGCTGGGTCCAGTCGATGGTAAATGCATCCTTGCAGGAGGGGGTGTTTCCGACTGTCTTCAAGGAGGCGTTGGTGCGCCCCCTCCTCAAGAAACCATCGCTGGACCCTGTTGTACTGGACAATTTTCGTCCAGTCTCCCACCTTCCCTTTATGGGGAAGGTGGTTGAGAAAGTGGCGTTGCAGCTCCAGAGGATTCTTGATGAAACGGATTATCTAGACCCCTTTCAGTCATGTTTCAGGCCAGGATATGGGACGGAAACAGCATTGGTCGCACTTATGGATGATCTTTGGCGGGAGCGGGATGGAGGCAGTGCATCCATCCTGGCTCTCCTTGACCTCTCAGCGGCTTTCGATAACATCGACCATGGTATCCTTTTGGAGCGGCTCAGGGAGTTGGGGGTGGGCAGCGTGGTTTTGCGCTGGTTCGCCTCCTTCCTCCGGGGCCGGTCCCAATCGGTGTTGATAGGGGAGGAGAGATCGGGTCCACGGCCCCTCCTTTGTGGGGTGCCGCAGGGCTCAGTGCTCTCTCCTCTCCTATTTAACATCTACATGAAACCACTGGGCGAGATCATCCGTCTCCACGGGATGAGATATCATCAATATGCTGATGATACACAGCTATACATCTCCATCCCGGGAGAAGTAAGTGATGCTGTGACTACCCTGTCCAAGTGCCTGGGGGCTGTAGGGGTCTGGATGGGGAACAACAGGCTTCAGCTGAACCCTGGTAAGACGGAGTGGCTGTGGATTAATGGCCCCTCGATATCTAGAAATTTATCATCTCTAGTTCTGGATGGGGTTGCACTACCTCAGACAGACCCGGTGCGTAATTTGGGGGTCCTCCTGGACTCACGACTCCTGCTCGAAGAGCAGGTGGCAGTCGTGGCCAGAAGGGCCTTTGCACAACTTCGTGTGGTGCGCCAATTACGCCCTTTCCTGGAGCGAGAGGCCCTTCGAACAGTCACTCATGCCCTGGTCATCTCCCAGATAGACTATTGTAATCCGCTGTACATGGGGCTACCCTTGAGGAGCGTCCGGAAGCTTCAGCTGGTTCAAAATGCGGCCGCGCGGGCTATTTTAGGTGCCTCAAGATCGGCACACATAACACCTTTGCTCCGTGAGCTGCATTGGGTCCCAGTTTGCTTCCGGATTCAATTCAAGGTGTTGGTTATTACCTTTAAAGCCCTACATGGCATGGGACCAGGTTACCTGAAGGACCGTCTCATCCCCGTTCAATCAACCCGTCCCACCCGGTCCTGCAGAGAGGGCACGCTACGAACCCCGTCTGCAAAAGAGTTCCACCTGACGGGGTCTAGGAGGCGTGCCTTCTCTGCGGTAGCCCCTGCCCTTTGGAATATTCTTCCTCCTGAAATAAGATCGGCCCCCTCTCTCCTGGACTTTAGAAAAAACCTAAAGACCTGGCTATGTCATCAGGCATGGGGAGGGGAGGGGAATAGCCAGTCTTGGGGTTGGCTGGCCCCTTAGATCTGTTTCGACCAGCCTTGTTGATCAGTGGAATAAGATCTACCACTTTTGGATCAAATTATATGATGCTGTATGTATGTATGTATGTATGTATGTATATATATATATATGTTTGTGTGTGTGTATGTGTGTGTGTGTGTGTGTGTGTGTGTGTATATATATATATATATATATATATATATATATATATATATGTAATTTTATAGTGTTTATTATTGATATTTACTGTTTTAACTCTTAAATTTGTTGTGAACCGCCCAGGGTCCCTCCTTGTGGGGGAGATGGGCGGGATATAAATGTAATAAATAAATAATAAATAAATAAATAATAAATGGAATTACAGTTGACTGATCTCAATATATTTGTAGGAATAGTAAATAAGGCATTTATTTATTTATTTATTTATTTATTTATTTATTTATTTATTTAATTTATATGACCGCCCATCTCCCCCCATGGGGAACTCTGGGCAGTATTATACAATAGTGTTGTAAACTATTATACAATAGTACAATAGTGCAGTATTTGCTTGTCTATTTTCCTTCAGATTATCCAATAAAACTTGACCCACCATCAAATCTGAAAGTCACACAGGGCAGTAACACATTTTTTCTAACATGGAATCGCCCTATCCTCTGGCTTGGCATATGCTATGAGGTAGAAAAGAATGACAGAATCTTGGATGTAAGTTGCTTTTGTATTTAATTTTTTTAAAAAAACAAACAGTGGTGTACTGCTGGAAATACCCTTCATGGAATGTAAGGATAATTGAGTTGGCATTTGAGCTGTCTGCAATACTGCTTTGAGAATGGCACCAACGCTTGGGCATTGAACCCACGGTTGCGTAATCCTGAGCACTCGAGAGGTGCTGGGACTCCAACTCCCATAATTCCCAGCCAGCGTGGCAAAAGCTGGGATAATCTTTATCTCCATTTTTGTCATCACGGATAGAAAGTCTCTGCCACCTTGGATTTGTTTATGCTGCAACAAACTAAGAGGATCATTCCGCTGGAAATAATTGTAGGTGGTGACGTTGTTGTTTATATAAAAGTATATTAGATGATATGCTGATGGTGACCACAACAATCTGATCACAAATCTCATCCAGGAAGACTGAAATGCCCCTTTGTGGAATATCCTCTCCGAAGACAGCTAGAAGCTAGATTTTCCATGGCTGTTTTTTCTAATCCTCTCTCTGCAATTCCCAGAACTCCTTTAGGCCATGTTGGTTGGGGAATTCTGGGTGTTGATAGTCCCAAGAGAAATGGAAGGAACCAGGTTTAATTTATGGTGGAGAAGACCTGCGGCCCTGGTCCAGTGAAGATCCCCCTATACCCACACAGACTTTGGATCTCAGAACCATGGTATATAAGTAGATCCTTTCAACGGGACCTTAGTCCTGGTTTGGTCTCTATTTCCTTATATTCCATGCAATTTCCCAAACTTAATTTCAGATGGGGGCTTTTTTCACCGTGCATGACTTTTAATAGATAGTCTCAGGGTGAGGCTGATTAGCTCTGCCTCCAGATATCACCTGTGGATTGACTCTTCACTAGGTGCAAGGTCTCTTCTCCAAAGAGAAAGAAAACTCAAGAGGTCGTTAGGGTCTCATTTTCAAGCAGCCTGGCTCAACAAAAATCCTATTTCACACAAATGAGTCAGAATACGGATTCATGGTTGGATGGTCAGATAGGAGGCTGGCCCCTCTCTCCATTCTCTTCTAGCTAAGTTCCCTCTTCCTCCTCTTCCTAAAAGTCAGATGTCAAGACCCTTTTCCTATCAAGTCCATTGAAACTAGACCAGCCTTTCTCAACCTTTTGACCCTGGAGGAACCTTGAAATATTAGTGCAGGGTTCCTCAACCAGGGTTCTGCGGCACCCTCGGGTTCTGCGAGAGGTCACTAGGGGTTCCCTGGGAGATCACTATTTATTTAAAAAAAATATTTCAAATTTGGACAACTTCACATTAAAGAGGTACGTTTCATTCTTTATTTTCAGTTTAAGAACACAGTTCATGCATATAGACAGGCCTACCCATGAAACGAATAGAATCATTTTGTAACTTCTGGCCTATCTTTGAGCCTGAATGTGCAGGGGTTCCTTCCCAGAGGCCTGAAAAATATTTCAAGGTTCCTCCAGGGCCAAAAGGTTGAGAAAGGCTGGTCTAGTGATTGGTTGGTAGACGGTGAAAAGCTGTATGTGTTTCTTTTAAAGCTTTACGAAGACAAGACCAATATAACTGTCCCCCTTGAGCCTAAGAAGTATCACACGCTCAGAGTGAGGGCCGTGCTGCATGAGATCGGTGGACACTGCCGCAAAATACGCGGGACCTGGAGTGAATGGAGCGAGAAAGTGCACTGGGGTGAGGTCCTAAGGAGCTCAGCTACCGCGGTGGCTCTGCTTCACTTAAACGCCGTACCACTAAACAATAGTAGCTTGCGCTGAATTGCTTTGTATTCCAATTAACTTCATGGCATCATTCGGTGTTGCGTGGAGCATTTTTCGCTATCTTGTTTAACGTTAATTCAGTTTCATTCAGAAGGACTATTTATAATCACACTTTTCTGCTAGGGCATAATCTGTTTACTTGATGGCCCAAAGCAAATCAGCCAGCAGTGAGATAGGATGAGAGAGGGACTCTCTCATGTATAAGGATGACTCTGGTATGTGGGTTTGGTTTATGGGATTCTCTCAAATGGCTCCATTCCAGATTTATGTAACAGATCTTGAGTGGGAATCCTTAGGACCTGGGTCTCCAGAGCAGTTTCTCAACCTTGGCCACTTGAAGATGTGTGGACTTCAACTCCCAGAATTCCAAGGCTGGCTGGGGAACTCTGGGAGTTGAAGTCCACACATCTTCAAGTGGTCAAGGTTGAGAAACACTGCTCCAGAGGCTAGAACTGCAGGACCTTGGATAGTTCCAAGCCAGTAGCCAACTCCCTTGAAGCCAAAGTTCAACTGAAACCAATTACGTATCTCTCTTGGAACAGAGCACGCCTCCTAGCTGTGTCCCATCCTAATGAGGGGATGAGCATGCAGTGTCCTGACTCTGTTGTCTTTGGTGATGTCACCTAGAATGAAAGCAGCTAGTCCCTCAAATGAATCTGACTTTGGAGTGATTGTTAGGATGGGAGCAAGGAACTGGGCATAGCATCTCTGAGCTTGTACCTTCTGAGCAGTCCTTCTGACCTGGTTTCCTCCTCCCTGGTTGCTACTCAAGGGCTTACAATATTCACAAGATTTAAAAAATGGAACCAGCCTTTGGAAAAGACAGCTGTGGGATAGGAGATCACTCCTGAAGTCTCTGAAGGGGTGTTACACAGGAGACCAAGATCCAGTTGTCCTAGGAGACAACTAGGGAATCCTAAGGCCTAGGATCATTGTCCTAGGAGCAGGAAGCAGAATAAAGGCTTACGTGATAGGAAGGTAGATTCTGGTTGAATGTTAGAAAAACATTTCTAAAACCATTTGATAATGGAATCCAGAAAATACTGGAGAGAAATTGGGTTTGTCAAGAGTGTTGTAATTTGGATGCACTGAACACAGGATTGGCCTCGTCATTCCCACAATCCTGGAATGGGAGAATAAGCAAGACACCTTCCATCTGAGGAAGAGCTATAGGTAGGCTTCATAGGTTTCACATGTTCCATGTTCCAAACACATGATGTTGCATGAAGTCCTTATCTGGCTGTGTGAAGCTTCAGCCACATCCTTTGAGGGCATCTATATTTTCTTGGCCAGAAATCTAAATTGTACTTCACTAGTCTTCTAAGGAATGAGACTTTCCACCATCTTATAGGAGGAGAGCAACTGTGGGCTCTTCTCACATCATTCTAGCTTTCTGAATCTTAATCTAGAAATGGTATCACTGTCCTTGCCTTTTTAGATGACCGAGACAAGAATCAAACTTTAATCATCACTCTGTTCATCATCATTCCATTATGTGCTGCAGCCTTGACTATCCTTCTCCTTGTTCATCTGAAGAGGTAAGAAACTGATGACAGAGATTTAGAGACTTCCTCTCCATTGGATCCCTTCTATGAACTGCAATGTTGCTGAGCATTTGTGACTAAGGCAGAGAACCGAAGGGTTTTAGTAAGGGCCTATATAGGTAGTCCTCGCTTAACAACCATTTGTTTAGTGATGGTTCAGACTTACGACGGTGCTGAGAAAACCAACTTATGTCCAGTCCTCACACTTACGACCGTCAAGGCGTCCCCGCAGTCACATGATCACGGTTTGGGTGCTTGGCAACCGGTTCACATTTATGACCATCGCAGTATCCCGTGGTCATGTGATCGCCATTTTCAACCTTCCTGGCCAGCTTCTGGCAAGGAAAATCAGTGGGGAACCACGTGATTCGCTTAATGACCACTTGGTTCGCTTAATGACCACAGTGATTTGCTTAACGACCATTGCAAAATAGTTCGTGAAATCGGGTCAGATTCACTTAATGACCGCTTCGCTTAGCAACCGAAATTCTGGTCCCAGTTGTGGTCGTTAAGCAAGGACTACCTGTATCACTTTGCCCAGCCCAGGGGCAAAGCTGTGAAAAACTTAAACCTTCTGATCTGGAATATTCTAACTATTTTGTTCTCTCCACTCTGCAGGATTCAGCTGTGGATCTTCCCAATAATTCCTGACCCTGAAAAGGTTCTGAAACGAATGTTTGAAGATCAAAGAGAGGAGTATCAGTCAGTTGGGCATCCATTCGAACTCATAAAACCCGATATAACAAGTAGGTGAAAGAAATTCAGGTGCAAAATAATATGAGGAGATGTTCCGATGGGGATGTCAGTCTGGATTTCTCTGTGAAATACGCTCACACTTAAAAGCTAAAAAGCTAGTTACTGAATTAACCCATTTCTTTTTTTTTATAGAGCTTTATTAATTTTCAAGATATAATTAAAACACAAAATGCAGAATATAGAACAGATAGAATACAAGTCTAAAAAAGAAGCAAGAGAAACTAAAACAGTGCAAGAATAGACAGAAAAACATGTAAGACAGGTGGGTTCCAACCTTCTCCAACACAGATATAAAAGTACATAAAAGTTAATCTCTTGCTATTAATTAAACATTTAGTAACATCATTTCTCTAAAACCAAACCATTTAATCATCAAAACCCAAAATCAGAACTTCATTTTTTTGTGTTACAAGCAAATAGTCCAAAAGTGGCTTCCAAATAGAAACAAATCCAGTTCCAGTATTTTCTCTTATCAATGCTGTCAGTTTAGCCATTTGCGCCCGTTCCATTAACTAGATCATCCAGTCCTCCATGGAGGGAATTGGTGCATCCTTCCATCTTTGAGCATATAAGAGTCTTGCTGCTGTCTCAAAGTGGACTTACAATTGAAACTGGAGCTGTTTCTCCTGGGTTTGATGGACCAACAGTTTGAGAAGCAACATGGAACTCTGTTCTTATATAGGAATTAACCCATTTCACAGAATGCACTGACTCAGAAACGAAGCAGGTGGGTTGGCTTCACTCAACATGCTAAGCCACAGAAATGCAAACCTGAATTAATATTAGCCAAGCTTTGTATTGTGTGTGGGTATAGCTGTTAGGGTAGAGGAGTACAGAGATAACCTTGAATAAGGAATGCAAGGGCAGTTACATAAACACCAGCTTAGCCCTGAAAGAGAGGAGGGGAGGAGAAAGAAACTCAAGACTGACTCCATTCTCTTGAGTATAAGAGGGAAGAGGGAACTCTGTTGGGCTTTCAAGATTCTGTCATTATACAGTAGAGTTAAAAGGGTGTAATAAGTAGAGTTGAGCAGGGTCGCCCTTGTGGAGTCTGTTTCCTGGCCCAGCCTATCCAGCCCAACTTCTTCAGAGAACCACCTTTGAGTGAACCTAACCAGGTTTGCTCCTAAGCAGAAATTACAGTTCTTCAAAGGAGTTTGGCTATCATGCACTTCTGGGCCATTGGGGAATCGTCCGTTGTCCTTCTGCACGTTCCCAGGATGTCTTGCATCGTTTCATTGGCCTTGTGTTTGTCTCTTGTTCTAGAAACAGACCACAAGATGAGCTAGCCAAGGAAAACCGTTTGCTTCTACTCATAACACCTTCAGGAAATGAGGAAACCAGGTTGCTGTCTTTATATCAGATGACTTTTGAATGTAAACCAAACCAAATGCTGCAAGACAGGGACTGGTCTCAGAGATAACGGATAGCCTCTTGGAGAAGCACCTTTGGACACATTCGCTGGTGTCTATTCATTTTAAGCTCCTTGGTGGATCCAGCAAACGCAGACAGGAGGAGTGGAAATGGCTTCTCTTCACCTGGAACTTTCATTTCCCCTTGTCACCAAGGTTATCCCATCAAAAACTGAATTTCAAGCCACGTGGTAGCTTCTGTGAAGTAGCATTGGCTCTGAAGTACCGGCGTCAAACTTTGTGGTAGCAACTTAGCCCCACCAGGATAAATCCAGAACTACTCAAGAGGAGACAAAGTGGCAGGCAAGACTGGTGATGCTTGCATCATAGTTCTCCCAAGGGATGACCTTTTCCTTCTGGTTTCGTGTCGCACTCTTGTCACAAGCACATGAACGTAGGAAGTATAGGAAGGAGTTTATGCCTATCTTAATTGCCTAAGTTAGGATTCAATGCAGTAGCAGTGATAACAGCATTCAGACCACTGGAAATGATAAGATGACACCACAAATCTCAGGCTTAAGAAGATCATGGTTAGCTTGGCTAGAACCCAAAGGCTGAGCAGTTTCAGAAAACAATGAATTATGTGTAATGACTTGAGTGCGTGTCCAAATCTGTGTTTACAGTGGTATTTTTGAACGGGTGAATTTTTCTTTTCCAGCAAACTTGTATTTTTTTCCCCCTAGCAAACTGTGGAAAGGCTTGAGATTAATTTGTATGTTTTTCACATTCTATAAGAAGTTTGTTGAGCTGTACAATTTTATATAAAGAATGAACAATACTTTTTTCTAATAGAAGAAATTATTTTGATTTTATGATATACTTTGCACTTTACTACTTAAAAGGCGCCCAGTGCTGACGTTCTTACTGGCTGGTGACCCTGTTTTCCATTGATTTGTTTCCAGGGTGAATTTGATTCATAGGCCAACCAGCAATTTTTGACAATAATTGTCTAAAGTTTCTCAGGAAACAATGTGGCGGCCTTCCCCCCCCCCCCATTTAATTTAATACATTTACAACACAGCTTATAAAATAATAGTCTGCTGAACAGTAATCCACCACATGCATAATATATTCTAAACAGCATAACACAATATCAGATTAAACAGTGTCACTGATGGTTCAGAGTGTTGGTGAATAAAGATGTAGGCACCAAGCAGCTATTCTACCTGACACAGGTGGTAGGAGAACCCAGGAAAGGATTCAGGAAAGACACTTTAAGCCAAGATCGTTAGACTTCTCTCTCTCTAGCTTTCTCGCTTTCTAAGGATTGTCAAGGCCCACTCCACTGATTTCAGTTGGACTCCAAAGCCGTACAATTAATCTTACTGGGTCACCACCTACAACATGCATGCCACCACCCATTTGGATTACTGTAATGCACCCTATTTGGGGCTGCTCTTGAAGAACATTCAGAAGCTACAGCTGATACAGCAGCTGGTAACCTGGACAGTGTTGGGTGTATCACAATATATCTCAGCAATCTCCCTTCTCAACTTCTCAACTTCTTTGAGAGTTGTGCTGGTTGCCGATTGGCTTCCAGGTGTGATTCAAGATGTTGGCTGTCACCTTCAAGACAGTTCGCGGCTCTGGTCCTGGTTATTTGCTGGACTGCCTTCCCCAGACTTCATCTGCCTGCTGATTAATCTCTCAGTCCCATCTCTATGAGAATGCCATCTGATGGGACCCAGGAAATGGGCTTTTCAGTAGCCACCCGCGCCCTTTGAAACTCCCTCCCCATGGAGATCCAGTCTGTCCTTTCCTTCCTAGGCTTTAGGAAAACTCTTAAGTCTTGTCTGTTCTGTCTGGATATTTGATGCACTGTAAATTATTCCCAAGGGCTTAGTGTAGGGTTTTTCAGTCCCAACAGGATACTGGGAGCTGCTCAAAACCAGGAGGAGTTGAGGAGCCCCTTCGCAAACGAACCAATTTTATCAAGCTTTGCTACCAGACTCCTGATTTTTGGCTACCGTAGACTGATCCAGCTCTCCTGTAATGGGATGTGCTCCGTATCTTTGCAAATGTTGAAACTCCATCTAAAAACATACCTATTTCCCTTAGCTTCCTTCCTATCTCTGATTTCTGCTTGCTGTTTCTTCTATACCCCTTCCTGTTTTATAAACCTGCCAGGCTGCATTTATTCATTATACTTCTTCTTTGAGGCAATGTGTTTTGAGGTGGATGAAGATGGAAACACCATAGGGTTGCTGAATTGGTAAGTGTTCATCCCCATCTTCAACATAATTACACACAGGGAAAGACACAGGTTGGGTCACACATCATGCCATGTCCTGGTTTGTTGGACCATGGTTTGTTAAATAAACCACAATGTACTGAGTTTCCCTAACATACTCGGCCATAATACATGGTGTAGTACTATCATGGCTGGTTCACACAGCAGGCGAAGTCAAAACTGTACAAATCACATTATAGTTTCTTTCTTTCTCACTTCCTCTTCCAGCAAAAGCTAGAGATTCATACTTGCCAGGAACCGCAGCAGCCCACATCTTTTCCCACACCATTTCTTAGCAAATGAATCCCTTCTGCTTTTTGCAAGAAAGAGGCGTCAAGCCTGACATTGGCCATGGAGTGTTCCCACATTATCCCATTTATTTATTAGTTTGTTTATTTTTAGATTCTCTTTGTTTTCATTCTCTGTCCAGCTTCCAAATATGGTAACAGGTCAGCCAGTTGCATACCAGTGTAATAGGAGCATTGGGCACAGGATCAACGAATAGCTCAAAATCCTAAACAACAGATAAATGAGACATGTCTGTGATAAACCGGGGATCTCCCAAGATGTGAAGCACTTCACCCAGTGAATGGTGTTTTCTTGATTCAAAAAGATGTAGCTGCATGTAATTTTTGGAGGTCTGCAGGACAGATTGCAGATAACAAAAACAGATCCTTGTGGAGAAAAGGAACAGCCTCAGATCTGTATTTGCATAGGGCATGATGAAAAGCGGTCATTTCTCAACACTTTTTTTCACCATTCTGAGAAAAAAAGAGCTACAGTATTGTATGTTGTGAGCTTTGCATATGTCATGAAGTTGGAAAGCCATCACCTTCCTTCCTTTGATAAGTATCGTGTTAGTTCACTTTGAGAAGCCAGAAGCAGAGTATTTATGGCATAATATAAATCTTATAGGAATAACATCAGACGCCAGGGGGCAGAAGGACACCTCTTCACCACCATTCCATAGTACTAAACTATGGAATTCCAATTTAAACAAGGAATTCCAATTTAAATAATGTTTAGGGAAGCCAGTGTAAAAGGTTACAGCAGCTTTTTAAAATCTTGTATGTTAATCACGCAAACTTTATCTTGTATGTTAATACAACAGATCTTGTATGTTAATGATGCAAACTTTTTTTTAATGTTGTGTATGACAAAATGACAAAAACTGTCTCATCCTTCAGAAACTATTTTTATTATGGACATTGGGGTGAAAAGAGGAAAGCTCAACAATTAAGATAGCAGGTATTGGCATAATCTATAAGAAATTAAACTAAGAGGATGGGGCACATGTTATTTATTATTGCATTTATATCCCACCTTTTCTCTTGAGAGCTGCAGGCAAGTACATATGGAAGGGAGGGGGTCTCTCTCCACAATAAATTCCTAGACCTTTAATAAAAGACCCCTCCCTCACCTTGGGGTCAGTTTTGCCCTATAAAACCCCTTCCACATATCAGTGCCGTGTTATATTTCCTTTTTCATCAGGGAAACATCAGAAAGCAGAACCCGTGTCAGACTCGACCAGGTGAACCTAACTCAAACTCATAAAAGTTTGTTTCCAGTAAGGAATTTGAGTAAGAATGAAATGGGGCTTTAATTCCAGGTAGGTAGGCATAAAGTTGCAGCCCAGGTGATTAAACCAAATTGATCCGGCTTTGTGCCTTCTGGCTAAGATTTGGAGAATGTTTGGCATGGTGAATCAGCCT
Organism: Charina bottae; assembly: GCA_023362775.1. Taxonomy (NCBI): domain Eukaryota; kingdom Metazoa; phylum Chordata; class Lepidosauria; order Squamata; family Charinaidae; genus Charina; species Charina bottae. Next base: position 21,299,534 of record JALMGJ010000018.1, on the reverse strand, counting down.
CCTGAACATCTGCGGTGCACACGTTTCAGCAGTTATAAGGATAGATCATCCTAAATCTCCTTATACCTCATAACGTTGCCTCCCTTTCAGAATGACAAATACAGAGAAAGACAACCAAAAAAAGAGGTGGAGCTTTGATCACACCATCGTGACTTTTTTGACCACACCCTGCAAACAGCCCTGGATTTTAGTCTTCTCAGAAGGTGTCAGCAGAGCCCAAATGGGGAGAGATGGAAGAGGGGCATGGGGAGATTCCAGAACAGCCTCTTTTATGGTGTGGGTTCTGCCTCAACCCATCTCATGAAATCCGGCCTTAGCGGCTGTCTCATTTCTGACCTGACTAGGCGTTGGCCCTCGAAGTTAAGAGCCTTTGGGTCTCGCTAGCGCCTCCCTGAAAGGAATGGCGTTTCGTGCTTTCTGGCTTCACAGCAAGCAATTCCTCTCTGGGCTTTCGGGATTCTGTTGCGCATTTTGGGTTTTCCAGCCAGCTTGCATGGAGACCTTCGCATCCACCAAGCCAGGAGGTGGATTGGTTGTAAAAAGGGATTCTTAACTTCTGGGCCTAAGAGGAGGAGTTGTTGCTGTGGCCACTGCTTGCTCGGCTCTTCTGCCCCCTGAAGAACGACTGGCTGTTCCTGGAGTCAAGTGCTGCTGCCAAGTTTTGTTTGGGGCTCCTCAAAGCCTGAACAAGGGGCCCCCGTTAGAGCCAGACCTGCATCTCACTCTACATGCAGAAATACAGCTGCCAACGTACTGGGTTGGCTGGAAGCCGTCCGGTTCCGCTACATCTTCTTCCCCCAATCTGGTGCCCTCCGGAAGAACTGAGCTACAATTCCCGTCATCCACAGCCAACATACCTGACAGCTGAAGGGCCCTCAACTGGGGAAGATTTCACCACAGGGAGCAAAAAAACAGATTAGTCGGAAGCTGGTTACGACAGCATGGATTGATACCAACCGCGTCATCCGTTTCCTGGAAAGCGGTCAGTTTGGCAAATGGAATAGGGAGGAGGAGGAGGAGGAAAGATAAGGAAATTTAAGTAGGGCTATTCATCTTTGCAAGAAACAAGCGGCCAACCTGGAGCTGGAGTGAGGCAAGAGGTGTGGAGGGCAGCGATGGCGCCAATCGGAGTTTACGAGGACGGGTTAACTCTTCTCGTAACACAAAGCATCGAGTTAGGACTGGAGGCACGATTCCAGAGGGGGACGATTACTCCTCACAAACATCTCTCCTGATCTGCTACCTATGGAGGGCAGTGTGACATGTTTGCTGGTGCAAGTCAGAAGCGCACTGGAGGCCAAAAGACAGCGGACGGAAGCAGGTTCAGCTTTCACGAAAAGGAAGCAGAGAAAGCGGGTTTCTCCGGCAGGAAGTCCTGTGTGACTAAACCAATATCTGTCTTGCACACACCTAGATGCATCTCATGCAGGGGGGAATTCAGGAAGTTATTTAAAAAGCAACCAGCGTGCTACATTTTCTAGCAAGGCACCTTTACATGGGCAAAGTCACTCCCTGTTGGATTTCTGCCTGATAAACAGGTATTTGGAACACCTGGACATCCGGTACCCTTCGGTCAATCATTGGCCGGAATTACACACTGTTGAACAGACTCCCTTCTGATAAATTATTATCAGTACCCAAGGCAGCCAAGCTGTTTATGCATAGATGCCCAAATCCGTGATTATGGCATTATTTCTATTGGGCCGACCCCACGGGCATCAGCAGCACGCGTGTTCTTAAAATGGCCTGATCTCTTCACTGGGGAAAATGAATTCTAAGGTGTTCAGAAGTCCATCTCTTGGGTATCTGTGCGGCACTGCAGAGAACAGGAGGAAACGTCCTAGACGAGGGTCCTTGCAGAGCAACCCCAATATTTCATTTTGAAGGCAAACGTCTCTTTCTGTGCACTCGCTTTTCTCGTATTTCCAAAATTTGAAACTTCTTTAGACCCTGCCTTCATAAATATTTAATTCACATTTTTGGAGAAGTCTAGCTTGCTTCCTGAGAATGCCTCCCCCCCCCCCCGCCTTTCCTGTGGCCTGTTGTTAAAGTGCTAAAAAACAAAAGCCTTTAGACACCAACGCAAGGCAACCGCAACCGTAGTACCTTTCATTCTATCTTTAGCCAGGGAGGTGTTGTTGTTGTTTTCTTCTTTGGGGCTCAATGCAAAAAGACTTTGGCTTTGTCTCAGTTTGCACCAGGTATCAGTGCCTGGAATTGACCAGGCAGTTCTGAGGAGTTCTGCCTCTGCTTTTTTTACATTTCCTTTTTGCAAGCCCCGTTGCTGAGATACAGAGCGTGCCACAAATGTTTATTTTAACGGAACTGGCTTCTTTTCGTTCTCAGCGTTTTCTCAGGCTGCCGTTTGGTGTGAATGCTGCTTTTGAAGTGAGAGTAGGATAAGGACCAAGAGGTTAGAAGTTTTGCTGCTCCAGTGCAAAAACAAAATGGGGGGGGGGGGATGTGCAGTTAATCTATTTGGTTTGGTCCAGTGGTTAAGGTGCTGGGCTAGAAACCAGGCGGCTGTGAGTTCTAGTCCCGGCTTAGCCATGAAAGCCGGCTGGGTGACCCTGTCTCTCAGCCCTAGGAAGGAGCCAATGGCAAACCAGGAGACTGAGAGTTCTAGTCCCGCCTCAGGCATGGAAGCCGGCTGGGTGACCTTGGGCCAGTCCCTGTCTCTCAGCCCAACTTACCTCACAGGGTTGTTGTGGTGGGGAAAATAGGAGGAGGAAGGAGTATTAGGTATGTTCACCGCCTTGAGTTATTTATAAAAAATAAAGGGATAAAAATTAAATAAATAAATAAATACATCTAAAGGCTCAGCAGAGTTGTCTAAGGATGCACCCATAGATTCCCCATCTGTGGAACTCCATCCATCCATCCATCCATCCATCCATCTCTACTGGCATAACATTGGCCAGCCCCATTGCCAATTCCACCCCTGCTTCTCTTCCCATTCATTGCCAGTCCTCTCCAATGAAATGGGTGGCAAAGCAGAAAGGATTTTATGCACCTTGAGGCTCCCTTGAATGGTGTCAGAAGAAAGAGGACAGAAGGCTGAGAAGGAGAAGGCGGCAACATCATGGGGACCCAGCAGGGAAAAAAAAGGTTGCCAGGATGGGCTTGACCCATAGTGAGGAAGCTTCCTCGACTAGCCTGCCCAGAGTAGGACCCATCCTCCTGAGGCCCTGCTCAAAACTCAGTTACACCTAGAAGTATCTTTGCCTTCATATCTCAAGTCGTTCTCCAACGGGACGCCATTCCCCCATCTGCTGAAGTTCATTTAAGGGAGTTTTTGAAAGAAAATATAGAATTATTTTTAAGGGAAGTTGGAAATGTGGCTCTTGATCTCCTGGCCAGGCGTTTTAGCTTCTTAATCACTGAAGTTAATCACGAGGACGCTGCTCAACTCACCCTCTTCGCCAGGGACACCTCGCTGAAATTAGTATTAGGTTTGGAGGCTCCGATCAGCGAGGTTGCAGGGCTATGTAGCCCAATTTCCTGGAACAACATAAATTCTTAAGCTTCAATTAGCCTCGTCAGGTGAACGTTCTTTGCTATTTATCCAGATGACCCGAAAACCCTATCCTTGAACACTTTGCTGCAGATTGTATGGATTGAAAATCAGCTCTTCCGGACTTCCTCTGCGACTTTGAATTCTAATTTTTTTCCCATGAAGTTTCCTAGCAGAGAGTCTTCTGTTTCTACTGCTGTAACATCACCCAATACGGAGGCGTCTGCGTGGAATTTGGTACCCATGCCCACCCCAAAACGATCTATGATTTAGGTTTAAAAACCAGGTCATCTTTTCAAAATGGGGAGGGGAATAGGGGCTGACTATTGTAAAGTTCCTGAAATTCTGCATCACAGGGGAAGAGTTCATCCAGAATGCTTCCCTGTCCAGCATTAGCTGATTCTGCAACCTTTTTCTTAAAAAAAAGAAAGAAAGAAAAGAAAATATATCTTCCATTCCATTGCACTTCCAGAACTCAAGGTGGCATAAAACGGACACCCAACAGGAGTGAAGCAAGCAGAGCAAAGGAGGAGCGGAGTCTTAACTCCCCCTCCGCGCCCAAACCACCCCGTTTGTTCAGGAGGAGGAAATCTAAGTCGCGTTCCGACGGCCTGTCCGAGGCCCGGGGGCTCCGCGCTCTGAAGGGCCGGGATGGGAAGCAGCGACCCCTGAGCCCCGCCGGCCCCAGGTAGCTCCTGCCAAAGGAGGCGGGAAGGATGCCCGGGAAGAGGGGGGGGGCGGGGAGAGACCCCGCTGCTGCTGCTGCCGCCCGGCCCGGCCCGGCCCGGCCCGGCCCGGCCACTCCGCTTCGCAAGCCTGCGGGGCGACCCTTGCAAAGCGGCGTGACCACCTCCGCCCGGCTCGCACCACAACTCCCGGCAGTCCCTGCGGCGGCGGCGGCCGGCCCGCGCGCGGGGCCGCTGGGAGCTGTAGTTCGGCGACCGCCGGCTCCCTGCGCGGCGGAAAGGTGAGCGCGAGCGGCGCGGGCCAGGACAGCGGGCGGGCGCCCCCCAAGGACGGCGGGGGCCCCGGCCGCGGCGCCCCCGCGCCCCCCGCCCTCAGAGGGGGCCCGGGGCCGGGCGAGGCCGCTCCCGCCCTCGGAGCCGCCGCCCCGCCGGGGCGCGGAGGGCGGCGGGCCCGCCGGGCGGGGAGGATGGGCTCTGGAGTCGCGGGGGGCGGGTCCGGGGCTGGGTCTGGGGCGGGCGGGGCCTCTCTGGAGCCCCTCCAGCCTGCTTCTCCCACCGCTCCCCCTCGCAGGGCCCGTTGCAGCTGAGGCCGCCCTTCCTCCTCCTCCTCCTCCTCCTCGGGATCCGCGCCATGGCCCACTCGCCGGTGGCCATGCAGGTGCCCGGCATGCAGGTGAGCGGGGAGCTGGGGGTCCTAGCCGCGGCCCACTTGTCCGGGGAGGGGTCTTTGCTCGGCGGGGGTCCCCTGCCCTGGTTGGGGGGCTGAGCTGCCTGGCAAGGGGGGCTGGGTGGTCCGCACGGGGCGGGGGGCTCCTGGGCGCCGGCGGGTCCCCCACGGGGCTGGTGGGCTTCCCATTGGGCTTGCAGGTGGGCTGCTAGGGCCAGGGGTGGGCAGGGGACCCCAGGACAAGGCTCCCCCCATTCATTGACGGATCTTTGCAAGGGTGGGTCCTGATGCGCCTTTTTGATCCACGGGCTGCACCGGGGTCTTCCTGGAGGTGCCTTGGCAAACCCCAAATGCCCAGTGTGGCTGTAACGCTTGGGTGGGGGGGACCTGCTGCCAGGCTGGGGAAGAGGGAAACCTTGCTGGCCCTTTCGCAGCCCCCACCCCGGTGGGTCTTCTGGGACAGGTCTGTTGGACTGGATGTTTTTCTCTCTCGGGTGTTTTTCTAAACTGGCAAGAGTTGGCACTTCTTCCCAAACAAAACAAAACAAAAGGTGCCGGTGTATTTGACGTTTGGGACTCCCTTTTTAGGCTCCGTCCAAATAAATCTAACGTGGCTCAAAAGGCAAATAAACCTCTTTATTTTTCTCTAATGCCACCAAAGGGCTGATGAGCAAAAAGGAACCTAAAAGTATTCATAGAAAATCTCCTGAAAGTGTTTTAATGCAGTTCAGAATTTCGTGTTTTTCCAAGGCAGATCATTTTTGATCTTCTGCAGAATTTGTTACTGACCAGACATCATAGCTTTCTCACAAGGCGTAATTTCAAAACTTGGGTGTTAAAAGGTTGTTTAAATCTTTTAATATCATGTTTCAGTCTTGTTACCCTTGCTTTAATCCGTCTTCTTTTGCATAATATTATTATAAAACAGGATCCAATGTATATGCAAGAAAGAATGGGGATTTCTTCTCATCCTATTTAGCTTTTGCATGCAGCGCAGAAACAAACATATTTATTAGTTTGTTTAGAAGCCTTTTATACGGCTTTAATCCAAAGGACTCTAAGTGATGCACAGTTGAATTAATAACTATTTATAATAAGGCAGGAAAGAAACTATCACCATCCCAGCCAGCCTGGGGGGCAGGGGAATGATCTAGACACTTCCAGGTCAGAGAGTCTTCACTAAACATGGCATATCATGATGAGGCCTCAAGTCACACGTTCTTTCCTCTTTCTTCTTCTCTCCCCCCCCCCCAAAGCTTTTGTGTTCCAGCTCACTTCCTCATCCAATAAATGATAATTTGCTACTTGCCAAACCAGGTGGCTTTTGTTCAAGTGAGGTCCAGAAACCTTAGAGGGGGTCTGTTTAAACCATCAAGGCCAAAGGGCCTGCTCTGTGCAGAAATCCCTGACAGATGGCTGACCTGCTTCTGCTTGAGCACATCCAGGGAAGGGAAATCCATGATCTTTCTTGATAGCCAGCTCCACTATCAGACTGTTAGGAAGTTGCTGCTGTTCTTCAGAATATTCACTTGGAATCTGTTTACCTGTCCCTTAAGGCCATTATTCCCGGTCCTCCATTCTGGGGTGAGAGAGAGCAGGATTTGATGTTCTTTGTGACATCCTGATAGCTGCTGTTAGTTCCCTCTTTGATCTCCTCTTCTTCAGGTTAAACCTTTCTAGTGCCTTCGTTCTCTTATTTTCCAGTTCCCTGGTCATTCTCTTGGTCCCTTTCTGAACCTACTCCAGTTTGCCTGAATCCTTAATGTGTGTGTGTTGCTGAAAACTGAACACAGTGATCAACATGGAGTCTGATTAATGCAGCGAAAAGGGTGACTTCCTGTGTTCTGAAAACTATTCTTCTGTTGATGCAGTCTAAAATTCCATTTGCCTTTTTGCAGCCACACCACATTACTTCCTCATACTCCGTTTGTAATCTACCCCTATTCCTAGACATTCTTCACAAGTACTCTCTAGTATGGTGTCCTTTGTTCTCTACCTGTGCATTTGATTTTCAGTTTCCTAACTTGGAACATTGTCTTTGTTAAAGTTCATCTTGGTATTTTCAGCCCATTTCTCTACTAATCTATCAAGTTCATTCTGAATTTTATTGCAATTGTCTAAGATACTAGTTACCACCCTCGATTTTGTGTTTATCTGCAAATATGATAAGCATGCTCCCCCCACCTCCTCCGTGTGATTAATAAAAATGTACACAGCCCAGGACTTAATCTTCTGATATCCCACATGGTACCTCCCTCCAGCTTGATGAGGAACCATTAACGAAGGATATTCTTTGAATATGCTTTTTGAGCTAGCTTTGTATCCACTTAATTGTCATGCCATCCAGCCCATACTTAGTTAGTTTGATAACCACAGTGATGCGGTATATTTTGTCAAATGTTTTGTTCCAGTGAAGATATGTCATGACTAAGGCAATTGTGGCACAATCTGCTGCGGCAGTTACCAAGTCAAAACCTGAAATAAAGTTAGCCTGTCAAGATCTGTTCTTAACAAACCCATGTTGTTGTTTGCAAGGACACTTCCTGGATGGATGGATGGATGAGAGAGAGAGAGAGAGAGAGATCATTTGATGATCTGCTCTAGACTCTTCCCAGGAATTGGTGTACCAAGGACAACATTTGTCCTCCTCCCGCAAATGCAGAGTAAAAATGGCTGATCCAAATGCAGGAGCAAGCCACACATTGCTGCGAATCAGGAAGTGGACGAGTGAAACGGAGTCTGTTTTGCTATTTCACCTGAATTGACCAAATATCAGTGTATCAGCTGTTCTGAGAATAGAAGGTAGCAACTTGCCTGTTGAGATTTAAAATCTTGGTTTGGGTCTCCTGTTTTCAACAGCCTAATGTTGTTTTGAAAAGAATATTATTTCCTGGATTTTGGAAGTCACAGTATCTTCCTGGTGAATGGGACAGCTCTTCTCCATTAGCCACAGTATATTTAATGAATGTTATCTACGCCTTGTGGTATCTTCCCCCGTGTTCCTTGCCACTGTGAGCTTGCCACAAATTTATCACTGCAGTGCTTTCAGGAAGTGCAGATCTATTCACTTCAAAGCAGAGCACTCATGCCGTAAAAGCCAAATACTGAGAAAAGGCCTGTTGGTTTTTCTCTGCTAAGAATTAGTGCCTTTGAAGCTGCTGATTATAAGCAATTGTGCTGAGGGCACAGGTCTGCTCAGATTCCACTAGCGCTCAAGAACTTTTCGTTTGACGTGAGAGGCATCAGGAGACTCTGGAACAAAGACAGGGAACTAGCTGTTGAAACAGACATTTTTGTTGCCGCTTGCTGTTGAACATTAAAGCCTTCAGTTCTAAGGGGCACGGCGATCCTTCAGGGAGCAAGCTGCTGTTTATGTCATGGCTATATTTACATCCGTGCCTTAACTTGTAGACTGGTTGGTTCAAGTTGGGACAGCTTGGTCTCTGCTCCTCCACCCATATTATTGGGGTTAGTCCTGGTTGCATACATTGAGTTTTGCACAGCTTAGCTTTGCCTTCAACACTCCACCTCTCCCCCAAGCATAAGCTACCTCGTGCCCTGCAGAGGTTTTGGCCTGCATCTAGCCCAGTTCTGCAGTTCCAGTTGGCTGGGCTGATGTAACGTGAAACATGTCCAAAGTGTCTGGAGTGCATCAAGTGGCAAACTTTGGTTTATCAACGTAGGAGAAACGATGTAGGGCTTCCTGGTATCTAACTTTAATGTATCTTGATTATAAGCTCTTCTGGGGCTCAGTTCATCTTATTTATTTGTTTGTTTGTTTGTTTGTTTAATTTATATGACCGCCCATCTCCCCCCATGGGGAACTTATATTAGTGCTATATAAATCTCTTTTCAAAGTGTGCAGTGTTCAACGTTAGCCAGGTAATTCAATTTAACTACGTTTTTGTAATCTTAAAACATACACTGAGGAAGTTGGGAGCTTGACACAGGCAAAGTTACTTGACCAGGGAGTACTTTTAAGCTGACCATATTTTTCTCCTGAAACTTGTTTCCCCGCCAAATGCATTGCATATATATCTCTAATCAGATATGTAACTCAACTAATTTTTTAATGTATAGGAAAATTAATAGTCCATTACAAGTTCTATTAGCTTAAAAGATTGTGGCAGAATAGCATCTTGAAAAAAGAGTGTGTAAAGCGAAAAAAGTACCCCATTTTCCTCAGTTTAACTCCTAGACTAGCCAGTGAGTAAACATCAGCAAGTTCAAAGAACCCCTTTGATGTTCAGATTTTAAAAATCCGATTCTCTGTTTTCCCCAGAGTCTTTTCCCTTTTGAATTATTTTTATTCTTGGGCTCTTCTGAATTCCTGGAATAACTTTGTGGGTTCCCTAAGCACTCTGCCGTACTATTAAGATAATAAAAATACTATTAATAAGACGTCTCCTTTTTGTTGCAGTTAGATCCTTAATTCATATTAGATTGGATTATGTTTAAAAGGAAAGCGGATGATATCAACAAATATTTCTTCCAACTATTTAAATTGCTCCTCGTGCCATCTTTCTTCCTCCACACTCCTAATAAAGAAAGGGACCACTATATGATTAAAAGATGGGAAGGGATTTGCCCACTTCTAATTACCATTACTGAAGCCTGTTCAGTTATCCTGTTACTTTGTTCTGGATGGTGTTGAAGTCCATGTGGCTTGTTTTCAGGAAGTGTAAACCGATCTGCAGTTCAATATCCTTTAATAGTTTCATGGAAGTTAGCCCTGCGGGAAAAATGTGAGTGTGCAGACATTTGGACTTTCAACTGTACCGTGTACCTTGAAGCAGAAATGATAATAAAACAAGTTGCTATTTCATTTCTTTCATGTGTTGATTGAAAATATTTCTATTTCCTGTTGGCGGAGATGATTAGTTACATTCAAAAGTCTCGTTTAGTTGCCTCCATTGTTGACATTCCAAGTAATTATAGTGAACAAGAGTGGGTCATGTCCAAGTTACATGCCTTCTGAATACAAACAGAATTTTGCTGGATCTTATCAAGAGCCTAGCACCCAGGATATCTCTCTCAAATTTGCAGCAGGAAGAGATCCAGAATTTGCAGCCTTATTGATCCTTTCTTGACAAGTGTGAGTAGACCTTCCCATTTGGAGGGTGTTGAGGGAGTTCAGCCGCAGGAAAATAAGAGGTTGAATGGACCTGATACTGGGTGACCGAATCTGGGCACCTTTAGATACAAAGCTTCAGCTCTCAGAATTCTCAGCAGTGGCCATACTGGGGACTGAATTCTGCAACCGCATCTTAGCGGGCATCCTGGTGGGATAAGATTCTCTAGCTCCGTGTTTCTAAACCTTGGCAACTTTAAGACCTGTGGACTTCAACTCTCAGAATTCCTCAGCCAGCGTATGCTGGCTGGGGAATTCTGGGAGTTGAAGTCCACACGTCTTAAAGTTGCCAAGGTTGAGAAACACTGAGCTAGCTCCTTTTCCAGGGGTGAAGCTAGATGAACAGTCTTTATTCTTTAGCAATAACACTTCAGTTCAGATCCTGACATCGCTGGCACCCTGCAGAAAAACTTGGAATCTGACCAGCAATCCTGTCATTTGTAAAAAATAATTCTGGGGTAGAATTCACAGCTCAGTTGGTTCTTCAAGCTTGACTGGAGTTTAAATTAGCCAACAAATTAAAACAGCAACAACAACAACACACACTTATTTTTGGCCAATTGGAATTCAAATGTGGATCTTGGCGTTAAAGAATAGTTTGGCAGAGCACCATTTTAAAAGCCATTTTCAAACTGCGTTCTACGGTAGTTATTAAGAAATTGAACGGCCTGGTCACGTGCATACACCTTCAGGAACAATTTTTAAAAATTACTTTAAAAACATTCACACGAAGCATAATGTGTCGGCATTACCATGAGTATTAGTGTAATTAAATAATGTTGGAAATTATTGTTTAGTTGTGACTCCTAAATTTTGTGGAGTCCTTATGGCAGTTTACAGACATATAAATAAATTGAATGAAGGAGGTATTAAATGAAATAAGGATCACTTCTTTCAGTGCCTCTCTCCATTTTTGTAGACTTGAAAAGTAACAGAAATAATGTTGATGATCGTATTTATCTTATAAGTGGTAAAATCAGAGAAGATAATTGGATGTTTCCTGTTCTCTCTTAAATGAGCACTCATGCTAAACTCTAACAAAAATGCTTACTTAGAACTGGATCCCATTAAAACCCATTAACAGTGGAAAGCAAAATAGTGTCTTAACAGTTTCTGAAAAATCTTAACTGGGTGAGAAATCCATATTTATTTAAGCTTGCAGTTTCTGGACCTGGTTTTAATGAAGGGCAATGATTTGTTGTACATTTTATAACAGCAAGTTTCTTCTTGTTATTCTTGCTTTGTTGTCATCTTGATCAAGCTTTGTCAGGAAAAGAAGCCCTTTTCCTCTTGAGTTCCAGATTATTTTGCATTTATAACAGGGAGGATCAAACACTGTTGATTAAAGTGTGTCTTCACAAAAGACAGAGCTTGGAAAACATAAAGCCTTGTTCTTGACTTGAAGCTCAGACAGCCCACTCTGGAAAGCAGCTTTATGTTCCGGTTTGGCCTCTGAAGCAGCCAGTCTGATGTTGGTTTTGATGGATGGATCTGTAATCCTGAGACTTGTTAGCATGTTAAATTTCAGAGCCCAAATTAATTTTGCGTAGGCTGCGCAGTTACAGCTAACAATCCTCCTGTTTTGAGGGCCAGAGGAGGAATTTGTGTGCATGTCAGACTTCTGCTTTTTCAAAGGTAAGAGCTTTAAACAAGTTGATGTGACTTAGTGAAGCTATTCGGCAACAGCTAAGGATAAGCGATCTAGTTAATCCTGAAGATTTCACAAGTGACTCAGACGGTGCATGGGCATTGAAATTCAAGAGCTGGTTCACACAGCATGCGAAAGAAGAGAACACGGGGTTTGGTAATTGCTGATTCATCATATTGGGGTAATCCACCCATTGCACGAACCAGACCATCACATTCGGACATCATGGGATTTGGGCGTTGCATGGTGAGGGAATAGAGGCGTTGTGTGTGTCGAGGAGAGATCAGAACCCAGCCACCCCATCAGTGCTAAACAACTATGGGGCCGCAGACAAATATTTCACACACACTTATGATCTGAGGAAGGTCCTTCCTTCCTTGAAAGAAGGCGAGAGCTCCATCTCCTGCCACAGTTCTCTCCTGTGTTTTTTCTCTGTGCCCGTGAAGAGAGTCCATCTTGACCCTGGTGACAAGCCTGGGCTCGGTTTTGCTGCGACCGACCGCGTGGAGCGTTCCCCCTTGCCAGTTGCTGTCGGTTTGCCCTCCTCTCTCCAGTGTCTTTGGAGAGACACGACTACATGTGCAAAGTTGCACGGTTAGCACAAACGAACTCCTCCCTTGCTCCTGGGGTAGCTGCTAGATATCCGCCAGAATTGAAACCAAGGCCCAACTGCATCGGCCTTTGGGGAAATCTCAGCTTTGAACTGTCTGCGGGGGAAGTCACCGGGCGGTTTTAAATGGGAAAAAGCTTGGAAAGTGTCTCCATTTAGAATTCCACGCAGCCAGGCCCGAAAGACATTTCCAACACAAGCCAATGAAAGTAAAATGGCAAGTGTGTACAAAGGACAGGAAGTCATTTCCTTATTGTGTGTCACACCATACTTAAATTCCTCACGGTTGTAGTAATAATGCGCCTTCCCTGCCTGCTCATTGTTTGGGGGTGGAGGCAAATGTTTGACTCACCTCTTCAGCTCGCGTCTGTGTCTCTGGTGTAGGTACTCCTCGGAGCACGAACAAAGGGCTCTCTGTATACCCAGAAAGTATACAGTGGAACTTCTGAAGTTCTTCTGTTAGCAAGCAAAGTTTTTCGGTAGAGAATGTGGGCATGCAACATGCAGACAGAAACTCTTACGAGGGGTGGGAAACCCCAAACTAGAATTCCCACCTTACTGGTTGCGGTGGGACAAGAGGACCATCAATCATCTTGCTTTCTCACTCATTTTGACTGTTTTCTCAGAATCCAGAGTGCATTGGGAGAATGCAGATTTGGGCTGTCAAAGGGTCCAGGATCCAGCCTGTGCTGAATGCTGGGTTAGTTAACGTGGTTGCGTTTCCGTGTTTCTTTCAACTGAAGGGATCTTTGCATACAGCTGCTGTTGCTCTTTTAAACAGGATTTTCAGTGGCGGCATTCTAAAAATACACCAAGTTCTGGAAAACCCTGCCTGATTTCCAAATGCCTGGAACCAGGAGCGCTGACACCTCTTTGCTTGCTTCAGAAGGAAAAAGAAAGGGGGGGAGGTGTGGCTTGAAGGAATGTGCTTGTTTTCCAAACGTTTGAGGTGATTGGTAAGAACGCCTTGATAGTCTCTGTGCGTGCTGGGCAGCCTCGTCCAGTCGTGCTGAGCGAAAGCCGAACGTAGACATGGAAAATTCCATGAGGACGTTGAGCTTTTCCAGTGCGAAAGGAAGGCCCTCTGTGTAATTATCAGCTGGTTTCTAAAGAGAAACAATTAGGCAAGCGGGGAAACGTTGCACAACCGTGGCTGCTTATACTTGAAAAGGACAATCTAGAACCAGCTCCAGGAAGAGGCTCCTTTCAGCAGGGCCGAGATTCCTGAGGCGCTGTGGAAGCCCGGAGCTGCAGGACCTCCAGGCCCATCTTCCTGCTGTCGGTAGGGCCCCATTCCTCACCCTGATGCCTTCTAGATAGACTACAAGCCCCATGGTCCCCGGCTAGTACCTTAGATTCAAGCGGCAACTGAAGCTTACCGGAGGTTGGTTTAACTAGCGGTAGCAGCCCCTGAATTCACCTGGGCGGCCATCGCGGTCTTTTATCCTAGTCATCCTTTTCCATGACTCCGAGCACGACCTTAAGCGTGCGTGACTGACGCCCCAAGATGGTTCCCACAGAACCATGACCTTAAGTCTGCACCAGGATCCCTTTTGGGTGGGCCATCTTCCATCAGCACGCCGTGCGGCTGTGTGCTTGTACTTTGTCGTCCTCTACTTAGAATTCTAAGGCAGAATCTTAATACATCCCTCCTGGGCTTGTAGGCAGCGATCACCCGCACAGCTCATGGTACATCATGCCTTCCATGACCATCCGAAGGGTTTCTTTGCGTTCTGCTTTTCTGGAATACCAACGAGGCTTTTCACAGTCTTCTCCAACTGCTCCTTTCTTTTCAACCCACGCTGGCTGGGGAATTCTGGGAGTTGAAGTTCACACATCTTAAAGTTGCCAAGTTTGAAAAACACTGGTTCGAGCCATTAATTAATTAAAGTGTGTGTGAGGGGGGTCCACTGAAACTCTCTGAAGGTGTGACGTGGTCCCTGCATTGCCAATTTCTGGTCTAGTGGCTGCCACAGAGAAATATTCCATTTATAGAGTGCCAGGAAGCTGCCTGCTATCCCCTCTCACACAAAAGCCCCCCCCCCTTGTTTTCTTCTGTCCTTTTCCTGGGCAAGCGAGTCTTAGTTGCCACCACCCACCATTTTTATTCTGAGGCTTTCTTGGAAATGAACGTGAGGCTGGTGCTTTGCCTTGCTGTTGGCCAGCTTCACCTCTGGTTAATTAAAACCTACTTTCTAAATGTTAAAAAGCCAGGTGGAGCCAGAATTGCAGTAGGTGTCAAGGAAGTCTGCAGGCAGTAGGCGCCCTAGGTGCCGTGTCGGGGATCCAGATATTCCAACCACCTTGGTGGCTAATTAGAGAGAACCAATTAAAAGAGGAATTTGTGTGCTGACACTCAGAAAGAGAAATTAAAAACATTTCTTACCACTCCCTCTGGAAGTCTCACACTTTATCCTCCATCCTAAGGCGTGCGTGCGTCTGTGATCCAAATTTCTGTTGAATAAAAAGTGACACTCTTGAAAAATGTGCAGCCGCAGCCTTGGATACAAACTCTGAGATTGTGCCCAAAGTTGGCCAAGGATTTGGAATATCTTCCACACAGAATTTCAGGAAGAGCCCCTCTTATTTCTGTTATAACTGACATCGCGGTTGAAAGCCCCCCGTTGGGGGAGTTGGGCGGTCATATAAATTTAATAAATAAATAAGCAAATGGTGACACTGGCCTCCTTAACCTGGCTTGAAGTCAGAGGGGTGTCTTTAAATGCTGTGTTTACACCTCCGCTTGACTCTTTCCAGAATCACAGAGCAGATCCTGAGGAACTTTTCACCAAACTGGAGCGCATTGGGAAGGGCTCCTTCGGGGAAGTCTTTAAGGGCATCGATAACCGGACACAGCATGTGGTTGCTATTAAAATCATCGACCTTGAGGAAGCTGAGGACGAAATTGAAGACATCCAGCAGGAGATCACGGTTCTCAGCCAGTGCGACAGTCCTTACGTCACAAAATATTATGGCTCCTATTTGAAGGTAACAGAGACCTTTGTTCTGTCCTCCTAGGAACAAAGACCATCCGGACTCGGATGGTTTTGCAAGGGAGGGGCAAAATTGGTGTCTCCAGGAGCACGTGGAGCCACGTATCTTATGGAAACCAGTGGCAGCTTTTACCTTTTCTCGATCATGTTTTGGAGTGAGCACAAATACTTCACCCTCTAACTTGGGGGGTGGCAAACTTTTTCTGCCCACCTCTGGAACAAACTCACCCTATTTTATTCCAGATATGGACTGAACATGCAAGTTTCAGTTCAGACACAATCCGTCCAAAATCAGCTCTTCCCTGTATCACAGTCCCAAATATTCCACAGGAGTTGCAATATAAAGGGTTTTTCTTTAACGCCTTTAAGTTGTGTTGTAGTCCACAAAGCATAGCCAGAATTGCAACTGACTTCTGCTATGGATTCAAGACTGCAATGGCAAAAAAATGAAGGAGGAGTCTTGTAGCACCTTTTCCGACTAACCAACGTTATCAAAGGCACATGCTTTTGGATAAACCATAGAAGAACACATCTCTTCTCCTCCAAAGACTAAGTGTGTCCTTATTCTACCTGTATTATACGTTCTTGGCCTGCAACAGTTTGCCAAGGATCTTGTTGGATGCCAAGGTGCAAATGATACACACCCAGTTACAGTTTATATTGGCAAATTCTCCGAGACATTGGAAAAACATAGTATTTTGCTGCGCAGGGCTTTCTAAAGCACACCGTACCAACCAAAGGTATCTTTGTAACCACAGCCGTGTAATCGAATGAATGTTTATTACACGTCTTTCTTACTAGCACAGATGAGCTTTATGGAAGGTGCTAAAAGTAGCAAATCCCTGCCACCCCAATTTCCAACCACTGGAACAAACTCACAAAGGGCAAACGCAGTGTGTAATCTTCCAGCAAAGTATACTCTGCTCAGGAGCTGGTCTTAGATCCACCACTAAATGCCTCACTGCAGCGCCCAGATTTCGGCCCGTGTTCAGGAAACTCATCCATAGATGGGACTCCTGTTCAGAAATTGCCCCAGATCTTCCATTTGGCTTCACTTGTTGGCTGCAGGGAGCAAGCGGTACAAAGAAAGGGTGGGCCTTTCTATTAATCGGGGGGGGGGGGGGGGGAGCCTTTTCAGCCTCAGGAAGCTCATAGAGTGGCGTCTGGTGGGGCCATGCAGGCTCATGCACCCAGCGCCGCCGCCTCCTCCTAAGCTCTTGATTGGCAGCCTCTTGACTAGGGGAAGGTTGGCAACCCCCCTATATGGGCTTTGGGTTGTTTACCCAGATGCTGGACAGATTTTTAGCTTAAGACCTAAGTCACCTTTTCTGATACACAGATTTCTTCCTCTGTAAATGGAAAGCGGGAAGCTGATAAGCTCACAGCTATAAATATCACGGTTGGCTGCTGATGTAAATATCTTGAGTGATGAAACTCTTGTGATCACAGCATTGTTTGAAAAGATGAAAGAACCTCCTTACTGCAAATAACCAGGAGTCACAGAGCAACTTTCTGAAATGTACACAAATGTTTCCCTCAAGCTGGCTCATCAAGTGACAGAGAACTCAAAAATCAGCTAAAAAATCATGTGGTTCTTCTAAAAACACCCAGTATAATTATAAAATCATACAATATAACCAGTAAAATGTTCCACCACAAATAGCCACCACTTTCTAAAAGTGGTAGCAAAGAACATGTAACTGGCACTTAAAGCGTTAAGAACAACCGAACAGTAGTAAAAATAAAAGTGGAGTAGCAAAACTAACATGAAAATAAAAGGATCTTCAGTTTTGGTGAAGTGGCCCAAAGAGGAACCCAACCCTCTTTTAGCTGGCAAGATTTTGAGCCAAGTTGAGCCCAGAAACAGGAGCAGATTGTTAACAGAATTGATAGAAGATTGGAACGATATCCTCTAACTTTGAAGCAGGAGAGGAAATCTGATTGCCACCACTTGGATCAGTTGACTGAGCGTCTTCAGAAGCAGCTTCACCCAGAGCTTTATAGTAGCACAGTCTAGAGCAGAGCTTTCCAAACCGTGTGTCGGGACGGCTGCAGTGTCTGGGTGTGTCGCGGCTCCTGCCACCTCCGAGCCCTGCCAGGATTCCACACAGGTCCCAGTGCCTGCCTTGTGCCTTGCTGCCTCCAAACCTGCCCTTCCAGGATTCCACGCAGGTCCTAGTGCCTGCCTTGTGCCCTGCTGTAAGAGTGTGTCGCGAAATGATACATGCCTAAAAAGTGTGTCACCAACATGAAAAGTTTGGAAAGCTCTGGTCTAGAGATAGCAAAGTTTGGATGCTGGAGGCCAAGTGGGCTTTCTCTGGGCAGGTTGAGTTTCAACCGGCGGAGCACTTCAAAGTAATAGCACCCGCCCTTATACCTTTGCCATCTGAGTATCCAGAGGGGCGATGGATCTAGGACAGCCTAAAATATTTCCTTAAAAATCCCAACCTTTCCGTCTTCTTGTCTGTGAAGATCTCAAGTCATAGAGAAGAACTTTGCTTGCAAGATATTCTTGATTTTGAGTTAACAGCTGCTTCAGTAGAGAAAATAATTTGGAGCAAAAGTGTCATAATATGTCTGCCCTCACCCATCTGCTGCTATGTAATGTAATAACTTTTATACTAGTTTAACAGTAAATATTGTTCCAGTAACCTTATCACCTTGCTGTAATTGTAGGGCACGCCTGCAAAGATTCTATAAAAGCAAAGTACAAACAGCCAACGAACTAACTAACTAAATTAGGCTAACTACACAATTATTTCATTTAGTTGCTGTCTGGACTGTAGGTTATAGCCTTTTCAAACTTAACCTTTTTCAGCTATTCTTTAAAATAGTTTTCATAAGAGCTTCAAAAAAGGCTTGTTTGCTTTCCCAGAATGTTGAACAATGCTTTAGGAAATTGCATTTCATGAAACTATCACAAACTCAGAATGGTTAGTCAACACTATGAAGCAAATTAACATCCTGATCTCAGAAATTTTACCACCATACATGTTAAAGATCAGTAATTTGCTTACTCGGATTTCAGTGGAATTAATTTCTTTTTTATGCATTAAAAACAGGACTGGTTTAACCAGCTTAGAAATCATGAGTTTCTTATTTAGGAAGTATGATGAATGACACTATGACAGTTTGATCCTGGTACAGGGCATATAGTGGGATGCTTGGATCACAGCGCATTGGAGTTTATATAGGAAATGAGTTGGGGGGAGGGGGAATTCTGTGGCCAAATAAGTGAATGGTTGATTATGCTTTTGTTGTTATGGCTACGGTATATAAGCAGGGAGCAAACCCCACCCTCACCAGCACTGATGATGTTACCGAGTCGGGTCATGAAACGTCTGCAAACAAACAACCAAGCTCAGAGAGCACCAAGGGCTCCACAGTTCGTTCTTTCTATGGTCATGGTGGATCTTTTGTCCCATCCTCCTCCTCCAACTTAGTGCTAGTTCCAGATGTGTTAGAACTATAACTCCCCAAATTCCACAACGCTCCTACCCCTTTTCCACTTTCCCTGATCCCCCCTCTTAAGGATGTGAGTTTTGCTTGTCTGCAGACTTCATGAGAAAATCCAGAGAAATCAGAAGGAAAAGCTAATTCTTCACCTGCATTCCCTTTTAGGGCACAAAGTTGTGGATAATAATGGAATATTTAGGTGGGGGATCAGCCCTGGATCTGGTAAGTATTCCAGCTACTTTATGGGTTTGTTGATTTCTATTGTTAGCTTTCCGATTTTTATCGATGGTGCCATTTCATAATTCCCGAGTTGCTAGTCAGCCCAGTCATTCTTTGTAGCCTTTTCAGTAAAGATGCTTTTGACCTCAGGCACTCTAAATATAAACAGTGCCTGAGTAAAGCAGGTCATTTCCAAGTTTGTGCTGCGCTAAAAGGTATACATCTGATTATTTGCACGTAGTCCCGAAGTTTGGATTCTGGAAACACCGTTTTTTTTAATGCTATATTAATGCTAGATTTTAATAGCATATCACCGTCCACAGTTTTGTGTCACTGTCTTCAGATTCTAATACCTTTAGGGAAAGATCTTTCAATGTTTGTAGTACATCATGAAGATCCATCAGCAATAAGCATCTATTTGCAGCTGAGGCTCAGGAGGGTGTGAATTTGGGCTGAGGTTCCCTAGTGACCCAGCCTTTGGGGCCAGGTTTCCTTACTCCAAGTCAAACGTGTTTTCTATTAGCGCAGGCGTTTCTGCAGGACCCTCCCGTTGACACAGTGACTTTGGCGTGTCCCGGTATGTCTCTTCGTAGAGGAACATGATTGCAGTTCCTCTGGCTTAGGCCAGAAATAAAGTCATATTAGAATAAAGAGTGTGTTACTTGACTTTTTAGGAAGAGGAAACCTTGCTGTTACGAAAAACAACCCAGTGCAGTTAATAAACTGAAAGGTGGCCTTTTTTTTTAATCAGCTTTCAGCACACACAGATGTTTCTGTTGGAAAGAGATCCGGAGAGAATGCTGTGGAAGCAAGCACAGTTAATGTTTAGTGCTAGAACTGAGCTGGCTTCTCCGTTTTGGGCTTCTGTAAATTTAAACCATGAAAGGGCCTATTGCTTGTGACAAACGCGGCGTTCATGATGGCTGCAGCTTAGGAGGGGCTGTGGGTGTGATCAATGGTCTTCCCTTATCCCCCCAGTCCAGCCTGACCACAGGCCTCTGTGGGAGACCCGCCCTTTTCCTCCAAGATAATACTGCTACAGTATTTGCGTTCAGGAGATGCTGGAGTATTAAGAGCGTGGTTTGAGCCCTGCTTTGGTCTCATCAGAATTTCCGCATCTGCTTACGCGTAGCTCAGCTCAGCTCTGCTGGGGCGGGTCTTCCAGCAGGCAGCCCAGTTCAGCGCCTTTGTGGCTCTCAGCTGACATCCAGGAAAGCAGAGAGCGCCTCACGTAGGCTGGCTAGGGGAACTGGTGTCAAGAGAGCAAGCGGAAGACTACCTACCTCTGCCTGCAACGCCAGGGGATCATTTCTTCAACGGGCAGGATCTGGCAGGCCTCGTAGAGTAATCCCCTGAACTCCGAGGATATCTCCGTGGCGGTCTCTGATCTGCTTCTGGTGGGGTCCACTGCCAAGAGGAGCGCACTTGGGGCAGAAGGGGCTTGAGGGCGACAGATTCTCACCTGGAAGTCTGACGGGAGACTCTGTCTTGTGCTAGAGCGAAGCATTGCACACAGATCGTGTGTTGAGCTGTCCACTCTTGGGCACTTCCCCAGTCGTGACAAGTTCAGGTGTTTTCTTGGTAATGAAGTCAGGGGCAAAGAGGAAGACGTGAGTTGGGGGGAGGGAAAACATGTTCACAATACTCAGACCCATTTCCGATAACTGCCTACCCCTCTTCCCAGATATCATTAGTAACCCAGCATTTTTGATGAACAGCCATTTCTCTGTTGAAATGGAACGCCTATTTTGAATCTTTTCATTGCCCTAAGACCTTTTTTAAAAAAGAAAGCAGGTGCTTCAGAATCAGCGTGAACGCCCTTTAAGGCCAGGGCTTCGTTAAAGTTTATAAAATGTGATTATTCCCTCAAGCTCCGAGCTGGCCCATTTGACGAGTTCCAGATTGCTACAATGCTAAAGGAGATCCTGAAAGGTCTCGACTATCTGCATTCGGAAAAGAAAATTCACAGAGATATAAAAGGTGTGTATAAATAGTGAGAGGAGAAGACTTCTTCAGAGACAAGTTTCCTCTTCTGTTAAATTAAGTTTTCTTCTTTTTTCCTCCCAACCAGCTGCCAACGTGTTGTTGTCTGAGCAAGGAGATGTAAAGCTTGCAGATTTTGGAGTTGCCGGGCAACTGACTGATACTCAAATTAAGAGGAACACTTTTGTAGGCACACCGTTCTGGATGGCCCCCGAAGTCATTCAGCAGTCAGCCTACGACTCAAAAGTAAGGGAAGGGTTTGTTCATTTTAGTTAAGAACACTGGAAGATACCTATGGGTATAATCCGGCCATGGGGCTCCGGGGGCAGAATCTGGGCTCATTTTGTAGTGAGTTTTTTTGTGTTTTAAGTCTGAAGAGGAAATTCCTAGCCCTGATGATGGTTGATGGGATTGAAGTTGTGTGCCGAATAACCGGGTGACTATATCACAGGCCAAGGAAGCCTTGACACCCTGTTCCACCTTCTGTCCTCTCTCTCACATTCAGTGAGGGTCAACTTTTTTTTGCCCTTCATGCCTTGAAGCTTTTAAATAAAGAACTCTTGGCCTTTTTCCAGAAAACCCAATCCAGTATAGAACCAAGAGGACACTCTGCTGGCTTAAACACAGAGCAGTTCTGCCTGTGTGGCGAGATGGACGTTCCTCTTCCTTCACAAGAGAGTTGTAATAGTGCCCTTTCCAGGCTTCCTGTTGATCTCTGCTTCACATAACCGAATTGCACCCATCCGCTTGGTTTGTTCTTCCCCTTCCACAATTCATCGTCAGCCTGACTGCGAAGGGTATAAAACTGAAAGACGTTTGTACGTAGCAGAGTTTAAAGGTGCACCTGAAACTCGAAAGAGCATTTCGCCGTGGGTTGTCGCACAGCACCCACCAGCCTGTGGGGCACATCCTGTCCGTTCAGTTTAAAACCTGCAGTTTGTGATGTGGGAATCCTTGACCTTGTTCTCTCTCCTTTCCCTGCAGGCTGATATCTGGTCCCTTGGAATCACTGCCATCGAGCTGGCCAAAGGGGAACCTCCAAACTCGGACATGCACCCGATGCGGGTCCTCTTTCTCATCCCCAAAAATAACCCCCCCACCCTCACCGGAGAATTCAGCAAGCCCTTTAAAGAGTTTATTGACGCCTGTCTGAATAAGGACCCGACATTTGTGAGTGCGCTTTCAGCTACTACCGGCGCTTGAATCTGGAGGGGGGTTCACCTTGTGGGCGCCTTCTAAGAAAAGGCTGAATGTGGCATGCGTTATTCATCGTGCCTGCAGGATTTTGAAGGATGCGGTTGTCTTCAGGATAAGTTCAGGCATTTTGGTATTTTGTGGCTTGATCTAGGGTGCTCAAACCACAAGATGTTTGGAGCATGCTAAAGAATGAATCAGAGGTGACCGAAGCTTAACTGAGTCAGAGTCTAGATGAAACATGTAATGAAAGTTTTGCAGTGACTATTGTTGGATTTATACTTAAGCTCACTTCCTACTCAGAACCTAATATAGCTGGACAGCTGTTGCAGATCACAAGAGAACATCTGTGGACCCAGTGAAGGAACATTAAAGAGTTTAGTCTTACTCATTGCTGTTGGGGAAGTTAATGTTGAGGCAGAAAAAGATTGGGTCGTTGCTCTATGGCGTGCAAACACTATACTTGTTTAGATCTGTTCCAAGATTTAACTGATGTGATTTGACCTTCCAGAACGGTGGCTAGCGTAAACGTTTTATTTTTTCATGTTATTTGGGATGCTCAGGCCAGTTTATTTTGCGGAATGAAAAACAAATTAATCATAAAACAACAGCAGTAAAAGCAAGTTTGGGTTTAGAAGGCTTCCCCAGAGGACGTCTTGAATGGGTTTTGGAGAGCTCCAGAGGAAGGCCTTTCGCCACCCCTGGGCGCACCGTGGTGGTTTGTTGAGGACTCAGATGAGAACTTGAGAAGCGGATCTTAGTGGGAGAAGACCGTCCTTTCGATATCCTGCCGCCCTCACCACCAGCGCTGTGGAATTCGGCTTGTACATGAATTGACGCTTCGTACCTTTTCCAGCGCCCCACGGCCAAGGAGCTGCTTAAGCACAAATTCATCCTGAAAAACGCCAAGAAGACGTCTTACCTGACGGAGCTGATCGACAGGTTCAAAAGATGGAAGGCCGAAGGACACAGCAGCGACGAAACGGACTCGGACGGCTCGGATTCGTGAGTCCGGATTTCGGATGGGTGGCGGGGAGGGGGCTGCGAGGGCGGAAGGACCCGGGTGTGTCTCATAGGCGCCAATGTCTGCTTTAGCCCCATGTAGTCCAGATGCACGCTTGTAAAAGTTTAACCAACCCACCTAGCCACCTAACTCTAATCCTTTTTTTTTGTTGCCATTTTCCCCCTTTTGTCCCTTAGTGAGTCTAGCAACAAAGAGAACAATTCTCACCCAGAGTGGAGTTTTACCACCGTTCGGAAGAAGCCAGATGCCAGGAAAGTGCAGAATGGAACAGTACGTTTGGCCAGCATCTCTCAATAACCTCTTTGTACCCCTTGGGAGCATGTCTGTTGCCCCTTCCTCTTTATTTCCACCTGTTAGCATTGCTGGTAAATCGGGGGGACCTTTGCATCTTCTCATATGGGAATATTAGCCATTGCACTTTCCCTTTCACCCGTACAAAAACGGGGATTACTTTTGAGGATAATGACTGAGTGAAGGTTAAGATCCCCAGGGTCCTGCTGAGATAAAGACGTAGTTAGAAATTCGTATCTCCTACGTTTCTTAGGCCGTTCTTTTTTGTGACGTGAATTAGCATTATATGCACTAACCTCTTCCAACTCAGCACCTTCCAGATTGTCCAAGCACAATTTTAGAAATTCCCAGCCAGCTTGGTCAGCAAGCCCTTGGGGGGATTGTGGTCCAGCACAACCGAAAGGTCAGAGGTAGACCCGCGGGTTGAGAGCAAACACAGATGCACAGATGCTTCCTAATTCGAAATGATGTGTTTATTGTTTTGTTTTGGGGATTGTCCACTTACAACAACCGATAAGGTCAGACTAAATTGGCATGGCTTAGAATAATGGGAACTGGGTAGTCATGGCCATGCTTGGAAAAAGAAAATGTTCGTGCAGTGGCAGATGCCTTTATGCTGGTATTTTCCCATTTAATTTATTTCTTCAAAAGGGACTGCGATAAAAGATATTTATTTGAATTTTATTAGATGAGAGAATAAGGATGAGCCGCTGATGTTTATTTGTTTGCATGCTGCCACAGTTATACATCTCCAGATTATTCATACCCCAGGTCAAAAAACATTTTAAAAAACCTTAAAGCCATGCCACGATGCTCATTAAAATATAGCCCAGTTAAGGCGGTGCTTTGCCAGCCATTTCTGGGCAACAGCATCTCCGAAGGCCTGTGGAAACGGCCCTGGCCTAACTGCTTTCCGAAAGAGAACTGGAATTGCCAGCCGGGCACGCCTTGTCTAAGATGCTCGGTCCTACGTTTCCTAGGGATTTCAGAGTGTTTGAAGGGATCTGTCTGAAAATATGCTTTCTAACTTCTAGGACCAAGATCTCATGAAAACCTTGGGCTGCTTAACCATGGTCATCAATCCTGCATTCGCAGAGGTGAGTCTCTTGACCCCTAAGCCTTCGGAGCCTGTGCAGATGCAGCTGAAACATCCCGCCCCTCTTCCCTTTGCCTCCTGCGCAGCTGAAGCAGCAAGACACCAATAACGTCGGCAGGAGGAAGGCGATCGACGAGCTCGAGAAAAGCTTCAGCTTGGCAGAGGCCGCCAGCCCAGGGATCACGGATAAGATGGTGAAGAAGCTGATGGAGAAATTTCAGAAGTAAGCCTTTGGGCTTCGCCCCTGAAGTTGGCTCACCCACGGCAGAGGGCTCCTGTCTGAAGACCGCTTTGCTTTCTGTTTGGGGCACAGATCGGGGGAGAGCGCGGAAGGAGCCGCGCAGGCGCGCGAAGCGAAGCTGGATCGGAAGCGGGGAGGGTTAACGTGGAGCCGCGCTGGCGGGGAGAGCGGGGCGGTTGCGTGCCAGATCCTGAGCAATTGTTTCTTGAGGACCGCTCGGCTGGGACGCCCTGACTGGATCTGTCCTCCGCGCCTTTCTGTCTCCACAGGTTCTCTGCAAATGACTCCTGAGAAAGGTCCCCTGCGATGCTGTCCCCCACACGGACCTGCCCACGGTCCACCAAATCCTACTTCGGCTTGGCAGCGCTTGTTTTCCTGAGTTCCTCGTGCCTTTTTGGATCATCGCAATGTATTGGATGATCGTGGATTCGAAAGGATTTAACTCCACTATTTTGTAAATGGCATACATGCTTTTTTGTATTTCCAGGACTTGCTTTTTCCTTTTTCTTTTTTTTTGGGGGGGGTGTTAAAGAGCGACTTTTAATATTTTAGTTCCCACCTATTTAATCCAGCTAAAACGAAACATAAAACAGTGGGGCGCGGTTTGCTTCTAGATGTAATCAGGAGCTGTCGATGGCCAATTGCCACGGGTGGGATCTGTGTTGTCCACAAATCTGTGGACGCGCACCCTTTTTGCTTGAGTTCGTAGAAAATGCCCGCGCAGTGTGTGTTTCAAGAGCCTTTGTTTCCGGAGAAGGCCGGTCGTCTTCTCGTCCGCATAGGTCGCAGGTCTCCGGAGGCTCCGCAGCAGCTTTTAGAAGAGGGTGAGTGACAGCGCTTCGCCTGCAGGATGTCGCTGCAGCGCCGGTTTGAGCCCATCGTCTTCTAGGCCCGTGTAAGTGTAAGAAACTGGCAACAGCATCGGCCCTTTTGGAATTCGGTCCGGGATCACCTGAAAGCAATACGTCAATGGCTTGGCAAGCTAACCTGTAACTCGGTGTACAGTTTGTTTGTATTCCTTTGTAGAGCAGAAGATCCACGGGGGAAGGGGGTGGGTGTGAAAAAACCAAGGTGGCAGCTGGGACCACGTCTCTGAAGCCCACCCCCCCCTTTTTAACATGCATTGCACACAAAGGGGAGGGGCTTCAGTCACACGGATGCAGCCGCCATCTTGACTCATTTGAGCCCACCCCACCCGGATGCCCCCAGAAACGTTCATCATGGTAAGAAATTTTAAAGCAATACTGTTGAAGGGTTGAGGGTTTTTTTTTTTTTGGCAATAATGGACACAATTTGGCTGGGTTGTTTCTTTTTGAGTAAAATTGGAGAAAAAGAATAGCTTGTTCTGTGTTTGGGGCATGTGGTCAATACCTCCCAGGCAGGTTGAAGTGTGCGACACCAGCGTTTTGTGTGGTGTTTTTTTTCTTGTAAGATATTGATATACTTATGTTCTTAAAGTACTTTCCATACAATGCATCAACAATTGTTTAATTCCCCCCATCCCAAAGTGTATTTTAAATATATATTTACCAGTTAATATGCAAATAATTGAGTTATAGATATTCTTTCACAAAAAAAGATAGTACTGTGCAGTACAGAGTGATTTTTTTTCATAAAAGGTAGAAGAAATTATAAACTTGCTTTCGATTATATATTTATGGTACTTTTTAGATGAGGTTATCTCTCTTTTCCTTTTCAACCCAGTATGTATATTATGCTATTGAAGTGTATTGTATTTCAGTCCTTAGTTGTGGAAGTGTTGGTGTAAATTTATTTTTGATAAAAAGTCTGGATATGTTTAATTTTATAGTTCAGATCTGCACATTTTTTTTGTTTTTGCACAACATTCATTTTAAAGGATTTGAAGTGTATCAGCCAAATATTGAAAGGAGTTAATAGAGTGCAAATGAGCAATGATTTTTTTTTTTTTGTGGTGGTGGTTCAAAGTTGCCATTACATCCTTTTCTTTTTAAGGAAAAAAATGATATAACGACACTGGCAAGAGATGGTGGTTAGAAATGCCAAGGGCAATTATTTTCAATGGTGCCTACACTGTAAAAAACAAAAACAAAAAAACTTTTAACTCCTTTTGTTTTAATTTTAAAGAAATGTTTGTTTAAAAAAAAAAACTTGTTTCATTGCTATATACCTGAAACACAATTAGAATTTATATTTGAGGGGGGGGGGGAGTCTGGACATAGTTTTTGAAAAACAATAATGTTATGGATTAAATAAAATATTTTTATAAATGTAGAAGCCGTTCAAGTTGTAAATACAGTTGATCTGAAGCTTTACAAAATAACCGTATCATCCAACCGGAATCGTAGCGCTTCTCCTTCCCGGTGTCTCTTAGTTCTGTAAATCTGTTTATAGATTAAGCTTCTTTCCCACTTTTGAGGAAGGGGCAGCAGAAAGTCGAATGGTTTAAAAAAAATAAATAAATATTTAAGTTCTATAATCCTTTGTGGTCATTGTGTGATTGTGCCCTATGAAACACCTGAGTCACAGGATCAAGCAAGGAGGCAAGTCATGTTTTTACAATCCTTCAGTCTCTTATCGACCTTCCTTGAGAGACGTTGAATGTCAACCCCCATAATCCCTAATCTGCTGTGCCGTCTGGGGATTATGGAAGATGAAGACCAGTGCATCTGAAGGGACACCAAGATTGAAGAAGGCTGATCAATGAAATTGTCCCTTTAGGGGAGAAAAAACCTGATATATAAAACCAATTCTACTTTTCCTCTAACAGATCAGTGTAAATGGATTAGGCGGTTTTTTTATTTGCAAATATCCCACCTGCAAAATCAGCAATACGCCTTACACTTTTGACCTGTGCCATAGTTCTGTTGCCTACATAAAATAATTGGGTGCGCTCTCTGTATCGTCAATGGTGGCAGGAACCAGAGAGTCATCTCCCTCCAGCTGGAGGCTCCCTGAGGACAGGTGGATCCGCACCCTGGGTCTCCCGAGGACTCGCCCGTAGAGGGAATAGCAGTCTGGGAGGAGGTCCGAATCGGAGTCACTGGATTCGGTCCCACTGCCTGCGTAGCATTCAGGGGTTCGCTGGACTCTGGGAGGTTCTCGAAATGGGTGCTGGGCCAGCATGCACTGCAAGAGGTCAATCTTTCTGCTGGTCAAGACAGGGCATGGTCCTAGAGGGCGGAACTCGGACCCACAGGGGAATCTGGTGGCTTTGACGTCGGACTGGCTCCAAGACCTTTTGGGAACCTCCTGAACGCTGAAGTCAAAGGCGCGCTCATCATCGTCTTGCTCCATGCTAAAGTTGCTCCTGTAGGCAGTCGGGGGCTCCATCCACTTGCTCTGGGTCGTACCCGGATGTCTCTGTGGCTTCATGGGTGCCTCACAGGGGTTTACCTCAAGAACTCTTTCCTCAGCATGGTCCATGGTAGGACTTTTGGGGTACTGGGGTGGCCTGTCCACGTAGAAGAACACTGGAGGAGAAGCCGCATCCAACTGTTGCTTGGGAGCGGCCACGTAGGGGACATCTGTGTACATCAGCTGCTGCCTTGGGCTCCTGTCTCTCACGTTGCTCATCGACGTGCTTTTGCTGTTGCCAAGCTTGGCGCTGGGCTGGAAAGACGTCAGCGGGCTCCTTTGCCTGTAGATACCGGCCGGCTCCCAATCGTGTTCCAACTCCGAGTAGACCACCGGGAAGGCCGAGCTGCTTTGGGAGTGGGGCAGGAGCAGCGTGGGATCCGCTTCAGGCTTGGACCGCTGCAATTCGTCCGCAAAGATCACCTCCACGGCCGAATTCCTCCGCCGGTTGTCCAGCATGGGGTCAGAGGCGTGGATGCCGTTTGCGCCATAGCAGCCGCCCACGGTGCCGTAGACGAGCCGCAAGTCCTCCATCTGCGGGAGAAGCGAGGCATCGGTGCTTAACCTAAGACGCATGGAGGTATAGCGAGGCTGCAGCTCCCTGCCTTCTCGAGAGCCTCAGGCGGCCATTTATGACGCCGCTTTGTCACCAACAGGCTCGGCCACCCTTTTTAGGCTTGTTTTGGCTGGATTTTAGGGAGGGGGGTGAGAACGGGGGCAAACCACACCCCTTCCATCTTTTCAACCACACCAAATCCAAGAAAGTGGGCTGAAGTTGTTCAATTTGATGAAGTAATTTGATTTGAAACGTCTTTCAAAGGAGGACCGAATTTAGGGACATCGGTGTGAATGTCCTGTCTTTCATCATACTGTTGGATGGGAATTAGCACCTCTCCTCAAACCGGAAACCTCTAGATGCGTTTGACTTCACATCCCACAATCCCCAGCCATGTTCGCTGGAAATGATGGGACCTGAAGTCCAGCGTAGCCAGAGAGCAGAGGCTAGCATAGATGGGAAACTAGCTGGGGGCACAAAGGAGAGACTTATTTGGGCTTTGAGGTTGCTGGTCAAGATACGTGGGGATACCTTCTGGCCTTAAATCTACTATATCATCTCCAGTCTTTATTTCATACAATTCCCCCACCCCCATCTCAAAGCAGGGGTACAGTGGGGGGGTCAAAAAAGTCAAGATGGTGGTCAGGACCGTGTGATCAAAGCTCCACCCCTTTTTTTAACGTGCATCAGGGTGGCGCTTTGATCATGCGGTGACGGCTGCCACCTTGACCCTTTCTTTTACTCCCCCCCCCACAGATACCCCTGACCCAAATTACATACTTGTTTGGAAACATCTGTTAGGAGATCCGGGGAAGACCGGCATTGCCTGTCATGGTGCCAAGAGGAATAGCGCTTCCTGAAATATAAAACCAACAAAATGCCTTGTAAACCATAAGTTACTCCTTCTTTTAAGTTTTCTGTTTCTTAAGGCTTAGAAAATAAAATTATTCGGCTCTGACGGGGGAGCCCATTTCAGCCGATGTGAAAACCTGTGTTCAGACATCTGCAACAGATTTCCTGCAGTCCTGTGGCAATAGAAAACTAGTTTGTAAAAAGTACTTTTTTGTTGTAAAGGTGGTGGTCAATTCAGCCACCATTAAAAGTGCTTCTGTTGAATTTTACTGATTTTAGAGAGTGAAAGTAAGCCCTACTTTTCATCTCTACCACTGACATCAGTTGAACCTCAACATTCAATATTGTTTGCCCCCAACAAAATCACTAACCAATCCTCAGCTCAATTAATTACGCAAGCAAATTAATATAAGGAATTTGCTAGTTGAAAAACAGCTTCAGCTGAGCTAAATCCACCTGCATCTGGATAAGAATGAGGTGAAGGAAAGACTTTATGAGGGAATGCATAATAAGGCATCTTCGAGGTATTTTTACTGCCACTCCCAGAATTCCCAGCCAGCATGACTCTGTCATGCATACCTGGCTTGGAAAGGCTGAGGTATATTTTACTGTTAAGTCTTAGCTCATGTAGCCCTCAAATAAGTTTCTACATATGAGCACAAATTACTAGAGTTGGAAGCAAAATTTTGTCAGATCTGTGTGTGGGTGGAATCCATTTCCATGCACTATGGCAGTGTTTCTCAAACTTGGCAATTTTAAGGTGTGTGGACTTCAACTCCCAGAATTCCCCAGCTAGCAATGCTGGCTGGGGAATTCTGGGAGTTGAAGTCCACCCGTCTTCAAGTTGCCAAGTTTGAGAAACACTGCACTATGGAATACCTAACAGGAAGCGTACAAACCTATGGATGTTCTAGTGCTGCAACTTGCTATGCATATATATTATTAATGGATCTTTTGTAAGAGAGAATACCAGAGATGAGACAAGTTATCAAACTTGGATATAGGATCACCCTGCACAGAGATTATGGCGGTTTATTTTGCTTCTGGAGGTGCATCTGTACCCCTCTGCCAAAGAGCCAATCTTCTCTCTAGACCCAGAATGGCGGCTAGTCTCTTCAGCAGTGGGGCATCGGTGCAGCTCCAACAGGGCAAAACAGTTTATTATCCGAATTTATCACCGCCCATCTCCACAACAGGAGACTCAGTTCTGTTCTGCCCCTGTGCATAATTCTAAGCACCTTGGTGTTTCCTTTTAATAGCGTGCTGATATTTTAGATTGTTTTTCATTCTGAGCAGAGGAAGCTTGTCCATCCTTTCCCCAATGCTCTGGCAAGCTCCTTCGCCTTCTCTATCCTGCAAGATGATCCTTGCAGCAGGACTATTAGCCCAGCAAGGCGTGGTTTAGGGCCAACCCGTCTTGCCCAGCAAGATTATACCAAAGATTTGGGACTGCACGAGTTAGCACGGCAGCCGTTTCCTGCCGGATTAACCCTCAAGGAAACCCAGCTGCTCCTCCAACAAGGTAATTTATTCTGGTCTCGCCCTTTCGCTTGAAAAAGCTCTGCTCCTGAGATGACCCTGCAAGGCCGTGATGGGGAAGAAAGATGCAGTGACGGAGGTTGGAGGGAGCGGCCACCAGAGGGGGAAAAGAAAGCTTCAAAAAGGTCATACCTCTGGAAGGGAGAGCTCTTCTGCCTCCCTTTGGTCCCGTGTTCCAGCAGCTGCCTTTGAGTTCTCCCGCTGTTGTTGCAAAGACAGGAAGTAGTTGGAAGAGGGTCACCACGCCGTTCCCCACCGAAGGCAGCCTCAACTGCATCCACCAGCTGACTGTGCCCTCAAAATGTTTGGGGCTCTTCATTGTAGAGCAGTGTTTCTCAATTTTGGCAGCTTGAAGATGGGTGGACTTCAACTCCCAGAATTCCCCAGCCAGCAAGGCTGGCTGGGGAATTCTGGGAGTTGAAGTCCACCCATCTTCAAGCTGCCAAGGTTGAGAAACACTGTGAGAGAAACAGCTCCTTATGTCCAAAAATTGGGTTTGGAGAAACCGAAGCTCAAAACTACCTTGGGCTTCATGCGACCGTAGTAAGGTCAGCTGGAAAAAGAAGAGGGGGACTGCACAAGAGGACAGCCGTACTGTTGATTTAATATAGGACATTTATTCTCTTTCCCCTGCTTTTTTGGGCTACAATATCCCCGCATTGTATATCTCTTTCTACACATGGAGTTCACTGATCTCTCCAAGGGTACATATTCAGGAATTACTCTGGGTTCTAGAAGCAGAATAGCTAAATGGTGGCTGTGTGGTGGCCAGATCATAAACACAAAGAAATTACAGGTAGTCCTCGCTTAGCGACTGCCTCGTTTAGCAACCGTTCGCAGTTACGGCGGTGCTGAAAAAGTAACCTTGCGACCTTTGCAGGCCTGTAAAGCGGAGGAAAGCTGAAGTTGGATCGTAAGCACAGTTGTGGTTTCACTTAGTGACCTCTTTGCTTAATGACGAAGTTGCCAGTCCCAGTTGTGATTGCTAAACAAGGACTCCCTGTATCTGAAGCATAGTTGGCCACCATGCAATGGTACTGCACCCTGGTAGTAAGGCTGTGCCAGGCAGGACTCTCTTCTGTATGTTCTGAGATTGGGGTGGCACCTCTTCTAACCAGCAATGGCACAAATAGAATGGCAAAAAATCAGTGAGTTGCTAATCTTTGGGGCAGGGGAGACTTCTTGGGATCACAAAATGGCTGGGAGGCACATATGGACCATCAGTTGCCCACTCCTAGAGGGGTAAAAGAGTTCTCACACTTCTGTTCCTCAGGACTGCATCAATGGCATTGGCAGATCCAAGCATGGGACACCAGACTGGAGAATTTAGCTGGCTTCCTTGCCCCCATTTCCCCCCCTAAATTACCTGTAGCGAAAACTGGAGCCCTTGCTGCAAAGAAAAGCTTTGGGCTTTGACTTTGGCTCTGTGGATAGGCGGAAGAAGGCATGGTATTCCACACACATCTTCCAGAAGGCTTTGCACGTGTCACGACTTGCCATGGTGAACTCCAGGGTATCTTTGCAGAAAGCCTGTTTTGGGGGGAGGGGGGGAATGCCACAGAGGAAATTGCTCTAGTCCATCAATGGTCTTTCCAAACCACAACCCTTTGTTCCAGTGATATCCTTCGATTCATCCCAGAACTCAAAGCACTACATCTCATTCTTTTCCTAACCTGCAAATGTCGTCTTCACAATAATCCTTGGGAAGAGCGGACAGCCCAAACAGGGGAGGGATCTAACTTGGGGTCTCCTGATCCCTGTCCAAATCTCTAATTTAGGCTTTCCCCAACCTGGGGCTGGGAATTATAGTTCCTCAGCAGACTAGAGAAGAACAGTTTGTTGCAGCCAAGAAGGCCACGTCAGGTCAAAGCTAAGCAAGTAGGGGGGCCTTCTCAACTCTGTAAGTCTCCTAGAAGCAGGGAGCAGGTTCAGCTCCGTCCAACTGGTCTTTCTGACCAGACCTCCGTTTTCTGTTAGCCAACGGGGAAAAACAAATCACAAATCCTGCAATGGTAGAAGAACAGTCGTGTCCATCTATGGCAATACCTCCCAAACGTTTTCCTTCATTACCCAAAAATGCTTGTCAGAAAGTCCTTTTTACCCAATGTAGGTAAAACACTTTAAGTCAATTTAAATGTCCCTGTTGGGATTGGGTCACGGCTTCATGTGTCGTTACCCAAAGAAAAACCACTTTTACCCAATTTTGGGTAATTTACCCAGGTTTGGGAAGCACTGATCTATGGTGTCAAAAGATCAGAATGAGTTCTGGTCGCATCTTCTCTGACTCACAAATTTTATTTGAAGGCAGAAGCTTTCGTGAGCGAAATTTGTAAGTCGGAAAAGGTGCTACCAAACTCCTTCAGATCCTGGAAGGGGAAGGGAAACCTGTCCATTAAGTTCTTCAGAGACCCTGCTCTCCTTGGAAAGAGAGGCAAAAAGAGGTAGGTTGCCCTCAGTCCAGCTAATCGTATGGAAGCGTCTTGCTGTGGCTTCCTTCTGGGATATTTTCTTCATTCCAGTCCAGCCTACAGCCTGGGATTTCGTAGTTGTCTCTCATCCATGCTCTGCTTAACTTTTCAAGATCAGCCAGCGTCCAATATTTCTGGAGAATGAGGCGAGGGAATGCTGGAGGACCCCAAAAATCCATCCTTCCTCTCCCCCACGATCCACCCCAAACTTACGCAATTAGGAACTTTGATGCCTTGGTTGCAGCAATATTCTGTCCGCCTGCCTGCTGCCTCAATCAATAATTTCTGCAAGAAGTGTGCCCTAGGTCAGAGAAACATCACCCAACCCAACCCAACCCACCCCCCACCCCACCCCACCCCCACAAATACATGCCCCCCAATCCCCCCAGGTACCGAAACGTTGGCATGGAGCTTGATCAAGAAATGCTTCCGTTTGAAACTCAGTTTGCGGATTTTGGACCAGTTGAACGTATTAATCTTGGTGTTCCCCTGCAAAATAAAGAGCCGACAAGCAAGTAGAGGAAAAACACACCAGAAACACAACACCTGACGAGGGAACAGTCGTGGAATGTGCCTTGGCGAGAACCATTTTCAGCTGCTTGGGGTGTCCAGCACAAAATGCACACTAGAGATGTTTTTAAAAAATCCTGTTTGCACTCGGGAAGTCCTGAATGCCGCTTAATCCTATTGCTATCTGTCTCTTTTGCGCAAATGGAACATGAGCATCAAGAAATGCTTAGTGGTTGCAGAGTTAAATTTATTGTCTTATTTCTTTTTTTCCCCTCAACAATACCGCGTTGCTTGAGAAAACCCTAATTTTCGCAAAAGCTTTTGTTCTGTGTAAAAAACAAAACAAGCCACCCCCCTTTTAGCTGCTTCTCCCCCAGCTGAAGGCAAGACTCTCGAGGAGTCGCGTCGCCTACATTTGCCAGCAAGCGCTCACCAAAGTCTGCGTCTCCCCTGCACAGAAAGCCGGGGAGCTGCAGAACCATGTAATTGCCACGAAAGGAGGCTGCTATTCTTGGCAGAAAATTATATGGTCAAGAGATGTCTCCCTACTGTGCAACACCACATTCTGACATCGCAGCCGTTTGGTTTACCAAGGAAAGACAGTGGTTGAGACACCCACATCAAAGGGTGCTGGGTGAAGCCACAAGGGCAAGAGAACCCAACAGCAACCACCAAGATTTCTCTCTCATACCCACCCTGGCTCACCAGGAGGCAATTCGCCAGGCTATACTTAAAACAGGAAGCTTTTAATTAACATTAGGAAGGACTTTTGCTGAACAGCACTGGCTTCCAATGGCCTCATTTAGGTTATCAAAGAGGTCCATCTAGGACAGTGTTTCTCAACCTCGGCAACCTGAAAATGTGTGGACTTTGACTCCCAGAATTCCCCAGCCAGTCTTGCTGGCTGGGGAATTCTGGGTGTCAAAATCCACACATTTTCAAGTTGCCAAAGTTGAGAAACACTGATCTAGGATAACAGAGAGCTGCTAAAAGCTCTCTGCAGCGCTCTGCTTTAATGCTGATTGCACCAGGTTGCAGAATCCAGCCGCCCAAAAGAATTCACGGTTGTGACATCACATTAGCATCTTCACATGCTTTATCTTGCTGGGAAATTTGTCATAAGAAAGAGTCACTTTTACCCGCAGAACCAGCACCCCCATGTGTGTGACCGCCAAGTTGATCTGGGTCCCTTCCCCGTCGCTTGCAGGGTGGGGTCGGATCCCATACATTTCCAGTTTCCTCGCTATGTCCAGGAGCTGCACATCAGATTCGGCTGGCGTTTTGCCCCTAAAAGGAAATTGGGGAGGGCGGGTCAGCAACTCTCCTCCCACCCAAGGCTTCGTACCCAGAGAGAAGGCCCAGGCTGCCTAACCCTGCCTTCAGACTCAACCAGGACATCTCCCCCCATTTCTGATGTCCCCCAGTTTGGAGACTTGGAGTCGTCTTCTCTTCTCAGGTTTCTGATTTCTAATTCAGAAAGCCGTGTGATGAGAGTCAGAGGCCCCACAGCAATGAAGTAGCATTCCAGTTGTCCTTGTGGTGTCTGACTCCTGACCTGGCCTACCTCAAAGGGCTGGTGAGTTACTAGTGTGCTGGAAACACCTGAGCTCAAAACCCACTTGGCCTACGAAGCTTCTTTGGAACCAGGGGCCATTTGCCCTCTCTAACTTGAGCCAACCTCAGGGGACCATGGTGACGATGTGTCCACATCCTGGTGACTTTTACAGCAACGGCAACTCTCTGGAGCCTTCCAGCTATTTTGGACTTCAACACCCATCACCCTCAGCCATTAGAGACAATGCCAAGGGGTTCAGGGACCCATCAACCAAAACCACCAACCAAATGTCTACCTCTAATTTTGAAGGAAAGGTAGGATGATCTTCAACTATGAAGATCTATTAACATCTAGAAATCTAAATTCAGAGCCATCCCTCAATCTCATGCCCTCCAATCAAGTCAGACTCTTGATTGAACCCCTCAACCCCTCATAAGCCCTTAGCCAACATGGCTAAGAGGCTGCCTGGGAATAAAGAGAATTCCAGCCCAGAACACATTGAGGGCACTCAATTGGAAAATGCCATGGTGGGTACAGCTAGAGTGCAGTATTCAACTTCCAAAGGACGGCCGCTGTGCATTTCTATTCCTTTTGACTGGTGAAATATGCTTGGCGGTACCCAGACGAGGGCTACAGAAATTTTGGAGTTTGTGGAATGGTTGAATAAGTTTTTTGGGGGCTGGGTGGTGCAGATTTACTTCATTTGCCCACTTTATACACGTGGCAGAATGAAGACTTTCCATGTACGGGAAGTTTTAATTTTGGTCAAGCTCAAAACTCCAGGAATTACGAGCAAAAGTCAAAACAGCAAGCGGAGGAAATCAATGACTTACATGTGTTTCTTATGGTAATGCATGATGCTGTTCATCAGATCCTCTTGGTTCAGTAAATATTTATGGGTTTCCAAGTGCCTCTGGTCCATTTCTTCATGAAAATCACCCAGCGCAGCTGCAGGAAGCAATTGTTCAAATCAAGAACGCTTCTGACCAACAGGATTAGCTTTCTTCGGATGCCCCCCTCCAAACCCCTCAACAAAAGCCAGGAGCAACATCAGCCCAGACCCCATCGCAGAAACGATCGTCCTGGGGAGGAGTCGAGAGGAATGACATTCCCCACCCTATTTCACTGGGGCAGCTGCGTTACCAGGCAGGACGTTTCCCCCCGCCAAGACGCAGCAATTGCCCCGTTTGGTCACCATCACCCTCTCCTGCAGGACTGGACGCAAGAGACGTACATTGCAGAAGATGTGACACCATCAGAGCTGCGCTGTTGTTGCTGCAGGGGAGTTTTCCGCAGGCCAGATCCTTCTTGCTTTGAAGGGTGAACAGGTACCTGAAAAACGTTGGCAGAGGCGTCACCGCCCTGGGTTCCCGGTCCTCTGGGGAGGCGATACAGACGTGCTTCCCTCAAAGCATTGGACCGTGGCCAACTGGCTCTAGGCTGCTTGAAACGGAAGGGGCACCTCGTTCACAAGATGCTCCACCCTGGGAAGCTACAGAGATGATCTACACGCCCCCCCCCCCAAATGCAGCTTATTGTTAGCTTTTTTTTTTTAAAGGTAGAATCTAGTTCTCCTGGTTCTATGCTCAACCTTGCACCTCTAAAGCTATTCATTAATAGAACCACAGGGACCACGTTTACACGGTTTCAGGAATAAAGGTGCAGTCAACTGGGTTTCTTCTGACTTATCTGCAGGATGAAAAGAGGGATTCTCCTCTCAGATGACACACATTAAGTGTATTTGCACAAACCTGCACGGATCTGCTTGCGGCAAATTGTTTTAACTGCTACGGCTAAGCCTGCAGAGGAGCCTAGGAAATGTGGCTGGCTGGAAATCGTGTTTAATCCTTTGCTTATCCTACTCAGTTTCTTTGATTTCATTGGGCACTGGCCAAACTCTTTCAAGCCATTCAGCCTTAAGGACTAGAAACTTGAATTTAAAAGGGGACTAGTGTGAATGGGAGAGAAACAGTTTCTTCAAGGTGCTGAATCCAGTCCCAATCCTGCATTGCTTGCTATACAGGGACATGGACCCCTGTGTTCATCATTTTCCCTTGATTTTTACTGCGTGATTTGCTTGGTTCATTTATTTAACAGGGCACTATACTTCCTGCCTCCTATTGTTGTCACAGCAATAAGAATAATAAACTTCTTTGCTTCAATACTGAGATGTATTCAAACAATTTCACAAGACAGGTGTATTTTATCTAGTTAGCCTTCTTTTTAAACAGATATACAAAAGAAGATAAATATTTTTTTCAGGATGCAATTATTCATTGATTTATTTTAAAAGGAACACCTCAGAAAATGGGCAGAAAAGCACTTTCTGAAGAGAAGAGCCATAAAAATAATAATAAAATAGAAAATAATAGAAAATAGAAAATAATAGAAAATAGAAAATAATAAAATAAAATAATAAAAAATAAAATAAAATAAAATAATAAAAAATAAAATAAAATAAAATAATAAAAAATAAAATAATAAAATAAAATAAAATAAAATAAAATAAAATAAAATAAAATAAAATATAAAATATATAAAATAAAATAAAATAAAGCAAAATGCAACATACCTCGTCAGCTCTTCTTTCAGATGGCCCGGATCCACTGGGAAAAATTTCACCATAAATTTGAAAAGAATGTCCTTAGGATCTTAAAACACAACATCTTCATAAGTTTGGTTTCAAAGGTCTGTCGGGAACATTTACACACATCTTTTCATTTGAAAAGCCTGCTGCACTGCTCTCCCTAGAGACCAGCTGAGTCAGACGTGCCAGCCCATCCCAGCATCTCCTAACAGCCCCGCCATTTCCACCAGCCCGTGAGAACAAGTGTTCTTTCCCGGCCCTGCCAGTAATCACAGGAAAACCAACCAACCAACTAAAGCAGTTTTCCACAACCAGACGCCCGCCAGATGGGTGGGACTACAATCTCCAACATCCCCAGCCAGCATCAGCACCAATAGCTGGGGAGCCGGGATCCAACCTAGCTGGACAATTGGACTTACAGTCCAGCACAAGGGCGGATGTCCAGGCTGGGAGGAAGGCAGGTTTGGGGTGCACTTAGGGTTGGGAGACCCCAAGCTCTGAATCCCCCCCTTTAGCAGTTGCCCACCTTCCCCCCTGGATTTAGGACCATCACGCTTAACATCCTGCATTTCTGTTACGTTCTGCTCTTGATGCCATCTTCCTAGTGGGTGTGAAAACACACAGGTTTCTGAGGGCACACTGCATTTTCCTAGATTTTTTCTGCCCCTTCTTTAACCGTTTGACAGCAGCAAGCAGGTCTCTGCCTACCACCCGCCCCCCATCTCCACCGCCAGGTCTGTGCTCTTTAAGAAGCCCACAAGCCGGGAATCGAAGTCATTAATTAATTTATTTTATTGGCTCCTGCTGCTGCCTTCCAGCAACTGGTTTCCCACTGCACCTTGAAAGCGGCAGAGCGCCATCGGGATGGGCGGGCGGCTGCTGAGCCACAGCGAAGAGCCCATCCTGCCATACAAGGTGTGCGGGGACGTCACTCTCTCCGTCGGCAGCCAGGAAAACTAGATGGTCACAAGGCCGGAGAGCAGCACTGCCCCTTACTCTCCGCTGGGGGGCTGTGATCCCCCCCACCCCCGCCTCTATATCCGTCTCTTCAACATACTTACTTTTAATCTGCTTTGTGATCGGCTTGAGAAGTTCCAGCCAGGCCTGCAAAGAGAAGCCAAGAGAAATCCTAGCCGAAGGTCTCTGAGGGAGACTAGCAAAAGGCCAGAAGGACTTGGGGGGGTCTGCAGGAGATGGAGGGCTCCGTTTGGGGGCTCTTGACTGTGGCGCAGAAGGGGCACCTTCTGGGCAAGGAGGAAAGCCGCACGTCTCCCAGAATTCCTCTTGCAGAACCCTTGGGTGAGCGAACCGCCCTTCCCTGCAACTAGCTGGGGTCCTTCGGGGAAGGCAAAGCCCATTTCCCACCAAGGAGGCCCAAAGACTCTGCCCACTCCCGCAGCACGGCCAGAGTTCAGCTTTCTACTATTCGGAGAGGGGGAGACCCCTGAAAACGGGTCTCGAGCAGGCTTAGCGCAACTTTAGAATCCCCTCAGCCTCCCACCCCCCACCCCCCACCCTAGCCAGCCACATGTGTCTGGTTTGGCTCCCCCCATGTGGCATCCTCTCTCTCACACACACACAAAACACACACGGGTTCTTCGCCTTCCCCCTCCCCAACTTACAGCATGCCCCGCAGGGCTCCAAAACTCCAGTCCAAAATATTCCTTTTCTGCAAGGTTCAAGTGATTGCAGCTCAGGTTAAATAATGTTTTCCCAGAGGACTTTTGCTGAAGGACCAAAAAGGGGAAGAAAAAGATGGTGGGGAGAGAGGAAGGAAGGAAAGGAGGGAGGAGAGCAGGTCAGACATAATACACAGAGAGAAAGACGGAGAGGTAAATAGAGGCATGTGCCACCAGAGAGACACACAAACGTCATGCCTCCTTTTTCCATGGGCTCGGCTCGGTTCCTGCTCTCCTTTGTCACTGGCTGTGCCAGCTATGGGTGGTAGGGACTGAAGGCCAGAACTTTGCACGGCCCCCCATTTGCCAGCTCTGCTAAGAAGATGATTACTTGGAGCAGACACCTTCACCAGCCATTTGCAAGACTTTGTCTCCGAGGGGGATAAAGCAACCGAATCCACTTTGGGCTCAATCCAATTGACTGAAGTCGCTGCTGCCACTGTGCTAGCAGGTTGGTGTGACCAGGGGTCCGAAGTTCCATTTGCCCAAGGGTCTCCAAGACCAAGGGCCCTTGCGTTCAAGGAGGGTTGGCGTAAAGAGAGGGTTCTGTTTTTTTTCAATGCTTCCACCTCATTTTCTAGCAATATTGCAGCACTTCCACAGCCCCAGTTATTAACCGAACTTGGCTCACCTTGAAAAGCCTAAGCAAGGGCAAACCAGATTAGTGTCTGGATGGGAGACCACAAGGAGACCCCAGAGGGAAGTTCAAAAATGCCCCAGAAGGGGGCAGTGGCAAATGACATGAACGTGTGCATGTAATCCCCAGGAAGTGAAACCAAATTCCGAGGAGATGTCATCTTCAAAAAGGTGTGTCTTTATGGAGCTCTTAAAGATTTGTGGGGGGCAGAGACAATTCCCAAGTGACTTAATCTAGAATCTGAGATAAGACATCTTGCAAGCCCAGGAAGCAAGGCGGCTTGTGCAGATCCTCATACCCAGACAAGTTTGTAACAGAAGTAGTCTGGGATTAACAGAGCTTTGAAACCCTATCGGCTAAACGGACAGAGATTGTGGGAACTGATGTTCAAAGACTTTGAGGCCACTCTGCTACTTTGAGGTTGTTCTTCCAAAGAGAGAAGAAATTCTGCTCCTCTGAAGCTGGTGGCCCTCCAGATCTTGTCTTCAGAGCTGACTCCCAAGAGAGAAAGACTTGTCCAACTTGTTCTTTTTGGAACAAAACCCCAAGGACTGAAAGCGAGTTTGGAGAGTGAGAGAAATGTATTGTCGAAGGCTTTCACGGCCGGAGTTCAATGGCTGTTGTGGGTCTTCCGGGCTGTGTGGCCGTGTTCTAGAAGTTGTGGTTCCTAACGTTTCGCCAGCATCTGTGGCCGGCATCTTCAGAGGGCAGGAGCACAGATAGAAGATTTTGCTTCTATCTGTGCTCCTGCCCTCTGAAGATGCCGGCCACAGATGCTGGCGAAACGTTAGGAACCACAACTTCCAGAACACGGCCACACAGCCCGGAAGACCCACAACAGCCAGTGAGAGAAATGTTTGTGTATCCCTGCTCCACCCCTA
This sequence comes from Charina bottae, assembly GCA_023362775.1. Classification (NCBI taxonomy): domain Eukaryota; kingdom Metazoa; phylum Chordata; class Lepidosauria; order Squamata; family Charinaidae; genus Charina; species Charina bottae. Next base: position 21,258,181 of record JALMGJ010000018.1, on the reverse strand, counting down.
GTTCTGAGATGTTCGGGCTACGACCAACATGCCCTGAAATTGTTTCTTGTCTCTTTATCTGAAATCTACTTAATGTGCCTGAGAATTTTGCAAACATGGCACAGAAGAAGTCCATGATACGGGGTGAATCTCATCTCTGAAAGGACAAACTCTTGCTGCAAAGAGCAAAACTCCAAATTAAACCCAGCAAGCACAAGGGGGGGGGGCGCAACGGACAGCTGCTTGCCAACCAATCAGATTCAATGCCACCCTTGGGTGCCCACCCACTCCCTTTTCTTGCAGGCCCAATTTATCACCTCATGCAGCTTTTCTGAATTTATAGCATGAGTTGGGAGTCTTTAAACCTGAGGGAGGCTTGCAAGAGTTGGATTATTGAAACAAGTCTTGGATTCAACCAGTTTATTTCCTGAGTTTCCAGATGCCAAAAAATTGGGGCCAAACATTTACCAAGAAGTCTTTGTTAACCTGATCAGGAAATGCTCCTGATTCTGCCACAATGCATTCACTCCTGACCTCATGGTTGACGTGAGCCAGTGATGCTTATGAGAAAGCCAGGGCAATCTTAATTAAGCAGCATAACCCCCTCAGTAATTAGGGCTAATTAAGCAGCATGAAGCTGGAAGAGTGACAGAGTTGAATACCTGATTCTTCAAGATTTTTTGTAATTTCAGGGCCACGATGGAACAGAGCTAGACATTTCAATCCTTGATAAACCTGCCGGAGCATCTTCCCAACCGTGGTTTCCAGGTGTGTTGCAGCTTCCAAGATTGCAAAGGTGGGAATTCTTAGGACACATCTGGAGCCCCGCAAGTTGGAGTAGGTTTTATTTAGATAACAAGGAAAAGAAATACTGTTTATACTGGAATAGCATGTTTGCACACACATACCCCCAAGCCAATACTATCCACTTCTAAAGTTATACACTTATTAAATTATAATTGCACCCCACTTTAATTAGTTTCATGCCATTTGTTTCTGCTTCCAGATTTCAAGTAGGAGAAAATATAAAATAAAACAACCCCTAAGTATGTTAAGGAAAAGCCGATAGCAGTGTTTCTCAACCTTGGGAACTTTGAGATGTGTGGACTTCAACTCCCAGAATTCTCCAGCCAGCCATGCATTACGCAATGCAGCGTACATTATGCAAAATTACTAAAAAAAATGCCCACGTTGGAAGAAATGTGCATAACAATATATACACATTTTAATGCAAATTTAAAAGAAAAATCTCAAACTCACAAAGGGAAGATATGAGAATCAACCACTGAGAGATTTGCAAAGTTGATACCCTGAAATTGTCAGATTTGCAAAAAAGAAGATCTGAGGGGAATTGAAATGGACAGATTTGCACGTTCCTGTTCCAGACCATAACTAGAAATGGTGTTTTATGAAGATTAAACTCAACCTGACGGTAGAGCCAGATTCAGGAAACTAAGACCCGGCTGTAGTGGGATGTGGGAAAGACCTTGGGAGATGGGGCGAAGAGATGCTGTCAAGGGAACAGTCAGATAAGAGAGGGCATAGCCCGCAGCTGGATAGTGGGTGGGGCAAAAGGCTCAGAAGGGACCCTCCCTACTTTCTCGGGCTGTAAAGGAGACGGAGGGAGAATTGTACTTTCAGACTTGCAAGATTCTGTCAATGTAGCTTCATATTAAAATAAAATTAGCTCATCTGCTTGTGATTCCTGTCTCCTTTGCCCCGCGAGGCTGACATCGGCACCTTTCGAACACACAGAGGAGTTTCTGGCTGGACCCGCTGGTTGGCAAATTGCAACTGGCAGGCATCCGGACACACCTGTCATTCTGACTTTGGCTGCAGGGGAAATTGAGGGGTTGCTGACACGCTGCACGTCGTGCTCCGTGTGAAGCATGCATGCTAACATTTTACAGATAATCCCTTGTGGTGCTCAAGGAGGTTTAAATTGCTACCCTGGTAGAAGGAGGCAGCTGGGGAAATGACAGGGTAATCACCACCTTCTCTTGGGGGCCGTCCTATTTCCTTACAAACGGCTGGGTTGCGACAGCAATTAAAACAATTATCACTGTTTATTCCTCCTGCTGCAGGATCTTGCAGCCAGAGATCAGCACAGGCCTTTTTCACATAGGAAAGTAACAGCCCGAAGATGATTCTTCGTGCCTCGGAAGAATGCTCTTTCCAAGCCCTGCCACGACATTGGAGATTCTTGTACCATACAAGGCGTTGTGGGAGGAGAGCCGTGTCAGTTTAGGGCAGCTGCAAATTAGGAGGCGTCCGGTAGCATCTTTTCCAACTAACACACTTCATTCAAAGACAGGAGCATTCATGTGCTGCAGCTGCTCCTCCTGATTTTTTGCACCCGCCAAGACACACGTTAATTCCCGAGTCCCCAGGGAAACCTGCGTGGTCCTCAGCTGGGGAGCTGTCTGGTGCTGCGGAATGGCAACCTCGCCGGGCACCGTCCCTTAAGGCTGCGTCTGCCAAGACCCTCCTCCTCCTCCTCGTTTAGGAAAAGAAACCAGCCGCTGACCTGCTTTGGAGCCCGGCCACTAAGCCATGCCCAACCTTGCTTAAGACACCAGTTACGTTATCCGATGTACGTGGAGCCTGTAAGACGCATGAAGTTCAGCAGACGACCTGTGGCCGGTCCTTGCGTCTGCAGCGTTTACATCTCTTGTTCTCCTGTTTTCCACATCTACTGTGAATCTGAGTGTTGTGTAAAAGGTGGGCAGCTCAAATATCATGAATTCGGATTGGAAAGGGCCTGTGCAACACGAGTAAGCTTCCTGCTATGCCTATGCCACCTGGAAAATATTTTTGGTCTTATTCTGCCTCCATGCACTAAGAACGATCAGTATAAGAACAGAATAAAAGGCAGAATGTCTACCATGTGCCACCCTGTCAACCAATCCACTTTTACTGTAGCTGTCGTTGCATCTCACAAGCAGCGAAGCTATCACTTGGGTCCCTGACAGCCGTCGCATAATTCCGGGGATGGAAGGGGCCTTTTGGGCTCTCAGTCCAACCGGTTGCTCTCTGCTAGAATCCAGATTAAACTCTCCTTGATCAACAGTTGTGCGGTCTCTAGCAAAGGGGACCCTGGACTGCCACGTTAGGAAGTTTTTCCTGCCATTCAATCCGAACCTGCCTTCTTGCAACTTAGATCTACTATTCCGTGTCCTCAACAAAATAGGTCTTGACCTTCTTCTTTCAGATGTTCCTTCAAGTATTTGAAGAGGGCTATCATATCCCCCTTTCTGTCTTCAATTCTCCAGGCTAAACATTCTCAAATCACTCTCTCCCCCCCTAAAATGTAGTCTTTAATCCTGTGATCCACCTTGCTTCCTTCTCTGAACCTTTTCCAGTTTCTCTGAATCCTTCTTAAAGTCAGAACTGGATTCAGTGTCCTGGCCAATGTACAATACGGTGGGATACGCTTCTCACCGTTCCCAAAACACGTATCTTGAGCACGAGTGTTTTGAAGCACATGGGTCCCCCCATAGGGTGATACTTGGACCCCTTTTTCAGACCCCTTCATATAATTAAGGCATTGTTGCCATTTTCACTCTGCTTTTTATTTATTTATTCAACTTGTATCACCGCCCATCTCCACCCGCAGATGTTTTTGCCCTGCTGGATGCTCTACCCATGCAGAATTCATTAAAATCCCTTGAACATGGCAGGTTCAGCCCATCCAGTTGCTTCTGCTTATTGACCTTGAAATCCACCTGAAAGATTTCTGCCTCATCCTACAGGTTCTTCTGACAAGCCCCCATCAGTGTAAAGAATTGGTTGGAAAAGTAACCCTAGGCTGTCTCTCTCTCTCTTTTTTAAATTCCAGAGCATTAATTATTGTGACCATTTGGCATCAAATGCATTGCATGCCTCGAAGGCATTTTGGAGGTTTTGAAAAGAAAGCTCAGTCCCGGGCTTTAATGGACCTTATTTGTTGCAATAACATGGCCTACAAAGCTAAAGCAGAGAAGCGAAAAGGCAGGATGGTGACTTGGAAAAGGAGGAGGTTAAAAATGCTGAAACTGAAATAAAAATGGGGAAAACCCAGCTCCAGCAATAAACAATCCCAAGAAGGCAGGGCTTTCATTATTGCGATCCAGAAATCTCACTCTCAGGGTAGATTTAGCCCTGTCTCTATATCTGCAGCGAGTTTCCAAGGGCTTCTGAAGTATAAATCTTAAAAGCTCTGCATCAACAACAGCCTACCAAGGCAGAGATTAGATAGTGAGTAAAAAAGCTAAATTATTTTGAACTTGTGCCCCATTCTCTTTACTTTTTAGAACTAATACCAGAGACATTGTTTTCCTGTCAATCTTTGATGTTGCTACTTAAAAACAAAGTCACACACACAAAGCGAGTGTAGCAAAAATTCAACTGCAATTTAATCCCAAAATGTATGTTTTTCCTGCATGGAAGATTTCAGTTTCAAACAGGCTCCTTTATCTTCTGACAGACTTTTCTCTGACAGAGAGCTTTCAGAAATATCTACCTTTAGATAAAGGTTTTGGGTAATCCAGTTTTATAAGGCAAATATAATGTGCAGCAAAGCTAAATTAACCAAAACGATAAGTGGACTCGGTGGTAACTATCATTTCGATTTACTACCATAATACTGTGATTTTAGCTGTCAGCCTCTTTTTCAGTACCTGTATCCAATTCATTCTTTGAAATGTTAATATTATAGAACAAATGATGCGGAAGCTAATTCATAAAATAATATTTTTAAAATTCTTAGCAATTTGTTGATTACAATTCAAGAAGAAGACTTGGTTGTGGGCACTGTCTTTAAACATTAAAGTGACCTATTTATGATCAGATAAAACCATGACCCTTGTTGGGAAGGGAATTGTTCAATGAATATTTAGAAATAGTCAAGTCCTGACTGTGAATTAGCAATTGTTCAAAATGTGGGGAGATACTAACATCCCATTATGATTTTAAAAAGAACAACGTTGAAATTAAAATGCCACCCAGCTCAAGACGGTCAAACCAATTTAAGCAGACAAGATAACAAAGAGAGAAGAAGTAGTGAATATACTTACATCAACCACAAAGATCTTCTGAGAGTCATCCAAAAACTGGACTTTGAGATGTAGCATCCTTAGGTGAGTGGTTGAGCAGCCAGCAAAGATGAGGCTTCGTGGAATCTGAGTGGAGGGAGGAAGCCTGCCGATTCATACAGAATTTTATTCTTGGTTGGATAAGGACTGGAGCCTCGAGTGCAGGTTTTTGCAAAGGAGCGTGAGACGAAAAGGGAAGGTGGTAGAGATACATGCCCCTATCAACCATCACAAAGCCCGAAAAGGTTTTCTTTTGTTCATGCCTTTTTTCTGTTCACCTCTTTTCCAAGTTCCTCCCTTGTGGAGAGGCCAAAATTCTCCCAAGAACAAAGTGATAAAGATTGTGTGGTGTGTGAGCCAGACCCAGTTTTATCCAGAGCTGGTCCACACTGCTCCATCAGTCCTCAGGATGCTTAAGCAAGTGACAGGAATTACCTCTCAATTTTTAATTTGCAGGGTTTCTGCACCTGCATTGTCTTAAAAGGGTTCTTTCCCCCTAACCCTTAGGTCAATCTGATGACGTGACCTGAGATGCATTGGAGATGTTACCTAGTCGGGTAATGAAACATCTGCAAGCAAACAACCAAGCTCAGAGAGCACCAAGGACTCCACTTAGGTCAATGTGTGGTCAAATAGGGCAGGATTGTCTGTAGGAATCCCCTTGGAGAATTGTCTCTACATATCCAAATTGGTTTTTTTGTAAGAGGGGACTAATCTACTTGTAAGTGGAATAGAGTCCCCTATTCGGGAAGATGGGCGGGGATAAATTTAAATAATAAAATAAATTAATTAATTAGATGAAAATCTGTTTCCGTTCTCATTCACTTTTGGTTCCCCCCTCGAAGAACTACCAATGAATTGGGCCTACCAGTACCTGCAATCCAACTGGTGGTTGGAATGGATCTACTCCAAATATCCCTGTTTGCTGCATTTCACTTCATGGTCTTAAAAATTATGTTGGCCACAAATTCTGAGGATGCCTTCTCTCCCTTGGTTGTACAAACTCTAATTTCACTCCACCTGAGAAGCAGAACCTTTGTGTGTGCAGAGGGTCCAAAGATCCCAAAGGAGGCCTGATCTAACCATTCCTGTGTATTGCTCTGAGATGTTACCCCTAAGCTGAAAAATTGTTCAAAGTAATTTTGGAGCACAGGCTGGTCAAACGTCAGCCTGCGGTGCCATCTAAATCCTTGAACCTTGTGGTACTATCAGTCAGGAGGATCTAAGCGTCTTTGCAAAATGTTGATGGAAGAGCGTCTTTTCTCTTGCTGTCATGTATACACACATGCATGCAGATAGGAAGCTAAAAGTTGTGCAGAGCTGTCCTCCTTTCCTGAAAGAGGGTCCATGTCTTGCATGGGAAGATTGTGCTTTTACCACAACAGCATTCACTAATTCCTTCCTGGAATGCTTTTTTCTTTTCTGGTGGACGATGCGGTGAAGACCCACCATTCCATTCAACAGGGAGACTGAACTGCCATCATTGGCTTGGAAAGAGCACCATCTCCTGGTTGTGTTGAAACACTAACTCTCCATTCTAATTGCCTGTTTTCAACTGCAATTAAATTGCACCTTGGCGTGGATTTTTGTACCTGGCTGGCTTGGTGTCCTGTTATTATAGTCCAGGGAAAGGCTGCCATTGCTCAAGGAAAGTGATGGTTTGTAGAACAAACGAGCCAATTCATGCCGTGACTTTTCTGTCCTTAAAAGTCAAAAGTCTGAAGGGCTCTTATTTTTATGTACCTTTATATACATACAAGGAAACTTGAAGAAGAAACCTTTTCCCTACCCTCATTTACTAATAGCAGCACCAAGTTCACAGTGCTGACCAAATTCCTGCTCCAGGGCTTCACAATCAGACATAAAGTACCTAAGAAATATGAGGAACATAGGAAGTGCATTCTTTCAAGAGCTTTTAGATTGAAATCCCTCTTCCCATTTTTTTGTCATAAGAACCCTACTGCTGTTAGTCCTTGGATAGGAGAACACGGGGGGGGGGGGGGGGGGCTAAGAGCTGAAGGCTGGACCGGGAAGTCCGTAAACACTTCCCAGAAGAAGGCAATAGAAGAAGGCAATGGCAAATCACTTCTGCACTGTTGCCCAGAAAGCTGCTGGTGGAGACTTCAACTCAAAGGAGTTCTGCTACCTTTGTCAGTTCAGGTGGCAGCATCCAGTCATCCTTGTGTGATCTCAGAAGCTCAGCGGGGCCAGTTAGTACTCGGAGGGGAGTTTGAGAAAACTTGAGGTTATTGGTGAGACTAGGAAGTAAAAAAACAAAAACAAAAAACAGCTCACTAGCAAACCACTTCCCTACTGTTGCCAAGAAAACTCCATGAATGTGTGTGTGACACATCAAGGTCAACTGGCAGGAGACTTTATCATTGCTCAACTAGTCATATGGAACTGGTGATGTCACCAAATGTGCCCCATTGGTGGTGTTCTCAAGAGAGCGGGAGAGATTAGCGGAGGCTTCCAATTCCTTCCTATTCATGCGTACGGTGAGCGCCATATTCTTGTGCTTCATCATCTCAAGAACCAAAGAGATGCAGCAGGAGGCTTATTGGCCAGTGGAAGTTCCAGAATCAAGCCTTAAAATCAGCCATGAAACTCGGGTGGGCCACTTGCTGTCCCACAGGGTCCTTGTGAGGATAAGCTAGAAACATGCGCAGCGCTTGTGAGTGGTCTTGGAAGAAGAACAAGCTGAGGATGTTTTTTTAGAAGAAGTGATAAAAGAAATTACATTTCCACTTTGTAGTCAGCCTCTTCCCACCCTTCCTCATCTTTTGCATATCTAAAGTGCAAGCCACCTGCAAGCGTGACTTTCGTTGCTCTACAGAAGGCATACCATCCTGGGCCCTGCCCCCACCAGGGGGCAAAGGCAGCTGGTGCCCATTTCCTGGCAGGGTAGAAGGCCACGTTGGAGAGAGACCACAACCTGCACAGACAGGAGCCAACTAACGCAATGTGACTTCTCTCCTGCTTCCCTGTAGCAACTGAACTTAGCCGAAAAAACCACAGTGCAGTTATGGGTGACCCTCCCCCAAGCCATGAACTGCATTCACCTCTAGGAGCACTGCAGCTTTTGCTTGACTTCCGGGTGCCCAGGCAGGGGCCCCACCACTTCAAAAGGCAAGGAACATAAATAAGCATCCTCCAACATAATTAAAATGGCAGTAAAATAATGCAGTTCACATAAATCCTAAAGGTAAAGGTTTTCCCCTGCACAGTCGTGTCCGACTCTAGGGGCCGGTGCTCATCTCCGTTTGTTAGCCGAAGAGCCAGCGTTGTCCGAAGACGCTTCCGCGGTCATGTGGCCTGCATGACACGTGCGGAACGCTGTTTCCTACCCACTGAACTGGTACCTATTCATCTACTTGCATTTGTATGCTTTCGAATTGCTAGGTTGGCAAGAGCTGGGGCAAGTGCGGGAGCTCACTTGTCACGCGGGGCTAGGGTCTCGAACCGCCGACCTTCCGATCTTCCGATCGACAAGCCTGGCATCTTGACCACTGAGCCATCGCGCCCCTTAACACGTAAATCCTACCCATGTTTTTAATAATTTTCCATCCTTCTGTCACGTAAAAAAAATGACCAGCCTTTGGGCATGGCCCTTGTGGCCCAGAAGCTGAGGTCTCTGATCTGCAAGGACAGGACTCTCATAGCGGCCACATATTCTAACAGCACCTCCGTGGAGATACTGATTTGTTGGCGGTTTTTGGGAATTCCTGGTTTCAAAAGGTTTGCTATAATCCATGTCTTCATATGGAGGAAGTTATGGTGCAATAGGGAGAATAAATGTGACGATCCTATCAAAGCCTCTCTTTTCAGATCTTTTTCCTCTTTTGCAGGTCTTCTATTTTCTCCCCCTTCCCATCTTTCCCCCACTTCCCGTATTACTGAGGGACCCGGGTGGGCCACTTGCTCTCTCACAGGGCTGCTGTGAGGATAAGCTGGATATATGTGCAGCGCTTGTAGAAAAACAAGCTGAAGATGTCTTTTTTTAGAAGAAGTGATAGAGGAAACTACATTTCCGTTGTGTAGTCAGCTTGTTCCCACCCTTCCTCATCTTTTGCATATCTGAAGTGCAGATCATAAAGCAACCCCCATGCTTTTCAGTCACTGACTTCTTCTCCCCTCCCCCACCCAAGTGCTGCTGTGAGGAGGACCCTTCGGAACTCCTCCAGCTGGTCCTCTCACAACAGAGCATGTCTGAGCAAGACGCTCCCACGGATTGGCCAGGCTGCTCAGCAGCTCATTGGAGATTCCAAACTGCCCTCCCAGGGCCCCAGTTGGTCAAGGGTTCCCATAAGAATCCACTGAGTAGGACTGCCATGCTTTATTTCCTTCCTGGTTACTCCGCCTCCTCTAATCAACCGTGGAGGGGCAAAGCTTCCATTGTCCTCCAGTGTCTTGGGGTGCGAGAACTAGTCTAGCTGGGCATCTGTACAAGGCAGAATCCCTTCAGGACAAGACCAAAACCATCCCATAAACCATCCTTCTCTCCCCCCATCTTCTTTCCAAATAATTATGGGTCAACAGAAGCTGCTTGATTTTTGAGTCAGTCTCATGGGTCACGTCCCCAAAATAGGCAGGGCCAGGGAAGAGAACGGGGTGCACCAAGGAGAAGAGTTAAAGTTGATCTGATTAACATTTAATCTCCCCAATTATTTAACGATTTCCACTTTCTTTTCCCTAAAGAAGTAAAGTTTGTGGCAATTTCTGAGGAGTCCATGCAACTGTAGGAGCTGAGATTGTGCAAGGCTAGATCAGAGACTCAAGAAAAGAGATGGCCGCATCTGCACTCAAAGCTACCCGAGTGACAGCGTGTGTGTGTCCCCACACCCATCTAAACACCGCACAGAGGCATCACAGCAAAAGGCCACAAAGCCACTGTTCCACAGGAGCTAAACCAGGAAAGAGAGGGAATCAGTTTTGGTAATACAGGTAACTATTTTATTAAAAAAGTTACAAACAGCTGGACTGTAGGGCTGTCTTACAAAATAAGAATGAATGAAATTGGAGGGGCAAGGAGAGAAAAACGGTGGCTTACGTTTACAAAGCATTCAATCATTGTCCTAGTTTCGCACTTGCCAAATTTCCAGATTTTTAATTTTCCCCAGGAAGAGGTACAGTACATTTGATACACAGAATTAAAATGCAAGAACATTCAGGCGTACCAGGACCGTTGTGCCACATCCAGGCAGGAGGTGCCAACGTCAGCCCCAGAAAGGAGTCGCTCCTGTCAACGGCTGGGCTTGTGCACCGGCGTGGCCGCACCCCACACAAAGGAGCACCGTCCTGCTTCCCGCTGTGCAACGTGGGGACAGAGGCGTCTGAAGCGGAGGGAGACGGCTCCTCCAGAACCAGAGTCCCCTTCTTCCTCTGCCCACCACGCGAATCGCCTGGGATTATTTGGTGAGACCTGCGTGGCCCGAAGAGCCCCCGCTGCAGGGAGTCAACGGTGTCAGTGGGACAAGGGTGCGAGCTGCTGCTCTCAGCCGGAAGGACCGGAAGAGGCCTTGTGCAGCCCCACCGGGTCGTTCTGGAACCCGGGGCCCGAAGCAAGGGGGCGGGGTGCACACAGCGCAGAGGATGCCTGGATTTGAGCCTGGCAAGACAGGTCACGACCGGGAAGGGTGCCTCTTTCAAAGGGTCAGCCCCTCACTCCAAGCTGCGCTGAGGCAGCCCGGGTCAGATGCCAACTCTTTACCGTTCCCACCTCCAATTTAGAAAGAGTGGATTTTTCCCCCCCAAAAGGTCAACCAACAGAGAAGTTCAGAAGCAACGCAACATTTCTACCACTTAAGAAATAAGGTACAGTCACCAGTGTGAATCTGCATTCCCTTGGCACATCCAATACTTGGCCAATGTAAAAAGCACTGCAGAAGGAGGTTTCAGTTTGAAGACTTCTATTAAAGTGCAAGCCTAACCTTTATTTCACGGCAAATTTTGAGTTGAGGGATTAAAACACTGGGAAGGCTCAAATCAGGTTAAAGACACAGCACGCTGATGCCAAGTGCCAACCCAGATAATCACTTAATGATGGAAGCTTGTTAACACTAAGTTCTGGGCTTCTACAGAAGTCAACACTTCTTAGATGTAGGGTCAAATGACTTCAGATGGGCTTTTAAACCTCCATCTTCTGGTACAGCTTCACTCTCTCCAGAGGGGAGAAAAGCCATTTCTTACATCAGTGCTAGGAAAAGGTCTCCAATGTCTACAACAGCTGCGGTGCTAACATTTCCACTAATGCACTCTTCATTCTGCTCAACATCTGTGTTGCGATTCGAAGACACAATTACTTAAATCGCAGTTTAAATGAGATACAGGCCACGGAAGGCAGGGGTTACTAATGCTCCTGTTTGGAGGAATATCGCTTCATCTCTTGCCTGTCAGACCAACTAATGCTGCATCCAACAGAAACGGAAAAAGCAAGCAACAGAGCACCAGATCAGGCCAGCTCATATATTGCTTCAATGTATTTGGACAGAAACAATATTTAAACAATGGCGTAAAGTCATTTTAATTTGCCAATGTCACCTTAAATCCTGTCAGGGAATCTCAAGCTCATTTTTGCTTTGGAACACAAACTCTGTGAGGACGCACTGTCCACTTGCAAGAAAAGGTCTATCAGAATTTGGAAGATGAATGCAATAAGCAGATGAACAAGTGATTTTCAACACAGCTTTTTTTTTTTTTAAAAAACCCAAATCTGAATACCATATAACAACAGAGAACACACATACAAATTGCTGGATGTCTCCAGTCCCCACCCAAAAGCTTTTTTTCTACCTATCAGGCCAATCATATGCCACCACAGCTGCTGAGAAAAGGGATGTCATATCCTCACGTATCAGGCAATTCTTAAGCATCCTTCTATGACACCATCACATGTAAACAGAATGTTTCAAAGTTCCAATCAATGACATTTTAGAGGAGAAGAAACCTTTTTTTCCCTTTCTCTCTCTCTCTCTCTTTTGCAAATCAAGCATGGATGTGAGGTAATATACAGAAGTAACCATTTGTGTTTAAGGCTCACTTTTATTCTCCATTAAAATTTTCTCTTAAAAAGGCATTGAGTAGGTAATACTGAGTTTAAAGTTTAATAAATACAAGATTTAGAAATCAATTAAAGAAATAAAATATTTTTAAAATGAACTTTTGCATATTAGCCATTAATAGGAACTTAGAAAGCTATAAAAAAACCCCAAGAGATCAAGAACAGATTCCCAAATCAAGTGGTAAACATGCCAAGTGTTTGTAGCAGGCTCACGCCTCTCCCCAGCTGCCGCTTGCCTGTTTGCACTCGATGCCTGGAAATGTGCTCTGAGGACAGAGACGAGACTTAGCAAGGCTCAGTTCGGCAACCTGGGCTTAAAAGGGTTCTCCAACGCAGCATCTGTGCAAATTTCCTCTGAGTTTTATCTGCAATTAAGAAGAAGAATCTGTCAGGCAGGCCCAGGTCCTTCCAGGGCACAAGGAGCTGTTTCGACAGTATCAACAACTCACCAATACGAGGGGCCTCTTTCCTGCCACCCCCAAACCCCAGCACGGTTGGTTTTATTTTTGGCCTGCAGGTTTTTTCTTGTATTTCTTCTACATCTTTTCCTGGGGGCTTGTTGAAAGGACAAATTACCCCCAAGAAACATATAAAAGCAGGCTGAGGCCAGTAATTCATGAAAGTGTAAGCGGAGCAGAGCTAGATAGCAGCACATTCAAGAAAATGTTAAATCCGGTAGACAGGGCGTCTTCCACGAGGCAGCCACCTCCACACAACAGAGCTTGTGACTACGCCTGCACTATTTGCATCACGACAAATATATTACCAATATATATTAAAAGGGGACTTTTCCTCCCAGGAACTTTTGCTCCTCCTCAAGAGTTTAACGCTTTGGTGAATGAAGAAAGGCAGCCTTTTAAACTCCACGTACAACAAGCTGACAATTCAAAAGATGGCAGCTATATTGAAGAGGGAGGGGGAAAACTGAGATGGAAGCTATTTAGCCTCAGACAACGGGGGGAAATAACATCACTGCTTCAGTTTTATTTCATTTTATGCAACCAATGTGGTTTCAACATGACTTCTTCCGCTGAACATGTCCACAGCCACTGGGAAATTCAAATGACAGCTGACATGTTACAACACTTTCACAACCTCTCATTCCTTCTGAGCTAATAGGTTGCTTCAGGTTAAGCAGTAGGTTTGTCATCAGCAGTAACTTTCCTCCTTCTTCAAATGATTCAAGAAACAAAGCAATTTGCATGTTTCAGAATAGCACACCAGAGGATATTGTCCTCACAAGAAGATCAACATTTATTTTCAAGGAGTCAGGGAAGAATCAAATACAGCAGGCCCACACCTATTCACAGTAGATAGTAAGTACTTGGAATAAGTCAGTGGAGTTTGCATTTAATCAAATTGTCAAGCAGAATCAGAAGGCTGAAAAGAGACGGGTAACAGAAAGACCCCTTTTCAACTCATTATAGCACTCCCTCTACCAAGGACCGTGGAAGTTTGCTTCTGGTCATTATGTCCTGAGCCAGACAGCCCAGGAGGGTTTAAGGCGGTTTTATCTGTTTGCCCTGCTACTCAGAGGGAGCGCCCACCATGTCTGCTGGGACCAAGCACTGCAGTGCAACAGATCCTGGGTTCAGACTATTTTGGCAGCAGGGTGGATTAAAAGACCCTTCTCTGCCCAAGGACTCAAGAAAGCTGTTGCCAATTCAATCATAGCCGGTTCACATAAGGCTCTCGTCAGGTGCGTTTTGGAGGTAGCCAGCAAAGTTCAGCTGGCAGATTGTCTCTCTCTGTGCTCAGACCAGCAAGAGCCGAGGGGAGCCACAGTGCCCCCGGGAAGCCCAGGCTCAGGACCCGCTCAGCAGGGAGCCACAGAGATGCCGGTCTCTTCAACGACTGACCCCTGGCACTGCCCCAAGAAACAGCCTAATCACCAACAGAGGGGCTATAGTCTGTTCGCCTCTCGAGGGGGAGGGGGGCACTTTCCACCTACCTGCTCTGTTATGGCCATGATGGAGATTTTGCTTTCTCCCTCACTGGACAACGCAAGTTGTACAACACTGCTCCTGCTTTTCAGGCAGGGATGCATAGTTCATTTGTCTCACAATCTCCGCAAAGAGTTCATCTACCATGGTCTTGCTCTTGGCAGACGTCTCCATGAAGGGGCAGCCCCACTCCTGAGCCAGCGCCCGGCCTTCTGCTGACAAAACCTCCCTCTCTGACTCCAGGTCGACTTTATTCCCCACCAGGATGAGGGGCACCTTTTCGTATCTCTTCACACGGACAATTTGGTCCCTCATTGGCTTGATGTCCTGGGGAAGAAATAAAAACCCGTGAATGTTCTCACAATTAGAGAGGCTGGGCAGGAGCGAAGTGCCTTCACGGCTTCTGCAAGACTAACGTAGGGGGCCAAAGTGCACGGTTCTTTTTCCCTAGAGGACTACACTGAAAGCTGGTCATGCTAACTAGGCCCCAAAAGAATAAAATATTCTACTATCAAAACGAAATCCATATAAAGCAACAGAATCAGAAGGGCCTAGAGAGAAAGGAGGCTGCTACACCCTGCCAGCCTTGGAGAAGTGGGCTTGTCAAACTCCCCAGGTAAAGTGTGACCTGCACATGGTGGAGACACACAAGGGTGTCAAGAAAAGGACAGGGACCTTTTCCGCATCACACAGATGGTGTGTTAGGACTGGCAGGTCACAAAGGTTCTAGCCTAAGACACCGAACGGGGTCACTGAGCTGCAGCGATTTCTGCTCATTTTGGCTTCTTTTTCAGGAGCCAAACCGAAAGCCCTCCAAGGAACCCGACTGCACCAGCTGAGGGAGAAACAAGGCAGGCCCCAGGCCTAGAAGGTTCCGCAGCTGCTTTTCGCAGGAAGAGGCAAGGTGTCAGGAGCGGAGACGAGACACCGCCCGTTGTGGCAGGGCGGGAGCCGAGGCAGGGTTCATCGTGATCCGCCGCCCTCCCTCTCCTGTGGGCGGCACAGGGCTGGCCGATGTGACTCCTTCCCAACTTGCAGCAACGGCTTTTGGGGTGCCCGGCCTTCCTCTTCCTGTGAG
The DNA here is from genome assembly GCA_023362775.1 of Charina bottae. Lineage (NCBI taxonomy): Eukaryota > Metazoa > Chordata > Lepidosauria > Squamata > Charinaidae > Charina > Charina bottae. Next base: position 21,243,049 of record JALMGJ010000018.1, on the reverse strand, counting down.
CGGATCCTGGCAGCCGAGCTGGCGCAGAAGAGAGCGAGGCGGGCAGCCGCTGAGCCCTTCCGAGCGCTGCCCCTGGCTGGGCAGCGGATGGTGGGGGGCGGCTTCCCCTTCTCCAGGCCGCCTCGCCAGGGGGTCGCCCCAGGAGGAGGCCCAGCAGCCCCCACCCCACCCCACCCCCCCTCGAGGGCGGCGAGGGGGCGCTGCGCGGGCCGCGGCTCACCTGGAAGGACTGCTGGTTGACCAGGCTGTAGACCAGGATGAAGCCCTGCCCGTTCTTGATGTAGAGGTCGCGCATGGAGGCGAACTGCTCCGTCCCGGCCGTGTCCAGGATCTCCAGCACCGACGGCGAGCAGTCCACCTCGATCTCCTTGCGGTAGAAGTCCTCGATGGTGGGGTCGTACTTCTCGATGAAGGTCCCGGTCACGAACTGCACCGTCAGCGCCGACTTGCCCACCCCCCCGCTCCCCAGGACCACCACCTTGTACTCCCTCATGGGCGCTGCTCGCCGGCCCCGCGGCGGCGGGGGGGGCCAGCCGGGGCGCCGCCGCCTGCTCGCGGAGGGGGGCCGGAGACCCGCGGGAGGGAGAGGCGGGCCCGCCTGGCGCCGCGCACCGCTCTCGCCGCGCCCCTCAGCCCCGCTCGCCCAGGCCCGGCCGCCGCCTCGCTCCACGGCCGGGCTGGGGAACCGCCCGCCCGGAAGAGTGCGGCAGCGGCCCCGCTGACGCCACTTCCGGGCGTGGGGGCGGGCTCAAGAAGGGGGTGCCCAATTGGGAGGAGCGCGAGGCGCCTGCGCCCTGCCGCCCGGCGAGGGCTTTGGGGGCTTCTGCGTGAATCGCGCGCAGCTCCGGCCCGCCAGACGGCGCTTGGCCGCTCTAGCCATCTCTATGGGGAGAGGCGGTGCCTCTCGACGCCGCGGCCTGAACAAAGGCTTCGCTGCCATTGGCTGCTCGGGGCGGGGCTAGAGATCCGGAAAGGCTGCGGCCTCGCGGTCGATCCTTCCGGTGTGGGACCGAAGAGCTTCCGATGAGAGGAAGCGGGTGGGGGGAGGAACGCAATGTAGCGAGGGCAGGGCACAGAGCGACGCCTTCCTACAACCATAGAGAAGCACGGGCCAGAGCGGCCGCCTTGATTTCTCCCGGAAACGCTTGGTGAACGGGGAAGCTAAAGAGGGTGACCCTCCGTGGGGAGACTCCGGGAAGGGGAAACTGGCGGAGGGGAAGCTAAAAGGTGTAACCCCAGCGAAAGAGCCGGGCTCAGCTGAGCGCGGCCTGTCATATCTGGGCGGTCCGGACTGCCCGGGTTTCTGCCGCCCCGTTGGAGGAGAAGCGTCGCCTTGGCAGGGGCGAGAGCGCTCTGCTGCCGAGCAAAGGCCTTAAAAACCAGCCCTGTCACGGGGGCAGACTCAGAGGGGCCGGGGGCGCGAATGGGCTCAGCCTCGCTGGCCTCGGAAGGCTGAGCGGTGCCGGACCGCCCCGGGGTGGGAGGCCATGAGGAAATCCCAGGGCGGTCCTCTAGACCGGGCAGCTAAAGCGTGTCACCCCAGAAGAAGGCAGCCCCAGCAGCCCCTTCTATGCCGCTCCCAAGCAAACTCGGCTCAAGGAAGGGTTTGGGAGGAAGGAGAGCCCCAAAGGCAACGGAGCGGGGTGGTTTTCCAATGGGACCGACCCCTCCCGCCCAAGCAAGGGAACCAGCCAGAAAGACCCCCCTTTGCGGACCTTTCCAAGAGGGGCTTCCAGGAGGGGAACAGAGTTGGGCTGAGCGGCCGGCGGCTAAACCGCTCCGAAACGGGCTGGGGGGGGGGGGGGGGGACTTGAAGGCCCCGCTGCCGATTCTCCCAGGTCCCACAAGGGAGCAGGACATCCTGGAAGCGTGGAAGTCCCTTAGAGCAGTGTTTCTCAACCTTGGCCACTTGAAGACGTGTGGACGTCAACTCCCAGAATTCCCCAGAAGTCGTCCACGTGTCTTCAAGTGGCCAAGGTTGAGAAACACTGCCTTAGAGGGTTGTGCTGCTTTAAAACAAACATAATGACTGGACTGGGAGCTGCTCCTCCTGAAAATCCATTTAATACTCCCCTGCCTGTCTTTCTCTTTGCTTTGCCGTATCCTTCCAGCTGCCTGCTGTAAGGTCACCTCTGTCTTATTAAATTTTTACTCCTTTTTAAAAATTTGGTCCAGGTGGCAAATGTACCTGATACTGCTGCCTCTTATTTTCCCTACAACAACCCTGTGAGGTGGGTTGGGCTGAGAGAGGGGGACTGGCCCAGGGTCACCCAGCTGGCTTTCAGGCCTAAGGCGGGACTAGAACTCACCGGCTCCTGGTTTCTGAGCCAGCGCCTTACCACACCAAATTAGCTCTATGCTATGCTTTATAAAATTATACACACACGAACATAAGCACACACATACATACAGTAAACTATGCACCACTAGGTGTCATCATGACCTTGAATGGCTCTGCACATGACCACATTCCTTGATAAGCTGGGGGATTTCCTAAAATATGCGGCTCCTCTTTCATTCCAGTTTGGGTGCTCAACTCTGCTCTCGGGGCATAATAAAGCTCTTTGTTACTTGGAGGGAAGAAAAAAAACCTGCTTTTATTCCTCCCCCCACCCCCAAAATAATACTAAAGACCGCTTTAGGCAGGACAGGACCCCAGAGGTGCTTCCAAATTACCACAATAAGCTTACTACAGATACGTCATTCTCTTCTCTCTGATGGGACTCCTTGAATGTTAGTTCCTGGGTGCTTTTCCACAGAGGGAGAGGCCAAAGTAGAAATGGTGTAAGTCATTCAATCTTATGTGTTATATATATATTTACAAAAGGCACAGGATTTGGCAAACACCACATACCTGTATATTTCAAACCCACCAACACACTGAGACAGAGGCTTGTACACCCCAAAGATCAAACTCCAAAACATAAGAAAAGCAATGTAGTTTATGCAATCCAGTGCAGTGAGGAGTGCTCTGAACTCTACATTGGAGAAACCAAACAACCTATGTACAGGAGGATGGCACAACACAGGAGAAATAACACCACAGGACCAGAGTCAGCAGTTTATCTTCATCTAAAAGAAAAAGGACACTCATTTGAGGACATTAATGTTCACATTTTAGACAGAGAAGATAGGTGGTTTGAGAGAGGGGTCAAGGAATCCATTTATGCCAACTTGGAAAATCCTTCCTTGAATAGAGGTGGGGGCCTCAGGCACAAACTCTCCCCCATCTTCCTCCCCGTGTTGTCTTCTGTGCCTAGGAAGATTAAGACCATTTCAGAAGCTCAACAGCAGCATGGTGTTTTTAACGACCCTCCATTAGATGATAAAAGGACTTAAAAATTACATCTCAATATAACCATGACCTAGCCCCAGGTGTAAGGTCACACAGCTACCTAGGAACATATTTAGGATTCCCTTACCAACTTTGCTCAGACTGAAGAAGCCCCTTGGATAAGGAGCGAAACGTTTCCATTAAGAAAATAGAAATCCAGTTGACATGATTCAAGCTACAGACAATTCCACCTGGATGACTGAGAACCTTCATAGACAAAAGGCACAGGAGTTCCAGGGGGAATATGGGGAGACAGCAGGAGAAAAGCCGGGCTTTTCTGAGGAACTGTGAAACTCACATATCGTTCGAAGAGGATCTCTGTAGCTCAGGGTTGAACTGTGGAGTCCTTGGTGCTCTGAGCTTGGTTGTTGGCTTGCAGACGTTTCAAAAGGGAGAACGGTAGCAGGAGGAGAAATAAGCTTGGAGGAGGCTGAGGAAACGGTGCCCCGAGTCCCATCTGGACAAGCTTATCATGTAATTTTAGCCCTGACGCAAGCATGATAGTAACCAGGAAAGGGGAGGGGGGGAGAGGAAGGAGTGTGCCGGAGAGGGGAAAGGTTACGATAACAGATTGCACGGTCACTTCAGTTCACCGTATAATGACTGCTTAGCTATGCAAGCAAACCAAATTAACAAAGCAAACTAGAGCTACGCTGTAGAACATCGGAACGTGCTTGTAGTTATTTTGGAAGCCTGTGACTGAATGAGGATGCTAGGGGTCACGCATTGTCTGTCTGCAACCTCTGTCCCTGTTTGGACTAAAAACAATCACGCATCTCTTCTTTGGGTGGGGCAAGCCTGCAAAGTGCAGCCCCCCTTTGCAAATGCATCCATCAGCTTGTCGAAAGGGCATGGCTGGCAGAGCAGATAGTGGTAGGGCGTGGATGAATCCACTTTTAGCAGGGAGTGGCTGACATTACTCAGAGCAGCGTCACCACTCCGGCTCACAGGCTGAGGAACTCCTCTGCTTATGGAAGAGAACATCTTTCTCGAAGAACAAATCAAATGCTTTTACATTGGAGGGGGCCTGAATGAAGGAGCGACTAAGGCCAAGACTAAAGCAAAATTTGTTCAGAATGCAATTTAAATTGAATTCGGCAACTGGTTGACGTGATTCATCTCAGCTGCTGTGCTGATTTCTAGATTTGATTACTTCTACATTTCAGATGACTTGCTCTTTATTAGGGACCCTCCAGAGCTGTGTTAACCTAGTTATTGAATTGATGCATCTTCCGCAATTCTACATTACAGCGACTCGGAAGCTAAACCGGTTGGATTTGCATGCCGCTGAAGGCAGAAAAGCAAGCAAACAAGCTGAGCGAGCTTAGGAGAGGCGTAGCTGCAAAATCTTTCGCAGATCTGAACCATTAATGCCAAACCACAAGCCCCTGCACTTTATCTGTTTCGTTTAGTGAAATCCTGTTACTCCCCGCGTTTTTAATCATTTCCCCCTTCTGTCGTAGAAAGAAGTCCAGTCCAGGGGCCCCTTTGGCAGTGGGCATTGCACGCCAGACTTGGGTGGTGTGAGGAGGTGCAGGCAGAGGGACCTTCTTTCCTGTAGGCCCCACCCTGGGAGACTAGAGGAGGGCAGGCTTTGCTCAGAAAGGACCCCCCCCCCGCCGGAGAAGGATGACTTGGGCGGCTTTCCTGACCCAGCCAGGTTTGCACGGCTGGGATCCCCCTCATAACCCCCCCGGGCGTGGCTAAGGCCCCGTTGTTTGTTACACTGGCCTGTTCTTTATCCTGGCAGCTGTTGCCCAATTCCCTGCCTTGAAGGCCACATTACTTGGAAAAGGCACCTTTATTTATTTTTCAACTTCTATCACCGCACCATCTCCCCCAAAGTGGACTCTGGGTGGTTTACAAATACAACAATTAAAATGTATAGAAATAACTAAATATAAAAACATACAAGTCTATAATCATGAAGATTACTAATAAATCAAATATAATACCTTCCTACTTGTTCCCTGCCAAATCCGGACACAGTCAGGAGTTTAAATAATGCACTAATGCAAGCAGCTTATAGGATTTCTTGTAACTGAGCCCTGCTGGCAAAGAGCGGGCGGTCACTCGCCAGTCCAGAAACACAAAGAGCTGAACTCTCATCAACCCTGATTCCAGGGGTCAATCCTCACAAATGCTCCGTGGCAGGTTCTGGCCCTGGGTTCAGACGTGGCGGGACAGCCGCCGCCGGGTCCAAATCAAACCCACCAATAGCTGTCTCCGAGAGGGATGCTGACATGAATGTGAAATTAACTTAGTTCTACCCCACCCCACTCCAACACAAGGATTATTTATTATTTCGTTTGGCGTGAACAATGCCAGTGGGACAAGCATTACCCCACCTTCTTGCCTCCCAGACTTTAGGACGAGGCTGATTCCAAGGTCCCTTGATGCCCCAAGCAGCTGCGCCAAGGGCGCCACTTTTGGGACTGCAAGCAGATTGGACCGCTAGACGGACCGTGCAAGATTTCAGGAGGCAGAAAATAGGTTGCGATTTGTGACTGGAGCAGGCAGACCCTCGCCACCCCCCCGAGCAAGGACACTCTCCTGCTAAGGCAAACTGGGGTGGACAGAAGCCAGGCTCGCAAAGTTGGCGTTGTCTGTCTTTTCTGCCTCGTTCCTGCCATTTACCAGTCCTGGTCCAATGCGAGAGGGGACAGAGAAGGGACCACCACTCCTTCCCTATGAGCCCTATGATGAGATAACTTCTACAGAACTCTAAAACTGGCCCTCAAGGACTTTTCAGACTGTTAGGAGAAAAATATTAGCAGCTGTTTTTCTCTGGAATCTCTGGTGCAGCAAGTTTCTGGTTGCACAATTCAGAAACTGGAGCCAGACACCATTCTGTTGCAGTAGCCGATCCTGCACTATTTCCAAAGTCCTGCAGATGCTTCAGTTGAAAAAGCAAAACAAAACAGGAATGCTCTTATCAGGAACGTTCTGCTTTTGCAAATGTAAAGACTCTAAGGGAGTTTTCAGTCTGAGTCTCTAGACAGACTTTCCAAAATACATGGTGCATTTTTGTCAACAGCTTCAAGGATTTGCTCTACTCTTCAACATTCTTCTAGCGTTAGTTTATACTTCTTTTCTTGCCCTATTTGATTGGATACATTAGGCAACTTTTATGTTATCTGTCCTGATTTTCCTCAGTGAAAGCTTTCACTAGTACTTTTAAAATTAAACAAAATATTTTTCAATGGAATCATTTGGCAAGATGGTCCTTGTTTATGTGTTGAGTGAGCACATTCACGTACACGGAGCATGACTTTGCATTTTGTTTGGTTCAATCTGCAGCACGGTTACTGCGCCCTTTTAGCAAAAACTGTTAAAAAGTGGGTTGTTAGAACGGGCCAATTAACCTGATTGGAAGCTCTTACTCAAAACAGGATGCTGTAAGTAAGGAAGGGAACGTATTAATATCACTCTCTCCAAATCTAATTTGTACGTGAAGGACAATGCGGGAGTGTTTTTTCCCTTGGCAGACGTATCGTCAAGGGCATCAGCTAAAAGGTCCCTCAGTCACCTTTGCTGTCCCATAGCACTGACATTTAAGGTGTTCAAAATTCTTTCCTTTTTCCATTGGATTTTTTTCCCCTGCTGTTCAATCGTGTCTGATTCTCAGAGACTGCCTGGACCAGTCCCTGCAGTTTTCTTGGCAAGGTTTTTCAGAAGGTGTTTGCCATTGTCTCCTTCCTGGGGCTGAGAGTGACTGGCCCAAGGTCACCCAGCTGGCTTTCATGCCTAAGGTGGGACTAGAACTCAGTCTCCTGCTTTGCCATTGGCTCCTTCTTAGGGCTGAGAGACGGCCTGGCCCAAGGTCACCCAGCCAGCTTTCATGCCTAAGGCGGGACTAGAACTCAGTCTCCTGCTTTGCCATTGGCTACTTCTTAGGGCTGAGAGACAGGGACTGGCCCAAGGTCACCCAGCTGGCTTTCATGCCTAAGGCGGGACTAGAACTCTCAGTCTCCTGGTTTGCCATTGGCTCCTTCCTAGGGCTGAGACACAGGGACTGGCCCAAGGCCACCCAGCTGGCTTCGTGCCTAAGGCGGGACTAGAACTCACGGTTTCCTGGTTTCTAGCCTAGTGCCTTAAACCACTATAACAAACTGGCTCTCTTTTCATTAGATACCTATATACAATTAAAATGCAAACAAATCCACACGTTATCAGCTTAAAAGCCAAAAACCTGAATAATAAATCTTTTTTCTTCCCTTCACAAAGACAAGTGATGGAACTTAGCTGTCCTGTTTAATTTATACAACCACCACCCAATCGCGTTAGTCTTTCCTTTAAAAAAAAAAAAGTTTCTACAATACAAAATGATTGAACAGCCATTTCAAGGTTGTGACTAATCAACCACACGTTTAAAAAGTAAAGTCCTATTTATTAAATGTGTTGATATAGGTTCATAAAAAACATACAGAGAGAATTTTATACACTTTATTAAAAGGTCCGGAAAAAAATAAACAATAACAATATAGAAGTAACATAGTAAAATGAGTTGCATTATGCAAGTTTCTAGAAAGCACAAACAAGCACTCTAGCAATATAAATGTGGCAAAAAGAAGAAAAAAAAAACATCAAAGCATATATCCTGTCCATAACAACTGAGGGAATGATCTCTTATTGGCCTGGAATGAATAGATTGGATTAATCTGAATCTATATCACTATGGAACCAGACTGAAAGCGAATCAACTGATTCCCACTGAGTCCCCTTTAGGTGCCCGCAAGATTATATTTTTACTCAACATTTTAGTTTTTTCTTTTGGATTTTTAAATTTTCAAAATCAAAGGTTTTATTTTTTTTCTGGAGACCCAAGTTAAATAAATCCAAATGCACCCATTACGAACTCACATTTTAGGATCAGACCCCTCCCCCCGATTTAGTGCAAAAGTCTGAATTAAGCATTGGAAAGTGGGCAAAGACTGAGATTTTCTTTGCTTTAAAAAAAATCTGCTGTTGATCACGGACTCCCTTGTAGCGGAATTCACATTTCTGCACTAAAATCTGCAATTTGTTTTCCAAAATCTTTTTTCTTCTTCAAAAAAAGCAACTTTCCTAAAATGCCACCCCTACCCCACCTTTATCGCTTATTTTGGCATTCTGAATTTCGGAAGGTTTTCTTTTCAGTCCTGGTGACTGTGGCTTGAAAGAACGCGAAATTTAACAGAAATGCCCTCTCCTCCCCTCCAATATTAGACAAACGGCCGCGTCATCCCCTCAGCTGTTTGGATCCCGAGAGCCATGGCAACAAAATCATTTGGCTTCCACAACTATCAAATAGCATCTGTGTACAGTAACAAAGATCTGGAACCGTGTAAATTCTACGTCAGGTGATTTCCCTCTGTTGTGTGTTTGGAAAAGACCACTTTTTTTGTCATTTCAATTGCTGTTATTGACTGTTGGCAGTTGGGGGGTTATTTTGCATTTCCAGTTGCCTTCTTGGGAAGGCATGAAGCTTCTGATTGTGGGACACGTGGCTACGAGGGTCACCAGCAAAGGTGGGGCTTCCTGGGATGAGCTACCAGCGTTTGGCCTGTATCCCTCCGCTTACAATCAAAGGACGCCCACCTCCCAGAGGCCTCTCCCCCCAACTTGGGGGCCTTCAGATCGGTCCTGAGTTGGGGAAAGAGGCCTTAAGGAGATGCGTGTCCCCCTTCGATTAGGTTGGACTTCAACTCTTCTACTCCCCAACCAGCCCAGTTTTGGTTCCTGAGTGTTGAAAATCAACAGAACTGGAGGACATCGAGTTGGCCAAAGTTTCTTGAAGGTCAAGATCAAGTTGGCCAAGGTTTCTTGAAGGTCAAGATTGAGTTGGCCAAAGTTTCTTGAAGGTGATATGTCTATGAAGACAATGTTTCTTGAAGGTGACAAACTTTTAAAGCCAGGTGCTGAACTTAGTATCTGGGCATTGGCGGTGAGGGCAAAATGGCACAAAATGTATAGAGGCTTACTTCACATCTCAGCTTGACCAAGATTTTTCTTTTTTCTCTCTCTCTCCACCCACCACCCCTGGTTTGGAGTGCTTTTTCATTTTAAAACTGTATTAAGCTCGTTGTAGTCCATCAATTTTTGGCAACCGCACCGTCAAATGTTCTCATCTTAGATCCGTGTTTCTCAACCTTGGCTACCTTAAGATGTGTGGACTTCAACTCCCAGAATTCACAAGGCTGGCTGGGGAATTCTGGGAGTTGAAGTCCACACATCTTAAGGTAGCCAAGGTTGAGAAACACTGTTGTAGATGTTTGTGGAAGGACAGTTGCGATAGTCTGTAGTAGCCAAAAATCAGAAAGAGTCTGATAGTACTTTTTAAGAGTAACAAATTTATTATAAGGCACAAGCTTTTGTGAGCTGCAGTTCACTTCATCACATGCATGGAGTGGATAAACTGATTTTGGATTTAAATACATGGGTGGGTGGGTGGGTGGGTGGGGGAAACAGGAGCAGAAGACAGGGTGGTTATGGAGATGAAGTTTCTATGGGGGACAGCTTACAGATACCTTATCAATTAACCCTTGTAAGTGTCAAAACTCCATTACGTTTGTTTAGACCTTCTGAAATGGCCTAAATCCTATGTCCTACATCAGTTAAGGCACTCCACTCATCTGAGGAAGTGAGCTCACAAAAGCTTACCCCTTAAAATAAATGTTGCTAGTCTTACAAAATGTTACCAGACTCTGATTTTTGACTGTCAAATTTTGGACCTGTGGTCCGAGAGAGGGCAGAAAAGGGGGGGGGGGATTGAAATCTAGATGCCTCAAAGGTTTCTTGGGTAATGTTTCATCAACATGACTCAAACTCCTTACGGTGGAAGCAAGTGCGTCTGAGCACACAATGCACACTCACCTGCTCACGTTTCCAGACTCTTAAGTGAAACTTGTGCACATCCACACAGAAAAAATGTACATTTTCTTGCAGCATCTTTCTCTGAGATAATTACAAGCCCCTGCACAAGTTCCCTTTTCTTAAGGGTTGTACCTGGCTTCTGGCTCAAGTCCCTCGCCTCCGCATTATGGGCAAGGCCATTCTCAGGACCTCGGTGGCTGGGAGGGACCCTCCCTAATTCAGGCCCTTTCCTAGCACGGGGAGGCCTGAGATGGGACTGTTGAGTCAAGCAGACCCACAGTCTGGGTTAGGCAGGAGAGGAGCAGGCCTAGGATTGGACAGACCCATCCAGCACCATTATCTGGTATTCTACAATCCAGAGCGAGCCCAGAACGAATCATGAAAGGGCTACCCCTGCTTTGTCGCAGGCCCTTCTCCCTGGATGCCCAGCTGGGGTGGTGAGAACATCATTCAAGAACCTTTGCTGGTGACCCTGATTTCTAAGTCAAGCATCTGTTCCCCATATTTACTTTTCTTCTGAGCTGCAGGTTGAAGTGACCAGTCCGCTGTATTACAAACTATATGGCAAACTACAAAGCTTGGAGGACAGCAAAGCAACTTCACGCGTTCAGATAAGTTTTATAGCAAAAAATCTCTTCCTTTTCAAAGCCTTAGTAATCTCTTTTACAAACTTTTCCTTGTATTATTACAGACTTTTTTTTAATATATTCAAAATAAGTTCCAAGGATTTCTTTCGTGGACTATGTACATAAGTGCAAAAAGACATGTCTCACACATTCGTACACCAACTGAATCAGTTTAACTGCAGCATATTGGTTTCTTCAACACTGTTACAGAGTTATTCCACAGTATTTTTATTTTTTGCCTCACATACACATTTTACTCTTCCTCTTTCTGCTTATAAATAAAAATATAGATTTCTCTTTCTTTCCTGCTCCTGATTTTGACATAATTACTTAATATTGATTTTTTAAAATTAACTACTGTATAGGGTTTTTCCCACTTAAAAATGCTGTATAAAATTGCTAGTACTAAACAAGTAACAAAATTAAACACGAAAGGAAAATGTAATTAATTTCCTGTGTTGAGAACATTGACCGATGGCTTTGAAGACATCAAGGATGGAAAAACCCGTGGGTTTCTCCTTGTGAAACTCCCTTGCAAAGGGACAAAAATTGAGACCAGTTGCAAAATTCTACGCACATGTTAATGATATCAAGTCCACCTGAAAGCAAAGGACCCTATTTTGCAGAATACGCCTTTCCCTTGATTTTGTGTGTGCATGCTTGCCTGTGAAACTGGCATTCTGAGAGCCTGAGACCAAATTCTGTATTCGGCTTTCCAAAATCTCAACTATTTGGAAATGAAACTAACGTTTTGAACACTATGGCGACCCCTTTCTCATTTCTATCATACCAGAGAAAAATACTGTGGAATAACCCAACCCACACAACAATTTCTACAAGCTATAAAACCTGACTCTAAATCCATGTGTTGTAAACTTTTGACTGAAAAAGTGACATAAAAGACACAAATCCAGCGTTCACATGGGACTTTGGGATTTTAAAAATATTCAGCCATATCTTTCTCCGACAGTATTGAACTGTACCTTAAACAAACCCATACTGTTACACATTACTTTTTTTTAATTTACATGTGAAAATTTCACAAATAATGTATACAAAGGTAGCCATGTTGTAGTTTTGTTGCCATAGCAACAACAACTTAATTATAATTAGTTAACAATGAATCTATCATTGTAAGGAGTTACATACAAAGTTAATTCTTCTGTTTGTTCTTAAACTGTAAACTATACAAACTAATTATGGACTGTACTTTTTCTATATCTTGGCATGCGCTTCAGTGTTGTCTTAGAAGATAACTAAAAGAGTTGAATACATGTATTTAAGAATCTTAACATTCGCTAACTCTCCTTCAAAAATTAAATTCATTAGTTACTAAAGATTATATATTTATATATGTATACACGCACGTGTGTGTGTGCATATATATATATATATAAAAGCAATAATAAAATCTGTTAAAACTAACAATAAAAGAAACGGAAAGTAATGCAACATGAATTAACTTGTTGTAGCCTATTAACAATGTCTTTTAAATTCTATTTACAGTTATTTTTAGGCTATCAACTAATAGGTATCTTTTCCTTTAAAAAATTACTACAGTCTTAAACATACAATATATTCTAAGGCCTTCATCAGGCACATGGTAAAAATTATTTCGGTACATCCTTTCAGGAGGAAGGGGGAATTTAAGACTTTTCCTCATATATTTCACTTTTTTTTTTCAGTTGTAAGTGAAATGCATTACGGATTAAAAAAAGGGGGGGGAACTCCAGTTTTTAAAACTTTGTGTACTAAAGTGTCCTAGAGATTGTTCCTGTATTAAGTAATCCGCAAGGTTGAGAATCTGCAGGCGGCCAGCCTGCCTTCTGCCAATCGGTTTGATTTCCAACATTCAACATACAGCACTCTGTTTGTATAACTAGCTAGTGTATAAAAAGGGTCATTTTTACAGGCCTGGATTGCATGACCGCAGCCTTAAAACATGGAGACCGGAGAGCGCCAGTGAAACACTGAGATTTCCTTCTGAGTAAGCATGCATAGGAATGCACTACAAACCCCAATGTTCACAAAGGTGGCTTCTCCACAAACCCCCTTAAAGGTACATGAGGGTATAGGTCTGGTTTTTAAGGTTTTTTTCCCCCTCCCTAGCAATATCTAGCTCCAATGTCCCTTCCCCCCATGCCTAACTATATGAAAAAAATCCTGGCTAAACACAACAGCTGTTTACTCTGAGAAGTCAGCCAGCCAAGCTCCTGATGGATGAGCAGCTGTCTGCTTCTGAGAAAGAATCCAGCCAACCGCCCTCGATTTCAGAGATTTGTTAGGGAGCCGGTTAAGACTAGGATAAAAAGGGAAAAGTTGCATCGGCCCCGAAGACGCCACGGCCTTCCTCCACACCGCATTTCAGCGTGGCTGAGAGTCATAAATGGAGGGGCAATGCACACTGGGGACGGAAAGGAGCATCAGTCACGTCTCTCGTGACGGTGCCCTCGTAACAAATCTCTTCCTTTGCTTTCCCAGGACAAGGGGCAGGGTGGCTGGCAAGACTTAAAAATGTGGTGTGGGGAATCCGGAGCCCCCGGCCACGCCGAGGGTTGGGCTCTTTCGCCAGGAGTTGAAACGGCTGAACGAGAAACTCCCCAAGCGCAGAATGCACAGTGTGACCCACGGAAAAGGGATGGACTGGCCGTGGGAACAGGGGGAGTGTTTCACACAGTATCACAAATGCAAAAACGACACCACTTAAAAAAAAACAACCACCTTGAATCTATTTTAGGCTAGGCAATTTTTGTAAAAAAAATACAGGGTTGATTATAAAAAAAAATAATCTAATCCATTAGAACACTGTACTTTAACATAATAATAATAATTTTACAAACCCACTGAGTTTTAAATCTCTCTCGGTTTGTGCATGTATGTTAAAGGTTTAGGAACACACACTCTTTTTTTCCCCCCATGGAATGGCTAACAAATTTCCCCCCTCAAACACGATCAATCAGCTTTTTCCGTTTTCCCTCTGCAATGACCCGTTTTACTCAAGTTTCTGCACTTCTTGCATATTATTTGCATAAGGCTGAGAGAAAATGGGCACACGTACACCATTCTATAAGCACATGCATACTTTTTGAGAGAAAGAACTTTGGATAAATTAAAAAGGAATATACAGGTTTGATGAACCTGCACAAGCTTGTAGGAAGTTGTTAAACTTACACAGATCTGAACAATCTTTACAGACATCTCTGGAATCAAGTAACACCTGAATCCGGGTTTGGGAGATTTGATTTAGAGTCACTGAATAGCTCAGCGACTTTGTAGACAGAATGCAGCTCCGAAGGGATTTATAGTCTGCCGACTGTGTTTTCTCTTTCTTTCTTTCTTGAATAAAGAAGTCATTGCACAACAATCTTTAATAGTGCTACCCTCACAAATGGCATTTCTATTCCCACCCTTGGGTTGAATTTGGTGAAGTTTCCAAAGCTTCAAGCTTTGCCTTTTTCTTGAAACTTTTGTTTCTCTTACAAACAAACACTAAATTTGCAAAGTCGTTATTAAAAAACAAGAAGAAAAAATTCTCGTGGCACCTAGAAAAGTTACCCTGACACACCTATCACTGGACCTCCATATAAGAAAGTATGTAAGTGTGTGTGTGTGTGTGTGTGTGGCCACATAATCAGTTTAAATGTGGTCTGTTGCAGGAGTACAAACATTCTCAACACACTATAGGACACTTTGATACCACAGCGAGGAGTCAAGCTCTTCTACTTTTTTTGGCTCCTACAATTTGCCAAAAAGGAAAAAAGAAAGAAAAATAAAGAAATTGCACCCCTGATGTTCTGTCTTTTGAGCACTTTAAAACTGTGACTTGAATGCTGTGGAAATGTGTTAGGCTTACATTCTGTGCACATCTACGCAAGATTTTTTTTTCTCAACATCATTCAGAGAAAACCGGAGAGAGTTACGTTGAAGTGACAAGATTACACATTTCTCCATATATAGCACTGAAAGCGGACACTCAACCTCCTTGAAAACCATAAAGCTAACACAAGCGTGTGTACACAAATGCATGAGTGTGTGCATGTGTCTAACCTTTCCGACTAGAGATCAGGGATGTTCTCTGTAGAGGCACTGCCACAGGTTGTGCAAATCCCACCATCATCATCATCATCATCATCATCATCATCATCATCATTTTTTTAAATATACAACTATCTGCACCTAAGGAGTACTCAAATCCATTTTTTCCCCATTAACAAAGTTACAAAGCCAGGAAACAGAAAGTCTGTGACAAGGACCTGAAGAACATTCAGACGGGCAAGGATGCCGATTTAAAACAGTTGGCCGCATATTTCGATAAGCCTTCAAAGTAGCACCAAAGGTCTTATTTCTTCAAAGGCTTATTTCCATATTGCCCCCAAGCAGGGGTGCCACCAAAGGCGGGGTGTCGTTGTTTCTGGATACTGTTGGATTTTACGGGGTTTCAGCAACACGGAAGTAAAACAGCCAAAGAATCCCGTGTTTCAGAACTGAGCATCAGCCACGTCTTCGCCCTGAAGGAGCTACTTTTGTGGTGGACATCTGAAACCACCTCCTCCGAAAACGAAGGCTCCTCATGGGCCCCAAGAACTCTGCCCAGGCTTACAGAGCGAAACAAAATGCTCCGGGGAGCAAGGATTTGAGAGAACAGCACAGTATCCCATTCGCTGGGCCGCTTCTCGCCAAATTAAAACGAGCGAGCTCGCAGGGCTAATGCGCCCAGAATGATCTCCTGACCCACCCTAAATTCTGCATTGTAAATCAGTGGCTGTTAACCTATAAGAAAAATTAAAATTTCTGGGAAAGCTGTAACAGGTATTTTATTCCTCTACATGATGGGAGGCAAGGAAATCCATTATGATGCCTATTAGGATTATTATTGGCAAGAGCAGTAGCTAATGGAGAACCGAGACACCTGCTTGGTGCTACTTATCTAAGATACGGGGTTGGGTTATGCATGTTTGAAAGGATAATGTATGTTTCTCCTCTTGTTCTGTATATATCACAGTAGATTAGCAAAAGTCTTTGATTTTCAGTGTAAAGAAGCCCCAATTTTTTAAAAGAATCAATCTTCTTCACCATGATTTCTTTAAAACTTGGCCATGAAAGGATTAAGAAGTGTTGAGGGCCATGCCCAACAGAAAATGGTAACTGAAAGCAGATATCGTTTTTTCTTGCCAATATTTTCTGCCCTCGAGTGAAAATTCTTCAGCATTTGGTCCCTGGTGCATTTTACTTTCTGGCCTGTTTCTGGATGCGTGGTTGCCTTTTCCCATTATTTGCCACAACTAATGTTTAGAAATCAACTTCAACCTGTCTGAACATCTTCAGGTCTTCCTTTTTTAAAGCACATCTTCCTGTTTCCCTTTGTAACATTCTTAGCATATTGTTTAAAAAAAGGCGGGGGGGGGGGGGGAAGGGAAAAAAAGGGAAATTGATAACAACGGTCATCTATGAAAATGTAAGATATCATGATCATGAAAAAATGGTGTGGAATATACTTGATAATGATGTACAACTTTTTTGTCTCTCCAAATAAAGTCATTATAGACTAGGATGTAAACAAAACATTAAGATAACACTTTGAAAAACAGACGAACATTTATCCATTGACAATAGAACAATTAACCTAGTTAAGTCCACTGTGCAAGAGCACTTTGTCTTGATGGTAGACAGAAAAAAAACCCCACTTTTTAAAAAGTGTGTTAAAGTAAGGTGTTACAAAAGTCTATTTTATAGTTCTTTACTTCTATGTCTCATATAACAGAGCACTGTTTTCTTAATTGTTTTTTTAATATATATATATAGTGCTTTTAAAAAAATGTTTTGACATTCCCACAGATCAGTTTTTGGTTAACATGGATGCTGCCATAGGCTTACTGTAGATGTTGGAGAGAAGGTGGGCGTGAAGCACAGAGAGCCCACTCCAGCTTCCCACCAGGAGAGGAGAAAAAAAACGCACAGGGAATTCTGCCACTTCCGGTTCAGGAGGCCAACAGTATGCTGGAAAAAGGGGGGAAAAGAAAACAGTGACAACAGGGACATTTGACAAAGACGACAACTGGATCTGGCCAAAAGTTGACCTCCTTCCATAACCTCCTTCCCTCAGGGACAAGTCACAAGCGTGGGCAGAGACTGCTCTCTCGTCTTCCACACTCAACTGGTATGCAGTGGTGCAAGGGTTGATGTATGTTAATAGTCACCCTGATTTGGGGATCCTTCCCTCCACCTGGCATTCTCTGGGCTTTATTCTGGGTGGTAGAAGCTCCTTAGTTATCTCCCTTCCCAGAAAGGTTTGAACCTCTGCAAATCTTGCTGATAAAATAACCCCTCGTTTTTCAATTATCCAGGTTAGGATCCACAGCAATCGGTATTCATTCCCTTGAGTTGGATATCAGGAGTGCAATGTTGCTTCTGAATGAGAAGGTTCTAACCAGCCATCGTGGCCAGAGGGGGCTTCTCACATTTCTCAATCTCCTTTCAAAGCTACAGTATGGACAAACACCCAGCACCATCTCGGTGACACCAAGGTCCATAAATTAGTGGCACGTTGAATGAAAAAGTATTGGCTGCCCAGGAAGAAGTTGTGTTGAGCTCAGTTGGGCTGACTGCAGAGCGTTGCTCCTTGGCTTCGTACACTTTTTACAGTATGGCGAAGTCTGTGCCCACCTCACAGGTTTGCAAAATACAAACTGAGGTAACCCCTTTTTAAAAAAGGCAAAATCTTGCAAGATTGTAGACTCTCACGAAATTCCAGCATTCTTGCATGAGATCATTTGAGAAAAAGAAGAAACCAGATTTTTAAGAACGCTATGACCTTGGAGATGGAACAACTGAAAATCATGAAATGGAATAAATGCAGTAAGATCTCCAGCAAATTTTAGATTTTTATAAAAGAAACCATCTGTGCCATTGCTGGGATTAGTGATGGATTACTGTACATCTCCCCAGATCTTGTCTCAGGTTGTCCACCCATTACCCAAATCAGCTGTTGAGTGAGAGACGCCTCCCTCTCGCTGTTGGGCTCTTCCAAAGAAGAATAGAGGGTTCAGCCAAGGAAACCTGGAGGAGACTTCCAGAAGACCCCGAACACGCCCGAATAAACCCAACCAGGGCCTTCTGAGTCCTCATGAGGAAGTCAAAGTGAGAGCCAGCCATCCCAGCATGAACTCTTCAGTGACTGGGTTCACACAAGACACTGAACCCACAAACCTGTCAGCCCCATTTTGGCCTAGAGTCTTGTGTGCAACTCCAGCCCACATGCTTGGCTCAACGGCTCAGTATGTGTGAACCCAGGCAACCGAATTAGCTGAATAAACCACAGTTCAGTCAACAGTGGGTTGTGTGTGCCATGCTAACACAGCTGAAGCGTAACTTACTATTGTGTTGCTTCTACATCTGTGACACAAACATGCTGCTGTTCAGTTCATCTACTGATAACTGGGAGATCTGCAGTAAAACAAGGAACGGAGTGGAGAGGAGAAAGAAGTCCCATTAAAACATTCCCTTGACGGTTAACTCTGTCCACTAACTTCAAGACCCACCAGGAGTTCTAGGGCAGCTCACAAGTATGGGTATCTGCAGGGGAGGTAAGCAACACCATGGGTGTCACAATGCTAATCATGTAATTATTTAATTTGCAATTACACAATGACACCATTTGTATGGTGACATCATAATGCATGTGATGTCACTGTGACATCATTACCATTTCTTCCTACGCTCACAGGGAATCAATGATTCATGCAAAACCTGCTGGCTTAGATGGTTGAAAAAGAGGTGGCTAATGGAGAGGAGTCTGGCCTTTTTGGACCAAACCAGAACACTTGGAGAAAGCATCGCTTTACAGTTGCCGGGTGTCACCTTTAATGCAGGGGTGCGTTGCCCTAGCTCAGCGTTTCTCAACCACAACAACTTTCAGATGCGTGGACTTCCAACTCCCAGAATTCCCCCGTCAGCATGCTGGCTGGGGAATTCTGGGAGTTGGAAGTCCATGCATCTGAAAGTTGCCAAGGTTGAGAAACGCTGCCCTAGTTAAAACACTAATGGTGCAAATAAGCCATCAAGTAGTTGTAGGAATATTAATACAGGAAGCCTACATAAAGCAGTGCTGTTAGATGGGAAACCACCATCATCTCAGCAGATTGACCCACTGCCCTGGCGCTGGGCCCCTCCGAATAGCAACCGATCCCCAGGAAAGATCAGAGACCCTTGCTTGCACCTCCACAGCACAACCAGGGCCAGGAGAGAAACTCATTTTAAACTGTAATTTAAATGAGTTAAAAACACAATGGGGAGATTTCATGGATTTAGCATTTTCCCCCTTCGCTCCCGTGAAAAAATTACATCATAGCAACGACATTTTGGAGAAAGCCTGCGGGCGGCACTTGACGTCCTTCAGGCAAGCTGGTTACGGACTATGGGATGGTCTTTCCTAATAAATATATTCTGCATGACCCCAAGTTCAGTGCTTGGCATCTTGTTTCTTTCAGGTTAATTCTTGCGGGCCGGTTACCTTCCCCGCCCCAGGAGACGGCCTTCGAAAGAGGCCTCCCTTTGGCCCAGCGAGAGCCCCAGGAGGAGTTTCCCTCTGCTCAGCCTCAGCCACCGGCTGGGACAGGCTGCAGCAGGGAACCGCCGTCTTTCCGATCCCCTGAAAGGCAGCCCGTTGCATTGTAAAAAATATATATAAACGGAGGCAGAGGCTTCAGGGCTAGGAAGAAAGCTGCCCCCTTTTCCCTTTTGCCTCCATTTACTTCTGAGGTGGGAAAAGAGCCACCCCAACGGAGGACCCTGCTGAGACTGGCGGGACGACAGCGTTACGCCACGGCCCGTGTCACGGCCTCGCCTCGATGAGCTGGCAAAAACTCCCAGGAGCCTCTTCTCCCCATCGATCTTGAGCCCCTCTCCAAGCTGGGATCCCAAATGGGCTGGAACAGCCTGCCAGGTCTGGGAGCCGCAGCCCCAGCACATCTGGAGGGGAAGGCTGGTCCGGGAGTGTGATGTTTCCGGATCATCTGCACTCCCCAATCCCTTGCTTCAAAAGTGATCCCACCCACCCCGCATCCATGAAGAAAGCCCACGCCCCGTCACAGATCCACGGCACTTCCAAGGACCCGTCCTTCGTGGGGTGCAGGCATTGGCCAGATGTGCCACCATCTCCTCAAGGCTAGTGTAGAGATGGTGAGGGCGGTGGTGGAGGGCAGATTTGGGAACCCAGTGCACCTCCCATCTGCCAGGAGGGTGCCCTCGCGAACGGTCACCCACTGCCCCCTACACACCATTTGGCTGAGTCTCCAGATCTGTTCCAGCGGCCATCAGCTTGAGCGTCAGGACTGGTTGCGCTTACAAGGCAGGACGAGCAGCCCCTGACCGAGGTGGGTTTGGGGAGCACCCTGTGGCAGAAGCGAGGAGGCATGTCCCAACCGCTACGTGACCCCTGGCAAACGGCACCGGGCCCCACGCGGGATGTGGGCTTGGGCAAGCTCCTGGCACCTCAGACCCCACGAAAGAAAGCTATTGAAAGGGGGCAAACCTGATTGGCCGTTGAAGTTGCAGCGAAAGGAACGCTGGTGGCGGGTGTAGTTGCTGCAGAAACAGTGGTGGGCGTAGCACCGTGCATCATGGGAACTTTTCGGTAGGGAACCATGGAAGCAACAAAACAGGAGGGTGGAGCGTTTATGTAACGTGGTGGGGGCGTGTCGGGAATCACAGCAACAAGCCATTGTGACGTCATGGAGGGAGACACCAGGAGGCGGCATGCAATCACAGAGCAAAGCAAATCAGCATCGGGGGGGGGGGGGGGGGGAGAGAACAAGAAAATAATAAGAGAAAAAAAGGGGAAAAAGCCAATTACAATTATAATTAAGAAAAAAAAAACTAAAATATTCTCAACACTCAGTAAACATTTATAAGCAGAACAATGATGTATAAGAGACTCTGGGAGGGGGCGTGGTGGTCAAATTTCCAAAGATGGGTGGAGAAGGAACAAATGGCCAAACCAAGTTGTCTTGGGGGTGGGGGGCAATATATATCCGTGTGTGTTGTTCATGACTACTTAGGGGAAATGGCAATTGCAGGCACACGGGATCCCATCCTACTTTGAAAAACTGTAGCGCACGGTTTACTTGGGAGCAAGGGTCCTCATGGACCCCGTTCACGTCTGTGCACCCTCTGCTTACTCCTTGGGATTCTTTCCAGCTGCACCGTAAGCCCCAGATGCAACCTGTGCTGGTTCTGTCACAATGGTGTTATGGGTGCAAATGCATCCTGTCTCAACTGTCTGGATTTTTTCCCAGGGCCCACTCCAATTTCTCCCACAAGGAGAAAAGAGGGAGAGGGAAAAATCAATGTCTGAAACATCTAACATCTTTACAAAGGAACAAAAATAATGGGGAGCGTGGGGTGGGCAAAGCAGCCAACAGGAAGACTACAAGTGGCCTGTGGATTTTAATGGAACATGGGCATTCGGTCCTTGTTTTTTTAGGCATGGCATAAGGAAGGCTGCATTTTGATGAGACCAAGGAAAGGAGGTCCTGAGATTCCTGATTAACTGCAAGGTAAGGTAAAGGTAAAGGTTCCCCCTGAACATTTGTGCAGTCGTGTCCGACTCTAGGGGCTGGTGCTCATCTCCGTTTGTTAGCCAAAGAGCCAGCTTTGTCCGAAGACGCTTCCACAGTCATGTGGCCGGCATGATGCGCACGGAACGCTGTTACCATCCCACCGAAGTGGTACCTATTCATCTACTTGCATTTGCATGCTTTCGAATTGCTAGGTTGGCAAGAGCTGGAGCTAGTGCGGGAGCTCACTCTGCACGCAGGGCTAGGGATTCGAACCTCCGAACTTGCGATCTTCCGATCGACAAGCCTGGCGTCTTACCCACTGAGCCACCACGCCACACCACGCCAACTGCAAGGAATGAGTCCCAAAGCTTGAGTCTCTTTTGCCCAAGGGTGTCTGATGGTGAGCTTGGGATTGGTTTTTGGATCCAAGGGGGTCTCTTGCAGAAATGCGATACCCTACCTGACACCTAAAGTAGCAGAAAGGTCCACCTACTATCCCAGGAGCAAACTAGGTGGAACGATCAGGCCACCACCAGCGTCAGAGCCTAAAACTCTACAAGGACCCTGGGCATCCTGGAACCACATCTTCACCAAATTACGAATCCCAGGTTAGGTTGGAGGGACATTAACAGCACAAAAGCTGTCTGAAACTAGTCTCAAAGTGGTTTATATTTTTAGTAAGGGTAAGCCAATGCGGGTTCAGTCAACTGCTAACATCCCCTGTGAGGTTTGGAGGAAAGCTACAATCAATGACCCAATTTTACGTTCTCTGTTGAACTTGTTTGTCAACTTCCACAGCCCGCCTTCTTTTCTGCCTCACTGAGGTTAGTCGAGGGGAAACAAAATACCCAGGAAAAATAATGTACGCACTTAAAGTAAATGGACTGACAGCCAAAAATAGTGATTGTAATGAATTATGTTATCCAAAGGACTGCACACGGGAGTAAGGGCAAGCGCAAGTAATTCTCTTTCTCACAGAACCAGCATAAGTGCTATAAATGCATCCTTTGACAGGTCGACTCGTCCTACAGCATTACCAAACGCTTTCCCAGCAAGAAAGTTAAAGAGAGTTAAGTTTGAGAGGAGCGGAAATAATGTCTGGGAACCCTAAATGCCAAAACATTCCCGTTCGGGATGGGGAGGACACGAAACGGGTCTGCTCTCAACGTTCCCCATCTTTGTGGGCAGTTTGGCACAGTCTTCCCATTCTATTTCCTGCTCCCTACTGGATTCAGTCACAGGAGGGTTGGGGTCACTTCGTAGATGAGAGGACATCACAGCACTACCTAGCCAATCAGATTGGGCTACATGGAGATGTCAGCAAGGGTCCAAGCGTAGGGGCTGGGGTCCCGGAATGAATTGGATGGTGTCGGGCCAGCTTGTAGCCAAAGTAATTTGGTTGTCTCAGGGGGAAGCTAGGAGTTGAACAAAGGCGAGTAAGAGAGACAAGAAGGGGGCCACAGAAACACTGTCACGGGCACTGCTAAAAGAAAACAATGAGGGAGAGGATTGATTTTCAGCACTCATTTGAGCTCAGCTCTACCGATTCATAATCACGCTTGCCACACTACCTTTACAGTGGTGGTGGGCTTCGAGCCAGACAGACCATGGGGCACTGGTAGGCACCCCCCCCATCTTCCCCCTCCTCCCCGCCCCCCACCAGTGACACAGCAGATCCAAAGGCCTCATTTGTGCTAGGAAAAGGTTGTGGAGAAAAACCTACCCACGTTTGCTGCGGGTGCCATGCACAGCACAGACCCTGCACGTCGTGCAGTGAAGCGTGGAAAAGATGAACAGAAGGGATATTTCGTTAGTGAAGCTGTTAGTGTGTTAACAGGCACAAATTCCGAGTAACACGACTGCTTTTCAGGGGTTTCTCTGCTGCCGCACTGCCAGGGGCAATGACCACGCAGAACTCGGATCTGACCGCAATTGAACCAATCGCGGCATTTCAACTTCAGCGTTCTGGCCGAAAGGGGAAAGGATGCTTGGATTCTAGGCAGCAGGCTTGTTCGGGGGGAGTTTTGAATTCACTCTCCTGACTCCTGCTTAATTTAGCCCCTTTCACACGGGCAAGATTTTGCAAACTTATTTTGCCAATTCTGCAGGAACGCTGCACATGGGAAACAGTGGTTGAGCAGATTGCCCACACGTCCCAAAAGAAAAGAATTGTTGATGGGTTACCACCTGCTAGCTAGCCTAGCATTATTAGCGCACTGGGAACTGTTTTATCATAAACCTCTTGGAAAGTTTTGACAAGCAGCATGTAATTTTGTTCGCTAGATGCACAAAACCAGGGGGAACCTTTGAATCTCTATACCTGGTGAAGAGCAAAGCTCGCACCTGGACTTCCGGTTGCAAGGCAGGCTTTCACTGGGCAGGGGGCTGCTACCAAAAACAGACAGGCAGGGAAACAACCACCCCTGTGATGTCTGTTCACATGGGCACCAACGTTAATCCTTTTAAATCGAGGGAAACATCTAGATGTGCATTGGAGAAGCAACTGTGATCCTTTTAGGAGACCAAGATTTTCAAAAGGAAGGAAACATTGTTGGGGCCAGCCCCCTCCCAAAGAAATCCATGCTGCTTCCCAGCTAATTAAATTGGGAATTGCCTTGGATCCTTGGCTCCCCAAGATTCTGGACAGCCTTTGGGAGGCAGCGAGAATGAAGTCCCGCCCGTCAGCCTTCGCGAGAGCCCCTTTTCTCCCCCCAGACCCTCCCGGGACACCCTAACTCAGGCAGCACCAGCAAACCGATCGGATCAGCGAACTGAAGGCTCTGGGAACACAGCAGGGAGGGAAGTCATGCACAGCTGCTCCGGGCAAACGCCGCTGCTCAGCGGATAGCAGTTGCTTTCGAGAGCCAGACGTGCCCCGGGGAGGGGGGAGGGCTTTCCAGGCCACCTCCCACGGTGGGGTCAGCTCACTCACCAGAAGACGAGCAGAGAGGCCAAGACAAGGAACCTACCTGTTGGGATAAACGCAGGCTGCTGCAACTGCATGTTCGCAAGGGCCTGCTGGTAGTGGAAAACGCTTGGGTTGAAGACTGTGGTGGCACCGTTGTTTTTTTCAAGTGCTGGCCTCTTTGGTAAAGGTTGGAGGGCACCAGGTGGCAGTGCCTGCAGAAAGGAAGAGCCGCAACCAACCGGAAGGGGAGGGGAAGGGGGAGAGAAAAAAAGAACCAGGTTTAGTCAAAGCACCGCTGGAACAGGAGAAGAGGTGTGATCTTCAAATCACCTGCAACGGCTGAGAAACGGGAACTGGGACAGAATTCACCACTTGACAGCCAGGGCAGCTGGAAGAAGTGGAATTTGTGCCAATAAATGCACGGGGTGAGCAATCATCTTTGCCCCAAATCCCAGATTGCTTTTAAAGCCAACTTAACTGCCACGGCTAAGTTCTTCCCCAAATACGGTCTTTCGATTCCAAAAGGGTCAGGAAAGGCCGCAGAGGAGGCGGGAGGGTTCTGGGAGCCAAAGTTGACACATCTGGAGAACGTCTGGGCCAGGGACGGCTCAGCGAAGGGGAAGAAACAAAGGCCCCAGAACTGCAGACGCCTTGCTTGTTTTCTCCATCTTAAGCTTTGACAGTTAAGTAAGTTTTAAGCCCACTGACATTTTAACATGGTTTTTACGCAAAATTGCAACAATCAAGGAAGCCGCTGGAATCCTTGGATTGCGGTGGGATATAAATGTGGTAATAGTTTGATTTTAAAATGAAAAAGAAGGGAGGGGATAAAAAGAAGGGGGGAGTCAAGAACAATTTTCACTTGCTCAGGAGCAGTTGCAGAGAGGTGTGCAAGCAACAAGCATGAAAGACACACACAGAGAACATTAACAGCTAAAGTAGGAGATATGGCTATTAGCAGGAGATTAGCAGAAACAAGTGGGAACCGGGATGTTAATGCTGCTGCTACTGGCTACAGCTCGCAGGGGTAAACTTCACCCCACTTCCTGGGCCAGTTTCTGCTTCTAGGGTTGGTGCTGTACCCGAGGACATCATAAGCGTAACGCTGAGAGCAGCTGGCGTTTGCCTCCGTGCGACTCCCTTCCCCTACGCACATTTGTAAGGCATGGCTGCAGACAGGCCTTTCCTGCTCCTTTGTGCAAAGAATCTGTAGCGTGCACCGTCTGCAGGCATGTCTCGTGCTCACTGTGACAGAAGAGCCAAATCGTGCACGTGCCTGCCACAGGAACAGAACAGAAGGATGGGGGTCCTGCCGCAGCGGTCGCTTCTCTGCACCACTTCAGTTCCTGAAGAACCCCGCTGTTGGTAAGACTAAATTTTCCTCCATACGAGGACAGAGAGGGATGGTTTCTGCTTTGGGCGGAGTGTAAAAGCCGGCCACGGGTGGCAGGGGAGTCTGGCGTAGGCAGAGGAGGAGGGAGCTGGGCAATTTTAGCGAAAGCCAAGCCAAGCAAAAACCGCTATCCCGTGCAGGGAGTATTGGAGAGCAGGCAGGTCCACTAGGAGGAACCCCCCCCCCCAAATGCAAGCTTGCTCTCCACTTAAGCCAGAGGGATACTTCTAGCCTTGGGGAGAAGCTGGCAAATGTTTGCCCAGATGTGAAATCCATCCCAGCTTACATCCACTACTTGGTGTAAGCTAGTTGGTGTTCTAGGCTTTTTTTGTGTAATAATTTTGCTGCAAAGGGCAAACAACACACTCAGATCTCATTCCCTTCGTTCTCTCCGAGGCTGCAGAACTCAAAGGATCCCTGGGTCCCTTCACGTTCTGTCATAAGGCGCGTGCGTGTGGCTTTTAGTGGAACTTGCGACAGGATGAATTTGGCCCAAAGGCGCACTTCATTGGGCTTTTCTGCCCCTCGGCTGGCTGGCCAGCTTTCAAACCAGCGCACCGTGTCTTGCAGATCTGTTGCGTCAGAGAGCGCTAATCCTCAAACCTGTTTCACCACCACATTTAGATGGAGAACGCTCTCCGCTTGCCATGGGGGCTTTCATCCAGCTTGTTAGTCATCATCCCCCCAAAACGTGCCTCAACAATAGAGATGCATTTTGAGGTCCTAAACAGACCCCCCATCGTATTTCTTATCACATGGATGTACACGTTTGTTTCTTTTTGTCCCTCAACCCCACTCCATTTAATTCACTAACAAAATTTCTCTTTTTCCCCTGCACATGACTGCTTCCCTCTCGTGCGCAAGAATAGCCAGCACATTACCGGATTTATTATTTGGGAAAACTGCGCCCTTAATTCATTCCAAATTTAGGGATGTTCACCCCAAACCCACCTGAGAACCCGTGACATGCACAGGCCACACATTTTATAACCTTCTATTCTTTCTTGCTTGTATTTTAAGAAACACCTATTATTTCTGTAAAAGAAAACAGCAACCCAACATATCATTTTCTTCTTTCTTAAAAACCGACACCTTGAAAGCTAAGCAAAGTCAGCCCCCCCAGGGGAAAACAGGCAAGGAAAAATGACAAATGAAAATGGACAGAAGGGTGTGAACTTCAAACAGCTCAAGTGGAAATGGATTTCACCCCCCCACAAAGCTTTTTTTTAAAAGGAGACTGCACATCAGACGAAGGTCGCGATCCACCCGGTAGGTTTAAGCCAGGCAAGCAAAAGTTTGAGTTGGGGTTCTCGAAGAGCCAATTAACACCCCCCCATTATAATATGCAGCCCCCACTGTTGCAGACAGGATGCAGCACTGCAGGATCTCTCTGCTTGTCGAGAGCGGACCATCATCGGACTTTGTGCCCCGAGGGCCCCAGGGCGGTTCTGACACGGACACCTGAGCTTGGAGGCGGAGCTGCTGGATCCTAACAGGTCCTCTAAAGACGCTGGTCAGCCAGAGCCAGCTGCAAGGCCAGCCCTGCCATTAGGCAAAGGGAAGCAGGACCAGGAGCCAAAAGTCAGGTGAAACATCCTTTGTGTTTCCTTCAACCAGGCCACGCCAGGCCTCCCCCTCCCTTGAAAAACAGAAGGGGGTGCCACTCCCTAAAGCCGAGGTGAAGCAACAGCTCTGAGTGGGGATAAGGACCATTCCATCCCCAAAAGCCCAGGAACCAGCATTGCCCCTCTTCTGGCTCCCATGTTTTGGAAGCCACGAACCTCATGTTTACATATCACACCAAGGGAAGTCCCGTTAAACTGTGAAGAACAGCTTGCAAAAAGAGGGGCTGCCCCTCCAAAGGATGAGACTGGACACTGTCTTCTTTTCATGCCCCTGAAGCGCCTCAAAGGGTTCCTCCCAGCCTCTCCAGATCACAGCTGTGGGACGGATCCTGCTCGCACAAACACCCTGCAGCTGCCGTGTTTGGAAACCGACGGAGTGAAAACTGCTGCAATAAGAGATCCTTCCAAAGCTGCATCTGGACTTTTTTTTTGGAGGGAGAGACACCTATTTCATAAATTGAATTTTCAATTCCAGCAGAGAGTGGCACATTCCCCCCCCCATCTTGGGGGGAAGGGGGCTGGAAGAGGGTACAGACCGAAGCATCGGATTGGAAAAGCGTTGCTCCTCGTGTGATGGGCAGCCTCCGGACACAACACCCGGAAAAGGGGAGAGAGAGAGAGGGAGAGAGTGGGGAAAAAATTAAGAATAAGGTACTCCATGCAATCTAAAGGATGGTTACATGCAAAGCTCCAAGTACCAGGTCAAAGTTTGCCTCCAGGGGTCGCTTCTGTGATCGGAGAGCTGGCTGAGTCTTAATTAGCAGGCAGCGAGTACATGGCGGTATTGAGGAAGGGGGTTTGAAGCACAACAACAAAAAACAGCAAGCAGAGATGTGTCAAAAAGGAGAGCAACCATTGTGGAGAAGGCGGAGAGAGAAAAATAAATAAATAAATAAAACGAATGCATTATCACAGTATTTTTTTTCCTTTGAGAAAACAAACAAAAAAACAAACCAGACAACAATGCATGCACCACACAGAGAGGTCTGCAACAGTTAAAATGGACAAAGAATAGCTATGGGGCACTTCCTCCCCCGGCCTGTCCACCCTGAGCAGAAATGGATTTGAAGTTTGGGCAGAAGGGTTTCCGTTCCCGTTTTCACAAGTCACGCAGAAATACAGGGGGAGGGCCGGCGGGGTCGGACACTCCGCTTAAACCAAGGTTTCTCAACCAGGGTTCCGCGGACCCCTAGGGTTCCGCGAGAGGTCACTAGGGGTTCCCTGGGAGATCACGATTTATTTAAAAAATTATTTCAAATTCAAGCAACTTCACATTGAAGAGGTAAGTTCCATTTTCAGTTTAAGAACACTGTGAATACCTATAGACAGGCCTACCCACGAAATGAATAGAACCATTTTGTAACTTCTGGCCTATCTTTGAGCCTGAATGTGCAGGGGCTCCTTCCCCGAGGCCTGAAAAATAATTCAAGGGTTCCTCCGGGGTCCAAAGGTTGAGAAAGGCTGGCTCAAAGGAACGGAAGCCGTGCCACGCCACAAGCTCCGCCACTTTCGTGGGGGCACGCGACATCACGGCGCGCATGGAAAAGGGGGGGAGCTTCCACCGTCATTGGCCTCCCTTGACCCACTGCAGATGCCTCTGAATGCAGAACACCTTTTTGCTAAAGGATTCAGATTGTGGATCCCTCGCCTCTAAAGCTGATCTGCAAAATAAGCCCCCGGTTTCTAACCCTCTGTAACATGCGAAAAACGGTTTCCTGCTTTTCCCGTGCTTCCCCCGTCCCCTTCTTTTAAGCATTTCTTTGGTAAAAATCCCCAACCTTAAAATCCACACGATGGAATAAAGACTAGATTGTGTGAAATTGTGCCCCTGATTTGCTTAGCTGCCCTTTGAGGATAGCATCTGGTTTTTAGGGCTGAATTCTTAGCGCTAATCAGAAGGCCTAGACACAGCCCTACTCAGAAGCAAGTCCCGCTGTTCTCAGTGTGGCTTACTTCTAAGTGAGCAAGCAACTGGAGGTGTGCAGCCAGATCTAGAAAGTATCTGTGAAAAAAGGGATGCACTGGGTGGGTGGACTATTAAGATTAATAAATAGCACAGTACATGTCCAGAAATGGATGTTTGAAATCCAAAGATTTCTTCCAAACTTAGGAAGGAACCATCTATAACTGTTGAATATTATCAAATAATTTTGAGACAACTTCCAGGAATTCTGGACACATTTCCAATCACACCTTGCCTTTCTTCAAGATGACCAACAGAAGGGTGATCCAAGAAAGAGTCCCATCTAAACACTGCTCAGACTGAAACCAGTTTTCCTTGAGCCTTTTGATGCCATGGCTTGGGTAGAGAAGACTGAAATGCCCCTCTGCCCGCACGAGTCTGTGTGATGGAGACCTGCCTCCTGTTCTTTTCAGCTTTGACTTCCAAATCCCTGATTTATAGAAAGCCACTTGCTGAAACAAATCAGAGCTGCATTTCGAAAATTTGATTGTGAATGTTTCTTTCTTTCTCTCTGTTTTGCCAATCAATCAATCCACCAAGCAACCAATCGCTGTGCTACCTTAAAAGTCACACGAGGGCAGGCTCTGCAATTGACTACCACCAATCGGCAGCTGGACTTGAAAGTTTATCCCAAAATGAAACTGTCCAATATAAGCCTGGAGACTTGGGGAAGGGGTGGGGAGTTAATGAATATTACAAGACAGTTTGGATGGCCCAGCTCTGAAAACAGGCGATCAATAAAATATTTGGAGGGGGGGGGGTTAAATGGCACACTGCTAATAAAAATAGGGACAGCATGAATTCAGAATGAACTGGGGATGGAATCAATGTCATGGGTAAGATGTCAGGAATCAGGCTTGATTAACAAAGAACCGGTGAGCTAATCATTCCAAACCCTCCTGGCTATTAAGGGATCATCTTTTAGTGACAAGAACCACCCTAAACCCAGTGTTGATGCTTTATATCCTAATGTGAAACTGG
This sequence comes from Charina bottae, assembly GCA_023362775.1. Classification (NCBI taxonomy): domain Eukaryota; kingdom Metazoa; phylum Chordata; class Lepidosauria; order Squamata; family Charinaidae; genus Charina; species Charina bottae. The sequence goes on along the minus strand of JALMGJ010000018.1, from coordinate 21,212,808 downwards.
GTGATTTAAGTATGGGTGCAATGGCATAAACTGGTTTTGTAAAGGGCTGGAGGGAAAAGCAGAGAGCGAGTGCCAGACCCCCAGATCCTCGATTCCTCAATGTAACCACGCTGACAGGAAGGCCAAGCAGGTGATGGGTCCTATTCGTGTCTTTGAAATGAACAGACACAACCAAGCTACGGGAGACCCTAATAAAGCTTCAAGAGTTTTGTCTTGTGCCTGGTAATTTTAGCTAACGAGTGCCTGACTGATCAGCCGGGCCTTGGAAGCACAAAGCTATGGAGGGGATACGCAGCTCAAAGCTTTTATTCCTTTTATTCCTGCCGACTGAGTATGCTTGGGGCCGAACTGGGGATTGTGGGAGGGTGATTCTTTTAAAAAGGGGAAGGGGCCATCCCCTGAACCCCCACCCCCACCCCCACCTTGTGGGACAACACAACGTTCAGCCAAGTCGTCGCCGGAGGCGGTTCCCTTACCATTGCAGCTGCAGCCGTCTGATTCACCTGGTGTTGAGCTGCCTTGATTTTAGCTTGCAAATGCGCAGGGGGGTGAAAGTACTTGCATTTCTCCCTAGAGCATCGGCCTTTGATGTAATCCATGCACACCGTAACCGTGTTCTCATTCGTGTCTATCATGGCAATGTCGATTGGGTGAGCGTAGCGGCAGTCATTCTCACCTCGCGTGCAATTTCCACGCTGAAATTCCCGGCAGACCTGGAAAGACAGACGTGGGATTCAAACAGGGGTGTCTTGCTGTCCAGAAATAACTCCCAGCCGATGGCTTTGCCAGGTTTGTTTGATTAAATTGGGTGGCCACATAATTTGCAAGATAGATAGATAGATGACAGATAAGCTGTAATGGTCGGTGGGAATGAGCTGAGCCCGCAGAGGGGACGGGGGCGTGGCCAACGTCTCGGGAGGGATCCTCCCTAGTTTCTTGGGCTGTAAAGATGATGGGGAGCGACGAACTTCCAGACTTGCAAGATTGTGTTAATGTAACCTTCCAATAAAGTAGAGCCGGTACTTCTGGGGGTGCTCCTTGCCTGGACTACCTCGCAAGGCTGACAGAAACAGAGCAGTCTGCCCCAAATATTCTCCTATCTATTCCCTCATGAAACAAGGCAATGAAATCCAAGACGATGCACATACCTCTAACTTATCTGTCCTCATCAGTTTCTGCCCCGCAGAGCCACCTGGCACTGAAACCGTGGGGTTCCCGGACACCAGGACAGGCGTATTTGGTAAGAGCTCTGCAGGCACCAGGCCCATCCCTGGAGAAACATGGCTTAAGTAGGGACTGAATGCCATGGTGGGGCTAGTTGCAAGCGAAGGAGTCACAGCAAACGTGGTCTGTTGGGGAAATGCAAGCAAAGGACAGGCAGTTATCACTGGGCCTAATGCCAACTTTCAACATTCACCAATGGGCCTCCCACCACCCCTTCCCTGGTCTATTTTATTTTATTTTACTTTATTTTATTATTTTATTTATTTTATATTTTATTTTATTTTATTATTTTATTTTATTTTATTTTATATTTTATTTTATTTTATTATTTTATTTTTTATTTTATTTTATTTTATTTCATTTATTTTATTTTAATTTAATTTAATTTAATTTAATTTTTTTATTTTATTTTATTGTTTTGTTTTGTTTTATTTTATTTTAATTTAATTTAATTTTTTTATTTAATTTTATTTTGTTTTATTTTATTTTTTATTTTTTTATTTTATTTTATTTTATTATTTTATTTTTTATTATTTTATTTTATTTTATTTTATTTTATTATTTTATATTTTATTTTTATCCCACCTTTATTATTTTTATAAATAACTCAAGGCGGTGAACATACGAAATACTCCTCCTTTGTCAGGGAGATAATGGGGGGCGGAGGGGGCTCCCTCCAGGAAGGGAAACGCATGCGTAGTACTGAGAATCTATCTTTCCCTCCCAAGAGACTCAAGAAAGCCCCGCCCTAGATTCTGGACCGTATCTCTGGGATTCCTCAAGCCGATTTAGTTTAGCTGGATTTCTGTTAGGGTAGTAGGATAATAAATCACTAGAGTCCGATTCCAGCCTCAGCGTGTTATTTCTACGCCCGAAGTCAGGACATTCCTCCTCCTATTTTCCCCACAACAACAACCCTGTGAGGTGGGTTGGGCTGAGTGTGAGTGACTGGCCCAAGGTCACCCAGCTGGCTTTCATGCCTAAGGCGGGACTAGAACTCTCGGTCTCCTGGTTTCTAGCCCGTTGCCTTAACCACTAGACCAAACTGGCTCTCTTTAGAAGGGCTGATGCACCATGCTGGTTGGAAAGATAAATCCAACACTCGGACACCTACATTTTTGGAAATTTGATCCTTTTGCCTGTTCTGATGGATGCCACATATTGGAAGCAGACAGTATGCTTGTCAGCATGGAAAATTAGCATCTAAGCCTACGAAGTTAGAACATTGTGTCTCTCGAGCAAAATCTGCCAAGAGTCTTGTGGCACTCGAAGGACCATCAGATTTACTTCTTCAGTGCGTGGACCATTGTCCTGAAATAGGCTGGGTGGGTGGGTGGTGAATGGACCACAACGACCTCAGATCTCTTCACTAAAGTGCCAATTCTGAATGCTGATGCTGGGCTTTCGGGAAGGTCAAGGATTCTGCTGATGCACCATCCACTCCAATGCCGTTTCCCCCCTTGAAGTGACCGATACAATTTTTTGAGCTGGTGTTGAGGACTCCCTGGTTGATGCCATCTTATGTAGCTCAACGGTACCAGAGTGGGAGGAAGTTAACTCCTGGTTCATCTTAATCTTGTTGGAAATGCAGCCCTATCTTACCTCTAACCCTGCAACCCTTCTATTCCAAGGTGTCCCCAAGCTGGATCTTATCCAGAAATTATTCCTGCCACTTACAATCGGCTGCAGCTGGGCTCCAGGGACCATGAACTGCATTTGCTGTGCAAACATGGCAGCGGCTGTCTTCTGCTGGATCAGGTTGTTGCGTCCGTTGATTTCAAGTTGTGTTTTTAAGTGTGGTGGAGGGTGAAGGTATTTGCAGTTTTCTCGAGTGCACCGACCCTAAAGGGTTTGCGAAAAAAGAAAAGATCTTCAGAAGCGGAGTCCCTGGGAGACCAGGGTAAAATGGATTTTTCAGGGCCTGGAGGAAGAGGGTAATTTATCCCGCATTTACTTTTGATTTTACGCAAGACGTTAGCACAGAATATACACAACAGGATGCAACTGTTTTTAAATTTCTTTTTTTTAAACTTAGTGAATTTAACAAACAAAAATAAAAACACTCCAACAGTGAGGATGTAATAAAAAAGTACGTATAGTAGTAATAAAAATAAACTAAAACTTTAAAAAAGTAGTAGTTAAAAGCAGGAATATACAATTTGGGTGTGGTACCCTGTAAAAATAAAAGTAGCCTCTTAATCGCCAGTAGGGTCATCCAGTCACCAAACTCTACCACCGTACTCCTGCCTGCCTGCCCCTGGGGTGCGGGTCTAGGCCAGGCCCCAGGGTGCCGCTGGTTTTGTACCCTGCAAAGGGTTTCTGACTCTCTACCCTCTCGCGACGCTCAACCTGTATCCGCAACACCCGCGTCCCATCGGAAGCCGGACCGAAACACATTATTGTACAGAGGGAATCGTTTCGGAACGATGTCTCCACGTCTCTCCCAGTTGAGGCGAGGACTGGACACCCCAGCCCTGCACCGAGGCCGCAAAGCCTCCCAGCCAAATTTAGAATAAATCCTCCTGGGGGGGGGTTGGCTTGGCTTGGTTGGATGTGTGTGAAAATACGCTATCAACTTCATCAGCAATTGGGCTCCCAAGCCAAGATTTTACTGGGAAACATGCGTTGTTTTAATTGGCGACTTTGCGGGACATTAAATCAGCCTGGCAATTCCATGTGGCTGGAGGGGAGGGGGGGCGGATGCACTGCAGACAGAGGGGTGGGGGATTTGGGGTCTCGGGGGGGGGCAGGCCCCGTGAATCAGCATGCTGGAATAAAAAACGCTATTCCTTGGATGGAAGCAATCCGCTGCCTCAAAGGTGTTAATAAATTCTAACTCCAAGAAAAGCCGTGTGTGTTGGTTGTGTTTCTCCTGCCTTCCTTTAACTGAAATCTTGTTTTGGACTAACAGAGAGCCCACGGTGTAGTGGTTAGGGTGGTTAGGGTGCTAGACAAGGACCTACCAGGAAAATCAAATCCATCCTCAGCCAGGGAAGCTCACTAGGTGACTGTCAATCACTCTTTCTCAACCTCCCAGGGTAGAGAAAAACGGGAGGAGGGAGTGCTATGTAAGGTCAGGCTTTCCTCAACTGGCAATGCAACCCTCCCCCCCTTCACAAACAGATTTCCAAGGTCACGAAAGCTCAGGTTAAGTAGACGTTTGGGAGAAGTTTGGAAGCCATGAGGAAAGAACTCCAGTGACTGCTGTGTATCAAACACGAGCCCTGTTTAGAGTGAAATTAAGGTCTGCCTGAGCAATGCAACCGATTAAATGCTCCTGTCTTTTGGGAGGGCCCTCAGATGGCTTGGCTTCATCTGTCTTTGGTTTTGATCACCGACAATTCTGCTATCAGGCTGATATCATGGCACAATAAAAGGAATTATTCCAGGGGCTTCTTTCTGGTCAGTTTCAAAAAATAGGCGGTCGGTTTCTCTTTTAGCTCCTCCCATTACCCATCGTATCACAGCCCTGTAGGAATTTCACGCTGTTCAGCCCAGGCTGTGCTGCAGAGTCCATAAAGCGTGAAAAGGAAGGACTCGGCTGCCGGGGTTTCCGTGGGCAGGTCCACAAGGACATCTTGGCAACAGGGCTTGCCATCGTCTTCTCCAGGGGACTTTTTAGTCTTTCCATTTTAGCCAATAGCTCTGGGATTTCTTCCCACACAAACACTAACTAGGTATTTGCCTTGAACCCTGGTTCACCTCTGGGGGATCACCACGTTTTGTAGATCAGTGTTTAGTGGCTAGATCAGTGTTCCTCAACCTTGGCAACTTTAAGATGGGTGGACTTCAACCCCCATGCTGGCTGGGGAATTCTGGGAGTTGAAGTCCACCCATCTTAAAGTTGCCAAGGTTGAGGAACACTGGGCTAGAGGCTGACCCCTGTGGTGGTGGGACACCCTGGACAGCCGAGGCGATTGCACTGGAGCTCTATTCCATTGCCCGTAAATTTAATCCGCACTGAAGCCAGTTCAGCTTTGCTCCTGCTGCCTCCCATCCCTAACTCTCGGGGCCCAATCGTGGCAACCTGGAAAACCGTGTCCAGCCCTGATACCAATCAAGGGAAAACATACAAAGCCCAAGAAAGTTCCAATCCCCGACAGACGGTCTCCGCTCCGCAGTTAGCAGCAGGCAAGGGTGTTTGTAGGGGGGTGGGGTCAAAAAAGTCAAGATGGTGGCTGCAACTTCCAATTAAAACCCCACCCTTTTTATGTATGTTGTATGGCTTTAGCCGCCATCTTGAGTTTCTGGATACCCCCCTCCCACAGACACCCTGAGTCTATGGTAATTAGTGATTTCAGCTTTTGGAGAAAGTGTTCTATAAATGACAATCTAGCCCAGTACTGGCTGGGGAATTCTGGGAGCTGAAGTCCACATATCCTCAAGTTGACAAGGATGAGAAACACTGATCTAGCCACTAAGCCAGGGCTTTCCAAAGTTTTTCCCGCGGCAACACACCAACCGGCGTTGGTGTGTCGCCGCGGGAAAACCCGGAAGTGCCGTCCTTGCGGCAGCGCGCAAAAACCTGGAAGCGCTGCTGCTGCTTTCGGGTTTTGCGCGCTGCAGTTGGTGTGTCGCTGCGGGAAAACCCGGAAGCGCTGTTGATGATCAGCGCTTCCGGGTTGTGTGGCGACACACCAGACTGTGTGTGGCGACACATTTTTGTGCCGCGACACACAGTTTGGAAAGCTCTGCACTAAGCTGATAACAATAATGCATATTTTACAATATGGGAAGCACGTGCAATGGGGCATAACTTGGGGAAAAAAAACCCTCCTTGGGCGGCCAAGCTGGGTGTGCTCATTCCTCAGCTCCTGTGGGGCCCCTCCCATATCAAGAGCCCAACAGAAAGAGAAGAAGGAACGAGAGGGAGAGGCCTTGCAAAGGAGCCCTATTCAATTGAAAGGAAGGACAGGTTGTGGGAATCACAAGGGCCAATTTGTGTTTGTGTTGTCGCATAATTTAGGAAAGTCAACTGCTTTAATTAACATAAACAGCTCCTGGACTTAAAAATAACAACCCATCTGAGCTGACAATTTGTTTTCAATCTGGGAAAGAAGTCCACACCACGAAGCCTGCTGCATTTTTTAAATAGCTCCCCTCAGATTGCAGAAGGTGAGACACAAAGGTGACTCAATCCTTTTATTTTATTTTAGCCAGACTTCAAAACAGTCTCTTAGATGGAATTAGAATGACATGAAGGAGCCAATGGGCCTTCCTTCTGCAAAACAAAAACAAAAACAAAAAAAAGCATTTTTGCTTTGATTTGGGGGTTTGGGGTAAAAGCTACAAACAACTGAGTAAATAAAACTTCTTCAGAGTTAGTAATTATTTTGGAGGTTCCTTAAAGAAGTTTGGATTGTAATATTAATCAAAACAGCCCTCCACACCAATGAGTTTATAGACAAACTAAAAAAGGGAGCAGAATTTTCCCCAGCCTGAACCTTTAAGAAAGGTTTTCCATACAAAAATCAGCCAGGGAAACTTTCTGCAGCAAGGAAGCTAAACTCAAATCACTTTCTAACCGCACTGATTCGGCTGGAGGGAAGGAAGGCAATGGGGATTAATATGCAAAAGCTAACTTGCAAAAAGAAGTTCTTTTGCCAAGAAGAGGATTTTACAGGGAGATTTAGAGGAGGAATCAGAGTTCACTTGGCAAGGAATTAAATAATCCAGTTTAAAATCTGGTTTATACCTGGGGCAGAAATGAGAAAGTAGAAATGAGACCATGATGACATGCAGACCCGTTTAAGTTTAAGATGTGTGGACTTCAACTCCCAGAATTCCCCAGCCAGCATGAAGTCCACACATCTTAGTGGCCAAGGTTGAGAAACTCTGATGTAGAAAGACAAACCTCTGCACACACACACACACACACACACATACACGCACCAGGCTGCCAGCTCTTCCCTGCAGAACTGTAGTTTAAAATCTGAAATTCTGCTCCTCGTGTACATCGCTTTTCTGCATTGCTCAAGGGGATGGCAAAATGCCCCATTTGCTCTCCCAATCATGCTTTAAGGTGGGGTGTTCCTGGCTATTCTTGTCCCGATGCTTACAAACATCACATCTTTTCATTTTCCGCAGGGCCCACTTGTTTCAAGCACAAAGTGCCAATATCACAGCTACGATGGGAAGAAGAACAGATGCTCCTTTTCCTGTAGTCAATGTTCTCCACTTGTCAAATGGGATCAACTTTGGGTAAAAACGCTGTTAACTGCCAAACGTTCAGCTCTCCAATTAACGACAACCAAAGATTCCTAGATCTCATGGCTGCAAAGCTAAGAAATAATCCTCGAACACAAGCGCAGGTCAACAATTCAGAGAGGATGGGGTTTGCAATCCGACACAAAAAGTAAACAACTTCGTAATGCTACTACTTGAAATCAAGTCCTACTAAACAATGTGAAGTAATAAAGCAACTGCCCATGTCTTCTCAAAAATTTCCCAAGGTGTTGAATGCCAACAGAGACAATGCTAGAAAGCCTGCTTCGGGTCAGCCTTTGTACCAGAGCGTATGTCTGCGTCTTAGTCTACGTCTACATCTGTCTTGCTCCAAAAGCAACTGAGTGGTTCCAATCCAGCCACCCAGCTGAAGCTGCACAAACACTGGCCAGAAACTCCCACCACTCAGGGGGAGCATGGGTAAGGCCTGGCTCACACGCTCAGATACCTCCTGCTTTCACAGCCGCGCAAAGCTCTCCTATCTCATTTTCTCTACCCAGCGCAAAGAAGCAGATTCAGTGGCAATCACAACTTCCAAAGCTGGAAGGCTAATGCTGAAGATGCAAGCCCTAATTCTCTCCACCTCCACAAGGTGTTCGTAGAACAGGCCAATAAAATCTAAGGTGCACCAGCTGAGAACACCTGCAGTTGGATCTCGAGCAAGTATGATGCTTAAACCTGGTTTCCAATTTACACCACTATTTTCCTCCTCTGCACCAAAGCAAGCAAGGGCCATTTCTCCTTCTCTTGAAAGGAGTGCCCACACAGCAAGGCATTTGGAAACCAAAAAGGGTTTTTTTCCCCACAAGCCCATTTCTGCGGAGACTAATGGATTCTCCTCTGAAGTCTGAAAGCTCCCTCTGCCCAAAAGGGAAACAATCATATTTGAAATGTGAGGAATGGTAGAGTTGGAAATTGATGGCCCCGATGACACAAAGAAATAGCAGATAAGCAAAAGTTTGTACACCATCAAATTTAGTCACACTCACTTCTCTGGGAGACGCAAACCCCATTCTGTTAATTCTGCTGGAAGTTTTGTGATTTCCCAAGTAGGAATTTCTTCACGACGTTTTGGTGTTCCATTTGTAGCAAAGCCCTCTTCAGCTAGGACCTCTGTACACCTCCCATCATCCCCAGCCAGATTTTCCCCAGCTTTTCTACTACGAAGGGAGTAGCTCAGAAGAAAGAGCTTCTCCTTTCCCTCTGCAAGGGCCAAACTCTTTCTCTAACAAGATTAATTGTACAGACACACACAATGTGTTTGTCAGTAATTCTATTTACATGTAAATCGGTAAGATAGAATTGTGATATCCGAAAGATGCGTATCAGCCGGCCTTGTTATATCCTCTGTGGCCATTTCCCATTATTTTCCATCTCGATCCTAATTTCCAACAAGTATGTGGAACATTTGATAAATGAGCAGCTCTATTTCTCAAGAGCCCATTAACCTTTCAAGAAAAAGCAGGCTTCCAGAAACATCCTCATAAAAAAACAAGCCCAGGCTGTTACCCGCTGCCTGCAGCCTGTTCTTGCGTGATGGACTCACGATGGACGCCGTGCCCAAACTTGGCCTGGGCAAAACATTGCGGCCCACCCACCACCGCTAGCTGCCCATCCTCCTATGCTGAGGGGGAAAATCCAATCTGACTGGGAGGGTTTCCTTCATTCATAGATAAAAAGGGACTTCAGCACACAGGCAAGTTTGCACCCTGGACGCCAGCAGCCGCCTACTTCTGACGGATCATCCGAATGCTATTTTCCCCCAAATATGAACTGCAAAATGAGGAGAGAAATCAATGCAGGGGCATGCTGGTGGATAGCCCACGCTGCTGAGGGCTGAGGACCCTGTTTTCGTGCCCTGATTAGACAGGCTTTGCGTGCAAATGCACCACAGGTGGACCCAGGTCTGGATAAATTAATTAAGAATCGTTAAGAATCGAGCACATCACCCCAGCGTGCCTTCTTGCATCTCAGCGAGTTGCAGACTGTACTGATCTGTCCAAAAATGAAACTCCAGTCCCTCCAAACCAGTTTTGCCGCTTCTTAAACTCCTAAACTCAGATCAGCCAGACTATCTCCTGGCATCCTCATCTTGCATCTAAGTTTTAAATGACTGTAGCCCCGTGATTTTTTTTGTGTGTGTGTCTGATTTATTGTTTTTATCCACAAACTGCTTACGGGGGGGGGGGGGGGGGGGTTGTACAGCACACTGATGTAGGTTCCTTTGGGAGGAAGAGCAGTATACAGATAAATCACATAGAAATGAAAAACGTAATACTTTTCCTGCCGCCTCATTCTGGCTCCAGCGGAGAGAGAGAATGGATTCTTTGAAGACGCCCGGCTGCCCATGATGTGAGCAATCCCACGCGAGGCCAAGCAACCGGGAGAAAAGAGGTTCTTAAGTCCCGAGAACCTCGATAAATCAAAGGCGAGGGGTCTGAGATGTGACGGGCTGCTATTCAGCCCAGCCTTTTCTCCTGCTTGCGCACGGTGGCCACAAGCCGTTCTTGAAAAGCCTAAATCCCCGTGAGACGGTTCCTCAGCCTGCTGCGCCAGTAATTGTTTTTAGGGGACCAGAATCCGGAGATGGCCGCGTGCGCACACGAGCCGGCTGCCCGGGCCCGCTGAAGACAATGGAAGCCGACTCTCCAGGCTTCTCCGGGAACAAAGAGGTTGCGAGAGGACAAAGCCACTGCAAAGGAGACCGCTTAGGCAACAAGTCGGGGAACAAGGCGGGAAATTGGGGCTTCTTGGGCACAAGCCAGACGCGGTCAGCAGCCAGAACTGTGGCGGTGGGGGGGCTCCCCATCTCGGGGGGTTTTGAGGAGGAAGCTGGCTTCAATGCTTTCCTGTGCATGGCAGAGGGTTGGATTAGCTGACCCTTGTGCCCCCCCAACTGTAACTCAAATTGTGCAGGACACCCACGGCCCCCAGGTTTGTTGCATTGATGCTGGAAGAGCGAGCCCAGCTGCACAAGAGGCGGAACGGTTTCTAAGCCGGGGCCAGTGGCTTAGCCGTACCTACGAACCTGGCTGCAACTTCTTTATTTTTCTCTAAAGGAATTACGGGAGCAATTGGATAGGAATGCAGTTAAAGGCTGGGGAGGGGGGGGAATCACACAATGCTCACTTGGGGAAAACCTCCCTGCAAACAGAAATGTAGCAGGTCAGGGCAAAGTCAGATGTACACAGTTAAAAGGAATTGATCTTAAAAGTCCCCTTAAGAAATAAACCTGAGGCTTGTTTATAAGAAGGACCAAGTGGTCAAGTTTTTTTTTTAAACTGACTCTGCTGTTTTAGATTGAGATGGAAGGCATGGGATGCTGGCGTGAATGCTCCTCCCCACGAGAAGCCACCAGCAAATTAGAAACATTGCATGTTAAGTGCAACCGCCACGGTAGTCTACCACGGTAGAGGTGGGCGGGGATAAATCCAAATAATAAATAAACTCCAGGAACCTTTAATCCTTCTTGGTGCTGGTTTCCACAGTCATGACGAAACCAGAGTCAATAAAATTGGTTTCCAATTAAAATAAATTCCAATTCACCCCGATCTATTTATTGCAATCTCAGTAAGTTCCCAGTGTCTACCATGGGACCAGTTGATAGTAGAGAAGTGAAACTACCTCTGATAACAGTCCAGGTTATCCTTTACTAATAAAGGATAGTTTTTGTTCTGTTATCCCCACCCTCAATTGTGGTGGGCTTCCGGTTGGCTTGTTCAGAAATCCATCTCTTTAGAAATCTGGATTTTCCTTCCGTAACTGACTTGTTTTGTAGGGAAAAAGTTAGAAACACCAGCGAGAAACCCAAGGGTTACAAACTGAAGGGGACCTTTACCTGGCCCCTGCAGCACGTTAAAATTCCCTGAAGAAACGCCATTCTTTCGTGAACCCTGGCAAGACGGAATGGCTGTGGGTTCGGCGCTCTTTGGTTTCCAGAGAATTGCCATCTGTGGTCTTGGATGGGGTCGCACTGCCCGACAGACAGACCCCGTGCGTAACCTGGGGGTTCTCCTGGACTCACAACTCCTGCTCGAAGAGCAGGTGGCAGTCGTGGCCAGGAGAGCCTTTGCACAACTGCGTGTTGTGCACCAGCTAACAACAGGCCCTTCTCAGAGTTACCCACGCCCTAGTCACCTCCCGTTTGGACTATTGTAATGCGCTCTACATGAGGCCGCCCTTGAAAAGTATCCAGAAGCTTCACTTGGTTCAAAATGCAGCGGCCCACGTAGTTTTGTGCAAGCCTAGACTTGCCCGTGTGTCACCTCTTTTGCGGGAGCTGCATTGGTTGCCGATTTGCTTCTGGGTCCAGTTCAAGGTGCTGGTTATCACCTTTAAAGCCCTACATGGCTTGGGGCCAGGTGATTTGCAGGACCGCCTTTCCCCAGTCACATCCACCCGGCCCACCAGAGCGGGGAGGCAGGGCATGTTGCAGGTCCCTTCAGTCAGGGAGGCACATCTAGTGGAACCAAGGAAGAGGGCCTTCTCCGTGGTGGCCCACTCCCTTTGGAACATCATCCCCCCCAGATATGAGATTGGCCCCCTCCTTGCTCCTGTTCCGGAAGGCCCTGAAGACGTGGTTTTGTCAACAGGCCTGGGGACCGCAGGCTGCTTCGGAGCCGATCAAGTGGCTGGTATGAATGTGTTTGCTGCCGTTGGGTGTGTGTGTGTTTATTGTGCTTTTATGGTTTTTAATTCTGTAAGCCACCCAGAGTTACCGTGTGTGTGTTGGGCGGCCTTATAAATCTGTTTAATAAATAAATATAAATAAATAAATATAAATCAAATGCATGCATGCATGCCTTATCCAGACACAGCCAAAAGCTAATCCCCAGCCCAAAATGAAAATGCAGGAGGGACACTGAATCCTTGGCAGCTGTCTATCTGCTTTCAGTGGGATGAAATCTCTGCTTCTGAGAACAGCCCGACTGAGCCAAGCACACTGAGCCAAGCCATCACACAACCTGTTTGGTTTTAGCTGAGTATGTTTTGGGAACCCAGGCTGTGACTTGTAAACTACAATTTCTGGTGTGATGAGTTGTGAGACCGCAGCCAAATGTGAATTCTTCAAGAAGAACTGCTGAAGCAGACCAGGACAGAGAACAAGGCACGACCCTGATCCGTATCTCTTGCTCGCAACCAGGACTGAGCAATTCGGTGTCAGTCTGAGTTGAGGAATCATCTCTCCACCCTGCAGCTACTCAACCCAAGTTACACAAACAAACAACGCAGTTGGGAATCATCCACCGGACTTCCTTCTACACGGGTGGTCCTACGGCAGCCTTTCTCCTTTAAGTGCATTTCTCCTGGCCTGAGGAGTTAGTGCATTTTAAGGACAGTTTGGGAATTTTTCTAATTTTAGCAGTTTCTCAGCCGGGCTCGCTTCTACCAGGACCCAGGAAGGAATACCTCTGGACACCTTGAGATGGCCAGCTGCTGTCAAGTTTCACTCTTCCCCCTTCTCCCCCTTCCCCAACAAAAACGCCAGAAAAAGGTATTTAGTTAAATGGTATTTTCAGCAAATCAAGGGGGGAAACCCCATTTTGTGAAAAATCACAGCCAGCAAATAAATGGTTGAAAGAAACATCTCCCTAATCTTCTACCCTACAAATCCACATTTTTATTGCTGGCCAAGGAGGGAGAAAAAAACCTTAATTAAAGCAGATGTAAGTTTACCTTATGCTTGAAAGATTACAAACTTAAAATAATGTCCAGGATTTGTCAGCCATTCCTAAGATTGGGGGTGGATCCAGGATGGGCAGGGAAATTACCCCACTTCACTTCCATCTTTTTGAAGGATCCAATGGATCCAGTCTTGTTCTGTTACTATCAAACACTGACTGTTGCCTCTCAAGATTTCCTTTCAGATCCAATTTCATCTTCCTTCCTTCCTTCCTTCCTTCCTTCCTTCCTTCCTTCCTTCCTTCCTTCCTTCCTTCCTTCCTTCCTCCCACCCAGCTGCATGCATCCCAACCACTGTAAATTGGGTTAAAAACCTAAATAAACATTACAATAACATAGCAGCAACCACAGCTCATAAAAATAGCAGTCTATCGCAACTCTGCAGCTTGGAAACCTAAGGCATTCAGAACAACCGAACACAGAACCGCTGCTATTGCAAGGGGGAACAAATCCATTTGCTAAACTTCACGGGCAAGGTAACTGCCGGGATGCAGAGGAAGTCAGGGGCCGGAGAGAATCTGTCTGATCTCCCGATCTCTGCTATGCTATGCTGGACTTCGACCGTGGCCTCATTTGTGCTATGCATCTGTTTATCAGTCACCTACTGGCAGGCCTAATGGTGAAAATCTTGTCTCCTTCCAGTGATGTCACATTTTCCTTGCGGGGACAACCAACAAGGCTCCAAACTTAATGCTGCTGCAGGTACCTGGGCAGAACGAGAGCAGCCGCACAGCCCACAAACACTGTTCTTCCTTTCTGATGGCCCGGGTGTAAGCTGGCTCCCATGGCAGAAGCAGGCCCACTGAAGCCAATCAGAAGTGCCACTTGCTTCCTACGTGCAAACCATGAGGATGCTGCATGAAATTATTGAGAGCTCCTGAAATATTTATGTGGCTTCAAGCTCGGCGCTATGGTAATTTTTCTGCTCTTCAATTTGCAAGGTTGTCCCCATAACACCCTTTCAGCAAAAAGAGCTGCAGAAGAGGGAAATATCTAGACTGGAAAGAACGGATAGCCGTAGAATATTAAAACAAAAGCTTCACAGAAGAATAGGAGGTCCTTTCAAGGAAGCTGCCCTAGAATCTACCAGCCTGACAATCAGATCCTTTATATCTACCTCCTTGGATCAGGTAACCCAAGTGGGTAGAGATATCCTACCTACCTAGTTGAGAGACCATAACTATAGCAAATATTGACAGGAGCGTCTACAGGGCATGTTCAAAGAAATCAAGATGGCAGACTCAACAGCATGATCAAAGCTTCCACCGTCTTGGCCATTATCTTAACTTTTCTGACCATACCATGAGGACACCCCTGAATACTGAGGTTTCTAATATGGATGGCTCTCCTATATCAACTTCCCTGCCTACAAAACGTATGAGGAACCTTGCAAGCAAAATCAAAGGTCCACCTAAACTAGCATCCTACTTCCCACACTGAAGAGCCATGCATGAGATGAGACTTCCCCTCTAGAGAGTTTAGTGGCATCCTGTCTTTGAGCATGGATATTCCTTCCATACAGTTGGTGTGAGCATCAGCTTCTTTCCTCAAGGTGAGACCATCTTAGATAAGACCCCAGGCCACCATCATGTTTCCCACAGATGCCATGGTGGCTAGCAGAAAGAGGACATGAGCCCAACTGCATTATGGGAGAAAGGAAAAACACCAACTGATGCTCGTTTGGGGCAGAGTGGGGAAAATGGAAAAGCAACAAAGAACCGTTGAAATACGTCAGCCATAGTTTAGATAAGGGCATCTCCATTTCTTTTTAAAAAGAAAGAAAGTGTTTCAGGAATCAGATGGTTTGGAAACCCTTCAGCAGGAAGGACTGCCTTCTTTTATAATTATCGTCACAGCATGCTCCTGCATAAGTATCCAGCATTTCTCTGCAATTCCTCGTGTGCATTTTTAAGGATTATTGTCGGTTCAATTACCTTAATTGCAGGGCTGTGCTCGATGTAACATGATCCAAAAGGAGATGGCTGGTTACAACCTCCTAATTGCCACTACTTTCTCCCTCTGATATAGATTCGTTTTCCTTTTTCTCATTAGCCAGAAAAAGCAATGAGTTTTCTCATCAATAGAAGGAAGAGATGCGCTCTGCACCAAGTTGTAAGTATAAACCCAGTTTATCCCCAGAAGTGAGAGAACCAGCACGCAAAGAAGCTCCAAATTTAACAGGAGACAAAGGAAGATCCCTGCTGTCTTCTTGGAGGTGAGCTGGATCAGTTCTGCTTTGTAAGCTGAGCTAATTTGTTTTCAAGGCCAAAACCCAATATGTTTGCAGGTCTTAAAAAAAAAAAAACCGAGTTCAGTCATTGTGTTGGCTGCATCCCAAATACAGGAGTCAAACTGATTTGCCACGCAAAATATTTAACCACTGAACAAATGTCACAGAAAAGCAATGTAAACATATTACTCTTGAAATCCAAAGTATTTGTGTGGATGCTGCAGCCCACAGCATTCAAGGACGAAGGAAAACGGGGGGAAATACACTCAGAAACCCTTTCTTTTTAAGCAGCAGCAATTTGACCCCACATCGTTCAAGGACCGGGGAATTAAATATCAAATGCCCATTTGAGAAAGCAAAGGGACAGACCTTCCCAGCTCCTCCGCTTTCTGAATAAAACACAGCAGAGACAGGACGAATTAACGGTCACATCATTTCAGAGAGGAAACATTTCTTGCACTAATAAATGCCCACATCTATACCTGAGTCTGTAGCTTGAAATAGAAATCCAGTTGACATGATTCAAGCTACAGACAATTCCACCTGGATGACTGAGAACCTTCATAGACATCTATACCTGAGCCCTTTTCCTTGCATAAAGGCCTGTGGTGAAGCTTTGGGTCAACACGCTCCCTCTGTCTGACCACCTGATAAGGTTGTTGGGTGGCAAGACACAGAACCTCTTGAACTCCTTGGAGCCATGTGGAACAAAATCTAAAAGCCTAATGTTACACTCCAAATTAGGTCTTCAGATCTGCATTTCCTTCACATGCACCCAAATTTTCTTCGGAATCCATCAAGGCTTGATTAAAATGTGCAGGTTTCACTGGTTTTTGTATTTTAAGCTGCTCCATGCTGGGCAGGACAGACAGATCTTTCTTCTGTGATCAGGAATTGGCCCTGGAACTGAAATGAGTTGGGGAAAAGTACGGCATGAAGCGAGGAGGAGCTGCTCCTCCCCGTCCCCAAATAGCCTTTTGCCTTCTAACTTCGGCTCCCTTGGCTCAAGGATCCGTTCTGTGCCAGGATGGATCCTCAGGAGGCTGCGAGGGCCGAAGACGGGTCTCCGGGTGCCCGGCAGGAAAGGAGGGCAACGCATGTTCTCCACTGACGAGACGGAAGCCGCTTCCCGGGCACGGGTGAGTCCCTTTTGTGCCAAGGCACAGCCCAGATGGCAAGAGAATCTAGCCATGACCCAGCCTTGGCAGAGAAAAGGGCGCTGACCCGTTGCTACGACTGGCCAATCTTTTGGGCATCCCTCATTATTCCTGCATGCAGAGTGCCAGACTTGCACCATTGGCCCACTGACCTCTTGATGCATGCAACATCACCCTGACTTCTATGGGATGCCCGTGGGAACACAGCCCCCCTTCCTCTCCACCCCCAGGATCAAAGGAAAGGCCCGTTTTGTTCTGCACCACCTTGGGGAGAATGGCTGACCCTTCGGACCATCTTAACCAGAAGCCCAGAACAGCCTTCAAATTGGGCAACAGTGCCTCTCCTTCTACCTAGAACACTCACAGGCTGTGATCCCCCCGCACATTCAGCTTGGTACTGTGTTAATCTACCGTGGTAGAGATGGGCGGTGATAAATTTGATTAATAAATAAATAAAATAAATAATCTCTTTTCTGGGATTTGCACAAGACACTGAGGTAGAAGCGAACGAATTGAGTTGGCTTCTCACAATGCACTAAGCCACAAAAAAATTAACCCAGCTTAGCATGTTACACAAATGCAAGCGGTAGGTTAAGTATGTTGTATGAACACAGCCAGTGTGTTAGCAGATTTTAGCCCACGTTGACAATTAATCCAAGGATGAAAGGAACACCATCAGCAGACTTGGCATTACCTCTAACACTATTTCTGCTCTCCCTCTGATGCAGCTCCTCACCCACAACATTTCTCCCCTTGAACCACCTTGCTTGCTCAGAAAGATCCCCACCCTTTACATCCAGGCCAAGTGTTCCTCCCTGAGAAAACACCTATAGAGTCTAACTCAACCGTCATGCACAGAAATCGCATGGCACAACTGGTGAGCTTGGATTTATTTTAGAGGTGCCTCAATGGGGTGGGGTGGAGGTGTCTTGTGACCTCTGGAAGAGCTGCTGGTTTTGAGGCCAATCATCACGGTCAAGCAAAGGCTTTCCCACTTCCTAGACGTAGTAGTGGTAGTATGAAATACCAGGTATTTCAACGCAGTGATTTTTCTCTTGGGTAACGCGTGTTTAAAAAAAAAAAAGCTTGGAATGTTACACTTGCAGCTGTTTGAGCTATTATACTCCAGAAGTTGGAATTCCCTACTTGGTTAGAGCAGAGTGCATAAAGCTTGTGTGTGTGTGTGTGTGTGTGTGTGTGTGTGTGTGTGTGTACATACACACAACGTTTCTGAAAAATCTCCCTTTGTTCCCAAGTCTGTCTGGACACACACGTGTGTGAACGGTAGGCATATGTAACACACACCAAACTCTCGGCACACATTCCTACGGTTCTCCCGTGGCGATTTCGGCTGGCAGGAACGTAAATGTGTTTTAAGATTCAAACCCTCTTTAGTTAGAAATCAATGAAACTGCACTGATTTGTGGGTGGATGGGGAATAACCAGCCGGTGTCAACAGTAATAAAACTTAACTCTTCCCATTTGCTTTTAGCCATACCATCTGTCCCCACCCTGGTATCCCAAGCATGTATAAAATAGGGTTATTTTGAGTGTTCCAGCCGTGTGTTTTTGAGTTGGATCATATCGGAGCAATCAGAGTGGTCTGTTCAACCATCTAGTCCTGGCCACCATCTTGACTTTCTTGACCTCCCTCCTCTCTCAGACAACCACTGCTGCCTCTAGACCAGTGTTTCTCAACCATGGCTGGCTGGGGAATTCTGGGAGTTGAAGTCCACACATCTGAAAGTTGCCAAGATTGAGAAACACTGCCCTAGACTGATCAGAGGATCAGGTGAAATCTGGGGAAACCCAGCTTCAAATCTTCATTCAGCCATGGACCTTTCAGGGGTGACCTCAAACTATTCCCCCCTCTCCAGCCTTGCTTTAACAAGGTTAAAGACGGAAGGGGAACCAGAACTCATTTTAAAAAATGCAGTATTAAAAGAGCACACAATTCATTTTGCTTTCCTACTGACTATCATTCAGAGTGTTCCAATTCAAACACAGCAGGGACTAACTTGAATATTCAGACAAGGTCAGACAATCACCATCAAGTCATCAGGGATGTTTATGGATGGCTAATGGCTAACCCCCCTTCTGAAAGAACCCCACAGGTCTCCATGGCTTTTTCCCCACCTTCCTTCCCCTTCAAACTTTTATTTTGACTTCTGATTCACCCAGCCCCAAAGAGGGAACATAATACACTCCGCAAAACAAAATATCCACAACATATGGTGGGAAAGACAAAAAGGAAAACGGTACTGTACGTCTCTGTGGTCATCCAAGCCAGTTCCATGTATTTTTCCAATACAAGCAGCTTTACGTACAGGTAATCCTCGTTTAGCAACCACAATTGGGACCGGCAACTTGGTTAAGCAAAGTGGTAACTAAGTGAAACCATGACTGTGCTTATGATCTGACTTCAGCTCTCCTTTGCTCGTAAATGCGAGGATTGGTCATAAGGTTACTTTTTCATCACTGTCGTAACTGCAAATGGTTGCTAAACGAGGCAGTCACTAAACAAGGACTACCTGTATTCTGTTTCACCAGTAAACAAACTCTCTTTTTGACTGGGGGAGTCTAGAGGCCATTTTATGCAATTCACACCTCGTGACCCCCTCTTGCATTCTTGGATTGAGGCGGCAATAAATAAATGAAGGACATGTTCAAAGAAGCCAACCTAGAAGGTCAACAGGCCATCTGTGGAGCTACCAAACTGAAACTCCTTTTTTTCTGCAGTTGCTACAGAATTTTTAGGAGGAGGATCAGGGTGAAATACGAGGAGGAGAAGCTTCATTTCCAGCTAAAATTGGCTTTGCCAAGTAACAAGGTGATAGAACGTGTAGGCCGGTGGCAAAGGCAACCGTCACTCATAAAATATCTGGGACAAAAATTCCTCCTCCAGTGAATATTCTATCCCAGCTTTCCTTTCTGCAGAGCCAGCCTATGGCCTATATTCCAAGGTCACTGCAGCCCCCTTTCTGGTGACCGGGACCTGTACTGTTGTTGTTATTTTGCTGAAGAGGAACAGGGCAAAACTTCCAGCCTGTTTCCTTCCTCTCCAGATGCAACTGCTTTAATCTTTTCAGTCCTACTATTTTACTTCTCCTCCCACCAACAATCGGTGGAAATCAGTCTGTTGCTAATTGTCCAGTGGCAATAAGGCAGTGTCCGCAGCCTTCTGCTGTTGCCAAGGCGAACACCGTTAGTCCTCCCCTACAATACACAGGAAGACAGCATCTGCCCCACAGGCATTCTAGAAAATAAAAGGAGCGCACGGCTGCATTTTGAAAGTACGATGATGATTTTTTTTAAGCCACCTGGACAGGTGGAGGGCATTTAGGAAGACCCTTTCTGCTAAGACAGTATTTGCGATTTTCATGCCAACTTCGTGACAGCCTGTACAGCATGCTTGCCCCTGCAGCTTTGGGCCCTTACTGTGAGGTTCCACGCTCACACTTACAAATACGCACCCTTCATATCTGCATATGCTGCAGTCCAAGCCCTCTGGTCCTTACTTGTCCTTGCTGAGAATAAAAACCGGGCTGGGGATTTGCACCTGTGCGGTTCCTCTCCGAGCAACCCAAAGTTGGGGAGAGAACCGGTTGCGCACCAGGAGATTTTTTCACTTTTCAGCTTCCAGAGTACAACTGACGCCCCAGCAAAACAGACGCTAGGCCCCCCTTACCTTTAGGGAATCAAAGCAGGCGATGACGCGTCCGTTTTCCACGTGGCAGCTCCGGGAAGGGTGGGCAAACTTGCACTCCGTGTCAGAACGAGAGCAGGTTCCTCGCTGAAATTCCCGACAGACTTCCAACGTCAGCCATTTTGTATCACGAACCAAAGAAACGTTCAGAGCCATGTTAAAAAAACTGCCCCCAAAAGGGGGTAAAAGGGGGAGGAAGAGGGAAACAGAATGTTCTTCAGGTGAATACTAATAATTTTTTTTTAAGAGGGAGGAAAAAGGGGGGAATTTCTTTTATCAAAAGGAAATTCAAGTTAAAAATGTGAAGAAACAACTTGTTGCTTTGGTAAAATTTCTATTCGTCAGCACTTAGGTTTCATCGAACTCAAATTATGCTTGTCGAAAAGAAAGGGTTAAACTTTTAGCCAATCATAAAATAGAAATCTCATCAGAATTAACTAAAAAATCAAATTAGAGGCCAGCTCCTAAAAGTGCAATTGTCAAAGTTAAAATAGAAATGTTATATATTTATATATGTTTTATATATATGTATATATGTATATATGTGTGTGTGTGTGTGTATATATATATATATATTTATGTGTATATATATATATGTAATGTTTTGTGCCACTGCCAAAATTATTTCAAAACAACTTGCATTCCTCTATTACTCCCTCCTCAAAGGTTTCTGTGCTCTCAAGTTATGGGTTTCAACTATCCTCACACAAAACCAAATCAATCCAAGAAAACACAGCTGCAACGGGACAGACTCAGCGGAATGGTTTCGTTTCTTGGCAGAAAAGAAATCTTTAGCGAGTTTCTATCCTTTCATCCTGTGCCTGAAACATTTACAAAGCTGCAAGTATTAATACCGGTGGAAGAAATGTTTTTTTTAAATTTCCTTCTGTTTGTTTTGTGTTTTCCTTTTTTTACAGAATCGAGTTTCTTACATATTTGGGAAGGAGGGGGCACAAAGATGGCTCAGCAAACCGAGTGGAAAAAGGGAAGGAAAAAAACTGCTGGCCGAGATGCACCGCAAGCAACGTCGCTCGGGCTTCTTTCAAAAACAGGGAGGAGGAGGAAGAGATTCAAGGGCAGTGTGGATCGTGCGCGCTCTCTACCCACTTTGGAATGCAAGTGAGGAAAAGCCCAAGTCAGGGGTCGAAGCAGCTGTAGCGATGCCAGTTTCAAGGAAGGCACTTTTCAGCAACCTGCAGGGAAAAAGAAGAAATACCAGCTCAGTCACGAGGGATCCTCGCACGCCCAAATCTCACCCAGAGAAGCCCTTGGACATTCAGTTTAACAGGACCTGCCCATCCCTGATACAGCAGTAAACTGAAGTCAGCCATTGTCTGATATCGGTCTTATTTTTTTTTATTGCAAAAAAGGAGAGACAGACAAGAAGGGCATTTCCTACAAGAAGCTGCACATGGTAAGAGGAAGCAGCCAATTACATTTCTCCTTGCAACTGAGCGTCTGGGCAGACACCCAATAGAGGACCTTGTTTCATATTCATCTCATCCTGGCACACATTGGCTCTCGTCTTCCCAGCTGGTTCGTGCTCGCCTCCCCCCTCCCCCCCCCTCTGTGCCACTGTGTGGAAAATGCCTCCGCCTGGTGTCCCAACGAACAGCCTCTGGTGCACCCGTGAGGTGTCTCCGGATTGCCCGGCCTCCGTCTGAATATGCTCCTGGCACTCGGAACGGGTGCCATCACAAGGGCCTCTCCTTGGCCCTGCAGACACGCTGGAAATGGCTCCTCTTCCCTCTCTTGACCCTCCCGTCGCCCACCAAGTCCAAACTCCTAATCCAGAGTGATGGGGGGGGGAGAACGGCCACGGATCAGATGGGAGCTCGACAAAAAACCGGGTGGGGAAGCCGCCAGGGGTCCAGATAGACAAAGGAAAAAGGCTTTCTGACCTTCTCCGGGTGGGTAGCTGCTGGTGGGGTAGCTGCTGGCTTTGACCGTTTGTTTACAGAGGGCCTAGACTGGTGGCATAAAGGCAGCGTGGGGAGGGAGCCCCTGGTCACCATTATGCAAGCCATCCTCTATTTCATTTAACCCCTTCTTGCTGAAGCAGAAGCGAAGTTTCAGGATAAGTAACAAGGTCCTTCCTTCATCAGGTGTCCCCCCCCCCCCCTTTCCTGGAAAAACAGCACAACAGCACACTGAAACTTCAGCCCTGACTGGAAGAGAGAGGGGGGTGTTTCTTTTCTTCTTGGAAAATTAACCCTCGTAACAGCTGGATTTTGCAGCAGCGGTCCCTCCTCCAGCTCTGGCTTTTTTGCCATACAACTGTGAGTCAGGTCCTCCTCTCAAGGCAACATATACAACTTCAGAGGGAGGAAATAGCCTTGTTTCTAAAGGGGGAGGCTGCGGTCCGCAATTCTCCTCCCTGGCTGCCAAACAGAGGACCTCGGAAAAGCTTGGGTGAACTGACCCAAGGATCCATCTCTTTCCCAAGCGTGGGTAGCACCCCGATGTGCTGATTTCAGCCCCCCGGGGTTCCCCGTTATGGCAATCCTGGCTAGAAGCGAGTGCACCTGTACCCACGTTGCCATTCTACTCCTCACCAAATGTCCCCAGGAGGCCCATCAACAAAACCAGCCACACTAGCCTTTCTCTCGCTTGCTCTCAGCATCTGGCATTCAATAGCAGACTGCCCTAGCACCAAATTATTATGACGAAGCACTCTCTAAGAGGAGCCCTGATGGAAATGGCCAAGGATGAAGTTTGGTTTCGTGGTGTCTTTCCCCTTCTTTGGGTGTGAGGGAACCATTAACACCGTCCACCCTTGGAGTCTTTTGCAATCTGATGGATTGCTGAACGCTCTGGAGCTATTTCCAGAAGCTAGAGATGCTTGTATCGTTGGGGAAGCAGAACAGGACATGGACATGATCACCCGGAGGGTCTTATTCAATGCCCTGGAGCCCTAGCTTCTCCCAGATTCTCTGGAGAGCTCAGGACAGTGAGAAGCCGAAGACAGTTGGAGTGCAGCAGGGAAGTTCAGTATGGTGCCAGTCAGATGCACATTAGTGCTCACAGCTACTGTATGCCTGCAAAGATAGTCAGAGACCTCCACTGCATCCTCAAGCAGTCAACCACAACTGGGCAAAGACTTACTGTTACCAGCACCCCACCACTTTGTTGACCTTCCCACAGACCTGCTGTGAGAGATTGGTGAGGCCCTTTGAAGATAAAATGGTTCTTCATGCTGACCAGATGATGCAATACATATTGATGTGTCTAGTGCACCATCTGGTGTAACCGGATCAATCCCTTTCAAGATTTGGACCAAATGCTTGTAGTTTTGTGGCCTACCCTACACTCTTCAGCCTCTTCTTCACCTTGGCTTATTCCAGTGAGCTGAGGACAGTGACTGGATGAATCCATGGAGGCGTGAATACATCTTTGTGGAATGATGGAGTGATAACCACCAGCCTTAAAGGCAGCAGCAACCTGTCCCCCCTTTAAGAAATCCTCACCAGATCCAGAGGACTATGCCAATTACTGCCCAATCCTAAACACTCCATTGCGGGGGGGGGGGGAGGTGTGTCTGTCCAGCTGCAAAGGTTCTTGAGGACATGATTATCCCAGCCCTTTTCAATCTGGGTTCAGGACTGGTTTGGAGAGACACTCAGGTATAGTCACCCTGATGGATGATCTCTTGTGGGAGAGGGACAGAAAAGCCTGATTCATCATGTTGAAGGTTCCCGCAAGTACTTCTTTCCAACAAGTATGTGAGGAGAGGGGTGGAGAGTTGGGAAAAAAGTGGGCGCAGCCCTGCAAACAAGCCACAACAGGCTGTGGGGTGGGTTGGAACGAGGTGGAATTCTTCTAGAAATCACACCCATCTAAACCCAAGCAAGAACTGGGCAGCTCTTATTAAGAGTAGGCTTCTTATCTAAATCAGAATCCATAGTTGAAGGCTCTCTTCCATCCTTCAAAAAACCACCAGGCCCCATTACAACTCCTATGATTCCCAGCTAGCAGCTTTAGCTCAGGATCATGGATGCTGTCACTTCAATTCATCCAGAGGGCACCAAGCTAAGAACGTTTGCTCTAGATGGCTTGCTGCTGAAATATTTAAGAAACCCATTGTGTATTAATTGCCTAAACTTAGACAGCTTGGCCTTGTTCCTCTCTGATTACCCTGGGAGAACCTTTGCTTTTAAACTGACATTTGGCCTGTTTAATTCCCCAGCCTCTGTGCAGCTGGAGGCTGGTACTTGGACAGTCAAAATAGGCCACTTAGAGACAAAAGGGAGAGTGGTGGCTATACGCAAATACAAAGCCTGTATTACCAAGATATATGGAAACATGGGGGGGGGGGGGAAGAGAATCGACTTTTTAAAGAGCCCAATAAACTCTAACCATGTTGGGTGGCCATGCCATGGTGACCAGCAGCAGAGCGGGGTTAGTACACCCATCAGTAACAGAGACATCAGGATCTCAACATTGGTTTTACTGTACGCTGCCCAATTCACATGAAGATAAAAGAGGAAGGGAAGCACATTCAGACTTGGAAGATTCTGTTACTACAACTGTTCTAATAAAAGTAGCTTTAGGTCTACAATGTGTCTGTTTCTTAGTCTGGGCTACCTTATCAGGCTGACACTAATCTTGTAAGTCTAGATGTGCTTCCTTTCCCTTATTAAGATTAAAATGTGAATTAAGGGGGCAGGGCTGTCTGGGTTGCTTTCGTAAACCACTTTCTTGGCTGGGCTCAAGTTTCATTTACCTGGTTGTTGCCTTGTTAGCAGATCTTTCTTCTGTCCTTCAAGACCATCCTCTATATTCACTACATACCCCAAACTACCTTACAGGGCTGTGGTGGAGGGGAAGGCCTAAGTCACATCCATGTGCACCATCCAGAAGTCAACAAAGGAAGGGTGGTTAAAAAAATTAACTCAACAATGAATGTATTGTGCCACGTTAACCTTTCTTTCCCAAGATTAACCTCCTACATTTTGAGGAATCTTCACAAGAGAGGATGAAGTGCAGGGAATGATGCATTTTTGGCAAATCTAAGCTTTGGCATGCAGGAGAGCCAGCAGCTTGGGTTAGTGCCCAGCAACTGAGGGGCAAACAGAGATCACGTATAAGCACCTGCAGGAAATGGTAACAGCCCTCTTTCCTCTCCTCTCCTTATTTCTAGAAAACACATTCCTGCTTAAAACCAAAGGAGCCACTCTGTTAACACAAACACTTCACAGGGAGGAGAGACGCTTGGAATACTTCTCCGTGAACACTCTGTACCCAAGCACTTCCCCTCTCTGAGGAAAGTTTACTTAATTTAAAAGGTAAAGTTTTGGCAACCTTCAAGCGTTGCTTCAAAAAAAGGAAAGTACCTTGGTTGTTTAACTTGGCTCCTGCCCCAAAGATGCATGTGCCTGGAAGTATGGTTCAAGGAACACAGCCAAAGGATGCCAAAGGCATGGCCAGGGTGGCAGGGAGTCAACTCTGGTGCGGAGGCCACCCCCACACTCTACGGCTCCTCCCCTGCACCGCGGCAGGTTGTCCCCAAGAATCCGATGACTTTCTGCAGCCGTCGTCCTCCAAGCAACACCCAGACCCCTGGACTTTGCACAGAACCATCCACACACATGGTAAACGTTCCAGTGCACAACCCGCCATCCAAGAACGTATTGGAGAGATTGATTTACTTCGTTTATTTGAAATGTGGGGATCAACTGGGATTGGGTCAGGAGACCCCAGCAAACGTGCATCTGTTAAAATGCAACTGCCGATGTCTGTTTAATTTTCACCCATGCACCCTTTTTAAAAATCTCTGCATCTGGTTGCAAGATGCCATTCCGAGTGGAGTGACTTTCGCCCGACAAACATGTCCGGCCTGGCCAAGCGTTTCACCCACAAGGAGGAAGTGCCACGGGAAAGCGCTGCCCTATGGACCCTCTTCATTGCTGGCACAGCCACGAGGGCAAACGACACTGTTTATTCCAATATAGCAGATTCCTGGCCTGCTGTTAAGTGCTACCCAAGAACCCTGCTGGAAAATAAAAACAAACCACAAAAGAGCCAAGGCTCTGAAGTTAGTTTGTTTAGAAACTGACCTGACTTTAATTTTAAGCCACCGTCTCCCTTGAATGAAATAAACCCACAAAACAAATGAAACAAAACGAAACAAAACACTGGCATATCCCTCTCCCGACTGCCCAAGAGAGAGAGAGGATGAATTCCCATCCATGCATATAACCTTAAATTATGGGCTAGCACAAAAATTCCCATCCTCCGATCTGGGACCACTGGTGCAACCACGAAAATAGTAGTAATAATTGAAAAGTTAAACACTCACCAAACCCTCAAAATCTTGCAACATTCCAGATGAGAGCACCAACATGTCAGGATTTTACAATGTGGGGCCATTGTAATTGTTCAGTTGAATGTTGTTGAATGGAGGGGCCCCACAGAGGCCATCTGGAGGAGTCACGTTTGCCCTCGTGCCAGAAGCAGAGGTGGCCTTCTCCTTCTAACAGCCCTCATCACAAGTCTCACCGAGGGACGTTTTCAAACCTTTTCCCCCTAGGGGCCGCCCCACATTTCAAATTCGGAAGAAGACTCCTGGCCCACCAAACTCAATTTCTGGTGTGCTCATCATGGAGGAGGAATTACAGCCTGGCCATAAGAGGAAAACCACCTCACTGTAACATAAACACTCAAACAATCACCGGACAACGGAGCATTCAGCAGGGCAAAAATGGCCCCCGTTATGACTGTTTTAGAAGCTCCGAAAACAAGGACTCAGGAGCAGGCTGTCCCGAGCGGTGGAGCTGCAAGCGGGCGGCAGCCAGCCCAAAGACAGTTTCCATCCTGCAGGAAATGCCACGATTGCGACACTTGTTTATGACCGCAGCATTTGTGAACATCGGATAGCTGAAAATGGGGGGGGGGGGGAGGCATGGAAAGGAGATTCCAGCGGAGACAAAGTGAGGACAGATGTTGGCCTGCAGCGCCTGTCCCACCCAGGAGAAAGCGGAGCTCTGGGAACAGGCACAGCCTTGGGGGGGACTAGCATCCCCAATTCAAATCCCAGAAGCTCAGCAGTATTGGGGGGCCAGAAAAAGGACCCAGCTCTTCTCTGAACAGAGAGCGTGAAGCTCAGTGGACAAAGCAAGCTGCAAGGGGAAATTATGAACCACCTACTCTTCTCCTCCAGGGACACATCTCTTTCCCCAGAGCAATGGGCCGAGCCCCGCGACCTCTGACACTTACCAAATTGCCAGGTTTCACTGGTGAGTGAGTGGGGAGAGCATTAAACAAGAAAGAAATGCAATGTAGCTTTGGACTTGGTCCTACCTCCTCTCGGGAAGGTGCCCCTAGCATACCACTCAAAGTCAACCCAGCCCTTTTCTGGTCTTGCTCTCCAATGAATATTCCTGCATCTGTACAGGGCAGCGGAAGATTAACTGGGGGTGGGGAGAAAGATGTTTAACAAGACCTCAACATCTGCCCAGCCTTCAATTCATCACTGTTCTCTGGGTTAATTACATGGCATAGTGTTTGTATAAGAAATCTGATCATTGTTCAAAGACACAAGGCTCAGCAACCATATATAAATGCTGTGTTCTTGATCACTCATCTTTTGCGCACACGTATGTGTGCCTTTTGATTACCGTTTGGTAACACCGGGCCCAAGATTCAATCCCTACCTGGCCAAGTCTTACCCCCCAAAGAAACATCCTGAGAAAGAGTGTGTCATGAGTGTGTCATCAACAAAGGTTCTAGAAGTAGAGAGAGAGAGAGAGACGGGAACTGGGTTCTCTGTGCAGCACCCCTATGAATCAAGCACATCAGGTGCCCACCAGACGTAGAAACCACAACACCAAGAAGACCCTCTGAGAAGTCTGCAAGCTTTGATCCCAGAATTTTAGGAAGACACTAGACTGGGAGAGGTGGAAGGACGACCTGTCATGCACCTAAAAGGGAACAGACCAATTCCATAATTGGCTATCAATCATTACTAGTCTTGATGGCTTTGTGCTATCTCCCAAATCACATTTTCCAAACCTTGAGGAGCGGCTTCTATGGAGCAACGCAACATTGGAAGAATGCAATCACCCTGCTGACGTGTTTGTGAGCTTCCCATTGATTGGCCAATGTGGAACACAGAGGGCTAGACTAGGCAGAAAGGCCTCAGAGCTCCTTCTAAGTTTGGAAGATGTGGCTAGATTTCCATTGGTAGAAAAAGATACAGGCTCAACCCCCTTTGACACGTCCCATCTGCAGTCCACAAACTAGTTCCAGTCTGCATGACAGTCAGTGTTGATGGCCCGTAAGGAGAACCACCACCACCACACCAAAGTCCAGTAAACAACAGCAGATAGAATGATCCACCACACTCTTCCCAGAAGCTTCTCCCTCCCCCACCAGCTGGCTGCACTCTCTCTGCTGACATCTCTAATTTACTATTTTTGAGGCATTTTGCCACTAAATTTGCAAAACCTTGGTTTTGTACTTACTGAGCTAGCAGGTAATGCTCAGCTTTGCTGCTAATTGATAAAGACGCAACTAATCTCATGTTCATGATTTTGCAACTGCTGTCACCCAGTGCCTAGTAAAAAATATTGGGGGTGGGGGGGTGGGGACAGTTTCTAAAGAAATCTCCCTGGCAACTTGAAAAGGGGGGGGGGGAGTGAGAATTAAATGGTACTTGCTTTTAGGCAAGTCATTCTATCTAGCCCTAGGACAGAATGTCTCATTCAAGAGCCGAGTGTTTTTTTTCTTGCAAAATGGCATTATTACTATAAATTAGGGTTTGCTGGATTATGGTGGTCCATAACAAAACCAGGACAGTATCCTGAAAAATGTGGCCAGGGTCCTTCGACCTCCAGCCTTTTGGGATCAGCTCATTCTCTTATCGCTTCCTCCCTGAAATGCAGACAATTCCTTATCAGATGAAATCCAAACATTTGTTTTTCACAGGGCCTTTTGGAAAGCCTGCTAATGACATTTCACAGGCACATAAAAATAATGGGAGGAAAAATAATAATATTTCTGAACACTGAAAAATGCTGGAACAGAGCTTGGAAAAACGTCTTTGGGATGGGATTTCTGGCCTAGGTAGATGAGGCAGAGCTGCTCAAAATCTCTTTAGTTAAAGGGGAAATTCTTCTCTGAAAGGGGGAGAAACATTTGAGAATCTTTCTGCATCAACTCTCAGACTGAGGAATCCCTCAATGGGGCCTGCAGTGATTCACACTAAACCGCTTCTGCAGCACCAAAGATACTTGGTCTTTTACCATGTGAAAAGTGAGTGGTCCCTATTCCAGAGAACTTACAATCAACCACCTGACACAACAGGAGAAAACACTATATCCTGGGGCATTTTTTGTCACTTATTTCATTTGCCATGTTCATTTTTGTTTTGTTTTTACATTCAGGTCTTGCTGTCCTTGGAGAGAAGCACAAATGAGGGTACAGTATCTGATGGGACTTCTCACCACATGGCATTTACAATTTGCAAGTTTCGTGCAGTAGATAAAACAAAGCAGGGCAAAAGGGAAGCGTATTCGTTCCTGAGCTATTTCTCCAGCACACGAAACACAGTTTGTTCTTATGCAACGTCTGCCGCCTCGTGCAGCTGCCAAGGTTACTGAGACCTTGCTTGATCTGCTGCAGAAGACACACTGCACAAGTTTCAACTTGTGTGCGGGGATATATTTTTCCATGTGTTTTCTTTGGCTATATAAAATTCCCCGTTTATGCCATGCTTGGAATCCATTCCACAGGGAGTACTCTGTATCCAGAGCTGGAGACGGAAAGAAGAAAAATGGTGCAGGAAAAGTAGGGAGGAATCAAACCATTTGAGGAGGCTAAGAGGGAACTCAGAGAGGCTTTGCAAGATGCTAGTTAGATATGCTCTGCCGCTCTGTCTTCCAGAGCATTACCATTTCATGAAAGACCCTAAAAATCTAAAATTAGGCAGTCCCTGATGTCCCTAAAGCTTTGGAGAGAACTTCCCTGGCTATGTCAGAGTGGGAAATCCAACCTCGAATTTCCCTTCCTGGCCTCCAAAACCAGCTTTTCCCAAGGCCAGGAATCCCAACCTTGCTAGGAAGGAGCAGTAAACAGCCCCTTTCAACTTCCGCCATGCCTCTTTCCAGCCCTAAAGATTTTTAAGACTTGGCTGGAGGGCTCCCACTTCAGATAAACTTGGAGAAGATGAAAGCTCTTCCTTTAAAAGAAAAGACACGTGTTAAAAATCTTGAAAACCCTACATAGAGAATATAGGTTTTCTGCTTTAAAAGTCCTATATGAATTGACACTTCTAAAAAAATAATGGGAGCTCTTGTTCCAGTTCTTCTGAAAGGAGCCAGGTTGGGGAAATGTGGTTGCTCACCATTTCCTGAATCCTGTTTTCTAAAAGGGAACCTTGTTTTAGCTGCATCGCAGCTAACAAGCTCTGCAGGATCTCTCTTCCAGGCTTGTAGGCAACCTTTCCATTTTATTTCTTAAAGCCACACCCCTTTATAGGTCTAACTGCAAGAGCACCCACTTTTGGACATTCCCCTTGTAGGGATGCTCGCTAGTCAAGTTCTCCCCCAGATTTCAGAGCATGTTTTAAACTATTTCCCCCTTTTAGAAAAGTCCAATTGGGATTCTGGATCTGGCTGCATCTCCTTTCTGCTAATATGGTCAGTTCTCTGTTTTATTTCCTGGAGGGTCTGTATGTATGTTTAATCTGATTTTCTCTGCCTTCTGGAACTTGTTGATATATAAACCACTTTCAAGACCAGGCTAAACAAGCAGAAAATAAACACGCCTGATCGTGATAAATAAGTAGTAAAACTGTTTTCACATAGGGCAAAAATAATAAGCACTGTCACTTTGGGAGGGGGAGTAGAGATGAAACTTGCTTTGCCACCGTCTGCAAGAACTAATGCTGATCATCTACTAGGAAGAAAGTATACGACCTCATACTATTATTTTTATTATTTGATTTCAGGGTTTCTCCCCACACCCCTCTATTCCACCCTTGCAATGCAAAGCCGGTGCTGTGGGAGTCAGGGGTGTTTAACTGCCAGGATCAACACCGCCGCCCTGTTCTCGGAGCAGCTCACCTGTGTGAACACAAAGCTGTTGCGCCTGCGCCCACGACAGGCAAATCTCTCTGAACAGGCTGGTCCTTGACCAGCACTGCAGAATTCTTCACCCTATTGTTGACCTTTTTTTTTTTAAATACAGAAACAGAAAATGGAGCCACTCAGAGATTTCTAAGCAGTTGACCCAGATGCAACATCTGGCAAAATAAGAATTTCCTTTGAGTTTTCAAGGAAGGAACAGGTGGGCTTGTTGGGGTTGTGATATGCTGACAAGCCCCTCCCTCAGCTCTCCCCGTCCAACCTTCAGGACAGCCCTGCCTAGCAGACAGAGGTAGAGAGGGGGGGGGGGCTTTTCCCATCACATATAGTTTCTGATCCCAAAGTTCTATCAAGACCTACCCAACATGTGGAACCGGACCCTTTCTCTGACATTCAAGAAAACAATTTCCATTTCTCACAAAGACTTTGGTCTGTGTCATCATCCTGAGAAGCCAAGGCTCGCTGGTTACATGATCTTGACAGCTGCAAGCTTGTGCAAGGCTGAATGTACCTCTCCTCTTTGGGAGACCGCAAATCTGTTGCCTGATTCAGAAAGCTCTCTAACCTTTCTGAACAAACCTACTCCAACCACAACTTACGGAATTACAGAGGTAACACTGACCCTCTTGCTAACATCTTTTGCCTGTAACACAGAGGACGGAAGGTGGCATGAAATCATTTTTGGATTTTCTCAGACTATCTGCGCTATATAATTTGTGTTCAGTGGTTGACATTCTTGGAAATACTGTCCCTTGAAAGACAGCCCCGATACCAGATCATTTACTGGGGCAGAAGTGACAGAGGAACTTGGGGTGTTGTTTTCATCCAATCCACAGCCACAAAACTGACATGTAGATTAAAATATGGTTCCCTCTGGAATCTACGAGCCACAGAGAATCAATGACGAATTCAGGGTGCCTTGTAGCTCATTTTTTTTTTAACTTTAAGAACTGAGAACACAGACCACTCTGTGAATTTTGACTATTTCCTTTTCAAAATGTGAATCCTTTCTATTTTTTAAACAATCTACACATATTTGCTAAAATGTCAGACTAGCTCTATGAGTCGCATGTTAATTCAATGCTGTGCCCAATCCATCCATCCCCAGCCCATGGCAATCACAATGATGCACGGCAACTGCTAGAGGAACCCTTGCTTTGTCAAGATCCAAACATGCCCTGCTGATAAAGAGAGAGCACAAAACCATCACGCATCATGAAAAGACGAGGATGCTTATGTAGAAGGTGGCTACCAAGGGCTATTATCAATAAAGACCACATATTATCTCTATCCTGGAAGGAAAGAGAACCACCAGCAGGAAGGTGGATGGAATCAGTTACAGTGGTGATGAGTGCATGTTGGAGGACCTGAAGACCAGGTTGGGGACAGATCCTCCGGGAGAAAATCTATCTAGGTGGCCACTAAGAGTTGACAGTGGCTTGATGTCAATTAGCTCTATCCAGAAAACTTTAGGCCTCTTGACACTAGTCTCTGCGCAAGAAGACTTGACTCTTGCTTCTGGCTTAGCCCTATAACCACTGGGGCAACAGCAGGCTAGGTTGGAGAAGCCTTAGGTCTAATCCAGCAAACTCCTTCTTAGGTACAGCCTGCATTAAAAGCTCACCACCTGCTCAAACAGAGGTTAAGTGGCACTTTTAGTTCACTGTGAAATGTTCCAACAAGCAAGGCATAGGCCGATATTAACATGGGGTTATTTCTCCAGCCTGGAGGTGGCATCATGGGGACAGTTTTACCAGCTGGAGAGGAGGGAGGAGACAAAAGCTCAGAAGTCTTGCAGGCAGGCAGGCAGGCAGGCAGGCAGGCAGGGCCCCTTGCCTTTGAGAAGGATCTGGCTGAGCCATAATTCCACTGAGCCATAATTTGGTTGCTTGGTTCAGTTTTAGATTAACAGCGTAGGTAAACTCCGTCCCTGCAATTTGGAAACCATGCAGGGAACCCCACTTTTTCAGGGCTGCACTACCACTTGGGTGGCACTGCACTTCAAAGAGTAGAGGTCAGGAGCCAGGAAAGGGTTTAATTTTATTTTCATTTAATTAAAATTAAATATAGTTAACAAAACACTCTTCAATGAGGTATTTAAGAGGATGTACAAATAAGTCCCTTTTGATGGCAAAAAGCCACTTTGGAGAGCGTGGGTGCATATGCAGCAGTTGTCTGCAATTCTTGAAAGCAGCCATGTCTTTTTGCAGGGACGTGTGGCAGCTGGAGAGGGCAGCTACGCAAGTCTGAGAAAAGATGTGGTTGCTTTAGAGAGTTGCTGACAGAGTCTACATTCACATCCCCACAACCTTTTTGGAATCGGATCTGAAGCACTGCACAGCCCTAGCATTTAATGATTTTTCCCTTCAGCCACATTAAGAATTACAAATTGATAAACCACTCTGAAAGGCCTCTGGTGGCCTTCTGGGCCATAAGCAAGCCAGGCGAGCCATTACGGCTCTTTAACAAACTGGGATTAATCAACCTGGGTCTATCATGACGAGACCTGTGCATGTATGGATGGATAAATGTTTGCAGAAACCAGTAAATATATCTGGACTGCACAGATGCTTTTTTCCAAAACAAACCCCCAATTTGGTATTTTATAAGCCTCTTCTACTAGTGAAAGCTGAAGCCTATTTTTTCTGTCAAGAACTGTATTTTTATACAAACGTACATGCATAGATGATGCATAGCTGTGACTGGGTGATGTACCCACAATGTGTATTTCTACTGCACCACTCATCCAAGCCTTACATGCAAAAAAAAATCTGCAAATAAAAACGAATCCTCAAGGACTCTTTCGCCAGGCCTGCACCCAAGCCCATGTGATTCCACATGACTGAATACAAATTGTTCTACTCTGCGCTTTGCACAATTCCTGCCGTCTAACAGCAAGGGCGTTTCAAAGAAAAAAAAGGGGGGGATAAAACTTCTGGCCATAAATAGCGGGTTGACATTTTCCCAATTGGAGGCTATCTATTTAAAAAAGAAAAAAAGAAAAGAAAAGAAAAGAAAAGAAAAGAAAAGAAAAGAAAAGAAAAGAAAAGAAAAAAGAAAAGAAAAGAAAAGAAAGTAGTAAGGAACATACTGTACCAAATGGTCAGATTTATGCTCGCCTGAACAGAAGAACATTCACAGAATGGCTACATGGAAAAACACAAGACTTCTGATCCAAACAGACTATGAACAGGAAGTAAAAAAAAAAGAAAAAGAAATTAACCAGCTCCAGTCTTGCATGTTGCAAAAAAGTTCACCAAACCAGCATTTCCTGTCACTAGCTGCTTTTGTTCCCCACAGCCCAGAGAAAAGCTGCTGCATTTGGTGCCTGCATGTGCATATTAATTATTATTTTTAACTATCCAAATCCAGGAAAATTGCAAGAGGAATTTGACTCTGGCTTTTCTTAGAGAAGGAACAGGATGAATTGCTGCCAAGCGATGGCAGAAAGTGGGGGAGAAGGGACATTGGCAAAACCCCTCCCAGGCCCCCCATTTGCTCATGCCAACTGTGTGATTCCACACAACAGGGCGTTTGGCCTACGATGCACCCATTCCATGCCATGCCGGGGCTTGACACTCCCATCCAGACGCTGCCAAAAGTCAGAATCCCACTCAGAAAAACTTGGAGGGGGCCGGGTTAGAGTACAGTGGTCAAAAGACCAGGACTGCCCTGGGAGCACCTCCTCCAACTCATGAATTGTATTAAAAGGCACGGGCGTTTCTACTAACACGCACAAGTCAGAAAAGGTGCTCCCAGACCCCTCCTGATTTTTTGCCACAGAGAAAGTAGTTTCTCCCATGGGCCAGATCTGCCCGGAGCATGGTGGCACACGCCAGAAAAGGGCAGATGCCCCCTCTACCTCATCCTTCCGAACTCGGCCCCCTTCTCCTTCCGCCAGAAAGCTGCTCCTCTTTGCTGGTTTGCATCTCCACGATCCCTTTCTTGGGCCTCATACTCCTGACACAGCCCAAGGCTTCAGCCTCGGCAGCTTTGGCTGTGGGTGGTGAACTGGCTGTGGGGGGAAAGGGGATGCCAAAAGCAGAACAATAAATGGCATTGGGCAAATGGCAGCCAGAATTGGTTGGGAGGGCCGCCAAGATTCCCAACTCCTCTTTAAAGAGGAGAGAGAAAAGGCCCTCCCTTAGGAAAACCTGCCAGCCGCCCTTTGATCACGCGCTGTTTGTAGGAACGAGCCCAAACTGACTGATCCCGCTTGCAGCGCTGCACAGGACACTGGGTAAGCAGCTGGACTGCACACACACCCAATGCACGTTCGGCCCCAATTTAGTCGTCTGGGCATGGAGCGCTCCACTCCCCGTGTGAATTACGCACCAGGAACAGAGGCCCCCCATGCCACCAAGGCAGGTCCTTCTGCAAGTGACTTGCGATGTGGAGGAAACAGAAACTCAAGCCAGGGGTGAGTTGAGTCGTGTTCTGCGCCGGATTTCCCCAATGGAGGCCTCCAGGTGTGTCTTCTACCACCGTGGCTGAGGATGGTGGGAACTGGAGTCCCAACACATCAGGAAGGGACCAACAAGCATTGGAGAATTGTGAGCCTAAAAGATCTGGAGAGGGCCAAGCAGACACTAACTTTACTGGCAATTTCCTTTCCTTCCCACTGATGGTGACTTAAACCGTTCGTCCAGACAAGCCTAATATGTGCCTTATGGATTTGCAAAATTGGTTCTGCCTCTTTGGGGAATCTTTCTCAGCATTTCTGTCTTCTCTTGTATGCTTTAAAGATGTTGCAGGATGACAAAAGATGAACACACAGTTAAAATAACAATGACAGCCAGGCAAAGAAAAGTTGATGCATTTTGCCCATCAAGAACAGCTCAAGGACAGAGATGTGTCCTTTTTTTCGGTTTTTGTGTGTCATGCCACATATATGTGAGTTAAAAGCACTCCTTCCGCAATGGATTGACTCACAAAGAACAATTTGGGACACTCGATTCATCTTTCCGATTCCAGAGACTGATTCAGAGATTCAACTAAACCAATTTCAATTACCATCTCTAAATCCAACCTTCACATATCCTATATAGACACAATACACAGACACACACCCAACCTAATTCTTTGTTTACAAAGCTCTATAAAGCCTCTAACAATGCCTGCTGTTGATACATGATCACAATGATGCCAATAAGCTAGGCCCAGAACATTTAACTGACAAAAAACTATTAGATATAGATTGCAATTATATCCACGGTTATAAAGCATTCTTTGCAGGTTTTTCTTGTTGATGTGAAAAGTGTGTTGAAGTTACAGTTGAGTATTTTGCCCACAATATGCATAGCCAAGGGGCACAGAAATCCTCTTATACATTCCCCTTCTCACCTAAATGGGGCACCGTAGAACTTCTAACAGGCATCAGTTTTACAAACTCCACCCTTAGCCCTCCAGAGCGGCAAACCTCCTGGATGTCAATTTTGGGAGAGATTCACATAGTAACAACAGTTCACCACAGAGGCTAAGGAACTTAGAATTAATTCTTACTATCAACAGAACTGGTTTGAATATTTCGGAAAGCAACTGATGCCAAGACTGATTTTTAATTGTGGCTTTTGATTCTCAAGTTTACATACCCTGGTAAAAGTATATTCAAATGCTCTTTAGTTTATTTATGTGACTGTCTGGACTGAAAGATGTAACCCACCATTCCTTCTTCCCACGTGGGTAGAAATGCCTCTTAAGGTGATAGTCTTCTGCCATAAAGGCAGATTGTTTCTCACTCAGGAAGACTGCTTGCATCCGTTCGAAATTTAATAAATCAATATTCACTTCCCTAAAAGCCAGTCGCAGGCCTTTGTACCCGACTCGTAAACATGTCAGAAGAATGGTGCTTAGATCTAAGACACCAGACTAGGTGCGGTCTTGATCCGAAAGATCAGAACAACCTTTTTCTGTACAATTCTGGGTCCTCTCGTCACCTGAAGCTTCTGGGTTTAGGAGTCACATGCAGTGATAACCCCCGTCAAATTTCTCCAAATACGCTGAATACGCTGCATCTAGCAACAATCTCCCGAGGTGTAACGGAGCTATGACCGTCGGCTCATCTTGCAAGCTCTGTCCAAACTGAAAGCAAAGGACGCAAGAGCTCAAGGGGACATTTGTCTGCCTCGGCCTTTATCAGCAACTGCCGACAGGCTCTGGAAGCTGCATGGCTGGCCCTTGGTGGAGGGCTCCACCATCCAGGGGAAATAAAACCAGGCCCAGGTCAGTCAGAATGGGACTTCCTCATCCTGCGTTGTAAGTTGACACAAGAGCCGCCTAACTTGTTTTTAACTTCCCAAACAGCTTCCTGAAAACACCCTACAACCAATCACCTTTGACCCATGTGGCAATGCACAAAGCCAACTCAGAGGGAAGGCTAAGCTTCTCACCCTCGCTCTGTCAAGTGACATTTTCAGCTGTTTCGCAGACACCCAAGCTTCCCATCCTAACGTCCACACAGCCACCTGAAAATCTGCTGGTCTACCCTCTACTTTTCTGTTGAGATGAACCCAGCGCCACACATCCCATAAATTTATGTTGGATACTGAGCAAGGGCATATGAAAAACTAGCCCACTCACCCCTAATGACTTCCTTCAAGGTAACAGTTAATTTTATATCCCAACTGGAACTGCCCTTTTTCCAATATTCCTCCTACATTTTATTAAAGCAACCCATAAGAAGCCAGAAAGATTTATCCATTTGTTCCAGATGTTCAACCTGAGATCTCAGGGCTGCATCTGGCCAAAAGCCTATTCTGCAAACTCCCAGAGATCTTCAAACATTGCTATTTTTCTCCCTTAAAGCCAGGCAGAAGACAAAAACTTGACTGCAGAATAATCCTATTAACAGCACTCCATTTTTAATCAAGGCTGAATGTCAATTAATTGAAAGCAAATTCAGGGTTCATCTTGGCACCACCCAACATGAAAGACAAGTCCGAAATACAGGTACCCCAATCCAACCCAAGGTGGCCTTCAACAGTGATGCCTTTGATCAATCTAACCCAAGGGCGCTGATCTAGTCTTCTCCACATGGTGACTTCCAGATGTGGCTGACTACAATTCCCACAATTCCAATGGGCATTCTGGTGGGTCAGGCTGGGTGAGAAAAACTGTAGTCTAACGCCTTCAATGACTGGCACCTGATGCCCTTCAGACACCTCCAGATGACCCTGGACTGTGCAAGAGCTGGTTTTCAGATGGATAAAATTCAGTTATGGCAACCACCAGCCGCAAACTTCCCCATTATCAGCGAAGGGAGACGCCTCCCCTCCGGGGCACCACGAGGCTGTGAGAAAAAGCCTCAGAGAGGCTCCACCCGAACACACACAGAGATGTATCGGGGCTCCATTGAAAACGGTTCGGCTGCTGGAATCCTTGCACAACTCCTTTACATAAAAAACTCAACAAATTGTATTGGGGGGGAAATGGCTTTCAGGGAGGGGCTTCCCAGCCCTTTCCTTGCAACAGCCACCATGGAGGGAGGGCATCCCATCCCCCGGTTCTGTCCCTGCAGTGCTGAGAAAGACTTGGCCAGACTGTCCCGTCAGAAACTGAGTGGGAGGGTAATTAAACCAGAGCCACCTCCAGAATAAAGCCCAGGGAGCTTATTTTAAGCTTTTGGAAGGTGCAAAGCGGAGATGTATATTTTTAAGAGCTTTAGTTTGCTCCCCCCTCCCCACGGATTCACTGAGCAAGCCCACACCTTCACTAACTTGCCATCCCAACTGTGGTTTCTACTGAAAGCAAATTTTACTTTTTATCGTTGTTCCACTGTTTATTTTTACAGTTGAGTAAACCACCTGGTCAAGCCAACTGGTGGGGGAAAAAAAGGGGGGATATAAAACCGAAGGAGTGACACAAGTAGTCCAGAAACGAATGTATCTGTGGGGGGGGGGGGAGCTGCATCCCACCTCACTAAAATAAGGAGAGAAAAGACTCTCCTTCCCCAAGACCCATTTCGTCCTCTGATAAACCGCAAGGAAGCCGAAGCAACCCAGGATCAAACTCCTGCTCGATTCTTGGGGGCAATCTGGGCAGAAGCCTCCTTTGGCCACGCCACGCCTTGGCAGCTGCTACCTTTGGCACATCTGGGCTCCGATGCTCCCCACCTATTTGCACCCATCTAGCTGCGGCTGGAGGAAGCCAGCGCTAGTCTGTCTAGGTCGGTGGTTCCCAACCCGGGCCGCGTGGACTTTGCCTCCCAGGATCCCACGCTGGCTGGGGAACTCTGGGAGCTGAAGTCCACGCGTCTTCAAGCGACCCGGGTTGGGAAACACCGACCTGGGCCATCCCAGCCCCACAGGGCCTTGGAGAGGGGGATCCTCGGCGGCCTCTTCCAGCCCCCCCAACTTCCGGGAGGAAAGCCGGCAGGTGACCGTGCCTCTGAGCAGGTGCAGAGGACAGGCCTTTCCTTCGCTCGCTCGCGGGCCGGTCCCCCGTTCCGCTTGCAGGGCAGGAAAGCGCCGCCACGCCCGGAGAAGGTCGCCTGGCCGGGCGCGTCCGAGCCCGAGGCGCCCTCCCTACCCCGCGCCGCCGCCCTACCATGACTCAGCAGCTGCCCTGGCGAGGCCGCCCGGCTCCGCGGCCTCTCCAAGGGCGCCTCCCCGCCCGCCGCGCGCACGTGGGCCGGATCCCCGGCCGCCCCCCGGGCTCGGCGCGCTCCAGGCCTTTGTTTCCAGGCAGGCCGGCGGCGGCGGGGGGCAGTGCGCATGTCTCGGGGCGCCGCGGCCGGGCCTCCCCGGGCCTCGCTCCCCGCCCTTCCCGCGCCGGCTCGGGGCCGCCTCCGCTCGGACTCCCCGCGAGGAAAGGGCGGCGCGGCCCCGCCAGTCGTTCCCCCCCCCCGCGGGGCTGGTACCCCAGCCCCAGGCTGCCCCGCGCGCCTCTCCCCCGCCCGCCGCCCCGGCCCGCCTCTACCTTGCGCGCGCTCCGCGGCTGCTGCTGCTGCTGCTGCTGGCGGCGGGGGGGCGGCGGCGGGGGGGGCTCTCCGCGGCCCCTGGACGCGCGGGCGGCGGGCTGGGGCTGCGGCGCTCGCTAGCATGAGGGGCTCCTGCAGGCCGCCATCTTCCGGAGGAGGCGCGGCGCAGCGAGGCGAGGCCGGCCAGGCGAGGCGAGGCGAGGCGGGACGCGGGGAAGCCGCAGAGCCGCCTGCCCGACGCGCCGCAGCGAATCAAAGCGCGCCCCGCGGCCGGGCGGGGAACTCCAGGGCCGGCCGGGGAGGCGGGGGCGCGGCGGCGGCTCCTCTCCGGCCGGGGGCTCCCCGCCTGCCCGCCCCCTCCCTGCCTCCCTCGCAGCGGCGGCCCTAGCAACGCGCCCCCGCCTGGCATCGCGCCCCCCCTCACAGGCCCTCCGCGCGGGGGGGCGCAGGCGGGGTCTTCCCGCGCAAAAACGGGCGCCGGGGGGGGCGCCAGCCCCCGAGGGACCCGGGGCTGGGCTTCTATGGATTTGCCCCCCGACGTGCTGGGGGGGGAGCAGATACTAAGCAGAAAGGCCTTCCCCCCCCCCGCCCAAAGCCGGCGGAGGCCCGCGCGTGCCAGGAACGGTGTTGCCAGGCAACCGCGCCCTCGCTTGGAGACGTGCGTGGCGTTCCGTCATTCTGGCGTCATCGTCGCTCCGGACGGACGCCCCGCCCCCAACACGGGGACTCCGGGAAGCTGCGGACCCCGCGCTCCTTTTCCGGCCGGGGAGTCCAGCTCGGGACCCTTCACCCCCTTCCTCTTCCTCCCCCTCCGAAAGAGGGGTCAAAGGCCCCTCTCCACTTGGAGGAGGAAAAAGGCAGGGGAGCTTCACCCAACCTGATCAGTCGCAGGGGTGTATCTGTGTTCATCCATAAGCGACCTGAAATTCAGTCGTACCTATTGCGCAAACTCGATTATCATCGTGATTTTTTAATAAGGGTCTGAACTATTATTTGGTAGGAAAGATCATTACGCTTTTTCCCCCAAATCAGAAGGCAACAGAATAAAACTTACATGTAGCATCCCCCTGCAAAACACATCCAGGTGTTTATATACAAAGCCATCTCTTTTCCCACGGTTAACACGTTTTTCTCAAAAAAGGGTTTAGGCCTGAAATGCGACCCAAACGTTATTTGGGGAATAATGGCCTCTAAATGGCGGCCATTTAGGGAGTCGGAGGTGTCATTGAAGCAATAAAAGGGGGGGGGGTATTCATTAGCAAAAAACGGTGGTCCTTTGGGGCTAGTTAGCAGATTAAATTTCTCTCTCTGTGTTGGTGAGCTTTGTCTGTATGTGAGAGAAAAGGCAGCTTCATTGCCTGGAGTTCCGTGGCTGCAGGGTGAGGTCAACTAAGTCAAGATGGCGGCCACAATGGTGCAATTGAAGCTCCACCTGATTTTACGGGCAATGCAGGTGGAGTTTCAGTTGCACCGTTGTGGCCGCCATCTTGACTATTTTGACCACACCCTGCAGGTAGCCTTGACAAACCTCCCAAACTGTTGACCTAACAGGCTTTGCGTGATGTCTTCCCCCAGTGTCGGTGGGCCCTGCTCATTTTTTCCCATGGGGGCTTATTCCCCAGAAGACTGATCCCTTTCAAAGGGTTTTCTTTGTTTGAAAACAAACGAGGCCGGGCTGCAGCCGAAAGGTTTGAAGGAGAGCAGCCTGTCAGCCAATCCTTTGTAAGGCGGGATGGCTGTAATCGATGGCCTCAAACTTGGTCCCTGCTTGGACGTCCCGTTCCCCAGAAGCAGAGGTCATCCCGGGACAGACAATTTCAGAGCCAGCTGTTCCCTCTTCGGGGCCCGAGAAATTAAGAGCGTTCCTGGCATCTCCCGCTGCAGCTGTTCGTTGTTGTCAAGCAATGCCAGATTTATTCATCCAGTTCATAAAGTTCCAGTAGCTCAGGTAGATCGGCCTCGCCTCTTGTGGGGCCGTGCTTTGCTCGTTTTCTGGGTTCATTGAAAAAATCAAGGGTAAAAAATCAACCAACCATCGGCCTTTTTACTGCAGCTCAGCCGTTCAAAGAGTTTGAGCCCCAGAGTTACCTACAAGAGAGACATGTCTATGAAGGTTCTCAGTCATCCAGGTGGAATTGTCTGTAGCTTGAATCATGTCAACTGGATTTCTATTTTCTTAGTGGAAACGTTTCGCTCCTTATCCAAGGAGCTTCTTCAGTCTGAGCAAAGTTGGTAAGGGAATCCTAAATATGTTCCTAGGTAGCTGTGTGACCTTACACCTGGGGCTAGGTCATGGTTATATTGAGATGTAATTTTTAAGTCCTTTTATTATCTAATGGAGGGTCGTTAAAATCACCATGCTGCTGTTGAGCTTCTGAAATGGTCTTAATCTTCCTAGGCACAGAAGACAAAACAGGGAGGAAGATGTGGGAGAGTTTGTGCCTGAGGCCCCCACCTCTATTCAAGGAAGGATTTTCCAAGTTGGCATAAATGGATTCCTTGACCCCTCTCTCAAACCACCTATCTTCTCTGTCTTCTCTTGTCTTCTACAAGAGAGACAGCTGGGAATTTGCTCCCATGAACCATTTTTGAAATGTTTTATATATATACATATTTATATACAGTTCCACAATGGGATGCAATCGTGAAAAATGAGGATGGTCTATTGATTCTTTATCGGTTGCCTTTTCCCTGCATGTGGTATTACCAACTGCCACAGAATCTCCTCCATGGCATAAAACACGGTGGGTCTGACTAAAGGGCACACAAGCCGTCCCTCAAAGCAACTTGCCAAGGAAGCCATCCAAGCCTTGGGAAGCCTGTCGTAGTGGCAACTTGGCATTCAATTGTTATTTGGGCCCTGAGTTGGTAGCAACGGGATCCAGGCCTCCAGGGAATATTTTGTTTACCTGCGAATCAAGCGGCTGTTGCAGAGAATTGCACAGGCTCGGCTCAACTCTGGGGAGATCGGCGTGGAGCGCGGACTCTGTGCAAGGACGGGCTGGGGTGTAATCAGCAGGGAGGGCACGGGAGGCTTGCCATGTCTTTGCACCCCTCCTGTTCTTGGCACCGCTTGGCAGTTGGCTCCAGTTCCCACGAAGGCAGCCGGTTTTAAGGTGGCCTCTGTGCCAGGACCCTGAGTTGGGAGCATCGCCCGGACTCTTCTCTTCCCCCAGAGCCACCCTTAATGTGGGTGTTGCTTGGGTTTAACAGCTGCTTTGCACCCCGGCTGTTTAGTCTGGAACTGCCATCCATGAGCGAGGAGTGTAAGGGAGGGCTGGGAAGGCTGCAAGCCTTTTGTTTAAAGCTGGCCACCAACGCCAGCAGGTTTTGTGGAAAGAGAGCGAGAGCAGATCGGGGAAAGGTGCACGTGGTTGCCACTGGATGGGATTGTCCTGGCAGTCTCGCTGAATCTGCATCGAGTCACGAATGCAGAGAATTACAAAGGGACTGCCCTCGCTCTGGTTCTGCAACAGGAAGGCTGCCCCGCGCAAGGGGGAGGAGTCAGGAATGGGCCCAACGCGTCTCAAAAGGGGCCCCTGTGTACCGGTGCAGCGTGTCTCTCTCTGTACAGGTGGACGGGGCCTCCCATCCACCCTTCGGCTGTTTCTTAAGAGATGCCTGACATCTATCCCTTTTTATCGTTAATGGTATGTTCATCATGCAAATTGCCCGTGTGTGTGAGAGAGAGAATATTGCATATACATACACATACATGTACAAATTGTATATTGCACAAGTTGCAAGTTACTTCTAAAGTAGGGGAGGACAACTGGTGTCCAAGATTGGCTAGTTACGGACACTGTACCTTCCTTGAGTTCGGGAGCAAAACATGAGGAGTTCCAAAAGCTGCTGCCTTTTAATAAAACTGGTGAGTTGCAAAAGGTGCTGCCGAATCCCTCCTGAGTTTTGACCAGTTATGGGAAATCTGCAGTCTCTTCTCTAACCCTTGTCTGATCCACCTCACAGCTGGTTTGCTGCTGATC
The DNA here is from genome assembly GCA_023362775.1 of Charina bottae. Taxonomy (NCBI): domain Eukaryota; kingdom Metazoa; phylum Chordata; class Lepidosauria; order Squamata; family Charinaidae; genus Charina; species Charina bottae. The sequence goes on along the minus strand of JALMGJ010000018.1, from coordinate 21,168,597 downwards.
TGGACATCTTACTCTAACGTTCCTTGAGGATCAAGCAGAAATCCCTCCGATGTATCCACGGTGAGTGCTTATGGGTAGATTACGGTCCTGTGGAATTTCTGCCTGCCCCACCTCTCTGTACTAACTGGAATGGTTTTAAAAAATGAGATGTATCTCAATAGGCATCAGGCAGAAATCCATCAGGAAGTGACAGGGGAAGTATTGAATTTCTACCTGCCCAGCAACAGGTACAGCTTGTGGAATTTGGGAGAAGCCTTAGTCTGGTGGCAAACTCCTAGAGCTTCCATGGCCGAGCACCATTTTTTCCAATTCCCGGGGTTTTGAAGCAAGACTGGAAATTAAAATGATCTGGCCCTCTCAGCCCTAAATGGAAGCTGTTTTGAAAACTGTAACGTGAGTGAGTGTTACATACATCACCCAAATATTGAATACACAAACACACCAGCGCAAGGGGGAAAAGAAAACTTTCTGGGTCCGTAGAAAGAGCAGTTGGATTCCAAACCCATTACAGAGACGAAATGGGTCATGCTAGGAGAGAAGAAAAGGAAAGGAAATCAATTCTGCCACATGCTGATGGAACCTTGAGTGGAAAAGACTCGCTTAAACGGTCAAATGCCACACCATTCAGGGCCCATTGGAAGGCGCAAAAGGAAGATAATTTAATTTCCCACTTCTAGAACTTGGGGGGGGGCACTGACTGGCAAGTCTAGGACAGGCAGAAATTACTTCTTCCACAAAACCCTTCAGACTTGTCCTAAAGAATTCCCTGCCACATGAAATGGAGGTTAAGCCTATTCCCGGAGGAACAGCTGGCTGACATCTGCATGTCGGAGGAAGGAGGCAGAACCCGGAGCAGGAGACGCGATGGAGTTCGCTAGATGAGGGCTTGAAGGATGGCCTGGAACAGCAGAATTAAGGTTGGTGCCACAACATCTTGCGGCAAAGTCGGCTCACCAGGAGCTGTCAGTCACTCATCACAATTCTGTGGGAAATCCAGACAGTCAGGTGCTGGGGGGGGGGGGAGGGCGGGGGGAAGCTTTGCTTTACGTCCTCTTGGTTATATTGATTGCCTATCCGAAATTTTGCAAGTCTTCTAAAAGATCACCCAAGCATGCAAACCCCTAGAAAGAGGCAAAACTAATTATGCATTATCGATTAAGATGTTAACTTTAACATCAGTGTTTCTCAGCCTTGGCAACTTGAAGCTGTGTGGACTGCAACTCCCAGAATTCCCCAGCCAGCATGCGCTGGCTGGGGAATTCTGGGAGTTGCAGTCCACACAGCTTCAAGTTGCCAAGGCTGAGAAACACTGGTTTAGATGACTTATTGCAGGCTTGCACGAATCACTAACTAGCTGTTCCTTCAGGGGGCTTTCCAAACCCACCTTGAATTCCAACGCCAAAGATGTTGCTTAGCTGAGGGTGCATGGTTTTGCCCTTCCGAGAGCAGCAAGGAGGGCAGTTAATCTTGGCCTGGGGGCTTTGAACATGAGAAAAGCAACACAGTTTGGATGGTTGAGAGAGTTGCCCAAAGGCAGAAAGGCAAGACCAAAGTTGGGCTGGGCGTCCAGTGGGGACGTTGCAAAGAAGATGTTTCCCAAACTCCGACACACTCGACCAGGTGAGGATCGACCAGGATTTGAAGGGAAGCTCCACGGCTTAGCCTGGACCGGTTTCACCGGGCTAAATAGTCAAGCCTAAAACAACGGAAGAGCTTTTGGCAGAAGGGGCTCGACTCTGCCCAACTGGTTCTGCTGCTGTTCTGCTCACGTGGGGAGGGCCGGGCCGGGCAGGGCAAGGCGTGGCGCCACCCGTCCACGCCACTTTCTGCAAAGCCTCAGCAAACCACCCCCTGCTAAATTCTAGGTTAGATGCCCGCAAGATGCTGTCGTGGGGGCTGCCGGGGAATTAGAAGAGGGCAGGACGCTGGAAACCGGTCTTCCATCCAACCAGCTGTCTGCTGCGTCAACGGCACAGGTTCCCCGTCTCTTTCCGCACCTGTTTCTGGCGTTGGGGGATGATCAGAGTTTGCAACTTTAGCATTTAGAGCAGTGTTTCTCAACCTTGGCGACTTTAAGATGGGTGGACTTCAACTCCCACAATTCCCCAGCCAGCAAGGAATTCTGGGAGTTGAAGTCCACCCATCTTAAAGTCGCCAAGGTTGAGAAACGCTCCCACATTTATTTCACAGCCCATCTGGGGCATCTTGATGGCTCCACAGAAGCCTTCGGTCCTCGCCCTTCTAACCTCTTGCCCTTTCAATGCCAGAAACCGTATTATTCTGAGCTTTTCCATATAATTATTTTAAACCCTGCAGCCCGCTATTATGCTGCTTTTTATGGTTTTTATGGCTTTTGGTTTATTATTCTTATTAAGATGCACTCACCTGTTAGTCATTTCCTCCTTTCCTGAGAGCACGGGTTAAACCCTCCCGCAGCAGATGAATTGTGACCTATAAGCCATGGTGTTGAAACTGGAAATAATAAAAACTTTGGAAAGCCAAATCACTGACAACCCCCCCCCCCCCCCCGTTGGAGGGCTGCGCAAATGCACTCTTTATCCACGCAGGTGGTTCGTGTGTCTCTAGGCCAGTTCTTGTCTTACAGAAACCCAGGAAGGACCCTCCGCCCGTCACCCGACGACCTGCTCTGCCCTGGGTGAGACGTGGGGCTCTTGAACCGAGTGGGAGAGTGTGTGCAAGGCAGGCGCCTTGGGAAAGGCAAGTATTTTGGGGTGAGGGTGATGCAACACCCAAGGGGCAGCCTTGTGACTTAAGCGGCAACTACAGGTAGTCCTCACTTAATGACCATTTGTTTAGTAATGGTTCGGAATTACGACGGTGCTGAAAAAAACAACTTACAACTGGTGCTCACACTTAACAACCGTCACAGCATCCCCACGGTCACGTGATCACGATTTGGACGCTTGGCAACCGGTTCGCATTTATGACCATTGCAGTGTCCCGTGGTCACGCAATCGCTGTTTTCGACCTTCACGGCCGGCTTCTGGCAAGCAAAATCAATGGGGAACTGCGTGATTCGCTTAACGACCACGTGGTTCGCTTAACGCCAGCGGTGATTCGCTTAATGACTGCCACAAAAAAGGTCTTAAAATTGGGTCGGATTCGCTTAATGACTGCTTTGCTTAGCAACTGAAATCCCAGTCTCAATTGTGGTCGTTAAGCGAGGACTACAGAGAGAGCCCAGCTGCGCGGCAGCCCCGGCCACTGGGCCTGGCCATCTGGAGCCAGTCCCGAAAAAGCAGCCCTGGGGATGCTTTGCCTTCGCTGGGTTGGGAAGAACGGTCAGAGACCTCCCCTGCCGGTTGCGCTCCTGATGCACACCCCAGGGGCTGAGGCCTGTCCGTGGCTATGAGTCGCTGACGCACCACGGAATGTCCCCCGTCAGTGGTCACATACCTTTTGTTACGCAAGCGGCAGGAGGGACTGCTGGCTCACCCGGCCAGCTTGTAGGGTCCTCAGAAGCATTTGGTTGGCTGTCTGGATGCTGGTACGGGCAGTCCTCGTTTAATGACCACAATGGGGACCAGCAACTCGGTCGTTCAGCGAAGCAGTCGCTAAGTGAAACCGCAACTGTGCTTATGATCTGACTTCAGCTTTCGTTTGCTTTACAGTCCTGCGAAGGTCATCAATGCGAGGATTGGTCGCATGCTGGCTGGGGATTCCTAGGAGTTGAAGTCCACCCATCTTCAAGTTGCCAAGGTTACGAAACCCTGGTCTACCAGCTCTTTTCTGGATGTCAAAATTCATGTGAATAGAACACAGGAACATTTTGAAAGACAGAGCCTTGGCTGAGGGGCTGGCAATTCTGGAAGCAGCTGGAGGCTTAAATAGGCTGACCATATTTCCTTGAGACAAAAACGGGACATTGGGATGGCAAAACGTAATGGGGTCTTATGTAATGTTCCGTATTCATGAAAAAGACAGGGGTCCCCACCCCCTGGTCTGCACGATTGGCTCCCGCCTGCAAACCCCACCCCCGGTCTGCGCAATTGGCTCCCGCCTGAAAACCCCGCCCCCCGGTCCATGCGATTGGCTCCCACCTGCAAACCCCGGTCCATGCGATTGGCTCCCGCCTGCAAACCCTGCCCCCCGGGTCCATCCTCCTCTCCGCCCTCCTTTGCCATGCGCTGATAGGCAGGAGGGCTTCCTCTTCCGGGCTGCCTCCAATTGGCAGCTCTGGCTCAGATCCTCCTTCCGCGCCATTCCCGCCGGGTTTATAAAACGGGACAAAATTGAGATTTTTTTCAAAACGACGGGATGGTTGAAAAATGCTAAAAAAACGGGACTGTCCCGTTCTAAATGGGATGTATGGTCAGCCTAGGCTTAAAGCATCTGGGCAATTGGATCAGAATCAGACTAATGTGGCAGGGAAAAAAATGCCATTTAGGAAAGTAAGCCACATTTTCTTGGCCTTACTGCCCCCTGCAGGTTGTTTCATGTAGCTGCAGGGGTGTGGGGGGTGTTTGTATTCTCTGCTCCAACGGAACCATCTCTCTCACACACACTTCTGTTAAAAAACAGCAACTTTGGAACAGGGAAAGATACATGGGGATTTTTGCAGCCCACTAGAGCATCCCAGATGCAAGAGCACATCTCAGAGTCCAAGATTTTTCAATTTGCCAAAAAAAACAACTCAAGGAAATCTTTCTAAGCAAAATGATGCCTTAAGCATTTTTATATAGCTTATCAAATATGCATATATTTTAATATGCAAGGGGCGTGGTGGCTCGGCGGGTAAGACACCAGGCTTGTCGATCAGAAGATCGCAAGTTCGGAGGTTCGAATCCCTAGCCCCGCGTGACGGAGTGAGCTCCCACACTAGCCCCAGCTCTTGCCAACCTAGCAATTCGAAAGCATGCAAATGCAAGTAGATTAATAGGTACCACTTCGGTGGGTAGGTAACAGTGTTCCGCGTGCGTCATGCTGGCCACATGACCGTGGAAGCGTCTTCGGACAACGCTGGCTCTTCGGCTAACAAACGGAAATGAGCACCGGCCCCTAGAGTCGGACACGACTGCACAAATGTGCGGGGGGAACCTTTACCTTTACCTTTATCAAATATGCATATATGACACACCTTAAGCCAAATAAATGTCCTAAGAAATTGCTTGTTTCCCCCCCCCCCCCAAGGCTCATCAAATGAACTGAACCCAGTGTTAATTATTTGGAGACTTAAAAAAAAAAATTCTCCCCCCCCCCCCTTTTGAATTCTAATTATTGGAGGAATAATTATCTCAGTGACCTTGAAGTCTTAGGTGTCCTTCCTTGGTCACCAAGATGATGCATTGAAAAGCCTCTTTTTCACCGCATCAGGGCCATGACACACTGCCATGGAATTACATTTCTTGCCTGTTTTTTTTTTTTTTTTTTTGCAGAGCCTCTTGGGGATAATGGACTGGAGCAGTGTTTCTCTCTCTCTTTTTAAAATATAATTTTATTAAAGATTTTTTTCAAAAAAAGAAGATAAAATTCCCCATGCTGTCTAGGGAATTTTGGGAGTTTAAGTCCACACACCTTTAAGTTGCCCAGGCCGAGGAACACTGAACTAGAGACTTGTTTCCCCGAATACTGCAACATCTGCGCCTACCTGGATGACCTTATGAATCTCTACAGCAACACGGCAAAATTGCAATTGCAGAGGAGATACTTCTGACGGGGGGGGGGGGGGGGGGGGAGGATTTTTGCTGCTGGAGCTCAGCACTTTCCTATTATTTTGGCAGCTGTTGGGGGTGGTTGCGGGGAATGTCATCCATTTACTTTGGTTTTGGCCACAGAGGGCGATATTTGGACTCTGAGATGTGCTGTTGCATTGGCTTCTGGGATGCTCTCCTGAGCTGCAAAAATCTTCCCCCTCAACCTCCGTAAAAGTTGGTTCAACAGAAATCCTAATATACCCATCCTCGCTTCCGGAGAATGAGATTCCTGGCTGCTCATTAGTGCTGGGAGGAGTCAGACATCAAGGATGCTCAGAACATCTTCATCCCCCCCTTAAATGCAGGCTGGCATCCCAGGGACACGGGGAGGTTGACTGGCCCTCTCTCCCTCTGGAGAAAATAAATATACAGCCTGTAACAGTCTTATCTATGATCAGAGGTGCCCTGCCCCCTTGCGGCCACAGAGATACTTGCAGCTTCATTTAACTGCTCTCCGGATGTGGAGGACTGCTCTTCCTGTAATATTTCCAGGCAGCAAGACTTGTGGGACGCATAATTTCTGGATGTAACAAAGAGAGGATATAAGTTGTAAGTGTGAGGACCGGTCGTCAGTTTTTTCAGCATCGTCATAAGTCTGAACTGTCACTACATGAATGATTGTTAAAGGAGGACTACCTGTAAAGGCAGTATCCTTGGATTTTTTTTCTTCCTCAGCCTATCAATGTAACGTTTACTGTAAGGGAAGAGGAAAAACATTGGAAGACGAGGAGTAATCCATTTTGATTCTATTTAATGTAATTTCAGTGGGGGGCTTAAATGAAAATGAGATGAAATGGACGCTAGCTTTTCTCTTGGCCGTACCCACTTTTGGTGAATGTGCCCTCCTAAAATGCTACTCAAGAGTAGCCACCGCCTTTGGCTCAGGAAGAAGTCACACACCCCTGCACCTGGAAGCTGTCTAATGGGCAGAAGGTCCCAGATGTCATCCAGCGCATTTTTTCTTTTTCTTTCTTTCTTTCTTTCTTTCTTTCTTTCTTTCTTTCTTTCTTTCTTTCTTTCTTTCTTTCTTTCTTTCTTTCTTTCTTTCTTTCTTTTCTCTTTCTTTCTTTCTTTCTCTTTCTTTCTTTCTTTCTTTCTTTCTTTCTTTCTTTCTTTCTTTCTTTCTTTCTTTTTTATAAGATTGATATGGCTGCCCATCACTCTGGGCAGCCAACAACAGTAAAAATACTAGCGATAAAAACAATACAAGGAAGGAAGGAAGGGAGGAAGGGAAGGGAAGGGAGAAGGGAAGGAAGGAAGGGAAGGGAAGGAAGGAAAGGACGAAGGAAGGAAGGAAGGAAGGAAGGAAGGAAAGGAAGGAAAGGAAGGGAGAAGGAAGGAAGGAAGGAAGGAAGGAAGGAAGGAAGGAAGGAAGGAAGGAAGGAAGGAAGGAGAAATGGAGAGAGGGAAGGGGAGGGAGGGAGGAAGGAAGGAAGGAAGGGACTCATTTCATGTTTTTTGAGGGGTTCAGTTGGCTTGCATAAAACACTTTTGGATTTCCTTGAGCATGGGCTAACTAGGGCAGTCAGATGTGGCAGAGTTGGCATACTCTGGATCCTGTTAGTAGAGCATCTTGTGGGCCTTCTCTGGGGCTGCTCCTGACCTCTGGAACAACCCCCCCCCGTCTGAATGGCCCCCACCTTGGGGATTTAGAACTGACCTTGGAGAGAGGGAAGGAATGAGCAAGCCGTTAAAGATTACACCAATAAAATTACACAGTAATTAAACAGGGACGCCTGAGAAACAAACTCAAAATATCCCTGCCTTGATTTTGTTTACCGCAAGATGGGACAGAGAGAAATTTGGCCAAACTTTAATTTTCTGCTTCCTCCCTTACTAGAATAAAGATTATTCCTGGAATCTCTGCCTAACGCTTGGAGCCCGTGGTCTGGGATCCTGTTTTATCTAGTCTGCAGTTGGTTGCGCTGTTTCCCCACGATGCATGTTAGAAACTTTACTCTTGTTTGTGGTGATTTGTTCTTCTTTCTTCTTTGCGGTTTTAACTGCAATGACTCACGAGCTGCGGAAGGAGTTGATTCAGCAAACAAATAAGATGTTCTTATTTGTTAAGAGTGGGGGCTGAAAGATCCAGCCAAAGCAATTTCAATAATCACCCCACAGTCAAAGACAGTAATTAAAGTTTATTTTATCAACTCTATTGATAAATTACACCATCCAAGTCAGTTGAATTTGGCTCCCCCCCTTCCCACTTCTGCAGTTGTCAACCTATACAGTAACACAGCGGCCTATACTGGAAACCAGAAGAATTCATATGGTTATGACAAAATCATATCTTTATATGCATACCACCCCCTATATACAACAAACAGTATACACAAAGAAAAGGATATTTGTTGTTGTTGTTGTAAACCATGCACACCACAGCATAAGGACAAAATTGCATCTCTTGATAAAGAGCTGTTCAAGAGCACAGGACGGGGTCACCTTCTGTGTTGAGAGCTGAGTACTTCTCCCTGTTAAAGCCAACGCTAGATGCTAGAATGGCACTTTATTTATTTCAATTTAAAAACACTATGCAACCCTTCTCTTTTTTTGCATATTACTAGGGTATGCCCCATCCCCCTCCTCTTGAACTATTAAAGTTTTAGGGCTCTAAAGCAGTGTTTCTCAACCTTGGCAAACTTTAAGATGGGTGGACTTCAACTCCCAGAATTCCCCAGCCAGCAGGGCTGGCTGGGGAATTCTGGGAGTTGAAGTCCACGTATCTTGACATCGCCAAGGTGGAGAAACACTGCTCTAAAGAAATGCCTGTTGCAAGAAACTTTGGATAACTTAGCCTAAACTTCTATATTGGTTTCTTCCTAACTTTGTGACCTCCAGATTTGTCAAACGGGACAGAATTCTGAGAACTTCAGCGCCAGCACATCTGGAGGGATGAGCTGGCGCAGGCTATCCTATGCCCACCTCTGAGCAGGCATCTATGAGTTGGCCTGCCAAACAGAGAGACCTCAAAATTGTGGGTTTTGCATAAAGGCGTATTAATGTAGTGTCCCAGATTTAAGTGTTCCAAAAAAAAAAAAAAAAAGGCCTGGTTAATACTGAATATGCCTGAAACAAGGAAACCATCTCCAAGTGTCTCCATCCCCCAGAGTTGAGAAGGAAAGTTATGTATCGTGAACTCACACAGCAACAAAGTACATAAAATTGAAATGAACCCCTGTCCTCATTAAGTTAGAAAAGCTTCAAAGCACATAGTATTTATCATTGCCATCTTCACGAGAGTTTTGCATAGAAATTCACACTGTCTACGTGCATCAAATCGCCTGGCCCTCCACCTTCTGGGTTATTTCCTAGCATCAGGAAACAGAGAGAGAGAGAGAGCAGCAAACTGGAGCTTCTCTTGATGGGACCAAGGAATGAAAGTCCTCAATGGTTGCCAGGCCCATGCCAAAACATCTGGAGCCCTGCAGCTGTTGCCCGTATTCTAGATACCCATAGGTCATGGAGAGCCAATGCTGTAGGCTTAGGGTTCTTGCCTCAGGAATCTTGTGTGGGTCTCCAACAGTGCCACACTGCAAACACCAAACCCGGACATTACACGCAAGGGATGCCAACTACCAGCTGCCATAGTTTGCTGGCCCTGGGGTCCCTGATCCAATTCTGAAACCTGATGCCTTGAATTACACAACCGCACAACGAGGAAGGGAGCTCTGGCGGCAGACAGCCCACAGCTGTCAAGGCAAGCTTTCCAAACCTGTGCCTTTCAGCGTTGAAGACTACAACTCCTACCCTCCTCAGCCAGAACATAAGGAAGGTTGGCATCATTTTCTCCCCTACCGTCTGGGACGGTAAAATAATCAAGAACGGAGAGGATGAGCAAGGTATAGAAAGCTCAAGACAAATGAGTTTATAATTCAAGATGACCCCTCATTTTAGACAACTGGAAAGGACCCGTTATGGAGGTGGACATTTAAGAATATTTACGATATTTAAGAATAGCCTCGACTCTAAAGCACAATGGCTCTGCTGACACCTTTCTTGGTTTATCAGTTTAACTTAGTTCGTTTTTCAAGACTTCTGTCTTCCTTCCTTGCCAACAAGACAACTATCGCCATACCAGCATACTCAGAAAAACTTAATTCCTGTACTCAAAAATTGCTGTGTGCCATCTGACACAACATGCAGGTGCCTGTCTCTGCCTTGTCGTCAGATGTATGGGGACATGCAATTTCTTACACCCCACACTCGATGGGTGTTGGGTGGACAAATGCAGGGTTGCGTCTGTGTATGCCCAGGGCACAGCCAGCATCCTCACTTGGCAAATGACTCTCATGGCAGCAAGAAGACCCAACCCACCCCCTCCCAGGATTTTGCAACCTAGACCAGAAGAGCGCCCTCAACGGTTGCTACAAGAGTAGGGGATGCATGCTCAAGACCACGGTTCTTTGCAAGGGTGATCCTAGGGACGCAGCCCCTTTCCATTGGCATTCTCCTCCTTGCATGCCAGGTATGCAACTGCAAAGGTATACCCAAGTACAAGAAATCTCTCTCTTTTCAAATCTGATGACCTCTGAAAGCCATCCCCAAAAATGCTCAAATGTCTTGCTGTGTCATAAAAAGTGTTCCGAAAGCAAAACAAATGTTACAGTTGTCCCCTCGGATGAATTCAGCTTCTACTGGGAAACAGTATCTGCCGTAACAATTCACAAACGGGAAAACTTTTCCAGGATAAAAGCTATGGCACCCTTGTAAAAGAATACACACATTGCAAGAATTTTATTAAAATGGGCAGAGGGCATGGAAAACCGTCTCTCTTTCCAAAATGTTAAAATATACCCTTATACTTCCAAAATACATTAAAATTCAGCCTCCTCAAAAAAAAACACTACAGTTCTGTTTTCTGGTTCCAACGCTCAGCAAATCATTGGGCTTTCTCTCCCTTCTTCTAGCCTGAAATCAAACAAGCTTGAGATCCATCAACAGCTGTAGTCAGATTTTTTTTTTAAGATTAAATATTTATAGACAAAATCTTCCTATCTTTGCTAATAGCCAATTTACATAAGACACTCATCAACAGCTTCTTCCCGAAACCTTTCCTGCGCTCTTCAACCCAACTGGTCCTTGGTAGAGACCGTTGGCAGCCTTTCAAAATATGTTGATGAAGTAACGCCAAACTCTTAAAAAGGGTCTGAAATGTTCTTTTTGGAATGTTCACCTGCTCAAGCAGAAGCCACCTGAAAATCACTGGGGGGGGGGGTGACGATTATGTCTTGAATTTCCAAGGTTGGGGGAAATGAGGGTGTAGAATCAATCCCCAATGTTGTAAGAGACCTTAGAAGCAGAAATAGACTTGATACGATGTGACGTGACGTGACATGACAGTGAGTGGCAACCCTCACCAGGACTCACTTTGGCCACAACTGGCTACTCTTTTGATGGCCAGAGGCAGCCCCTTCTCCTGGATGACGGGTGGAGCTTTAGGGAAGTCCCCCCCCCCAGCAAAGGCCCCTCCAAGGCTGCGCCCCAGAGGTGCGGGTCTTACCTACGACAGCCTTTTCCGAAATGTGTAGCATTAAACGGAACCGTCTGCCTCTCTAATTAAAGATCCAGAGCTCCAAGGAATAACAGTGGGTGGATCTGCAGCTACAGAGAGCTACCCAGTTCCCAAGTTAACACTAGACATTCAGCCCGCCCGCTGCCCATGCTTTTTCTGACATCTGAGGCCTGGATGGAATATAAAAAAATACCGGAGCCTCAGGCCACTTTACAAAATGCAGAGACGTCTCCCCTGCGTCGCCCCCGCTTCAGAAAAACACACCTCCTCCTCTTTCCCCGCCAGCGTCCTTGAGGTACAGCCTTCACCGTTTCCACTTTGATTCTGCTGAGCAATTAATTTGTGACGAGAACGATGGTTTGCCAGGTAGCCCAAGAGGCCAACCTTCCTTCCTTCCTTTCTTGACAGGGACAGATCCGAGACAACACAGAGAGTAAAAGGTTAGCCCACCTACAGCACAACATTGAATGCAAAAGGCCGCCCGCACTCAACCCCTCTCCCCGCACCCCTTGGAGAAGCGGCATCTTCTTGTCTGGCTCTGCCTTTCCACTCCGGACCCCGGGAGCCCTAATTACCGCCACTGCTCCACGTTCCCAATGTAATCCGTGGTGGCGTTTCGGCCGTCCTGCTCTCTGCTGCGGCCCTGCTGGGCCCGCCAGATTTTCCGCTGCTCCTGCCGTTTCCGGCGGGCCTCCTGGTGCTCCTTCTGTCTTGTGAACTGGTACCGCTGAAGGAAAAGGTCTTTTGCATAATCGTACAGGTTCATGTCCAAGAAATTGAGGGCCTCGATTCGCTGCTGGGTCGCCTCGTCAATGTCCACGCTGGAGGCCCTTGTGCTGTTGTACTGGGTGAACGGCGAGATGAAGTTCATGTTGAAGGTCCTCTCAAAGAGATACTGGGTCTTCCGCTGGAATTCCGTCAAGCCGAAGAAGGCCATCCACTTGAGGTTCTCCTTGGCGCTGTCCAGGAGGACCTTGTTCCGTTGCTCTTCTGGCATGACGGACAAATTGTAGCACCCCACCAAACTCAGGTCTGCCAGCATGCGGACCTGGCGGTTGTTGGCCAGGTTGTACGGGCAGTCCATGAACTCTTGCAGAGAGCAGCCCGACCAGTCATCCCCCGAGTAGCAACTAGGCAGTTCCTCGGAGGTGGGAGACCTTCCGTCGCAGACGTGCAGCGAGGCCTTCCAGGTGGCTCCCCTTTGGACGTGCCTCCATTCGCTCAGGTACCGGGAAACCGGGTCCCTCAGGATGGTGATGTAGTAGAAATTCCTGGAGGAGGAAAAGAACAACAAAGCACCTTTAAGGAAAGAAGGGCTCCAATGCATGTTCATTCATAAGCAACTGCAGTTAGGAAGATGGAGCTCAATCCCTGCCCAATTCAGATACATTTAATGTATTTATGAAATTTACCTACTGCCTGAATCTCAAGAGTTGATGCGTTGTGCAAGAGCAAGTAGACAAACCGAAGTTCCTTTACATTCTTTCAAGTTGCTGATAAGATCTTCCAACAGGAAGCCCAAAGAAGCCCATTGACAAACTACAACATCCATTGGACACGACTGCCACGATCCCCATGACTGTGCTGGCCAAGGTGGATAGGGGGTGCATTCCACCCGTCCAGAGTGCCAGGCTTTGCATCAAACCTGCATCAGCCGCTTGGTGGCACGTCATCCCCACCGAGTAGGTAGGAGGGTGTCTGAGACTGTGACCCAAGAAAAACAACAGGAAGAGCCAAAAGACCCATCGCGATGCGTGGCCATTTCAGCTAAATGGATGTCAGTTGCAGGCTGAGCTACTGAATGGGCAACAAATGAGGGAGACGCTAAAGGAGCTGCCACAGAAGAATTCAGACAAGTATCAGACCAACCAAGGCCCAAAGAGCTTCACCCCTCACAAAAATAAAACTGCAAAACTCACAAAAATTAGGATTCTTTTTTAATTTTCCCCCGTCACTCCCTTCACTAGTGCACACCACGAGAGGTCGCTGTTCCATGAAAAAAAACCCCACAGTCCAACAGTCTTCAACAGAAGAAAACAGTGAAAAGTAAAATGAAGCTTCTGTTAAAATTTGGGGCAAAAGGCACAAGCAGACCGAGAGAGACCCCTAAAAGAGAAAAGAAACGGAAATACACCAAGCCCAGCACGATGGGCTTGAGAGTTCCCAAAGCAGACGACAGAGATTTATGGAATCCCTGATGGATCCCATGCAAATTGAATTGCTTTCTTTTGTCTTCCCTTATATTGACTGAAAATCTGCAGGGAGTAGCAAGATTTCATTTTTCTTTTAACTGAAGAGATTTTAGAGCACGTTTTTGAGCGGTAGAAATAAAGCAGCGTTCAAGCAGAAAGGAAAAGGGATTAAAAAAAATGGCACTGGCCGATCTGACTCTTTCACGCTACCTGTAAAATGGCACGCAGCGGGCTGAACCAAGGACCCAACAGGCACGCCCTCCACACGCTGGCCCAGGGAACACAGCAATGCCATAATCTGCAACGTCACACCAATTACACAATGTGTGTGTCCACACGGTGTGGTCAAAAAAGCCAAGGTGGCGGCTGCAATGGTGCGATCAAAACTCCACCTGTTTTTTACACGATGCCCATGAAGAGGCAGAGGTTGATCACACCATCGTGGCCACCTTGACTTTTTGACCACGCCCTGCAGACACCCCTGTGTCACTCTGGGTCGGGGTGGAACCATCTATCTATGGACGTTGTGGGTTGGGTCCTCCATCTCTGGAGATTTTTAAGAATCGGCTGGACAGCCACCTCTGTAGTATGGTTGAATCCGTTGTCCTGCAAAGGGTTGAAAGAGATGATCCTTGTGTCCAATGTACAATGGTACGACGTCTATGTTGAAGGTCCCACTTTTGATCCTGGGACTCTCCATCTGCTGTAGAATAAAGCTCTGGCCTTAGAAGAAAGTTGGGGGGGGGGGGCAAAATGGTAGATGGAGTGAAAAAGAGGCTTATAACTGTCCTGCCTTGACCTTTTTGGCCTTACAAAAGGGGGCAGTGAAGGTTCTGGATAGGCTTTCCAGATCCTGTTCCTATGCCCTACGAAGTATCCTTCCTAGAATCCCTGCAGTGTCTGTTTCTTGACCTGGCTGACACCATTGCGATGTTGGTAGTGCAGATGGAGAAATTTGGGTGGAGAACCTGGAGAGCTTCTCTCCTTTAATAGGTAGAAGGAAGCTTCCTATGATTTTTGGAGTGGTAAGGGCCTCTTAAAGGGCGCAATGGCTCAGCAGTTAAGACGCCAGGCTTGTCGATCGCAAGTTCGGAGGTTCAAATCCCTAGCCCCGCGTGACGGAGTGAGCTCCCGCACTCGCCCCAGCTCTTGCCAACCTAGCAATTTGAAAGCATGCAAATGCAAGTAGGTAAGTAGGTACCACTTCGGTGGGATGGTAACAGCGTTCTGCGCACGTCATGCCGGCCGCATGACCGTGGAAGCGTCTTCGGACAGCGCTGGCTCTTCGGCTAAGAAACGGAGACGAGCACCGGCCCCTAGAGTCGGACACGACTCTGCGGGGGAGCCTTTACCTTTACCCTCTTGGAAGTGACCCCTAAGCAGTGGAACCTAGAATGTAACCTGGGTGATGGATAGATCCTTCAACGCTAGTGGTCGGCCACCTGGAAGATCTTCTTGAGGAGGGGACAAGTCGAATAGAAACATACGACTTCATAAATAAAGATGTGACATGCTCAGTGAGCTGTTTGACAGCCAAAGTTTCCCAAGTCCCCGCTCTGCTACCCCAAATCCTTTATCTAGATACATGGGAATACAGCCGCAAGGAAAGAACAGAGACGAGACAGCTTTCCTCTTTTCCCCGAGAGCCACCGAAGCAGCATCTGCAGAACCCGAAACTATTCCTGCAAAATAGCTGCGTTCCTTCAGGGGACGGCACCGCGGGTGGGCCGAGGCCGGCGAGAACAGAAGCCGCAGACGGCTTTTCCAATAAAGAGTTTAGTGCGGGAAAACGCGAAACCCAAAGCAGAGATTTGGTGTTCCTGATGCCTGCAGATGGAAGGATAGTGGTGCTTTGGGGAATCAGCCGATACGCAGAAACGGCCGAGGTCGGGGAATAATCTGCAGCACAGGAAGTGCGAGGGCTGACTGCTTAGAAGAAAATGCCAAGCTGCCGAGTTTTTCCCAGGCGTCTGCCTTTTTTTATTAGCAATCTTAGAATCGTTCAAGGGCATTTCATGGTAAGAGAAAGGAAGCTGTTCATGCTATTTGTTGATTCCACTTTCGCCCAACCCGCCAGATCAGTTGGACCACAACTCCCATCCTCCTCAGCCAGCATGGGCAACAATTGTGGTGGATAATGGGACATTGTCGTCCTAATCATCCAGGGGTGATTTAGGCTGATCAAACCTTTCTCATCAGCTGCAAGAGGGCAAACAGAGTCTTTAAAACTCCTGTAGTTAACTGACAGCTAAAGGAAATTTTTTGTCCTGGTTGACGAAGAGAAAATACTAACCCCAAGCAAAAAAACAGCAGTGACTTTGGCTTGTTTGAAAGAGGTGCTGGACATTTTTTCAACCATGTTGGTTGTTCAGGCGATGGGGGCTCCAAGGAACCTTTCCAGGCCCCACCTAACGGATGATTCCTTTAATTAAAATCAGTGCATGGGAAGCCTGGTGCTTTGCAAAGCATCCAACATCACCTTTATTTCCAAAAAGTCCATCCGAAGAGTCCCCTATTCGGGGAGATGGGCGTGGGTAAATTTAAATAATAAATAAATAAATAAATAAAAAGGGCTCTGGACCCCCAGGAGTTTCTAGGAACTCAAGGCGATGGTGGCTGTCACTCAGCCCTTTGGAAGTGCCTTTTTGCCCAGAAGAAAAGCCAGGAATGATGGACATCACGTTGGGAGAAGCAACCTCACCATTTGTGTCCTGCTAAATTAATGCAAATAAATGTTTCTGTAAGTGGACCCATCCAGCCGGGCAATTATTTTGGGCAGCAGATCATAGTAGGCTCCTGAAATTCCAAACATGGGCACCAGCCTGAAGTTGCTTCAGGAGAACAAATCTCATCACTCATCAACAGAGCTTGTCCATCTTGGGGGCAGGAAAGAGAACCGACTAGGTGATTCACAACATAAAAGATCCCAGGGACCTGCTTGCTAAAACTGTGGGCTCTCTCAGTAACAGGGACTCTGATTCTCTTCATATTGTAATGTTTTATGCTTTGCATTTTTATATTGCGGCAAGCCATTTTGAATATAGAAATAAACAGGAAGGCGAGACGTGAATTCAAGAATAAAAAATGCACACACATGCAGTACACCAACCCTTATGCCACGTATTTCTGTGAAGATACGGACATACCCAAAAGAGGGAGTACATGAGACCCACTCCAAAGAAGTCACAGAGGCAAAAGAGTTGATTCTGGAAGATGTCGGATTATGCTGCGTTTGGAAAACTACCAGAATACACATTTCTAAGGTGACATAGCAAGAAATCATTCTCAAAACAAGAGAGATCAGATGAGGTGATGGCACTCAAATGGAAAAGTAACAAGAGCTATAAGAAGACGACCAAGGTGGGCCTGGTCAACCCTTGCTAGAGGTTACAACACATGCTTAGGAACTGTTGTGCTTTGGAACCATCATATAGAATGGGGATATCATGAAAGGTGGGCATCTTCAGGACTCAAACCTAGGCTGGCCAGCTGAATGCTGAGTTGGGTCGATATGCATGGTTGTGTAAGTGATTCAGTGCATGGAGCTTTTAGTTCAGAACATGAACAATACAAGTTGTAAATCGGCATTTCTTTCCATGCATTCTGAGTCGATGGATAAAAGAAGTGGGTTCACCAAAGGTCCTCTTAATGACCACTGGGAGGGTACCTCTTTCAGAAAGTCCTCTTGTCAGAGGCTGTTTTTGGCCACCCCAAAGCACAGCACTGTGGACTCACCACACCCAGTGGAGACGGCTTGGCTAAAGCATCTTGCATGCAAACTCGCGCTATTTCAAGGCCAAGGTGATGGACTCAAGAAGACAGAGGAATCTGCATCCTGCAATTCCTCCACCACTATTTGGGCGATATGGGAGACTCGTCAAGTCCCTGTCTGAAGTCATGCCCCATTCAGAAGAGAAAGAGAAACCACTTTTCTCCCCAGTGTCAAATAGAGGCTTTCTATCACATATAAACACCGTTGTGACTTTTAGCAGATCCTCCTGTTAACATCCAATAAATCAAAATACCTCTTAGAATCGCGACTCAGCTACCTGGGTCCAGTTTAAACATCAGTGGCCAACTACCACGAATGGCTTGACTATGAAACCAACACCTTATCAGCGGTCCCCAACCTTTCTGGCACCAGGGACCGGTCGTGGAAGAAAATTTTTCCACGGACCGGGTGGGGGTGTTTGCAGGCGGGAGCCAATCGCGCACATCGGGGGCGGGGTTTGCAGGCCGGAGCCAATCACATGCACCGGGGGCGGGATAATTGCGCGCACCGGGGGCGGGGTTTGCAGGCGGGAGCCCCGCAGCCCACCTCCTAACAGGTTGGAGACCCCTGCCTTAGGTCATTCCATAGTTTAAGATGGGGATTCCAACTGATTTTGGATGCCCAAGGAGACGTTAGGAATTTCTCTTACCCAACACACTTCACCCTTCCCTAAAACAGCAAGAAAGTTTTGAAGGCATTCTTTGGCAGAAACGGACACTCTTGGAAATGTTAATGAAACATTTAATTAACAGAAAATTTCCTCTCCCTCTCCTCTCTCAGAAGCTTTTCAAATATTTGATTAAGGGAAGGAATAAAGAAAGCACAGCTTAGCATGCTTTAAATGGGATATGCAAGCAAATTCAAAGCAGGAGATCGTTTTTACTGAAATGCTGGTTGCTATTTTAAGATCCTACAATGCAGCAGCGTCCCTCCTCCTGTTTAAATTTTAAAGGGGGAAAAAATGAAGAGAGAAAAGTTAATATCCAAGCGCCTCCTAAGAATGTTATGTGTTCAAAAGTTAATTACAGGTGAGCGCACTGGGCATTTTAATCAAAAAACCGTGCTTTCAATTGGCAGCAAAGCTATTCCAAAACTGTCACTGTACATTGAGTCCTGTTTAATCGTCCTGGGGCTGCATTTTGCACAAACCGCAATTTTTCCATCGGGAAAAGTCCTCTCCTCAACACTTCACGATCGCCTAAGCCGGATAATGCCACTGCCTGGCTTGACTGACTGGTGGCCTCGGAGCGAACGCTGGCCTGGGGCGGAGCCACAGCATTAGCCCCCCCCCCACTTGGGCCACAGCGTCACGCACAGGAGGAGCCGTACCACCGTAGCTTCCACTTGGAATTAAGTGGCTGGCCGATGGCTGCGTAAGGCAAAAAGAAACAAACACCCAGAGGATGCGCACACCAAAAAACCGCAGACCTCACTGGTACAACCTTAAAAGCCATTCCAGGAACTACTTTCAGACGGCAATCGGGTACTTCAGCGGCGTTTCTCACATCGGCCAAACAGCAGCTTCCGGAATACGATGCACGGCTCTTTTGCATTTTTAAGAGCTGCCAAAGATTTTTAATGCCTCGTTCTTTAATAATGCAACACATCAAGGGTTTTGTTTGGTGCGTGTGCAAGGCAGAGGCGAGGGAAAACCGCGTATGCAGAGTGATGGATTACGGAGGAGAATCTATTCCAACTGAAAAGTTTGCTCTGGGAGAAAAATTTGGACTGTCAACAGACGGGAAATTACACTCATCTGTAAAACGCGATGGATGCTGCGTCGCTAAAATTTGCATGGCTCCTGCCCGCTGCTGCAATATTAAGCCTCAAATCTACATTACCGTCTTACAAAAATAAAACCCTTTAGTGAAAAAGTTTGTCTTTAACCGCCTTGGGTCAGAAAGAAGGACCAAGAGAACAAAATCTGCAGTTCCTGGTTCAACTCCCAGAATTCCCCCCTCCCTTGTGGCTGAGGAATTCTGGGAGTTGAAGTCCACACATCTGAAAGTGGCCAAGGTTGAGAAACACTGCATTAAATACGAAAATCTTCACAGCCTTGTGGCAAAGAATTAAAAAAACATACAGAGCGATCAGCAGTGCCAGCCTCCAGTAATTTTAATTTAAGCTTCCATTGATTTCATTTAGCGCAGCTGGGGTAGGCGACGTGAGAGTTAGTATCAATTGAAAGGAGAAAAAAAACCCGAGTCCCGCTATATCCCACCGAACAGCCCTCTGGTATTCCCACGTAATGGAAGGGGATTCTCATTTAATTGAATTGGAAAAGCAACACATATTAGCTAAGGAAACTTAATCAGCGCAATAAAATTAAAACAGGGCAGGCAGTCAGCCCGCATCCTGATTAAGTCGCTTGCAAACTGTTCGGCAAGAACCGCAGAGGTTGGTGGTGTTAATGATCTAAAGTCGCCGTCTCCCTCAGGGTGGAAACGGGAGTGTTATAGCCGACAATTAGAATATTTCAAGCGGTGGTTTTTCCTCCGCACGGCCCAAGAGCCCCTTGCTCCCACAGCCGGGGTGGAGGCTCTGCTTTTGGCAAGACAGCTGGGCTCCTGCGGAGGACGCATCCAGGACACCTCCTCTTCCCAGGGCAGCTGGGGGTTGTCGGGGATCCCCTGGAAACAGGGGAGACCTTTGCTAGCCAGGGAAGCAGCAAGCTGTTTTCTTTTGCACGCTGGGGTCCTCTTTTCTTCTCCAATCCTCCCCATTTTAGGGCATAGGTTTCTTTTCTACCCCTCCAGAGTTCAGAAGACCAAATCAAAGGGAGTGCCCGGGAGGAATCTCTACTGCAGAGCTTTCCAAACTTTTCATGTTGGTGACACACTTTTTAGACATGCATCATTTCGCGACACACTCTTACAGCAGGGCACAAGGCAGGCACTAGGACCTGCACGGAATCACAGCAGGTTTGGAGGCAGCAGCAGCCGCGACACACCCAGACACTGCAGCCACACACTAAGGACACGCAGTTTGGAAAGCTCTGCTCTACTGGATCTGTCCTGGCCCTACTTTTCATGCAAGGTGCTAAAACCCTTCTGTTCCCAACAGAATCGCAAGAAGGGGTTTGCATTAGCTTGAATGGATGCTTTCATCTGGATTCCTATATGTCTCCATGGCCTCGGCCTCTCTTCTAATTCTAGGATTTGGGGGAGCCTACCTGTCCATTTGTTGGATGTTAATTTAAGGGGACCAAAAACAGGGAAGAAAGAAATGACGTAAGAAAGGGAGGAAAGCTCAGAGGAATATTCTGCCTCTGAGCATCTGAAAATGACCCTCAGAGGTCTTTAAAATCGGAGATACGCATTTCAGACACTCCAGATTGATTTAGTCTGTTTTACTTGCTTCCCAGCTCCATATTTCAAACACACGGTCTCTGAGATCATCGATCACAGGTCCTCAGGTACAGAGGAGGACCTTCGCGGAGGCACAAAACCCTTCGCTAACAAATCTGCACCAGGGCTCCTCGGAACCTTGAAATCGAGACGGCTTGTCTCAGTGGGGCAGTGAGGGCCATCAATGCACCTGCTCCCCATCAAACCCCCTTTGCACGGCTGAAGGTTGCAAACGGAGTGCTCATTAGCTCTACGGACAGAACCAGTCGTCCTGGGGGCTTCTGAAATGCCATTCCATGGAGAGAAATTCAGCAGACTGCATGGCTTTGGATGTGGAGCTCACTGGATTTCAGAGGACCCCTGTGAGATTCGTTGGCGATGCCTTTTTCTTAGGTTCTAGTTCAGAAGTATAGGATCAGCTGTCCTCTCTCAGGCAAAGGCAAGAAAGAGGAGACTAGCTTGACGTTGGATCAAATCAGGCACAGGGAGGAGAAAGAAGAGAAGCTTATGCCTTGGATCATGCCTTGACATTAGATGAGAAGAGATTCAGGACCAATACATGGAAGACTTCTCTGCCCGAGATAAGGGCAATCGGGCAGCAACGTTGCCACCCCACTGATTCCCAGCGCTCATCCAGCTGAGTTTTGGGGCTGGGAGTATCCCCTTCCACTTCACCAACCCAGATGTGTCTCTCCCAAAGTTGTGCCTTGCTAAGAGAGGAGAACTCTTGTTTGCAGGAGTGTCCAACTAACGTGGAGGCAAATGGTGGAATCCGTGCTCTCAGAAAACCAGCCCGCTTCTTTAAGGAGATGCCGACAGATGCGACATGACCGACCTTGTGTGCTCCACACTACCTCTTCCCCTTCAAGTCCAGATTGCCACAGATTAGGTAGTTTTAAGTAGGGCAGAAAAACTCACGGAGGAGAGACCTCATTCTGCGCTCATGCAAGACAGAAGTGTGCCATTTGAGTCTTCAGGGGTGCGCTGGCCCCTGAAAGCATTGGGCGCACAGCTCTCATGGATCTCAGCGGTTGTTTCTAAATTACAACTTTTAATGTGGCTAAAGGAGAGACTTATTAAACACATGGCTGGAAAGGAATCATACCACCCATATTTAATTTTAATGAAATCTAAATGAAATCTATAATTGCATTTTGGTCTTAGCCTACTGTTTGGAAAACAGTTCTGGCACATTGTTCTCGGATGAAGCGCAATCCTCAGTCCTGAAAAAGCTACAGGTAGTCCTCGCTTAACAACCATTTTAGTGACAGTTTGGACTTACGACAGTGCCGGGAAAACCAACTTACAACCGGTCCTCACACGACTGTTGCAGCGTCCCTGCGGTCACATGATCATGATTTGGGCGCTTGGCAAACGGTTCACATTTATGACCATTGCAGCATCCCAGGGTCACATGATCGCCAATTTTGACCTTCCTGGCCGGCTTCTGGCAAGCAAAATCAATGGGGAATTGTGTGATGACGTGGTTTGCTTAACGCCCGCAGTGACTCGCTTAACGACTGCCACAAAAAAGGTCGTAAAATCGGGTCAGATTCGCTTAATGACCATTTTGCTTAGCAACCAAAATTCCAGCCCCAATTGTGGTTGTTAAGCGAGGACTACCTGTATGCCACCTGGGTGTGACCCCAGAGGCCTGGGGGGGTGGGCAAAAGATTTGACTGGAGCCTGTTTTCCATGCTCCTAAACTACCTTTGAAAAGTGGGGTGTTCTCTTCCGGTGGTCCTTCTCACCAGATGAACTTTTTAAGAAGCAGTGAAATTCCCTGAGCTGGGTTATTGGGGGTGGGGTGGGCATAAACACCTGACATTATAATTATCAAGTACAAATGTTACTGCAAGCAAGCAAAAGAAACAGATGGTGCCCTGAATTCCAACAACAGAGCTATCATTCTCTTGACAGGTTTTACTGCTTACTGCTTATCAAGCATCTTGATGCCGGCCTCTCTGTTCCTAAGGAGTAGCTGCAGATGCAACCACGTTAAAGGAATTTCCATTAAAATGCATTAAAATTAAAAAGTTCGCTATCTATCTATCTCCCTCCCTCTCACACACTCTGTTGGGGAAGAGCATCTTCCAAGCCTATTAGGCAGTCTTAAAAAAGAGAAGTGTGTCTCCTGGGGTTCATTTTAGGGCCTTTCGCACATTTTGCAGCAGGAACCCTGAGTCTCGTTTGCATTGCTGTTCAACTGTTCAGCTGCTTCTGACTCTCTGAGATCTGACAGACATCAGTTTGCCCGGGAGCAGCGTGTCAGTCATCAACAACTTCTTTGAGTTCTGATAAACTTCTGAGACTGTCATCAGCGATAGTATCTACCCAACTTCTCTTCTGCCAACCTTTTTTGTCGTCTTTGATTTTTCCAAGCATCAGGGTCTTCTCAATGACTCTTGCCTTCATATTATGCATTCCAAATACCTACACTTTGGCTTCATTACAGGTAGTCCTCGACTTATGATCACAATTGGGACCGGAACTTCTGTTGCTAAGCGAAGCAGTTGTTAAGTGAGTCATGCCTGATATTACGGCCTTTTTTGCCATGGTCGTTAAGCGAATCGCTGCAGTTATTAAGTGAATCACATGGTCGTTAAGTGAATCCATCTCCCACCATTGTGGGAAGCCGGTGAGGTGGTCGCAAATGGTGATCACATGACCCTGGGACACTGCAACTGTCTGGTCTAGTGGTTAAGGTGCTGGGCTAGAAACGAGGAGACTGTGAGTTCTAGTCCCGCCTCAGGCATGAAAGCCGGCTGGGTGACCTTGGGCCAGTCCCTGTCTCAGCCCTAGGAAGGAGCCAATGGCAAACCAGGAGACTGAGAGTTCTAGTCCCGCCTCAGGCATGAAAGCCGGCTGGGTGACCTTGGGCCAGTCACACGCTCTCAGCCCTAGGAAGGAGCCAATGGCAAACCAGGAGGCTGAGAGTTCTAGTCCTGCCTCAGGCATGAAAGCCGGCTGGATGACCTTGGGCCAGTCACTCTCTCTCAGCCCAACTCACCTCACAGGGTTGTTGTTGTGGGGAAAATAGGAGGAGAAAGGAGTATTAGGTATGTTCGCCGCCTTGAGTTATTTATAAAAATAATAAAGGAGGGATAGAAAATAAATAAATAAATAAAAAATTAGAAATAAATACATGCTGGTTGCCAAGCACCTGAATTTTGATCACATGACCGCAGGGATGCTGCGACAGCCGTAAATCACTTTTTCCAGCACCGTCGTAACTTTGAACAGTCGCTAAACAAATGGTTGTTAAATTGAGGACTACCTGTATTGGTCCTTCCACTGAGCAATATGTTTGTACTCCATCTAGCATCGAATTACTTGTTCTTCTTGCAGTCCAAGGTATTCTCAACAACTTTCTCCAGCATTACAATTCAAATTTTTCTTTGTTCAATGCTTCCGACGGGCTACCGCACAAGTAAAACTGCAAGTGCAGCCAATCGGAGGGCATCATCCTGTAAGTCAACATTCGAGTGACATTTGTGGCCGTAGCCTTCAAAGCACAATAGCCTTTTCCTCGTCTCGTCTCCGCATTAGACTGAACATACAAACATGGGCTCTGACCGTCTTCCACCCCACAGGTGTGCAACAAATGTGTAGAACTTGCACCGCAAATATGATCTGTATCATCTGAGCATTATGTGGCCTCTTCCTACATTCCTAAGTTTGTAAAACAAGCATTCCCTTTACTCCGGTTAAAGTTCACCTCTGTCAACCAACCCATGACAAATTGCAGCTCCTGCCGATGACAGAACACCAATTACATTGCAGATTCAAAATGCTACATATGCCATTGCACAGTAAAGGGTGGAAGCTGGGACGTGTCCAAGAAAAGGACACCGGACTCTAGGCAAGAGACGCTCTTGGACACAATGGAGTCTTGAACCCAAGCGTCATCATGGAAAAGCTTATGCAAGAACTTCCTCAGAGCATGACTTCGATGCGTCACCTCCCAGTAAGAGCAGCTCAACCACAAAACATTCTTACTGTATAGCAGCCATTTAGGGATTCCATATTTACCTGAGCTGCAACTGAGAGGATGGCTTGTGCCCAATTTCCCCTTCCCAGGAAGCCCCCCTCTTCGACTTCAGCTGAGAAGATCTCAAGAGGTTCTCCTAGAGGTCCATCATGGGATGAGACACAAGGTTGCTTTTCTCCCACTCTCCGATGGGGAGGATGGGGGAGGGGAAATGAATGCTTTGTCAGAAATAGTTGAGGTCACAACAGATAGCATTATTTTATTAGTACCGGCTGCCGGTCTTTGCTGAAGCAGAGGGATAATTTAAAAGGAAATGCAGGAGGAGACAACATAATTACAGGTACCTTAAGAGAACTGAGTGGAAATTCTGGATGCAGAGAGAAACCACTAAAGGTCTGCTCTTAAATTTCTCTCCAAGTAGGAGTAGAATATGCACAAAAACATGCGTTCATTGTGTTGTTCATGCAGGATCCAGTCAATCTCTACCTTGCACTTGACAGGACTCAAACTGGGATGTTTTTGTGCCGTTTTGTGTTGCTCTCATTTGTACTGTTTTCACATACTTTGTCTACCGCTGCACTGCACCATGGGCTTTGTAACCCCCATTTCTTCATTCTCTGCACGCACTGTTCCCATGTGTGGTTTCTTCTAGAAGACACAACGGCTGTGTCATACAACACGACTGCTAGCGCAAGCCACAGCAAGCTATCATGTAACACAACAAAGCAACAAAGGGGCAAAGACAGGTGCAGAGTCAACAATTATAACCCCCCCTCCCCAAATTGTAGGGATAAAAGTTTCAAGTTATTAAGCTCTCATAAGATACAGTCACTGAAAGTCAGCCTTCTACGCCCAGAACTGAAACGTCTTCTGGGAGTGCATCAGCCCGTAACGAAAACCTTAACAGCTTCCCTAAACAATGCATCATGAAGATCAACTGTCCACAACAGGAAGTTTTTCATCCCAGGTCAAGCTGAGTTTTTGATTTAAGCACATATGCTTGTAAGAGACCACAAAGGGCATCACTGTTCCACCACCAGAGTCAGAACTTTTACACCATCTCAATGGCCGGCCCAAACCATCAGAGCATGCCCACGTCTGCAGGAACATGAAGAACCTCCTGCTGACGGGAATTTCCTCCAAGTTTCCCTGGCATTTTCTACTGAGTGCCACACTTCCTCTTGACGTGGAGATTCCACCTGGCAACTACAGATGGGATTTGAACTTCAACGTGAAAGGGTAGAGGGCCTTATCTAGAGACCCCTGCCCGATTTCAGCTCAGATCTTCAACGCAAAAGAGAAGATCTTTTTCTAGCTCAGAAGAGGTCACACTTATCGAGGCCTGCAGAACAAGAAAGGAAGGTGACCAGGGTGACAATTTTGCCCTGCCCAAGATCCCCTTGGGACCTCTCTGAGAGGGTTTGAAGAAAGTTCCCGCTTCTCCCCAGCATTTAGAACTCAGCGACAGACTGCTCCTGCCCATGGGGGTTCTGTGCGGCAGCCCAGGCAAAAGCTGAGGTTGCAGAAAGCTAAATCCACATCCGGTCCTGTCTGTGGTCCGAATCTCCATCTGAGCAGCTTTGCCCCAGGAACGCTGCTTTCCTATTAGGAAAGTGCAGGTCTCTTTCCACGCCAGCTGGAATGGGAGCAAACACCGAGGAGGAGTGTGGGTGGAAAATTAAAAACAACTCACTGCTCATTGTTCTACCAGGAAGGGGGGGGGGGCAAATTAAAAAAGGCTGACAAATAAACACTCCACGGCGCTGTGCTGTCAGCGATGTACAAACAAGGAATCCATCAGCTGACAAAATGCGTGCTTCCCTTCCAAGGAGGGAAGCCATGCCACTGGCTCCTCCTGATGGGCCGGGGGGTGGGCTCCCTCCTCGGAATCCTAATCAGGGCTCATCACCGCTCTGTACAAACAAATCAATAGATGCTCTTGGCAGGATAAGTTAATTAATACCAGCGCACCTCTGCAGCTGTCAGTCTCGCCCTGTTTAAGCGTATTTCTTCCTGCATTTCTTCCTGAATGCTCCGTTTAGGAAGAAAAGGAGGGAAGGGAAAAGTCCACATGGAGCCAACCCTGAAGCCGTGGGCCCCCCAGCAAAAGCAGGAAACTTTGGTCTAAGTTACCCCATCCAGACAGCACATGCAGGCAGAGGCGGTAGCCTCACAGGAGAGACCTACTCCTAATCCCCGAAAGTAGAAAGCTACCATATGAAAGTGGACCCCGCCCTGACACCCTCTCTGTCCAGATGGGATTTAGATCAGAAGAGGCCAGGTGATCCCTTATCCCAAAGCAGGCCGACTTCCTTCAAGAGAACCAGCAACCGATGGGGAGCCGGGCGGTGGTCAAGGTGCTGGACTAGGAAGGGGGGGAGCTGGTTCTACTCACCCCCCATCACTGAGCCTCCCTGGATGCCTCTTGGCCTCACCCACCTCACAGGGTTGTGGTGCTGGTGGGGAAAAGTAGGAGGAGGGGGTTAGGGTTATGGATGCCACCTGGAGTTCCTGCATGAAAGCCGGATGCAAATCCAACCAGCCAATTGGCCCCCAGCTCCAAGGCACGTTCTCTGGCCGGCCCTTCAGGGATTCAGGTGAAGCTGCGTCCAGTCCTGCTCTTTAAGATCCACTTTGATCAGAGGCCGTCTGTACGTACAGGACTCAGCCCCCGAGTTACAGCCACAAGCAATGGCGTGTGTTCCCAACCCCCGAGAAGCAGCACGTTAGAGGCCTGCTCGAAAACGCCCGGCCAGGCTTGAAAATGCTTCAATGTCGAGAATGCATGCCTGGGTCTCCACCACGTGGAAGTAAAGTAATTATTGGTGGAGATGATTGGCAGCCCGGCAGAAGATGCCTGCAGTCTGTGCGAAGAGTCTTCTGACCACAGCAGTGGCCTCCTGCAAATGCAGGCAGGCTCCCGAACGCAGCACTGCTGGGTGAAGCAATTAGCTTTCCACAGAACTTAAAGGGCATCAACTTGGAGCTCCAGTAAGTGGCTCATGATCACTATTGATCTATTCCGGCTCCACAAAGAACTTTTTACTGTAAACTGGAACCTCCAGGAACCACCAATGAAACAAGGATCAGTAGAAAGAGAATGTGAGCCAAAGACAAGCCCTCTATTTCCGAGGCCAGGAGACATCTCTCCAAAGGCCCAGCGGTTCCACCACCCACCATCCCTCCTTTGCCACCATCTCTGCAGATTTCTAAACAGAAGGATGCCCGCCCTACCACTTATGCACAGGAAGTCTCTGATGTGGCCATCTAAATGCACCTTTAAAATGGGGGTAACCAGAATCAGGGACATCACATGGTTTAAAGGGTGTGTCGACAGACATCAATGTCCTGGTGCACATAGGCGCATGACCCCTCACTTCTGAAATGAGAATAAATGCTTTCATGCTCTTCCAGGTCTAACATCTGTTCTTCAAAGGACTAATTAAAATTGATGGAAACAAATAATCATTCCAAAACTGAAATTAGAGCAACTCGGCCAGATTATTCCATCTCCAATCGACAAACTCCACTCCAGAAGCCAAGCAGCGTGTTCTAGTCCTGAAACTGGGGAACTGTTTCAAAGTGTTCATAAGTAATATTGTTTGGGCGGGCGGGAAAGAGACCAAAGGCCAGAAAAGATCATGAGTCTTGTGTGAAGGGTCTGTCTGCCTTTCCTGAGGTAGGCTAACAATACCAAGCTATTTTCTGCTCTCCGTTTCTGGATTTGTCTTTGAGATCTTTTTCTTGAGGCATTCTTTTGAATCTTTCCAAGATCACCAAAACTTCTCATGAGCTCTTAAACCCACCTCCAGCTGAGTCATTAAGTCAACAGACAAGTTTTATTGGGGACCATTATCGTTAGGCCTGTGCAAAGATTCATCCTGGAGATTCGATTCAAACACCAGTTAATAGAATCTCAGAATCAGATACAAATTGAACTGTGAAATTGAACGCCTCTGAATTGATCCAACTATTTTGAAAGGGCTTTGTGCAACGCCTCCTTTTTCCCCAAATAGATTTAGAAAACCAACTGCATTAACTTGGATCGATTTGACCTGACTTGATTTTCCTCATCAATTCAAATCAGCAAATGGGGTTGGAGAGGATCCCCCCATTGTTCTCTTTTCTCGAATCGGCTGGGTTACTTTCTAATGTTGGGAAGCAAACCAGAAGCCCCTTTACATATATATGTCTTTTCAGCACATCCTCTTTCTTCAGAAATTCCCCTGAAATTTGTTTGGGGAACAATTCCCCAAACTCTGTGAAGAGGCAAATTGCAATCCACTTCTCAGTCATTTCTCAGTTCCCACAGAAGATTTTTTTTCCCCAAAAGGAGGGGGGAAAGGGATGGGGAGTCTGCATGGGTATGTCTGTGTAACACACCCCTTTCCTTGCCACCCAAAAACCCTACCAGTGTAAGAATATAACTTTACAGATTGGTCAGAAAGGACAGACGGTTTCATCTCTGTTACGTCCCCTGCCTCTCTTACGTCCCCGCCTTCTCCTGTGAAATGCCACAGACTGGCTGGTGCGAGGGGGTAAAGCCACCAGTTTCCACAGCTCTTGTCTTTCCTACGGATTTGGTCAATTCCTACAAGCACCACCAGAGCAACGCTCTGTAGCAGGTAGCCAAAAATTCCTGCTGGCAGCTCTAATTGAGCCTGAAGTCCCATTTACTGAAAACGACCTGGCAGAATTAAAAATTCACAACTGGAGGCTTGTTGTGGTGAAAACTATACAGGATGGACTCTCTAAAATACTCGGGGAAACCAAACCTCTCCTAGGCTTCCAGGCCAAACACTTGGCAGAGAAAATCAGCTAAAATTTAGGGCAGTGTTTCTCAACCTTGGCAGCTTCGAGCTGGGTGGACTTCAACTCCCAGGATTCCCCAGCCAGCAAGGAATTCTGGGAGTTGAAGTCCACCCAGCTTGAAGCTGCTGCTTTAGGGAGTAGGCATCACCTCCCAAGGTCCTCCGAAACAACAATTAAAAACGGAACCGTTTTCTCACACCCCTGGCAAGGCAGCTGAGCTGCAACCAGAAAGAAAAATGCACCATTTTCCTCTGAAGTATAATATGTGGCTGTCGATGGCTTGACGCCTCATATACTTTTATTTCCTGTACCATTCAATCACTGTGCAGAGGAACATCTTCAATAGAAGGGCTGCATCGCTCAGAAGTGGGGACCCCAACCACCTCCTTAAAAACATATTCCAGGCAAAGTGGCCAACTTGTTCTTGCACCAGGAAGTCCTGTTGGTCTCCTCCGTGCTGGGGGGGGGGCAGCTGTTTTGGCGGGGGGGTCATGCTGAGCCCGTTGTCTCAAGGTTGCAACGGGGGGCCCTGGAGCTTTTGGCCCCTTGGGGGGGAGGTTGGTGGCTTCCTCCTCCCAAATGGGGCACATTAAGACTACTTGAGGCTTAACAAGAGAGGACTAATTTAAGAAGTCAGAATATTTATTTATTTTTATCCCGCCTTTATCATTTTTATAAATAACTCAAGGCAGCGAACATACCTAATACTCCTTCCTCTTCCTATTTTCCCCACAACAACCACCCTGTGAGGTGAGTTGGGCTGAGAGTCAGTGACTGGCCCAAGGTCACCCAGCCGGCTTTCGTGCCTAAGGCGGGACTAGAACTCTCAGTCTCCTGGTTTGCCATTGGCTGCTTCCTAGGGCTGAGAGAGAGGGACTGGCCCAAGGTCACCCAGCCGGCTTTCGTGCCTAAGGCGGGACTAGAACTCTCAGTCTCCTGGTTTGCCATTGGCTGCTTTCTAGGGCTGAGAGGGAGGGACTGGCCCAAGGTCACCCAGCCGGCTTTCATGCCTAAGGCGGGACTAGAACTCACAGTCTCCTGGTTTGCCATTGGCTGCTTCCTAGGGCTGAGAGGGAGGGACTGGCCCAAGGTCACCCAGCCGGCTTTCATGCCTAAGGCGGGACTAGAACTCACAGTCTCCTGGTTTGCCATTGGCTGCTTCCTAGGGCTGAGAGGGGGGGACTGGCCCAAGGTCACCCAGCCGGCTTTCGTGCCTAAAGCGGGACTAGAACTCTCCTGGTTTGCCATTGGCTCCTTCCTAGCGAAGGTTTCTAGCCCAGCACCTTAACCACTAGACCAAACTGGCCCTCATGAATAATTCCCTCCCTGTTAATACTCAGGAGGGCAAATAAAATACTGGACAGGAGCTTCAGGGAATGGGTGTAAACTGAATGCGTTTTCTGGAGAGTTGTGAGACAGTTTGGGTAATTCCCCTCCCCCCATTTTCATAACTGTTCTGTTCATGCAACAGGCATTGGTTTTAATTTACTATTATTGCTTCATTGCAATACTTATAACCTGCTGAGAGACTATGACTGAAGTGGTGTAAAAGTGTTGTAACTAAAGACCTACATAAATACATTAGTTGTTGTTGTTTTAAGCTAAAGGAACAACTTGGTTATAAAAATCATCATTCTTTCAGCCAATTTTTTGGCCTGTGTGATTGCTGGCAGCTTGGGAGGTCGGGAGGGGGGACGGAAACATTGGCTTAACCTCTGCTGGCCCAGGACTCAACAAGGTCTGCCTGAGACCCTTCCCCACCTGTGCCCCCCGAACTCAACTTTTCCCCATCTTCAGCCAGCCAGATTTTGGGGGTCAAGACGGCAGCCTTTCCATTCCTTTTATTTCTTTATGGCAAACCCAGAGCATCCATGCCAGACAACCGTTTCCCAAATAGTGGGAAGAGGAAGGTCAGA
Source organism: Charina bottae (assembly GCA_023362775.1). Taxonomy (NCBI): domain Eukaryota; kingdom Metazoa; phylum Chordata; class Lepidosauria; order Squamata; family Charinaidae; genus Charina; species Charina bottae. The sequence goes on along the minus strand of JALMGJ010000018.1, from coordinate 21,137,338 downwards.
CCCCCTATGGGGCTGGGTATTAATTAGGGGGCAGGAGACCACACAGTAGTCTGTTTGGAGCACACAGCGCTAAACTACCTTCCTCCCTTCATTTATAATGTTCCATTTATAAGGGATTTCATAATAGTGCTCATGACACCAGAGAGACTGAAGGGAGCTACAGACTGAAGGTGCTAATCTAACACTCCATCACCAACAAAACCTATGGCAGGCAGAATGCTAAAAAGAGAAGTGGGGGGTTGTTTAATTTATTATCCAAAGTTTGGAGCCCCATTGTAGAAAGGTTACATCAGTCTCAAACTTCAAAGCATCCCATAATTAAACAAAAGGGGACAGACTCCTTCAGAGAGTTATTTCCAGGCTGGTGAATATGGATGAATTCCTCCATGCAGCCCACGTGCTTTACCTTAATTTCTTCTCCAGCAGCAAATACCCAGAATATAACTCCGTGTACTGATGACGTTGTGACAGACACCAGCTCAGGGCATGGAAGCCCCAAATATGCCCCTGGAGAGGGGGCTACAAGGCAAAGGATTTAAAGCTCATCAGACCAACCCAACAGCTTTGGAGCTAGATGAAGAGCAGCTGAGGTGTCCCTCTCGAGAGACCTTCCAAGGCCACTAGATCAGGAGTTCACATAGAACGTGAATCTATAAGCCAGTGTTTCTCAACCTTGGCCACTTTAAGATGGGTGGACTTCAACTCCCTGGCTGGGGGAATTCTGGGAACTGAAGTCCACCCATCTTAAAGCTGCCAAGGTTGAGAAACGCTGCTATAAGCAACTGCTCGGGCTAAGAATGGAAAAAGGCATGGGAACTGGTCTACCCAAACAAGGGTTCTTCCAGTTCTTTAGCCTCAACAGCTGGCCAAACACACCCACACACTAATATAGGTCTTTTGACAGGGCAGCCCATGAATTAAATTTAGGCTGTATCCCGCATCACATATCACACTAGGGTATGACTAGGCACCATGTAGCTGGTTTCATCCTCTTTGGGATCCATCAGAGGTGGGTATCCAGATATTATTTGATGGGGCTCAACCCCTCTAACATCTGGCTACCTACATCTGACGAATCCCAAAGAGGATGAAGCTGTTCACGTGGCACCTTCCTGGTGATCAATGGAACTGAAAACATCACACCTGGTATACGCTGCGTTACCACAGAGAAATCCCCTCCAAGAGGAGGGTGGAAGTCAAGTAAAACTGTACATGGGGGCAAGACATAATGCAACATCTGTACAGTATCTCTCTGCTCTGAGAGCCTAACAGAAGTTGGACTGCATAGAGAAGTGTTTCTCAACCTTGGCAGCTTGAAGATGTGTGGACTTCAACTCGCAGGATTCCCCAGCCTGGCTGGGGAATCCTGGGAGTTGAAGTCCACACATCTTCAAGCTGCCAAGGTTGAGAAACACTACTATAGAGCATTCTGATACCTAAGGCATGATGGTTTATTTCAACTTAGTTCACTGATTCACCACAGTGGGGTTCCCACAGCACCCACAGCCACAAGCAAGGAAACCACACGGGAGATGAATGTGAGGTGTGAACTCAGTCTGTGTTAAAATTGTCTTCAGTTGGTCTTTCGGCAGCCTTGGACCAACAAATGGGCAGAAGACAAGTGCGGACAAGGTCTGGCCAGAGGCTGGTCGTCCAAGCAATGTCACCACAGTTCTTGCTGCTGTGTGGTGGGGAGAGGAACGCACCCCACTGATACACTCTCAACACTAATTACACAGCCAATGTGAAAACCATCCATTTCCACCCACACTTCTGAGAATGGATTTTTTGTGCCTCAGCCCATGCCCTCAAACAAACAGGCATCTGGATCAGAGCTGAAAGCACCAATTAATTGACATGATTAATTGGTTAATTCATTAATTGCTTCTGGAAAAAAATGAGCCGACGCTGAAGCCACAAAAAGCTGTTACACACCGATGGCATTTCTGGAGCTGTCTCTTCATAGACAGTCCCTTCCCCCAGCATATATTCACACACACGCACACCCAAAATAAATGATTGGTTTGCCTTAATCTGTAAACAGATATATGCATGCCATTACAAATTCCTAGCTACGAGCCTAAATCTGGCAGGGATTTATTTATGCACGGAGCAAATTTATTTATCAACCATTTATTTAATTTATAGAATTCACCACCCCATGACTTAAGAAAGCCATTGGCTGAGACAGTGTTAAAAGAGAATTAAACAATTTTATGGAAAAGTCCCTCCACAAGTTTGCCAGAGCCAAATTTAGAAGCAGCATGACACAGAATTAATAGATGCTGCGCAGCAATGGCAAGAGGTGGTCCTTGGCCTCTCCATGGGTGGTCTTCATCCCAGAGACATCTGGCTGACAACTGCAGGGATGACAAAGGTTGGGCAACCAGCATGACTCTTCTCACCTGTTCAGGACATGGTGGCACTATGGTATCATGGACAGCGTGCCCTACTCCATCTGATTTTAATTTTCTCGGCCACAGCTTGGAAGCACATAGCTCCTGCTAATAGTTTGCCCCAGCCTGGTCCTCTGACCAAGGGAAGGCTATATTAGAATGAAAAGAGATGTCCCACAAGGTTCTAGATTTTAATTAAAAGTATGAACAGAAAGCTGTCTTGCTACAAAGCACAGCAGTAGCCTCTCTCGGTCCTCATGATTTCCCCTCACATATGCCCTCAGGGCATTATCAGAAAATAAAAATGGCAGGGTGCCTTTGTTTGGAAAAGTGCCTACTCACAGAAAAAATATATACAAAGGCAGCTGAAATGGTAGACAGCATCTCACCCAGTTTGCTTTCTGGTGAAGGGACCTTTTGTAATTGGTCATGCCTACCATGACCGCCATGCTGGGCATCTGCAAGCTCTTCTTCCATGCCAACCACTCTGTGGAACCACCCACAACATATCCTCAATACGACTCTACCAGATCAGTCTTCCAGGCAAATGTCTTCTCTTCGACAAAGTCCAATCCAATTTCTTCAATGTGTCACAAGGGACCAGTCATCTCAAACAAAGGATTCCGGTTTGCAGATCACAACTTGTTCAGCCAAAGGAATCCTGGTGAGTCAAGTGCCTAGACTTGGCATGGTTCCCTTCAATTCCTCCCCTGGCCCCCGCTTGTCAGACCCTATTCCTTAGCATAGCCTATACCTGTGACAACATGAAATCAGCTCCAGAAAATGTGGTCCTCATCAATTTCTCCACAAGGACAGCGTACTTGGACAGCATCTTTCTTCAGTCCAATCCATATTTATAGGCCCTGAATATATTTGACCTCCTGGGTTTATTTATTGCAACAAAGACCAATAAAACAGGAAAATACATCATCTGGATGCACACGGGATGCAGCAACGAAAACCAAATTTGCATTACCTTGAAGCTGTATTTCTCTCCGCTGCTCCTGGTAAACCTCTCCTTCGAAGCAGCATCCAAGCAAGGTTTCTTTATTTCTTTCAGGCCAACGGGGGTGACCACCGAAGCCGAGGTATACAGCCACCTTGGTTTTTCATTTAATTACAAAACCGTGTTGAGACTTCAGCCAAGTATATGCTGAAGTACCGTTCCTCCCTTTAATCTAACCTATGAGAGTTATTCTGCCTTGTAAAAACATTTTGCTCCTCAATTCTTGCTTCTTGGTACCTTTTATGGCCACACAACAGGAGTTGGGCAAGCAATTTTCAGGGACCAAATTATCAGCTTTCTCTTTCGGCCACTCCTGGTGCCCAACGTCTTCCCAAGACAACTGAGGGAGCTTCAAGTTTAAAGTTGCACAGACTCAAAAGGAGGAGGGTTAGGGTAGCAGCAGCAAAAAAAAACCCCACCACCACTTTCTCCTGAGCAAAAGAAAAAGGAAGGATTGATCATGAGAGAGACCCCAACTTTGCCTTATGCTGTCAAGGTCTTCCTTTTCTCAGCGTAGCTTGGGACTAACTGCTGACCCAGAGCCCTATGGAAACTTGGGATAGAAATGAAGTAAATAAAACACATTTTGGGCTGCTGGGATGAGCTAGAAAGGGTTCCCTCAGCCAGACCTAAAAGCCTGCTTATCTTTTTCCTTGATGCGTTGCACAGCAAACGTGCTCCCCATACAGGTGGGCTGTAGACACCTCAGGCACCTTGTCTGCCCTACAAGAAGTCACCAGATCTTCCTGGTGATGGCAAGCACAGTTCAATCTCTCCTAATTCATGCACCCTGGCTGAACTTGCTCGTTGTGGGAGCTTAGTCTAAACAGAGCTTGTCGAGAGTACAAATTAAGCTGAGCTCATAAGCACGAGTTCTCCCATCTCTCCATCCCCCGTGGCAGGAAAGGTTTTAAAAAAGCAAGTCCCGCCAGCCATATCCTAGACTTAGAACTATAGTTTTCATGTTCATTTCTCCAGGCCATTTTACAGAATCATGCAACGCTTGTATCAACGGAATTCCAGCAAAGTTGGCCATCAACTACCAGACGGAACCATAGCTGCTCAAGCTATCTGGGCAGACTTTGACGCCCAGAAGACTCCATGATGGCCATGCTGGTTGGTGTAATGGGAAGAAGGAAGAGCCTTGAGGAACAGCTGCAACCAAGACAACGGTCAGATAAAAGAAACGTGAGTCCGGGGCAGAACTGTAATCTGAGAAAGCATCTCGGACAAGACCCTCCCTAGTTCTCGCGAAGATTGAGGGAGGGAGGAGGGAAGCGCATTCAGACTTGCAAGATTCTGTCACTATAACCTTATAACAAAAGCAGTATTAGGATGTGTGACTTCTGTTTCCTAGTCTGATCTTCCTTGAAGGGCTGACAGTTGGGGAATTCTGGGAGTTGGAGTCCACACACCTTTCTGGATTGCGTATAGATAAAAGTTAGGTTATGGGGAGAAGAGGTTTTTTTATTTGTAACTTTAAAAGAAGGTGAAAAGTTACTATATCAGCTTATGCTCGTGATGAAGGTTAAAAGATCCAAGATGGCGACCGCAAGTAAACGCCAGCGGCCGCTCCAGGAGAAGTGAGCTAGAAACCCCCCAAAAAACCTTCCTTATACCCCCATAATTTTTACCTTGGGGCTGGAGAAGTTGTATTGGAGTTGGGGTGAGCGGACTTCTCCGGAAGGAGCAGAGTTCGGCAGTTGGGGCCGTGGCGGAGTTGCAGCCCAGCGGTCTTGCGACCCTGTCGTCAGAGCCGCCAGCCTGGTGGAGTTGGTGGGGCCTGACGGAGCTGGTGTGTCGAGCCGGGGCTTTTTTGGGCCCAGCGGAGTTGCCGGAGCTTGCAGCCCAGTGGGGCTCGGTGGAGCTGGGTGGCGGCCGGCGGAGGCTGCGGAGCCTGGTAACGGCCAGCGGAGTTGCCGGAGCCGCAGACCCGCAAGGCTTGACGGTTGGGGGAACAGGTGGCCTGCCCGGACGGAGCGGCGTTGTGTGACGGAGTCCAACGGGTCCATCAGACCTGAGGGGCCCTATGACAGAGTGGATGGCTGCGGAAGCTTTGACCTCAGCAGCCACAGAAGGGATGGTGGCCGGTGGAGGCCAATTAGAACTGGCACAAAGAACCGGCAGAGTGACCCCACAAAGACTGAAGAACTTGGGGGGCCTCGAGAGTTGTGGAGCCGGGGCCTGTGGAGGCCAGTGGAGGCCTGTGAAGGCCTATAGAGACCAGTGGAGGCCGGCTGGAATTGGAACCGGTGGTGGGCTTTCGCACAGCTTCGGTTAGTACGCCAGTTACGCCCATTCCTGGATTGCGATGCCCTCCGTACAGTCACTCATGCTCTCGTCATCTCCCATGTAGATTATTGCAATGCGTTCTACATGGGGCTACCCTTGAAGACTATCCGGAAGCTACAGCTGGTGCAGAATGCGGCCGCGCGGGCAATTTTGGGTGCATCGAGATCAGCACATGTAACACCGTTGCTCCGCGAGCTGCACTGGGTGCCAGTTTGCTTCCGGGTACAATTCAAGGTGTTGGTTATCACCTTTAAAGCCCTACATGGCATGGGGCCAGAATACCTGAGGGACCGTCTGATCCCCATGTTATCGACCCGCCCCACTCGGTCATTCAGAGAGGGCCTGCTACGAACCCCATCAATTAGAGAATGCCATCTGATGGGGTCTAGGAGGCGGGCCTTCTCTGTGGTAGCGCCCACTCTATGGAACACCTTGCCCCCAGAGTTAAGACAGATCTCCTCCCTCCCGACCTTTAGGAAAGAGCTGAAGACCTGGTTCTGCCGCCTGGCATGGGAAGGAGGAAGGGATAGTTCCTCATGGGGGTGGCTAATCCTTTAATTTTATAATTGTCCTTCTTTTAATTATTCCATCACCATCTGGATTTTAGAATATGTATTTTATTGTATAACTGTGATTTTAGGTATTTTAGATTTTATTTTAACTTGTTTATTGTGTACCGCCCAGAGTTCCCCATGGGGGGAGATGGGCGGTCATATAAATTAAATAAATAAATAAAGTCACTTCTTTATTATTGTCTTTGATGCCTTTTTTTTCTCTTCCACTTTTTTTCTTTTTCTTTTTTCTGCACCTTCTGAACTTTTTCTTTTTTCTTCTAGTTTAGTTTGTATTAGTTTTTACTATGTTTATTAAAAACGTCAATAAAATTATAGGAGGAGGAGTCCACACATCTGGAGGGTAGACGGGGAAGGCAGCATTAAAACCACACTCAAGCAGCTGGCATCAATGAGAGCAATATTCTCTGGTACTGATGTCCCCAATATATTGGGACTACCACTCTCTCAGTTCCCAGTCTGTGTGTCCAAGACAGCTTAGGGAAAGCAGCTGAAATTTAGCTTTGCCCAAGGTAGAAGGCAGGTTTAGGTAAACAAGCACATTTGGATCGGCATCTCTAGAGATGTGGCCCAGGATCCCACGGTCTGGTGTTTACTCCACCATCCCTGTGGTCCCCTCGACTCTTCCATTTTGCTTTTTTATCCGTTGGCTCCCAATTGCCGAGGAACAGCTGGGCACCTCAAGATGGGCAGACCTTCTGAAACTTTTGTGCAAGCAGGCAAGGATAACAAACCAACCGACCCAGGGGGCGCTGCCAGCGGAGAGGAAACTCTGGCTTTTGGCACATAAGGATCCCACCAGGCCCTGACCTTCATCTCCCGGGAAAGACAGGATTAACAGCTCACATCAACAGCATAATGAAATAGCTCCAGGAAAACTCTGGGCCACGACTGTTATCCCATTAAAGGACCCACAAAACAACTCAGAAAGAAAACCTTTGGCTTTTATTTCGGAGGGGGGGAACACCCACAACTCTGTTATTATTTAAAACTAAACTGGCAAACTGTTTGCAAGATTAAAAAGGAAAGCTATTCACAGTTAGGGGGCGTGGTGGCTCAGCGGGTAAGACGCCAGGCTTGTCGATCGGAAGATCGCAAGTTCGGAGGTTCGAATCCCTAGCCCTGCGTGTGGAGTGAGCTCCCGCACTAGCTCCAGCTCTTGCCAACCTAGCAATTCGAAAGCATGCAAATGCAAGTAGATTAATAGGTACCACTTCGGTGGGTAGGTAACAGCGTTCCACGCACGTCATGCGGCCACATGACCGTGGAAGCGTCTTCGGACAACGCTGGCTCTTCGGCTAACAAACGGAGATGAGCACCGGCCCCTGGAGTCGGACACGACTGCACAACTGTGCGGGGGGAACCTTTACCTTTATTCACAGTTGCAACTGATTTTTTCCCCTCCTTCATTGGAGTTTGGGTTTTATTTTAAATGGGGTGGGGGAATCTTGCTTAAGAGATTCTTAAGAATCTTGCTTAAGAAGATGCTGCCAAAATTGTTATTTGATGCCCTCTAATTCCATATTGGAAGGAAGGCAATGTCAAATATTTGGGCAACACAAGGCACCAGAAGTTTCCAAGTTAACTCAACCTGCCAGCAAGGCTGAACAATCCTTAGTGAAGATCTGGTGACTTGGGTATCCCACTGCAGTTTCAGTAAGGGCACCCCAGTTTAAACCGACATTTTACTGTAACTGAGTGGCTATGTGTCTCAAACTGATCTTCTATTTGAAGACAAATTAGAGTATAGCTTTCACCCTTCCAATGAAAGAAGCAGCGAAAAAGACGAAGAACTAAAAATCTTTCCCAGTATGCCTGATACATTTGATTTTGGGGGGCGAAAACGAAGACACTGGCAAGTGATTTCAGGATTTAGCCAAAGTGGAAATTGTTAAAGATTATTAAATTTTGAAGAAAGAAAATGGGAGACTGGCAAAGAATCCATTATGTAAATAAATTAGGAGTTCTCAGATTAAATTAGAATAATCTAGATTAGATTAGAATAAACAATCAGACCAGACCAGAGAATGAAGGGAATCACTGTCTGGCTCAGAAGGTATGCTGGGTCCGGCCTGGTTATTCCTCGGATGGGCAACCGAATTGCAAGGCAGTAGGGTCGATTAAACCTCTTAAATAGTTCATATTTTTATTAGGAGGGTGAAAGTCATGCTGAAAGATGCTCATAGCAAAAAGCCCCAAACCCAAAAATTACTTATGCATGTCTGCAACCTGCTCGAGCATTTAAATAAGATGCTCAGCTCATCCACTATTAAATCAATCTGCTCCTTAAATGAAAGGGAGGTTGCTTCACTTCAAGGTTCTCAGTGTTCCCCCCACCTTTAAAAAAAAAGCAACAGCCTCTCTCTTTGGCTGATTTGGCTTTAAGGGTTTTGTGCTGAAATGCAGCATCCATGCGCCCTGAAATAGGCCATCAGAGGGAAGCCAAGGCATCTGGATCAGGGAGGCACAGCTGCGCCTCTCCAGGTTCCAGAGACTGTCAGCTGGCAAAGGTGGTCTCCCTCGGGGGATGCTGGCTGTTCCCCAGAGCTGCAAGAAGGAAACTGAGAACCCCTGGGCATCATCTGAATACAGCCACCGTGGCTTGCACACTATGGTTTATGGCGGCATTCTCCAACTTGAAGGCAACCTCCCTCACCCGATGCCCACCAGTTGTCTTGGACACCAAATCCCAGAATCCCCAGCCAGCCCTGTCCCTAGGATTCCAAAAACTGTCCATCTGATGAGGGAAGGTTTGTTCGGGGCTTAGTGACCGTACAAGCCCAACCTCTTGAGATTTATTCAGCAAACAGTGGTTAGAGTAAGTGTGGGAGATGACCTACATACCTTCTAGGTCAGCCTAGTTTTTCCACTGAGGACGCACAGAAATTCCATTGTGTTCAGGAGAGAAGATATTGAGTTCCCACCATCAAAGCTAGCTATTAATTAATTAATTATTCAAATTGATCACCGCCCATTTCCCCCTGCGGGGGACATTAAAAATGTCACTGAAGAGCTGTTCTGATGTTTAAGATGACACTGCAGCCCCAGCCTGGGATGACGTGGAAACCTGACACGGTGAGAACGTCTATCGCAGAGCTTTCCAAACTTTTCATGTTGGTGACACAGTTTTTTGACATGCAACATTTCGCGACACACTCTTACAGCAGGGCATCATTTCGCAACACACTCTTACAGCAGGGCACAAGGCAGGCACTAGGACCTGCGTGGAATCACAGCAGGTTTGGAGGCAGCCAGGCACAAGGCAGGCACTAGGACCTGCGTGGAATCACAGCAGGTTTGGAGGCAGCCAGGCACAAGGCAGGCACTAGGACCTGCGTGGAAGCCAGGAGGCAGCAGCAGCCGCGACACACCCAGACACTGCAGCCTACACGACACACTAACGTGTCCCGACACACAGTTTGGAAAGCTCTGTTCTACTGAATGGAATCCATTAAAGCCCACAATGAGGATGTCACAAGGCAGCTTTCATCACCTGTCCCTCCTTGTCCCCTGCCTTTTCTTTCCCAGGAGACCTGATGCAATCATGGCCAACATCTGCTTACAGCTGAACTGTAGACCGGCTTTCCTTGGCTGTGGGTGAAGAGACTACGTCCCCCAAGACAATCACTTGCAGAATTAAAGTTTTCCAAAACCATGCAAAGGAAAATGAGTTTCTAGTGCTGAACAATTAGCCCAGCGGTTAATTACGCACGCCTGCCGGATATAATGCTGGGCCCCTGGGATGGCTTCCACGTCCATTGTTTATTTTGTGTAACAGGAAGATATATTCCAGGCAGCTAAATAAATCCTTCATAGGCACTGATAGGACTTGAATAGAGAGTTGTTATGCAAATGGCTAATTATAAAAGAAGAGAGATAATCATAGTTTGGTGCCTTTTAAGGCAACTCATGTGCACAACAACAGGGGTAAAAAAGCAGGAGTATCCTCATTTCAGTTCATTTCCTTCCTTAAAAAAAACCCTGCAATTTTAAGGGTTCAACTTGGCAACCCCAAGGCTCAAAATGGAGTGGCTAAACGCAACAGGGACCACAGGCATTGGAGATCATCTTCCTAGGGTAATGACGACATTCAAGTTGATCAAGGCAACAAAAACACACTACAATCCCCCTCCCTCTTGGAAAAGTAATTATGAAGCCAGCTTCAAGGAAGATTAGACACATCTGCTGAACTCAGTAGGCCCCACCCAAAGTTATAGGGCACCTCCAGCATACCACCGACTTTCTGCTGCTGAAAAAGGACAACATATTCCTCTGCCCCTGAATTTCGCTGGTTGGGCTCCTGGAGGCATCTGGCTGGCTTCCGTAGAAGCCGAATGCTGGCTCAATTAGACCACTGGTCTTCTCCAACTTCAGGCTCCCTCATTCTTCCCCAGCTCCGGAGGAGAAACTTCAGCAAGCGTAATTTTTACCCCATTCCTAAGGCCATGCTTGCCTGCTTACAGAGCTTCATCCATTCCTAGTGCCCGCAGGCCAAGGTCCACTGAGCCCAAAGCAGCGGTGGGCATGCATTTTAAAACAGCGGTGAACTAGCACATGGTATGTGCCTGCTCATATCTTTTGTGTGCTAAAAAAGCAAGCTTGTAGTTACCCATTTCCTCCAGCTTGTTTCCCCATCTTCCAGGCATATCTTCTTACTGTGAGATGATTTCTGGCCAACATCATATAGTCAGGCTCTCAACCTCGCTCCGCTCTAACCTTTCTTGTTTAGATGGGAGCCCTTAAATCTCTCACGACTCTGCTTGGAAACAGAGAGCGAAAATAACGGTCGCCGAGCTACATATTGGGTTCATATATCACGGGGCTAAGCCATAATGTGGTGGCTTCATTTTGGCTTAGAGCAGGGGTGGGGAACCTTTTTTCTGGCAAGGGCCATTTGGATATTTATAACCGGGGACCGGGGTGGGTGGGGGGCGGGCTTTCTGGGATTTCCACGGACCGGGGGCCAGAGTTTGCGGGCGGGAGCCAATCACAAGCACTGGGGGGCGGGGTTTGCGGGCGGGAGCCAATTGCGTGGAAGGGGTGGGGTTTGCGGGTGGGAGCCCTGCGGGCCTTATATGGCCCGCGGGCCTGATGTTGCCCACCCCTGGCTTAGAGCGATGGCTAGACGGTGTCACGGGCCTGTATAGCTGATGGCTTAGGAGATGGTGCGAACCCAGATATGGTAGCTTTTTCAACATCCTATGACTCAGTGCAATTTGTGAATGTGGCTTAAATGCGCTGATCCCGCCTAACTACACCTAGAAGTGAATGCCATAATCATGGCTTAGGGCTATTTCAGCAGTGGCATGAAACACGGCTAATGTTAATTAATTGTGATATTCTCTTAGCCAAGAGCCCTAAACATGGTTAAAACCAAACCCTGATTAACATTAACACTGCTTAACACTGATGCTAACAGAACCTTAACCATGATCATTTACAAGAAAGCCAACCAAAAAAATCAAGGGTGAGGTACAGGTAGTCCTCACTTAACAACCATTCGTTCAATGACGGTTTGGACTTATGACAGTGCTGAAAAAACTGACTTACGACCGGTTCTCACACTTACGACCATCGCAGCATCCCCGCAGTCAAGTGATCACAATCTGGGTGCTTGGCAACCGGTTTGCATTTATGACCATCGCAGCATCCCATCATCACGTGATCGCCATTTTTTACCTTCCCGGCCGGCTTCTGGCAAGCAAAATCAAATGGGGAATCACGTGATTCGCTTAACAACCACATGGTTTGCTTAACAACTGCGGTGATTCGCTTAATGACCACCACAAAAAGGTAATAAAATCAGGTCGGATTCACTTAATGACCGCTTTGCTTAACAACTGAAATTCCAGGCCCAATTGTGGTCATTAAGCGAGGACTACCTGTATGAGGCCGGGAGTGTTACAATCCTAAGCAATTAGTGCCGCGTTGATGTTGTCAAGACCATCTTCCTATTCCTTTCAATCTGCAGCAAAATTCAGGCTAATTTCAGAACTGCTAGAAAGACAAAAAAAGAACTGGAACAAAACGACCCTTTGGCTCCAACTTCAGTACAATTTTAGCAATTTTAGTTCCTTTGTTCTCCAGTGATAATATAGTTGAATTGCTATTTCTGCCTAGTATCCAATACTTGGCTTGAGACTTCAATATATTTTCTGCTGATTTATTAGAGCTCTGCAAGGTAGGTAATTTTCAAGCATCTCACTATTCCAATGTTATCCAAAGCAAACATAATAACAGTAGTAATAATATCACATGTCAAACTCTGCACTTTGTGGGGAAGAAGGATGTTGCAAGAGCAGAACTGAGAAGTGGGGAGGGGGGTTATAACTGAAGGCGGTGCTATTGAATTGCAGCCTTATGTGAAATGTTTAATGCTTCAGTCTGTCTTGATCAAAGGACTCTGTTCTTTCACAGCAGCAATTTCTGAATTATCCACCATCATCATAGACTGTAATTACTCATTCCTGTAAGTAGGGCCTCAAATGATGAAATCAAGAAACATCTCCCAAAGACAAGCATTATTTTGTTTGCTTACCTTGAGATGGATTGTCCAGAGTTTTCACTGGGGAAGGAACACATGTTTCAATCCAGCCAGAAATTTAAGAGAGAAGGAAGGAAGGAAGGAAGGAAGGAAGGAAGGAAGGAAGGAAGGAAGGAAGGAAGGAAGGAAGGAAGGAAGGAAATGTGAACATTCTAAAAAGTATTATTTTACTATTATTTAAAAGGTATAACCAAGTAGATCCAAATGAAATGCAACAGAAACAGGTTTAAGATTTATCTGAAGTTTTATAGGAAAAGATATAATAAGAATCAAACTTACAAAATGACAGCTGGTTCCGTGCAATTCACATACTGCACTAAACCATGCTTCAACCACGGTTTGTTGAACAAGCCACACTAGCCTGGCTTATGCATAACACTATACCATCTTTAGACATCAGGATAGCTAGGTTAGCCCTATGCCACCGTTTCCAGGCCACAATTAACAGGTTCACTCACAGCATTAATGACCCAAACTTCATTACAGCCTCAGACCAATTGTGGATCTGGCCAACAACTGCATTTGTCCTTAACCCCACCATGATTTAATTCCTCCGAAGGTGTGTGACCGATTAGAAGATGAAGGAAGGACTGTGGAGTCCATGGTGCTCTCTGAGCCTTGTTGTTTTCTTGCAGACGTTTCATTGCCAGGCTAGGCAACATCTTCAATGCGAAAAGGGAGTGAGACTTGCTCTCTGTTTATATACCCTGGCTTGTCCTGCCTGTGTTGGTGGGGGTGTTGTACTCTCCTTGGAAGTTCCTTGATTGGATGAAGGAAGGAGTCAGACCTTAGAGCAGAGCTTTCCAAACTGTGTGTCGCGACACAAAAGTGTGTTGCCTGCGGGGCCCAGATGTGTCGCGTCAAAACCTGGAAGCGCTGATGGAGCGCCATCAGTGCTTCCGGGTTTTCCCGTGGCGACACACCAACGGCGGTGCATGAAAATCCGAAAGTGCCGCAGCCACGGCGGCGCGCAAAAACTGAAAGCGGCAGCAGCGCTTCCGGGTTTTTGCGCGCTGCCGCAATGGCGGCGCTTCCGGGTTTTCCTGCAGCGACACACCAACGGTGGCGCGCAAAAACCGAAAGTGGCAGCAGCGCTTCCGGGTTTTTGCGCGCTGCCGCAACAGCGACACTTCCAGGTTTTCCCGCGGCGACATACCAACAGCGGTTGGTGTGTCGCCGCGGGAAAACTTTGGAAAGCCTTGCCTTAGAGGCAAGCACCAATTCCTAACATTTTTAATTAAAAAGAAGATCAGAAGTAAATGCTGAAAAGAAAAAAACTTTAGCCAAGATTTGGAGAACTACAGTACTTGGTTAAATGGAACTCTACATGGCTCAAAAGCCAGCCCTGTTTTCTCCCCAAGAAAAGGCGGTCACATCCTGCTGCATTTTCAACTTGAGCACTTACATCACCTTGAGAAAATTTTCCTTAAATAGAAAGACAAGGAATAAGCACATTCAATGTCCTTAGAGGACAATCCTGCGATCTCTAACCTGGGTGTAAGCTGCTTTGAACAGTAGCACCCCCATGTAAGTCATTGGGTGCTGCTGCTATCTAGCCTGCATAAATCTTGGCTTTGTTTTAATCTCTCCCTTCTCCACCGCTTGAATGGTTGCATGCAAAATTCTGATAAACCTCTCTTCCTGGTAGAAGTTAAAACGAGACCATAAGCATTTTATTTCAACTCTTCTACTGCTTGATGCAGCATGTACAAACCTTCCATAACCAAGTGGTCTAAAAAAAGAAGTGTCAGTAAAACAGGGTTTTTATAACCCCTAAACATACATTTAGCCAAAGGTCTCACCCTCCCAACTGCAAACACTTGGAAAAATTATTCCTAGATACAAAGGTGGGCTCATGCAAGAAGGAGATACAGGTAGTCCTCACTTAACAACCATTTGTTTTAGTGGCAGTTTGGACTTACGACGGTGCTGGAAAAATCGACTTACGACCGGTCCTCACACTTACAATCGTTGCAGTGTTCCTGCAGTCACATGATCATGATTTGGGTGCTTGTCAACCGGTTCACATTTACTACTGTTGCACTGTCCCGCGGTCATGTCGTCGCCATTTTCAATGTTCCCAGCCAGCTTCTGGCAAGCAAAATCAATGGGGAACCATGTGATTTGCTTAACGACCACATGGCTCGCTTAACAGCCGCCACACAAAAGGTCATAAAATCAGGTTGGATTTACTTAATGACTGCTTCGCTTAGCAAACAAAATTCCAGTCCCAATTGTGGTCATTAAGCAAGGACTACCTGTAAATGTATTTTGTGAGCTTTTTTTTTTTTTTTTGGTATATTTAAAGCTGCCCACAGCATTTTGTGGCCAAAGGAAGGAAGGAAGATGGCCCTAATCTATTTTTATGTGCATTGCATGTGCAGAGCTTCAATTACACCATTGGGACTGCCATCTTGACTTTTTTGACCATCCCATGGCCATCCCTGGGTGGTACTTTTCTTTAAAAAAACAAAATGGACTGGAATGAAGCGAACATTTAACAATCATAAATATTCACACAAAAACAAAGCATGCAAAGACTACAAAATGCTGAGAGGAAAGGCAATTTTCTAGCTTCTCAAAAAAAACAAAGCAACATTTCACGCCTGGATTGAAAGAGCTGATTGCTTTTAAAGGGCTGGGGATGAGCTAAAGGAGAGTTCTGGTTCTCCTGCCAAACAGCTCTTTTCTCTTAAACATACGTTTTGCACATGCTTGCCTTAAGCATGTTTAATAGGCAGTAACAGCCCGAATTAGCACAAACTGAAGTTCCATCTTTAAGCAAGACCTAAATCTAGGCTGGCGACCCAACTTAAACAAGGCAAGCTCAATCTATTTTGCAAGCCAAGCCTTATTTTACATCTCCTGCTACTTTGGTTAAGCTCATATGTTGCATTAGACCATGGTTTGCTTTGTGGGTTGAATAAGCCAGAGCAACCTATGACATGGTTAGGAAACCATGGTTCATACTTCTGGCTTAGCCCAAACCAGATGAGGTCACTAAAACTTACTGCAACATGTGAATCCTGAATGTCTCTCTCTCCACGTCAGAACATCTGAAATACCCCATTTTTATTGACACTGTTCACCACTTTGCAATAAGAGCCTCAGAAGCAATTTCAGAAAGTGTTCGAACACTGTCAATGAGGGTTTATTTTTTAATTAAGAAATTAAGGAGAAGAGAGATGTTGTTAATCACAGTCCTTTACTACTGCTGAACTTACAACCTGTATTTCTCCAAGCTGTCCGGCATCTGATAAACTGTTCTGCTTTATTACCCATGGAAGGGTAATTTCAGGCAACTAATGACAAGTGGGGCATATGGGGAAACAATTCCGCATTCAAAGTGTTTTGCTTCAATGGGAAAAGAGATTAAGTTCCCCACGCAGGTGGATCAAAGCAAGAAGCTGGTAAAAAGTTTCTGCAAGTCCAGAAGAGCTACAGGAATCAATCATCTTTCCCCCAACACATCCCTGAAATCACACAAGCCCCTGAGGCTTTTCCAACGGGAAAGTTACCTTCACGAACAACCTAAAAAAGGAAAAAAGAAAACGCCATTTTAAAAGGATCAAAGAGGTCCCGCGTAGGAGAATTCTGCAAGATGGATGGTGCGGGGAGAGGAATGAAAGAAAGTAAGAAGACCGGTTACCAGAAATTAATCCAAGGCTGTGCTTGGAGGAAGAAGCATTCTGCAGGTGGCAGCGATGGAACAAGTCCTGGTCTGAGCAGGCCACCTGGATGAGGGCAGAAATAAGCTGACCTGGGATCAAGTAATTCAATCTGCATTCTCAGGAAACAATACAAACTCCAGAATTGAGCGTGCCGTGCTCAGGGATATCCAGCAGTAGCTATCAAAATGATCAAGATGGCAGCTTTGGTCACCTGGTCCCAGCTGTCACCGTGACTTCTTTGACCCCCATCAGCCACTAGTCTGGCTGCTCAGAAGTTGCAGCTAAATCAAATTTGTATTCATTTCATCTTAGCCTTAAAGGGGCGTGGTGGCTCAGCGGGTAAGACGCCAGGCTTGTTGATCGGAAGATTGCAAGTTCGGAGGTTGGAGACCCTAGCCCTGTGTGCGGAGTGAGCTCCCGCACTAGCTCCAGCTCTTGCCAACCTAGCAATTCGAAAGCATGCAAATGCAAGTAGATGAATAGGTACCACTTCGGTGGGAAGGTAACAGCGTTCCGCGTACGTCATGCCGGCCACATGACCGTGGAAGCGTCTTCGGACAGCGCTGGCTCTTCGGCTAACAAACGGAGATGAGCACCGGCCCCTAGAGTCGGACACGACTGCACAAATGTGCGGGGGGTACCTTTACCTTTTTACCATCTTAGCCTACTGCTTGATTTTGGAAATTAACACCAGAGACGTCGATGAGTTTCTGGTTTCGTTCCAAAGGGGGAAATTTTGCTCCACATTCATTCAATAAAAGGACCAATTGAGATTTCCCTTTTAAATTAAGTAGATTTGATGATGGGGGGGGGAGGGAGAGAGAAGGAACAATCTCAAGCAAGTGGTATTAATTACCCATCAGAGTATCAGCACCCAGTGTAGGTGGAGATATGAAACTTCAAAATACTTTCCCTGCAATATTTATAACTTTGGCATCCGCAGCCTCAATCACCGAATTACGTCAGGACTAACCAAAATAACACAACCATGGTTTAAAAGCTGCTCCAGATAAGGTGGTCTCCTTGCTTTCCTAAACCAGATTTCCACCATTTCCCTTTCTGTAATCACCTTTTCATTTCTCAGCATGGAAAACATTAACCGTTGGCCAGCAATGCTTATACTAAACATCCTTTTCTAACGCTATTTCTTGTTTGGTTGATGACAATGAAACCCAGGTTTGTTAGGAGAAGGTCTGATGTTGCTAATCTAAATCTGATGTTCTTCAAGTGGAAAGCTAGGAGCTTGGAACGTGAGAATCTTGGATGAGATTCTCTACCACTAAACTGCCAAGGACTTTGTGGGTCGCACAGGGCCTTTGTAAGTGCCCGTTAGAGATGGGAAGACACAAAGATGTTGGACAGTGTGACAAGAAGCGGGAAATAACTTAATACATGACTGGAAAGAAATGAGATTAACTGTATTTGATTTCTAAAGTGTAGATTAAATCAAATTTGGGGTTTTAAAAAATCTTGCTCTCATCCCTTAATTTTGGGGCCAGGCATTCCTACCGCGGCACTCAAAAGCCAAATGCAAATAAGATACAGCACCAGCTTAAAACTGGTCCCTCCTCTGGAGGGAGATGGGCAGTGGCAAAATCTGATGAATAAATAAATAAATAAAATAAAATAAAAGGACAGAAAGCCTTAATTAAGGTTCCAAATAAGCATTTCTCTTCCCATCAATCAGCAGGGAGGCACAGCCAAGAACCCAGGAATTTATACTGGGGGAGGGTATGACATTGTGGGGTTGGCTTGTTCTTTTGTTAAAATTAACCACCCAAAACACCAGGCCAAAAGCAAAACGCCCCACCTCTCCCTCAGAAAAAGGCACGGAACAATTCACAGTCCAATAAATCTGGGTAAAGCAAGGCACTCTAGCACTGGGGAGCCCAGCGTGAAAAATGGAGGGGAGTCGCAAGCAGAAACCACCGGCAAGCCATTTTGCAAGTGAACATGCTCAAATGATGCATTTATCACTCTTCCGCTTTGCAGAGATGGGAATGGAAAGAGGCGGATCGGAAGACGTGTCGGCTTAAATACCACCGGGGCATATCCTGCGCGCTCTGCAGAACAAGGGTGCATGGCCAGAGGGGAGAGAATCACTCTTCCAGGGCCTTCCTATCCCCCAGTAGCAAGGGGTCCTAAATGTTAGCAGCCTGCACTGGGAGATTCTGGAATTAGATCCAACGTTTTTGCAGGACTGGGCTTCCTGGAAACACTTATTTTCCAATGTAGTTGGGAAAAAAGATGTAAAATCTGGGCTCAGAAGATCCACAACCTGCTCCCCCAAAGTCAGAATTCCAGAAAGCATTTGCAGATGCAGAGAGCCACGACTTATTTAAATGAGATACCTGCCCTGTTGTTGTTGTTGTTGTTTTTAAAATGCAACCATTGGTAAAACGGTCCTAACAATGAATCCAAATCATTGAAATTCATATAAAACCAAAATAGCAATCACAGAGTAAGCCAGCTAAATGCTTCGAGGACAGCATCTCAATAGGCTGCCGGGTTGGTAGTGATGGTAAAAATACAAAGCAGAACTCTGACCTACAGAAAAAGGAGAAAAGGGAGGATAAAACTGTCAACAATCAAATATTCATGACGACATTAGAAAATGACAGTAAATCAGAAACACGAGTTATCTCAATTCTCTTTCCCCCAATATCTGCAATAAATAGTAATTCATTTGAATTAGGTTGTTTCAGAAGAACATTTCACCAGCAACTGTCCAAGTCCTCTGCAATCTTAAAATCAACGTCCTCTACAAACACCCCTAACAAAAACAGATTTTGTCAGGGAGTCTGTTCCATCCAAGCTTCCTTCTTGCCATTGACCAATATGCCTCAAATGCGATAGGGATGGAAAACATGGTTTCTGGAGCTAACCTTAAGGCGTGAGCAAGTGCCCTCAGAAAGCAGCCGTTCTTCACTTTGAGACCTCATAGGGTCTTCAATTATTTTTCTAGTACTGAATTATGCTCAGAAACAAAAGGCTAGCCAATAAATTCATTGATGAGATCTTTTATTCTGATTCTGAATAAAAGATTCTCTTATCCAAGTCAGGTGCAATTTCCGATCGTGGTATGGACAACCATCTGGCGTCTTGACCTGTCCGTCCAACTTCTCTATTGACCCCTCCCTCTGCTTCGCTCAACCTTCCCGCACATTCATTCATTCATTCATTACATTTATATCCCGCCCATCTCCCCCACAAGGAGGGACCCTGGGCGGCACATAACCCCTTTTTCTAGTCCACTGTCCATTGCATATCCAAAATATGTATATTTTTGCTTGCTGATGATTGCCTCAAGAGGATCTTGCCTTTACCTGGTGCAAAATGGATTTATTGGTCTTCACCCAGTCCGTGGTACTGTTAGCAACCATTATTAAACTCTTAATTCAGGGGCATCTATCTTCTACCTCCCGTTCTTTCTCTGTGTCTAACTTTCACAACTGTATAGTAGCACTGGAAAAACCATTGCTTTAAGTATTCTGATTTTTATTGTCATTGAAATGCCCTTATCTTTCCTGATCTTGTCTAAGGCTGGCATTGCCTTCTTCACTATGATTAATCTCCCCTTTCCTTTTTGGGCACATTGTTGATCTTTATTCTTCAGCCCAAGGAAACAAAATTACTCACCACCTTCATCTCTTCTCCATCAACTCTAAGTTCTCCAAGTATACAAGCTGACATTACCTTTGTCTTGATATTTAACGTTAACCTGTTTTGTTCTCTTTCTATTTTACTTCCATAGAGAGTTTAAGTCTTCTGCCTATCCAACTTGACAGGGTTTCAGTAACAAATTCCAGCTATCAATTCTGCCATTGTTATATTTGTGCTGTAAGTTAAAAGGATCTGGGGATAATAAACAACCCGCTCTCATCCCTTCCAATATTCTGAATGATTTGGTTTCTCCAAATACGGTTTATAGTGTCACTGCAAAGATTCCTCAGAAGAATAATTAGCCTTGATTAGCTCTAATATGTTCCACACTCAAGTCTACCCTTGACCGCTGGTTGTGTGTGTGTGTGAGAGAGAGAGAGAAAACAGCTACTGCTGTGGTAAATATTTTTGCCTGCAGGAATTATTTTATACCCCAAAATTAATCTTGGCAATGTTGACCAACAGTTCTCCATTCAGCATTTCTTTACTGTATTAATGCTGGTAAACCTGGCTGGGAAAAACTGATTAAAATTAATTCCTGCTACAAGGAAAACTTCACTTCCAATCACTCTGTTTCAAGGTTACTAATAGTTTTCTGGCCCTTCTACATAATTAAAAAGAGACTTTATCCCCAGCCAAAATGTCAATTCAAATTTCAGCCCACAGAAGGTAATTTATTTGCATGTTCAATGGACAAACCAATTTTCGTGGGGTCAGATTTAAAGAGCTCATGCATGATGGATAAAGGAAAATAGCAGCACTTAAAGGTCAGAAAACTCAGAAAAGAAAGTCAAACTTCAGATTTTCAAGAGTTCTTGAATTCCCTGATCCCACCCTTATCGGGACTTATTTAGTTAAAGTGCCAAAGAAAAATAGTAAGCATGCAATCCACTTTGCATAGATTAGCTTAGCAACACGACACTTACTATTAAATCTCTAAATGGGAGGCTTATTCATTTATAATCCCATCTTTTAAGAAAAAAAGTCACACTTTTTGACTGGCTGATCACCAGAAACATGGCTCCAAGGCCATGGATTAAAGCTGACAAAACAGTGGCAATTTCAAAAATAAAACATCGGGAATATCAGAACAAACTGCCAGTCGGTGTGAGCATGGAAGCAGCCAAGGGTGTTTGCGCTGGAGAAGGGCTCCGGAGGTGGAGCACCAGGCCTAGGAAGGGCCCATCTCATAAACCCAACTTTCGGAAATCCACAATGGAAGAAACAGGAAGATGCAGCTGTTGATTTCCTGAACTTGCCAAGCTCAGACGCTCTTCAGACACCAACCCTGTGGTTATTTGGGCCTGGGAAGAAACGTTAAGGGCCGTTCTTGGAGGTAGTAGCTACAAGAAACAACTCCCCCCTTGATAATTTTGGGGGGTTACACAACTGACCACTTAGAGCACGGCCACTGAAGATACCCAGGTTGGCCAGACCAAACGTCTCCCAGAAGGTGTCCACCTTGGTTCTCACTCTTAAACAGAGCACCTGAGCATCTCATTTTCCTGGAGAACTGACCCCAGGCCTATATTCTTCTAGGACCCTCAGCTTCTTCCCTTCACTCGTGATTCTGCATGAACCCCCAGCTCCCCGCTCATTATACACTGGAATCTGTTTGCACAGCGTATCTCAGGATGGCAGATCAGGAAGTCTCTGATACCCGAGAAACACATCAAAATAGCTAGCACTGTAGGATGACATGGAAAGAGACAGCGATAAATATTTCACAGCATTTATCTAGGAGAAAATCTTTTTCTGCTTTATGAGAGGCTTCGGCTATCCATCTTAGCCTCATGGAGAGGCTGAAGGCACAGCTGCATTCTGAAAATTCTCCCTTCTTTTAAAACTCACAGCAGCTCTGAGTCAGATCCGCGTTTACTCCATGCAATGCACCAACATTTTTAGCCAGTGTTGGACGGTGACGATTCTGCAGTACACAGAGAGGACTTTGTTTTGCAACCTGAGTTGAGAAAGTGCACGATACCGTTGTGTTGCTATTTAATTAAATTATTCAAGGCCTCCAAAAAATAATTGCTATGTATCCTGATTTGCATGATGAAAGACAGCCGCATCCCAATAAAAACAAACCCTCAGTGTAAAATGGGTAACATAGAGCATACACAAAATGAGAAACAACTTTCTGGGACTAAATTTTCCGAACCTAAAAAAATAAAACTTAAAAAGAAGCAGTAGTCAGGGATAAGTAGGGAAAAATGGATCTTATCCAACAAAGGACTAGGGGAAACAGAAAAGATTCCATCTGGTGCTGAAAAGTTTGGATTATTGCAGACATTTTCTCTGTGTAATTAATTCTGCACCATTTAGTCATCTCCCATCATGGAGCCATGGAAGGCAGACCGCTCTTTTCCCTCTGACGTCACAGGTGCCCCTAGACCCCGGATCCTCCAACTGCCTTGGAGTCCAGCTCAGGTAACCTGGCCACAGGCAAAGGATTGGGGGAGCTGTGGGGCAGAATGTCCGGTGGACCCCAGGCTGACTATCCCACACAGCCATTTCTTTTCAAGCTATCAAAAGGCAGCAGCTCTGCTGGTTCTCTGAAGCAACCCCAAGGAAATTCAGAGGCACCATGAAGACTAACCAGCATAGGTAACGATGAATTGCTTTACGATGCCCCCCAACCCCACTGGGGGGTTCATGAGGGCTGGAAATGGGATTGGCCTATTCAACGACATGTTCGTTGTGCTGGATGACACAGGCTTCACCCGAGAGAGAACACCCCACCTGTCTTCTCGGACTTTTCTTGCTGATTTGGGAAACCGCAGGTGGCCCCTTCTGAGAAACTTGGGTGAATTCTGTCACCTCCAAGGCATCTGCCACGAGCCAAGGGAAATTCTGCATTTCATCACCCACTTTAAACAAGAGCGGCTCCCGACTCTCCCTAACCCGGCCGATGGTGGTCTGTCCCTGGCTGTCCGTGTCCTTCTCTCCAGCTCTCTTCATAAATTTAGCGCATGACGTCTCCCAAAGCATCCTTTTGTTCGGCTGCTTTGGGCTGCCAAGCGCATGCAGCTGCCCGCCTCTACCTCCACTTCCTTATCTTGTTCTGCAGGAACAAGGCTGGGGGGAAAGAAAGGAAGAAAAATATTCCCGAGCAAACAACCTTAAAGCAGAGCCAGAGTAAACGGATGATCTTAAAGCAGAGCCAGCCACCCAGTGATCAGAGTCTGATCATGCCAAGTAATCCCCTTTTCCTGATGGGCGTAAAGAGAGGACGGGGCTAAACAAAAATCGGTGTGGTTTCACAGTAAAAGTCCGTTCCTTCCTAAACAGGCCTATGCAAACTGGGGCTTTGAGAGTTTCCATTTCGGAAAAATATAAGCATCTTTGTCTATGAAGGTTCTCAGTCATCCAGGTGGAATTGTCTGTAGCTTGAATCATGTCAACTGGATTTCTGAAATCCAGCTGACATGATTCAAGCTACAGATAAGCATCTTTCTTTGCAGAAAACGGGAAGCTTTGGTGCTACAGCACTGGAGACAGGCAGAGGAATGGTGGCCTTCAATTTGTAGAGACTTACAGCCAGGGGCGTGGTGGCTCAGCGGGTAAGACGCCAGGCTTGTCGATCGGAAGGTCACAAGTTCGGAGGTTCGAATCCCTAGCCATGTGTGCGGAGTGAGCTCCCGCACTCGCCCCAGCTCTTGCCAACCTATCAACTCGAAAGCATGCAAATGCAAGTAGATGAATAGGTACCACTTTGGTGGGACGGTAACAGCGTTCTGCGCGCGTCATGCCGGCCACATGACCGCGGAAGCGTCTTCGGACAACCCTGGCTCTTCAGCTAACAAACGGAGATGAGCACCGGCCCCTAGAGTCGGACACGACTGCACAAACGTGCGGGGGGTACCTTTACCTTTACCTTACAGCCAGGGCCCCCTTCTGAGTCCCTCCCCAGAACAACCCTGCCCCCAAATTGCAGCCCTCCTCATTCTGCAGGGGAAACCTGAAAAGGAAGAGGAAGCAAGAGGAAACTTTCATTTTCCACACTCCACCTATTCCAGGCAGAAGAAATGGACGGACTTTCTCTCAAGCCATGAAATTGGCATCTTTCTATGGGACTTTTTCAAATACCTGATTTAGCATCAAAAGCCAATCTTCCCAGGGTGCAGCATGAACTCCTGGGTACGTCACACATCACCACCCCCAGAAACTGTTCAAAATCTTGAGCCTTTGCAAGAATTAGGATCCACACCTTTGGATTCAAGGGAGGCACCCTCAAAATGAGGCTGAAGCTCATGGCCCGTATCATAGCGATTCAAGTTCTAGAGCAGCAAACAAGGGGGATAGGATCCATCCAAAATATACGAGAAGGTACCAAGTGTGTAGACCAGTGTTTCTCAACCTTGGCACCTTTAAGATCTGTGGACTTCAACTCCCAGAATTCCCCAGCCAGAATCCATCCACATATCTTAAAGTTGCCAAGGTTGAGAAACACTGGTGTGGACCAGGGGTGGGGAACCCTTTTTCTGCCAAGGGCCATTTGGATATTTATAACCGGGGACCGGTGGTGGGTGGGGGGCGGGGTTTCTGGGATTTCCGTGGACCGGGGGCTGGAGTTTGCGGGTGGGAGCCAATCACAAGCACTGGGGGGCGGGGTTTGCGGGCAGGAGCCAATCGCGTGGAAGGGGCGGGGTTTGCGGGCAGGAGCCCCGCAGGCCATAGGCGGGAGCCCCGCGGGCCTTATACGGCCCGTGGGCCTGATGTTGCCCACCCCTGGTGTAGACAGTGTCCTTTATACATGAGACATCGTTCCCACTGAGAGCAAGCTGGGAGTCTAGCTATCTGCTGCTTTTTAGGAACGGTGGAATGCTTCACTCCACTTCACTCGATGGGAATAGTAACTGAACATCTCTAGGGATTTCCAGATTAAGGAAGGCAAGGCCATGCTGGGCCAGTTTAAGGTACCTGCAGCCCTGCTGTTTTAGAAAATCCTGCCATCCGCTCCAAATCTAATCTACATCATTTAAAGTCATCCTTGGCAGCTCCTTCTCTTTTGCTGGTGAGTTAAAAATTATTCGGTTCCTTGTTCTCTATTTGTGTTAGACGAAAGGAGGCAACATTTTCAAATCTCAGGATTAATTCTCTTATTACCAGACCAGAACAAAAAAACACGAAACAAATTAAATATTCTCACTTCACCACATCTACGTTGGAGATGAGCAGCATGCAAATATTGCAAGGGAGTAAATAAATAAATTCTCCAGGAGAAATGCTTGAAGAAGACATCTTTAGGAAGATGACTTTTGATTCACTGCTGACACAATGGTTTTTCCCCCTCCCCAAAACGACCTGTAAAATAATCAGGAGAGAGGGGAAAATTGCTTTCAGAAGAGAGAATCAAGCTGAAGTAGGATCAACCCAGTGGAATAAAAGCTTGGCGAAGGCATCGGCTCACCATGAGAATAAGCTTGACACGTCTCGCTCATTTGGCTGCCTCTTCTGAGGCTGAAGGCAGATGTAATATTAGAACAGGTGGGAAGCAACTTCTCTGCATTAAATTCAAATATACCTTGTCAAAAACGTTCATCTTCTGGGGGAAAAAATCTGCACTTGATGTTTGCAGCAGAAGCCACTTGCTGCAAAGTATTGTCCGGAGCCAGTTTGGTCTAGTGGTTAAGGCAACGGACTAGAAACCAGGAGACTGAGAGTTCTAGTCCCGCCTTGGGCATGAAAGCCGGCTGGGGGACCTGGGGCCAGTCGCTCTCTCTGTCCTAGGAAGGAGCCAATGGCAAACCAGGAGACAGAGAGTTCTAGTCGTGCCTTGGGCATGAAAGCCAGCTGGGTGACCTTGGGCCAGTCCCTGTCTCTCAGCCCAACTCACCTCACAGGGTTGTTGTTGTGGGGAAAATAGGAGGAGGAAGGAGTATTAGGTATGCTCGCTGCCTTGAGTTATTTATAAAAATAATAAAGGCAGGATAAAAATAAATAAATCAATGCTGTTCTTCTGGAGGACAAGGCAAAGCGGTGAGACGGTTCTGAAAAGGGTAGAATAAATGGAGGTGGGGGAGGCAAGGCCCACAGTCGGGAAGAGACATAGCAGTTGAGAAAGGAAGTGTGTCTGAATGCAGTACGTTGGTCTGTGGGTTGTGAGATTCCAACTGGGTGGTATTTGATTAAAAACATGCATGCCTTTTTACACATGCTGCCCAACGCACTAATGTGGGAAACAAAGGCAATATGGAGAAGCCGATACTGAGAAGCAATTCATCTGTTTACCCGAAGCTTTGAGACCAGGGAAGAAAGGGCTTCCAGCTGAGAAACAAGAGTCCTTCAACTGGTCTTTGGTCTGGATTCCTGATACCACAAGTCTAGACTCTTGGCTCCAACAAAGCAGTTGCCAAGCAAGGAGATTGTGGGAGACAAAGCTAAGTCACTCCAGCTCTCTCCACCGTGGACCTTCGTGGCTTCCAGAAGCAACGTGCTTCCCGGTGCTTCCAGACTTTGGGAGTCTGGGGAACAGGTCTGGAAGTCCAAGAGCAAGACACGAGCACTGACAAAATGGCCGGTACGGGAGAAAACATCCTGACAAAATGGACACTCTGTGGATAAGGTCAGTCACAAAGAGTCCTATTTACCTGAAAAACTGGTGAGGCTGTTCCTCACATCATCTCAAGCCTTCCACCAAACCGGATTATTTTTGCCTTTTTTCATCCATTTTTTTTTAATAACTACAAGGTATTCCTTCAAAAAGAGAGACAAAGCTGGTGCCATTTGCTTTGTACCGTGCCATCTTCTCTATGTATTTTGTTGTTGTTCAGTCGTTTAGTCGTGTCCGACTCTTCGTGACCCCATGGACCATAGCACGCCAGGCCTTCCTGTCCTCCAGGGTCTCCCAGAGTTTACTCAAATTCATGTTCATTACATCGGTGATGCTATCTAACCGTCTCATCCTCTGCCGTCCCCTTCTCCTTTTGCCTTACTGTAGTTAAAAGAATCTTCATTTAAGGCTGCTGAACCCCAAGAACAAGGTGGACAGGTGCCACAAAGGAACCCCTAAGCGATTTCCAGGTGTTAAGCTTAGTTAAGAGCCTCCTGTGGCGCAGAGTGGGAGGCGGCAGTACTGCAACCGAAACTCTCCCCACGACCTGAGTTTGATCCCAGCGGAAGCTGGTTTCTCAGGTAGCCGGCTCGGGTTGACACAGCCTTCCATCCTTCCGAGGTTGGTAAAATGAGTACCCAGCTAAGCTGGGGGAAAGGTAATCACGACTGGGGAAGGGAATGGCAAACCACCCTGCTCTAAGTCTGCCTAGAAAACATCAGAGAAAGTGGCGTCCCTCCAAAGGGTCAGTAATGACTCGGTGCTTGCACAGAGGACCTTTCACTTTCACAAGCTCAGGGGCTTAAAATGCCTCCTTGGACTCCCCATCCTATCCCCAAAACAAGTACGAAGGACAAATTTAGAAGGTCTACAAGACTGCCTCACCCACTTTATCTAGCCCTTGGTTTTCTCTTATAAAATTGATTTTTACCCTTCTGAACTGTTTCAATGAGAATCTGAATTGTTTCTATTGCCTTTGGTTATTTTATGAACTTTCTCTGCAAGCTGCAGTGAATTGATGGTGTCCAGAAAACCAAGGATGTAATTTCAAAAGGAAGAAACATATTTATTTGGAAAGTCATTTCCTTCCTAGCACACAAATAAGGTGGGCTATAAATACCGTGATATGAAAGTTTAAAAACCCAAAGCCAACGCACATCCTTAGCCCATTCAGGAGGATGAGAGGGGAACAGACAAAGAAAGAGAGGCAGAGGAGAGACAAAGAGAAACGTCTTGGTTTGTGCTAGGAAAAAAAATAGTAACGGAAGAACCAGAACAGGGGGGATTAAGCTAACTTAGAAGCACCACCGCAAAGAGGTAATTTACGAGGCAGGTTGGTATGCTCCCCGTCTCTGTGATGAAAGCTTGCTCTACAGGTTAACTTCACCTGCAGAACAAAAAAGCTGCAGGAAAACATTCACTTCCTTGATTGAGAGAAACCCAACAGGTTTTCTGAAGCTCTAACCCAAATGATGCTTAAGCCCTTGGAGGCATCACGTGGGGAGTCCCTCAGAGAGGCTGGAAAAGGAGGACAATCACAGCGGATCAGAGGGAGACCATCCTGGGAGGCGTGAGTTGAGCTGACAGTTGCATCCTTCTCTGCACAACAAGCTGTCCCTTTCATAGGACAAAGGGAAGTCTCTAAGCCAGTGTTTCCCAACCTTGGCAACTTTAAGAGGTATGGACTTCAACTCCCAGAATTCCCCAGCCAGCTGGCTGGGGGATTCTGGGAGTTGAAGTCCACACCTCTTAAAGTTGCCAAGGTTGGGAAACACTGCTCTAAGCAGTAGACCGACCTTCCATCCTGTGCCCTGTCTGCCCTTAAGAATGATGAAATTCTGCCAATAAACAATTCCTAAAGGAATGACGACTTCAAGACAGAGTGGCTCCCAATTGGTAGAAGCTAGGCAACGTTCTGTCGGGAATAGGTGGATTCGGCACTCAACCAGGGGTCCAACTTCACGGCCTTGACGCCACACACAACTCACTCTTGGATTTGATGAC
This sequence comes from Charina bottae, assembly GCA_023362775.1. NCBI lineage: Eukaryota > Metazoa > Chordata > Lepidosauria > Squamata > Charinaidae > Charina > Charina bottae. The sequence goes on along the minus strand of JALMGJ010000018.1, from coordinate 21,108,634 downwards.
TTCTCCCAGAAAGCTAAAACATGCCAGGAATCCATCCTGCCCAATCTAGTATTGGAATTATGGGATCTACAATCCAACACATCGGAGGTGTGTCAAGGCTGGGGAAAGTAACCACAATGTATAATGTACCAAAAGAAATCAACTTGTTCCAACAAAAATATACCAGGAGAGCTATGCTGGATCAAATCCATGCTATATCTTGCTCCTACTTCTTGCTGGACAGCCCCAGGTCTCAACCATGGAAAGGATAACAGAAGCTCCCCATGTTCTTCAGTCAAACTTTACCATGTCCAGGGGTCCACCCAGAGCATCTCCATTTAGAAGGATCAAGTAGACTGGGAAAGATCTCTGCATAAACCCCCGTGAGTCACTGCCAAGCAGAAAATCCCTGGGTTCACACAGCACACTAAGTCATAATTTGCTTTGTTTGTTCTGGCCTGGCATGTTTACAAACTAGCTGTTTCTGTTTGTAAACTCTGCTTTATGGCATAAAGCATTGTGCTAATCCAGCCAATCATAGTTTAATCATCAATCCAAGACTAAGGTCAGCATGGTATGACCCCAATGAATGTGATCCAGGATATCTCCTAGTCAGATTTCACAAATTCCAAGGTGTGGCCCATCAGGTGCACCACTGGGGGTCAGCGGGGGACAATTTACTTGTCTTCAGTGAGCATGCAGACCATTAATTGTCCCTCCAGTGGAAAGCACTTTAAGGTGCAGAAGCAATCTGATTTAAGCCAGCCCATGTACGTACACTCCACGCCTCAATGACGCATCTTCTCATAAAGGTTGCTTGGTTATTTGTCACAAAGCACACAGAGCTTCTTGCTCATTAGTATACAACAATATTAATGGCCCATCTTGCCGAGTGTTGCGCACTGTAATGCCTGCCATTTTAATCTTGTATCTCCAACCTCCCTTCCCCTCTTCGTTCCCACACGCAAGTCGAAGGCCAAACATTCCCTATTTGTTAAAATACTCTTCCCCTTGACGAACAAGCATACGCAGAGAACACTTGGCGCTTTACAGCTGAGGTAATACAATTCATCTGACGAGAAAAAAGGACCTTCGACAGCATCTCGCACACAGCATCCAATTATGGGTATCAATAAAAACAAACATTTCAGACCGCTGCTTAATTAAGTCTCTAAGGTTCTTCCAGCTTGATTTTCTTGTCTGGGTTTCAAAGCTACCCAAATCTTTGATAATTCAGTAGGGCCGCACAACTTCTTTTGAGCACATTTTGCAGCTGTGGCCCTACTGAGCTACAGAGTCATCTTTTCTTTAACACTGGACCCTGTCATTGTCATCCTCATCTGCCGAGCTTCAGGTAGATCATGAAGCTATAATCAACCATCAGAAGCTCAGAACTGGAGTGTTCTATCTCCTCCTTCCTGCTCCAGAACTACACAACTGATCCCACATCTCAGCAATAAGCAGTTTGAGCATGATTTCGGTGCCCATGTAAACCACAGCTAATGCAGACCACAAGCCAAAGATGGGAACCATCCTTGAAATACTATAGTTCCTAGAAAAACTCATGTTCATTCATCATAGTTGTGCCAAGATATAAATAATACAAACCACAGCTAAGAAGTAAGCATCTACATCTACTCCAGGCCATCAGAATCTCATAAGTTACATGAGCTTGACCTTAGAATGAGATATGGAATTTGTAAGGAATTGTCAGCTTTCCCCAATCTGATGCTCTCCAGATGTGTTGTGAAGCTTTCAGAAACTTTCCCACAAATCTGGAGAGTACCAGATGAACGCCATTATAGACAAATAGAGAGAACCTACAAGGATCCACAACAGTGATGGTGAATGTATCAACAGAAAGGGCAGCCTTCCTATCCAAATGAAGTGTTAATCATCATGCTATGCTCAGGCATGAAGGTCAACTATGGGGAAGGTCTCCAACCCCACCTTGCAGTTCCAAAGTGGAGATCTTGGCAACCAGACTATCTTTTGGACACTTAAGAGCTCCAAGAGGAGGAAAAGACTGTCATCAACATCACATACAGGCTCAAAATGTGTCAAGGAACAGGGCATGTTGGCCACAAAGCTTGGCTTGGTCACCAGTCCAACCCCCAGTCCAAGTTGTGGGTCCACCTCTGTGACTGAAATATGAACAAATTCAGCAACAGAAAGGGGTTTACTTGTGACCAGAAGCAAATCTAGTACCCACCCCCCAGAAACAAATTCTCAAGCTGAATTGAAGGTCACCTTGCGTTAAAGCATGATTCGCTGAAAAACAGTCACACCTATCTAGGTGCAGACAACATACTAAGCTATAAATCATTGTTTACAAACCACACCTGGCAGAATTTAGAAAGCCAAAGGCAAAATGTGGGAATCTAGTCACTGACTTACATTTAATTAAACGATGGGTGTTAACCTCATACTCAATTTTTGTGGGCAGTCAAGTATAGCTTTCAGTTTTCCCTTCCAAAGCATCACTTGCAGGTAACTTCAGATGTATGTTTGGCACCCTCGTTTTCTTAACAGCCTCCAATCCAGGCAGGGGGAAAGAGTGACTTTTTGGCTCTGAAGAGACCCCCAGGAAGTGGGCCAACAGCAGCCATGAAGTGGGTCAACTGGTCTCCTGCAGCAGGGAGGAGGTGGAAAGATGGAGCACGGCCTTGGCTCCAAAGAGACGAAGCAAAGACCCCAGGGATAACAACATTCGTTACCAGTTTGGGTTTTGGACCTGCCTTTTCTTCCAGATCAGACCATGTCAGGAACCACTGATTACAGGGGCAAAAAAACCTTCCTGGAAATGTGATCAGCCTGTTTCTTAACCCTGCACTTCCTACGCATTTGCTGAGGCACGTCGCCAATGAGATCCCATTACTGGACAGTCTGATGCATTTAGCCTTCTCGACACCCGGGGAAAGGAAAACAAATTACGACGCCAGAGTTCAGAGGAGAGGTTCCTTCTCCAGGCTTCTGACAGGCTACCCCTGGATAATTTCTGGATCTGAGAGTCTAAGTCTGTGTTTTTCAACCTGGGCAACTTATGTGCGGACCTCAACTCCCAGAATTGTGGCTGGGAATCCTGGGAGTTGAAGTCCACACATCGTAAAGTTGCCCAGGTTGAGAAACACTGATCTAAGTCCAATGGGAAGACATGTTTTATGAGCTGGGAGGCTCTGGTGATTACACTCTGGCATAATTAGTGCTTTTCCCCCAGCAAGCCGGCAAATTGAGGAACATCTGATCTTCAATGGAACACAGTATTCAAACCTGTCTTTCAATTTCCTCCAAGTTTTCCCCCCCAAGAAAGGAACATTGATTTTTTTTACTTAATTTTCATGGTGCTTTTATGTTTCTAGGGCTTTTGAGCTTATTTGATAGCCACAAGTGAGAAGAGCCTTTTCTTCCCCACTCCCAGTTTTTCTCCATTATTCTTAGCCCTCTGGCTGCTTCCTCCTCTTGGTCTGAAAAAGCCTCCTGGGAAAGGCCTCAAGATCTTCCTTGGGAGCATAGAAAACCAGGAGGTTGCTGTGAAAGGAAAAGCAGGATGTTCACACGCCCTCGTGAAGGAAGTGCTGTGCTACCCCATTCCACGGTGCGAGGATTTTCATTTCAATTTTCTCTTCCTTTGACTAAGGCAACGTATCTAACTGAGTAAGAGTAGTCAAACATGCAAAATTATTTTTGGGTTCAAAAAAATGATGCCCGATACAAAAATGATGGAGGCCTCATTTTGTCACTTACTGATTTGTTAGATTTCTGTTCCGCCTGTCCCACATGAGTCAAGTTGCCCTAGATAGGGAGAACCCCTCCCTATAGTTGTATCCCCACAGCAATCCTGCAAACTAGAGACCAACTAGCTCAAAGTCGCCCACTGCACTTCCATGGCTGGGCACCAGCTTGAACCTCAGGAACCTCCTAGGTCCTAGCCCAACTTTGGAACATCCACCCCCTCTGGATAATGCAACTGAACCCAAATAACAGCCCATATTGTGGATTACACTGCAGCAATAAGAGCAGCCATATGTAACTGTTAGCCAATTCAGCATTATTATTTTTGAAGATGGACTCTCCCCACTAGATATGCCAGTTGACAGTCCTGACTTTCTTTGACTCCATCACATTCCAGTGGGGAGATTTTCTGGTTGAAACATGTACAGGTAGTCCTCGACTTACGACTGTTTGTTTAATGACAGTCCAAAGTTACAACGACCTTGGAATGGGTGCTTTACGGCCTGTAAAGCACTTCCGAGCGTCGCAAAATGTCACACCACCACCCCCGCGGTCACATGATCGCATTTCAGGTGCTTGGCAACCGGCTCACATTTAAGACTGGTTGCAGCGTCCTGCGGTCCTGTGATCGCGTTTTGTGACTTTTTGCTGTTTTCTGGCAAAAAACGCCCATTGGGGAAGCTGGATTTCGCTTAATGACTGCCGTAGAAATGGTTGTAAAATCGGGTCCGGTCACATGGTGACTCGACTTATGACTGCAACGATTTATGATGGAAATTCCAGTCCCCATTGTGGTCGTAAGTCGAGGACTACCTGTACCTCTTGTCAAGGCACAATTCTTCAGGTTCCAATGATAAAAACCCAGATATTACCACGGGGGGGAGGGTGTGTGTGCATGCAAAAGGCAGTACCATCCCACACATACACGGGAGTGGGTGAAGGAAGAAATACTGTTGAATATATTCTTTCTCCTCACATCCCTCTCTAGCTCACGCTGGCTTGTCTGGCATGCATTCCTTTTGCTCGAGTGCTGCTTTTCCCTTCATTTCCCCGCTAAGCAATTTAGCACAGCCATTTCACCAGGTGAACAACGTAATTCTTTCTTGCCGAAAGCCCTTGGACAGCTCAAAAGGCTCCTTGCAGTTAACGCAGAGGGTTGGGTGGTTTTGGCAAGCAGTCCCCCTGGGGGTGGGGGGCTAATAACGATCAGGAGGGCTGCAGGCACGGAGTTGCAATCCTGCAGCAATCTTAAGGAGAAAAAAGTCCTCTCGCAAACTAATAATAAAAATCACTAAGTACAGTTACTCCTCCCCTTATATTAAAATAAAGAAAACAAAGTTCATACAAACCTCCTAAACATCTTTCTCCCCTCCAAAAGATAAAACATATTTAATTGTTCCCTTCCTACCACTATTCTATACATTTCTGTCTACTATAATAAGAATCAAATTAAACCCCGCCCCCCGGTCCATGCGATTGGCTCCCGCCTGCAAACCCTGCCCCCCCAGTCCGTGGAAAAATTGTCTTCCATGAAACCGGTCCCTCGTGCCAAAAAGGTTGGGTTCCCCTGCTATAACAGTCTTCCAAAAGCGAAACCACCCAAATTTGCCCACCACTGCAATCCGATCCAAACCAAGAAATGGAGTAGCTCTTTTATGTTAATTGCGAGCAGGCAAAGAATTTCTCACTTTTCTTCTACAACAATGAGGAGCATTCTTTGGAGGGAAATGGTATACATTGCATCTCATTTGTGACAGATTGGACACCTGCGAACAGGAAGTCTGTCTTGCAGAGATTTAACTGAAGTTTGTTTTGACTCATCAAGTCTTTCACAGCCTCCAGACCTCAATGGAGTGAAAACATACAGTTGAGCATCATTACTGACACCTAACCTCAAACTGGTGGATGGTCTCTCCCAACAGTTTCATGTAGATATCAAACACCATGGGGGAGAAGTCCAACCTCAGAGGTACCTCACACTAGAGTAACCAAGGACCTGACAGTACCTACAGCCATACATCAGGCGGACCCCTCACTCAAGAAGAAGCAGAGGCACCATAACTCTTTCCAACCCCAATGTCCACAGGCAGCTCAGAAGGATACTATGGTCAACGGTATTGAGTGCTATGTAGAGGTCCACTGGGACCTGGAGGTACACACTCCTTCCACCCCAAGAGAGGTCATCATCCACCTATTCACCAGCCTTTCCCAACCTGTACCTCTATGGCCTAGAGGAATTCTAGGAACAATTGCGCAAGACTGAAGGAATCTGGTCTTTCTACTTCTATGGTCAACCCATTCAATGGAGTTGAACAGTTAGACATTTTTTTTTCAGCTGGATCATTGGCCTAATGCAGAGCTTTCCAAACTGTGTGTCGCAGCACAAAAGTGTGTCGCCACACACAGCGTGGTGTGTCACCACACCACCCGGAAGCGGCGGCGCGTGCGTGCACGGCGGCAGCGCGGGATCAGTGCTTCCGCGTTTTAGCGGAGGCTGCCGTTGCTGCCGCCACCCACACGCCCCCCCGCGCCGCCGCTGGTGTGTCGCCAGCGGCGGCACTTTGGAAAGCCCTGGCCTAATGTAATAGTCATACCTGCTAATTTTGGAAATAATTGATGGAGAGAAAGGAAGAGTGATTGGTTGTCATGTTGTGATGGAGCTGGGAGCTATGGGGGGAGAGAGCGCATTCCAGGCTGATGAGCGTTCGCACAGCTTAGAGGGGGGGGGCGAGGAAGAAAGTTAGACTGGCTCCACCCTAGATTCCCAAGGGTACTTTTCCCCTTAGCTCAATTTAGGAACCTTTAGTCTGGCAAGATTCTGTGTATGGTAGAAACAATAAAGATACTAGAGTTGAACTTCAACTCAGCGTTGTTTCTTCGCCTGTCCCCTGACACACGTTTTGGAAAAAGCTTTCTCGTTTCTCAAGCTTATGTGGGCATTTACATAATTCCCAGGCCTGGGGTTAGTCTGCTGTGGAGTCCCTGTTGTGTCTTGTTGTTGTTATGACTGTTTTTGTCTGGGCTGTTATGTTCTGCTGTTATATTTTTAACTGTTTTAGTTGTATACTTTAATATGTTGTAAGCTGGCCAGAGTCTTTCGGAGTGGCCCGCCATAATAAATTTAATAACAACAACAACTTACAACAACATAGAACTACACTGATGCGTCACAGCCTTCACCTTCTAGCCAAGATGTCAAATAGTGCTACAACAATTTTATAGGTATTTGAGCCTGTTTGTTCGTTTTTATACTTACCTTTATGATGGGAGGGGTGTATTATTATGTTAGCATTCTAAGTGAACAAGCAGCACACGATCCTTTGCGGTGTTTGGAACTCTATTTTGGAAGACCTCCCCAAAATATTTCAACGATTCGGAAGCTGCATTTAAGGGCCTGGAAGTTGGAAGCTGACACCTTAAGAGGCTTTATTACGGCACAAAAAGAAGCGAAGATCAGCTGTCTCACTTCGAAAGTGAATGAGGCTGAAATACAACTCAGCTGATCTAGCAAGGGCCGTCAAAAGGAAGAAACTAAGATTTGCAGATTCAGATCCCTGGTTTTGGCAGATATGTAACATTAGGCCTGCACGTTAATCAGAAGGAGATATCTCTCTGATCCGCTGCTATCTCACTGTGCTCAGAGGAAACCTTCACTAAAGGAAGCCAGTAAGATGTTGACTAGCCAGTTCCCCAAAGGAATTGTAAGGGAGATCAGGAAAAGGCTCCAGATGCCTTTGATGATGGAGACAGCAAGGGGCCAACAATGTACAACATCTTGGCTGATCAAAGACTGAATTTTCCCCAACGCTTGTGACTGTAGGGCAAACGCAAGAAACACCTCTGAAGCGAGTCATGTTGTAAAAGGGCTGCGCATCCCCAAGGCGAGAAAGAAGGAATGCACGCACACTCCGAAACTAAATGTCAAGGCTAGTGCAAAAAAAAAAAGGAAGAAAGAAAGAAAGAACAGCAAACAAACAGTGGCAGTTTGGGGAACAATGAAAGAGTGCTCTTGCCATCTGCCTTCTTAAGGATGCAAACCCGTTCAGCAAAAGGGGAGTTCTAGAAGGTTCGTTTGTGCAGAGCAACATTTTGGCTTAAAATCTGGCAGTTTTGCTTAAGATGAAGCCAATAGTATACTTAATACGGACTGCAAAGGCAGGACAGGCTGCTCCAGGCGAGCGAATGGGAGGGGAGGATGCCAGTGGGAGCCAGCACTCACTTATTTATTATTATTGGTCATCTCAACAGGAGGAAATGCCACCTTTATTTTATTTGAACCCCAGGCTGAAAAAAATGACCAGCAAATAAAGAAGAGGCCCAACCAGAGAGGCTGGGCAAGGTGGCTGTTGACAAGGGCTTCGTTGGAATTCAACAGGATTCTGGGACCCTGCAAGGGACAAGCTTTGTGCTGGATTCACTCAACAGGCTTGATTTGACCACTGGGTTACCCCATTCAGAGAGTTCATACAATGCACCGAATCACCAATGGATTGACTGCTCAACACACACCATACCAGCCAAACAACAAACAGCAGCATGTTGTCAAACGCAACTGCAAGGTGGGGAACCAGGTTGGAGGAACCCAACCTGACTACAGAGGTTTTATGACCACTGGTCTCCCGCCCCCAAATTTCTTCTAATGCAGCACCTGCAGTTTTAATCACTCCTTTTATCCCAAAGACAACTGCTTATAATGAGCTTGAAAAGAAAGCTGGCTAATCCCCAGGGGGCCTTTGATCAACAGTCTGATTCATCTGTCAGATAAGGAACAGAGGAAACAATCTTGTAAGAGATGCAACCTTCATCTGGACCCAGCAGCAACAGGTGTAGCTCCATGGAAGAGCACAAAGCTGAGGGTCCTAAATTCAAGCTCTGGATTCATCAGGTATGGCTGGAAAAGACCTTTGTCTGAAACTCCCAATAAACCCTTATCTGTGGTTGGTTCAGTAAGCCACCACTGACTGGCTTCACTTATTCCTCTCAACCATACAAACCTCCTTGAAATATTGGAATACACCAAAAGGTAGAGTATAGGGGGCGTGGTGGCTCAGCGGGTAAGACGCCAGGCTTGTCGATCGGAAGATCGCAAGTTCGAGACCCTAGCCCCGCGTGACGGAGTGAGCTCCCGCACCCGCCCCAGCTCTTGCCAACCTAGCAATTCGAAAGCATGCAAATGCAAGTAGATGAATAGGTACCACTTCGGTGGGTAGGTAACAGCGTTCCGCGCGTGTCATGCGGCCACATGACCGTGCAAGCGTCTTCGGACAACGCTGGCTCTTCAGCTAACAAACGGAGATGAGCACCGGCCCCTAGAGTCGGACACGACTGCAAAGATGTGCGGGGGGAACCTTTACTTTTCAGGGTATCAGTGGGCTCACACAATACACTAAGCCAGTGTTTCTCAACCTTGGCAACTTTCAGGTGTCTGGACTTCAACTCCCAGAATTCCCCAGCCAGCATGCCAGACGTCTTGAAATTGCTAAGGTTGAGAAACTACGCCAAGATTCAGCAAATTGCATTCAGGCTTAGCACAATGTCTCCAACCAGTATTGGGCGCCTTCCTACAGCTACGCCGAACCCCACTTCTCTCCAGAGCTCCTTTTGAAGATAAGCACGGTTGGGTCCGTGACCAACCAAATGGTTATGAGGAAATGCAGCACTGCTATTTACCAAAAACAGCCACCCATCAGCCTTGCAAGAATCTGTAAATATTAGCAACAAATGTTTAACCCAGATTTTAGATGTGTGTGTGTGTGCGCACAGACACACACGTCTGTATCTATTCTATACCACTCCAACAATGAATATATGAAACCTGCTTTTTTGAACAGGACAATGTGATCCTGACAACAGATGCTGGGAATGGGACTTCCAGACATTTGCAGAGCACCAGGCTGAGAAACAGACAGGGCCCACCATTATTCTGGCTGCGTAAGGGAATGTAGAGATAACCTTGATGAAGGAATGTGAGGGCCGTCCAGGGAATAGAAATGACAACTCAGCCCTGGGACGGTGGATAGCATGAGAAAAAAGGGAGGCTTTCAAGACTGATGTTAGCCCTTCAAGGTGGGCCGGGTCAGGAAACAGACACTGCAAGAATTACAATGTAATAACAGAATATTGAAAGGCTGTCAAAGTTTCTCTCTGCCCCATCGGATACCAAACAGGATCAAGACAGGACTACTTCGAGTTTCTTTCTCACCCTTTCCTCTTTCCCCGGACTAAGCTGTCATTTTCCCTTCCTGAATGGCTCATCCATTCCTTCCTCAAGGTTATCCCTACATTCTTTACAGGCTGGCTCTCAACAGTTAATGCTTTGGCTTATGGTTAAAGTATGTATGTATGTATGTATGTATGTATGGTCTTTTCTTTCCTGCCTGTGTCTTAAATTTCAACCTCATATACTTTTTCAAAAGTTGGGGAATGAAGGGCAGCCCCCTTAGGAGTCCCGGAGACAAGCTGGAAAAGAAAATCCGTAAGTATTTTAAATAAATATATTTCTGAAACTTTGACTCCAATACTACTGCGGTTTGCAAGACGAGTCCTGGTGTTCTTTCTTTTCCTGCAAAATGAAGCAAAAACAGAGAAAAACACCCCTAAAACGGTCCCCAAAGGAAAAAGAATAATAAGTAAAAACTATATCCAGGAGCATCAAAGTTCAGAAAAACGGATAGCGTTGGATTTCACATTCTGCACAAAGTAATGAAACTCCAGAGTATTAGAAATTCATGATGCTGTTGAGGGGGGGGGGATTAAATGGATTGGATGCAGCAGATCTGGTCCCTGAGTAGAAATGAGCATAAACAAAGAGCAGGAATGCAATGCCACCCGATACATCTGGCTATAATTTCCAGTGATTACAGGCAAGGAATACAAGCAACGAAAAACCCGAGAGTATTGAATTGGTGGCGATGAGGAATCACAAGCCATATTAAATGCATGCATATATAAGAGCCAAGGAAAGAGAGAATCTTAAGAGAGAATCTTAGTAGAATCTTAGGAGCTCAGACCAATGTTTTTCAACCTCAGCAACTTTAAGATGAGTGGACTTCAACTCCCAGAATTCCCCAGCCAGCATGCTGGCTGGGAATTCTGGAAGTTGAAATCCATCCATCAAAGCATGTGCTGGCTGGGGAATTCTGGGAGTTGAAGTCCACTCATCTTAAAGTTGCTGAGGTTGAGAAACATTGGCCAAGACCAGGGTTTCTCAACCAGGGTTCCGTGGCATCCTAGGGTTCCACGAGAGGTCACTAGGGGTTCCTTGGAAGATCACTATTAAAAAAAATATTTCAAATTCAGGCAACTTCACATTGAAGAGTTAAGTTCCATTCTTTATTTTTAGTTTAAGAACACTGTTAATGCATATATACATGCCTACACATTAAATGAATATAATAATTTTGTAACTTCTGGCCTGTATTTGAGCCTGAACGTGCAGGGGTTCCCCGAGGCCTGAAAATATTTCAAGGGTTCCTCCAGGGTCAAAAGGCTGAGAAAGGCTGCCATAGACAATAAGGAAACCTCTACATACCCAAGTACTTATTAAACTGATTCCTCCAAAAGTTTTCTCCTAGTTTGGGGAAAAAAATAATCTGGGCTTTTCTGTGTGTTTTGCTGAGCTTTGATTAATAACATAAAATATTAAGAATGCAAAGAACATTTGTTGGGTTACACCCAGCGTCCATCTGTCTCCAATTACCAGGAAGCACAAAAGAACATCATGGTGGAAATGATCTCCCTGCTGTTTGACCCTTTACATCACAAAGGGTCGGGGTTCTCACTCCATGCTGAGATCTACCGCTTTCCAGTTAACTTTGAAAGAGCTGCAAAACAACTGAACTGGCCTGGAGACTAAGACAGCAGCAACCCAGGCAATTATTCCAGCACTCTTAACATGGAAACTGAGCAGGCTCCTAAACCAGATTACAGATAACTCAAAAGTGGGGAGATGGTTTTGCTAAAGATAAATGATCATGCTAAGAGGAACGGAGACACATTGAGTCGTTCCAGAGAAGGCTTGCTTGCCCATCTGGAGTCATTGTAGGGCTACAAGTATTAAGTGGAAAGCCATGTTCAGCCCTGAAATGCAAGAGGCGTGTTGTGCAGGTTAAACCAATGTCAAAAGGACTCATGAAGGAAGCAGCTTTATAGCAGGGGTGCTTTTCTTCTCATGCATATGAATGGTGCATGCAAAGCACTAACTTCAAGAGAACTTTAGGCTGATCTAAGAGAGAGATAAACCTGGGCTTAAGCAAGAAGGCCTAGATAAAGAGGGGTATTTGAAGGTTGAAAGAAACAGGCCAGTATCTCTTAAATCCAAAGGATTATTCTTTGTAGCTCTTAAGGATTCCTGACAGGTTGATTTTATCGCTCCATTCTTGTTCAGGAAGTGAATTTACATCTCAGTCTACTCCTCGCCAGAGAGAGGAGGAGGAGGACTCTTTACTTTCTATTTTAAAAAATGGGAAGCTCCCCCATTTCTTTTAATGAACAGATTGTATTTGTTTTCCCTCACAGAAAAAAAAAAGTCAATTAGCTAAGCATTTTTCCCCGTGGTTGAAAGAGACACAAATCTGTGGGTTAAAATCAATGGTGGACGGATTCCGGTGCCAGAAACTGCGGCCCAAGCATCTGTAATCAGAAACAGTTCTACTCCTAAAGGATGCGGGCACCTATCTTGCAACATTTAATCTACCTCCAAGGCTACGGACTGCTTTTTGTAAAAATTCTCTGGAAGCACATTCTTCCTCAACCTAATGTGTTGAATTACCCAATCTTTCCCAGTCAGATGGAAGTTGTAGTCAAAGCCAGTCTGTCTCAACCTTGGCAGCTTGAAGACGTGTGGACCTCAACTCCCAGGATTCCCCAGCCAGTGTTCCCCATGCTGGCTGGGGAATTCTGGGAGTTGAAGTCCACAGGTCTTAAAGTCGCAGAGATGGAGAAACACTACTCTAAAAAGTAACAAATCTGTTTTAAGGAGTCCATGTTACAATGCCATATATAATCTATGTTATTTACCATCCCAGTAGGGAACACAGCTAATTAATTCAGGGCAGCCTTTCAACAGAACTTTGGAAAAAATAGCTCATGTCTTGCTTTTCCAACGCTACTGATTTCCCCTACCAATTTTGAGAACAAAATTCACCTGGGAAAGTGTTAACACACGTACACACACACGTGTTTGTTATTCAAATTTATATAACCGCCCATCTCATATATATGACTCTGGGCGGCTTACAAACAATTAAAACAAATGTAAAAACACAAAAGAATGGTACAAGGGGAAAAACAATATAAAAGCATATAAAAAACCATCATAAAAAATTCATAGCTGAGGTAATCACATCTAACAATAACACTCAACACAATCCCTGTGCCAGCTCTGCCACGTTCCCGGGTCGCCATGCCTCCTGGCAAAGCCATGTGTTCAGGGTCTTTCATTAATCTTACTTTAATGAAAGTTATCCTCCTATGGAGATAGGATATGATATCTATGCTGTCTAGAAACATATTGCTTCTTCTCATTTTTAGAATATAAAGACTTTTCAAAATGAGAAGACAAAGCAATATGTTTCTATATGATCTAGATTTAACTGCTATTTTAAGAACTGAATTTATGAACTGTATTGATACTAAATACAGATCGGATGGATCTTGTTTTTTATTACTTCCCCCCCCCTTTTTTTTTTATTTAAATCACTGTAATATAGGTAGGTTCATTTTTTTCACGGTGTGCTGTCTGTTTTTTCTGATGGTCTTTGATCCACCAAACACGGCATAACTTTCCTACATGATGTCCGCCTGTTTTCACCCCTAGAAATGCAATATGATGAAATGATATGGGGCAACCATCTCACTCCCCTAGTGCTCCAGAAATTGCTCCCATCGAATCATGGATCAAACTGCTGGAAGCCGGACCAGCAAACCATCTCAGAAACCCAACACCCATTTTTGAACCTTGAGGATGGCTGGTGGTCCCATCTCTGTTGCCTAGCAACTGCCTCCATCTCTCTTGAGGTCTGGCTTTCATAGGGAGAGGGGCCAGGAGTGCAGGGACCAGACCGTGCTTCAGGACTCCCCCTCCTTGCTCTTGGCAGAACCACGGGTGCAAAAAATGGGCTATCAGGACTGTGAGGTGTTTGTGGGGAGAGGGCAGAGGAAGAAAACTATCCCTCAGCGGGCAACAGTTCCGCTTCATACTCAAAAGCTGCTTTTCAAATTCCTGTCCTTGAAGACACAGATATTTTTTCCCCGCCGCGCCTCAAGCACATTCAAAGGAGGCGAGATGCATTATTTATTACCAGAAGCAGTATAAAAAAAAGGGAGGAGGAAGGTGAAAAAGAAAAGAAGAAATCCTGGGAGCACTTGTTTCTCCACTTTCTGGACTCTGTTCCATTCACCAACTGCTCCAGCTGGGTCGAAATGCCTCTTCTTGGGGAAGGAGGGAGAAGACAATGAAAACGGGTTGCCTGGTGGGCACCAATGGCTAAATTCAGGCCACTGTTCAGCGCATGGTGCTTCTCAAGAGGGGCACCTAATCACGAGGCAAGTTGGCTGTGTGGACTGGCCTAGCCAGCAGATTCAAATGCTAGCAAGCTAAAATCATGGACTCTGGGTGAAGTCTCTTCTGCTGCTACCCCGTTTCTGTGGCTCCTGGGGACCAGATTCAAAAATGCAAAAGGTTTTTCATATTGGCAGGGCTATGCCACCCTACTCGACAGCCTGAAGTTGCTCATCAATGCCCAACAGCCGAGCCTCCAAACCACCACAAGCTGGAGACGAAGCTTCCCCAGATGACCAGGAATGACTGTCCCACCTGCAGCTCTGTCTCCAGCATATCCCTGGACCCATCACAGAGCTGGTTTACAAGACACCTGATTTGGCTTACTCTGTTTTGGGCTCAGCAAGCTTGTTTCTGGGCGTGGTGGCTCAGCGGGTAAGACGCCAGGCTTGTCGATCGGAAGATCGCAAGTTCAGAGGTTCGAATCCCTAGCCCTGCGTGCGGAGTGAGCTCCCGCACTAGCTCCAGCTCTTGCCAACCTAGCAATTCGAAAGCATGCAAATGCAAGTAGATGAGTAGGTACCACTTCGGTGGGTAGGTAACAGCGTTCCGCATGCGTCATGCCGGCCACATGACCGTGGAAGCGTCTTCGGACAACGCTGGCTCTTCGGCTAACAAACGGAGATGAGCACCGGCCCCTAGAGTCGGACACGACTGCACAAATGTGCGGGGGGAACCTTTACCTTTACCTTTAAGCTTGTTTAGGCTACATGGCTTAGGCTTACTAAACAAGCCATGGGTAAAAGAGAGGCTAGTGCAATGAATGAACTCAGAGAGATACTCCAGAAATACGAGGGGCAACCTACTTGGAGCCGAGTTCCCTCTAGGGTCAGAGAGGAAGCGCCAAGAATGGAAGGCTGAATACAACATCCCTCAGGACCCCTCCTATGTTGATGCTTGCAAGACCCCTTCTCCTCGCCCTTGAAAAGAACCCAAAGGAGGGGTACTAACCGAGGTGGGGGCAGACAGCTGACTAGCAGCCAAACTGAATGAGCGCCCAGCATGACTCGAGTCAACCTGTTGACCACCCATAGAACCAAAGTCTTGGTTTTCTTTGCATTTGTTCTTCTTCACACAAGAGCTTCCAAAAAATTGCAGGGGGCTGCCTTCCAAGGCACATTATTCTCCCTTCATCCCTATTTTTAAAGGATGGGATGTCTCTCCTAAAATGAAATCTGTTGTGGCCTGTGCATACATCATCTCCAAATAGGATGTGCTGGTTTTCTTTCATTAAGGTCTTCAGCTAAATGTATGCAAATTAAAATAAATGAGCCAGCATTTATGTGTTTTTTTAGCTAGGCAACACTCCTAACTTTGCATATTGCATTCAACAGATACAGCAGCTCTTTGGAAGCATATATGACCAGCCAGGGAAGGTAGAGATAACCAAAACCGAGCCAATTTCTTTTCCTGTCAAACAATTCTTATTTTTCCCCCTTAAAGGTGCAGCTACGTGCATAAGAATACGCAATATCCCACCAAGTTGATCCCAGCCCATCTTTTCAAGCCTTTATACTAGCAGGTAGAAGCATCTGGCTGACTGTGTTGGGACTGGGAAGCTAAGCAGCATCAAACTGGGTTGGTTCTTGGATGGGAAACCAAGTCAAAAGAGGATCTGAGAAGGTGGCAGCGGAAAGCCACTTCTATAATGTTGCCAAGAAAACTGCAGGGGCCTCTCTACACAGTCCGCCAGCAGTCGAGCTCAACTTGAGGGCATCTATGTTTACCGGCCAAAAGATAATTTAATTATACTTGGGATCAGGTCCTCAAAGGCTGTGAAGTTTATAAAAAAAAGGAGTAGCAGTAGTTCTGCTTGACAAGAGCGATTTACGTATGAATCAGTACTTGGACTAATTCATTATTCAGGAGGCTTGTTATTTACAGCGTATAACAGCTTGGTAAATTATTTATACCCACCCGTCCCTTGTCTATGTGTGTTTCTCTCCCTTAAGAAAAGAAAAACATTTATAATCTTCCTCGCGGGGAGATGTTCCAGTCAGAGGTGGGATGTTGATGAAGCCGACGTGATTCTCCTGATTTGTTCCTTGCAGCTTGCTCTGCTTCGCTTTCCATCAGCCTGGTGTTGGAGTTCCCCATGGGACTTCCATACTTCCCAGCTACCATGAGCATGGAAGCCCAACCCATTTTGAGGCCACTGGGTTGAGGGAAGGGTTGCCTGACATCTTGGAGAAGGCAAGGATTCCCCCTGCAATCTGCGTTTTCTTCTCCTGGAACCGGTGACTGCCGCCACCGGTGGCCATATTTGGAGAACAGGACACAACAAGGGCCATATTCCAAGGGAGAAGCTATTGTTTTTCACCGCTGTCCTCCCCTATCTCAGACCTGAAGACTGAGGAAGATGGATATCCTCTCTTTGTTGGATGTGTTCACAGAGAGGCCAGATACTTGTCTGTCGGAGATGCGGCTTTGTACAAGAGGAGGAGGATTGAACGCTACATCCTAAATGGCATCTCCCAACTTCTGCATTCTGTGAAAACAGAATGCTAAAACCCCACATCCTTATTCAAAAGCTGTACTGCAGAGTTCGCCCAAACCAATTGGAATGACACAATCCTGTTTCCAGGATTTATCACTCTTATTTTTAAGCAGCACACTCTGCAATTCTCTTCTCTGGTTCAAAGTGGGCAGGGGTGGGGGATCAAGATTCATTAGTTGCATAAACTTCTGAATTCACCGGAGGAGCAGATGGGTTGCCTGGGGGATGCAGATGTGAAACAAGCAAGGATACTTCTAAACCAGCAATACACTCACTTTCTGGGCTCCCCAATTCTGGACTTTTTGCTACTCTTGTGGAAGAGTTTTCCTTTCTGGGCCCTTCACGGCAGCTTGTACTTCATGACTAAGAAGCTTCTTCTGGTATTAATTAATGGCTGGAGAAGAAACCCTTGAAAGCTCTTTCCCATAATTGCTGTAGAAGTTTATGGTTATGACATAATAAATAGGAGGCAATATCAATAATGATTATTGAACTACTTCTGTTTCCATGGGCAGTGCTGACAGTTATACCAGCACGGCATGTGAAGGGAAGGCAACGCAAGAGCCTCCAAGCCCGTGTCAATTTTTTAGAGATAATAAACATATCCAACCACTACAGCACACAGTCTCCATAAAAACAATTTCATTCCTTCTCAGAGCCACTCCATGCCAGCCTGGAGCCCCAGGTACCAATGGAATGAAGTCAGGAATTGGCACACAGAACTGAACTTAGAGACCCTCTCCTCTGCAACTCCCTTTAATTCTTATCATGTCAGATTTCCTTCCCTACAGTCAAGACTGGAAACAGTTAATCCAAGGAAGAAGAATGTAAGGGCTCCAATCAAGAGTATTTATTAGAAAGATGATCAAAGATAGCATACAAGAATTCCAGCAAGTACTCTACTTTCAAATGAAACATCTACTGCAGGGCTTTCCAAAGTTTTCCCGCGGCGACACACCAACCGCTGTTGGTGTGTCGCCGCGGGAAAACCCAGAAGTGCCGCCGTTGCGGCAGCGCGCAAAAACCTGGAAGCGCTGCTGCCGCTTTCGGTTTTTGCGCGCCGCCGTTGGTGTGTCACTGCGGGAAAACCCGGAAGCGCTGATGATGATCAGCGCTTCCGGGTTGTGTGGCGACACACCAGACTTTTGTGTCGCGACACACAGTTTGGAAAGCTCTGATCTACTGTATATATAGGCAATTTAGGGCAGCACAACTTGATTTCCTCATACTTTTTCAACGTAGAGGAGTGATGGCTTGCTGCTTTTGTGAAGACAGGGCATCAGTACCTGTTCGTTGCTTGTCACATGTGGTTGGACTTGCTGGCTGGAGATCATGGCGTTTGAAGTCCATCACTTTTGTAGGAGATCAGGTTAGGGAAGGCTACTTTAGTGCCAAACCAAGTCCCAGTTGGACAGAATTGATATATTCTCAGATATTTTCAGGTAGTACAACCTGGATCGAACCAGTCTCAGATGGAATGTCACGGGGCAAGGGGCAGGGGCAACACACATGAATGCCTCTCCTTCCTTCAAGGAATACAGGCCCCAGACATTTCAGGCTCACCTCACCCCCTTGGCGAGCAACTGCAATAAGTCCCAATCTGAATTCCCAACATCTTCTCTTCAAAGGGTCAGATGCTGCCTGACATCATGAAGGCCAACTTTGGTGCCTTCCAGATGTTGGACTATGCCGTCGTCCGCCCTAGCAGCAGACACTGCTGGATCTGACAGATCGGCAGGCTCAGCATAAGGAGCTTCCTGTCATTCTAACATGAAATGGACGGAGAAGGCGACCCAAAAGAGGTGGTCACTATCTTGGGGAATGAAGACCCACCTTTCCCAACCTGGAACCTTCTCTAAGTAATTGGAATGCAGTGAGACACAATTTCCAGCTGGCATGGACAAATCTGCCTGGGGATTCCGAAAATCAAAGTCCATTAATTCTGCAGGACACCTATTTTCTCAAATTATAGCCCGAAGTGGTGCAAGCTGGCCCCTTTTTCACTAGGGTGATATTATTCTGGATTGATTGATTCATTACATGCCATCAAGTCAGTGTCAACTCTTAGCAACCACCTAGATTTTCTCCAGGAGGATCTGTCCCCATCGTGGTCCTTCAGGTCTTCCAAAGTGCACCCATCGCCACCGTCACCGAGTCCCTCCCCCTTGCTGCTGGTCGTCCTCTTCTTCTCTTTCCTTCCACCTTTCCTACCATTAGAGCCTTCTCCAGAGAGCTGGGTCTTCACATAATGTCTCCAAAGTATTATCATTTTAGCCTTGTCATTTGTGCCTCGAGTGAGAACTCTGGATTGATTTGTTCGATGATCCACCTTTGTCTGTTTTCTTGTATTGACACCCACCCCCGAAAAAACTTGGTGTTACTCTTATCACACCTTTTCACCGCTATTCCTTTAAGACTTTCTCTCTCTCTTTTCAATGGCATTGCTCATGTTCCTCCATTCCTTTCGCACATGGAGCTCTCTCAAGCAGAGTACAATGGGTATCCAGCCACCTCTCATTTGTGTGCGGACAAACACACTCACACGCTGCCTCTCCAATGTAGTCCTCATCTTGCTGGAAAGATTGGCAAGTGGGTTTGTGATCTTCCCTATTATTTCGGCAGACAATGCAGACGAATGGCTCTTCTCAAGCTAAAACTGTCACCTCTCCAAGGCGGCGGCTGGCACCTGGAGATGACAACTCCATGCCTACCAAGTGGTGCTCAAAGCAGTATTGCAAATATGAAGGCTCCCTGCGTGGAAACAGAAGGAGGGCAACGGAGTTGCAGCTTCATGCCAATCACAACTCTCCCCCCCACTCCCAATCCCCATGGGTGGGAGAGAAAAGTTGTTTGGAGCCTATGATTTCATGAGAAATAAATACCCGGCCTTTTAAGACGTACACAGCAAGAGCCACCAGCGCTCTGGCAGTGGGGACGGAAAAAGAAGATATGGGGGAGGAAGGTAGGGAGATCACACATTAAAAAAACAATAGGAGTAAAGGACTCCTGTTACTGAATGGTATAAAAATGTAATTAATCCAGTGGGAAGAGGGTAAAGGGTTGTAAAAACACCAACAGTGGGAGACCACCGAAGACCAGCAGAGCATGGAGAAGAACAAGAGAGAAACCTTGAAAGGGCAGCAGACCATTTCCAATTCAGGGGGTCACCACATTTGGGAGCATTTCTCCAATGTGGGGGGGGGGGAATGCAGCACCTAGAAGAATTACACAGAAGGGAAAGGAAGTACATTCTCTGACACGCCCAGACACGCCCCTCTAGAACAAAAGAGGGTAAAACAGAAGACCCCCGAAGACCCCGAAAAGATGGTGACTACTTTGGAAACTTACTGTGTCCCCTACTTTGTCCGGTGACAGTTCTGAGCACAGAGCAGGAAACAATGGAAAACAGGGAACTCGCCTCTGTTTTGACCCAACCTTTGCATTTTCCACAAGCACCTACATTCCCTTTTCCTGCGGTGCTGCCAAGGCACTGAGCTGCATCCTTGACAGTCAGCAGCTCACCTTGTGGGGAAGGGGGTCAGACCATCGACCAGGAAGTGACAGGTTTGACACCCTGTCATGCCTGATGCTCCCTTCCGCTCCTCTCTGATGGCTATCAGAGCCTTTAACGGGTGTTTCAACACAGAGTGTGCAAACGATGCCTCCAGATTGCAGCCAGGAAAGATAAGCCAGGAAAGATAAGCCGCCCAGGCGGCCTCCTCTATCTGTGCCCTCCGATTTCCTTCAGCAGTCAGAATTCAGAGCGTCTATGGGCCACATGCATAATTAAAGCGGAGATTGTTTTTCAAGAAAGCGGAAGCGGAGATGGGCTTGTCAGATGCTGGAAAGTGGGAGGCAGGAAAGAACCTCAGGAAGGAGGACTTCATTCCACCACTAACATGATCACCAGTGGTGAAAAAGGCACATTCTGCAAAGAAGTGATCAGGGGCAAGAGGACCTGGTAAGAATCATGGAGATCGGGGTTTGGTCATCAGAGTGTCCTTGCCACAAAACTGACATTTTGATCCTGGGAACCAAGAGATGATTCCCACCCATGCCCAATCAAGCCTCAGGTCCCATAAAATAAAGGAAATATATTTGAAATATGCACCTGATGCCTCCCCATCAGTTTGCATTGTTGGGCCTTTCAGGTTTCTGATCCCCACAAACCATCTCATCTTCTAAATCCTATCTCTCTCTCTCTCTCTCATCTATCTATCTATCTATCTATCTATCTATCTATCTATCTATCATCATCTATCTATCATCTATCTCTATCTATCATCCATCCATCCATCCATCCATCCATCCATCTAAATTGCCTCCCCCCGTTCAGATACTGCTGGGAAGCTTCAAATTCTCCTTTTAAAATTAGAACGCCCTATGCAAAATCGTTCTCCTAAAATATACCAATTCTCACCATTTGCATTATTTAAAAATGCAGCATCTGTGCTCCCACACTGCAGTATCTGATTCTTTTTGGTTGTTCTTTGATTTTCCCTTCATTGTTAACAGACAGCGGATGGTCATTGGTCCTCACCCTACAGAAAATGTATGTGACGTCCAATACATTTTGGAAATGTGTCTGACCCCTCTAAAGAGATCTATGGTATTTTTCCAGTATTACTTTTTTAAACCAAGATGGGGGTTCCCTTTTTCTTTTTTTGCATGCAGAAACCATGTGGAAATATACCCTTTTTAGCATGTACCACTCTCGAAAAGGTTACTGTGGCCTTTCCAAATACCACCTGTCTGCCCTGCACAGAGGGCTAATGACTCCGGCGATACACAGGTACTTTCTACTGCATGTTAACCTTTGAAAAACACCGCTCTCGTTGTCTTTCCTTCATCAGCAGTTTATTCACATTGTTTTATTTATTTCTTGACGAGCACCACCCTGGGTGAATATACTGTAGATATGTAACATCTGTCTTCCGGGGGAAGTTTGTGGAAATCCATTAGGAGATCCTCTCCAACTTCTCACGATGGAAGACCGACTGTAAAGATCTACAAGTTAAATATGTTGGAGTAGGAAAGAATGGTAAAACAGGACTCAGCCACTTTGCTATGACAACGCCTATGCACATGCCTTTCTACTTTTTTCTTTGCTTTTTATCAAAACCCAGCTGGGTGGTTGACCCCACGCTTTGCATTCCAAAGGTAGCAATTGAAATCCCTCAAGTTCATAAGTCACAGCTTTTACATAATGACATTGTCATGCGTGTGTTATCTTCTGTCCACCCTTCCCCCTAAGGATGCCTATAGACCACCGCCAATCATGGGATGTCAGTTTTGGTTTACGTGGCCTTGCAGGTTGAACTCTATATAAAGCAAGTTTATAAATAACTTAAATAAGTCAATAGTGAAATGGCCACGTTTCTAGGGACATGACAAAGAATCTCAGAATTGTAGCTGATCGCAAGGCGAATGTGGTATGGGAAACCAATGCAAAAAGATGGGAAACAACAGTTGCAGTCATAACAACAGAGTTCCCAATCACAGAAAATAATAGGTCCGTTATTTTCTCCATTGGCCAGATCCCACCTTGAGTATAATGCCCACTTCTGGATGTCACGCTTTAAAAAGAAAACAGATGAATTGGGACTGAACAGCAACCCAAAAAGAAGGAACTGAGTATCTGAGCCTTAAATAGAGATATGGGAGCATTCTTTGAGAACCTGAAAATAAGTTACTAAGAAGATGACTTGTTCCTTCTTTCTTTTAATATCTGAACTCAGGGTCTTCCTTTCAAACATAGCCTTAGGGCAGAGCTTTCCAAACTGTGTGTCGCGATACGTTAGTGTGTCAGCTGCAGTGTTTGGGTGTGTTGCGGCTGCTTCTGCCTCCAAGCTCTGCCAGGATTCCGCGCAGGTCCTAGTGCCTGCCTTGTGCCCTGCTGTAAGAGTGTGTCGCAAAATGATGCATGTCTAAAAAGTGTGTCACCAACATGAAAAGTTTGGAAAGCTCTGCCTTAGGAGATTAGGGATGGACCACCACCACCACCCCAAACTATCAAACTATACAATTAGCTTCCACAAGATGGAGTCAAGGCCAAGTACTAGGATGGCTCTAAAAGGGGATTTGACAAACACAAGAAAATGAAGGCTATCACTTCCCACTAGTCATGATGATCAAATATTACTTCCAGATTCAAAGGCAGTAGTCTCCAATAGAAAACATGAGCTGAAAGAGGGTGGCACATCCTGCAAACAATATATCAGAGAAAATGTGAGAGGCTTCCCGAATTTGGGGCAAGATCTCCCAGAATTGGCTGCATTGACCAGTTGGGGAAGGCCAAGGCAGATCTTGGATCTGATTAATCCACCATGTTCCTAAGTTATGGGCCAAAGAAGCCAGCCAATATGGCATGTGTTATAGCCTTACCTTATGTACAGCCACACGAGTCTCTCCATTTTCACTCACAAAGACCTGTTTCCAATTTATTTACTTTGAAATCCTATATATTTATGATATTTATTCTCTCCACCTTTGGGCCTATTTTATTTGTTGCGCGAGAGTTCACCAGGAGAACAAACGCAGCTGACAAAATCTCGGGCAAGGGAGAAAAATCAATACGAAATCAACTATGATTAATGCTGTTTGACAATTTTTCCACATTAATCACATTCCTGTGCTCTGGAGCATGCAAAGCGGAAAAGTCTATACTCCTGAAAGTGTAATTGGGAACATTCTTTCTACTTACGCTGAGTTGGGGAGGTGTGGTGGTAACGCGGCTCAGAATTACAAATCAGTGGAATCATCCAGTTGAACAAAAATGGTCTTCTTTGTTCAAAAGGTGGATGTGCGTTGAAAAGACAATCACAAGGAGGCTCATCAGAATGTACCCTTCATCCAAACCTGAAACGGCTGTTTTCCAAATACTGTTGTGGGGCTTAAATGAACTTTAAATCGAAGCCCAGCTTTAAAACAGACAGCCAAGGATATCGCTGACTGCAATCACTGAGCATCCTTCCCTCCCTCTTGTCAAGAAAGATACCAGAAGAATACGAAGGACGACGACTTAATTCTTAATTCTGTAACAATCTGCCTTCAACTAATGCAGCCCCTGGTTCTTCACAGGGAGGGGGGGGGTGCCATCCAGGATAATAAAACACTTTGCCTGATTTGGGATTTAATCTAATGTCCCCAGGACAGAACTGTATAAACACTTCTGGGAAGAAATTACTGTTGCCTTGACAAGATATATATATTGGTTATATTCATGGTAATGAAAGTATTTCTATATTGGAGGCAGGCAGAAAGAGGACAAGGCTTCACATAGAACAGTCTGCAATCAATACCAAGAGGAAGGGAATTAAGAGTTGCGTCCCTAAGAAGGCTGTGGTGGGAATGGCCAGGGTTCCTTCACTGAACTTGATGGGAGACAGAGTTTTAATACTCCTAGAACGCTACAAGTTGGCGAACCAGGCAGGATCGTTAGCATTCAGTCTTCAAGACTTACTGTCCAATATTATGAGGACCAATGCCTAGTAGAATCTTTGTGAAAAGACGACTCCGATGGACAGACAAAAAAACACCAGGAGATTGTCATTGTCATCATCGTCATCATGCCACACAGGAATACTAAAAAATCTAGAAATATAGCTGTTATATTTGCCCAAAGAAAAAGCTAGGTAACAAACAAGAACATGTTAATGAATTTCACAGGGTCTGAGGAAAGGAAGTTGGGTGTTAGAGCCTCTATTTCTAAATAAGGGCAAATGAAACCCTACAGAGACATTTGTTTCACACGCTATAACTCCAGGATCAGTTTTCAGTTCATTCAGATATAGGAAATCCACGTTAGCAAATAATCTTCTCTTAAACCCAAGGGGCTTCTTCGCCCGAATCTCTCAACAATTTCATAGAAACAAAAAATGCACCAACTATTTCCCGTTACAGATGTTCCCGGCTAGAGATATTGATTTCTCTCAAGGTGTCTGGAACTAAACTTTACTGACAAGCATGAACTTCCACCATAGCTAACCTAATGTAAGACTATACACACAGACACACACACACACACACCCCACTCCAGCATCCAGCACTAGACTTTATTTCAGGTGGGACTGGTGAATCAATTCTTTTTCATGTTGGGAGGCTTCGTTCCTGGACAGGTTGGACAAACACATTATCAACTCTGATGGGGCTTCCTTGGAGCAGTTTTCTGAAAATGAAAACACACCAACCAAACCCCCCGAAGAGAGTGAATTCTGAATCAGAAGTGGGAGCCAAAATGGGTTCAGGGGCCAATATATCACAGCAGTCTCTCTTCCTACAGTGTAGGATCTCCATAAATACTTGTGAGTTTGAATAAATTATTCTGGAATGATGCCCAGTTGCTAGAGTTAACGTGGAGGGGAGACCTACCAGTCAGAGTGCACACCGAAGAGGGCCTAAGACCATTCATTTTATTCAGGGTTTCCTTTGGCTGATTCAAGAGCACGTTATGTTACAGGCCTCCAGGAACTCTAGAGTTACACAAAATCATATACAAATTATTCCCCAGTGGTGTCTTCTAGATCAGCGGTCCCCAACCTTTTTGGCACCAGGGACCGGTTTCATGGAAGACAAATTTTCCACAGACTGGGGGGGGGGGGGGATGGTTTCAGGATGAAACCATCGGAAGTGGTAAATAAAATAATGGGCAGGCCACGCGCAGACTAAAGTAAGTGTCAGATTCTGACTTCTCATAAGGAGCGCGCAACGTAGATCCCTCGCATGCGCAGTTTACAGTAGGGTTCACGCTCCTATGAGAATCTAATGCCGCCGCTGATCTGACAGGAGGCGGAGCTCTGGCGGTAATGCGAGCGATGGGGAGCGGCTGTAAATACAGATGAAGCTTCGCTCGCTCACCCACCACTCACCTCCTGCTGTGCGGCCCGGTTCCTAACAGGCCACGGACCATGGCCCGGCGGTTGGGGACCCCCGTTTTAGTTTATGAGAGTTATGTTCCAAGAGTTGGAGAACACTCATCCTTCCTGTCATGGCTTTTTAACCTATCAAGAGTTGGATGTGAGACAGAGCTATTTTTCTTCCTGCCCGGGTCCTTCCCAGCAGATGATTCTCTGCGCATTTCCCATTCTCCCTCTGTGTTCACTACAAGCATTCCCCCTTCAAGGTACACTTTCTGGTCCTTTCACCCATTTCCGTCAGCCATCTTATGCGCGGTGATTGTGCCCGTGGCACAGGCGATTTACTGCTTAATTAATAACTTCACTGTGTTGAAAAGGAGATAATACTTTTCTTTCTGCATGAAAGCATCCATTTTTCCTTCAGCAAACAGTTGAATGCATACAGTAATTAAACAAATGTTCACTTTAGCTCCCATTTTCTTCCAGCAATCACCGCTTTCACTCACCACTGAAATTTTACTGCTCTTTCGTCATGGCCCCCAAATGAAGAAGAAATACAAGGAAGAGCATTCCAATTCCCTTCCTTCTCTCATCCCTGACAATCCCTCTGTGAAAAATGGAAGATTTCTAACAGCACCACCTTCTGAAAGGTTTCTAAAAATAATAAAGGCGGGATAAAAATTAAATAAATAAAATAAAAAAATAAAAAGATGCAGTTCAATATAACTGAGGATCAAGAGACTCGTATTGGGGGGGAAAATCTAGCTATATTAAAAAAAAAAATATCCTGCCCCACTTATAGAGGAATCTTGGTGGCTCACCATATTAATCTTATTAATACATTAAAACATCCCAGAATAATACATGGCATCAGACCCCAAAAGCCCTCCAGAGAAGCTCTGTTTTCAATTTCTTCTAGACATCTGATAACCTGGAGACAAGCAGACTTCAGCGGCAGACCATTCTGGAGGGCTGGCTCCGTCATGGGAAAACAACGCTCCTGGGCTTAGCCCCCCAAATCTCCCAAAAATAGGAGACAACCCACTGCTTCTCCAGACCCGACTGAAGTTGTTGGGCCAACTCTAGTGGGGAGATGACAAGTGGTATGGACCATAACCAAGAAAAAGGCTGAGGGTGATGGAAAACTCAGTAAGAACATCAAGCCATTGGTGAGCTTACTCAACAGATCTGATCACTCAATTAACCCATTTCTTTGCATCTGCAGAATACTTTGAACTACAAACAAATCCTTCATACAACGGTGACAAGACAATTAAAACGAATCCAGCTTAACAGTTGCATGCTAGGTTTTGAACCCACTTGATAAGGATGTTGTGTGAACCTGGCCCGCCTGGACAGAGATGTTCCAGATGTTCCATTACGCAGCTGTTACACTGCCAGGCTGGGCTGACGACACCAGATTCAAGTCCCCACTTAGACCGGATCATCACTGGGTGGGATTAGGGAAGGTCACAAGACTGATGTGAAGATAAAATGGGGGGAAGTGCCTGATCCCATGGAAATTGAGTAATAAATGGCAATATAAAAACTGTGAGCTGGGCCACTGCCCAGGGTTGCTGTCAGCTGGGCAGCCTTATGAATCTACATTATAAATAAGTAAAGTGTTAAATTTACTGCCGTCATCCAAGGCTCTGGAAAGGCCACGATCCACCCGTCTGAAAGAGTGTTTATTCCAGGCAGCTTCTGAAGGTTGACACCAGCGTGTCTAACTCACCAAGTGTGGATAGAAAGTTCTGCCTTTATCCTACGCTTTACATTCCATCAGGTTTTACCCATCTTTATTGCAGTTTACATAAACTGTCCTTGAGCCCAGAAAAGGAGGAAGATAAGCATTCGTCTGTTTAAAATACTCCTGGCCTGAGAGACAGAGAAAATGTGAGAAACAGCCACTTGGCTGAGAATAACTTTCCAAATGCAATTATATTCTTAGCTTTTAACAATATAGACACAAGTCCCGGTACACAGTCATTAGTGGGGGGGGGGGGGGAAATGCAACCATCTTTCAGGATTAAATAGAATTAGCAAAATGGGATAGCAAGAAAACTGCAGATAAAAAGCGATAGTTCTCTCCAATTTCTCTATAGCTAATTGCAGCCGGCTCACTCTCCATGCATCAGCACCTAATTTGTTACAGAATCACAGCCCTGAAAAAGGCCTTAGGCTGGATCAACTCTGGAATGGTGGGCTAGGGAGGGGTGCGCCAGGAGAAAGGGGAGCAAGCAGGAACAGAACAAAAACGAACTCTCGACAGCCACCTTTGTCTGAGACGTTCATAACAACGCCAAGTCAACGCTTCTTGCAAACTGTGGAGTCTCTGATGCTGGGCTTGATTGTTGGCTTGCAGACATTTTATTACCCGACTAGACAACATCATCAGTGCGAGTGAGTGTGGGGTTTGCTCCCTGTTTAAGACCAGAACACATCCCCTCCAGCAGCCAACACTCAGCTAAGCAGGGATCAGTTCCAGACAAACAATCAAGCAGAAAACAATACCCCAGTCAAGGAACTACCAAGGAGAAAACCACACCCTCACCAACACTGGCAGGGCAAGCTACTGGATACAAACAGGGAGCAAAATTTATTTATTATTTAAATTTATATGACCGCCCATCTCCCCCAAACGGGAGGAGATCCACACTTACTAGCACTGATTATGTTACCTAGTCAGGCAACGAAATGTCTGCAAGCCAACAACCAAGCTCAGAGAGCACCAAGGACTCCACAGTTCAATCCTGAGCTGTACATATTCTTTTCTATTGGCTTCTT
Source organism: Charina bottae (assembly GCA_023362775.1). Lineage (NCBI taxonomy): Eukaryota > Metazoa > Chordata > Lepidosauria > Squamata > Charinaidae > Charina > Charina bottae. Next base: position 21,080,223 of record JALMGJ010000018.1, on the reverse strand, counting down.
GCAAAGTTTTGCACTCCCATCTGAAGGCACAAGGGGGGTATTTTCCAACATGAACAAAAAGGATGCCATGTGGAGGTCGGGTAAACAAACATCACAAACACACACACCCTTGTGACCTAATCAAATTTTAATGAGACGACATGATTAGGACCCTGGAGGCAGACGGCTTCCAGAAAGCATCAATGGGAGAAACCAAGGAACGTCAGAAAGGGCGGCGTGACTCCACTGGATGCGAGAGAGACCAGAAAAGAGATAATATGAGCTTCAGCAACGAACGCTTCTTTGAGTAATTCAACTTTCCAGCAAACCGGACGTCATCCAGATAAGAGAGCGGAAGTTGTTGAGGAACAAGCTCCGTGCTCGTTGTGAGACAGCAGACAAAGAACTTGTGCCAAGAGGCCCTTATTTGGAACATTTCCCAACATCCTGACTGAATTCCACAGGGGCTGCTAATTTAAAGGCACACCACGCCACAGACCCAAATGCTGATCTTGCTGAGAAATCTCCTGAAGGACTTCTTCAACTGATCAGGCTGAATTCTCCTTGAGTTATTTGGGACAGCCATCTGCAGTAGTTCTGCCCTGCAGGATGTCACTCTGCTTCAGTTCTCAAGGCAGAAAACGCAAAAGGCAAACCAATGTGCTTTGTCCTCAGCTCAGTTTTTCCTTAACAGGGACCCAGACACACCGTGTCTTCATTCTCTGTTAGTCCATGGTATTCCAAAATCAGAAAGAGCCCGTTAGCATCTTTCCCTACTGATGAATTTCATTAAAAGACAGAAGTCACAAAACTCAAGAAAATTCATTAGCTGGAAAAGGGGCAATCTGTGTCCTTCAGATTCAATCTCTAGAGCAGTGTTTCTCAACCTTGGCAACTTTAAGATGGGCGGACTTCAACTTCCAGAATTCCCCAGCCAGTTGAAGTCCACCCATCTTAAAGTTGCCAGGGTTGAGAAACACCGCGCTAGAGCGAAGAAGGTCATCCCTTCAAAGGTGGGATGGTCAGTAGCTGCATGAGAGGGGGCCGGATGAAGCAGACATGGAAGGTACGTCACACCCACACTGGCATCCTTGGGTCCTCCTAGTCTAACAACTCATCAAATGTCAGTGGGGCAAACTCAACTAGCCACCCGCTACCTGGGATTCCAAAACTGAGTAGATCCCACATGACCAGCGGCTGCTGGTAGCCACACTAGCTAAGAATTCTGGGAACTGTAGTTCAACTACATCTGGAGCCTGAAGAAGGCTGGCAGAAGTGAACAGGATCAAGACCAAAAAGAGGGAAAATCCAGCTCATCCTGCAGAAAACCAGAGTTTTTTCTTCCTGCAAAAAGAACAGGTTCTTCTGGCACCATAGCTCAGCTTTCTCCAATCTGGTGCCCCCAAATGTCCGAGTTTACAACTCTCATCAGCCACAACCAGCGTGATAGCTCAGAAGGATGGGAGCTGTAGTCCAGCATCCTGTTGCCTGTATCTGCCTTGATACCTTCCTGGGCCTGTTGGTTTCACCAACCTTCACAAACACCACCCTGGAAAAACATGCACATCCCGTTATCACGCTCAGCTCATTAACTTTTTTTCTTTTTTAATATACTCCGAGTATCCATTTAATTACTTGTGTCCCCATCAGAATGTAATATTAAGCCTATTGGTGTTAATGAGAAAAGCACTCTGTGTTGCTTCATTATCATCGACCTCATATGCTCTTAAAACACACACGCACACATCACTGCACACATAATTCCAGGTGACATCGAGGTCTACATTTTGGTTTTGGGCTGGACCAGGAATAATAAAATCCTTCAAGTGATTGCAATTACTCATCTGTCTTTTTGTCTATGCAGATCCAGGAACATCTGCTGTCCTCCTCCTCTATAGAATATCCAGCTACGTCTCACGGGGTGGATCTCTTACCAGGGCTGCCAAACCTTTTTGGCCGTCTTTCATTTCAGGACAGCGTTCCTTGATCCCAAAGGGTTTTAAAATCAACCCTCCCCCCTTCCATCCTAACAGGGGATGGAAGTTCCCACAATAGTTAGCAGGGAGGGTTTTCGATCCAGCTGTTCCAGAACTATCCTGCCATTTTCAATGTTGATTCTATTCTGTTTGTGTTCTGGCTCCAATCCTATCCAACTCTTTGCCCAACGTGATTCTGGAGATGTGCTGAGGCTACCTGTAACTCATGCCCTGTGGGTCTGTGTACTGCACCAACCCAGTCGGTCAGTTTATTCAATAAACCCTGGTTAAACAAACCAGGATACTGTATGTTGTGTGAACCAGGCCCCAGATGCACAATTCAACTGTTTTCCCTTGCGCCAAGATGCGGTTCCCTTTCCAGTAGGGGAACATCACCAAATTCAATTTTGTTGATCTATTTTATTCTGAGCTATCATCTTCAGGCTACGCTGTTTCTAATATGCAGCAATTATCTTGCTCTGCATTTTAACGTATTATGATGAGCTACCCCGGTAGAGTTATTGAAAGATAAGCGCTTGTGTTTTTATCATAAATAAACAAATGGCAGTCCCTGTGGGATGCCATAAACGGAGGAAACTGCCAAAAATATTTTTTAATATGCATCACGGCCTCCCCCTTCCTCCAGCTTTATGGAGAGCATGGGTGTGAAATATTAGTGCACGCAATTATATTTCACAGGAAAAGACGGAGCATTTAGCAATTAAGCTTCATCCAGCAGCAAAGCCACCGAACAACTTTTTCAGATGACTTCAACCATGCTTGCAGAATGGAAGAGTCCAAGCAGTGTTTCTCAACCCTGGCAACTTTAAGACGCGTGGACGTCAACTCCCAGAATTCCCCAGCCAGCCATGCTGGCTGGGGAATTCTGGGAGTTGAAGTCCACACGTCTTAAAGTTGCCACGGTTGAGAAACACTGAGTCCAGGTGCTCCAATCCTAAACCTTTTTCTGCTTTCACAGAAAGGGGTATCTTAAACCCGAGAAGCAGAATTCCTAAATTTATTTTGGACACTGGTCCTTTCTACAAAGACAGATCCATCCTGGGAGTCCGCAGCTGGCTCCCTGGGCTGGGAGAAGTCATTACGGCAACGGCAATAAAACCCGAAGCCAGCCCCAGAGAAGGCAATCTGGAAAATGTAGGCGGCCATAAAAAGTGCAGTTATTTAATAAAGTTCACCAGGGGCTGCGCTGCATCCGGCCTCTGCGGAAATCAGTAATGATGGAGAAACAACAAGAAAGGTGAGGACATTAGTTATTACCAATTACTTGCTTTTTAAAATGAGCAAACGGCAGCATAAAATTGCCAGGTTGGTATCTAGCCTCACAGCGCCAAGTCCTTTTGCCTCCTTCTCCAGCATGTTCCTTCAGCGAGTGTGAGTGTGCGGTGTGTGTGTGTGCACGCACACATGCCGTTCCAGATTTAGCCACACAGGGGGGGAAAAACCAAAAAGAGAAGAAGGCTGGAGGAAAAAAACCCTTTCCTGCCCATTAAAAGTTTCCTACCTGGAGACCAGGCAGGGCTGGAGATAAAGGTAGTGAAAGAGACCATCCTCTCACACGTGGGCATTTGAAGACTGGCAGTGTCCCCTGTGCAGCCTGGACAACTAATGGTATCATTAGACAAGAAAAAGAAAAATCAAGCCCTGATCAACCCAAACAGAATTACGGATTGAGACAGAAGGATGAAAGATGTGAAAGGTCTTTAAGGATGTTAGAACAGACCCCCAACGAGGGCATCAAAGGAAGACTTTCCAGGAAGGACATTTCATCACTGGGAGGCTAGCAGTGGAAGAGGCCCGAGGCTGACCAAGGGGACCAGGAACTGATGATTGAAATTACAAAGGGAATTCTTCAGAAAACTAAGCTAAAGTTCTCAACATTCTTCCCACGCCCCTCTTCCATCAATTTTGCTCTTCTTTCCCTGCTTCTCCTCCTTTCCCCTTGCTCCGTAGGTCTAAAAATAAATGAATGGAATGCTAAACTGTGTTGCAAGATGCTACGAATGGAGTCGGTGAAAAGTGCCAAATTTCCCCACCTTATTTTGTCAACAAAAACGGGGGCTACAATTTATCCTTCTTTTTAGTTTTTCATTTCTGAACGCCAAAAAGAAAAAAAAAATGCAAATCCCAGCGAGTGGGCAGGAAAGAGAAAGGGAAGGGAAGACACGAAACCGATGTGGAAGCACAACATCCCTCCCGTTCTGTCGCTGTTAATATTGTTTTTAAAATCAGCATGCTGCTCTGTTGCCAAAGAAGTGCTTCTAAATGAAGACAGGAAGAGCTACCATCTGGAAAAGTTGAGAGGAAGAAGAAGAAAGGGAAGGACCTTTCCAAGAATGAAGCCACAAATGAGTAACTAAGCAGGCTGATGCAATCCGATGCTGCAATTTAATTAAGAAAAACACAGAGCAAAAATTGCAGGAGACACACCACCAATTCAGCGGCTTCGGTTCCATACTCAAAAAACACAAGACGACCCTTTCTCTGCAGCTTCCCCAGCAAGAGGTCTACAGCAAGCTGGCTGGCCCCCAAGGACGTTCTGCTAAGTTCTGCGTCCTGTAACCAGCATCTTAAAAGTGGCTCTGGGAGAGACCGTGCTGGAGGAAAGGCTAGGCTGCGGCCAGAAATTATGGATCAGGACCACGGACTCGGGGATCTCATATTCTGAGTCCCTGCACCGAACACAGTACCAAGCTGCCATCAAACAGGGTATGATAGGAAAACAGAAAGGAAGGTGGACCCCATCAGGGCTTGCATTTGGGCTTCCAATGCAGTCCTTGACATAAAAGAAAGTCCATGTTCACCTCATACTCACTGGAGGGGCCACTGAGACCAACAAATCTCACCCATGCTCTATATTGTCTAGGCACCTCTCTCAAAGCATCCCTGACGGACATCAGTCCACCCTCCGCTGGATACATCCAGCAAAAGACAGCCCACCACTTCTCCAGGTTGTTGGTTCTGTTGTCAAACAACTTCTTCTCTTAGGAAGGCTTTGCTAACATCCAGCTGGAATCCGCTTTCTTATGAACACCACTATTCCATGCCTTTTTCTGGGATGGCAGGACTCCAGGCTGTAGTCCTCTTCTGTGCAACAGATGGGACACAAGGCAACTCCTGTGGCCGCGCTAGTTCTCCCAGAACCGTCTGCTTCCCTGGTTCTCCTAGCATCAGACCCGCCAACAGCCATTTGGATCCACTGCTGGCCCTCCACAGCAGTGGCACGCTTCCTGTCCATGCACAACAGGACTTGCTACATTTTAAAAAATTCAACGTTGTTGACAAAAACTGGGGAAGCATGAAGTTCTATCTTCTCTCACATGCACGGTTGGAAAACAGGAATGCTCACTGTATTCAAAGAGTCATCAGAGGTTCAAGCAAACACCCTTCCTGCTCTGGCCCATTTAGAAGAGCCTGCCCCATTCTAGCTGCCCTCCCAATGTACCGAACTCCCATCATTTACAGCAGTGCTTTCCAAACTGCCGCCGTTGTCGACATACCAATGGCGGCAGCGGCGGTGCGGGGGGGGCGCATGGCGGCGGTGTGCACGGCGGCGTGGGCGTGTTTTCCGCTAAAACGCGGAAGCGCTGATGGCACGCCACTGCCGTCGTCGCTGCCGCCGCCATGCACACCACCACCACCACCGCAGACACCCCCGCGCCGCCACTGTGCATGTCCACTTCCAGGTTGTGTCGCGACACACAGTTTGGAAAGCTCTGATTTACAGTGACATGACAGTTGGTTGCGTTGGCTTGCAAATGAGTTCTACAAGCCAGCAGGGAAAGACTAGTCTAGAGAATGCATCACAGGAAGCATTGTAGAAAAATAAAGATGTGTTATTTGGATGCTTCATCGGAAGTGTTAGAAACATTTATTGGCAATCCTTAGGGAGCCCCTGCGATCCCTCAAGGCCACGGAGGGGCTGTTGATCTGCCCTATCCAAGTGGATTACAACAGAAAAGGCAGAAGCTCCAGCACCTCGTCTACTAATATAACAGAGATCTTCCATAAAGAAGATCCACAGATCACTCATTTCTGACACCTCCAAGCAGGACTACGGAAGGCTGCTCCAAAGCTCAGGAGAGATGCAGGTAAGACTAAATCAGATGGATGCAAGATCTGACTGAGATTCTCTCTGGAGCATACCAGATTAAGAAGTCCCAGAATTCTTTTAAATACTTTGGATTCCAGGATGACGATTTGAGCCAACAGCTTGGGAGGGACTGACCTCCTTTCTCCAAGATGGCTCACGACTTACTTGCACAAACTGCCATGGTGAATGTCACTTCTAGCCTGGAGAACAATGGCTGCACTCCCATTGGAATGGGGACAGAGGAGCTTTGCGCCATGCCGTGTGTTTGCTTGCGCAGGGCTCCCTGGCAGTTATCCCAGTGACGGGGTCAATGCAGCGACCTTCCTCGCAGCCTCCCCTGCCTTCCCCAATATGGTGTTTCCAGAGACGCTGGAGACCTAACATCTGGAGGGCATCATGACAGGGAAAGCTGGGCCAACCCATCCTATCTTGCAACTAGCAAATCCAGGAGGCTCTCTGACCTAGTCAACACTCTTTTCAAGTACAGGTAGTCCTCGCTTAACGGCCACAGTTGGGACCGGAGTTTTGGTTGCTAAGCAAAGAGGTCATTAAGCAACCTGATCCGCTTTTATGACCTTTTTTGCAACGGCCGTTAAGCGAACCACGTGGTCATTAAGCAAATCATGTGGTTCCCCATTGATTTTGCTTGCCAGAAGCGGGCCGGGAAGGTCAGAAATGGTGATCACGTGACCATGGGACGCTGTGACAGTCATAACTGCAAACCAGTTGCGAAGTGCCCAAATTGTGATCACGTGACCGTGGGGAACGCTGTGACAGTCGTAAGTGCGAGGACCGGTCGTAATTCGGTTTTTCCAGCACCGTCGTAAGTCCGAACCGTCACTAAACGAATGGTTGTTAAGCGAGGACTACCTGTATGGATGAATTAACCCTCGTGTGCACACTTGCAAAAGGTCCCAGTGCCCAAAACATCCGCCTTTTAGTCTGGGTGACACTAATGTGTTCTTGCAATCCCAGCTCCAGTCCCAGAGGCAAAAAGGGTTCCTGCCTCCAATCCTCTTACGTTCCTCCTGGATGCCTGCCAGGAGACCAAACCACATGCGAAAGCTGCAGCCATCCATCATCCCGACAGATCACTGTTCCCAGAGAAAGCAGCCTGTTCCTCCCGGCTGGCACTCAGGCTTAAATCTTTTAGAAAGCTTGGCGTCTGTCCTGCCCAAAACCCACATCGCTCGGGGGGGGAGCGTGCTTCCCGTACCGAGGGGCCCCGTGTCCCGTTTCCGGAGCATTTTAACTGGAGACATTCTTTTTATACTGTTCTAATTTACCTTTGTGAGGGGCGTGGTGGCTCAGCGGGTATGACGCCAGGCTTGTCTATCGGAAGGTCGCAAGTTCGCAGGTTCGAATCCCTAGCCCTGCGTGACGGAGTGAGCTCCCGCACTAGCCCCAGCTCTTGCCAACCTAGCAATTCGAAAGCATGCAAATGCAAGTAGATAAATAGGTACCACTTCGGTGGGAAGGTAAGAGCGTTCTGTGTGTGTCATACCGGCCACATGACCGCGGAAGCGTCTTCGGACAACGCTGGCTCTTTGGCTACGAAATGGAGATGAGCACTGGCCCCTAGAGTCAGACACGACTGCACAAATGTGCGGGGGGAACCTTTACCTTTTACAACCTACATTCACCACTGTGTATTTTATATGTTGGGTAGCTTGTTTTTAAATGTTTTGTAGAGTTATTTTTTGGTTTATTGTTTGCTGTTATTATACGCCGCCCAGAGTCACAGCCTTTGAGTTGGGCGGCTGTGTACACCCATTAAATAAATATATGAACCTTCTCTACAGATGTGCCAGATTTCAACGCCATCAACCCCAGCCAGCAGGGCCAGCACCTGGAGGCAGCGCCTCCATAAACTGTCTCCTGTCACGGTGCATATTTTTAGCAAGGTTGAAAGAGGGTTGCACCAACGTGGGGCAAATCCCCAAACACCCTGTTTTGCTGTGGTTCTAAGCAAGCTTCCCCAACAGAAGCATTGCCGCGATGACACGTCCTTGGCTGTGGACGCTGGGGATCTAGGAGGCTGCTGTCCCAACAGCTTTGGCCTTAGAGAAGGCCACTCTCCGGCCATGCTTTCAAAGCAATTGACTGGTCAGAAGGTCCAGGCCGGGGCCACACCCTCCCCCCCCCCCCCCCGAAATTCACTGCTGCTTTCTCTGCATGCAAGCCACTTTCCTTCCTCATGAGTCGGGAGGAGAGCAGATGGTGCCCTCCAGGCATCAGTATTGAGCCCAAGACGGCCAACTGCTGGCCAACTGCTGATCCTCTGCCGTGTGGGAGATGCCTTTAACAAATGGGTCCAGCTCACCCATCACAAATGAACCACAATCCGGCTCTACCTACAAATTCTGCTGGCCACCTCTCCTCAGTGTGATATCAACCATGGATTTTTATCTAGACTTTTTAAGCTGGGATAGCCAAGGAGAAAATTGTATATATATATTTTTTAAATGCATCCCCGCCTTTCAATGAAGCATAGTTTTGTTTTTTGGTTTTATTTTTTTTAAAAAGGAGACATTCTAAATCCTTTTCCTCTAATGTGGGATTTGGAGAACAGCCCTAACTGATTTGCTGCCTTTTCCAGACACAAGTTTCTACCCAAATAATAAGCAGCCAATCATATACTGTAATCAAAAAACTTATCAACTAAGAAAGGATGATAAAGAAAAAAGGTCAAAGTCATAAACAGGAAAAGTCAAACCACACACACACCACAAGCATCTTGTCAACAGGCTGTATCTTTCTTTTTTTAAGTGCACACACAGGAGAGTGACAAACAAAAGATGTTCCTTTCGACATGCACCAATCCTGCCAAATCACACCCTTCCGATTCAGAGAATCAACCCAGCAGCAATCCAATCCAGAATGCCCCTCAAGTACCAAGATCCTTATTCAAGATTAAAGCATGCAACCACACAAATCCTGGGTGCCTTTTAAACGTGGGCAATGGATGGATGGCGTTAACAAACGACAGCAGTAGACCGACAGAAAAAAAAGATGCAGGTTCCTTAACACAAGAGCCCCATCCTTGTCCTTCTTGTGCACTGCACCGTCCTTTTCTCAGCCCCAGCCCTTGGGGGGGGGGGGGATATGCTTGGGGGAAGATTGAAACCAGCCTCAAACAAGCAGTAAATCAGATCTCGTATCATGGGCCACCAATGTTCCCAGTGTTTCTCAACCTTGGCAACTTTAAGACGCATGGACTTCGACTCCCAGAATTCCCCGGCCAGCCATGCTGGCTGGGGAATTCTGGGAGTTGAAGTCTACCCATCTTAAAGTTGCCAAGGTTTAGAAATACTGAATGTTCCCAACATCTGTGAATACCCAGAAGCAAACCATACCACCACCACCCATGCCAATGAAGGCAATATGTAGGTAAAAATTATCTGAGTTTGTGGTGGGTCTGCAAGTTCTTTGGAAATCTGCTCACAGTAAGAGCAGACATCCCCGGTGCCTCACAAACACCCAAGCTCAGGGAAACTTCTCTGTTCAACCTCCTTGTGAATTCTTCATAGAGCGCAAGAACTGTCATCTCCATTCTTGGACTGACTCTTTTCTCAACAAGGGCGCCGCCCCAAGATGAGCAAACCAGCTTCATCCCATTGGATTAGTACTCCCAGATACACAAATACTGCTAGATCACACCTACGCCACACACCATCTTCAAAACCAGATGCCCGAAAGGTAATGCAATCTGAATCGCATCCCAGATCCTCTTGGACATCTGGGCCTGTAATTGGCTCATTAACAATTCTGCAGTGGGAGGCATATGCAAATTTGGCCTTGCAAGATTTATGAGGGAGGGGGGAAGAGAGCCAATAAATTTTCAATCTTAAAACCCCAGTAAAGAAGAAAGTCTGAATGGAACTCCGCCCCCCCCCCCCAAATGTCACAATCAGATGTAAAAAGAAAATCCTATAAATCATCCAGGTTCTGAGTTCCTGGGCTGCCAGCTGTTTGTTTCTCTTCTAAAACAATGAATGCTGGCTTTGCTTATGTAAAACATACACATACAGACACACACTCTTTAGGAGAGCATCCAGTTTCTACTTATCTCAAAGCATTTATTCCTACCTGTAGAAGCTGCTGGTAGAAGTTTCTGCAAGCTTACCACCAGCCTTCTGTGGTGTGTGTGTGTGTGTGTGTGTGTGTGTATGTAATTCCAGCCCCAGATTATGTTAACTTGGCCATTTCTATGAAAAGCCATTGGGGCTCCTTCAAGGACTGGTTTTCCCATTCCAGAATCAACTAGAGACAGCAAACAGAGGCCTCCTCCATTTGACGTAAATCAGTGCATTGCACATTTAAGCTCCTCCACTTTCTCTCAGGAAAGTACCTCCAAGTGATTCATTAGGGACCGGGCTGCTTGCAAGGAATGGAGCTTCTCTCAGCATCTTGAAGCCACTCGGGTCATCAAATTTAAAAAGCAATCAAGTTTACTAATATTCTCCTCATGCAGCCATTTACCTCGGCGGAGAAGACGATTCTTGGCAATTCCCCTCTTAATGCATCAGGAGCAAATGAGGCTCGGTGCACACACCTTGGGATGAAAATCTGCATAGCCTTTCCCACCACCACCCTTATTTTATTTGCTTTCAAACAGAAGCACCCGCCCATTATTCGCCCGTGCTCCGTTGATGATTTAATAGAAGGCTGTGCCAAGCCCAGGACAGATTGCAAGCTATGAATATGAATCTCCTGTACTTCCTAGAAGGATTTCAGCATCATCGCAACCCATCATTTACAGCACCATTTTAAAACGGATCATGTCCCAGGGAAGCGAAAGGAACACCGCGCCATGCAAAGATAAATGGCTTCAGCCGCGCCACGCAAAGGTTTGCTCACGAGTAGAAATTATCCATCGCTAAATTCGGATTGCAGGGATAACAGATGGGACGAAATGAAACTGAATGAAAAATGCATGCTAGCTTGGCTCACCTAGCAATGCCTCTTTCCCTAAACCAGTGTTTTTCAAACTTGGCGAAGATGGATGGACTTCCAACTCCCAGAATTCCCCAGCCACGTTCCCCAGGCTGGCTGGGGAATTCTGGGAGTTGAAGTCCGCCCATCTTCCAACTACCAAGTGTGAAAAATGCTGCCCTAAATCAACACCTCCATTTCAAGGGCTTCCCTTTATCATCCTCAGTTTCTTTTCAATGTTTCCCTAAAGAGGCAGTGCTGCACCGAATTCCAAATAAAGAGAAAATACGGTTCCTTCCAGGAGAAGCTTGGGTAGATCGATCTGAATCTGCAGTATTTCCTGGAGCACCCCTGTTAATGGATAGCTACTGCAAGATCCAGAGTTAACACAGCCCTGCTACACCATCTTGCCCTGGTTCATACAACCCATCATCCCAGTTTCACCTTAGTGCAGTGTTTCTCAACCTCGGCAACTTTAAGATGTGTGGACTTCAACTCCCAGAATTCCCCAGCCAGCCAGGCTGGCTGGGGAATTCTGGGAGTGGAAGTCCGCACATCTTAAAGTTGCCAAGGTTGAGAAACTCTGCCTTAGTGTGTTGTGTGAACCTATCCATGGCACTTTAATGACCACAATTAAGCAAACCAAGCCTGAATTCATGGAATGACACAGGCCTTCTTATGATGCAGCAGTGGCTCAATGGGATCCCCCCAAACAGGACATAGTACCCCAATGCTCACAGCGGAAGGCGAGGAAGGGCCCTTTACTGAAAATTCGGCCTCCTTCCTCGCCATCTTTCCAATTCCTCTCTTCACTCAAGTGGAAAAGGAGGATGAGCAGGCGAAGCAGATGGGGACACTTTTTGCTGAAGGCAGCAAATTCCACCCTTGCAGTGAAATGAGAAATATTCACAGCTCATCTGCATTTATCACAAGCAAACACAAAACGGCAGAAAAGGAAGAGTTCTGACTGCACATCCTCGCCAACTTACAGATTTATACCTAAAAACCCACCTGCCCCATTCAGCAAAGGTCACGCAGCCCCAGGTAACCCAACAGAGGTTCCAGCTCTGGGGCGAGACCTTTCAAAAAGGAATTCCTCGGTTCTGTGGTGACCCCGATTTCTAGCCATCCTGGCCAATTCCCAACGCTAAGCAAGACTCAACCTTTCAAATTTATTTAACCCTAACCCTACCATCAGCAATAGAGTTGCGAAGTTTCTATCTGCTGCAGTCTCCCTAAGAAGACATAAAACCTTGGAGGGATGGCATTGCGACGGTTCTTCACTCTTTGATTTGATTGTATTTCTACTTTCTTCCTCCTTTTTATTATATTTTATAGCAAAATTACAAAAAAATTAAAAAAAAGTAAAAAAAAAAAAAGGCACTCCTGTCTCCAGGGAATTGCCACCACCGCTCATGAGCAGGAGGGTTTCGCCCCGTGGTGGCTCCTGGACGCATTGCTCCAGATGTTGGGAATGTTTTCCATAACAATGAAGTCAACTGTTTGGGATTCCTCAGGTCTCCTGCCTGGGTGGGTCTTCTAAAGCAAAAACACTGTTTTCTGCTCTGTTGGCCAAAAAAGCATTGCGGTTTCTGCAGTCCAGTTACCAATAAAGTTGCCTTTTTTCTCTAACCCAGGGTTCCTCAACCATTTTAATATGTGTGGACTTCAACTCCCAGAATACTCCAGCCAGCATTGCTGGCTGGAGTATTCTGGGAGTTGAAGTCCACACATATTAAAATGGCTGAGGTTGAGGAACCCTGCTCTAATCCATTCTCCCCTAATAACCCCCCAGATGTAGGGCCCCCTAGGTGGGTTGGACTTCAACAGCCAGAGGCCCTGCTAGCTAAGGATTCTGGGAGTTGAAGTCTAACACATAGGGAAGACACTAAGCTGCAGAAAGCTGCACCAAGCCCAAAGAAACACATGGTGGCTTGGAGCAGTGTTTCTTAACCGGGACCACTTGGACTTCGGCTCCCAGAATCCCACAGTCAGCATGGATATTGCTGAGAATTCTGGCAGTTAAAATCCACACTGCTGGAAGCTGCCAGGATTGGGAAAGATTAGCATGAGGGAAAAACCCAGCCAATATGCCGTTTGCTTGATTTGGAATTGGTAAACTACTCAAAACCAGGAACTACAGTTTACAGGATTTAGTTTATAGCACCGCATATTGCTGGTAAATCCAACTGTGTGGACCAGTGTTTCTCAAGCTTGGCAGCCTGAAGATGTGTGGACTTCAACTCCCAGAATTCAAAATGCTGGCTGGGGAATTCTGGGAGTTGAAGTCCACACATCTTCAAGTTGCCAAGCTTGAGAAACACTGGGATGAACTACCAGTCCAAATATAGTATTTTCCTAGGCACTCTTTACCACGGCCAACTGAATCCTGGTTTATCTACTTAGCCCAACGGCCTGGACTTGGACAACATACTGAACAAGGAACTAACCCCGCAGTCCAGGTTCACACAGCATACATTTGGCTAGTTGGTGGCTCAGTGCATCATACATCCAGACCCATACCATTTTACTCCTTGCTTACTCATTATATTTTTCTACTTCTTGTCAACCTTACCGTTTTTACCCCTCTCCTATGGCCTGTGGCCATTTACAAAATAAATAAATATAGATCAGACCCCTGCGGAGAAGCGATTTCCCTCAGTCTCAACAAACGGGCTTATTAGCCAGACCATTCGCCCCCAGCCGCACACCCCAAATCATCTCCCAGTCAACACACCTCCACAGAAACATCTCCCCGTCTCCAACTGGGGATCCTTCCCAAGCGATGGGTGCCCAGCTTTGCCTCTCCCGAAGACAGGGCAAGCAGGCGGCCACCTGGGAACAGGCTGGGCGCACCAAGAAAAGTTGTGTTCTCTGCCTGAACTCTAAGGAAAGACATTTGAGTAATCCCCCCTCCAGCTGCTAGTGGTTAAAGTTGACAACAGCAAGAAAACAGAGAAGGCAGCCAACAGGTGTGAGGAGGAGGGAGAGTAAATGCTTGTTCACACCCATGTTTCCTTTTTTAGCACACACAAGCTGCAATCACAATAATTGCTTGTCAAGTAGAGAGTGTTTCAGGGAAAGTGCCACCAAGCTATTAAGGGGCTGTACAATTATTGCATTAAATCGTAATACAAAAAGGGAAGGACGGCCACAAAACTTTTTTCCTCTTATGCTTCTCAAGAGGCAGAAACAATCTTACAAAGTGCAGCACAGCTGGAAATTGGCATCTGCTTAGTCCAGATATCATCAACCAGGGCTAGAATCATACCTTACATTAAACCATGGTTTGCAGAATAAACCCCAAACAGCTGGGTTCCTACGTAAGCTGCCTAGAACCTGTGAGAACTGGGCAACGTACCAGCCACGTTAATCAATATATTGAATAAACCATAATTTACAAATCAGTAACTCTAACCCCAGGACATCAGAACCCAGCTTGTAAATTAACAGAAGTCCTCCCCAGTTCATTTGTTAATGCCTTTATATTCCAATGTATATTTTACTCACATTTACTGAGCAGGCTCCAAATGCAGTAGACACAATCGCCTGAATGGACGAATGTAATTGACGCGACTTACCTCATTTGCACAGCTGTGCAATTGACATCATTTGCTCCCAAGGACATAAAGCTGTCAATTGCATCATTACGCGCATGACATAAATTGCAGATTTCTTTGGACAGACTTTAGAAACATTTGGATTTGTCTCTTAGTTCAGGGGTAACATCTGAATGGACAAATCCAATGTTTCTAATGATGTCAATTGCACAGCTGTGCAAATGAGGTAAGTCACATCAATTACATGCAAGCACATTTATCAGATATTTGAATTTAAAGAGATCCTCCTACCCTCACACGGTCCCTTTAACAGACAATACTATTTCATTTAGACACAATCTTTTCCAATCCAGAGCTCAAAGCACAGTCATTTTATACTCACAACAACCCTGTGAGGTAGGTTAGGCTTTGAATAACTGGATCAAAATCACCCAGTGAGTTTCCATAATCCAGCAGAGTCCTCAACTATCTTGCTTCAATATTCTAATCACAGCACCAACCAACATTGTCTGCACGTGGAAAAGATCGCCTGGAGGCAGAATTTTTATCGCCCCCGTGGAATACGCATGGGGCTATTTTCAAGCATCCATTAACAACAAGGCTTAAGCAAAAACAGGGAGCTTGGTTAAAACAGGGAGTTAGGTTACACAATTCCTTAGGAACAACCTGATGCCAGGTGAGAGATTGATTGGGGTTACACATTTTCCTAAGCCATACTTGTTTTAACCACAGTTTGCTGAACAAGCTATTGCTGGCTGGGTCCATGAAACATATTAAACCATAAACCAACGTTTATAAGCCACAATGGCAGCCGACGTAGCCCAAAGTAAATAAATCACAGGGAATAAGAGTGGCCTACTCTGCAAGATTGTTGTGAGAATGAACGACTCTTAGTCACCCTTTGGCATAATACACACTGCACTGATTTTTGCAGCTAAATCACGCCCGGAAATACAAGCACTTTTGCAACCTGTCCACTGAAGTCTCTGTTCTCTCCAGCAGGTAAACCAAAATGTAAAGAAGGGGAGGGTGAAAACAGCTTGGGTACATATATTTAAAAAAAGTGTCTTGCATGGTTGGCTGCCTATAAATTCTGCAGAGGCTTTGAACAGAAAAGGCCTGCGGATCCTGAACGAGTTGCCATAAGCTGCCTTCAGCCTCGAAGGATTTGCAATCAAAAGCAGATTCCAGGTGGAAGAAAGCAAAATGCCAGAGTCCTCTTTGCCGAAGACAAAGGCAGGCTGGAAGAGATAGGAAGACAAGAGACACAGCATCTCAGGAAGGAGGGAGGCAGTCGCAATTCTATGCCTTTTCCCTAGATGGCAGTTTGGTGTTATCCGACAGGAAATACATTTTAGGAAGGCGGACACATCGCTGGCTTCACATGTATCTGTGTTTAACTTGACCAGACGGTCCAGATCGCATCTCCATCCAGAACGTAACAACCATCCCTCTTTCTGCGGCTTTCCACTTTCTAACAATGTTGCAATGATGATATGCAGTACCCAAAAGCTTGCTAGGCGGAGAAGTTTTAAAAACTTCCTGTGTAGAGTTTGGAAGCAATGGGATCGGTTCTCCTTTTCAATTGTTTCCATCCACAAAGATGGCCAATGTTGTTTCTTTTCTTAAGCAATGGCATTCCTACCCTGCCAATTAAGGGCCCAGAAAGCCCCAAAGGAAACATGTGCCTGGAATATGTCACCCCAACATTTCATTATCCCCCTCTGCTACAGAATCCCTCATAGCTATCTTAATTTCCACAATCTTCTTTTCAGCGGTGTTTTTATGCAATAGTTCCCCAGTTTTTAATATTTTGGGGGGTGGTATGGTTGTTTGCCCTCTGACCTTTTTGGTTTTGAATTACTCCTCGCTTGTCCTATTTTTACCCACTTCAAACAAGGCTTTTACTTTAAAAAGCAGCAACAAATGTTTTAAATAAATAAAACGGGACCCCCGTCCCCACAGGAACTACTTCATTTCTTACAGCAAAATTACTTGAAAGAGAGCCAAAGGCATTATACAGAGTAGTGCATGAGTCAAGGCTAGTCTTCCATTCCAATACCACCACCTTAGGTCCGTAACCTCAAAGAAACGAGAAAGGTTTGCAAAGAAAATCTGGGGAAACATCACCAGTTAGCTGAGATCCATCCCTCAACGCTATGCTATCAAAAGCAGCAAGACTGTCCTCAATCAATACAGGACGGAAACTAAATACACACACAGTCCCTTCCATCTTGGGCTGATCCCTTAAACACAGGCCTTTCGCCACCAAATTCTTCCTAGGACATACAACTAACATCTTCCGTTCCATTCCAGATACCCACTTTTATGCCGCCCTGCTCTGCTTACAGCACTGTAACCCCCTTCTTCCATTTCACATCCTCCCGAAGGGCCTGGTTAGCTCTCAGCCTTAGAGGCTCAAATCCAGACTCCTGACCGCAGCTTATCCATTCATTTCTCACACCGGAGAGGCTGAAAAGGCATCCTGGGGGTGGGAAGAAAACGGGGCATTTGGCTAAACTAGGTTTTCGGCCAAAAGGGGATCTGAGGCGGCTCGGCCACAAGGATGCGTCCAGCCAGGTGCCAACTCTAAGGCGGGCAAAGAACAAACAGGCATAAAATTAAATTATTGGGAGGCATGCACAGACGTTTCTGCCGCCAGCCTTCCAAGACTGGAGTCACTCAGCGGGAACAAAGCTTAACGGGTAGAAATTGCTCTTTTCTACTACTAGGCTGCTTTGCCTGTGCAACGAGAAAGCCCCCCCCCCCCCCCCAGCAGCTTCGGAGACAGAAAGGGCTCTCTTAATTAGCATGAACTCTGCTATTGCCTGAGGCCTGGCAAAAGGAAGAACTTTGCTGCGGTTTTCCCTGACAAATCAAAGGCAGGAGCTGCCCTACGAAATACTCCAACTACTAGATACTGTTGTGGTTAAGATTCCCTTCTGCGCTGCCAACTCCGCACCCTCCCTCGAGGCTGCAAAACGAGACCCATGCAATCAATGGAAAACCACCCACAAACTTTCAAACGAAGCCCACCGAAAAAGCCTAAGCCGAACCGCGGGGCGGTGAGGTCTGCAAGGGCCCCCTGAAACACGGCCTGAGTCGAGAGTTTGGAGGTTTGGTGCAATACTTTTTTGGAGGGGGGGGCGGTTGGGTAACAATATTAGCTTTACGGGACGAGCAGGACAGCCGCGAAGGCTTGCAAGGCTCGGCTCGCTCCTCTCTCCAGCTGCGGGCGGCCGGGCCCAGCGCGAGGCGGGGGGGGGGGCTCCGCCTGCAGGGGGATGCAGCTAAGGGCCGGGGGGGGGGTACAACCCTACGAGACCCTCCCTCCCCGCCTCGGGACGCCCCTCGCCCGCGGGCCGGCTACCTGGAGGGCCGCAGGCGCGCGTCCTTCCGGCTGTCCACCACGGCCGGCACGCAGTTGGTCAGCTCGGTCCAGTCGGCGTGCAGCCCGCAGCTCCAGCCGGTGGAGAAGCGCGAGAAGAGCCAGGTCTCGCGCTTGCCCGGCCGCAGGCAGGTGCACTTCTTCTGGCCCGCCTTGCACTCGCAGGGCTGCTCCAGCTGGATGTTGCGCACCAGGTGCCGCCCGAAGGTGGTCCCGCCCGTCTTCTGGATGTGCAGGAAGACGATCAGGTCGTCGCCCGCGATGCGGAAGTCCACGCGGCGCAGCAGGTCGGCGGCCGAGAAGTTCAGGCGCGGCACGAAGCGCGCGGGGCTCTCGTCCTCGGCCCGGTACGGGTCCGCGCCGCCCGCGCCCGCCCGCGCCGGGGGCGAGGCGGCCCCGCCGGCCAGGCGCTGCCGCAGCTGGCACTGGCTGCCCGGGCACACGTACTGCAGCACCAGCCCGCCGAAGAGCAGCAGCATCACCAGCGCCACCAGCACGCGGTGCCAGCGCTCCTCCATGGCCAGGGCGGGCGCATCGCCGCCGGCCGGCCCGGTCACCGCCCGGCGCCGCCGCCGCCTCTTTCCAGCAGCGCCGCCGCCGCCGCCGCCGCCGGCTCCATGCCGCCCGGGCAGGCCCCGCTGCGCGGCGGGGGAGCAGCCTCGCGGCGCCTGGCCGGAGCGCGCGGGCGAAGGAGCGCGGCCCAAGGCGAGCCCAGCCGCCGCCGCCGCCGCCGCCGCCGCCGCCGCTTCCCGCGACGACTCAGCCGCTCGGCCCGCCCGCTGCGGCTCCAGCGCCCGCCCCCGGCCCGCCCTCGACGGCCAGACCCCGCCCAGGACCGGCCTCTCCGCCGAAGCCTTTGTCCTCCCGAGCGCGCTCCTCCTCGCCTGCGCTCCGGAGCGAGCCGGCCGAGCCCGCAGCCGGGAAGACTCCCGGGACTCCGTCCCCGGGCGCGCTCGCCTTCGCCCCGAGATGCCGCGGAGCGGGGGAGCGTCCGCCTTGCCCCGCTGCCCCCAGCCTGCCGGCCCTCCCGGCCAGGCGCGCCCCCGCCCGCCGGCCCCTCGGCCCAGTTCAGTTCCTTTGGCGGTGGAAGGGAAGGGTCGGGTCGTTCCGGAGGAGCGTCTGGCAGCCGCCCCCGAGCGAGGGGCTCCGGGAATGGAGCCGCGAAACCGAGGGGGCCGCGGTGGCTGGGCAGTGGCTCCGGCGGGACGCGGCGTCGGCGTGGCCAGGAAGGATAGAGTACCCCTGCACGTGGAGGTTCCGTTGTGAACCCCGCAGAGGAACTCTGCTGGATCTAGAAGGGGTGCAGAAACCTGCCTTCCGGGGAGCGTTCAAGCAGGGATGAAAGGCGAGAGTCCCGCACCCGCCCTGTCCTTTAATCAACAATTGCGCCTGCGGGGGAGGGGGGTCTCCCCGCTGATGACAGGTTCCTGCTCCTCCATTAACGCCGGTTCCCAGTGAAAGCCCCCCCCCCCGGGGAAGACCCTCTTTTCCTGGGCTGAAGGCTGAGAGCTCCCAGGTCTCTCCCCCTCTTGATGCCCTCAGGGTGGCCCCAAGGTCAGGGGTGCTCTTTCTGTCCTAACCATCAACTTCCCCACCCCCAAAATCTCTCCGCCACTGCAGAACCAACCGCTAAACCCAAAATACAGCGTATCGGCTTTTCCAGTTGGCTTTACACCCCCCCAAACCCTTGCAATGTTTTGCCTGGCCAAGAAGGGCCATTTTTGTGAAGAGGAAAGGCGTTCAGACCAGCACCTGCCTTCCGAGATATGCACAAGGAACGGGGCTGGGGAGGGAAGAGGGGGCGAAATGCACTACAAGCTCACCCCCATGAATTCAATCCCCAGTAGAGGGTTTGAAACCCCCCAAACATGTGGCTGTTCAGATCTGATGGGCCCCAATATAGGGCAGAACCAATCCTGCCTCCTGGTGATCTATGGAAGTAAAGCACACTGCCTAAAACAGTGTTTCCCAACCTCAGCAACTTTAAGATGTGTGGACTTCAACTCCCAGAATTCCCCAGCCAGCTTCATAGATGGATGGTTGGTAGGTAGGTAGGTAGGTAGGTAGGTAGGTAGGTAGGTAGGTAGAGATGATGGATGGATTGATGGATGATAGGAAAAAGTAGAATTAGGGTTTTTGGGAGATGAGGTGACAGAGAAACAAAATGGCTTAGATAGTGAAGTAAAGGTATATGTCCTTGTGCAGTAAAATCAACCAAGGATCTTGCCCACCAGTGACCAGTAACTTTCCACCTTGTTATCCTGAGCTGGTTTTAGGGTTAGCGCTGCCAACATTTGTCTCGGAATAAACAATGGCTTAATCAATAACCCTGGCTTAAAGACCCTGTTGTTGCACAATATGGAAACTAACCGCGTGTGCGTGCACAGTTCTTTGTATACTTGTGTGATACTTCCAAGAGGTTACAGCCAATAATCAAAATACAAAAGGTAAATTAGTAAAAAAAAAGGTAAAGTTTCCCCCCGCACATTTGTGCAGTCATGTCCGACTCTAGGGGCCGGTGCTCATCTCCGTTTGTTAGCCAAGGAGCCAGCGCTGTCCGAAGACGCTTCCGCGGTCATGTGGCCGGCATGACGCGCGCGGAACGCTGTTACCTACCCACCAAAGTGGTACCTACTCATCTACTTGCATTTGCATGCTTTCGAATTGCTAGGTTGGCAAGAGCTGGGGCTGGTGCGGGAGCTCGCTCCGCACGCAGGGCTAGGAATTCGAACCTCCGAAGTTGCAATCTTCGAGTCGACAAGCCTGGCGTCTTACCCGCTGAGCCACCACGCCCCTCACAAAGGTAAATTAGAACAGTATAAAAAGAATGTCTCCAGTTAAAATGCGAGTGGGCGAAGGAAAAACAGAAACCCAGGGTTACAGCAGGATTGCACGGTGGCCTGAGTGCCCAGGTACGTCCTCAAAGGTATCATCATGGAGACTCTGCCAATAATTGAGGATTCATCCATTCTGACGCCCCCCAGGAAATACAGAGCTACTGGATTAAGGCTTTTCCTTCCTGGCTGAACGGCGCAGGTCAACCGCTGCTTTGCCCACGGGACAGCGGACCTCCTAACCTGGCTTTGTCGAAGCAGCGCTTTTCCCGTCTGAGGAACTGGGAGCTTGAAGCAAGTGAGACATCAGAATTCAGTGACCCCGCGGGGCTCCTCACCGATGCAATAACAGAGAGATGACTAATAATCCCTTGCGATGCAGCAGTCCGCAGTTGGCTGGCTAAGGCAGGCAGATTGCAGAGAGAGAGAGAGAAAGAGAGAGAGAGAGAGGAATGCAAGCCTCCGAAAGCTGGCTTAATTCAATCTAAGAATATCTGCTTTATAGGCCTGGCATACTGAGGCGGCCACGGGGTTGCAGAGAAAGGACAGGCATCTCCATTATCTATCAAGGACAAGCGGAGTCCTGCTGGCATAAAAGATGCGCCACTGGCATCTTCTAGCTGCTGCCATCCTGCTCCTCAAACCTGTGGCCTCCAGGTCTTGAGACAAAATGATGCCTCTCTCTGGGTCACTTTCTTTCCTACAGAGCTCCTAAATTTGCACCCTGGTCTGCTCTGCCCCTGGATTCTACAGACAAGTGGATAAAGGAAAGGAAAGAGCTGAAGACCTGGTTCTGCCGCCTGGCATGGGAAGGAGGAAAGGATAGTTCCTCATGGGGGTGGTTAACTCCTTAATTTATTGTCCTTCGTTTAATTCCATCTCCATCTGGATTTATAATTATTTATTAATTTATATAAATTATATAATTTATAATTTATATAAATTAATTATTAATTTATATATTGTACATTGATGTTTTATCCTGTTTTAATCTATTTTATTGTAAACCGCCCAGAGTTCCCCGTTGGGGGAGATGGGCGGTTATATAAATTTAATTAAATAAATAAAATAAATAAATAAATAAATCACCGTAGGGTTTTTTTTTTTTAAGTTGTTTGATTTAGACACCCAAAGGAGTTGCCAGCTTGGGTCAAGTCATCTCAGTAAAAGGGGGCAAGAAGGAAAGTGAGGCTGAAAGGCTGGTTCTTGTTGCCTTTCTCCATCTCTCCAAAACCAGCATTCAGGGCCTTCAGGTTACACATCTGGGCAATTCATTTTGGGACAAAGAGAAGAGAATGCTTCTTCATGCTATGTGGGCGGGTGGAACTCCCTGCCACCTGATACAACGCTGGTATCAGTGTCTTGGCAAGGCTTGGTTGGGAAGGAGGGCTTTCTGCATCCCCTCACAGAGGAGGGGCAGGAAGATCCTGCCATGGATGGGAAACTTCCTGTTTCAAAAGCCACACCCCACAAGTCCCAGGGGCCGGGAGGCACCAATAGGAACGACTGTTTTCAAGCCGCGCTTGGATCCTGCTGTCCTTGGTGGAGCCCAGCATGCTAGGGAAGAAAAACCATTTGCATTTTCTTCTTGCTCAGCTCCCATTCATTTTCAGGAGACTTTGCAAAAAAAAAAAAAAACAGCTCCTCCCGCACATCTGCCTGCAGAGAGGGAACAATGGCCCTGGCAACTATTTACATTTTGAACCCAGATTGGGTCCTCTCACGGAGAGAGTAGCAATGATGGGCCGGCATTTGGATGAACGCCAAGCAGCCTGGACGCCTGTCAAATCCGGAATAGATGAGAGATCTCGTCAGTCTCCGCTCTTAACGGCAGCATGAAATTGGCTGCAGAAATGCTGAGCCATCACCTTGGGTCCAGCCAGGACAGAGGGATGCATGGCTTCGATTCCCCTCCCGGCTCCGGGAATGACCGTTCTCCCACCAGGGCCGAGGAGGAGATGGGAAATAAAGATTTTCATCTGCGTGCTTGCCAATCATTTGTTTCACCAAGCAGAAATGCAGGCTTTAGCATGGCTCAGCATATCTTTCCCCAAGTGGGCGGCCTCCAGATGTCTTCAGCTTCGGGCCCCACAATCCCCTGGGCCAACCGGGTTAGTGGGATTTGGGGCCCTGAAGTCAACACATCTGGAGGACACTGGATTGAGATTCAACACATCTGAAGGATTATGGGGGAGCGGCTAGGAATATTAAGAGGGGCTCAGGCCCCTTTAGAGCAGCTGTCAAAAATGGAACCTGATTGCAAGAGACAAGGAAGCGGTCCAGGTTATGAGAAGAGTGACCCTTTTCTCCCCAGGACGCACCATATGAGGCAAAATGTAGCCTTCACATCCAGGGAAGCTTGCTGGGTTGGACCTGATGACCTCAGGCTTCGTTCACCTTTTGCAAGCATTCATAAAAAAGACTTTGTAGATGTCAGCCTGATGAGGTATATCAGGCCAAGAAACAGACACCGTGTAGACCTAGAGCTACTTTTATTAGAACAGTTGTAGTGACCGAATCTTGCAAGTCTGAATGTGCTTCCCTTCCTCCCTCTTTTATCTTCATGTGTGTTGGGGGACTGTCTTCATAACCTTCCCTCATCTTGGACTTAAGCAATGTTTATCTACCTGTTGCCTTGATAATGGATCTTCCCTCTCTCCATCAAGATCATCCTCTCTACTCTAGAGTAGAATTTTGTAGAGGCACTCATTTCTCCTAACCTTGCTCTGCCACAATTTCCTCCTGCAGCATCTTCCCCCTTGATGGGCGCCATCCCAGAACACTCCAGATCTCCGGCCCCCAAACTTAACCGTCATTTAAACAAGGAGGCCCCAACTCTGGAATGTCAAATTCTTCCTCACTGCAGCTTGCAACCTCAGCCCCTTCCACCTGGCCTACTTGGAGAAAAAAATGCCCTATTAGCAGCGTATGCATAACTGAGAACTCCGTTCAGCAGTCATTTCATCACATCCGAGAAACAAGCTGTTAAAACGGTCGTAAAATAGGAGTGGCTTCCACTGAAACCCTTTTTCCTGGTAGGAACAGAAACAGGAGGTTGCATCTTTCCTGTTTGTCCTGGAGGAGAAGGGGGGGGGGGGTCAGGGACTTCCCTATGAGCTGCCACCCTGTATTTGCCCCCTCTGTGAGGGGAAGATGGAGTGGGAAGGCCTCCAAACTCAGATGCTCCATTTAAACCAGATGCACATTTAAATATAATTACAGCAGCCGGTTCACACAGCACGGATAAGTCACATGATACACTGTCTGACTTCAGCTCAGAACCCAACATTGTGGTTTGTAGATCGCGGATTACAGTTCAGCAGAATGTGCAAATCCAGCCAGCTGTGGTTTATTCAATAAAGCACAATTCATTTACACCCCTTTGACACTACAAAACTCACATGGCACAAACCTTGCGGATTGAGGGGACTGGCCATAGAGGACCAAAATCCGGCGTTTTCCTCAAACAGCATTTGGCAGGCTCATTTTCGCTCACACACCCCTCAGGGATTCCACACATCACGAGAACATTTGCATCCATTTTTAACATCTGAATACCGAAATAGATAGAGATTTCATGAATTATGAAACTCTAGATATTTTTGCTCCTTGGTTGTTGTTGTTTTTCTTTTTTAAGCAAAAGCTAAAATAGTCCTTTAGAAGTGGTGGAAAGAAGCCCGCTGCAGGGCTTCCAACATCTCCTGGTATCTTGGGAACACCTAAAGAACCATATTATTGTTGAAACCCAAGCAGGGGCCAAGAGGCAGGAGGAGGAAAAGTCTGCTGGATTCCTCTGATCCTGAGTTTGAAAGAGGTCGGGTGGGATGCCTGGAGCAACACTTAACAAGCCTGATGTCTCCAAGGAGCATCTGTTTGCATTTTCAAAGCAACTAGTCATGTTTGAGACTGCTTTGTCTCCAACAGCAATATTTGCTCTTTGGACCAGGAGAGGGAGGGAAAAGTCCATGTAAACAGCCAGCTCCCTCAGCTCCCAACACGTGAACAGAAAAGGACACCATAAGGTGATCTGTCAAATGCAGGCTGGAAAACCTGCAGGCGGCAATGAACATAATGAAAATGCCATCGAACTGAGGATTGGTCTTCCGGGAGCAGAGACGGATAAGGCTCTGTAGATGGGCTGAAGTACCACTCCCCGTACTTCCGATCAGCATGACTAGCGGGGAGGGAGCTGTAATTCAGCCACAAAAACATAGATTCTCACCCAGTGCTCTGGTTGGAGCACAGCAAGCTGCTACATGCTGAAATAGTTGGCTTTCTAGGGCATACACATTCCTCCAGAACTTGGCTGAATCGGGACTGGGCTCAGAAGCTAAGCAGGGCTGACCCAGGACAGTACCTGGATGGGATACCCCAGAGCTGTAGGCTAGCCCAGTGTTTCTCAACCTTGGCAACTTGAAGATGTGTGGACTTCAACTCCCAGAATTCCCCAGCCAGCCTTGAAGTCCACACATCTTCAAGTTGCCAAGGTTGAGAAACACTGGGCTAGACCATCAAACAACCATCTCATGAGAAGGCAACCGGTGAGGGTTTGGTTAACCAGGGTTTGTTGAGTTAATCACCACTGACTGCATTCAGACAACCCGCTCAACCAAACCGCATTCCAGCACTGCAGAATGGCGACTCAGGAAGGGTTGGCAGCGTCCTTGGGGTTTTAATTAGCAGTACTTCACCGGATTGTTTGGCAGCAAACCTGGCTACCCATGGCTGTGTTTCTGCCAAATACCGATGGATTTCACGGAGCCAAGGCTGGCGCTGGACTGCGTGTTCTCAAGGCCTTCTCCCTCGGCCGGGCATCTGAAAGCCGCACAACTCTGCTGGCACCTTGGGAGGCAGGACGAGGAGAGCATCGCTCCCACCTTCCTGGCGTGGAGCGGGTGTGGAATTAATTACTCCCCAAACATTATTAGGTCTTGAAAACTCTGCTGCAAACGTGGCTGATAGAACTCTGGCATCCATTTGAAAGAGATTACTGTTAATTAATTTAACTCGTCTGCAAACAGAGAAGTTGGCCGCGCCTTCGTTCGTACCATCTGGCACGCTCTCAAGAAATGCCTGGATTTCAAAGCACACAGGGACACCCAAACAGTTGAGCGCAATCTGCTAAAAAAATACATAATGTTGTTCCTTTTTCCAAAACGGGGGTTTATTTCAACCACATGGTACCAAGGGAAGGCCTGGAAATGGAGGCGCACCCCGGAGGTCTCCTGTGACACCTTTGCTCTGCAGAAGATCAACCTTCCATCCAGGATTGAGTCGTTCATCATGCCCGGCATCTCTTTGGGGCACTGTTGATGGAACATCCAGCCACCATATCCTCCATGTAAGGAACCAGTTTGCAAGGATTAGAAAAAAGTGCCTCCAGAGTCATGATGCCAGGGGTGGAGAAAGCCACGGGCTTCGGTTTAGGCTGATGTTATTTACGATTCTCTGGATCAGGGAAACTCAACCACACTGTCGTGGCCACCATCCTGAGTTCGTTGACCGCACCCTGCAGGCCTCCCTGGTGTGATGTCAGCCCCACTAAGGTAGACCAGACCATGAAATCAACTCCACAGGAGGCTAAAACTACTTTAATTGGGAGTGGCTCTAACAACAGAATCTTGCAAGTCTGATTATGCTGTATCTCCTCCCCTTCTTATACTTATGTGAATTAGGGAGGTGTCTATCTGAGCCACTTCTGAACATTATCTGGACATTCTGGACTTTAGGTAGCAGTTCCTGCACATCTCCATCAAGGTCATCTTCCTGACTCTCGACATCTGGGCAAGACTGTCCTTGAATATCTGAAGACTGGGCAGCATCACTTTTCCTAGTGGGGCCGAAGAAAAGCATCACATTTCCAGATAGATCTGGTGGCCATGTCTACAACATTCCCCCCATGGTCACAGAAGAGCCCCTATCCGCAAAAATAGCCAACAAAGGCACCGCTTTGGGCTCTTTCCCCCCCCACCTTCCGTAGGTCACTTGTGAAAGAACTGCATGCTCCCCATTTTTTTTCCCCTGCCAAATTCCAAAATCTAATGTGACAGAAGGGAAACATTATTCTCAATCCACGGGCCAGTAATGAGTCTAGCTGCAGTTAATCAACTGTATTGATTTTGCTCAGCGTCAAGGCCTTTCAATCCAGGGACGTGTCGTCCTGGCCCTGCATACGTTCAGAGGGCAGCCCGGGCACGATGCTCAAAGGCCTAGCGGGTCCTCAGCCCCCACATTGGTTTACCCCAAACATAGCAGGCAATGCAGCCGGGTGGAGCATCAACCGGAGGACCGTTCCTGGACCTTGGTAATACAAGAAACTCTGCGATCTGGGCCCCTTCTGAAATGTGCCCCGGCTGAACCCACCACTTCCCCAACCCACTCCTTGCTCGCTCGTGGAAGACCTTCTTTCCCCACATTTTAGGAGCAGTATTTAATTATATGGACCTTTGTCGGTATAGTTAAAGCTACGGTTTTCCCAGTAGTAATGTATGGCTGTGAGAGTTGGACCATAAGGAAGGCTGAGCGCCGAAGAATTGATGCTTTCGAACTGTGGTGCTGGAGAAGACTCTTGAGAGTCCCTTGGACTGCAAGGAGGTCAAACCAGTCAATCCTAAAGGAAATCAACCCTGACTGCTCATTGGAAGGACAGATGCTGAAGCTGAAGCTCAAATACTTTGGCCACCTAATGCGAAGAGAGGACTCCCTGGAAAAGACCCTGATGCTGGGAAAGACTGAAGGCAAAAGGAGAAGGGGACGGCAGAGGATGAGACGGTTAGATAGCATCACCGATGTAACGAACATGAATTTGAGCAAACTCCGGGAGGCAGTGGAGGACAGGAAGGCCTGGCGTGCTATGGTCCATGGGGTCACGAAGAGTCGGACACGAGTAAACGACTGAACAACAACATCTTTGCCAAGCTTCTCTGCTCTTTTCCTTCTCAAAACTTGGTAAAGAGCTTTCTCAAGGTTGATGATTCACATGGGAAGAGAACCAGAGGCTGGAAACTGGGGGCGGGAGCAGGGGGGGGCTGGAGAGCTTCATTTCCACCTCCCCCCCCCCGCCTGGAGTGGGAACACTGAATCTAAAATACCAGGGAGAGAGGAAGTAACTTTCCCATCTTGTTTGCCAGAGGAAGAGAGCATCGCTTTCTACAGCCAAACAGGCCCCATATCCCAGAAGCAAAATGCATGAGCAATAACTCATTTTTAGAACAGCGCATAAGGTAAGTTCCCAAGCCTTCACGTAGCTTCATTTTCCAGACAGGTAGCCAAAGAAGCCCTTAACCAGGAATTTGGAGGCACACAACACAAATTCTGCTCCACCTTGTTTCCGGCAGAGCAGGCAGGATGGGTTTGGTTGAAGACAAGGACTCCCCTTTCTAATTCTACAGCAATGTCAGACTCCCACTCTGCAAAGCTATAGAACAATGTTTCTCAACCGTGGCAACTTTAAGACCTGTGGACTTCAACTCCCAGAATTCCCCAGCCAGCCATGCTGGCTGGGGAATTCTGGGAGTTGAAGTCCACAGGTCTTAAAGTTGCCACGGTTGAGAAACACCGCACTAGACATTCAGCACTTTTCATTTCCATGTGAGCTGGAAATCTGGAGGAGCAAGAACAGGCACTTCCCGGATGTCTCTTCTCGGCGTAATTCTGCAGATTTGTGACCAGGGAAGGGGAAAAGCCCCAATGGTTATTGAGAAGAGGATAAGTAGAGTGTAGATCAACGGTAATCCTGTTGACATCTGACCGATTTCAGTTCAAAAAGGAGAGCTTCTTTTTGGAGTTTCCTCCAAGGAAGCTGAGTTATTTGGCCTTGTTTCCAAAGTGGAATGATATAGCGCAGAGCTTTCCAAACTGTGTGTCCGGACACGTTAGTGTGTCGGCTTGCAGTGTCTGGGTGTGTCGTGGCTGCTGCTGCCTCCAAGCCCTGCCAGGATACCACCCAGGTCCCAGTGCCTGCCTTGTGCCTTGCTGCCTCCAAACCTGCTGTGATTCCACACAGGTCCTAGTGCCTGCCTTGTGCCTGGCTGCCTCCAAACCTGCCCTGCCAGGATTCCGCGCAGATCCTAGTGCTTGCCTTGCGCCTTGCTGCCTCCAAACCTGCTGTGATTCCACGCAGGTCCTAGTGCCTGCCTTGTGCCCTGATGTAAGAGTGTGTCGCGAAATGATGCATGTCTAAAAAGTGTGTCACCAACATGGAAAGTTTGGAAAGCTCTGATATAGTGGAACACTCCATTTTTATTTGTGGGTGTGTTTGTGGGTGTGGGTGTAATTAAGGCATGGTCTGAAAACATGGTACAGACACCCCGTAGGACAGGGTTTCTCCACCAGGGTTCCGTGGCACCCTCGGGTTCTGCGAGAGGTCACCACGGCTTCCCTGGGAGATCGCGATTTTTTAAAAAAATTATTTCAAATTCGGGCAACTTCACATTACAGAGGTAACTTTCATTCTTTAATTTTAGTTTAATAACACTGTTAATGCATGTATACAGGCCTATCCATGAAAGGAATATAATAATTTTGTAACTTCTGACCTATATTTGAGCCTGAATTTGCAGGGGTTCCCCGAGGCCTGAAAAATATTTCAAGGGTTCCTCCAGGGTCAAAAGGTTGAGAAAGGCTGCCGTAGGGTGTCCTAGAAAGACAAGGCTGTCCTAGGAAGACCGGCAGGGAATTCTGGGAGTTGAAGTCCACGTGACTTAAAGTTGCCAAGGCCTAGTGGCTCAGGGGGCATCCAGCAACAAAGATGTTAAGCTTTTCCATCAACTATTTCTGCAAGAAGAACATCATCCCAGCAGCCCTTTGGCTGGAAATAAGGCTTCAGCAGGACAGCACTTGGAAGGGGCAAGGTTAATCTTAAACCTCGTGACTCGGGGAACCAATGGAGATGAATAGAGCTAGAGATTGTGCTCGTCCCCATCCTGGCTTTGTTCAAAACAGCTGCCTCTTTGTTGTTCTTGCCATCAAGTAGTGCCGGAGCAAACTCGCACAGCAGCAAACGGGGATGGACGTTTTGTTGAGAAGAATAGGGTAAAGCCCTGACATGAGGGGAGCCATTCTTTCCCCTTCGAGTCGAATGAGCATTTTCTTCCCATTATCTCCCAGGATGCACTAAAAGCGGGTGATTTATGAAAGGAGACACGCACCCCGTTCGGAGTGAGGAAGAAAAAAGACGGGTGACCTACTATAGAGATGTACAGACATGGTTACCATTTAACATCCTGCAAGAATTTGCTGGGATCGTTGGTGGACACAAACAAAGCACGCCCCCAGGAGGGCCCGGCCAGATGCTCAAGGGTCCATGTGGAGGAGTTAAGCCACCGTTCTAGGAAACAAGCCTTCAAGATCCCAGGTTTGGCAAGATCCCAGAATCAACTTGGGACTGCTCCATTCTAGATCTGGCTGGGCAATCCAAGTTTATCCCTCCCAACAGAAAGGGAACCAGCCGCCTGCTCCCCAGCCTGGATATTATTTCTGTATCTCCCAGTGACACAGCTACTCCAGCGTAAAGAGAAGGATGTTCGGAGAACACGTCCCTAAGCTCCGGCCCAACTTTTCTAGCTCTTGAAGAATTCCAAGAAGCACAAACCGAATGGCATGTTCATCCATGCATCAGGCAAGTCTCATGCGTGAGAATGAGTGAGGAGG
This sequence comes from Charina bottae, assembly GCA_023362775.1. NCBI lineage: Eukaryota > Metazoa > Chordata > Lepidosauria > Squamata > Charinaidae > Charina > Charina bottae. Next base: position 21,049,789 of record JALMGJ010000018.1, on the reverse strand, counting down.
AAGCGCAGCGAAAAATCAATCTTGTTGGAAACCAATCCAGAGCTAATTCTGCATTTCAGGGCAATCTCCATAAAAAACAATCAAACAAGCAATCACATCTCCATGGGCAGGTGCAAACCAACCGGAACAGGTTTTGCATGTTGCAGCCACCCCAGAAGCACCAAAAGCACAAATAGCATCAAAAGTGGAATCTAGCACTTTGTTTTCTAGTGCATCACACATACCTTGATATGCACAAACATAGGAACTGGGAAACGGTGGTCGGAAAAGAGGCACAGGGGACCCAAGCAACTGCCGTAGGGTTTGAGATGGGCAACCTTGGTGAGAACAGAACTTAAACTCTTTCTCCCCTGAGATTGATTGCTTGATTGCATTTCTACTGCACTGTAAGAAATCCCTGGGTTTGTCTCACTCCAACCCCCATTATCCCCAACCACTGTGGGGAGGGGTGGGAGGTGTAGTCCAGCATGCTGGGTAAGGTATCAGCAGTTGGGAAAGACCAGCGAGAGTGGGGAGGGACGGCTGAGAAAGCATCCTTCACTGTTGTTGGCTTTTGTTTTTAAGGCACTCAAATGTGAGGCCTGAGACGAAGGGACTGTTCCATGTACATTTAGGAAGCAGAACAGCCAAATAAGGTTTAATTTTTTTTTTTTGGCTAGACATCTCAGGCACCAACCCAGCCTTGTCCTCTAAGCATGTCCCTATCCCATCATCTTTGGGTTCTCGGGGACTTCCAGGGAAGCAATGGCAGACTGAGGATGGCTCCGCAAGAGCGGAACAGACAGCCGCAGCGGAAAGAGGAGCCGGTGAAGGGATCGGCTCCTCGGAACTCATCTCCGGATCAAGGAGAGGACTAGGATCACCCACAAGTTTGCTCCATACAGAGGCTCCCTGCAAAGAGATAGTAAAATAGCGATCTCCAACAGGTTTTAGAGCTCTGGGAACTGGGGGGGGGGGAATCGTTGTGCCTCAGCCGCAGTTCGGCGCCTTCAAAGGGACACTGGGTTCGCCCACTTCCTTTCTTAACCACCTGAGGAAATTGCTTCTTATTGATCTTTTGGATGTTAAGAACCTTCAGAAGGGCAAGTTTTACCACGCCGGGAGAGTTTCTTTCTATCCTTAATGAAAGAAGTTTCATGTAAATTTAAGGATTGAAAAGGGAAAAAAAACACTTTTGGAAAACAGCAAAAGGGGGACTAGAAAGTTGATTTTGGAAAGCTAAGGGGCCAGATGGACTTGAAAGAATATTTTCTGTGGGTTGTTTAAAATGTTAAAAAAGTATATTTGAAGATTTTGAAATTAACCATCATCTTTGGGTTCTCCCACTCCATGAGAATGCAAAGACCAACCTGTGGTTTCAAAGCAATCGTTGGCCCTCCCATGCAAGTTGCTGTTAGAAGGGAACCATCTCGAAACTGGCTCCGAGACAGAGAAGTCAGCCCACCAGGACCGGGGACAGCCGCCTTCAGCAGGGCCTTCCCTGCCCTTGCCCCACCAGCCTAGAGTCCCCGCCTAGGAAAATCATGGAGGTGTTGTTGCAGACCCGGCCCATCCCTGCTCTTTCTCAGGAAGGGCTTCACTCACATTTCTCAAGCTGGCTCGTCTGCTTCTTTATTGGGGCACTTTTGCTGATTCTCTGTTTTTATTGGCTTGAATGTGAAATCTGACTGGCGCTCACAATCCAACCTGTTTCAAGAAATAACCCAAAGAGGCGCTCCTGGCTTGCAAAAGCAGGCCCTTTTTAAGTTGGAGAGCCACATTCTTCTTTCAAATTATTAATCTTCAAAGATGTTTAAAGGAAACCTCCCCCTGTCCACAGCTACTGCCAATTCCCTGAGTGACAACTCTTTTACACAAGCTTCTCTTTCCATTTATTTCCTATCCCGCCTTTGAGTCCTCTTATGTCATTGAGATAAGTGGCCATAAGAAGTGTGTTTTCCACAGTGACATCTCCGCCAACCCATTCATCATCTCAGTCTCACCGCATTTAATTCACGAAGAAAGGTACCTTGGCTGGCCCTGCGGAGTACACCAGGTTACAAAAACCCAGTGGATTTCCCCCCAGAAAAGCTCCTGCTGAAAACGTAACTGGTTTCTTCCTTACCAGCAGCACCGAGATTCTGGTGGGCCTTTTCTCTCCAAGGAGCCCTTCATCAGGATCATCTGGCGGAATTCTTCCCAAGCAGAGGAAGAGGGAAGAGAAAAAGATCCCTTGGCAAGGCTGTCCTAGGAAGGCAGGCAGGCAGGCAGGCAGGGTGGGTTTATCTCCCACACACAGGTGCACCTATCCCCATCTCGACCTTTCTATCCTTCTGTAAAGCCTTAAAAATGTGGTCTTCTCCCAGGATTGTGGGATGAGCCCATGCAGAATGAAAGGTCTTGGTTGAGATATGCGTGGGTTGGACCCGTTTAATTCTGTTCTTACTCTTCTTTCTGTTGTTCAGTTACCCTAATGTTCTTTCCTGTGTTCTGAATGTTTATTATATTGCATTGTATTTTCACTCTATTTTTAAATGCTCATTTTCGTATTTCTTTCCATTGCAAGTCACCCCAACTTGCTTGGAGCCATATAAAACAAAAAAATAAATAGAAGATACAATCCTTCCTTTTCTCCTTCAAACTGAGCTGTTTCCAGCAAACACCTCCAATACAGGTCTTCTTGGCTGCAAACTCAATGGGAGGCACTGCCACCTTATCCCTGGATGTTCTTCCCAACTAAACCACAGGCCTCGGGTTTCTGGTGGTCACCCATCCCATCCCATCCCATCCCATCCCATCCCATCCCAGGACTGGGCACATGCAGCAGTATTCAGAATTGTGTTCTAAAAGATCAGAGCTCCTTTGAGCACACTTGCTTCTAATAAGCACTCACGGATCAGGAAGTTAGGAGCCAGAGTTCTTCCATCTGCTGAGGATCTTATCCATCAGTTCCTTGGATGAAAGATGGGAGGGTCCCCAACAACCCAGAGGGGCCACAAAACCTTGCTTTTTCATAAGTGGCTCAACATGATTCAGTGGGGAAAAGAAAGACCTTCTGAATGGATTTGGCTTCCTACAGAATCTCTTTTTATTCTCTGCTGCTTCCCCCCCCCCAAATCTGTTTAAGAAAATAAGAGCAGGTGTAGGTTATTTTGCTTGGTTTGTGTTTTTTTGCATGCTCCCATCCCTTCCTCCAGAGATGCTGATTGCAACTCCCATCACTCACAGCCTACTGATTTGGAACTTGGAAGCTGATGTCCTACATATCTAAAGGGCGCCTGGTTGGGGAAAGCAGCACAGCAACCGGAAATGAGGCTTCAGCCACCATCTCTTTTAGAGTAGAGAGGAGACTTCGAAATCTGGAATATAATTAGAATTACCCAAACTGGAATACGGCCAGGACATCAGGCTAAATGGCTGTGCTCCATTTAACATCGAGTGCCATGAGATTTTTAATGATCACCAGTGGTCAAGACCTTGGTTTTACATCTCATTTATAAGATAATAAAGTCATCTCCCATTTATTCTTCAGTCCCAAGGGACGCACAGACAAATTGTACATGTCAGAGGGTGCAATGGCTTAGAAATGTGGATTTTCTCCCCCCCCCACCATTAGAAATGCAGGGGTGACACAGAGGCAAAAACCAAAGGCAACAGATTTTATGCAAGTCTGGTCAGTGTCCGGCTATCCCCAGATCTGCTGTGTCTTTAAGTGTCATTGCTCAAAGGAAGGTGAACCTGTTCTCTTATGAGTTATCCCTCCTGTTAAAATATACGTGGAGGAAAACGAGTTTATAAAGCCATCTAGGCAATAATTGGCAAGGCTACACCGTTGTTCTCCTGTGAAGGTGAGTCAGAGCAGGTGAAAACAGGGGCCTCCCTTTGAAAGTGGAGCAATGAGAACTTAATAAATGTCGCCGTATCGATCCAAGGGCAGCGATGGCGAGAGTCAAAGAAGCTGGATTCCCTTTTGGCTTCTGACAGGGAGCGGACAAGAGCGACAGCAGCTTCCCGGCGTGTTAGCAAAGCAGGACCCAACTGCAGCAAGGCATTTGGAAATCGTGCATCTGTGAGGCACTGGGTGGAAGGAAAGGATGTATTGGCTAATTAAAACGGACTGCAGAAGATTAAGGAGCGCTAAACAAAGGGCCTTCTTCAAACTAGATTTACTGGAACTTCGGCAACCTTGAGATGCTGGACTAGAGCCATTGTACAACTTTTTCTAGGCTGAGGCTCACACTGCCCATCACACCCAAAGCACCACGCAAAGTGCTTCCACCCTTGGTTCACTTGGCCTTGGGTTGGTCCCAAGAGCAAGGCATCCCCGTTACGGCAGGGGTCCCCAACCTTTTTGGCGCCAGGGACGTGTTTCCAAAGACGATTTTTCCGTGGACCAGGGGACGGGGTTTCCGGGATTCCCACGGACTGGGGGGTGGGGTTTGCGGGCGAGAGCCAATCACAAGCACCGGGGCGGGGTTTGCAGGCAGGAGCCCCGCGGCCCAGTTCCTAACAGGCCACGGCCCACAGGTTGGGGACCCCTGCATTACAGTGTGCATATTGGCTCCAATCCAACGCAAATCATCAATTCTATCCAATTCTGTTGGGAGAATGGAGTCCACTCCATTCAACCCTTTGGCTCGCCGTCCTCAATGGGTCAATACGATCTTTGTAGCTGATTGGGAAAAAGGACTTTTTGCGCTCCCTTGAAAGCCCTGCTGAATTGTCTGATCAATTGGGGGGCATCCAGTTCAATGTTACGATTCATTCTGGAAAGCCAGTTCAGTTCTGAGATTCAGCTCTGTCCACAAGGCTGGTCCAAAAAGTCAAGATAAGATGGCAGCTGCTACTGCAAGACAGAAGTTCTACCCCTTCTTACACATATTGCAAGCTTGGTCCAGCTCACATCTCGAGCCCCTTGGCAGTTGCAACGAACATCTTCAAAACGGACCGTAGCAGCTGAAACGGAAGCACTGCTTGCTGAAACAGCCCACAAGAAAATTGGGGAAAAGGAAAGGCGCTTTAAGGATTACAATCTCTGCAACCTGAGATGGGATTTGACCTCATGAGTTCTTCTCCAATCGAAGAGCAAAACAAACTAGAGTTTCAGATCCATTTAAAATGGCCATTGAGATAAAACGCATTTAGGAAAATGCGGGCCGTTTCGAGACCAAATATTTTCAAATGCTGACTTTCAGGGGGTGGTCGGAAAGGTCAAGTTGGCGGCCACCACCATGCAATCAGAGTCCCGCCCCTCTTTACTGCATCACAGCACATGTAGAAAAGGGGTAGGGCTTTGACTGCATGGCTGTAGCTGCCGTCTTGACTTTTTTGACCTCCCCGCTGCAGACCCCCCTTGCTGGCTTCAGTACCACTTTCCATGTGTCATAGTTATAGTCATGGATCAGGTAGGGTGAGACAGGTTTAGGAATGAAAACATGTCTTTGCGAGCAGATTGAGACGGATTTGCCTCTCCATCATAACCTGCAAGGACATACTTAATGGCCAGGTTTACTGACATCCAAAGAAAACTGCAATATGGGTCCAGACTGATTTTTCCCTTCCCAGAAACTCTCAGCATTTTGCTCCCCTGGCCCAAGTGCCCTCGCTTCAAGTCAGCCAGGAGGACAAAGCAAGAAATCTCTGCTAGGAACCCCACACTGGAGGTTTTGGAGCACATGAGGATTTGGGAAGAGCGCGCCCCAAAAGGCCCTCAAATACCTGGACAATGCCTTGGCTCTGGAGAATAACGAGCCGGCTTGGATATTGGTGCGAAAGAGTTGTTTTTAGCAAAAGCCCTTCAAATTGCAAACACCGAGGGCCGCTCGGATCAATACTAGAATCTGTTTAATTAATTTGCATGATCAATAACTCAGGAAGCTGGAAAGGCCTGGGAAAAAGAGATTGCAGCTTGTGCAGGAGAGATGTACAGCTCCTTCTTTCCTCCGAGTCCTTAAAAGAGAGACCTGGCTTCCTTCAGCGGGGGGGGAGGAGAGAGAAGTTTTAACCGCTTGTATTGTTTTGAATTTGTAAGCTGCCCAGAGTCTATGGGAGTGGGCAGCTATAATAAATTTAAATAAATAAATGATAAAGTTACACTGTGGGCCCCTGAAGCATTACTCACTTATGCCATCCCCTACTGTGCTCCCAACACACCTATGTCCTCTTAATAAATATAAAGCCAGGACGTTTCGGAGCAAGCTACCAGATTCTCCAGGCCTTAGAAAATAACTACTGTGGCTTGTTGTAGCTCAGTGCTTTGTTTGGAAGCATGCACACCTGCCCAGGAAAAGGAGAAGGGGGTGCAGAGAAGGGGTGGGTGGTCTCCTGGAGCCGTATCGTAATGGTCTGTGGGAATGACCTTGGGAGACAGGAGGAAGAGCTGCAGACTAGACGACGTCATACCAAAGGAATCTCAGTCCACAGAAGGAGAGGGAAGCGGTTTAGAAGGGACCCTCCCTAGTTTTCCAGAGAGTAAAATGATACTTTCAGACTTGCAAGATTCTGTTAATGTAACCTTGTTGCTTGATGTGCTTCTTGTCTAGACTATTTCGAAGGGCTAACATGATAGGTGGGGGCAGTCTCTTCGCTAGTCTGTCTCCCTTTGGAGCTTCCAACGTCTTCTAGAGTCATCCAAGCATCGTTGTGCTGAAATAACTGTAATGAGCACAGGGTGATGGTTTACAATGGCCAGGTGATGCCAGAAGCTGCTGGGAGTCTCCGGTGGAGGTCTTGCCTCGGTCTGGCTGCAGCAGGTACGTTCTGAGTGGGCAAGGCTCCCTCCCACACAGGAGATGCTCTCCACACGCCGGCCAACCTCTGGGGACCTCTGGTCTGCATCAGCATCACACGTCTCGGCCCCCTCCAAACCATCTTTCAGCCGCACCTCCAGTGCCTGCGTTCTGATCTTTCAATCTTTCTGAACAGTATCCTTAACATATTGCTAGCTGCCTCGAGCACTCTTCGGCTCAGAAAGCCTAAATTGAGTAAGACACCCAATCAATGCTTCCAGTTGGGAGCAAAGTTGCAGCGTTGGCGTTCTGCTCAGCCCTGACCCAGCCACAGATGCTGGGTCAATAGCTAGGTAGCTTCGCATCTTCCTCTCCTTCGAGGACACCAGCGGATTTTTCAGAACAGCTGTTTTCATCCAAGGCACAGACCCGATTCGTGGAGGGAGAAGTTTCGTTTCACGGGCCTTCTTGTGTCAAAGTCCCTGGCTGGTGCATTGATAGGCAAACTAGCCAAGGGGACCCAGGAAAAGAGTTACAACTGGGCAGCTGCCCAAACGTTTTCCAGGTTGGGGCTAAACTAGCAATTCATTTTCTTGATGAGCTTAAACTAACCTTTCTGCTAAAAGAGCAAGATAATTTCTCCACAAACAATATCTAACCTGACATTTCTTAAGTACAATGGGGAAAGGGTGTCCAATTGAGAAGCAATTTGAAAAACAGCAGTTGGTAAACACAACCCATTTGCACTTTCCAAGCTTTGCGCTTAAGGCTCCCAGCATCAGCATACAAGGGCCGGTGGCACCGGGTGGCACCAGATCGGAAGAGTTATGCAGACATTCGCCACATTTGAAGCCTTGTTTGCAGAAACCAAGGGCAGAACTCCCTCCCCTGCTTGGTGCACGGCTCTATTACTTATTGATTAGATTTCTAGCCCACCTTGATTTTCTACAACTCAAGGAGATATATGGAATGCTCCCTCCTCCTATTTCCACCACCACCGCTGTGAGGTGGGTTGGGCTGAGAGAGAGGGACTGGCCCAAGGTCACCCAGCCGGCTTTCACGCCTGAGGCGGGACTAGAACTATCAATCTCCTGGTTTCCCATTGGCTCCTTCCTGGGGCTGAGAGTGTGACTGGCCCAAGGTCACCCAGCCGGCTTTCACGCCTCAGGCGGGACTAGAACTATCAATCTCCTGGTTTGCCATTGGCTCCTTCCTGGGGCTGAGAGTGTGACTGGCCCAAGGTCACCCAGCCGGCTTTCACGCCTCAGGCGGGACTAGAACTATCAATCTCCTGGTTTGCCATTGGCTCCTTCCTGGGGCTGAGAGTGTGACTGGCCCAAGGTCACCCAGCCGGCTTTCACGCCTGAGGCGGGACTAGAACTCTCTGTCTCCTGGTTTGCCATTGGCTCCTTCCTAGGGCTGAGTGTGTGACTGGCCCAAGGTCACCCAGCCGGCTTTCATGCCTGAGGCGGGACTGGAACTCTCCGTCTCCCGGTTTCTAGCCCAGCATCGTCACCACTCCAGAGAGAAGGCACCCCAGCCTCTTCTTAAAGACATGCGCTAGGAAGCAAAGGAACAGCCCACCTCTTGAAGTGGTGATGGTCCACCACTGGAGGTTTTCAAGAAAAGGCTGGACAGCCATTTGTCCAGAATGGGATTCCTGCAGGGGGTTGGACCAGAAGACCTCCAGAGTCCTTTCCAACCCTGGGATTCTATGATCCGGCAAAGGGGAGCCCACCTTTTCCCTTGGAAATTTGCCACTCTCAGGCTTCTATTAAAGTTAGGATATTTTGTCTGCCTCCTAGTAAGATAGAATCCCAAGATATATTTTGGATTGCCTCACATGCTGTCTTCTGACTGAATCATTGATGTCAATGGACCAAATACAACGGGTGCAAACATCACCTGGACATCAGGTGCCGTGAGAAAAAACTGTGTTCGTGGAGGGGAGACAAATGAACATTGTGCCCCACATAAGGATCAGATTCAACCCTCCCACCCCAAGCTATCCAGTTCCACTTCCTCCAGACGATTCTAATCAACATTCTTCACACATTCTTGGCTTGAAAATGATCTTTGTAGCTTTTCCACGCTGGACAAAGGGCACCATGTTGGGGGGGGGGAAGAAAAGGTATCTAATTTCTCCTAATTGCTCTGTCAAAGTGTAATTAGACTAGCCAGAGCTGGGCTTATGGGCAAACTTTGTGAGGGAATTTCCTTTCCTTCCTGAAGCCAGATGGGTGACTTAACGGAAGCGCCAACGGTTTTTTAAGTTGGTTTAAAATTATTTCTGATCATCTGCCATCTTCTGCAGTGGCACCAGCGGAATAAATGGGACAATGTCGTTGATTGTATGGAAAGAAGAATGAAGTTTTGCTGGATTAGGCTCCATCGCTATGGGATATGCAGCCCACCTTCCCTTAAGCAGAGAGATACAGGTGATACATTACGGTCGTATCCTGATGTACAAGGGTTTACAGGATTTCCATACCCCCCCTTCTCTGTTTGCACACACCATATATCCCGTGGTACACACCATATATATACACACCGTATATATACACACCGTATATATCCTGTGGTGTTTTTACTTATATTGTGTTTACTTATATTGATCATCAGGAGGCAATATGATCTCTAGAAGATTTAGGCCAGTGTTTCTCAACCTTGGCCACTTTAAGATGTGTGGACCAAGTCCCAGAATTCCCCAGCCACACATCTTAAAGTGGCCAAGGTTGAGAAACACTGATTTAGACCCATAGAAAGGTCTGACGAGTCCCAATGTAGCATTAAACTGGCCACAGAGTGCCTCCTGGTGGTCAATATCAGTAAAAACACCACCCTGGTTGGTCTTGAAAAGATAAAACGGATATTTGGCAAACACCACATACCTGTATATTTCAAACCCACCAACACACTGAGACAGAGGCTTGTACACCCCAAAGATCAAACTCCAAAACACAAGAAAAGCAATGTAGTTTATGCAATCCAGTGCAGTGAGGAGTGCTCTGAACTATACATTGGAGAAACCAAACAACTTTTGTACAGGAGGATGGCCCAACACAGGAGAAGTAACACCACAGGACCAGAGTCAGCAGTTTATCTTCATTTAAAGGAAAAAGGACACTCATTTGAGGACATTAATGTTCACATTTTAGACAGAGAAGATAGGTGGTTTGAGAGAGGGGTCAAGGAATCCATTTATGCCAACTTGGAAAATCCTTCCTTGAATAGAGGTGGGGGCCTCAGGCACAATCTATCTCCCATCTATCTCCCGGCTTTGTCTTCTGTGCCTAGGAAGATTAAGACCGTTTCACAAGCTCAACAGCAGCATGGTGATCTTAACGATTCTCCTTTAGATGGTAAAAGGACTTAAAAATAACATCTCAATATAACCATGACCTAGCCCCAGGTGCAAGGTCACACAGCTACCTAGGAACATATTTAGGATTCCCTTACCAACTTTGCTCAGACTGAAGAAGCTCCTTGGATAAGGAGCGAAACGTTTCCACTAAGAAAATAGAAATCCAGTTGACATGATTCAAGCTACAGACCACCCTGGTTGGGTTCATATATCCTAACCCACCGTTTGAACATCTCTTTGGCCATAAAAAACGGCAACTCAATTAAAGTAATTGTTGCCCTCTTCCAGCTACCCCTGCCTATCACCGCTCCTTGCAGTCATTGCAAAAGAGAATCATTAAGGGCCCCCCTCCCCCAGCTACTTTTTGCTGTGCCCTTTTTTGCTCTAAGCAAAATAGATGTGCAGACCTTCAGACGTCCCCAAAGAGCATTTCTGAAATCCTTTAAAGGAGCAGAAGGCTACTCTGAGGGTGATTTCCCCCTGGTGAATTCTTAGCATACATCCAGCAAGGCAATTGAACAAAAGCCACCTGGGCCAGACGCTGCAATATGCAAATGATCAGGATCCTTTGCTCACAAGCCTGGGAATTGTCCTTGAGGAACACCTGGGCGCTTCACCACTTACTTCCAAGGGAGGGAATATCTTCAGGTTTGCAGATCCAGCCTTCTCTCCTCCACGCCTTGATCATCCTCCCCCCCATGGATTATTCAAGAGCAACATCACACCTTGGGGGCTCATCTCACAATCACATTCTTACATCTCAAGTACAGCTCCTGCTGACCTCTTGGATACAACAACATGGTTTCTAGGCAGCAACAAGTAATTGCTTTTTCAGCTTCCCAATCTTACCTACAGACCTGGCGTTTCCTCTTGGCCTCCTTTCCAAGCGTGAAGCAGCTTTCGTCCACCTTCATAATGTGGTTTCCTAGCCCAAAACCAAACTGCCATGAAGGATAAAGTACTACTACTGTAATTTAAACAGAGAGTTTTTTTATAGGAAACATCAAAACTGGGACTATAAATCCATTTGCTTGTTTATGCCTCGCATCATGGGGGAGAGGCTGAATTCTTGCACACTGAAACACCTACAGTATTCCCATCGTGGCGGTTTGTTCAGTCCTGGATCAGCTCTGCATCCCATCAGCAGGCTTAATAGCCGCACAAGAGGAACTGCTTTGAAACTGGTTTTCAAATGGAATTGCTAGACTCTGCTGGGTGTGAGGAAAGCCATTCCCCACTAGAGGGAACTCTTGATTCCACCTCCCTCCCAGCTCCTGAGCTTCAGCTGATCTAGCAGGTCCTTTAAGTGGAATGCTGGCTTTGCAGCTTGGCATCTCATTTTCCAGAGCTGTAGCAGTGGCCATAACATGATTTGGCTCAGGATGTCATGCAAATCCACCCATTCTAGTTTGTAAACCTTACTTTATGGCCTGAGGAGTTTTGTGAATCCACCCAAACATGGCCAAGCAAGCCATCTTATGTAAACCAGGTGATAGAAACATGATATATGTTTCAATTCAGTAGTATAAATACAAACTATGTTGTTTATTATTACCAAAGTTTGATCTCTTTCTCTGAGTGGAACCCCACACCCAAATTTTTGTGTGCTTTGGAGTACTTGCCATTGTTGCAGTAATGACTTCAACCCAAGCAGATTTGGGTGGGTTGGTTGGTTTTGCACTGCAACATTAAATACCACTAAATCACTGTTGGGGGCTCTGGAGTTCCTTTCTTTTTGATTGACATTTGCAAAGCTGCTCAATGTTCAAATCTTGGATCAAGGGCCTTCCTCCCTCCTCCCTTCACATTTCATTAAAGCTTGCTGATCTAACCAGAACTACAGCACTCATATTGCAGTTTCAAATATTTCTTTCCTTCCCCCCCCCCCCCCAAGTAGTAGAAAAATGATGGCTCTGCCAATCAGTCCTAAATCTTAGTTCTTGGCTTTCATATTCTCAGAAACAAGGAGAAGGGGGAGGCTAATCTTCAGCCTTCAGCAAACCAGAGAGAGAACGCTGGAGCCTTAGGTTCAATGCCCAGTTCTTCTATAAAATCCAAAAAGCAGCCCTGAGCAGTAATTTATGTTGACCTTCATGAAGAGCGACTGCTGTGGAATTGAGCATTACAGCTGTTCTGGTCCAAATGCACAGGGATATAGATAGTCTTGGGTTGGGTTGTTCTTTTTTCTAAGCATCTCTGGGAAGCTCTGGGCAGAGTAAAAGCACTCCAAAGACCCAGCTGCACAATGATACCCAGGCAGGGGGTTGGCTTGGCATCCCATTATATGCTCAAACGAAGGTCTGGTTCTTGTTCACCACTGTAGCCCCATGCAGACGATACAATCCACCATCCCATCAAGCTCTATCTGTTGGATTCTTCCCAGTACGAAACTGCTCAATGCACCAAGTCTGCACCAGTTCTGTTCCCTTTCTCAGTGTAGACCAATGTTTCTCGTCCATGCTGGCTGAGAGTTGAAGTCCACCCATCTTAAAGTTGCTGAGGTTGAGCAACACTGCGGTAGACTGTTGGCTGGCGAGATTTTAAGGCAGGAGTTGACAACTTCATTGGGCATTCGGAGGGAAGGGGATATGTGTCCTCAAAAAATGACCGCCAGGGAGGCCTCCCCCATGGTGGGGGTCGCCCACACCTATTTCCCAAAAGGCAAACTGGCAAAAAAAGTTGCTCTGCCCCTCCAGAATGGCCCCACCTCTCTCAAGCCAACCTTTGTCTTCTCCTCTAGGCAGGCGGCTAAAGAACGCACCGGACGAGATGGTGGCTATCTGCCCAGCTTATTTTCTAAGTAAGATGATGCAGCGCTCTTGGAAAGAGATAATGATGGAGCTTGATTGACAGCAGGCCCAAGTCCCCTTTCTTTATTCACTTAGAAGGGTTAAAACAAAATGACAGCCAACGGGGCAGAGAGGATGGGCATTTGTGGGCACCTTGGGTTCCCCAGCCGCCAGGTTGCATCCTTGGGAGTTGGAGCCCTTTTAAACCACAACCAACTGTACTCACAAGCCAGCTCTCCCCCCCACCCCCCCTTGGGACTCAACTCATCGCTGGGACTTTAATGACACAGGCAGCTTTGTTGAAGCAATCTATCCGTTACACCCAAAGTGAAATTGATTCTCTTAACTGTTATGGGTTTTCCATCAAAGAGCATCTAGTGCGCTGCTTCGCACCCTGGCGTCTCAGGCCTGATCTGATCTGCAAGAAAGACCCAGAGGCCAGCGGGGGGCTTGGAACCACCACACCGATTCGTCAAACATGTTTGCGCACTGGTTAGGAATGCTTTAGCCCTCCCTCCCAGGGGTCATTCGAACCCACTCTAGCAAGTGGGCCACTTTCCTAGATCCTGTGATGGGCAGGGGGGTGCAAATCTCCATGGGCATCATTGAAGAGATGGGGGGGGCTTTCCCAGCATGCACTGCTCATCCTGGAGCTAATTAAACTATTAAATTATACTAGCCAATAAGCATTTGTTTATTGTTTATCTGTTCTGAGCCATACAAACTCACCAATGCTAAAAAAAAAATGTGCCTGAACTTCATGATTGATTATCTTAAACAAAACACTGTACATATTGAAGAAATGTTACGGGTGAGATTTTTTAAAAAATATATTGCTTTCATCAAGTTTTAAGGGAACAGTTGTAGAGTGGGGGGAGGGGGGCGAGCGAAAACGTAATTAATTACATACACCCTGAAACATTTTACTGATTGAATCCATGACCCCGATGGTGGTAAGGTCGGCCTGTGATAGATTAGTGTAGCCTAGAATATCATGGATGAGTTTGTACTGGCTCATTACAAAAAGATGTCAGGGCATGTAAATCATCAGAAACAAATAGTCCCATCCATCAGAGATGGGCCGATAACGATTACAGGCAGCAGAGTGGAGCGGGATTATTATGCAAAATTTATTTTCCGCTATTAAAATGTGAAGAGATGAGTCAAAATTGTCCTTTAAACAAATGCAGGCTCCGCGCGCTCGGGAGGAAGGCAACGTGTTATGCGGACGGACGTTGGACATCTCTGATGTGCCAGGAAGAGGAGACGGAGGACGAAGCAGAGAAAATCAAGATATCAAGAGTGATAGGGGGGGGAAAGGGAGGGGGGCAGTGGCATTCATCCCAGCGTAGTTCTCTGGCTATTTTTTCCCTCTCCCATTCAAGTGAGAACCGTTTCCCTAATATGTGGCCAGGGTAAGATAAGCAGGATTAAAAAGAAATAATTACCGTTCACAGGCCATTTGTTACCGATCTGATTGTCAGCAATATTCCCCATAAGCCTATCAGCTTCCGGCACCTACCTGTTTTTCAAAAGGACACTCGGAGGGATTGAAGGAAAATGGAGTGAGGGGGGAGCCACAGAGAGACTTTCTTATCGCACAAAGGCCACTTTTAGACAACCCAGTTTAAAACAGCTCTTGTAGTAGACCCAGCTTTGACAGCTTTTATGCCTCCTTTCATGGGGATCATAATAGGATTTATTAGGGCCCATTTTGGGGGGGGCAAAATCTCTCCTCCTCAAGGGCCCACTTGCAACAATTTGGCTCTGTTCCTGAAAATCTTGCATTTTTGCTGGGTGTGCCATTACACCCCAAACCTTTCTTGCATCAGAGAAGCATTGCCTCTGCCATGTTCCTGAAAATGGTATGCAAAATATGCTAATTAAATGCAACTCAATTCCATATTGATATGGCCCCCAGGGGGCTTTCTACGAAGCATCCATAGCAGCACAGTGCTTGATTAGGGACAGGATTTCTAAAGATTTAATTTACTTTAGGAAAAAAAAATTAATCTGTTTTTCCATTAAAAGGGTTCCTGGACTGGTATGCATATTTTTATATTACTGGCTCAAAGCAAAGGTTGCATTTCTCAAATTTCCAGGTGTTCAAAAATGCCTTTCTTCTCTCCTGAATGGCCTCATTGTTACACACCCAAAGATGTATTTTGAGAGTGTAAAAAGGTACTGTTTCTACACAGCTATGACACATCACTGATTTATTCAAAGAATTTATGCACGACATATGACAGCACATGGCTATGAGTAGTCACATAAATGACAAATACATTCAAAGCAATTAAGGGACAGTCAAGACAGTAGGACTGACAACTCAACTTATACTGCTGGAGCCTTAAGCAGATGCTAGAAGCAGAAAGTCCAGGGGTTGGGTGGAAGCTAAAACAAAATTGTTTTTTTAGCTTTTAACATTCTTGTTGATCCATATGTTTATTGTCAATATTTTAACCACCCCCAAAAAGTCAAGATGGTGACGGAAATCATGCAATGAATTCTTTTTACTGCATTACACAGGGGGATTTTGATCATGTGGTTGTGTCCACCACCTTGTTTTTTTTAACCCCCCATGGACAGCCCTGGCTAGAAGGACTGCAGTGCTACTGCCAAAGCGAGCATCAAGGGGAGCCTGTTGCAGCACTGGGGTACCACAGGAGAGCAGACACTGGCTTTTGGGGCATCGCATAAAATGCTGAACCTGAACTTAGACAGGCAGCAGCTGCAGGAATATTTGTTAAATTTATATCCCGCCTTAAAAGCGTCAGGCTTTGCAGGAACATTTCTACTGCCCAGCAGTTATGCCCACCAACTCTCTCAAATGGATCTTCCTCTGCATTATCATCATCATCATCATCATCATCATCATCATCATCATCTTAAATTTGTTATAGCTGCCCGCCCCAGTAGACTTTGGGCAGCTTGCAAAACCTAAAAAGCGGTAAAAACATTAAGAACCTAAAACAACACAGACAGCCCAGGCTAAAACAGCCATGACAATAACAGAAAAGCAACAGGGCCCTCATAAACACATTAACTCCAGGCCCTGGATCCTGGACAACCTCCCCACCCCTCCAATCATCCCAATGGCATAAATGTGTTTCAGTACCACGGACAGCAGGAACAAAAGTCTACCCAACGCTCCTCTGGAGAGGATTCCACAGGTGGGCTGTAGCCCCCCAAAAGGTCCGGCCCCACACCTCATCTGACTGGGATGTTATGGCTCTGGGTACGTGAGCTTTGAGGAAAAGTGGGGCTGGCCTCCCATCAAACAGCCCTGAAGTCTCTCCATGTAGGGAGTAGCTCGTGTCCTCCAAAGGGGACACGAGCTACTCCCTACATCGACATTCCACAAATCCACCACAGATGGAGACACTCAAACCCACGTGGGCTGTTGGCCAAGGGATGCTCCGTATCTCTTCCTGAGTCACAGTACAGCTTTCTACTTCTCCACCTCTTGGCATCATAACGGGGGGGGGGGGGGGGAAATTATCAATGGAGGTGTCTGGAAGGCAATTGGCAGGAACAGAACATCTCACGCGAGCAGATGTTGCTTTCTCCTGCGACTCCAGTCAAGCAATCATGTAGGTAATCCTGTATCTTAAGCTGCTCTCATCTCGCCACATTTTGGAAATAAGTTATGGGCTTACATCTGAATAGACCCACATATACATTTTCTGAGCAGGCCTATTAAACATTATAATTAGCTTGTTTATCTTGGCCCAGCAGATTCTTTAGGACAGTGCTTCCTAACCTCGGCAACTTTAAGATGTGTGGATTTCAATTCCCAGAATTCCCCAGCCAGCATTCTGGAGTTGAAGTCCATACCTGCTGGCTGGGGAATTCTGGGAGTTGAAGTCCATACATACTGGCTAGGGATTTCTGAGAGTTGGTCCACGTATCTTAAAGTTGCCTAAACCCTAGTTTAGGGTATATACAGGCCCACAATTTGAGAACTGCCCTTCTCCCCCACCGGCAGAAGATGCACGCCTGCCATTTTTGCTCATCTCAGCGCTTCCACCCTCGCCTTCTCCAGCAGAGATTTATATTGAATGGTGAAGCTTTACAAGTTTTTAAAGTATACTTACTGGTTCCCCCTCCTTTGCTTAAACGTTGTTTTGTCCATCACTCTGGCTGCCGCTGGAGTTTATGGCGGTGAGATAAACAGGATGCCCGTCCCCCTGGTGTTATTTACTCCTGTTTATTTCACTCTGCTACCATCCAGGAGATTTATAATGATATTAGTTTCCTTCCCGTGGGCTCATTTTATAAGACTGCGGGGCAATCATTCTGAAAGAGGAGACCTGGCAGGAAAATGAGATGATGGTGGCAGGTTCCTCTTCCAACCAGTGTCACAGAGAGGGAAACTGAGGCTCGTGAAGGCAAAGCAGGGGTGCCTCTGACAGCCTTCGCCTGCTTCGTCCTTGCTCTGGATCCCTGTTAAAAACCACCCTTCCCAGCATCATGCCCGCCAGTTAATTACACATTGTGGTGAAATAGGGTGGGGTTTTTCAAGCAGTCCCAGGATGTACTGCACAGACCATCTTCAAAGAACGAAATGCCACCGCAAAGGTTGGATCCTCTATCCAAGGAAATCCCAGCTGAGGAAGTTTAGCAAACACAGATACAAGGATGCTTCAAACAGAGGAACACGGCTGAAATTTGGGCCTTGGAGGTTTCGCGCGAGAGGCTCTTTTCAATCAAAATAAGCAAATCCCAGGTTTTAATGCATCAATCCTGGAGGAAGGTTATCCTGCTCGCTTGTTCTTTTAATACAAAAATAAAATAAGCTGAATTTCATAAGCTGGTTTGGGGGGCTCTAAGATCTGATGCCCACCCCCTGGTGCATCTACTGAGGTGTGAAGTTAATTCAAATCAAAGGGACGCCAAACTGGCAGCCACCACAGATCCACATCTCTCCGGCCTTTCTCTCCTTGCACCTCCAGGTGTCAGGGTAATCCAGAATGTGCTCCAAGCTCAGTTGTCTCATTCGGGAATCCGGCAACAGATTGCATATCCCACCCTCCACCGGACATGACAGGAAACCTGTAAGCCGAGCTGGTGAGTCTAATCCCCCGCTGCAGGCAGGCTTAAATCTTTATCTGTTCTTGGCGAGCCCAAACGCCGAGCGTGCAGAGACGTTATATTAGATTATTAAATCAATGACACTCCGGTTATTAGTCACACTTGTCCGCGTTACCTGACTCATAATGACCGTCTATTTTTACTCTCCTCCTGGTAATGTCCCAGAGGCCTTGAAATTATGTCCAGAAAATTAATTTCTTTGCATTTGGACGAGAAATAGAATGTGGGGGAACCATCCTGACATGGAGGCCATTCATCCTGGGGGGAATAGTTAGAAAGGTGAAGGGACTCTGGGCAAGGAGGAATGCCACCATGCTTCATCTGCGTCCATCTCTGGGTCTGAGCCACAGGGCGACCCAAACCTAAATTATAAAAAGGTAAAGGTTCCCCCCGCACATTTGTGCAGTCGTGTCCGACTCTAGGGGCCAGTGCTCATCTCCGTTTGTTAGGAGCCAGCGTTGTCCAAAGACGCTTCCATGGTCATGTGGCCGAATGACATGCACGGAACGCTGTTACCTTCCCACCAAAGTGGTACCTATTCATCTACTTGCATTTGCATGCTTTCGAGTTGCTAGGTTGGCAAGAGCTGGGGCGAGTGCGGGAGCTCACTCCGTCATGTGGGACTAGGGATTCGAACCTCCGAACTTGCGATCTTCTGATTGACAAGCCTGGCGTCTTACCCGCTGAGCCAGCACGCCCCCCACCTAAATTATAGCCCTATAATTATAATTGAGACCATCCCAAATTTAGTCCCTTCTCAGCAGGGGAACTCCTTGATGTAGCCCACGGCTTAGGACTCCTAACCACACCACCGCTCCTTTCAAGCAGAACCTGTCCAACCAAGACACACCAGCAGACAGGGCGGCAACTGGGGGGGCAAGCGGGGCATGTGCCCCGGACGCCGCACTGGGGGGGGGCGCCAAAATGACGCTCGGGGGGTGCCAAAATAATCCGGGGGGGGGGCACGGAATCCATGTTTGCCCCGGGTGACACAGACCCTAGTTCCATCCCTGCCAGCAGAGAGCTGTTGGTAACAATAGAAGAGAATCTCTGTAGCTCAGGGTTGAACTGTGGAGTCCTTGGTGCTCTCTGAGCTGGGTTGCTGGCTTGCGGACGTTTCATTACCCAGCTAGGCGACATCGTCAGTGCAAGCGATTCCAAGCATCCTGTGTGGTTCAGCAGCTCCTAAGAGAGTTCAAGCTTCTCTCCCAACCCTGGCTAAGCTTTCCTCTTGCAGCGTTGGGTTCCTGGCGTTGGCTGCACCATTTTAAAGAAAAATCATGGCCTACTTGTGGTTTCTTGCTTCATGGGGCAGATTCTGTTTTTCTTGGAGGAGTTCCGGAACAGCTTCGGAGTCTCAGGGGCTGCTGACCTGAATGAGAAAGTGCCCAAGTTGGATAAAACCTTTCTGCATCCATTTTGTACAGAATTACAAGGCTTCATCCCTGGCAGTGTTTCTCAATCTTGGCAACTTTAAGATGCGTGGACCTCAAAAATACACTGATCCATGGATGCAAAGGAGCAGGTTCAAATACAACCTCCCCTACCTCCAATGTGTGACAAAAGAGGAGGAGGGGGGCTTTCTGACAAATTCTGACCCTCCCCCCACATGAGCACTTTGAGCAAACTCCCCAAATGTTATCAACTGCCTGCGGGCCACAGCATCATTAGCTATTGTAG
The DNA here is from genome assembly GCA_023362775.1 of Charina bottae. NCBI lineage: Eukaryota > Metazoa > Chordata > Lepidosauria > Squamata > Charinaidae > Charina > Charina bottae. The sequence continues at coordinate 21,030,155 of JALMGJ010000018.1, read as the reverse complement.
GAGTGTAATTTGTTTCAAGTGTGCCTTTTTAACAGGTACAATTTGTTTCGCCAAGTTTATAATGAATTTTGAAGTACTGGTGTGGGGAGATAAATGGAACTTGGTTGACGACGTGGTGGGAAGCAGCCACTGCCCCACCCGACCCCCTGGGAAGCATTTCAGGAGAACATCTACAGTTCGAGATGGAGCCCAAGAACGCCATCAGCTGTGGGGATAAAAGAGGAGGAGGGAGGGAGGGAAGTCCTGGCATGCAGGTGACCTGAAACCATGGCTTCCATTGGTAGGACTAAAACTGGATGGGATAGCAGAAGCCTTTAGCTGATTTTACAAAGCTAAGCAGGATTACTCCTTGGATGGAGACCATGAGGAACAGGTTAGATTGGAAAAAACCAGAAAAAGGCGGCGGCTAAGGATGTGTCCAGGGAGCAACCAGGAGACAAACTCAACCCAAGGGGGACTTCACCATTTTGACCCACCCCGCCTCTCTCTGGTTTAGCCTCCCGTTTCCCACCGATAAATCCAGGACCTAGAAAGTCCCAAGAAGTTGGTGTTCTGTAAAGCCCTGAAGGTCCAGTTGTTCTCACGGGCCTTGAGTTGATACAAATGGGGCCCCTTGTTGGGTGTGTTTTTGTTATTTTTGTTTCTGTCTGTATGGACTGACTGGACCCCATCTTGTTTGGGTTTGTACTGGATTTTTATGGTAATATATTGCAAGCTGCCCACAGTCAGCTGGTGCCTAAATTGAAATAAATAAATAAATAAATAAATAAATAAATAAATAAGATGGGTATGAGGGGAGAATCCATCATCCCCCAAAACTGTCTTTCTCTCCCTCCTGGAAACTTTACTGGGGTTCATAATTAAGAGCCATTAACAGCTTTTTGTTCCCTAGATTTATTTACTCCCTGTCTTTCAGGTAGCCTTCAACTTACCCTGAGAAACGAATGTGGACATGAAAGAAAGAGCTCTGCTGTTCCTTGCCCAGCCCCACCCCGGGCACCTGCCACAAAAATGGGAAGGGCAACGGGCCCCTCGCCAGAACTTAAGACTAGCAGAGGCGAACAGGTTCATCTCTCCTGCCTTAACCTCCAAGGGAGTGGCGGATTTTGACGGTCAGTCAAATCTGTCACTCCGTGACCCTTAAGGCATATTTTGTGAGGTGTTTTCAGTGTGCCCAAAGAGGCTATAATTAGACTCAATTAACACTCCTCCCAGCTGATGAATGATTCATTGTGTCTGCTGAGCAAGGAAAAAGTGAGGAAAAATACTTGGTTGAGAAAGATCATCCATTGAAAATTTACATGGGTGTGCGTGTAACTGTACACACGGACGTACATCGAATTCTTCGAGAACAAATGCGTCACTGCATGAGCATTTTCAAGCAAATATTAACGTGGCGCAAAAATCTTATTTACACCCAATGGAACTTATTTCTCTGCTGACAGAACCAAGTTTATATGCCGACAGAGATCTTGGGCAAACAAAGGCCTCCAGAAGGAAATTTCTCCAGCAAAGCTGTCACAAATTTATATGCAGAGATGTTGCTTGTATTCTGTAGGGTGTTTGAGTGCAACCATTTGGAGAGATGGGGATCTCATTTTACTACCCATGCCAAGCTTTTGCTAAATCAAGGGGGGAAAAGGCAAAACGTTGCATATTATTTTGCTTAAGGAACTTGCAGAAAGAACCAAAATGATTGATGCCGGCGAGATGCCTGCATTCTCCGCACCCAAACCGTTAGCAACAGAAGATGAGGCATCATTTTTCTGAAATTTTCTGAAGACTCCTTGGTCAGAGCAATGGGTTGTGCAATGAAAGATGCCTGAAATGCAAACTGACTGAGCAAAACAAGACGGATGAGCTAGTTATGTTTTCCTAGGGACCTCATTGTCCATCAGCGATGCATATATATCTGCAGTAAGTTCGGTGTTATGTAAAATGTTGATTATTTGTCAGGAGAAGAACTGAGGAGAGCGGAATGCTTTTCATTCCATTCACTGACTCAGCTAATGATTCGTGCAGGATTATGGGTTACAAACTTTGCAGAGGGAAAGTTGAGACATTCACTCTATTGTGCAATTGGATTTCATGGGATATTAGCAACAACAATTGGCAATGATACAGAATGCAAAATTGAGAACAGCAGGAAAAACCCATAGGATCCTTCTATGTATTCTACAGACCCTTGCACACTAAAACACACACGCACCCTTTAATTTATATGCGCTTCTGTGCAGGCCTGCATCTTCCTGGAACCATTCACAGAAAGTAATTTTGCTATGCCTGAGGATACAGTTGGCAAATCTGAATATAGTGCCTTCTGAAATGTTTACGTTTTCTTGGACCATCATCATTACCCAGTTGCATCTTCCAAAAAAGAATTAAAGGACAAGGAAAACAAATCTTGCAACGTAGGATAAAGAATGCCTGCTTAATATAACAGAAGGGTGATTTTACTAAAATAAAAGAAGGCCACCAAAATACATTTATTTATTTATTTATAATTCGACTTGTATTTACCGCACCATCTCCCCGCAAGGGAACTCTGGGCGGTTTACAAAAAATCGAGAGTTAAAATTCAACAATTAAAACAACGTATATAAATATTCTCCAATACAATACATTTAAATACAAAATCCAAGATTTGCTGGGTCGATGTTTAAAAGGGCTCTATGGCACCAGCCATCCCCAAGAGGAGCTGTTCCCCCCCCCTCCCACGCAAGGCGGCAGAACCAGGTCTTTAAGTTCTTTCTGAAGGCCGGGAGCGATGGGGCCTGCCTCACCTCCGGGGGCAGCATATTCCATTTGTGCAGTCGTGTCCGACTCTAGGGGCCGGTGCTCATCTCCGTTTGTTAGCCGAAGAGCCAGCGTTGTACCTACCCAGCGAAGTGGTACCTATTCATCTACTTGCATTTGCATGCTTTCGAATTGCTAGGTTGGCAAGAGCTGGAGCTAGTGCGGGAGCTCACTCCACACGCAGGGCTAGGGATTCGAACCTCCAAACGTGCGATCTTCCGATCGACAAACCTGGCGTCTTACCTGCTGAGCCACCACGCCCCTTATTGTTCCATTACAATCCGGGAAAACAGAGCATCTCCAGCAAAGACATTAAGGTCTAACCAAATACCAACATGAAGTAGACCAGAGCTTTCCAAACTGTGTGTCGCAACACAAAAGTCTGTCGCCACACACAGCGTGGTGTGTCGCCACACCACCCGGAAGCGGCGGCGCGCGCATGCACAGCGGCAGCGGCACGGGATCAGTGCTTCCGCGTTTTAGCGGAGGCTGCCGCAGCTCGCCCCCCCACACCGCCGCACGCCCCCCCGCACCGCCACCATGTGTCACCAGCGGCGGCACTTTGGAAAGCCCTGAAGTAGACAGTAAGTGACCTAAAGAAAATGTTGTTATTCCTCAAACTGGTGTCCTCCAAGTAGCTAGGCATCTAGCCCACCCAGCAACCTCCGGTCTGGGAGAAGCTGCTTTCAGTGTGACCACCTTACTCCGTAGACCACAAGTCAAGTCTTGCAGCTGGTCCCAGGTGCATTAAGAAGTCAACATTATATGGTCACCTGGGGCTGCTCCTACAGACCTCCAGGATTCTTCCCTTGGCTAACATTACACGCCACAACCTTCTTGCACAACTGGCAAATACACTTTGGATCCGTTTGATCTGCCAGATAAAACTCATAACTCGACAACGTAACCCAGATTACGGCAGCAAAACTTTCCAACTTTTGCCCTATTACCAGCAGCCTCTTGCTCCTCTAGAGTCAACAGGGAGACAGAGCTGGCAGTACATCAAAGGAAACCTGAAGGCTGAATGACCCACATTCTGCTTTTTCAACCCTAGTGAGAGCTGTCACACACAGCCCAGGAAAATTGCTAATGGCAAGATGAATTGGAGCAGCCATTCTAACCTTGCAGAAAAAATCTCATTCCGGCATCACCTGCCCTGGAAGAAAGTCACTTCTCAAAGACAACCAAGCTAAAAAGAAGCTATGAACGTTTCTGTAGTAATTGCAATTTGGTGTGGGAATGTAGAACCAGGACAGGGAGACAGAGAGGTTGGGTGTTTTTGTTGTTGTTGTTGTTAAATCAGTCTTGATAGAGGAAAGATTTGCCAGCTTAGTTATTGTGGGGAAAAACTGGGAAATGCTTATGGTTATCTATTGAAGCCAAATAGAGAACTTTTACCAATCAACTGAGAACATTTTCTTCTTCTCTGAGAAAATGCAATGGCAAAGGCACACACAATATTTCACTTATTTATTTAAAACATTCCTACAACACCTCCGATTTCAAACATCTCAAAGAGGTGTACAGTAAATTATCTGGAAATATACATAGCTTTTCTGGAAAATTTGCTGAGCCACCCCTGAGATTCAGTGTGTCAATCATTCCAGTCAAGTGATTTGGAAGCCTTCCAGATCTGGAGGCATGCCAAACAAATGATGCAAATCATTTTATTAAATGTTTCAACTGCACCCATTTATTCAACTGATTTATTTAAAAGTGGGGTTGGGTGGACACTGTCATACTATAGTCTTGTCACTAGGTGGCAGAGGATTCAGTTGTGGCTGGCCAGCCAAGCTTTCCCTCTGCAGCTGACTGGCTGGTGTGTCCTCTGAGAGTCATCCCTGCCCAGAAGGTTCAACTTCTGTCCTTCTTCGCTGATTCTCCCCTGAAATCCCCTGCCCACTTAGCTTACAGTTACAAATACAGTCCCACTGGAATAGTTACTCTCCTTTCTTTCCAACCCCCTCCTCCTTCCATACTATCTGAAGCCCCTTTCCTGCATTCACGTTTGGGAATAATTCTTTTGTAAAATAACATGCAATCCATTTTTTTTCTTGGTCAAAACGTGCAGTGGAATTCTCTGGATTACAGAACGCCATCAGGGGCCAAGCGAATAGGTGGCATTACCAGCAGGCGGCTAAAATTAGCATTGCAACCGAGGCTGACAGTTCAGCTGTACGGGGCCAAGAATAGTTTTCCTTTAAAAGCAGTGTTAATTCTTTTTCGCCACGTTCCATTAAAAAGCTAAAGTTGAGTCACAGTCTATGTCAGGCCCATGGAAAAAATGAGCAGAAGAGGTGTCTGGGTGGTAGTGGGAAGGGCCAGCAAATAAGGAAATCCTCAGATACGAGTTGCGGTGGAGGACTCACAGGGTGCACACACCATATCAAAGCATTATTTGCTTTGCCATGGCTCCATTAGATCCCCATTGGTTGATTTTGCAGAACACAGTGATAAACCATGGTGAGCAAACCGCAGTGGTCAGGCTTTACAAAACAATGCTTAGCATGCTGTGCGCACTCAGCCCTTGTCTTTCTCAAACAGCGCCACCTAATGGCAAAACCATAGAATAACATTGTCCACATGCCCTTTCCCTCCCACCAATACTGAGGAAGAGCAAGGGGTATTGTGCGCGTTTTCCCTCTAGATTCCCCAGTTGCTCCTATGTCTCGCAGACACGCTCTCCCATGGACCAGGTAGTGGCGGATCCTAGTTTGGTCCCCCATATTTTTAAAGGAACATTTCTCCCGTGTGAAGTACCCCTCCACCTCCGTTGAGATCAAAGGCTCTTTTCTCCTTCAACGACTACCCTGATTCCTAACAGAAATATTCTGAATATTTATGGCACCACAGATAATGTCAATTTAATGCTCTGGTTTAAATGCAGCCGAGGAGGATCTGTTGCCTTTCAGAGCATCCTGGAACACGGTGTTTGACCAGCCAACCAGAGACCAGCCTCATGACAAGTGGGACACCGTAATCCTTCTGAACTGAAGTCCAGTTAACGTGCTGCATAGTAATTACCAAATGCTGACAGGAGGCACCGTCTCTCTTCGGCATTAAATTCAAGCCCTGACCTTTTCGAACATAATGACTAACTCAACCTTTACATAATAATACATGTGATATTTGGAGAACATAACGTAAGGTGCCATTTTAACTAATTGGAGAGAAATAGATTTACAGAAGCAAATGAAATCGCCAATCAGTTGCTCCTTTCTTATCTATTTGATGTCATAATTACCAGCGTTTGATTGTTAGATTCTGGGCTCTGATTTCTCAATCTAGTGGGCTCCAATGGCCAGACTTGAATCCAGATGTTGTGACCAGGGATGTATTTGTGTTCCAAGTCTGCAGAGGTTTGGGAATAGAAAAGTACAGAACAAGATAAAAGGGGAGAATAGAAATTTTTAAGAATCTCTGGGGAAAATTCTTTTTTCAGACAAAGCCAGAGTTTCTATGGATGGTTTTGGAAATGCATAGATAGTGCCTTGTGAAATCCTTATTGCCAAGAAAGTCATTAGAGAACTTTTCCACATCCATCGTGTCTTCCTCACGATGACAAACCCAGAAACAAAGATAAGATACTCAAGCAGCATTATTCACTTCCTAGAACCAAACTTTTCTCAATGGGGAACTTGGGTCTTTGGCAAATGTGGAGTCAGAGCATGGCAGAAGAACAAAGCCCAATTGCAGCAGCCCGTGGACGGAGTAACAGAACACGAGTTCGAGACCAGGAAGATCACCCTCCAAGGTGGCGCTCAGGAAAATATAACAGCCAGCCAGGCCAGGCCCTCACACAGCCAGGCGACAAGTGACTGAGATGGAAGTTGTGGCTTGCCTACAAAGGTTGTATACAGCTCGGTGTGCCCTCATCAACTTCCAGAGTCAGCTGACCATTTGCAAGTTGGAGGACCAGTTGACTCTTCAAAATGACAGCCTAGAGCAGTGAAGTCCACATGCCTTGGCAACTTTAAGGCATGTGGACTTCAACTCCCAGAATTCCCTGGGATATGCTGGCTGGGGAACTCTGGGAGTTGAAGTCCACCCATCTTCAAGTCGTCAAGGTTGAGAAACACTGGCCTACTTCCATTTCGGTCTCATTAAGGCTATGGAAACTGCAGCCAAAACTTTGGGGAATCAGGCGTTGGAGGATGTAAAGCCCCCATAGTTAAAACTGCAAAACTCTGGTCCAACATCCCATCTGCCCAGGCTTCTGAGGATCAAGAAGACTGGTGGTGGAAGCCGGTGAAAAGTTCCTGGAGATGCTGGCTGGAGACAACTTGTGACTCCTTGGAACCAGGAAGACATCGCAACCCAGTTCACAGAAGTTGGTTGGTAGACAATGCCACGATCTTCCCCCAATCAAGTGCCTCCTTGGTGTGTGTTGAATTAGAATCCCATCCTCCCCAGCCACGATTTGAAGCTTCAAGTTGTAGAGGACCAGGCTAGGCTGCCAAATCTTGTTTTCTTCCCCCTCTAGGTTTTTCATCTCAGAGCCTCAACCGCCTCCCCACTGCGCTTGGCAACAGTCCTCTGCCTTCTTTTCATAAGACCCATGCTGCTTTCCTTAAGTGGACAATCAGCAAGTTTTATGGTGACAAAACGGCCAAATGCAGCTGCTGCAAACCGTTCCCGGCCGCTAAATGCTAAAACAAGATCGCAATTGGCTCCAGAGTGATAAAATGACCCAGCGAAGTGAATTGCGCTGTGAAAAATAAATGTAAAAATGCTGTTGTAGATGCGCAAATGATTATTTCATTATCTGGCCAATGTACAAGCGACAGATACAAATTGTTCCAATCATACAGTGATGAAAAAGTAATGAGCAATGGATTCTCGAACGAGCCCAGGAAGAAAGTAATGAATTGCAGTTTAAATGAAAGCAGGAATCAATGGAGTGGATCAGAGACTGTCCTTCAGTCCCCAGAAATACTCTTCAGACACTGTCATTCCGAGACAAAATGTCCTTAAAATGAAAACGATTTCATTCCGCCGGGGGTGGCCAGCTGCATGAGAGAGGCAGGATCAACCCACAATTTAATCCCACCAACGGCCTCGCAGTCTCCATGCACCCAATTCCGACTCCAGGGCTGAGTTTTGATCTCAGGTCAGGAAAGGCCCGGGGTGTTCAAAGATCTCCAAACCACGCTGCATTTTCTAGACCAGGGTTTCTCAGCCTTCGCCACTTTAAGACAGGTGGACTTCAACTCCCAGAATTCTGGCCAAGGCTGAGAAACCCTAGTCTAGACAAGCTGCAGCTCTCAACATCATTTCTGCAGATAAATTACCACGCTGAGACGGCAGAAAATAATTTTTAAAACACTGTTGAGAGCAAGTGATGGGAGATCTACTAATTCCTGTTGGGAGAAACCCAACTATTTTCTTCACCTCCAGAAGACAGCTTGGATTATCTGGAGTCCCCCAACCCATCCAGCCCCCACAGGATTCCCAGCTATGTCCCCAAGCCCCTTCTTCTAGACAGAAGCTGTCCAGCAAAGTAGACATTGCAGGCTGGAAGGCCAAAAGGCTTTGACTTGAGAGGCATGGATGCTGCCAGGGCTGAGGGTGGCAGTAGACAAGATCCTACAGGAGCCCTACAAAACTCCTGGGTGACCACCCCCTAGCTCTGTCCTCCTGGCATGCTCCCACCTTGTTCTTGTTTTCACCATTCAGAAGCACTTTCGGAAAGGGAGAAAGAGGAGGAGGGGACTAAACAGGATTGCTAACTAAAAAAAAGGACTGCGTGGCATTGCGTGGCCCCCACCCAGGCTGCAGACCCAGCCCCTCTGCATGGCAGCCCATCCCTAAGGGAAAATGCAGTAAAGAACCAGCTTCCTAAACTTTCATGCTCCCCAGATGCACCATTCCCGTCACTCCGGCTACAAATCTGCTTATTGTCTGACCAACATCCTCTTCCCTTCTCTGTTCCAGATTCTGGATGCCCCTCAGACAAAAGTTTCAGAATGGATTCCCATTCAGTGACAGCTTTTCCTTTGTGACCCCACCAGTGACAGGATGCCAGTCTCATGGATGAAGGCTTGGTTGACCAGGGGCAGTTACCCCCCCCCCTCCTTTCCATTAACCAGGCTGGCCTCGCCTCCAATTTGATCAACTCTTCTGGACAGCTGAGGGACGGAACTGCTTCTCAAGAGCGAGGAAATCCAGGGCTGCAAGAGAAATCCAAATCTAAGAGGCCTACAAAGTCTGCCTCGTTGTCATTGTAGCTGTCAAAACATGGCTCGGGACGTCGCTGAGCCGAGGTGAAGAACATTTATTTCAGAACTCAACATTGCTCGAGAAGGAAAAGGTCTCCATGACTGCTTGCTCAGTGGCCTTACAATATTGACTGGGAACCTTTTCTTAAGAGAGTTTCAGTGTTGGCAGCAAAGCCAGGCCAAAGACAGGGATTCTTTGGATCCAAGCGCCCCACCCTGCAGAACCCCTGGCCCAGTGAATAGCAGGATCTTAGTTTCAGGGCAAGACAACCATTGCTTCATGAAAAGGGCTCCAGGCGAAGTCTCTGACAATCTGAGGAATGGCTTTTATCTCAGCCTGTTGGCCTCCCTTCCCCAACAAACTTTATTTGTGGGCAATCTTTTAAATAAAGTGCTCCTCAATCTGAATCTATTGTCATCCATTAAGAGAGGAATTTACTTAGAGATTGTGGTGTGCAAGAGGATGAGTGCAAGTGGAACAGAACTTTTGGTTCACGTGTGAACTTATCTGTCAGTTTAAGATCTTTTTAAGAAATTTTGGTCCCTCTTTCCTACCAGAAGTTCACTCCTGAAGTGGCCTTGTGGCCACTCTCTTTGGGGAAAGAGGAATTTTGGGAATGCCATGGGGAAAGGAAAGATCTCTTTCCTTTTAAAGAATTCCTCCTGTTGCCAGTCACAGCAGCTGAAAAAACTATGGCTGACGGAACAAGCGAACGGGGGCTTGCAAGCTCACTTGGATTCTATGTCCCCAATCGTCACATCATAACAGGGTGGACAGGCTTGTGGAGAACCCAGTTATTTCCCAGTCTGGGAGAACCATCTTGGTTTCATCGAAACTGTTCCATAATAACCTTTGGGCAGACTTCAGGGAAGTGCCCAAGAAGATTTATGCTAGCTGTTGATCTTCTCATGAACATCAGGTTTAGGCCGAAAGAGACAGATTCTACTCCTAGTTAGGCCAAAGTAGGAAAGCCATGGAAATTATTTGGTTCAAGCCATCTAGATGACCTTTAGATTTCTCTGGACCTTTCAAAAGTGCCACCTACCCTACAGTGGATAATTATGCATTCTACACTGCATCTACTGTTGCATTATTTAACTCTCCAAGAAAGTAATATTTCGAAATGAAGTCCAATAAAAAAAGAAATCAACATTAAGCCATTACTGGGGTGGAAATGAATGGTCTGAAAGCTGAAAATACAATCACTCAGTGTGACCTTTTCAAAGAGCATTATGAGAAATCGCAGGTTCTGGCTAAAAACACACAATGCCCATCCTCATTTAGACTATTTATAATAGTTATTTAATACTGGAAGGAAGAAAAGCAAGAGAGGAAGGAAAAAGGGCCTTGCAAAGCACGATCATGTCTGTAAATCTTCCGTAAGTAAAACACAGCACGGAGGCAGAGGACGGGCAGACAGAGAGGGCGAGAGAAAGCAAGAGAGTCTAAAGAATATCATCTCTGCTTAATGCTTCTCTGAGATCAGGTGAAGGCACTTCTTCTCATTTAGAAGTGTCGGGTTGACTTTCCATCAGCCTGACTTTCACTGGTGTGTGCTGTGGAAGATGGGAGTTGTGACTTCAGAGCACTCAGGTAAGACGAGCAGAGGCCACTAAGTATTCAGTTGCCCACTAATGCATCGCGTGGACTTAGTGGCCGCCCACACACTTTGCTCCACAAGTTCAGAAGCACGGTCTTCTGACGCTAGGCAGTTAGCGTTACAAGGGTTGAGCATCCCTGGAGTCAAGATTACCTCCCGGTGACTTGGTTTATGCCAGGGTTTCTCAACCAGGGTTGCGTGGCACCCTCGGGTCCCACGAGAGGTCACCAGGGGCTCCCTGGGAGATTATTTAGAAAATTATTTCAAATTCAGGCAACTTCACATTAAATATGTTAAGCTTCATTCTTCATTTTTGTTTAAGAACGTTGTTAATGCCTATATACAGGCCCACCCCTGAAACAAATATAATACTTTTGTAACTTCTGGCCTATATTTGAGCCTGAATGTGCAGGGGTTCCCCAAGGCCTGACAAATATTTCAAGGGTTCCTCCAGGGTCAAAAGGTTGAGAAAGGCTGGTTTATGCCATCACCTTAGAAGCTGTGCAGGATTAAACCTACCAGGGTTGATGTCTCTTCAGCAGCATCTGCCAAATTCTCACCTTACCCCCAAGCCTGGATTAGCCGGATTCAGCTGGAGGTACAGGTCGAATAAGAAACTGCAAGAGGTTTTTTTGCCATTTTTATTTTTTTCCGTACGTGCTGCCTCATATGGATTTGATTCTGGTTTAGTTTGCAGACACAGTTCCTTAGTTTTAAGCCTGCTTGGTTTTTCACGTAAAATAAAAACAAATCTTCAAACTCCCAACTTTTAGTACATTCAATTTGCTAAATATATATGGGGGGGTTGGAAACATAGGTAGGTGTCCATGCATGCTTCCTCTAGTCCAGTGTTTCTCAACCTTGGGAACTTTAAGATGTGTGGACTTCAACTCCCAGAATTCCCCAGCCAGCATGGGGAATTAAAGTTCCCAAGGTTGAGAAACACTGCTCTAGTCCCTTGTGTTCTCTTCTTCAAATATTTTCAGATATTCTAAATGGATTAAGCTCTTGGCTCTCTGCCCAGAAGCACACAGTTTCGGATAAAAGTTTAGGACAAATGACACCTCCAATTACCATTTCTGCAATCTAGCTTTGCAGAAGAGTTACCCGAGGCATGAGAAGTTTTACTCAAGGTTAAACTGTGCACAGTTCCTCATTATAAAAGCAGGTGGAAGAAGCTGAACCTCACCAGGACTGGAAACTGATTCCAAGGAGAAAAAGTTGAATTCAGAGTTGTGTACAGGTAGTCCTCGCTTAACGACCACAATTGGGACAGGAATTCGGTTGCTAAGCGAAGCGGTCATTAAGCGGATCCGATCTGATTTTACGACCTTTTTGTGGCGGTCGTTAAGCGAATCACACAGCTCCTCATTGATTTTGCTTGCCAGAAGCCAGCCAGGAAGGTCGAAAATGACGATCCCGTGAGCACAGGATGCTGCGACAATCATAAATGCGAACCAGTTGCCAAGTGCCCAAATCGTGATCACGTGACCGGGGGAATGCTGCGATGGTCGTAAGTGGGAGGACTGGTCGCAAGTCGGTTTTTTCAGCACCGTCATAAGACTGAACTGTCACTACATGAATGGTTGTTAAGCGAGGACTACCTGTATTGCTATCAAGTCCAAGCTGGGGGAAAAAAGGGAATGCACTTGCTTTCTTTGCAGGCTTTGATACAAAAATGGAACCCTAAGCCAAACTTTTTAGACTGCTTTCCCTTCAGGATCCATTTAGATGCCAAGCTTCCCCACAATTAAGTATTAATTATAGTGTTAATTATAATTATTAATTAGTGTTTTTTAGGTATTTATTGCTGTTTTAACTTGTTGTAAGCCTCCCAGGGTCACTTGTAAAATATAAAGTAGATAGATAAATAAATAAAATTAAGAACCCCTGAACATTTAGGGCTGTTGCATCACCTCCATGCCATATTGGGATAGGCTGTGTGCACTTGTCATATTTATTCAGAAGCAAATGTTTATAGGAAGAGCAACCAACACAGATGACACGTTATTGGAGAGAAAAGAATTTGAGGAGGAAGCTACCGTGCTGGAGAATCAGCTGGGAGCTTAAAGTTCCAAGTTTGGAACAGGCTGGTTTAGAGCCTTGTATGGAAGGAAAAGTAGCAAAGGAACAGGCAGGCTTCAGAAGGGGATCGGTAAGGCCTGCTGACATCTGTGGCACCCCTTGTTTCGCACCCACTGCCTTGAATGCTTCATATTAGCAGGTTTCCACTCTGATGAAGGCCTGTGCATCCTTTCTAAATTTTAAGAATATATTTCTGCTCCGTTTCCCCCCAACTTTTGGCCTTAAAGTTAGAATTCCAGATGTGAAGTTTGCACTCGTGCAGAGTAAAGGATTATCTGCCTCCAGATTTTCCCTAAAATCTCCATCCCTCTTAACCCAACAGTTGTCGTCTTCTCCTTCTGGTAGATCTGGATTTAAAAACCTCGATTCCATTTTGCATCACTGTTATCCAGGTGATAACTTTTTGCTTTTTGGTACCATGATTGCTGTTCCAAGACTGCCCCTTAGTGGCTACCAGCAAAAAAGGCAGGGAGTCCTTTGCTCCCAGCAATTCAAATACAAGCAATTATTTAAATATTTAAATAAAATATTTAAATATTCTGCATGGCAGAAAAGAAAGTTATTGCACTTTTCCCCTCCCCAGAAAACCGTATCTCAGATCTCTGGCAAAATGGCTGACCAGTGTAGACAGACATATTCCCCCACCTGTAAATGGGCTGTGAGAATCACCTTGAGGAACAGGAGGAAGAGCCACAGCCAAGGCAACGGTCAGATAAGAGAAATCTGAGTCCAAAGCAAGAATGTAATCTGAGAAAGTGTCTCAGACTTGACCCTTCCTAGTTCTCTTTAGGATAAAGGCAGGAAGGGGGAGGCACATTCAGACTTGCAAGATTCTGTTACTGTAACTAAAAGTAGTATTAGCATTTATAACTTTGGTTTCCTTGTCTGGCCTACCTTGAAGGGCTGATACCACTCCCCCCCCCCCCGTGCTGCTGGAATTGATGCTTTCCAGTAAAGGCACTCTGTTGCAGGCAAACAAATCTACTTTGTAGAACAAGTCTACATAAGATACACCTGAAAAAGTTTACATTCATTTGCCCCAAAAGTCACATAGCCCCCCTCCCACACACACTTTTACAGGGAAGGAATGATCTCAATAAATTATGGATATGGGGATCAATGTTTAGGCCAATCTTGCAAATAACAGCAGTGTAAGATATATAATCAAAGATTCCCAGAAAGTTTCTTGGCAACCCACATTCTGAGCAGACTTATTGAATGCATCTTCCTCAAGCATTTGTTGGGACCACTACAGTTAAAATAATAAAAATCAAGCATCTGATCTGGCCTTCCTTAAATTATTTTATCCAATGGGCCAAGTTGATCAAGAAGATTGTATGTACCTAACTCAAAAGCGAGATATACTTGTTTAATGTATTTTAGTCGCACCATTACTAATCTTAGAACTTTCTCAAGACATTAAAAAACACAGGTTATTTTCTCTGTTTAGTATTATGCTCCTGCTAGTAAAATCCTGGGAAACAAGGCAAATGCATGAAATTCTCAGGACGTACCACTTACTCCAAAACTCAGCTGAGGCATTTTTTTTACTTCGAAGCTTTTCTCCAAACCGGTCTGAAAACAGGCTGCAAAGTCAACCCATGCCGAGCCCAAATGGGAAGCCAGAAAGATGGCCCAAACTCGAAACCTCTGGAATTTGCCAGACCCTTCATAGTTCTTACTCTGCTCAGGACCCATATTTGCAGAACGAAACCACCACCACGATGTTCCTTTTATAAAGGAAGTTAGGCAAATTGCATTCTGTAAGCAGGACACAGAATTCAGCAATTGGGCAGCCATTTTTATCCACATGCCATATATGCAACCCCCATTTAGAGGGATGGGGGTTGATTTAACCTTCCTACAAAGAGTGCCTTGGACTGCAAGAAGATCAAACCAGTCCATCCTCCAGGAAATCAAGCCAGACTGCTCACTTGAGGGAATGATATTAAAGGCAAAACTGAAGTACTTTGGCCACATAATGAGAAGACAGGATACCCTGGAGAAGAAGCTGATGCTAGGGAAAGTGGAAGGCAAAAGGAAGAGGGGCCGACCAAGGGCAAGATGGATGGATGGCATTCTGGAGGTGACGGACTCAACCATTGGGGAGCTGGGGATGGTGACGGCCGACAGGAAGCTCTGGCATGGGCTGGTCCATGAAGTCACGAAGAGTCGGAAACGACTGAACGAATAAACAAAAACAAAGAGTTCATTCTGCTAATATTACTATTTGCTCTTCTATAACATGGGCACCATAGCCAAATGCTATGTCTGTATGTCATGAAAAAAATAATTTTCCAAACATTAAAACATGCCTTAATATGTCAAACAGTGGAGGCTATTTCCCCCCCACAAAGCTCAGTAACATGGCATCTACATTCACATTTCAAGACTGAGTTTTATTAAGACCTGCTCCTCCAAAATGATTTTTAAAACTGTGATGCCACTGTTTAATACTAGCGGTAGTGGTAATAAGAACAGCTACAGCTGAAGTTTTAAATTCAAGGGCATATTTAAATCCAAAGGCAAGGGAAGGCAGCAGACTTAGAAACATGCCCAGGGAATTAATTCCTTTGGCAGAGGTTCTTCAGATCTGAATCTTAATGAAGGCGTGGATTCCTTTGGCACCCCAGAACTATTTGCATCCTTGTTTGAACAAATCAAGCTGCTCTCTTAGGGAGATGAAATGTTTATCTTTCATTTGTCTCTACTTAGAAGAAACTCAGAGGTTAGAGCTCAGATTGAAAAAACACAATTTCTCCAACCTCAACTGGAAGGGCTGGCGGTAATGATCATCAAGGTTTGATTAACCAAATCCTTAGCTAAATCCAAATTAATGGAAAAGATTGGGCAAACATCTCAGGGATTAGCATTTCCCAATCTGGCACCCTTCAGTTACGTTGGGACAAACATTAATTGTGAAATGAGACAGTGTGTAATGGGCTGTGAGAATAACCTTCGGAGAGAAGAGAAGAAGCCCATCCTAGACATTGGTCTGATAAGAGGAATCTGAGGCCGGAGCAGGAACAGGGATGGAAAAAGCTTATCAGGAGGGACCCTCTCTGGACTGGAAAGACAGGGGAGGGGGGGAAGTGCTTTCAGACTTGCAAGATTCTGTTACTCTAACTTTACAATAAAGGTAGTATTAGTATTCTTGGTTCTGGTTTCCTCGTTTAGCCTACCTTGAAGGGCTGACATAGAGAAAGAGATTTAGCACAAATTTTGTTCTTAGAATGACTTGTGGGTGTGTAATAAAAATCATACAGATTCTCTGCAGATTCCCAATTTATGTGCATCAGTCTTTAATCTCAAAAATGTGAGCTGCAAAACAATCTGCCAACTCCATCTGCTTCCAAGAATCCATCTGGGCCTTACCTTTGAGAATGTCAGTCAGCGAAGAGCTCCAGCACTTGGTCTGAAATGCATTCTCTTCCCCAGAATCCTCCTCCTAGCCAACCCTTGGGGACCAGTCAAGGGACCTCCTTGCAGAAACCATTTTGTGAGAGAGCCCACAAGAGGCTTTTGAAAGTCCACATTTTCCCTGGCTCCCCAAAAGTTGGGAAACCTTTCTCAGTTTGTAGCTGAGGAAGAGGAAGTGCCTTTTTTATGACAGCTGGGGCCAGCATTTATAAATACCCAGTTTAAAAGTAGTTCTCTAATTTCTTCCTGCTAATTTAAGCAGCTGTCTCAAAAGTTTTAATCTGATTATTGAACTGATTTCTATTCATCCCCTGAGTTTTAACTTCTCATCCATCTATCAGTTTCTAAAGTAGGAAGCATTTTTGACACAAGCTGCTTCCAGGAAGGAAGGAAGGAAGCAAGGAAGCAAGGAAGCAAGGAAGCAAGGAAGCAAGGAAGCAAGGAAGCAAGGAAGCAAGGAAGCAAGGAAGCAAGGAAGGAAACCAGTATTGTTAGGGATTCTTTTCCAAAAGAAAAAAAGAAACAGCAAAGTATTAGCTGGCCTGTCCAAAAGCAAGTAAATTGGTTTGACAGGTGAATCCAATATAATTCACTTTGCAGCTTCCATCAAGCCTTGCAGAAAGGGATGGGAAATTCTCTTGACATCTTGAATGGCCCCATTGCATTTCGGTTTCAAAGACACAGAAGCCAGGCAAGAGGGACAAACACCCCCAAATCTATCCTCGCAAAGCCTTCAATACGCACATTTGCATAGATGCAACACTCACACCGATCTGCCCAATAACCAGAGTTTTCTGAGGGAACGACATTACTAAAACATGAACAGGTTTTGCAAACATTGGGGGTGGGGGAAGAATGAAATGCAATACAGTAAAATGCAATGAATAAACCAATAGCCCAGGCAAGAAAATCTATTGCTTCTGTGAAGAGCAGGCAATAAAATCAAACTGAAGGCCACTATCAAGATCTAAATCCTATCCCCATGTTAAGGTGATGTTGACATTATGGGTCCTTCCTGGAAAAGCGAAAAGGGGGAGATAATCAGAGAGTAAGGAAAATATACCTGGTGGATCCAGTCCTAAGATCTATACAGCTAAGAGGCTCTTCCAAGTACTCAGGGCTTCTCCACAGCCCCATTCCTAAACAACATCGACTACCAGAAACCCTCTCAAAAGTAGACTTAGCTAAGTACAAGAAGTTTGCCTAGAGCAGTCTGTCTCAACCTTGGCGACTTGAAGATGGGTGGACTTCAACTCCCAGAATTCCCCAGCCAGCCAAGTCCACCCATCTTCAAGTCGCCAAGATTGATAGACACTGCCCTAGATGTTTATTCTTTACATTAAACATTGAGGGTTATTGCAAGGATCTATTGAAGCCCCTTCATCTATTATTTTTGACTGGTCTCATAACTTCTTTCCTAGAAACCATATTCCTAAAGTCTACATTTGCCTTGCTGTGTAATGCATAGTGTAGAAAGGAGCCATTCGTGCTTAGACGTCTGTCATGGAGATGTACTGTCAATTTTGCCACTGGTGCCTACTCTGCCATTTTGGTCCCCCAATCTAATATCAGCAGCAAAGTTCCACTTTTTGCCATGTTTCATGGGGGAGAAATGGATTTTAGAGCAATGTTATGTTCCTGGGAACCCCAAGCAGGTCTGTAATTCAGTCGTTAAATGCGTCAATGCAGATTCAAGGGAAGGAAATCTTCAGCTGTTCCAGAAGGGGGCGCTGTAGGACCGATGCACATTAAGCCTCTTCCCTCCTCTCTTCCTTCTCCAAGAGTTTTGCTAAGAAGGTCCGCAATTAAGGAGGTTGCAAAATTGTATGCTTAGGTACATGGTAAATTCATCAAGCAAGGTGTGAGAGAAGCTGTTTAGTTTCAACTGTGCTTGAGAAATGCAGATTCTGCATGAAGCAGCACTTCACCCAGCCTATTCTTATTGGATGGACTTGATTGCAAACTTGTGCTTCAAATATTTATGAGAAGGAGAATAATCATGAGAAGAACAGTAGCAATATTTACAAAAGCTATGAATGACCGAATAACTGGATCAAGGGATTTGGAGGGGGGGCAGTGCATGGGAATAAGCAAACAAGCACGTTTCTGCTTGCCCCCGGGCTCTGGGGTTGGAGATCTATTGGAAACCAGGAAGGGTGGAAGGATGTGTTGACTTGTGCCACCTCTCTAAAGGCAACATTAATATTTCTTTTATAATTAATAAGACGAACAATCAACTCAGGAAATGAATATACAAGCCATTCCTTTGTTCAGAAATGATATCCCTTGATGGACTGACTGGTCAGATGCAAAATAAACACACGTGTCAGCGACCTGGTTCACACATGACACTAAGCCATTGGTTTCAGCTTAGTGTGTTCTGTGAAACAGCCATTCCTGTTAGCAAACCAGTCTTAATACAGCATTCTTCAACCTGGGCATCCTCCAGAACTCCCAGAAGTCTCAGCAGTGACCACGCTGGCAAGGAATGCTGGGAGTTGAAGTCCACACACCAAGAAAAGGTCCAGCTTGGGAACAAGGTTGATGGTGTATTTTACAAACTAATTTTGGCTTACCCAACAAACTGTGGTTGGCCATGATGTGTGAACCCAGAGAGTGTTATCTTTTACACCTCCAAAACGCATTTCCTTGTTTCAGAATCACATTATGTTTGAGCAACCTCTAGCGCCCTACTCTGCTCCTATGGCCAAAACCATTATTATTCCTATCCAGTAGAATTCCCTCTACTCAGTTAAAAACCCTGATCTGTTTTCACACAAGAGGCTGTGTGTTCATAAGCAAAACAACTTTTTGCAGAAAGTTCATAGCAACCCCCCTTCTGTCAACCCCCCTTCCATATGTCCCTCAAGCCTTTCCCCCTAACTTCAGCTGATTTCCAGTGAGTTACAACACTCTTCTTTGTTAATCAGCCTCATGACCTTGCTTTGCTCCACTGGATCTGAAAGGAAAAAAAGCTTCAAGGACTATCTAATTCTCACTTCTTTGTTATTGCTGAGAAGTGTCTCCCTTAAAGGGCAGCCAAAAGAAAAATAACTCAACCATTTCCAGTCTACGTGAGTTCCAAGGTGGCATCTGTCAAAGCTCTGGGTTCGAGGCCAGGCTTTATCCAACTCCAAAGTCCTGGAGAGGCCAGGAGGAATGGCTACTTAGCCATATTAACCCGTCTGAAGACATATTTTAAACCAACATTGTCAGCTTTGATGAAACGGGTATCTGACAACTGTACTGCAAAACTATGTTCATTAATACTAATAGGCACATTAAATTCTCTTGGACCAATATATACAAAGACAGAACATAATCAAAACAAAATCAATAGCTACAAAAATATATATATATATAGTTATGCATGATAATTGGATGGTTCTCTGTTTAAGTGGGTCTATACCCCGGCTCAACATTTTTTCCAAAGAACAAAGCCTACATTTTAGAAGAAAAATACATTGAAAGTGTTACTTACCAATCAGTTGAAGTCTTGTAACTGCATTTGAAGGTGACTGTAGAGTGGCATTTTGGTTAAATTTGGTATCCCAAGGAAACGGGCTGATATGTGGTACCGGTCACAACACAAGATTTCTGACTTCAATGCTGCAAAATTCAGAACATCTTCATTCAAACCCAATATTCTAGTAAAGCAGCCTATAAGAACAAGGTCATCTCTGCAGGCATAAAATTATGTGAAGAACAACATCCAGCTGTTCCTACTAGGATCCTTGACACACCTTCAACCAATGACTAATCTCAGGATCTCAGCAGATCCATAGGCCACAAGGTCATCTGAAAACAGCATCAGTGATGGTCTTTCTTTAATAACTTCAGCCAACTGAAATCTTAGGGATTCTTGTATTTTACAACTGTGAGGAGTGTGTGTTATAATTTCACAGACTGAAAGCGCGAACAAAGAACATCCTATCAATCAGTCGAGTCAATTTATTGTCATCAATCAACAAAAATAAATCAGCTGTATATCTTGGAGGTAAGGAGGTAGATGCAATTTTTTAATTTAATATAATTTAATATAATTCTCTTCCATTAATATAGTTTAGTTTGGGGGAATGAGGAAGAGGAAATAACCAGAGAGGGAGAGCAGGCAAATCCTATTTTTAAAAGTTTTTATAAACCTTGTGTGTTTGTGTATTAAAAAATGGACTTCTCCTCTCTTCTTATGCTGCCTTGTTTCTCTTCCCCAACAATCCCCCAAATTAAATTAAATAAAAATGATATCCACCTCTTTGTCTCCAAGATAGTTAATTTCTTTCCATTAAAATGCTTCCTCTAATGCCCCATTTCCTTGCTTTTTTGCCTCCCCTTTAGAAAAACAAAACAAAAAAATCCTCCCCCAATAAATGTATTTACTTACAAACACTTCCTCCCGTCTTCAGTTCCCTTTCTTCTCCTCATTCCACTAAAAAAAGAAACCTTCCCCAACATGATACATTTCTTTGCCTCCCAAATAACTCCTCCTGTCACCAACAGCCAACAGAGAAAGGCCATACCTGGAAAGGTCACTCCTCCAGGGCTAAACTTTGAGCCACAGTGAAGCAACACACACACACCCCAAAGGAAAATCCCACTCCTGGCACCAGTTTAGCAAAGGGCAGCTGAACATGACCGTTCTGCGAATGAGAGGGGAATCTCTCTCTCTCTCCGACAGCAAGAACACTTTGGAGGGGACCAAGGAAAGTTGAGAGGGGCCCCTTCCAAGCCACGGATCTGGCTCAGGATTCAGATTCCTTTGGATCTGATTCCAGTTTGGGAAGTGGAGGCACACCCAAGAGCAGGCGAACTTCAATCGCATCCTCATGGATGCCCTCTTTATTTTTTGGATCATCCCCTGCAGGCACCAACGAGTGCAGGCCACACACCTCCATCCTTTGGCCACTCAAGAAGACACACTCCGCCCCGGAGACATCGCAGGGGAGCCCTGTTGGTCTTTGTTCGTGGGAAAAGGTCCTACCAGACTCCTCCTGACGTTTTTCCCACCCCAGAGAATTTCTCTGAACTGAAAAAGAATGCAAAAAGACTGCGGGCTCTTCATTCTGCCTAGCCCTGGGCTTCTGTGGCACGGAATTTATTTTTCTCCTCCACCGCCAGGCGCAGAACCAGATTGCTCCCGAGAACAGAGATGAAGAACCAGCCACCAGTCTCGAAAGGCCCGGAGGGTCCTCCTCTTCGAGTCCTCGCCTTCCTTGGTGGTCCGAGCAACAAACACGCGAGTGACATTCAAAGCCCAGTGAGTGCACTTCCTGGCACCCAAGTGTGCAAAACACAACCCTTGGCTTTCTCACAAGAAGAGCAGCGATCTTGGCAGCCCGGCCAGGCTGGGTTTTCCTGACCAAATCCAGTGTGACTGTGCTTGTTCCAAACTACATTTTCTTTTTCTTTGGGGAAAAAAGGGCAGCAAACGAAATAAAGCCGGGGGTGGGGGGAGCCACGAGAATCGTTTCGCCCCATAATTAATTCCATCTGCTTTCATTCTTCCTGCACTCTGAGTTGCTCATGTAAGTGGGAAGAGATTGCAAGCCAGAGGCAGGAATGGGGTAAAAAGCGGCTCCTGGATGAAACACAAAAGTTATGCAGGAATTTAATTCACAGGCAGCGGAACCGGAAACTGTACAGGTATTCCCTTAAAAGCACATTATGTCTCTCTGGAATAAAACAGGGACTTCCAAACAGGGTGTGCTTTTTTAAGCACATGGGAAGGTCTAAGGCAGTGTTTCTCAACCTTGGCAGCTTTAAGATGGGTGGACTTCAACTCCCAGAATTCCCCAGCCAGCACATCCACACATCTTAAAGTTGCTTGCCAAGGTTGAGAAACACTGCCTTAGACCAAGGGTGACCAATATTTAGGGGGTTGGATCCATACTTTACATTTTGGGGAATGTGAAGACCGTAGGGCTGTCACCCACATGACGTGAGTGCAGGAATCTGGGTTTTCCCGTCTTCACAGAGGTGGGGCTGGGAGCTAATTACAGGTAGTCCTTGTTTAGCGACTGCCTTATTTAGCAACCATTCACAGTTACGACGGTGATGAAGAAGTAACCTTGCGACCAATCTTCGCATTTACAACCTTCGTAGGTCTGTAAAGCAAAGGAGAGCTGAAGTCAGATTGTAAGCACAGTCACGGTTCCCCTTAGCAACCGCTTCACTTAATGACCAAGTTGCTGGTCCCAATTGTGGTCGCTAAATGAGGACTCCCTGTACTGTAAAGCAGTTCCCCCCTTTACTTTACTAGTTTTTGTTTCCAGCTCCAAATGGCAGAGGATCACATCACTGAGGTTTGGTAATTGGGCTCAGGGGGGGAAAGGGTGGTCCCCAGACAGGTTTGGGGCCAACCTACAACTCAGACGGTTCATCCCTAGTTTAGAGATATAGATGATTTTCAAACCAGCCCTTTGGGATGTGCTGAAGTCTTTCCCCATGCTCCCACCCACCCTGCAATGAAAGAGGATGTCTCCACCCACGGATGAGCCATGGAGCATCTCTTCCCCGCGGACCCTTATAAAACAGAACTAAGGTTTGCTCATCAAGGAGAGGGCGGCCTGTTCTTCCTGGGTGTGGCGGCTGTTCCTTGCCCAGATCTCCTGGCATCCGCAGCTGCGGATATCCCCCCTCCACACACACAGCTCTTTCAGACGTAGTTTGACGCCTCTCCCGCCTGCACACAGAGAGTGTGTGTGCGCATCTCACTAAACACATAATAAAAAGATGGCAGAAGGGACACATTTCTTTTTCCAGAACAGCGGTCATTAATCTCCCAAAGCGGCTGAACTCGAAAGAATGCGCAGGAGGTGTCCAGAAATCAAAATTCACTCCTGAAAATAAAAGGGAGGGGAGGCCTTTGGCCAGTCGTGGGATGGGCAGCGTTCAAAAGCATCCTGGAAGAATTGAGACCTAAAACCCAAATTATTGTTAAATTGGGGGGGGGGGGATTTATTGCCACTCAAAGCGATGGGGCTTCCTGGCTTAGATGGTTTCTAAAAAAAAGTTTAAAAAACAGGTTGAAGTGACAATAATCCTCTTTACAGAACCTCCATGTCTAGGGGAAATCTATCCTTAAATATTAGATGCTGCTGGAGATTGACAACAAGGCAGGCCTGTTGCCTTCACAGCCTGCCTCAGAGCATCCTCAAGATGACTGGCTAGCTATGGCTGGGCTAGCAGGAACTGTGGGTTGAACTCTCCCTGCTCTGGAATCTTACTAAAAATTAAAAATAATAGTCCTGGATGTAAACTGCAATTAAAGAAAAAGCTTACAAAAATAAAAGCGGTCATGCACTCCATAATGCAGTGAAATAGCGGCCCCCACTGCAGCAACTTTCTTAAACCCGTCATCCCTGCTTCTTTCACAACCTTTTAGGGACACCTTCGGCAAACATTCCATTCTGGGAATGTCATCCAGGCCTGTTCCGGCCCTGCCAACAAGCCCTGCCTTTATTTCACACATGCATGCATCCCAGCATGCTGGCTGGGGAATTCTGGGCATTGAAGTCCACCCATCTTAAAAGTTGCTGAGGTTGAGAAACGCTGATGCAGCCCAATAAATCCCCACTAAGCGAACTACAGCTTAGCAAAATGCATAAGCTAACTTCTGGTTCTGTCATCTTCCACAGCCGCCTCCTCGTTGACCCACACGTCTTTGGGAGACCCCTTTGGACCCAAGACCTTGGTTCAAACTCCAGCCTTGCTTGAGGCTGCAGAGGAAAATACGCTCTGTCTGGCACCCTCCTTTAATTTCCCCCCACTTCTCGCTTGGTCCAGCTGCTTAAAATGTGGGAACCGTTGTGCCCTGCCACCATTGGGCTTTTGGGCTGGCCGGCCCCTGCCCCAGGTCCCCAAGGCCGGCCGGCCGTTGCAACAGCACCCCGGAGGAGATGCAAAGCAGAATCGCATCGTAAGGTGATGATTAAGAGGCGAACCAGACAGAAACATTTTGAAAAAATCCAGGCGGAGTTCAAGAGATTCTTGCGCTCCCAGAGAAAACTCTCATGGGACCCTCGGAGTTTGCATTTGACTCTGTAGTGCAAACTCCTTTCAAAAGTCCCCTTGTTTCAAAAAGCCATTATTTGCTTTTGGGGGGGGGGGGGGGGGAGTTAGTTTTCAATCCTGGCTGGGCTGGTTTGAATTAAATTGGCGAGGGAGTGCCATCTAGTGGACCCAAGGTGTTCCTGCAGGCCATTTCTGGTTTAAACGTTTTGTTTAAAGTTGCAGAACGAAACGTGAAGAATTAAGGTTTCCCAGTGGCTGCCTTTACATTTTATCAGGAATATAAGGGAGGAGTTCCAGTACCTAAACACTTGCAGAAAAACCGCTTCTGAGGTCTGTTTGTTGCCAAGCTGATTTCATGTCATTGATCAGATCCCATGCCTGAAGCATCCTATAGACATCTTGGGAAAGTCCTGTTTTCTGCCTCAGACTCTGGAAACGTGGTTTACTTGGTTTTGGCTTAGTGTGATGTGCAATCCCCGCCAGTAGGCTTGCTCAGAGTTGGGGATCCATGAACTGGTTTGTGCATCACCCCGGCTCCTTCCGTTAACGACTAGCAACCCGCTGAGGCCGCCGCCGCCATTTTGTCCCAGTTGAGAATCCACCAGATCAAAATTTGCTATGTGGTTAGGACCCCGTGGTGGCTTTCCTACCCACGCCAGCCACTCTTTCGTATGTCTAATCCATCTAAATGGATCCAAATTCATTTAAACTATTGGTGCCGTGAGTTTTATTTTGTTTAGAACCAAGATCACCCAACCCTGCCTTTTTCCATCACAATTACTCAATTCAGAAATATTTGCAAGAGGAGATTTCCAAGTCTGAGGGCACGTTGAGCGGAACCAACCGTCGTGATTTGTAAACTCTGGTTTCTGGCTTTGCAAACCCAGCCACATAACCCTGTATCCAGTAAACGTGGATCAACTATGATTTAGCTCAAGGTCTGGATCCAGTTTTGGTTTAAAAGGACACCCCTCCTTTAAATCATCATTATGGGGCATTCATACTTACCCTGACGGACGTGCATCTGGACTAAAATTCCTATCCATCAAAGGCAGTCCTGCTAACACCGGTGTAGACTAATCTATTGACAAAGGCTGCATTTGAAGCAGAAAGGAACTTTAAGTTGTGGGGACACACACATTGCCTGGAAAGGAAGGTAAAAGACATGCTGTGGGGCCCTCCTTACTTCCTCTGAGGAACAATGAAAGAAAAAATGTTCCCCACATACCGCGCGGCTGAGTTCACACAACCTACTTTGCCTGATGACTGAAGTAGCCAATTTTCTGCATGCATACGTTGTATCATAAACTTACCAAACAGGCTGGGTTTGCCCAACCCAAGCCACAGAAAGACTAACCAAAGTTGCCCTTAGCCAAGGTGAACATGGGCAGTTACAGCTGCTACCTCCTTAACTGGCTTGATTCAACTGGTGGTGCGAACACAGGCAGGACATCAGGGCCGGTTGGAGGTTGGATTCTTTGGCAAGGACCCCCGAAGGCCCTGCACGTTGCCCACGGTATTTTGAGCAACCACCCAATTTTTGCAGCCGGTTAATTTGCACCAAACAGAGCCCCCTCTTTCAGAAGCAAATTGTTTGTATGAAGATTTGGTCAAGCCTGTCCTGAAAATTCCCAAGAACTTTGCCCTCCAAAATGCACAGCCTTTCTTTTGGATTACTCCACCGGCCTGGCAGTTAAACAGTAACCGGGATGGGTTGGGAATCATTCCTCAAGATGGAAATAAAGGTGGGGAGAGGCCAGGGGGGCTGGGCAGGGACAGAAAAAGCCATTTAAACCAGTGTTTTTCAAACTTGGCAACTTTAAGATGGGTGGACTTTAAGTTGAAGTCCACCCATCTTAAAAGTTGTCAAGTTTGAAAAATACTGATTTAAACCAACATGTTCCCAGAAAATGTCTGTCTAAAAAATGTAATGTACAGGTTGGCTGGTTTAGACATCTAGGGAACAAAGTGGGATATAACAATGCTAAACTTGCAACTAGGGTTGCAAGTTTAGTTGCAGTTGGAAACCTCGCTGGCTAATTCCCTCAGCATGTTCAACTGGGGTTCAGTAGGTGGGATACTGGTTTGTGGGACCCCCAAAGGGTCCACTGACCCAGCGAATCAACCCTTGAAGAGTAAATTTGGCCCCATCTGAGTCACACATGAACTAATTTCACTCCTTCCACTGGGTCAAGGGAATATCAACTTTTCCAGTTAACCATTTTTTGCCAGCCTAGTCCTCCGTGAAAAACAGTGGGGGAGAAAGAGGGGTAGAAAATACAAGAGTCTCTGTGTTACACAACTGAACCCCCAGACATTGATGGATTGATAGCACTGGTCAAGCCACACTCACTGCCGCCTGGCCTAATGGGGAAGGGAATCTTGCAAGTCTGAGTGCGCTTCCCCCTCCGTCCCTTTATCTTCGAGAGAACTAGGGAGGGTCTTGTCCGAGACGCTTTCTCAGATTACAGTTCTGCCCCGACTCAGGTTTCTTTTATCTGACTGTTGCCTTGGTTGCAGCTCTTCCTCCTGTCCCTCAAGGCCATTCTTTTCTCCCACTGCACAGAGGGAAACTCTGGCTTTTCTAATTTCTGTTATCATACCCTACAATAAAAAAATACATTCCTGGAATCCTTGCCATGCCCATTTCCTGACCTGGCCTATCTCAAAGGGCTGACATCACCACACGGGCTGGTTTAGATTTCCAGACATCTGCCCCAAAACAGCAACACATTTAAGTCTCGGAGTGAGTCATTTCTCCTGACCGAACACGCTGCTAGTTTCCAAAAGTCCTCTTGGCTTTAATTGCCACATTCCGCAGTCAAGACTGATGCTGTGATGCTTCAAAAAAAGCTGTTGTTAAAAAACATTCACCCTCCTTCCCTCAAGATTCTTTCTCCTTTGTGGTGCAAGGACGGACAGAAACTCTCCTCCTCGAGATCCAGAAGATGCAACTCACGGCTGCGCCTTCTCTTCCAAAGGGTGGAACTTCATCCCAGAAGGAAAACAGTATCATTTGACGAGACCTTAAAGATTAATCTTCATTAATATAATAGACTGGCTCCACTTAAGGTGCCAGAAGACTCTGGTCAGCTGCGCTACCCTGGAATAGGGTGCAAGAATGAGGAATAACCCACCCAAGTTTCCTAACTTAAGGTGGAGAGTTCCCATTTCCCCCCCCCCCAAAAAGGTCGGTCCAGCTGGGCTGAGTCAATTTCCAGACTTCTTAGCCAAAGAATTCGGGCTGACTATGACAAAAATCTTGGGGAAATGCAACATGCAGTCAGGTGTTTGTTACTTTACTCCAACGCGGAGGCAGTCGAAAGGGCTGACTCAGCCCATCTTGACTCAAACCCGTCTCCAGGAAGAGGGCAAGACTACGAAGAAGTTGGCTTAGCTGGATTCATTTGTGGCAGCAGCCTGGCTCCCATCCATGTCGCCATGCAAGAACCCAGAAGCCTTGGTTTTCCTGGACAGAAAGCCAATGTGTACGCTGCCTCCTCCGTAGAGGAACACGCCTCTACACAATTCCTTGAAGTGTCCTCTGTTAAGCGGCAACCACAAGCCAGATGGACGGAGACCGGGACTGAAGTATTTTGGGAACTGCAGACTAAGCCAAAACAAGGGGATCATCTTGCGTGCACCACTAACAGCCGTTGGGGTTCAACTTCTTACTTATTCCGAGAAACCTGTGGTTGAAACCCAGGCGGATCCACTCCCATCTTCAGGACTATGCAGATACTGGAGTTTTGTGGGGGGGGGGGGGGAATAAAACTCCAGGCTTGGAGTTTTGCTTTGTTTTGGTGGAAGAAACAAGATTTTAGAAAGAACTTTTTTAAAGCAGATCAGTAGTGCTTATTGAAATGTCACACCAGAGCACTTGCTGAAGGGTTCCAGTTTCAGAAGTTTCACCTCAAGGGCTGCCATATCAGCACTGGCTGGCAAAATCTGGTTAAATTATGCCTTTGCAACATTGCAGAAATTAAAGAATGTACAGGTAGTCCTCGCTTAATGACAATTGAGACCAGCATTTTGGTTGCTAAGCGAAGCGGCCATTAAGCGACTCTGACCCGATTTTACGACCTTTTTTGCAGTGGTAAGTAAGCGAATCACCGCAGTAGTTAAGCGAACCACGTGGTCATTAAGCGAACCACGTGGTCGTTAAACAAATCATACAGTTCCCCATTGGTTTTGCTTGCCAGAAGCCGGCCAGGAAAGTCAAAAATGGCGATCACGTGACCACGGGATGCTGCGAGTCATAAATGCGAACCGGTTGCCGAGCATCCAAATCTTGATCACGTGACCGTGGGGATGCCACAATGGTCATGTGAGCACTGGTTGTAAGTTTTTTCAGCACCGTCATAAGTCTGAACCGTCACTAAACGAATGATCGCTGAGGACTACCTGTATTGCCTTCTACACAATTGCTTAAAGTGCAGTTCATACAGGCCACAAAACACTGGAGAGCTGGATTCAAGAGTTTGCTCAGCCGAAACAGAGAAAATAAGGAGCAAATTGTTCCTCATGTGCACTGAAGCAGAAATGCTTAAAAATCAAGGGCAGTCAGGTGCTCATTTGTTCCGTGGGGCAAGGCCCTGCCCTGCCCAGAGGAAGATGTGGTGCTTCTGATCCTTCTTGGGATACTAAAGAGCTCCCACCCTGCATCCTTAGAGCAGTCTGCCTAAAATGCCATAAAGGGACCAGGCAGAAAAAAAACCTTGCCGTCTTGTCTGCAGAGGCGGCGCATTGGCCCCAATCACATCAAGGTTCTGGCCTGCCCCGAAATGGGCCGCTTCACCAGGACCCCTTTCCCACAACTTTGCTTGCTTCTGAAGAAGAAAAACTTATCAGACACATGATAACATGATGCCTGTGACCACAGATGGGGGCACCATCTAAATGCAAAGAAAATCCACCTTATTTTAGCGCTGCAGAAATATAAACTCACACATGGTTAAATCAATTCCCTTTTTCAAGAGGAAGATGTGTAATATTTGATAGGTGTCATTTTTCTCTCTCTTTGGCTCGCTATAAAAAACTGCAGCTTATTTATGGTCACAAGACAGTTCAGGTTACAGCAGGCTGGCTGGGGAATTCTGGGAGTTGAAGTCCACAGGTCTTAAAGAGGCCAAGGTTGAAAAACACTGGGTTACAGGATCTCTCCTTCTCCCAAGGGGAAAAAAGGGGGAAGATACAGCTTTGAAACCATCCCTTCAGCTTGGATCCAGAGGCAAGGGCTTTGACACCTGAAAACATGGACTCCGGGCCCATCCTGGCAGTGGCAATGCCTGCTCACCTTAAACACCCCCCTTCCGTAACACTGCACAAGAGAGCTCGAAAACAGCAACAGATGTGAGGATGCCTCAGCAAGAACCACCCTCCAGATGTTCCCTCCAAAGGACGCCAGAGACGCAGCTCCACCCAAAGCAATTTAGAGATTCCGTTCCAACGTTTAGGAGTTTAGAGCAGCAGAACCCCAACAAGCACCCCCATCTTCCCAAGACCTGGGCTTTTGGGCATTTCACCTGGGCATTTCTGGGCAGGTCCGCCTGGCCCCGCCCAGCCAACTTCTTGGGAACGGCTGCCAGCCCTTGACCCGGAGCAGAAGGCCCCTTGGCTTCCAAGGAGTTTGGAAACCAGACCGAGAACGGGGCCTCCACCTTTTCCTGGGAACCACGCTTGAAGCTGCCAACAAACTGTAATTTTTCATCAGACAGAAGGGAGAAATGACTAAATACATGGAGAGTTGCCATTTTAATTTTCTGCCCTGGTCCTGCTCATTTTTGAGCATGCCCTTCTTAAAGCCCAAATGGGGTCCCTGCTCTAAAAAACATTACACTTCCCCTTAGTAATCTTCCCCCAACCCGGTGTCCAATGCGTTAGTACAAATCCTGGTAGGAGTCCAGCCTACAGCCTACCATATCTCCAACATGCCAGGTTGGGTAAGGTTTATCAGCTGCGAGATTCCTAGAAACCCATCGGTAAAGTCTGACCCAGTTTCTGCTCTCCTCCGGCACCACTCCATCATTTTCTGCAAGAAGGATGTTGGAACCAGCTGCCCGCAGAGAGGATCCCACAGGGACCCAAGCATTTAAGCATTTCCCTGCTTTCAAAGTCAACCTTTTAGTTCCAAAGATAAGGCTCACTTGCCCCCATTTCACATTTGAATACTGAAATGTATTCAGGCGGAACATACCTACGGAAACAGCAACAAAATAGTAATTTTCAAAGGTGATGCTCAAGGCGGCGAAACGAATCTTGGAAGTTCTTCACCCTACACATTTGAAAATACGCGATTCTTTTTGCTTCAAATGGCACATCTTTGTTTATTATGGTGTCTGGAACGGTTGGTGTCTTACGGGAACGCAAGAATGAAAGAAACAAGGTACGCCACCTCTGCAGCTGGAGGTTCTCTCTGATTAGCTTCTGGAAAGAAACACTGTAATGGAACTCTAGGGAGGGCCTCATCATCGCTCAAAACAAGCTGCCTCCATTTGAGGCCGAGGTCAAAGAGGGGGCACGCCTATACGCAGAGATGCATCTCCACTACTGGAAAGACTGGGTCGTTGCTCTGACCCAGGAACACAATTCCCACGTTAACTAACTCCGATGTTCTTGATATATGACAGCCACAACTCTCAGAATCCCCATTTGGCCAAAACATGAGCACCGCTCCTAGTTGGGCCACACCAATCTATATTGTTGGCGAGGACCAAATTCTCATTCCGTTTCTTCATAAAAATGAGGGTTCCAGATATGACTTTGGTATCAAGAGGACAGAATACTCTATTGTATCACAATTGTATTGTGACTGTAAGAGATGTGAACTCCCAGAATTCCCCAGCCAGAATGCTGGCTGGGGAATTCTGGGAGTTGAAGTCCACCCATCTTAAAGTTGCCAAGGTTGAAACACTGGTTTAAAGCCTTGAATGAAGAGGACTTCATCCTGAAGTGGACCGATTCAGACCGATAATAAATATATAAAACCTCTATAGGAGACTTTCTTAGAAAAAAAGTTCTCCAACAAGAACAGTGATCAGAATTTGCACTGGTGCCATGCAATTGCTGAATTCTCCTATTGAATCCTGAAATTATTACCGCAAATCATAATTGTTAACCCATTCATTAGGAAAAGAGAGAAAAGGAAATTCAGGAAAAGCACCGCAAGGGGAAAGGCTGTTTTTGTAAAAGTTTGTAAAAAAAATATTATTCCTGGCCATGCGATGACGCTTTTAGATATACTCAATGGGAAAAATAGCTGTGAGTTACTTCTCTGGCTCCAATTCTCCCGAAAGCCACTCTGGTGCTGCTTCGCGCTCAGGCCATTCACACATTACGCTGTGAGGGACCACATTTGTGAACCATCCCACAGCCCTCATTCTTCCACAGATGATCATATCCTCTCCACAGCCTTGCAAGTATTAGCGAAAACCAACATGAAAATCCAGGCGCAAGAAATTCCCGCACTGAGGGTGGGTTGGTGTTAATCCAGAACATGACATCTCTAGACATTCTTGGAAGGGTAACAGAAAACACAGCCAGATCCAGTTCATTAGGGGCCACGGAAATCCTCGGAAAAGAAGGGAAGAAAAAATATGTTCTGAAAATCCCTTTGTTAGGGCAAAGATCTGAAAACAGAACAGCTGGGTTCAAACCTCTAGATTAAAAGCAATCTAAGATGGTCTGTAGGGTGTAACTCACTCGGCTGCACACATATAGCCTTTAGCGCTGCAAGGGGGGAAAAAAGCTAAAAAGGAAATTCCTCAGAACTGAGGTCGTTTCTGAAGCAATCAGGACATTTTTTGAGAAAGAGGAGGAGGAAGACGACGAAGAATCTAAGCTGTTTACAATCTATCCCCCCACCCCATGCATACATGCACATTCCCTCTGGGGGTTTTATGTCTTTTTGATTGGTTGTGGGGAGAAAATAACAGCAAAGATTCAGCCTAAATTCTGCCTCGTTTAGCAACATGGCATTTTAATAAATAAGTGGCTACTTCTGGAAAGATTGTGTCTGTGGGATCGGTTTATTGTTATACTGTAGCTCAACCAAAGGTCTTCCAGTTTTATCTAAAATTCCTTTACCAGTTCACGGGGCACGAACTCTGTGCTACCAATCCATTAATGCTTTGAGCAGAAGAACACGAATGGGGGAAAGATAAAAGAATGCTAAATTGTAAAAACAAAAACATTCTCCAACAACAGTTTTGGGGAACCTAGACGCAGGATGCCAACAGTCGTTCAAAATTAGGAAAAAGATGTAGGTCTTTCTATAGACTTCACACACATCATTCTTTTAGAGACATTTCATGCCATTTTTCGGACAGTTCTAGCCATGGAAACTTCCAGGTGGACCAAATATTTGGGAGGTAGTCTTGCTTTCTCTCTAGGCAAACTCTTTCAACCTCTCCTGGATCCCAAAAGATAATTCCCAAATTGAGGACAATGCTGTGACTGGAACCGGTGGTCCACCATTCCCCTAACAAGGACCTTGGAAGGATTTCTACCACAATTTATCGCCCGGAGAAGAACCTGCTGATAAGAGAAGTGAGTCCTACTGAGTCAACTGGTCCTTCAGATCCAACAAAAAGAAGGTGCTGTCAATCTCCTTCTGAGCTAAGCCACCCCACCCCAAGGACATCCGCGCAAGGAGGGGCACAAAAAAATCAAAATGGCAGCCACAATGATGCGATCAAATCCCCACCTTTTTTTACAAGTTGGGTCTGCCATCTTGACTTTGTCCCCCATGAGGACACCCCTGCAACCCCAACTCTAAATGAAGATCGACCATGTCCTTTGGGAAGAGCGAGACATATGCTCCCTGTAAAAGGAAATAAAGTACATTAAACCAACTCTGCACATGCTCTTCTCAAGAATCCACACCCGTCCTCTTCTAGAGAAGCATCTGCCCAAGAGACACATGTAGGATCTGGACGAAAGAGTGTGATTTTTGTTGCTTTTTAGCAACTTCTCTCTTTACCTATGAAATACGATAATTTTTTTAAAAAATCCTTTCACTTCTGTATAGATAAATATCGTATTTCAGGAAAGAAAGAATCCTTGAGACATGCCAAGCTAGAACCATTTGATTTTTTTTTTTTAAAAAAAGGCCAAAATAAAATTAAAGGAAAAGAAAAGGGGGGAAAGAAGAGAAAGCTTGATTTAAAAAACAACACAAAGCAGAGCTAATGGCAGGCCCGTACGTACACTTGGTTAACCACATTTATTGTGGTTTCTCAGTCAACAGATCAGATTAACTGGTCCAAACGGTTCTGTTTTTTTTTTCCCCTTCCCAAAAACTGAAAGGGGGCAGGGAAAAAAAATGTAAAACCAGCGGCAACCAGAGTTTTTTTCTTAAAAACTGTACATTGTTTTCCATTAACTTACAAAGGAACCTTCCGCACCTCCCCAAAAGTCTTTAGATGGTATAAATGTGAAATCCGGTCCCTCTTAGCATTTTTTATTTTTAAAAAAGTCACTTCCCCCTCTCCGACTGTTTAAAAAAAAAAAAGCAAGGAGGAGGCACAGTTATCTCCACTGTCTTTGCCCCATTAGGAACAAAAAGATGCTTAAAAGGATTGCTGCTCCCGACGGGCCCAGACTGGTGGCGGAGTCAGTCATTTTTTTCTCTACTGGGTTGACGTTCTGCGTGACTTCGGTCCCGTTGAGCGCCAATTCGGGAGAACAGTGCTGCAATTCGCAGCCGCTCCCGCTGCCTTCTCCACTGCTTTCGTCGCCTGGGGAAAAAAATGCACAGACGATCCACTTGTGAGATTCACCGGAAAGCCTTTTCTGAGATTCCCACTCCGCTGGCTGACCGGTCTCTCCTTGCGCTGGGCGAATTCAGACCACTGTAGCAAGCAAAGCGAGACCACGGAGGGCTCTGCTCCTGGGGCCGGGCGCATTTCTGGAAGGCTACTCGCTGCTGTGGAGTTATTGGACAGTTCCCCCCCCCAAAATAAAACATCTTGCCCCCTTCAAATGCTTCCAGGCTATAGAAGCTAGCAACTCCTGGGTTGCTGAGGGCCGTTGGCTACTCTGGAATTGGCGTCTCAACAGGAGACCTCCAGACTCAGCAGTTCAGTATGACTAGGAATGGGTTAATCTGTCTGTGGTGCCCCGTTGTGCTTTCTTGTTATTGTTATGTCATTTTATGTTTTTAACAGTTTTTAAGGGTTTTGTGAGAGCCCGTTTGGTGTACTGCTTAAGGCACCAGGCTAGAAACCAGGGGACAGTGAGTTTTAGTCCCACCTTGGACACAAAACCAGCTGGGTGACCCTGGGCCAGTCACATGCACTCACTCCTAGGAAGGAGCCAATGGCAAACCCCTTCTGAAAAACCTTGCCAAGAAAACTGCAGGGACTTGTCCAGGCAGACACGACTGAGTGGATTTAAAAAAAAAGGGGGGGGGGGATTTTGTAAGCCACCCAGAGTCTGCTGAGGTGGGAGTCATAACAAATTTAAATTAATAATAAATGAGTACAGGTAGTCCTCGCTTAACAACAATTTGTTTAGTGATGGTTTGGACTTATGACGGTGCCAGAAAAAACAGACTTACAACTGGTCCTCACACTTACGCCAGTTGCAGTGTCCCCGCAGTCATGTGATCAAGCTTTGGGCACTTGGCATTTATGACCGTTGCAGCATCCCATGATCGCTATTTTTGACCTTCCTGGCCAGCTTCTGGCAAGAAAACTCAATGGGGAACCGCGTGATTCGCTTAACGATTACGTGGTTCGCTTAACACCTGCAGTGATTCGCTAAACGACCACCAGAAAAGGTCACAAAATCAAGTCAGATTCGCTTAATGACCACTTTGCTTAGCAACCGAAATTCCGGTCCCAATTGTGGTCGTTAAGCAAGGACTACCTGTAAATAATTCTTGCAAAAAATCCAGAAGGCTCCCCGCTAGTCAAGGGGACAGGAGAGGTGGGAAACCTGTTCTTTTTGAAGGCTGAGCCGATCTCAGGGAGACCCGTCAAGTGGAGTGCACAGGGCTCACCATACACTCCCTGGCACGTGCACACCGGTCCTTGCCATTCGTCGTTTTTATTTTCCAAGAAAACTTATGGGTTCTTTTGGGGCCCCCAAGTGTCCTTGGAAATAAAGACATGCTGGAGACTGCTGCGTTGCCAGAGTCTCCCTTTCTTTATATTAAATTAGTTTAAATTATTTTATGGTTTAAATTATTTTTTTTTCAACGAAGGGTAACAAATCAAAGTGGGGAAGCTGGGCGCAGGGAAAATCTGTACTGCGCTTTGCCGCTAATCGGAAGGGTGGGGACTCTGGGGAGGGAGGGGCAAACGACCCCCTCCCCACTTCTCTCATCATATGGTCAGAGGCCAGTTTTGCAGAAAACGGTCTCACGGAGCCCCCAGCCTCTTTGAGCCTCCACGTGGCTCCCTGCCGATGAAGATCTGTTTAGAAAGCCACGTCCTGCTTACTGATATCGATGAAGTCGACGTCGTTGCCGTTGTACGCGTTCTTCAGCTTGCTGATCATCACTCGGAGGGACATGATTTGCCGACGGATCACCATATCCGGCTTCGAAGTGTCGACTTCCACTTCGGGATTGTTTGCCTGGTTGGCTAAGCCGTTCGGCATCACGGCGAAGACGTACCTGGGGAGAGAAAAGATGCGGCTTCAGACCAGGCACAGAATTTGAGGGGACCTCTTCGCAGTGGTGGACAAGCAGAGGAACGTCACGTAGTTCCGCACACCCACCCTCCGAGTTGCCTTCTACCTTGTTGAAATGTGGGAAAAGGAGGAGCTTTATCCTTCAACGCATCACAGAGAAATCAAGGTCTGGAGGGGGGCAGAGTGCAACTCACCCCTACAGAGATCTATGTCCTTCCCATCAATCTGGGCTTGCTAACTTCCTACGTCACCTTTGCCTGCTCCATCACTAGAAGCTGAGATAAACTGTTCCCTGGTCAGGCTACTTTGTCAGTGCTCACAAACAGGCTGAGAAATCTCCCCACCCAATGTGCCCATCAAAACAGGGAGTATCGGGGTCCTCTGAAAGGAAGACGCACCCTGGCCGGGGTTGCCCATCACACTCGGCCGTAATGGTGCTTTGTTAGGTTTAAGTCTCAGGCATCCCCAGACATTCTGGTCTACAAACATCACTTACAGCATGTGCGTAAGTCGGACAGCTGAGATTTCTCCATAAAACAAGCCACGGTTTATCAGGATGCATGACCAAGCCATTACTTTTAATTGTGGCTCATTGACCACAGCAACCTGGTTCCCAAGGAGTACCAAGCTAGGAAACACAACTGACAACCACAACGCCTAGGTGCAACAACACGCTATGCTCCCCCACCAAAAACCCCAAGTGTTGTGCATGAACTCTACCAGGGTGGCTTCACACAACGCGTTAAATGAGCCACGCTGAGAGGCCGAGCATCAGCCGTAAAAAACTCCCCTGTACCTGCTCTTGCTGTTCCCGTTCCAGCATTCTTCTTCATGAAGGTTGCCAGCAGCCATCTTCTCGTTGCTGCAGATGTTGCTGGGAAGGGAAGACCAAAACTTCCTCGCTTGCTTCAGTTTCTCCTTCACATCCGTCACCTGTTGGTTCAGAAAGAGAAAATCAAGCTCCGAGGAGCAACCTATGCTATCCCACCTCCCCCTTAGTTGTCAGCAGTTGCCTTATCTGATCGGCCAGTCTCAGTTGGCTTGACTGGTTGTGGTTCTCTAGAGCAGGGCTTCTCAACTGTGGCAACTTGAAGAGGTGTGGACTTCAACTCCCAGAATTCCCCAGCCAGCCATGCTGGCTGGGGATTTCTGGGAGTTGAAGTCCACACCTCTTCAAGCTGTCAAGGTTGAGAAACACTGATCTAATCAATCAATTGACCTTCCCCTATTGGGGTATCCTCCAGGTAGATGGGCATCAACTTTTAAAATTGCCCAGCTGACATGGCTACTGTTGAGAATTCTTGGAACTGGAGACCACACGTCTGAAATACAGCAAGATCTCAAGATCAATCTATTTCATAATCTTCATAATTGGGGGGTGGGCGGCTGCTATATAACAGCTACTGCCTTGAGACTCCACAGATTTATCTTTCCACCTAGCACCCGTGAATTCTGGGAATTCCCAGCAATTCTGAGAGTTAATTTCTTGATACCTGTTCCTTGTTTGCGAGCTCAAAGCAGAACACGTGGCATTTTATTCTCCCCAAGAACTTGAACGTTGGGTTTGATTGTGCTATTGCAACCCTTTCCCAGCCACGATGGCCATTATCCAGGCCTCTGCACTCACCAGCCGATCTAAACTCGTGCCTGCGGCTGTCGTCGGGCGTTCCTCCGGGTTGTAAGGCCTAAAGCGGGCACTGAAGCTACTATCCGATGCTGAGCGAGATGTTCGGCTTTGTGCCAGCATCTTGGGCTGTCCACATCCTTGAAAAACCTGGGGTGATGAAGGCAGACGAGAGCA
Source organism: Charina bottae (assembly GCA_023362775.1). Lineage (NCBI taxonomy): Eukaryota > Metazoa > Chordata > Lepidosauria > Squamata > Charinaidae > Charina > Charina bottae. The sequence goes on along the minus strand of JALMGJ010000018.1, from coordinate 20,992,587 downwards.
CCACTCATTTGGTGAACTTTCTGTACAAACTGACTCTCCCCACCCACAGCTTCATGACGCGACTGCGCCAGCAGGCTGGAGGTCAGTCTACCCCAGCCTAAACCATCTTCAGAGGTGTGGGACTTCAAGTCCCTAATCCAGGGTATCTCCACCAGGGTTGCGTGGCACCCTCGGGTTCCGCGAGAGGTCACTAGGGGTTCCCTGGGAGATCCCGGTTTATTTAAAAAGTTATTTCAAATTTAGGCAACTCCACACGGAAGAGGCAAGTTTCATTCTTTATTTTTAGTTTAAGAACACTGTTAGTGCATACAGACAGGCCTCCCCATGAAACAAATATAATAGTTTTGTAACATCTGGCCTGTATTTGTGCCTGAATGTGCAGGGGTTCCCCGAGGCCTGAAAAATACTTCAAGGGTTCCTCCAGGGTCAAAAAGTTGAGGAAGTCTGCCCTAATCCCTCGGCCCAGACCACAGGTAGTAGATTGCTGGAGAAATCCCACTTCCTCACCTACATGGAATTCTTGGTCATCTGTGGTGACTAGCCAAGTTTTTAAATTCAACATTCACACTTCATGGCCCCATTAGTTGGCAAACAATCTCTGTTCTGGAGCAGCATCTAGCTAGCAGCTCCCTGTTAATAACCAAGATTCTGTGGGCAGCTTATAAGGAAAAATACATTTTCAGGATTGCATTCAGGTCAAAGAAGCCTGTGTGAGGACCAGGACTTCCTCACAAAACATCCCACAGGAGACAAACCATGAAGCCACCTGAAATTCTTCCAGCACTGGAATTTTCTTCTAGGTCAACCCTTCCCCTTCTTACTCCATGCTCCACCCCAACACACCTTTTGGGACACCTGCAAGCTGTTTTCTTGCATGTTCATGATGGCGTCTGAAATCTTCACATCGATGGGGTCCATGACAGACTCGATGTTGAAAGGACCTTCCAACCTCTCGGCCAACATGAGCATTGAATCTAGGCAGCGAAAACCAGAGATAAACAGCCACGGTTGATTAATTCCCACTTTCGTCTCGAATTCTCAAATACCTGGAACACCAGGAGACGGGATGATCTATTCTGGCCTGCACATTTATGCCTTTGGGAGGTTCTGGGAGGGTCCCAGGACTTGCCAAAGCAAAGCTACCTGCTGTCTCCCCTCAACCCATCCTTCGCACCTTCTTGCACCATCCACCGAATGCATGTCCTATTTATAAATAAGCCCGTTATTATAAGCCACCAATTCTGTTAAAATAGTTTGCTACGGAAGGGGATTCCTAAACCACTTGAAATTTCAAACCATTCCCATCTCTTCTTTATCATTCCAGATCAGTTTTTCTCTGCTCCCCTCTGAACCACCTGATTTAAGCTGGATTCTTGAGAATGGCATGAACGCACACCTGCAGTTTCCTCGACACGACAAATGGTTTGCAACTGTCTTCTTCTGGGACGTGGGACTTCTCGGCCTGGCCTACAATCCGGGGACTCCCTAGAGGACGCCCCGATCTGGTTCTTCCCACCCAGGCCTGATCCGGAGCCCCGCAAAGGCTGTCCAGGGGCTGCCACTCAATTGCCCCCGCCTCAAAATATGAATTCCTCCCAGATCTCTGCCCTGAGCAGCCCTTTTCATTCAGACATAAACGTTGGAGAACGTATGTTGACTGATGTTGTAGAAATGGGAAGTATTATTTGCTGCCCTTCTCCATTGCCTCACACTTTAGAGCTGGAAAACAGGCATTAAACTGCAACTCCCAGATGTTCCAACGGTCCTCTGGCTTGGGCTGCCGAAAAGGGGGTGCCTGTTACCCAGACACCCCAACCTTTCAGAAGCCAGGCTGGAACTCCGGCCACAGTGCCTTTTGCTTCCCCATCCCGGTCCCTCTGACCAGCCTCTTTCTCCTTTAATTCCGTGTTTCTTCCCGCCAACTCTCCCCAGGGGGAGGAAGAGGAGATTCCAGACTCTTCAAATTGCACCCTTCTCTGAAATGTTGCAATCGGAACGAATTATCTAAAATAAACAAGACCATCTGCCTTCTCTGCACTGTTTACTCAAACTGGCTTTCGGGCCTTCCTGTTTGCAGAAGCAGAAGTCAAGAACCGGCCCACGTGAAAACGCTTTCGGCTAAAAGGCCCTCCGACGTTTCGTGTGATTCAGATGTTTGGTTCCTCAGAGGACCAAACAGGGCCTCCGTCTTCATGTTATGGGCAAGGGGGCCGTGCCGTGCCGTGCCAAGGAGAATTGTTCCCCTCAAACCACATGATCTGGGAGGAAACCCGGATCCTATGAAATCAGGAGACCCCAAAGAACGAAGGTTGTTCCACTCCTGCCAGTGAAGCACCAAGAGATCACGAAGCCACTCGGGAGCCCTGCCGGCCGTGTCCACACGGACACACACCGCCCCGGTGCAAAGCAAGGACCCCGGTGGTCCAGGAAGAGGCAGGAATGAAAAGACCACCCTGCGATGGAACAGGCTCCGAGAAGAAACGGTTCCATTGTTTTATGTATGGACACGATACCCAGTTCAACGGGGGGGGGTTTCCCTATCAAAATTGTTGATTAAAAAAATATATCAAGAAATATTTCTACCGATCAAGGGAGCAGAAAAGACTTGTGGTCGGTACCTTGCTGGTTTAGGACCATAGCATGGAGTCCTTGGTGCTCTCTGAGCCTTGTTGTTTTCCTGCAGAGGTTTCATTGCCAGACTAGGCAACATCTTCAGTGCCAGAAGGGAGAGGGGTTTGTGGGGAGGGGAAACCCCACTGCCTTTTCGCACTGAAGATGTTACCTAGCCTGGCAATGAAACCTCTGTAGGAAAACAACAAGGCTCAGAGAGCACCAAGGACTCCACAGTTCAACCCTGAGCTACAAATATTCTCTTCGATTGGTATGACCATAGTTTCATAAACCTGAATTGGCAGTCAAGGAAACGCTTCCACAAAATATAAAAGTGAAATACACCAACACACACACACACACACACTGTCCGCTCGACTGTTGCATTTCAACCCTACCGTACTTTCAAGGTGGTATCTGGAAATCCTCAATTTTACCCACGCAACAACCCCGCAAGTTTGTTTTTTGGCTGCCTTAGGAAGGGACTGACCTGAAATCATCCGAGGTGTAAAACCTTGGTGAATCTCAACCACCGAGTCAGACAGGCACACTTTCCTAGCCACACTGCATGGACTGGGCCCTCTGGATGCTGATGCGTTAGCGTCACACACATCATTGTTGAAGAGCGCAAGCCTGCAATCCGGAAATCTGCTGGGTCTCCTTGGAAATTTATTCTGCCGCCATCCCTCCAGCAGTGGCAGAGAATAAATGAACTTTATTGCATCACACAATGAAACAGGGGGTGGGGGTGGGAAGCAATTAGGAACAAGACTCTTCCCTTCTCAAAAACAAGAACAGCGGAAGAAAGAGAATGAAGCATTTCTGGAGGGGCAACCGGATGGGGCGCCCTGCCAAAAATGGTGCTGAGCGGGGCGTCCCCCCCACCCACCCCCGTGACGTTCACAGTGCTGGCTGGGGTTCAGGGCAACAATGCTCTCACGGGTGTGTTACACAACCACAGAGGCAGGCGAGCAGATACTCCAGGGCACGTGTGCCTGGGGCAGCGGTGAGAAAGAGGGGGGCTGTTTGTGCACCCTGGGGGGAGACATCCCTTCCCCAGAGATCAAGGACAGGGGGGAGTCAAGCAACCTGGAGGATTCAAGGCACCTTTTATTAATTCCGGCTAATGTACCTGCAAAAATGCTTGGTCACCTTTCCCCGAATCTGGAGGACGTCCGCGTTCAACAGCCGCAAGGCATCACGCCAGGGAGCCTTTCGCAAGGCAGCGGGACAAGATTCTGGCCACGTGGGAGAATTTTGGCCCAATGTCTGCCCTGTCCCTCTCAATCCAAAATGCTGACGTCCTAGAGCAGTGTTTCTCAACCTTGGCAACGTTAAGATGTGTGGACTTCAACTCCCAGGATTCCCCAGCCAGTCATGCTGGCTGGGGAATCCTGGGAGTTGAAGTCCACACATCTTAACGTTGCCAAGGTTGAGAAACATTGTCCGAGAGAGTCAGGGAGAAGCTGGGGAGACTGCTCTGGGCATCTTTGGGATGGGAAAGACTTCCCCACTTTCTCCTGCCTGCATGAAAGCTCTCGCACTCTCTTCTCACAGCCTTTGACCTTCAGCCATTCCAAGCACAGCAGAGACTCAGACAACTAGCAGATTGTCTTCTTCTGTCCAACGTTTTGACACCCTGCCCTCCTTCAGTTACTCCCCCCTTCTTTTGCTGTCACTCTTTTCAGATCTGGATTCTTTTGGTTACAGTCCAAAAGCTGCCATGGTTGGTATCTTCTCTTGTGAAACTGGAATTCTGGGCCCCTGAAATGCCTGGATAAGGCTGCCCTCTGTAACAACCCCCGAAAAACGTGTATCAAACCCACTGGGCCTAGCAGTCCTTGGAAATCACAACTGACAGAGCCTGACAACAGCATTAATTTTATTGCTCACACCTAACTGTATCCTGGTTACCCATAAGCACCTTTTACTCACCACAGGAGAGCAGTAGAGTAGCTATGAAATAAAGGTTGTGTGCAGGTCACTCATTCTCTCAAAGAATATTGGGAACCGTAGTACTCAGAGAAATGTAAACACCCAGACAAGATTAACCAAAAGGAGTCACACTTTCTCACCTAGTACCACCGAGAAGAAACCAGCCAATTTTGTGACCTAAAGCAGAGCATCTCACAAGCTCTTCAAAGTAAGAACACAACCGCAGCTTCGAGGCCACCTTTCCTGCCACTGTGGCCTTCCAGATCTTTGGGGAGTTGCAAGATTCACTGGGCACGAGACTCCTCCAGGGAAGGATCTCAATCTTGTGAATAACCAATCACCCCCCAGCACTCAGTGTGAGAAATGCAAGCAACGTGCCCATTAAGCGGTGGAGAAAGCAGAAAAAACTTCCTGATTTCAACTGCAGAGGGTAGAAGAAGAGAACTCTTATGTTTACCCAGAGCAATCAACTGGCATGTGGTTTTATTTAGTATGCAATAAAGATACTACATAATACAGTAAAGAGTGGGGTACTCGGGGAATTGGTCCCCACACAGCTGGAGGGCACCAGCTTGAGGAACACCAACCTAAACAATTGAGAATTAGCTGTCCTAATTATGCCTCGCCTCACCCTTTGATGAGAGTTTATCTGCCTTGGCCAATGATAGGACCAGCAAATCAATCAATCAATCAATCAATCAATCAATCAATCAATGTCTCAAATACACACACACCTTTTTCATAAATTACTGCTCTCACCATTTCAGACCGATTGATTGATTTCACTTGATTTCTATAGCCGCCCAACTCAACAAGTGATTCATACAGTGTCACTTACTGATCACTGCCCTCAATGTTATTTAAATCTTACCAAAAGTCCTTCACTCCCTAGGGCCGCAAGTAACTCACCCTTTGCAATATCTTCTCAGTGGAGGGGGGGGGGAGTATCTTTTTCTTGGGGGGGGAAACGAGGAAGCAGTCCAACCCCCCCGCCACACACTCCCCTTATTCTTTTTTCTCTGCTTCTTCTCTACACACCCCTCCCTGTATGAGAAATCTAGTTTTGTAGCAGTGGGCAAAATCAAGCCCCAACAAGCCTCCGGTCTCAATGGCCACCTTTGTAGTCTGGTAAAAGAGGGCTTTTGTTCCACCTTTTTCAAAAACAAGAAATCCACACCCAGCCCCGCTCACCTATGAAGTTGTTCCACTCCGTGTCTAGCTCCCCTTGGTTGGCTAAGCAGCCTCGCATGACGTTGAAGCAGTAGTTGTAACACGGCTTGATGGCGACCAAGCCTCGGCAGAACGGGCAGTACATCATCTTGGTCAGGGCGCGAACCCCTTGGGGCGTGGGGTTGACCTTTGAGAAGAAGGCAAAAGAAAGAAGAAGAACCGGAATCGTCATCATCGTTTTATCATCGCTGACCATCGCTTATAAACTTGTCTAAGGCTATGAGGGTAACACAATCTCCACGTACAGGGCCACAACTGGCAGCTAGGGCGGGTGGGGAGGCCTCCCATAGCTGTCGGTGACTCCTGGAGATACGGCGAAGGTGTCCATGCTGTATCCAAACCACCTTTGCCCACTCTGGATGCCAATTCTCTCTCTGTCTATCTGTTCAGTCGTGTCCGACTCTCGGTCACTTTGTGGATCAATGCTTTCCACGCCTTTCTATCTCTTTGGATGCCAATTCTACCCACTTCTAATTACAACTTTAAAAAAAAGATGGAGAAGAAAGAGGAGGAGACCCCAGTAGGACAGATGACCCTTCCTGGCTGATGAAATTAGAACTTCCCTACAATTCTACTCACTTGGGGAGCTAACCATGGTTCTTAGTCCCATTACCAGCAACCTAAATCGAGACGACTCCTCCCATTCGGTCTTCGAAATCTGGAGAGATGATTTTACATCGGTATTTGAACACACAACAGTCAACAGACCTTCAGCTTGAGTTGCCAGCATCACACCCCCTCTTGAGCTGCAGGCCTGCAGAATGGGATTGCAGATGGATGTGGCCTATTTTAAGATCCTAGTCCATGTTAAGGGCGCTAGAAATAATTATTCCGACTGTGCAGCAGAAAGACAGAAATCGATGCCAACAATGTGTTCACGGGTTATTTTAAAATGCATGTGTGTGGCGTGCAGGCACTTTGCACCAAGAGCTGCAGTTTCTAGCTCTCAAGATTGTAGAGAGCAGAGTGAGAAATCTGTGAATTGCATTCCATTAATTTCTCCAAGATGATGAGGATGATTATTACTTTTTTTAACACTGCCCGACGCCTAGTGACTCTGGGAAGTTCACACAAAAACCACACAGAACGATAATAAAACAAAGAAAAAAAGATGACACAAACTGGACCACAATCAAAGCAAGAGGGGGGAAAATGCAAACTTGAGGGGGCAGCGTCGGGGAGGATCCCCGATGACAGACTTCTTTTTCTGGTTCCAAAGCGTGAAACGTGCAGCTTTGGGTGTCGTGAAGGGACGCAAAAGGAGAAGATGGCCCGTGTGCCCCAAGCAGCCAAGCTCTGTCACCAGAGCATGGTCTACCCCGGCCGTGGCCCGAGCCCTCCACCTGCAAACAGGCAGCAAAAAGTGCTAAGAACTTTTCAGACTAATTTTGGGTGGAGATTCAGAGAAGAAAAGGCCTTCGCTGACCTTCTCCAGGAGCTCTGTGCGAATGCTGTGAACGTGGCGGACTCCTTGGTGCTCTCTGAGCTTGGTTGTTTGCTTGCGGACGTTTCATTACCCAACTCGGGAACTTGATCCCTGCGAGGGAGGGTGGGGCTTGCTCCCTGTTTATATATATAGTAGCTTCCCCTGCCAGTGTTGGTGGAGGGATGGTTTTCTCCTGGGTGGTTCCTGGATTAGGGTATTTTCTTCTGCCTGATTGTTTGTCTGGTGCTGATCCCTGCTTATCTGAGTGTTGGCTGCTGGAGGGGATGCGTTCTAGCCTTTTCCGATTCCTTCTTAGATTTTTTTATTGTCTCTTTTGAATAGTGTGTAAATGTGGTTTATCTCTATGTGTCTATTGATGGCTGATTGCCAAGCTTTAAAGACAGAACACATGCGCCCAAGCTCTCTATCTCTGGATACTTATTTCTGGAGCTCCCTTCTTTGGCACTCAGCAGATTCCTTGCCCCGTTTGATTTAAAGATTCTTTTAATTAAGAAAAGGGAGGGAAGTGAAAATGCTGCACGCAGGAAGTACCAACATCAGGCGTAATATGGGCTCCTGCAGACCAGCCTTCAGGCACTTTTTAAAACAAAAGCCCAGGTTTGCTTGCCAAGATACCCACCTGCCCAGAACAAAGAGGAGGGACGGAGAGTCTGCCTTTTGGTAAATGCACTGCGCACCAACCCTTGGTGAAACAGCCCCAAATTCGGTGTGTGCCCATGGGCCCGCTTTCCCCACCGTTTCTGGGTAGAAGCTATAGGATGCTTCCTCGTCTACAGGCTGTGCTGAAGGCACAGATTATAATGCTTCTAACTGGCAAGGCCCAACAGTAGCAAAATCCAAAAAAAGTGCATTGCTTTTAAAAAAAAAAGAAGCCTTGGGTCTGCCGCACATGCCAAGCTTTTCCATTGGCCGGGGGGTTAAAAATTCTTTTCAAACCTGTCTCTGGCTGTACAATTCCGCATGAGTCGAACACATGATGTTCAAGAGCAAAGGTGAATCCCGCAATTTGAAGCACAGAGCATGTTTCTGCAAAACTATGGAATGCTTTCCCACAGAGCTTTGCTTTGTACAGAGGCAGGGATTACAAGATTTAACGTCCAGCAGGCGATGGGGCCAAAAATCCACGTAGCTTTTGTTTCTATAGCCTTTTCTTTCTCATTTAATTATCTAGGTGATCCCAGCCAATCAGGGATCACAGAGTAACTTGGATGCAGTTAGCCAACCAGATTTGGCAACTTCATAACGTGGAAGTCAATTGAACTGGCCAACATTTCCATTACTTAGGCAGTTGATCTCTGAGATCACGCTGTGATCAGGACATTACAGCATTAAGTACCCCATCACATTTGACGTTGCAACCGTGTCGTCAAGTGCACCTGCCCTATTAGTGAACACTTTTGACCCCTTTCAAAAGAATCGCCGATTAATCACAGAATGGAGTGTGGACTCGCGCGGCTGCCAGAATCTATTCACGCCAAATCTCCCCCCCCTTTCCTTTTCTGGCTCAACCGTAATTTGAATGACATTTAGCCATATGTTCTTCATTACAGAGAAATTTCTGTAGTCTATGAATTGCAAAATATCAGGTTTCTCTTCCATGAGTCACTGCAGGGTCTTGGCTTACATATCTCCCCCCTTTTTCTCTCTAAATATATATAATAAAATGCCCCCAAGGTTTGGGCAGGAAATATCTGTGTTGGCCAGCAATTTAAACCTGTTTGTTTTAATGCCTGTCAGGGGTTCAATAATGTTCCGATTCTCCGCCCCAACATTTACCATTTCCAAGGGGAAATGAGAGAATATGTTGAAGGGAAAGTTCTCATAGTCAAAAAATTCCAAAAGGGCACAAAAATTTATCTATAAATTCCTGTGGGAAGAGAGCAGGGAGGTGGGTGGGAATTAACAGCAAAACAGCCCCCCCCCCCCCATTTGCAGCATGGACTTTGCCAAGACTGAAATGTCTTTGTCTGTGCTAATCTGCCTCTTGCAATCCATTAGGCTGAATTTAAAGGCAAGAGTGTTCCTGACGGGCAGAGGAAGATTTGCAAGAACCTGGCTCACAGAAGACATGAGAGCAGAAACCCACCCAGGACCCTTCCTCTTCTTCACCATGTTTCTCTTTCCTTACAAATTTAACAGAAGGAAAACAGAGGCTCTGCTTGGATAAGTTGAAAAAATGAAATCTGGTCTATTAAAGCCAAGTAAACGCACTGCCTTGTTTGGAGCAGGCAAACGTTGTCTCCCGGCCTCAACCTGCTCATGGGATCCTCCATGAAGAGTTTTTTGGTAGGTGGGGCCAGCCTTGGGAGGGACCAATGTGCCCAACAGATGGACCTTCCTCCTCTCTCTCACACATTTTCTCATATTGTCTTATTCCTTCTTTTTCCTGGTTTCCTACAAGATAGCAACGGCAACGCACACCCCTTTTTTACATGCATTGCAGCTGCAATCTTGACTTCTTTGATTCCCCCACAGCGCCCCCGGATCAAAACAATTTATTTTGCAATTTGGGCGATGACAGTGTTGTCCGGGGCACCCCATACGGAAAGGTGACACACCGCAAAAGAGATCTGCAAGTTGCCCACCCCTGGGCCAAAGCAAGAGCACCCACTCACCGCAGACACTTTGGCCACGGCATCCCTTGCCACGGCCAGGCCTTGGGCGAAAGTGCGAGCTGCCACGAAAGCCCGGGTCACCTGCAGCTTCAGCTTTCGTGGGACGTCCCCAAATGGTTTCAGCTGCTCGGTGTACTTGCTGACGCACTCCAGGTACTCGTCCGAAAAGTGGTACTGGGGGTTGACCAGGCGAAACATGCGCTCAAGAAGCCGAGCCCAAAAGTCATTGAGCATCTCCTCCAGGTTGACCCTGCCACCCGCGTAGTATCGCTTCAGCTCCACAAAGAGGTCCTTAAACATCTCGGCATTCTGCATGTACAGGAGGCCGTAAGTCCGTACAAACATGTCATTCAAGGATTTCTCGGCGTTCTCCAGGAGCTCTCTGAAAAATTCTGGAGGAAGAGAAAGAAGATACTTACTGCAAGGCATGGGTCAACGTCTAAGATACCTCTCTGGAGTAAGTTCCACCAAGTTTGGCAGGAATCAGCGGTGTCCATGGCGTGGGTCGACAAGTCAAGATGGTGCCATGACTGCATGACCGAAGCCCTGTCCCATTGTTACATGCACTGCACATATGTAATAAAGGGAGAGGGGCTTTGACCACAGGATGGTAGTCACCATCTTGACTTTTTGACCCTCCTGCAGATGCTGCAGCAGGAATATTGCCTACAAAATGCAGATTTGGACTCTGGGCGGTTTACAATAAAAGATACTCTATTCTTGGACTAGAAATAGGATAATAAGGAAAAGATCTAAGCATTAACCAAGAAGGAATAGTATTTTGAATCGTTTTCTGAAATGAGATACAGAAAAAGCCAACCCAATAAATCCATTTATTATCATATTTCTTACATATATTCCTATGTCAGATCTAGAGATAAGCTTGGTCCAAGTCGGTTTACCCCAAAATAAGCATCAAAACAGTGGAAAAAAAGCTGGATACTTAGAGGGTGTGTTCATCACCAAATCAGCATTCACACCATAGGTAAAGTTGGCTTCGTTTTAAACTTGGTTACCTTTTTGTGCTATGTGAACCCAGGTCATATGGTCTGCTTATGGTTCAGTGTATCATGCAAACCCAGAAAAAGGTTTGAATCCACACAGGTTGTAGAACACAGCCGAGTCTGAACACAGACGTGGCCAACTTTAGAACTTCAGTCATCTTCCAGGCGTTCAGCAAGGATGGGGACTGTGGCCCCACCTATCACAGAGATGGGCAGGTTGGGACGCTATGGCCTTGGAGGACCCACAGGAAAAATCAACCAACAGCAGACAGACAGATTCAGAGCAATGCAAGTGTTGGTTGTGGGAATATTCCACACTAGGCCTGGAAAGCGCGACCCAAGAGACGAGAGATGAAAGGGTGGGGGACCCACCGTGGCCCCAGCTCTGCAGCCAGAATGCACTGCAAGGACTGTGTTCAGGAAGGGGTCCTCAGAGATGTGAAGAAAGCTCAACAAGAAATATTTAATACCGCAGTGTAATAACCTAAGAAACAACTAATGGGGGACAGATGTCTGTAACATAAAACAGCTGGCGTTGTCCCAAAGAGGTTCTTTGCAAGATCATGTAATTATTTTATGATTTAACATCAGTCCAAATTAGGAAGAGGGGAGGAATAAGGCGAAGAATGAATGGTGGTTCACAGTGTTGGAATTCCCAAAGGCTGGAATTCACACAGCGAGCCCACTCCTTCCTTTGCAAGGGCGAAAAAGTCGGTGGTGGTTTCGTCCAGAGGACGGCGTGTCTCCTCGAGACTGGTGTTCAGCAAATACGTTTTCATCACACGGGCCTCTGTGCGGGAACCCTCAAAGGAGCCAGTGTTTCGACTCAAAAGTGGTTAGAAACCGGAGCAAAAGAAGAGAGGACCGGGGAGGAAATCTTTGGCCCCATTTGAATTTAAACCTTGTTAAAGACAGTCTGGAGTAGGTTGGGATTCAAATTTTTAAAATTTTCAAAGGGCTCCAGGACAAAGAAAGTCTGACTCAGAACATTTTGGGGAGAGGGGAGGAAAAGATGGGGGGGGGGGGGGAGAAACACAACTTTTAAAATATATCCACAAGAATGCTCCTTTTGAATGCAGCCATGGGCTCTCGAGATGGACTTGTCCATAGAAACAAGAATCTCTACAGGAGCAGGAGTGAAGCAGACCCTCAAAACAAGGCTTTTGTCTGCAAGGTGGCCCCCACCCTCCATAACCCATCCCTCGCCCTGTATTAGCACAAACGCGTCTGCCCGTTCCCATGACTGGCATTTCCTGTCTGCAATTTTCTCCTGCGTTCTTCTGCCTTCGTCTGTATTACAAACCTGAGGATGGTGGGATGTATTAATTTCTAATTCACTTCATCATCCTGAAAGCTCACTTCCTTTCCCCCCCATCCCCTGCCTTCCTGACCTTTGAATCAAGAGGCCGGATCGGTTTCCTCTTTGGAAGCTTACCTGAAGGGGGGAAAAAAGCCTTAGGATCATGTTGGCTCTGAAAATAACTGTCCTGAATTTAAAGGCCAGGCCCTGAGGTTCCGGTTTATTGCCAGTTTTCGCTGGTCGGGAATTCTCTTTATTGCAAAGAAACTGCTGGTCGGTTGGGAAGGCCCTGGATTTACACAACTGTCAGAGCACGGCTGAGCATCCTGCACCCCCACCTATGCCACCACATTTCTGCAGCAAAACTGAGATTTGGAGAGGCTTCTTTCAGGAAACAAAAGCTAAAAACTTTCAAAATAAACTTGGTTCTGCCGCCTTGCTTGGGGCCAAGGAAGAAGTAGTCACTCTTGGGGATGGCTAATACCTTAGAGAGCCCCTCTCCTACATTGGATTGAGTTAGATCTTTTTACTACTCTTGGGTTTTAATCTTGTTTTATAACTTAGTATTTTATATTGTATGTGTATTTTATATCTCTTGTTTTTTGTTATCTTGTTGTAAACCGCCCAGAGTCCCTCCGGCGGAGGGAGATGGGCGGTGATATAAGTTTGATTAATAAAATAAATAAATAAATAAAAATGCAGTTATTTTGCCTTTAAAGCACACCCCCCCCCCCAGCATCCTCAGTCCATCTTTATTCAAGGACAGAGTCCATTTGGGCTATGTCCTCCATGTCCTGGAAGGCAAAAACAATTAGAAAAAAGGTGGGGCAGAAAAGCAGGGGTTTGGGGACCAACGCCTCAGGGGGTTCTCCACCTGGCTTGAGGGCACAATGATGTCCCTACTGCTCTCACAGATTACGGGAGGAGTAGAGTCCAGAATTTCTCAAGGACGCCAGGGGAAAGACGGGGGACGTCCACCTTCCCCAACCTGGGCACGCTCCAACGTGTGGACTTCCGTCCCCAGGATTCCTAGTCAGCAGGAATGACTCTAGCCTCGGAACCCAACTGGTTCATCAGAACTCTTGCTCAAGCAACGCCAAAAGAAAAACCTAAGTTGATATCCCTCGAGGTTCTGGTGAATGGCAATGATAGCCACCACCCAACCCAGCCAGACTGTTCTGGAAAGAAGACGTGAAATGCAATTCTTCAATTCAATGCAGAGGTAGCGCCTGGGTTTATACACCACGTGGCCTATTTAACCATGACTCGCTGAATAAGCCACAGTCCGGAGAAGACGGCAGCTTTGGCTTTGAGTTCAGTAAGCGAACACCCCAGGCTCACCAAGGAGGCAAGTGGTAGAAGATAAGTATTTGCTAACCCAGGTGAGAATTTGCTATGAAGGTTGTTCTAGTTAGGTATTAATTTTCCCCCTTGAAGAAAGCAGGTCTATGCTGATTAATGGGCCTCAACGTGGCCCAGGAATAACCCCTCCAACCTTGGAGGGGGGGAGAAGGAAAGACTGGTGGGTGGGCAAGTTGCTATCTCAGACAGTTTGAAGGGCAAAAATGAATTAACACCTTTTGTTTGTCTTGGGAGCTGGGCTTGTTCTCAAACACAAGTTGTGCGTTCAGAGATTACTTTCTTGTTTTACAGCATTGTAAAAGTGTGTGTTTTACAGTGGCGGGGCTGGCAAATCAGAGCCTTGACATTCTCAGTGGGGAGGGCTTTCCCACAAGGGAGGGGGGGCAGCCAAACCCCATCGCAGCAGCTGGAAGGTGGTCTTCTAAAGGCCCGGAACTATTTATAGCCTGGGAGCTGTTGCTCAATTTGGCTTAGAATGAAATTGTGCTGACCGACATGGCTGAGGCCAGGGGAATAATGTTGCGGGGGGGGGGGGGGGGGGGGGAGGGAGGGAATGCTGGGTTTCAGGCAGATAATGCACCTTTTGCTGTGTTTAAACTCTCCAAGTGGCCCCGTCTACCAAGGATTACGATGCACAAACCCTTAAATAATAATGTGCTTGGATCTGGCATGCTTATTAATTTTTGCCTCAGCCACACACAGGGAAAAGAAATTCCAAATGAAACCCTATTTTGGGGGGCTTCGATTTCCCTCCTTGCAACTGCCCTGATCCAGATCAAGGGGGACCCCGCTGACTGTGCTATATTCACCTGGACTGGTTTCCACGTCCTCTAATACTAGCACAGGTCATCCGGCACACCAACACCCCCTTTTCCTTCAAAGGCCAAACACAGTTCTAGCCCCACGGCTGCATGGGGCAGAAAGTGTAATAGGAAGCTGCAGGTAGAGTGCTGAAAACAAGACTGCGCCCGTTCAGAATTTCAGACCCCTTGCAGAAACAGAGACGCATGTACCATCTACTTGCCAGAATCAGGAACAAGGTCTGACAAGCCGCTGGATTGGTACATCAGAACAGATGGGCTCTTCCTGTTAAGTCTTCCCCCTCCTCAAGAGTTCAAAATGGGGTCTTCGGTCTTTCCACTCAGCAACTCAGCTGAAACCATTTTGGGAGATAAGGATGGGGCTGAGAGACAGGGACGGTCTTCAAGCCATCCAGGGAGTGGAGATGTGAATCTGAGTCCTTCTGGTTTTTCTCCAGCGGTTCGACTGCACAACTGCGCTGGTGCCTTCTTCCATTTCTAAGGTTTTGTTCAACTCATCCTGGTCAGCTCTCTCCCTAAACCAGTGTTTCTCAACCTTGGCAGCTTGAAGATGTGTGGACTTCAAGTCCCAGAATTCTCCAGCCACACATCTTCCAGCTGCCACGGTTGAGAAACACTGCCCTAAACGTTTGCTGGAATGCTCAAGGGCCAGGTGAAACTCGCTTCCAGGGCCACCAGCTGCCCTCCCCGCAAATCACCCTACAGCCCTCTGACCTCCCAGGGGTCTTGCGACGCCTCTTCCTCTTCCCCAGGATCAGAAGATCTGAGAAGCCAACGGTTGAGCCTTCCTAGGAATTCCGAGGGCCATTTGGTCTTGGGAACCATCTGTTAGCACTTATCGGCGCAGGAAGGAGAGAGCGAAGGAAAGAGAGAGGAAGAAAGGAAGGACGGAAGGCCAGGCCAGCTGAGTTTGCCTCGTAATTACAGAAGCTCCAGAGGGTGGGCAGGAAAAAAGAGCCATCTGCCTGCCCCGCAAAACCCTCCCCAACAGTGTCAATTTGTTTGGCTTTTCTGCAGCCGGAAGACAGGCCAGAGCGAGGACAACGCTCCGTGGTTACTCCTACGTGGACGACTGCCCAAGGGCCAGTAAGCAGCTCTTACATTCGAACCCTGATGCCTCCCTACAGTCTTGTATGCCCAGAATGGACTCCCCTCTTTCTTTGCAAGCCACCTTTTCCCATCCTGCAGGGACGGGGAACGTCCGGCCCTCTGCTCGCCCCACTGCCGCATCTCTCTCTGCGCGGAGAAAAGGGCTGGGTGGAGGTGGCTTTCCCCTCTGCTTCCTGGGGCGTTTCCTGGGGGGCAATCTGGCCTTTGGGCCGTCAGGGGTCCCGCCCTGCTGCCTCAATCAGACTGATGATGATGATGCGCCCTCAAGTCGTTTTTGACTCCTAGCGACCACCAAGATAGATTTTCTCCATGACACTCTGCCCCTAAATCAGAACCACGAAAGAAATGCCCATCCTTCTCTTGTTCCTTCTTTGCTTGCGTCTCAGTGTCAGATTTCAAGCAGTTTCGCCCTGTCCCTTCCCAGGCCCCCCGTGCCTTGTCACAACTGCATGAAGAATAACAGCAGAGAAGCCACAAAAGCTGAAACATACATCTTGCAGCGCTGGAAAAGCCACACGCCGAAGAAAGGTTCTGGCATTTCTGACCTTTGAGGTACAGTGTTGTTTTAAGGCCTCCTTGTACAGCAATGTAAGAAAAGATGTCATTTGCTGCCCTTTCCTCCGGCTGAACCATCGCTGAAGCTCAAGCCATGCCAGGAATGCAACGGCTGTGCACCAACATTTCCCAACAAAAAAGAGAAGAAGAAACCCACTCCATGCCCACCTGCCCCTTCGTTTCCAATCCTCACAGCAACCCACCGGGTTCTGTACAGGTAGTCTGCAACTCACGACCACAATTGGGACTTGAACGTCCACCGCTAAGCGAGGCGGTTGTTAAGTGAGACATGCCCGACTTTACCACCTTTTTTGCCGCAGTTGTTAAGCAAACCACCTGGTTGTTAAGTAAATCCGGCTTCCCCCATTGACTTTGCTGGTTGGAAGCTGGCTGGGAAGGTCGCAAATGGCCATCACGTGACCCTGGGACGCTGCAACCGTGGTAAATACATGCCAGTTGCCAAGCGTCTGGATTTTGGTCACCTGACTGCAGGGACGCTGCGACAGTCGTAAATGCAAGGATCTGTCGTTAGTCGCTTTTCTCAGCGCCATTGTAACTTCAAGCGGTTGCTAAACGAATCGTTGTAAGTCGAGGACTACCTGTATATATTTTTGCTGGAAGAAGATGGAGCTTGGATCACAGCAGCACAATGAACTACAATACCCTCAGGCTAGACTTGAGCGAGTCACAGCATTTACGGGAACAGCACAGTAAAATTCAGGTTCCAGATTTTATGTAGGTACTTGGGAACCAAATTGGAAAAATGGTCGCCTTCCCCACGTGGGCACCTCAAAGAGACTCTATCAGCACATACAGGTAGTCCTCAACTTACAACCATTCGTTTAGCGACCGTTCGAAGTTATGACAGTGCTGAAAAATGACTTATGACCAGTCCTCACCCTTCAAACATTGCAGTGTCCCTGCAGTTACGTGATCAAAATTCAGGTGTTTGGCAACCAGCATGGATTTACAATGGCTGCAGCATCCCGGGGTCACGTGATCACCATTTGCGATCTTCCCAGCCAGCAAGCAAAATCAATGGGGGAAGCCAGATTCACTTAACGACCACATGATTCACTTAACGACCGCAGCAAAAAGCTGTAAAATCAAGCATGGTCACGTGATGCCTCACTTAGCAACCGCTTTGCTTAGCAACTGAAGTTCCGTTCCCAGTTGTGGTTGTAAGTTGAGGATTACCTGTATGTCTATTGAATCCATTTGCCAAGCAAGCGTTATTCTAACCTCGGTACCACAACTCATGAGTCAGCCAGCAGGAGAAGAGTCACGGGGGAAGAGAACAAGGGAGAGAAAGACTATGTTGACACAAAAGTAGCCCCACCTGAACAAACCTCCAACACGCAAATGTCGATTCAGAAGTTGCCAAGGGCACAGACTCACCATCAAACTTTTTGTATCGCGAACTGAAGATTCCTTGCAGATTGTTGCTCAGCTCGACAACGGCATGGCTGAAATCTTGTCTGCTCTGCTGCCAATACTTCTCCTCCATGGCTTGGGAGCAGCAGGTGTAGCCTTGAGGGCAGACTTTCAAGTGATCACCTAAAAACACATCAAAGGGAGAGCTTAAGTGCATGGCAACCCACTGGAAGCTTAACCGTGCCCATGCACGGAAGGCGAATTCCTGGCAGGGGCACTGGCATTTCGTAATGGCATCTATTTGCTTTTTTTTTTTTTTAAGAACCTGCCCAACTCCAAAGACTCAGTGTGGGTTACTACAGGTTAACCTTATAAAAGCAACGGTGAGGAATAAATCAAAACGAAAACAAGAGTCGTAATAAATCAACCATCCCACCAGACGGATGCCGGCTAGGGTCAAAGGCCCGATAAAATAAATCTGCCTTTAGCCATCTTCTAAAAACCGCGAGGGAGGATCCGAAGTGTGGGGGAGGCCACGGAGAAGACCTGTTGTTTTACCCTCGTGCCCATGGCCTCAGAGAGGGGTTCTCACCAGGTGGGCAAACTCCGTTCCACAGTGTGCGGCAACCAGTGAAATGGTGACTGCGTTTGTATGGCACTAAGCCAGGATATCATGGGTTGGCAGCCACAACACCAAGCTTGCAACAGCTCTAAACAGCACTCACACAACTCCAGTGTTCAATATCTCGGCACTTCCCAGTCCAGACCTGTTTGCATGAAGTTTCAAGCTAGAGCAGGCACCGGTGATTGTAATCTTTGTTTGAACCCTGTCCCTAACCATTTCAACATGTTTTCCTATCAGAGTCATCTTTTTTAGCCGAGTAAATCCGTGCTTCAATCCACGTCTCGACCCCCAAATTGCAGCCTGAGTCATGCGTGCCCAAGTGAGCGTCACGCCTGACTCCGTGCAGCCTTCCTGTTTGCGCTTTCTCCCTGTCTGAAATTCCACGGAGGGAGGATGGAGAAGCAGCCTGTAGCACCCATCGCCTTTGGGCACCCCTGGTTTGTTTGTGCAGTGTGCGTGGTG
Organism: Charina bottae; assembly: GCA_023362775.1. NCBI lineage: Eukaryota > Metazoa > Chordata > Lepidosauria > Squamata > Charinaidae > Charina > Charina bottae. The sequence goes on along the minus strand of JALMGJ010000018.1, from coordinate 20,974,137 downwards.
GAAAGCGGCACCATTCAACAACACAGCCTCCAGATTCAACAAAGTTAAATATTAGGAACAGAAGTGTTTTTACCATTTTCAAAGCATAATCTGAGCAGCGCAAATTTCTTCTCCCTCCAGCTGCGTGCTGCTTTGCATGCATCTTGAACAAGTCTATCTCCCCGCCCCCTCGAGCCTGAGGTACCTGGTCAGTGCCATGCCTGAAAATACTAAACCAAGGCACCCCAACATTACCCTTGCCCTGGGCTAGGCTGGGGAACACGCGTCTTCCCTGCCATCAATCAGGGGATCCCCCAAACAGAAGCTGCTATGCCTCATGGGAAACACAAGGCACTGTGTGCCCATCTCTACTGGCAAAAGACACAAGCTCTGAATGTTCCTCCACGCACATCTGCAACCCCTCCTGGCTGTGCAGGACCCTCTCCCATTCATTGAACCCCCCAAAGTGAATATAAAATACACTATTATTGATTTCTTCAAGTATCTAATGGGGACTTCAGCTTGCCAGCCCTGAAATGCCCTTTGAGTTTTCTCTGCCTATTCAGCCGCTTTTTTTCCAGCCTTTTCTGGTGCTGCCACTGTGGCTGTATCTGTACAACCCACTGAGTCACCAACCAGCCTAAATCACAATCCAGGGTTTAGCCAAGCGTGTTATGGGAACCAAGCCCAGATACTTGGTTTATGGCTCAGCGTTAGCCCAGAAAATTCAGTTAACTAAACCACGGGCAAAGATGTTTTACAAACACCGCCTTGACACGCAGGGGTGTCCCCTCCTCACACACAGGCATTGACAGAAAACGTCCTGGTTTCCACGAATAATCTGTAGGGACGGCCATTCACCTTCACTGAGCCCGGGGAAACTTCAACAAACAGCGCTCATCAATTGTAGGAACAGAAATGGCCAGAAAGGCTACCATGATCGTGGGTTGGCCAAATCCGGTGGGTGGAGCTCAGGCACTCTCCTCACCCTTGGCCCAGTCCCTTCATCCTTCCTCTCAGGAAGTACTTGGTCAGCTTTTCCAGCCTAAATACCATCCTCTCCTCTCGCCACACCAGCAGGCATTGTCTTCCCTTAATGGTTTATGACTTCCCCTAAAATCAGCCATCAAAAGAATCTGATGCTAATCCAATTTCACACTCAACTTGATTAAGATTAAGGTTCCTCTTATCACTGCTAATTAACATGCTGCTGGAGAAAGGGAGTCAGTTAAGGCAGAGAAAGACAAGGAAAGCATCTGAAACACAGGGAGAATCAGGAGAGACACCACAAAAGGTTTCCCTGTTTACAAAAACTTGCCCAAGTCTCTCCTTGGTCACCTGGAGCAAAATTGTGAGTGGTCACAGGTGACTGGCCACAAGATGGTTCAGCCCCCCTACCGCCAAATCATGCCCACCAAGACTTGGCTGAGATAAGAGAAGATGATGAAGAAAAGGGACTTTCTCTATTATTCCTTGGGCCGCCACAATTTTATTTATTTTACTGGATCTGTACCTGCCTTTCAACCAGCAGCTCAAGGGGAGATACACAACACCCCCCCCCTCCCATTTTCCCCCACAACAGGCAGGAACATGGGTTTCCCCACTCCTAGCCAAAAAAAGCCCTTTGGGATTGTGACAGTCAATAAATTTTGCAATACCACAAAACGCTGGACCAAATTTTAGCAAAAACAATTAAAAGGCCCCTAGGATGAACTTTGCTCAGGCCTCTCCAGAGACAGCTGCCCACCACAAGGCCAGACATTTTAATTATTTCTGGTATGTACTTAAAATACCTGGCACAACCCAAGATTGTCTGGATTTTACTTTTTTAAATTATTTCCCCCCACCCCCACCCCATTTTACTTGCTGACAAATTAGGACTCGTGGATTTACAACGGAAACAATGCTAGACACTGAAAAAGAATGAACGAGATTTATGCCTTGCGCACAAGAGCCAAAAGGCACATTAGAAAACTTAATTCTGTTCTGGAAGTAAGAGACAGAGAAATCTGCCTTTCCACTGATTCCTGCTTCCGTTTCTCTTTCCAAATACTCGTTTTACAACCCCAGAAGTCCAGCCTACAAAACGCAGCTGCCTATAAATAATGTACAAATGTTCTCCTTGCAATGAAGAAGCCAAAACAAAAACTCCACTGAGATTTATTGTTGTAATCATAGATCATAATACAGCGTAAAATAGAATAATCATTAGGTTTCAACGACAGAACAGAAAAGAGCAAAGGAAAAAAAGGAACTAATTAATAAAGCAAGATAAACCTGTAACTTATCTGATGAAATGCCAGCCTGAAACTGTAATCTTCTATAAATCATATAAGGCTAATCCTAAAACTACGGCTCAGCTAAAATCTAGATGAGTCTACTGGATAAAGAATCCTCTTTCGAAACTTAATTGTAAAATTTGCCACTTTCCTAAATCCCCTGCAAAACTGTTTGCACAAGACCCTTAATCTGATCTCTGAATTAATCCATTTTTGGGGCTAGCATAATACACCGAGCTAGCCCAATGGGCCAGATTCGCACTACGCTTCCAAACACTTCCTGACCAAGGGATAACTTCCATGTGGAAGTTATCCATCCATGAGTGAATTGAGCCAGAATTTACTGGAGTGTCAGCCACAAGAGTCCAAGACAGGAGTTGTTAAGGGAAATCCAGCAGATCATATTTTCATTGCTGCTGCGATCAAGGTAATCTTAATGTAACCTTAATACCTTAATTTTCAAGCATGCCTCCAGACCCTACGAAGCCCCATGAGCAATCTGGGAAACTAAAAATATAACAATGGTGGGCAACCAGCATGCCACCCAAAAAGGGTGCCCACCTGCCCAAGAAAAAGCATGCTAGAGCGCTCTCAAGCATAAGGGGCAGTGTAGGAGGGGCTTTATGACTGGCCACACCCACAACGGCAGCCATTTTGTGAATCCACTCCTTGCACAGTGTCTTTTTTGCTGGAATTGCCAAGACACCTGGACCATTCCGCTTTACTTAAAAGTAGTAGAACTGACAAACACTAGAGATCGGGACCTTTATTATTTATTTATTAAATTTCTATGACTTTGCGGACATAGCTCCCCATCCACCCAGTTTCATACATGTTTTACTCAGAAGGGAAAGTCTCTCTCCCTTCCCACCACTCAGAATATAATCAGTATCAATAGCCTCCCACCACACCTGGCTTCTCCGCATTTCCAAAAACTTCTCATGCCATGTACGTAAAATCACATTTCCTGGCCCACATGTTGTTGGGCTGTTGCCTACATCCATTAGCAAAGTTTGTGGAAGCCTCAGAAAGGTATTTCTGATAAGAGCTGGGTGAAAACAGATATCCCGGTGGTGGTTTCAAATGCAGGTCTCTTAAAATAGCACTGTATTTTAACAAAGGGCCCCTGCTCCATAAACGTTCATTACTTTTTTTCTTTAATTAATTAATTTAAGGCAACACCAATATCACTTGCAAGCCCAAAGCAAGTTTAGAAGAATTTTAGTAACGATGATTAGAAATGACTGGTATTTTCAATTGCCTTCTTAAATGCCACATGCCATGCATAACTCGGATGGAGGAACGAATGGGAGGGGGCCAGTTCTGGATTCCCCCCTTGCTAGAGCATCATTTCCTATGAAAAACTTACATCCTGTTCCTTCTCCAAGAACCAGGGCAAATAATTAGGCTTAATCCTCGTTTGTTCGGCATGTTTCCTTTGAATCCTGTTACCACATTCCTTCATGCAAACAAATGCCCTTTTTAAAAGAGAAAATCGTCTCTCATTATGTCTGTCTTCTTTTCAAAAAAAAAAAAAAAGGTTATGACCTTCCTTTGCCTGTAGCCTTATAACCTCTGATTCCTGACTGTGCCTCCCATTTGGGGAATCTGCTCCCCAACAACCAAATTTATATGAGCAGATTGTTACTTAAATGAGAAAGCTCAAAAGTTTCGAACTGAACAGAACACCCCCCCCCCACAGCACTGCAACTTAAAAACTTCTGCAATGAACCCATAAACGTAAGGGATTCCTCCCTCCAAGCAACGTCAGAAGCACATCAATAACCCAGATCTTCCAGGACGGTAACGGCATGCTTACAGGTAGTCCTCGCTTAACAACCATTCATTTAGTGATGGTTCGGACTTATGAAGGTGCTGGAAAAAAAACCAACTTATGACCGGTCCTCATACGTATGACTGTCGCAGCACCCCTGCAGTCACATGATTACGATTCAAGTGCTTGGCAACCGGTCCGCATTTATCAAATTTTGCCACCGTCCACCTCCCCCCGAAAGAGGGACTCTTTATGACCGTCACAGCATCCCATGGTCACGTGATTGTCATTTTCAACCTTCCCGGCTAGCTTCTGGCAAGCAAAATCAATGGGGAACCGCGTGATTTGCTTAACGGCCACATGAATCACTTAACGCCTGTGGTGATTCGCTTAACTGCTGCAGAAAAGGTCATAAAATCGGGTCAGATTCGCTTAGCAACTGAAATCCCGGTCCCAATTGTGGTCGTTAAGCGAGGACTACCTGTATTTACTCAGAAGGAAGACCCACTGTATTCAGGAGTCCCCTTCTTAAGTAAGCTTATTCTTCTAACTCTTCTTCTTCAGTCAAATCAGATACTGAACTAAATGAAACTTTGGTCTGTGGTGGGGCTCAACTAATACTCATAGTAGTGGGTCTCCATATTCCTCAACTGTAAGATGTATTCAAAAATATCATCTTAGTAGCACTGACACTTCATAAAACCTTCAGGTTTCTTGCAACCACCAACCATCAAGGTCAACCTTCCGCTAGGGTAGGAATCCAAATGGAAGTACCCCTGACTGACCTCCGTCCAGCTCTAACTTAATTGCTTAGTATCAGCAGTTCCGTCAGTTTTGGACCGATCTCATCTATAAACCCATGGAACACTCACCGATCATGCATTTGGAGACACCATTATCCCCCCCACCCCCTGGCCTGTTAATCCAGGTTACGAGGAACCCATTGTCCAGATTTCTCACAAGGTTGCTGACGTACATTTTCACCTCCCTGGCTCTTGCCCCATCTGTTTATCAGTTTATTTCTTGTCCTATTTTAAACCTACAGACTTTTCTCCTATCTTTTAGCTGTTTGCATCATTTACTAGTTCTCGTATGTTGCACCCAAGCTGTGACTCGACCCCATTGACATCTGCTGCTTAATGGTGACCCCACTTTGCATATATGGGAGTTTTCTGCTTTGCTACCTTGCAAAATCTGTTTGCATATTACCAAGTTCTAGCATGGTGCAGATATTACTCAAGAAGGTATAAAACTCCAGTTCATGTCCTGGGTTGGGATCATCTCCGGTGGTCTGGAGAAACTGTCCCCATGTGCATTTTTCTGTCTTCTGCCTTTGATTCTCTGCAGCAGGAGGAGAACAAGCTATCAGCCCACACAGAGTGAAACAGCTTAGTGTGCATTTACCATCAGTAAGTGCAGCCTTAATAAAAGTACTGAGATTTCCACCGTTTATTGCCTTACTGTGTCTACTGATAGCCAGCAAACCTCCAGGTCAGGTTCTCCAGCAAAGGTCAGGTTCTCCAACAAAGACCATAGGCAACAGGCAGTTAGCAGAAAAATCTGCCTAAATTATCCCATACACAGCCACTACTTAGACACCATCAACAAAAGAAAGCAAACACACATATACCCCCATGACTGAGTCCACTGCTGAACCTCTCCTACTACTAGGAAGTTCTTCTTAACACTGATTTAGGAACTGCTTTCCTAGAACTTATGAGGATTCTTCTGTGTCCTGCGTTCAGGAATGACCAATAACAAGATCTTCTTCTGCATGACACCCAATGCTATCAAGTCAGCCATCTTTTTTCAAGGGTGACCGCTCTCTGTTCCTTCAATCTCTCTTCTGAAGGACAATTTCCAACTCTCTGGTCATCCCACTGCCCTCTTTGTACCTCTTTCATTCCAGCTTGTCTGAAATCTTCCATTCTAATATTCAGGATGAATACATATATGTTTATGCATCATTTCCCTGGCAGTCTGTGTCTTGGGTGTTTGTCAACTGGATTAACATCAGTAAACATTTTATTAGAGCCTGGTTATACTATATTCCTGATCTGACCTGTTCTAGCCCCATCCCTGGTGTATTCTCCATTGCTACCCCCATGCACAAGCGAACTCAGAAATACAAACAATCCTGGTTTCATTTTTGTGGTTTTGGACAACAGGCTCACTTTGCAGAAACCATACTGATCCTTCCTCCACAAGGCTTCTTCTTCAAGCATAACAAGAACAGATATTTGATCACACTCATACTTTTCAAGGTAGTTATCTTCATTTTATATCAGACATTCTTAAAATATTTCTAATACTTGCTTTATTGCTTATAAATCTTGCATGTTCTCTTCTATTCCTACCATCTCCCAGGGAGAGACAAAATTAGTTTCATTTCCATCTTACAGAGAACAAAATCTCCTTGCAAACACAGTAAGCCTTAAGAGCAATTTACTTACGAGCAAGCAATTGTCTTGATTTCGACAGCCAATGAATCAAAGGCTGTTTTGTTCATGATGAGAACTGCTCCCTCCCTCCCTCCCTCCCTCCCTCCCTCCCTCCCTTCCTTCCTTCCTTCGCAAAACTGAAGTACTTTGGCCACATAATGAGAAGACAGGATACCCTGGAGAAGATGCTGATGCTAGGGAAAGTGGAAGGCAAAAGGAAGAGGGGCCGACCAAGGGCAAGATGGATGGATGATATTCTGGAGGTGATGGACTCGACAGTGGGGGAGCTGGGGATGGCGACGGCCGACAGGAAGCTCTGGCGTGGGCTGGTCCATGAAGTCACGAAGAGTTGGAAGCGACTGAACGAATAAACATCTATCTATCCATCTATCCATCTATCTATCTGAAGACCTTCTGTCAAACATGAGAGCAAATTTAACACAGCCAAAATCCTCATGCTATTTCAATTCAAAAAACAAGGAACATTTGCAGAAGGCCTTCAGAAACGATACTTTCTATTTCTGAAGGCCTTCTGCAAATGTTCATTTTTTGAAAAATGAAAACAACATTCTAGTTCCTAGAATTATTTTCACATTTAGAAGCATTACGATTCTCCTAAAATGTTTTATTTTTTTCTTCCATAAAATACGTGTTTACCTTTGCCTTTTTTTGGGGCGCTTTGCAGCTTGAGGGAACAGCCACCCAATCAGTTTATACCCTTCTACCCCAAGAGCTTGGCAAAATGAGTTTGTTGCTAAGTTTCTTGGTGAAATTCCATTTATTCACTGACCAAAACATGGACTTTTCCGGCATGGGGGAGGGGGTCGGAAGGGTGCAGTAAAAGGGAAGTTTCAATTACTTTGTGAAGCGAAGTAGAAAAATTAAGACCTAAGCAAAATTTATTAGGTATGACAAGGAAAAGGGCTCCGCTTCAGCTTCCTCCCCGAGAACAGAGAAACTTTAAGCTTTCTTCTGAAGCCATGAAACAAGCAATGCATCTCAATCAAGGGGCGTTTGCCAATTTGTTTTGCCATTAAAAAAATAAATAAAAATCAGAGCCATATTAACATTTAAATGAAATTGCACCTGGAGATTCATTAGGAGAACAGGTTCGAGTCTTCCCTTAGTTTACAGCAAAAAGGAGGAAAGAATTAAAACAACACCAGAGATCTATAAAGAGCCATTTGTCCATACATGCCAAGAAAGGAAAGTATAACTTAATTTTCAATAAGCCACACTGATAACTTGCTGCCCACATAATGGCATGGTTCATAAGCAGCCATGTGTTTTTTTAACTAATTCCAGCATAATGAATTATATGAACCCACCTCGTATGGTTTGCAAAGTATGTTCATAGCTGTGTGTGCGGTGCAGACACAATCAATCAAGTAGAGCTTCTTCAACAACCAGCATTAAACTAAGGCTCAGAGTAAGGATGAACTAGTAACTCCCAAACATTACTTTGTTGAAGATCAGAACCCAATGTTATGCCCAACCACAGCCATCAAGGTGTCAATCTTGAATGATGATTAAGTCCAATAATATTTTCAGGACTATTTTCCCCAAAGCTACCAGAATGTTAATTTTTAAAGATAAATAAAGGAAGAAGCACAAAGCCACAGGGGTGTCCACAGGGCATGGTCAAAAAATCAAGATGGTTTTTATGCATGCTGCACTATTATGGCACCACATCGTGGTCACCATCTTAACTTTTTCAACTAGGACTTTCTGGGGAACTGGGCTCATTTACAGGCGGATCACACCCAAGCTGGGACTAAAAGCTCAGATCTGGTAGTAAAATAAAGTTCTCAAAAGTGGGGTTTCTGCTCTGTCTGGAATAGGCCAGTTCCTAGACTATCTTAGCCAGAGCTGAGCTGAAATGGCTATTTGTGTTTCAATTCCAGCCGGTCACTAGCTGGCTGGCTGGCCGGCCAACCGGCCGCTCCAACAGTTTCCCCCCATCAATTCTGTGAGCTGTCCAAGCACTCATACACAAATTGCTCCCTATACTGCACAAACTACTGCATAATACAACCCCTGTCAGAAGATCTGTAATTCCTCCGCAACGTATTTCCTCTGGTCCCAACGCAGCTGCAAAGTTTATTCAAGCAGAGCAAGGGAGGGGGGGGGAAACCGAGCTGAGCTGAACTGACCAGACAGAGTGGGCCGAGGGGCCGAGACCTTCACATCTCATTCCAGATTTTGGAAATATGTCCAAGTGAAGCCATACAAAGGCCTTCAGAAGAGTGTCTACTCTGGGCTCTCAGGAGCTTGTTGGAGACTTCAACCCAGGACCAGCATTTACTGGCTCCCTGTTGGACGGAATCATCTCTGGTGGGCACAAAAGATTTGGGGTTTTCCCAAATACACTGGCTGTGTTCACACTCCACCAGGTCAATGACAGACCTACTTAGCTGCATTCACACAACCTGGTACACTTGGTTAGTTTTAATCACAAATAATTTGTTGTTCAAACCCAACTGGTTTGGTACTTTAGGGTTTAATACACTGACCCCTGAAATGAATTAATTCACCAAATATCTAAAAAATCTCCCTTGGAAGAGGCTTTATTTTTTTATATTCAAGGAACTGTACAGAGTTGTTCATTCTGAACTACACAACAATCCTTTGGAGTTGGTCAGACTGAGCAGCACAGGAGATTTGAACACGAGCTTTTGGATCTCAAACTCAGATCTGGTAGTAAAATAAAGTTCTCAAAAGTGGGGTTTCTGCTCTGTCTGGAATAGGCCAGTTCCTAGACTATCTTAGCTCAGATTCTTAACTTTTAATCTCATCCAGGACTTCTTCCACTTCCATATATAACTACCCTACATTCTCCGACCTGCCTTTCCCCACAGTCAGTTGTTACCAGGACTGTCAGGCAGTTAAACAAATCTTTAATGAATTAACAAGCTAGTTTATTAAATTTGCACATTTTCGGACTTTTTACAATAGCCGTTGTGGCCTGACATTTTTGTAGGCACTTGCTGTAAGAATATTTGAAGGAAACCCCCTGCCCAGTTCATTAGGAACCCCACAACAGTTGAGGAGAACTCTTTGATTAACCTCTTGATTAAAGGCTGACAGCCCAGGTGCTTAATGTGCATATGAACCAGCATGGATGAACTAATAGTTTAGCAGCTGAAGAGCGTGGGCCTTCAACTAGATCAGAGCTTTCCAAACTTTTCATGTTGGTGACACACTTTTTAGACATGCATCATTTCGTGACACACTCCTACAGCAGGGCATCATTTCGCGACACACTCTTACAGCAGGGCACAAGGCAGGCACTAGGACCTGCGTGGAATCATGGCAGGGCAGGTTTGGAGGCAGCAAGGCACAAGGCAGGCACTAGGACTTGCGCGGAATCCTTGCAGGGCAGGTTTGGAGGCAGCAAGGCACAAGGCAGGCACTAGGACTTGCGCGGAATCCTTGCAGGGCAGGTTTGGAGGCAACAAGGCACAAGGCAGGCACTAGGACCTGCGTGGAATCCTGGCAGGGCTCAGAGGCAGCAGCAGCGGTGACACACCCAGACACTGCAAGCCTACACACTAATGTGTCCCGACACACAGTTTGGAAAGCTCTGAACTAGATAATCCTTCACAGATCTCCTAAATAGTCAATGCCTTTCGCCAAAAGACAGAGCAGCATTCTTTGCATGTCTTCTTAAAATAAAAGCAAGTCCAACTAGCAGAGAGCTTAGAGTAATGGAAAACCTCAAACTGCCATCTTGGAGTTGAGGTCATAATAATTGGGTGCAAACCATTAATCTTTAAGAGACAGAAGCCTCCTTTTCTTTAAGTGGAGGATTCACACATTAGTGTTCAGGTATGTAGAAGGGTGCCATAGGGAAGATGCCCAGCAACTGTTTTCTACTGCCACAGAAACTAGGAGCAGGATACAAGCTGGAGCTACCTAGATTTCACTTAGATGTAAGTCAGATCTGTACAACAGCAGAACAATCTACCTATGGATGTTGGGAGTTCTCCACCTCTGGAGGTTTTTAAGAAGAGCTGCAGAGCCACCTCAAGGACGGTTTAATTGGCTGTCCTGCACACTGCAGAAGGTTGGACTAGATCAGCCTTTCTCAACGTTGAGATCTTTAAGATGTGTGGACTTCAACTCCCAGAATTCCTCAGCCAGCATGGAGAATAGATGGCTGGGGAATTCTGGGAATTGAAGTCCACACATCTTAAAGTTCCCAAGGTTGAGAAACACTGGACTAGATGATCCTTGTGGCCCCTTCACAATTCTGGAAATCTTCAACTACTTCTTCATTAAGTAAGTGCAAGACCACCACAGTCTTTCACCACACTCACCGCAAAGCCTAGCATCCTGAAGACTTAAGCAGCTGCATTTAGCAGCACAACATGTCCTTCAGGTATGTGTGTGTGTGTGTGTGTGGACTCTTAACCCGAATGTAACAAGCATCAAGACTGACCAGTTCACCTAATGGGACAAAGGCAACATCACTTTCCTTTCTGGCATCATCCCTCTCAAAACTTTTCCAAGCCAATTTGGAAAGTTACAAGCCGCCTTCTGCTCTCAACCTTCTCCAACTAGAGGGGATTTCAACCGGTAAACAAGGGAGAATGGTTGGCTGGGCCTTGCAAAGTAGGCTTCTCAGTGGAGAAACAGGTAGAATGTTATTTTTGCTCCTGACTATTTGTTTTGGCTTGTATGCCTGCCCAACGAAATACCAAAATAAGTTTAAATTAGAAGAGAATGCCAATACATCTGTTTTAATCAAACAAACATTACTATGAAGCAGAAAAGGACTTTGACAAATGTCTTTTGTTGTTAACCATTCGTACTGCTCTGTGTAAATACTTCTGCAGGCCTCAACTCATTAACTCTATCAGAAAAGCAAGGATCAAAGTTTTGCCCCGGGCAAGTAACAGGTGTCTTAAATCTGGCTGCACACACCTTAAAAGAACATACACCCAGGAAAAAAATTATTTAATTGCCTTAGGCCACGGATCTAGCCTGCAAGCCAAGTATGCTGATTCAACAAGAGGTAAACAGAGTCCTCTGCAATCACTGAGTCTGTTACTCTGAAGTAGCACAGTCAACTGATTCTCCAAAGAAGCAATGGCCTCTACTACTCCAGCACAGTTGGAAGCGGAGTAGGGAAGCAAAACTTCCCCTTTAGCAATTTTTCTTTACCAGATATACAAGAGAACCAGGAGGTTCTTTGCTTGGTCCTTCCAGGAAGTGCCACAAGAGCAACAGCACTTCCATGGAGAGACCAGCACTCTTGGGAATGCTAGGGAGTTGCACGGATTAAACCAGGAGCATTTCATCACATTCACTGCAGCGAACAAAAAAAATGAAAGATGCTACCTGGACCATTTTTACAGCTGATGAAGGAAATGCAATGTAACCACTGAAACAGCCCAGGTAGTCTGGAGGATTAAAAGTCCAGGGGAAAGAACAGCTGATGGGGGAAAAAAGATGGACTTTTTTCCGGGGTGGGTGTATGTTTTAGGGGCAAAATGGGCACTTTAAGTGCTTAACCCTTGCAGAGGGTTTTTTTCAACCCACCTGAGTCCAAAACATTCAGCTGATTTTACTCAGTTTTGGAGATTTAAAGGAACAAACTGGTTGCCTTCATCCCTGCAAAGTTTGCGCTCTAACCCTTCCCTGCAAGAGGGAGACAGGGATGAAACTGTCACCCTTTAACCCACTGTTTCTCAACCGTGGCAACTTTAAGATGGGCGGACTTCAACTCCCAGAATTCCCCCGGGGAATTCTGGGAGTTGAAGTCCACCCATCTTTAAAGTTGCCACGGTTGAGAAACACTGCTCTAAACTCTCTGTAGAATAGCCTTCCCCTCAACCAAAACGGTTGCCCACGCCTGAGCAAAATGCAGTGGATTTTACCTGATCTGCATCTCCCTGAAGAGGAGATGGATTCGAATACTCTTCTGGATAAATACTAAAAATAATCTTTACAACTGGCATGTTAGGGAAAAGGTTCGGCAGCGTGGGATCTTCTCCCCAGCACAGCATTTTTGTAACATGGCAGGATGCCACCCCACCAATCCCAGAGCAACCAGCCTTGGAAACTTGCTTTGTAGAGATGGGTGGTGATAAATTTGAATAATAAAATAAATAAATAAAATAAATGCTAACACAGGTTTGCTGCAGCAGTGGGAACAAGAGGCCTACCATGGGAGCAAGCAGCCTCAGGTGGAAAGCTTGGCATCCGTGCCACGCCCACGTTCCAAAAACCTGAGATAGTCCCTCTGTCTTCCTCCTGCACCATAATTAGCCACATTTTTTTCATCATGCCACTAACAAGGACTCATCTAAAGAAGTACCATGCCATTATATTAAACATGCATACGCTGGAGAGAACAAAAGATCACTGTGGGTGTGTGGGATTTGTTTTCCAGCATATACCCACATGCTTTTTGCTCCTGCATTTGGGCGGCGAGAGGGGGGAGGGGAAGGGAGGGGCGGGGCAGGGTAAAATAGCTTTGCTCCAAATTTTAAAATTTCTTGACTCCCCCCCTCCATCATAACACACAATACATAATTTTATTTTAAAAGCAGCAAATGCTACGTTGAACGCTTAGAGAGGAATTCCAACACATAAACTTCAGGGCCATCAAGGAGCTGTTTTGTCCACCGATCAAATGGGATGGCGTTTAATCCCTGCTAACAATGAGTGGTTTTGCTCTCAAGAAGAAACATCCACACAAGGTTGTAATCTTCAAGATGAAGTTACGGGAGGGGAGGGAAGAGAAGAGAGGTTTCCTAGCCAATGTGTGAATCTAGCTAACTTGTCCTTTGCTCAACAAGCCATGATTAAGGTGGCCACAGACTGGTGTAGGTGTAGTGAAACCCTCTTTTAATCAAGGCTGTATCTCAGGGATGTGGCTTGTTTACATGCACTGTTTGCTCAAACTATACTTTATTCAAACTCCGAGAGACAGTGGAGGACAGGAAGGCCTGGCATGCTATGGTCCATGAGGTCACGAAGAGTCGGACACTAAACGACTGAACAACAACAAAGAAGATTCCCAGAGATGTTTTCCAAGGGCTCTGAGTGGGAGCTTCAGCATCGGATGGGCATTTCTGACCGACCCTGGACAAAAGAACAGAATTTTGTGAACAGAATCATTATCTGATTGCTACTTTTGTGCCCCAAACCAGACTTTGGACTAAGCAAGAGCAGTGTTTCTCAACCTTGGCAACTTGAAGATGGGTGGACTTCAACTCCCAGAATTCCCCAGCCAGCCTTGCTGGCTGGGGAATTCTGGGAGTTGAAGTCCACCCATCTTCAAGTTGCCACGCTTGAAAAACACTGCCCTACAGAGAGTGCCTTTTGGGGTGATTCGAACCTGGGCTTTTGCCTGCCAGCCAATCGCGAAGACTTCCCTCCTCCAAAGTCAGCCTGGCTTTCCAAGCACACATCCTTATCACAAGTCAGGGAAAAAACATTCTCCAGGGAAGGTCAAAGTCAAGGCCCGCCTCGAGATAGGCGCTTGGCATGCAGTGCTCTCTGGGGGTGAACTGGCATTTTGCACCCAGGCAGGCACTGGGGGGAGGGGGGGGACAGGAGACCCACCTTGCATTCAAGAGGAGGAAAAGCAGAAAGCTTCTTTAAAAAATAAAGAACAATACAGACACAATCATATATGCACCACCCCCACCCACCACCCCTGGCCCTTCAGATTCTCCACCTGACCCCAGGACTGCGCAAGGCGGAATTGCATTCGGGAGGAAACATCTGATGATCGAGGCCCTCCGAAACAATAGCTGTGACAATTTGACTATAAATGACATGGCATGCAGTAACTGTTTATTCTGGCACGCCAAAGGCGACCTTCTGGGAAGGGGCTGCCGAGACCACGGGTCCTCCCACACGCCGAACTGCTTCCCTAACTCCGCTAACTCCAGACGGACCGGGCTGCAGCTGATCAAAGCCAGCGCTGGGCCTTCGGGAGCAGGCAGACACGGAATCAGTCCCCAACCAACCCTAAATCACGATAAATCTCAAATCCAGCCGGGAATGGCCCTGATTCTCCTGGGGTCCCCAATGCTAGAAGAACTGGTTACTCCGGTTCCTGATGCGACCAGACCCGTCTTGCCATCCATCCCACTTCCAAATCATGCTGATCTACTTCCTTCACAGGTTGCATTTAGGTACCATTTGCTGAATCAGAGTTTTTTTGGTTGGATTTGCCCCAAACGCTAAGCCACCATAAATTGAGATTTGCAAGAAACTGCTGGGCTCATACAGATAGTCCTCACTTAATGACCGCAATAGGAACCAAAATTTTGGTCCCTAAGCGATGCGGTTGTTAAGCGAGCCATCATGTGACCGGACCCAATTTTACGACCATTTTACCATTGTCGTTAAGTGAATCAATGGTTCCCTATTGATTTGGCTTGTTGGAAGCTGGCCAGAAAGTCACAAATTTCATTCATGTGACTGCAGGATGCTGCAACCGGCCGTAAATGCGAGCCAGTTGCCAAGCACCCAAATCTCAATCATGTGACCGTGGGGGGGGGGGGGGAGCGATGGTTGTAACTTAGCGGACAGGTCATAAGTAAATTTTTAGCCCCGTCGCATCTCCGAACTGTCATTAAACGAATGGTCGTTAAGCAAGGACTATCTGTACAATTAAATCAAAATTCAACCACTTGAGTCAAGATGTCTGAAAACAGGAACAGGGCAACAGTCCACATCTTCTTCCTTTGCTCCTCACTGGGAAAAGCACATCTTAGGTAGGAAAAGGCCAATTAACTACTCCATCAGCCCCCCCTCGAAATGCACCCATCCCAAAGTTGTGTTTCCCAGCTATCAACGTCACTCAGAAATTCCATGTGACATTAACCTCACAAGAATGGCCATCTTGCCAGCCATTTCTGAATCAAAAGGAAGTAATAAGGAACTCATTTCTTTTCTGGCTGCCTCAAGCCAATTTTCAGGCAGCACGGAAGAGCGGGCGAGCCCAATTCTTCCATTCTTAAAATGAAAAACTTTTTCACGTCATCCCCTGCCGTCTGACACTTCTTTTTTTTTCCTTTTTACCACTAAATCTTCTCCTTCCTTCCCAGGATCTTTCCATGCAGGAGGGACCACAGGGTGTGGTCAAAAAAGTCAAGATGGCAGTCAGGATGTCGCAATGGATGCTGTGCATGCGATGCACATAAAAAGTAGGCGGAGCTTCAATCACAACATCCTGGCTGCCATCTTGACTTTTTTTAACCACGCCTTGCCTGTATCCAAGAAATCCTGCTTAATTCTGCCTCCAAGACTGCACCTGCCCTGTTGCCCGCTCTGCCAAGGAGGTACAACTTTCCAGCATGTCCTCAACTGGGCTCCGGGGCACCAGGTCATCCTTGACCACCATCCTGCAAAGGAGAGGCCCCATGTTTTTGTGCCATTCCTTTTATTATTGATTAGACAAGAGCACGATGGGAAGATCTGTCCATCTTTCGAGGTCCTTCTCAACCCTCCAAGCAGAATAACACTCAATCTTGTCCACTTTCACCTCTGAATCGGCAGAACCCAAGAAGATCGCTCATGATTCAGCCAGGGTTACTTTGGGAGACAGGATGCCGCACCGCAAACTTGGGCAAGCTTTAAATGTCCGTACGGCTTCTCCTCTGGAAAAAGCCCCCCCCCCAAAAAAAATGGCAGCCAAATCTTACACTGTGATTGGCAGAAATGCAAGCACGGACTTAGAAGGAACAGGAATCAGCGGCATTTAAGTAAGTCTGGATTTGCTGGCCACAACATTCTCCCGCATTTGTTTCATTTCCTTCCAGGAAATATTCTGAAATCTTTTACTGGCTGACCGCCATCCACTACTGCCAGGCACCCCTGAAATGCCAATAAGGCTATGGAAACAGGAAAGGTTGGCACACCCTACCACCGAATCAACTGTACGCTAAAGGGGCAAAGATTTATCCAACTGTAGGACCGGCATCCAACAATCAAAAAGCGGGGAGGACGATCAGTCAGCTGATGCAGGGCTGCACAGATGAGTCGGTAGATGTCTTCCCAATCTGGAAACTTCAAAGCAATAATGTAAGATGGATGGATGGATGGATGGATGGATGGATGGATGGATGGAAGGAAGGAAGGAAGGAAGGAAGGAAGGAAGGAAGGAAGGAAGGAAGGAAGGAAGGAAGGAAGGAAAAACAATCCCAGCAGGAGCCAAGGATCCAGAAGCATATGGAGGCAGTGCCGAATTTGGGCACAGGCTCTGCCTATGGAGACCCCATGAAAAGATGCTGAAGCTGGGAGGAATTTCTGCTTGAAAATCCTCCCGCACCAACACCTGACATTGCAGCCACAGCAGCGCATCTATTTGCAGCCAGATTCCCGGGTTCTGATGAGGAGGAGCTGGCTGGGTTCCCCCCTGCCCAAAGTTGTGGTTTGTAGGATAAACCACAAGCTATCAGTTTACAAAACTAAACACAATCTGGCTTTGGTTGTCAGTAAGCCGGCATGTCAAGTAAGCCGGCACTGATTCAATGTTCCATATTTGAAGGCAACGGGGTTTGCTGCCCACCCATTCAAAGCCAGAGCCCAGTATTTACAGGTTCTTCCCGGCCCAAACATCCACTGAGCTGGACAGAAAGAAGTCTCAAAGGCTGCTCTTCTCTGGACCATACGCCCATTACTGACTCTGGAGTGCCACCTGCTACCTATTTGCACACACGGAAACAGTTCTGAGCCACTGAGCAACTTTGTTGGAGCCAAGACAGCCAAACGGATTTTGTCTGTGAAAGGGGAGAGGGATAATCCGTACCTGGAAGGTATCGAGTTTTCTGCTCTCAGAGTGCTATTTGCTGGGTGGGGGGATGTCTGTCTCCTGCAACTGCATCCTAGATGCAGATGAATGGCTCCGACCCTTCACATTTTTGAGTCACTCCGTCATGCATTTTTGTTATTGTTGAAAGTAGTGTGAAATGGCACGGCTCGGGCGCGGGTCCTCGGTGGTCTCTCAAAGGCCCCGGCTAAAAATCCCCAGCACTTCCTTTGTTCCCTGGGAGAATGCAGTCCGGTTAGCCATTCAAGACAGAAAATAAAGCGCCAGCCTTTGCCGAGATGAGGAGTGAGACAAACAACTGGGGGTGGGGGGGAGTGTTTCTGGGAAGAAGGACAGCCTCTCCCACATTTTAAAGACTAAATTTTGCTTGCCAGGAAAACTTAGGCCGGGCAACCAGGCCAAGTTGCAAAAACGAGATGCAAGAAATGCTGCAATGAGGACAGAAGTTCAGAAGTTCAGAAGTTGATCATAGGGAGGCCTAGAAGACCACTCCAATTATCAACAAACCCACACCCTGCCTGCCCCCTCCCCTGCCAGCCAATGGTTTGCTGACCCCCAGCTGCTTCCCCCAGCCATGCTGGACCACAAGAATACCTAGACAGCATCCAAGTGGGGACACAACAGCAACTTCTTGCAAAGCCTCCATGCCCACCGTAGTTCTGAACAAGGAGACATCACCCCGCAGAGCCTCAACACTGTGCGCGGCAGCTTCCATCATCCCGACCCCCGTTCTAGGAATCCACCATTTTGGGAGGATGAAGACAAAAATTACACACCCACACACTTAGGATCATTGAGCCAGAGGAGAAGATGGGAAACTGGAAGGACCAGTCAAGTTTCCATGAGGCTCATGCTAAATCCTATGCATAATCACCCAGAGATAGAACGCTCCCAGAAATAGTGGGATTTGAAAGTCAGGCAATTGGCTATTTTAGACTCTGATTTCTTTCTTTTTAAAGGCCGTGCACCACCCTTCCAAGCAATGCAAGATCCCAGGGCTGCTTTAAAACATAAAAACACCACCAACACCAACGTAAAATTGCAAATAAAAACGTTTACATGAAACCAGGGGCGACAAATGCCCCCCACACGCTATCTGCCTCCAAAGCAGCAGAAATAAAGCTAGCGATAAAATGCGATGGCAGCATAAAAGTTAAGACGTGAAGGTATTATTAGTAAGGGAAAAGGGAAAATAAAAACGTCTTTGCTCAGTACAAGCAAAATAATAAAGGAGACTCCAGGCAGTTGGGACTCGCTGGGCAGGGAATTCCAGGCCGTGGGGGAGGGGGGGTAATCCAAGGGCTGGTCTGCTTTGCAGGCTGCTGAAAGGATGACCAGCAAGTCTCCAGTGCCCTCCACCCAGGGGGCCTTTCTATGCTCACAAAGGGTATGGCTGGAAACACCCCCCTTCTGCAGCTTGCAAGGCCAAACATGCTGAACAGGCCCATGGGTTGGGTTCAGACATTCTGCTCAGTTGCGGATTTCTTTAACCATCATCGGCGATGGAACACCCCTTTATGGCAGGGGTCGTACAACGCGCCAAGCCAGAAATGACTGTTCATCCTTTCCTGTGCCACGCTTGGCCTGAAAGCAAATCCATGCAGGTGGGAGATGGGTGCTGTAGTCCATACCAGGACGTGTTATGATGACATCATGTGCACGGCCCCCCTTTGCATGTGACATCATGATGGGCATGACCTCACTTTGCACACCTCCCTGCAATCAAAGCACGTCTACAGCTTTGGGAGCGATGCGGCCCCCAGGGGGAACTCCGAACCAGGCCAAACGTCAAGGCCTCACAAACCCACGGGGGGGGGGGGGGGGGAGTCAAGGTTTCTATCTCAGCCCCTGATCCTTGGCTTCGGCCACTGGGAGTGAGTAAACTGCCAAAATGGAAGGGGCGTTTTGAAAGATCCTAGCTGGCCCCTCAGTAGCCAGCCGGCTGACGTTGGACCATCTGAAGGACAAATAATCTGATTTGCTGAAATGGAAAAGTTCCTCCGCCAAGTTTGCTCGGAGAAAACTCAGCCGTCAATACGCATTCTGTTCTTCCAGAAAACGCCTGGCACTGTCCCCGCCCGCCCCGCCCAGGACAAAAAGCCCCTATTGATCAAATGCACCAGGTGGATCTGCCAACCAGGCTTCCGAACTCTACAGGTGTTCCTTCAAAGGCAGCCAACCAAAACTGGGGGGGGCGGGGGGGCTGCATCTCCCAGGGGCTAAACATCAACCCCCCCCCCCCCCCCCGGCCGGCCAAAGGCCAGGGCAGCTGGGAGCTGGGGTCCTGGAAGCAGGTGGGGATGTGCACAAAGGGGGAGATTAACCCTTCCCTTAAACGCCATCCCAGCACAGCTCCGGCAACGCCGCCGGGTCCCTTGGCCAGACCCGAAGGCCTGCCAACCGGGAGGCGCCCCCTCCCTCCCCCAGGACGGCCGCAAAGAACTGGGAAGAGTTTCTTCCCACGCGCTTCTCCTTTCCTCAATTAAAAAGAAAAAAGGGATGAATCCGGGGGCTTTTCCGCCACCAATCCGGAGCCCCGCGCCGGCCAGAGACTCCACCCCGGGGCGAGGCGAGGCGAGGCGGGAGCGGGGCAGCCACATGGCCGGGGAGGCATCCATGCTCGCGAATTCCATCAGCAAATTCCTGCCTGGCTCGCCGGAATCCATTTAGCCGCTGCAAAGAGGGGGGAGGGGAGGGGGAGGGGGCGGGCGAGAGGCCGTTTCCTCGTCAGACCGTCCCCCCCTTCCCCAATGGGAGGCTAAAAAGAAAGGAAGCCCCCGCAACCCGGGAGCCGCTCGGACCCTTTGCGGAGCCGCAGCGCTCCCCCCCCCGCCCCCGCCGCAGCAGGCAGGGATTCCAGCGCTCCGCGGACCCAGCCGGACGCGCTTTCCGGCACGTGGGAAGGCCCGAGATGCGTGCCTGCAGGAGAACGCGGGGAGGGGGCGCGGCCCAACACCGAGGCTCCCCTGGCGGGCTGTTCAGTGGGGGATTCCCCCCAAGCACGTCCCACCCTGTAGCCTCCTGCAAGCAGCGACTTGCGAAACAGGAGAGGGAGGGAAGGAGAAGCCGAGCAGCGAAGGCCCCTGCAAGGGCAAAGGGGGGCGCAGGGGGGGAAGCGCCGCTCGGGGAGACCCACCCCCGCTCGCGCCGGGCGCCCCCGGAGCGCTCCAGGCTTCTGCCTCCCGGGGACCCCGTGAAGCTTGCCAGCCGGGAGCGACGCCCCCCGCGCAAGAGGCCCTACGCCCCCTGCCAGCTCGCCGCCAGCAGACCTTTTGCAGCGGGAGGGCCAGGCGCCCGCTCCGCTTGGGGGTCGGCGGCGAAGGGAGCCCCCAGCCCCGGCAGCGCCCCGGACCGGCGCGGCGCCGCCTCCTACCGTTGATCTCGTGGCTGGGCGCCTCGTTCTGGCTGAAGCCCTTGGCCACGTAGAGCCGCTTCACTTCGGAGCAACTTCGCGAGCGGGGCTCGGCCGACGACGGGGGGGCGGCCGCCGCCAGCACCGCCGCCAGCAGCAGCAGGAGCGGCCGGCGGCCGAGTGGCGCGCGGGCCAGCATGCCTGCCGGGCGGGAGCGGGCAGGGCGCGGGGGCTCCGTCCGGGCCGGCGAGGCCAGGCGAGGCGAGGCGAGGCCGGCAGGGCGCCCTGCCCGCGAGGCTCCCCGCCGCGGCCGCCCCGGCGAGCGCTCCCACGGCTCCCCGGCTGCGCTGCGCTGCGCTGCGCTGCGCTGCGCTGCTGCCCGCGTGCGCTCTGGCGACGGGCGGCTCGGCTCGGCGCGGCTCCGGCGGGCGCAAAGTTGGGCGGCGAGGCTGGAGCGGCGCCCAGGGAGGCGAGGACCGGCGGGGCGGGCGGGGGCGGGGCGGCGAGCCGGCCTCCTTCCCCGCCTCCCGGCGCGCGAGGGGCGGGCGGGCCAGAGCCGAGCGGAGCCGCCTCGCCTCGCCTCGCCTCGCCTCGCCTCTCCAAGCGGCCGCCCCGCCTCCGGAGCCGCCGCCGCTGGGCGGGCGCGCCTCTCCGCGGGGGGGGGGGGTCCGCGGGGTCCGGCGGAGGGGCGCGTGGCGGCGGCGGCAAACTTCGCGCTGGCGCGAGGGGTCGCCCCCCCGGGTGGGCGCTTCAGCAAGCCTCGCTGGTGCTCAGCCCCGCCACCCTCCCGGTGGGCTCCCGGAGAACCCCGACCCCGCGCGCATCCTCGGCCCCTAAGCGGGGAGAGCTGGTCATGTGAACGCGGCCCCCCCCCGCCTGCCCCGCGGAGTCTAGGAAAGCCCTCGCTGCCCGCGAAAGGGCGCTGCACTGCCGTCCGACGGGAGGAGGTGACAATTCAGTATAGCAGAGCTTTCCAAACTTTTCATGTTGGTGACACACTTTTTAGACATGCATCATTTCCTGACACACTCTTACAGCAGGGCACAAGGCAGGCACTAGGACTTGTGCGGAATCCTGGCAGGGCTCGGAGGCAGCAGCAGCAGCTGCGACACACCCAGACACTGCAGCTGACACACTAACGTGTCCCGACACACAGTTTGGAAAGCTCTGCAATATAGAGTCGAGGAAATCTGCCACGCCGGGCTCTAGGAACCGGCTCCAACATCAAGACCCGCGTCCGGAGGCGAGGCGCCTGGCCCCCCAACGAAACCGGGGTTCAGAAGTCAGAGCCCAGCAGCCAGTCTTCTTAATCTTCCGCCCCGCCCCCCCGTTTTTGCGCAAATTTAAAGAAAACAGCATAAAACCTCCTTAGCTTTCCCCAAGTGGACACCTGCAGACCGGTTGAATTTCAACTTCCAGCCGAGCTTCGGGAAGTGGAAGTCCCTCTGGAGAGGCTGTTCCTGGTCCACATTTCCCCTTCTTCCATTTGCAGGCTGGGCAACTTTTAATTAAAGTGTTCTTTTTTAAAATCACATCTGTCTGTGGGGTCCTTTCCTCCTTCTGGCCCACAACCCTGCGCAGGCTTTGCTGGCTCCCCAAAAAACCCGCTCCCATCCTGAAGATAACAGCTCTTATGAACAGAGAGAGAGAGAACCGCCTGACCGGCCCAGCACCATGGGCAAGCTTCTCTCTGCTTTTGGTGACGTAGCCACTGCCGGGCAATTGAAGTCCCAAAGGAGTGAAGCCTTTCCAGCATTCCCACCGCCCCCTTTGTTTACTAGAGGCTTCCGTACAAAGTCAACAGGCCAAAAGAGATTTTAGTTTCCTTGCAAATCTTTTCAACTTAGAGCCTTCCCAATGATTAGAGCTGCCAACCGAATTAGCACTCTTCCCCCCCACACCCACCCAGAAATGTGCAAATGGGTTAAATGCTTGGAAACCTTGTTCCTTCTCCTTAGCCACATTCCTTCTTAGGCTAAAGCAGTTTCTCAACCTTGGCAGCTTGAAGATGGGTGGACTTCAACTCCCAGAATTCCCCAGCCAGCCTTGCTGGCTGGGGAATTCTGTGGGTTGAAGTCCACCCATCTTCAAGTTGCCAAGGTTGAGAAACACTGGGCTAAAGGGAGAGGCAATGGGGTGTTATTTTCTACGTATTAGCCATCTTTCCACCGCTCTGGCCTTTCTGCCGTCCATCTTGCATTCTTCCCCATCTGATAAAGCTTGCTGGAGAGAGATTTGTGATGAAAAACAGGACATCCACTTGACTGCCTCGTCATAACTCCCTGCTCCTTGAGCAGAATGGCAAAAGCACGTCTCCGTCGCATGGGGGGGGGGGATGAGACCAGATGGCAACATTTTGGCCATCAGTTTCTTGGCTGTTCTTGCTAAGCGGGTAACACTGACCCCACGGGAAACAGTGCCTTCAGGACATTGTCTTCCAAATAGCAGTGGTTTGGGTCAAACAAACAAGTATCAGGGCCTTTTCAAACTATCAGTTTCCATGAAAAGGGATAAAGCTTTGTGAGCTGCAGCACACTTTACCACATGCCTGGGGCATACGACTTAGGACAATATACAGGTAGTCCTCGACTTACGACCACAATGACGATGGAAATTCCGGTCCCAATTGTGGTCGTAAGTTGAGGACTACCTGTATAAACTTTGTCTTTTTCTGATTTGGGGGCTAAATGGGCACACACACCCTTGGAGGCTTCTTCCCACAGTCAGAGGAAGAAGAATTGCAACCACTGTCCTGGAGTCAGAAATCAAGAAATCATCTCAGCCATGAATACATTTTAAGTTTTTTAGCCAAAATGGGGATTACCAGATCAAGCTACTTTACAGGACTGTTGTGTAGATTTCTGAATAAATCAGAACAGCTTTAAACCATCAGTTCCCCCCCCCTCCATATTTTGCCAGGGTAACCATTTAGAAGAAACATTGTCCTAGTGTCAAACAGCATCTGAAACAGATTAAAACAAGACTAAACAAATCCCAAACCACCCATAATGCAGAAAACAGTAATAATTTGAAAGCAACCACCATCGGATAAAAATTCACCTAAAAGGGTGCTTAAAACCCACCTAAATCAACCCTAGAAAGGAAACACCCTTTATCCAAACAAAGGGATGTTTGTGTGTATGTTGTAGTTATTCCTATATTTCAAAAAAGATTTGTTGTCCCCTTCTTAAGTCCGTTGATAACTCTGATCCTTTCCTTGGCCATCATGAGATGGTTGAGAATCATCAGGCGAGGATCTTCACTGCAAGCAGTAAAGATTGTGCTGTTAGTTGTGGCACAGGAGTGTGTCAGGGCAGCTGTTTTCATGTAAGTTGGCAACCTTATCTGAGGGAGGGGGTAATCAGTTCAGAACCGCTCTCTGCCGCTCAAGGAAACCAACACTTTGTACAACCGGGTTTGTGTAATTGTTTATTTTATTTGCTTGGGAAATTTATACAGCCACCCATCTTAGACAAATAGCTCCGGGCGGCTACAACCATGATTTGCTCAAGCCACAATTGCCAGGGTTATGCAGCACATCGAACCCTAATCCATACTTTCCAAATGGTGATGGCTGGGTTCACACAACAGTTGAAGCCCAGCCCGCCACAAAGTCTTTTCAAAACTTTCCACGTCTGTCTTCCTTGTCTTACCCGCCATGCACAAGGGGGACCATTTGTGACCAAGCAGTGAAAGTAGGACATGGAAAAGGGTGTTGAGGATTTAGTCAGTCCTTTAAAAGGGGGCGAGGACTGGTGGGTCCCCACCCACCCCAAGATCCTGTAAAAATGTTTGTCTAGCTCCATCAGCCCTTTCCACACCACTTTTCCTGTGGGGACCGACCGAGCTCCAAGTTCTCATGAAGTTTTGGCTGCCAGGCCTTCCAGAGGAAAGCAGAGACCTTCCACGCCTCTGTTCCTGCCAGGGTAAGCTCAGATTTTCTTTGGCAGGATGATGCAAATTTTAAGGGCAGCCCAGCAGGGGGTAGGGCGTTCTTTCTTCCAAAGAGGGAAAGAGAGAAAGGGGAGCTGCAGAGGAGGAGGAGGGGTGGGGAGGGAGAGGCCGTTGGCCGGTTGGAGTCTGAGGAAGCCCACCAGAGATACAGGGTGACCAGAAAACCAGCAAGAGGACAAAAAAAAATTAAGTGGAGCAAGTTGTGGATAGCAGCAAGGCAAAACTGGCCTGCGGAAGGAACAGTGGCATCTCTGGAAGGAGCAGAAGGTACCTGGGCTCCCGGGAGGAGGCGGGACGGGTGGTGGGTCGATCCTGGCTACCTGCCCTATTTGCAGGTATGGACATGAGAGCCAGGTTTCGTTAAGTCTAGGAATCTTCCTTTCCTTCAGAGTCTCCAGAGAACCCACCATCTCCTCCATCCTTCAGGGCCATATCTGGCATCCAGAAGTGCACCACCCTCGATAGCCTTCCCAGCTAAGGAACATCAAGAGTGCAATTCCCCAGAATCTGAGCCAATCCATGATTTAGCACTGTGTGACTACTCAGGGGCAGGGGTGGGATCTGCTTCATGCATGCAGCACCGAGAAGGGGAGGGAATCAATTAGGTGGTTTATGAATGATGGAGGAGGAACTCTCCTCGGATCTCAGGCAGAGGGTGATCCCCCCTTCAGGCGATAAAAGATCTTCTGCCATCAACAGAGAGCAGTAACAATGCTGGTCACCAGTCTACGAATTTCTCAAATATTTACAATCTGTAAACTGTTTCTGAAGATGATGCTTCATAAATCATAAATCTTTGGGAGGGGCACTCGTTCCATTTGAAGGGAGTTGGCAGATTCTGTTTTGATGCAGTTCTCCCATCCCAGAAAACCTGGATTTCGGCGTCGCAACTAAGCCATCCTGCAGTGCGTTTTGGCCTAGCTCGAGTTGGCCTACCATAATGGCTTGGTGCTCTGAACGTGTTAGGCCTTGTTCAGCAAGCCACAATTAAAAATGTGCAGCTGAGGCCACAAAGTCTTACTCCAACTCTATGCTGTCGAGACAACCTTACCTGTAGATTTAGAGTGGCAAGAAACCAACTTACGCAAAGGATGGCATTTTCATGGCTTCTGTTTCTTGTTACTACTGTGGCTGCTAGAACAGGCAAACATTTTGGTATTATATAAAACAGCAATAGCTATTTATGAAACCTACGTTAATTATTTCAGGACATTTAACCACCTTTTGCAGAATTCTTAATATAAGGTTAAGAATTCTACCAAAGAGTGTTAAATGACCTGAATCACCTGGTTTGCAAATGTAGGATCCCAAAACAATTGCATTATACAAAATGTAGGGACCTGCTTTACATTGGGTTCATGGATTACATGAAGCCAGAGTTTAACCACATCAGTTTTTGAGGAAACTACCATTGGTTTGCAAACTAGAATGCCTGAGAGGATATGCAAGTTGTAAATCATGGTGTACAACCAACCAGGATTTATGATTTACACAACCAAATATTGTTTAAGCGAAGCAGGTAAACAAGTGTGTTTGGTCCATCTAACTTAATATTGGCTAACTGGAACATGTTCTCTAGGATTTGGGGTATGTTTACCAAACCTACCAGGGAGCTACATCTGGGACCTTATGTATGGAAAAGAGATAACTTCATTACTGAACTGGGGTAGGCAATGGGAGGGGGCAGAGGCATTTTTGGAAATTTGAGAGCATGTGGCAGGCGCACTCACAAAGTGGCCACCATTTTGAGATTTACCTGTTTACCGAATGGCTGTCTGATGGACACGGCCCATCACAAAACCTCCGTTGCCCAGAAGGGGACTCCGGTTGCTCTCTGCCCTCCTGGAGGAACTTTTCTGGAGCCAAACGTCATTGCTGCAAACACGTGGTGCTAAAGGTTGGTGCAGGGCAGCTGTCATGTTTCATTTTTGTTCAAGCAACTTGTAAAAATCAGACGGAGTGAAGTAGGGAACCAAGCTGGCACCACGATGCCCGTGAGAAGCACATTCCTGACCCCGCAGAGACCCATGAGCCTCCCCCAACTCTTGGGAGCTAGGAAGTGGCTTCATTCCAATGGACCAAGCAGTGGTCCGTCAGACTCCATATTAGCTCTCACGATTCCAAACAGAGGTCCTGGCCGGGCCCAGCAGAAGATCTAAGAGATCTTGGAAGAGAGGGAGGTTTGGGTCCTGAGCAGATGGCACGCCCAGCTCGCTCTCCCCCCATTGCACGAGAGATTTCCTTTTCTGTCGTCTTAGGCTGAGTTCCCAAGAGTGGGCCAAAATCAACTCGGCATACACAGCATAGCCCAATGGCTTCCAAGCGGAGGGCAAATGGGACCGCCACGTGTCATCTTTCAAGATCTGATGGCCAAGGAGATGACAGCAGCAAGGAACGTCGAAAGGCATCGCACGGGTAAAGTGACACTGTTCCCTGCGCCAACTTTTGTGGTCCGAAGATTAGGGCAGCTTTGGGCGTCTATAGAAAGCTGCTGGAGGAGGCATTCTTTGCCTCCAACTGCAAGTATCCCCTTACCTCCTCCCAGGGCCAGAGAAAACAGCCATTCTTTGCTCCAAAGCAGAGGTAGGGCTCCAAATGCGGAGTGCTCAATGGAGGATCAGGGACGACCATGGATGGAATCACACCCCAGCCTGTTGGAAGGACTGCCATCACCACATCTCACCCTGCTAACATTTCTGAAGCCAGGCTCCTCCGGTGCCCTTGGCTGGAAAAGAGATCCGCTCCGAGGGGCGTTCCCAGCAAGGAAGGCTTGGAGGGCAGAGCCGTTCCCCAGCCCACCAGCCCACCGGCAGCTGCTCGGAGGGTAATCTTAGGAACGCGGCTGGGACAGCCGACATTCTCTGAAGCATTTCCAAGCACTCATCACTCACCCAGACAAACACAGGGAGCAAGCTGGCAGGCCTTTGCCCTCCCTGCCGAAAATGCCCTTTTAAAACCCTGCGGACGCCAGGGCTCAGGCTGCGGCTTTGATCTCCTCCTTCCAGGCGGGCAAGATCAATTTTCATCCACCTCGCCCAGCAGCAGATCAAAGGAAGGAGGTTCAGAGGACAGAAAGGAAAAAAAGGCACAGCACGCGGGGAGGGGGCAGAAAATGGGCAGTAACCTGAAAATGTAACATAAATACATGCCCGGTTTCGTTGTTGGGAGCACCTTCAAGGGGCTGCAGTTGTAGATCCAAGGAACCTCGAATCACATCAGCAAAGAGGAAAATGTGGAGAACATGGTTTTAACCGGACGAGTTCGCCAGCCCAGCATGTCCTTTTCCTCATCCGGGACACAGATACGGGATCCTTTAGCCCAGAGAGATGGCAATTCCTAGTCATTATGAACCGAAGAGTGTCCTGATTTGTGCAACATGCTACGGTTGTTTAACCATGGTTTACTGAAAAAGCCGCCGTTGGCTAACTTCTGGAAGCAACGGGTCTGTTCTACCCACAGCGCTCCTTCTGCAGTGAGAAAGGGTGTTCTGTTGAAACAGAACAAGCTGAAACCCATTGAACCAAGTCAGTCAGTGGCTAAACTTTGTTCTTTTTCTGGCTTATCCTGTTGTGCAAACCCAGCTTATTTGCTTCGTTTAGGGTCTAATGCAGGGTTCCTCAACTGTGGCAACTTTAAGACGTGTGGACTTCAACTCCCAGAATTCACCCCATTCAAAAACAAATGCAACCTGGATTTATACTATTCTCTGCCTTACTCCGGGTTCTTGGATTTATTGTATGAACCCACGGCCAGCCATTTTGTAAACCGCCCAGAGTCCCCCTAGGGGGAGATGGAGCGGTGATATAAATCGAATTATAAATAAATAAAATAAATAAATTGATCTGTCTTAAAATGACTTCGCTGTGGTTTCTTGAATACCCCACAAATAGCTGGGTGTGTAGCCCAAGACGAGCCACATGGTGGCTTAAAACAAGCTAAGGTAGAAGCAACTTTTCAAAAGCAGTGCTAGCGGTTATACAGACAACCTGGTCTGGAACGGTGTGCCAATTCACAGACAGATTCTCTGCCTTGCATTTCCCTCTGATCTTCCTGTTTGCATTCTCCACTAAAGCAAGACATTTCAGGGTAACGCTGATCCACCCAAGCTTTCACACCAGTTAGTTTATTAGCTTTTGAAGTATCTCTTTATGAAAAGCCACCAATCACCGTGAAGGTGCCAGCCACGGTTTTCAAACTACAGCATAACTCAACAAACACCCGAAAGATGGAAATATCCTAGATAAACTGACTAGTAATTGGGCTGCACGGAGTTTTTAGAAGAGTTGACATGGCTCAGCCTTGGACTGAAAAAGCATAGAATATGCTCCCGATTCTCCACCCCGTTTCTGCCAGGACTCCCCATTCTTAAGGACAGTAATTTGATCTGCAGCATGTTAGAGAAGAGAAAGAAGCCATTAATTCCTGCACAGATCTGAAAGGTTCTTAGAAAACCGTCGGACACGGGGTGCTGGCAGAGCTTGCTAACTTGCAGTCTTGCCTGGGGTGAAAACTCTGTGCAGGTAAAATTCACAAGTGGAACCTGGCAGGTGGTTGCAATTCCCAACATCCATCCAGTTCTAGGCCTATATCCCACTCTGGAGGCATCATATCCCCACCCCAACGTGGCGCTAGTTTGGGGCCGAACAGCAAGTTGGGAAGGGCCTGCTGCATTGGGCAGGTTGGCCCACTTAGAAATGGGAATCATCTCCCAGGATCATCTGCCACTGGCTTTCCACAGGAGCTCATCAGCAACGGCCGTCTCCTGAGGATGTGCCAAGCACGTGGCGTTTCCACCTTAACCTCACTTCCAGTGGTGGGCATCTTGGTACAGAGAGGATCCGAGGACAACAGCCTTTGATCCCATAGGGCTGGGTTGGCACAACGTTTCGCCGTAGCTTATTGAATGCATCAGAGCCACCCAGGTTTACCCAGTAAGGTCAGCAAACCAGAGTTTGGCTGAATGAGAAAGGCCAACCCAGGCGCTGAACGATCTTGCCAGGTTTTCTACTCCAAACCGTCTTTTCCATTAATGCTGGGAACAGCCACCCAAGCGTGTGGGAATTCCAAAAAGACCTCAATTGCTTTTCCTCCGAGTGGCAGATATTCCAAACCCCCACCCCGCAAGAAGCCTGCACTCCTTCATCTGCGTCTTTGACTTTTCCACATCTGCTCTTCCCCCATGGAATGCGCTTGGCAGAAAGCTCAAATTAATACAGGAATGCTTGGCATTTGTTTCAAAATGCAGTCCAGATGAAGACTTCTTTCTTTGGAGGAGGGGGCTCTTTGCTTAACAGGACTTAGCTCCAATGCAACCCCCCCCCCCCGCCAGAGAAAAAGGAGGGTTGGTTACCTGCAGATGCCCCTCAAACACCATTTCACACCACGGGAAAGGTCTAATAGAGTGACCTTTAAAAGGGGGATTAATAATCCCTCTTTTGGAGCGGAATGTTCATCGCTGTCACTCTAGCGGGCATGATTAAACAATTTCTCTGGTGTCTGTTCACCGGGAGTTGATTTTTCCTACTTGGCAACACACAGATTTTCTTTTTTCCTTTTAATAATATACTTGGATGCTGACAAAATGCAGGCCTTTGTTTGCATGCTCAGGATCTTGGCTGCAACTGCTGCTTTAGGACTGGTTTATAATAATAATGACTCCCATTTCTTGTTCTGTCTAAAGTAATCAATGGCTTTGCTGCTTGCAAAGAGGATTAGTAATTACCCAGATAAGTGTGTGTGTGTGTGTGTGTGTGTGTGTAAAAGTCAATGGAAGCCACAGGGCAGACATTTGCAGATCACTATCAGGACTGTGAGCGTGGCAGTCTGTGTTGCTACTGGAAGTTAACGCAGGGGAGAAGTAGGTCAAAGTGTGCCCTTTTCTTAGGCTGGGTTCACACACCATGCCAAGCCACAATTTTCTGAATCACGGCTTGTTGACTGAACCACAGCTAGTAGGCTTCACCCTAGGCTGTCTAATACAATGTATGAGTCACAGGGCCAAAGCCAAAAACCAACAAACTACACCCTGTCTTAGGGTAAGCCTGGATTTTGGAAACATGTACTGGGTGAGATAGGGCGCCTCCAAATCCCACCCTGAATTTAACTTAAGTGTATTAATTTACAGGCAGAGATCAGAAAACAGATTTCTATACAGTGCAGAAGGAGATTACAGAAGCAGATTGGTGATTCTTATGCCCACCCGGTTAAGGGCGTATTCAATTCTAATTCTAATTCTAATTCTAATTCTAATTCTAATTCTAATGCTAATTCTAATTCTAATAATTCTAATTCTAATTCTAATTAATTCTAATTCTAATTCTAATTCTAATTCTAATTCTCTTAGTATTGTACTCTCATTATCATTCCTATTCCTATTCCATTCCATTCTTGCAAAGGGTTGTCACCAACCTCCTTCTGTAATTTGCAGCAGCAGGGGGGCCAGCACAAAGACCCCACCCCCAAAGGACATCCAACAAACAAAAGTATACATGCTTGACCTGCAGATGTCAGACTAAAAAGACAACCCATTTTCTTCCATTGGCTGGATCCTGTCCAGACAGGCTGCCCTTCAAGGCTGGCTGGGGAATGCTGGGAGTTGAAGTCCACACATCTTAAAGTTGCCAAGGTTGAGAAACACTGCATTAGACGAAGCCATGATGGTGTGGCTTGCTTGGTTTTGCCTTAGCAGCCAAGGGTGGCTTCTTCAACAAACTGTGGTCTAATGCCAAGGTTGAACACATCAGCAGCTGAAGGCCACATGTAAGGTCTTAAACAATTCTCTTTTATTCCATAGGGCAGGGTTCCTCAACCTCAGCCATTTTAAGATGTGTGGACTTCAACTCCCAGAAAACTCCAGCCAGCAATGTATTCTGGGAGTTGAAGTCCACACTTCTTAAAATGGCTGAGGTTGAGGAACCCTGCCACAGGGAACATTGCTCACCAGGAGAAAAATATTCACATGATATGCCCAGTGATGTTTAATATTCCAAGGGTTACAATCAAAGCTCCAGGGTGGGATCAGCCTAATTTTTAGTTGGCAAAAAGATACAAGTCTGTTGGTGAGTGGAAGGGAAAAAACCCAAAAGATCTAGAAACTCAAGAAAAATTGCCCTGAGCTCCCCCCAGCTCTACAGAGATCAAGACCAGCAATTTGAATCACGTGGAAACACAGACTGTGGTCCGGCAAAGCAAAATAAAGCATTTTTGCACACCAGGCAACCAACAGACCCACCCCTGGTGGGTACATACTCTGCGCAACGTGCTTTGCTGGAGAAGGAAGGGAATCCTAAACAAATTCAAGCCACATTCACATCACACTCCCCACAACAAGGCAGCCTTTTCAACACATATCTACTTCTCTTTCTGGAAGAGAAACACACAGGCTGGAAGGGATTTGGGTTTCGTCTCCTGTGCATTCCACAATTTCTTCCTCGTTTTACCAAGGAAAACTGTTCACACTCTTACTGCTCGCCTAAGCTCATGCCAACTCCAAAGCATCATCAGTTCTACTCCTTATGGTGGCCTGGGTAGAGTTGTTGCAACCACATACAGGTAGTCCTCGCTTAACAACCATTTGTTTAGTGACAGTTTGGACTTATGACGGTGCTGGAAAAAATGACTTACAACCGGTCCTCACACTTACGACCATTGTCGCGTCCCCGCGGTCTCGTGATTGCGATTTGGGCGCTTGGCAACTGGTTTGCATTTATGACCATCACAACATCCCGTGGTCACATGATTGCCATTTTCGCCCTTCCTGGCTGGCTTCTGGCAAGCAAAATCAATGGGGAACCGGGTGGTTTGCTTAACAACCACGTGGTTCGCTTAACGCCTGTGGTGATTCGCTTAATGACCACTGCACAAAAGGTTGTGAAATCAGGTTGGATTCGCTTAATGACCATTTTGCTTAGCGACCGAAAATTCTGGTCCCACTTGTGGTTGTTAAGCGAGGACTACCTGTACATCTTTTGCCTTTGCCCAAAAATGTGTGCTCAGTGAGATGACAACAACTGGAGAAGGTAAGGGTGGGAACTCACTGGAAGAGTTCTGAAAAAAAGAGATGAGACCAAGCGGTGTTAGCCAAACCATCCTCAAAGGATGGTTTTCCTTTGCACCGTACTCCTAGGGAAGTCTTCTCAGATATAAGCCCCACTGAGTTCCAATCCATGAAAATAGTAAAGACACCCCAAGCACTGCCACTATCAAGTCAGCCGATCAGCAAGAAAAACTTTTCCAGCTCTAAACCTGGAAGGCTGTTATAGCACGTCTGATCACAGACGGCCGCATCTTCCCTGGGTCGGTCCCTTTTAAAACCGTCTACATTCCCGTATCTGCTATCAGCAAAGTCCACTTTTGCCTCAGATGCCTGTAAAGGGTTTCCTTGAATCCCTCTGCATTTTAGCTTCAACAGCTGAGCCTTTTAATATTTTCCCACCAGCTCTCCTGTCTTTTTAAATACCAAAAAAAAGCTGTATGAAGGAAAGAAAAACAGAATCACCACAGAATGTCTCCTAACCAGCTTGAGGGCATCATCCCGAGGCATCTGCCTCTGTGGACATTTGTTCCCACTTAAAATTCCTTTCTTTCCCCCTTTTCTCTTAGCAATAGGAAAGCTGGAATCGGATCTCAAATAGACATCTATCAGCTCGAATATCACCAAATGTGGACACTTCTAAACAGGGTGTAAACTGCAAAACATGCTCTGGGGGGAAAAAATCATGGTGATAGCACTGCATTTATTCCAGAACTTTCAAAACAGCTATTTCTTCCTCTCCCAGGGACATGCACGTGCAAAGACACACACACACACACACACACCCAGAAAAATGCAAGATAGCGATGCATGTGATCGACAGCCTTCGACTGATGGCAGAACCTATTTATTTTTAAAGAAGAAGAAGGAAAAACAGTTCTCCCTGTCTCCAGCTCTTCATATTTCTGATGCAAATTATAGTCTAAAAAAGAAAAAAAATCTCCAGAGCAGCCAAACGGGAGGCCGTGGTGGCCTCTGAGAGATTCCCATTTCCATGCTCAAAAGACAGCCTCAGAACACAATATATTAACAGACAAAGGGATACAGAATGGTTAAAGAAAACATTACAAAGGCATGCTCGCTCCTGTTGACTTTCTGGAAAACATCTGAGCATCTTCTGCAGCTGGACGATAGCTCTGGAACGGCCCATTATCTGCCATCCTCACGTCAGCCACACGTGGGGCACTGCATTAGTCCTGTCTAAGAAAATATGGGCACTTCTGCAATTGAGAGCCTGTCTAAAACTACCTTCTAAAAAATAAATATGCAGCTCGTTAATAACCAGAATCCAGTGTTAAGTCAACAATCCAAATTGCACCCTCATGTCAATTTTGCCATCAATATTAATGCAATGCCAAATCCAGATTTCAGAGCAAAACTTCCAGGCCGCAAAACCATTCTGTTTTGGAATTGTTTCCTATTCCCCCTGCAGGCTGGGTTTTTGATCTCAAGACCAAAACAAAGTGTATTTTAAAAAGTTCGCTGGCGGTTTTTAATCCAGTAACTGTTTTGCTCATTCCAATTCACTTGAGGAGGCAGTGCGTCTTTGTTGTTCTAAACAGCTGTGCGAAAAACGTTCATTTTCACAAAATTCATAGGTGATACAAGTTGAGTATTTTTAACCCTTTCATAATTGAACAAGAATTCTTCAAAATACAAGCATTGGGTCTTTTTTGCCAGACCTAAAACAAGCTCTTCTTGGAAATGCTTACTTCCTTCTTTAAAAAAAATTCAGTCATATTTCTGAAGTTGTTCTTTCCAAGTGCCTCGGAAGGACAAAAAAGATTTGCAGGGCATTTTCACAACGCAAACCATCATGGATTCACCCCGGACCGTGGTCAAGAGTCAGTCCAAGTCACTTGGCCGTCAGAAAAAGCCACAATATTAGGACAGTGGCCACCAGCTGAAGATTCAGTGCTGGATCCTTGGCACCGAGGCTGTGACCTGTTGTAGTCTCTTTGCTTTGCTGATTCACGAGCTGCTTGTTTGAAGGAGTCCCTTCGCTGTCCAGGTCGTATGCAAGCTCTAGAATGAATGAAAGAAGAAAGTGAAAAGGTAACAAAGGGAAATGCCTTTTAATAAATTAAATGCCTTTTAATAAATGTGTTAGTCTGAAGAGGTGCTACCTGTCAGCCTTATTAGGTAGACCAGATAGGAAATGTGACCAGATGAGCTAATTCTACTTTATTGTAAAGCTACATTAACAGAATCTTGCAAGTCTGAAGGAACAAATCTCCCGCCAGCCCGAGAAACTAGGGAGGGTCCCTTCTGAGCCTCTTTCTCCACCCACTATCCAGCTGCAGGCTATGCCCTCTCTTATCTGACCGTTCCCTAGGGGGGTCTCTTGGCCCAGTCTCCCAAGGTCTTCCCCACATACCATTACACTACCAGACTCCCAAATTCAAGAAGAGCCATTGCTTGGGAAGCTCCGAACAAGGGTTGGACGTTCATGGAGGTCAGCAGCCTTAGTTCTACATTGCCATGGTTTGTTATGGGGTGTCCTAAATCACGGGCTGGATTTGTGCGACATACTAAAATCCAAAGCTGAACCAGGATGGCTTAGCAGAATGGGTAAGGCTAGTAGAAAGGTCTCTCGATGGCTAGTCAAGCCACAGGAGAAGAGCTCCTGTTTTCCTCTCCTGCTGAAGAGATTCCCAGAGGCATCCAGCTGTTCCCCATTCGAGACCAAAGGTCAGACAAGACAGATCTGATCCAGCAAGACAAGACACTCGCTCGCAAAGCACACAAGTGCCTTAGGCCCTTTCTACTGCAAAGCTTTCTCTCTTCTGGGGCCAGCTTGGTTAACTTTCCAACAAGAGGGCAAAATGTTCAGTCTAGCTTTTCTCCTGGTGGCAGGGGATGATGGGGACTGCAGACCCACACCTCTCTAGCACACCAGGTCGAGAAGCCTGGAGGCTTCTGCTCTACAGACACGCTCCAGTAGGCAATTTGTGGTGCTCCGACGAGGTGAGGACAGAGAAAGAACAAGCCAAAACTTTCTATCAGGCTCAGCTTTTCAGCTGGGCAAACTCAATGCAGAATGGGCTCTTTTAAAGCAGGGGTCTCCAACCTCTGGGCCGCGGCCCGTTAGGAAGTGGGCCGCGGGGCTCCCTCCTGCAAACCCTGCCCCCCGGTGCGCGCGATTGGCTCCCGCCTGCAAACCCCGCTCCCCTGGTGCGTGCGATTGGCTCCCGCCTGCAAACCCCACCCCCCGGTCCATGGAAAAATTTTCTTCCACGACCAGTCCCTGGTGCCAGAAAGATTGGGGACCGCTGTTTTAAGGGCCCACCTTTGCTCAGGCCCACGCGTAGCTCCTTTCAAGAGAAAAGCAGCCTGTTGCTACAGGGTGAGGGACAACTGACGGGAATCCATCCATCCGGCTATTAAACCAGGCGCCCATCAAGCCCTTGGACCCCACCCAAGCCTCCTCCCTTCTCCACAGCTCTTCCAGGCAACCCCAACATGGGTCCCGAAGCGGGTCCCAAGGGAAAGAGCCTACTTCCAAAGCCTCCCTTTGCCAGCCCTGCCTTCTGTGCTCCAGATTAGATAATCAGCTGACAAGAGGAGTAAATCATTAGCCCTCCTCTTTCCCTTTACTTCTTCCCTTGCCAGGAGGAGCTTTGCTTTCTTTCTTTTGGGGGTGGTAAAAACCACCATGCTGATGCACGTCTTAGTCTTCTGGCCTGCGTTTTTTCAGTGGTGCGACACACACCCAAAGTCTTCCCGTGCTTGCTCCGACATGCAAGAAACATGAAAGCTATGGAAGCTGTAAACCTGCAAATCGGTGTTCTCCATTTCCATGTCAACAAAGGGAGGGGGCAGCATTCTGTCAGGAAAAGACCACTTGCGTTAGCCTCCACAGAAGCTTGTCAGGGAGTACCCCTTGTGGAGCGGCCTTTGTTCCTGGAAGCTACTGGAAGTCCTAACAAGCCCAGCTTTTGAGAGCCCAGCATCCGTTGGGACGGTAGCCAGCCCAGGAATATGCAGGAATATGCACCGAGTGGTTTTGCTCCATAGGAAGATGCTTCCATGCTGGAAACACAACTGGCCCGACTGCTTCCCCAATCTCGGTCATTCACCGCCTTTCAAAGGCCACTTTTGAGCAAGAGGTCCTCCTCCTGAACAAAAGGAGGACTCCGAAGAAACCAGGAAGTGCTGAGCCGGCAGGCAGCCAACCCGGAAGGCAAGTTGAGGTGGGCACCAACAAACGTCTGCCCGGCACCCTCCATCGGGGTAGGCCTGGTCCAGCGGGCGGCCTCAGGATGAAGGAACAGGGAACGTTGAGCCTTGGGAAATGAATTTCGGAGTCAGAAGAAATAATGATAAAACCCTTTTAAGGCCTGGGGGGGGGGGGAGGGAAAGATGGGGGGCCAGAGAGCAGGACATGGAGAAATGGATTTAAGGCGGCTTCCAGCTGAACATTAGAAAACATTCAGAGCTGTTTGGTTCCTCTGTGACACCTTAACCCAGAGCTTTCCAAACTTTTCATGTTGGTGACTTTTTAGACATGCATCATTTCACGACACACTCTTACAGCAAGGCACAAGGCAGGCACTAGGACCTGCGCGGAATCACAGCAGGTTTGGAGGCAGCAGGGCACGAGGCAGGCACTAGGACCTGCATGGAATCACAGCAGGTTTGGAGGCAGCAAGGCACCAGGCAGGCACTAGGACCTGCACGGAACCCTGGCAGGGCTCGGAGGCAGCAGCAGCCGCGACACACCCAGACACTGCAGCCGACACACTAACGTGTCCTGACACACAGTTTGGAAAGCTCTGCCTTAAACGGAACACGGCAGGAAGCAGTTGTGTAGCAGAACCAGCAACCCCAGGAGTGACGCAGTTTCCCCTTCGGTGGATGTATTCAAGCAGAGGCTGAACAGCCCTCCATCGGGGGCACTTTAATCTGGCTTCTTGCACTGACCGGGGGTCAGACTAGATGGCCTCCATGCCCCCTTCCAACCTTCTGCCCCTAGCCCTTGCCCACCAGGCTCCTGAGACAGGCCTTGCCCAGCCACGCTCCCTTTCCCCTTCTTGCTGGAAGACAAGTTGCTCTGCAAGGACGGATACCCACCAGCCACGAGTTGTTCTGCCCACGCTGGATTCAGAAGCGGGTGGCCTACAGTGGGAACCCCTCTGGGCCCTGGCTCTTGGCAGCGGCCCTGCGCAGGAAACCTTGCTTTCTGCAGCAGATGCTCTGCCTCTCTTCTGCGGGAACAGGCCGTGCTATGTGCCTCCCCCAACTCGCTCCGTGTGCTAGACCCCCTCGAGGAGGAGCAGCCACAACAGGGATTGCCATGGTGAAGGAAGACGTCAAGCACCCGCCTCCTCCTGTTTCTAGGTGCTGCTTCCTGGCAGAGCCACTCTGAAGTTCATCCGCCTGCTTATTCCAGGAGGTCTGTCGCCTTTCCGCTTCTTGGAATTCTGCCACGCGGTTCTCCAAACTGGCCACGGGTGCAAACATACCTCTGCAGGGCTGGCTGGGCTCACCAACCTGTGTGGGTTCACGGGGGTGGGAAACCAGCATCGGCGAGGCCAAAGCACACATCGGTTTTCGTGCAAACGTCAAAAAGTGGTAAAACCCAAGCAAAAATAAGATGGAATGAAGTTAATGGAAATGGGAAGAAATCAAAGAGGACAAAGTCACCTTCCTCTTGATCTGAATACCCACTCATCCGAAAGGACGCTGTGCCCAAACCAGGTCTACAGGTATCTAGTCTTGAGTTTAACTCCCAAAAGTTCCTCCTGGGGGTGGTTAGCTTAATAATATCCTCCTTTTAAGAACATACCATCTTTTGGATGTAGCTTGAATCATGTCAACTGGATTTCTATTTTCTCAGTGGAAACGTTTCGCTCCTTATCCAAGGAGCTTCTTCAGTCTGAGCAAAGTTAGTAAGGGAATCCTTAAATATGTTTCTAGGTGGCTGTGTGACCTTGCACCTGGGGCTAGGTCATGGTTATATTGAGATGTTATTTCTAAGTCCCTTTATCATCCAAAGGAGGATCGTTAAGATTACCATGCTGCTGTTGAGCTTGCGAAATGGTCTTAATCTTCCTAGGCACAGAAGACAAAGCAGGGAGGAAGATGGGGGAGAGGTTGTGCCTGAGGCCCCCACCTCTATTCAAGGAAGGATTTTCCAAGTTGGCATAAATGGATTCCTTGACCCCTCTCTCAAACCACCTATCTTCTCTGCCTAAAATGTGAACATTTATGTCCTCAAAATCCATATTTAAGGATTCCCTTACTAACTTTGCTCAGACTGAAGAAGCTCCTTGGATAAGGAGCGAAACGTTTCCACTGAGAAAATAGAAATCCAGTTGACATGATTCAAGCTACAGACAATTCTACCTGGATGACTGAGAACCTTCATCGACATACCATCTTTTGGATTTTTATTTTTTATTTTTATAGTAGTTTTTAAATGTATAGGCTTTTAACTTTTATATTGTGATTGTAAACCGCCCAGAGTCTACCATGGTAGAGATGGGCGGGGATAAATCCAAATAATAAATAAATAAATAAAAAGGGAGGGTGATCCACAACTCAACAGCAGTTCTAGAGACAGAAGGCAGCCTTGGACTACACCTCCCATCACCCCCAGCACACTAGCTAGATGTTAGGAAGCATAGCTCAACTGAACTGGAGGATGCCACTTAATTGGAAGACTAGCTTTCAGATCAAACTGAGCATAAAGTGAAAACAATACTCTACAGAAGCCCAGAGATATTTGGCCCAAGGAACCTTGGGCCAGAATAGCCAAGGTGGCTTCAGAATATTCTCCTCTGCTAAGATCTCCATAATACAAAGATAGTGCCGTGCAAAAGGTGCATTCAGAATTATTTTAGGACCATTATAATTGCATGAAACGTTGCTTCCTTCCTTATTATTTATAAGGGTATGACGCTAAATATTGAAACACCTCATAATCCTCATTCGACATACACTATCTGGAAGAAATCAGCCTCCTATTAACAGGGTTAATATTAACAGATAATTGCCTTTAGGTTGACTTGGGCGAAACAATGCACAAAGGAACAAAGAACTGGAAGGAAAAAAAGCATCTCAAATACATTCAGGAACAGCTGCATAACAATTCCAAGGATTTAATTCCGATGGTAGGAAGTCAAAGGAGTATTGTGGCCATGCCCTAGAATTATAGAGTTGGAAGGACCTAACAGGTCATCAAGTCCAACCCCCTGCCCACTGGATCGAGGACTCTCCAGCCTCCATTTGAACACACACACCGGTGAAGGGGAAGAAACCCCTCCATGCGGTAACCTATTCCACTGACTGACAGCTCTCACTTTATCGAACACTTTCTTTCACTGCTGCACCGATCTGTCTCTATATCAGGGCTTTCCAAAGTTTTCCCGCGGCGACACACCAACCGCCATTGGTGTGCCGCCGCGGGAAAACCCGGAAGCGCCGATGATGATCAGTGCTTCCAGGTTGTGTGGCGACACACCAGACTGTGTGTGGCGACACACTTTTGTGTCGCGACACACAGTTTGGAAAGCTCTGCTCTATATGATATCCCTTCCTCAGGGTTAAATGCCCTGTGCCTGCTGAGACGGACCATATCCCGCTAACAGCGTATCCTTTCAGACTGCACAAAATTCTTCACTGGTTTAGCTGCAGAACACTGATTGGGCTACTCCCCTCTGGAAACTGCCCTTAATGTTCCCCAAACTGTAGAGGACTAGAGGTGTACTTTAAAAAAAAAAAAAGGTCAAAATTAAAAATCCGGACCAGCTAAATCAGAGATGGGTAAACTAAGGCACTGCTGATGTAAAACTTCCATCATCCTTGACCTGGCTGCTTGAGACTGATGGATATTGGAGTGTCCCCACCACCCCCACCCCCATCCCAGGCCTAACACCTAATTAAAACCAAGTTTTGTTGACCATGAAGCAACTCCAGAGTGATTGAAATAGAAGAGCTCCTCGCTGGCCCGGCTTCCAGATTATCCCTTCCACAGCCAATCCAGATGTTTGCAGAGACAAATGTTGCTCCCCACCCAATTCCTGCCCCAAACCCCAAGGCTAACCCCCGGACTATATTGCAGAATTTCCGCGCAAGCTCTGGGTTGTTCTGTAACTCACGGCTGATAAAACCGTATCTTCTACAGGAAATGTTCTCTGCGACTAACTCTTTCACAACAGAACAGATGCACCTGTGTTTTAACAGCTGCAGCTTAAAAAAAGCCCACAGCAATTGCAATTTCTCCAGAAAGGAACCACCAGTTTGAATCTTGCATGCCCAACCCAGAACCAACGACGCAGCCCTGTCCATTTCGACCACAGCCAAGCTTCACGTGTTTATTATTTGGCACGTCCTTCCCAATTCTCTTACTCTTCTTCTTTGGTTTTTTTTTTAATTTTTAAAGGAGATGCACCTTAAGCAAAGCAGCCTTTCAAGTTTTCAGTATGGGAACTTCTCTGGGGTACGTTTGTAAGCCTGGTCTGACCAGCTTGAATGACCCAAATTAACAAAGCTAATTTAAATGTCCCCATTCCAAGGGGCTCCTCATTTGGAATTTCTTAATGGCCTTTGAGAAAGAAGGCTTTTATGCCTATTACAATCTTGGGCTTCATTCTTACCTAACTCCTTCCCTGAGATTTTCCAGCCAACACAAACTTTGCCCGGTGAAATAATGTTCGGAAGCCTGAATGAAAGGAGCTTAGCCATTCCTCGGCGGCTGTTATTTTAAAGCCGAAATAACGTGGGTTTCTCCCAGTGAGGAGACAAAGAAATGAAATGCTGAGCACGACCACGCCTCGGCTCTCGTGAAAAGGCCCTTCCAATAGGCACCAGGGCAAGGAATAAGTCCATTATGAGCAGCATGAAAAGAGAGACTTTGCAGAAAGGGAAACAGGGTGTTTCGGTCCTGTCCTCCCAATGATCTGGCTTCAGGATTTCATTCTGTTTACATGCCTTCCCCTTCCTTTAAAAATGCCACTCCCCGGCAACATTAAAAGAGGAGACGCTAGCAAAATGCTCGTTTACTCAGGGGCCAGCCGTCATGGGACGGCACCGAAAAACAGCCCGGTAGGAACATTCGTT
Source organism: Charina bottae (assembly GCA_023362775.1). Classification (NCBI taxonomy): domain Eukaryota; kingdom Metazoa; phylum Chordata; class Lepidosauria; order Squamata; family Charinaidae; genus Charina; species Charina bottae. The sequence goes on along the minus strand of JALMGJ010000018.1, from coordinate 20,932,468 downwards.
CTGCATCCTCTTACGAACCAGACCACGCCGCTGAAAGGGTCCGAAAGACAATGGGGGGTAGCGACTGAGGTGCTAGATGGGGGACGACCAAGTTCAAGGCCACACCCAGCCACCGGAGATAACTGGGCAACCGGTTCCACCCTGGCTGGATTCCCACATTGCATTAAACCCTAAAACATGGTTTACAAATCAAACTAGCCGGAGTAACTCCCATGCTAAATCCAAACCAAATATACAGCACAGGCTTCCCCGATGCGGCTGTTGCCAGTCAGGTGAGCACCGTAACGCCCAGTGTTCCAGGGAGAAGGTATCTCGTCCTCACATACCTGGGGGGCACCAGGTTGCAGAAACCAGACCCAGCATGTGAACCCGTTACTACATTTCAGCCCAAGCTGCCAAGCAAGGCTGCTGTAACGAGGACCAAATTGGAAGCAGGATACATGTGCCACCTCGTACAACTGGGGGAAAGGTGGGTACATATCTAACCAACCAATATATGATAGAGTACAATAACAGACTTGTCTCCACACATAATACAATACAGGTCGTCCTCAATTAACGACTGACCTGTTTAGCGACCGTTCGAAGTTACAACGGCGCTGAAAAAGTAACTTTACGACCAGTCCTTGCACTTATGGCTGTCGCAGCATCCCCACAGTCACGTGATCAAGGTTTAGGCACCGCAACCAGTGTGCATTTATGACCGTTGCAGCGTCCTGCGGTTGTGTGATCGCCATTTGCATGCTTCCCAGCCAGCTTGCAACAAAGTTAATGGAGAAGGAGGAAGTAAAATTGCAAGTCACGGTCACGTGGTGTTTTGCTAAACGACCGCAGTGGCTTGCTTAACGACCAAATGGAAGGCGACGTTGTACAGTCCACCGTGGTCACGTGATTTTCCACTTAGCGACTGCGGCGCTTAGCAATGGAGTTGCCGGTCCCCATTGTGGTCGCTAAGCGAGGACTACCTGTAGCTGTGTTTGAATTATAGGCCTGCTGATGGCAGCACCCAGCCAACCTTGACAGACCTAGATTAGTAATTGGAAGAGAGACCGACAGAAAATTCCAGGTCTGTAAGGTAGACTGGAAAGTTGAAAACCAATCTTGGAAAACACAACGACAAACCATATCCCCACACGGTTGCTAAAGTGTTCATGAAGTCACCATGAGTTGGAGCCTCATGCCAAGGTGTGTTGCCTTGAACTCTTCCCACTCCGTAAGACACACACCTAGGCAGGATTGTAGAAGATCGAGATGGGGCTTTGCGCAGAAGACACTTCTGGGTGTATTTCTTTCAAAGGTTGGGGCTTGCTGGCCCCAAGGACGACCAGGCAGGAACCACGGACAGGAAGCCAAAAGCCACAGATCTTCCACACTGTTCTTCCTGCTGCAGCTGTTTTCTTGGTGCAAAGGAAATTCTCTCACCTTCTCCCCCACCTGCACCTGGGAAGGGTCTCCAGAAACGCGGGGAAAGAGGGCGAGAAAGACAGGGGTCATTCTGAGGGTGGTAGGAGGAATCCCGAGACAGGTATTTGGCTGTGCGCATCAACCAAATTTTTGGGGGTTCAGCCCAATTTCCAGTGACAGCAAAATCCCCGCACCTCAAAAGATCTCAGCCTGGAAAGCTGCAGGGCAAGGAGAGAAATAGAGCCGTACATAGCGATGGAGGAAATGGGGTGTCAAATTTGCCCTTTGGGAGGAAAGCAAGATTTTGTTATGTTCAGCCAGGAAGTCCCACTTGGAATGAAAGTCTGAGATTTCTCTCTCCTGGAACACCTGGCCATCGATGGGCCTGAACCAGCTGTGCTCGTTCATCCCCAGGAGAACACCCCGATCGAGATTTCCTTTTTCAAAAAGGATGTTGTGTTCTTATGCTGTTTCTATTTGGAAAGAAGGCAGGCCTCCTGAGAGCATAGGTATCGGAGTAAGGAGGTTTGCATTTCAACTAAGCACTGCTCTGAGTTCTGCCATTAGCGATCGTGTCCAGGAACCCCTGCAAACCCCTAAGAGATGCCAGATGCCCAGAACGCAAAGGGATGCAGCTTTGCAGACAGTCCTGGTTTACTCTATCAAACTACTTGTGCACAGCTGGCCTGCTTGCCCAGAATAGGAAGACAATAAACTTGGAAAGAAGTGCTAAGTGGTGCAGTCAAACTGGAACTTTCTGGGGGTTCCAATCGAGCTCAGATTTGTAAACTCTGATCTGGGATTACAGCCTGGGAGAAGGGCCATCAGCTCGGCTCCGGTTCAGGCAAGGCACTAACTTCTTTCTTCCAGGTTAGCCCACTCTGTCCTCACCTGGCCAATTTCCAAATATGCGGGCATTACTTCTCTCAGGATTCTCAGTCTTCTCTCAGTCTTGGGGTTGGCTGGTTTCTTACATCTGCCTTGACCAGCCCTACCAGCTCATGGGATAAGTAAGACCTACCATTGTTTGGATCTGACTGTAATTATGTACTTTTGCTGATTATTGGAGTTATTTATGGTTTTTTTTATTGATTTTAAACTGTTTTATTGTGAACCGCCCAGGGTCCCTCCTTGCGAGGGAGATGGGCGGGATATAAATATGATAAATAAATAAATAAAATTCCCAGCCAGGATGATGATGAGCCGAAGGGTGCCAGGTTGAGGAAGGATGGCTTAGCCGCTCTCCCTGAAGGGAGCAAATCAGCTACCAGCGCCAGGTGACTTTTCGGGAAAGCCGGGGACCCAGTTTGGTGAGCTACAGCCACGTCTTGCAGGGTAAAATGTTCCACCATTGTATTTTCAGGTTGACCGGAAGCAGAAGAGCAGGCTGGGCTAGCAATCTTTGCAGGGCCATTGCACACTTGTGCATAATAGTGCAAGCACCAAATCAGCCCAGATCCTTTTTTTAACAAGCCAATAAATAAATTCACTTTTTCATTTAAGTCTGGAGCTCCAGGGATCCCACCTGGGAATATTGCAAGGCCCCAGACAGAGCATCCGCAGGTGGGCGGTTGAAAGCCCACCCGCTTCTCTGCCGTTTGTGCTAAAGGGGAGTTGCTGCAAACACAGGTCTTCGCTGCAACGGAATGACACCCCCTCTGTGGTCGCCCAGATCTCAAGGCTGACCTGCTGGAGGGGTCTTTTTGCCCACCCCCCTTCTCAAAGCCCTCCATCTCCAGCAACTAATTCACCCGAACCTTTTATTTTTTTTAAAGTAATGGGGTTGTTCTTCAGCCTGCATTTGTTCTAGGAAGTTTTTACGATTATTATAAAGCAGTTTGGGTTTTTTTTGGGGGGTAATGAGACTCTTAATCATAATAAAAGCAATAGGAAAAAAAAAAGCTTTTGGGGGGGTAATCTTAATAATAATGAAAGCAATAGTAAAAAATGAAAAAAAAATATTTTGGGGTAATGAGAATCATAATCATCATCATAGCAATAGTAATATCACACAAGCCCCACAACTACTAATTAGTTCAGAGCAGTGAACATCATGGTGGGAAGAATTTTTGTTTTCTTAAGACACACACAAACACACACACCCATATGAAAAAGGGAGGAGAGCAAAGGGCAAAACGTCTGTCCAACTTAACTGCGTTTTGTGTAACGCTGATTTTGGGCAGGACTGAGGAATACAGAACTGCCTCTGGTTAGAGAACCAGGACACCCTGCAGAGTTAAAATCCAGGAGCGGCTTTAAGAGCAAATAAAGTGCACCTGAAGTTGCTCAGAGAGAAACGCCAGGGAAGGATATTACTAACTTCCCCAAAATAACCGCTCACGTCCCACTGGACGACTCGAGTGGAATTGCAATTAGAAACAGGAAAAAGCACCTCCTGTCCCCCCCCCCCAAAAAAAATAACCTTCAGCAACAGCTGCTGGAAAGGGCAGATTCCCAGCACCAGAACCACCTTTCCGAATCCTTGGGACTCACTGAGTCCGGAAATAGGGACCGGGCACAGGCCGCAAGCAAGTTGTTTGGCAAAGGTGGGGCACGGGAGCCAAGAAAGGGGGGACTGAATCAAGGGGGCTGACCTCATGCCAAGCTACTGGAGGCACGTGGTTGGTGGCTTTGTGTCTGGTGGTGAGAGGGGGAGGACCACCCCACTGTCTAGGGACAAGTAAAGCCATCCTGGAGTTGAGGAGGTCTCTTAATGACTCCATGGACAGATCCATGGAGTTTTCCTGGGAACAATGCCCAAGCCATTTCCCGCTGCCGTCTTTCGGATGTTTCTTCCGCTGCCTAGGGCAGCCTACGAGATGGGATTTCCTAGTGGTCTCCCTTCCAACTATCCACCAGGTCCAGCCCTCCTGAGCTTTTTCAAGATCAACAAACTGGAACCCCCAGCTTTCAAGGAGTTCAGCATGGCCCGTCTGGCACTTTCTTCCTCCTTCTTTTATCCTCACAACCACCCTGTGAAGTAGGGGAAGCTGCCCCAAAGCTGCCCAGATCGTACTCCAGGGAAGGGCTGGGCCCACGATCCAAGGTCTCACACGTCCACTATTCTTGGAGTGTTTTTCAAACTTGCATTTCACATGATACAAAAAGCAACTGAGGACTGAGTGTAAATTTTATTTATTTATTTATTTTTCAAATTTATTCCCCGCCCATCTCCCATACAAGGGACTCTGGGCGGGTTACAATAAATAAAAAATTTAAAAACTATACAAAAATCTAAAAACACAAGCACAACATAATAAAATAAAATCCAAGATGGATTTGGACCCGCAGAATAGATCGTGGAGCTACGGGGCCAGCCAACCCCAGGAGGCACTACCACCTCCGTCGTCCCAGGCCAGGCGGCAGAGCCAGGTCTTAAGGCCCTTCCGAAAGGCCAGGAGGGAGGGGGCCAGTCTCACCTCCGGGGGCAAGATATTCCACAAGGCGGGCGCTATTGCAGAGAAGGCACGTCTCCTGGACCCTGCTAGATGGAGTTCTCTTGTTGAGGGGGTCCGAAGCATGCCCTCTCTGCATGCACGGGTGGGGCGGGCCGACATTATCGGGACGAGACGGTCCCTCAGATACCCTGGCCCCATGCCATGTAGGGCATAAATGAGAAATCAACAGTAAATTTCCAAAAAATGAGGAGAATTTGCACACTATTTGTGGTGAGCTAGAAGGATTCCCACCCCCCACCCCCTTCTTGGCCTTTTCCAAAAAGAAAAGGAAGTCAGTCCTAGTGATGAGCATTGGTCAAAATGCAGACCCCGGAGATCCTAAGGTTGAAAATAAGTGTCCAGCACAGAACCTCAATTTGCTGGAAAAAACTATTGCTAGAAGCCTCTGGATCCCAAATTGAAACCAATTTTTAATTTACTCTCCTACTAACCCTTATTGCTGGTGGTTTACAGAAAAAAAAATCTGAGTTAAAAGCAGAGATGGAAAACCAAAACTGAAATCAAAATTAAAAATCCTCAGCGATTAAAAAGGTGTGTTTAAAAAGGCGCCTTGCGGGATCTTTTTAAAAGCGAGAAACAGGTCAGCCGCCAAGGCCAGCGGGGAGCCGAATTCAGCACAGCTCCATCAGCATCATTGTTGTCATCCAATTCTGACAGTAGGGCATGAAGCTGCTTATATTCCCATCAAATGCAGAGGAACTGAGAACCTGATCCTATTTTTGCTGACTGTACGAAAAAAACACGGCTCTGCCTTCAAAGCAAACAAACTGGAAACTCCTGAGGTGGTGAAGTGAAACTTTAAAAAAGGGGACAGAAAAGAAAGCAGCAAGTTGTTTTCTTTTCCTAATACATTTACATGTTGGCGAAGAATTCTCAGTTTCCCAGCAAGTCCTCTTCGTTTAAAAAAACACTGGGCGGATAACAAACCTTTCAGCCAACGTATAAAGGCTTTTTGAACAAGAATGCTACTGCAGAATTTTAAGATGCCCTGATTTCAGTTCTCAGACGAAGTTTATCCATTTGGTGTTTGTCCTCCTTCTCCCCCATGTTAGGGTAGAATTAACATCTTGTAAAACAGCTATTTCAGCTTGCTATCATTCAAACATTGAGCCATTAAGGGCCTGAAAGACATTCTGCAGACCAGGGCAAGCTGCATTTTGGATTCAAAGCAAAAAAGGTGCTCTAAAGGGGACATGGCTGGGCATGCCACATCGGTTAATGCCTCCTTAAATTAAGCGGCGGCTTTTCACAGGCTCGCACAGTAGCCACGCAAGCGCAGGAAAATATGCACGGCTTAAAAGGAAAACAAATCTTAACCTACTGCTAAAGCATCTTGAACTTTTAAGCAGCTGGGCCTGGGGAAGTCCATTTCAAAACCATCAAGCAATAGAAAGGCACGCAATATGATAAAACAGCAAAGCAAATATTAAATCTGACCAATGATTTAAAAAAAACAACTTCCAAGCAACTTTTAAAACAGTTTAAAAAAAAAAATCCAAGTTACCATACCAAGGATCACCCTAAGCTATGCTGGCTGGGGAATTCTGGGAGTTGAAGTCCACCCATCTTAAAGTTGCCAAGGTTGAAAAACACTGACTGAATGTAATTTTAAATACAGCGTTTGTCCTGGTTTTGCCTACTTTTTTCCCGGTACGACTTCCTCCTTGGAGTAAAGACCAAGGACAGCCCTTGGCTCCAAAAAATTGCACATCTCAGCCTCCTGTTTTCTGCTCAGCCCGCTATATACCTCGGCAAGGTGCTGAGAAGGGAGTACCTGACCCAGAGTAACTTTTCACTAAGGATGCTCCAGATCAAAGGGAAATAAATTCACCACTCCTGAGCACTGGGAGCAGAAAACGGTCCTATGCCCTACAGCTGTGGGGAATGCTATGGCTCCATCCCGTAAACACGACTGGCCATCTGCAAGGCAGAGTGTGTAAAAAGGCAGCCATGCCTCTATTTTAAGAGGCACAGGTTATTAGACACTTCTCGTTTTTGGACATAAAAGCAGGAAGCAAAATCTAGCCGGCTACACACGTTTTGGGGATTGCTGTGCTGCTTTTCACTTTACGAAGTGGAATTACAGCTGTGGGAACGAGAGTTGCTGGCAGGAAAGATTGAGAAGTGGAAAAGGGGAGGCAAGACAATGCCCACCTACCAACCCACCCACCCAACGGGAATGCCATACAGACTAACCGCAGAGCAGCAGTCAACCGAGTCGTTTCAATGCTGAAAATCTTCGAAGAATAGGGAACTAGGGAACAGAATGGCGGAACTATCACTAGCAAGACCACAGCTTAAAGTATTGCTTCCAAATATGTCAATATACAGGCAGTCCTCGACTTATGACCACAGTTGGAACTTCTGTCACTAAGTGAGGTGCTCATTGAGTCATGCCAGACTTTACGATTTTTTTGCCACAGTCGTTAAGTGTATCATGTGGTTGTAAAGCAAATCCGGCTTCCCCCATTCACTTCGCTTGTCAGAAGTTGGCTGGGAAGGTCACAAATGGCGATCACGTGATCCCGGGACACTGAAACCGTCGTAAATACATCCCGGTTCTCAAGCGTCTGAATTCTGATCATGTGACCACGAGGACACTGCGATGGTCGTAAGTGCAAGGACCGGTCGTAAGTCACTCTTCCCAGTGCTGTCGTAACTTTGAATGGTCGCTAAACAAATGGTCATACGTCGAGGACTACCTGGACATGTACTTCTTTAGAGGTCTGCAAAACCGGTTTCAAGTCTGAACCAGTGGTCTTGACCCTTCCAGAAATCCTTCAAACTTGAAAGAGAGCGACTTTAAGCTCAAAAATGCTCTTGAACTGATCAGAGCAACGGTCTCCAACTCGAGGGATGGCGTTTCAGATTCCAGACATGGGCAGTTTGACATGTTTGGCACACCAGCCTTCTCCTCCTCGCCCCACTGCCACCACAAGCTGACTGCATGTCTTTTGAAACCACTGGCTCGTCTCCAGACCGGAGCAGGATAAGTATGGACATTGCAAGCAGGCAGCGCACAGCCCCACCGATTTGGCAGGAGGCCTCTTCCGCCAGACCCAGGTGAGGGATGCAGCCCCCGAAGGGTCACCCTCGAGCAGCATTTGCCCCGAACAAAATTCCCTTCTGACAGGCTGAAAGTCTGCCTGGAAATACGCTCTCCTGCAGGCAGAGACGGAAACCGTTCCAGTCATAGAGTTAATTCAGGATTTCCTCCTCTCTTGCTCCCCATATTCCCTCTACACGACAAAGGCACCAGCAGGGGTCTAGCCTGCAACTTTATTTATTTCTGCCATTGCAAGAAGCGGCAGCATTATAATTGTTCTCTGCTTGGTCCCAGTGGCCTAACAGAAGCCCTTCTCCTCCTTGTATCAAGGCTGCTGTTTCTCTCCCTCCACCCCCAAGGGTCCCATCAATGCCAGGTCATGGCTGGAGAAAAGGTACTGTCTTTGTGGCCATGACACTTTGGCTGTAGAACTCCCTGGCCAAGGAGGCTCCATTTAGGCATCAAGATTCTTGTTCCATCCTCATCTTCTGGGCCATGTCTACCCACCCTTTTCAGTTCTAAAATCAATTTTAGCTGGGTGTTGCATGTTGCTGTTTCGCTGTCGACTGCCCTGAAATCCTGAAACGTGTTGTTGTTGTTTATTCGTCTTCGTGACTTCATGGACCAGCCCACGCCAGAGCTTCCTGTCGGCCGTCACCATCCCCAGATCCCCCATGGTTGAGTCTGTCACCTCCAGAATATCATCCATCCATCTTGCCCTTGGTCGGCCCCTCTTCCTTTTGCCTTCCACTTTCCCTAGCATCAGCTTCTTCTCCAGGGTATCCTGTCTTCTCATTATGTGGCCAAAGTGCTTCAGTTTTGCTTTTAATATCATTCCCTCAAGTGAGCAGTCTGGCTTTATTTCCTGGAGTATGGACTGGTTTGATCTTCTTGCAGTCCAAGGCACTCTCAGAATTTTCCTCCAACACCACAGTTCAAAAGCATCTATCTTCCTTCGCTCAGCCTTCCTTATGGTCCAGCTCTCACAGCCATAGGTTACTACGGGGAATACCATTGCTTTAACTATGCGGACCTTTGTTGTCAGTGTGATGTCTCTGCTCTTAACTATTTTATCAAGATTTGCCATTGCTCTCCTCCCAAGAAGTAGACGTCTTCTGATTTCCTGGCTGCAGTCAGCATCTGCAGTAATCTTTGCGCCTAGAAATACAAAGTCTGTCACTGCCTCCACTTTTTCTCCCTCTATTTGCCAGTTATCAATCAAGCTGGTTGCCATAATCTTGGTTTCTTTGAGGTTTAACTGCAACCCAGCTTTTGCACTTTCTTCTTTCACCTTCGTCATAAGGCTCCTCAACTCCTCCTCGCTTTCAGCCATCAAAGTGGTATCATCTGCATATCTAAGATTGTTAATGTTTCTTCCAGCAATTTTAACTCCAGCCTTGGATTCCTCAAGCCCAGCACGTCGCATGATGTGTTCTGCGTACATGTAGACATGGCTTAAACTTGTCTTGTCTTGTGTCTTCCCTCCCTCCCTCCCTTCCCCCTATTTCCTTTTTAATTTGGCTGAATGTCCCAACTGTCCAATGTGGCTGATGAAGAGAGCTTGGAAACTGGAAGGTGTGCACATGATTTTATCAATCTTCTGTTGACTAACAAGTGGTGTGGCCTCTGTATAAATTAGGGACTCTTCCTTGCCCATCTCCTGGAGTAATGTGGAGCCTTGTGCCTTCCCAACCACACTCTCCAAGGAACCGCTGACCCATCCCAACCATACTCCGCAGCTGTCCCTGCCTGCAAAACACAAGTAAGGGTCAAGCCCCTCATCATGCCAGCAACCCGTTTTCTTCGCTAATTAATTGCAGGTACGAGAGACTGCTAATCCGGAGCAGAGCAGCCGAGATGGAAGATGATTTCCAAAATTCTCCTTCCTGACCCTGAAAAGCATGCCATTTCCCTCCTCTTCCCATTTTATCCCGGGGGTGGGGAATATAGGGACAAGAGGGGTGGGAAGCACTTCGGTTGAGAAATCCGAGTAACAGGAAAAGGGCTGGACCCCGGGCTGGCCGTCTCATCCTTCCAGCAGCTGCAGCTCATTAAAAAAGAAAACGTCATGAGATGGAATCACGGATCATGCCGTTCTGGTCTTCAGACTTGCTCAGAGGCTAGATAAGAAACCTCCTTATGAAACACGCCCCCCTCTTCCCACTGTGTTCTGAGGCCAGGGAAGGTAACCCCGCAGCTCCCCCCCACCCCGTGTCTTTCATCATCAAAGTGTTTGATTTACGCTTTACATAACATAAATAAGGATGTGTATGCATGCATGTGTACACACACACACAAGAATCTGACAGGCACCACCCTCTCTGCTTCCACTCCATTAAATGCCAGGTAATTGTTACGGATCAAGGGGAGAGAATTTATTGAAGCATCTGGATTCATTTTAAGAGACTATATTTTTCCTCTTTAAACTTGAAAGCTCCAGGTCTGATTCTTTCCAGGTTCAATTGCTTTCAGTCATGGGAAATGTACAACTTGGGCTTTTGAGCCCAAGGGAAGGTGAAGTCCAACAACCAAGCTTTTGCACCGTGTGTGTGTGTGTGTGTGTGTCAGCCAGAGAGAGAGAGAGAGAGACCCCTGGTTTCTTGGAAACTCTTGCTACACAGGTAGTCCTCGTTTAGCAACTGCCTTGCAGTTACGACAGTGATGAAAAAATGACTTTATGATCAATCCTCGCACTTACGACCTTTGCAGGTCTGTAAAGCAAAGGAAAGCTGCAGTCAGATCATAAGCACAGTTGCTGTTTCACTCAGCGACCACTTCGCTTAACGACCGAGTCGCTGGCCCCAATTGTGGTAGCTAAACGAGGACTACCTGTAATTTTTTATCAGGATATGGTAAATAGTTGTATTTTCCCAACACACCTTCCCCAAAGTGGCCCACTAAGATGGGTATCCATAGGGTGTGGTCAAAAAACTCAAGATGGCCGCCACAACAGAAGCTCCAAATACGTTAGATATGGTGGAATGAGCGGAAGTTCAAGTCCATAGCTTAAACGCTTGGATCCCATTTGTTTCCTGATACACGCTGCCCACTTTTCTTAGCAGAATTACACACCTCTTTCACCCACTTTGCAATGGTGGCTTTGGACAGGTGCTGCAGCTTCTGCATTACACAAGAGAAGGTAAGGTGCTGGTTGAGGTGCTGGACTTGCTGGGAAGACCCCGATTGATGTCCTCCTTCAGCCACCATCTCACTCAGTGACTTTGAACCAGTCTCTCTCTCTCTCCCTCTCCCCCCACCCACCCTACTTCCCAAGGTTGTTGTTGAAGGGATAAAATTAGGAGGGACGCCATATACTGTACATTTGAGTTCTTGAAAGAAAAGATGGGTAATAAAGGCCACAATCATACATAAACAACTATTTTTCTCCGAGGGAAGAGTGGTTAGGGTTCTACGCATGTTTCCAAACTCAACACCTTCCCCTCTGCTAGCGTAGTGAGTGATCAGGCACCAAATACATACATTAAAATGGGATCTAAGGTATGTTTGCATGGTCAATACTCTGCTAATATACCGAGAAACCAGGCGTGGGGCATATGAAACAAAACTGTAGCCAGAAATATCAAAAAAGTAAGTATTTGGGTTTGTGGAAGTCAATCCTGGAATACTGTAGCTACCCTGGGTGGCTGACCAACCCATTCATTCCAAATGCTGATCCCACCTTCCAATTCAGAGGTTTGCATAAAATCTAACAACGCTGGAACAACATGGGTGTCCCTCTTGGTAAACATATCGTTCACCTCCCAACCATACAGTATCTGTTTCCTGCACTACAGAGATGGGGGAAGAAAATGAGATTTAGCTATGCTGGTCACACAGGCTTGGGATGGGTAAGAACACACAAAGCTACTGAAAGGGGACCCTATTTCAGCCTCGTCCTTCCACTTAGGAGTGGGAAAGGAAATAGCCAAATTTTTGTACACAGCGGCCCAATTCGCTCCCCTTGGGGCCTAGAAGCAAAATTGAAAGGACCTTGTGTGTGGAATTTTGCCACGCAACTTGGAATTCAAAACCTGCACACAAAAATGGGAATATTCAAGAAATGCACATACAAGAAATCCACCAAGTTATGGAAACACCACTTCCAGTCGGATGTGTCCTTGAAGAGACATCACCCTGAAAATGCCTACAAAGCTCTGTATGGACCTCTTTTCGGGGAGGGCACATTTTCAAACTGACATGGAAATGAGCTGAAAAGAACGGAAGATCCGGCATCGAGAAGCTCAGCGAAATTAAAATGGACAACGTCCGCTTCCCACCATGGCCAACCAAATTCTCATAAGACTTGGGAAGAATCACGGCATATCTACTCCCAGTCTAGCTGTTGCTATTGACAAGGTGACAATTAATGCTTGTCTAATGCTTGTCCCTAGCCCTGCGTGACCGAGTGAGCTCCCGCACTCGCCCCAGCTCTTGCCAACCTAGCAATTCAAAAGCATGCAAATGCAGGTAGATAAATAGGTACCACTTCGGTGGGAAGGTAACAGTGTTCTGCGCGCGTCATGGCGGCCACATGACCGCGGAAGCTTCGGACAACGCTGGCTCTTCGGCTAACAAACGGAGATGAGCACCGGCCCCTAGAGTCGGACACGACTGCACAAATGTGCGGGGGGGGGGTACCTTTACCTTTAATGCTTGTTCTTTCTTCTCCTTGAAATCATCCAAGGCCCCTTTATTTTTGAGAGCAGCAGACACATGATAAGATATTGACTGCCACAGGTTTAGCTGAAAAGGACAGCTCCTACTTCCTTTACCTGCCAAAAACCTGAACTGATTCTTCACTCTTAATTCGCCGTCTCCAGAAGCCACAGCCCCATTGCAGACATCTTCATCGTCGCAATCCCCACTTACTGCCCCGTCCTCATCTTCGAGGCGGTCCAGATTTTTTCGGCGGGAGGCAGACATTCCCTTTAGCAGCTGGAAGAAAAAACATCAAGAGGAAAGCGCTTTCAGAAAGGACAGAAAACCAATCGAGCAGATGAAGGAGTTGATGGATGGAACGGATGGTTCTAAATTCAGGGATCAAAGGGGGAGACACGGTTTCTGAATTCTCCCCCATGTAGAAAACACTGGAGCTCACTGTAAGGAGCAAATCAGCCTCTGTGCCCAGATTATCCCCAAGATGTCCCATTTTGTAATTGTACAGCACACATTTCGGTAATTTTCCTTCCCTTGAGAACAAGAATCCCCATGATCGTCAACAGTGCTAACATTCAGTCAACTTGGACCCTGATTAATAACCCGTAAAATAAGCAAAATTAGTTGGAGAAATTCTGCTGGAAGATCTGGGCTGTATTTCCTCAAAGCACACACATCTGGTCCCCCCCCCCCCCCCCCGAAAGGACGCTGGGAAGACAGAGTGGTCGGCAGGCTGCTGAAGCTGCCAAACGGGCTAATGCAATTTTAAGCTGCATCAACAGAAATACTACTTCTAAATCATAGGAAGTCCCTGTTTCACTTTATTCTCCACTGATCAGACCCCCCCCCCCACCTCGCGGATTGATTCTGTTCTGCGCATCTCATTTTAAGAAGGATTCAGACATAAGGGAAGTTCAGTGAAGGTCACAAGGATGATTCAAGGAGTGGAAACTCGGTTTTGCAAGGAGAAATGGAGAGAATGGGGTCTGTTTTGCTGGGAGGACAGATGTCTGTGGTGGGAAACAACAGCATTTTCCAAGTACTTAAGTGATATTACACAGAAGAAAGAAAATGACTGTTCTCTATTGTCCCATAATGCAGAACCTGGAAATGGTCTTAAGCTGAAAGGATTGTCCCCTGCAAGAGACACACTTTTGTATTGTCGAAGGCGTTCACGGCCGGAGTTCGATGGCTGTTGTGGGTCTTCCGAACTTCCAGAACACGGCCACACAGCCCGGAAGACCCACAACAGCCATAGGCACACTTTTACTCTTCTTTGTCTTTGAAGTGCAAGCTTCAGACAGTGGCCAGGGTCTTATTTATTTATTTATACTTCAAATTTTGCCACCGCCCATCTCCCCCAGAAAGTCTTCATTCTTGTTCTTTCCAAGGCAGTGAATCATTCTGTACTTCTTTTTAAGAGATCGTTAAAAAAAATTACAGCAAAAACCAAATGGATTTGTGCTAGGAAATAGACACTGTAATCCTTTCTCTATGCAAAAGTTGCTAAAAAAACCAAACCAACCCAAGGTTTCCCATTCTGTCCTCTTCTGTTGGACTTGGGACCAGTGGAGAAATCAGCTCCAAGGTTATACAAGAAAGGTTATATAAACTGTCCGCAGCGTGGTCCCTCCAGACGATGTTGGAGATGGACCTCCCGTCATCCCAGCTGGGCTGGCGGCAACTATGATGTCCAGCTTATCAGGAGGGCACTTGGTTATAGGAAAAGTGTTCCTTGTCCCATAACGCTGACTCCAAATCTCTGAACCAACCTGTCATAGGTGTGAGGTTCAGGACCCTTTGGATTTATTTCTCTCATAAAGTGTTCCACAACCCCAGGGGAGTTTAACAAGGTGCTTCCAATGTTTTCACTTCAGCAAGAGCTAGAGCCAGGAACGACACCAAGCTCTTAGGAAACATGATGATTTCTCTCTTCCCCTCCCTACCCAAACCGACATTTGATGGTTCCTCTGACTTTAAACAGCTGCCAGCGTGAAAGAAGTGCTGCTCTCCTGACTGAGCCTCCTCCTGCGGACGAGGCGGGGCATGTACAATCCCATAATCAGTAGGCAGAATGGAACAATAAGCAGGTTTTAACTTAATGACAATTTATCCAGCTGCAAGAGTCTAAGTGGCACAGCCGCCTCCTCCCGCCGCCAAACCGAAATGGTGGAGAGACGCAGACAACACAACACAACTCAGAAGGAAGCCAGCCAAGCCCAGGCAGGGCCTGGCACAGGACACACGCAGGGTTATCACCCAGCCTTCCCCAAATCCGCGCCCTCCTGTTGTGTTGAAGTGACAACTCCCATCTGCCCCAACCCACTTCATGACATTGTAATCCCAAACATCTGGAGGATGTTTTTCCTACCTAAGTTCATGGGGTGAGTTTAGGGCCGCCAAATTTGTCTGCCAGATGACACCTGCCTCTAAGTGTAGGGCAGAGTGGATGGCAAAACAACTGGCTGGAAATTGGCCAGAAAACATCTGACAGATGCACTACACTTAACAGCGTAAAACTATAGCCTGTTTAACCAGGGTTTGCTGAATAAAACATGTTGCTGGGTTCAGGCCCTATCACACTAAGCCAAAATCATGGTTTACAGACCACAATGGACAGGTCCACATACAGGTAGTCCTCGCTTAATGACCACAATTGGGACCAGAATTTCGGTTGCTACGTGAAGTGGTCATTAAGTGAATCCGACCCAATTTTATGTCCTTTTTGTGGCGGTTGTTAAGTGAATCACCGTGGGGGTTAAGAGAACCACGTGGTCATTAAGCAAATCACGTGGTTCCCCATTGATTTTGCTTGCCAGAAGCCGGCCAGGAAGGTCGAAAATGGCGATCACGTGATGGGATGCTGCAATAGTCATAAATGTGAACTGGTTTCCAGGTGTCCAAATCATGATCACGTGACCGTGGGGATACTGCAATGGTTGTAAGTGTGAGTACTGGTTGTAAGTCAGTTTTTCCAGCGCCGTCATAAGTCTGAACCGTCACTAAATGAATGGTATAGGGCCAAGCTATACTTAGCTTTAACCATGTTTACATGCCCCGGTTCACCTATATTGCAAACTCAAGCACCATCGTGCTTGATGATCATGAATCTTGAAAATCAGAGATTTTGCTTCTATCTGTGCT
Organism: Charina bottae; assembly: GCA_023362775.1. Taxonomy (NCBI): domain Eukaryota; kingdom Metazoa; phylum Chordata; class Lepidosauria; order Squamata; family Charinaidae; genus Charina; species Charina bottae. The sequence continues at coordinate 20,916,760 of JALMGJ010000018.1, read as the reverse complement.
CCTGCCCTCTGAAGATGCTGGCCACAGATGCTGGCGAAACGTTAGGAACCACAACTTCCAGAACACGGCCACACAGCCCGGAAGACCCACAACAGCCATCAAGCACCATCGTTTACAAAAAATCAGGAACCAAGATTCCTGCTCGGTCCAACATGGAAACCCAGCTCCATGTTAAGGGCAACCTGCCCAGTGGAGCCATTTATTCCAAAAAAATATAGCAGCTGAGAGCCACTGATGAATAATAAAAACAACTTTGCCTTTTCAATAAGCTCTAATAGGCATCCTGCTTGCCCAAATTAAACATAAAACGAAACCCAGCAATGGTGACTTCAACGGTTCAATGATGAGTAAGAATTTTAAAGGAATGCAAGATTCTCTTTCGAAAGACGGACTTATTTTGAAATTGGTCAGAGAAAAGAAAAGGAAAAGACAGCTAGATAGCTCTGAATTAATATTTCTATTCTTCTGAGGCATAGACTTCTCCTTCAATTTAGTCTGCATGACTGAAAAGGATTTAATAAAAGAAAACATTCCAAGGACTATGCTGAGATTTTTTGCATACTTTTCCAGAAGCGTTTGGACATCAGTCAAGCATAGAGATTGGGAAAAGTTGATTAACGACTCTCCAGCTAAGACAACACCCAGAATTGGAGGGGAAATTGGAAGAGAGATGATGGAAGGAACATGGGTGGGTGGAGACGTGAGAGAGACCAAGGCCGGAGGAGATCTGCCCTTCATTCCATCTTTCACCCATTTCCCCATCCTTCTCACGCATCTCCTTCATCTTAGGACCTCAGGGAAAACGGGTCAGTGTCTCTTCTGGCTAGCAACTTCTATGCCCCTTCGCCAAACTGGACCCTCCAGTCTTGTGGAAGATCTCTCTCCATCCATCCCAGCGGCCAAGTTGAGAGATGATCACGGGAATTGTGATTTAACCCTTCTGAAACAACCAGGGAAGGCGCCACTGGTTGTGTGTGTGGCTCAGTTCATAACTATGAGTGATTGGATAAACCGCAATAGAGCTCACACAACCCTTCCAGCCATAAACTACGCTCACCAGTCATAATACCGGCATTCCCTCTTGGCAGTGCCAGATTTCGTTTGATGCAGTGTGGTATGCAAAAGCGGTCTGTGTTAACACTTAGCCTGTGAGCTGAACTGATGTCTCAATAAACTAATGTTGTTAATTGTTGAGGTGTCGCAGGATGCTTATTTTTGCATCACAGAGCCCAGGGCCCATTTCCTTTTTTCTTATTTACCTTTGGCACACTTCTGTTAGGTTGATAAATGCCCCGATTGTGGTTTGCTCCTCAAAGAGGGGTCTGCTCCCTTTGAAATCCAAGAGTGGTGCCAAGGTGTTGATTAAACGGGAGCCTGCTGGACAGCTGGTGAAAAGAGGGCAGGGGACAGAGGGGTGGGGGAATGATAACAGACTGAGTTTTCAAGCACAGCCCAAAAATGACTTTCACATCTCAAACACTTGTGAAGAAATTTAATCAAGCAGAACCCTCCACGCAAGGTTTCGGAGCTGCAGACCAGGTTCAGGCCAGCTCACTCGTGGTGGAGATGATGGGAGAGGCCCAGCCTTCTGCTCCTGACCCCTCATTTCCAAGAAACAAAAACTCCTATTTGAACAGGCCTTCAGAGATGCTAGCCTTTGGGCTGGGAGAGGGAAAAACAGTTCCTTGCCAGCTTCTGTGTATGTGAATTAAGGAAAGCAGAATAAGGTAACGGTGGCCAATTAGAGATCAGCATTCCAGTCATATGAGGATCCTTGGATGAAAAACAGCAGCCTAAGATCCAGCTTGGTCTGCATTGTGTTCTGGAGTGGGTCTCCCCCCCCCCTGTTCAGACCAAAGGCTCTTCACCCACTTCAGAGATTCCCCCTCCCCCCTCCATCATGTTAAAGGTTTGGAGAGAGGCTCCCGAAGCGTAAGGCAATTAGCAACCTACAATCAACCAAAATGAGAAGACCTCACACACAGCACCTAAACCACAAGATTAGAGTCAGCTGCAGCTTTGGGGAAAGAGACGCTTGTTTCCCAGCTGGTGAAGGAGCAAAGGTCGAGGACATCAGCCACTCTTCCGAGGGCACACGGCTCTTAACGTTGGGACCTGCTCTCTTTCTCCAGTGGATCAGGGCCACTCGGGCACATCACAGGATCCGCCCATTCCCCCTATGAGTAAAGACCGCACTGGTCCTGCATCCGGCAGGAGAAGAACAGAAGGGGGCAGAAGATTCCTTTTAGGACCACGTAACAAATCCAGAAACTTGATCGGGCTGAGGACCACAAGGGTCAGGTTTGAACCATCATCCTGTAGCATCTTCGCAGCATCTCCCGGCCCTTCTTGAAATGATACAAAGCCTTGCAACCATTAGGGTGGCCCAAGGACGACTGGATGGTTCCAGGAGATGTGAGAAGTTGTTGGGGATGACAATGGTGCACTTAAGAAACCCACTCACGTGAGTGAAGGGTGCTCCTTCCGGCAGCTCCTCATCATTCAGAAGGCAATTAACAGCTATTGCCACAGCAATGTAAATGGAAAAAGATGGGGCAGCAGTGGGGCAGGGAGGGGCCAGAAAACCTGGGGCCTTGGGCTTCCCCAAACCCAGCGACCTTCTGGTCTCTCCCCCTTGTTCTTCAGAGCCTCCTATTAGAAGAGGAGAAGAGAATCAGGCAGCTTTGCAGACGTTGCACAGAAAAGGGTACGATTCAGTCTTCTCCAAAATGTCAAGGGGAACGGGGCGACTCCTTGAAATTATAAAAGCACAATTTCAGACTTAATTATGTGTAGCCCCCAGATTCCGCAGCCTTTCTCTCGAATTAATCACCCCAGCTGTCCGGCGGGAACTGCTCCTTCCGCGTGGTCTGGAAATACACAAGAATCTGCATTTATACAGGAAGTCCTTGCTCAACGACCACAATTGGGACCAGAATTTCAGTTGCTAAGCAAAGTGGTCATTAAGCAAATCTGACCCAATTTTATGACCTTTTTTGCAGTGGTTGTTAAATGAACCATGTGGTCGTTAAGCGAATCACACGGTTCCCCACTGATTTTGTTTGCCAGAAGCCAGCTGGGAAGGTTGAAAATGGCGATCACGTGACCATGGGATTCTGCCACAGTCATAAATGCGAACCAGTTGCCAAGTGCCCAAACCGTGATCATATGACCGTGGGGATGCTGTGACGGTCATAAGTGTGAGGACCTGTCATAAGTCGTTTTTTTCAGCACTGTCTTAAGTCCGAACTGTCACTAAACAAATGGTTGTTAAGCGAGGACTACCTGTAGTGGCACATTCACCAAAGCCAATTGGTAACACCTCCATCTCTGAAAAAGCAGGGGGAGAGATAAATTAACGTGTTTTAAAAACGGGAGCCAAGTCTTCCATAAATATAGATTTTTCTGTAAACTTTAACATAGTTTGGGTTGAAAGATTCCTGATCTGTTAATCCCAGCAGGAAAAAAAAAATCTTTGACCTTCATTTTTAGCAGCCCGCAAAACAAATTGGTGGATGAAATTTGGTGGGTCCCAATATAGGTAGTCCTCGCTTAACAACCACAATTGGGACTGGAATTTTGGTTGCTAAGTGAAGCAGTCATTAAGTGAATCTGACCCGATTTTACAATTTACGACCTTTTTTGCGGCTGTCATTAAGCGAATCACTGTGGGCATTAAGTGAACCATGTGGTCATTAAGCAAATAATGTGGTTCCCCATTGATTTTGCTTGCCAGAAACTGGCTGGTAAGGTCAAAAATGGCAATCATGTGACCACGGGACGCTGTGATGGTCATAAATGCGAACCAGTTGCCAAGTGCCCAAATCGTGATCACATGCTGCGATGGTTGAGTGAGGACCGGTTGTAAGTAGTTTCTTTCAGCACCGTTGTAAGTCCGAACCATCACTAAACGAATGGTTGTTAAGCAAGGACTACCTGTAACGTCCGTTTTCCATCCGTCATGCACCGTTTAGCAAAAAGCACAGTGTCCAAACTGATCCGTGTATTTTCCGAAAGCTCCTGCTCCCACACACACCCCGGTTAGGAAAAGCTCAGGGGCTCAGTCCTTAACGCAGCCTGTCTGGGGATGATGGGAGCTGCAGTGCAACATAGCTAGACTGCACCTCTGCTTGCAGGAAAGCTGGCTGGGACTCTACAGGACTCGAATACGGGGATTTCTCCTTTAATTATCCCTGAAGCCCTCGCTGCTAACAACTTTCCGGACATCTTACAAAAGCCGGGGGCCCATTAATGAAATTTATTAGGGTGATACGCAGACTTGGAACTTGGACGCAGAACTTCTTATCAGCTTGCCAGGGCTGCTAGATCCCCAATTCCCACCCTGTTGCTTTTTCTCCCCACCTCCTGCGCCAGGGAATTCAAGATTGCTAGCATCTTGGCAGAGGTGCAAAGCCGTTTCTTTTTTTTAATGGCAAGTCTGAAGGGAAGGGCTGAATGAATGAAGACATAAATGAGTTGGCCTGATACGGAGAAGTATTTTCCAAGTTCAGCTGCAGCGTAACCTCTGGATGGGAAAGCATTTCCCTCCCTAAACCTGCTCACTTCCATCTCTCTCGCCTAAACATGACTTATGAATTGCAAATCAGGGAGACTGAGCATTTGATCTCAAGCATTTAGCCCCATCCTTCCTCTGGCCTCCCCCTCTGCTGTCCATTTATCTCTCTTCACGCTTAGGAACGGAATAAAAGATTGCCGCCTCCCCTCAGATCGCTTTGCAGGGTTATTATAATTACTTTCTCCAAGGCTGGTAATTGGGGGGGGGGTGTCTAAATTTGGAAAGGAATGTATGGCCTCTTGTTATGAAGTGGGTCTGGAACTGGAGAGTCTAATCATTTATAGGTAGACATTTGTTTGGATGTAATGGTAAATAAAATCATTGGGAACACAGTCTTGCGGGAAAAGCCAGGAGCTCCAGGTCAAACCAGATGCCTTTCAATCTCTTCTGGTCTTCTCCAGCTCCCCACCAAACTTCATCTTCAACTTTTTCACTCAGATCTCATACATAAATTAATGGGGAAAGGAAGCAGAAGTCCTGAAAGGAATTTTAAGAGGAAGGAAGGAAGGAAGGAAGGAAGGAAGGAAGGAAGGAAGGAAGGAAGGAAGGAAGGAAGGAAGGAAGGAAGGAAGGAAGGAATCCATTCGTTTGATTTCTAACCTGCCTTCCTTTCAAAATGGCACATGGGTTACACCCTCCTCCAATTTGATTCCCACTACAACAGCCTTGTGAATTGTGTACCCACACTTACCTAGTGGACATTTGCATTGAGAATTGCATTTAAGAAAACCTGGAGCTGTCCAGATACACCAAGACTACAACTCCCAGCATTCTCAGCATGCAGGTTGGAAATTCTGGGAGCTGGGCCTTAATTTGATCAGTCCCCTTTTCCGGAAGGAGGCTCTCTGTCCTCCACATCCTTTGCTCAGTTATCTATTACTTGTTCCGTTCAAAGCATGTCTACATGGACGTTCTTCCCAGAGATTCTAGGTGGTCCATGAGAGGTATAAATACTATTTAATATGTATTAATTGTTAAATAGTAATCCAACGTAACTATCTTCTTCACTGCAATTGCAGGATAATAGCAAAATAATTTTCCAAATGTGGATGCTGCAGTAGCCAAGGTAACATATGCGCATGCATGCGCGCACACACACACACAGTGCCAAGTGTTCAGAAGGGCATCACAAAACCTGTTGAGGATAAAAAGGCTCTTCCCAGCTGAGCCTCCAAAACAGGGTAACCTCTAAGTCAATTGGGCGTTATTGCTGGGTTGACCCACTGCACCAAGTCAGGGCTGATTAAACCAGGATTTAATAAACTACAACTGACTAGCCTTGCATAGGATGCTGAACCATGAACTGTGGTCTTCAAACCCCAATGTCAAGTTTGCACGTTAATCTGCCGTCAACAGGCCACGCCACGTGACTGCTCAGCGCGACGTGCAAACCCGGCCCAAATCACTTCTCTTTGGCATTTGTAACCCCGACTGAACAACCAAATCCCCAGGAATCCTCTCCCCGCATCCGGGCCGCAACATCCAACATAAAGCAGCCGCACTCACCTGGTTGATGTGCTTCAGCTTGTCAATGATCTGGCTAATGACCGGCTCGGGCCCTTTGGCCTTAATTTCATGCTGTCCCGGCTGAGACCGCCCTCCATGCCTTGTGGGCGGGTGGCTGTATCTGCAGAGGGGAGACCCAAAAGGTCAGTGGCACAGAGCTGCTCAGAGAAATCACTGCATTTCACTCCGCATTAGCCAGAACCTGGTGCATTGGTGGGTGTCTGTGAAAATGCTTTCATCTGGATTCCTGCACTGAACAAAGGGTTGGAGTTGGGTCCCTTCTGAATTCTTGGACTCTAGGAAGGTATGGTATTCATCAGGCAGAGCTTAACATATTTTGACTCCTCGACCGTCTTCTGAAACCCTTCAGCAGTGTTGAACCTCAACTTCCATCATCCACAGCCTCTCCTGCTCCTCTAATTCACCCAGCAGTGGGTGAACCAAGAGCCGGGTATGAGATTCTCCAACCATGGAGGACAGAAACCTTGGAAGGTAGGACAGGAGAAATCAGAGAAGGGAGTGGAAATGGAAAACGGAAGTGCAGCACAGGGTTCAAAAGGTCTGAAGAGTCTAAAAAAGAAGGGGTGCTGCTGAAATCGGGGAGGGGGGGGAGGAGGCAAGCTTTGGACTAGGCCACTGTCTTGAGGCCAGACAGCTATTCCCCTGGTGCCATCTGGTGGAATCACTGCTCTGCTGCATTGCAAAGGACACAGTTCAGGGCCCTGCCTTGATCACGCGTTTGCACAACCACAAGCGAAGGCAGAACTGTTTCTTTGCTGCAAAAAACAGCAGCAACAAGAGATGGGGAGGGGGAACAGAGAAAAAGAATGCAATTCTTCTTTTTTCTCTCTTGTACTCTATCATCACTTAAAAGAGTTTGGTGACGTTCCATAAACCCACACGCTTTGGTGGGAGGGAGGTAAAAGAAGCTACTTGGTAATTTGCTAATTGTAACTTTAATTAATTTGCTTATTTAGCATCTAATAGCATCCAAAGGTTTGATCATTTATATCTAAAGTTAAAGAAAAAAAAATTTCAGAACTAAAAAGTGGTGCCTCACCATATTTTCCCAAAGAATCTCAATTTGCTGTGAAATAAGTTGAAACTGACACAAATAAATGGCATCCACCCTTCTTTCTTCCATACAGGTAGTCCTCATTTAACGACCACAATTGGGATTGGAATTTCGGTTGCTAAGCGAAGTGGTCATTAAGTGAATCCGACCCAATTTTACAACCTTTTTTGCAGTTGTTGTTAAGCAAATCACTGAGGGCATTAAGTGAACTATGTGGTTGTTAAGCGAATCACACAGTTCTCCATTGATTTTTCTTGCCAGAAGCCGGCCAGGAAGGTCGAAAATGGCGATCACGTGACCACAGGACACTGTGACGGTCATACATGCAAACTGGTTGCCAAGCGGCCAAACCATGATCACATGACCGCGGGGACGCTGCAATGGTCATAAGTGGAGGACCGGTTGTAAGTCGGTTTTTTCAGCACCATTGTAAGTACAAACCATCACTAAACGAATGGTTGTTAAGCGAGGACTACCTGTAATCTATAGCAATGTTTCTCAACCTTGGCAACTTTAAGATATGTGGACTTCAGCTGGGGAATTCTGGGAGCTGAAGTCCACATATCTTAAAGCTGCCAAGGTTGAGAAACACTGGGATCGACAGTAACTTCCCCTGAGCCTCAGGTGTGTTGAAAGATACAGCTGTGGAGAGAGAAAAATCTTCAAATGCAATTCCCGGTCCTGTTAGGAAAGTCTCTTGCTGGAAGCCCCAAAGAACTGACAGATGTCTTCTCTAAGATACTCCCCCTGCTGCAGGATGTGTAAAGCAGAGCATTTTGTCTTCAGAACATTGCAATTTCCGACTACAATTGGCCCGTCTGAGCATCCTGGGGGCGGCGTGCCCATTTCTGGAACATCCTGCCTACACCCTTGAAAGCAGATTTGTGGAAAATAAGAAAATGAAAGCTGGCCAGCCATGAGAACTAGAGGAAGGGGAAGGAGAAGAGAATGGGTGGTGTTACCTTTCCACAACTTCATGGCCGTTCCAGCAAAACGTGTTGTTCTGCACCGTGGAACTGTGGCTGCAGATATATTCAGGCAAGCTGCTGTAGAAGCCACTGTGGGCCCGCAGTTTTGCGACAAGTTCCCTGCAACAAGCAGACAAACACAGAAGTAGACTTGGAAGCAGACCCACATAGTTGTTTTATCCTTGCCTACCAGCCAACCGCAGACCACGAGAGAGAAGGTAGGAGCTCCCCACAATCCAGGAATTGCTGGCATACTTGCTCCACTGTCATTAGTAATTTGGGTTTATAAATTATTTGGGATTACAAGGAGAATTCAGCCATTGAAAGATGGTAGTTGTGGACATGGATGCTCAAATGGTGTGTTGTAATGCTGCTCTCTGCCACTAAGTGGCACTAGAGCACTGTTGCGGATGGAGAAATCTGCACAGCATTTTAAAGCACATTTTACCAAATCATTACAAAAAGACAGTTGGGTTTAATCTGTTGTAATGCAACCAACATCTTAAACAGCAACTCTTCTGGTGTGGCATGTTCTTCCAGGAGAACGTATGCAAAAAGCTGCCTTATCAACGCTATTGATACATCTAGCCTAGAATATTTTATTTTATTTTATTTTATTTTATTATTTTTATTTTATTTTATTGTTTTACTGATAAACTGGCCAGCTAGAAAAGGAATCAAGGCAACATAGAAAATTAAAAATGCATCATAAAATAGATCTTTAAAAAAAGCCACCAAGCAGAGTAGAATGATTGAGAAAGATTCTACACAGACATGTAACAGCCCTAGATTTCCACAGCTCACTCAACGGTGCAATTTCGTTGGGTGACCTGAAAGTGGAGCCCAGAATCTACTGGAAGTGGTCCTGGATGTTCCCCAGTCATTTGTGTAAGCGGCTTATCAATGCAATTCCTGAACTTTTCTACCTCTCCCAGATGCAAGAATTTGCCAAAAAAAGCATGCAAGATCTCACCAAAGATACGTTACACAACTTCCACCTGGCTGAGAAATCACTTATGCAAATCATATCATGAAAAAACCTTGCAAATTTGGGGTACCAATTCCTTCTGGGCCTTTCCAGCTAAGAAGAAACCCCTTGTTCAGATTACTCAGATGCTGAAAACTACTGGTGGGCAAAGCCATCCACCCTCCAGCATTTTTCGCACTACTCGTCTTTCAATTTAACGAAAGAAAATTTGCTTAGAAGCCAGTTTTGGAGAGATTCCCCTGGGTGCAGCAGGGAGTTCTAGTGCACACATCCACACAATGTGGGCGCGCCCTGCCCTTCAGTCCTCCTTTCTCCAAGATCTGCAGCCTCCCGGTTCTGCTTCCATTCAGTCCCAAGAGAAGGTCTCAGAGCAAAAACCGTCCAATGGGTCTTCTTCAGCCACAACGAAAAGGAAGTCCTGCCCTGGATAAATGGCAGGATTTCTCCTTTCCCTGGAAAAATTCCAAGGAATTGCCCATCCACTTTTTTTGCTCAAAAACGTATGGAGAATTTCCAAAGACCGTTTGGGTCCCGCGATTAAAAACCACACAAAGAGTCAAAGAAAACCGCAATCCTGTCCTGCATCTTCCAACCCAAGATTGCCAGGTGAGGCCTACATGGCATAAGCCAACACGCTCAATTGTATGAGATGCGGTCTTCTCGGGAACAGGCGTCCAGCTGCAGAATACCCTGCCCGATAAACACATTTTTATCTTCCTTCCAGTGACCTTAGCCCTCTTATATTTCTTCAGCTCTGCTTCATTTCTCATTTTCACAGCTCTGACATTTGGGGGCTGCCTTTCAGCATTTCAGCTTCTGCTACGTTTCAACAGACGAAGAAAAAGCAGCCTGACGGCTTCGTGGCATTGTTTTCCTTGGAGACAGAATTTTATGCTTATGTTGCACAACCTCCTGACAATTATTAGCTATCAGGCAACTCATAAATCTTAGAAATAAATAAACCCACAACTCAAAACGATGCCCTGGCCTCGTGGGAAGCAGCAGGCGGTGGCACGCTCCGTGCATTTGCACGGGAGAGAAAACGCATCTGGGCCCCTGGGAGTGATTTGAACGCTGGCAGCCAGGAGAGGGTGCTCTGGAGGAAGCTAGCAACTCAGCCCTAACCAGGATGCAATCAGGCCAGCATGCACAATGAGGGGCAAAATAAGGACAGCGACTTCCCTAGGAACATGAATTGTTGCACCTCGAAGCTGGGCTGATGGGACATCCATGCCTTCATGATGCAAAGGGGGAAAACTTTCCAGCGATGCAGCTTCCCCCACACTGGCTAATGGTTGCAAGGACCCTTTTAGAGATCTTTTGGGGGCACAGAAATCGCATGTGCAAGCACACACATGCGCACACCTACACAAGCAGACGCTCCATTCCTTTCTTCACCCCCAGGACTTTGCTGCAACAACTTTGCTTCTTGTTGTTTATTCTAGCAGACAATCCCAGGCAGTAAATCCTCTTCCCTATGAAGTAAACTATTATAAAGATTAGTTGTGCCTCGTAAAAGGACCCAGCCAGGCAGGGAAAGGGAAAAACAAACAGAAGCCTTTGAAATCCTGTTCTTTTCTCCCTCCTTTTCCGTTCTCTCTTTCTCTCTCTTTTAGTAAACCATGTAGGTTTCCCCTTATAATCATATTCTGGCAGGCTGCATAGCCGACTTGGAAATAAAAAATCAGGGGAAGACACACAGATGCTACCGCTTCATTCATTCATTTATTTAAGTCGACTCCAAACGGCACACCGAGAATAGTAGCAAAACCGAGTGTGTCTCCCCAGCAGTAAATAAGGCCTACTTAATGAGGGGCATTGGGGGGTCTGGACATCAAATGGGGGGTGGAGAGGTGGGGACGGTGGTGGCAGATAAGCGACAGGTGCTCTTCTGGATGTTACGGCCCATCCATTTTCAGCGGCTCTGGACATCATGGCCCAGGAAAGAGATGAGGGGAGTTGCCACCTCCCATCCAGGGCATTGCAAAGAACATTAATGGGACATCAATGCTCCTTGGGAACACCAAGAGAAAGGATTTCCTGGTGCCTCAAGAGAAACTGTGGCTCACTGTGTGAAACTGATATGGTTGAAAATCACATCCCGGTGGCCTTTCCCACGCATCTCAGGCGATATTAGTGCTAGTGGTTTTCTCGTAACAAAATCCCCAACGAACTTCCAAGACCCCCACAGAGGGTGAGGTGTGTTGTCTTCAAGCCCAGTATCTTGTTTTAAAGATATATAACTCAACAGCTTCACAAGCGGGCGCCAACAGCAAGGCTACTTTTTCATCTTTCTCAAAGAAAAAAGTTCTTTTCTTCTTCTGATGCAAGAGCAAAGGGAGAGAGCTTTATGGACACAGAATACGGAAAACACAGATCAACCCACCTTACAAAACAAGAGATGTTCTTAGCATGTGAATGCCCAGATGGGGAAAATTATTTATTAAAATATAAAAAGTTTTTCCACTGTCCCATCCAGCTCTTCCTCCGTGGAATTTCAAATTATCTCCACGCCAGACGCTAAACAAGTCTGATCTATTTAACTTTGCTGTCATGCAACTTCTGAGACATTCACGAAATTTTAAAGTTTTATCATCAAGTCGAGCCGTCCAAACACCACGGGGGGGGGGTGTCTGCTGTTTCAAATTTGGACACCATTTTCAGCTTAAAACTACACCCCAAATGTGTATTCCATGATAAGATGCAATCCAATTTTCCAGCAGAATTTTAGTTTAGTTTTTTTTTTAAATCCTAGCAGCCTAATCAGATGGAACAGTTCTGAATACCCCTACATGAAACTGAGATGGACAGAAATAAATTCAACCTTGATCTCTTCCAGAATGCCACTTAAAACACAGACGGGGCACGAGGACACATCCACATAATCAACCAAATCATAGAATCGGCTACTATACTATTAGCCAGGATCAGCTTCTTTTTCAGAAAGAAAGCGAGCTGAAATAAGCATCTTACACAGAGTCTTGGGGGGGGGGGGAATAGAACAAGAACACAGGGTTGGTTTCTGAGCTGAAAATTGCAGCTTTGCTCCTCAAAGAACTTCTGACACTAATGATAACATTCTCTGACCATTTAAATGCCAGTTTTTAAAAAAACTCTCCTGCTATATTTGTTCTGAACTGGAAGGCCACAAAACACTACTTTAATTATAGACCAAGGCTTCACAATGGGTACTTCTGGAGGTCTGTCTTGTCTGCCTATGTCTTAGCAATAAACAAGATGACATGGGAAACTCTTCCTGTCTGGACAGTAACCAAGCCACCACTGTGAGGCTGCCCGGCTGGCATTTCCTGCTCTGTTTTTGCCTTTTTAAAAGCCTTAACCAGCATTATAGCCATATATTATATGGGTGAGGGCAGAAGGTCTGACTCTGTGTCTGGAGGCGAACAAGAAAGTCAACCGCTAGTTCGCCCCCAACCCGGGTTCAGAAAAGACAGAGACTTGGTTGAGCTAAGTGACCAGAGTGCAGATACGGCCTGTAATTAAAGTTCTCAATCCATTTTCAGCCACTTCCCAATTCAGATGACCTGCTCACCCAAGTCACAAAGCGGTGAGGGTACTCACTGTCACGCCAACCTCCTGTTCTCCTGAGGGATACTTGAAGTCCTCACCACCAAGTTCAAACTGTGAACCCATCTCAGTTTCCTCACCTCTTTCGACTTGACAGGGTTTCTTGGGGGTCCACCAGAGTTGCGCCCATCATCCTCTGGTCAGCCACATGGTCTTCGGGATTCCAAGCTGATAGGTGTTGCCTCTGCTGGCCACATAGTTTGCTGATCTGGAAGAGAAAACCCCCAAATCAGCAATTCCAGAGCTTTTCAAGGCCTGATTGTTTGTCAGCCCATATTCTTCCGAGTCTTGCAGCTGCAAACCAAATCAAGTTTGTAGTTAATTTGAAGTTGAGTTATACCTTCTGTTCAATTTACAGGCTGTGAGTTCATTCAGTGTGATTAGAACGTTCACCCCTCCTTAGATGAGGAAGTATTGAGCCTCAAGACAACTTCACATAACTCCTTTCCTAAAATTAAAACAGGACCCCACAATCATCGTCAAGCTCAGAAAACACTAATTACTTTCCAGCAGATTAAGTAGATGACTAACCTTAGATGACCCATGCGCTTGTTATTCTCATCGTTGAAAAGAACGGTCCGCTCGCCTTTTACAACAGGCCCAGCTGTCTTCGAAACGTAATTGGGAGCTGGGGTGCCCCATCGGCCTTTCTCTGTTCCAATGTTGGCGTTCCCCCCACCCTCCCAGACCTACCAGGAAAGATCCTTGGCAGTTGCTGATCTGCAACATCCCCCTGCATTTGCATTTCCATCTCCCACCCCATGGAAAAGCCAACCAAAAATATTCCAAGAGCCCATAATTCGTATTCACGTTCCTGGTTCCACAACACATTCCTTGTTTAGTGGTGGCACCAGCAGAAACATGCTCATTTGGCCTGTGGGTGGGACAACACAGGACTGCTTTGTTCTAGGGAGGCAACAAAATAGGGAAGTTTTTTGGTTTGGGGCAAAAGGGGGAAAGACGGGACGTCAAGGCAACTGAGGGGAGGTGTCGAGAAGATGGGGGTCAGGAAGGTGCAGAGAAGTGCCACTAGAAGCATGCACTATCCTTGCCCAATTCACCTGTCCCTGAAGAACCCGGAGAAATCAGAGCATTCCAGATTTTGCTCCTACCAAACCGTGGCGGATCCAAAACGCTCCCCAGAATTTGGGAGCTTGTTCTACGCTCAAAACAAAACATTGCCCCCCATTTCATGCAGCCCTCCATTCCCCAGGTTTGACCCTGAGTGGGATTCCCCAGCTGGATTCACCCACGGTCCTAAGCCAACACGGTGTGTTTGTTAAATAGAACGCAACTGGCTGGGTTCATGCCGCCCACCGAGCCCTAACTGTGGTTTACAAATCCCATTTGGCTGGATTCATGCAAAACTGCGTGATGGTTTAACAAGGTCTACGGACCCAGTGATGGCAACCTTGGTCTACAAGGCTTCATGGTCTTGGTGTACATCGGTGTTTTTCAAACTTGGCAACTTTAAGCGGCGCTGGGGAATTCTGGGAGTTGAAGTCCACACTTAAAGTTGCCAAGTTTGAAAAACACCGGTCTACATGAATGCGATGTTCAGTCACGGTTTAGGGTTACCCTTCCACATAATGCCCAAGCCCCAGGCTCTAAGTGTTCACTCCACAGCAAGCAGCCAACTATGGTTCATTGTGCATGAGGGAACCTTACAAACCCCGATTCCTGGTTTGGGAAGAAATTACAGATTGAGCATGCCCACTGCACAGGTAGGAAGTGGGCACGCATCTCTTTTGCCTCCCTTCTGCTGTCTTCCAGCTGCTCCTCTTTCTCCCCCGTTAAAAGAGGGCCCCCATCCTGTTCCTACCACCAATACCCCTAATTGTGTGGTTTGGCAAATAAATCCAGAATACCACACGCTTGTTCCTGGCTCCATCGAATGGCAGGCATCACTGCAGCATTTCCTTCTCCCTGTCAAGAAATCTCTGCCTTAATTATGGGTTGAGATCTTGCCGGCCGGCCGGCCTTGGCACCTGGCATACCCAGCTGCTCTGCTGCTCCCTTGAGTTTCACCCTTTTTTTGGGGGGGGGGAGCGCATTCTCTCTCTCTCTCTCTTTCTGCATTCCCCCCCCCCTTGCAGTGCCACAGGCAAAAACCTGGTTGCAGAGAAGCTCAGCTTATGTCAAGGCCCCACAAACATCTTCCCTGTTCCAAATGCCAACAGCTGCAGTAGGAAACTGGCTTCAATATGGATTCAGCGTCTCATTTCTGACCCGTTAGTATGTTTGTGAGTCTGTGACCGCTAGAGAGTAAGAGCTGAGGGTGTGTGGGCTGGTTTTTCTTTTTACAAAGAGGGCACAGGATTCATTCTATACCAAAGCATATTTCTGGGTTAGCGAAGCACCCATCTCTGCCCAGCTTTCTGCAACCATCTACTCACCACTCAGGAAGAGATGACCTATTTCCTGCAGGTTGGTCTGTGCATCCGGTGCTGGCAGGTATACTGCCTCTGTATAAGTAGGCTCCATTTCACTGAACCCAAACATGCCTATTTATTTCCAGTATTGCTCAACGGGCGTCGCAGGATCTGTTTCCCTTTGCTTCTCTTAAATGTACTATGAATTATTTTCAGCCACCCAGAATCCAGACTGGGTGGTTTGAGGGTGTGTGGAAAGAAAGGCTACTCCCTAGTAATAAGACCAATGTTCTGCATGCAACATTCAAATCTTTGCATCATCTCCAGGGCTGGGAAAAAATGGCTTTCTGGACCTGCAGAGTGCACCCAGCCAGCATAAGCCAGCTTTCCAACAATGCAGCATCCAGCCTGCTTCATACCAATGGTGCAATCCAACACATTACAGGCAGTCCTCAACTTATGACCATAATTGGGACTGGAACTTCTGTTGCTAAGCGAGGCGGTTGTTAAGTGAGTCGCGCCCGATTTTACCCCCTTTTCTGCCACAGTCGATAAGCAAATCACCGTGATCATTAAGCAAACCCGGCTCCCCCCATTGACTTTGCTTGTTGGCTGGGAAGGTTGCAAATGGAGATCATGTGACCTCGGAACGCTGCAACTGCCATAAGTGTGAGCCAGTTGCCAAGTGCCTAACTTTTAATCACATGACCACAGGGACGCTGCAACGGTCGTAAGTGCGAGAACAGGTCACAAGTCACTTTTTTCAGCACCATCATAACTTCACACAGTCGCTAAACGAACGGTCGTAAGTCGAGGACTACCTGCACCTGAATTCAAAACCTCCCTCTTTTCCAACTCTATCAAATCTGACACCATTTTATGATCCTTGATAATGTCTACCCGTATTTGTTCTTTTTTGCTCAACCAACCAACAAAAGGCTTAGGGGAAGGGTCAGTTTCTGAGGCCAAAGGTCGCTGCCCAATTGCAATGTTTAATGTTAACAGCAATAGAGTAATTGCAGTAACCGCGTTTAATTCGACTTCAATTTAATCAAATCAAATGCATTCCCACTTTTCCTGGCTCCGCCCACTTCATGGTTCTGCCCGCCCACTAGGGATGCTCCTCCCCCGGTCAAAGGTCGAATGCATGCCAAGCTTACAGCCCCTTGGCAGAGGGAGAGGCTTAAGAGTTTTTAGAAGTTTTTCTGCTACGAATTATTTTATACGGATTGCTTAACTATAATCTGACCATTTTTCAAATGTTTAATCCAACCCACGGTGCGTGACGTATTGTTTTCTCTTTTTTCCTTTTGGTGCCCCCCCCCTTTTTTTCAAGCTTATGTTAACTTTATTTTTACTTTAAGCCCTCAATATTTTAGCATTTCGCTGTTGAAGAGATGCCCAAATCCATGAATATGGCTGCAACCTCCTTTCTAGCTTGTTTTCTCCTGTGCTCTAAACCTGCAACCTGTTTGTAGAACAACAGTACAAATGGGCACCTTTCATTTATTTAAAGGTACACGAAGGTGACCCTGAAACCCACGTATTTCTAGCCTGCGATGAGAGTCTCCTAATGAAATTCTTTTTTTTTTACCCAAGGAAATGTTCAAAACTTACACAGAAAGGATGGGGTATAGGACATAAACTTTTTAATAGTATTAGCCAGGCCCATTTAACATTTCTACAGGTGTAATCAAAATGCTAATATATGTTAATGTTTAGTCTGTGGTTAATGTTTTGTCTTCTTAATTTCCCTGGGGTTTTAGTGCAGATTTAAATCTGCCATGTTATTCAATGGATTGCACTCTTTCTGGAAGCCGCATCTCCCTCCCGAATACTGATTAAGGAAAGTGAACAAATGTCTTATTGGCCAAAAAGGCCCAGAAGAAAAGGAAATAAAATAAAAGGCCATCCTTTCTTATTATTGGAGGGCTGTAATCACTGTGCACATTCGCTCCTGCTTCCTCCCATCCTGACATGGAAAGATCACGAGCGTCATTTAAAAAACAAGAAGGCCGAAAGAGCCCTCCCTGAATCAGGGCCAGGCCGTGTGCTAGATGTGATAAAGGCAGTGTGTGCATGCACGCACATTTTCGTGACACACTCTTTCTAGAGCCTCTGCAGCCCCCTTGGCTTCCTGCACCTCCATTAAAGCCCCATGAAACCCTGGACCAAACTCCCATGGGGGTGTTTCAGCTGGGGATAGAAAGACATATAACAGAAAATGAGAAAATAAGAACATGGGATTGCTAAAAAGTATACAGGTAGTCCTCGAGTTATGATGGCAAATGGGACCGAGACTGCCGTCGCTAAGCGATGCAGGCGTAAAGCGCGATGTCACATGATCACATCACTTAACAACGGCAATCCCGGCAGTCGTCGTAACCCAAGACACGTGGGCCGTTAAGCGGGAAGCAGAGGGAGTCCCAGGAAAGGCGTGAGGGAGTGCCATGGAGGGGGGGAGGGGGGATGGGAGGCCCAGCGCAGGCCACACGTGAGTTGGGGGAGGGGTGCTTGGTGCGGTGCAAGCTCAGAAAGGCCACGGAAAGAGGGCGTGGTGTGTGTGCAAGCGAAGAAAGGCGGGGGGAGACTTGCAACCTTCCTTGCCAGTTTCCCATTGACTTTGCTTGGGGGAAGCCGGCAGGGAAGGTTGCAAATGGCGATCACGTGACTGCGGGACGCTGCAACTGGTCGTAAGAGCGAGATGGTTGCCAGGCACCTGAATTTTGTTCATGTGACCGTGGGGGCGCTGCAACGGCCAGAACTTCGGGGACCATTCGTAAGTCCCTTCGTTCAGCACTTCTGTAACTTTGAACGGTCGCTGAGCAAATGGTCGTAACTCGAGGACTACCTGTAAGCTTTTACTGAAATTTGAAATGGAAGAACAAGTTAAAGAGTGTATGATAAAATGGGCCAAGAATTTTGGTTATAATATACAGATGGACAACTGGGAGAAGACGCGGTTGAAAAGGCTGAAATTTACATTATGTTATAACGGAAAAGAGAATTTTTACAAAATGATGTACCGTTGGTATATGACACCAGACAAATGATCTAGGATGTATAAAGGTACTTCAAATTTATGTTGGAAATGTGGAAAACATGAGTCACATGTTTCACACACGGTGGACTTGTAAACAAGCTAGAAAACTCTGGGGTCGAAATGCATACAGCGATACAAAGTATTTTAAAGATTAACTGTCAGCTGAAGCCAGAATTTTTTTTGTTGGGAGTTATGGACAGTCAATTAGAATAGGTCATGGAAGATTGTTTTTATGTACGGTTACTGCAGTGAGATTAATATATGCACAAAGATGGAAAGATTCGGAAATACCTACAACGGAAGAATGATTGGTGAAGATGACTTTGCAGAAATGGCAAAATTGACTTGTTTGATTAGGGAAAGGACAACAAGTATATTTATTAGTGACTGGAAACCCTTTATGGACTTTTTGCTGAAAATGGGAAAAAATGAACTGGTGATTTATGGATTTGATAATTAGAAAGGGCAAAATATGAGAAGAAGGGGATCATGATGTAACCTTAAAGAGGGAGGAGAGACAATAAATTTATATGTACCTGCTGTAAAGAAGATTGGAAACTGCTTCTTTATACTTTTTCTTTTCTTTTTCTTTCTTTTTCTTTATTTACCACTTTTCTTTATTCTCTTTTTCTTAAATTTGTATCGTTTTTACTATTGTACAAAGTTCTTCAATAAAAATTAATAATAAAAAAAGAAAATAAGAATACCAGCTATAGTTCAAAAACCCTGCAAAGAGGAATCTAAAAGAAATTCTCAATCATCCCAAGAATGAGATAGAAAAACGGAAGCTTCTTTTTCCAAGGAAAGAAGAAAAGTTTGAGAAACTGCAGATTACAACTGAAGCATTACTTCATTCCATAAACCATGGTTAAGCAAAACCCTGGCTACAGGTGACATATGGAATATAAATTAACACTAATATATGCAATTATTCCAGCTTGGTTAGAGTAGCTCTGAAACCATTTTTTAAAAAATCTGTGATGCCTTTGCTTTAAAGGTAACAAATTAGAAAAAATTATATAAAGGTAATGGTTTAAATCTAAACCTCTCTGATATGACCTCACCAGCAGCGTGAAAGGAAGACATATTTCATGCCCCAGAGGGGTTTCAATATTTCAACAGCTTTAAATAATTCCCTTCCAAAATGTGCAAAGGCAACAAAACATAAACACTTTAGATAACACCGTTTCTATCACATCAGTTCACACTTCTTCTTGGAAAACATGCTTTTAACAAAGATAGTGAGACCACCAACTCCATACAGATATTAAGGAAAGTTCAGCAGAGTGACAATAATCCCAAACAACATGTCTAGGAAAAATTTTTAAAAATCTATTAAGTAGTTTGGTGCCGAAAGAAAGAAAGAAAGGAAGGAAGGAAGGAAGGAAGGAAGGAAGGAAGGAAGGAAGGAAGGAAGGAAGGAAGGAAGGAAGGAAGGAAGGCGAAAGAGAAAGGAGGGAGGGAGGGAGGGAGGGAGGGAGGAAGGAGAAAGGGCTACTAAGCTTAGAAACCAACTAAGTTAATAACCCCACTCCCTTCTAACACTGAAGATGTTGCCTAGCTGGGTAATGAAACGTCTGCAAGCCAACAACGAAGCTCAGAGAGCACCAGGCACTCCATAGTTCAACCCTGAGCTACAGAGATTCTCTTCTATTGGAACTTCACGAAGTTTTACAGAAGTGCTCTGCTTCTGAACATCCTTTCAAAGGCAGAAACTCTCTTCCGCTGAACTCCACAAGAACTGATAGCACAGAAATGCAGGGTAATTTTTTCCGCCCGGAGCTAACTAACAATTAACTGCAGAGTTTCAGAAGCCTTATTCCAAACGCATGTTGCTTCCATGATGCAAAGAATGAAAAAGATTCCCCGAGCTGTCTGAGGAGGAGCAGGCTATTAGATCTGCAAGACGGGAAATTTTTCTAAGGTGATTTGCACAATTAGCCGCGGCGCTGGGCTTCTGATCCCTGTCGTTGGAGTCAAGAGCAATATTCTTGGAAACAGAGCATTAACTTGCCCCGCGATGACTTTAATAAGGCCCCGTAGAAGTCGCTGCTCATAAAACCAGAGCAGAGGATGGAGGACGGCGCAAGGCTACCCAATCTCCTTAATTAGGCGTCTTTCTCCTTCCCTTCCTCTCTATTAGCAACTTAACAGCAAGTGTACATATTTATATAACACCGCTCTAGTTCTGCATAACAAGAACGCTGGCCATTTAATTAACAGTTGGTAGATGGTAATCACAATTTTGGAAGCATCCTTGTAAAGGCTCCCAACATGTTTAGATTTACACTCCCATCAAGAACCTCCTCTGGAGCCAGGCCAGGAAGATGATAGTAACCCAGAGAGATCCATCAAATTACAAGCGGTTGGCTGTACGGCTGGGATTTTAAAAATGCCCTCTCATTTTGATCTCCCTCGGAGGGCCAACTTGTACATGGGCACAAAATTCACCTTCCTAGATCCCTGCCAAAATTAAACACGAAGAGTGATGGTCTATTACCCCCTTCCAAGGTCTAGGATGTGAAAGGGGCGCAAGATTTTTCAGCTCTTATCTAGGCCTCTTTAAACTGCAGAAGAAGGATGCGCAATCAGATTAAATCTCCCCTAAATATACTTTCAGCCAATATAAAACAGCACACACACATCCCTTAGGGTCAGTTAACACCATTAATAGTTTTTGTCTTCTAAAGCAGTGTTTCTCAACCTCAGCAGCTTTAAGATGTCTGGACTTCAGCTCCCAGAATTCCCCAGCCAGCATGCGTGAACTCCAACTCCCAGATTTCCCCAGCCAGCATGCGTGAACTCCAACTCCCAGAATTCCCTAACCAGCATGCTTTAAGCATGCTGGCTGGGGAATTCTGGAAGTTGAAGTCCACACATCTTAAAGTTGCTAAGGTTGAGAAATACTGATCTAAGGTATGTGCCTTTCTCTTCTAAATGGCCTGGCACAATGCAATGAACTATGTCACACTTCTGTCTCTGGGTCTCCTGCAGATTCCTCTTCTCATGCTTGAGAAGATGGGGCTGAACTGGTTGAGTAACCTCTTATTCCAGCTTGCTGCCATCTGTACCGGTTGCCAATCTGTTTCCAGGCTCAGATTTAAAATTTTGATTTTATCCTCTGATGCACCAAATAGTTTGAGTTCGGTTCCTCAAAGGAGCGCCTGTTCCCTGGTGTTACCCACCTGATCTCTTAGATCAGAACTTTCCAAACTGTGTGTCCTGACACATTAGTGTGTCGCTGCAGTGTGCAGGTGTGTTGCGCGAACCTAACGAGAAACCTCTGAGTTGGACACGCCTCACTGCTGCTGCCTCCGAGCCCTGCCAGGATTCCGCGCAGGTCCTAGTGCCTGCCTTGTGCCCTGCTGTAAGAGGGGGTCCAAGCCTTGCCCTGCTTTTTCATGAGATATGTTGTGTCCCCATACATTTCGCTATTACAATTTATGTATGTGTCCATATCTCTTATAAGTAAGTTAGTTTAACCTCCGGTTTGCTAGTAAAACTGTGAATTACTGTGTCGCGAAATGATGCAGTCTAAAAAGTGTGTCACCAACATGAAAAGTTTGGAAAGCTCTGTCTTAGATCAATAAGCCCAGATTAATCTCCAGGTACCCCATTTAACAAGCAAAGTGGCATGCCACAAGAGGAAACACGTTTCAGTGGTGGCATCCCATCTCTAGGGTACAAAATAAAGGTTTTTATATTCTCCCACAAATTTTAAGAACCTTATTTGCTCCTGTTGATTTCCCTGATATCTTCTTTTTCTGCTTTCACTTTGATTTTGGACGTCACATTTCTACCTCTGCCCCTCCTTTGATTTCAGAATTTTTGAAGCTCATATTTATTGTTTGTACTTACATTCCTAATTTACTTCTGCACTACCTAGGGAACTCGAATTACTTAGACATTTAAAAGCATAATAAATGTACAAATAAAGACTGTCTTTTAAGATGAGGTCCCCGTTAGGAAATATCCCAGCCATGAACCATAGAAAGCATCAATGTCCATTAGAGAAAGATATCTCGTTAACGGCAATAAAAATGATTTAGAGAAAAGGTCATGTCCTATCATAACAATTCTCAGCAATTAGGCATTTCTTCCAGACTGCTGAACCTACTCCTCCACCATTAATGCTGTTAACCAGTACAGTGAAGCATTTGTTAAGGCTCAGATATGTTCAGCCATGCAGGCAGTAATCTGCAATCACATTTCTGACCACAGTGTCCCTGTGACCTACACAGCCAGATGAACTATATAAAAGCCAATTTCCAGCAAGAATTAAAACAGCCAGTTCAGAGCGAGGGCAATGCTTCCAGCACTGTCTCGCCCTTACTCTGAACTGGATTACTGGAAAGTGAGGGAGAAGCAAAGCTGAAATTGCAACTTGCCAGCTTCCCCAAAGCACATCAAACTTCTTTAGGATCTCTGGAGGGAGAGACGGAGATCAGAAAGGCGCCGTTTGACCTGGCAGCTGCTTTCTTTCAGCCTCCACTCGCAGCCTGAATGGTGAAATTTTTCAAGGTGAAAACATCCTTTTTCAAGTCTCCTCCAAGTCCCTCCACCTGTCTGAACATGGGGATAACATTTTGCTAAAGACAAAATCCCCTGCAAGCAATTTACAACCCAGCAACGTTAAGAGAGAACCTTCTCAAAATCCCCACTTCTTCAAACACCTAAAACAACTTTAAAAAATCCAACAAATCCCCTGCCCACTTCCTCTGCCCACAAATATTGTGGAAAATTTCTAAATCTGAGTTCTCCTCCTCTGGTTGATCCCGATCTGCAGGAGCTGTTTAAACTACAGCTTGATGTCAGAGGATGCGTGTGTGTGTCTGTGTATTTTGTCTGCACCCTTAACATCAGAGGGCCATCGCTAACCATCCAGGGCTGCCAAGGTGTTTTTGAGAGGAAATGCCAGAGATCAGCCAACTTACTAAATTAGGTTTTCTTACTTGCAAGAACAAATCTGCGTCTGGGCTGCCCTCGTTGGGAAGAAGATATCTGAATGCGTCCCTGCACAAAGAAATCCCTGAATGTGGATGTGGTACATGGCTAGCCAAGAGCTGTTTTCCTGGCATGCTTGTTTTCTAATTGCAAGGGGTTTTCTTTCAGTTTGAAGAAGCATCACCGAGCCCTCACCTGCAACAGTCTTGGAGGGGCCATCGCCCTGTGCCCTTGGAGGGCACCAGATTGAGAACAACAGATTTAAAAGTGCCACTGAAACAGGGCCAGGCAGCCATTCCCACCTCCTCATGTTT
Organism: Charina bottae; assembly: GCA_023362775.1. NCBI lineage: Eukaryota > Metazoa > Chordata > Lepidosauria > Squamata > Charinaidae > Charina > Charina bottae. The sequence goes on along the minus strand of JALMGJ010000018.1, from coordinate 20,893,386 downwards.
ATTTATTTAATTTAATTTAATTTAATTTCTAACCCGCCGTTATTATTTTTATTTTTATAAATAACTCAAGGCGGCGAACATACCTAATACTCCTTCCTCCTCCTATTCTCCCCACAACAGCAACCCTGTGAGGTGAGTTGTTGCCCCATCTTGGCGTAAAACAGCTGAACCCGAAAGATAACAAGGTGTAAAAATTATTAGAGATCAGATGCATAACTAAGGGAGAGTGCTCAAGGACACAAATTCAGGATATCTGGAATCAACTTTATATTTTGGGCGTTTCCTCCCCCAATTGGACTTGGATCTGCGCCCAGGTTCACGTGCACATTGGGTGCCTGCACACAAAACTGCATTGCACACGCATGACGTAATTCACATCACTCCCACAAGGATGTCAGGACGAGCGTGAAGTCCTTTGCACCCGATGCACACCTGCAGAAGGGCAACGGGTCTGTGTCACCCGGGGCAAACATGGATTCTGCGCCCCCCCCCGGAAACATTCAGTATACAAATATTATTTTGTCATTTTGGCGCCCCCCCCAGCGCGGCGCCCGGGGCACATGCCCCGCTTGCCCCCCCCCCAGTTGCGGCCCTGGACACCTGCCTTTCCTCTCGAGTTGCTATCAGACGACTCTCTTAATAACACAGCTTTTCTGTTCTTCGTGTACCAATGGAATGGATTTCATCTCACGCAATTATTATTTATTAGGCTTCATGCCCCAACCTCCTCTTACCATAAATTGCCTCGTAGTCACTTATACCAAAATAGATCTGAACCTCTTCGGAAAGGGGGTTAACTCCTTCGCTGTTTCTCCTTACAGCTGCTGGAAGCAGCATTTCTTTCGCGGATGTTTTTGCAACTCTTTCTGCTGCAAGGAACGATGAAGCACCTGACACTTTTCTTTCCCGGCGCCTTAATCAAGAGTCTCCCCTGGTTATCCATTTGAATCTTTGTTTACCTTTAATGTACCAGTAAATTGTTCACGAGTTATTAACCCCGGAACAGAAAAGCCATTTGCTTAAAATCACCTGCTTTCCCCCTCTCCTTCCCCCCCACCCAAAAGCGGCTAATGCCTTGCAATTAGAGAGCTCTCTTACAGCAGAAATTCTTCATCCCACTTCATGGCTTCATTTAGTTTACAGCAGTGTTTCTCAACCTTGGCAACTTTAGGACCGGTGGACTTCAACTCCCAGAATTCCCTCGCCAACCATGCTGGCGGGGGAATTCTGGGAGTTGAAGTCCACCCATCTTAAAGTTGCCAAGGTTGAGAAACATTTGGTTTACAGGAAGGGTTACATTTGCCTCTTGCTCAGGGTCCTCTTCCCTTTCCCTCCCCCACCCCCCAAATAAAACTCCCCAGCCTCTTGCCCAATTACACAGCAACACGGAGCAGAAAACCAAGGGAGCCCCCCGCTTCCAAAACCTCCCACCCCCTAAATCTGGCCCTTTTCTGAGCTCTTTGGAGGATCCATGCAAAGGAACACCATGATATCATGATCCACTGCTCAAGCCACCCAGTGATGGTTAGATAGGCAGCCATGGGAGGGAGGGAGGGAAATACAGTAAGAACCCCCCCTCCATTGCTTTTGGCAAAGTGGAAGGCTTGATGCTTTCTGAAATTATCTTGCAGAGCAACCAGGAAACACATCGTAGATTAGATTCCAGGTGTGACATGGTGATACCTCCCTGGAAATGAAACTTCCTCCCCCTTCTCCTTTTCAGGACACCCACAATCCCTCCTTGGTCCGAAGCAAAGAGTTGCCCTGCTACGGGTTTACGGCACCCGTCAGACTCCCGGCCTCATCGGATTATTTTTAATTCGTTGGTCCTGCTTCTTCTGATTAAAGCAAAGCTGTATTGGACCTGAACAGATCTCAAGAAAGCTGTTTGGTCCTTGGATGGGAGACTACCAGGATACACCAGAATTGTAACAGGCTAAACAATATCCTAGAACAGTGTTTCTCAGCCTTGGAACTTGAAGATGTGTGGACTTCAACTCCCAGAATTCTCCAGCAGGGAGAGAGAAATTGGGAATCTTTTACTGTCCATAACCAGTTTGGTCTAGTGGTTAAGGCGACGGGCTAGAAACGGGCTAGAAACCAGGAGTCTGTGAGTTCTAGTCCCGCCTTAGGCACGAAAGCCGGCTGGGTGACCCTGAGCCAACCACATTTTCTCAGCCCTAGGAAGGAGCCAATGGCAAGCCAGGAGCCGGAGAGTTCTAGTCCCGCCTTAGGCATGAAAGCCGGCTGGGTGACCTCGGGCCAGTCACTGTCTCTCAGCTCTAGGAAGGAGCCAATGGCAAACCAGGAGCCGGAGAGTTCTAGTCCCACCTTAGGCATGAAATCTGGCTGGGTGACCTGGGGCCAGTCACCTTATCTCAGCCCAACTCACCTCACAGGGTTGTTGTTGTGGGGAAAATAAGAGGAGGAAGGAGTATTAGGTATGTTTGCCGCCTTGAGTTATTTATAAAAATAATAAAGGCGGGATAAAAACTAACTAACTAACTAACTAACTAAATAACCCTGCCACACCATGACCTCCAATATGATCTCAGCTCCCTCCAAGTCCTCTTCACAGGGACAGAGATGCTGGTTAAACAAGTAATGTCCCAACATGTCTTTAGGGAACCCCATCAGCCCAGCAGCAGCCATTGGCTCTACAGGCAGTCCTTGACTTACAACCACAATTGGGATTGGAACTTCCATCGCTAAGCAAGGCGGTTGTTAAGTGAGTCACACCCGATTTTACAACCTTTTTTGCTGCAGTTGTTAAGTGAATCACCGCGGCCATTAAGCGGATCACCGCTGACTTTGCTTGTCGGAAGTCACTTTCTTCAGCGCCGTCGTAACTTTGTACGGTCACTAAACCAATGGTGGTAAGTCGAGGACTACCTGTATGTGTTATAAATGGTTCACCAACTCACGTCCCCTTCTTCATTAGGGGGGGCTTTCCTATAATACTGCCAACGTGCCCCCGGCACCCCATGCACTAGCAAATGGCCCCAATAAGAGAAGAACTCACAGTGGTCGCCAACTTCCCAGCATTCTTCCGCAGGTAAGCGATTGCGTCCTGAACCAAAGAGAAGAGGTTGAGCAGGACATGTTCTATGTCGTAGGTGCCCTTCATGCCCTTCACCATTCCTTCCAGAGAGCGGAGGTACTCCCGCCAGTAACTGTCGATTTCCACCACGCTGGCCAGGCATCCTTGCAACACGCCGCCACAGAATCCGGCACACGGCTTGGCCGTGAGGAGTTCCTGGCACTGGGGGCAGTACCACATCTTCAGGAGCGCCCGTCCACAATCCTTGCTGAACCTCAAGTGATCGGTGGTGTTGACCACTTCGATGCCGAGGTTGAGCACCTGGAGGAAGACCCGAGTGACCTGGAGGGACTTGGACACCTGGGTCATCATGATTTTGGGGAAGGGGCCAAAAGCCTTTAAGTCTCGCCGGGCAAGCCGCAGACACTCTGCGGTCTCAACGGGAGGATCGGGGGCTCCAGGATTAACCACGTGCGGGTAGATCAAGGGGAACAGGCCGTCAAAGAGCTCATCAACCATGTCATTGACGCTGATATCCGAGCCCAAGATGTACAAGGAGATGTCGGTAAAGAATTCCCCCACCAGTTTAAAAGTCCGGGCAGCTACATGGCGGTAGTAGCTCCTGAACATAGAGTTGGTGTAGTTCCTGGCGTGCCGCACGACCGTTTCAAAGGCTTCTGAAAAACAAAACGCGAAGAGAGGCGGTGGTTAGTAAGCAGGCAAGACGATCGCAGCGGCAGCAGCAGCAGCAGGAAGGATTCCACCGGGTTTCTGATGGTGTCAGTTTCAGAGCCCACAGCAGGAACCTTTGAAAGAAAATAAGTAATGAGGATACGATGATGATTTCAATGGAAAATTTAGCTGCCCGAGTCTGTTTTTGTAACGTGGATTGGGGATGAAAAGTTAATTTTTTTAAAAAAAAATACACTCTTTTAAATGTAAAAATCACATGCCAGGGTGTGATTGATTGATGGGAATCAGAATTCTAGCCACCCAGGGTCATGTATATGAGATGGGTGGCCTTATAAATCTGCTAAATTAATAAATTTATAAAATAAAACAGAAATTTCTGCTTTAAAAATGCCTCTCTTTCCAGAGGGTAGGAGGGAAAAGACAGGCTCCGTTTTAGCTAATAACATGATACAGAGCGGCTTGCAAACTCAATGCTGAACTCCAGATCCAGCCACCCAGCCAGCTTGCTTGATCTCAAACAGCCAAGATAGTTTGGCTCAGCTGGGACTTGGATGGGAGACCACCAGGAAATACCAGCTGTAGATTAGACTGAGAAGTTAAAAAAAAACTTTTCCGAAAAAGGCTATAGTAAATCAGTTATAGAGAGCCAAGTTTGGTGTAGTGGTTTAAGGCAGCAGTCCCCAACCTTTTCAGCACCAGGGACCGGTCATGGAAGAAAATTTTTCCACGGACCGGGGGTCCGGGGTTTGCAGGCGGGAGCCAATCACGTGCACCGGGGGCGGGGTTTGCAGGTGGGAGCCAATCGCGTGCACCAAGAGGCGGGGTTTGCAGGCGGGAGCCAATCGCGCACACCGGGGGTGGGATAATCGCACACACCGGGGGGCGGGGTTTGCAGGCGGGAGCCCTGCACCCCACTTCCTAACAGGCCGCGGCCCAAAGGTTGGGGACCCCTGGTTTAAGGCATCAGGCTAGAAACTGGGAGACCGAGAGTTCTAGTCCCACCTTAGGCATGAAAGCTGGCTGGGTGGCCTTGGGCCAGTCCGTCTCTCAGCCCTAGGAAGGAGCCAATGGCAAACCAGGAGACTGAGAGTTCTAGTCCCGCCTTAGGCAGGAAAGCTGGCTGGGTGACCTTGGGCCAGTCACTCTCTCTCAGCCCTAGGAAGGAGGCAATGGCAAACCAGGAGACTGAGAGTTCTAGTCCTGCCTTGGGCATGAAAGCCGGCTGGGGGACCTTGGGCCAGTCACTCTCTCTCAGCCCTAGGAAGGAGGCAATGGCAAACCAGGAGACTGAGAGTTCTAGTCCCGCCTTGGGCATGAAAGCTGGCTGGGGGACCTTGGGCCAGTCACTCTCTCTCAGCCCTAGAAAGGAGGCAATGGCAAACCACTTCCAAAAAACCTTTCCAACAAAACTGCAGGGACTTGTCTAGGCAGTCTCCGAGAACTGGACATGATTGAACAGATAAAAAAAAATCAGTTACATAATTAGCATCTGCTTTAATATTTGCTTTTGAATTTGAGGCTCGCCACCCACAAGCTGCCAGGACTTGGATGGGATACAAGCCCATTTAAATAAATAAGTAAATTCTGCTGCCAGGGGAAGGAGGCCCCTATGGGACCACCAGAAATTGAACTTCATTCAAGGGATATGTTCCTTTACATCCTTTACATCAGAGCTTTCCAAACTGTGTGTCGCGACACAAAAGTGTGTCGCCACACACAGTGTGGTGTGTCGCCGCACCACCCGGAAGCGGTGGCGCGCGCATGCATGGCAGCAGCAGCAGCGGCGCGGGATCAGTGCTTCCGCATTTTAGCGGAGGCTGCTGCCGCCGCCGTGCACGCCGCCGCACGTCCCCCCGCACCGCCGTGCACGCGCGCGCCTCCGCCGCACTGCTGCCGCCGCTGGTGTGTCGCCAGCGGCGGCACTTTGGAAAGCCCTGCTTTACATGGTGCACCCTCCACTAACACACCACTTCTCCGGTCTTTCCAGCCAGATTATTGGGGGTTTTCTGGGAGGAAGGTATAAACATCTGGGTGGATTCAGGAGAAGAATGCCAAAGCGCATTGATCCCCCCCCCTCTCTCTCTCTGAAGCTCCATTCAGGCCCTGGGCGGAGATACCCCACACTGGCATTTCTCACTAATTTGGTCCCCAGCTGCCTATCCCTACTCCGTGGCAAGCCACTCTGCGGCTCAGGTGATAAAAGAACTTCTTCCTCGCCCGCCAGGCCAGCCTGTGAATTAGCACAGAGAAAGGGAAAAACGAGACCGATCAGATCGTGACAGGCAGGTGTTACGTTTTCTCTGAAAAAGTGAGGAGTCACACCACTTTGGGCTTCCAAACCTCGAGGGCACCATTAATAAAGGGAGGGAAACGTAACAAGCATCTTGGCAGCGGGCACGTCGCTAACCCCTCCTGGCAGAGCAGCTTTCAATGCGCCCGCCAGAGAATGTGAGACGGGTGGGGAAACGGGCAGAGGGCAGCTGAAAAGGATTCCCATGAAAAATTTAAGTTCGAATGCCCGGATGCTTTCGGCCTCCCCTTCTCGTTCCCAGCTCACATTAGATCCAGAGATTGAGTTACAGACATTTATATCACGGGGTCCCGGCAGGAGGACAGAGCTGAAAATTAAGTCGCTTAGCAAGATTAAAAGAGTGGTGCCTGGGGTTCCCAGCACCTTTGAATGAAGGTTGCTGTTAAACTCAAGCACATCGCACATGAAAATAAAGTTGATTATGCATCAGGCACTTTAAACCTTGTGGAGTCCTTGGTGTTTATTTATTTATTTGTCATATTTATATCCTGCCCATCTCCCTCACAAGGAAGGACCCTGGGCGGTTCTCTGAGCTTGGTGGTTGGCTTGCAGACCTTTCATTATCCAACTAGGTAACATCGTTAGTGCCAGGGTGGGTGGGGTTTGCTCCCTGATAAACCACATTTACACACCGTTCAAAAGAGACAATAAAAAAGCTAAGAAGGAAACAAAAAGACCAGAACACATCCTCTCCAGTAACCAACACCCAGATAAGCAGGGAATAACACCAGACAAACAATCAAGCAGAAAACAATACCCCAGTCAAGGAACTACCAAGGAGAAAACCACACCCCCACCAACACTGGCAGGGCAAGCTACTGTATATGAACAGGGAGGAAACCCCACACTCCCTCGCACTGATGATGCTACCTAGTTGGGTAATGAAACGTCTGCAAGCCAACCACCAAGCTCAGAGAGCACCAAGGACTCCACAGTTCAACCCTGAGTAACAAGAGGTTCTCTTCTATTGGAACTTTAAACCTTGTGCTGTGTCTTCCATCAAGGCAATGATGATGACTTATTATTATTATTATTATTATTATTATTAGCCACATAATCACAAAGCAACTCAACACAACATACAGACTTTAAACACACATCATAAAACCTAACCAAATAAGCAACCAATAATAGTAATAATAAAACAGCAAGTCAGGCAAATACAACAGTCATTGAAATATCACATATCTAATAGGAAGTTGGCTGATTTCGGCTTGGAGAAAGAAAAAGACAAACCCCAAAATTGCTGCAGCCAAGCTAGAGCACTGGATGACGGAGGACAAAAAACCATCAGCAGAAGGTCAAGTTTTTATACCCGATGAGACTTGTATATTGAGGCAAAATGAGGTTGGTTGGTTGGTAGCATGAGTCTAGCAAGCTTGGTTTTTAAGCAACAGTCCATGGTTTAGCATGTCATGTGAACTCAGCCAACTGAGGCTTTTTCCCAATAAGCCATGCTTAGACAGGCCACACGGTAGCCTGCTCTGTGAACCCAGCGCATGGTTGGCTGTCTGCAGGTATAAAAGAGCAGACGGCTGACTTAGCCAGCGTTCCAAATCCCTCCAGGGACATGGGTTATCTGTAGCGCTATGCTTACACAACAGCAGAGAGAACGCACAAGGGGACTGACCCAAAATGAGGAGAAGGGATCTGCAGACAGGAGTTTGGCCTTCACCTTTTCAGAGAAGAGTGTAGAGTAAGATTCACACAAGGCATCCAATCCTAATGGGTTTTCTTCGGTCTTGGTTGAGCCAACTATGTGAACTCAGACACTGCCATGGAGTCCTTGGTTTACAAGGTTGTGTTGCACAAACCCAACAAGCTGTGACTTAGGGATATGTCTATGAAGGTTCTCAGTCATCCAGGTGGAATTGTCTGTAGCTTGAATCATGTCAACTGGATTTCTATTTTCTCAGTGGAAACGTTTCGCTCCTTATCCAAGGAGCTTCTTCAGTCTGAGCAAAGTTGGTAAGGGAATCCTAAATGTGACTTAGGGAAGCTTTCCCTTCCTCTCCACGGTCCAACCCAGCTCGGGCTTCTCTGGAGCTGTCCATGGTGCTGCAAACCTCAACACCCCTTGCTTTCTGGGCCGTCACGACCCTTCTCTCACCAAATTACAGTAAATCAGCATCTTTATCCTATCAGCTGAACTGCAGGAGAACCGGTCCCTCTGAGCTGCACCCACACCAGGGATGGAGGCCCTGAACCATGAAAGAGGTGTCCGAACACACAAGCACGCCACTGCCCTCAGGCTACAGTCTCTTCTCAATTATGGATCTCCCTGGCTTCAAGGCGGACAGTTCCTTTCTAGGTGGCTTAGCCATCCCAACTTGAAAGTCCTAAAGCAGAGCTTTCCAAACTTTTCATGTTGGTGACACACTTTTAGACATGCATCATTTCGCGACACACTCTTACAGCAGGGCACAAGGCAGGCACTAGGACCTGCGTGGAATCACAGCAGGTTTGGAGGCAGCAGGGCACAAGGCAGGCACTAGGACCTGCGCGGAATCACAGCAGGTTTGGAGGCAGCAAGGCACAAGGCAGGCACTAGGACCTGCGTGGAATCACAGCAGGTTTGGAGGCAGCAGGGCACAAGGCAGGCACTAGGACCTGCGAGGAATCCTGGCAGGGCAGGTTTGGAGGCAGCCAGACACAAGGCAGGCACTAGGACTTGTGCGGAATCCTGGCAGGGCTCGGAGGCAGCAGCAGCTGCGACACACCCAGACACTGCAGCCGACACACTAACGTGTCTCGACACACAGTTTGGAAAGCTCTGTCCTAAAGGTTAAGGCTTGTCCACCCTATAATAATCACACTAGGATTTAATCACCATCCTTCCCTGTCTACCCCTGGAGAGCCATTTTGGAACAGAACCATAAACTTCTGAAAGATTAGGGGGGGGGGGAAACATTCCTAGTAGAACTTTTCTTTAATTAATGGATGCAGCCTGAGATAATTTAACATCGTACGCCACTGCTGCATTAAACTTTATGTAGCTTTTCTGATGTCTAATTAACATACACTGCAACCAAGATCAGGGAGGACAGGGAAGGGCGGGAGGAAGATCCATGATTAATTTTTACAATTTCCAGTGCAGGGGAAAAAGAGAAAAAGAACTCGTAATGGAATACAACGCATGGCCCAAGCCAGTGGATCTGTTTGAAGTGTCAGGGGGGGGGGAAAACCAGGCCCCCGTGAAATCAATTGTAAATAAAAATCAAGACAGCCGTGAACCAAGGGATACCAATCTGGTTGTGCCACAATCTACCGATATTTAAATCAACAAAATGGGTGCAATGGGGATTCTCTTGCTCAATGATTCTCAACCTTGGCAACCTGAAGATGGGTGGAGTTCAACTCCCAGAATTCCCCAGCCAGCTATGGGCGGAGCTGAAGTCCACCCATCTTCAAGTTGCCAAGGTTGAGAAACACTGCTCTTGCTGCTGCAGTATTGAACTGCCAGACCAAAGGACAAGATTATGGCCCCTTGGCAACCCAGCATCTTGGCTGGCTGAGACTGGTAATCATTCCTGCCAGAAAAACTTTTCAGGGCTTAATTCACCCTCTTTCCAGAGGCTTATCAAATATTTGTTTCTTTTTTAACTCAGGGTTTTTCTGGTTTCCTGCATTTTTTAAAAATGCCTTCCACTATTTTTTTATTGGATTTTTCCTTTCTATGGTTCTTTTTTTTATTATTACATATTATCAGAACACCCTGTCACCTTTGACAGGTGCAATAGATTTTTTTTTTTAATAAAAAAGCCGTGTCTGCATTTTCATAGACGTGTCACATCAAAGATATTTCTTCTTCTCCTTCTGGCTAAAAGAAACTAAGGAAGATTCTCTGCATATAACAAAAGGCACTGTGGTATATTAACCATTTAATATTGTCAACATTACACCTATGCTAACAGATAAAATCTTGGGACACGACACTTGGAAAATGAGAGGCTAGGCTGAATTTACCGAACAAACTTTATAAAGTCTGCTTCAGGAATTATCCAATGCTCCCTAAACATTTCCTTAGGTAAAGGTAAAGGTTCCCCCCGCACATTTGTGCAGTCGTGTCCGACTCTAGGGGCCGGTGCTCATCTCTGTTTGTTAGCCGAAGAGCCAGCCTTGTCCGAAGATGCTTCCGCGGTCATGTGGCCGCGTGACGCACCAAAGTGGTACCTATTAATCTACTTGCATTTGCATGCTTTCGAATTGCTAGGCTGGCAAGAGCTGGAGCTAGTGAGGGAGTTCACTCCGCACGCAGGGCTAGGGATTCAAACCTCCGCATCTTACCCGCTGAGCCACCACGCCCCTTAGCAAATGCTTAAACTTTCAGCACAAAAGCTTTTTTTTTTTCCTGGCCTTCGGGAAGAATTTGAAGACCTGGTTCTGCCGCCTTGCTTGGGAGGGGGAAAGTAACAGTTCCTCCTGGGGGTGGTTGGCGCCGTAGTGCCCTCCCTATTATTTGAGATTTTATCATCCCTTGGATTTTATACTTATTTATTCTGATTGTAAATCTCTGTTAATATGTTTTTAACTATTGGTTTTATTGTAAACCACCCAGAGTCCCCCATTGGGGGAGATGGGTGGTGATATAAATTTAAATAATAAAATAAAGAAAAGAAAAGAAAAGAAAAGAAAAGAAAAGAAAAGAAAAGAAAAGAAAAGAAAAGAAGGGAATTAGGCATGAAGCAAAGGACCCATTCCCACACACTGTGGCAAGACAGGGCTGGTGGAACTGTTTTCCTCATCCCTTTCCCCTGCCAATCAACTCAACTCAATTTCTGCCCTTCCTTCCAGATGGGTCTGGAAGAAGCCCTAAGGAACCTGACATTTCATTAAAAAATTAAGGTGATTTCATTTCACCCAGCTGACAGATAACAGTTCCCCAGCCCAGTCAAAACATCTCAAAGGCGTCCATTTCTGCTCTAATTCTTTCAGACATTCATCACGAGGAAATGTCAAACAATCCAAGACCTTTGCCATGCTTTCTTTTTCTATTGAGTCCTTGGTGCTCTCTGAGCCTTGTTGTCTTGCAGACGTTTCACTGCCAGACTAGGCAACATCTTCAGTGCGAAAAGGGAGTGGGACTTGCTCTCTGTTTATTTTCTTTCTTTTTCTACTCCAAATATTTACAATCAAATGCTCCGATCCTCTTTTAACATTTAATCACCTTTTCAAATCTCTGAAAGAAGATCAGGGTGTTCCAGAGCAAAAAATGGACCGTGTCTCACATCATGGTGAGTGAATTCATCTTGGCTAGGGAGACCTGCAGAAATCCAGCACTTGAAAACGTTGAGGGACGGAGATGGTCCATTCCAAATACTTTCACAAATGCTTTCACAAGACACCCTTCATTGGGACATGGGCAGAGTTAGTGAGTTGTGGGAACACCATGGCCAGTCTAGGGAGCTAGAAAAGGTTCTCCAAAAGTGGCCTGCAGATATTTGGGGGGCTAAAGCAACATCTATTGCCTAGATCAGAGCTTTCCAAACTGTGTGTCGTGACATGTTAGTGTGTTGGCTGCAGTGTCTGGGTGTGTCACGGCTGCTGCTGCCTCCGAGCCCTGCCAGGATTCCACGCAGGTCCTAGTGCCTGCCTTGTGCCTTGCTGCCTCCAAACCTGCTGTGATTCTGCGCAGGTCCTAGTGCCTGCCTTGTGCCCTGCTGTAAGAGTGTTTCACGAAATGATGCCCTGCTGTAAGAGTGTGTCGCGTAATGATGCATGTCTAAAAAGTGTGTCACCAACGTGAAAAGTTTGGAAAGCTCTGGCCTAGATCTATCTACCTATGTGGCTGCTAGGAGTCAAAAACAACTTGAAGGCACATAATCAATCAAAGCAACCTCCTCCAATTAGCCCCATCATCCAAACTCAACCAGGGTTTCATTTCTGTATTTGTAGTCATTACAAGTTCAAAACTAGCTGAATAGTATAGCCATTAGGTGACCAATTATCTCAAATCAATCATTCTGAAAAGATTTACCCCCCAAACGCACACACACACCATGAAGTTGTAGAGCAGACTTCTATTCTTATAAATTGGGCACCAAAGCGATTGAAAGACCGATTTTGAGTTTCTTTGTATTTCACAAAAAGCGGTGATGTCTCAATGTTTATAACTGGGAAAGAAAAGTTGTTTTCTTTTTTGACCCTTGGAACTGGATTGATAGCAAACAGATGTATTGCTACTAATTACCTACTAATAGGTTTAGTAAATACAACTACAAATCTCAGTTTGGGGGCCTGTCTGCAGTCTTCTGCTTAAATAGGCCTTTAAAATTAAATGCATCTGCCTGTTTCTTCAAAGGCAAATAATGAATTTTTCATCAACCCAGAGCTACAAGATCCGTTGCATCTACACCATTTACAGCAAGCAATGATTTAAGTCCAATGCAGCCAAACCATATTTTAAAACTAGAATCTATCTATTGGTGAGGCCTTCTTCATTTATTTCATACTTAGAATTTATTAACTCTTCCCTGCAACATGCATGTCTGGCCAATTGCACGGGTTGTCACCATAAATCCCAAAGGTGCTTAAGACCACACGGAGTGTGGGTCTTCCCCTGCGTCATACAGTGTGGAGTGTCAATCCAGGAAGGCCTAGCTGAGTAAACAGGCTGACAAAAAAATGGATGTAAGTGGAGATCACTTCCTCCACACAAATTCAATGCTGGAGATCAAAGCTGTATATGCTGAAACGTTCTCTCATGCGGAGAACTCTAGACGTTGCAGAAATCTTAATTAGTTCTGAATCTATTGACCCTACAGGACTTCCTTTTGGAAACGGGGTGGGGGGCAGGGAGTAAGATCTATTTATCAAGGGCTACAACTATAGAAAGCCACTATATTTAATAACAGCCCATTAATTCTTTCTAAGGCAGATCTACTGGCTTAGGAATGGACAACATGTGATTCCTGCAAATGCTCAACCTCACCCCGAAAACTCTGCCAAAAAAATTGCTACTATTTTGTAAAGTGTAATATGACAAACATGATTAAATAGGTGGACAGCGATCCTATTTAAATCCAGATACAAACGATGTCCTTTGAATTTTCCAGAATTCTGCATCAGGCTGGATTAACATTAGCTATTTTTTAAAATAAGTTATTATCATTTAAATAAGTTATTATCATTTAACAATTAGTTAATAATTAGCAAGGGAAAGGGGGCAAATTTTCTCCAAAGAAGAGATGGGGGGGGGGGGAGAAAACTTCATCTTTATTTGCAGCTGAAATTTGGTCTCAGAAAACCATTGCCATCTTCAGTTGAAGGCTAACTGATTCATTAGCTTCTGACGGCAGAAAACGAATTCCTCTTTTTATTAAGAAAATAATCAGGACTTGTTCCAGTCTGAGTGTGAGCAGTGGTTCCCTTTCAAAATCTCTCTTTAGGTCAACCGGTGAATTCCAGGGAATTAATTACTCAAAGGCAGAGGATGGTCTTCTCTGCAGAAGAACTTCCTCAAATGTTATCTAATTTTACACCTTTTGTAAAAATGTCTTTTTCTGTCGAGCTGCTCATTTCCAGCATGGATTGTTTTGCAGACACTGCAGTAGTGTGTCCCGACACACAGTTTGGAAAGCTCTGCTCTATGGGCTTTAATATTGGTTATATATTTTAATGCTTTCTATTCTCTTGGCCTTTTCTAAAAGTGTCCAGCAGTAAGATTTTGAAAGCAAGCTCAGGACTGTGCTAACAATTGTACTTTTTCTTTTGGGGGGGGGGGAATGAAAACATCTTTCCTTCCAGATTCAAAACCAGGGATGGAAAAAAGCATTATTTTTAAAAAGCAGCAAAACTCTAGGGAGCTATTGGCTTCTCATTGTATAGATCGGCGTGAACTGTGATTCTCTCTTGAGACGGAAACTGAGAAAGAGGCTAAAATTTTATCCATCAGCCAGACAGAAATTCTATTCATCCAGTAAATTCCACAGAAACAAGATCATGCCTAGGAGCCAACATCTGCACCAAAAGATGCAATAATAGTTATTTCCAAGACTTCCAATATCAAAATTCTCCCTACATAACGCCAAAGCTGAACCCACATAGCCTTTAAAGGTGTCTTGCTTGACAGGAGGAGGACAATTTTGTGGGGAATGATGCAGCCGAAACAGCAAAGGAAGGAAGGGGGCTTTAAGACAGAGAGGGCAGCCAGCATTTGGGGTGAATCCCAAAAAAGGGGGCAAGTGGGTCCCTTTTCAGAAGGAGAAGGGAAAACAAGATACAGACAAGGCACGAGAAGAGAGGAGAACAGGATCCAGGGAAAAGTACCAGGAACAGGAACCATGACGAATCATAATTTAGCGTGAGCCAGGACTAATTACAGGTAGTCCTCGCTTAACGGCAACAATTGGGACCGGAATTTCGGTTGCTAAGCAAAGTGATCATTCAGCGAATCTGACCCGAATTTACGACCTTTTTCGCGGCAGTTATTAAGCGAATCACCGCGGACATTAAGCGAGCCAAGTGGTTGTTAAGCGAATCACACAGTCCCCCATTGATTTTGCTTGCCAGAAGCTGGCCAGGAAGGTCGAAAATGGCGATCACGTGATCATGGGATGCTGCAACAGTCATACAGCCAGTTTGGTCTAGTGGTTAAGGCACCAGGCTAGAAACCAGGAGACCGTGAGTTCTAGTCCCGCCTTAGGCATGAAAGCCGGCCGGGTGACCTTGGGCCAGTCCCTGTCTCAGCCCAACTCACCTCACAGGGTTGTTGTTGTGGGGAAAATAGGAGGAGGAATGTTTAGGTATGTTCACCGCCTTGGGTTATTTATAAAAATAATAAAGGGATAGAAAATAAATAAATAATTTTTTAAAAAAACATGTGAACTGGTTGCCAAGCGCCCAAATCGTGATCACGTGACCACAGGGACGCTGCAACAGTTGTAAATGTGAGGACCGGTCATAAGTCAGTTTTCTCAGCACCGTCGTAAGTCCGAACCATCACTAAACAAATGGTTGTTAAGTGAGGACTACCTGTAAAGGGGCCAAGTTGCAAACAGCAAAATCCAAGGACAAACTTCTAGTCTTTGGAAACTCCCTGGTTCACAAACCCAACAGTTGCTGCTTGCTAGTTTGCAAACTCCAGACCAGACCAAGAACTCCCTTTCAAGTTTATTTCTAAGGAGTTTTCAGATTAGCCATTTCTTTTATAACACGCTCTAACATTAATAATGCAATACAAGACGAAGCTCGGGCACCCCCACCTTCCGCCCCTCCCAACCTCCACTTCCGTTGTGCTTCAGCCTCTTCCTTCCAATGTCAAGCAAACCGAAAGGATGGAAATAATAAAAAAAGAAAAGATGGCAACGTATAAAATTTTAAAACTGTATTCCGCAGAAACGTGGGAGAATGCCATACTGAGCCACGCTTAAGTTGACAGTTTCTTTTTAGCGTGAGCGGTTTCTTCTCCCCACTGACAGCTAAGCCCACTGACTTGCTCCCGATGTCGGCACAGCTTTCCAATTTTGGTAAACTCATTCTGTTTGCTATCAGCCCCTTCTTTCTCAGCCCCCGTTTTCCTTGAAAGAACCCTCGAAACCAGTCTCCTTCCTTAAACCACTTATTAGCAATGAAAAGAAACAGTCTGTGTCAGAACTGAGTTGATCTAAGGCAGAGCTTTCCAAACTTTTCATGTTGGTGACATGCATTATTTTCAGACATGCATCATTTCGTGACACACTCTTACAGCAGGGCACAAGTCAGGCACTAGGACCTGCACGGAATCACAGCAGGGCAGGTTTGGAGGCATCCAGGCACAAGGCAGGCACTAGGACCTGCGCGGAATCACAGCAGGGCAGGTTTGGAGGCATCCAGGCACAAGGCAGGCACTAGGACCTGCACGGAATCACAGCAGGGCAGGTTTGGAGGCAGCAAGGCACAAGGCAGGCACTAGGACCTGCGCGGAATCACAGCAGGTTTGGAGGCAGCCAGGCACAAGACAGGCACTAGGACCTGCGAGGAATCACAGCAGGTTTGGAGGCAGCCAGGCACAAGAAAGGCACTAGGACCTGCGAGGAATCCTGGCAGGGCAGGTTTGGAGGCAGCAAGGCACAAGGCAGGCACTAGGACCTGCGTGGAATCCTGGCAGGGCAGGTTTGGAGGCAGCAAGGCACAAGGCAGGCACTAGGACCTGCGAGGAATCCTGGCAGGGCAGGTTTGGAGGCAGCAAGGCACAAGGCAGGCACTAGGACCTGCATGGAATCCTGGCAGGGCAGGTTTGGAGGCAGCAAGGCACAAGGCAGGCACTAGGACCTGCGTGGAATCCTGGCAGGGCAGGTTTGGAGGCAGCAAGGCACAAGGCAGGCACTAGGACCTGCACGGAATCACAGCAGGTTTGGAGGCAGCAGGGCACAAGGCAGGCACTAGGACCTGCACGGAATCACAGCAGGGCAGGTTTGGAGGCAGCCAGGCACAAGGCAGGCACTAGGACCTGCGCGGAATCCTGGCAGGGCTCGGAGGCAGCAGCAGCCGCAACACACCCAGACACTGCAGCCGACACACTAACGTGTCCTGACGCACAGTTTGGAAAGCTCTGATCTAAGGGCTTACCTAGAGAAGCAACCAAGGACCCATCCCTCTGCCCCCCAGCTCTACCCGAGTCCCTCCCTGGGTCTTCTGGGAGAGAAAGACCTCTAAAGGGCTGGTGGACATCTTCATGACTTTATTCTTCGGTTACAAGGCACCCCAAGGCAGCTAAGAATGAAAGAATAAATAAAACCCCAAGAGTTTTATTACTAACTCAAAAGGATAGGATGTGACAGTTTCTTAGCAGTTGGCTACAATCCCCTGGAAGATTTCTTAGCTAAATTCGTCACTTAAATCAGGTTGCGGTGCTCCAATCATGGGCCTGTTGTGCCCAAACCCTTGCTCACCTAAAGCAACCAAATCACTTTGAAGGCACAACGTAATTTTATTTGCATCCACACAAGCAATAATATAGTCTGTCAGTGTTTCTCAACCTTGGCAACTTGAAGACACACCTCACAATTTACAATCAAAGCTTCTATGCAAGTCTGCATGGAGATCTATTAGAATCCTGTAGAAAAATTAATTTCTGCAACCTCCATTATCCTCTTCATCCACTGTTAGCAGCAAAATGCTTTCTGCTCCTCTAAGTGCCATTAAAGCTGCACCAAGCAGGCAGAAAAGGGGGGGGCGGGGGGGGGGGGAGACGGGATTTGCAAATGACAGAGAAACAATTCCTGGTGTGTATTAAGCCTTGGCAGTATTTCTGATGAGATGCAGTAATAAAAGGGGAAAATAGCTAGATTGAGATCTTAGGTGCACCGTGTGAAATGGACGTGTTTCCTGTGTTAAAAAACAATGAGCAGGACACAAAGAAATCTCTATTGAGCAGCCTGGCAGGGGTCAAAATTAATGGGCCCCTCCCTTCCCCACCCATCCCAGCCTAGTCTTGGCTTGGCGTAGAACTGAGTCTAGCTGAAATCTTGGCGTGGGTGTGGGCTCACCAGCTAGGCTAAATCCTCCTTTGGTTGGTTTGACACTGGCTTAGCATGCTGTATTAATTTGATCACTGTGGTTTCTCAATCATGGTTTAAGGTTTAGCTTACTATGCCAATGTGGTTTATTCAGTAAAACATGGTCAAGCAAACCATCTTCCATACTAGCTTTCTTATAGGCACAGATAGATTCAGATAGGTTCTAATGCATGAATGCGTCTCAGTAGGGTTGTAACTAATTTTACCTAATAGTAGGGAAGATTCTGGCACTTGATCTTTCCTTCTTTCTTACGAAGATGCCTTGTCCACCACATCAAACTCACCTGGCCATCACGATTTGTCATTGATTTGATCTAAGCCAGTGTTTTGCAACCTCAGCAACTTTTAAGATGTGCAGCTGATCTCCAGGACTTTGAAAAATGCATTATGAAGTCTAGGCTAAACCCCATCATCTGATTCTAACTAGCGTTTCTCAATCTCGGCAACTTTAAGATGGGTGGACTTCAACTCCCAGAATTCCCCAGCCAGCATGCTGTTGAAGTCCACCCATCTTAAAGTTGCCGAGATTCAGAAACACTGATATGGGCCACCAATTGTCTAACAAACTGTTAGGAAACTTGGCTTCACACAAGGGGGAAAAATGGGGGGGGGGGGGGGACGGACCTGCTTTTGTTATGTTTCCTTACCCTTCTAAGCCTCATCAATATTTATCTACACATTTGTCACTGAAAGCAATCCAGGGCTACTGAAATCCAGCTTTCAAATAAACCACCTACATATTTATAAGGCCCTCTAGCCTACACATTTTCTAGTTTTGTTTTGTTTGTTTTTTCCTTTAGCATCTGGAGGAAAAGAAAGGATCCACAAGTATCCCAGTATTTTAGCTTATTGGTTGGGTTTTGCATTGTGCTGGCACTTCTCTTCCAGCTACTGCAAAAAATTTTTTAACGACAATTCAATCATGTCTGTTTGGAACAACCAAAGTGCTGATTTGATCCCTCACCACTGGATTTGCAATATATAAATGACAGGACTGGACCGGGCTCAAGTTTAGAAGCAGCTGTCTTTCTATTGATTTATATTCCATCCGCCGAGAAGAAAAATCGCAACCCAATCCGGTAGGGTAGGCAGAGATCGATGCCAATTTTTCCCCCCTAATGACATGAAAGCTGAGATAAGGCCAGCATCAGTCAAATCTGGACAGATAAAATTTGCCCAATAACCCGCCCAGTTATTGTGGACAAGGGGGTGGGATATGTAACATTAAAAGGAAAGGAAATATAATTAAAGGGTCCTCAAATTACAAGAGACAGACCAAGCGGCTTAATTCTTTCCCCAGGACGCCTGAAACTGACAGCATGGGGAGGTTAAAAAAGTGGCCTTGCAACCAGGCATTTATCTTTCAAAGGAGCGCTAAGAAGTGCTCATTGCTAATACAGGTAGTCCTCGCTTAACAACCACTCGTTTAGTGATGGTTCAGGCTTATGACGGTGCTGGAAAAACTGACTTGCAACCGTTCCTCACACTTACGACTGTCGCAGCATCCCCGTGGTCAGGTGATCGCCACTTTTGACTTTCCCAGCTGGCTTCTGGGAAGCAAACTCAATGGGGAACCGCATGATTTGCTTAATGACCACGTGATTTGCTTAACGCCCACGGTGATTTGCTTAACGCCCACCACAAAAGAGGTCATAAAATTGGGTTGGATTTGCATAATGACTTCACTTAGCAACCAAAATTCTGGTCCCAATTGTGGTCGTTAAGCGAGGACTACCTGTATGAAAGAGACAGTTGTTCAGACTAGGGCCCATCAAGTACAACATCCTGTTCCTACGGTGGCCAGCCACAGGCCTCTCAGAAGCCGGCAAGTGGGTGAAAAAGCACTTGATTTCGGGTGGCAGGGACTACATACGATAGAAAAGAAAAGGGTAAAAACAGGATTTTTGGCCACCAATGAAACACAAAGTTCAATCTCTCTGTGGATGCTGCCAGGCCAAACCCAGGAAGAACTTCGGCCCACTGGACTGCAGGAAGGGGACGCAGAAGTATGAAAGGCGCCAAAAGGGTCTGCAGGGGGTGGTCAGAAAAGTCAGGACGGTGCAATCAAAGCCCCGCCTGTTAAAATGAAGCTCCACGATGGGCCGAGCTTCGGTCGTACTGGCGTGGCTTTTCTGACCACCCGCTGCAGACGCCCCTCAAGACGGAGATTGTGCAGATATTCCTTACGCAGAGATCTTTGGAGAACAAGAACCGGTTGCTTTGGCATCCACGGCAACCCCAGAAGGCCTTCAGGAGGGGAGGCAGAAGGTGCCGCCCCCGAGCAATGCCAGGGGGTCCTGGCACCAATCTCGGCTGCTTGGCAGAATGCCAAAGCAGGAGGCATCCACCCACGCAGGAAACCAGGAAGTTCTGCTGAAGTTCCTTTGGCAGCTGGTCTTCCAACTCCGCACAGGACGGGCTGTTTTCCCAGTGTCTCCTGCCATCTTCCCTCATCTGACCTCCAGCCACAGATGCCACCTTCGCTCAGGCTTCCGGGCTGCTAACTTTAATGCCTCTTTCCAAGGCATTCAGAGGAAGGCGGCGAAGGACAGAAGATTCTTAGTCCAAAAAAACCCCTTTGTTAGGATCTACGCCTGTTCCCTCACCTTCCTCTCTCCTCTCTCTAGTTTAGTGCTCATTAGAGTCTGAACAATATGTCACTGTGCCCTTTTAAGTGCAATTACACTGAAGGAAAATAACACACAAACCTTTTATTCATGCATGGCGGAGTGCCAGAAAGTGACAAAAATGTTTCTTCCACTCTGGAAGGCACACAGGGGCTGGTGATGGGCCTGTGTGGGTGTGTGTTTACAGTTCCAAGAAAAGGGGGGAGGAGAGACATTTCTGTGTGTTCCTACAAGAGAGGTACTTTCCAGTTAAGATACACAGCATTCCACCTGACCGGCAGGTCTTCCATGTAGCAGGTAGTTCTTAACTTGCGACCGTTCGTTTAGCGACTGTTCGAAGTTACAACGGCACTGAAAAAAGTGACTTGCGACCGGTCCTCACACTTACGACTGTCACAGCATCCCCACGGTCATGTGATCACGATTTGGATGCTTGGCAACCAGTTCGCATTTATGACCGTCGCAGCATCCTGTGGTCACGTGATCACCATTTTTGACCTTCCCAGCCGGCTTCTGGCAAGCAAAACCAATAGGGAACCGCGTGATTCACTTCATGACCACGTGGTTCTCTTAACCCCCGTGGTGAATTGCTTAACGACCGCTGCAAAAAAGGTCATAAAACCGGGTCAGATTCACTTAATGCTTTGCTTAGCAACCGGTCCCAATTGTGGTCGTTAAGTGAGGACTACCTGTACACAGATCAATTGCCCTGCTTTTAATCTTTGCCTTACCTCTTCTGCTTTCTATGTATCTTTTTATACTATTTTTATGCTCTTTTTAATGCCACGTTTACTTTTATTTTTGACCCTGTTATGGTGTGCTTTACTTCATTGTATACCAGCCAGGTTGCTCCTGCTTCTGGGGAAATAAGGTAAAGGTAAAGGTACCCCCCGCACATTTGTGCAGTCGTGTCCGACTCTAGGGGCCGGTGCTCATCTCCGTTTGTTAGCCAAAGAGCCAGCGTTGTCCGAAGACGCTTCCACGGTCATGTGGCCGCATGACACGCGCGGAACGCTGTTACCTACCCACCGAAGTGGTACCTATTAATCTACTTGCATTTGCATGCTTTCGAATTGCTAGGTTGGCAAGAGCTGGAGCTAGTGCAGGAGCTCACTCTGCACGCAGGGCTAGGGATTCGAACCTCCGAACTTGCAATCTTCCGATCAACAAGCCTGGCGTCTTACCCGCTGAACCACCACGGGAAATAAACAAGGACAATAATCCAAAAAATTTCTTCCTGATCTCAGGAGGATAGAGTTGATCACTTAAACCGTAAACTTATTTTAGGCTCTAAAATAAGAGACATTAATATTCAAAAGCAAAGCATTTCACTTCGACCACCTTTAGTTATTGAGATTTGGAGTTTTGTTCTTTCATTGCAGAAAAAGCAAGTGTTTTTTCAAGGTAGGTATTAGGAGACCACCAGCCATCCCCCATTTTTTATGTTTGTTACACACACAGAGTATGCATGCATGGACACAAATGAAGATGTGTTCCTTTTTAAATCAAACAGTCATTCTTTGTGAAAAGCAGCTGTAACAAATATAGGGAGATAAAAGGATGATAAATGTAATTTTCTTCCTTTTATTAAAAAGGGGGGTGTTTAAAGTTTGATTTCCCCACTCTGCACAGCTCCACTCCAGGCATCTTTGTGAAAGCAGATGTAACCGCATCTCACACTGGGTTGTTGTGATTTTCACAGCTCCCTAACTACATTAACTTGACATTTAGAAATATTGCTTAGGAAAACCATTATGACAAGCCAAGAATTTTCTGAATTGCGGAGCACCAGTCAAAACAATGGGATGTATTTTATCTTTTGTGTTTTGCCCACTCTTAAGAGAGACTCATTTCAACAGGAAATTAACAAAACGCACAATCTGGTCATCAGGGTATAAAGAAAATAGTCCGTCTAGCAAAAAAATGACAAAATGGTTGGTCTTCTGGAACAAAACCACAGTTCCTCTTCTCGTCTACAGAAGATTCCTCATTGCTGAAGAGATTCGTCTTTCAAGGAGTACATGAAGTTTGAAGTCCTTCCCTTCGGAATCCTTGGGACTGCGATTCTCACATGGCCACCATGTTCCCGTCTGAGATCCATCTGAGTGAAGGAACATGGGTCATAGAGAACAGAAAGCAAGGTGTCCTTCGAGTCTGTCCATCTCCTCCTCCAAATCCAGAAGTTTGGCTAACAACCACAATCCCCAGCTTGGTCTGGGTGAAGGTCAACGCATCTGGAGGGAACCCAAGCAGGGAAGGTTGTTTTAAGTTGGAGATAAGCGGAACCGGTTGCTGAACTCCAATTTCCAGCAATCCCAGCCAGCAGAACTTTTTGCATCGCTGGGATGATCACAGATACTCTACAGATATCAAACTCAAGAAGAAATGTAGAAGAAGAAACTGATTGTCACCATCACCATCAATTAAATTTCCAACGACTCTGGGCAGCTCACAACAATCAAAGAAATTACAATAAAATCAATAAAAGATGAAGGATGGCAACTGCAAAGGCCTCAGTGAAGAGCCAAGTCTTCACAGCTCTTCTGAACCACAGCAGAGGGGGTGCCATCCAGATCTCAGGGGGAACCCTGTACCTGTAATGGTATGTGGGAAAGACCTTGGGAGACTGAGCCAAGAGGTGCTGCCTAGGGAATGGTCAGATAAGAGACAGCTTAGCCCACAGCTGGATAGCGGGTAAGGCAAGAGGCTCAGAAGGGACCCTCCCTAATTTCTAGGGGGTAAAGGAGTTGGCGGGAGAATTGTAATTTCAGACCTGCAAGATTCTGTTAATGTAGCTTTACAATAAAGTAGAAATAGCTGATCTGGTCGTGTTTCCTGTCTGATCTACCTGGTAAGGCTGACCCTTCCAGAGGGCAGAGACTAATGCAGAGAAGGCACCGTTCCAGGGTTCTGAGAGACATTGTTTAATTGAAGGAACATGAAGCCTTGATGCCCAACGGGCACAACCAGGGACCCCAGCACAGCCGCGTGCATCAGGACGCCTTCCAGCAGCCTCGGTAAGATCCTACCAACCATCCTCACCCCCTTTGCAAGGAAAGTGCAAAAAAGCAAGATTACACACCCGTGGCTGGGGAAGACCACAAGGGAAGAACCCTAGGCCATCGCAGCGCCACTCATTTTGGCACATCACCCACAATTAGAAATAAAGTTTTCTGCACCACATCCTCCATCGCATCCCATCTCTCGCAGCACCGCCAGTGGAAGGCTCATTGGTTTTATATTCCTCTCTGGTGGGGGAAATGTTGCTACATCAAATGTCCAGGGGCGTCGCAAGAGCAATTGAGGAAGTTAAAGTAATTGCAAATTTCATCAAAGCCACCAAGATTTGGAAGCTGCCTGCAGACATAACCCAGGAAGTGCCAGCAGGGAGCAAGTAGGGAGGCTCCTTTGGGGCTTTTCCGCGGAGCGCAACGCTCAAAATCACCGGGCAGGACGGCCACTGGATGATGGGGAGAGTGGTCCTAAATATCTGAAAATCCCCTTCTTGGGGGCCCAGAATCAAATCATATACTTTCTAGGCTTCCGGAGCATGCCACTAGACCAAAACGCCCAAGCATAATAATCTCAGAGGCCAAAGATCAGTTTTGGACAAAAAGAAATGCAAATGCTGGCAAATAAAGGAGTTGGGAGAGAAAAGAGAAACTCAATCTTTCATCGTTATTATTCTTACCCCACAACAAAATGCAGTAAATTTAATATGGATACACAAAGAGAGCCCGTTTGGTGTAGTGGTTAAGGCACCAGGCTAGAAACCAGGAGGCTGTGAGTTCTAGTCCCACCTTAGTAACAAAGCCAGCTGGGTGACCTTGGGCCAGTCCCTGTCTCTCAGCCCCAGGAAGGAGCCAATGGCAAACCAGGAGACCGAGAGTTCTAGTCCTGCTTTAGGCATGAAAGCCGGCTGGGTGACCTTGGGCCAGTCACTTTCTCTCAGCCCCAGGAAGGAGGCAATGGCAAACCACTTCTGAAAAACCTGCCAAGAAAACTGCAGGGACTGGTCCAGGCAGTGTCTGAGAATCAGACACAACTGAACGGAAAAAACACAAAGAATATTATCTTCCTTCATTCAGTAGACAGCACATGCAAAGAGAAGTTTAAGAAAGAAGTCTCTTAAGGGTATCCTAGAAATTAATACATTCTTCTCCTTTTTTCCCTCCACACCAATTCAACCTCACTTTTCCCACATGGGAATTTAAAAAGGTGGTATCCTGCTCGCTCTTCCCCCTGACTCTGGCATCCTGATGCCTGGAATAGACAATTAAACACCACGCCGCCCCCCCCTTAGATATTGGAGATACACTGCTTCCAATCCCCCCCCAAATAAAGGCTTTGCAATGTATAGGATTTATAGGGATAATTCTGATGTTTTGTTACTGACTCTTAGCCAAGGATTCTACTCTTCACTTCTCTGCCCTTTTATTGCTACAACTGAACAAAATCCAGATTCCAAAGATGTGTGGAAGAACCCCATCCTCAATGCGCCACATCTGATGGCAACACAGAGAAAAAGCCTAGTTTAAGTCTAAGAAGCCCTAGTTTGTCCAATAAGCCATCACTGGTTAGATTCACACATTATAGGTAGCCGAAACCTACAGCTTGGCACCTGTGTGAATCCCATCATTGGGGTTTATTCAACAAGCCATGGCAAAAATAAAGCATGTTGAGCCACAGGATTTATTGCTAGGAACAACTTGGGCACCAGGAAAGAAACAGAGAGCAATTAAGGCGCTCCGACGTCAAACGAGGCTCACGCGATCGTGTATTCAAAACGCCTGCATTTTTGTTATATTTTATAGCTGCTCCAGCAGCCTGAATTGATCCGAAATTGATTTGTGTGCTTACACATCTGTCTCCGTTGTAGTTCAGAGCTGAAACGCCCCACCAGCTTACCAAAATGATATCCAAGTAGCAGCTTCGTGGTACAAAGGGGACGATGCAGTGAATTGCAGCGCTGCCTTCGATAAATTGTTACCGAAATACTGACAGTGCTCTGCTGTTCTGCGTCTTGTTTGCATTCCAAGCTCGTTCAAGGACAAATATTTTATGGGAAAAGCAGCCCAAGCGAATATGCACCGGCCCTTTTGGCAAGTTTCGTGGTTAATGGAGGGGGAGGGGTTAATAAATTGCATCGCTGGGACCTGCCTTTACAAGAAATGGTTCTCTGGGAACAGCTGTCATCGCTAATGGCTAGAAGAGGTAATCGTGTCAAAACTACAGTGACCATTATAATGCACGGTTCTCAGAGAATGCTTAATTTCCAAAGGGAAGAGGTGAGATGGGAGCATTTTTTTTGCACAACTCTGTCTCTTACCCCTGCATTACTTAGAACAGTGTTTCTCAACCTCAGCAATTTTAAGATGTGTGGACTTCAACTCCCAGAATTCCCCAGCCAGCATGGCTGGCTGGGGAATTCTGGGAGTTGAAGTCCACACATCTTAAAGTTGCTGAGGTTGAGAAACATTGACTTAGAGAATGTGTATGCCACACTAAAAGCAACAGGCATGTACTGGCAGGAAATTTGCCAAAGTATTGGAGGGTTCAGGTGCTCACCTGCTTATCCAATGCTCATGCAGTGTATTGTGGGTGGACTCACACAGCACAAATCATCAACCTGGGATTGCGTTCATACAAGGCAGCACAGTAAGTGCTGTCAAAACCCCATCCGTGGGCAGCTTGAAAATGGAGGGACTTTTTGAAGCCATTGATGTGGTCCATAAGGAATCCAGCCATTGTGGTTTATTCAACAAACCACAGTTAATATAAACCCTGGCTTAGCACAACGGTAGAAAGCAACCAGCAATTCATCTCAGACACTTGGGGCCTTCTCCTGCTTCTGAGAAGCCGCCAAGATTCGAACACGATGGGTCGGCAACACGAAATCTTTCTCCTGGAACTGTTTATTCTGCCTCTCCAAAGAAGACCAAAGGAACACTTTGAAAAATGAACGCTTTTGTTAGAAGTGTCATTTCAGCAATTGGCCCATATGGAAGCTCCGTAAGGGAGTTCACAGCGGCTTCTCCTTTCCACCCAATTTAATTGAATTCAGTATGGAAGGAAACACTCGCTTTTCATTATTTAGAAACGGACCTCCCATCATGTTCCAATTGCAATGAGGCCGGGAGGGAGAAAACACTTAAAATCTGGTCCATTTAACACAGACATGTCCAGAATCAACAGCTCTGGAGATGGTTTACGAGCGCAGGTCTTAGAGCGAGACGGTAAGAGCATCCCATAATATTTTCTTTTTTTTAGAAGAACAAAAGTTGCTTGTAACAAATTAAAGCACCACGGTTTAACATGTTTCTGCCCAAGGCTTTATTTACAAAGAGAAAAAGGGAGAAGGGAGGGATATATTGGCTACTACATACATCATGCTAAACCTTGGTTTAATCAATCATGGTTTACTGAATAAACAGTCAGTGGTTAGGTTCACGCAACACACCGGGCTTAGTGCCATATATGAACCATCCACCTGACCTTAAGGAGGGTCCCAATTCTCACCAGTACTGGGACCCTCTTAATGGCCCTCAGACCAAGATTATTGCTTCTCACAATGATTATCATCATTATTGCTTCTTATAATGGTGTAATTTGGCTGTTTTTATCCATGCCTCATCCTGCACAGAAACAGGATCCAGACCCAGAACAGAAGGTACTGGGTTCAAGCAAAAGCAACATGAGACCTTGCAGCAAACAAAGCATTAAATTACAGCGATTTGAGAAACTCAAATTTGAAATTTGAAAAGCATCTTTTCATTCTAAATGCTTTAAAGGTCCTGGACCATATTTGAGAAGATGCCTAACTTTTTTTTTTTAATCTAGTGCCTGATTCAAATTAAAGGGACCACTTAAACTGTACTAGAGGTTACTATCAGTCCAACTAAATAATAATCATCATCAGTCCAATGAAATAGATAATAGTTTTGTTATTATTATTAGAGCATATTGAGATAAATTATCAGTCCATGTAACAAAAAGAAATGCAAAGACACTACACAAACAAGGTAATAAATAAAATATACAACCTATTATCAAGTTAGAAGATGCAAGGATGAGCAGTCTAAAATATATATCGGCCCATCAGGTTGAGGCCTGAAACTGAATTCTTGTTCATATTGTCATAAAACAAAATAAATTAAAATGTTGCTTACTTTGGGCAACAGACTTAGGCAAGTTACATAACCAAAAAAATATATGAATCAACTTATCTTTGGTTGTTTTAAACGAAGCTAAAGCTGACAGTCTAGATCAGTGTTTCTCAACCTTGGCAACTTTAAGACGTGTGGACTTCCACTCCCAGAATTCCCCAGCCTTCTCCTCCAGCTTGAAATCCCGAATGGTCCCAAAAATGTCTTCAAAGTTCCATTTCCTGAACAAGACCTATTCATTGGCTCAATGCAAGCTCTCATGCCTGCAATTGCCAAGCGAAAGATGAGTTACAAGTTTCTGGCTGGTGTCCAGAAGAGAGGCTTGCCAACTCCTGACCGGGTGTCTTTTTTCCAAAACGCTACACTATCTACCCTCCCTGGTTCTCTATTCCATTATAAAGATGATGTGATTTGTAAGGAGAGCGAGGGAAGAAAATGGAACAGAATCCAGGCTCCCCCGGATGGCATATCAGCGTTAAGAGGAAGGCTTATGGCTAGGCACTCATCCCAGTACCTATTAAATACTTTGCAAGGCTCCAAGAGTTAAGCAATATGGAAGGAGACCAGACTGCCATCAAACCCCCTCCTCCCGGCAAGATAGAAATCTTAGCCTGGCTTTCAAGATTCAAATAGCTCTTTTAATTCCACTGGATGCTTTATCTGCCTGGAAACCAAACAGGCCAAGAAAGATGTTATCAGCCTGGGATCCTCTTCAGAATTCTGCAAACCACTCAGCGCCCCCAACCCCCTTTTGGAAGCACCAGCGGGCAGGCGGTCATTAAGGAAACACCCTCTTGCCTTTAAACACCAGGCTAAAGGTTTCATTCTGTCACTTTCATTCAGGGACACCCACTCTTCCAAGCGGATTTCCAAACGAGGACCGAGGACCGGGCAGCAGGGATAATAAGCAAAATGCAGGAATGGAGAACAGAATGACCCCCGTTAATCCATCAGCAGATGAATGGACCCGCAAAAAACCCGCATCTTGGAAATGCGCCAGTACCCCAGAGATTTGAGGCTGGGGGCCATTTCAGCAGTATTTTTATTGACGTGCAAAAATTTATGCAAGCTTATGCACATTAAGTCAATTGAAGCTCTCAACGCAATCGATTGACTTGAGCAGCTGAATGGAACCTAAATAAAGCTGAGGCAGCAGAAAGTCAGACGAATGACACAATCCTAAACCATGTTTTGTTTAATCGTGGTTTACTGAATCAGCACAATTGTCTTGGGATGTAATTCAACACGATACGCCATCAACCATAGTTTACGAACAAGTCTGGCAGGGTTCACCCAACCACATTAAGCCCGAGCCAAACCAATAACTTTAGGCATGCAAACTCAGCTTAATGTATCTCTCCACCTGAGTTTATAACCAACCGTCTCTTCGAAATACTTCAAATTCAAGTGTTTCAAAGAAGAAAATCATCTCTGCACGCTTATTTCCACAGTTTGTACACATTTTTAGAAATCTCTACTGGGTCCCCCTTACATGTTCTCCCTAATCTAATCTCCTAGTCCCGAGTCTTGCTGGAGCCTGCAGATGTTTCAGTTGCAGCTGTATTTAGTAGTTTATCTTCTCAAACTCTACAGGAAGCTCTGCGGGATGGGACTCCCAAAGCTTAAAACCAATATGGGCTTCCACCACAAATTCATCTAAAGGTCATTCCAGCTGGCTTTATTATAATCCACAGGGTGGAATTTGTCTTCCCTAAACACCTTATTCTGACATTCATCCTTGGACCTGTAATTCCAACAGGACTCTGTGCCCAGGTTG
Organism: Charina bottae; assembly: GCA_023362775.1. Lineage (NCBI taxonomy): Eukaryota > Metazoa > Chordata > Lepidosauria > Squamata > Charinaidae > Charina > Charina bottae. Next base: position 20,864,274 of record JALMGJ010000018.1, on the reverse strand, counting down.
AAGTTCTCCTAACGTTTCTCCACCTTCACCCCAATCTTTCTCTCCCCTACTTGGACCTCAACTAGGATTTCTACAATCTAAAGCTTTAAAGGCCAATGAAGAATTGGCTTTATTATAATAAAGCCAGCTGGAATGACCTTTAGATGAATTTGTGGTGGAAGCCCATATTGGTTTTAATTATATATATTTAATTAATTTATATTGATATATATTATGTATTGTATTTTATAAGTTTTTATATGTTTTAATTGCTGGCTTTGTGTAAACCGCCCAGAGTCCCCTCTGGAAATGGGGGGAGATGGGCGGTGATATAAGTTAGAAATATAAATAAATATAAATAAATAAGAAGTGGGCCCCTCTCATCTTTCATAGGTCATCAGTTCGTCTTCTTGGCTTGCTTCCGAGAGAAAATGCAACACAACACATTTAGCTGCCGCACGCACACTATAAAGCCCACACAGCCGGATCGCAAGCCGCTTAAAACCTCCTGGGTTCTGAAGCTCCGTCCCAGGGAGCCTCAGGGAAACAGATTTCAAGAGTCTTGATTGGCCCATGCAGACAACTCTCATTAGCCGTAATTGCAATGGTGTGGGGGGGGGGGAGAGAATTGCCGAAAGATCAGTAAATAGAGGAACATTTGGAAGAAGCCCTTTTGCATGGAGCGTGAAGCTTTCCTTCTGGGATCCCATTTTAAGAAAGACACACCCATGACAATGAGAGAGGGAAAGGTCCAGATCGCAGAACGAGCACCCACTAAATCCACTGTACAGGAAGTGGACCTTGGATCCCCTATCCATTTTCGCTCCCGGGGAGAGTTTGCCCCAGATGTCTCCTTCTGCCCGCAATTCCATTGACTTGGCTCCGATTCTTCCCACCTGTCACTGATCCCTTTGCAAAGCAGCCTTGTTGGTCATTGTCGGCCTGCGAGGGATCCAGCACAAAAAGGCTTTCAAAACTTTGAGCCCACGTGATGCAGCAGATTTCTGGGGGTGTTCAGTTGCACAAGGCCCGGGTTGGAACCTCAGCTCAGCCATTTGGAAATGGCCTTAGGAAGCCACAGGGACACAAGGATTCTGTTATGGGCAGAAGGAATGACCTCGAGGAACAGGAGGAAGAGCCGAGGCAACGGTCAGATAAAAGAAACGTGAGTCCGGGGCAGAACTGTAATCCGAGGAAGCGTCTCGGACAAGACCCACCCTAGTTCTCACGAAGATTGAGGGAGGGAGGAGGGAAGCGCATTCAGACTTGCAAGATTCTGTCACTATAACCTTATAATAAAAGCAGCATTGCCCTGACTTCTATTTCCTAGTCTGGAAACAGGAGGAGGAAATAGGTGTCAGCCTTGCCTATGTCTTAAACTCCACCATTAATAAGGCAGCAAATAACATACATTGAGCATCCTTTACTTGATGGTCTATATTCCCCATCCAAACTGCCAGCTCTTTTCCAAATGCACACTTCCAAAAACCCTTGTTTATAATCAGAAATGTCCGCAAGGAGGGCGTCCAAAAAGTCAAGTTGGCAGCCACACCCATGGGATCGAAGCCCCACCCCTTTTTAATGTTGTGATGCACACCAAAAGGGGCGGAACTTTGGCTGCATAGCTGTGGACACCATCTTGACTTTTTTGACCTCCTCCCTATAGACCTCCCTGTTTATAATAGTGCCTGTCAACAAATACAGTTCTCTCCCATCATGCTGGTCTGAACGGACTGAATCTTGGGCATTTTTAGCCTTCCTGGCTAATGAAGCCCCTTCCGGTAAGCTTCCCATTTACTACTACCGCCTTCTTCAGTTTCTTCCTCAGGTTTCTTATTCCTCAGCTCCTTTTTTAATCCAATTGAAAAGGCCATCAATTTCATGTTTCCTTAGCTCCCGCTTTAAATCTATTATACCTTGCTACTTGTTAAATTGTCATTAAGTGATGAAAAAGAAGGCGATCCCCTGCTTTCCGGGCACAGGATCAAAGACGTAGTAAATTGCTTTTTCAAATCATTGAGTTCTGACAATCATATTATACACCCCCGTCTCATTCCATCACAGCCACTCATTAGCTCGTGGTCCGAAGACATCCACAACGCCCATACTTTCCTTGACACGCGTTTTTCGAAACTGCGTCAATGGCGTAGGAAAAGAAACAGGGACGCAGCCTACGGCCTTCCCTGACATGGCCTCGGTATCAAAGATACACTGCCTATGGACACAGATGCTCTACTTCGCACAAACACTTTAATGCCAGCAGGAAAAAAAACTGTTCAGTGTGATTAAAGAAAAGATTAATTTGGGATGCAAATGAAACTCTGAAAGTTTTAAAAAAAAAGGGACTTGCAAGAATAATTGAACAAGATGCAATGCTTTCTAGCAAGCAGAAACGAATGCATTGTCCCTGGAATGCCAGGCAGATAATCAATCCCTAATTAGTTCCTGTTACCCCAATACAAACCTCGTTAAAGCTCCTGTCATCTACTCATCTTTTTCCTTCCTTTCTTATTATTATTCCTCCTTCTTTCAAAAGGAGCTGTCCTGTAACCAAAACAACAACAACACACAATTGGGGAAGGAAAAGGTGCCAACATAATTAATTTTTCCCCGGCAAAAGCCAAGTTTCTGTTTTTCCTTTGAAACATCATCCATTTCAGGAAATGTCAAAAGTGTCAGAACGCATAAGTGGAGGGAAATCAGAGGCCTGGATCCCTATCAATGCTACGTGACCCTCTTGGGCTGCTTCTCCTTTAGCAAAAAAGGAAACTGGATATACCAGAGACCAGCACCTCTTGCAAAGAGAAAAGACAATGCAGAGAAGGAACAGTCTGGAAACAAAGCCCAAAACGGCAGGCACCCCCATACCCGCAACACAGACCGGGGGGCATTTTCTCCAGCACGCTTCAGGCATTTCAAAATAAACAGGACTGGGTAAGTTGAGTTTTGGTATTCAGGAAGAGCCAGAAAATTCCCCCCAAAGCCGCTCTCCAGATCAGTGTTTCTCAACCTTGGCAACTTGAAGCTGTGTGGACTTCAACTCCCAGAATTCCCAGCCAGCATGGGAATTCTGGGAGTTGAAGTCCTCATATGTTAAAGTTGCTAAGGTTGAGAAACATTGGTTTAGACACTGCAACAAGGAGGTTCTTTCGTAACGCTAAGTCAAAACCAAGTAAATCATACTGCGGCTTAGCGCGTGTGAACTTATATAGAAACTTTTAAGAAACAGCACATTGCAATCCCCAGCCCTTAAGTCAGGGCTTTCCAAACTTTTGCCGTTGGCGACACACCAATGGCCGGCGCGCAAAACCCCGGAAGCACCAGCAGCAGCGCTTCTGGGTTGCCGCTGCCGCTGCGCTTTCAAGTTTTTGTGCGCCGTGGCAGCAGTGCAGTGGCGTCCTGGTATGTCGCGCGACAACCCGGAAGCGCTGATGGCCCACCGCCACCGCTGTGCACGCTGCCACGCGCAGCGTTGGCGGTGCACCATCAGCGCTTCCAGGTTGTCACGCAACACACCTGGGGGCCCCAGGCGACAGAGTAATGTGTCGCGACACATGTCACGACACACCGTTTGGAAAGCCCTGCCTTAAGTGTTTCGTGCCCCTTCCAAAGGAGATTGTCTTCCTGGAGAGAGATGCAGGATGTAAAAATTATCAGCCACCCACAATCAGCTCTAGAGCATTAGAAAGACATGACCTGGCTTGATCAAAGGAGAAGATGATAACGACTGAAATGTTTCTGCCAACAGCTCCCCAATGAAAACAAACTTTTTGGAATCTTCTCTAACAGCAACAGAGTCTTCTTCTTCTTGAAAGGCTCTGATGAAACGTGGTTTTGGGTTTAAGACGAAGGAAAGGTCCTGTCAGCCAGTGACTGTGTATCACCAGAGGCAGAGTGAGAGAATCACTTGACAATCTGCCCGCCCCCCCTAAAAATGTGCTCAAAGAATTGTAGGGCTTTCTAGTCTTTTGCAAATTCCAGGATGATGGGTAAGTTTAAAAGGCAATGGGTCGGGTGTTCTTGAATCCCTTCCAAGGAATCAAGCTCAATGTCCTATGAAATTCAAGCAGCGATGAGATTTCAGGATGAATGGCCCTGGTCTAGTTTTTGGGCATCCCGACGTTTTGTCCTATGGCATAGCTTTCCAAACTGTGTGTCGGGTGTCAGCTGCAGTGTCTGGGTTTGTCGGGGCTGCTGCAGCCCGAGCCCTGCCAGGATTCCGTGCAGGTCCTAGTGCCTGCCTTGTGCCTGGCTGCCTCCAAACCTGCTGTGATTCCGTGCAGGTCCTACTGCCTGCCTTGTGCCCTGCTGTAAGAGTGTGTCGCAAAATGATGCCCTGCTGTAAGAGTGTGTCGCAAAATGATGCATGTCTAAAAAGTGTGTCACCAACATGAAAAGTTTGGAAAGCTCTGTCCTATGGAATAATAAGCCCCGTGGAATTATTTGGATAAATTAGACCAGATGATTTCATTAAAACCAGAACCCTTTTAGCAAGAGAGGCGAAGGCTGATCCTGAGATTTTAAGGCACAAGGGCTGCATGCTCTCACTGAGCTACTAAGCCAAAAATTGTATTTAATTTTATAAGCAACCTGAAGATAAGAGGAGGAAAAAAGAAAGGAAGAGGAGAAAGAATGGGGGGAAAGCCCATATTCTCCCCACTCCTCTCTTGCAAATAGCACCACATATGGATAACAAAATCACTGTAATAAATTGAGTCGCTACAGCCATTGGAGGAAAACCATTCATCATAATCCAGGCTTTAGAAAATATACTTAAAAGTGGGGATTTGCAGCCGGATCTCTAATCTTGCAACCTGTTTCACCAGTCTCCCCAGTTTCAACACTGATTTTGTATAAAACCTAATGAACACCTTCTGACAATGAAAGATTAGCTAGTCTGAAGATAGTAATTTAAGAACCCAACCCTTCTTTTAAAAATAGAGCAGCGCTTTCCATCTCAAGGAATTTAGAATTTGATTCGAAAAAACATTGTAGGGGAAGGCTATGTCCAAATGGAAAGGTCCGTAAGCCAACTGAGCACCGAAATAATGTGCCCAATTCCCAAGAGCATGGCTGCTGAGCTACAAAACTGCAAATTGAGCATGTTCAACACGTCCGTGTACAAAACCAGGTCAAGGACCAAACACATCTTGTTGAATTTCTTGTCTCTTCCCTCCAACCATTTTGCAAATTTCCCCGGAAGCATCCTTGAAGAGGGGGCATCCTGGATATCCAATGGATTTGCAAGTTTAGAGAATGCAAGGAAGAATGTGGCTATTATTTATTTATTTATTTATTTATTTTATTAAATTTCTATGACCGCTCATCTCCCCCTCAAGGAGGGACTCTGGGCGGTTCATAACACAACATCATTAAAATACAATAAAAACAACAATAAAAATATAAATACAATAAAATCCAAGTGGCAGGTGGCTCTTACAGTGACGCTGAACATATTTAAAATATTTGAGGCGGCTCTAGGAAATCAGCCATCCCCAAGCTTGACCATTTTCCTTCTTGCCCCAGGCGAGATCATGAGCTATTATGGCCCACTTAAGACAGAATTACATTTTCAAAGAGGGAATGGACAAAATTCCGTGTTTAACTGTAAGTCCCAGTTGGGCAAATGGTTCGGGCTGGTTAACATTTTTAAACTGTAAAAAATAAAAATAATAATAATAAAAGATTGGATCTTGATTGCCATCTAGTGGTACCACTGACCTGGTAACATCCACAGTCCCACGCTGCCAGCCTAGACACGGATTACCCCCATTCCTCCTGGGGCACCCCATGGTGCGTGGCTCTTTGAGGTTCCCTGGATCTGGCTGGGCTTCCTGTGCAAACCCAATCCATGGTGGCTTCTCCAACAAACTCTGGATGACGTAATGTGCACCATGGCTCATGATTTCCAAAAAGAGGGGAAACACACACTCTTGCCCACAATGATAAAATAAAGCTTTCCTTCTGGATTGGCAAAGCCTAAATCCTGTTAATGTCCTGCATAAAAAAAAGTAACTACAGGTAGTCCTCGACTTACCACCATTCGTTTAGCGACTGTTCGAAGTTACGACAGCGCTGGAGAAAGTGACTTGTGACCGGTCCTCGCACTTATGACCATCACAGCGTCCCTACAGTCATGTGATCAAAATTCAGGCGCTTGGCAACCGGCATGGTTTTACGATGGTTGCAGCATCCCAGGGTCACATGATCGCCATTTGTGACCCTCCCAGCCAGCTTCTGACAAGCAAAGTCAATGGAGGAAGCTGGATTCGCTTAACAACCACGTGATTCACTTAATGACCATGGTGATTTGCTTAACAACCATGGCAAAAAAGGTTGTAGAATCAGGTGTGACCCACTTAACGACCGCCTCGCTTAGTGATGGAAGTTCCGGTCCCAATTGTGGTTGTAAGTCGAGGACTACCTGTAACTTCATCTTGAGAGTTTGCCCTCTCAAGAAATGGGCCATTCTGCAGATACAGAACTACAACTCCCATCAGCCTCAGAGTGGCCAAGAGCGAGAACACTCAAATTCTGGTTCAGCGCTTTCTAAGAGTTACCGGCTCTTCCCGCTATCCCCGTGTAAATGCAGAAAATTCAGAAAAGAACTGCAGGGGCCCAAACGTATAAAAACAGTGCATACTTCCATTGGCTCAAGGGCCACGGTTCAGCAGGGGGTGGTCCACAGGTGGACAATTCGGGGAGGGGGGGTAGATGTTTTTAGAGGGGGAAAAAACACCTTAAATATCTGCAGAAATACTGGCACGTTTTTTGCCACGGACCTCCGCCTCGTCCACTCTGGCAGTCACAAAAAGGATGCTGGCAAGATGCCCGCCATCTCTGCCTGCATTATGAGCCCTTGATCCTGGGATTTTTTAAAAGACAATTTTAAAAAGCCTTTTCGGAAAGCCAAGTTTTTCCGCAGCCCCTAAAACTCACAAAGCGTCTCAGCTTGACAGATCTCGGCTGGTTCCCTATGATTCTGGCAAATTTAATTCCTACAGTAGAACTAAGGCATAATACTAAAACAGAACTGGGAGCGGCGAGAGGCTGAGTTTCACACACGTGTGCATCCTCCCGCTCCCAAAATAGGGTTCCTGGTCTTTAGATTTTTTTTTCCTTTTGCAGATATATGCAAAAGTGTTTGGGGGATGCAGGCAAGCTCCCCTCGCTCTCAAAGGCAGAAGCACCAAGGATTTCCCAAACCCTCAGCAAGAGAACAAACACTCAGACTCGGCCCCTCAAGCGGAAATCCGGGAAATGGACCCACTTCGTTTGTCTTGGGGGCTACCTTGAACCCGTAGCCATGCGGCCTGGGACGTTACTCCATTCACCAGGCGATCTCAGTCGACAGCAAGAACGTCGGAAGCAGCCACGGCTTTGCACAGGATGTGGTCAAAGAAGCCAGGCCAGAAGCAATCAAAGCTTCAGCCGCTTTTTAGCACCGCATGTGTGTGTGTAAGCCACTACGACACCTCGTGTGTCACAACACTGTGCAGATAATGTGAATCATGAAATCTGTGTCACCTGCACAATGAGATCATGTCACTGACTTGCAGTCAACCATGTTTGCTACCCCGAAGGAACACAATTGTTTGGCTTGTTGTTTTGTTTGTTTGACATGCATGTTTTGTTTCTATCCCTTTATTTTGTTCAGCTTTAGGCATTGTTTAGATTTAGATCCAGGTAATTTCTATTTCGACTTCAATCATTTATATTATTTTTATTTAAAGCAAAGCGTGGGACTAATGGAACACTTTTTTTCAAGGCAGACTCCTGATTATCCATCGGATGGATTTTGATTCTGTCGGCACTATATCCCCTCCTCAATAAATGCTCACTTTTGCATTGCCTTTGTTTAACTAAGATAGTTTTGAGCATCTTAAGTCCCCTGCCCTGCGGGAAAGTTCCCCCAGGAATAATGAATAGCCAAGTTTGATGTTGCTCCCCTTTTCTGAATCAGCTGGCCTACCCATGTGGCTGCTGAATGGAGACAGGGAGCTGGGGAGAGGGGTGTGAAAAGCCCCCTGACCCAGGGACCCTTCAGGGAATCCGTCAGGATGAGCCTCAGGCTAAAGTGCAAAGAGAATTGTTTTGCGGGTCAAAAAAAAAGCCTTTCCAGCTGCAGACAGAGGTGACTGAGCCCAAACAAACCTCAGCTGCAGATCAAGGGGGTGCCCTCACTCAAGGTGCCCGCTGCTTCTCACCCGTTGCCCATCAATGCCTCTTCTCTGGCAGGCAGGAAGTACCCAGGTCCTTCCTTTCCTTTCCTTTCCTTTCCTTTCCTTTCCTTTCCTTTCCTTTCCTTTCCTTTCCTTTCCTTTCCTTTCCTTTCCTTTCCTTTCCTTTCCTTCCTTCCCTCCCTCCCTTCCTTCCTTTCCTTCTTTCCTTCGTCCTTCCCTCCCTTCCTTCCTTTCCTCCTTCCTTCCTTCCTTTCCTTCTTTCCTTCCTTCCTTCCCTTCCTTCCTTCCTTCCTTCCTTCATCCCTCCCTCCCTTCCTTCCTTCCTTCCTTCCTTCCTTTCCCTTCTTTCCTTCCTTCCTTCCTTCCCTCCTTCCTTTCCTTCTTTCCTTCCTTCCTTTCCTTCCTTCCTTTCCTTCCTTCACCCTTCCTTCCTTTCCTTCCTTCCTTCCTTCCTTCCTTCCTTCCTTCCTTCCTTCCTTCCTTCCTTCCCTCCCTCCTTCCTTCCCTCCCTCCCTCCTATCTTCCTTCCCTCCTTCCCTCCTTCCCTCCTTCCCTCCTTCCTTCCTTCCTTCCTTCCTTCCTTCCTTCCTTCCTTCCTTCCTTCCTTCCTTCGTACTCCTTCCCTCCCTCCCTCCCTCCCTTCCTCCCTCCCTTCCTTCCAGCATCTCAGGAATCCCTGAAGACTTTTGATTACAGAGCCCAGACAGAACATCAGCTCGCATTCCAAGACAGGCTCCTAACTCTGCCGGCCTCCAATCAGTCTAGCATCTCTTCCAGTCTCCACCTCGGATAAACATGCGGCCCCCTCCCCGCCCAGCCTGGGGGCATGTGTGTTTTCACTCCCCCTTGAGCCAAAGAGGCTCAAGAGTCTCCAGAAGAGAGAGAGAACAGTTTTGCAGAATTGGGTTTTGCAGAAGTGGCGGGGACCCCTGCTCAGCCCTGGGGGCTCAGCTGGACTCGCAGTGGGCTTCAGCAGGGCAAGTGAGAAAAGGCCACCTTTTGCTCCAGGAGGTTTGTAAGAAAAACAAGGCTGTGCATCGCAGGCCAGATGTCATCGGGCAGCGCTGTGCCATTCCTGTTTCAATGCATCGTTCAGGGAAAAAAGCTTGAGGAATGAAGACTCCACATTTACACCAAGGAAGACTCCGAGCATCAGCAAGAAACAAACACCGGCTAAGTCACCCGTATTAAGCTGCGGGGGATGGGCCGAGGCTATGCACGTACACAGATTGTCAGCCTGCGGTTTTGGGGGGGGGGTGTTTTCAAGGGGGGTTCTCTGTTTTTTACCTTATGTTAAACCTCTTTCCAGGGTTGACCTGCAGGTTGTGCGTGCTCCGTGCTTCCCCAAGGTAGAAACCAACACCACTGATTTTCTGCAATGATGCTGCAACAGAGCCCAGAAGGATTTGGTGGATGGAATCACAAAAACACCACAGGGGTGTGTGCACGGTTTAATAAGACTGTGGATTTGCACAACCAACCAGTGGATCCCTGGGCTAAACCATCACCGTAACGTGCAAGGCCTGGTTCACAGCTTAAAGCTCTGTCTGACCTTGGTCCTTGTTGCTCAAGCCAACCGCAACACAGCGGGATGGGTGAACCTGGCTGATGGGTCAGAAGGGGGGTTTCAATTTTCACGGGCCAGGAGGAACAGCCTTTGCTTTCTCACCCTTTCTCCTTTCCTTCTGCGAACAGATTAATATATACCTTCAGAAGATCTGGCACCATTATAAATCGCTAGGTAGAGCTTGCATCATTGGCAAGTGTCAATGGAGTGAATCATGGGGCCGGCGTTTGCCAGCAAGGACGTGAAACCGGCGCGTATTGATGGGCTCGGGAAGAGTTCCTCTCTCCAGCCTGAGACGGGGGCAGCCTTGGCTGTTTTATCATTTTATCTCACGGTTGCTTTCAAAGCCAAGCAGATCCCAGCTGAGGAAAAATGTTTATTTTATATAAACCAGACTTGTCCTTGACTTTGGGCTGTTTGTTGTGCCTTTGCCATGTTTACAGACTGTTTCTTCTCTGCATTTTAAATACTCCAGCGCAGACAAAAGAGAATTTATTTCCTCATTTAATCCCATTCAGGCTCAGAGAGCAAACACACTTGGCAGGGCTAGGAGTTTGCAATGAAAGGGTTGGGGGTGGCGGGTGGGGGGAAGGGAAGGGAAGGGGAAACAGAACTGGTGGCACATCAATTCAGCGCTGGAAGGTAACCCGATGTTTATAGCTGCCTAGCAAAAACATAACTTGGCTTTTTTATAGCATTTCCAGAGCACTTGGAATGTATTAAGACTTAAACTATGGAAGATAAGTCTTGCCTAGAGAAGTAATTACGGAAAACAGGAGGTAGCTGCTGTGTTGCAGGAAGATGCAATTCGACGGGATGCGAATTGCCCAACTCTCTCTAAGCCATCCTCAGATGAACAGATGGTACTTCAGCAGCGCCATTTCCACACCCTAATCTCTCCAACAGTCTGAAGCCCACCTGAAGTCATTATTTTTTTTCACAGGGCTGAAAACACAGCCCAGCCAATCGGTGTTACTTCCAGCTGACCAAGGAGAAAGCAAAGAACAGCTTTCTGTTCCTGCCTCAAAATACTGCTACTCCTGGAGTAACAAAATCCTTCCACCCTCCTGCCCCATACAGCAAGGAAAGAAAAGATATAGTTTTTGCCCCCTCCTCCCCCAGTTCTGTTTGTTTATGCTGTGTGTGTTTGTCGCATCATACACAGAAAATCTGAATGAGGGAGAGCGGCTAAGCCACCAAGCCACCATTCCACTGGGCACTGAAAAGACCCTGTGAAACAGGACCCAGGCTGGAGAAATAGCTTCTGCTAACAGGAAAACTGCCAGACCACAAGAAGAAGAAGAAGAGTTATACCTTTGCTGCAATTCACCAGCCCAGAAAAAAATCAACTCAGTTCCTGAACGCAGTCAACATCACAAGATCAGTCAAGTCTGGAGCTAATGTTGAACTGATGCAAAGCCTTCCTGCAGAATTGCTCAGAGTTTTAACAAGCAAATGCCCCCTTTGATTTCCACATCACACTAACACAAGCTGTTGTTTAGTTTTGGCTTGGCATGGTGTACAAACCCATTCTTCAACCCTCAACATCACAGAAGGAAAACCAAGCATTCAGCAGCACCCAGTGTATGAGAAAGCCTGCCTGGTTCTTTGAGATCCACCGGTCCACAAATCCAGAACGCCCCATTCAAAAGCCAGCACAGATATTCCTGCAGAGGTCTCTACTGTACTCAAGGGGGATACAGATACAGGCCCTTTGGCGTTCCCCTTCTCACAGGACACACGGGCTGTCATGCAACACCTGGAGATCTCCTTCTGCCTAGTTTGAGCCGATTTCACTCCAGGATACATCTGACCACGGGCTGCAAAAAATCCCCCAGAGGGAATATCCATTTCTAACAGTTCTGCCAGCTCTGGCCCTAACTCTCCTCACCCCCCACCCCACCCCCAAACACACAAGCTACTAGTTTCCCAGTCATTTGCATTTGCAGCCAAAAAGGCTGGCCGGCTTCAGCTTAAGAGTGCAGTTAACACCCTAAACATCATTGCAAAGCAAAACACCACCAAAAATCCATTTTAAAAAAATGGATTATATCCCCAGAGAACCTTAACAAAGAAAGAAGGCAGAAACCAAGATTTTATCGTTTTCAAAACCAAGAGGGTGACCCGGAGGGGCATTCGGAAAAATGGGAACGAATCTGGAAGAGGTGAAAGATGCTGCCCAGCATCTCGAGTTACAGCACCAATAGAAGCATTAGCATCTCCCCTTTCTGCCCTCCTTTCACTCCATAAACAAGTTTCCAGAAACCTTTTTAAGCGGGAAGGCAGCAGACCGAGGAAAGAACAATGCAAAACAAGCCTGGCATTTTCCTTCTGCAGATCCAAACCGGGCCTGTGCCCGTGCGTGCAACAGACTGGTCGCAAGGGGGACCAGGGCAAAAGATCAAGTGTGGAATGGCGCCCGGGTTCCTTTGCAAAGAATTGTAAAGCCCCATCGTTTCACGCTGTAAAAGGAGTCTTACAACAAGTATTCTCCTGCTTCAGGAAAACTAAAAAGAATCCTCGCCCATTTCTTATTCTCTCTGTGGGATTAATGCAAAGCATGGTGTTTTGCTCATATCACAATTATACTTGATACTTTATACATCATATAATGCATGTGGACAGGGCTCACATTGACAGATTTCTTCATTCAATTTATGTGGCACCCACTTGCCACGTGACAGACATAATACAGATAGTCCTCGACTTACAACCATTCATTTAGCGACCATTCAAAGTTACGACGATGCTGGGGAAAGTGACTTGTGACCAGTCCTCGCACTTATGACCATCACAGCATCCCTGCAATCACATGATCAAAATTCAGGCGCTTGGCATGGATTTATGACAGCTGCACCATCCCGGGGTCACATGATCACCATTTGCGACCTTCCCAGCCGGCTTCCAACAAACAAAGTCAATGGGGGAAGCCAGATTCGCTTAACAACTGTGTGATTCACTTAACGGCCACAGCAAAAAAGGTCATAAATCAGGCATCACTCCCTTAATGACCACCTCACTTAGTGACAGACGTTCAGGTCCCAATTGTGGTCGTAAGTCGGGGACTACCTCTACTCAATATCTATGTGTTTTGTTTTAGGCTTCAAGTGATGCATAAACTCATTTTAGGAAACTATCCATATTCTATATTTGGCGCATGACATGTTTGTTGTTGGTTTCCAAACCTTGATTTGTTATATTGAAATCAGAACCAGTTGGTGGCGAGTTCTCCAGTTAGCCAATTCAACACAATATCCGTAAGTCTGCAAAAATGATGGGGGGACAATATTTGAAGTGGGGAGGGGGGGAACTAAATCTAGTCTGTTTTATGAGGTCTGTGAATAAAGTCAAAGAAATTCAAAGTTTTTATGCGTGAAGAAAAGAACATTTTATTTGGAATGTTGAAATCAAATGCTGGACAACAAGGAAATAAAGCAACAATTGAAATTGCCAAAGTTGCCTGAATAGGAAAATTTGGATGCTGGATCCTAGCTTGACTTCATGTTCATCTTTGAATCCTGGATTGTTTTTTTATGATCATCCTCTTTCTGGAGAAAACCAGCTGAGAACTGACTGAACATAATGTGGGTTATTCTGCATGTCTGAATGTTCAGTACTTGCTGGATTATCTTAATTTATAAAGGCCGTCAACTGGTTTATCTGAAGTAAGACAGAGAGTGGATTTACTTGGATTTGGGTAAGCATGTTTTTTGGCCCTAACCGCTATGGTTTATGCATCCTGGCTTACGGCACCACACACCATATAAACCTAACCAATTCCAGTTTATAGATTTAAAAAGTTTAAGCAGATGAGGGCACAAAGCAGTGTATAGTGTATCAACCCAGATCATCCTGCTGTTCCTTTTTTCTTTCCTTTTAGAATTTAGACATTTTCCCCTTGACGCAAACATTTTGACAGCTGCCTGAATTTAAAAACACAAAGACAGCCCACCTCCGAAAGGAATCTTCCGAGATATAAACGCTGATCCTTTATCTTGCAAATTTCAAGCCCCCTCCAAGAAAAGCCATACAATTCAGACATTTTTGTCATAACAAAATAAATAATTCAGCCCGGCTTTTAGAAGACGCCGAGATGAGTGCCTCGCTTCAGTGCCACCGAGGAGATTCAAGATAACCTCATAAAAGTGTGCGGGGTCAGAATTGGCCACGTTTAACTGACAGATGGGGACACCCAAGTTAAGTAAGTCCATGGAGTTCCACCACCACCATCCTGGAAGTATTTTGTTCCTTAATAGCAGGGTTTCTCAACCTTGGCAACTTGAAGATGGGTGGACTTCAACTCCCAGAATTCCCCAGCCAGCCTTGCTGGCTGGGGAATTCTGGGAGTTGAAGTCCACCCATCTTCAAATTGACATGGTTGAGAAACATTACTTAACAGAAAAGTTCCCAGCCTGCCATCCTTCATTAGGATGCTCCATAAATCCAGCCCGGGGGAACATTGGCCCGGTTCCTACCTCTGTGTCACCTCAACGGGCAGCTATTTTTGCTCCACCAGAACATTTGAAGGGCCTCCCCTCCAAGAGAAACAGCTCTTGTCAGCTTGGACAATTTTCTCTTTCTTCTGATGCCACGTACGTAAACGTCACCTACCCGTTCACAAGACGGGCACGCCTGCTGCGCCGGCCCTTCAAAACTCATTTCCGTGTGTTTCCATCCACCCCACGCCAGGGCGTGTTGAACAACAGACCAACTCTGGCCTGATGTTCTTCTGCGCTAAATTTAATTTCCTTCCTGCTGAAGCTGCATCAGACTTTTTGCTGATGAAGATCGGGGAGAATCACTTGGCATTTACCAAGATTCCATCCAGGCGTGTCCATTACTGTGTTCACTTAGCAAACTTTATTAGATTATTAGGTTTTCAGGCCCTTCGGCATTTCCATGATTGCAGCAGGAAAATACCGCAAAATAAGTGTTGGGGGGGAACTGGGTTGGGTTCTGTCTGCCACCAAGGATTTTTCTTCCCCACATATTTATATACAAAAAGATGCACTTATTTTTGAAGGTGGTCAGACCAATTCCGTACCCACCATCCGTATTTAATCGTGTTAAAATACTCTGAAATGCACAGGGGAAACACCCCCAAGACGCCAACTATAAAAGCCAAGTGCCCACTTCTGCATTATATCACAGCATGGATTGCCTGCTTTTGATTTATCATGTTCTCTGAATCTACCCACTGTAGCCTGTAAACCACAGCTTAGCCCTGTGGATAAAGCAGTCAATAAACCATGATTAAGGCACAGTTCAACACAATGCATAAATGTTTTCATCCTGAAAGTTCAGCTACGTTTTCCGACACTCAAGGAGGGAGCGGGGGCTAATATGGTATCATTTGCAAAGTGACTGGCAATGTCACTCAGCTTCAATCTGTAATGGTCTGTGGGAATGACCTTGGGAGACAGGAGGAAGAGCCGCAGACTAGGCAGTGGTCGGAGAAGAGGCAGCTGAGCCCGCAGAAGGGACGGGGGCGTGGCGAATGTCTCGGGACCCTCCCTAGTTTCTTGGGCTGTAAAGGCGAGGGGGGAGAGAGGTACTTTCAGACTTGATGTCTGAAAATTAATGTCAGCCTTGCGAGGTAGTCCAGACAAGAAGTACGCCCAAATGAACCAATCCTACTTTATTATAAGGTTATATTAACAGAATCTTCCGAGTCTGAAAGTACCTCTCTCCCCCCTCGACTTTACAGCCCAAGAAACTAGGGAGGGTCCCTTCCGAGACATTTGCCATGCCCCCATCCCTTCTGCGGGCTCAGTTGCCTCTTATCCGACCGTTGCCTAATCTGCGGCTCTTCCTCCTGTCTCCCAAGGTCATTCCCACAGACCATTACACCATCTGGCAACATAAACCATGGACATCCTGTCAACCTCCAGGGCACAATGCCTCTCTGCCCGCCTACCTTGGAAAATGGCCGCGTTCTGCATAATGAGGAATTTCAGATCCATGCTGGCAGACTGGAGAATCTGCTCCATGTTGGAACGAGCCAAGCCTTGGTACCTCTCCTCCATCTTCCGGGAGCAGCACGTTAGACTTTTGGGGATGCATACTTGCAAATCCGACCCTGTGAGGACAGAGACAGTCAGTTAGAGCCCAGCTAAGCCTTAACATGGACTTTTAGCTCTATTTTGCAACTCCCAACGTTTAGCCGGTGAAAATTCTAGCAAGAGGAATCTAGTAATGCTTTTTATTATCTCCACTAAAATAGAAAAGGAGAAGAAAAAAAAGAAGGCCACCTCTTTCTTCACCAATCACTGACCACAACTAATCATCAGAGGGTAAAAGAAGAGCATCAGAGGTGAACCTATTTTTCGTGGTGAAAGAGGAAGGGCGTGCTTATACCCCCCATCAGCCAGGCCATTCAAATTTTACCAATGACAATTTTAGCTATTACCGACCATTATTGTAATGGTTGATATTTTATTTTAGATGGGAAGCTGACTTGAGTGGCTCTGATGGGTAGCAATACAGGGTGTACCTAGAAATAATGAAATAAATAATGTTTTTAAATGCCTATTGAGGCCACCTCATAATTAGGTCAACTGAAGGTCTGCAAAACAGATCCCGGCTTTCAAGTGTCTTTATCTTGCCCTGGAACTGGCCCCCGCTCCCCCGTTTTTCACCATCTGCCACAAGAGAGAGGTTCCACATTCACAGTGGGGCCGGTTGGGTGAAATACCACGGCCAGCTGTTTGGGCCCTGTGGGAAAGGAGCATGCTTTAAAGAAGGGAGAACCAAGTCCATTTTTATTGACCATCCGTGCTACATGAATAAAACTTATCCACTCTAGGTTAAGACCTTTTTGTAAGCACATTTTGCATCTTGGCTAATTGCACAAAAATGTCCTTCTTAGGCGGTGTAGAAATAACCAAGGTGACCTATTTTTATCATCCCAGAAACCTTCAGAGCAGAGCTTTCCAAACTGTGTGTCGCGACACAAAAGTGTGTCGCCACACACAGCGTGGTGTGTCGCCACACCACCCGGAAGCGGCGGCGCACGCGTGCATGGCGGCAGCGGCGCAGGATCAGTGCCTCCGCATGTTAGTGGAGGCTGCCGCCGCCACCACCACCGTGTGCGTGCGCCGCCGTGCGCAGCGCGCGCCACCGCCGCGCCACCGCCACGCTACCGCCGCCACCACCACTGGTGTGTCACCAGCAGCGGCACTTTGGAAAGCCCTGCTTCAGAGGGTGGGAAAATCCTGACGACATGAGCCAAGCTATAAGGATTAAAAAAAAAAAGGCAGCAATACAAACCCAACAGAAGATGAACCATCAAGGGAGGGGTGATCTCTGAAAATCACCGGAGCCAGCGGCTATCAATAAACCATCCATCATAATCCCTGGGATTTTGAATTTCGCTGTTTCCCTCAAGGCATCCTGCTGCCCCCAATTCCACGACAGGCTTGCAATATTTCACCCTGCTTCAAAACTAGCGACAGAGACGGCATCCTGCATCTCCAGGGCAAAAGGACGTTTTAGGGAGCTCCAGATACTGTTTTCCAACATAACCTCCACCTTGCCCATTATCTGCTCTTTCGGATGGCCAGCATTCATCTTCCCAATACTACAGGTTGTCCTCGCTTAAGTACCGTTAGTTTAACAGTGGTCCGAAGTTACAACAGCATTGGAAAGAGTGCTTTATGACTTGTACTCACACTTATGAATGTCGCAAAACGTTGCACCACCCCCGCAGTCACATGATTGCAATTCGGGCACTTGGCCCCGTTGCAGCATCCTGCGGTCATGTGATTGCGATTTGCAAGCTTTTTTGCCAGTTTCCAGCAAAAAAGTCCACTGGGGAAGCTGGATTCGCTTAACAACCCGTGATTCGCTTAACAACCATCATAAAAATGGTCGTAAAATCAGGTCCGGTCACGTGGTGACTCACTTAACGACTGCAGTACTTAACCAGTTTCCCGGTCCCTATTGTGGTTGTTCAGTGAGGACTACCTGTAGGGTTAACCCTGTTTAGACATACAAGAAATTCTTTTCAACAGAGAGACAGAAGAGATGCTGGTTCTGCTTGCAGACCTTGTTTCATACAGGGGCGTGTGGCTAGCGCTGGGCAAGGAGAAGGAAAAGGCTCGGAGGACTAGACACACATACATTTCCCTCTTCAGCGTTTTATCCAATTCAGAAAAATCTCCAGAGAGAACTATTTTCCTTGTCAACCACCAAGGTAATTCCTTTGCTTAATGGTCCTTCTTAAAATTGCTCTACCTTCCACTCCGATTTGGGAAGGGAGGAGGGTTGGTGCCGCACAAGAAACAAGGCCTTCTTGATAAAAAGAAGTGGCTTCAGATACCTTTGAGACATGAAAGAGCCCTTCGAGAGAGAGAGAGAGAGAGAGAGAGAGAGAGAGAGAGAGAGAGAGAGAGAGAGAGAGAGAGAGAGAGAGGGGGGGGGGGGGAGAGAATAATCTTTTCAGCATTTCTTTTTCCTATCTGCAGCCAAAGGGTCCAACACCTGCCTTAGGTATGCAGAGAAGCAGTTTGCAAATGTATATTTTTAAAATCCTTCCTAAGATGGGTGCAGGCGATGAAAAGGGCTGCCCAGGTGTGCCCTCTTGCTTGGAGGTACGAGTGTTATACCTGTACCACCTCTCACAAATCAATTCTTGTTGCAAACCACCCGTCGCGAGAACAAATGTGTTTTCTTTCATGTTTTTTAAATAGCATTCAGCCTAGCAAACTACCTGGTACTACATCCAGGTGTGATACCTGAGCAGGTAGAAGCAGGACCAAAGAGCATCACCCTCTCCTGTTGATGAACAGAGCGTAAGCTTGTGTTAAGGCCACACCTAATCAACAGAGCCTCCGTCTCCCTCCTCTGCATGTTCAAACCCCCATTAGCAGCAGCTGATCTCCAGGACTTCAAAGAATGCAATATCCAGTTTAGGTTAAACTGCACCATCTAACTACTGTTAGTTGTCCACTCCTACCTGAGAAGGATTCAGTCAGTGTTTCTCAACCTTGGCAACTTGAAG
The DNA here is from genome assembly GCA_023362775.1 of Charina bottae. Lineage (NCBI taxonomy): Eukaryota > Metazoa > Chordata > Lepidosauria > Squamata > Charinaidae > Charina > Charina bottae. The sequence continues at coordinate 20,845,544 of JALMGJ010000018.1, read as the reverse complement.
ATGTGTGGACTTCAACTCCCAGAATTCTCATGGCTGGCTGGGGAATTCTGGGAGTTGAAGTCCACACATCTTCAAGTTGCCAAGGTTGAGAAACACTGGATTGCCCATGGCTGGAAAGCAGCGAACCTGCCCCAAGCCCACTTCTTAGCAAGCCCACTTAAGCAAAGGACATTCAGACAGCTCCCAGATCATGACCCCCCCCCAAGAATCTTGCGGTGGAGCATCCCCAAGATCCAAAGGACCAGGAGGTTTCCTCACCTGGTCTAGATACCCAAAAAGGAGACCGTGTAAACAGGCCAAGGCAGCTTCTACCAATATTCCTCCATAAAAACAGAGCAATTTCTAATTTGTAAGGGTCTGTAGCTCCCATCTATTTTAATTATGCACATAAATACATAAGTGTACTTCCTGAAGCCACGAGGAAAAAGAAAAGCTGGGGGAGAAAAGGAAGGCCTTGCAAAATTGCGCTTTAGAAGGTTGTTAAAATTAATCCCTTGGCAAAGAAAGGAAACCTCAAACGGTCACCGAGAATGAAGCAATTGCCTGGAGCAGGTTCCTACAGTTTGGAGAGCTCTACGCCGGCATTTTTTGCTATCAAGAGAGGAACTTATGGTCCTGAAATAATTACACGCCGAAAACTCAATTACCCAGCAAACCAGAAGACCTGAAAACTGCCGTGCTGAGCGAAGGAAGGAGGAAGAGGGCGACCAGAAGGATCATCAGTTGCACGAACTCCAGAAGGAGCGTGTACAGGTAGTCCTCGCTTAATGACCACAGTTGGGACCAGCATTTTGGTTGCTGAGCAAAGCGGTCATTAAGCGAATCCAACCAGATTTTACGACCTGTTTTGCAGTGGTCATTAAGCAAATCACCAAGATCGTTAAGCGAACTACATGGTCGTTAAGCGAATCACGTGGTTCCCCATTGATTTTGCTTGCCGGAAGCCAGCTGGGAAGGTCGAAAATGGCGATCAGGTGACTGTGGGACGCTGCGACGGTCATAAATGCGAACCGGTTGCCAAGCACCCTAATTGTGATTGCGGGGACACCACAACGGTCATAAGTGGGAGGGACCGGTCATAATTCGGTTTTTTCAGCACCGTCGTAAGTCCGAACCGTTGCTAAATGAATGATCATTAAGTGAGGACTACCTGTAATGCCACCGACAAAGACTCAATCCAAGCACACTACGATGCCCTTTTTGGACTTCAGATTCCTCCAACGTGCCCCACGCACTCCAAGAATCGTACTTCATGGCCCCAAAACATTCACAACTGTGTCTATTTATTACCATGCTTACAATTTTTCCAAGACTGCACCTTACATTTAACCTTTTTGGAGAGAAGGAACTAAATTCAGGGCACAAAATAATTTCCAAGCTGACGGTCACACTTAGCCTTGGGGGAAACACTACAAAAAACAATAGATGGAACCAGGATTAAAACTAAATTTGGGGTTTGGGGGTGCCTTCAAGTCAGTGTTGACTCCAGGCCACTGCCTGGACCAGTCCCTGCATTTTTCTTGGTAAGTTTTTTGGAAGTGGTTTGCCACTGCCTGCTTCCTGGGGCTGAGAGAGAGTGACTGGCCCAAGGTCTTCCAGTTTACTGACTTTTAATTAAATTCAATATACAGCAGTTGGACAACAATTCTCCAGGAATCACTTTCTTCTCCTGCAACATTAATAACGTGATAAAAATGTCTGGAGGCTGGTGGGGAACCCACCCAACTTTAGAAAAGACTAGGGGGCTATCCCTGCACAGAAAAACGTCTTCCGTGGCATTCGGCTGGTTGCAATGAAGGTATCTGTCCAAATGCGGCTTTCCAATCTCTCTCGTGGGCTGAGAAAATCTCACTTTGTTTTTTTAATCATGTATGAACCAGAAGAAAGAAGAACTTTTTAGCAACTTTTACCGCTGTGATTTCTGCAGCGAGAGCATCTTTAATTTAGTGCTCGCAGAGACCGAACTAAGGAAGAATTGACCAGGGCAAGAGTTCAAAAGCACTGATCTCTCCACGCATACAACATTTGAGAAAATGAAAGGGAGGGTGATCCAAGGAATTCTCATTTTTTCCAGCTCAAAAGAACATTGGAAGAAATACTGCCTCCCACCTGGTCATGTGACCCAGAGCAAAGCTCTTTTTAAAGGGTTGGGAAGAATTCCAGACGCCCATCTTTGCAATGTTCTGCTTCTCCTGTTTTCTCTGTCTGTGACAGGAGAAACGAAGCAACAAGAGCACAACCCTCTTCAACCAGATGCCTGCAGGTGACTTTAATTCTCACAACCAGCACAGCCACTGGGACGTTGGGAACCGGTGCAACGCAACTGCCCGGTTGGGGAACCACAAAAAAGCGAAGCTTGTGCTACAGGTGGTTCTTGGAAACAAGAACTCTTCTCTTTCAGAGGCAACACCATAAAAAAACCTTCACCAAGACTGTCTCTCCAAGCTGCCTTATCAAAGCTTTAATTTGTCAATATTAGGGGATTATGCAGGGGATGATCTTATTAATTTTGTGCAACAATAGCATAATGATTGCTCACTACCCAGTTCCAGCTTCCCGGAAAATTTAATTAAACTAGGCTAGATGTATGCTGCTTTTGTATTTTCTTCATTATATCGATAAGACGATTAAATAAACGTTTTAAAAAATTAAAGCAGTTTCATGTTCATGGGCTGTTTTGCTTTTCTGCGCATTTGTCGTGATTTGCTGACAGATTTTGTTCCAGGTGGCCCGGTTATCCTTATGCTAAAACAATGTTGCTTTATGGGGATTTTAGCTCAACGCTGTTCCCCCATAAATCCCATAAATCTGCTTGAACCTGGTAGGGTTCAGGCTGGGGTGAAGGCTGACAATCATCAGAGCCTAGCTAGGGGTTTCCCCCAACAGAATTTGCAGAGATATAAGGGGGCGATGCTCATTTTTAACTTGGTGGCTGAGTGGAGTCTTCCACACTTCTGCAATCTTTAAAAAGTCTGAAATGCCAGCAGCCAGGCGTGGAGGTGCCCTCTGCAAAGCCCCCCCACACACACACACATTATCTAGAATTACTCTGCAACTCTGCTGAGAAATCCCACTTGCATTTAAGAGAAAATCCCATCTCTGCCTCACCCGGCCATTTTCACTTCATAATTTTCTTTTCTAAGAAAACCTGGGGCGGGGGAGGGGGGAGAAGAACCTGCCTTGCCAAAGTGGACTGTAGCTGCAAAATGTTTCTGCAGTGCAAGGATGGGGCGTATTCCGGGTGAACTTGCTCCAGAAACTGATGAAGGAGGTCATACTGAACTCCAAGGCAGGACCAATTCATCTACGCTTCCAGGAAAATGCATCTCGCCCCTCCATTCCCAATTCAGGATGATCAGGATGACCCTGCTGGCCTTCCGTAAGGCCGTGAAAAACTGGTTATGTGCCAGGACCCCTGAGTGTCTTAAGGGCCCCGTTTCTTGGCTATATTAACATCTATGGCAACTGCTTACTCGGAGACCATCTATATTTATTTTGTATTGCTTTAATTGTTTTATGTTTTTTATGGCCATATGCTGCCCAGAGTCACTTGTTGAGATGGGCGGCTATAGAAATCCAAGGAAGGAAGGGAGGGAGGGAATAAATAAATAAATTCTGGAGCTTCTCTTTCTGAAAGAGAATCAAGGAGAGATGCACAGGACACCATTTCAGGCCAGCAGGGCAGCACAAGGAAGTTTTCCGTGCTGCCCGTTGAGCGGACAAGCCGGAGCCCGGCTCATTTTCATCAAGGAGCGCCCAAAACACAGGTGGGTCCGCTTCCTGCCAGGCTGCTCCAATCCACTTCCAGCCGACAAAACAGAAGCCACCTGCTCCGAAGTTGATCACACGCTCCCACATGGCTACCGAGCGCTGATGTGAACGCCAGGCGAGGGAAGGGAGAAAAACCGCGGACGGTTGCTCTGCCATGACAGATGGAGTCAGGCGGCAGCAGAGACCGAGCGAGCAATAAGCGGGAAGCCAGGCCACCCTTTCACGATGACACTTCCCTGATTACAGAGAATTTATGTAGTCAGTTCTGGAAAGGAGACGGTCATCAAAGCGTAATTACTCTTCAGAGATCTCCAGAATTAGCCCGTTCGAAGAGAGAGATCAGCAGCCAGCCCTTCTTTTCATTAGGGCTATATATTGTGACGTCTGTGGGCAAACAGGGGGCCCATCAACAAGCATCCAGCAAGGAGAGCAGATAAATATTTTTATATTTTTATCTGTATTTTTATGTATTTATACTTATATTTATATATATATTGTAGAGTTTTTAGTGTTTTGTCATTTTATTATCTGTAAGCTGCCCAGAGTCGTTGCATGAGAGATGGGCGATAGACAAATATGACAAACAAACAAACAAACGCAATGTATAAATAACCAATTCGAAAATATTTCTCCTTGCAGGACCGCTCAAGCAGGACATATTTGCCAGATGTGGAGGTGCCTGTTGCACTGCTCAGGGTCAGCCACCCCGAAAATCCCATCCATGTGACTCACTGGTTATCGGTGCTAACAAAAGCCTTGACTACTGCAATGCATGACTTCGTAGGGCGTCCCTGGGAGGCGTTTGGAAGTGTCCCAGTTCAAAATTCACAGCAAGACCGTTGACGGGAGCCTGCTGATTTCAAAAGTTCCTTGTTGGTGTCAAAACTTGCTTCAGGGATCAATGCCAGATTTTGGCTCTAACCTTCCTCAGGAGTAGGGAACGGTGGTCCTCCAGAGTCGTTCCTTGCAGCAGCCTCGGGCAGCCTGGCCAACAGGGGTTTAGCTAAGCAACATCTGGACAACAATAATTCCATCACTCCTGATAAGTTGATCTGGGCGTTGCTGAGCATCTAAATCAGTGTTTCTCAACCTTGGCAACTTTAAGCTGTGTGGACTTCAACTCCCAGAATTCCCCAGCCAGCATGCTGGCTGGGGAATTCTGGGAGTTGAAGTCCACACAGCTTAAAGTTGCCAAGGTTGAGAAACACTGACCTAAATTACTGCTTTCTCTTCCAGGAACCTTCACTCCTTCTTGACTTCCTATGCCATGTCAGCCTCTCCAGGTCAGATTTCATGAGAACACCAGGCAGGCGTGTTTTGATAGAGACGCCTTCCCTCCCACTAGAAATCTGCCATCAATTCCATCCCATAAACCGAAAAATAAAATCACCTATTTTTCTGACTTCTATGCTGAAGCTCTTTCTGTTTTGCTTGGGACATATACATTGTCTAGGTAAGATGCAGAACCACATCCTGGTTGTAAACGCCATTTAATTACAGGATTAGACCTCTTTCCCCAAATTGACGCCCTTCAAATTGATACTCCATCCAGATGTGATAGACTATCTGTCTATATTCTCTTCTAGTATAGGTTGTATCTTAGATTGCACTTATAGAGTCTAGTTAGATAGTCTATAAATGTATTTTAATTTTATTTTAATTTTTAACTTTCTATTTTATCCTATGTTATCATTTTAAGATAGACTATGTATATTTCACAGAACATTAGCCTTGCACTGGTCTACGACCGCAACAAATTACGATGATGATGATAGACTATCATTCTCGTCATTCTCACTCTTGGCTGGGAATTTTGGAAATTGTTGCCCCAACGCTTTTGAAGCCCCAACCCATCTTGACAGCTGCCATAGGGATTCAGATCTTAGCATTTAGCTACTGTTAAGTTGTAGGCAGATGCAAATGCAGCATGTAGCAGAGACAGCCCTGCATCTTAAATTTCCCCATCCTTTGCTGTTTTTTGTTATCTTTGAACAGCCCATTTGTAATTCTCAAAATGAGTCTGCTTAAGCCTACTTCAAAAGAACTTTCAGGTCCCAAACCTATCCCTATGTGCCAACTGGATTATCTGTAGCACACGCAGACTTTTCCTTAAAAAAATAAATAACACAGTGTCATAATTTTTGCAAGAATAACTCATGAAATACCTGTAGATGAAGTCTGTAGCTTGAATCATGTCAACTGGATTTCTATTTTATATTTAGGATATTTAGGATATTATATTTAGGATTCCCTTACCAACTTTGCTCAGACTGAAGAAGCTCCTTGGATAAGGAGCGAAACGTTTCCACTGAGAAAATAGAAATCCAGTTGACATGATTCAAGCTACAGACAATTCCACCTGGATGACTGAGAACCTTCATAGACACCTGTAGATGAAGGTTCTCAGTCATCCAGGTGGAATTGTCTGTAGCTTGAATCATGTCAACTGGATTTCTATTTTCTCAGTGGAAACGTTTCGCTCCTTATCCAAGAAGCTTCTTCAGTCTGAGCAAAGTTTTGTAAGGGAATCCTTAAATATGTTTCGAAGGTGGCTATGGGACCTTGCACCTGGGGCTAGGTCATGGTTATTTGAGATGTTAATTTCTAAGTCCCTTTATCATCCAAAGGAGGATCGTTAAGATTACCTTGCTGTTGTTGAGATTGCGAAATGGTCTTAATCTTCCTAGGCACAGAAGACAAAGCAGGAAGGAAAATAGGGGAAAGATTGTCCCTGAGGCCCCCACCTCTATTCAAAGAAGGATTTTCCAAGTTGGCATAAATGGATTCCTTGACCCCTCTTTCAAACCACTTATCTTCCCTGTCTAAAATGTGAACATTAATGTCCTCGAATGAGTGTCCTTTTTCCTTTCATGAAATACCTCCATTTTTCCTTTAAGGAAGATACAGGGAAAATGTATGCAAGCTTTACTCTTTGTTTAATTTCTAAAAAAAATTACATCTAATTTAGCATTTAACATTTAAATTCCAAGAAAAGCCAGGTACATAAATAAGTATAAACAGAAGTGAGGCTTCTGTAGCACAGAAATCCACCTTATGGCACATGCTAGGCCAGTGTTTCTCAACCATGGCAACTTTAAGCATGGCTGGCTGGGGAATTCTGGGAGTTGAAGTCTTACATCTTAAAGTTGGTTGAGAAACACTGTGCCAGGCAGTTTGTTCACTGAGTCCAGCCTTTCCCAAACTGGAACCCTCCGAATCTGTCAGACTACAAGCCCCATCAACTGCAGACAGCAACCAACACGCCTATGGAGTTGCATCCCTATTATAGAGCACATCATCAATAGTGCTGCTGTATGAAGGCAATTCCAGCTGAGCCAGAAAGCCTTCCTTTGAGGCAGATGTTCCGGGCCAGAAGTGGGTGACCCTCCTAAGGTTTTATTTATGAAATTCAGACCCCAAAGCTTGGAAAGGGATCTCCATTTTAGCTCAATAACAACCACCCAATAAGCAAGTTCAAAGTGCCCCCCGTTAAGTTCTAGGGGTGAGGGTCCTTGGTTACAGTCCAACAGTAACATCAACATGGTGGTATCTTTGCCCACTGACCTTGGTTTACTCAAGGACAAAACATTTTTTGCAGCTGCTGATTTCTCGAGACGGCGTCCAGACCCCACCGAGAAACTGTGGCACACTGATTGCCCCACGTGAATGGGGAGCCTGCGCTTCTGAGCATGCAGCAAGAAAACTGAGTGTGCACCGGTCACCCCTGGTCCCCTTCTGCAACCATCAACAAAGGCTTTTATTTCTGACCCGGCTGAACCCCAATCACAGGCGCATTTGGGGTTTTGAAAAGGCCTTGCATTTTCAAGACAGCCTTTCCAGGTTTTTTGTTCTTTTGTTTTTAATGTTACAAATCAAGTCTTCAGCCACCAAAGTGAACATACAGCACTGCTTTTAGCCTCATCTACAGATGCTCAAAGGGCAGATGAGCCTTTCCACCAACAATTGCAAGGAAAAAGTCGAGGGCAGCCTGGCCGGACCCCGCTGCCCCTGCGGCTCACTCCCTTCCAACCACCGGGTTTTGAAATAAGGATGAAATTCTGTGTTGGAGGGGGGCTGTGCAGATCACCCCCTTCCCACAGGCTGCCAATCCAGATTCCCCAAGCATTTGCCAAGGCCAACGTCGTGCAAACTGTAGAGAAAACAATGTTCCTGAAAAGCCGTGTTTCCCTACAAACACCTACCCGGGAAGAAAAGAAATAAAAAAGGTCTCCATCACTGTGGGAAGCATTTCTAGAAACCGAGCTGTTCCTTTTTTCCCTTCCCTCAACACACTTCCTACAAATAGCAGATGGGAGAAAAGAAAACCTCACATATTCCCATCAAGCCCTCAGTCACCTAAGCACAGACAGCAAAACAAATCAAATCCAGGTCACTTTTTTTCTAGAAAATCTGTTCTGAAAGCCACCCTTTTTGCAAAGGAAAAAAAAATTAAGGATGGGGTTCAACGAAACCTCTACGGGCCCATTTCCTGGTCCAGGCAAAATCCTTCCAACAGAAGTCAAAAGGATGCCACCAAGAGGCGCAGCAGGAAGTTGTATTCTGAGATAGAGTGCCACTGAGCCTGGAGGCTCTACCACTTAATCTCCCAGCTTCTCCTCAGATACACCAATCCAGTCCTTCCCAACTCAGTATCATATAATCTTGGTACATGGGCTATAGCAAGCTGGTTGAAGAAGATTCGGTCAAACAAAGCAATAAATGCAGGTTCTCTCCCACCCACTCCACCCTAAACTGGAATTTACAACAGCAAGAACACTGTCGGAAGAGATCAAACTCCAAAACACAAGGAAAGCAATGTAGTGTATGCAATCCAGTGCAGTGAGGAGTGCTCTGAACTCTACATTGGAGAAACCAAACAACCTTTGTACAGGAGGATGGCCCAACACAGGAGAAGTAACACCACAGGACCAGAGTCAGCAGTTTATCTTCATCTAAAGGAAAAAGGACACTCATTTGAGGACATTAATGTTCACATTTTAGACAGAGAAGATAGGTGGTTTGAGAGAGGGGTCAAGGAATCCATTCATGCCAACTTGGAAAATCCTTCCTTGAATAGAGGTGGGGGCCTCAGGCATAACCTTTCCCCTATCTTCCTTCCTGCTTTGTCTTCTGTGCCTAGGAAGATTAAGACCATTTCGCAAGCTCAACAGCAGCAGGGTAATCTTAACGATCCTCCTTTAGATGATAAAGGGATTTAGAAACAAACATCTCAAAAATAACCATGACCTAGCCCCAGGTGCAAGGTCACACAGCCAGCCTAGAAACATATTTAAGGATTCCCTTACTAACTTTACTCAGACTGAAGAAGCTCCTTGGATAAGGAGTGAAACGTTTCCACTAAGAAAATAGAAATCCAGTTGACATGATTCAAGCTACAGACAATTCCACCTGGATGACTGAGAACCTTCATAGACATGTCGGAAGAGAAGGAACACAGGCAGGGTTGGTAACCCTAAAATGCTGTTTTTGCTCACATGCTCTCCGCTAATTCCAGAACAAACTTGCAAGGTCAACTGAAAAGCTATTCCCGTATCGCAAATGAGAAATTCAGGCTTAAGGCTCCGTTCCTTAAGGCTCCTTCCGTAACCTTGGGAAGATCAGAGAGAAAGGGGGGATTCCACATTTCTGAGATCCCACCTCCCAAACAGCACTGAAGGGGTTAAATTCCCAGATGCTTCTTAAGCCCGTGGACCCACAAGAATTATTTCTAAACAAGAGTATTATTTCCTGGGCAGGTTGACAAAAAGGGATCGGTACACTCCAGACACACAACCTCTGAAATGCCAAGTACGTAGGAGAGGAAAGGGTTCCACTCACACAATCCTCTGGTGCGGAAACCCTCCCAAACCCACTTGAAACAATGTAGAACCACGTTTTTCTTTAGCCAGATGAAATCATCTCCCTTAAAAAGGGAAACCACTGATAACAGTCATGGCTTTAAAGACTTTTATTTCCCCCCTCCCTCCCCCAAGAAACTCTGGATTGCACTGCCCTCCTTTCAAAGGTCAACAGCATCCAGGAGTCTTGTAGCACCTTGAGGACTAGAATGTTGATTATGCAAGGCAATAGTCTGCTGCATCTGAGGCTCTAAGGGGCAGAAGCTGTCCCTCTCATACACCGGCATGACTGCCAAAGGATGGCTGTTGTTATTCGTACTGCAACGCAGAGGGAACAGAGCAAAAAAACCTAGGCTGACAGAGGCTCTGGGCAGTGACAGGATGTGGGAATAGCCCCCCATTTCCCCCTCCAGGGAATTTTCCAGCCTCCCCAGGGCTGCAGAATTCAGTCTCTCGGGCGCCCTGGTTTTAATTCACCCCCTCTGCAGATCAGCCGCGTGCAGCCTGGCCGAAGAGTGCGCCAGATTTCTTAGGGGACGCTGTTCATCTTCTCCCCCAGACCCAAAGAGCAGGCGGTCTGCGAGGGGTGGGCACACCGGCAGGGCAAGGGTTTTCAAAGAAGTGGGGTCTCGGGGTTTCGTGCTCTCAAATCCACTAATGTAAGCCTCTTAACAGCTTTGGAGTTTCCCATCTCCAAGCAGCGAGGAAGCGCCTGTCCGCAGCTGAGAGAGGCGGCTTCGGGGGCTGCAGAAAAGTGGTTTGGGGACTCAGATTGCCCACTTCGGTTTAGACAGGGTCGAGTAGCACAGTCTTAAGCCTGGTTACCCAGCCGTAAGCGCCACTGTACGCTTCCACAAGGACAGGCAGCATTGGAGCAGGACCCTACAGGTTTAACTGGAGGTAAAGTAAAATTGCTCCCCAAATCTCCCTATGGCCAGGACACTTAAGCCATGCTTCCATACTCCTGGGCAATCTATCTGCAAACCCCAGATGCTGTAGGGAAGAACCAAGAAGCGCCCATCCTGCCAGATCCCAAAGCACCGGGGGGGGGGGGGGGGGGCGGCCATGAGTGCCGCAACCGCAGAGGGACTCGCTCCACCATCTGGGCTCTAACATTCACACGACACTCGACTAACTCGCAGCTCGGTTTAACTCGAGAGGCTGCCCAGCCGCGACGGGCCTTTCCCACGGAGGCGGGGCTCTTCCATCGCCCTCCAGCCCTTCGCCACGACAGGTGCCTCCCGCCCCCCCCCCCCAGCTCAGCCCCGGCCGCGCACGCGGGACACGGGAAGAAGGAAACACCAGAGAGCCGAGCGTTCACACGACGGTTGTCACGGTCGGCTTCTGCTTCCGTGCAGGGAGCGAAGGGGGAAACCGCGGCTTACTTAACCGGCCGGGCGGAGGGGGAAGCAAGCCTCCCCCATTACAACCAGCCCGTGCTCATCTCCAGCTCCCGCCCTGCGCTGAAAAATAAAGGCGCTAGTCCTCGTGAGGGAGGGACGGATGGAAGGGAGCGCGCTAGCGGGACCGAAGAGGCGAGTTCGCGGCTCCCGGCGGGCTCGGGCAGCCCGTGCAAGCGCCGTCCGCGTTCAGCGGGACGGCTCTCCAGCGTCCCAGTCGACGGGTCAGTCCGCTGCGCCCCATTTCGCGGGGGAGGCGCAGCGCCGGGTCCCGCCGCCCCAAAGCCGGGTCCAGCCGCTCCTGGCTGCGCCGCCCCGGGACTCCCCCCGCCGCCCGAGAGAGCCGGCCCGCTCCGCTCCGCGCGCTTGCGCTTACCTGCCCCGGGACTCTCGAGCACCCCCCGGGCGCCGGGCTGGAGCGCCTGGAAGGCGGCGCGGACGCGCTGGCAGGTGGGCTCCGCCCGGACGCCGAGCAGAGCGGCGGCAGCCAGGAGGGCGCAGAGGCGCCAGGAGGGCGAGGGGGCGGCCGCGGCGGCTCCGCCGTCGGTCATCGCGGCCTCGCGGCGGCCGGGCGCATCCCAAGCCAGGCGGCGCAGCCAGGAGCCGGGGAGGAGACGCCGCCGCTACTGCCGCCGCCGCCGCCGCCGCAGGAGGAGGCGAGCGACTGGCCTCGCCGCCGCGCCGAAGCGCAGGGGCGCGCGAGCAGAGCCGGCGGCGCGGCGGCGATTGGCCCGGGCCGCCCCCCGCCGCCGCCCTGACTGGCTCCCCGCAAACTTTCCTCGCTCTTCATTGGCTCCGGCGGGCGCGGCGGGGAGTGCGGGTGGGCGGGCGCCCCCGCTGGCCCCCCAGGCCGGGGCTTGGAAGGGCGCGGACTTCCCGCTCGCCCCCCTCCCTCAGCGGTAGACTGCCCCGCGCGTGGCGGCTCCCCCGGGGCATGTCCTTCGGCCCGGGAGGAAGCCCGCTGGGCACCCGGCCGGGCGGCTCCTGCCCGCCGCGTCCTCAGAGGCTTTGGGGAGCCTGTCGGGCGGTTGGCCCGAGAATCGCTGGCTCCTGAGCGCGGGAAAGGCTTGCCCACCGCCTCGCCTGGAATGGAGCCTGGAGGGGGATGCCAAGGATCCCCGCCCTCTCTCTCGTCCGCCTCGATCTCGGGCACTGGCGACACCAGTGTTTCCCGACCTTGGCCACTTTAAGACGGTGGACTTCAACTCCCAGAATTCCCCAGCCAGCATCCCAGAATTCTGGGAGTTGAAGTCCACACTGGCTGGGGAATTCTGGGAGTTGAAGTCCACCCGTCTTAAAGTGGCCAAGGTTGGGAAATACTGATTTAGAGGAATAGGAGAATTTGAGAGACTTCAAAAGTACCTCACATGATGGATGGATTCTCTCAAGGTTCTCACTGAGGGCCTCGGGCCTTTCAGACTTGTCTGTGCGTTGCTCCAAGTGCATTTTTCAAATGGTCTGTGCAACCTCGCTTATAAACTGATTTCGCACCCACAGACAGCATTAACACCCCGCCGTAGCACATCGCTTGGAGCCCTGGAGTGGAATATCTTGGTGAAATAGCACCGTGGATTGCACCAAGATACATTTCGGAGACATCCCACATGTCTCCCTTCTAGGGAATCAAGCTAAAAAAAGAGCTGTCAGATCACCCGTGAGTGATAGCGGCAAAGGCAGGCTCTTCTTCATTCTGCTCAACAACGCGCCCTTTCTTCCTATCAAATAAGCTTCAAGAATTTTAGCATATTCCTCCCATTTTCCCAATGTAGCCCGTCTCAGTTTGGCTTCCAGCGCCTTGTAGTTTGTATTCAAGCAAGGGATGAAATGAAGATGAAACAAGCTGTTTTTGTTGACATTTTAAGAAGTAGAGGCAAGCATCCGTCTTCATATTAATAAGGGCTGCGTAGCTAAATGTCTACAGGAATGCAAAATAGGACCGCTGCCAGGTGGCTACTGGCAAAACTGGACGGTGTCCCCCTTGGTCCAGCCACTGGCCCAAGCCATGCCGGCCTTCAGAAGAACGGGGGCGACGGGCCCATTTGCAATTCCACAAGCTGTGCGGTTGCCTCTGCGCAGGAAATACAGCAGGGAACCCAGGTCCCTCCATCAGCTGAGCTTGCACAAACTTTCCCAAGGCTAACTGAATCATGGTTAGCTGAACTAGACCCAGTTATTGGGGTTTATACAACATACTGAAGGAAGAGGGCCTGGATTCCCACTACATGGTAGGCTAAAATAAGGTTTGCACTCATGCAAACACTGCCATCTAGTGGTTTCTTTGCCTCTGGCTTAGAATGTTGTCTAAAACCAGCCACTCTTGTTTGGCTTAAAACACTAAGCTATGTTTTGTAGCTTAGTGCGTTGTGCAAAGCCAATTTAGGTCAGCCGATAAACCGTAGCTAAGACACGGCTTAGCGCGTTGTACAAACTGCACCAAATCCCCCGGATTTCCTGCTTTTCTTTCTCCTTTGACCTACAAATGTAGTGTTAACGCCACGGGCATATTATGGACAAAGCAATCCCCCTTTGAATACTTGTGCAAACATTTAGCAAGGAAAAGGTGATTTTCCAGAGCGGGATTTGGGGACAGACATCCAGTACCGTATACTCTCCTCCACCATCACCCCAGTGAAAACCAGCCCAAGAGGGATGGATTGACTCCGCTCTGGAGCAGCTGACAAAACTTGACTAAAACCAGATCCCCCACCATTAAGCTTGGTGCAGGCATTGTAAATCTGTTAATCCAGAGACTAAAATTACTTCAATGCCCCCCTGGCCCCTTTAGGTGGCGGGAGATGGGCCAGTCTGAGCTTTTTGCCCTGATGGTAAACTTTCTGTCACTTCAAATGCATGATAAGACTTCAGGGAAAATGTGCCCCTTCCAGGCTGTATTTTGTTTCTGCCCGAGGTGTGTTGCGGTTTCACTTACCTTTAAATGCTTTATATGTGGACACTGCAACATCCCCTCCTATGGGCAGGCATTCTCTACCCCATAAAGCTGATATAGCAAAAGCTTTTGCATTCAAAAGAAACACCCCACCAGAGATGAAAAGGTTGCATTTGCCCTTCCCCCAAAAGCACATGCATGGGAAAAGGAGGTTAAGTGGCCAGAAGGTTAGAGGTTTATCTGAAGCCCTTGAAAGCAGGAGTGACCCCTTTGAATCGATTCTGGCAGAAACCAAGATAATGAAACTGAGCTAGGGAAGGTGGGGGCGGATAAAAGCCCATCCAGCCTTCCTCTAGGGCAGTGTTTCTCAAACTTGGCAACTTTAAGATGTTTAACTTTAAGATTTAACACTGGCTGGTGGAATTCTGGGAGTTGAAGTCCACACTGGCTGGCGGAATTCTGGGAGTTGAAGTCCACACTGGCTGGCGGAATTCTGGGAGTTGAAGTCCACACATCTTAAAGCTGCCAAGGTTAAGAAACACTGTTCCAGGGCCATTAAAAGGAGTTTGCTCAGATGAAACTATTATTGAACCCCCGTTGCAAAATGCCTGGTTCCTAGCTGGTACTAAGCTACCTGCCGTTTCTGATTTTGACTTGACGTGCTGGGCAACCAGAGCTAGTACCACAGGTGACCCCAGCCATTCACCTGTCTTCAGCCACAGAACACAAGAGCGGACTTGAACCTTGCAGGCTCCTCAGAAGGAACATGAGCAGCTAATCTCGTCCACCACACAACTAGAGGTGTGTTGCTTCTTAGCTTGCAACGTCCCCTGAACCCAGGCACTGCGATGTGCAAAACAGGCTTGATAGCGTGAGTTGTTCTGTGAACCCGTCCCCTTGCAGTCCATACACCAAACCTGGACTTGTACAATATACAAACCCAGCATTAGCTAACCATAATCCCCTTTCCAAACATCAATTGTCATGCTGCTCAGATGATACCATCCAAGATTAGAAGGGAAGAGTAATACGTGTTGGGCAGAACGCAGAGTTGTGGAAAAAAGGCATTTCTGGGGGAAATATGGAATACTGTGTTGAGGACCAGTTTCTCCAAATGGACAAAGGTCGGAACATACTGTTATGCTTTGTGGAACCACGATATATTCAGGAAGCCATTGCCTGAATTCAGATTGTATCAAGCCAAAATTAAGCAAATCCCATTATTTTTGTTGTTCAGTAGTGTCATTGGCGATCACTCGTAACTGAGTAAGATTGTCTTCCAAAGGTAAAATTTTAACAGTGGATCCGTAAGTGGCTATAAAGGCCAATTCTGGATCCGCACAACCTCCCAGTGAGGGCATAGGTTTCCGGGTGGGAGACAGTCATGATGAGGGTTTGCCTGACGTGCCTTCCTTTCAGCTCTTTTCTCCCTTTCGCCCTGTACTCGTGCTTCTTCAAAGTCCATAGCGCCATTAATAAAGGCTGACCTCCAATTGAAACGCTCATGAGTTAGGGCTTCCCAGTTCTCAATGCTGATATTACATTTTTTTAAATTAGCTTTGAGAGTGTCCTTGAATCTCTTTTGCTGTCCACCAATATTCCGTTTTCCATTCTTAAGTTGGGAGTAAAGTAGCTGCTTTGGAAGACGATGGTCAGGCATTCGAACAACATGGCCGGTCCAGCGAAGTTCAGTAGTGTAATAGGAGCCCAACCAAATATTTTGACACCATCATGCTTCTTTCAGTACAGATGAAGCCTTTTAATGGCTTATCTTCCATCCATCCATCCAAGCAACCATGTACAATGATCTTTGTTTACTACATTTTTAAGTATTTGCCAACTGAGGCCATTTTCGTGTGGTAGATGCTACTTTGCAGACACATGGAGAGATCTTTTCCACCGACCCTGGCTTGAATTTCTGGTAATCACAGATTGAAAAGTCTGCTGCCTCACCTACGCCCAGCCTTGCTGGAGGGCAAGAGAAGCCAATTGGGTTGCAGAACTTGGGAAACAGAAGTGCAGATGGACTGGCAGAAGACAGAGGACAAGCATCCAACATCTCCATCTGCAGAAGGAGCGTTTTGTCCAACTATATAACTTTCAGCCCAGGTTTGGAGGTCAGCTGACGCTGGGAGAGAATGCAATGTTCATGTCTTAACGCTGGCTCAACGTCTTGCAATTCACCAAGCCATGATTTGTTTATCCACTAGTTGCTAAAACCAGTCTGTGCCCTTGGAAAGGTCTCCTGATATACTGGTGTGTCTGGAAAGAATGTATTAGCCAAGTTCACACATCACACTAAGCTGTGGCTTGCCATTCACACAATATAGTCTACAGATCGTGTCATGCAAGTGCATGTGTTAACTGAATAAGCCACAGTTGTTACTTGTGTAAATTCTTGAATAGATCCTCAGTACTGTGTTCACACATGGTTAGTCATGGCTAGCAGAACCATGTTTTGCTCAGTTTAACTCCATTTTTTCAGCCCATACCATCTAGGAAGCACAACACGGTAACTAAAACAAGGCTCGCTAGCTTAGCCACATCAAATTATAATTAGCTGAACACAAAGTACGGACCCCAATCCCACTCCTTTCTCTCATTATTATCCTGGGCAGTCGGGCAGACTAAAACAAAAACAAAAACTGCATTTGCAGATGAAATATTTGCGAAAGTAAATGTTGCAAGTGAAACAGAAATAACTTGACATTTAATTCCGGGACATCCAAGCAAAATGTCAAACATCTGTTACAGGAGCAGAGATTCATTATTATGGTCAGGAGAACAGGTTTTATGTTAACCCAGCTGACTCCCAGGAAGGCCTCCGAAATGTCGTTGGTTGATTAATTGCCTGGGTTCACACCTGCTAGGCTAAAACAGGGCCCGGCTTGGCCGAGTTTGCACAACACGCCGACACCCGTTTTAGCCCAGGACAGCGTGACTAGGTGGTCATGTCGTGGCTCAATGTCCCACACAAATGAGTTGAACATGGTTCAGTTAACCACAGCCAGTCCAGCATAGCTTATAGTCAAGTATCGTGCCAAGCAGTTGAATAAATATTGGCTAACTATGCTCTACGAACCGAGAAAATTGGATTGAAGCGTGTCATGTGAAAACCACTCGCATTTTCCTCTTAGAATGGAGCTTGGATGCGGCTTCTCCAAACCATCCAGCAGTACCCAAATTAATCCACTCTGGCCTGCTGCAAGTGCTCCCCCTCCCAGCATCATCGTTGTTTTTGAACTGGTGTTTGCCCCCCACCCCACCCCACCCCAGATCCACAGCGCCTAGTCAGAGAAAATTCTGGAGAACCGCTTGCAAAGGCTAGATATTTCATCCATCTTTTCTCAAAGCGAAGCTTAAAAACTATTAAAAGGTGATTTATTATAGCTGCCCAGAGCTGGATTCGCACTACAGTTGGCCCCATCACTAGTGTGATGGAGAGATCGAAGGCTTCGGCTTATTGAAGTTCTTCTATCATCCATGGCATCTTTTCAAAATTAAATATCTGGTAGGCCAAGACATCACTATAATGCATCACTTGTGTTTTCAGAATTGGGTTCTCTTTGATTTTATGTTATTTTCTTGCTGTGCTTCTTATTAAAGTGGTATCAATCACCCGCTATGCCTGTTGTTTCAGGAGATGGGCAGACAAGAGGCACCCAAACGGATCATGCACCCGAGGCAAAATCTGCAAAAACACTGGCTCACGTTCACACATCTCACTAAAGCACAACTTAGTTTCAGTTTGGCGTACTGAATCTGGTTGCTTGCAAACCATGGATCGTGGTTGGGCATACTATGTGCGTGCAAGCAATTGTGCTTTACTCAAGAAACCGTATTTTAAAAAGCATGTCTTAACCCCATAGGTGAACGCAACCTTTCTACTGTAGTTTTCAGAATTTTTCAGACAAGCCTCAGCTTTGACGTTCTGTGCAAATTAAGAGAATTATCATGTAGCCATCGATGATGGGATTATAAAACCAGGCATTTTCTACTATCTGAAAACTAGACTTTAATGCCACATGAATCAAACATTAACCCATCAAAATAGCTAATAAATTGTTAAGAACAGATGATTAGGTTGTACAACACTGAAAAGCAAAACAAATGTGGGCATAGCTTATAGCAGAGCATTCCAAACTTTTCATGTTGGTGACTTTTTAGACATGCATCATTTCACGACACACTCTTACAGCAGGGCACAAGGCAGGCACAAGGACCTGTGTGGAATCACAGGAGGTTGGAGGCAGCCAGGCACAAGGCAGGCACTAGGACCTGCATGGAATCACAGCAGGTTGGAGGCAGCAGAGCACAAGGCAGGCACTAGGACCTGCATGGAATCACAGCAGGTTGGAGGCAGCCAGGCACTAGGACCTGCATGGAATCACAGCAGGTTGGAGGCAGCCAGGCACAAGGCAGGCACTAGGACCTGCGCGGAACCTCAGCAGGTTGGAGGCAGCCAGGCACAAGGCAGGCACTAGGACCTGCGCGGAACCTCAGGAGGTTTGGAGGCAGCCAGGCACAAGGCAGGCACTAGGACCTGCGCGGAATCCTGGCAGGGCTCAGAGGCAGCCGCCGCAACACACCCAGACAGACACTTGGAAAGCTCTGGCTTATAGTCAAGTATCATGCTACTATCATAATACTGTAAACCAGTATTATGGCTGTAGAACACAACATGCAATATATAATCTGGTTAATCAGTTTATTGACCAGTCCAAACTAACTGAAAAAGCCCATTTAATTTTTACATGGGTCGCACTCCCAGCTCACTTCAACCCACTTGTTAAGATTTGGGGCACCCAAAAGGCAGCTACTTTGTGAAATTCAAACCAAGACAAACCCGGATGATCCACATGGCCGGAGGTGGGAGCAGTTGCAAAGAAACAGCGGCACCCCAGCAGTATTAACAGGGGGCTGCCACGGGCACTGACTCCTCTTGTGTGTGCTAAAAAGCCACCCATTTCAATTATCTTTATTTCATCTATTGAATTTCACCCTCAGAACTTTCACCACAGAACCCAGCACTCTTCCAAGCTTGGTCTTGTCTTTTAAGATGCAAACAAAGCTTGCTTATTGAAAGCGGAAAGAGTGACAGCTTCCATTACAACATAGCCGACTTGTACAATTAAGATGCAAGCACAGCTAAACGCCAAGAGACTGGGCATCTCCCGAGCTGCAGATCTCTGCAGCTGCTTCATACAGGACTAGGGACATCTCAGCCTCGGGTCTTGAATTTCAAGCCCCAACTGGCCACACACAATTCTCGGAGGCCTTCAGTTAAACCAGCACAGTCCAGTTCGTGCTGCATTGCAGGCTGGAGTCCTTCCTTATGGCTTTAAGCCCAACCTAATTTTACGTTATAAAGTTATGTTCACCAGCGTTAAGCAGCCCATTTGCCAATAGGGCACCCCCCCAATCATGAAATGGATCCTGCGAGTTCTAATGTCCTGATGTGGTGAGCAAGTATGTTTTCCCCAAGTGTTTATTAGGTTCTGTTTATTCTGTTATGTATTCAGTGCACTACAAGCTTTCCCATTTTCTTTCAGGAGATTCCTATGTCAGCAGAAAAACACAAGAGCAGGGAATAAACAGGGTTGAAAATCACCTTTACTCACTCACTCACTCCGCTTCACTTTGAAAAAAGTTTGCAAGGAAACAACTTTTCAGGTGTCAAAGTCGGTTTATTTTATTTTGCAAAGAGAAGTACACCACCACCGTTGTCTGGGGGAAACATATTGTAAGTTAACTTTCGGGGGGGGGGGGAACTCCATGGCCCAGATTTTCCCAGCGCCCCCCCTTCTGCCTCCCCAACCCAACCCCACCCCACCCCCAGGACTAACCAGAGCCAGGAAGGTCCTGCGGTTTACAGATGGATACCGTGCAATTTCCGTCCTGCTAATCTAATCAAAATTGCATCGTGATCCACCCGACAACAGCAACACACAGCTTCCTGCCAGGGCAACCAGCTCGCCCTCCCTCTTCTCGCGCCTCTGCCAGGGTGGAGTCTCCCCTCGCCCTCCACAGGCCGGGACAAGTGCAATACTGTTCAGAGAGGTCCAAGTAATACAACAAATCCCAACCCACGGAGGGAGGAGCACGTTCCGACTTCAAGTGCCTGGAGATGGGCAGCCCCCCCACCTCTCCGGCTCACCACCTCTGCCGCAGTCAGTTTTGCATGGATTTGCACAGCAACAGACGCCAAGCTGAGATGCAAACCAGCAAAACCCACCGTAGGCCGGCACGGAGTCTTCTTGGCCACCGCTCCAGCAGGGGAGGACGCCACGCCGGCCGGGGGTCAGGATCCAGCAGGACTGGAAGTGCCCACCTTACAGTAGAATCTGGGTCCACAACTACCTGCACTGTGAGCACTTTGGCACTGCCAGGATCAACTTGGTGCAGCACCCTTTGTTGGTAGGATCAGAAGAGCACGTCCCACCCCCTTGGGAAATGGGAACAGGCTCTCCCGGTGTGAAAGATTCACAGGCTTTGAAACTAGGAATCCAGAAGCCGGGGTACGCCAAGGACGAGCAGCCACGAAGTTCACTGTTCTGGGAAGCAGGGCTACGCCAAAGCTTTGGGTCTGATCTGGCAAGGTGCTTTCAAGGTGCCAGCCCCACCAGGTAGACCAGGCCAGGAAATCAACTCCCCAGGAAGGCCGAGGATCCTTTGATTGAAACGGGCTCTAATTAACAAGATCTTGCAAGTCTGATTCTGCTTACCTCCTCCTTATACTCCAGTGAATTAGGGAGGTGTCACTCACTTCTGAATGTTATCTGGAAGTTCTGGACTTCAAAAAACGTGTTAGTCCCTTTTGGCTAGGCAACAGTTCCTGCGTATCTCCATCAAGGTCATCTTCCTGACTCTCTAAACAAGGAGATGTCAAGCGATTACTGATCTAGACCCATCCCAGTCCAATCCACAAAAGGAAGTATGGGAATTCCAGTACAAAACATCGAGAGAACACCTAGTTGACCAAACCCGTTATAAATGTCTACGAATCTAGTTAAGACTCCCTTCCCTCCCTCCCTCCCTCCACGCCTCAGCCAATTCCCTGGAACTTTACAGAAATATCTTTCAGGATGTTTGAAGGACCTCCAACTTTTCCCACTGATCAGCTTTGCAGCAATTACCTGCAAAGAGTGAATTCTGCTAAATCATTCCTTCTGACCTTTTTGCTGTATTTCCATCTCTGAATGAGAATGGATTAGGTTAAAGCAAGCCCAAGGAATCTTGGATAAGGAAGTTCCTGTTTTCATCCCATCCAAGTATTATTATACTTTAACACTTGGAGGGCCTTTTCCAAAATCTGCCTCCCTCCCAAGAGTGCTGAGTTACCATTCAGCTTACCCATCAGCACGGCCTAAAGCAAGTTTTTCAAACTTGGCAACTTTCAGATGTGCAGACTTCAATTCACAGAATTCCCCAGCCAGCCATGCTGGCTGGGGAATTCTGGGAGTTGAAATCCATACTTCTAAAAGCTGCCAAGTTTGAAAAATGCTGGTCTAAAGAAACAATAGGCCAAAAAAATAAAAGCATTAAGACTGACTAAAAACCAGCATTTGTGCACGCAACCAATTTTACGTGAAAACAGTTAAGCTGTGAAAGACCATACCTTATTCTCAATTTTATTAAGGACACCAACCACAAGAACTATCCGTTTTATATAAGTAGAGAATCGTAGAAGTAAAAAAAAAAAACCCTCCCCATCAGCTTTTGATTAGGGGGTGTGCAAAACCTTCAGCTCCTATCAAATGTTTTCAGCTCAGAACGAAACCCATTTCTTCTAAAGGCTTCACTTGAGATTATTGCATTCGCCAACCTGGGCAAAAGCATTCAGAGCAGTTTTCTCAACCGTGGCAACTTTAAGAGGTGT
Source organism: Charina bottae (assembly GCA_023362775.1). NCBI lineage: Eukaryota > Metazoa > Chordata > Lepidosauria > Squamata > Charinaidae > Charina > Charina bottae. Next base: position 20,823,749 of record JALMGJ010000018.1, on the reverse strand, counting down.
GGACTTCAACTCCCAGAATTCTGGGAGTTGCGTCCACACCTCTTAAAGTTGCCACGGTTGAGAAACACAAATTTAGAGCAAAATGTTTGTTTCCAGGCAAAGCAAGATATTCCCCGTTTAATACTGAGGATCTGAGCAGCTCAGAGTTTTGTTCCAACACCAACCAACATTTCCCATTTTATTTTATTTTATTTTATTTTGTGCCTTCAAGTCAGTGTTGACTCCTGGTGACTGCCTGGACTAGTCCCTACAGTTTTCACTGAGTGGCCCAACGTCACCGAGCCGGCTTTGTGCCCAAGGCAGGATTAGAACTCGGGGTCTCCCGGTTTCTAGCCTGGTGCCTCGCAGGAGGCTTTTTGGTATGTTAAAAGCCAGGAAAGAAAACTATGATCAAGGCGCCCTCAGAAATGTATGTCTTAATCTGGTGTATCAATAAGGCTAATCAATTAAGGCTGAGGCTAAAATAGATTGTACCAGATTGGCATTTATCAATAAAACTGAGAGCTGGCATGCATACACCCATCTTCCATTCGAGCCGCTTGGGTTACTTGAGTTCCATCCCTACGTTCTCAGCAGCACAGTTAGAAACCGCCGTGATGCAGCGGAACAGCACCTGTTTCGCAGAGAAGGGTTCGATTCTTCGCCCCCACCCTGGGCCAAGTTGCTAAGCAATCTCCTACCTCAAACCACCCAGCACAACGAGAACATTTCAGTCGCTCAGGTGCACCCCGTATCTGAAGGGAGGCCACCTGTGAACTTATTTTTCTGTTAAGATTTAGGTATCGCACATTCCCCACGGACGATTTCCCCAGAAGCAGCTCGGCAGGCATGGGGGGGCCCCAACGGAGACTTTGGGGAAGGGGGTGCTGAGTCGGACACCCCCGGGTTTAGATGGACCAGGGGCCCAGTTTGCAGCAAGAGCATTCAGGCTGCCACGGCTGCCCATCCCTCGAGAGGCTTTTTCAAAAGCGCACGGACGAGTGCGGGCGTTCTGTCCACCTGCGGAGAGCATCGCCAGCCACCTGTGCCGGAAGGAGCACTCAGGGCAGTAGATTCTAAGCTAGTTCACTAACTGCACTAGATGCACCTTAGCACAAGAAACTTCCCGGCCTCCCAGCTGGGTGGAGAAGACGGCTGCACCCGACCACGCTCCGCTGGCGCTGCACCGGAAAAGACCCGTCCTGCGCGCCGCCGTGCCATTGTGCCACTGAAGTGCTGACACTGCAGTAGAGGGGTCACCGGACTACCTGCACTATAAGCACTTTTGCACCACCGATGGCCTCCCCCAAACTCCGGAGGCTCTTGACCCGTCTTCCTTTTGCAGGGTGGGCTTCCTCTGAGGGCAGAAGCCGCTGTCTCCTCTCAAGTAGCGGTTGGATAAAAAAAGGGGCAGGGGAGAGAAATGCAACATTAATAGACACAATGGCGGAACCCATCCCATCTCTTTACCCACGGTAATCGTACGGCTTGCAACTCACTGAATCCAACTGATTTCTACGGAGGACTTGGCTTCCAGAGGGCTTAATCCACCTCCTCATTTCAATGGTTACAATGGTTACAGAACACGGAAGAGATAAAGAGGATGAAGTATTAGTAGCCTAATTGGATCCTGGAGTTTCTAGCTGCTGATTGCTGTAATCCACAAAGTTGTCTGTAAACTGTTAAGCAACCCTTTTCCCATTACAGGCAGCTTTCTAAAAACTGACCCCTTCCAGAAGATCAAGGTTGTCAAGAAGTCCAAGAAGGTAGACTTCAACTAGGAAGGTAATTAACTTTAATTTATTTATCACATTTGTATCACCACCCATCTCCCCCACAAGGAGGGGCCCGTTAAGTTGCGCGAACAAATGGCTCTACTGCATTTGAGGAAAATTTGAGAACGTTTCAACCCAGCCAGGCCAAAGGTGTCCAGGCCCAACTGTCAACAAGGAGCATGCAATACATAATATACGAGACCAATCAGCAAGACATCGAAAAGATCACGTCATTGGGAAGGGTGGCAAATACCAAATTAGCTATGGAAGCAAAGCCACCCTGTGTTCCCCCCCCCCAATGCGGCTCCTGTGGCAAGAGAATTCACTCTAGAGATAGCAAGGCCCCCCTTTTTAAGATTATGCTGAAGCTGAAGTCTTCTGCAGAAAGGCACAAAATGTGTATTTGAGAAATCACCTCCCCTGGGGCGTCTTTCTTTTCTAGAGTTCAGTGGGACTTTAGCTTCCGCCAGGGGTTGAAGAGCACCTGCTTTGAGAAAAGGTGGCAAAAGTTCAAAGAGTTGGAACTACAACGTCAGGGCATCCTTCACTACTTCTGTACAAATGGAGCAACTTGGCAGATCAGGGCGAGACCCCCTTTCCAGTCCACCTTCACCCTGTGGGCCAGTCACGCCCCTCAGCCCAACCTACCTCATCAGGTGGTGGGGAAAACCCGGAGGAAGCCATGCTATGAACTTCTCTTTGGTCTCCTGTAAGAAAGGCCGGATATCAATCTAACTAATAAATAAGGTGGACATCTCTGTGGGTGGAAATGAAGACGCTATCAAAGATTTAGTTAGATCTAGCATCCAAAACACCTACTCTGAATACCTGAGTACCAAGTCCACAAACTATTGTTTTTCCAAGACCTGATCGTCCCAAAAAGGCACGTGTGAAGATGAGCCTTTTTCATAAAGGGCCTGAGCTCACCAATGCCACCTCCAAGCACTCCCACTTGCAGTTCAGAAGCCCCCACCACCACTAATAAACACCGTCCGGCAAAAATGGTCCCAAGGCAAAGGAGGGGGGAAAAAGGGCCACCAGCTTTCCGCCGAGAAAGTGAAAAACGCTACTTTGCCCTCTCCTTCTGGAGGAGGAAAAAAAGAAACTTTTTGCAAGACCTGAAGGAGCTTGGAAAGTTCAAAGTGGGAATGCAAAAAGAGGAAGCCGGGCAGGGTCTGCAGGCAGCGGCGGCGAAAGGGAAACGGCCGCCCTTTCGGAGACGGGACGCGGCGCGATACAAAAGCCGCCCCGCCGGGCGCGCCCTCCAGACCCGCGCGGTTTTGCAAGAGTGCGACCGCGGGCGCCGCGAGGCAGCGGCAACTTTCGCCCCTCCGGAGCGCGCGCGCCCCTCCCCGCTGACCGCCCCCCGTTTCTCGCAAGGCTCACCACGTGCAGGGAGGGACTCGGGGGCGCGCGCGGGGGCGCTCCTGGCCGCGATTAAAGAGAAAAGGGAGGCCGGAGCATTGTGGGAAAGCGAGTCCTCCATTCAAAGAGCCAAAAACGCGCCAAGCCCAGCTCGCCCCCCCCCGGCAGCCCCGCGCCCCAAGGACTGCGGAGCCCACGCACCGCCCGCCCCCAGCCCGGGGAGACTTTCCAAGGGGAGCGCGCGGGTCGGCAGCCCCCAGCCCGCCCGCGCCGACCTCCAAGCCCAGCGCCGCCGCGGAGCCCCCGAAGGGAAGCCGCCGCCCGAGGGGCCCTTTGTCCCCCGCCCGACGGCGCCCCAGCCCGGCCCGCGCCCAGAAAAGTTTGTCGGCGCGCCTTGTGAGCGCTCCCGGGCGGTGGCCGGGCGCCCTCCTCTCGGGGGGTGCGGCGCGCGGGTCCTCCGCGACGGCTCGGCGGGTCCCGCGGCGGCGGCGGCGCCTCCTCCTCCTGCGCGTGGTGCCCGCGTGGGAACTACCAGCCCCGGCGTGCCTCGCGGGCGCGCTCATGCGCAGTGCCCCGCCCCGCGCCCTCCCCGGGCGAGCCGAGACGGGCCGCCCCCGCCCCGCCCCGCCCCGCCATGTGCGGCGCGCAACAATGGGGACGTGGCTGCGCCCCTCGCGGAGCGGGCGCTGCCGCGCGCCCCCGCCGGGAACCGACGCGTGCACGCGCCCGGCCCCAGTGCCTGCCTGCCCCCCCACCCCTCCCCTCCCTTAGCGGCGCTTCCCGAAGCGGGCCCGGACAAAAGAGGAAGCGGCTCCCCTCGCAAGAGGCGCGCTGCAAAACTTTACGGGAGGGGAGCCCCGGCGAGGGAGGGGGCTTGGGGGTCCTGATCCCCGCCCCCGGCGGGAAAGACAGGCGCCCCAACCGGGCCCGAGTCGCCCAGCGTGTTGGGGTCCCCGCCGCGAAGGGAGACTTTGCAGAGCGGGGGGGCGAAAGGGGCGCTCCTGCAAGGGGGCGGCCCGGCGAGCCGCCCTCCCGGCCCGGCCCGGCGTGTTGCGGGGCAGCGGCAGCGCGCCCGCCCGCACTCCTACAGGTGGCTTTGTGCACAAAGCGGGCGAGCCGCGGCCCCGCTCCCCGGCGCGCCCCCCTGCAAAGCCGCGGCCCGGGGAGCCCCCCCCGGTGTCGGGGAGCCCGTGCCCGCGCCGCCCGGGAGAGGGATGCGGGGCTGGGGGGCCGGACGGGAAGCGCGAGGGAGGAGGACGTTACCTTTGAGGTCCGGAGCAAAAGGCTGGAATTGGGGGGAAAAAGAGAGATTTACGAAAGTGGCGCGAAGACCCAATCATGTGATCGCCGCGCTGGGCGTCCCCTTTCACCACCCAGCCCCCAAAAAAGGAGGGGAGAAGGGCGGGGGAGGCGCACATCCGCTCCCCACACCATTAGCATAATTAATTGTGTCCTGCCGCCCGTCGGCTCGGCCAATGGCAGGCGAGGACCCCCCCCCCGCTGTGCCTCCCGGTCAAGGGGGTCTCCGCGGGCAGCGCTCTCAAGGCCCGGAGGGGCGGCACCCCTTCTGGCGGAGGGGCCGGGGTCGTCTCGGGATGAGGAGGATGGCTGGGAACTGGAGCCCCCTTGGCTGGACGGGGCTTGGGAAGCAGCACGAGAGCCGGATTCACTCCGGATTCAGCGGGGCCGAGCCAGCGCTCGGGGTCGCAGCGAGCGGGGCCCCGATCCTAAGGAGCAAAACTCTGGACAGGCGCGCGGGACTTCCGACGATACCGCCCGGGGTTGCGCCGCTGGCCAGCAGAGCCGAAGGGCCGAACCAGCGCTTGGATCCGAGGGTCCTCGGAGGAAAACGGAGCGCTCCTGGCTTTACCCCCCAGGCGGACGGCAGACCTGGAGTAATTCCTAAAAAAAGCAGCAGCAGCAGCTGTGTGGATCTTGGGGGGCTGCCCCTCTCCCGAAGGACCCCTCGGAGTGCGCCCAAGTTCGCTTTGCGTTAACATCCATCGTGTGCAAAAGCAGGCCACTGAATCCCCCCCTCGCTTTTTTTTTTGCAGCCCCCCCAATCGGAACGTTGATGGGACCAAGAAAAAAATCCCCTCGTTGTTCTTTCCTTCACCCCCCCCCCCCATGGGAGTGTTTGAGCACATCCCCAAAACGCGAACAAAAGAGACCTGCCCCGCGCCTGGGTCCCCACGTGCTCGGAATAGCCGCGGTCCTGCAAAAAGCATGTGATCTCTTCCTGCTCCCCCCCTTTAAAATCACCCTTGTGGTCAGGCTGAGGCTAAAAGCTAAGAGCTTGTAACCCCATAACCTCCCCCTCCCCCCCCCCGACCACCATTCCGAGCTTCCCACCGAGAGCAAAACTGCTTTCCTGCATTGTTAAGAGCGCGTTGCAGCGGGGAAATCCTGCAAGGGAAGCGCCGCGCAGGACCTGCGGGTCTTTCCCGTTGCGCGCGAACAGTCTTTAAAATTAAAGGGGGGGGGGGGCAGGACTGTAAGCTTTGCTGCTGAGGAACCAGCATTGAACATGTACAACATACCCACCAGTTCTTTACGCTTTCTCTTAGCAATGGTCGTTTCAGAAACAGTAAGAGGGAGGAAAACGTACCACATACGTAGTAGCTGTTTTTTTTAATTATTAAAAGTTGAAAGAATCTCTCAATCTCTTCCTAACAAGAATTGTTGGTAATCCTGACTCTGGAGATGTCAAAAATATTTATTTTCTGTTTGGAATGTTGCACCATGTACAACTGGCCTCGTTTAAAATAATAATAATAATAATAATAATAATAATAATAATATAATCTGAAATTGGTCTGTTTTTAAAGTCTACATTGCTCATTCTTTGGGGAGGAACAGCTTCCATCTGATTTTGAAATAAAATTAAAAGGAATGCCTTCCTAAAATAAGGAGATAAAATTAAAAAGAATGAAGACCTTCCTAAAATAATATATCCCTTAATCCTAACTATTGGTAACTTAAAATCGAGGAGGGGAAAATGCCCATAGAAATCAGCAAATATGTTGGTTACGTAAATAGCCTTTGTTTAGCTGTTATTCACTACTGTTTAATTTCTCTTTTTAGATTCTAAAGTCAACTTACTTTACATGGGAACAAAGAGTTTTGGGGAATTGCATCCTGGTTGGGTTTTCACTGGGTATATCTGACAGAGGAAGAGGCCAACTTAAATTGCCAAAAATGCAAGATTCCTTGAACAAAGTGGGAAGGCTCTGAGGTTAAAGAGAGAGAGAGAGAGAACAAGGTAGAAATGTGATTTTGTTCCTTGATCCATACATCCGCAGGAGCAAAAATGCTCTTTTGTATGTCTCCTCTCTAAATTAGATTTCTCACAGTCCTTAAATGAAGAAACACTTCACAGACAGGCAGCCACATTTCCCCAAATCTGGGTTTTCTTATAAATTAAGAGAAAAGTTTAATGCAACCCCAGATGTCACTGTATTGAGGATTATCAACCCCAAAATTAAAATGCCCTAACCCTTCTCCTTTTAAAAGCAACTGCAAACACATCAAGCTCATTAGTAATATATTTGCTGTAGTGAAAAAGTGTTTTAAGAACTACTCAAGGAGAACAGAGAACATTTGAAAATAAAGTATTGTTATACTACAATACTTTATAAAATAAGTTTCACCAAAGTCAGTTACACCGATGCAAATATCTGAGATATAATAAAGTAATTGAACTGATTGAACTATCTACTCATTTAGAATACCCAGCAATAGATCCCTCTGTGTATGTTCTTTTTTAAGATCTATGAAGAATTTGGAACATAGCCTCCCATCTTTCATCAAACAACTTAGGAAGTTCCCACCGAAAATTAAATACTGTATATTAAAACACTCTCAGTTGCGCACTGGAAATGCACAAAGGTTTTATTTCTGTAAAAGTTATAAAGACAGCACCTTTATCTGGAAAAAGAGAAAACAATGATAATTTTTGCAACTGTATTTGCATTCCTTCTTCCTTCAAAGCCCAAGCTTGCAATATCATCTACATTTGCAAACTGGTAAAGTACAAGTAATGTGAAGGAGTCACGACTTCAAAGTGGTGTGGAATATATAAGTTTTCTATCGATCTAGTTTTTAAATTAGTTGAGAAAAAAGGTGAGGTTTTGGGTGCAATGGGGGCTTTGATGCCTGAATTGCAGTGTGGATAGCCTTACCAAAAATGAGGATAACACTGATAAAGAGTTTCTGCTGAGCTTTCTTTGAATTTCTGAACAGCCTAAAATGGGATCATTCTGGAGAAAGCATCAACTCCCACAAAGGGTTTTAGCATCCTTTTCCTGGTGTGCTTCTGATTCACACTCCAATGATTCCTTAATCTTTCTCACTGATTTAAGAATGAGAAGAACAGCTTCTATTTCGTGTGCGCTTGCTGGAGGAACAAAATGGTAGGAATTGTGGCACCAACAGGAAACGTGCATATTCAAGGAGCTAAATGTCCCCCAGATCACCCCAAATAGAATTAAGCTTAATCATAATCTGGAGAGGAAAAAAACTTTTTTCAAGGGAAACTTCAAGCCTTCGACTGTACATTGAAACTTAATTTGATTGCCGGTTCCCCCAATTAAAGCTGAGAGCAGACAAAACTTAAAAGTACTTATTAAATAATTTGGTACCTTCAGAGGCTAAATGGTCATGTTTAGAATGTCAAGACCATTTTGGGAGAATTCTGTTGCAATTCATTTGGATGTGATATTTAGGAATGTGATGTAATTAATTCTACGTCCACATATTGCATATTAATTTATGTTCAACTTTTGCTGGCTGCAATTGTGTTAGAAAATATGCCCATTTCTAATCGATTTAACAACCCTTTCCCTTTCAAAAAATATATATGTGATATTTAGGAATGTGATGTAATTAATTATTCCATATTCTGGGTAAAGTGGATGCATTCAAAAGGTTAGAGTCACTTTTTATATGACTGTATGTTTATTATATCTCAGATATTTGCGTTGGTGGAACTTTATAACATTTCAAGAGTTCTCCTTGCCTTTGCAACGGAGTCCCGCGCTTTGAAATTCTTCTCCTGCTCTCCTGGTTCATGTCTACTGAAAAGTTTCCTACCCAAATTTATTCTCATCTTGGTACGTTTAGAAACCATGTCCCAGGATTCCTGCACAGAGAAATTGAAAGGAAACTCCCCATGAATGCCAAACCGATCGTGCCCCTTTTGGAAAACGAAACCATCCACAGCTGAGCTAAATGCTGTCCCTAGAATCGCATGAGACGTTATTCACGTACTGTAGGTAGCCAAGATGTCACATTTACTGTACACTTTTCTGCCACACCACACACTTCTCCCTTCACGCATTTTCTTCCGTCTTGGGCAAACTGTGCTTTGAATTCGCCCTGTAAATGTCCCACATTTTGCTATTTGGACTCAACTGGTTCTCTACGAGTTCATAGGGCAATATTTTCTTCAGAAATACCCTCCCTAAGATCAGGAGGACTTTTCCCCCAGAGGCAAATGTGCAGAACGGTCCTGCTTCACACAGGTTAGGGCAACGTGCTAAGCTACAAACCATGTTTACAAACTGTAGTGCAGTGTTTCTGAACCTTGGCATCTTTAAGACGTGTGGATTTCAACTCCCAGAATTCCCCAGCCAGCACTGGCCAGGGAATTCTGGGAGTTGAAGTCCACACGTCTTAAAGTTGCCAGGGTTCAGAAACAGTGCTGTAGTGGGTGGATGAGCTCAGTAGGCTGTTGAAATTAGACAAACTAGGCTGAATCCAATGGATCCCTCCAATCTATATGTGTCTTCCAACCTACAAGTCCTGCTGAAGATCATTCTGAGCACCTTCTTCTGAGTTTACGTGGATAAGGTTGTGCAAAGAAGTTGAGGGTTATCTACAGAACCCGTGGCAGAGGAATACAGACTTCAAGGATGTTTTAGCATGGAATAATTTGCCTTTCCCTCTTTTAGGTCTAAGAAGCTACTCGTCCCAAAACCATGAAGGATTTCCCCCCCATGTGTCTCCTAACTGGGCATGCTGGGAAGGTGACAACCCAGTTACTCAACCTTCCCTTCCCATCCCTCTTTGTTTACCCTGGACTTAGACATTTTGCATCTTTGAGAACCTTAGAGGATATTCTATTTATCTCGCATGCCTTTTTTCATGGAAATGCAGGAGTGCTCTGGCAAACAGGGATTTTATTGTGGAATCTCGGTGCCCCTTGGAGAAGCTCATTTGGCCGGACAATGGTTCCTCTCGGTGTCTCCACTCTTTTGAATTCCCAATGGTCAGAGGCTTCAGAGGTCAAGCAAAGTGCATCCTTCTGTTGTAAGCAAGGAAGAATGTGGGGCTGTGGGTTGGGGGAAGTGTGTGGAGAAGGGGGTGGGGGGAAGAGGGGGAACGGAGCAGGAGAACACAAAGCATTTCATTTGGTAATTTGCAAGGGTGGTTAACGCACACAAATCCCAACAGCCTACAAACTGCACATGCATGGTAGAAAGCACAAAATAGCCATTTATAATTTATCAGGTTCTTGTACTGCTATCCAAGTCAACAGCAACTTGCAGAACAAAGAAGGGGAGCATTTATTGCCTCAAAGACCTGAGAATATTGTTAGATATTCTAACAATACATCTGGGACCTCTGCCGCTGATGGTTCCTTGACTGCAGACCATCTCTGTTCCCCCTGCAACTGGCTACTGAATTCTCCTCCGTCAAGTCTGCAACCAGGTATTCAGAGCAATAGGGCTAGGGTCTGTAGCTTGAATCATGTCAACTGGATTTCTATTTTCTCAGTGGAAACGTTTCGCTCCTTATCCAAGGAGCTTCTTCAGTCTGAGCCTGAGACTGAAGTCTGAGTCTGAGCTCATCTGAATCTGAGTCTGAGCTCAGACTGAAGAAGCTCCTTGGATAAGGAGCGAAACGTTTCCACTGAGAAAATAGAAATCCAGTTGACATGATTCAAGCTACAGACAATTCCACCTGGATGACTGAGAACCTTCATAGACAATAGGGCTAGGGTGCCTGAATCTGAATCCTGACAACATGGAGGAGACGCGAGTTGAAGATTCCCAGATTTGGGACTTGGTTGTGGTTGGTGGTGGTGGATTTAGGGACCATATGGTTGGACTAGCATGCAGTGATTCGTTGACCAGCTGCTATTCCTGGATAGAAATGGAAGAGGAACATCTGCTTGGATAACTTCTCACTTCGATCAAGAGCTGTCCTTGAAGGCAGCTTGATGACTGCAGCTTATTTGAAGGTAGCCAGGAGAATGTTGACTAGATTACTGGTGTGAGACCATGACCTGGTTCATGCCATGGTTTGGCTAGCCATCACTTACTGAACAAACCATAACTGGCTGGGTCCCCCCAACATGCCCGACCATCACCCATGGTTTACACAACATGAGAACCACAACCAACCTGCCACATTATGGCTTACCCCAAAAGAGGAATCAGGTCAGTTTTACTAAGCTCAGTTCAAGATGCTATTCCGGACTTCTCTCTATATATTACTCAGCCTGCGACCTGAAGATCTGAATGCAGCATGCTGGTGGAAACCGTGAATTTCAAAAATAGGTTTCCTGTGTAAACTAGCAAAAGTTCCTAACCATGTGAAAGATTGGGAGGTACTTTCTCCCATAAATCTGAGTCCTGTAGCTGTCATTGTCTGTACCTTGAATCATGTCAACTGGATTTCTATTTTCTCAGTGGAAACGTTTCGCTCCTTATCCAAGGAGCTTCTTCAGAGCTCCTTGGATAAGGAGCGAAACGTTTCCACTGAGAAAATAGAAATCCAGTTGACATGATTCAAGGTACAGACAATTCCACCTGGATGACTGAGAACCTTCATAGACATGTAGCTGTCATTGATTTCTCTGGGTGAAAGTAAAGTAAGTTCTGTTTTAAAATTAAAATTCAAGTGCTTTGAAATTATTTCTCTTTATTCTTGCTTTTATAGTTTGTCCTTTTAAACTATAACACCACTGGGAAAGGAAAGGAAAGGAAAGGAAAGGAAAGGAAAGGAAAGGAAAGGAAAGGAAAGGCGAAAATAATTGTGAGAACAGAGTATGCTACACTTGTCCTGTGACCTCATTGGATTCCCCTACTCAATAGATCAGAGCTTTCCAAACTGTGTGTGGCGACACAAAAGTGTGTCGCCACACACAGTCTGGTGTGTCGCCACACAACCTGGAAGCGCTGATCATCATCAGTGCTTCCGGGTTTTCCCGTGGCGACACACCAACGGCGGTGCGCAAAAACTTGAAAGCGGCAGCAGCGCTTCCGGGTTTTTGCACGGCGACACACCAATGGCGGTTGGTGTGTCGCCGCGGGAAAACTTTGGAAAGCCCTGCAATAGATGCTTAAATGATTGAAAATCAGAAGGGAAAATGTTGATCCTAACTGACCTCCTCTGCATACCTACAGAAACTTGGATGATCCTTATCTCTTTTCTGATTAAAATGGATTTTCCAATTTAGGAGATTTATACCGCAAATTGGGATCCAACAATTCTAAAGGCAGGTTCCAAGAGTTGACACAATAGCACACATACACTGCAACCACAGCCCTGAGTCTTCCGATCAATGGATTGGGCTAGGATACAATCCCCATCGCCTCCGACGTCTCTAGGTAACTCTCCACGCCTCCTTCTCCTTTGGTGAAGGGATGGGTGGAACAGTCCCTTCTTCCTTGCATTAATTTAACATCAGTTTCACACCACACACCCAGAGGTCCTAATCTACCATTCCTCCCATCAAATCTTGCCTTGCTGGGAACCGCACTCCAGTAGAATCAAGACGTTCTCCATCCCTCTCTAAGCCATCAAGGGTTTGCTTGGCTGGGTTTAACAGGCCGGATGTGCAGAGCAGTGGTTCTTAAAGTGTTGGGCCTAATTACCCATTTCCCCATCTCAAATAATGTCATTATCCCCAGAAAAAAACAACAGCAGACTCTGTTGTTTTACACCAGCATCTCGGCAGCGGCAGTCCGAAACCGGATCCTCGACTCACAAACAAGCCATTAGAAATTGCTCCGTTACCCCGGGATAAGCCCAAATTACCCCCTTGGGGCTCATTACGCCCGCTTAAGTGTAGAGAGTAAGGAAGAGGACCCTGAGGGAGATATGCAAAGGGGGCTCAAGCATTTTGAAGCCCAGAACTTCCAGATAACGTTCAGAGGCGGCTCAGAAGAAGGGATGAGATCCAGCACAAACAGACTTGCCAGATGCTGATATTATATGATGCAAGATGCCCAACGCAACCCAAGTAGTTTTATCCTTCCTGCAGAGTCGATTCCGTGGTCTGCTCTACCTAGTGTGGCTGACAGCATGTTCCCAGTCATTGTGGTTTGAAAATGGTGGTGGGTGGCTTTCGATGTCTCCTGAACACAGTCAGTTGTGAACTAGTCCACAATCCATGCTTAAATAAAACCTGTGCAAGGCACGAAACCAGGCATTCTGTGTATATCCGGCTAGCTAGCATTATGTGCATCTATTTCTTTTGACTCTAAGGAAAAAACTAGGGCTTCCTTTTAAGTCTTCTGCCCAGGGAATTCCATGCTCCAAAGCACATGCTTCCAAGACACCCTTCTCAAAAGGAAACGAAAAATTCAAAGCTCCAGAGCAGGGTTTCTCAACCTTGGCAACTTTAAGATGTGTGGACTTCAACTTCCAGAATTCCCCAGCCAGCATAGCTGGCTGGGGAATTCTGGGAGTTGAAGTCCACACATCTTAAAGTTATCAAGGTTGAGAAACACCGCTCCAGAGAGTTGCCATAAATCTACAGTATTTCTCAGATGTCTTACAGCCCAGTAAGGGCCACCCCATTTTTCCCCCCAACCTAAATCTCGGCAGCCCACTTCTGAAGCTATAGGGTAGGGTGTGGCTGCAAAGGTTATTGTCATGAATCGGAGGTGGGTGTAAAAAGGCAGTTTTCGGGACACTCTCCTTATTTTGTAGCACAGAGGCAGCGAAGGGTTGGATGTTGGACACCCACCCTGGACTGAAACAGCGACACAAAAGCAGCTGGGATTTTATTGTGCGCTTCTGGCCCTTTTGAGGAGCAGCCTCCGGCCGGACAATAGCCTTCCTCCATCCCGTCGTCCCTTTGGCTCTGAACGGTCACGGAGTTCCAAGGTCAGCACGAGGACAGCCTTTTCTTCCCACCCCCTAAAACGTTTGAGAGCAAAAGCCTGGCTTAAAAGGTTCCCAAAGGTGGGGAAGAAACGGATCCTATTCTGGTTTGCAAACATTTGCAAGGAGAAAGATTTCGACAAAAACCACACAGGCTGCAATCAAACACAGATTCCTAATTTTCCATCGGTTCCAGGAATAATGGGATCAGTACTGATGGATTCAGTGGAATATTTATACACAGACACACGTGTGTGTGTGTGTGTTTGCTATTTGGGGAAGAACTACTGAGGGCAGTGAAAATATACTGTCAACTTTGCAATTTCAGTTTGGATTTAACGGCAAGGGATGGCAAACCGTATCCTGGTCTGAGTGCAAACTGTGGTCTAGCAAACTGTGGTCTGCAAACTCCTTCAGAGAGTTATTTCCAGGCTGGTGAATATGGATGAATTCCTCCATGCAGCCCACGTGCTTTACCTTAATTTCTTCTCCAGCAGCAAATGCCCAGAATATAACTCCGTGTACTGATGACGTTGTGACAGACACCAGCTCAGGGCATGGAAGCCCCAAATATGCCCCTGGAGAGGGGGCTACAAGGCAAAGGATTTAAAGCTCATCAGACCAACCCAACAGCTTTGGAGCTAGATGAAGAGCAGCTGAGGTGTCCCTCTCGAGAGACCTTCCAAGGCCACTAGATCAGGAGTTCACATAGAACGTGAATCTATAAGCCAGTGTTTCTCAACTTGGCAACTTTAAGATGGGTGAACTTCAACTCCCAGAATTCCCCAGCCGGCATTCTCTGAACTCTACATTGGAGAAACCAAACAACTTTTGTACAGGGGGATGGCCCAACACAGGAGAAGTAACACCACAGGACCAGAGTCAGCAGTTTATCTTCATTTAAAGGAAAAAGGACACTCATTTGAGGACATTAATGTTCACATTTTAGACAGAGAAGATAGGTGGTTTGAGAGAGGGGTCAAGGAATCCATTTATGCCAACTTGGAAAATCCTTCCTTGAATAGAGGTGGGGGCCTCAGGCACAATCTTTCTCCCATCTTTCTCCCGGCTCTGTCTTCTGTGCCTAGGAAGATTAAGACCATTTCACAAGCTCAACAGCAGCATGGTGATCTTAACGATCCTCCTTTAGATAATAAAAGGACTTAAAATAACATCTCAATATAACCATGACCCCAGGTGTAAGGTCACACAGCTACCTAGAAACATATTTAGGATTCCCTTACCAACTTTGCTCAGACTGAAGAAGCTCCTTGGATAAGGAGCGAAACGTTTCCACTGAGAAAATAGAAATCCAGTTGACTTTTTTCTACAAGTTGCATATATGAAAGCCATTGGAATGTATATCCTTCTAGAGCAAGTTCTTCTTTTGTTTTAATTATATATTGTCCTTGTTCTTTCTTTAGAAAGTCTTTATAAGTCAGCCATTTATCTTTATTTCTTACTTCTGTTCTGTGAAATGCTTCTTGCGTGGAAATCCATAGAGGTCTTTTATAACACAACATTTGTTTATATTTATTCCAAATTCTTAACAATGATCTTCTAATATAATGGTTTTTAAAGTCCACGTTAACTTTTACTTTATCGTACCACATACAGTATATCCATGCCATCCATATCTTAATTCATGACCCTCCAAATTCAATAATTTTTCATTTTTCAAAGTTATCCATTCTTTAATCCATACCAAGCAACAGGCAGCATAATATAGCTTCAAATCCGGTAAACCTAGTCCACCTCTTTCTTTTGAGTCTTGCAAGACTTTATATTTTATTCTTGGTTTCTTTCCTTGCCAAATAAATTTGGAAATATCCCGTTGCCATTGTTTAAAAGGTTCTTCTGATGCTAATATAGGTAGTGTTTGAAAAAGATATAAAATTTGTGGCAAAATGTTCATTTTAATTACTGAAATTCTACCTAACAATGATAATTGTAGTTTTTTCCATTGGTCCAAATCTTTTTTAATATCTGTCCAGAGTGAAATATAATTATTCTTAAACAACTTGACATTTTTAGATATCAAATATACTCCCAAATATTTTACTTTTTCTTCCATTGAATATCCCGTTATTTCTTTCAATTTCTCTTGTTGATGGTGATCCATATTTTTAGTCAAGACTTTAGTTTTCTGTAAATTCACTTTGAACCCTGCTAACAACCCAAAGTCTTTTAATTTCTGAACCAATAATTCAATTCCATCTAGTGGATTCTCCAAAGTGATGACTAAGTCATCAGCAAAGGCTCTTAGTTTATAAACTTCTTTTTTGACTCTAATACCATGAATCATTGGCGATCACTCGTAGCCGAGTAAGATTGTCTTCCAAAGGTAAAATTTTAACGGTGGATCCGTAAGTGGCTATAAAGGCCAATTCTGGATCCGCACAACCTCCCACAATGAGGGCATAGGTTTCCGGGTGGGAGACAGTCATGATGAGGGTTTGCCTGACGTGCCTTCCTTTTAGCTCTTTTCTCCTTTTCGCCCTGTACTCGTGCTTCTTCAAAGTCCATAGCGCCATTAATAAAGGATGACCTCCAATTGAAACGCTCATGAGTTAGGGCTTCCCAGTCCTCAATGCTGATATTACATTTTTTAAAATTAGCTTTGAGAGTATCTTTGAATCTCTTTTGCTGTCCACCAATATTCCATTTTCCATTCTTAAGTTGGGAGTAAAGTAGCTGCTTTGGAAGACGATGGTCAGGCATTCGAACAACATGACCGGTCCAGCGAAGTTGATGTTGGATGATCATTGTTTCAATGCTGGTGGTTTTCGCTTCTTCTAATACGCTAACATTAGTCCGCCTATCTTCCCAAGTAATTTGCAGAATTTTTCGGAGGCAGCGTTGATGGAATCTTTCAAGAAGTTGGAGGTGGCGTTTGTAGAGGGTCCATGTTTCACAGGCGTACAGAAGGGTTGGTAGTACAATGGCTTTGTAAACAAGCATTTTGGTCTCCCTGCGAATGTCCCGATCCTCAAACACTCTACGCTTCATTCGGGAGAAAGCTACACTCGCAGAGCTCAGGCGATGCTGAATTTCAGCGTCGATGTCGGCTTTTGTAGATAGATGGCTGCCGAGATAAGAAAAGTGATCGACATTTTCTAGTGACACACCTTTAAGCTGGATTGATGGCACTGCAGAGGGATTGGTTCGAACTTGCTGGTAAAGCACTTTGGTTTTTTTAATGTTAATCGAGAGGCCGAGTTTTTCATATGCTTCTGCAAAGATGTTTAGGATAGTTTGAAGATCTTCCTCGGAGTGTGCACAGACTACGTTATCATCAGCATATTGAAGTTCTATAACAGAAGTTGCAATTACCTTATTTTTTGCTTTCAGCCTACTAAGATTAAAAAGCTTTCCATCTGTTCGATATATAATTTCTACACCAGTAGGAAGTTTCTCTTCAACAAGGTGCATAATCATAGCGATGAAGATAGCGAATAAGGTTGGAGCAATAACACATCCCTGTTTAACGCCGGATTCCACTTTAAATGGATCACTTTGAGAGCCATTGTTATTCAGGATTGTTGCCATCATGTCGTCATGGAGTAACCGCAAGATGTTCACAAATTTATCAGGGCATCCGATTTTCAGAAGGATGGTTCAGAGAGCAGTACGATTTACAGTATCAAAAGCTTTAGTCAGATCAATAAACGCCATGTACAGAGGGCGGTTTTGCTCCTTGCATTTTTCTTGAAGCTGTCGTGCAGTGAAGATCATATCCACTGTTCCCCTGGAAGGGCGGAAGCCATTTTGCGTTTCAGGGAGGATGTCTTCTGATACAGATAGGAGACGGTTTGCAATGATCTTTGCCAGGATTTTGCCTGCTGTGGCTAGAAGGGAGATGCCTCGATAGTTTCCACAGTCTGTTCTATCACCCTTTTTAAAGAGAGTGATAATTATGGCATCCCTAAAGTCTGCTGGAATCTCCTCCCTCATCCAGATTTTTTCGATGAGCTTATGAAGTTGTTGTGTAAGTTCAGGCCCGCCTTCTTTAAAGACTTCAGCAGGAATCCCATCAGGTCCACTAGCTTTGTTATTTTTCATTTGTTTAGTGGCTTTACTGACTTCCTCCAAACTAGGGGGTACTGCAAGCATATTTCTTATTTGTTTTTGCGGCATTTGCAAGAAGACTTCATCAGCCACAGTAGAGTGACGATTAAGGAGATTGCAGTAATGCTCTTTCCAGCGCAGTGCAATAGACTCTTTGTCCTTTAGAAGTTTAGCACCATCTACTGAGCGTAAGGGATTTGTACCATGGTTTGTTGGTCCATAGATGGCCTTTATGGCATTAAAAAAGCCCCGTGCATCATGAGCATCTGCAAAAAGTTGGGTTTCTTGGGCTTTTTTTATCCACCATATGTTCTTAAGTTCTCTAGTTCTTCTTTGGACTTCTGCCTTTGCACTGGCGTAGATTTTTTTCTTAATGGCACAGTTAATATCTTTTTGCCATATCTGGAAGGCTTTCCTTTTCTTGTCAATAATATGTTCAATCTCACTATCGTTCTCATCAAACCAGTCCTGATGTCTCTTAGTCTGGTATCCGATAGTTTGTTCACAGGCTGAAATAATAGAAGTCTTCAATTTAATCCAGTGTTCCTCAACATTTTCAGGAAGTTCCATAGGCAGATGTTCCTTGAGAGTTGATTGAAAGCAAGCTCGTTTAATAGGATCTTGAAGGGCCAGTGTATTCATTTTACGCCTTGGTTTTCTTCCTTGGAGCCTACGATGAGGGACAATCTTTATGGCCATCGTGGATCGAATTAATCGATGGAGGAGGATTTAAATTTCTCTGAGTAGTATGTATATTCTCTTGAAGTCCCGTTCAACAATCTCCAAATATCTTGTAAATCCAACATTTCTTTCAAATCAAAAAATGTTTGTGGTAATTTTCCCTGTGCACGTTTCACTTCTTTTTGTGAGTGTGTATCCATCATTGGGTGAATAACCCCATTCCAGTCACCCATAAAACACCAGTTTTCATAGGGTAAATCCAAAAGTTTATCCATTAAATTTTCATAGAATACTCCTTTGTCCATATTTGGTGCATAAAGTCCAACAATTAATATTTTAATTTCTTGTATATTAATTTCAACTGCAATATATCTTCCTTCATCATCAACTAGTATTTTTTTGGATTTAACTTTGGTTGTATATACAAAACTACTCCCTTAGTTTTTTTAAGTCCAGCCGAAATAAATTCTTCTCCAAGTTGTTTACAAATCAAATACTTAGTGTCTTTTTTACAAATGTGAGTCTCTTGTAGACAAGTTATATCCAGTCTCAGTTTTTTCAAAGAATGGAACATTTTTCACCTCTTCTGTGGAGAATTGGCACCGTTGATGTTCCATGTCAAATATTTGTAATCCATAAATGTTTTGATGTTTAAAAGGCTTTTTTCCTGTCCAGTCCTGAAGCTCCCAACGCAGATAAGTCTTCACTCATCTCTTTATCTTTTGATGTCTCCACTTGTCCTTCCAAATCTCCAGATACATCTTTCATATCTATCTTATATTTCTCTAAAAATGCTTTTGCTTTTAAAATGGAAGTTATCCTAAACCTTTGCCCTTTGAAGATAAAATATACCCCTTCTAATCTCTCCCATCTAAATGAAATATTATTTCGCCTTAATTTTTCTGTAAAGAAGGAATATTCTTTTCTTTTTCTTAGTATCCTCAACGGTATTTCTTTTAGTACAATTATTTCTGTTCCTTCTATATTTAGTCCAGAGTTATAGTGCTTCTTCAAAATTTGCTCTTTTATAACTTTTCTCACAAAATGTATCAATATATCTCTAGGTACTTTCTTATCTCTAGCATAACGTGAATTGACTCTGAAAATTTTATCTATTTCCAAATCTAGATCTTGTTCTTTCATCTCCAAGAATTTAGCTAATATAGATACAGTCCTTTCTCTTACATTTTCATTTAATTGTTCTGGAACTGCTCTCAATCTCAAAATATATTCTTTCTCTCTCATTTCTGCTAATGCAGTAATATATAAATTATATTCAAGTTCCTTAGTAACATCTTCTGATTAGACTCTAATGTTTGCATCTGGCCTTGTATGTCTTTAAATTCCCCTGACAAAGTATTCACAACTTCCTTTACTGTCTGAACCTCCTTTTTAAATTCTTGAGTAATCTCTTGGGTTATCTCTTTCTTCATTTCTTCCATCTTCTTATCAATTTTTTTATCTAAAGATGCAATTTGTTCTTCCATCTGTTTATTTTGTGCCATTGAATCTTCCATTTTCTTGTTAAGTGATGCCATTGCTTCCAGAAGTTTTTTCATTTCTGATTGAGGGGGCTCCATTGATGCTCCAGGTGTTAAAGGATCTGTAGATGTCCTTCTAGTTTCTTTTTCCTTATCCTTCTCCTTCTTCCTCAATGCCATGGTTGTCATAATGTAGATAATTTCCCTGTAAGAAAAAAAAAGAGAGGAGAGGGGGAAGACAAAAAACAAACAGAAAAAGGGGCTATTTTTTTTTTTAAAAAGGGGAGTGAAAACTTCAAAAAATAAAAATAGTCCTTTAAATGTAGTTGTCAAAATAACTAAAATCTAGTCCATTAAAATTGTATATCCAAGCGTAAGAGTAAAAGAGTAAAAGATAAAAAAGAACAGAGAGGCTTCTATTATAGTCAAAATAATAACAAAAAAGATAAACAATCCCAGAGTTTCTCACGCCAGCTTATATCCACACAGTCCAACCATGAATAAGTAATCTAATTTATGTACAAAAGAAATCCAAAACGTTCATAAAAATTCTATAAAATAACTTATATAATCAAAAAAATATTCAAACACTTATGAGGAAAAGCAAAAAATTCTTTCATAGTAAAAATCCCAAACAGGTAAAAGAAAGGATGTCAAATCATTAATTCATTTATCCATAAAAACTTTAAATCCAGGCAAGTTAGTCCCAAAAGAAAAATACTTATAATTGCAATAAGAATGAAAGCAAACCAAAAATAGGAATACTAAGAATAAAAAGAGAAAGTCACTCAGTCCATTTCAGGCAGAGTCAATTAGCTTTCCAATCCCACCGTTTAAACACTCCTTTGACAAGAAAAAAATAAAACAACAGTATTTATAAATCACAGTCCAGAGATAAATCTTAGATATTAGTAGGCAAATAATATTTAAAAAGTAAAAATATGTGTCTAAAAGGTCGGGTGCTGTGCTACTTATCTTATTCAGATTCGCGGTTTCCGCAGAGCTGCAGTTGTCAGTTCCAGCCGTCTTTCACCGCTTCGATCTCCCTCTCCCCGCGGTGGATTTACGGGGGTCGGGAGAGAGCGGCGATCCGACAACCCTTTTATGAGCAATCTTCTGCTCACCCTCTCTTCGAGGGCGATTTTTCAGCAATTTTTTTTTTTTGCATTAAATCGCTGCAAACGGACAAACCGCGGAGCTTTTGGCTCAGCGCACCAGTCACCTCGACACCCGGAAGTCGAAACCAGATTCTACCTACGATACAAGATTGGATGTTAAAACTGATGGATATGGCAGAAAATGACAAATTGACATGCTTATTAAAAGAAAACTCAAACTGTTACTATCTTAAAGAATGGAAACCATTAATGGACTATTTGCAACATGCAGGTGGAGCAAAGCTTATTTGGGGCTTTGAAGACTAAAATATATATAAATTGATATATTAGACAGGAAATGTTTTTGTATGTTATATATAGAGCTAGCATGTAAGAAAACTTTTTTTTAAATTACTAAGACCAGAGATAAATCAGAAGTTGACTATATCTATGCCTTATCTTTTTTCTTTTTTTCTTTACTTTTCTATACACTTTTACTTCTTTCTTTGATTTGTATTTCTATTTCTTTTTCATTTTCACCCTTTTAACTATGTATATTTAAAACCCTAATAAAATTTGGAAAAAAAAAAAAGAATTCTGCGCATCTTGAAGTTGCCGAGGTTGAGAAACACTTCCCTAGGGAGTTCAATCTGCCACCAGCTTTGTTAGCAGCCTGTCAAAAATCGGAAATAAGAGTCATACATACATACATACATACATAAAGGTAAAGGTTCCCCCCGCACATTTGTGCAGTCGTGTCTGACTCTAGGGGCCGGTGCTCATCTCCGTTTGTTAGCCGAAGAGCCAGCGTTGTCCGAAGACGCTTCCACGGTCATGTGGCCGCATGACGTGCGCGGAACGCTGTTACCTTCCCGCCGAAGTGGTACCTATTCATCTACTTGCATTTGCATGCTTTCGAATTGCTAGGTTGGCAAGAGCTGGGGAGAGTGCGGGAGCTCACTCCGTCATGCGGGGCTAGGGATTCGAACCTCCGAACTTGCAATCTTCCGACCAACAAGCCTGGCATCTTACCCGCTGAGCCACCACGTATGTATATATATAAACATAAACACGCACACACACACACATATAATGTCTGTAAGACTAGACTGGAGGTTTTAAAAAAACCACAGGGAAAAAACAATTGCAAATCTTCTGCATTGCTGCCAAGATCCCTATCCAGCCCCTAAATCCTTAACATTGGAGTTGACTCAAAGGAGACTTTATTCTCTCATTCTGCATGTATATTATCTCAAATGTACACACTTATCTGAAACGTAAAGATTGGGCAATTTGTATCACAACCAAATGATGGGGGAGGAGGGTTGAATTCCAAATATCTGCCAGCAGAGGATCTGGGGAGTTGTGGTCCCAACACACGGGACACCAGGTTGGGGCAGAGATCCCAGCTTTGCGAGTTGGGATCTTCTGGGGTTTCTCGCTGCTGGAAATCAACAAAACCACCACCAGCTTTCTCCACAACCCCACTACACATAAATATTGTTGGCTTTGACCCCCACTCCCCACCCCCTTTGGAGGTGGCTTAGAATAGGAAAAACATGGTTGAGCAAACAATGTTGTGAGTAAATGCCACAGTAGCTTGATCCACAATGCTTACGGTTCCCAAGGAGAGTGGCGGAGAAAAGCCTTTTCTGCTTTGCGCTCTGGCCCGATCCCTTTGCCAGGGTGTGCACTTTATTGTTGCCCTTAATGAACACAGCTTCTCCTCTCTCACACTTCAGGCACCTCTGCCCAGCTGGGGAGGGGGGAGGGAATAGAAAGAATGCTGCAAGGGGGCAGTTAATTAGCCCTCGTTTGCAAAAAACAGCATGCATTGCTCTTAATGCTTGCACAAAGTAATGTTTCCACGGGGAAATGCTGATTGCCCCCCCCCAGCAATTAGCAGTGTTTTTATATGCTAAAACTAAAGACAGCATGCATTTCCCCCCTGACTTCATTTTAACCTCACAACAATCCTATGAGGTAGGCTAGGCTGAGAGATCGCTGCATTCACACCGAATGTGGCTTGTTTAGTTTTGGCTCAGCGTGATCTGTAAACCCAGCCCCTGGGTTTTGTAAATCATCCTCGTTGTCAAGCAGGATGCACGGATCAAGGCACCAGGGCTTGTTTAACTGAGGCAGGTTCACATATCAAGGCTACGCTGTAAATTTGCTCATCCTTGTTTGCCCAAGCCACAATCAGCCGGGTTCATAAGCCAAAACGAAGCAAATCCTTGTTTCCATTTCTCACTAAGCCCACGTGTGGCACGTTAAAGCTAGCCTTAGTGCATGGCAGTGAGCATTTGCAAAGGGCTGTGAAACTAGGTTTGTTTTTAAAGATTCTGGCAGGTGTAAAGTTAGAAAAGTCTCCGTGCAATACACGTCGTGTCACTACGTTGCATATCAATAGTATAAAGCAGTGTTTTTCAAACTTGGCCACGTGAAGTTGGGTGGACTTCAACTCCCAGAATTCCCTAGCCAGCAAAAACGCTGGTACAGTATAAAGTCCTCCCGGTGGTTTAATCTTCCTTCTTTTCATTTCTTTTCTGTTAGAATCCTGCTTGTAGTTACCGCCCCCGCCCAGGAGGGGGAGACCTTCCGTGGCTCGATAGAGCGCCGGTGCTTTGCCGCAGAAAACCGCCGCAAAAGTTTTTAATGCACCGATTTTCTCCCGGGGAGCCCGGTTTTCCCGGGGGAGGGAGACTCCGCGTTAGGCTCCCTCCTCCAGAGCCTCGCCCACGTGGACGGTGCATCTGTTCCGTCTTATTTTAATTCAAGGTTTATCCCCCCCGTGTTTCTGCCTTTGCTGATCGCGGGGCAACAGTGCGCTGGCCGCCTATTTAGTCATTTGTTGCGCGGGACACTTGGGCTTTCCCGGAGGGTTGTGGCGGCGTGAACTTGTTTTATTGCACGGGATCCTGCTTTGGAGACGTTTCTTGGACACGTGTTTGCACGCCCAGCACGTGTAGCATCAGATGCAATGAGACTTCATTATGTCTATGAAGGTTCTCAGTCATCCAGGTGGAATTGTCTGTAGCTTGAATCATGTCAACTGGATTTCTATTTTCTCAGTGGAAACGTTTCGCTCCTTATCCAAGACTTCATTACTTTTCATGCCTGTATAAAGGGGCGCATACTTTTATGTTTTTTTCCCAAGCAAAGAAACAATTGTATTTTAAATCAATAAGTCCCTGGCTGTTCAGGGTGCGTTTAAAAGTAGTCCGGCACCGAGTGGGTTAAAAATGATCTTTGCGCATGCTCAGTCGCTTCGCAGCCTCGGGCGTCTGCCTCCTTTTCAATGCGCCTGCGTTAACTTGATTGTAAACCGCCCAGAGTCCCCTTGTGGGGGGAGATGGGCGGTGATATAAGTTGGAAATAAATAAAAAATAAAATAGAACCCTTCAGCCCTTCTCGGAAAGTGGAAGCAAGTGCGCACGCGCGACTCTCCTTCCACACACGAGATAGGCTCTTGGCCCCTTCCCAACCGTCGCGCGGCCTTCTGCGCACGCGCCTTTCCGACCGCCCCCTTTGGGGGGCGTTCCCCTTTCTTTCCCCTTTTCCCCCGGCGCATGCGCGACGGCGGCGGCCGCGAAGGGCGGGGGAAGAGGGAGGGCGACGTCGAGCATGACGTAGGACGCCGGTCGCGCGGCGGACGCTCGCTGGTGGCGCGCTGTACGTCCCGTGCGTGCTGGCGTCGGGCTTCGCGGCGCAGCGTCGTCTCTCCTGCTGCCCCTCCGAATGAAAGGGAGCGGGCGACCGGCGGAGGAGGTCCCGGATCGGTTCTGAGCGGCGCTTCCCCCGAGTCCCCCGCTCCCATCTCCCCCGTCGGCCTGAGCGCCCGGTGAGTCCCGCGCCCAAGTGCCTGAGCCGCCGCCGCCACCCCCGGCAGGTTGCTATGGAAACCATCCTTCTCCTCCTCCCCCCTCCCGCTTCCCCATGGGGGGTAGGGTCCGGGAGGGAAGGGGGCCCGCTTCCGGGGGGCTTGGACCCTGCCCCCCCGAGGCTTGGCGGGGTCACCCCCTCCTGCTGCTGGGGGGAGAGGAGCCCTCTGTAGCCCCCAGGGAGGGGCCCGGGGTGGGGGCGGTGGCCTGCAGACGCTCCTCTGATCCTGGAAAGAGCGTTCCTGCTGGCTGTTGCTTGTGGGTTCCGTTTGGGGATCCCCAGAAGAAATGGGGGGGCTCTGTCTCCCCCGGCCCCATTTTACCTCTGCACCAAAGAGAATGTGGGGCGGGGGAGGTGACTGGTGTGTCCTGGGGGGCTTCCAGGGCCTGCCTGCCTGCCTGCTGGGGGGGTCTGATGTGTCCTGGCTGGGGACTGAGGCCCGTGGCCTTCCTGGGGGTTTCCTTCCCCTGGCGGGCGCCTGGATTGAACTGCAGCCCTGACGAGGGGGGCTTTGGGAAAATAACCCTGTGGCTATATTATAACGTTGAGATACCGGAGTGCCCTGATACGG
Organism: Charina bottae; assembly: GCA_023362775.1. Lineage (NCBI taxonomy): Eukaryota > Metazoa > Chordata > Lepidosauria > Squamata > Charinaidae > Charina > Charina bottae. The sequence continues at coordinate 20,798,734 of JALMGJ010000018.1, read as the reverse complement.
CAGCACATTTGCAGATGTCCGCAGTTGGCATGCAGTTTGGGCAACCTTGCAGCAGCCTTACAAAGTAAGCTGATGTGGTCCCCATATTGCAGATCTAAGAGTGGAAAAATATAGCTTTGCCTTGTGTAAGCGTCAGCTTTTAGCGCTCTGTTCCTAGGAAGGGCATTTAGGACTGTGCTGCTTGGGGGCTGGTAGCTGAGCTGACAGCAATCTGGGATTTTCACTGCCAGATTGTGCCAGCAGTTTTCGTAAAGGAAGAATGCCTCTCCAAATCTATTGCTGTAATACCCCTCCTCCAGCACCTTGTTTCAGTCATAAACTCTATAATTTAAGCTCTTAAGGGAATGTGCCGTTGCTATAATAATGCTTCCATCCTGGTCATTTCGGTTCCCATGTTTGTAGGTGATGGTCCTTGGCGCCATGCGGGGTCCGACCAGAGTCCCAGCAGTATATTTCTCTCTTCTCATAGCGGCCCAAGGGAGCTCACCTTTTCGTTCTGAGGTTAGCCGAGTGTATCGCCTTCAGACTGCAAGGGAAGCATGGGAGGCATCGCTTTCTCAAAAGATTGCGCCCAAAGCCACGAGAGACTCAGTCCTCCCTTTGACTTATGTCTGGATGGCAGTAGGAAATAAGGTCACGTGGCGAAAGAGGTCCCTGTCACCCCGTTGTGGGCACGTTTGCCCAGATGCTCTGTGGTCTGATCGAGATGCCTTTTGAATATGTGCCAACTTGGCATTCGACTTACGATGCCTGTCCCCCGCTGCTGATTAATTCAAGAAATAACCCTCATAATTATTTGAGGTCTGTTGCACTTGTCAGTTCCAGTTATAAATATAAACTCTGTATACCTGCATAGATGTGAAAGTGTGCATTTGCAGTTTTTTCACACCGCTATCTTATGTGTCCAACAGCACATTTTGGAAAAAAGAATTGGCTTTGCTGCTGCATGTATTCTGCAAGTGTAAGTCTTTAGGGCTAACATAATGTCATTGGCATCTGTTTTCTCCACCTTCTAATGGCAGTGAAGGGTAGAAAACCTGAACGGGCGTCAAGGAGTAGTCTTGGGACAGGAGAGGGAGACACCCTGAGACTTAATCCAGAGAAGAGAAACATGTTAAGGGTTAGGAATTTGGTAGGCTGTACAGTTGTATCCAGATATCCGTGGATGGGGATCTGGTCCCCCTAAAAAGCCAAGTATGCCTGCCATTCAGGGTTACTCCTGAAGCACTGCATCAGGCACAGGCATCCTCGTGGTTTTGGAAGAGCTGCTTCTGAATGTGCGAGAGCACCTATCCAGCTCTGGTCTCTGGCTCACTAAACCAGTTCTGGAAAAGAATCGTGGAAGATTTTGGAGTACAGCACAGCCCCGTCGCCCGTTCATTTCCAGACCCAGCTTTAGGTGCTGGGGTTAAACTGAGGTTCCCAAATGTGCCCGGGTGGCGTTTAATCTCGTTTGAAGCCTTGCTCTCTCTGAGCAGGAGGTCAGGCCGGTGCACAGGGCCTTTTCTGGTGTGGCCGCCTTCCCTCTCCCCACTGTCCTTGCCAAGGGCTCTAGAAATCGATTTAATTCCAGGGCTTTGGGAGATTTCTGGAGATATGACTGATTTATTTCTGTAAGGAGATAACGATAGACCACATGTCAGTAAGAAAACTGGACTAGTTGAGTCCATATAGTCATCACATCAGGAATCAACCTAGATTCAAGGGCTTGTTTACCTTTTAGCTGCTGCCAATTTAATTTTCTTTATTTGTTATTGTTAGCTGGTTGTTTTCTCTATCAGCTTTTAATTAATGTTCATTGTGATGCTACTGACTTGTAAACCATCTTGGAAGGATAATTTATCTTGAATAAGGTCATGTAAATAATGCCACCCTTAAAATCTCTTTCACAAAATACTGCGGGTAGAACACAGCGGAATATTCAGAGGGACTTCAGAAGTGCTTAATGTTTTGCTGTGTTGCTCCCTCATATTTTGTGAAAGAGGTTTTAAGGGTGGAATGACAAAACTAGCCATGTAGAAGAACAGATATCAGCATTTTCAGAAACAGATTTTAGGGTGGTTATTTTACGGTCTGCAAAAAAAGATTTTGTGGTTTTTAGTTATTTGCTCTATATTTCTGAAATGCTGGTGGGTACAATGTATTTGTTGTGGCAGAAGTTTCACAGTCGCAAGTCTGGTTGCAAATCCAAGAAAACCATGTTTTAAAAACTTGCTTATAACTGAATAACTTGGATTTCCTCCAAGTATTTGGTCTTCTTGAGATCTATGAAGCCTGAATCTCTTGGAAAAGGGACATGCTGGGGCCTGACTGGAGCAGCATAAAAGTAGCCCTGACGACAAGCTCTTGAATTTCCCTCCTTCCCCTCAGCTTAGGTGACATCACTGCTGTTTTTCCTCCTTTGGGGCCGAATAAAGTCTGCTGTTGTGGAGCTTTCTTTTTGGGACAAGCCTCCCCGTCCGCCTGCTTTTGGAATCATCTATTTAGGAAAGCGCATAGAGGCTACAAGAAGAGCCGTCATGGGGGGAAACAAGCATGCCTCCTTGCGAGAAATAAGGCCTCTTATGCCAAAGGTGGTCCTGCTCCCCGGCCAGCCCTGTTCTCCCAAATCCAGAGTCACAAGGGCCTCCCTTAGCTTAGGGCTTAGTGGCGTGGCTGGGCCGGAGGATCTGATCTGGTGCGCCTGTAGCTGGGTTTCTCAGTGGCGCTGCAAGTGAGCAGGTAAGCCTTGGATTTGTATCAGGAATATTTCTGGAAGTTAATATGCGTCTCACAGGGACGGTCAGGCCGTGTTGCCGCAGTGAGAAAAACACTGCTAAGCTTTTCTAGAAAGCACAGGACCATGGTTAGCTTGAAACCTGTCAAAGGGGCTTTCAGTACCAAAAACCCAGGTGCACATCTGGGTTATTTTTTGTGTCAGGATGTACAAAATTTCCCCTACCTGGTACCCTTCAGATATATTGGACTATGACTCAAATCACGGGAGTACAGTACAGCTGTTGGGAAAGTGTGAGATAGATAGGTGGTAGATTTTAAAAGCTGACTCTATCTTTAATTATGAACCAAAACAGTTTTTAAAAGACTAGGCATGTTGTGACAGCAAAACAATTGTGTGGCACCTTAAGTACAATACGGTATGTTAATGACGTGGTGGAGTGCAGTCTCTTTTACCGGCTGTATGTAGACTAAGGCTTTGTAGAATTATTTTAAAATTTTTAATCTCTATTCGAGACAAAACACTGCGTACCCCTATTCAAGAATGACCACTATAAGTGAAGCTAGATTTTTTTCAGCACACTCTGTGAGAAATGTTAATGCTAGTGCTATATGTTGATATTTTTTTTCTGGTGGAAAAATAGAACATTCTGCACATCCACAAGGAGGAAGCTGGACCATATGGGCTTTTAAGTATGTGATATTACAAGTCTTGATAAGTCACTTCTCTAAGCAATGCCCAGAAGTGATTAAATGGCTAACATCAGCTGTTTACAATTCTCAACCAGCTGTGTTCTTACAACAGTCTTAGGTTGGATACCAAGACAAGAGCCATGCACTGGCCTTTAAGGGCATGGAATTATGCTGCTCCATGTGGCTTTTCTCATTAATTCTGCTAAAGAGCCAGCCAGCCAGCCAGCTGCTTTTTATGCATAAATGACAGAGCTGTGCATATATATGTGAGGGTCCCATAGAAAACTGAATGAAGCCATCCGCAGTTTGCAACCCTGAATGTGTTTGGACCCAAAATCTGTTACTTATCATTGGGACATTGCAATATGGAATGATTTTGCTTTGATTTCCTTTCCAGTTTGGGGGAGAAATTTTCCACTAAGTTTTTTTCCTTTAAAAATGTTTGTAACATGGCAGCAAATAACTTCCTCTTGTGTATAAATTGATTACCTAAGGCTCCATCTTAGAATGAGTTGATTATTCATATAACGGGTTTCCTTCTGTGCAAAGAATGTCTATATACAGTACTTTTGTCTTCAGATTCCTGTTTTCTAGAATGTATACAATAGGCACTTCCAGAAATTCCTAAAATAAGAGAACTTTAGAATAGGACTGGACAGCTTTGTTCCTAGAGCCCACAAGATTGTGACATCTCTTCTCCTGCACTGCAATAATTTTTACAGTTTGCCTTTGGAGAATTATTTTTTTCACTGTAGTTACAGTTTCTTCTTCCTCAGAGAAGGAACCTTTTGGAGGTCTGTTAGGGAAGTCATACTCTGGTGCCCTGCATTGACCTTTGGGTGCTTAATTATGAAGGTGGCTTTGATAAGGAATACTGAGTAGCCTCCCTGCACTTCAGTAAATAACCCTATCATTTGTCTTGGTTGGTTCTCCTAGCTTTAGGCAGGATTGAAGTGGTGTCCTTCAAGCCATTTTAAAAAACCATGTCAGGTACAGTTGGACAGAAGAAGGGCCCCAGGAGGCAGCGCAAGTGTGGCTTCTGCCGGTCCAACAAAGAAGATGAGTGTGGGCAGCTGTTGCTCTCTGAAAATCAGAAGGTGGCAGCCCATCATAAATGTATGGTGAGTCCCACAGGCGGGGTCTTGGAGGGGGCCAGGGCAGCTGGTTCCAGAGGGGAACTGGTGCGGGGGAGGGAGGCAAGAGGTGTGCGGTTCTTCTTCCTGGCTGATCATTCTTCTCTCAAAGGCCCCGCGCTCGGAGCCTTTCCTAATTGGGACTTACCCTACCTGGCTAATGTGACTTTAACCTCTGTCAAGCTCAGATGTCTGATTCCTGAGTAAACATCTGCCTAGGATCAGACTGGACATTGTGTCCGTAAATTGGAGCACGAGATACACACATAATTTCAGAGAAACGGCCTTGCTAGCCTCTTGCAGAAAACCAGCTTGGTACTGCTTCTGGGACGGTGACAAAAGATTTTCACGTGCTAGGATCACCTGCATTGGATTAAATGGATTCCAATCTGCAAGAGCATAATAAGGTTCCGAGTAATTTTTTCTGTATGTCTAGCTTTTCTCATCTGCTCTGGTGTCTTCACACACTGATAATGAGAGTCTTGGAGGTTTTTCCATTGAAGATGTACAGAAAGAAATCAAAAGAGGCACAAAACTGGTAAGTTAGCATTACTAGTAGGAATAGAACTTAAAAGTGGAATTTTCTAAGAGTGTTCATTGTTAAAATCTTGTCTTTGTAGTCCTTGCGCAAACCTTCCCCAATCTGAACAATAAAACAGTTGAGCTATATGTGTAGAGACCCAGTCATGTGGAAGAAATGGACATTTACGCTGTTTTTCTGCTCAGTAGTAGCTCTGCAGCTGCCTTTAAAGGGGTTATCATATGGTCAACAAAACAGAAAATTCCTGAGCAGAGGTTTCCTTGGGTAATCAGATCATTCTGAAAAGGATGGATATTTTATTTTAAACTTTTATATGCTGTCAATTTGTACCTGGAGCTCTAGGTGGCTTACACGTTTTTATATGTGATAATCCCCCCCCCCCAGCCCTCTAAAAGGCACAGGTCAAAATAAATGTTTCAAGCTGTACCAAGGAAGCTGCTAGCTTTAGCTCTTCCACTAAGTTGCTCCAAAGTCTAGTCCCCCCACGAAAGGGGCACGATCAAAGGTTGATGTTAACTATGTGGTGGATCTGCAAATTGCGACCCCTTGAACGTGGGGCAGACTGTGTGGATAAAGGCGGTCCTGAAAGTAATTGGGTCCAAGCCACGTGAGATATTATACAATTAGTTTATCAGCAGACTCTAGTAAAAATCCCCCCATTGCCACTAATGTAATATGGCTATTCATGTCATTGTTGGATTAATTAAGCAGTGAACTAATTTTGCAATCGTCAGATCTGCAGAACGTCTAACATAGTATGTACTCACAGGTGGAGATGCTGCAGATGTAGTGTGTAATGACTTTGAACACGTGAAGCTGTGTGGTCATGCTGGCTAGGAAGCCTGAGTAGCGGTGGCTTTCTAGGACTGTGCGCCAGAAGTTGAGATTCCTCTAAGTAGAGATGCCAACAGTCAAATGTGGAACTTCATGCAGGCAAAAGTAGTCCTTTGTCCCCCGTCAAAAGATTTCAAACCCTTAAAAAGAGAACATCTGTTTTATTTTGGAACCTGCAGTCTCTTCTAGTAGATCTTATTAAATCCCTGAAGTGTTTATATGTCCATTATTGGCTCTCTCAAAATCAGTGGTGGCATCACTATTAACTCTAGTGAGGTAGGGGAACTACTATTTTCATCTCTATAGACGGGACCTTGAGCATTGGAGATGGCGATTTGGGTCACTGGCCCATTCAAGGCTGATCTGAGATAGAAGCTTAGGAATCCCTGTTTGTGGTCCTCAGCCAGATAGTACCCAGAAGGTTAACTTGTGTCAGATACTCCACTTGGTTATCTCTCCCAGCTACTGGGTCGAAGGTCAGCTGTGAAATGTAGCCTGGCTTCTGAAGATGCTCTTCCGCTTTTCATTGGTGTAACTGTAACCGGAGCCTTTCCCTGCTCGCACTTTAAAATAGCAGTAGAGGGCAGTCCAGGTTATCTCATCTTCTGTCTCTGTTGCTTTTGACAGTGAGACAAGAAGCCCTAATGGGATGTCTTCCTTTTTTTTTTCCTCCAGAAGTGCTCCCTATGCCATTGTCCAGGGGCAACAATTGGTTGTGATGTAAAAACCTGCCATAAGACATATCACTATTATTGTGCATTGCATGATCAAGCACAAATCCGAGAGAAACCTTCTCAAGGCATATATATGTGAGTACAGCTTGCGCATCTCATTTGTCAAAATAGACTGAAGGGATCCAACACTGGTTTTTTTTTTTTAATGGTAGCTATCTTGGCTAAAGCCCCAGAATACTTAGTTGACTTGGCTTTCTCTTGTGTTCTATTCCTAGGATATTATGTCGAAAACACAAGAAAGTACCACACAATTCTGAAGGTAAAACTATTCAGGGTTTGTTACTGTTCTTAGCTCTCTGGATCAAACACTCTGTTTTTTCCCTCCGTGAAAAGCATTAAGAGTGGTCATGAAAACAAGCATTCCCTTGTAGCAATTTAATATTCCTTTATAGGGTTCTTCCTCAAACCTTATGCCCTCAGATATACTCAGCTATGATTCCTATAATCCCCAGCAACTGAACTGAACTGATTGGGAATGATGAGAGTTGTAGTCAACCAATTTTGGGAGCAATGGGTTGTGGAAGAAGGCTTGCAAGGAATGTTGAGAGATGCAAGATTAATTTGGTTGGCGTGGCAATTTCTAATGTTTGTTTCAGATGTAACGTGGGAAGTCAGGATGGGCATAATAAGTTGCTTCCTTGGATTGTGGTAACGTTCTTCTGAAGAGCCTTTGGTCTCTTTAATGCTGAATAGGGGCGGCTGTGTGGAGATGGGGCTGCTTTTTCTCCAGCATTTCTAGTGTGCCCGTAGAATTGCATCACGAGTCAGACTGTTCAAGCTGCCTGTCTCTGTGTTCGTGCCTTTTTCTTCTAGCAGATCTAGAAGAAGGTCTAAACGAACATGAGTTGGACCCATCTCCTCCAAAAAAGAGGGGGCGCAAAGGAAGGCCCAGGAAGACAAGCCTTAAAGGGCAGTCAGAAGATGCTCGATCAACATCTTCGCACGGCACAGATGACGTAGAAAGCAGTTCTTACGTAAGGAGTTTGTGTGTTTAAAATCCCTTCAAAGAACTTCCAGGCTCTCTCTTTCAGAGAGCTCGCCCAATTGCCTTCTCTAGGAACCGTATATGTTTTCCTGGCATATTATTTTAGAAAAGTCTTTTTCTTTCAGAGAGACAGATCACCCCACAGAAGCAGCCCCAATGATACAAAACCTAAATGTGGATTCTGTCATGCAGGTGAAGAAGAAAATGAAGCTAGAGGGAAGCTTCATATATTCAATGCCAAAAAGGCAGCAGCACATTACAAGTGCATGGTGAGAAATGCAACTTTGTCCCCCTTTTCTCTGGTTCTCTGTGTCGTCCTCAGCGGGGGGCGGGGGGGTGACTTTAACAGTCACTTCTTCTTCACATGAGGGTCATGAACAGAGCTTCCCGCCCAGCCACCCCCAGCCACAGAGTGCCACACCAGGCACCATATTGCATCTATCCTTGCTAGGCTCCCTTGTTATTACACCAACCTGATCATATAGTGAACCGGCTTAGAACATTATGGCTAGTTCAACTAATCATGGTTGTAAAATATGGCTCAGTGCTATGTGTAAATGCAGGCTGCTTGTCTGATTCAGTACAAAGCAGGGAATAGGTAGGCAATTGTGCTTTTTGGACACATGGCACTCAGCAGCGGGCTGCCTCAGACCAAAGGACTGTCTACTCCAGCTTCCTGCCTGTTTCCAAGAAGACTTGGAAGAGGCACTCAAGAAAAGGGTCCTCTGGTCTTGCGTAGCATCTGGCCTCTTGCCTCTGACTCTCGGGGTCTTGGCAGTCTTTCTCCCTGGATTATTCTCTTTCCCCGTTCAAGTCTTCCGGGTTGATGGCTGTCCCCAGTTCTTGTCTCGCCCCCGCTCCAGCTGTGGTTCTCCATGCTCCTGAAGCTTTATGTCTCTTTTTCTTCCCAGCTGTTCTCTTCTGGTACTGTGCAGCTGACAACAACATCAAGGGCAGAGTTTGGTGATTTTGATATTAAAACTGTACTTCAAGAAATCAAACGAGGAAAGAGAATGGTATGCCCTTTTGGTCTGAAACTTAAATTTCTGTCTGTGTTTTGTCTCATGCAGAGATCTGAGTGATGCATATAGGAGTCCCTTTTCCTTTCTTCTCACAGTGAGCGCCTGACCAGAGTGACACAGTAACGATGGTGGTTGGGCAAAGATTCTAGTCTTCCCGTCGCTCCTCTGCTAGCCTATAGCCTTCAGGTTGGAGGAAAGACTGCTGTGGCTATCATGCCTTGACTGCCCATATCTGCTTTTAAAACGTTTTGAATCAGTTGTCTTTCCCACCAGAGGAACTCTGGGAACTGTTACTTCACGCAAACATGCTTGTTTTGTCCTTTCCCACAAGACCTCTAGGCTGCCCACCCTGCATCTTGTACTGTATGCAATTCAGCCATCGTGCAAAGTAGTTGCTCGACTCTTTCGGGAAATTTTATCCGAATTGTGAACTTTCCAAGAAGTAATTTGAATGTGAAGCTGGCTTGCCAGCCCAGCCTTACTTCACCTCCTCATCCTTCTCTCATTTCTATCTTCATGACAGAAGTGTACCCTCTGCAGTCAGTCTGGCGCTACAATTGGATGTGAAATTAAAGCTTGTATCAAGACTTACCATTACCATTGTGGGGTACAGGACAAAGCAAAATACATTGAAAACATGTCACGAGGCATTTACAAGTAAGTGAGATGCACCTCTCCCCTCTGTTCTTTTGGTAGCGCGTAAGCCTAGGATGTTGGTAAAAGCTGATTGATGGTTCATGGAATTGGCTGAAGGGATTTTAAATCAGGAAAGATATTCAGGTCAAGGCCTGGAAAGCACCCTTGCTTGAGAATGTCTTCCATTCGTTTAGTTAGGAAACATGGGCTGCTCCAGGATTGACGTAGGACATGAGACAACACGTTTCTTGGAAATTGCTCTGAATTTTTTGACTGCCTTCTAAGTTGAATTTGTGGATTTTAATGCAATAAAATCAATCTTTCCTTCTCCCAAGCTGTTAATTCAACATTTCCCAGGTGAACGGTGATGAGAACTGGTGCGTATATAGCAATGCATCACCTAGGTGGAAGCTGAATAAACTGCAGTTACTTCACGAGGTGTGCCAAATCCATGTTACGTCGCAGCCTGGTGTGTGAACCAGGCCAGGGAACAACTTGGCTGAGATTACAGGGTGCTAGGGCAGCTTCTTGGTTAAACTGCCCTCATACTTACTTGGAGTGGTGGCTGCTCTCCCAGGTGTAAAGCAGAAGCATTTCCAATTGTCTGCTGACCTCAGCAGAACCTTTGTTAAATTTCCACCAAGCTTCGAAGGGAAGGTTTGGTCCCTTTTAGCCTCAGCCCCAATGATTTCACCTGCTTCTGTTCATGGAGTGGGTGGCCCGCTTCCCACGTCCGGCTTGCATTTGTGCCTCCATGGCTTGACTGCTCTCCGCTGCTTTTGGGGCTGACCTTAATAGCTGGCCACAAGGGGGCATTCGCTGATGTGGTTGCCAGTTCTTCTCTTTAAGCAGAGATGGATGGCTTGGTGGCCTCAAACAAGACCTAGATCTGCCGTTCCTCTGAGCATCGTAGTTAGATTTTCTGGTGGCAACTCTACCTAGAAAGGGGTTTTAAGTATCTAAACATAGCCTTGCACGCATCAGGCTTTTAGGGGGGTTTGTGCCCCTCAGATTCCATTACTTTCATCTCGGCTGCTTCCCGGAGCCTCGTGTCAGTCCTGGCTGCGGATTGTGGGAACTGCAGCACAGCTGGAGGACTGTAGGGGAAAGCTGTCATATAAAAATATTTGGAGGACATTCCCAATGAATAGAGTGGGATTGGTTTTCAAGAAAACATGTTTTATTGGCCTGTTAGTATGGCTTAAGTATCCTTTATTGATTTTCTTTGATTGTGCATTTCCTGTTCCTCAGCCAGACCTACCTTATGGGTTTGTTCTGGAGGCAAACTTAAACACGATAAAATAGTTGCTCTAGTGAGCTCCCTTCTAATTGCTCTTGGCTGAAAATTCTGAGAGTTATACTTTAGCATGTTTGGAATGCCCCAGCTTGGGGAAGGATAATCTACTGTGGTGGAACATTTTAGAGGAAAAGTTATCTGATCCAAAATGCTTTGATAAAATCCACATCACTGCAGTACATATACACAGAGGTGCCTGTGAACTGAAGTAACTATACTAACGTCTAAACAGGGCTTCTTACAGCTCTGCTCTGCTCTCCCAGATGTCATCATTGGTGCCTTGGTTACGAGTCTGGATCTAATATATTAAAAGTATTTCTGTGCCACCTTTCAGGCATGCATTTCCAGGATAGTTTTCGGTGGCTCACGAAACAGTCAAAACAATTCTGAGCACTATTGCTGTCTGTCTGTCTGTCTGTCTGTCTGTCTATCATCTATCAGATTTATCACCGCCCATCTCCCCCAAGGGGGACTCTGGGCGGTTTACAATAAAAAGTAATTTTATTGTAAAATTTACAGTAATTTTACAAACAATTTACTGTACTTACATTGTCATTCCTCTTATTAAGTCCCATGAGATCATAGATTTTTGTTTCTTAGATACTTAAACGATGTCGCCAAACCAGAGTTCATTTTCTGCAATTTCTTTTTTCTTCCCATATTATCTTTTCATACATGTAGGATTATAAATAAAGGGCCAGCCATAGTCAATTAGTGGCAGGATCTGATAAATTAAAAGAAAATAGCTGATAAAATAAAAAGTCTAAGAAGGTGCTGGAGAGCCCTAATGGTGAGACGCTTTCCCTCTGCCATCTTGCTTCTCCCATGAATTTTTAGCACTGAAAAGCAGCAACCGTTAGTGGACATAATCTGTAACTGAAGGTACCTTTTTAAAATCACCTCTGATAAATCTCTTTTTAAAAACCTGTAAACCGCCTTGAAGAGGGTTTGCCTCAAAGGCAGCATAAAAATACTTTTGAGTAATAACAGGGATGAGTTGATTCTCTTTTTTTCTGTGGCTTCGCATTTTCCCCAGGCTTTATTGTAAAAACCATAGTGGGAATGACGAGCGAGATGAAGAAGATGAGGAACGAGAAAGTAAAAGCCGTGCAAAGTCAGTGGCTGATCACAGTGCAATTCCTCAGCAGCAGCTTAATGGAAATTAGGTACGAAGGTGTCGCCTGCCAGTCCTGCTCCCGAGATACCACTGTACAATTGATGTAGTTGTTGTTAGTGGTAAGACATTTTAAGCTGAGCATATGCCAATAAGTGGTTTTTGTTTTTCTTTATTTTTTTAAAAAAACTGGAGCCCCGTGGCACAAAAACTGGGGAGATTTCTCAAATTCATCTAACTCTAAGGAAGACTCCACACATCAATCAATAAATACTGCTATTGTGTTCAATTGGTAACATGCTTTTATTCTTGACTATTTTAAAATCTGCCTTTCCCTCATCATCTTTTAAATAGGTTTCAAGTGACTGAGTTAAACTGGGAATGAATAAGACATCCATAACTACTAACCTTTTTTAATGCTTAGTAAAATTTTTCTACTGCCTGTTAGAGATGTCCTAGAACTGCCAGAAATGTTCACGTGTACGAGCCTTCAGCAAAGGTGGTTTTACATGTCAATATTATGTAGCTAGTCTGCAGTGCCTGGAGAAACGCACACAGAGAGAAACATGATATAAATGAGATGTACAATGTCAAAGCTGTGGCAGATGTTGTAATAGTAAATTCTGTTCCTGGACTGAATGAAATTTCTCAGATTTGGAATGCTGTATGTCCAGTGGCTTTGTGAACGCAGCGACTGTCAGAAGTTTTACTTACAAATTGGATGTACCTGTTTTGATAGCATGGCTGTAGAACGTGTGCATTTTGCATTTTCCTTCACACGCAAATCACGGAAGCAAACCAGAAGGCAACGAACTGATCCCTCTTGCAAAAGTCCAATGTGGAAAAAACGGTGCCCAGCTCCAGCAACTGCTTTGAGCCTTTTGAGTTGCTCTGGTTGGGAGGATTCCTCTGCCCGGAGACCCCTCCGGCGGCTGCTGACTCTAAGCTGTGAGATCCGATAGTTGGGCCAAAAGGCTGTGGCTCACTCTTCCCTTCCCCATCCCTCTCAGCCCTCGCGCTCCTTTCATTGAAGCCCTGTGGCTGGAACAACTGAAAACACAGCCTTGTCTTCTGGGAGTGTTCGTTGCTGGGCCACTCCTCTTAGATTCCCAAGTCACTGCTTAATGCTCACTTTGGAATTTAATCACCTTTATTGGACATCATACCTCAAGTGCTCCGTGCTGTGTAGAACACACATTTTGTCCACACACACACACACACACACACACAGATCCTGTATGCTGTAAGAAGAATGAGAATAAGACACCGAGTCTTGTCTTTTTGTTTTAGTTTTTGAAGTAAGAGGTCAGTATTTATTTTGTGTCTCGTGACCACTATATGAGAGTGTTTTGGTATTTGATCAGAGTTTCCTGGCAGATCAGTGAGTGCTGTTAACCTGCAAGGATGGCTGAAATTATGTTAAGTCTTAACATCCCAGTTTTGACGTCATAGAATCCTGGTATTTCTAGCAGTTGCTTTGAGTGGATTGGTTGAACCTATTCTAACAACAAAGTTACACTTGTTAGTAAACTGCCAAGCTCACACTTCAGATATTTTTCTTATTTCTCAAATGTCAGACTAAGGCAGCAGATTGGAATATGCTGACAGTTGGATGGAAAGCTGAGAAGATTCACTAGCAGTTGACACTGCAAAAAAACCTTTTGTGATATCTTTGTTTATGAAGTCTTGTTTTTTTTAACCTTTTGTCTGCTTTTTTAAAATGCATTTCATTGTCTTGAGGGACTCAATTATTGTGTATAAGAACTCTTAAGACTCTCAAGTTGGAATTCAATCCATTTGGGTTTGAAAACTTCCTGGAAGAATGCAGTTTAGTAGAAAAGTTGTGTATAAAAATAAATATGTTAATTGCTCTTATGCCATTGACCAATTTTTTTTATTTTGTAATGTAACTTTCAAAATTAAAGGCGCAACTTGTACTGAAATAGATTTTTTAGCAGGCTGTGCAGTTTTTCCAAGGCATGGGTTGTGTTGTTTTTTTTAAATGTCCTGTAACTATATCAGAATACTTAACAGAATATGTTGGCCAGGGGTTCATTCTTAGCTCCATTTTAAGGATGTGTGGCAAATTACAGCGGGTTGAGAATAAGTGGGGTTAATGTTACAGTATTCCAAACATTTAAAAAAGATTTTGATGGTGCCCAGGTAGATCTAGTAGCAATATTCATTTGGATGTTTTGATCAACTTACTTGGACATCTCTTTGGGCACGAGAAAAGGAAAACAACCTTTCAAAGGCATAGCTGGTATAGATTCTTTATGTGTCATCTGAAAAACGTTTTAATTGGCAACAATTCCTACTGGTTACATAAACCGTTTGCCCTTAAAATCCACACCAAGTATGGCGTAGTTGAGATTATCTTTGCCCATGGCTTGGGAGGTCTTCGCTAAGTGATGTCATAGTTTGACCTTTGCCCTGAAGAGCAGCCCTTTCAATTCGCTGCCTCTCAGCTGAGTAGAGCGTTCTGGGAGCTTCGATCTGTACCAGCACCAGGTACAGGTAGGAACTCCCACATAGTAGCTATTTTGTTCACCTAAAGAGTCTTCTGTCCCTTCGCAATTGCAGCAACTGATATCATAACAAAGCTGAAAAGATTCACATGGAAATAAGAGAAGGGATATATGATAGTAATGAAAAATGAAAAATTAAGCTTCAGCAGTTCTAGCTTTGCAAAAGAACCTGTAAGAACCACCAAGGCTGAGCCAGCTTTCACCATTTTATTTTAGTATTACTGTATTGACATCTCATTCCCTACCAGTAACTCTGTTTTGTAATACCTTGCTTGAGGAAAAGATCTAGAAAGCTTGCACATTTCTCTGAGTTTTAAGTTAGCTTAATAAAAGTAGTGTGTTAATACTGTATGTAGGGGATGAATACACTGACCTCTTCAGTGAGAAGATTTGTACTTCTTTGGCAGGATCTCAGTACTCTCCTTTCAAATTGATTTCTCAAACATTTCTATCTTGTTCTTTGATTCACATGCTTAAAGCCACAGCTGGAGTTCCAGTTTTCATTCCACTTACTTAAAAGGACTAGTCAGAACTAGATGGTAGAACGTTCTTGCTCTTCTGGATGTGAAGACTGTAAACCTTCATTGTAACTTCCTGTTTAATTTTTATATGCACGAGAAAAGCTGACAGCTGTGGAAACTGCCTTGTGGACTTGGTTAAAAATAGGATGATGTTATATATGCCATTTCAATGGGAAATTCTGTTTTCAGTCTTATTTCAATCTGCAGTAGTGTTCCACATTGCAGAGTTCATAAAGGGGCAGTATGTTGAAACATCTGATTCCATGATTTGCCTGAAACAATATTAGAATTTAACCACTGATATTTTGCTTTTAAAACAAAAACAGCCTTTCACAATAAGAGGTGTTGTAACCCTGATTTCTATGTCCCTCTGAGCAGACCAAAGTTGCCAGAATTAAAGGCACAACCCATCCTAACAGCTGTAAGGGTCCTCTTGTGATTCTGCCCAGCAGCCATTTGTTGTCCTAGGACTGACCGAGTTGATTGCATGTAGATGTCATCTTCAGCAGACTGTGCTTTCAAGATCATAGGGAACACTGTTTCCCTTCAAACTTACCGCTAGCAAATCATTGACTCCTACACACGTAGTCTAAAACCGAAAGAGGAAAAGATACAGTGAAAATGTGATTTAAATATTAATCGTTTGCAGCCATAAAGAAAACCTTTGTAAGTAAATTCTGTTGCATTGAGAAGAGAGGTTCTATTTTAGCCCATTGCCTGTTGTATTATTATTTTTTTTGCTTGCAGGGAATTTTCCACAGGCACCTTTGGAAAGGATGTTGTATATTCTGCCATGTTATTCTCATCGACTCCTGCTGCAGTTGTAAATTGGGCCTTATTTCCATCGTGCTTTCCTGGACTGGGGTCACAGCAACGGTGTTGGAACGTAGCTTCTCCCCAACAGCATTTTTGCTTCTAGGACAAAAGAGCCCAACAGAAGAACAGAACTTAGTCTGCTCACTCCACAGGCTTTGCTCTTATTTCCCACCAAGTCTTCAATACTATTGTGAATATTCAGTCATATAGTGCCATCAATGTGTGTGGTCCTTAGAAGTATAAAAAAAGTGGTCCCTGCTTCTAACAAGTCTATTGTCTAAAATTTATCTCAGAGAGACAAAGAGATTAAGGGAAAGAAAGCGAGGCAGAAGACCCTGCTTGTAAGGCATGTGTTGTAATCTTGTGCTTACTTGAAATATGCCATACTAAACATGGTAAGATTTATTTCTGACCAAATGATGGTGTTGCACTTGTTTCAAAAGCACCTGTAATTCCTGGCTATGCCTAAAAAAGCTCTTTAGTTCTGCTTGGAGTTCTTGTTGCAGTTTTAAACGGTTTTATTTTAAATGCAGTAATAGGTGTACAAGGAAAAATGGCTTTTCTGGGTTTCAGTCTTTCCTTTGCCTTCATTCCTCTGACAAAACAGCTTTCTGTCCTTTGAAAGCACATGATTGCCTTCATGCTCCAAACAATTCCACATTCCTTTGAATTGTCAGCCCCACTAGCACATGGCTTCACTCTTGAAACATAAAAGGTGCGTTCTATTCAATACTGTATAGAGGCCGTCCTCACTGTCATTTTTGTTCTTTAGAATGCACAGAAGCAACGATGATACTACAAGTTTATTACGTTTCAGATCTCCCAATAAGCAAAGTTTTTAGGTAGGTAGAGAACAAAGAAAGAGACAGCAGATAACACTGAAAATAAATCCAGCAGCAAAGATAAAACAACTTAAAGTTCTAAAATGTTACAGTAGTTGCTAAAATATATTAGAAACTAAAAGGGTAATGATCCAGCACGTCTGGTGATGCTGTAGGTATCAATGAGTAATTTGAAGGATATCACCATGCCTTTGTTTACTAGAAGCATCTGAAAGAGACCCTTGGGTAAACATGACAGATATTCCTCCAAGTAGCCGGGTCCTTACACCATGTAGGGCTGTAAACAGAGGTAGAAGTTGGTTTCTCTAGATCAGAGCTTTCCAAACTGTGTGTCGCGACACAAAAGTGTGTCGCCACACACAGTCTGGTGCGTCGCCACACAACCCGGAAGCGCTGATGATCAGCGCTTCCGGGTTTTCCCGCGGCGACACACCCAACGGCGGTTGGTGTGTCGCCGCGGGAAAACTTTGGAAAGCCCTGCTCTAGATCCTTCACTCACTTGATTAGCAGTCTTGGGGCAAGCTCTTTGCAGGTTCAGGTTGGAAGGATGGTAGGATTCACCCTACTGTATATTAACTGCCTTGAATTCAGCCATTACCAGTGCAGCCATTGGAACAAGCAAGAAACAGGTAATATTTAACAAACCATACTTGTCCTACCTGCTGAACAAAGGACAGAAGTCACAGAGAGCCTCTGATCAATGGTCTTTACAGCCTACAGGTGTTCTCCCAAGTGGGGCAAATTAGCATATGCCAAGAGAACCATAGCAACCATAGCGTGCAACTCACACCAACACTTTCTGTAAGAATAAAACAAAAGGCGGTACAAGCAAGAGGTCAAACGTCTTTCATTAAGAAGTACAGTTTAACATATTTTTTGTTAATAAAAAAATGGTACTCTGTATTCTCGGGCATCTGCCATCCAGGAGAGCAGCACACCGGTAACACAAAAGCCAAGAATGCTAGCTTCAGGAGGATTTCTTCTGATTGCACCCTTCTCTCTACCAATCTCATAGGAAATAGCCCTCTACTCACCTGGACCGCTAGTCTACCTTGCTGGAACAGACTTAAAACTGATATCCATGTGAAACAGATTTTAGCTCTACTGAGATTTTACTACACGGTTTCCTAGTCTGGAACTGAGACTGGCAAAGGGGAAAAGACAGCAAAACTCCACTTAAGACAGATTTCCCCCGATTAGGTGTCCTCCAGATGTGTACTATTTAACAGCCAACTTTCCAGCCAACATGGTAATTGCAAAGAATTAAGGGAATTGATGGTGGTTGTGGGTTTTCCGGGCTGTGTGGCCGTGTTCTGGCAGTTTTGGTTCCTAACGCTTCGCCAGTCGCTGTGGCTGGCATCTTCAGAGGACAGGAGCACAGCTAGAAGATTCTCTCTGTGCCCACTTTGTAGGGTGTCCAAACTGGGGGAGGCTGGTCCAAGGAACTGGATATCCCTACATTCAGTTCCATGACTTCCAGAATAGCTGGGGATTCTCTCGATTTTGAGGATCTGGACATTTTGCTTTGGCAGAAGGCATAGGAAGAGCTAAATTTCTGGATTTTGATGTTGAAAAGAATGGCTTCTTGGAAATCGGAGTGGGCCAGATCAAGGAAGACCATGGCTGATTTATTTAAATGTTAAAATACTACCCTCCATTGAAGCAATACAGTAAAAGAAAAAGAAAACTAAAAGCATATTAAATCTTAAAAACTATGGGGCAAAATTAAACACCCAGGTCTATATGGAAAGGGAAGAAAGAAGTCTTTAAGGATTTTGTCTTCTGGGGGGGGGGGGGAAGGGGGCCCAGCTCAGCACCTCTTGTGTTAGTTGCACACAATCCCATGACAAGCCTCCGGCTTATTTGTGTACAGATCGCCAGGAGCGGGGAAAGCCACAACCAGCCCAGTTGATCACCTGGCAGAGGATGGTCAGCTGTGTGTTAAACCAGGTTTTTGCATTTGCACCAGCGCATATTAGCTTTGGTTGCTAGCATGATGGGGGGTGGGGGTCCTGCGTTGTGAGAATCCATTTGCTTCCACAAGGGTTCAGTCTTTTGTGCAGACCCAGATGCGGGTCAATTCTGCACCCAGCCCAGTGGCCTCTGCTCCCCTTCCCATTTTAGTTTGGCACAAACTCGGGCATTTCAGGCTGTGGAAGCGTGGCTGGGCTTAAGCCATGATTTATTTGGACCCTGGCTGGGCTCACGCCTCACTTGCGCTTCCATGTTGCATTAAACCATAATGCAGTGTGAACCTGTCCAGGGGGGAGGGTGTTTGATAAATCCTGCCTATGGAAACCATAGCTTAGTGGCTGTTTCCACAATAGTCTGGGGCTAGTTTGGAGTGCCAAGATTTGTACGAACAGGAGCAACTGGGCTACCTCAGTTAACCAGGGTGTAGTGAAGGACTGGCAAGAGGCACCAGCCCAGCCACTCTTACACCGTAATAGTCCCGAGTGAGATTTGAGGGTTCTTGCTAACTCTTCCCTAAACCCTGGGAGATAACAAGGCCCCAGTACAGTGTCTCTATCATCGCTGTCATTATCATCCAGATTTTGGCAGTTGCTGTTCCTGTGACCCCTTCCCAAAAAATCCTGGTTGCCTCAGGTAAACAGTTTAGTGAAGGCTGGCAAGAAGAGCAACTGCCCATTCTGGTTTAATAATAATAATAATAATAAATTTATTCATTCATTCATTCGATTTCTCACCACCGCCCAACTCCCTCAAGGGACTCTGATAATAATGATCAGAATGAGGAGGGGCTGGGTTGGTGCCTCTTACTAATCCTTCCCTGAACCCTGAGGTAACTGGGTTTAGGGAAGGGTGAGCAAGGGGCATCAACGCAGCCAGTGCCTACATTGTTTTATATTATAATTATTAAGCCAGATTGGGGAGCTGCCTTCCGCAAACCCTGATTAGCTGAGGGAACCAGGTTTGCCGAGGCCTTAGCAGGAGACGCCAACCCAGCTCCTCGTGATTATTACCTTATACTATTACTATAACTAAGCCAGATTGGGGAGCTGCCTTCCCCAAACCCTGGCTAGCTGAGGGAACCAGGTCTGCGAGCTCGGCGACCGGCGCCGCTGGCCGGGAGGGGCGCGCGCCCGCCCCGCCCCTCTCCCTTTCCCCCGCCCGGGCGCGAGGCCGCGCGGCCATGTTGTGCGGGGCTGGCCGCGCGCCTTCCCTGCCTCCCGCCTCGCGCGAGGACCAGCCCTGGCAGCGGCGGCGGCAGCAGCACCAGCGGCGGCCACGGCTGCGGGGCAGCAGGAGGAGCGCGGCGGCCGCTTTCCCGCCGCCGAGCCCGCGGCTATGGCCGGAGTCGGCGGCGGCCGCTGCATCGTGGTGAGGGTCGCGAGGGGAGGGGAGGGGAGGGGGCGCCGTCGCTGCGCTGCCTGGCAACAGGGCGCGGAGGGGGGGCTTTCGGTGCGGGGTAGGAAGACTTCCGCGGCCCCCCGGCCTGGGACGGCCCTTTGCCGGGAGAGAGGAAGCCAAGAGCGGGGATCCTGCAGAGTCCCAGGCGAAGGGTCTCTGGGCATGTGCAGAGCGCCTTCTGCCCCTCCCTTCCCCCAGGCTGCCGCCGCAGTCGGCTACATCCAAATCTACTCAATTCAATGAGCCCGGCGGGCCTTCGTCCCTTGCTGCTTTTGCCCCCCCCCCCCAAAAAAAGTGGACCCTGCCCCATGGCCGGCAGGGGATGGTCAGCGAAAGGCAGGAGAAGGCCATCCTTGAGCCGGACGGGCACGCGGAGCAATGGATGCCTGCCTGCCTGCCTGCCTGCAGGTGCCCGCTGCGCCCCTGGCATTTCCTTCCGGGGGTGGTCCTCCCATGTGGGGGAAGCCTGGAGGGGGGAGGGGGGCCTGCCAGCAAGGTTCAGGGGTGGGCTTCAGGGTTGGCCGGGCGGGAGACTTCTGGGGAAAGAGGGCCCTGTCGGGGCGGGCGGGCGGGCAGTCAGTCGGGGGGAGCCCGGTGCCCCCTTGGCCCACCAAGTTGAAAAGGCAGCAGCGGAGGGCGAGGCGGGTTCTGCCCAACCCCAGGGCGCCTCCCGCAATTTTGGAGAAAAGGGAGGTGAGCTGCTGAGTGGAAAAAGCCTGCAGCCAGAAGAAGTGTTTATAATACAACCGCGCTCTGTGTGGGGGGTGGGGGGGTGTCCTTTTAAAGGCCTCACTCTCTTCTCGGGCCGGAGGGAGGGCTGCCTGCGAGCCGCTGCTGCAGACCGGGGTCCTTGCCTGTGTGAGAGGCAAATCACTGGAAGGGAAATTCAAAAGTTTTGCATGCTTAGTAGTTTACTAACAGAATGTGTTGGGGGGGTGGTATACTTAAAAGAGAGATCGGTCTACAAAAGAGCGCAAGATGTTCGGCTCCCAAGAATCCTGAAAAATCTTTGGCGTAGCCTGGTGACCCTGGCGGGTTGTTGCTAACAAACAGACATCGGCCGGCCATCGTTCACCCAGCAGGGCTAAGATGAGCGACTTCCTGCTCAAGGAAGGGCTACAGGCTCGAAGAAAAATTTTGATGCCTGCTTGGATGGGTTGGGCCAAACCCAACTGTTTCATCCACAGAAAAGGGTCTTGGATTGTGTGATGGAGCTGAAGGTCCAGGAGTTAGAGAAGGCTGTACTGAGTATCACTTTGCCCCCCCGCCCCCGCCAATAATGCAATGTCTTGCTTTACAGTAGTTTCTTTGTAAATACAGAAGATAACATTAAACCTTGGGTGTCAGCGTCTCCTCATCTGTCGGTGTGCTGCTTTCCTTTGTGTCTGAAGCTGTTACGATTATAATTCTTTTTTAACTGGGGAGGGGGGTACACATACAGGAAGTAGAGCGCTGCTCCAACTGATTTAGTAAGGAGAGGAGAATGTCGGCCCCAAGATGGAGGCTTTTAAGTGGTCCTGCATCTTTTGCACCCTAGCATATAGGTTTATGGTTAGCAGAAGACATTTATCGTAACCAGACCCTCTCTTTTTAAGATGAGAGAGCAGAGAAGATGACATATCTGTGTGATATATTTGGTTTTCCCCTTCCTCTCTCTCAAATGCGTATAAGTGATCTAGAGCTGTGAACCTGGAGGAAATCTCACAACGTTCTGTCCTGTCAGGGTATTGCAAGTAGGACACTGCAAACCTCCAAGCTGTTTTTTATTGCTTTACTCTTTTCATTCTCCCTTTTACTGAAGATAAGAGCACATGGCTGTGGAAAAGGCAGAAAATTGTCCTTCGAGGACCCTAATAATGAGAGCAGACATGACGTAGGTGTGCATAAAACCCCAGAGTACTCTGAATGTTGCTGCTTAATAATCATGCCAGCTTCTGTACTGCGTTTTGAACTGACCTCAAAAGCCATTCTGGGTTGAAATCTGCTTCCTAATCCATCTGCCTGAGCCCTCCCGAGCAATGATTAAAAAGAAGCAGAGGAAGAGGAGTAGCTTTATTTCATTCTAACAAAGAATGCACAAAAGACTGACTTGCCTCTGCACTCTAGCTGGTTGTTTGGATTTGGAGAACATTTCTCAAGAGATTTTGACTACAAGGAGTTCCTTCTCGAGTTATATACTGGTGCTCAGGTAACATATAGGCACACAAAATATTGGAGAAGAAAACGGTGTGTATAAGCCTTGCCATTGATACAGGGAGCCCTTCCTGCATATGTTTTGCATAAAGTGCAATATAGCTCTAATGATAATGGAAGGTTGCTTGCTTTGGTTTAAAGTGAGGGTTTTTAAAAAAAAAATGCATCAAAACATTTTTGGTTTTAATATCTTGGAATTGCATTTTGTCAGGTACTGCTCGAGGCACTGAATCATGGCTTAGACATGTTAAAAATAATAAAGATTCACTAAACAGTTCTGAATGGGCCCTACATTGCAAGTGTTCGGATTCTTTGCAGAGGATGTTCTCACACGGGTCACAATCGAAGATTGAATCTTTGCAGGCTCACTTATCTCTTTCAGTAAAATATGGATGTATCTGTAATCACAGAACCCAGTGCTGTGTGTGTGCGCACTTGTGTGATGCAGCTTTTCTTGTGGGCTTAGTTGATCAGAAGTTACCTGTATTGTGAAATATGTAATATGTTTTTAATGGAAACCCAGTGCCCAGCCCAAAGCTGGGAGCAGATTGTAATCATGTGCAGCGTCCAGCCAGTGCATTTTCCTGCAGGATGTTGAGTTCCAGGTTAAGTAAATGGGTTGGCAATGCCACAAGTAGAAATAGCTTTTGAGGCAGGACTAGAAAATATATGGGTGTCCTTTCCTGTATTGTTTAGTAAAGGAGGAAAGGTGTGGCAGGGAGGAAAGCAAATGTCAAAAACACTCTGGATATTAAACTTTGGTCCAGTGAACCTTGACAGCCTGTATCTTAATGCCATGTGCGTAAAGCTCCTTTTGCATAAGCACTTCTTTTTCTGAAGTCAAAAATTGTGGTCTATCCAGCCCCCAACTTGCTCTGCTGACCATCCCTAGATCGCTCAATTCTTTCCCAGCATGAGTTTTTCTTAAATGTTATTTGTACTTCAAATGAACGAAGAAAACTTGAATTATCCAGACAGCCTGCAACAAATTAGCTATTCCTTTGTCTCAAAGAGTTAAATAATTTTAAAGGGCGCAAATGCCGCACCCTGAGATTTTTGAGCAGGAAATGCCGAGAGCGGAGCCCTGGGCCCCTGGTTTACAGCTTCAAACTGGGGAGAATGCCCAGGGGACCAATCTTGCTTCTGATGTGGCTGATCTTTGCAGGGACGCATAACGTGTTCCATCTGACCTCGCCCTTTTTATCTTCTGTTTAGATTGGAGATGACGAACAAGGTTACGACCTGGACTTGTTCTGCATACCCAAGCATTATGCAGATGATTTGGAAAAAGTCTACATTCCACACGGACTTATTCTGGACAGGTTTGTTTGACTTACAGATGTATTCTGAAATGCAGATTTCCCTGCAAGCCTCTACAAGCCTGCTTTCAGGAACTTCCCATTATTAAGAGTTATAAAGTTCACTTCTCTTAAACTGAAGGTGCATAAATGCAGTCCTTGAACAGTAGTGGAACGTAAGTGAGAAACATCACCTATAAAGGGCACCATTCTCTGAAATGGGCACACTACCTGGTAGGGCGGGCTCTAGTCCGTCACATTTCAGTCAGATCCATGATAAGAAAAGGCCAGTCATCCACCAGCCTCTCCATCTCAAATGGCAAGTATTACACATTTAGAAATGTCCACAGTATTAATCTCTATTAATCTTAATCTTTCTGTTACCGTTTCTAAGCAGATGCCTAGCAATCTGGACATATAATACAGCTGCTGCAACTGCATACTGTTTTTCCCATAAAGAACATTTTCCTTACTCAATGTGAGACCAAATGTGGGATCAAATACTGAACATTCTTCCTTAGACACTTAGAAGAAATAAGGTAGAATGTAAATGAAGTGGGCATGTAATGTAACATACATAGAAAGCTTACTGTGTTGGCCTGCTTTTCTGCCATATCTAGAAAGCGTGGCTCTTCAACTTGAAAGCCCTTTGCTGCCTTGATTCTGAATTACTGGCTGTTACCTATTGGGCCTCAGTAATCAGTTTCAGGCCGTTGCAAAACTGAATTCAGTTTCCTTTCCAAAAGCTCGGGTGCCTGATATATTTCGTGAGTTGTCCAGTAACTATCTGAAGGCTGAGATTTGCTTTGGCACAAACTGCCCTAGAAAATCAAGGGAGTTTGGCAGCACTACTATCAGATTAACCTTGACAAGTGAGAAAAAGCAGAAATGTCATTGACTAGTAAATAGTCATATTCACTCTCAAATGGGAGGTAAATACTCTTTGGGGGCAAAGAAGCCCTGTTTGTTTTATCTTGGGATGTTCGTTTCCTAAAATTGGATTGAAGCTACCTGGGTGTGAACATGGAGCATCTCAGTAGTAAATCTCAAATTTTCTATTTCTGCAGGACAGAGCGGTTAGCACGGGAAATTATGAAAGGCATGGGGGGCCACCACATTGTTGCTCTCTGCGTGCTCAAGGGAGGCTACAAATTTTTTGCTGATTTACTGGATTATATTAAAGCCCTGAATCGAAACAGTGACAAGTCCATTCCGATGACCGTCGACTTCATCCGACTGAAGAGCTACTGTGTAAGTTTGCCCGTTGGAGACACACTTTTGGACTTGGCTTATTGCCGGCTAGAATTTGGGGGCAGAAGTCCTACTCAGGCCTTCTCTTGGTGCCAAAGAACCTGAAACAGGAAAGAAGGGCTGCATTTGGAAATGGGTTGTGCTGCTTCTGTCTCCTTCAATTCTTAGTGCCAACATGCAGTCTTGGAGGAGTGTCCTAGGAGAGCAGGGTGGACTGTGATTGGCCGTTTGCTTCAAAGCTTAATTCAGCAAGGAAAGGGGAGCATCTTGGGCTGAGAAAGAACCTCAACAGAAGGATAAAGACGGTGTCTCTCTGTGAGCATTCATCGCTTGTCTCCCCAAAAGCAGTTTGGAAAAGTTGGTTTCAAGTTATGGCTTCAACATAAGTTCCTACAAGTCCTACAAACAGCTCAGGGTATTTCTGTAGAAAAAGGCTGGCCAGTTTGTCAGCTGAGGAGTCATGCTTAAATCCTTACAGTATCTTTAAAGGACTCAAACATTTGGGACTAAAGGGTCCAGTGAGTTGGATGAAGAATTGATATGGCATTGAGTGATTTTATTTATTTATTTTCTATCCCGCCTTTATTGTTTTTATAAATAACTCAAGGCGGCGAACATCCCTAATACTCCTTCCTCCTCCTGTTTTCCCCACAACAAAAACCCTGTGAGGTGGGTTGGGCTGAGAGGGAGGGACTGGCCCAAGGTCACCCAGCCGGCTTTCGTGCCTCAGACGGGACTAGAACTCTCAGTCTCCTGGTTTCTAGCCCAGCACCTTAACCACTAGACCAAACTGGCGCTCTTTTAAAGGTTTTTTAATGTACACACACATTTTCTTCATTTTTCATGGTTAGTGAGTAGATTGCAAATATAATTATATAATATTACAACACACGTGATAAGTTCCTGGTTGGTAAAGTCATGGATACCTGCACAATATAGGTAGTCCTCACTTACCAACTGCCTCATTTAGCTACTGTTCGAAGTTAGAACGGTGTAAAAAAAAAAACAGATTTGCGAGCAATCCTCACATTTGCAGCCACTGCAGTGTCCCGCAGTGACGTGATCGCATTTGGGTGCTTTGCAACTGGTGCACGTTTACAGCTGTCGCAGCATCTTACGGTCACATGATTGCCATTCGTGTGCTTTACAGCCAGCTTCCGACACGCAGAGTTAATGGAGAACGAGGAAGTAAAATCACAAGTCGCAGTCACGTGATGTCTCGCTTAATGGCTGTGGTGATTCGCTTAACAACCAAATGCAAAGTGAAGTAAGCCTGTTGCGGTCACGTGCTTTTCTGCTTAGTGAACGCGGCACTTAGCAACAGAGCTGCTGGTGCCAACTGTCGCTAACTGAGGACTACCTGTATTCTGTTCCTTGCTAGTGGTACACAAATGGGTGCTTGGGATGAAGACATTCAAGTTCTTTCCAGATATGGGGTATATTTTCAGTGTGAATTTTCTAATACCTACTATCCTTTCTGGCAAGTTCCCCCCCTCCCTCCATTCAGTTTTCTTGAATCAATGCCATTGTAAAAAAAAACAGTTTAGGAAACAGGAAGCTGCGTCTCTAAATAGGCATCTCCATTCATTGTGCACAGAAGCAATATTTCATATTTTGGCCAATTCATTTTTTGAGAAATGTTTGCTGCAGTGTGTACCCATTTCCGTAAGCATAAACCCCATTTAAATTAGTGGGGCTTGCTTTGGAGTATATATGCATTCGGCCTGCAGGATTAGGCAAGGTGGAGAGAGAAAAACTTGTTTGCCAGATACATGACTGTGCTTATTTGAGTCGCAGCTAAGAAAACATTACTTTTCCTCTGCAGTGAGGGAGATGAAGCCATAAGCTTGCTAATGTTTAAAAAGCTTCATTTTCAAAAAGGGTGATGGTTTGTTTTTCCTTTCCTGGAGGTTTCTGTAGTACTAATAAAAACTTTGCTTTTTTTCCCCTGCCTAAAATTAGAATGACCAGTCAACTGGCGATATAAAAGTAATTGGTGGAGATGACTTGTCAACCTTGACTGGGAAGGTATGTCCTAAAAGAAGAAATATAGAGCATGGATACAGAGCCTTCTGGAAAACAGTGATGTACAATGCTGCACTTCGTTCATCAGTGAAATTTACTCAGAATGAAATGCAATTAAGGTGAAAGCATTTCATTAAACAGCACCATGCATAACGTTGCAAAGAATCCCTTCCTGTTTGGCTTTGTCAGAGAGCATTGCTGGCTGATCATGGGGGTTCTTTCTGCCCCAGTAAATTTTGCATTTGCCAGTATACAGGGTCTCTGGAGTGGGGAGCAGGGTATGCATTTTATAAACACATAAATAATGTCCTTATTCCTTTAGAAAAGAGAGTAGATGAAATCGGAAAATTTAAACCCAGGAATTCTTTTAAGCAAGGGGTACCTGTGCTGACCACAACACTATTGCTTTGAATTCCAGATCCTGGGGTCAAAAAAAACAACAACCCAGACATTACTTCAAGCAGGTTTTCTCCAGATGCCTCAAGTGCTCCCTTTTCTGAGCTTAACTGTAGAGTTCCTTGTTTTTAAAAGTTGTTCTATAGATGTATGTTCAAAAACATTTGTTAGTTTTGACCAGGAGAAAGTACTTAAGCCACTTCAAAAATACCAGCTAACTAAAAGCATTTTGGGTGTTCTTCCTAAAGCGTTTAATTCAATGTCTTCCTTAGTTTTAATTGTTACTACTTTGTGGTTAGAACTTTATGTTTGAACTTAAGTCCCAAAGAATGTGCTAATGAGCTCTTAATAACTTGAATAATTTAAACGCAAAGTACAATTTGTAGCCATTTTCTCCTGACTTGTTTTATAGATGGGGCATTTACCTATAATTACCTGCTAGTTATTTATTTATTTATTTAACTTATATGACCGCCCATCTCCCCCAACGGGGAACTTTGGGCGGTTTACAATAAAACTGATTAAAATAGAATAAAGAATATAAAAATACAATCAAATAATACAATAAATAAATTATAAAATCCAAATGGCCAGATAGCTTAATAAAAAGAAGGACATTATGAAATTAACCACCCCCATGAGGAACTATTATTTCCTCCTTCCCATGCCAGGCGGCAGAACCAGGCCTTCAGATCTTTCCTAAAGGTCGGGAGGGAGGGGATCTGCAAATCTGCAAATAATTGGCAAAATATTGGGCTGAAAAACAATAATCTTGAAAAAGCTTGGAAAAATAGAAGTTGGAGTCCAGCATTGAATTAAAGTTGCTAATGGAGTTCTGTTTTTTTTTTCTTTTTCAGAATGTCTTGATTGTAGAAGTAAGTACTACAGTTGGCATTTATTACTTTAATATGTATGATTTGAGCTTCGCTGCTTCCTTGTAAGGTTAGAGAAAGCAGTGTGGGTTGGAATCTTCTTCCTGGAAAAAGTTGCTGCAGTTGCAAATTTCAAGGCAACTTCAAACTTGCCCATTTATTTTCTTTCTTCCTAAATCAGGAATACTGTTTTAAATATCATTGTGACCAAATGCATGTTAATAATTCACATCAGAGTTCGCTTGTCTTTGTAAAAGGCCCTATAAAGATACTTGATCAAGTTTTAATAATGTATTTTAAGCCCTGAAGCTACCTTGTTTATTCTCTTCATTAGTTGTGTTTACAGACATAATGTGCACCAGTGCAGCATTAATCTTATCCTGGCTAGTTACTCATCTGAGCAAGATACTCTGCTGTAATTTTCCTTCGCAAGCTGGTTTGATCCGCTTGTTTGTTTGTTTACTCCTCAGGATATCATTGACACGGGCAAGACAATGAAGACGCTGCTCTCTCTGCTCCAGCAGTACAATCCAAAGATGGTCAAAGTGGCCAGGTCTGAGCTCACTCCACTATCTCCACGTCACCTTGGGAAGACCTCGGGCAGAATAAAACCAGCAGCCTGAAGTGATACAGCTTTGGGGGAAAGGTTTAAGTTAATCCACCCAAGGCAAAGGGTGTAGCTTTTTGCTCAGTAGTTTGCTGCAAGGATCTCGGTGGTTTCCCTTATGAAAAATACGGGCTTGCCGTCAGAAGCCACATGGACTCATTGATGTGCTTCAGCGAGCCAGTGCTTAATAACACAGAGAGGATTTTGGGGAAAGTATCTGCACAGTGTCCATCACACGCAGCTCTCAGAAGACCCATATTTTATATTTACGATTGCTGCAGCTTCAACATTCTCCCCACAACGGCTCTTGTACCCAACTCGGTCGCTGCTATAAATTATAATTATTTATGTGCTATATCAGAACCATCCTGCCTCCTTAAAACAAACCTCTTTGTTGGCTTTGCTGTAATTGACTCCCAAAGTAGTTTGTCTTGCGGGCTGTTGAGCTGAAGACAAGGTAGTAACTTTAGAGGGGCTTCGCGCTCTGCAGCCGGAGAATCCCTAACATTCCTGGCCATTCCCCAAAGGAAGGTCTGTGATTTTGAGAAAGCCGCAGCATCATGAGTGGGGCTAACGTGTCGTTAAAAAAGCGACTCGCTGCTTCAGCAGTCCGGAGTAACTGCCCAGCCTCTTCCCACGTGAAGGGGGATCCGAGGGAACTTTGTTCAGGTTGCTGAGGAGCTGCTTGGAGCAGGAGACGGTGTGCCAAGGGGGTCTGTTTCCCAGCGCGCTGTGTTCTGCCTCTGAAGCAAGCTATCTTACGCTTTGGCTTGTATGTTTCCCCTTTGAGCCGGCAAGCCGACCAGCATTTTCAGGATGCTCATTTCCCTACATTTCACAAGAAAGGTGTAGCTGGTGATTGAAGCCAGAGATGGAATGCTTGACAGAGCAGCTCCCTGCCAGCTTCTGTTGCCCGTAACAGGCTGCTCGAGCTGCCCTGCCTGGTCTTGCTCTGACCTTGGGCAGGCGAGGCTGATAGCAGGCAAGCAGTCACTGAACCGGCTTCTGTACAGCAGAGATAACACACACCCCCTTCGTAGTAGGCCTGTGGGGGGAAAATGTTTCAGGCAATGCGGGTGGGCCGCTTACTCCTTCCTGCTGCCCAAGTTCACAGCAAGGCTGAAGCTGCTGTGGGGAGGAAGTGGAGCATGGCCGAGCTACAGCGCTTCCCCTTCCTCCTGCTGCGCTGCTTAAGGAGGCAGCAGTGGTCTTTCGGCTCTTCCTCGGCTCCTCGTCTGCCACCCTAGGCCTGAGCCAAGAAGCGACCTCCGTGTGTGTCTAAAACTCGGAGAATTGCAGAAACGAGCTCTCTGTTTGGTGTTTATTCTGTGCTGTACCAAGGAGGAAGGACAACATATTCCTTAGCTGGTGTGGAATGTATGGATTGTATATAAATTTCGCTCACAGTTCACTTTTGTTTGCCGTATTTTTTGACAGCTTGTTGGTGAAAAGAACACCTCGAAGCGTAGGATACCGGCCTGATTGTAAGTGAATCTTGTGTAATCTTAAGTGTAATCTTGTGGGCGCAGGTGTAAGAAGGCCATTGAACCAGAAAGCAGTGGGCTGAAACTGGTCAGGGAAAAGGGGACCGTGTAGCAGAGAACGGAGCTGGCTTACAATACAGCTTTACTGTGCCTTGAAAAATCCAGTTGTTGGCTGTGTTTTTAAGCAAAAATAAGCCAGTGCTCACTCCCCTTCTGTTGAATGAGATTTACTCAGTCCAGAGCTTTCCAAACTTTTTATGTTGGCGACACACACCAGCGGCGGCGCGGCCTGCGGTGTCCTGGTCTGTCATGCAAAAAACCCGGAAGCGCTGATGGGGGAACTGAAAGAAGCGGCGGTTCCCCCATCAGCGCTTCCGGGTTTTTGCGCGACACACCAGGACACCGCAGGCGACACAGTAGTGTGTCGCGACACACACTTTGGAAAGCTATGCCTTAATCCGTGTGTTTAGGGTTTCAGCTTAACAACATTGGGGTCAAACATGATTTTACAATGTGTATGTTAACTCTGATATTTTGGGGAGCTCTTCCACTTCTTTACTCATGATAGAACTTTTAGTTACATTAGGAAAATGCCAGCTGTTTTATTGACTGATTTATAACAACAAGTAGAGTTGGTTCTATTTTTAAAAAAATGCCCATACCGTTTTGCTGCAGTACTCTCAACTAACCGCTCCAGTTACCCAAATAATGGTACCATCATTAACAATATTAACGTGGTTGTCCCAACATTGCCTAAGTTTAACCCTTTGCTGAATTCTGGTTCTTTTCAGTTGTTGGTTTTGAAGTGCCGGACAAGTTTGTGGTTGGATATGCTCTAGATTATAATGAATACTTCAGAGATTTGAATGTAAGTAATTAACACAGATCATCTCATTCGAAAAATTCCACCCATGCCCTTACTCTGCTTCTTTTAGCGAAGGGAAGGGGTCAGAACAAAGCAGCAGGAACGGATTCTGTTCTTGGGCGACAGTGGTGGGAAAGTCCAGAGTCCCCTGGCCACCCACGCGCCCCTCAACCCACCTTTATCAGTCTGGTGCCCCTTTTGATTCTGGCTTCCCACCGTTTGGTATGGTACAAACGGACAGACGAAGTTCATAAAACAGGAGGCGGCTCCTCGGCAAAGAAACGGTGTCGGATTTCAAAGGCCATATATTAAATTGGAGGAGCAGGGCATTTGTTTTGAATGTTGCAGCGCTCTGACACCACTGCTTTTGCATCTCCTGCACACCAGAAGTAGGCTTATGCTACAAGGATTAATTCGGAAGCGTTTTATTTCCTGTATTCCAGCACATCTGCGTGATAAGTGAGACCGGGAAACAGAAATACAAGGCGTGATGTGGCTGGTTTCATCGAACAGCAGCAAGATCTTGAAGCTGACATCCAGCATCTGCCTTCCACCGCCTTTTGGCCCCAATCACCAGCTTCAGATCGTGGAGAGATCCAACGCTCTTGTCATATTGCTTGCTATAACTTATTGCATGTACAGTATGGGAAACTCATCTTGTTCATTTACATTTGGAAAACTAAGAAAGTTCACTTTCCCTTTTTTTAAATTTGCACTATGCATCTTCTCATTCTAGCTCCTCCCCTCAGACAACAAATTTATCGTCCCCCCCCCCCTTTTAAGCCTCATCAGCTCATGAAATAGTTCTAAGTACTGTAAATGTATAAGGCATTTTAAGATGGGAAATCTATATTAGTAATATTTTTTAAAAAAACAAGTAATTTAAGTTTTATATTGTAATGGAATTTAATTGAGATGGGGGGGGTGACCCGGTCGCTGCTCCGGGGGTTGGTGCTACGAGAGAGGCACGCGGGGCAACCGTGGAGGGTTGCGGTCCTCTTGAAGGAGCTTTGATGCTGCCCTGCTAAGCTGCTTGTTGGAGTTGCTTTAGTTGCCTCTTGCAGAGTTAAAGAAGAGAGTCTACTTTGGTCTGGAAAAAAAGGAAAGAAACGTGGCAAAATCAAAGGTTCAGGATTTCCGTCTCCGGGAGGAAGCGCAGCCTTGTCCGCTGGCAGTCCTTCGGCCAACGCTGATCGAAGGGAAGAGGGAAAGCTGGTCCGTGCAGCCGATGACGCTCCAGTCCCCCACGGCTTGTGTCTCTGTAGTTCTGTTCTTCCTCCATCAGCTGAGTTGAGTTGCCTTTCGGATCCAACCATCGTCTTTGTATTTTATGTCAGTGAAAAATGATTGTAACGCTGACCGTGTGAGGTGCGCAAAACGGATGTACTTTAAAATAAAAGCTGTTTCTCCAAAGAGAGTGCTGCCCGGGCAGCTGAACTGGCTCCACCATATACTTCAAGCAATCACCTGCTGTTGCCTCTTTTTTGTCTAAATTTCCCCCAGACTAGTCTCGGGCCAGACCGCTTCAATTTCAGGGAAGGGTTCTGGCCTGCCTTGTGCAGGGGGGAGGGGAGTGACGTTTGGGCCTGTGGGGAAAATGCCTTTGGTTCCGGCAAAGTCAATTAGCAGTGGATAATTACTCTGAGAAACGCGTGTGCCGGTCAAAGAGGCTTTGCACGATGTCCTTGTGCTTTTTCCGTTTACCTCTCGGTTGATCAACATGTGCGTGTCGGGCTGGGTCCTTCACATCAGGGCTCTTGTCGCAGGATTGTGGCTAATTCCGATGCTTTTAAGAAATCATAAGTGCCTGGTGTGTACTTAAATTTTAGGGACCGCTTTCTCTTTCTGCTCTATCCTTCAAGAAGGAGAGCGCAATTGCCCTTTTCTGCCCCAGTTCAGGATGGTGGTGTGTTAAAATGAGTTTAAGCGTGTCCCGTCTAGGGCAGCGTGCCCTCTGCTGAACAAGCCTCTGGCTGTCGAAGGGTGACCTCTGCTGTTCCTTTGTGCTGGGAGCACATTTTCAGTAGCAGCACATTAAAAGGGCCACCTGCAGTGCAGCTCAGGTGCCAGGGAAACTAGGTGGGCGCTGGGCATGGGAATGCCACAGAGAGAAGTGGAATCTTCTGGTGAATCCAGTGGTGCCCCCTCACATCCTCATTTGCTCTGTTTGACCAACTTGCCTTGTTGCTGGGGGTGGGGATCGCTCACATTTGTGTTAAACCACAGTGTGGTTTCTTTTGGGCCTAATGATGAATGGCTTGGTATCAAATATGAGCCAGGCCATGATTTGCTTCCCCAAGCCATGGTTAAGAGCCTGCCTTGCAGAAATGGCTACGGAAAAACCCAGACATCCAGTCTCCCAGTTTCTCCTCCAAGTAAGTGCGGGAAAGGGCACGGGAGTTAGATGAGGAGCAGCTGGATGGAACTCCCAGCATTTAATGTTCAGGTGTGGTTTGCTCAACGCGCTAGATTAGGGTTGATTTAAACATACTTTATTGACTAAGCCGCGTGGGTTTGTGCAACATGCTAAGCTATAAAACATGGTTTGCAACTCGGAATGAGTTCGCACATCGTGCTAAGTCAGAAGCATTACTGGGTGACCGAATCCAGCCTTTGTATTACAGGAAAAAAAAGATTCCTACGTACATGGAGGTTCCACATTTTACAATTGGTGGTTTGTCAGTGACAGTGTGTATATTTCTAATTAGTGTTTCATGCTGCTATCGGCATGGCTAGACTGAAAATGACATTCTCACGCAGACATACCCCAGGAGCTACAATACAGAAGAGATGTTTTACCTCCTTGGGAGCAAAATGCACTCTCTTTGAACCCAAGAAAGTGCTCCAATTACAGGTCGTCTGGATGTTGAAATTCTAAAACTAGTTTGCCCGCCAAGCTCGCTCCATGTTGTCTCGGGGAGTTGCAGCTGGTTTGTGGCTTTCCCAAGTCAGGGGAGGCAGGGAGATCTGGAAATCGGTTTACCCCTTCCCGGGAGTTTTCCTGAATAAATGGCCCTTTCTCTGGGTTTCCCGGGAAGTTTCCCGGGATCTCCAGCGTCACCCGGCCCTTGGGCAAGAAAAACACAAGACACCAGGTAAGACTGCCGCTGATGGAGCGGGAGGTTCTCCGCAGCAACAGGCGCTCAGGCCGGCGGGAGAAAAAGGCGGCCCGGGTCAGACCTTGCGGGGGCAGATGCCGCTGCGGGAGAGACGGGTCTCAGGTCTCGGCCCCTTCCTTTCAGACGCCCCGGAAAGGCCGCCCCAGCAGCAGCAACGCCCGCCCGTCGCCCGCTGGCACGGAACGCTTCCTCCCGCGAGCGAGCAGCTGCCCGGGGAGAGTGAACCCGGAGCCCCGAGGCTGCTCCGCCGCTCCTGGTCCCGGGAGAAATGGAGGTCACCGTCCCTCCTCATCCCGAGGGGAGCCCCGAATGGCGGGGCGGAGCTCGGTCGCGCGCCGCGCCGTCTGGGCAGAGAGGAGCGAGGGATTCCCACAGGCAAGCGACGAACGGCGTCGTCTTCCAGGTGCCACCGGACCCTGCGACGGCTGTTCGGGACCCCAGGGAAAAGCTTGGCGAGCCCTCCCTGGTTTTTTTTTTGGGGGGGGGGGGGGCGGCGGAGGGGAAGCAGCCGCCTCTTCAATTCTTACTACTTCGCCTTTCCGCTAGGAACTCAAAGTTGCGCGCGCCCCGAGGTCTCTCTTCATCCGCCCAACGAGCCCCCTGTGAGGTGGGCCGGCTTGGGGCACGACCAAGGCCTCCTATTTGAAGAGGCGTTCAAGGCGGGACTCGCTTCTGCGGGCACCGGACGCCCCTCGCACAAGCCAAGGTCGGCTAAGCGTGGCTTTTCCCGCAAACTCAGCGGCGGACAAGCGAGCCACGACGTCGGCCGGCCAGGGCCACCCCGGGTCGCCATGAGGCGGCCCCAGGGCTCCCTTTGCCCTGTCAGGCTGCTCCCCGAGGGCGCGCTGGGGGACGACGGGCGTCCCGGCGGGACCAGGCTCGCCGGCCGCGCCAAGCGACCAGCCCAGCGGCGGGGCTGGGTGGGGCCGCCCGACGCCGCGCGCCTTCTGGCTCTTCCCGGCCCGCGCGAGCCTCTCCTGGGCATGGAGCGGGCTTGCAGGGCAGCGCGGGGGGGAGCGCTCGGCCCCTGCTTCCCGACCGGGGTGGGGTGATGAGGCGCGGGCGCGCACTTCCCAGGAGAAGCCGCCGCCCCCGCGGGAGTGGAGGACGCGCCCGGAGGCAGTTGGGCGCCTCTCCTCCGCGAGGGAAGCGCAGCTGCGCGCCCAGCCACATGGGCCTGGGGGTCCGACTGGAGAAGGGCAGCAGCTGGCCCTCCCTGCAAATTTTTTTATTTTCAAACCGAACCAAGTTGTCCTGAAATTCTGCAAGCCCCGGCCCAAGCGCCGTCGATCGCGGCCGGGTTCTTAACCTTCCGAGGTTTGCGCGCCTCGTGCAAAATTACACCCAAGCCGACCAAGTCTGAAGTCTCCTTGAGCTTCTGTTCTCTCGGGAGGAGGGGAGGAAAATGCAGCACCGCAGCCGTTCCTCCTCCGTAATTTCAGCCTAGACTTGAAGTCAAGTGACTTCACCCCAACGGTAGCCCAGCA
The DNA here is from genome assembly GCA_023362775.1 of Charina bottae. NCBI lineage: Eukaryota > Metazoa > Chordata > Lepidosauria > Squamata > Charinaidae > Charina > Charina bottae. The sequence goes on along the minus strand of JALMGJ010000018.1, from coordinate 20,763,354 downwards.
AGCCGACCGGGCGCGGGCGAAGAGACGGGACGAAAGCGACACCAAGCGCCCCCGCCAAAAGGACCAGCGCAGGCGCGTCCAAGCCGAGGCCATCCAGGCTCCCCTGAAGCCGAGCAAGCAAGACGGGGCTCGCAGCCGCCCCCCCCCCCCCGTTTCCCGGGGGCCCAATGAAAGGCTCGCAGGACCGGCGGAGCCACGCGCTCCTCTTCCAGCCCCGCGCGCTTCGCAAACCGGCCCAGCTCGCTCCGTCAGTTGCGGGAGCCCCGACAAGCGGGTGCCGACAACCCAGCGCGAGTTGGGCGCTCCTCTGCCCCCACCCAGATTTCTCTGAAGGGGGGGCGCTCTTGGCTGGCTGAACTATCCATTACTTCGTTCGCCTTTCTGCCGGGCGCGCCCCTTGCCACCTTTCACAGCAAATTCTGTCCGGGAAAAAGCGCTTTGCCTCCGTTTCGCGCTTGCCAAGCATTCGGTTGCTTGGATCCCCCTTTCTAGCACGGGGGGGGGGGGAGAGACACTGGGTGGGCAAAGCCACTCCAGCGGCCCCCCCCCCCCGCCCCCCGGGAGCAGGCTCGATCGGCAGCAGCAGCTTTTTACTCTCAGATCTTCCCCAAATTGTACCAGAGGCGGTTAAAATAGGAGTCCGGTGGCCCGTTTTCAGACTACTCCATTTTATTAAAAGGTGGAAGCTTCCCTTAGTCTGAAAAGGTGCCACCAGATCCCTGACTTTTGCTACCTCTTCAAATCGCAGCCCAATTTATCCCCCAGAAGACGTTTCAGCCTATTTAGTGTCAGTCAGTTTTGAGAACCAGGCTGAGTTCACACACCAGGATAAGCCAAAACCAGACAAAACATGTTATGGCTTAAAATGTTGCACGAAGGAAGCCACTTTAGTAAGTAAATCGTGGTTCAACTTCTCCTGCAAACCTAGGCAACTGTGGTTTATTCAGTAAACAATGGTTAGGCAATGGGCAAACCTAACTGTTGAGCTTCTGGCTGCAGTTCAGTTTTACAGAGTACTTCAATATGCAAGCAAAGGCAGCAACATCCAATTACGTCACACCAACACTTCAGACACAGGCAGTCACACAATCGTCGATTCACACCAGATATTTAATGCAAACGTTAGTTTTATAAAAACGCACTGTGTCTCCTTGCGCCAGGAAGACCCCTCACAACTTTTACTAGGGAATCTTGACATTATTTTTCTCCCTAAGTTTGAAATCCCTGAACTAGCCCATCCCATCAAGCCATTATATGGTTGGACGGTCAGTCGGTCGGTCGATTTTGTGTACACCATGGTATATAAAGCTAGCCACTTGTGGTTTATCCAGAACACATTGATTAAATACGCCACCGCTTCGCATGATACAGGAATCCAATCCAGCTAAATTGTGCAGTGGTGTCTTTCGGGATGCAAGGCTATCTCCTCCCAATGCCTACAGGAACACACCCCACTGCCCCCTCCCACAGAAGGTTCAGGGGCAGCTTCCCACCCATGCAGATTAACAACGCTCACAACAGCTTATTATTATATATTATTATTTTTATATTATATTACATTATTTTTATATTATATTATTATATATTATTATAATGTAGACTATGCTGCTACATTCATCGCCTCTCCTCCCACAATCAGCAGCCCTAGGTTTGCTTGTTTCTCTTTGCAAGCCCACGGTGGCACAGCTCCCTAAATTCCCTAACCCAGTGTTTCTCAACCGTAGCAACTTTAAGGTGTGTGGACTTCAACTCCCAGAATTCCCCAGGCAGCCATGGGAATTGTCTAGGACAGAGCTTTCCAAACTGTGTCGCCACACACAGCGTGGTGTGTCGCCACACCACCCGGAAGCGGCGGCGCGCGCGTGCACGGCGGCCGCCATGCATGAGCGCGCCGCCGCACGCCCCCCCGCGCCGCCGCCGTGCGCGCGGCGCCGCACGCCCCCCGCACCGCCGCCGTGCGCGCACCGCCGCACGCCCCCCTCCGGGTGTGTCGCCAGCGGCGGCACTTTGGAAAGCCCTGGTCTAGGAACTGAAGTCCACACATCTCAAAGTTGCCGCGGTTGAGAAACACTGCTCTAACAGAAGACAATTTCCTGAGCATCAGGTACAAGCCCTACAGAAAACAGTCCGTGTTTCAAAGATGCAGATGACTTTCGCTCAGTTCGTGGTGTCTCTGACTCGCCATGCTGGGGGGGGGAGGTTTCCTACTCACACATGGGGAGGGGGCTGTTGGTTATTTGGGTAGAATCACAACTCCCCCACCCCATCCTAAAACCCTCACCCGAAACACCAAGAGGGCAGTTGTTTTATAAGCCAACGGACGACGAACAAGTTCTTTGCACCCTTTTAAGGCCCCGCCGACCAATCCCCTGGAGCGCGTGCCAGCTTGACTACAGCAGCAATGCAATACTGGAGGGCGGAGCATCCTAAACTCCAGTATTTACGTGCTGCTAAAGCACAGCGGACAGAACTTTCCATCTCTGCAGGTCTCCCCGCGAGGTAACAAGAGAGGGCACTTATTTCCTGGGTGCCAATGGAAAGAGATTCACCGAGAGGCTGGCCGATTATGGAGGACAATTCAGGTTGAAAACTCATGTCTTTTGACTTGGGAGTAGCCCTAACGAACGTAAAGCTCAGCTTCCGAGAAAATGTATTATTCTGGCAGAAGCAGGCAACACAGGGCTCCATTCTGCCGGGAATGGAAAAGTCCAGGAGCGATGCTAGCAGCTTTCAAATGCCCTTCGAGCCTGGATGGCCCGGGCTGCTTCTTTGCATTTCTATCTCATCCCCAACATCCTGGACCGCAAGAAAGTCCTGCTGCACTCCTACATCAGACCCTCATGGTTTAGGTGACGCTGAAATAATTTCCCAATGTTTCTTCCGCTTTTGAGGGTGGGAAAGGAAAATAAAAGTTAAGGCGGATGCTACAGTCTACACGCCATTTCCTTTTTGAGAATGCAGAACGTGCCGCTTAAAAAGAGAATCCACTCAAAGAAGTCATCTTTAAACATACCTGACCAGGTAAGCTAAGAGAAAGTTTGGGATGGTCTTGGCTTTCATGAGCCTGATGATCATTTATCTTGGACTTAACCCTTGAGGTCATGAGGCAGCCCAGAACGGTCTGTATCTTCTTTTCTCTACAAACCATGTCGTGCTGCTACACCTCCTCAAGGCTGCCCATCTGAGTGAGTGTCCCCAAGGAGGCCGAGCTGCAAAGCGAGCCGAGAAGCAGGATTTCAGCAGGATTTCTGCCCCTCCCCACTTCCAAACATACGGGGAGAAAGGGTTCGGACTAGCATCTGAACCAGGAGCAGCAACAGAATGTTAATCAGTGTTCCATGACGCCTTTGGAGAACAAATTCTTGGCTTCTGAATAACTCAAAGAGTCTCCAAACTATGATAGAATTCGTTGCATCAGATGGAAAAACATTGTCTCTATGGCTTTACGCTGGCTCAGACTTTTTCACGCCGGCCTCCCATACTAGTCGGTCTTCACCAAGTCAGAATTCTTGTATTCACCTCTAGAAACCGTGCCCAGCACCTGTTCCAGCAGGAGCCAGTGGTGCATTTCAAGCGATGAATTCAGGGAAAGTTTAATTCACTCCAGGGCAAATGTACAAGTACAATCTCAGTTGGATAACCAAGCAATTTGAGAAATTGACACTCTATGATTTCCATCAACCTTTCGCATATATTTGGCATGCACCACAAACACACTGGCAGCTGTCAGTCACAAAGACATTTATTGGTAGGTTCTGATAAAGCATTATCCAACTATGGATTTTGTATTTTATTTCTTATGGACCAACACGTATCTTTATATGTTAAAAGCATTCACTGAGTTAGCAGTTATTTTTTTAAATAAGTCCTGTGGACACTGTTAACTTCAGTGCTTTATATACGTGGAGTTCTGTTCCCGCCAATTATTTGATTTGCTTAATAATTCTTAGTTTATCTACGCATTAAGATATACAGCACGTATTGCAGGCTTCCCAGATAGGTTGGACCACAAAGCTCAGAATTCCCAGACTTACATAACTGTCCTTTATTCGGTTTTTTTTAAATCAACCAATTTCTACACCCCATATGAACGCATTATAAACTTGGGACGTCCCTTCCTTTGCACTAATTCAAACAGTCTCAGTGCAGCTTTTAAAACACATGACTAACAAGAAAGCTAAGCTCATTTAAATAGTTACGGGTTCTGTTTTTGTTTTTTCACAAGATAAATCTTTAGAAATACAGTTATATAAAATGCCGGTTGGTAGTATCGCAACCAGCAAGCAGGGTTTGTAGCCTGTGAAACAAACTGACTTTGAAGTATTCTTGATTACAATGAATTAGTTTGTTTATCTGAAGGGCATGTGTGTCAACTTACCTGTGTCAATTCACGTGTGTCAACTTACCTGTGATGGATAAAAATAACGCAAAGTGGGCTACTTGGAGAGATTTGTCTTCAGTTGCAACAGGAACTAAAACATCAAACCCCACAAAAAAAGGTCTTACTAACGGTTTTAATGCATATTTTGGACAAAAGTCATGAATGCAACTGTAACCAGGCTCATGAACCTTTCGGCTGTGAGAGGAAGTTGTGAGCGCTAATTTTTAGGTGGGGAAAACCCTACTCCCCCAGATAATGGTGGCAAGGGGAAAACCCTGTACCCTCAGAAATACGGAATCTGATTACTCCCATCCCTCTGTGGCCTCTTTAATTCTTTACTAACCCATCCAGAAACAAGGCTGCTGGAACTAAGATCTAACCAACAAATTCCAGCCAGAGCTGAACCTCCTTCTGAAGCCACACTAGGCCCATGGAAGACTCAGCCACAAGGATAACTACCATTCATATCAATGGGATTTTGAAGCTATTGAAGATGTGCAAGTAACTAGGGGGACGGGCTGCCTAACTGCTCAAGAAGCAGACCAGCTTCTCAAGGTGCAGAGACCCAACTTCGTTTTGGCTACTCTGCTTGGCCAACGTAGGAGCTGGAGAAGGGTTCTGTGTGAAAGAAGACACAACGCTCTGGCTGTAGCAAGGAGGACATGGCTAACAGCAAGTAGGCCCGGCCTCTATGGAAACTGCAGTCAACGAACGGCAGACCTGCACATTCTTTTACCTCCACAGGCGTTGAAATAAACTGGACACGTGTCGCCTCCCTCCCTCCCTCCCTTTCCAGGGGAAAACAACAACATACCCAAAGATGCTGCCATGCTGCACACCAAGTTCTGCCCGACGCTCTTCCTCCATAGTGGAGATTCAGCTAATGTGCAGAACCCGTGCCTGAAACTAAAACAACAAAGGAAGTCAACTGAAGCGTTGAAGAAAGTCACCTGTGGAAGTAGAATAGGGTTAAATCCAGATCGCCTTCACAGATATGGAACTGGACCGGCACCCCTTGGCCCTTCATCCAGGCTACACACTTCGGCTGCTAAGCGAGCAATCCCTCAAGCAAAGATGAGCATTTGGGGCATCTTCCAACTCACCCTCCTCCAGAACTCTGTAGCAGAAAATACACCATGAACATCTAGAAAGAAAGGAATCTCCCTGTGTCGGAGGCCCCACTTCGCAAGGCACAAAGGACTTTCGAAGTTATCACATCCTACTCGCAGCCCTCATCCAACCAGCATTTTAATAACTCTTTAGCAGAGTGAAACTTGAGTTTTGTGAAGTTTGTGGCTTGTCTGTGAGTTTATTTCCAATAAGCAAAGAGGGAGCTACACAGATACATAATAAATTGAAACCAACATAGCCTGCATCTCAGAAGGGACACCATTTGATCACATTTTTGGGTATGGATGTTAGTTATAAAAAGATTATTGCTGGATTAAGCGACATTTCAGGGTAGATTCACAACAGTGTGTTTCTAACTCCTGTGTCGAATCTTGGCCTTACGAATGAGTAAACCCATGTCTAAAGTGGCTGACACTTTTGGAAATCTATCCATATTTTACACAAATGCAAATGCGCACAGACACACACGAGTGGGAACAGACAGATCTACAAATCATTGAGCAGATACACAGACTGCATTCACACATGTGAAGCATGGTTTTTTCAAATATGGCTTGTTGAATAAACCACAACTGGCTAAGTCTGTGTGGTATGCTAAGCTACACACATTATTTTCAAACTGCAGTGGCTCACACAAAGCTAACACTGAAAAAAACACATCGTGATTTTGGGGTGATAGGATAGGAACCGGGCAAAACTGCTAAGCGCCTTTCAGTGAAACCCTTTCCAAGAGGAAGCCTACCGAATTGTGCAAGGGCACAATGGCTTCCTGGCGCTGAATTGTGCCCCAATTGTCTATTTCAGCATGAATTGAGACATACTAATTCTATCAATGAAACATTTAACCTTTCCTATTTCTTTCTAAGAATTCACATTTTTACACCTCCATTGAAAGGCTAGCCCAAAACAATCCTATGTGGGAAGTGGGGAGTGAAATAAAGAATTATTCATTTTAAGTGAACTTACCATGGTCACCCTCTTTTTGAAAAAAATATCTTCAAATAATCTGCCCGACCTACAGCCAGAAATAGAAGAATTTAGAAGACAACGCCCACTTGTCCTCCATCACCCTCCGTGCCGGTCAAATTTTAAAACAATCTCCTTGTTACATTATTTCAATCGAGGTTAAGGCAAGATAGCACCTTTAAAAATAAATATAAACAAACATAGCAATGTGTTTTCAATGCACCATCTGCTTAAACACTGAAAGCAAACTGCTACAAAGGGTCATAAATATTTTTTAAAAATGCAGTTTATTATCCGAAACACACCCACATTTTAGTTCATCATCACTGTGTTTAAATCACATACAAACATCCTTCCTCCATTTTACACCCCTACCCCATAAAAGATAATTTAAAAACCAACCAGGATTAACATATTGGTAAGCTGATATCCAAACTCTCCTATTAGCCTCAAATTCTTGTTACACAGCTCTTAAACTTTTGCATAGAGGAAGAACTTATGGTCTCCTAGCCCATGCGAGGAAGTTTTATTACTTTTTTTAAATGGAGCACAAGAGAATGCAAGACCTCCATATACTGTATGTTAGAATGCCAATAAAAGTTTTCCCTCAAAACTGCTGACGAAGAACAGTATCTAGCTCCCTAGAGGTTTTCCGTTTGAGTAGTGTCGCCTCCTCTAGATGTAAAGTCTACATTGCAGACTTAAAAACCAAACTCTTAAAAACACCATTTGTTAAAACCAAGAGGTAGGAAAGTAGGAAATCTGTCCAGGATCAGCATTCATTTAAATGTGAGCTGCATATGAGCACACGCGCGTGCGCGCACGCACGCACACACACACACACACACACACAGAGATGATTATCTTTTTAAGTTCTATTGCACCTTTTCTGCACTTTTCCACCAGAAACTTTATTACTTGGGAAAGTTTTCTTCCCCACCACACACTACTGTGGAATTAGACAAATACTGACACTAATCTACCTCTTTGATGCTCCCCCGCGCCCCCCTCCTGCCACAGCTACACAAGGCTTTTCCCCTCTCGCACACTTCATAACATTTTCTTAAGCTCTGCACAGAGAGAAAAAAAATTCCTCAGCAACTCCTGAAAATTCTTTTAGCTGCTGCTTGCATTTGGTTAAAAGAGGGCAATGTACAGTTTATATCACCAGCCGTATATTATTCATGCACTCAACATATTATGCAGAAGTTCGTATGTCCGTCAAAATACTTTTACACTTCCTGTATAAAAATACCAGTAGAAATGGTATAGCAAAATAGAAGACTTATACTGATTTTATGTATATAAAAAAGTCCAAACTGTTAGAAACTTTAGTAAATTTTAGATTCATCTGGGACCTTGCACATTTCACACACAGTACTTTTTTTAAAAAAAATCAATTATTGAATAAAAATTAATGTTTGAAAATGTACAACTGATATTTTTGCAAAAACATTTTAAAGCTGTAGCAAACATAATGCGCAGGATCAATTTTAAAAAATCTGAATTAGGCTTAATAAGAAGGGATAAGTAGAAATATTTTTAAAAATTAATTCTGCAAATTAAAAAGTCTGTTTTTATACTAGTTCATGGTATCATTATTTTAAAGAGTTTTTTAAATTACTTATCAATTCATTGTAAAATAAACCATGTAAGACATGGCAAAATACTTTCTACAATTGTTTATTTTTAAAAAATGACTTACACAATGTAAAAATTATTCATTTACACACATGTGCTGTGTATTTTTTTAATCTGAACGATGGATTTTTAATTTAAAAAATAGGATTTGTTGTGAATGTCCTATGCCTTTCACAATTTTTCATGCAGCTCTTGGTTATTATAAAATCTGAAACAAATTTCTATCTTTCCATTTAAAACAGGAATGTTTAAAATTTATTTCCAAAACAGGGGCCCACAAACATCTTTATATTTTGAAAGCTTTTTTAAAAAATATTTTAAATACTTCAACAAAAAGTGAAATGAAACTTTCTTCTCACTGGCTCCAGCCATGCAGTTTCTTTCTAAATGTTACTCCAGTAGGTTAAGCAATTGAAAATTTATTTTTCATTCACTTTTGCTTCGACAGAAACTTGGCGAGGGGGGGGGGGGAAGAGGAGAAGTAATATTTTTGGTGCAGCTAATTTCCCTTGGAGGAAAAATTCAGCGGTGCATCGTTTTAACTCTTGCTCTGCTGGCCAACGTCGCAAAGGTCTGTAACCTTGGCAGCCCTTCCTTTGGGGAGGGGGCGAAGGGGGAGCTAAGGAAATGCAAAACAGAAAGAAGCGGGGGGGGGGGGGAGGCTTCAAATTCCACTGACCTTACCAGGTTTTGCCCCTGTCACCTTAGGAGCCTCAGTCCTCTCACCTCCCCAAGCTGTTCTCCAACCCCTCCCGCGTCTGTCTGTTTTTTTGGGGGGGCGGGATTGAAAGGGAAAACTGTCGGGACGCGAAGCTTTTTCATTTCGAGATTCATCACTCCGCCGCTCGCGTCTTTTTTAATGAAGAAAAACGGAAAACTCCCCCCGGGGGGAGGACGGAGAAGACTGCACAAGGGGCTGGACGAGCGAGCCGGATCGGACTCGGGCGCCCCCCCGCCCCGGGGGAGCTGCCCGGCGCGGATCTTCCTCCCCGGCGGGCACGCGGCGGCCGGGCGCTTCCTCGCTGTATCCATATTTAGCTAAAAAGTAACACCGAAAGGAAGAGAAGAGCAAGAAAGGATGCGAGGGGGGGCGGCGGCCGCTTCTCCGCCGCGGTTCGGCTGCGGCCCTTCCCGCGGGGGGGGAGATGCGGGGCGGAATCGCGCCCGCGGGGAAGGGCAGCGGCCGCCCCTCCCCGCCGCGGGGCGCCCCCCCGCCGTGTCAGTGGCGGAGGGGGGCCCTTCCCTCCCCCCCTCGACACCGCTGCCCCCGAGCCCCGCTCCCCGCTCCCCCCCCGGGGAAAAAAATAAGGGAGGGAGGCGGCCCTGTCCGGCTCCCCCCCTCGGCGGCCGCTCTGGCGCGGCGAGAAAAGTTTGGGCACTTTGACGGGAGCGGAAAGCCTTTCCAGGCGACCCCATTTTGGAGCCTGCTTCCCCCGGTGAGGGGCTGTCCCCCCGGCGGCTCCGCGGGGGGAGAAGGGGGGCTGGCCGGTGCGCGCCCCCCCCGCGCGCCGCCTCCTCCCCCTCCCCCGCCCTCCTCCCCCGCCCAGGCGCTCCTGCTCCGCTCGCCCGGGCCTTCCGCGGCTCTCCCGGGGCCGCCCCGGCCCGGGGGGATTTTTAGGGATTTTTTGGCGATTTTTGGGGCTCCCCCCGCGGCCCCCCCGGCCCGGGGCGCCCTTCTTTTCCCCGCCCTCCCTCCTCACCTCCGAGTCCACTCGAAAATGGCGCCGAAATCGAAAAAACTTTGCAAATTTCATTGTAGCGCGTGCAAAGGCTGCTGGGAGGGGGGGCGCGGAGGGGGGGCGGCGGGCAGGCACCGCCCAGGCTCGGGGGCGGGGCCGGGAGGGGCGCTCGGCGGCCCCCGCGGGGGGGAGGGGGAGGAGGAGGGCCGGGCGGGCCAGCGCGCGCTCCTCTGCCGCTGCGCTCGCCTGGCCGCGGCGGAAGTTTGCGCGCGGGCTGCGCGGGCGGTTGGCTGGGGGCAGCCGGGCGCTGGGGAGGCGATGTGGGGCGGGGGCGAGGCCCGCCGCGCCCAGGAGCTGCGCGGAAGGGAAGCGCCTTGGAGCGTTCGTCTGCCGGCGGGGAGAAAAGCTGAGTGAGGGGCCGCCCGTTGCGCCCCCCTTCCGCCCCCCCAAGGATTTCCCCGAAGGCTGGATCCTGAGAAGCACTGACTGGGCTGCTCCGGGAAAGGCTTGGATGGGGCACCATCCGGAAATCCCCAGGCTGATCAGGCTAGAGAGGAGAATTGAAAAATCCCCCGCGGAGAAGAGAAACCACTTCCGTATTCTTGCAGGAGAACTCCATGCCCAAATCGTGAAGTCCCCAGAGGTCAGGAGCGGGTTGGGTTTGCCCAGCGCAGTGGCAGCGAGGAACCAACCTCGCCCAGTCAGGAAGAAGGAAAGATCCAGATTTCGTGGCCCGGCTGAGATTTGGAGGCAGCAGATCTGAGCCAGCTGCCTAAAACTGGGGGGCTGCTGCACGACAGTAGAGCCTTGTGCCTCCATTTCTCTCTCTCCTTTCTGGGGGAGACCACACTTCCCGGTATGGTCAAAAAAGTCAAGGTGGCGTCCATGACGGTGCAGTCGAAGCTCTGCTTGTTGCATGGATGACCACAGGGCCACAAACACACCCTGCGGACCCCCCAGGGTCATTTTGTTGGCTCCTTCCAGGATGGCTCTGCTGTTCTTCCTTCTCTGTCTCTGTAGAACAGCCTTCCTCATGGCTGGCTGGGGAATTCTGGGAGTTGAAGTCCACCCATCTTCAGGTTGCCAAGGTTGAGAAACACTGCTGTAGAATATCTGATACAGCTGTTTTCTCCGGTCTGGCTCCAGATGTCTTGGACGACAACTCCCACCTTCACGATCAGAATTTCTGCTGGAGATGAAGGATGGGTTTGAGTCTTACAAATCTTTGGGGCACATTCAATACACGGTGGTTGACGGCGATTTAAAGATCGGCCTTTTTCAAGTGAAAGTCCAGAGGATTTTTATTTTGGAATAAATCCTCAATTTAAAGGGGGAAAGGGGCTGTTTGTTAAATACGGAGGGGATTTCAGCTCTGCGTAAAAGAGCATCCAGATTGATTGATAGCCTGCTAAGGTCAGAAGACTCTTGATGGCTTGCAGTAATAGAACATAAATAAAGTATCCCTGGTTAAAAATAAATAAATGACTTAATTATAAAACCTGAAAATGGTAGTAGTAGTACTCTTCCGTGCCAGAAATTGTTTTAGAACAGAGCTTTCCAAACTTTTCATGTTGGTGACACACTTTTTAGACATGCATCATTTCGCGATACACTCTTACAGCAGGGCATCATTTCGCGACACACTCTTACAGCAGGGCATCATTTCGCGACACACTCTTACAGCAGGGCACAAGGCAGGCACTAGGACGTGCGCAGAATCACAGCAGGCATGGAGGCAGCAAGGCACAAGGCAGGCACTAGGACCTGCGCGGAATCACAGCAGGTTTGGAGGCAGCAGCAGCCACGACACACCCAGACACTGCAGCCGACACACTAATGTGTCCCGACACACAGTTTGGAAAGCTCTGTTTTAGAACTTTAAACCTAAAAAGTACACAGTCGCCTTTCCCCTTCTGGCATGGGGGGAGGGTGTAATATGCTGATAAGTTGACATCTAGGCAACCTTGCTGATCACACAAATGCAGGAAGTCCCTGGGCTCTAACTTGGAAGTTCCAAAAATATCCTGAGAGAAGAATGTCCATAAAGTCACTATGAGCTGACCTTGACCTGAAAGAGGTGACTTCGATTTGGCAAGAAGTTTCGGACGGTTACCACTTTAAGGGTCTTTTTTAACGGCTGCCTCAGTATTTCTACAGGCCAGTTTCTGGATGCTTTGAGGGGCTGTAGATGCTGCAAGCCAAGGGGCTGGTGAGGGTCTACCTGAGAACTGAAGGATAAGGCAAGAAACTGGCATTGGAGGTCTCATACGGGCCCACGATGCCAGGAGGCTGCAGGGAATGTGTGTGCCTGGTCACCGTAAGTGGGCGGACAATACTGAGATTAGTTCATGTCATTGTTTTTATTGCTGTGTGTTTGTGTAAAAACAGCCACCTCCTTGGGGGCAGGATTGATGTGTCATACAATGCCTGTCGCCCAAGCCCCAAAGGAAGTTTCCAAATGGGCAAACCCCTCCCTTGGTTGCCATGTTGTGAGGAGCAAGATAACGCTAATCTTCAAAACGGTGCCTTGGGAGTGGCTGGCCAAAGGCAGGCCGTGAGCCGCTGGCGATAGAGAGAAGTCCAGCTTTTTGAAAGCATGGCCTAGGAATGTGCAAATGTCTCGGGCTGCCGTTTCGGCTCCCCGCACGGTGTCCTGTTTCTTCGTGGATCGAAAGGCAACATTTGTACACAGCTGTACGTTGTAAGAATCCCAAAGTGGTGTCCAAGTGAGCCTCCGGCCACATCACGAGGAACGTCTGCCTCCCAACAAAGGAGGGGAGCAAATGAAATTATGAGCTGGCCCACGCAGGATCCCTGCAGTGCGGGACAACATGCCTCCCATTTAGAGGTGCCCCAGGAGTCTGATTTCCCTTTCGACAGCTGGCTGGGGAATTCTGGGAATTGAAGTCCACACATCTTAAAGTAGCCGAGGTTGAGAAACATTGCTCCACAGACTGGTTTCTCAACGCTTTGTGGTGCTGCAGCCAAGTTCCTGATCACCCACCGAGCTGCTGTGTGACCAGCATTTCCTCAACCCAATGTCCTCTAAATATGCAGCACTACAATTCCCATTGCCCCCAGCCAGGATGCCAGTTGAGGTGGTGAGAAACGGTAAGGCTGCAGTGGGATTTCTGTCAGGCTGCAGTGGGATTTCTGTCTTGGTCATTGGCTTTTTGCACACACTTTGCAAAGCGTTTCAGCCCTCCCCCCCCCCCCCCCTTGTATGAAAAGCCAAGAATTCAGGAGACTAGAAAACCAGAGAAGCTTCAGTAGTGTTTGCTGCCTGTCTCCCTCCCTTCTATCTCCAGCCTGGTTTTTAAGCTATTATTTCTTCCGCAGAACAAAACAAACTAATTATAATGATTCTGACAACAATATAGAGTTAGAAAGAAGAATGCACCAAGGCAAATCTGATGGTGAATTTAAAAAGAATGAGAGATGAAAATGAACCTGCGCACGCGCACAGAGTCTGGAGGACATTTTAATCATTCATGTTCAGCATTTCTGTCCCCAATGACACTTGTACAGATCATCTTGTCTTCTTGGCTGACTCCAAGTAACGCTGAAGTAGCAAACACGGAGTGAGGTGGAGGGAGAAAAGATGGAAGACTTTTGAGGAGAAACTGGGGTGGTCCTTTGGAAGAGGGCAGCGGTCATGACACTCATGTTTCGGTCATTTATCTGTATTTATGAACTCACACATCCCTATGGAATTAAGGAATTTAATTTCTATCCTCCCACATCTCTTATTAGCAGGATAGGGGTGGGGGAGAATGCAGTCCACATTGGAAAGTATTATTAAAGTAACATTAAACTAGAAGGCCCTTCCTTCCTTCCTTCCTTCCTTCCTTCCTTCCTTCCTTCCTTCCTTCCTTCCTTCCTTCCTTTTTCCTTAGGTGTCTTTATAATGACATCTTCATGACAGAAGGCTGTCCAGTCTCCCCCACTCAATGTGAAATGTCGGTGTGTGCAAGAAGATCAAAACTCTTTCTTAAATTACTTTGCTGCCCTGTCTTATAGGCCAAAGATCAATGGGCAAGAAGATGGTGCGTGCCTATCAGGGTCCAAGTCATTGAATGGAACTTCCAGGAGCAGAAGTAGTATACCGTGAATTTCACCGGCTGAAACGGAGGGCCCACAATATGAAGGAGGCTGTTGTTTCTGCTCAGGGGTTCCTGAGAAACGGATCGTTGTTCCCTGTTGAAAACAAAACCTTGGATTCGGACGTCCAACTATTTTGAGACCCTAGGCGCATTTGCAATTGGGCAAGTGGGTTGTGGGTGTCCTCACAACATGGCAACCAGGGGAGGGGTTTGCCCATTTACAAAATGGAGATGGCCAGTCCTCCCAGACAAAGTGGTGGGGCTGCCCTCGGCTGCCCCTTTAGGCTCCCTTCCTCCAGGTCAAGAGAGAAAGAGCCACAGGGTTCCCCAGCTGGGGCCTCCAACAGTGTGGATTCCCCACAATGGCTGGGTTGACACATTACTTTAACGATGGGGTTCCTGGTTCTTGGCCTGGGCCTAGAAAGGGTGGGTGGGTGACGCGGTGGCTGTCCTTCTGCCCAGCCGCTTGAAAGCAGCACAGCCACGAGGCTGTTCAGAAGGAAGGGGGCAAAGCCTTATCATGGCAATTGGTCACAGCTCATTCTGCCTTCTTTCCCAGGCGATCCCACACCACAAGGCTACTGGCTGGCATCTTGGCTCTGCCCTTCCACGTCTCAGGCCGGCATGTCTCCTCACTCGGCTTGGTGTCCCTGATGTGCGTGGTTTGATTGCAACGCCACCTATACAAAACTCAGAGGAAGCCACGGATCACTGATTAGTTCTGCTTTCTCTCGGCTGATTCCCACCACCATCCTCTAACTTGGCGGCAAGGAGTGCAGGGGACTCTGCAAAGGGCCAGTTTCCTTTGCAGGAGGAACCACTGGAGCCTTGCAGTTTACAAACAGGTGGAAAAGACACATTGGCCATTGCAGACCAAGCATCAAAAACAAATCTTTGGGGGAGACAAGATGCGTGATTTATCCACCATTTTCCGGTAGCAGAAATACCAGTTGTCAGTTGCCTTCTAGGTATACATAATTCAGGGGGCTGATGGTCACCTTGAAAGCCCTTGGCGGCTTAGGGCCTGGTGATTTGTGGCACCATCTCTTTCCAGCCGTCTCTGCCTGTCCCGTAAGATCCAAGATGGCTGGCAGGTATCAGCCCCCTCCCTGAAGAAACGTCTGTTCGAGTTAACCACGTAGTGTGTCTGCCTGGGCCTTAAAAGGTTCCCCCCGCACATTTGTGCAGTTGTGTCCGACTCTAGGGGCCGGTGCTTATCTCCGTTTGTTAGCCGAAGAGCCAGCCTTGTCCAAAGACGCTTCCACGGTCATGTGGCCGGCATGACGCATGCGGAACGCTGTTACCTACCCAGCGAAGTGGTACCTATTCATCTACTTGCATTTGCATGCTTTCGAATTGCTAGGTTGGCAAGAGCTGGGGCTAGTGCGGGAGCTCACTCCGCACGCAGGGCTAGGGATTCGAACCTCCGAACTTGCGATCTTCCGATCGACAAGCCTGGTGTCTTACCTGCTGAGCCACCACGCACACCATGCCTGGGCCTTAAGTGTGTGCAAATGCCTAGATTCTCTGTGCATTCGCTTTGCCAGTGTTTCTCAACCTTGGCAACTTGAAGATGTGTGGACTTCAACTCCCAGAATTCCCTGGGAATCCGATGCTTCATTTTAAAGGTTGCCACCATGCTGTTGTTTGGACAGTGTTGCCAATATCTCCTCTGTAATGTGTGAAATGCTGACATCTAAGAAGCTTTAGAAGTAACTATTGAAGATGGCATCAACTGTATAAGTTGGGAGGGGTATAAGGGTGGCTCAGCGGGTAAGACGCCAGGCTTGTCGATTGGAAGATCACAAGTTTGGAGGTTCGAATCCCTAGCCATGTGTGCGGAGTGAGCTCCCGCACTCGCCCCAGCTCTTGCCAACCTAGCAACTCGAAAGCATGCAAATGCAAGTAGATGAATAGGTACCACTTCAGCGCGTCATGCGGCCACATAACCGTGGAAGCGTCTTCAGACAATGCTGGCTCTTCGGCTAAGAAACGGAGATGAGCACCGGCCCCTAGAGTCGGACACGACTGCACAAATGTGCGGGGGGAACCTTTACCTTTTTTTAAAGAAGCTTTAGAAGTAACAGTTGAAGATGGCATCAAGTGTATAAGTTGGGAGGGGGGGAGAGAGTCATAATGGAAGGAATAAGGAAAACTTTGGTAAGTCGTGGTTGTGTCAATGATTTTTTCCCGATCAGCAAAAGTGAGGAACTTACCCAGAAGCGAGCTATGCAAATTCTATTGACCAGTCCTGATTTTGCATCCCACAAAAGGGAGGTCTGCTTTAAGACAAGGGTGGCTGATTGTCTGTCCGTTAAGGCCAACTGAGCGAGACTTCAGTTACTCTGGTCTTCAACTTCCTTTTTCAAGATGGTGTAGCGGCCTGGTTGTTTTTCTTTCTGCAGTCAAAACGAGAGGGAGGGGGGAAAAAAGACAAAAAAAAAAAGAGGAAGATGTTATTTAGCTAAACATGAAACTGAGCAAAGGAACAACTTCCTGCTGACTGTTTAGGCTGTTATCTTCCTGCTTTGGAAGAATTCAAACTTTGCCTCAGAGGGATTAACATGAATTAAGACGAAAATGTTTCTGTGCAGTTTCACCTAATTTCAATCCCCCCCCCGCCCTACCAGAACGTGCTTTTGGGCTTGTTTGTTTGAAACGGTGTAATTATCTGCACATGCTTTTTCGTCTATAGGCTGCACATTATTTGCCTGTTTCTTTGCGATTTCACAAATTATTTTCACTGCAACTCAACACATAGCCCTTGCCAAAACAAAACAAAACAAAAACTTTTACCTCTGTCGTAGTGATCTGAATTTTAGGTCTCTGTCTTTCAGTTACTTGGTTTTACTATCTCCTTTGCAAAAGTGATAGAAAAGGTCTCTTCCTGTGTTAGTCACTATTTGCTGCTAGATTTCCCCCAACACTTTCTGGAATATGACATATCCTGCCAGTCCAAAGGTTAATTCCAAAGCCTGCTTAATATAATTGGAGAGTGAGTGAGGATGCATTTAGTTTATTTATTAATGTTTTATTGTAAATTGTGACAGCTAATAAATTATTACTATTATTATTATTATTATTATATTTTTATCCCACTTTTTTAATATTTGGTGGACTCAAGGCAACAAACATACCTAATACTCCTTCCTCCTCCTATTTTCCAACAACCCTATGAGGTGGGTTGGGCTGAGAGACAGGGACTGGCCCAAGGTCACCCAGCTGGCTTTCGTGCCTGAGGCGGGACTAGAACTCTCAGTCTCCTGGTTTGCCATTGGCTCCTTCCTAGGGCTGAGAGACAGGGACTGGCTCAAGGTCACCCAGCTGGCTTTCATGTCTAAGGCGGGACTAGAACTCTCAGTCTCCTGGTTTGCCATTGGCTCCTTCCTAGGGCTGAGAGACAGGGACCGGCCCAAGGTCACCCAGCTGGCTTTCATGTCTAAGGCGGGACTAGAACTCTCAGTCTCCTGGTTTGCCATTGGCTCCTTCCTAGGGCTGAGAGACAGGGACTGGCCCAAGGTCACCCAGCTGGCTTTCGTGCCTGAGGCGGGACTAGAACTCTGTCTCCTGCTTTGCCATTGGCTCCTTCCTAGGGCTGAGAGTGAGTGACCGGCCCAAGGTCACCCAGCTGGCTTTCGTGCCTGAGTCGGGACTAGAACTCTCAGTCTCCTGGTTTGCCATTGGCTCCTTCCCAGGGCTGAGAGGGAGGGACTGGCCCAAGGTCACCCAGCCAGCTTTCATGCCTCAGGCGGGACTAGAACTCTCAGTCTCCTGGTTGCTAGCCCGTTGCCTTAACCACTAGACCAAAGTAACTTTCAAATTATAACAAATTCTTAGAGTAATTTAAAAATTAACATATTTATTTTGGTACAAGCTTTTCTGTCTAAGATTTATTGAGCTTAAATGAAATAATAATTTGTTTGGGGCCCAACCATCCTTTTTGTTCCACCTACTTATTGGGGGATATGTAGACTTGGACCAGCTATTCTAAGACCAAGTTCACTTCCACGCTGGCTACGGATAAGGCCTTCTAGTGTTGTCATCCCATCACTGTGCCAATGTAACAGTAATGGGGACAGGCCGTTTCTACCGTCACTTCAACGATGGATGAGCGATACTATGAAAACGGTATGAAAGAACCCATTTGATACAGAAATGAATTGTGGAAAAGACGTTTCCCTTTTATTCTAATCCTCCTGAGCAGTTTCTTAAGGTGAGAGCCAGAAAAATATTCCCTCCCCCGAGTCTGTTTAAGGGCAAAAAGTTCCTTCTTCATCCCATCATTTTAAACATCCCCCAATTGCAGCCTTACTTGAGGAGGGAAAAACATGAATCAGAAAACCAAGGCATCCTGAACAGACTCTGAGCTCTCAATGTGATAATTACTTTTTAAGTTCATTGTTGCAGTTTATTTTCCCCTGGGGAGATCTGCTTTCCTCCTTGCAACCTCCGGCAGACCCAGTCAACTCCGACTTCTGCACCAGCTGTGAGCCCATAGAAATCTATATTTATATTTATTATGAATGTAAACCTCTGGAGACAGTCATGAATGCAGCCAAAAATATTGTGGTATATGTGTGTGTGTGCGTGTGCTGGGCTTTTTTTTTTAAGTGGCTAAACTTTTGACCTGCACCCAAGGGGGGTGGAGAAAAATGAGGCATGGAACCACTTTCTGCGAGTCCTCATCTACAATAAAAACAGCTCATTTTCCCAAGGCCCTGAACACACACAACAGGGTTACCTTACTGACTGCCAGCCCTTTGCCGCTGATCCTAAAGGATCTTTATTGGGGTGAAGTGGGAGATGGCTGGCATGTCAACTGCATTTCTCTGGAAGAAAATGCCCTAGCATCATCGAGTCTGCAACCTACACAACTGAACGACGTTTAGCCTGGGAACTGAATAGGAGCAACAATTATGAGCAACAGATCCATGAACTATTATGATTAGTTATTAATATGGGAGGGCAAAGCAAGGGGAGGGTCACGCAATTTATACCAAGGGTGTGCCAATAAACTTCAACCTGCTTCTCTGTTTCTTCTTGCTTCCAGGTGTCCGACACTGTTCCAGAGTAGACCTTAAGCATCTTGCTCGTAAATCTGTTTTCCTTTCTTTTCTGCTTTGGTAACCACTACACCGAGTGTTGTGCAAAAAAAGGCACATTACAAGAATGTCCTGCTTTCCTGATCAAAGCCCTACGAAATTAATCCAGAAAAATCAGCATTGTCCTCTTCAATCTGAGTTTCACTCGAAAGAAACTTCGGAATGCACAAGGAAAACACAGACAGACTATGTCCTATAACTTTATTTGGAAGGTGTCTTGTTTAATTCAGCTTATTTCTCTATATCGGTGTGCACACCATACCCTTAAGCATTGTTTAATCCAGGGCTTTCCAAAGTTTTCCCGCGGCGACACACCAACCGCCGTTTCCGTTTCCGCGGGAAAACCCGGAAGTGCCGCCATTGCAGCAGCGCACAAAAGCCCGGAAGCGCTGCTGCCGCTTTCGGTTTTTGCACGCCGCCGTTGGTGTGTCGCCGCGGGAAAACCCGGAAGTGCTGATGATGATCAGCACTTCCGGGTTGTGTGGCGACACACCAGACTGTGTGTGGCGACACACTTTTGTGTCGCGACACACAGTTTGGAAAGCTCTGGTTTAATCAGTTAATCCAATTCGGAGGGTTCCTACGTTCATACTGAACTATAAACTAACCTTGGCCTTGCACAGTACAAGACGACGTAGAAATAACTAGCCAAGTTTCCAACTAGCCAAATTTAGCGTGTTCTGCAGATCCATTCTTTGGGGAAATAAACGTGAAATGACAGAACACCATTTTAGACAGGTAATGAGGGTCGGCTTTGACATATTCTAAGAATGATTTCTGTGGTGAAATTCTTCCCTGCAATATTGTTTAAATCTTGTTTCCCCTCTACAGAATCCAGCCCTAAATCTGATTCCCAGCCTGCTCTCAAATTTGAATCCTGGGGTAATTCTCCAAGTTTCCCATCCTTTCAGCTTAGCTGGGTTTCTAAAAACGAAAGGGCACGGAGGGAAGCCTCAGATCAGGACTTGCCCATGCTAGCTCCCTTTATTTGTGGTTAACTGTTGGCTGTCGAGCTCAGCTCAGAGGAAGGGAGCGAAACTTGCACTTTCCCAGCAGAAAAGAAAAAGATTTAAAAGTAGCCGGTTGGGGGGCAACGTTTGCAAAGTGGATGGATTCGGGATAGTGACAAAGTGGGTATCAATTGTTTAACTTCAGTCCATAACTAGATTTCCCCTTGCTGGGCTGGAGCTGTGTGTACAAACCCACTAGCAATAAAAAAAAATAATAAGGGGAAGGGGCTGAGATAGCGGTCTCCCTCCATATCAGTGCGTGGCACATTTTCTGCTGTTGGAAAAGAGAACATGCATTGCTGAAATGGAAGCTGCCTATCCCCCAATGGTAGGGCACACATGGGCAAAGCAAGTGCTCACTAACCAAAGGAGGGCCATGCCCCCCTTCTTCTAAAGCAGAAGCTTCTTCCCCAAATAACTAGGGGGGCTTCCAGACCCTTCATAGATTCAACCTAGATTTTTTTGAGCTTTCAAGCTGCTGCATCCAGAGATCCACTATTTCTTACCTAACTTCCTAATGCATCTGGTTGACTTTTGCTCTTCCATTTCCACTTCCCATTCCTTAATTGCCACGTGCTTGCAAATGCATACAAATTTCTCCCTTAAGCAAGGGACCTTCTGGCCCAGGGTTTCTCAACCTCAGCAACTTTTAAGATGTGTGGGCTTCAACTCCCAGAACTCCCCCAGCCTCACCAGGCTGGGGGAGTTCTGGGAGTTGAAGTCCACACATCTTAAAATTGCTGCGGTTGAGCTAATACCTGGGCTGTTGCTTCTACTACACCACCCATCTCCCATCCCTTAAAAACCCTCTTCGCTCTCCCCGTTACCTTTCACTCCGAGTTTAAAATTACCAACGGGAGTAAAAATAGCACCACCAGCTGTGACGTAACGGTTGTCCACAACCCACTTCCTGCCTTCAACCGCTCGTTTTGCTAATGCCACCCTGTTCACGGCTTGTCTATCAGTAATGGTTGTTTGGGCTCCTCTTTGATATTTGTTTTTCTTTAACCAGACTCTTCCATTTTCAACGGCCAGCTCAGAAATTACATCACAGTGAAATCCTGCGCAAATTGGGGGCCTTTCATAGGAATGGCGGCAGTGCAGGAAGAGGCCAGTAGAGGGAGAAGTTGGGTCAACTGGTTGGTTTTCAGCTTCCACGGTTTCTGTAACTCAAGCCTTATTATCACACACATACAATTATGAACTTCCCCTGAAGGGGAGAATCCTGAACAGATGGACCTGTGTCTGCAGCGCGGGAGAGAGCGAGAGAGAGGAAAGGCCACGGCTGGAAAAAGCATGAATCATCCAAGATAAAATTGCTGACTTGGGCGAGCTCTATGCCCAAGATGCTGTGGTACAGTTGCTCCTAATTTAGAGTCGGTCCCGCTGCGGGTAAGCCTGCATGGGAATCGTTTCTGGAGCAGGACAGCTCTGGAAAAGCCTGTCTGGTTTCCGCTTTAGACATATAACATACCTGAAGAATGAGGTGCAGGGGAAGAGTGTTCTAATTACAGCTGGTACGTCAGCCAGTAAAAAAGGTTGAACATTATAAGTAGGACCGATGTGGAGGAACAACGCATGGGTCCCTGGCTTGGAGGTTTATCGGCCTGCAGGTTGGGGATGGGGCAAAAGTCACCATTTGAATGCAAATGGACTCGTGCACTTTCGAACAAGACCAATGCGTCCTGTTTGGGATTCAGCCCAATCTGAATTTCACAAAGCGGCTTGCCTGTAGGAAGAGTAACACCCAATACAGAAGCATCTGTGCAAAAATGACTTCGATCAGGAAGAATTATTGGCCAAACATCTGTAGGTTTTGTAAATAAAACTGCCTGCATTTGGAGAAGCCTGGCCCCAAATATACACACATTTTAGTATAAAGAAACAGGAGGGGGGAAGAGATGAAATCTGAGGGTGGAGGTTTCAGTAATGATACAATGACATGAAGGTGGCCATCTCTCACAAGCTTACTGTCCTTTGATGCCAAGCAGAGTTGGAAACATCAAAGTCAGAGCAGACCTCATTATTTTGAGCAGTTTTCCACTGAAACTGTAATCCTCTTGCACTCTATGGAAGCGGGAGTCGGACTTTGAAGAAGCAGGACAGGAAGAGTATTGACACTATTGAACTTTGGTGTTGGAGAAGACTCCTGAGAATACCTTGGAGAGCCGAGAAAAAAAACCAATGGATCATTGAACAAATCGGCCCAGAGTTCTCACTCAAGGCACAAATGACCAGGCTCAAGTTACCTTACTTCAGACACATTATGGGAAGACCCAGCTCTCTGGAGAAGGCTTGGATGCTGGGAAAGGTGGAAGGAAAGAAAAGAGGATGACCAGCTGAAGATGGATGAACATTACAGTGCCAACGGATGCACTGTTGGAAGACCTAAGAACCAGGTTAGGGACAGATCATCATGGAGAAAATCTAGCTATGAGGTCACTAAGAGTCAACAATGGCTTGATGGCATGTAATCAATCAATCAATCAATCAATCACTGCAGCTTTGAAGTTCCAATGCTACCTAAAACAATCCAACCCAATACACCACATTAGGGAGCACAGATAAAACATGCTGCTTTTCCTTGGAAACCATTCTCTGCAATTCTAGTGTTAGATCTGATTATACATCAGGCCAAACTCATATAGTAGACCCCACAACGTAGCAGTAAGAAAAACAACTGCAACAACCACGATATCCCTGAGGCTGTTTTCAGAGGGTCCACTGCATCAAGACTTTTAACTGCAAACACAACATTTTTTATGGTATCCTAGGTACAAACAGATTTGTTCTGGTGGCAGCTTTCTCAAACCAGAACACATTACAGTAGATGTCTAAAGCTTTTTTCAACTTATTCTGTGCCCTCTTGTGGCCACAGGAATATAAACGGATGAGATATAAAGCCACAAGGTTATTGCTGGGTTCTCTCTTAGCGTACAGTATGATGTGTGTATCTGAAAACATGTTCTTTTACTTAATTTTGTTAGGACCAGCAAAACCACAATGCATGGAGTATCAGCAGGGCATCCCTGAACTGAGAGCGCTCCTGGCTGCAGACACACTATGGGTGTTCAAGACAAGCAGAGAGTTTGATACAATCGTAGACAAATAATACGACAGCAAAAACGAGTTAAATTTAGGTCGCTGTGTATTTTGGCTTTGTCATTCAAGTACATTTTAATATGTGTAGAAGCCAAAGTGTTTTCAAGATTGGATACTTTTAAATATAGACCAGAAGGAATTAAAAATCAACTAAAAATAGGCAGTTTGAATTTTCTACCAGTTGACAATGGCATTTCAGCTCGATATATAGCAAAACCACAAGATGAGTTCAAAGCTTGTTTTTCACACGAGAGCAAAAAGAACAAAAAACAGTTGTGAAAGAGAAATATGACAAAGACAAGAATCCCCCCCCAATGGTTCAAGTAACTACTAACAAGTAGTAGCAATGGGTGTCTGTACAAACATATGCACAGTTGACAGAATTATTAATGCTGCTTAAAAAAGAAATGTACCACTGAATATCTTACAATATTTATTGGAAGTGGGGAAACTAACTCTCCACAGTGAGATTACAATAACGGAGGCACAACTGGCCCAAATGCAGTACTTATTACAATTCCAAACAAACACTTTCAAAACCAAAAGGCTAGAAGTATGGAAAATGAAATGTCCTCTTTTAGAATGAAATATTCTCTAGAGTTCTTCCCCCTCCCCTCATTAGACAGACAAATATTGGCAGAGATCCTGTGCTTTACAGGTCGGCACAATCCCATGTCAAATTCAGTGCTATTATCTTACCCAAAGGGGGGGAAAAACCCGAAACTGTCTTTTGACAAAAAGAGCGTGTGGATTACTTACAAACATTCAGGATGGGAAGCATACGTTTTTGGCAGACAAGGTTGCCTATTCAATACAGACTAGCCAGCACTCACGGAACATAAAAAAGGGTTTCAACCATAAAAAAATACTATAATTCATCACCAGACTTTTTTTTTACAGTTATAAATAATAAATAGCATAACACAGTAGATTACAAGTGGATTTATTTCCTGCTTGTTAAGCCTGGTTAGATCTTAAGAAGTAAATAAATCATTTGCTGTACCCCAAGCTGAGCTAAGGTACTACAGGTAATTCCTCCTGGCTTACGCGAAGCACCTGAAGCACGAGCGGCGCCTGCAGCCAAACAAGCGGGAAGCCTCTCTGGCAACGGATGTCGGCCGACGGCTGCTCTCTCAGGCAAGCCCCACGCAGCGGGGAGCAGCCCCCCAACAGAATCTTCTCCCCTTCTAGGACCTCAGCAGCACCCGATACAAGCCCTCCTGACAACAAAAGTCTTTTCCCTCCACCCAGGCCCTCAGCTTACATTCCTCCATTTTTTTACTAGGTCTCCTAAGGCACAAACATTTCTCAGTGCCACGGGAGACACCGACTATTTGACACATTCTACTTGGTAGCCTGAACAATTGTGGCTAGTAACACCCACCTTCCAGCTCCCCTTGGCCAAAAATATTTCTGCAACTACTGGTGGTAATCCCTGCAGCCTTTGAAGCTGTCCATGTAAAACCCCCAAACAGCAGGCGAGTTAAATCTCCCCCCGCTGCTGCTGCAACAGGGCCACCAAGCGCAACGCCCTCGAGCCCCGAGGCTGCGGCAGCCACTGCCCTGAACCACAAAGGACAGTTTGCAACCTCTCCCTCTTCTCTGGAAATGAAAAAGTAGAAGATGCAACTGAGAAATAAAGAACAAGTTCCTACTATAAAATAATTCTTTGTTTAAGTGTGTCGTGTATGGAGGGGGGTAATAAGGCCCAGAATAGGCCACTTGTCCAGCAGAAGCACTTCGTTTCTTTCCCTAAATGAATTTCTAGAGCAATCTAGGTTGTTCCTTTAAAAAAGCATGTTGAACAACGACAGTTTTCTAACAATCCTTCCACCATCATCCTTTACCTCCAGAACCCAGGACCATGATAGCAACAGCAAAAGGTTTTCCCACCTACCATTTTAACACTAATATAAATTAGGTGCTTGTTTGAAAATACTAAAAAGCATTGCGGTTTCTTTGAAAGCAAAGTTAGTATGATCCGAACAGATACTGGTAAAAACAACGTGTTGGTTAAAAAAAAAAGCTGCAAAACCAGACAGCAAAAGAACCTATCGTGACGGCCTGACGTGTCGTCGGTTAAAGAGAACGGTAATCAAAACCACTTGGAGAAGTTGCCGAGAAATAAAGTTGCGTTAGTATTTCCACTCAGTACTTAAATCCTCAGGTCCTCAAGGGTTTATTTCCGCGGGTTTCTCGGTACGTCTGTACAGTGAGAGCGCAGCGCAGGCAGACGTCGGCAGACCCCCGGGAAAAGTCACTTGGGCGAAAGATCGTCCATCGAGATGAAGGAAGAGCACGAGTTGGAGCACGCGAGGGGCGATTCCGCTGCGGTGCTGCCTTTGGCCAACGAGTCGGAGGAAGAGCCGATGCTGCTCGCGCTCCCGTCCAGAATATCTGAAGACAAACTGGGGAGGAACAAAGAAAACCACGCATTTTATTCCCGGTATGTGGGCTTTGGATAAAAAGACGGGGCAGCTGTCCTTTCTGCAGAATGCCCCTGGAAACAGGATCCCGAAGGAGAACCATCGCCAGGCATTCCTGCAGCCCCCTGCAAAAGGCTACCCGAGGGACCGTCTCACCCTGTCCCGCCTGGTCAGGCAGCGGCGAGGCGGGCCGCCCCTCTCCCGGCCTTCCGGAAAGGGGTGAAGACCTGGCTCTGCCATCTTGCCCGGGGTGGGAGGGGGACAACCAGCCCTGGGGTCCCCCGTTGGGGGAGATGGGCAGTGATAAATTTGAATTATAAATAAGTAAATAGCACCCTGAAGATGCTCCCGTAAATTAAGAACTTTCTAACATCTACACCCTGGACTATTTCATCTATTTAAGAATATTGTTTTATTGTATTTTAACTAGTATTTATTCTGGTTTTTATTGTAAACTGAGTTGCTCTGTGTGTGAGATGGGCAGTGACTAAATCTGAAATATAAATAAAAGAAAGAAAGAACGGGGTAGCATTTTTAAGTTAAACAGAGGGAGGGGGAACATTGCACGAAATATTGTTCATCTCATAGTGTCACTCACAGAAGTCAAGTGACTTTCACGCTTGCCCCCCGCAAAGGGCGCCAAGTTTGCCCCTTCTTTTATTCAGAATCAAGAACCGACAGGAGGTGGGAAAGGCCTGATTATTTCTCTTTCCAATCTAGCCTTCTTTCCTGACCATGTCACGCGGAACCCGTCTTCAATGATGGGTAAGGGTTTATGTACTCGCCTTTTGCTTTGCTCTAACAAGTTTGACTGTACACATTCTTAATGGCTAAGCATTTAATCCGTTCAGGAGTTGCAGCAGGTCATCTCCACCTCATGGTGTCAATGGTTTCACTGCAAAATGTTTGCATGCGTGGGGGCAACGCTGAAATTCCGGCCTTGTTGCTCACAATCCAGAATTAAGATTGGTTTCAGGATTCAGGCAAGCCAAAAGACTGAGAAATTAGGTCTAGCTTCTTCAACAGGCAACCCTAAATTTCCCCACCTGTCAGAGTTATTTTCTCATTCCTACTTGCCAGAGGAGCCAAGTGGGAATGCAATGTACCGTAACAGGCAGCAAAAAGACAGGACTCCAAAGAATGCTGGCTCAGCACTTTGCCCAAACACATCCGCTAACCAGCAGCAGTTCTCTGGAGCAGGGTTTCTCAACCTTGGCAACTTGAAGATGGGTGGACTTCAACTTCCAGAATTCCCCAGCCAGCCTTGCTTCAAGTTGCCAAGGTTGAGACACACTGCTCCAGAGTTATCAGACAAGAATGTGCCTTGGTTCAACCGGAGGAACTCCAGACTGAATTTTGGAACTTCTGCGCTCGAAGCAAACATTCTCTCCAACGCGTTGCAGCCCTTTCCTAAAGCCAGTGGTGGTTCTGCTTATCTGACCCGTTAATTTCTTAGTACGGGCAACATACATTACGTACGCTACACGAAACCATAATGAGCAGTGGCCACAATTCCCCTGGCAACCCATTCTAGCCTGACCATCATAGGAACACAGTATATCCTAAGCTCCAGTTACCATGAGCTGAGGTCAGTCAGGCGTGTCACATCAGGAGAAAGCATGTTCGTGGTTCCTTGGAAAAGTCTCTTTGGCTGGCTTTCGGTTTCCATTTCACCTATGGGGATCAAGCCATTCTCATTACATTCGAGAAAGAAGCTTCTTAAGAGTAACCGTCCTATCATCCATCTCACACTAACATACTTTGCCACAGGAGATAGATAATATCAGCATGGCACAGAAGATTGAGGCTTTCTAAGAGCAAAGTGAACTAAAAGAGATGCTCTATGCACACATAAAGGGCACCTTATTCTTGACATTTAGCAGGTAGGAAGTGTCCCTTCAGTTCTTTTTCTGAAAAATAAGCCTTGGCAAACTACCACAGGACATGCCTTTTTTCAAAAGAAGGATGTTTAACCCTTCCCTCTCTTCCAAAGGAATTCACTTGCAATCTCCTAGACTCCAACAACATCCCCAGTTCATATCCCAATCTTTTGCAGTTTTTTTTCCCTTCATCAAGCAGAAGAGGACAAACAGGGAAAGGGGTCCCCCCTACTCTGGTTAGAAACAAAGAGCAAGAGAACAAGAGAGATACTATCAACAACTCTCTCCCTCCCTGAGAATTCTTGCTCGTATGACCAAAGACCAAGATCCAAGACTTTTCCTGCTTCTTGCTTGTTGGCGAGCAGATCTCTGGAACGCTGCTTTCGGAGCAATACCGGGATCCGCTAGAGGCTGGGTAAAGCAGCAGGTGCCATTCAAGACTTGTGTTCTTATGTAGGAGAAATATACTACCATTCAGCCTCTGCTCCAAGGCAGGTGGCCCTGAAATCTCCTCATTTTATAGCGTTGAAGGAATATGCATTCTCCTTGGAACACAGAAGAATGATAAACTTCCATCACGCGGAAATACAGGAAGATCACCCTTCTCGGCAACCAATATGCCAGCCTGTGTCCAAGAACTCCACGCAGATCTCTCTGTAAATTGAGGCTCATCCACCAGGAGGAAAGGACCGAGGAAACAGGCCCTCTCCCAATTACACAGCCATCTTCTGCCATGACCCTGTGGGGGAAGGTCCCTGTACTGCCTAATATCAACATTTTGGAAGCACCACGTACCTTTCCTTTTAATAGGACCAAGTACACTAGGCCTGATACAGTTGATTGGGCTCTGGCTCCTCCTGCTAAAATCAAAGTTGGATTATTGTCTTTCTAGGACGTTGAAGACTCTGAAGATGATAAGGAAACGCATGCCTGGATTACTTTAAAATCAGTATTAAGACTATAATTATGCATTAGCTCCAGAAATAGAACATCCCCCTTTCTGTCAGCCTTAAAAGCTAGTGGAGCCAAAGGATTCTGGGAGCTGGAGTTTGATACACCCGGAAGCAACCAGTTTGGAGATAACTGATAAGATGTCTTGCTTGTCAGACGGAAGCAACAATATTTTAAAGCAAATACGTGGAAGTGGCCATCGAAGAGCTTAAGGTTGAGATGCGTTTAACGTGCCAGCTCTTTGTTTCACAAGCAAGTTACTTGACCGAGTTCAATTCTTTAGAAAGCAAAGCTAGACTTTCCAGATCTCCACCTTCCTGGACTCACGCCTCACCACATCCAGGAGCCCTGGAGGGGATACGATGTGTAATTTTCATCTGTACTTTTTTTTACTGTTGCCACGTTGCCAGTTTTCATCATCTATTCCTGTCCTGTTAGTTCTACCTGCCAACTGGGCACAGCAGCCACCGGAGACCATTGTGGCACTTGCCAAACAAAAACTAGCAGCATAATTTGCTTATGATATGCTTGGCAAGCTTTTCTGACAAAGGAGGCATCTATAAATAATAATATTAAAATATCCCACTTTCTCTCCTCTATTTCAAGAGCAAGGACAAAGTTGTAAAAACCGACCAATATATGGTTTAACAGTTCACTGGAGACAAAAGGAGAGAACAGGGTAGCTATTGGGAAAGATGCTTAGCTCTGGATACTCAACATACTCCAGGCTAGTCTTCCTACAGGCTACAGAACTAAATAGATGACGAACCTATTTCAGAAGCTTTCCATAGAAACAGATGTCCTTGTGAATTGATGGTCACACTTCTTAGAAAAAGACAGCAATTTGCAGCTTTCTACAAAGAGTTCCACTGCACCGCTAAGGAAGAGTTTCCTCCCCTCATTTCAAGGAATGTCATGCTGACCTTTTGTTTTTACATGAGATGGCTGGAAGAAAGGCTATGAAATGGAGGACTAGGAACTACAGACACAATCTCTTGAGGACGTCTGCACAACGTGCACAGAAGGAAGCTTCCAGCCAGAATCCATTTTAATGCAAGACGTTCCCAGTACTTGGGACAGTTGCTAATGTTAGCTCCATCCTTGGGAGTAGCTCTTCTTCTGGCAATATTACAGCAGTGAAACGGTGCGTTATTAAGAAGGCCTTGACACTTCAGACACATTAACTTACTTTGAAAATCTCCTCGTGGGACTAGGGATAGGGCTTGGAGGCAACCCATTGCTGCTCACAAACATTTGCAGAGATGGCGAGAAACATTGCTAGAAAAGAAAAGCACATCATTTACACAGCGTTTGAAATGAGAAATTCAGCAGCACAATCTGTGGACACACGGGGGGCACAAAAAAAGGGGTGGGATGGTACAGGTGGCTAAACCATCCTTAGCTAAGCCATCAAGTGATTCTCATTATTTTTGCTTCACACAATGTGCAATCCAGACTTGCCACTCAGAATGTACAATTGAGGATTATAGGGACCAGTCTTCTGACTTGGTATACGACTGATACGGCCTAAAGCGTTACTCGTGGCTCCATGCACCGAGCAGATTACAGGGAACGTTAGGACTACTGATGGTCTCTACAACAGACATCTTCTGCTTTCCCTTCCCTGCCCTCTTCTCCAGTCACACAGCAGTATATCATTGGTTCTTAGATGAGGAAAGATTCCAGCATCAACTTTCGTACATTTGTGATCAATAGGGTATTGTGTCTCTGCAGCATTTTCCTCTGAAAGCACGACAACGCCAGGTGAGGTGTGATCCTGTGCAGCCTTCTTTGGGAATAAGCCCCTCCTCCCAAAGGAATGAGGGCTGGCCAGGAATGGAAAGCATAGAATGTTGTCCAAATCGAGGCTCCAACTGCACTGCGGCCCTTACAAATCAGGATGACATTACCTGCTGGATTTCTGGTGAATTTAGCTGCTCCCATTTGAATGAGGGGTACGGCGGGAGCAAACAAGCTGTAAACACTGGCACAGAGCTCACCTGGGCTTCCCTTCAAACGCTGTCCACGGAAGAGAACGTAAGATTAAGCTGCGTTCAGATTATACTTTGGAAAGAGAAACATTCAATATTCGGACACCCTTTCGCCCCTCCCCAAGACCTCTCTGACATACCTTTCCTATACCTCTGGTAGGTGACGGGGCTGGAGAAACAGGAATGAAGTCTATTCTCTTTGGAGACGAAGATTTTTCAGATTTGTCCAAGTCGTTGTCGCTCTGAGAACACAAAGCACCACACTTATGGCTTTGTGGTACGTGGCAGCTGTAAAAGCTGAGCCATTCTAAGGAAAAGCCAAGTGCCGAACCAGCCACTCCCCTTAAGCTACCTCTGCTCTTGCACCTTACGTCCACTGGCTAAGTGGAGGAGTGGAGTTAGAATATTAAACATCTGTAAAGAGATTACCAGGCTCAAGCTTTCTTCCCATGACTGGCTTATCTGCATTGCTGTCTGCACTTCCCTAAAACACAAAAAGGTTCATCAGTGGCTACAGCAGGACGAGAGAGGCTGCTTCTGTAGAGCATCTGAATCACACCCACCTTTCATGGGCCGTTTCTCTGTTCATCAAGTCCACTCCTTCCTCCTGAGGAAGAGGAAGAATTAATGTCTCAGGTGTTCACACCTTCCTGCCTAACTGATTGGCACTCTGCATCAGTGTGGGGAGAAGTAGAAAGGAGCCACATGCTCAGCAGAACCTTGGTGTGTGTGAGAATATTCCTTCTACAAAGAACCGCCTGCTTGCACTCAGAACGTAAGTGTATCCAGCAGCGGTGCCTGCATCTAGATGTTTTTCCTATTTTCACAAACGAAAGCTCTAACAGCCAGAACACTTTGAATAGGTGTGATGTTGGATTTAGGATGCAAAAAAATGTAATTATGCCAGCTATATTTTGAAACAGTTAAAAAAGAATTTGCAGAGGAACCCAAGATATGTTGTTCATAGAGGCAAGGAACCTGTTTTTTTCACTTACCCTTCTGATTTGATGGAGTCGACTACTAGGGATACGAATTGGAGATGATGATATCAGCTGGAAAAAAAATACAGACATTTCAAAAGTTACAATTACCCTACTTTGGTTTTGCTTGAAGCTTAATCCCATGGCAAGAATTCTGCAGTGACAGAACCCTGCAACACACAGGATAATCTGCAACTTCTGGAAACGTATTCTACTTGTTAATGGAGAATTTTGCTAAGTTAGAAAAAGTAAAAAGCAAAACAAAAACAAAAACAAAACCTACTCCCCATTTTCATGAGCATTATTTTCATGTTGGAGAAATATACTACCGCACAGCCTGTACTTCGAGGCCAGTGGCCCTGAAAACTCCTTGTTTTATAGCACCAAAGGAATACTCATTCTCCTTGGAAGGAAGAAGTTGTTTCCGTCATGCAGAACCATGCCAAACACCTATCAGCTAAATATATGACTAAAGGACAATACATTGCAAAATAAATTGCATTGCACTGTGTATTTTAACCACCATGATTAACTGAAACACTTTTGGCCAAAGCAGGCAGCACAATCTGTTTTGGATAAACAAAGCACAGCTGAATAGTTAACTACATATTTCAAAATCCAGGAGCATTTTTAATGCTGTTGAACCCAACCAAAAGTCTGAAAGAAATTGCACGCAGGGGCTTGACTCTCGGGCTGCGTCGGCCTTGGGGAAGGGCCCCTGGGCAACCACTCAGAATGTTGCTGGCAGCTCCATTCTAGGACCTCTTCCCTCCCCGTCACGTGACTCACGTGGATCATGTGCTTGCCCGTCCTGCGTTTCCCAGTACTTGTGTGCAGGCCAATTTCTCAATCTCCTGGAAGACTAAGAGGCTGTTATTCCCGTGGCAAAAACAGCCTGATTTTTCAAAGCTGCTGCACTGGCTTCCTTCCCACCCCTTCAGCGGCCCAATTCCTCCATCACCCACCCAATGGCCTTCCAGTGGAGTCCCCTCTGCAAAGGGATCCTCGCGTTATCTAGCTACTGCCTCTTATGGGACCGCCCCCAACAGCACTGCAGCCGACCTACCCATTTTCTCCCACAGTTGGCAGGTACTTGACAGAGCCTTGACAGGAAAAAGCTTTTCGAGGAGAGATTGTTATAGATAGAACTTTTCAACATATTTATTAACAATACCCAAATCAGTTCAAGCCCTGCTGAAAAGAGAGCCATTCATTTATCGCTGAAAACACTAACCCTGCAGCACTTACTGTACATCACTCACTAGGTTTATTATATGGAGGAACAGATACGGTAAACAAATGTGTTTTAATCTAACATTTGTAAAAGCTGCTGCAATTTTATTTTCCACAATATTCTCAACTGAATTAGAAAAACTCAACCTGGCAATCAGTATGGTAATAGACATTGCAGCCAGATTGCCCTCATGCTGTATAATTAGAAAGAATAGCAAATACAGAATTATAAAGCATAGTGGAATCTAATTTGGGGAATTCTGAACAAGCAAGAGTATGATCTCTTGTTTAGTACTACACACACTCCTATTTTGTTATTGCAAAACTTCATTCAGACCTCCCCGTTTTTCTAAAGCCATATACCCTAATTTTCTAATACTATAGCACTTTTTAAATTTATACCATACTTTTTACAGCTAAAAATGTTATACTGTATATTAAAATATTATTAATTATACACTAAAAATACTATTCATGATCAGAAAAGTTTAGATGTGACTCTGCCTCTCTGAAGCCCGTTAATTCTGCTGCATCTGTGCTGGGAAGTTTACCTGATGGGAGTGATTGACTGGGCCAATGATACCCAATGAACGGGCATGCCTACAAGGCACCGCACAAAACGGCACATTTGATGGAAAAGCTGCCAACAGCAGAGTGTGATACAACTGCAGTGGGATGGGAAATCACGCAAGTCGCTAAAGCTTGGCTTTCAGGATGATCTTCACTTGCCTTGACATAATTGCAATGCAAGTAGGGGGTCCTTCAACGTCAACTACCTTCCCAATCTACAGGGTTCAAAACCTGTGTGTTTCTCAAGCACTCACCATGCTGTGTCGGTTCATAACTGTTGTGCTGTTCCTGCGGGTTCGTAAGACATAAGGCTGAAAAACCTGTGAATTATCACTGAAACAAATAAAGCAGAACTGTTATAACTCTGCAATGCTTTCCCCCCCTTCTTCTCCACAATTAATCTACCTTCCATCCTTCTCCAGCCTGCAGCCTTTCTCTACTATGCACTTTTAAGTCCTGTAAAGGAGACACCTGAGCCTTTGGCTTCAATTGTTCTGTAAGGTGCTGTGTAAATTGTCAGATAATATAGAGAGCGCCAGTTTGGTCTAGTGGTTAAGGCAACGGGCTAGAAACCAGGAGACTGTGAGTTCTAGTCCCGCCTTAGGTATGAAAGCCGGCTGGATGACCTAGGAAGGAGCCAATGGCGAACCAGGAGACTGTGAGTTCTAGTCCCGCCTGTGGCACGAAAGCCGGCTGGGTGACCTTGGGCCAGTCCCCGTCTCTCAGCCCTAGGAAGGAGCCAATGGCAAACCAGGAGACTGAGAGTTCTAGTCCCGCCTTAGGCATGAAAGCCAGCTGCGTGACCTTGGGCCAGTCACTCACTCTCAGCCCTAGGAAGGAGCCAATGGGAAACCAGGAGACTGAGAGTTCTAGTCCCGCCTTAGGCACGAAAGCCGGCTGGGTGACCTTGGGCCAGTCACTCCCTCTCAGCCCAACTCACCTCACAGGGTTGTTGTTGTGGGGAAAAGAGGAGGAAGGCGTATTAGGTATGTTCACCGCCTTGAGTTATTTATAAAAATAATAAAGGTGGGATAGAAAATAAATAAATATAAAAATAAATAAACAAACAAACAAATAAATAAATAAAGGCTGTATTCCTATCATTGCCTCCCCCTAACCCTTGGGCATGAATGAAAAGCAGGAACTCCTTAAAAGGTGCCAATGGAGAACAACTTTCGATCGGGGGCGGAGGGGGAAAGGAAGAAGACGCTACTGCAACACCTGAATATCACCAGTGGTGCCCTCAATCCCAACCCCACTAGTTTTTACCATACTTATTACCGTGACAGCAACACAATGGCTAAGACTGTGATCTGTGAACCAAGAAGCCTCCAATTCAAATCTACAACCACGTAGCTATTTTCTTTAATAAGCAGTGAGCCCCTATAATACCAATACTCAAAGAACTGTGGTTGAATTGCCTTATAGGAAGTGGTTCTGCAGTAGGGGGAAGATTCACATCTTGGTAACTTCCATTGCAAATCTGAAGATCGGTTTCTCAACCTTAGCAACTTGAAGATGTGTGGACTTCAACTCCCAAAATTCCCCAGCCAGCTTGCATACATTCCACACATTTTAAAGTTGCTAAGGTTGAGAAACCCTGGTCTAGACCAACCTAGGTCATCTCACCATGCCATATTACAATGAATCACCTTATTGCTTTATTTATACGTTAACAGCATTATTATTGGCTTTTGGTCTTTTACTATTTGCTAATGCCCTCTGGAGAACATAAGCACCAAAGGAAGGGTAAAATCACCTAACCCAGCCTTTCCCAAACTGTGAGGGGTACTTCCCTTGGGGAGGTGCAGACAGAGTCCAGGGGAGGGGTAAAAACCTTTTAGTTGCATTGTTACCATAAACCAGTGTTTCTCAACCTTGGCAACTTTAAGATGTGTGGAATTCAACTCCCAAAATTCCCCAGCCAGCCATGGGAATTCTGGGAGTTGAAGTCCACACATCTTAAAGTTGCCAAGGTTGAGAAACACTGCCATAAACCCACCTTTCCCAAAGTTTCACTGTATTGTTTTCATTGTTCCTTTTGGTGTTTGGATTTTTAGGGCAGGTGTGCTGATTACAATTACATGAAAGGGAGCTGTGATGGCAAGCGGTTCAGGAACCCCTGATCTAAACTAATAAAATGGGGTACAAAGATGCACAGCAAGCTTAGTAACTATTATAGGTTTATATCGATTTCATCTTCCCAGCACTCATACAGCGACCTGGCAAGGTGGGTTTTCCTGAGGAAAAAACGTGTGACCCGCAGAAAACGTCAGGGCCGTGCAGCCATCCGGGTCTTCTAAGCCAGTGCCTCTTAATGTGTGGTCCAGGGACCCCTAGGGGTCCCCAAGACACTTTCAGGAGGTCCGCGAAGTCAAATCAATAAGTAAATACTTTAAAAATTCGCCGTTTTGATTTCTAATACAGTAAATATCAATAGATATAACCCAGATAAGCCCGAGGTCTGGGCATCCCCATTTAGGGCAGAGGCGTCTCCAGACCAGCCTCCTCCGACCTGGTGCCCTGTGGATGCTTTGGAATAAAACGCCCATCCTGCCTCCCCCGGGGCGGCGGGGCACGATGGGTCCTGTAGTCCAACCAGCTCTGAAGACGGCGGGCGAGTCACCCGCCTCCCCCGAGAGGGGCTTGGGCCGCAGAACCCATCCTCCCCGGCGCCCAACTCCCCTGCGGCGCCCCCGGGGACCGGCGGGGGCGATGGGAGCGGCAGCCCGGGCGCGCCGCCCTCACCTGAGCCCGTGGATGAGCGGCGCGCTGTTGGAGCGCCTCAGGCCGCCGCCGTCGCTCCCGGCCGGGGGCAGCTCCAGGTCCAGCTCCATTTTCTCGGCCTGAGCCATGGCGGGGGCGGCGCTCAGGGAAGGGGGCTGCTGCTGCTGCGGCGGCGGCCGCCTTGCCTGCTGCTCCTCATGCCCGGCGCGGCGGGGCGCGGTGGGGCCCGACGGAGGCCGCAGGCCGCCTC
Source organism: Charina bottae (assembly GCA_023362775.1). Classification (NCBI taxonomy): domain Eukaryota; kingdom Metazoa; phylum Chordata; class Lepidosauria; order Squamata; family Charinaidae; genus Charina; species Charina bottae. The sequence goes on along the minus strand of JALMGJ010000018.1, from coordinate 20,727,231 downwards.
CCCCGGCTTCTCCGGCTACAGGCTCCGTGGGGGCGGGCGCAGGCCGGGGCGCGCGGGGCCCAGCGGGAGTCGGCAGCCCCGGCGCCGGCGGCGCCCCATGCCGGGGGAATCGGGGGGCAGCGGCGGGCCCCTGCCTCGTCGTGACCGCGGCCCGGCCCGGCCCGGCCTGCCCGGCGGCTGTCTGACGAAAAGCTTCGGGGGGCAGGAGAAGTGCGCGCGCGCGCCCGCTCGCCCTCCAGCCCGCGCGCGCCGCCGCCCGCGCCTGCGCTGTGGCGGCGGTTGCCAAGGCGGTGGCAGTAGCGGTCGGGAAGGAGACGCGAAGGAGAGTAGGCCCTGCCGCTCTCCTGCGCATGCGCGCCGGCCGCCGCTAGCTGTGGCGCCGGCGGGATGCCCCGCCCCGCCCCTGCGGGGGGAGAGGTGAGTCTCCTGTTGGCGTCACACTGGCCCCGCCCTTTCCCTCCGCCACTTCTTGGCCGCCCCGCCCCTTGTGGGGGCGTGAGGGGAGGCACTGATTCGCTGCGAGGTGCGTTACTTTGTGGCGACGTTCCTTTCCGAACGGACCAATCCGCGAAGTGCTTTCTGCGAGGGCGGTCCGGGAACGTTCTTTCTCCATTGCCTTGTCTTTTCCCGTTCTAGGTTGCGGGTTCGAATCCTGATTGGCGCGATTTGCTATTTGGCGCAGGTTGTTTGGGTTTTTTTTAAGCAACGCTGCGAGTGAAGGGCGTAACCCCCTGCACGTCGTCATTTATTTTATCCCGCGTTATTGTCTGCAAAAGTGGTGCAGCTCAATAAGACAAAAATGGCAGGTAGCATACTCTGTGCTCTGGAGAGAAAGGCTGGATTCCCCCCTCGTCCTAAGTCATGAGCAAACCCCAACGGCTTGGTTCACACGTGTACAGCCTCAGCAGCAGGCTTCACATTCTGGGCTACATGCAGATCAAATCAAATCAATTTATTACGGTCACGATCAAATCACTGGTACAACCCCATTATGAAGCCTGACAATGTGTGGATGAACAAACAATGGTCGCAACAATGTGCTTAAGTATGGTTAACCCATGGTTTGTTCAGCCTAATATCCTAGGTTTACAAGACACTCAACTAAAAACCACACAGATTTCTTTTGCTCAATACATTAGTGTAAAACATTAAACAGGCCAACCCTAATTGCCCGGACAAAAACTGATATAGTACATTATGAAGGAGAGGAGAGTTGGTGGCAGTGATAGTATTTGTGGAAATTCCCCCTCCTGGGATGGGGAGAACAAAATAAGCATTACAGCCACTTGTGTTGCGTCTGATAATGGTGCAAGCAAACGCATGCCCTACTCAGGTGCACAGTTAAAGGATCTCAGCCCCCTCCCACCACAAAACAAGCACAAATTATGTTCTAATTAATGGGTAGACGAGGGACCTTTCCTACAGTACAGTCAGATTAGCAACATCTGCCAAGCTGGGAATCTTTCCATCAGGGAACCGTTGCCCTGCTGGCTGGGAATTGAAGTCCAATTTCAATTCAGGTTCATCAGCCACACCTTTGAATCCTTCTGGCATGGGCTATTGTGACATAATAGCAGGCAAATCATCTTTGAATATTCATCTATTAAAATTACAATTTAATACATGTCTAGAAAAAGGAAACTTTTCAGGAAGGAGTTTCAGGAATTTGGCCAATTTTTATTTTTAAACTTTATTTACAACTTACAAAAATAAAATTGACAAAACACTGAAATACACTAAAAAAAACACACAGGCAATTAACAAAACAATCTTTAAGTCTCTTTTGTTAAACAATCATGAAAGAAAGAAAGAAAGAAAGAAAGAAAGAAAGAAAGAAAGAAAGAAAGCCCAAAGAATGAAAGGAAGAGGGAAAAAAAGCCCTAATATATTGTAATTGTCAATAATCCTCCTGGTTTACTAATAAGTACCATGTGCTGCTATAATATGATCAATACAAAATATTATTGTAAAGTATTACAAAGTCTCTGCCACAGTAGTACATAATGCTTCATCCTTTGATTAGTAGAAAATACTGTCTTTTCCAAAACAGATAGATCACACATCCCTCAAAGCCATTCCTTAATATCTAGGAATGCCTGGCTTGTAAAAGCATCAAACCTGTAATTCTCTCCACCTGTGGCCTCATTGGTACCTCCCACAGAAAGTTTGGTGAGTGGTATAAATTGGCCCTTAGACATCCAGGGGGAAAGAGATATTTGTGGGAGATTCATTTTAGGACCAGAGGAGTTTCCTCCTTTAGCTGGTAAGTAGAGGGATTGTAGGGAGAAGAAAGAATCTTGTCTTCATTTTCCACAAAGTAGGGGAAAAACTTTTCAGAAAGGCTGTTTTGGTTGTTGCTTGAATGGTGAGCAACCTATCCCCACATTGTGCTTTTACTTTTTCTTGGGGTGATGGTTTTCTATGCCTGATACACAGGTCGTGCCAAGCTGTGGTTTAAGCACTTTTTTTATATAAGATATAATTGAGTTTGTTCAACATATTAAGCTGTAAGCCATGTTTTATAAGCCATGGTGGCTGGGCTTAGACTATAGTGGGGAGTCTTTGGTGCTCTCTGAGCCTTGTTGTTTTCATGCAGACGTTTTATTGCCAGGCTAGGCAACATTTTCAGTGCGAAAAGGGAGTGGAACTTGCTGTCTGTTTATATACCCTGGCTTGTCCTGCCTGTGTTGGTGGGGGTCTTGTACTCTCCTTGGTAGTTCCTTGATTGGGTTGTTGTGTGCTGTTTGGGTGATTGACTGAGTTAATAGTTCCTTGATTAAGGTCTATTGTGTTAGACTATAGTACATACTGAGCTAAAATTAAATAAATTATTATATGGAAATATCTCGACTTGGGTGAGCCAAGAGAAGCACATCTTAGAACCATTAGGTAAATTGATCTGGGAGAATAAAGGGAATTAATTATGTACTTTGTACAACATGCTTGCCTAAACAAACCATAATTATTACTCTAAGCAAGGCATATTATACCTTAGTCTCATGTGAACTGGGTCATCCTGTGAAACTATAATACATTTCACTTGTTTGGGCATAGCATGTTGTGGGAACCTAGCAATTATGTTCATTTGCCATGCTTTATGGATTAGCATGTGCAGACCCAACACGTGTGAAATAAATGTTGGAAGCTAATCCAGCTGAGTGTTCTCTTGAGCTTGATGCTCATTTTGGGGATATCCCAATCATCAAGGGAGAGCTATCAACTGTAACAGTGCTGGAATATTTATCCCAGAAATGTACCAAATGGATTTTACCTGTTTCTTCCTTAAAATAAAAGTAAATTTCCAGTTCAACAATTGGAGAAGTTCCTGGACCTCCATCAGCTTCTTGAGTTAGTAGAACATTGGAAAGACTGAAACAACATGGAGCAACTGAATAAGAATATTGAGGCTTTAGAGCAAGAGAAATCAGACTTGCTCCAGAAACTCCAAAGCAGCCAAGTGGATTTTAAGGCTGTATCCAAGGAAAAAGATTCCCTGAAAGTGTTGGTTGAGGACCTTCAGGCTGAGAGAGACATTATGAAAAATACCATGGATGGTCTTTACAAGTCCATTGAGAAAACAGTTGCTGCAGTGAGTAACTATATATATTTTTAATAACCCAATCTTAAAATTGGATGAGTGGAAATGTAGGAATGACTGATGCCTTAATGTTTCTCTATTTCTGTGATTAAAGAACTTGGAACTGCAAGCACAGGTGAGAGCTACTGCCAAGTCATCCAAAGGTTGCTGTGAAATCTTACAGGAATCGAAGGGGGCTTCCTTGGCTAAGGCAGCCCAAGTTTCAGAGAGCCAGAAAATGGTTGCTCCATTAATGACTGAACCAAGTGAAAAGGTAAGAGCATAGTAGGTAGCGTTTCCTCTTCAGACTGGAAATGATGGGTTTAGTGCAGTGTTTTTCAAACATGGCAACTTGAAGATGTGTGGACTTCAACTCCCAGAATTCCCCAGGAGGAATTCCCACCAAAACTTCTGGAGAGTTTTCTGGCTGCTGCTTTGGTAGTGTATCCTAAGTGACACACGTGAAGGTTTTCTGCATGTGAAAATGTGCTTGTCCTTTGGATCCTCCTGCTGCAGCTCGAAGCCATGTGTCACATTGGGACTGTTTGAGTAGACAGTGACCAATAAGTGTATATAATAGCTTTCCAAAACTGAATTGTGCATTTTCTCCATGTTGTCTAATACTGTCCTTAAACATACCCAGCCTGAATAGGAAGTGGAGCCTACAACTACTTGCTACGTTCTGCAATCTTGTCTTTGTAGGTGAAGACGTTGACGGCACAACTAGCCGTCCAAATGAAAGAGAAGGAGCGGTTGGTAATCGAAAACAAGAGACTGCAGACAAATCTGCAAGAAGTAATGCTGGACAACTCCTACCACAACAGAAGAGTGAGTGACTTCTGGCAGACCATTTTCAGCCTGAGAATGGAGAATGACCATCTTCGGCGATCATTGATTGCCTACACTGAGAAGGTATGAGTATATTATTGGCACATGTAACAGCCTTACGAGAACGTTGGAGACAGATGTTATCTTTCCCTATAATTCTAGATCAGACCTTTCCAAACTGTGTGTCGCCACACACAGTCTGGTGTGTCGCCACACAACCCGGAAGCGCTGATCATCATCAGCGCTTCCGGGTTTTCCCGCGGCGACACACCAACCACAGCGCGCAAAAATATGAAAGCGGCAGCAGCGCTTCTGGGTTTTTGCGCGCTGCCGCAACGGCAGCACTTCCAGGTTTTCCCACGGCGACACACCAATGGCGGTTGGTGTGTCGCCGCGGGAAAACTTTGGAAAGCCCTGTTCTAGATAATAAAATATTAAAGCAAAATTCCCACCGCCTGTTGAATGGGATGAGTTTTTCTTTCTTGAGGGTATAAAACATCTTATAAAAGCTAAAATGGCACTTCTGAAACTCTGCCAGCATTGAAGCTTTAAAATACTTATTTAGCTATTCTTTCAGCTGCTTTTCTAATCTTGGGGCACTCAAGGGGACTAATGGTTAAAAGTGAAATGCTAAAAAACAAGAGAAGCTATCAATAAATTATCTCAAAATTATCTCAAATCCAACTTCTGACTCCTGGTGACTGTAGATTCATCCATGGAGGGTTTGTTTTTTTTTGGCAACCGCATGGAAGCGGCTTGCATTGCGTTCCCACTCACTTTTAACAGCCCTAGGATTTCCAAGTGGCTCAGAACCATTTGATTTTTATTTTGTTTTTATTGAGTTTATTTAGCGTTTCAAAAGATTCCCTCAAGTTGAGCTTGACCTCATGGACATGTCCATGAGTTTTCTTGGCAGTGTTATGGAAGTGGTTTGCATTGTCTCCTTCTGGAATGTTTTCTCATCTTCCAAACTACAGTACTGTAATTATTAATCCAACTAAAACAGTCTGGATTAAGAGAAAGGCCTGGATATCTTAAAGTCAGAAGGAGATGTGTGGGTTGAGAGCAACTCCCAAGGGGAGAGGGGGAGAGTTAGCACTGACTCAGGAAAAAGGCCCTGTTTTGTGGGCTCAACTACGCCGAGGAAAATGGGATGGCTCCCGCCAACCTTAATGCTTAAATGTTGAGTCCCTCAGATTCTAGGCCAGTGTTTTTCAACCTTGGCCACTTTAAGATGTGTGGACTTCAATTCCCAGAACTCCCAGCAAGGCTGGCTGGGGAATTCGGGAAGTTGAAGTCCACACATCTTAAAGTGGCCAAGGTTGAAAAACACTGTTCTAAGCTATTTAAATCTTTAAAGATGAAAACTAATACTTGTGCTCAGAATTAATATTATGCAGGGAATTAACTTCAGATCTCTGGGTGCTTCAGACTACAGAGCAGAGTCTCCAGTATGATTTCTGAGACTGATGTGGCGTGTTATGCTAAACCATGATTTCTTTTACTACAGCTGGCTTGGTATGGCCAGCCAAAACCAAAGAAACCATATAATGGCATAGCGTAGTAGTGATCTCAGTGTTTTTGGGCTGGCTGGGTCATCGAAGCTCCTGCCTGGATTCTTTCAACGGGGTGAGAACTGCTTTTGGATTGTGCATGCCGCTTTGAGAGCAGACTGGCCCTTGTAGATGGTCCTTTTCCCCCCCCCATTTCAGGAGGTTGTAAGTAAACTGCCAAGAATGCAGAAGAAGAGAGACAGTATTGCCATCCTGGCCCTCAACTTGAAGACCGATCTTGAGGTGGTGAAAACCGTGGCAGCTAAGGGCCTCGCTGGTCTTCCTCTCCTCCAGACTGCCAACATTCTAAAACTTCAGATGTACTATGAACAAGCCAGTGATGAACTGTACTGTGTGTTGACTGATATTAAGGTATTGTCACTACTGTCCCCTGACGCTCTGTGCACTCTGGAGAAAAAGATGATCTTTCTGCTGATGATCCTTGCGCCTTTATCGTGTCCATCAGGGGTGGTAACAGAAGGACCCCTTCTCTGGGGATGTCACTGTCATTTTCTTCGTTTTCCACTCTGGTGATCACCAGATCCGTTAGCCTTCAGGTCCCAGGATCCTAGCTTGCAAGTCCAAGCCATTTGGATTGGAGGCAGCTTCTAACACAGAGCTTTCCAAACTGTGTTGGGATATGTTAGTGTGTCGGCTGCAGTGTCTGGGTGTGTTGCTGCTGCTGCTGCTGCCGCCTCCGAGCCCTGCCAGGATTCCACGCAGGTCCTAGTGCCTGCCTTGTGCCCTGCTGTAAGAGTGTGTCGTGAAATGATGCATGTCTAAAAAGTGTGTCACCAACATGAAAAGTTTGGAAAGCTCTGTTCTAACAGACCAGTGTGGGTTCATGTAGCAAAGGCCCTTGTATCCTGATTGGGGGGGTCTTGAGCCAATAGCGCTCATTTAATCCTTTGTGAAATGTCTAACCCAGTGTTTCTCAACCTCAGCAACTTTCAGATGTGTGGTAAAACACTTTAAGTCAATGGGGTTCGTGTGATGTTACCCAAAGAAAAACCACTTTTAACCAATTTTGGGTAGTTTACCCAGGTTTGGGAAGCACCGGCTTAGTGTGTTGTACTAATGGAGTCAAGTGTGGCTTGTTTGACAAACCTTTGTTAAAAGAAACCTTGCCATAATGCAGGGATAGCCAACCACAGACTGACAGCTGCTTGGACCTCTGGATTACTCCCTCTGACACATGCTTGCAGAAAATTAATAGCATGGTTTCCAACCCTTTTTAGCCAGGAAACGTGAAGACTGAAATACAATCCTTAATGTAGACTTAATATAGCCCCCCCCCCCAAAAAAAAAGGCTAGGTCCTGCCAAATGACCCTCCCCAAGTTCTTACCAGGCCCAATCTGTGAAATGTGTTTTATGTCACCACTCCAACCACGACTGTCCTGAAAATATGAAGTGTCTCCCTGGTCCCTGAATGATGGCTCTGTGTGTGATATGTGAGTTGTTTGCAAGTGTTCACTGGCATGCCTTCATTCTTCCGACAAGTATTACTTCTCCGAATGGTACAAGGAGAGCAAAGATTACTACATGAGCATCTCCAAGTTCACCACGAATCTGTTGGACGAGAACTTGAAGCAACTCAAACTGCTGATTGAGATTCAAAGTCTGAAAAAGGCCGAACGCTACGGGGCTGAATTCAAGCAGCTTGATATCCCAGCCCTCAGACGGAAGTTGGATCTCTTTCTAGAGGTAATGCCAAAAGAGAGGAGAGAGGATGGATAGAAACCTTTAATTTTATCCTGAATGGGAGGGTTGAAGGTTGGAAGTCTCTATGCTGGAAAGGAGTTGGAGGGTCTATGACTAATTGGTAAAGGAGGTTCCTTGGAATCTGAAACACAACATCCAGCTTTTGGTGAGACGTGTGGTCTGCTTGATTTTTGACTTAGCGTGTTGTGTGAACCTACACAATTGTAGCTTGTACAACAAGCAGTGGGTTAGCACAATGAGGGGGATCCTCATCACCCACTTCAATTCTTATTTTGTTCTTTTCCTGATTTTTTTCTTTGGATCTGTCCATTGTGTACCCCAAGTTGGTATGTAGCTTCCCCGAGTATGTGTCAACAATGGGCTCCAGGAACACCGAAGGAGAAAGGCTGAGAAATGATCTTAGTGTGGTCATTGCTGAATGCGTATGTAGTAACATGCAATCGTGTGGGTTGTAATATGCAAATATATATGCCCATACAGAATATTTCACAAGATCTGTCGAATCTGGAGGAAGAACTCCTTGGGATAGAATCCAAGGCTCGACAACTGGAATGTAAAGAAGCAAAGCAGTACTTGGAAAAGTGCTCCATTTTATTCTCCATCCCAGACTTTGAAAATGGACTCAACTATGACATCAAAAGGCTCCGTTATATTCTAGAACTCCTCAAGCCAAAATTGAAGGTAACCACCTTTGCCAGTAACATTTCCAGAAAAAACTCCCCCGCAGGGGTGGGTCATTCAACCCACAGCATCCCAAGATGGTTTGTTTGGTTCTGGTATAATAGGTGGGGTCAATCCATTTCATCATGGTTTATTCAAACCATGGTTAAACCAGGGCTTGTGTGAACCAGGCTTGTTGGGACTCTGAACTGGCTATGGGTTCTCTATATCTCTATCTATGTGTGTGGCTTTCTCCAAGAGGAGTGATGGAGCAAATCTATTCCAGGTTCTTGCCAGTGCCAGGCAGGAGGTGGTAGGCAAACACATCTCCTACTTCAAGGAAGCGGAGACGGTCATGAAGTCCTGTCAGGAGAGATCGGAACGATGGCAGAAGGACCTGAAGGCGCTCGAAGCGGAAATGGAAGCTACGGCCCGCCACGAGCTGGACGAAGCCAAGAAACTTGGAGAAAACTTGAGTGCGATAGAAAAACAGATGACGGTATTTATCTCTCTTCTTGCGTCCATTAGGGGAAAGGATGTAGGGGCTGCACAGGTCTGCAAGCTCATGTCCTGACCCGCTGAGAGGTATTTTGGGGAATATCCAAATCCAGTTCTTGTTCTGCTCCAGAGCCTTAAGCATGACATTCCACCCTCTGCTGCTCTTTAGCAGAACTTAATGGTAGGCCTGTAGAACCACCATGACCTTTGACCAACCTGTAGAGTGAAAAGCCATTGACTTAACTCTACAGCGCAGTGCTACCTACCTGTGGGTTGGCTGTTGGCTTGTTCTTGATAAATGCTTGCTTTTAAAAAAATAACTTCTAAAAAAATAACTTCTAAATTTAGAACATAGGGCTGAGGTCTCAGACCAGCCTTTCCCAACTTCTTGACCCTGGAGGAACCCTTGAAATTTTTTTTCAGGCCTCGGGGAACCCCTGCACATTCAGGCTCAAATATAGGCCAGAAGTTACCAAATTATTATATTCGTTTCACGGGTAGGCCTGTATATACAGTATGCATCAACAGTGTTCTTAAACTAAAAAAGAATGAAAGTTACCTCTTTAATGCGAAGTTGCCCGAATTTGAAATAATTTTTTAAATAAATCACGATCTCCCAGGGAACCCCTCGTGACCTCTTGCGGAACCCGAGGGTTCAATGGAACCCTGGTTAAGAAACCCTGGCTTAGACTGTGCTTGCATGACACGTTCAGCTGCAAACCTTGGTTGGAGAGAACATGCATACCTCCGAACCCTTCAGCCAGATTGCAGGCAGGCAGTATTGTGTGGGAACTAAAATATCCACCTCCTTGGATTGTTAACTGCTGTAACTCGGTTAGAGATGAACAAGGTGACAGTAGGTTCCCTAATCAAGGGGGGTAGTTGAGTGTGTTGTGCGAACAGGGCCTTCTTGTCGCCAGGCCTAGTTCCTGTTCCTAATTCTGGAATTCATGTAAAAGTCCATTTACTCAACCTACAGTGAATCTGATGGTTAAGCCTTCAGTTTTTGAGGCAGAATTTTCCACGCCAGGCTCTGCTAACCAAGTCTTAAGACTTGGGCTAGCCTTAAACCTTTCTGTGTGGAGTCTTCCCTGTACGAATAATCTGTAACCCCACTTGGATAAATAGCATGGAGAACCTTCTCTTTCACCACCCCTTCATCTAGGACCAGCTGGATAAAACAGCTAAACTTGAGAAGGAAGAAATCAAAGGCCTCATGTCGCAACTTGCAAAAACCAAAATGTCATAAGAGGAGGCATCAAAAGCAGACATGGAAGACGATGAAGGTGATCCTACTCCACAAAGAACTGGCTTAGCCAATTATATATTTTTCTACAAATAAATACTTTTTTCTATTTTAGATGTAAGTTAAGCCCCTTACAATAAAGGCATTCACTTTTTGCAGTTAATTGTCTGACTTGTCTTTATTTAAGCACTGGGATTGTACAGCTCACCTGATTTTGCAAAAAGCAGATTAGAGAAGACTTGTGCTGTTAGCATTTGAGGTAATTTTACAATTTGAAGTTGTAAGCTACTGAGAAATTAGTAAATTAGGGGTTTTTTTTTCTTCACACTCTCAACGGCTGTGGTTCTCTGAAATAAATGTCTTAGCAGGAAGGACAATCCCCTCAGGTGCCATTTCTTAAACTAACGCCATCTTGGAAATGTTCTTTCTGGGCAACAGCTCCAATGCATGTGTTACTTGCCCATCAGACTGTTTATGTAGATGTTACTCTCAGGAAATCAGATTAATAACTAGCTAATCAGTTATTTGCTTTATTAGCTATACTATTAGTGGTTATTGGGAAACCCCCCTCTGCTTTTTACTGGTATCGTTATTGTATTATGTAAAGCTGGAAATGCGCAGCTGTATGATTTTTGGCCATGCACTGAATGCTTTGAACTTGTTTATTTGTTCTCCATCCTTCATGGCAAACCTGGTGTCTTGTTAGGAGCAAATTGAACATTCTTGTAAGTGTAGCCTTGCTGAACATAACCTGGATGGCCGTAACCACTTCTCCGGGGCAGATCAGGAAATAGACTTCAGTTCTCTTGTATGGGAATCCATTAACCTTGTGTGTGAAAGTTTATTTAAATAATTTATATAGCCGCCCATCTCTCACAAGTGACTTTGGGCAGCTTGCAAGATAAAAACAATCCCACCAAACAGCCCCCAGCGCCCACGGAAACCATGGACCCCACTCTCTACCAGCAGCAGAGCTCATCCACCCCGACTCAAATGCCTGGGGGAACAGCCAGGTCTTTGGTGCCTTGTGAAAGGCGGACAGGGTTGGGGCCACCCGAATGTCCGGGGAGATGCTGTTCCACAGGGCCGGACCTGCCACCGAGAAGGCATGACTCCAGGGTCCAACACAATGACATTGCTTAATAGGAGGGACCTGGAGCATGCCCTCTCTACTAGATCTGGTGGGGTGGGCAGAAACTAGTCCATCTAACAGCCCAGCTTCTGCACCCCCTTTTTATCCTACAGCTCTATTCCTGTATGTGTATCTCCTTATACTACAGAATCTTTATCATATTTATAAGGCTGCCCAACTCTAGACAATGTTGTCCCAGACATGTAATTATGAGTCAATCTGTTTGAAGTATGAAGTTTCAAGGTCCTTTTATTTTGAAGGATTACAGCTTTTCTTCTGGTATGGAACTTACATCATTTAATGGAAGATTTTGGAGCAGCCCCCTTCTTAGGTCGAATCTGCTGTTCTGATAAAGTAGGAACGTGCCTTTCACCACCTCTGCTCTCTAAAGCACCCTTTACGCAAATGGCACTGTAATCACGCCTCCGTGGGAACTCAGCTAGCCCGTAGTAATTGTCTATATCAAAAAAGCAGAGAAAATTGAAAGGGAAAATCACGTGTGAAGTATTACTGCAGTTTGCAGCAATATCTTAAAATCAAATGCCTCCTTGGGCAAGGGATGGGGGAATTTAGTCGGACAGGAGATGGTTAGTGATATCGAGTGTCACTGGGGAAAAGAACAGCGAGAGACCGAGTGAGTGCAAGTGAAGGGTACGGCTTGCTCCTCCAGGCAACTTGTAAAGAGGGAATGAAGTGGGACCCTCTCCCACCCAGGAACTAAAGTTTAATCCTGATGAGCTTTCTATGTATTGGAAGAAACAGAAGGTATAGAAGATGCCAATGATTTGCATCCAGTACCAGTTAATTAGCCATTAGTGCAGCTTGTGCCTCAGTCCCCAGGAAATGTTTGCAAGAGAAGGGACTTCTGAAGCAAGAAAAACGCCACTTGATTTTGTTCAAAACAGTTGCAAAAGATCATCTGCTGAGCAAATGTCCTTTTTCAACCCCCTTGGTATTGTAAACAAAGCCATGGGACAAAATAGCAGGGCTACAGGATTTCATCACTGAGTAAATATGATCTCTTGGGCAACTTGTGCAAAAGAACTTCATGCGGAGCTGTGATCTAGTCTGAAGCACGTGATACGATTTCACTGCCCTCACAAAACCACCAGGCATGTTTATTACTGGTCCAAACAAACAATTTAACTATTTCAGATGGCAGATCCAGCTCTAGGTAAGATGAGCAGGCCTGACTCTTATCAGCAGTTAAACCCTTTCAACATTATAGTAAAGGTTTTCCCTGCACAGTCGTGTCCAACTCTAGGGGCCGGTGCTCATCTCCGTTTCTTAGCTGAAGAGCCAGCACTGCCCGAAGACACTTCCGCGGTCATGTGGCCGCATGACGCGCGCGGAACGCTGTTACCATCCCACCAAAGTGGTACCTATTCATCTACTTGCATTTGCATGCTTTCGAATTGCTAGGTTGGCAAGAGCTGGAGCGAGTGCGGGAGCTCACTCTATCACGTGGCGCTCGGGTCTCGATCCGCCGACCTTCCGATCGACAAGCCTGGCGTCTTAACCACTGAGCCATTGTGCCCCCCTTTCAACATCATACTGCATGCAAATAATTTACCATGTGGATATTCCTGCACTTACTGCATTCATGACATGATAAACCCTGCTTTGTTTAACTAGTTTGTAAAATAATTACAACTGACTCAGTTCAGACCCAAGTATGTTATGGCTGAGCATGATGAGCGAACTGAGACAGGGCACCTATAACTGGTGAGGTGGCAGTCTTTTTTCCTCTGAGTATTGTAAATGTTTTCATTTACTAGTTACTACTTCTCAAACTAACTGCTTAAATTCACCGACTGAACATTCCACCATTTTGCCAGCAATTTCTGTTGTGCCTTCAGCTACCCCAATGTAATCATTTTTCACACTATTTGCAGAGTATCCGTTCTTCTCAAACACACAAAGGAGCAATCCACAATATGGAAGGTGGGTGCAAAGGTTTAATCTTCCAAAACATTCCTTACATAGTCAAAGTGGATTAGACTTTTAAGAAACATGGGTGGATGAGGAAGGGGGAACCAAAAACAGAACCACCAGGTTTCCTTTTGAACTGAACAAAAAAGACTCGGCTGAAGTGGACAATCACTCGTTTCCATGGACAAATAATGCAAGAGACATTCACCCTCAAAGTCAGTTTCAGGTTTTGCAAAAGAGGGAGACCAAGCACGTGTCTCACACACACGTGGATACAAGCAGCACCGTCTTAGTTTCGATGCATAATCAAGTAGGTACGGCCAGTTAAGGGAATGTTAGTCAGCATCCCACCCCCAAGGGGGAGTGGACTCTGTATGAAGATCATCTCTGCTGAAAATTAGCTGGGTCAGCCTCAATGCAAAGGAACTGAGGCGATTAAGCTGGGCAGAAACGGGTGGCGCAGTCCTGTCTCTCGCACCGGTAAAGGATGTATCGACGAACTACTTCACTATGTAAACACTGCTTGCTGCTCCTGCTTTTTTTTATATATATATACATATATAAAATGTTCACTGTCAGGTAATCGGTTCTGGATAATGTTCTGCCATCTTGACACGGATAGCACTACACAAAGTCATTTAGCACGAATGGCAATACAGACAGGGAGAGGACGAATTAACATTGCAGACGTATCTGCTGGGGTTCATGGTGATCGAACACAGATGGGAACATGAATTTTAAAACAAACAGAGTATGTCTTTTAATAAGCATTCGGTAGGGTAGACGTAAATATAAAAGTTGCTCCAGATTCATTTCACAGGTATAATCGCTGAGCATTTTATAGCTGTCTGTAACAGAAGCATGGCCAAAGGCTTGAATCGTTTCAGTTAAACAGAGTTAAAACATTGCTTTAAAAAAAAGTACTGTAAATCACTGAATAATTTTTCCATAGCATCTTAATGAGCCAAATGGGAGTCAAAGGCAGTTCACATTCATGATGTGAATTTATAACACCTTTTAAAAAAAAGAATTTTCGCATCCAATTAAAATATCACTCATGTTCTTAGGATAACCATGGTGATGAGACCTGAAAGAAAGAAGGAAATATTACTGGTGGTTTGTAGGTTAACCTTACATTGTCTGTGTATGCGAAAGAGTAATAAGCAGTATTTATATTTATGGAAACTTGACATATACCAAATTTTACCCGTATATCAACACTGGACTTGTCAGATAACTGACACCGCTATTGCGGGATTTTGTAACTTGCCTTCTTTACATGACATTTTCCTATATAAGCATCTCACGCAAATCAGGAATGTTGCACATATTCCATAATAAATATAAAAGCACACAGTGCATACCTAATACATAAGCAGCTACTAACTTCTGATTCACGCTTAAGTGGAGGTAGAGAGGCACCAGGGAATCCAATTCTCCCAATGTGGGAAGCATGAGAGCAGCGATGCACAGGATTCCCACAAAGACAGTGAGTAAACTAGGCCCTGATGAGGCAATTCTATTTTCTGGAAAAAAGAAAAAAAAGGGGGGGGAATCAGTATTACAGAATCACATAGTATTTCACCTTTTACTGGGTTTTTCCTTTCAATCTATATTGTGTCTTAATTCCCACAGCCACTACTCTAACCTGTAAGAAAAGAATCCATTTATATATTGTATTCTACACCTACTATTGCAGTCTTGTTAGATCGTACCAATGGTCATCTAATTCAGCATCGTGCCCCCCAACTGTTGCAAAAAATGTGGATAAAGCAACTGCCTTCCTTTTTTGATTGTGAGTTTCTCAGAAACAGCTGGTTGTCTTCTGAGTGACGAGCAATGGTGGCCTAGAGGGCCTTCAGCTGGATTCGGCTTCAGGCTCTTATTCTGAAGAAACCCGTGAGCAGGACAGAAGTTGATGGCCCTCATCAAATGTTGCTCTCCAATCACCAATATTTAATAGCATACAGGCAGTCCTTGCTTAACGACCATTTGTTTAGCGATGGTTCGGACTTACGACAGTGCTGTGAAAACCAACTTGCAACCAGTCATTGCACTTACGACTGTCACAGCATCCCCGCGGTCACGATTTAGGAGCTTGGCAACAGGTTCGAATTTATGATCGTTGCAGCGTCCCACGGTCGTGTGATCACCATTTTCAACCTTCCCAGCCGGCTTCCAGCAAGCAAAATCAATAGGGAACTGCGTGATTTGCTTAACAACCATGTGGTTCACTTAACGACTGTGGTGACTTGCTTAACATCTGCCGCAAGTTGTAAAATTGGTCGGATTAGCTTAATGATCGCTCCACTTAGCAACCGAAATTCCAGTCCCAATTGTGATTGTTAAGTGAGGACTACCTGTACTGTACCTGAGCCTGGAGGATCCATAGAGCTGATTATCCTCCTCTTCCTCCTCTGTTAATTCTTTCTCTGCTATTTCACCCAATCTCCTGTCAAAGCTATTTAAGAGTCTGCAGGGGTCCTATAAAGCAGGGGTCCCCAACCTTTTTGGCACCAGGGATCGGTCGTGGAAGACAATTTTCTACGGAGTGAGGGGGGTGGGGTTTGCAGGCGGGAGCCAATCGCGCGGACCACCACCACTCACCTGCTGTGCGGCCCACTTCCTAACAGGCCGCGACCCACAGGTTGGGGACCCCCGCTATAAAGTAATTAAACCTTTTCTTAGCCTTCATTTTTCTAGCTTCCTCCAGATAGGTTGGGGGAAAAATATCCCAACATTCTAGGCAGCCAATGAATTGTGGAGGTTGTAGTGGAGACTAGGGAGGCAGGACTATGGTTTTTCAGGGATGTGGCAGTTCCATCCTTATGCAACTCGGGAACTCGCCCTGCAGCTCTTCCTGTCCCTTTCTTGAGAGGGAACAGCTGGAAGTTTGGCCTGGGCCCCCAAGGGCCAGAAGACAGGGCCTATTTATCCAGATCAGCACCTCCTTAATGCAATGCACATATTTTAATGGAAAATTACTTTGCAAGTGAAAAAGAGGTAATAAGACCATAAACTGCTGTGCAAAAAGTTTGCTTGCTTCATATCACCTGGATCAAAACTCACATGGGATCTGAGCTTGGCAAGGCTGTAGGGAAATTCAGCTTACTCTAGCAGACAGGGTGATTTTAAAGCCTCTTGCTTTGCACACCCCTTTCCAATGCAGTCTAGGAAAGGGGGTTCCTTGTTATAGTCCCTCTCTTCTCAATAGCTGCTCTAAATAAGAGAGTCCTTTCTTGGGAAGGTGAAGCAACATCAAGGTGTGTAGACATGATGTCACGATTCAGCTGAGAAAGGAACACAGAAACAGAAGAGAAGCAGCCCGAGTTCAGGAAAACCAAGATGTGCACGGATACCCTCCGTATAGGCACATCCCCCTGGCCCCATCTTGAATGCCCACAAAACTCTAGCAGGGAATTCGACCTCCGTAAGAGCCACTCTCATCGAGGAAGTGGCATGTCACACAAGAGCCCTTCTCCACAGCTTTAGTCTCCAAGGGTGCTGGATAATGACGATGGAACCCCAGTCCACACAGTTCTATTGCTCGACAGGGTGGCAGAGGCCACGTAGGGAAGGGAACCTCATTTGGGTATGATGTAGAGCAGTGTTTCTCAACCTTGGCAACTTCAAGCGGTGTGGACTTCAACTCCCAGAATCCCCCAGCCAGCCATGCTGGCTGGGGGATTCTGGGAGTTGAAGTCCACACCGCTTGAAGTTGCCAAGGTTGAGAAACAGTGATGTAGGGATGCGATGTACTGGATTACCTGGCTGACACAAAGTCTGCTCCAGAAATACACTTTCGGCAAGATGCTCCTTCAGCCTCTTTTCTTCCTCTTCTTTCTGCTGCTGCTCTTTCGCAGTGGGGAGCAGAGTGGCTATCACCTCCTTCCTTCCCAGGGCTTTCCTCTGGGTTTGCTCGGAGACCTGGAGCCGGAATTTATCGATCACTCCATAATGGCAAGGCCGAATGTCTCGGTGGCGGATCACGCTGCAACGGAAGCAAACCTCGTGGCTGTTACAGGCAGAGTCTCCAGAGAGGGGGGGGGGGGGAATCTGCTCGGCAACTGTCGTTCGTGAGAATTCACAGACAGTAAAGTGTTTTGGAGAAGGGTGTGAACAGCTAGTTTCTACCCACAAGACCCCTTATTGATTAGGACAGGCCTCAGTAAGCATTAGGACTAAAGGTTTCTCCCACACAAAACGACGGAAACAACAGGAAGGGAAATAATGGGTTCCGTTTTAGATCAGACATGACTTATAAGTGTCAAAAATCCAGAGTTAATTTTAATTAGGATTGGAACAAGAAAACTTCAAAATGGGTTTTGTGAATCGCTTCAACAAGCCACTGTTAAGACTAGCCACAATACCAACTGCTTTGGTTTTGGATCCAGTTAGCTCCAATTGCCTCGTTGTGGTTCCACCGGAGAAACAGAACAGAGCACATTTATTTATTTATTTATTTATTTATTATTCAAATTTATTCCCCGCCCATCTCCCATGCAAGGGACTCCAAGGCTCACTGCAGCTCACCCTCGCCAGGCCAAACCATGGTTACACGTTACAGCTGAATACAGCCCAAGTGTCCCGCGCTTCTTTAACGAAGTTGCTCATGGAAGCATTTCTTTCAGATGCATTTGGGGACCACTACAATTTCACAGGATTTGTATAACCTGAGCTACTGCTCACAGCTGTGCTATGTCAAGTCCCCATACCAAAAGCGAAGGACAACCCAACTCATTTCAATGGCTCCGAGCCAATTATGTTATTGTAGTGGGTGGTGTAAAATTCTCTGACAATTGCCCTAGAATGGCTGGCCGTGGACATGATTTAAATAAGCTGCATGAAGGTCACTGCGGGGTTGCTGTGTCACTTTGTCAGTTCCGAGGTGCGGGGAAAGGGGCTGGGAGATTGCTAGCCACTACGGAGCAAGCCAAGAAGCAATGTTTACATACATATCAATGCAGCACTGAGGCTTCACTGCACCTGCAGCATCCACAACAACATATTTATTTGGAGTTGTACACAGAACTGCAAGAAAAGAAAACCATTAGTAACAGGCCATGACATCAATCAAAAGGCTTGAGTACGTACGCTAAACACTCTTTTTAAAAAAAGAAAGCCCGATTCATACTCTACTTTGTCTACCATTTCCCTGCATTCTATAAATTAAAAATTCAGTACAACTTGGTCCCCCAAGCAACCCTTAGATCTACTAAGACCCACCTTTGAATTTTAAGGCAAACTCGTAGGGGTTATACAGAGTCAACACCTGTTTGTGCGTCGCCTGGTCATCAGCGTAAAATATAAGTTCGGTAGGAAACACGAAGACAGGAAGTTTTCCTTCCACTAACTCTGGTTGTCTTCTTTGTTGCTGCATTGGCACTAAGTCCTCTTCCTGGTCCTTCTGCACTTAGGGTAGCTTAGTCTCCAAAGACTTCTTGTTCACAGCGATTTAGGAATCTGAAAGCATTGTGATCGGCCTGTAAACAGAGGGGGGAAATCGCAAATGTAACTGCTTCTGTTCCATATCTATCATTTGTAGATTAATATGCAGAAACAAAATCCCAGGAGTACACCCAGCTCCCTCTCTACTGGCTTCCCGGAAAAAGTTAAAGACCCGGCTCTGCCATCTTGCTTGGGGCAGGAAGGGGGGTAGTCAATCCTGGGGGTGGCTAGTGCCTTAAAGTGGTTCCCATGTATTTATGAACCTGAATCAGAATATTTAATTGCCATCTCGGATGTTATTTTATACTTTATACTTATATTTATACTTTATGTAATATATCTTGTTTTTATTGTATTTTAATCTTTTTTAGCTTTATTGTAAACTGCCCAGAGTCCCTCTTTTGGGGGAGATGGGCGGTGGCGAAATTTGATAAATAAAAAATAAATCTAAAACTGTAACTGAACATCTGCATACCTCTGAGTTTGGGCTACGTTTTCTTGTTTTGGGATGGAAAAGTAAAGTCTACAATTACTTTGCATGGCATATCTAATTATTAGGACTCAATTCTTTAGGTGCTGCTGGTAATTTAGATGCACTGCCTCATTCAAGCACAAAAGAAACACCACGGAGTCTGCTCTGGAAACCTGCCAGCCTGCAAGAACACAACAAGATCATTGAAAAAAAGTATCTGGTACTGCATAAATAAAGAATTTCAGGAAAAGCTAATAATTAGAGTAAAGTGAACCAATCTATCGAAATGACATCACTTTGGATATTGGCAATTTGTGTTTTTCTCATCTAACCTATTTTTTAAGGAAGTCAGACTTTCATCCCTAAATCTACATTATGCCAGTAGCAGAGTTAAATCACCTTTATAACACTGAATATGAGCTCAGCCTACAAAAAGAAGACCCCCCACATACTATAAATAAATAAAAACATGAATAAAAACAAACGTGCCTCCAGCATCCCTGGAAACTTTGCCAGGGCCTGCCAGTCAGTGACTACCTTGGAGGTAATTTCTACACGCTGCCTACACATGCAAGCCACCGATGAACCGAGAGGGAGCACGTCCCCCACAACACACAAACTGATGTCACACTGCACCCACTCTGTCGCCAAGCCTGTTACTGCTGGGCCCCAGGCAGTCCTGTAGGACATAGTTCAAGCCCCTTTACGCTCCTGGCAGCTACCTTTTTATTAATGCAACACGGAGGAGGAAATTCTTTGGACGGCCTGCCTGCAGGGAACACAGCCGTCCTGAAAAAGGTTTCAAGTTCCACCAAGGGACAAAAACATTTTTTTGGAGAATTAATTGGTCAACGACAGGGGTGAAGAAAATGCTTGTGGGCAGCCAAAGTCACACTGGAGCTATACAGTAGGGAAGCAGAACATGAGAGTTTGGATCCCACTAAAGAGAACCGTATACATTCTCCTTTTCCCTCTGTCATCTTAATGACTAAAAAAAACAAAAACTTGCTCACCTCAAAGCAAGAGAAATTTCTGAAAGCATCCGGACTAAAAGCATTACGGAGTTGCTCCTTAAGCACTCAGGGAAAGACAGGCACGTCAGAGAGCACTTGGCTCTCCTCGCCATTAGACCCAAATCTAAATCTACACTTGAGATTCAGAGATCTATGACTAAAATCTACCTAGATGGCCTTTGCTAATGCCAGATACAACCACACCAATGTCAGTCTATTAACAAATAGACTTTACATTTGGAAAATCTAGATAAAAATATCTGCGAGGCACTTAATGAAACAGAGAATAGAACTAAGTATTTGTAAACACATACTTGTTAGTCAAAGAATGTAGCGGTACATACATGGAACCTTATTGTATTGCATAATAATTAAAGGGTAGATAATCTATTAAAAAGTTAAAGTTATCAGATGGTGTTCACAAGCATGCAGCTCACGTCACCATCTCACCGGAAGTCTAGATTATCTATATGTTTTTGAATAATCATCTGTATTCATCTATATTATTATGCCTTCCTGCTGTAAGAACTCAGAGGAGTGTACAGAAAAAGTTTAAAAATTGTCAGTAAAAACAATGAGATAACAATATATTCAACTGCTTCCTTGTTTCATAACAGGCACATAACAAACATAAATTTTGCAGGTTTCCACTCACTATAGTTACTGTTATATTATTCTGTTTTAATGTTCTATTATTCTCCAGATGTTTTATTATATTTTAGTATGTTGTAAGGTGCCATGGTTTGTGAAGATTCAATGACATACGAATTTGACTTGCCTTGAAGCATTCTGAATAGGCAGCTTATAAAATGTATTTTAAAATACCCCTACACCATAGTAGCAACTGTAAATCTGTAACAAGATGATTATTTTAATGAATTAAAAACACATATAAGATGCAATTTGTACAGGACATCTGAATGCAAGTGGAAATCAGAATTAATACCCTCTGCTGACTCTATTCCAGGGTTATTTACTTAAAAGTAACTTCCTTCTGTGTTCAATCCATTTTATTATGGTACACAGGATAAATGACTTTTTGTAGCCTTTAACACAGAACTTTTATTATTGTTTAATCTTCCTCAGCAGCAGCACTACCTTGTTTTCTATCCCAACAAGCTTATTCAGAGTACAGAAAGAACATCGTTCCAAAGTTTCTTTTTAACTTTTAATGTAAAGAACAGAGTAACAAAACAACAAAGAAGGATTGAGAATAATGTGAAATTAGTTTTCATTCTTGTCTAATCATGGAAGTTCTAGAGATGCTATGGGGTCACATCATTCATTTCAATTAATCTTTAACATTCACAAACAGTTCAGAAACTTCTTCCTGCTGAAGACCAACAAAAGGCAGGAAGTTACACGGGGACTAGTTCTGATTCCAAGTTTATGAATCATTCTACTATTCTTGGAAATCATCTGCTTTACTGAAGTTGTGTATCAACCTGGACTCTTCTTTCATTTGTCTAAAACCACTTGCTCATCTCCCAATCCAGGGACTGTAAAATAGCCCATCCTATTTCAGACAAATCAGACATGGGGATACAGAGCCAGGAGTCAAAGAGGAAACAACAGCGATGCTCAGGAAAGGATGGGAGGTGCTTCTAGGTCGGTCAAGACAGGGCACACCATCGATTATAGACTCACCTCCAGACCAAATCTCAGGAACTGCTTCCAGTGAAGTTTCACACCCCTCCCTTTTATTTTTAAATAGGGCTACAACACATCTCACGCTTGCTAAGGAGCACCAGAACATAGGAAACCCTGAGGGCCCCCCCAAGAAAAGACCCCATCCCAGCAACTGAGCATCAATCTCTTAGCCCCCAACGGCCTACAAGTCCCATGACTGCCCCCCCAAAGCCTCCTCCTCCTCGCAAATCGACTCGAGTAAACAGCTTAGGCAAAAGCAATGACGAAGGGCCTTCCTCCTTCCTCCAGTAGTGGCCGGAGACTAACCGCCATCGGCCCCATTTCTGGCTTCCTCCCCTTTGGGGCGCGGGGGGGCGCGTTCATGCGACACGCTGACCCAGAAGCAGGCAAGAAGCCAACTGTAGCTTGGCTGAGCCTGTCGGGTGAGCACACGCGGAGAGAACCAAGCAGGGAGTCCCCGACCCGGATCCCGCTTGCTGGCACACGTCTATGCGCACACACGACCCTTCGCAATACCACTTGGGCACACAGCCTAGGGCCGCCTAAGCGACGTCCTCCCTCGGCAGAGGGGCTTTTCTCCTCTGCCTGCCCCTCAGAGGTGCCGAGGGCCCTTCCCCCCGTCACCGTCGGTGGGCCCGCAGAGGCGCGGAGGGGCCCTTCCCCTCGAAGTTGGCGTGCCCTCGCTCACCCCCTCGGCCATGCTCGCCTCCCGGACGCTTCTGTCAGGGGCAACAGCGGGGGGAAGCGCCGCCTCCCTGCCTCGCCTGCTCCGGGGCTTCTCCTCAGAAGGCCGGCTCGCCAGTCTCGATTTCCCCGCCCCCTTGGCGTCACGGGCCGCCGAAGGGTGCCGGGAACGTGGAGGACTCAGCTAGAAGCGTGGGAGAGGAAAGGAGGGAAGCCCCAGGGGCACTGCGCGTGCGCGTCGCCTACGCTTGGCGTCACCGCCTCCTGTCCTCCCCCCACGCTTCCTGCGCGCGCGGCGCCCAAGAGCGTGCGCGCGGCTGCCTGCCCGCAGAGTCCGTTTCCTGCGCTGGCGGTGAAGCGCGGACGCGAGGCCGCGCATGCGCCCTTCGGTCCTCAGGCCGGCGAAGCCGCCATTTGTAACGGCTGTTTTGGGGAGGACAAGGCCTCCTTTGGGTCCGGCTTGGCACCAGCCTGAGGCAAACAGTCGAAGGGCGGTGGGGGGGCTCCCCGTGTCATTAGCAAATAAACACGTTTGTTGTTTATTCGTTCAGTCGCTTCCGACTCTTTGTACCATACATAGATAAAGGCCTTGCGGACAGATCATCCTAACCCAGAATAATGGAAATTAGGGATCCTTGCAAACCTGCAGGGTGAACAGGAAGCCCCAGGAGGTTCAGCTCTCGTGGTGGATCCCTTGACCTGGTTCATGCCCTGTCCTGGTTTGCTTAACTATGATTTCTTGAGTAAGCCACAGTTGGCTTCACACTAGTATACAACTCCAAGCCCAACCATGATTCACAGCACAAACCAAGGTGACCCCACATGTTGGCTTAGCACAAGATGTCTCCAGCTTCTAGAATGGGAGTGAATAACAAGAGGAAGAGGTGAGGTTTCCTGCTCCGTTACAGCCTTTGCAAGGGCCTGGAGGTAGAAATCCAAGTTCTGGGTTATGACCAGTGTGCTACCTGGATATAGGACAATAAATGCTGGGTTAAGATGGGCCCTGGCCTGATCTTAAATTCATCTGTATTAGCTAAGAGCAACTTTTCATGGGCAATTCATTCACTGTACTAGAAAGCAGAAAGTTTCACTCATATGGCACCTCAAATTTTTAAATTGCAGCAATTCCTATGTTCAGTTTGTTGGAAGAATAGCTTCCCTATTAAGCTTCAGGTAGTGCTGAGGCGATTTTAAATTCTGCAATTTCATCTGTAGCTACAGAATGGTTTGTACAGTATATGCATTTTAAAGTTTTTCCTTTACCTTGAAAAACTAAAACAATACTTTTTTAAAAAAGTGTACAAAGTTGTTGGGAGTCAGGTGGCATATAAATTTAAATGATGATGATGTTTGTTGTGGGTTTTCCGTGCTGTGTGGCCGTGTTCTGGCAGTTTTTGTTCCTAACGTTTCACCAGTAGCTGTGGCTGGCATCTTCAGAGGACAGGAGCACAGCTATAAGATTCTCTCTGTGCCCAAGTGGCGCAGAGAAAACTCTTGGGCACAGAGAGAATCTTCTAGCTGTGCTCCTGTCCTCTGAAGATGCCAGCCACAGCTACTGGTGAAACGTTAGGAACAAAAACTGCCAGAACACGGCCACACAGCACGGAAAACCCAAACAACCATCGGATTCCGGCTGTGAAAGCCTTCGACTATACAATAATAATAATAATAATAATAATAATTATTTCTAGTTTTTAGTAACCTAAAACAGGAACTGCCTTGGATACCAATGATACCAGAAGCCAGAATTCTTGATTAAAGAGAATCACACACAACTGGGAATAAGATGGCAGGGCACAAAATACCACACTGTGTTTTCCGATCCTTCTTGTGCAAAGGTTTCCCGCACAGGTTTGTAACAGGCTTTGCTTAGTTTGGGCTTCGCATATTGTGTAGATCCAGCCTTTCCAGTTTTCACCCAGTTCAGCAACAGCAAGGAGAAATTGCTGCAAAGCGAAAGTCCATTATGGGGGAAGCTGTACAGATCTCATTATATAGATGGCTCTTTGAACAGTAATTAAACCATTATCTCTCCCCCTGAGAAGTGCTGAAGTGATTCTACCAAGGGAGAATGCTCAGTTGCAATATGGAAGCAATTCAGAAAACGAGATGGTGAAAGAAAATTTGGGGAGTATTAATCTCTGTGACAGCAACAAAAAAACCTGAATGGTCCTTATTTTTCACAATAAGGAAATACAAAATGGTGGAGCAGATAGTATAAGTTTTTGAAGAAGGGGGACAGGACTGGCCGCACCTGGCAACCTGCAGCCCATTTCATACAAGCTATGGGTAAACATGGTTTTGGTGCTAGATTATGATTGTCTTGGTTTTAGCAACAGCTTTCCCCCCCCCCCCCAAGGTTAGGAAGACTGTAAGATTGGCCTCCACAATTGCCGTCTTTTATTTATCTACTTCCTTTCTAGTGGGTTTTATTTAAGAGAAATCAGGCTTTAATTGAGCATTTGTTAGCATCCCTAACAAAATTTTAGCTCTTACTAGGTTTTTTAATTGCTTGGTGTCATTTTATTTATTTGTTCAATTTATTCCCCGCCCATCTCCCATGCAAGGGACTCTGGGCGGGTTATAACAATTAAAAATATAAAAGCTATACAAAATACAAACTATCTAAAAAACACAACCAATATAAAATAAATGAAATCCAAGATGTATTGGGAACCGTAGAATAGATCATGGTGCTACGGGGCCAGCCAACCCCAGGAGGCACTACCGCCCCCGTCGTCCCAGGCCAGGCGGCAGAGCCAGGTCTTAAGGCCCTTCCGAAAGGCCAGGAGTGAAGGGGCCAGTCTCACCTCCGGGGGCAAGATATTCCATAAGGCAGGCGCTATTGCAGAGAAGGCACGCCTCCTGGACCCCGCTAGATGGAGTTCTCTTGTTGAGGGGGTCCGAAGCATGCCCTCTCTGCAAGCACGGCTGGGGCGGGCCGATGTTATCGGGACGAGACGGTCCCTCAGGTACCCTGGCCCTATGCCATATAGGGCTTTAAAGGTAATCACCAACACCTTGAATTGGACCCGGAAGCAAACTGGCAGCCAATGCAGCTCGCGTAGCAGAGGTGTTACATGTGCCGATCTCATAGCACCCATAACTGTTCGCGCCGCCGCATTCTGTACCAGCTGAAGCTTCCGGATACTCTTCAAGGGTAGCCCCATGTAGAGCGCATTACAGTAGTCTATACGGGAGATGACAAGGGCTTGACTGACTGTTCGTAGGACCTCCCGATCCAGGAAAGGGCGTAACTAGCGCACAACTCGAAGTTGTGCAAAGGCCCTCCTGGCCACGACTGCCACCCAGATTCCGCACTGGATCCGAGTGAGGTAGTGCAACCCCACCCAGAACCAAGGATGACAACTTTCTGGATCTAGGGGGGCCATCAATCCACAGCCACTCCGTCTTACCAGGGTTCAGTTGAAGCCTGTTGTTCCCCATCCAGACCCCCACAGCCTCCAGACACTGAGATAAGGCATTGACCGCATCACCTACTTCACCCGGGATGGAGATGTATAACTGGGTATCATCAGCATATTGGTGATACCTCATCCCGTGGTGACGGATGATCTCACCCAGCGGTTTCATGTACATGTTGAATAGGAGAGGAGAGAGAACCGACCCCTGCGGCACCCCACAAGTCAGGGGTCGTGGGTTAGCTCTCTCCTCCCCCATCAACACCGACTGGGAATGGCCCTGGAGGAAGGAGGCGAACCAGTCCTGTTTTTCTCACCTTGCTCTTGCTGGATAGGGAGGTTCCATCAAAAGATAGAACAGGACATTGTTTCCTGAGATCTGTTTGACACCAGATAAGGATTATATATTTGAAATCTAGTTAATGGATGAATCAGAAGAAAGTGACTAATACCAATCAAAAGAGAGTATTTGTAGCTCAGGATTGAACTATGGAGTCCTTGTTGTTTTCTTGCAGATGTTTCATTGCCAGGCTAGGCAACATCTTCAGTGTGAAAAGGGAGTGGGACTTGCTCTCTGTTTATATACCCTGGCCTGACCTGCCTGTGTTGGTGGAGGTGTTGTTCTCTCCTTGGGAGTTCCTTGAGTGGGCTGTTGTTTGCTACTTGGCTGATTGAAGAAAACAACAAGGCTCAGAGAGCACCAAGGGCTCCACAAAGTGACTAATGCATTAGTTCCCGTTCCTTGCTCTGCCCAACTGACTGAACCCCATATAACATCACCCCCAATTTTACCCCATTCCAGCTCAGTAAAAGGTATATTTATACCTATTTGGCACTGCCACAAACAGCCTTTCCACCAGTGGCAAAGATCCATTAAGTACAGAAGGAAAAAAATGGATGTTGAGAATGAATGGTCCCCAAATCAAATACACATTTTTTCCTTTGCCACAGTACAGCTGGCATGGATGTTTACAAAGCAATCCTTAGGCTTGCTAGGTTTGAGTGAAGGAAACCGCCATTAGGTCTGGGATCCGTAGTTGGAAGGAGCCGCAAGCAGATTTCCTAAGTGCCAGATTCTTATTTTTTGTAGCCTGACTCCAGTCCAATCTCACAGTGATCAAATGCAAAAGACGATGGAGAACAGGAACCGAACCATTCTTACAAAAGAGATGCGTAAGAATGTGAGCGCCCCCCAATAACCGACTTGAGGCTGGTGCTTTGGGGCTGGCACTCGGAATGGTGGTTTCCTAGTTTGCTGGCAAGAGCTGACGAGGGGGAAGTGGGGTTCCACCACGATGGGCAACTGCACAACTGCCAGGCTGAGCCTGCCTTGACCAACCCTGGATCGATGCACTTGGAAGGACCAGTGCTGGGACCACCGACCCCACCACCTTAATAAGTGGTTGGGCAGGAGAATCCAGCCTCGCCTGGCAAGCCATGCTTTAGCGTGGATTAGCATGTGTGAACCGTCCAGAGCGGCCCGCAGCCTGGCTGCTGCCTCCCAAAGCTCCGCACGAGCCGCAGCCACTGCTGACGCCGGGGGTCTCCCAGGCTTCAGACCCCGGCAGGGAGGCGGCAGCGCCCGGGAGAGGACGAGGCTCCGGGGTCTTTTCGGCCCCAGAAGGGGGACCCGCTGGTAACTTTGCGGCCAGGGAAACGAGGGAAGCCGCGAGAAGCGGGCGTTAAGTTTGGCTCCAGCGTCCGGGAACACGTGAGACGGTCTCGGTCCCGTTGGCCTTCGGGGCGCCGAGCTCCGGCGCAGCCCGATCCTACCAACGCCCCGATCCCCGAGATGATCGCCGGGGATGCCCCTCTGGAAGCAGAAGGCTTCCTTGCGAGCAAACCTGCTGGGGTTCAGGAAGGGCTGGAGTTGCGGCGCCCCCAACTCGGGACGGCGGAGCCCCGGGCACTCGTTGCTGCCCCGCCGCGCCGGAGGGCGAGGCCCGGAGATTCGCGGGAGGTCCCCGAAGCGAGGGACGGGGGCAAAAGGGCCCTCCCGCTCTGGAATGCTGCCCTGGGGGCCCCGCAGAGGCGACGGCCGTGGGCGCTGGCGCCACATTCCCACGACGCTGGGCCCAGCCCGCATCCCCCAACCCCTTGCGGAGAGACGCCGCCGCGTCCCCCTCGGCCCCGCCCCCCGGCTGCCAATCATCCCTAGAAGGCGACGAAGCCGCGAGCGCCACTCGGCTCCCCGCCCTGCCGCAGCGCGTTCCCCGCCCCCGCCCCCTATGCAAATCGCGGCATAATCGGCGGCCAATGGCACGCGCGCTGGGGTCACGTGCGCTCGCTCCCCTCCCCGGAGGCGGGGCCGGCCGCCGCCGCCGCCGCCGCGGAAAGCGAGCGAGCGAGCGAAGTTGGGAGCCGCTCAGTGACTCCCGGCGGCCGGAGCGGAGGGGTCGCCCAGGCGGAGCGGCGCTGGCGGGGTGGGCAGGGGCGTCCGGCCGGAGCAGGAGCGGGCGCGGCGCAGCCGGTGGGGGAGCGCGGAGGAGGCGAGGCGGCTGCCCCTCCGCCGCCGGGGCCCTAGCCCGTTGCCGCAGGGCTCGCCCGGACCATGCCGATCCTCCTTTTCCTCATAGACACGTCCGCCTCCATGAACCAGCGGGCGTATCTGGGCACCAGCTACCTGGACGTCGCCAAGGGCGCCGTCGAGCTCTTCATGAAGGTGGGGCCCGCGCGGAGGCGCCCGCGCCCTCCTTCCCGGAGCCTGACGTGTCCCTCCAAACACGTTCACACGTACACCGGCCCCTCACGCGTGTCGCCGCCCGCCCGCCTCAGCCCCCGCTCACTCGCCCTCTCTCTCCCCTTCCCCCTCTCTCTCTCCGCAGCTGCGGGCCCGCGACCCGGCCAGCCGCGGCGACAGGTACATGCTGGTCACCTTCGACGAGGCGCCTTATTGCATCAAGGTAAGGAGGGGGCGGGGAGGGGAGGCAGCGCCACGGCCCCCCGCTCCCCGCGGTCCCCCTGTGCGAGCGCGGCCGGGCGAGGCGGCGGCGGCGGCGGCGGCGGCGGACCCGGGGGCGCAGCCTGCGAAGATGGCGGACATTTTGCTTTTGTATGGAGGCGAGCGAGAGGCTGAGGGCGCTGCTGAGATGGAGGCGGAGGAGAGCCAGCCTGGGCCCGCCCGCCGCCCGCCCGCCGCCCGCCGCCCCACCACGCGGCGGCGCCGCCTCCGCCTCGACCCCCCGCCGCCGGGGGGAGGGGGCTCCCCTCCATTCCCAGGGACGCAGACCCGTTCGCAGGGCCCCCCCAGCACATGCACGCGACGTGTCTCGGCCTTCCCGTCTGATGACCTCCAGCAGCAGCAGCAGCAGCACAAGCTCTCCATCATCCCCAGCTGGCCTGGGCTTGGAGGGGGGTAGGGGGGAGGGAGGGGGCGGTGGTCCTGGGGGAGTATAGGCTGATCTCTCTGAAGGTCACCAGGGTGCAGGAGGCTGCAAAAGACAGGTACTTGCCTAGGTATATACCTGTAGTTTTTTTTTTTGGCCTGTCCAGAGCTATATTCAATCTAAATAATAATGATAATAGCAGCAGCAGCAACCACGTGAACAGGAGCATCGGAGTTCTTAAGGAAAGCACTCCACCTTTGGTGGTCTTCGCCTTCTCGTCCCCACACATGCATTCATTGCTTAGCCCGTCTGCATGGAGGACATGCTGCCTTTCTACAGAACCTGTGCTCTTAATCCGCTTCCCAAACCAGTTTCTTCCATCTCTGTAGAGTCTCGATTGGCATCTCCTCCTCCCCCCTGGCTTGTGACAGTGGGCCCAGCCCTGGAGGGCTCCGGATTGAGAAAGCTTGACCTAAAGATAAAAAGTCCAAAATTTCCCTGACCTATTTTCCCCATAAGATTGGCTTCCATTGTGTTGGGTGAACATCAACCTTCTATGATAAAAGTGCACAATAAAATGCTTCCCGCGTAGTAATGCTCCCTACGGATGCCTGGAAGCATAATCTGAATTCCGTGCAACTTAGTTGAGGGTACAGTTTCTTGATGAAATTAAGTAGTTTTTGCCTTGGATTTTGTCCTTTCACTACCTCTTCCATCATCCTAAATTCTAAACTGAATAAGGATCACTCTTTAAGTGTTTTAGATGACATTTGAGATCAATATTAGATAAAATACTGCATATTTTAGTCTCCTTGTTGAGATAGGGGCCTATTTTACTCTTACCTGGCAATTAGTGTTTGTCAAGCACTTGTACAAACAATAATTTTCTGTCTCTTTCCCAACTTCCTTAAAAGGAGTTCCTGGTTTGATAATTTTTCACACCCTTCCAATTCTTTTCCGCATCCTTCCCTTCCGGAGAGAGATACTAACAGAGTAACTCTGCATCCTAGGCGTGGGGCCTCGCTATAGCCTTCTCCCTCTCTAGGGCAGCCAGCTGATGCGACATGCATTTTCAGTAACAGGGTGAAGAGGGTCCAACAGCAATTCTGTGGCTTTCCTTGCACCTAGATCCGCCATCCCTTCTTTTTGTTCTGGGCCCCAAAGGCGTCTGTCTTTCCGACCAGGCTTTCTGTTTCTGGGAAAGTTATCTTCCTAAGCTGCTGCTCCTCCAGTTTCCTTGTTGGTAATCCCACCTCTTTCTGCATAAACGAGAGACCTTCTCATCATGGAGTTCAGTCTTTCTGAGAGAAGGAGAATCTTCAACATAGCCTTTCTCAACTTTTTGACCCTGGGGGAAGCCTTGAAATATTTTTCAGGCCTCGGGGAACCCCTGCACATTCAGGCTCAAATATAAGCCAGAAGTTACGAAATTATTATATTCGTTTCATGGGTAGGCCTGTATATATGCATTAACAGTGTTCTTAAACTGAAAATAAAGAATGAAACTTATCTCTTTAATGTCAAGTTGCCTGAATTTGACATAATTTTTTAAAATAAATCATGATCTGCCAGGGAACCCCTAGTGACCTCTCATGGAACCCTAGGGTGCCACAGAACCCTGGTTGAGAAATCCTGCTTTAACATATTGTGTATTCCTTCCAGTTTCTTTGGTTGAAGATGAACTGTAAAGTTTGCTTCCTCTTTCTGAGAAAAGGATTCCCTGCTGGTAGCCCATTTTTATATTCTTTCTTGTACAAAGCTTAACATTGCCTATATTGCAATAAGATTTCTGATAAAAAATGGACCTCAAGTGCTGCAATACTGCTCCTTGGCCACATTCTCAAAAGAGCCAAAATAAAACAGCAATTCTTTGGTAGCGTTTTCAAAATCTTAAACTCCAGGATGCACTCATGCAATAAGGGAAAATGGAATCTGAACTGAGAATTCTTCCTTAATTCTTGGAACAGTATCCAGAAGTATGTTCCTCTTGCCCTTCTGTGAATTGATCAGAAAGTGGTCAAAAAATCATTGCAGTCAGGCCTCCATTTTAGAAGTGACACCACTGGGGAGGTGATAATGTCTTTTGTCTTTTGCCTCCTTCCACTTTGCATCCAGAGAAGAAAACTTGCTCTGTATCCTTGTTAGTAACACTTGCTCCAAACAACTAGGAATGCCTGCTGTTACAACTTCACTTACAGCTGTGCATCTGTTTGGTATTGCTGCTAATCCAAACATGTTGAAAATGTATCCAAGAATAATTGTCTGTTTCAGTAGCTCTCTCTGAATATACTATGAGAGTTCAAAGCGTTTAGATTTGGAGTCTCCAGAAATTTGGGGTCTTGATTTCTTAATTGTTCTTAAAAAATTATTTATCTTGTGTTAGCAAAAAATAAGACTGCAAGGAATTAGAGGGACTCCTGTCACTCTGGAAATGAGCTTATGTTTATATATTTGTAGTTTGCAGAAGTTTCACTATCGTTTGCGTTATTTTTACAGCCGTTCTTCGTCTTTCAAGAAGACTTGAGAGTCAGAAAAAGTGGGTTGCTCAGGGCCACCTGCTGAGCCCGTGGTTGAACTTGAACAGAGGAAACCAAGGGATGTGGCTCTACTTTTCCTGGAAAAAAGATGCACTTAAAAAGTACAATCAGCTCCCTTAAAACACTGAAAAGACTCCAGCCACACTTCCATTTTTTTTGCCCATGTTCCTAAACAGTCCTCTTTGTTTCCTTTGCCACCTATTCTTATTAAATTGAGTTAAGGTTGCTAGCGATCTCCAGTGCTTCCAAGACATCGAAATGGCACTTTTGTCCCAGTAGGCTGCCAATCCTGTAATTAGGATTGAGAATAAATTTCTTGCTAAGCCTGTTACAAAGGCTCTGGTGCTGTTGGTGATGGAAGTAGAAGAAAAATACCAAATATGAACACACAATACAGCCAAAATCATAATGTAGCTGCTGATGACCCCAAAGGCTTTATCCATGATTGGCAACATATGTAGTGAATATGTATGCAATCTGTAATTATTCCCCTAAGTTTTTAAGCTGCACTTAAAAGTTTTGGCCACTGCTTGCCTCAATCACTCAGAGTCTGGTTGAGTGGATGCAAATGTTAATTGTAGTGCCACAAGCTAATCTGTAAGAGAAGGTTAACTTCAAATGTTTCTAGGACAGCTTATTTATAAGACCCACATTTCTCAAGGAAGTGTATAGCAGGTGCTATATTGGATGGGATATAAATAGCAGTGATCATTAGAAAGGAATGTCATCGATGGCTGGTTGCAGATTTTTGGAGAATATTGCAAAGGACCAACCATTCCCTCTTGTTGCGTGATGGTCTTCGGCCTGTGGGGCCCAGGAAGGCTGTCCCTTCATACCAGTTCACACATCAGTTTTAATTTGTTGCTGAACTCTAAAATACTGCCGTTGAGTTCCTCTAAGAAATTCCCCAAAACAGATCTATAGTCAATTTTACGGAATAACTATATTTTGGTGGGTTGAGACCATAATTTATCCTGAACAAGGTGAAAAAGTTTTTAGCTTCTGTTTGTAGGTTTTGCTTTTCAGTTCCTTTTTATGCACAGGGTTTTATTTAATGCTTCCAATAAAAATGGAACACCCTGTACTTTGAAGGCTATTTGGAGTTTTAGAACTATTGGGCAATCCTGCATAATAAGCATTCGAAGAGCAGGAAAGCATCCGTCCACATCTTCATATCTATTTTCTTGAATTCACTATCTTGTGCCAAAATTAGTCACCCATAGTCTGTACCAAAATCTGGAAATGGGTTTCCCTGGTGCTCTGACATTCCTGTAGGAGTTGGATAGAATCATACAGCGCCTGAAAGGAAAAGGGCAGTATGTCTGAGTAGCCCCTCTGCCTTGCATTGCCTGAACTGAAAAGCTATCCCTTTGTAGCGCGTGCTCCAAAATTGTAAGGAGGTGTTCCTCTTTTGAGGTTATACAACTGCCTTCCCCTCAAGGCAAGTGTGCCATTGAATAAGTATGCCGGAAGGTGTTCCAAAGAAGATTCTTCAAAGGGGGAGATGGATTGTGCCTTTGCTACCATGGTGCCCTTTAGATTTGTTGGGATTGGCGTGCTCAGATTTCTCAGCCATCCTTTAGAATTCCCAGTTTGGTAATAATTGACAGTTACAGTGATTTACTACCTCCCAAAAATTCCTATTTGTAATAATTGACATTCGGTGGTGGTCTCTCTTTGGTCCAAGCTCTGTTCTTTTTTTCTTTTGGAACACTTGTGTTTCTGGGGTGGACTAGTTCAGAATTAAAAAGTTTGGGGGTGAAACAGGTCTTGCGGAGCAAAAAGGTCTGCAGATAGTACTCTTAGCAGCTGATGACACACAGAAATAGAGGGGGGGTTGGTGAAAGAAACTGGTCACCAGAAACGAAACTGAAGGCCTTTGCAGAGGTTAACTATGGAGGGTGCAACTGAGGCATCTGCATTTTGGCTGCATGTAATTGTGCCAACGCAAACTTGTGCATGTGGTGCTCTGAACTGGCTTTGGTTCACACCTCTGGGTCTTACTACATCTGCTGCTGCTGCTCAGAAGAGCTGGCTGCTGGCAATACTTGTTCTGGCCAGTCTCTCCGGATCTGTCTTTGGAAAGTTCTTTTGACTCTGGTCAGGATGGCTCTTCCTGTTTTTTCCCCCAAAGCTGCTTGCATTTTATGCCTGGAAACGAGTAGACGTTCTTTATGTAAGTGGCAGCTGAAAATGGAATTTAATTTCTTTAACCGTTCATGGCGAATCAGTGTTCGCTTTCTAGAGGAACACAAACTCTGTCCCACGCGACCAATTTGGGGAGTTTCATAACTCCCCAAAACAGGTGCTGCTGTCTTTGTAATGGTTCCGGCATCAGAAATACTGAGCTGTGAGCCATTGTCGAAACTTGGGAGCAGGATGCCATTGGATGTGGAACTGCACACGGACTCCCTTGGTGAAATTAGTAACTGATAGTTCAGGAGGAAATTCAGTTCACAGAGCTAATCTTGAAAAATGTGTTCGGAGAAGCATTTCTTATATCTGCAAGGAGCTCTTTGACCATCTCCCCACACTCAACCAAAACATCTTAATATCAATGTCCCCTGCACCTTGGAAAACACCTGGCCAGGAACACTTCTAAAAATAAAAGTAGGACAACTATAGAATTAGAATAATAAGATCAAAATAAATTAACTCGACATAATGTATTTTAAATATCCTGTCAAATTTGAAGTGGGGCGGGCGGGTACTGAAAAGGCCAATCCTCTGCAGTCATCCCCTCTTAAGACTGCGATATTTGATTGAGAACTAGTGTATATTTTATAAGCTTTCTGAAAGTGCAGTTTTGCCTGCCTTAAGAATTTAATGTACAGTGCATACATTTACCCTTATTTTTATGGCTTCTTGAGAAGATTAAATCTCGCCTAAGACAGTAATAAATGTTGATTTCCTGAGGAGCAGAAAGATTATCTTTAGGTCTTAGAAATATGGTCTGTGTTTGCCTATGCCTAAAAAAACAACTTTTGTTAGCAGTTTTTCCTCCCTCAACCTCATTGCCGCACGTGTTGGGATTCTCTGGGGTTTGCGGCCTGCGGGGACAGTTAAGCCTTCCATCGCAAATGCAGTTTTCCCAATCACTCCCTGCACAATAATTAAGTTCAGAGAACAATTTTCAGGGCACTGGGAAATAGAGCCAGGGCTAAGGCATCATGGAGCAGAAGATCTGGCAACACAGACAGGTTATTTTGTATACCCCATCTTGTCTTCTAGCAGCCGCTCCAAAATCACTGATTTTGGACGAGGAGGAGGGAAGGAAGTGGAGCAAAATTTTCCAATCCATAACTGAAGAAAAATGTTACCAAGACTAATGTATTGGATACAGGCCCTTTTGAGGTGGACATTAAGAGCAGAAATAGAAACTTATAGTCCTCTATTCCATTACCGTTCCCAGCAAGTACAGGAGACCGACATCTTTTTGTGGCAAAGGGCAAGTCTTCAGGCCCTCCTAGCTAAAAAAGGCCAATTTAAATAGCTTTGTGATTCAGTCTGACTGTACTTGAGGGCACTTAAAATTTGAGCAGAAAATGGAATTTCCTGTACACTTCATGATAGAACCTTTCCAGCTGGCCCATACACTTCTGCAGTGACTACCTCCTGTTTCTCTTTCCTTTTCTTACGTTAATTTGTTTGCAGAGAGGAACACTCCCCCCCACCTCTTCAACAGGTCTTTCCACTCTGCCCTCAGCCTCTCCCACACTGGTTTCTGACCTTTGGAAGTATGATGTGGCTTGTATTGTTCCTCGACATAGCTGCATGGTGGTGTGTCCATCCATCTGGGTGTGGAGTTTTTTAATTATTGCTTGCAAAACTAGGCGTTGCAAGTTTTCAAAGAGGTGAAAACCTGCCGGTAGCATTTTTTCTGTAATTGCCGAATGCCATCTTGTTAGTCTACGGAAATACAGCTGCTGGAGCATCAGGGCCTAATGAAACTGGATCTTCAGAAGGCCCAGGGACTGGCCGCTGGAATAGTTGAGGGGGAGATAGAGCCCTTTCTGGCAATTTTCCTGCTTGCTGTGGCAGCCCCTCCTTGTTTTTCAGTCTGCCATCCTAGGCACACCTCTGTGGTTATTTTTCTCTGCTGGGAGGAGCACTTGTTGTCTCTTCATTTGCAAAGCTCCAGCTTCTTACTGGCTTGAAATAGATGTCACCTTTTTTGGTTCTTGTCAGGCCGCAATGGCGGATTCAGAGGGCTGTTTTTCTATTTGAAAGAATGTAATGGATGAATTATAGTGGTGGTTTTTTTTCCCCATGTTGGGAGTTGATTCTAACCAAAAGGCAAATTGCCAGCCTTGAAACTCAGATCAGGAGTGATCTCTGCCCTGCCTTCAAGTGTTCATGACTGAGTAAATGCATTTTCAATTCACTTTCTATCTGTTCAGACTGAATGCTCTGCTAGATAATTTTGCAGGTTATTCATAACTTTTCCAGGTGCTCTAGGCAAGAGGGAGAAAGGGAAGTTGGTGTCTCTAAAAGTCCTGTGTTCATACCACATTTCCAGCCCCCGTTGAGGTCTGTGTGACATCAAGTATGCTCCCTGGTATAATATGGTGCGCCTGGTGTCCGATAACTGGAATGTACTTGATGTATTTAGAATATTGCAAGTAATGAGACTGTGGCTACTCAGATTTTTAAGAGCTACAAATGTATACACCGAGATCTGCTTGTATAAATTTGAATAAACTGGAGCCACAATCTGATCTGACCTCTCTGCAGTTGTGGTCCAACACTGAACCACATTACCTCATACCTCTATAGCTCTCAAGTGGCTTTCAGTTTGTAGTCCTTGTTCTGTGGAAAAAAATGCAGTGAAGTAATTTGGCATTGCCATTTTGGAGGTGTGGTAAGGCTACTTCCCAGTCTAGCCTTCAGCTCTGGGATCTCCTGGTGTCCCCAATCAAAGTGCTAACCATGTCTGACTACCCTGAGCATTTCAAGATCAGCCAAAGTTATCTAGGTACTGCCCCCTAGCTGGATCTTTTATTAAGAATTTAAAAACAGTTTAAAAATGCCTTGTTAATTTGGTCAATGTTTTGCAGTGCGTTGCCTAGCTCTTGAAGTGAAATGTTACATATTTCTGAATTAAGTTGCTGCCAATAATAGGTAGTACTTGGTTAGTATTTAAACCAGAACAACCTTTCCAGAGAATAATGGTTGATCAACTCCCAACATGGGGAAAAAAAACCACCACTATAATTCATCCATTACATTCTTTTAAATAGAAAAACAGCCCTCTGAATCCGCCATTGCGGCCTGACAAGAACCAAAAAACCCTAACCCTAACCACAAGGGTCCCTCCTTGTGGGGGAGATGGGCGGGATATAAATGTAATAATAAATAAATAAATAAAGCACCTGGATTTTAAAGGTGTTTCTAAATAGATATTTATGTATCTATGCATTTATTTGGGTGGCTCCTGCTTAATGAATTAAGTTTTTGTAAACAACTAATTGCTTCCTGTGTTTTGGGGATGTTCTGCTACTCACTTAGTGGATCCTTTATCAGGCGTTTTATTGAGAAAATGTTTTAGACCCAAAGACCCAACTTGCAAAATTAAAACTGGGTATTCGTGTGGCATAGGCACACCACTCACTCTGGTTTTCTGCCTCTAAAATAGAGCTAGAAGGAAAGATTGTGATTTGTAGGGTGTGGAGGGATGATGTCACAGCAGCAACTAAAAGCTTGTCCTAGATCTTTTGTAATGTTTCCACCTTCAAGCAAATGTTGCAGCAACTTCAAGCTTCTTTGCAAGTTGAGAACAAAAAAGCTTAAAACCATTTCATGATGTGCATGCTGAGAAGCAAATCTTCCTGGGGACAGTGGATTTGCAACCATACCTCACATCCACTGATAATTAGCTTCGCTCTGTGATAAAAAAATGGTTCTCCATTGGGTGGATAAAAGTCTTTATGTAGTGAACCTGGCAGAGGTTAAGGAAGAAATTGTGTTTGTGATGTTGATAGAACTTGTTTCATGGACAGTGAAGGAATGTGTAGAGATTCTGGGGCTACTTATAACAGTCTGGCTGGGTTCTTTTCTTTCTCCACTGAAAAACCCTGGGAAAGTTTCTCTGTTCTACTACTGTTTTTCAGGGGTGAAAATATCCTCAGACTGTTTACTATGAAGCAGGATGGCTTATTTGGCGGATGTTTCCTGCCCAGTGACACTAGGCAATTTAGTTTAATAGTCCTAAAAGATTAGTAGTGATTCAAAGGCTCTTTGTAACCATTCACTTAAATTAAATCTATTGGAATGAGATCTGAAAGATACTGCTGCCAAGCATTGAAATGGGAGAAAAGGAGCATTGAGCAAGTTGCTTTGTCAGTAAAAGTTGGGGGGTTGGGGAGGGCTGGCCTGGGACTGAAATGCTTTATACAGCTGAGCTCCTTTGTTGCTTACCTGAACAAATAGTTCCCCACACTGCTATTTTTGCATCACACCTATTTAATAAAATAATAATTGTTTTGTAGCCTTTTTCTTGAAAAGTAAACATGGGCTTTTGCTCTTTTTTAGGCTGGATGGAAGGAAAACCATGCCACTTTCATGAATGAGCTGAAAAACCTGCAAGCGTCAGGATTAACAACCCTTGGGCAGGCTCTTCGATCGTCATTTGACCTGCTGAATCTCAACAGATTAGTGTCTGGAATAGACAACTATGGGCAGGTAATGGATGCTGGTGTTTAATTCCCTTGCTTCATCATCTGAAGAAGTTTTAGAGCTCTCGTAAAAAAAACAAGAGCAGTTCCTGATGTGCTTAAAATAAATTCTGTGGGCTGCTTGCTCAGCCTGTCCAGGGAGGTTGAATGCTTTCCCTTTCCCCCCATCTCACAGCTCTTACGGACTCTCCATGTCCTCCTCTTTGCTGTGGCTAGACATTTAGGATGGGTGTTTGTAGGAGACCCTCTCTGAAAGCAAGCAAAATTCAGATCT
Organism: Charina bottae; assembly: GCA_023362775.1. Taxonomy (NCBI): domain Eukaryota; kingdom Metazoa; phylum Chordata; class Lepidosauria; order Squamata; family Charinaidae; genus Charina; species Charina bottae. The sequence continues at coordinate 20,688,582 of JALMGJ010000018.1, read as the reverse complement.
TGCTACACTGTTTTGCACAATTAGTAGACCAGAATATGAGTGTGTTAGGATATAAACTTGTGTCATCTCATTGCTTATTAATTGCCATCTTGCACACTATAAAACGGGTTTATTTTTACGTGTACCAAAACCCCAGTATTTTTGTTCTTTACTTGGTGTGGGGTCTCTTGTTGGAGTTAATTTCAGCTGATTGGTCAATTTCAACTATGAAGGCATCACCATTGACTCTTTGGAGTTAATTCAGAGTGTTAATTTGGGCATGTTGTTCTTTCCTTTCTGTAGGGGAGGAATCCTTTTTTTTTAGAGCCGTCTATTTTAATTACCATCACAGATGGAAACAAGCTGACAAACACTTCGGGTGTTCAAGAGGAGGTAAGATGCACTACTAAATGGCCATGCTCTGGACATGGCACCTTTGCTGTTAAAGTGTTAACACTTTCCTGAGTTCATGTTCTCTTACAAAGGAATCAAAGACTAATAAAAAAAAGCAGGTTCACTTATTTTGTTCATGTTACGCTCTTTCTCTGTGATCCTCAAAGATGTGGTAGGCTGTTAGAAACCTATAAGATAGGCTAGTCTGGGAGAAAATAAGGATGTAGGAATGTGCCTGAAAGAGCGCCAGGCCTTGTTTCTTCTAGCTGAATATTGACTGCTCTGTCTAGGTTCAGTTTTTCAAGCAGGGATCTCCCAGCCGTACCTGGAGACGTTGGGGTTGTGCCAGAAACTTTATGCACGATGAGTATGTGCTCTGCTGCTGAGCTACAAAGATTTATCTGCAAAGAGAAATCTTGCTCACGGTCCCCTGAGTGCTTCATCTCTGGCTGCATCTAAAGCAGCCTTTCTCAACTTTTTGACCCTGGAGGAACCCTTGAAATATTTTCCAGGCTTCAGGGAACTCCTGCACGTTCAGGCTCAAATATAGGCCAGAAAGTACAAAATTAGTATATTCATTTCACGGGTAGGCCTGTATATATGCATTCACAGTGTTTTTAACAGTTAACATGGGGGTGGCTAATTCCCTAATTTTAACGTCCTTCTTTTAATGAATGCCTTCGTCCATCTGGATTTTATAATTACTTATTGTATTGTATTATTGCGGTCATATAAATAAAATAAAATAAAATAAAATAAAATAAATAAATAAATAAATAAATAAACTAAAAATAAAGAATGAAACTTACCTCTTTAATGTGAAGTTGCCCGAATTTGAAATAATTTTTTAAATAAATCGTGATCTCCCAGGGAACCCCTAGTGACCTCTCACGGAACCCAAGGGTGCCATGGAACCCTGGTTGAGAAACCCTGGTCTAAAGGAAACCCTCCAGTGGTTGCACCAGAGCAGGCACTGCTGGAAACAAATCTCTGTTCACTTGGCCTGGCCCAGTGAATAACAGAAAACTGATTTCGCTCACGTTTGCTTTTTAAGTCCTAGCAGAACCTTAGCTAAAATGTCTCTCTTGTTCTTTCTAGCTTCATCTTCCTCTGAATTCCCCCCTGCCTGGTAGCGAACTAACCAAAGAACCATTTCGCTGGGATCAAAGACTGTTTGCCCTTGTGCTGCGCTTGCCCGGAGCCTCTTCAGCGGAACCGGAACAGCTAGGGAGTGTTCCCACGGATGAGTCTGCCATCACGCAGATGTGTGAAGTCACTGGAGGTAGCTAGTTTCCGCAGTTTGCAAATCTAAATCTGTCTGCTTGGAAATAATGTCAGATTCTGGTCAGGGCAGACAAGGTTGAACTTTAGTTGGCTCCAATACATCTTTTTTGTGGGTTGTGCCTGGCCTTTCTCTCCCCATAATCCATGCTGGCTTTCTTGGAACGTTAGTACAGCAGCTCCAAAGCAGTAGTCCTTGTTGAATGTATGAAGAATAACTTTGTATTTTCTAATCTTCCAGTAAACCCTGTCCTTCTGAAGGACTTGTCAGACTTTGCTGTAACAAGCTATGGGGAAAAATATAAAGACTAAATGAGTCCAAAGGTCCCAGTTGTTAATGTAGGGTATTTCTGTTCACGTTACAATACTGACGTTGCCCGTGGTTTTTCTACAAGAAGCATCATGTACATTCAAGACTCTGTATAAAACTTTGCCTTCTGCCTACTTTTGAGAAACGGTTCTCTTGTGAGATATGAGAGAGCGCCACTTTATAAACATTTCTTATTGAATTAAAAATCATGTCATTATGCGACGTGGAATTATGCTTGATTCATCTCATTTGCATTTGTGTCAAACGAAGTATTCACTACCTTTGGTCAGGCCAGATTTGAAATGTGAAAGACATAAATATCATTGACAAGTGAGCATCGTACTCCCTTGTCACCATATTTACACCTTTCCATACAGAACTCTTTCCAGAATGGGATCTGACAGGAATAAAAGTTGTTCTCAGCTTTAATCCTATGGCAAGAGTTCCAGGTTCAAATTTTTCTAAGTACCTTTAAATGAAATTGTGCAGCCTCCCCCTTAATACAGTTCTTAAGTCTGCAATGCGTTTCTCGTAACTTGCATACCTTGCATAAAGCCTTTCTATTTCCATGCTTTTTATTCTAGGGCGCTCATACTGCGTTCGGACACAGCGCATGTTGAACCAGTGCTTAGAATCCCTTGCTCAGAAGGTTCAGAGTGGCGTGGTCATTAATTTTGAAAAATCAGGACCAGATCCTCCTCACATTGGGGAAGGTACAGTTAAAGCTTTATGTAGACCCTCAGGTTAATAGATCTCGGCTTAACGGTCTTTGCTGATTTCAAGTGAGGATTTGGCCATTAAATCACTAATGCTGCAAACTGACCCAAACAATATAAATTTGGTTTTGATGGACGCCCCCCACCTCCATCTACTAAATTGAAGTTGTATTGTACTAAGATTCGTAAACTCTTACTTTGTTAACATTACTGCAAAAGTCAGTTTATTCTCTATACACTTAAGAGTTGTATCTAATGATGCTTGTTCATTGATGGAATGGATTCCATCTCTCTCTGCATCCCTAGATCTGGTTAAGAGGGATCCTACGGACCATATTTGGGGTGTGCAGAGAGCAGGAAAGTGCTCTCTTGTGGGATAAACACAAATCATGTAGCAACCCTATATTTTTACTCCCACAGCAGGTAATTCTTCTTTGAATACTATCTTTCACGTATTGAAAAGCTTAGTGGAGTTTTTTCATTACTCAGAAATTATTATTTTAAATTTTCCTTTGACATAAAACCACTGAACTGTTTTGTCTCCAAATGTACACTTGTATCTCCCTTGCCCCAGTGTAGAGAAAATTGATACCCTGGTAATGCTGAGGAGCTTATTGATGTTCCATGTTTCTTACTGTTCTGTTCTTGGATTTTAGATGGACTGGTTGATGCCACAAGGCCTGTCAATTCCTTCGGTTCTCAGTCATGGCACAGCTGTCATAAACTCATCTATGTGCGTCCAAACCCTAAAACGGGCGTGCCTGTTGGCCACTGGCCAATTCCTGAATCTTTTTGGCCTGCTCAGAATTCACCAACGCTGGTACGTAAGATACTCTATAGGAATACCATGATCCATAGTTGAGACAACATCGTAATGGATGTGTTCCTAGTACAAGTTCTGACCTAGCCTGAAAACCATCAAAGGGCCTACGGTTGTCCTGTCTCTCAGCTCTATTCCACCTCCTGCTCTGGGGGTACTACCAACCTGTCTTTCAGATGGTTAGATACCACATGTGAAGGACTTTGAACATATTAAAATACCAAATAGCATCAGAGCTATTTTACTTCATATCTGTCTGTTGAGGCTTATTAGGAGCTTTGTAAAAAATCTGGAGTACCTTCTGAATGTGTAGAGTTAAGCTAAAATTGTTGCCAAGTTCTCTTTGGCCTGGGTACCAATCAGGCCTGGACTTTACTTTCTGCAGTGCTTCTGACTCTGCTGTTACGTCCTTTCTAGCCCCCTCGCACAGCTCATCCGGTGGTGAGGTTCTCCTGTGTGGATTGTGAGCCCATGGTGATAGATAAACTGCCATTTGACAAGTATGAGCTTGAACCGTCACCTTTAACGCAGTACATCTTGGAACGCAAGTCTTCTCATGTCTGCTGGCAGGTACGTGCATGATTTATGTTACAGAGGCTGACACTGTGCAGATTTAAAAAGGCAGCGCAGCAGCGGAGTGATGGGTTTGGAAATAGCAGAACCAACTCCGCTGGTTCTGTCCTTCACTGGGTGGCCCTTGGTTGCACGCAGAGGGACCTCAGTCCAATCCTCAGAATCTCCTGTTGTAATCAGAAGACTTTGAAGGAAAGAACGTCCTCTGCTTGCTGTCATTTGGACCAGCCATACTAATCTGAGCAGACACTTGAAACCCAAACTTGCAGGTTTCTTGTGATAATCAATTTCCCATGTAAGTGCAAATGGCACACAGGCAAATGCATGGAATTGCATGCTGCTGAGTGAGGAGGCTGTTGATGGATTGATAGGAAGTTTCATTTCTCTGCCCGTGGTGGTGGTGGGGGAGACAACGCGAGTCCCCTGCATTTTCCCTGTTTCCTGAGACTCTCCTGCAACTTCTCCTCTCCCTGTCAGGCCCATTAGACGGTACAGTTGGCCCTATTGACAACCCTAACATAAGTCTCCAAATACTAGTAACATAGTTTAAAAGAGCATAAGGAAATGATTAAAACCCTCTTCCAGAACTCAGGAAAAACCGTATTTGCCTTTCTCATTAATACGAATGTCAACTGATAATGTGACAGGTTATTATAAAAAATGAGATGGTGGGCTAACTAGGATTAGAAAGCTCCATGGGGCGCTAGTCTTAGCAAGATAAACTGATGTTTTGATAGTATAGTTCAGTGTTTCTCAACCTTGATGAGTTAAAGATGAGTGGACTTAAACTCCCAGAATTCCCCAGCGAGCCATGGCTGGCTGGGGAATTCTGGGAGTTGAAGTCCACCGATCTTAAACTCACCAAGGTTGAGAAACACTGGTATAGTTTGTTAAATAAGGGAGATTGAGAATCAGACTCTCTCCAGACTATGTTTTTTCTAACATATATAATGGTTTTTCCCAGTCTGACCCTTTTTGGATATGTAGGAGTACAATGCTTATTGCTATCAAGGGCCACATTGGGTGGGTGTTTTCGGAGTTGGGGTTTAGCACATCCATCATGCGCTGGGTTGGGAAAGTTTGCTATCAGTTCACTAGAGGAAATCAGGAATTTAAAGCATGGGACATGAAGCAGCAGTCATCTCTTTTTTGTAACAGTGTTTCTCAACCTTGGCAGGTTGAAGATGTGTGGACTTCAACTCCCAGAATTCCCCTGGCTGGCTGGGGAATTCTGGGAGTTGAAGTCCACACATCTTCAACCTGCCAAGGTTGAGAAACACTGCTTTATAAAATATGGTGAGCTCTTCGTCTCGCAAACATACAACACACAGTACTTTTTATAAGAATGTTTACCCCTGGATTACTTTTTACAACTTGTTTTTCAATAGTGAGCCAGGCACTCTGCTCCTCCTGGTGTATCTACGTTTCCCCTTCCCTTGCTCTTCCTTCCTAGGTATTTGTGAGCAGTAGCGGAAAATACAGCGAGCTCGGACATCCCTTTGGGTATCTAAAGGCCAGCACCAGTTTGACCTGTGTGAACCTCTATGTGATGCCTTACAACTACCCTGTCCTGCTTCCTCTGCTCGGTGAGTAACGCCCAGCCTGGCCGCCCTGCTGCACGTAGGAAGGTAGCCGTGTCTGTCTATATTTGTCCGCGATGTATGTTTGCCAGCCGTTTTCTTAAACGGGATGGGAACCAGAGTGTTGCAAACTGCTACGTTGGGAGAAGAGGATTTTTACACCCCCCTCTCCCTTTTTTTCTCTGCAGCAGAGGAGGAGAGCCACCTGCTGCCAGTGCATGTTTGATGCTGCTCACCTCCTAGACTCGTAGCTTCTTCCTTAATTGGAGTAAGGTTCAACCTCCATTCTTTTCCCTCTTTCAGGCTGTGGTGTCTACATTTCTTGCAGCAGCATGTGTAGCCCTGTGTTTTGTTTTCATTTGAGAACTTGGGCTCAGAACTTCCAAGGGTTTATGCAGGGGAAACAAACAAACAAACAAACAAGCTTGCTGTTCCCTTCTTTTGCAAGAAATAAGCACCTTACCTCTGGGTGGATTGATTTCACAGATTTATTTTAGCCTGGATCCTGACTTCCAGTTGGAAGGAAACCCAGGATGCCTTGCCTTGCTGCATTTCAGTTTTTGGTTCCTAAAGCAGAATGTCTGGGTAGAAAGAGAGTCAGCTTTGTTTAAATCTGAGTTCAGGCTGGAGCTTGGATGTCTCTGGGTGGCCTCTGGCAAGTTCAGCACGTGCATCCTTCCTCCCAGTGTAACACAGATAGCCTCTTCTTCAGGGTTGCCACAATGATGGCGACCGACGTGGATTGTGAAGTAGTTTGCACACGGAAATTGCGTCCAAATTTAGAACGAGCCCTTTTTCAGATCCTGAAAATGAGCTCATTGCAGATCCTGTTTGTTAGCTGTTGCATAAAAGGGTAAAATTAGTTTCTGACTTGTGAATGCTGTGGAAGGAAACACATGAGGGTTGTGTGGGCGTGTCTAGTTCTGCTTTCCTCCTCGTCACTGAGCCCAATTTCAGCTTTGTCCATTAACTCCAACTCTTGGCTCGTTGTGTAGGCCAGTAACCTTCCTTTCCTCTCCTCTCCCATTTCTAACTCCCCAGCCGTGCAGTTCAGAAGTGCATGTATTTTCCTGCCTTGTAAGTGAACTTGACAGAGACCTAGTTAGAGCCTCTTAGTTGTATTTTACAACTTTTGCAGCTCTGCCCTTTTCTTTCTCTGCCACCTCTTGTTTTCACGACAGAAAACAAATGTAAGGCAGATCCCTTTTTTAGCATCTGTGCCTCTCTTCACATGTTCGTTTTGGGCCTTTATTTTTCATCCAGCTGACTAAATGTTAAGCAGCAGGGTGGAGATTCCAGGCTGCATGAGTCACAGACAAGATGTTTGCTATGTGGTTGGGTAACTTTGCAAACGGGGGAATGATAAATGGAAGTGTGTATGCCTTGTGCTATTTCTTGCCTCAGTTGAGGAATACATCCAGAAGCGCACTGAATTACTTACTGATAAGTCCCGAGTATCTTCTTGAATTTTTTATCCCTCTGAGCTCTCTTGCTTCCTTGGAACAAAACGGTTAAAGGTTTTGCAGAAATTCAGATTGATCATTGAGAAGTCTATTTCGGGGCTTCCGTTTCAGAAACACTTTCTGCTTATTCTTGGAAGCCCTCATACCCTAAATTGTGCATTGGGATATATATATTTTGAAGGGTTTGAAGGTTTTGGAGAGAGAACTGCTGGTAAATAAGAGATTCTATTCCCCCCTCCCTTCTTTTTGGTATGATTTTACTTCAGATTTCCTGTTGCTTCAGACCTTGTTCTGTTCCTACGGGCCAAAGAAAACAGGAACTTGGGACTCCTTGCTATTCTGTTTTAATTTTTTTCCCCCTAATATGTATGTAGAGAAAGAAACCTACATAAAATGATGTTCCTGTTTTATCTGTATTGGCCTTCCAACCATATCGATTCTGTTTGGCCGCTTCTCAAATTTTGTTTGCTTCTCGCAATGTTTTTGGTCAATTTTGTTATAATTGTTACACTAAAATTTGAGAATATTTGCTGCCCCAGGATGGCAGAGATAATAAATGGACACCAAAAGCTCTCCTCTAGGTTGTCCTTCCCAGTTCTTGGTTGAAGGCTATAGATTGCATGAGATGGATGTCTCTTGTCTTGGTTATAGTTAGCTGAGTGCAGATGATTGGCTTTGGAATCCTTTCTGTCAGCCAACTGTTGAATTTTCTAAGAAGAATTTCCATCAATTTGTGTCTCCCAAAAGTAACACGTTAATGATGGCTTGTTTGAGGTCTGCTTTCTATTAGGAATGAGTAATTTATGCTACAAAGAGCTTCTCAGGGATTCTATCTGTAGCTTAAATACCTATTTTAAAACAATCCGCATTGCTACAGATAATCTTTCAAGGAGTGCCCCCCCCACTTCGCTTGAGCTTCTTGTTGTGAAGGGATGCAAGGAACAAACCGTACTGAAAGCTAAGGAAGACCCTGACTTCAGATTAAGGCTATATGGCATGCTTTGAAAACAATTTCAGACCGTTTGAAGGCTGCTTTAAAGAAGTGCTGTGTTTGCACTTCAGCGCGTCTTGAAGCACTGTTTCTGAATCCTTTTCGAAGCACACCCAGGCCTACTTCAGAGGTCTCATGCTAAGTAACACGGCTTCTCTTTTTTCCCTTCTTGCCTTTGAGTCAGACTTGACTACTCGTGACTACATGGACAAGTCTAACCACTTCCAACATTTTTGGAAGTGTTTTGCCATTACCCTTTTCCTAGAGCTGAGGGGGGCTGGTCCAAGTTCACCTAGTTGTCCTCTGCCTAAGGCCGGATTAGAGCTCAGGTTTCCCTGTTCCTGCTCCAGTGTCTTAATACTTAGGTCGAACTGTCTGTCTTAAGATGTATTACTTTTATGTGGTAACCCTGGACTGAGTTGTGGCTTATAGTAGCATTCTGTGTGTCTTCATAAGCAAAGTATCTTGTCAGTTCCAAATGGGATTTGATCTTGGAAGCACACATCCCTTTGGATCTTGGTTCTTAAGGGATAATCTCATGGAGCTGGAGGTAGATGGGTTACTTTGACTGTGATGTGTTTATGCGCAGTATGTAACTTGAATTGTTTCTCCTCTTTGCAGATGATCTTTTTAAGTTTCACAAACTTAAGCCAAATTTGAAGTGGCGACAAGCTCTGGACAGCTATTTAAAAACAATGCCTCCCTACTACTTAGTGGTATGTAGTTCTGTCCTTTTTATGGGCCCAAATGAACTGGTGGCTGATGTTCCTCGGGAGAACATCTTTCGCATGTCTTCCAAGTAGAACGGCTTGCATGCCAGGATTCCGAAGTTCTTAATGCTTGCAATTTAGTAGTCCCTCCTTAAATGTTTTGGAATTGTTGCCTAGCATATCAGATTTTTTGGGTTTGTTTTTCAACCACCCTCCCCCCCCCCTTGCTGGGTCCATTAACTGCAGATCTCTGGGCTGCTACTGCGAGTAGTTTAAGCAAGGGGTGATAGCACTTAACCATGCACCTGGCTGGGCCAGAGATGGGCGGGAAGCTGGTTAACTAGGTGGGCAATGTGGAAATTACCTGCATAGCTTGGGCAAGATGCCGCGTTGTGGACTTGCATCATCCCGGCAATCAGGGTCTCCAGCCTTTTGTGCTGTAACTGGTGGTGGTGCCAGGCTGGTTCCATGGCCTGGACACCCACAACGAGATGCCTAAACAACTAGAGTGTACGACTTTGAATCCATGCTTCCAAAAAATGGCATGCTGGAGCATCAACTCTGCTGTGCCTTAATTTCACGTGTGCTGATCTGTGAGACTTTTTTTTAAACAAACAAACGAACAAACAATTTTTTTAAAGGAAAAGATTTGATACTCTTCTTACTCTTGTGTATTTTGTTTTCCTTATAGCCATTAAAGAAAGCCCTAAGGATGATGGGAGCTCCAAATCTGATATCAGATAATTTAGATTGTGGACTTAGTTACAGTGTTATCTCTTACCTTAAAAAACTCAGCCAACAGGTAGTATCGACAAAACCTTTGAAATTAGAAGTACATTAATTATTATTTTTTTAGTGTGTGTTGCTCTAGTTATATAAATAAATCACCTAAGGAATGTCTTTCCCCCCCACTATTTTTGAGATAGGTAAAAGACCTGTTTGCATCTCTGTTTCCAATAGGTGGTGGTCGGGTCCCTAGAACAAGTTAGAGAGGAGGGTGAACAAGTTTAGCGAGGCTGTTCAGTGCTCGCTGGGCTGTAGTTGTGTATAATTAGCATTGTCAGTATTGAAACAGCAGCAGCTGTTCTGTGCTGTTGGTACCTGGAGGCCATGTATCTGTCTAGAACTGTTTTTTTTAAAAAAAAACTAGACAAATTACAATACCAAGGCAAATGAATAATCTTTCCCCAGTCAAATGATCCCTTTCTTCTGAGTATGTAAGACATGCTAAGAAGTACATCTCTTCAGGTTTTGTTGAGTTATGTAAAGGTTGCATGGGTTGGGGAAAATACTAAAGGGTGCCTAATGCTTTAAAGAATGCTATGGAAGTATCTTCCTGTAGAGTAAACTTAACGTTGCAAGTCAAGAGAACCGATCACAAAGTGTCTTTGGCATTTATTTCCTCCCCTCTGTTCTCCTGTTTTTGAAACCGGGATGGCCAGGGGAGTGGGCTCCTTAGGTTTCTTTGCAGTAATGGGAAACCTCATCTTATCCTTGGCTGTTTTGGGTAGCTTGAGCAATTGGTTAAGGGATCTGCTACCTACCACTAGATGGTACATGAGTTACCGAAAAAACCATTCCCCTTCAACTCCGATATCTTGAGGTAGTCAAGGAAGGGTTCCAGTGTCCCAGGTAGAACTTAACAGAAGGGCTTAGGACAGTGTTTCTCAACCTTGGCCACTTTAAGACGCATGGACTTCAACTCCCAGAATTCCCCAGCCAGGCTGGCTGGGGAATTCTGGGAGTTGAAGTCCACACGTCTTAAAGTGGCCAAGGTTGAGAAACACTGCCTTAGGAGCTAAGAAGCTCAAAGGTGCAGCCAGATTGAAGTAGCTGGGATTTAGCGCTTACCTCCTTGGTTTTCAGTGGAATGCGATGCTACACAGTACTTGGAGTAAAATCATCACAAAAGGCCTTTGAAGGCAACTCTTGGTCATCTTGAGGGTAGACTTAAAATTTGCTGTTTGTGCTGTGGTAGCCATGACCTTTGCTAGTAGTTACATGAGAAAGCCAGGATGTGTGATGAAACAGACCCTCAAATTCAACGTACAGTCTGTAAAATACTTGGACGCAGGATACGGCTGTGTCCTTCCAAAACCCAAACAGTTAATTCTATTAATTCTATAGAAGTCCAGTGTGGGGTAACGCCTTATTGATCTCTCTTTCTCTTTCTCTTTCTCAATTATACAAATTTCCTTTGGAATGCTTACACTAGAGGATGCTGGCCAAGGGTTCTGTTATTTGTAGTTAAGTTGCTTAAAACGGAGCTGTAATGCAAAGGGCAGCAGACCATGATGTATTATAGGGGAGCCTAGTGGAATTGTTGCTGTGACTTCTTGGGTGAGAAGGTTGCTCTGTCCAAAACTGGTCCTGGAAATCCCAACGGAGGTTCTGGGTCAATGCTCCGAATTGCTTGCAGTGTTCTTTGAAGTATTGGCCCTTGCTGCACAAACCTTTAATCCCTTTGCAGTGCAGTAGCCTTTACAGGACTAATATAAATCAGGCATGCAAGTTTTTAAGCTGCACAGATCCCTTCATGGAGCGACATGGAAATTACGGTTATTCACAGCAGGAGACTGTAGAGCGGGACAGGCTAAAAAGGAATGCTGAGGACCTGCTCTAGATGAGAATTGGCTTTTTCATTCTGCCCAATGAAAACCTCTCTGCCGTTGTTGCATTTCTCCTGCTTTTACATTATATGCAAGAACACTCTTGACTTTTCTGCTGCTCATTTTGCAGAGTGAGCCATCCATATGTATAGTCACTTAAGAAAATGCCCTGTGTGTAATTTGAAAGCTTGCATAACCTTGACAAGTGATTGTGATGGTGTTTTAGCAAAATGCTGTGAATCCGTGAGAGGACCTGTTATAAGCAGTTTTTATTTAATCTCCTGAAACTTGGAAGGCAGGCTTTGTCTTTTGGAGTGCTAGGCATTTGCTTTATGCTAGAAACATCGGCAGCGCTCTTGGCTGTCATTAATGGGTGATGTGATTTTTATTGCAGACAAAAATAGAGTCGGAGCGGATAATAGGGTCAGTGGGTAAGAAAGCACCACAAGAGACGGGCATTAAAGTGAAAAGTCACTCCAGTGGCCTCTCCCTCACCCAGAGCAGGGATTTCAAGCAATTGCTTCAAGGGATCTCTGGTGAATCTCCTCTGAGGCTGCCTGAAATGAATGTGAAGGAATTTGCTGGCTTCCACATAGGGCTCTTGAATAAGGTGAGTTTGATCAAGTGTCTGGAAGAAGCAGACTCCTGGCTCTGCATCTTCTGGTATCTCAGAGGCAAGAAAGGACTAAGCAGATGATGTTCTTTGCCCAAACCCAGGATCTAAAGCCACAGGCCTACCGCAATGCTTACGATATTCCTCGTCGCAGCCTCTTGGACCAGCTGACCCGGATGAGGACTAACCTGTTGAAAACACACAAGTTTATTCTAGGCCAGGATGAAGGTAAGGATTCCCGTGGTTTGTTGGCCGTGGAGTTCTGGGATGACCCCCTTGGCTGGAGTGCAGGCTGTTGCTTGATGTCTGCCTCCGAATGATCCATACGGCCTGCGTTGGCTTTATTGGTTTCCCAGCCCTCGATCAAGGATTGAACAAGGAAAGCCATGTGCTTGCAAAGCATGTGCTTTATCTCAGAGCTGAGGCCTGTTTCAGGGAGTAATTTGGACGTGCGGGATTCTTGGGTTGTACACAATTTGAATTATAGTACGCGGAAACTTTCCTTCTTGGCTACTTTGTCTTGTCTCCTTCATGGATTTTGTTTTGTTTGGACTTGTTTCCCAGGAAATGTTTAATATTGGAAGGTGCAAATCAAGGGAGGTCTTAAAGGAAACCTTCCAGTTACTGCCTTGAGATGCTTTCTGTCGGCTGCAGGAGTAGTCTTCTGCCTTGAGCCCCCGTCTGCATTTTAAAGCACCTGAGGACCGAGGCTTTAAAACAATGGAAGGAAGTGCCCAGTGGAAAAACAGTTGATGTGGCTGCTGATCAACTTAAAAGTTAACAATTTAGACGGTCTTCTTAACGGTGGAGTTTGAGGCTAGGACACCTCATCCAAGTGTGTCGAGACTGTAGCTACAGATTTCTCAACCAACATGGTCAAAAGAAATACTGATAGTGGAAGTCCTTCCTCATTTGGGGAACATCATGTTGGGAACGATGTATTAAAGGTGCTAATAATACAGTGGTTGAGGAAATAGTTTTCTTTGATGTGGCTCTTCTCCAAAGGAGAAATTCTTATTGCAGCCGTAGGCTTTGGAGGGCTTTAGGAAACACTGACTCTTTGGAAAACGAGGGATGTGGCTCTTGTGTTGGTTGCAGATTGCCTTCACAGTGTTCCTGTAGCACAGATGGGGAACTACCAGGAGTATCTAAAGATGATGCCTTCTCCGCTTCGAGAAATTGACCCAGACCAACCCAAAAGGCTTCACACTTTTGGAAACCCTTTCAAGCAGGATAAGAAGGTAAGGGTGGCCTCTGCTTCCTGGCCAAACACTGAACTCCGTCCTCCTCCTCGGGCTCAGGGAATTGATGCAGAAGACGCAGCGTGTCATTCTTTGTGGATCATGCTGATGGCGGTTCTTTTCCTCCCAGGGAATGATGATCGACGAAGCGGATGAATTTGTCACAGGTCCTCAGAACAAAGTCAAGCGTCCAGGAGAGCCCAACACACCCGCTTCCCTGAAGAGAAGGCGCAGCATGTCCCCGCTGTTGAGACGGCCGCAGTCAGCGCCCGTGATAGCCAACCATGTTGGTGGGAAGGGATCCCCCTTGGCTGCCGGGCCCCCGTCCAATCCCAGTCCTAAAGCCACGCCAGCTTATAAAGGTATTCCGTTGCCCAGCTGCAAGGATTTTAACTTTATTCTTGATAAACCCTCCCTGAAAGATGGGCTCTGCTTGCACAGAAGTAGACATGGTTGTCACGGGGTGTAGATGTGGCAGGGAGATGCACCCAGGCATACCGGCACCACCTCGAACTTGCACGAGATAGACATGTGCATGCACACCGATAAAACTTTTAAATGTTAAAGGTGTAAGACGGCTCCTGAATGGAGGCATCTTTGTTCATCACTGGTCTTTCCTTGTGGTCACCAGCAGGTGGCTCTGTAATTCAGTGCCTGGTGTGCTCTCCAGGACCAGTAAATGTGGAAAGGAGGAAGACTCACCTGCATCTGCTTTCCAGGATTCTCTTCAAACCTGTGTGCCTTTCTCAGAGCTAGATGTGAGGTCCTTCATAAAACAGGGGCGGGCTGTTGGAGGAAGCCTATTTCACATGTCAACTTCCAGCAACGGGAAAGGGAGGTTTAGATAGAACAGCCCGTCTTATCAGTCTTGTGGATTTGGGATGGACGTATTAATTGGGGATATTTTTCTTCTCTGATTGGCCTGCTGTTGTCTGGTGCTGGCCCTGCTTCTCTGGGTGTTGGATACTTGAACTTCTTACTTGGTGCCTAAAAATCTCCAGATTGGGGCCTGGTTAAACAAAGAAAAAATTGCAAATAAGCTGTCTTCTCTGCCATCAGCCCTCATGAGGGCACCTGTGCTGTGCAGTGGCTAAGTTTGTTCCAGAAATCCTGGTGCAAGTCCAGGCAGACCTTTAAAAGACAGGGAATAGCACAGAATTATGTGACTTCTGGGTTGCTGTGAAGCTGGCATTCAAGGCTTCCTGTAGACTGAAAGGACCTGTCTTGTTGGAGTTTGTCCTGTCAACTTGGTTCCGTTGTTTGTTGGGGGTTGTGGGCCTTGTAGCTCTTTCAGCGTCTTCTGCCTTTTGAAACTCAGAGCCAGGCCTTCTCTCTTACAGATGCAAACAGCAATATGGTTCAAGATGGCAATGGCGAAAAGAAAGCAGAGAATTTCCAGGTGCTGGACAAGCCCGGGGATAGACCACTGATGCATCTCGTTCCTCCACCCCCGGCTGTTGTGGTGGATGAAGACCTGCCAAACGATGTGGACTCTTTGGCCAGTGAACTCAATTGTGTTGGGGAAGACGGATTGGACCACAGGCCTGTCGTCAATTCCCTCGTACGGGGCCCTTTAAACTATAACCTGTCTGCTGAAGACCAAAAGCTGCTGGTGGAACCAGCTTCTGCAACTGTGCCAAACTCAGTGAAAATAACATCCAGTATGTTTGAAGGGAACAACGAAGTCATCAAAATCAAGGTTATGAAGGAAGTTCGCAAGCCTGGGAGAAGTAAGTGATTGGAAAGAAGGTTCTTGAGAGAGGCAGGTGACTGACTGCGCATGTTCCATCACACCTGCAAAACAATAAATTGGGAAGAAAATGGCCTTTCCTTTAGTGTTAGCTGGCATGGCATTGGGAGTTTTGTATCTCAGTTATTACTGAAGCTCTAGGTTGTCCTCTCTCCACCACTCATAAACCCATTCATTCACCTAGAAGCAAAGTTGAGGTTCCTTAAGGCCATGCGCTTAATAGCAGCTTTTAGCATTAACAATCCCTTTTTTGGAATGAGCATAAGGAATCTTGTGTTGGAAAATATCCATAAACAAAGGTACACCACAATATGCTGAATACCCGTCAAGTGAAAAAATATTTTTATTCAAATTCCTGTTTTGAGCTGTTGGGTGGAATTCAGTTAAAAAGTGGAGAGAAGGACCTTAAACCTAACAGCAGCAGAAGACTGGTTCTTCTCTTGAGAGTGACACTTTAGAATCATAGAGTTGGAAGGGACCTTAAAAGTCACCTAGTCCAATCGCTTGCTTAGCAGAGGATCCACCAGAACGTCTCTAACAGATGACTCTTCAACCTCCACAGAAAGAACTCAGCATGTGTAACAAGCTGTTCCACTGGCTGGCAGCCTGTATAGTCAGGAGGCTCCTCCTGATGGTTAGCCTGAACCTCCTTGTAGTTTTAACCTCTTGGTTCTGTCCTGTCCTCTGAGGCAGCAGAGAATAAATCCACTTCATCTGCGTGATAATCCTTCTGATATTTGAAGACCGCTATTGTATCTTCCCTTAGTCATCTCTTCAATAGGCTAAACATTGCCAGATCCTTTAACTGTAAGGTTTTATTTTCAGCCCCTTCACCATCTCGGCAACCAACTTGTTCCAATTTGTCAATGATGCTTAGAAGTGGACACAATGTTCCAAATGGGGTCTAACCAGGGAGAAATTTTCCATGATCTAGACAGCACATCAGCTCATGATTAGATTGTGTGAAGCTCGAAGTGTTTATGGACTTCGTCACTGTGGTGCTGTAAACCACCATTTATGATGCAGTTGGAGTGAACCCAGCCAGTCCTGACTTCCTGAATCAGCTGTAGCTGTTATGTGGGAGGTTTAGGAGAGGCAGGGGAGAGATTCATCACCAAGTCCAGTTAGTTTTATTTTAAACACATTTTATTCCGCTTTTCAGTCAATCCTGGGAGCAGTTTGTACAGTGGGGCAAAAAAGTATTTAGTCAGCCACCAATTGTGCAAGTTCTCCCACTTAAAAAGATGAGAGAGGCCTGTAATTGACATCATAGGTAGACCTCAACTATGAGAGACAAAATGAGAAAACAAATCCAGACAATCACATTGTCTGATTCGGAAAGAATTTATTTGCAAATTATGGTGGAAAATAATAAAGTATTTGGTCAATATCAAAAGTTCATCTCAATACTTTGTTATATATCCTTTGTTGGCAATGACAGAGGTCAAACGTTTTCTGTAAGTCTTGACAAGGTTGGCACACACTGTTGCTGGTATGTTGGCCCATTCCTCCATGCAGATCTCCTCTAGAGCAGTGATGTTTTGGGGCTGTCGCTGGGCAACACGGACTTTCAACTCCCTCCAAAGGTTTTCTATGGGGTTGAGATCTGGAGACTGGCTAGGCCACTCCAGGACCTTGAAATGCTTCTTACGAAGCCACTCCTTCGTTGCCCCGGTGGGATCATTGTCATGCTGAAAGACCCAGCCACGTTTCATCTTCAATGCCCTTGCTGATGGAAGGAGGTTTGCACTCAAAATCTCACGATACATGGCCCCATTCATTCTTTCCTGTACACGGAACAGTCGTCCTGGTCCCTTTGCAGAGAAACAGCCCCAAAGCATGATGTTGCCACCCCCATGCTTCACAGTAGGTATGGTGTTGATGCAACTCAGCATTCTCTCTCCTCCAAACACGACGAGTTGTGTTTCTACCAAACAGTTCTACTTTGGTTTCATCTGACCATATGACATTCTCCCAATCCTCTCCTGGATCATCCAAATGCTCTCTAGCAAACTTCAGACGGGCCCGGACATGTACTGGCTTAAGCAGGGGGACACGTCTGGCACTGCAGGATCTGAGTCCCTGGCGGCGTAGTGTGTTACTGATGGTAGCCTTTGTTACGTTGGTCCCAGCTCCCTGCAGGTCATTCACTAGGTCCCCCCGTGTGGTTCTGGGATTTTTGCTCACCGTTCTTGTGATCATTTTGACCCCACGGGGTGAGATCTTGCGTGGAGCCCCAGATCGAGGGAGATTATCAGTGGTCTTGTATGTCTTCCATTTTCTAATTGCTCCCACAGTTTATTTCTTCACACCAAGCTGCTTGCCTATTGCAGATTCAGTCTTCCCAGCCTGGTGCAGGTCTACAATTTTGTTTCTGGTGTCCTTCGACAGCTCTTTGGTCTTCACCATAGTGGAGTTTGGAGTGTGACTGTTTGAGGTTGTGGACAGGTGTCTTTCATACTGATAACAAGTTCAAACAGGTGCCATTACTACAGGTAATGAGTGGAGGACAGAGGAGCCTCTTAAAGAAGAAGTTACAGGTCTGTGAGAGCCAGAAATCTTGCTTGTTTGTAGGTAACCAAATACTTATTTTCCACCATAATTTGCAAATTCTTTCCGACTCAGACAATGTGATTGTCTGGATTTGTTTTCTCATTTTGTCTCTCATAGTTGAGGTCTACCTATGATGTCAATTACAGGCCTCTCTCATCTTTTTAAGTGGGAGAACTTGCACAATTGGTGGCTGACTAAATCCCTTTTTGCCCCACTGTATATGTTCTCAGACTGCAGACCCAAGGCAGAATGAGGAAGAGGGTGGGATTACCTTGCAGTTCTCAAAGTCTTCTGGAAGCTGAGAAGGAGAAGGGCTGGCTGGGTGGAAATTTTGCTGTGCTGGCTGGTTGTAGATTTGGAATAAAAGGTTCTGATGGTGTGCCCGTTCTATCATAATCTAACTGTGTGTCTTGTTTTTTTTTAATTGTAGATTATGAAAAAATCTTCTCTCTCCTAGAAGAAATACAAGGCCCTGTAGAAATTCAAAAATATTTCATTGAATTTGCTATCAAAGAAGCAACAAGGTTTGTATCAAGATAATATGCTGCAAGTTCAAACAGAAATGCTTAGTTTATTGCCTGGACTTTTTGCGTATTTTGCGAATATTTAAAATGTGCTCCCTTGGACCTCTACTATTTTCTGAGAGATCAAAGCTTTTGGCCGTTGTCTGTTTACATTGTATATAGAAATGCTAAGCTCAGTATATATTTTCAGACGGAGAAGTGGAAGATGAGTGCAATACCCATTATTAAACTGCCTCCCCCTCTTTTTCTTAGGTTTAAAAAACGGGTCTTAATTCAGCACTTAGAAAGAATACTAGAGGAAATAGAGTTCAGCAGCCTTCCCAACAGAATTAATCATGTCAACAGTAGATAATAGTGTGCCGGCAAGAGGAACGGATGGGTCAGGGCGATGGAGTTTGCTGTGTCGCGGAGGAATGGAAGAGGACGTGGCAGCGGCCGCCTCGGCCGGCCTGGCAGCCGGGTGGCCTTTCTGTTGGAGTCTCAGAAGAAGGGTGACGTTTTTACGCTTGCGAACCTCTTTCGCCGGACACCTGAGGAATTTGCCGCAGGAGGTGTGGCTTCCTCCCTCCCCACCCACCTTTGGAGGGCTGATCGGCCCCTGGGCTGAAGAAAGACACTCGGTGCTGCCCCTGGTCCTGCAGGTGATGAGAATTTACTCATTTGAACCATTGCTGTAAGACACTTTAAAGGGCTGCTTTAGGCAGCGGGGCAGATGGCACCCCCTTTATCTCTGCACTTGTGTTGGAGCGATGACCCTTTGTCCCAAAACAAAAGGAAAGGAAAGGAAAGAGGAGAGAAGGAGAAAATTCCCTCCGTGGTGGTAGTGCGTGTTGTCGCTACAGGCACGAAGGTGAAGCTTCCCGGAGAGTGGCTAGCCGACCAGGCCCGAGGTTGCAGGGTAAATTGAATTGAGAGTAAAGGCGCTGCTCACCCGGGTTGAGGAGAAGCTCTCCGGAGCCCTGGGACGGACGGACCGGCTGGCTGGCCGGCTGCTGCTGCTGCTGCTGCTCCTTGGTGGCCACTAAACCACTAAACAACCTACCTCTTATAGTCTCCTCTTCTTCTTCTTTTGTCTGCAGACGTTCCGAAAGCGCGTCCGAGGCTCCCCAGGTCCAGGCTTCAGTTCTCTTTCATCTTGTGGGGAGGACGGAGACTCTTCACGTGGACTTGGCTTTGGAAGCGCTTAAAGGAAACTTGGGGTTTAGAAACAAAACAAAGGCCAGGAAAAGAACTCCCCCCTCCCTCCCATGTGTATTTTACTTTTTAAACGTTCATACGAGAAGAAATTATTTTGGACGGTGTTGTTTAACAGATCCTTAATTTGAGATATCAAATGGTGTGTGTGTGTATATAGACCTCTATACATATATATATATGAGAGAATTTTTTGAGCACTTGTAAATAATAAAAATCATTTTATGATTTTTCTAAGAAGTGCCTGATCTGAATGGGGAATGGTGCACGGTGTCTTAGCATTCCAGTGGCCTCTAAGCTCCCCGGGGAAAAAAACCCTTGAAAAGGAGGAAATTGCGCGCTCTTCACCTCTCTTCCCTCCAGCTTCTCTCATTGAAAGGCGCAGAACTGAACCGCCTCCCTGGTCGTTAGCAGTTGGTTGGCAGGCGCTTCTTTCTCTTCCTCCTCCTGCTGTTGGTAGAGCCGCTTCTGTCAAGGTGGCCTGGGAGCTGTGTCCACGGGCTAAGCGGGTGACTTTATGGGGTTGCTCTTTCAGACTTCACCCTGCCACAGCCAGCTTCAGCGCTTGTTTGCTGCTTTTCGGGAAAGTTAGTTGTGCATCTGCTGGACAATAAGCGAACTTGGTGTGCTCCGGATGTTTTGGCTTTAGCCAGTGGCAAAGGACTGGGAATTGTCATTCCGAACAACCGGAGACAACCCACCACCAACCCCTCTCTACAAAGAAGAAAGTAATTAGACGGCTTGTCAAGAGGCAGCCTCTGGTGACTTCACAGGGGTGAGCATCCCAGGCCGGGGGATGTGGTTGCCTGCGCCCATCTTGAGCACGTGTGGGAGAAAGCTGGCTGGCTAAGTTTCGGCAGGGAGCCGCTCCCACGTAGCTGCAATTTCAGAAGCGCGATGAAGACCTTGAGGAAGGGACAGAGCGATCTAGCTTGCAGTGCACCTGACGAACAAAGTGGTGCATTGACTGTATTCACACACAGCTCAGCACCTGGAATGAACCTGTCAGTGTGTTTCAGTGTCTCTTGGGGGCCAGGTGGCTTTTTGGAGGAATTTGGGAGATGACTTCTCGTTCTCTTAAACGGGATACACATCTTTTAGGGCTTAAACTAGAGGAGCTCTTCTATTTGTCTTGGAAAGAGATTCTGTTTTCAGCAATTATGAGGGAGGGCTTGAGGCCAAAGGTTGCCGATGCCCGAAATCTTGGATTAGTGTGTGATGCAAATAATAATAGCACTCTGTTGTAAAAGCCTTCATCCCAAAACGCCGTCTTTCAGGTAGAAAGGTTAAATACAGTCCTGAATGCTGTGCCAAGGACGTCTCGCTCCCTGGTACGCTTTCGGGGGGCTGTCTTTGCAAGCTGAGCTGAGCTGGGCAGGTGAATGAAAAAGTGAGGTGGACCAGTTTCACATAGGTGCTCTTGTGTTGTTTTGGGGCAGTTGTGCTGCACCTTCGAGTTGAAGCTTTTAACGCCGTAACGCCCTCAACTTTTCACCTTTGTGGTCGAACCTCAAGGGCAGAGGGAAAATGCTGTTGCAAGAAGTTGGGAATTAAGGATGCAGTCTGATTTTCATGTAGATCACCTTTCTTCCAGGACTTAGTGCACAGGCTGAAGAAATTTCTGTATTTGCTCTACCCTGTGATTTCAGGCATGAGGATAACTAGAAAAGTCATGTGCTGGTGAGATCTAGATGCATAAATTTTGTGGTCACTTCCAGTAGTCATCACAGGATAGTAGGAATTAACTGGGCGTAGACATTGCTTGGAACTGAAACATTGTGTTGCGTCGGCTTACAGCTGCAGGCAGAAAATTATCTTGCATGCAAAAAATATTGATTATATCGGCAGACTGGTTCCAGCCTTAAATGAGGCAAAATTTTCCCTGCAGGCATACTGGAAGAAAGTAGCACAACGGTCCTGAGAATACTAAAAATATAACCCACCTCTAGTTATTTGTGCAGCTTGTTTTCCTGCACCAAAGCAACATCTCCAGGGAGAGAAATGGAAAGCTGGCTTGTGCTTACAAGAGGGGTGGAGTCAAGATACATAATTAAGGGGTCCAACAGCTCAAAGTTACACTTTCATCCAGCAAGGCTATTTCCATTTGGTACCTTCAGTTTCAGAAATACTGAAAACTTTTGGAAGTGGGCGTTAAGTTTAAATTTATGTTCCCCTAAATTAGGCCCATTGATCCCCCAAAGCTCACACATGCACCCCCAATTGTTGGACTGTAATTAAGTGCTTTTCTACAAATGCCAGGGGGACACAATAGATCTGCAGAGGGAGGTAGCAAAGCCTACGTTGGGAAATAACCACACGGTGCATTTTGTGTTAACTGATGGCGTAATTGTTGTTTTCCCTTTCTCTTGCCAAATATTTTTCTCAAACTGTATAATGAACCAGTACTGGGAACCCCAAAACTCATTGGAGGATCACTGTATTCAACCTTTTTTCTAAGTAGTTTAGTGCATCGTCTCTCCCTTCAGAGAAATCCATAATCCTTCAGATTTAAGAACTTGTTTCACAAGTTTACACCACTGTAAAAGATCTGATACTGCAAAAATAATTCTTACTCTCTGTTTTGGAATAATATTAGTTCTTTATTGGACATTGCAAAAGCAAAAAGGGGAAGAAACAAAATTTGCACACTTGTAAAATAACCATTGATGCTGAAGGCGGACCTGTTTATTTCTTGCAAGTTTAATAGACCCCGAAGGTGCTTGAACGGACTGCAACATTCATAACGAATGCATGAAAAGACTCAGACTTTGGAGAAAGATTGCCTTTTGGTAGCAAAATTTGCAAGTTCCTGGCAAACCCTGATTAGTCTCAGGATAAAGAATTAATAAACATGGACCCCATCTTGAAACGGCATATACTAAAACAGCAAACACTGAATAGGCAAATCACTGGCATTTTATAGAATTGTTTTGATATCACTGTCCCCATTAACTACCCACTTCATTGCTTTGTGAATTTTAAAAATTGGGCTGGAGAGTGTCACTTAGATACAAGACTGAATTAAAAACTGCTAGAAGAAACATCATCCCCCTGAATGGGAGATAGAATAGCCAAATGGGCAGCTACTTTGAGCATGCATCTCAACACCAGGATATTAGGAGGAAGATGACCAACAGAGCTATGCAAGTGCCTTACAGGAGTCTGGTAGGTTTCACCTAGACCGAATACAAGGCTCCGAAAAGGTTGAGTTTAATTCAAAAGAAGGACCACAATTTGAACCAATTGATACCAGTGCCAGGTTTAGAAAGGCCAAGATTTATCACAGTCAAAAGTCTCGCATCCTGATCCTTTGGTTACAGCAGTGTTTCTCAACCTCAGCAATGTGGGGAATTCTGGGAGCTGCCAAGATTGAGAAACACTGGGTTCAAGCAATTTTGTACATGGTTTTCAGTGGTTGTCATCTAGGGAAAAAACCCTACCTCATGGCCTGTAAAATGCATGCATTTTATTTTAATCACGAACACACCCCTTTTCACCCAAGACTTTTGTACCTGGAAATGCATGTGACAATGCCCTTGAAGGCAAGATATTCAACTTTTCTACATCTTTAGTTACTAATTTGAAACTCGTTACATTCTTCGGAAAATCAAACTTGGAGCCAACACTTTTGAATCTGTAGCATCCCAAATATTCCAGGGTGGGTAATTCTGGAAGAAATCTGGTGATCAAATAACAATTCTGTTAAAAAATGTAGTAGAGTGGAAAAACAAGTTGAACATGTTCAGTTGCTCAAACAGGAACACCGCAGTTCATGGTATCGCAATCTACCTTTATCTTTCTAAAACACGTATAATGAACAGGAGCTAAATCAAAAGGCACTCAAAAGCGGAAAGTAAAGCATTGCAAGACACAGTCCTTCCCTTGTGCAAACCTTGCATGCTGTCGAACCATTTTCCCCCCTGCCGTAACCAGCTCTAGGTTCAGACTAGGTCAGTCTTCCACATCCTCCTGGTGCCTTGTATGTTTTAGACTAGAGTTTCCAACCACTCCAACTATACTGGCTGATTTTAAGAAAGAATCCTGGGGTTCCAACCCAGCTCCTCTCTCGGCTACAATCTATATCGATGACGTGCTATAAGGAAAGAGTGGTGCCAGAAGTGAGTGCATTACAGCTGTCTTGATTCAGCTCCATGTCCTGCTGAGAGACTTGGCCATTGTGGCTTCTTTTCAAAAAGCGCACGCCTTTCATAACCAGTGAGCACTTCAGGGAGTTCAAGGCCAATGACTAACCGATGATCAAGTCCATACCCCTTTGGCAAAATGTGGGTTAAATCCCTACTTGAAAAGGATTTAGTTTTGACTGGCTCTGCTAGGCAGATATTCTACCCAGAACACCAATAAACAAGATACAGAAATTACCACGTTCTGTCAAGGACTCAGCTGGAAGAGGGAGTTGGGGGACGGGGAAGCAGACAAGCCAGCCACAACTATTTTGTTGTTGAACAAAATAAAATATACCCTTTTCTGTGCTTATCTAGTACATTAAAACCATCACCTGCATTTGGTAATACCGATTTTGATAATTCAGGAGTGAGTGAACTGCTTCAGTGCTTTAATGAAAGGTAAAATGCATATTTCACAGCATAATTTTAGCAGTAACTTTCATAATGAGTTTGCCAATTCACAATTGAGTTATTACCAGTGTTCAAAGGTCGTCCTAATATTTTTTGATATATTTATATATGTGTGCGCGCACGTGTGTAGATGCACACATGCACGCACACACACACACAGCCTGGAAGATCAATATAAATACTGCTCCAGAAATTTTTTAAAAAAGTGTTTATATCCAACTCCCAATATTACAGCTCAGTGTCCTGTCCTATTTTTAGAATCGTCTGTTAAAAAAAAACTTTAGCGGTGCAGAGGTTCAAGTTTTCGCAACTTCAGTGATGTGCTGGATGACAAAGCATCCTGGTTGGAGGAAGAATGGACAGCGTCTGGGGGCTGGAACAACACTCTGCCCCGGTGATTAAATACATAAAAGGACGGATGGTTCCTTAATGTGTCAAATGTCCTAAAACAAAAGGGAAATGGGAGAGAATGGAATTAACAGAGTCAGAACAGTTACGTAATTGGCAATCAGACAATCATTTCAGAGAGAATGGATTTCAGACACGACATAACCAAATCTACAAATATCATGGACACTTGTCTGCCCCCCCCCCCCCCCGCAAGGGAGTAGTGGCAGGGGGATAAAACATTACCGACATATCCCAAGCAGCAGAGGAAGGATGCCGGGATCACTGCTAAGCTACAAAATTTGGAACGTGAGCATGTCTACCTACAGAGATGGTCGGTTCCCCATCTCTGGCGGGTTCTAAGAGGCTGGAGAACCACCTTTCAAGGATGGTTTCATTGGTTTGCCTGCACACTGCAGAGGACTGGACCTCATGATCCCTTCCCGCTCTACAATCCTATGACCGCTTTCACCTTACCCTCTGTCACCCTTGACAAGGTCTGAGGCTTACTGTATCGTCCAGATTTGGAATGGTTCTTGTTTCAAGATCTGTACAAGCTCGGCTTTGTAGCTAAGGCTTGCCGTTGGTACAGTATGTTATTTCCCCAAACTTGTGCTAGTGGTCATTCTGTTCCCAACTCAGGCCATCGGCCTCAAACTTTCCTTAAAAGGGCCTAAGATGGCAGTGTGTACTTGGCAAATGAGCCTTTTTGCTTCATCCATTCTGAGAACATCGCCTGTAAATGAAGCTAAGCCAAAGAAAACAGGCTGATGGGTTAGTGGAAAAGGGGGGGGGGAGGGAATGACAGCAGAAGTATCACCCAAAATGTCCTAAATTCTATTATTCGGAATAACAAGAATAATAAGTAATAGCAGTAGTCCTAAATACAAGGAAGGCTTTCTGGTTTAAAGTTTCATACAATCCAGCATTTCTTAAAGGAAAAAAGTCAATTTTTTTCAGGAAAAGTGCCCTGTGCTTTGCTTGTAGGGTACCACCCCCTGCCCACTTTCCCAACAGACTAAATGGCCTTTCTTTGAGCCAGCTCATCTCTTCTTAATACTCTTCTCCCCACAGGTTCAACATGTGCTTCTCACATGTGCCAACTGGTATTCAGCGGTTTATTTTCTCAGATCACAGAGGTACAATATAGCTACCATGACCAATTCCCCTGGCAGAACTATTCTGAGGGGGGACAAGAAGCACAAAGAGGAGGCCCCTTATGATCCTGCTGTCTCAGAGGAAGAAATTGGGCAGACGGGGGCTTTTTATCTCCCATGGCACTATTTGATGGCACCTGGCCAACAACACTGTTTTCCCTTTTGGTTAGAAGAGTGAGAGGTCCCCTCCTACTTAACCTGAAGTAGCATGAAAACAACCAGGAGACCATGCAATCGGAGAAGTAGTAATTGTGGTGGAAAGATAAAGGATTAAGGAACATACTTATTTTTTAGCTCAGAAGTAGCATCCATGTCTTTAAATTCTCCTGCAATATGCACTATCCCATAACAGGTAACGGCAAAGGCCAGCAGGGTTTGAAGAACAATCTATAAACAGATTAAAAACAGTAGCTGAGCATGTTCAGAAAATCACTCCGCCATAATTTGTTTCTTGTAGGCTTCTGTATTCAAGATAGTTGTCCTTTCCAGGCTCAAAACTGCCAGGGCTACAAAAATGTGTAATGCAGTAGACCAAGACCTGATTTGAGACATGGAATGCCTTGTTTAACACGCTCACTGTGCAAATATGAGAAAAAGTAATTGAACAATGTTTTCTATAATTAGACTATTACATGGGCTTCTATAGCACAGGCACCAGGAATGTTTGCCATCTGACTCTGAGAGCACTCCAGACCAGTTCAAAATCAGTAAAAAAAAATCACAATGCCAAGAAAAAAGTTAGGAGAAAGACTGCACTGACGGAAGGATCAGTAGGTGGAGGATACGTTAGCCAAATGCCAGAGGGACCAGGCTGTTTACTCTGCAGAACACGGGGAGTTGAACCAGAGCACAAATATCAACTGAAGGTAACAGGGAATTCCTAAAGGGAAGGTTTCAAGGGAGGGGGAAGTGCCATATTTGGGTTGTTTCATTTCTGCCACGGAGACTGCATGCTGCAAGTGGCCAGATATCTGAGCTCATCAAGTGCGCAAAGGCATTTCAAATCCAGCTTGGCCTTGACCTGTTTGCTTCCCCCATTATAATCACTGAAATTAAACTACTCACGGCCCGATCTACCATTTTAGGGCTTACACTCTGAACCACAAAAGACGAAAGCACGGTCCACTTACGTCTATAGGCAACGTTTCATCTTCCTTTTCTGTTAATCTCATATAGGAACGATCTGTTAAAATAAAGACGCACCCCTCAGTTTCCATCTTTGTATCGCCCCCAACTAGGCCAAACTGGGGGGGGGGTTGCAGGACGGGGAATGCAGAGGGAGAAGCACCATTTCCCGTATCTATTTTTTATATATATATATATATATATATATATATATATATATATCCATATCCCTTTATTATTTTTATAAATAACTCAAGGTGGTGAAATACCTAATACTCCTCCCTCCTCCTATTTTCCCCACAACAACCACCCTGTGAGGTGAGTTGGGCTGAGGGAGAGGGACTGGCTCAAGGTCACCCAGCCAGCTAGGAATGCAGGCTGGGGGGCAGGGAAACACAGGACATTTATGCCAGTTGATAAAGGTCTCCAAGCGAAGCTCAAGAGTACCCCACACTTGCCCCCCAACCGGTCCTCCTGGCTTTAATGGGGGGCGGCCCTTCCTTCCTTCCTTGCACCCGGCCTTGCTGGATCCTGGACTCTCTCCAGGATCCAGCAGACCCCGAGGCTCCCCTTTCCGAGGGACGGGCTGGGCTGCCTTGACACCAACCCGAGGACATCGCTCCCGGGACTACAACCCCCATTACCCCAGGCGCCTCCGCCATCGCTCCGGCCACGGGACTACAACTCCCATCATCTTAGGCACCTCCGCCGTCCGTCCGTCCGCCCGGGCGGGTGGGGGCTACGGCGGTCCGGGCCCCGGCTCCTCCCCCAGACCCAACCGCCCTGGGGCCCCATCCCGGTCTCCCTCCTCGGCCCCGGAGCTCACGAGGAGGGGAGGCCGCTCCGTCGGGGGGAGAGGAAGGAACGGGGCCGACGCGCGTCACTCACGCTGCGCGGCGGAGAAGGCCGCGTGCGCCAGGGCGAAGAGCCCGACCCCGACCAGCCCTTTCCAGAGAGAGGCGGCCGCCATCATCCGCCCTCCTCCTCCTCCCTCAGCCGCCGCGGGGGATGCGCATGCGCGCGTCGGGGGCCCGCGCGCCGCGCGAGTGAGGAGCCGCCGCCGCCGCCGCTCGGCGCGCCGCGATGACGCCACGAGCCTCGCAGGCTGCGGGGAAGCGGGGAGAAGCCGAGCGCTTCCGCCACGGGGCGGGGCCCGGCCTGTGACGCGACGAGGGCGGGGCCGAAGGGGCTGGGGCGCTTTCCAGACGCGGCGACCGGGCGCCCATCGCGCGGGCGAGGATGATGGGAGCCGCAGTCGCGCCCCGCCCCGCCCGCTGCGCGGCCCGCTGACCCGGGTGGGGGACGTGCGTCGCGGGCAAGGGCCGCCGGGGGTGCCGCGTGCTGCTGAGGCGCCTGCGCGGCTGCCCTGAAACGGAGCGGGCGAGCCATGGCCGGGGTGCTGCTGCTGCTGGGCCCGGGCCCGGGGGCGGCGGCGGGCGGGGGGCGCCCGGGCGCGCTGGAGGAGGAGCTGGTGGCCGAGAAGGCGGCGGAGGCGAGCCACCGGCAGGACAGCGCCAACCTGCTGGTCTTCATCCTGCTGCTCACCCTCACCATCCTCACCATCTGGCTCTTCAAGCACCGGCGCGCGCGCTTCCTGCACGAGACCGGGCTGGCCATGATCTACGGTGAGCCGCGGCCCATCGTCCCCGGCTGCGGGTCCCCAGCAGCCCCCGCACCTGCTGCCCCCGGAGAGGCAGGCTTGCCCCCCCGCCTCCTCTCGCTCGTTCCGCGGGGGCGCTAAACCACGATTGGGTTAACCCAGTTTGCTGAGGAAGCCACAGGTGGGTGGGGGGTTGGGATCAGGGTTTGCACAGCAAAACGGGAGGGGGGGTTGCTCAACACCCCCGCCAGGGTGGATGGACTCCCAGGAAGAGAATTTGGGGAGTGGGAGTCCACACGTCTGGACCCTTCCCAGGTTGGGAAACGTGGGGTTAAACCAAACCTTGTATCGCCTTGGGGTCTTGCGTGAAATAGGCCTTTGACTATAAGATCAAAGATGCTATGCAGGTTTCTCTTTTGATCCTTCCCTCTCATACGTGGGGCATTAACCCATCACCTTGGTTAGTCCCTGTTTCTGGGTTGGGGGACTATGAAAGGGTTGCCTTAGCTGTGAGGTGTTGAATGGGGCCTCCTTGGGAGAGCCAGACTTCCTAAAAAGAGGAATGCTTATTATTTCAAATTTTTTGGTCGCCCAACTCCAATGGACTTCATAAACCTAACCAGGCTAGCAGTCGCCCTTGATTTAGCCCCCTCCGGGCATCTTGGATTTCAGCTCCCATAAACCCCAGCCAGTATGGCCAGGGGGAGCTCTAAGTCCAGTGTAGTGCTAGCACAGTTTGTCTGGAAAGAAGCACAGCGCGGACGCCCTTCATCCAAAACAGCTTTTTCACGGAAGAGTCAAGATTGCAACTCTAATATGCAAAACACCCAATGCTTGAAAGAAGCCTCCCTCTGCTTTCACTCTTAATCTTGTTTTATTAATAGAAAATAGAACTCAGAGATTTCCAAAACCAATTCAGTTGCTGTGTTTATATCAGTTGCTAAGGTGTGGTTGTCTTAGCCATATTTAGTTAAATAAACCACCAATTATTGATCGATCAAAATATTTATAGTCCAAGACCAAACAATAAAAGACCAACCCACAATACAATAACTATAAAAAGAAATTTTAAAATTGTGAGAAAATCCCACAACAATTAGCAGCTAACAATTGATAGCATGAGACCAAATAAGCGAACAAACTATATTTTAGAGTCGTGTTTTGTGTCAACTGCTATGTTTGTTATTGGCTAGCTATTTGAACGCACATCTCAGACATATTCTAGATTATCCTGGCTAAAAAGCTTTTTTTTCCCAGCATGGCAGGCCCTTGTAATGTAGGTAGACATCTTGGATTGCTCAGGAAGTTCACTTCCATTCCTTCTTAACCAGGGCTGATCACAAGAATGGTGTTGGGAAACTACAGAGCTTAAAAGCTTCAGCGAAACTGCTGATTGCTTAACAAACCCAAGGGGAAAATTTCAAGTTTAATTTTATCTGCTGTCACTCTCAAACTGACTGAAGAGAACGTGACTATTTTAAGTTGCATTATAGTCTGTAGTAGTGGATTTTTACAGTGAGCAGGGGTCAAATTAGATGATCTCTGAGGACCCTTCCAACCTTTATGGCAGAGCTTTCCAAACTGTGTGTTGCGACACAAAAGTGTGTCGCCACACAACCCGGAAGCGCTGATCATCATCAGCGCTTCCGGGTTTTCCCGCGGCGACACACCAACGGCGGCGCGCAAAAACCTGAAAGCGACAGCAGCGCTTCCTGGTTTTTGCGCGCTGCCGCAAGGACAGCATTTCCGGGTTTTCCCGCGGCGACACACCAACGGCGGTTGGTGTGTCGCTGCGGGAAAACTTTGGAAAGCCCTGCTTTATGGTCTGATTTGTGCACCACGATTCACTTGGGTTCTGAATTAATCAGTTTTCTGGGCTCAAGTGCTACAAGTGCTCAGCCATGAGCTGGGCCAATGGGCCACTGAGCCCTTCGGTTTCCATGTTCTGCAGCTGCTGTCTTTAAACAAGATGATTAAGGGGGCTATGGAAACCCAAATTAGATTGACATATCACTGAACAAACTCTTTACGGGCTGCAGTCTTGTGGAAGATCTTCCCTCTTCCCATCTTAAAGGGCCTATAAATTCACTTCTTTCCTTCTCTTCAACCAGGAAGAGAAGACTCCATTTGGGACTTGTTCCAAAGTCCATATTAAATACGCCAAGGCTGGGCATTAAATAGTCTGGCAGCACCGTTCATGTTCTTTGTTTCTAAATCTCCTGGCAAACAAAACTTCTCTTGGTCTCAAACAAGAAGTTGTTATTTCCACAGGCCTGTTCTTTCCCACCTCAGGGAGATGCTTTCGGGGCAGAGCGCAAGGCAAACAGGCCAAGACGGAGGAACGTCCTGTGGCTGGAAAGCACTTGAACAGGAGCTTCTGAAGGGTCTTCAGTGGCTCTGCACGTGGGGTGGGGTGCCACCAGCCTCTCAAGCAGCCGAGGGGCTTTCCACCAAATTAGGGCCACAGGGTGGAATTCTGGCTGGCCGAGAGGAAGGCCTTGAAAGAGGAGCTGTTGAGCTCTGGCCGCAGGCATCGCTTCAGCCATCCGAGGGAAACCCTTGCAGTGAACGCGGTTGACTCACAGAAGACCCTTCTTTTCAGAATAGTAAGCGGCTGTATTTGGCGGCGGCCTTTAAGCTGCAGGGAAAAGGTCACCAATTACGGGTTCCTGTAAGATTAACCCTGATCTTGAAGATCATTTGCTACCCCTTCTTTGACACTGTCTTCTTTTTGTTTTTCCTCTCTTTCAACCCTCCTCGCTGCCACTCTCTTGCACCGGTTCTGCGCAACGGCATCTAGGGAAACGTTCCGAGCACAGGTCGTGCCGGCGCGACCGCACGAGCGGTGTAATTCCGAGCTATTTCGATGAGGCCTTGTATGGTTTGAGGGGTTGAATTGAATTTATTCAATTTAGGCACCGCCCGACTCCGAACCATCTTCCGCTTTCACCCTGGCTTTGCTGGGGGAGTTCTTCTGACGGTTGGCGGAAGGGAGGCTGCTGAGAATGTGTAGAGCTGGACTCTGAACCTCTCAGGATTGCCCCAGCAAACCTGAAGCCCTCTGTATGTCCCCCTTCTCTTGCAGGGGTCCTGGTGGGGGTCATCCTCCGCTACGCGATCCACATCCCCAGTGATATCAGCAATGGGACCCTGAGCTGCCCGATGCAAACGAGCCCTGCCACTTTGTTGGTCAACCTGAGCGGGAAGTTCTACGAGTACACCCTGAAGGGGGAAATCAGTTCCCACGAACTCAATAACGTTCAAGATAACGAGATGCTGCGGAAGGTAGGCGCCAACGTTTTCCACTTCCCACTTTTTTAGGCCAAAGGCTCTAAAAAACAGGGTTGAAATTCATGCTCCTGCCTTAGCCTTGCCCCAGATTTCTAGAGGAGTCGGGGGGGGGGGAAAAAAGCTGTGGAGTTGTTGAAGGCTCCTCTGCCGGTTCTTCTCTTGGCTGATGGCTGTTCCTCAGAGTTCTCCTCAGCTTTGGCTGTTCATCAAGTGCCTTAAAGGTTCACACCTTGCTCTAAGTCAAACCGTGAATTACTGGGCTGTGGCTTGTCATCCGGTGTGGACCTGGCCATTGGAATAGGCGAACTGTGGCACCAGGTTGTGTGAGGCCAGCCATTTGTAATGTATTCAACGGTCCTGGTGGGACAGACTAACTCTAACCCTGTCCTTCCAAGGCCAAATACAAGGAGCCCCCTTCCCACATTCATCAGGTTTTTTTGGCGCAGACATGTTACCTTCCTCTGCTGAGTCATGCGTCCCAGACCCGCACTGCAGCCACTGCCGATGCTGTTTTGATTCTGGAGGTTTCTTGGGTGTAAAATCATCCCATGCCTCCAGATTGTAAAGTCTGGGCTGCAGAACTGTTGTGCTAAAGCGCGGTACAGTTCTTGTTTTAAATGAAAATGCATTTAATCCTATGGTGAGCTTTACTCTGCAGCCGTTGAACCTTTTGTGATGTTTTGATCCTCCCTCCCTCCCTCCCTCCCTACAGGTAACTTTTGATCCTGAAGTGTTCTTCAATATCTTGCTCCCTCCAATTATATTTTATGCTGGATATAGCTTAAAAAGGGTAGGTTTCTATTCCTTTTAATCCTCTTTAAAATATCCAGGGTAGCAACACAGTTGTTGAGAAAGACATAAACCAGACGTATTTCACCTGCTGCTGTCTTGTTGTCTTTGACTACAATTTCAGTCTGTTTTGGATGAAGTCAGTTCTTCTTCCTCATTTTCCCTTGGACTTAATGCTTTTTGCTTAAGATTCTACCTTGCAACAGTTTGAAACGGGGGAAATAATATTTTATACACACCATTTTCCCATCCAGTACAGCTATAATGTAGGCCAGTGCATGTATGCAAGATAAAATATACCCATTAAACAAGTCTGTCCCTTGTAATCCAAATCTTTGATTGCCCTCTCTTATACCCTGCCTTTCAATGCAATAATACTACAGTAAGAACAGAATTTCTGCCAGGAAGATAAAGTTGGATGATAAAGAAATAGTAGGTTGTTAAATATTTTTTCTAGGCCAAAAATACCTCTGATCTTTCCAAAATTAGTAATTTGTAACCAGGCACCAAGTGCCTACAGGCAGTGCTCTCTGTCATTACATAGATTATTTTCCTCCATGTTAGGGAAAAAAGATAAGTAATTGTAATGCTTGTAAAACATCTTAGTTGGAAAGACACTTTAAGAGTTAGAGAGACAAGTCAATAGTATTGTCCTATTATTTGCTCTGTCCCTCCTAGACAGACAGCCTGAACTAATGGGGATGTTGCATGTTTAGGGCAGGGGGGTAAGCGGGACTTTGTTTGACAAAAATTGCCAGCTCACTCTGAGTCAATCATTCCTAGCATTTCAAGTAACTTAAGTCATGTTTGTTTCTATCTTTTTTCCCCCTTCAAGCGGCACTTCTTCCGGAACCTTGGATCCATTTTAGCTTATGCATTTCTTGGAACGGCAATTTCCTGTTTTGTGATAGGGTGAGAGTCCTGCCCCCCGCCTTTGCCTTTTTTGCTTCTAAAAATGTTCACATCCTTTCCATATTATCTAATAAACAGCACTCTGTGGGCAGCTGAAATGCCAAAGGTTAAAACCATGACAACCATAAGGCAATGAAAATCGACAATTAAATTAAAACAGCCACAGCATAAATCACAACAAAGAGGTCAAGAGCAACGCACGGTCTAAAAGCCCTCACACATTTTTAAAAAGGAGAAGCTAAAAAATTCCAGGCTGGTTTGGATGTGTTGATAAACAAACCTTTTCCCAGAGTTCTTGTCCATTGTGCCCATGAGAAAATGAGAAGCTTTTGCTCCAACGTAGATTAAACACCGTTTAACATATTAAACCAGTTTGTTCTAGTGGTTAAGGTGCTGGGCTAGAAACCAGGAGTTTGTGAGTTCTAGTCCCGCCTGAGGCATGAAAGCCGGCTGGGTGACCTTGGGCCAGTCGCACTCTCTCAGCCCTAGGAAGGAGCCAATGGCAAACCAGGAGACTGAGAGTTCTAGTCCCGCCTTGGGAATGAAAGCTGGCTGGGTGACTTTGGGCCAGTCACTGTCTCTCAGCCCTAGGAAGGAGCCAATGGGAAACCAGGAGACAGAGAGTTCTAGTCCCGCCTTGGGAATGAAAGCTGGCTGCGTGACTTTGGGCCAGTTCCCCTCTCTCAGCCCAACTCACCTCACAGGGTGGTGGCTGTGGGGAAAATAGGAGGAGGAAGGAGTATTAGGTATGTTCGCCGCCTTGAGTTATTTATAAAAAATAATAAAGGCGGGATAATAAATAAATAAATAAATAAATAAATAAATAAATCATTATTAATGAACTATGATTGGTTAATCTTAACTGTGATGGTACAAGCCAGTCGCCTTGGTAAACCAGTTTGAAGTTGATTCATCTCCATGAACTGCATATTGAAGGGTAAAGTTTGTCTGGATTTAGATGCCATGGTATGATGGGGTTGAACTGATGTGAAAGTTTCTCAACTCCTCCCAGCTGGAACGGGGGGAGGAGGAAAGAGCATCCGGGCCCAGTAGAAGACTGTGTGAGTTGGGATTGTGACCTAGGTGTCCTTCCCACGAACTCATAGGCGGCCAAGGGTGGGTGCAGGAAAGAGTGAAGTGCACAAGGCTGCCTGAGTCTCAGTAAATGAAGAATGCCAAGGCCCAAATTGTCATTGTGATGATGGTGCCAACTCTCTGTGTCCAACAGATCCATCATGTATGGCTGTGTTGCACTGATGAAAGTGATGGGACAGCTTGGAGGAGACTTCTATTTTACCGACTGCCTGTTGTTTGGTGCCATTGCCTCTGCTACTGATCCTGGTACGTAGTAGGCTGGATCCAGGATCCTCCTCAAAAATGCCATTGGGAGCTGAGTTGATTTTCCTTGCTTTGGCTTCCCTGCACCCTGCAAAAGTGGAGGTAAAATGAGGAGATTGAAATATGGCAAGAACCTGGCTGGATGAGATCAGATGCACATCTGGATGCCCACGGAAAGCCCACGAGCAGAGCCAGAGGGTGTTCGTAATCTTGGAGTCCAAGCAGACTCTTCTTATTTCACGAGAGAGAACATTGGGAGAAAATTGTATGCTTGTATCTCTGAGCTTCTTGGAAGGATATTGATCTAGCAAGGGTGGATGGGATAATGAAGGCCTTTACATCTTACAGGAATCTTGTTAAGATTCCTGAGTAAGTTTGAACCTCTTTTAAACTGTAGTAAGGAGGAGTCTTGCTTCAGTTCTTCAATTTATTCCATGAACCCTGTCTGCCATTGAATTATTGTTGATATCAAAGAAATTTATGGAAGGATCCATGAAAAGTGTTCCATGGATGACCTGGGGTGGACTGTCCTATAAGTGTTTGTGGGTCTTTCTACCTGTGTGCTTGCGTCTCTCATGTTTTGAAGATGGATATGTTGCTGGGTAATAATACAATAGGCTAGCTCAGGATTCTAGCAAATTCCTTGCCCCTTTTTCTTGGCTAGTGACGGTCCTCGCCATATTCCACGAACTTCAAGTGGACGTTGAGCTCTACGCCCTGCTCTTCGGAGAGAGTGTCCTCAATGACGCAGTTGCCATCGTGCTGTCTTCGTAAGTTGTGTGTCTTTTTCCCAGTGCCTTCCCCCTCAAATGAAAACAAGCAATAGTAGAGGCAGCTCAAGTTACGAAGCATCTGCAAAGTGGCTGTGCCTTGTAGAAGGTGATCCCTGGAGCATCTAGCACTAGTAGAATCATTGAGGGCAATTGCTGTAGGACCGTACTTGGCTACAGAGCCACCTTTATGTGGTTCTGAAGAAGCCACTAATAACATCAGCTGAACCTAAGAAAGGTGTTGCTGAGTCTGATCAAAGGCCACCTTTTTTCCACGACGACCACGGAATGTTAGATGATAGCTGGAATGATAGCATGTTACTGTTTCAGCTCCCCCCAGTGCAGATGTCCTCTATCTTCTGATATTAGATAGAAAACTACTTCTAGATAGGAAGAAGACTTTTGATGACCAACATTAAAATTCCTTGGGATTCTGCTTCGTTGAACTGAAAAAGTTCTTGGCTGAACTCATCCGTGGTCGTTCTGCTAAACTTGCAGGGATCACTTAGAACAAGGGTGGGTGCTTGGGTGGTAAATTGGCCTCTGTTGAGAGCTGCTAAGGCAAATTTTTATTGATACTTATTTATGACTTTTATTGATTTTTAAATTGTTTTATTGTGAACCGCCATGGGTCCCTCCTTGTGGGGGAGATGGGCGGTGATATAAATGTGATGAATAAATAAATAAATTTGTAGTGGATCATCCTGGATTTCTGGCTGTCAATAGACCAAAAGTAGTAAATATAATGGAAGCTTTTTTTGGAAAAACCCAAAGGTTGTGCTTGTGCTAATCATGTGGTTTACAGATTAATGAAAGTGGATTAAAAACAGATATTTTTGAGTTATCACCCACATATACATAAATCTTCTGTCCTGCCCCCTACCCTCCCAATCCCATAAACATCAGTTGAATTTCAAAGGGTTTCAGAAGTGTGACGCCCTGTTCTAAACCCTGGCTGGGAGAGGTGCATGCTGGTTTTCAAGAAATGATTGGGCAGACATTTGTCCAGGATGCTGTAAGGGTGACTGCAGAGGGCCGAACTAGATGACCTCCAAGGTCCCTTCCCACCCCATGATCCCATGATTCTCTGATGCTGCTCCTGAGCAAAGAGCGTGCAGGATATGCCAACTGGAGAGATGCATTGTTGGTAACACTGAGTTACTTTGGTTCCATGGGCTTTCTTGCAGTCCATTGGATACCCAGCAAGGCCTCCTCCTAAGGAGTGTGCGGTCTGTATTTCCCGCAGTTCGATCGTTGCCTACCAGCCCGCAGGAGACAACAGCCACACTTTTGATGTCACAGCCATGTTCAAATCCATCGGGATTTTCCTTGGGATTTTCAGCGGATCATTCGCCATGGGGGCCGCTACTGGTGTCGTCACTGCTCTGATATCCTTGGCTTGTCTGTTGAAACCTTTGTTTCTGAGTAAGCAGGCTTACACTTTCGGAAACCGTCAGTAAATAACTCATTATTTCTAGGCTGTTTTTCCCCAGCAACAGAGTTAAAGCTCTAACCTATTTAACATAAACTTGACTGGCCACATGCATCAGAATCGTAGAAATCTATTTTTTTTTATCTTTAGATCCATTTCAGCCGATCAGAAGCATACTATCAAAATATATTTATTTATTGGATTTGTAAGGCTCTCTAATTGTCAAGTGACTTAATTACAGGTAGTCCTCGCTTAATGACCATTCGTTTAGTGATGGTTCGAACTTGGAATGGTGCTAAAGCCCGACTTATAACTGGTCCTTGCACTTACGACCATCGCAGTGTCCCTGTGGTCACGTGGTTGTGGTTGTGATTCAGGTGCTTGGCAACCGGTTTACATTTATGGCTATCGCAGCATCCCGCGGTCACATGAATGCCATTTTCAACCTTCCTAACCGGCTTCTGGCAAGCAAAATCAGTGGGAAACCACGTGATTCGCTTAACAATCACGTGGTTTGCTTAACGGCCATGTGATTTGCTTAACAACCGCCACAAAAATGGTTGTAAAATTGGATTAGATTTGCTTAATGACTGTATCGCTTAGCAACCAAAATTCCAGTCCCAGTTGTGGTTGTTAAGTGAGGACTACTTGTAAGGGCTAATTTAAGTCAAGCTGCCAATTCATTTGAATGCAAAGGGCAGTACCATTTCAAGAACAGACCACAGAGATCAATAATAACATTTTAATAAGGCAGCCTTCTCCGCTGGATTACAAGCGTATGACGGTACATTAAAATGAAAGACAAAACGAATGAAAAGCCCCAATATTTGACAAGCCGTAGGTTTGCCGATATGTTTATGCGGGGACTTAAACCCACACACAGTTTGCTTGATTAATATCTTTCCCTGATTTTGGGAGTCTCTAATGGTCTCTGTGAGAAAGTGCTCTCTTTTGTTGGGGTATTTTTGAAAATCTGCAGTAGAGACTTCTTGCAGATCTCTTCCTTAACCGCCTCCAGTTTCACGTCACCAAGTTTACCAAACTCCATGAGTTCCACTTGCTGGAAACGGGCTTGTTTTTCCTGATGTCCTGGAGTACGTTTCTGTTGGCAGAAGCATGCGGTTTTACCGGTAAGCCGCGATGCGCCGCTTCTATCCGTGTGTGTCTTGCACTGCTTGCGTGGAGTTGCACCGGGAAATCTCCCAGACTGCTGTGAGATTGAAATCCTGGCCAGATCGGCAGTGACCCCACTTCTCTGGTGCTGGAAAGGCCAGCCAAGCGCTCAGAAAGATTCACCTCTCCCAGAAACACCCTGGGACGGTTCAGGCGGGGGAGTTGAGGATCTGGGCCGCAGCTGTCGCTTCGAGCACCGGAGCGCCCGGTGTTCTCTGAGAGGTCTCCAGTGGGGGCAAGGTGCTTCCTGGCCTGAACGTGGGGCGCGGGGGCGGAGAGCCGCTTGCGCAACACGGAGCGATGCAGGCACGGCACCTGTCGGGGCTGATTGACCTTGCTCTCGTCTGTAGGATGGAGAATCCTGTATAACTGAAAAGCAGGTGGATTTCAGTGGTTGGACTCACACATGATGCTACCTTTTTGTTAGGGTTTGTTCAGAAAGTTAAGGTGGTCAGGCTGAAAGCGAATGCCGAGCCCTAAAATTTGGTTTGTTCGTCTCAGGGGAGCACCCACCTATCATGCTAAACCATAACGAAGGGGGTTTTTGCTCGTGGCTTGGGTTCTGGCTGACACGTTTTAGCGAAGCTGCTGTGACTGGTCTGTAGCTTGAATCATGTCAACTGGATTTCTATTTTCTCAGTGGAAACGTTTCGCTCCTTATCCAAGGAGCTTCTTCAGTCTGAGCAAAGTTGGTAAGGGAATCCTAAATTTTAGGATTTTAGGATTCCCTTACCAACTTTGCTCAGACTGAAGAAGCTCCTTGGATAAGGAGCGAAACGTTTCCACTGAGAAAATAGAAATCCAGTTGACATGATTCAAGCTACAGACAATTCCACCTGGATGACTGAGAACCTTCATAGACATACTGCTGTGACTTGTTCACCCAGCCCTGGTTTTAAAGATTTGGGTTTAGTGCCCAGTCCAACCCCAGAGAGGTGGTTATCCAACCTCTGCTTGAATGCGTCCAGCGAAAGGAAGGCCCCCCTCTGGCTGGGACCCCGGGGCCCAACTGCTCGTAGCTTGCTAAAATATCTGCAGCCCACCCACTTTCCTAACGGTCCCAGAACGGTTACAATCCATAAAGCACCTGGGATCGTGTCTTGTCTTGTCGAGCCACCCGTACAGAAACAGCTGCTGTGCTGAAGAACCGCTGGAGATGGGCTTTGGGTGCCTGCAGGCTAGAGTTTTAATCCAATATTTTGTCCGCAGGAGTGGTGGCGGTTCTGTTCTGTGGCATCACTCAAGCTCACTATACTTACAACAACTTGTCCACGGAATCACAGCACAGGACAAAGCAGGTGAGGTCTTGGGCCAAAAAGGCCAGGGTGGGACACCCCTCTCCATTCAGGGCGGTTGCAATAATGTTTTTAATGTTTTAACGTTTTAATAATGTTTTTAAGTCGCTCGCTGGCCTCTCCCTCTGCCGCATCAGATGGGCAGTAAAAAAGGGGCGGGGCTTCAGTCAAATGGGTGTGGCCAGCATCTTGACTTTTTTGACCAGTCTTGCGCAGATTCCCTGACACACACGTCCTGCTTTAGAAGGATGGGCTTCAAATGGACTTTAGTGGTAGATTTTTATTTTTTTTTTGGCATGAGATGAAGAACTTGGGTGGTGTAATAGGGAAGGCGGAGGGCAAGATCCTGGGCATCCTTGGTTCAAGTCCATCTTTCCCCGTGGGAGTTCAGCAGGTAACTTAGGATCTAATTAATGTATATTTATTAGGTTTATAAATCTAATAAAAGTAATGCTGCTTTATATATTTTGGGATGTTCATGCTTTGGGGAATTCCCTACATTTTAAGTAGGGATCTATTTTGGACATTGTCATCACAGGTTCAACGCTATCTTTGTTCTCTATCTTGTCCAATATTTTAGTTGTTTGAACTTCTCAACTTCTTGGCGGAGAATTTCATCTTTTCCTACATGGGGCTTACGCTGTTCACCTTCCAGAACCACGTCTTTAATCCAACATTTGTGGTTGGAGCTTTTGTATCCTTTTTCATTTAAAAAATGAGGGGAACCTTCTTGTCGATAAATAGATCCTACATATGTTGCATAGGATAACTGTCCGGAAAATGAGGGTTAAACAAAGAGAGGTCTGGAGACCAGAAGAAGATTATTATTCCCCCTTAAACAGGATTGAAAAATGTTTAGAACAAATAAGTTGTGTAAATTCAGCACTCAATGACATAGGTAATTTAATATGAGCACTCTCAGTTCTCATATTCAGAATTTCCACTGGAAGAAGAAAAAAGCATTGCCTGGAAGTAAAAAACCGGGTTTGCATGTTGTTTACGCCATGTTTGTTTTATCTTGGTTTGTTGAATACGCCTCTGTTGGTTGGGTTTGCACAATGCAGTAAGCCCTGGGTCCCAACATGGTGCCCGCGAGCATCTCCCTTGTCCAATGCCAGGCCCCACCTGGTTTTTATTTTGTTTTCAGAAGTTTATTTATTTATTTATTTATTATTTAAATTTATCCCCGCCCATCTCCCGGAATAGGGACTCTGGGCGGTTTACAGGATAACAATAGTTAAAATCTATAGATAGAATTACAAACAGTATAAAAATAATTATAAATCCAGATGGATAAGTTTCATGTTTTTTAACACAATCAGCCAGATGCTGGCCTGCTGCAAAGCAAAATAATAGGTCTCAAGCACCGTCTTTATTTTCCAGAATGTTCTTTACCCCAAGGACTGTTCAGAAGCCTGTTCACCTTGGTCTTTATTAGCCCGTTGGGTGAGGGTTAGCTGAACAGTGGAGAGGACCCTGAGATGCCGGAGGGTGAAACGCAGCATAACCTTGTCGGTTTGCCTTCTGGAAGTCAGCTGTTGGCAACCATTTGGGGCAAATGCCCATAACTTGTGTCAGCTGACCAGGAAGGTTTGGCCCTCTTGCTGCCAGGAAGACTTTGCCAACCAGAGTGTCTGCGCTCAGCCTGAAAAGAGAAAAGCAAACAAACCTCACATTGGTCGATGAAGGTTCTCAGTCATCCAGGTGGAACAGTCTGTGGCTTGAATCATGTCAACTGGATTTCTATTTTCTCAGTAGAAACGTTTCACTCCTTATCCAAGGAGCTTCAGCAGACTGAAGAAGCTCCTTGGATAAGGAGTGAAACGTTTCTACTGAGAAAATAGAAATCCAGTTGACATGATTCAAGCCACAAACCTCACATTGGTTTTTTTGATCCGTGGCATTTTTACTGGCAAGCCTTGCCTGTCTCTGCTTTGCCAGCTGGTTCCGGGAGGTTCTTAACCCATCTACCTGCTGCGGAAGTAAATAAGCCGACATTGGCTCTGTTTGCATGACATGCTAAGCTGCTATAAACAGGGTCAAATAGCCAGTGTGAGTTTAAAGTGGGCTTGAACACAGAGAGTAATTTCCTCAATGCGGCCATGAACCTAGCTCGCGGTATTCTTGGGCAGAGCTGCAAACATTTATCCCCTCTCTTTCCTACTTAACTTGGGGAGACGAAACAAGATTGGGACAAACTTTCAGCATATGATGATGTTTGCTGGTGAGTAGCCTTTTTGAGTCCTTTGAACACGATTGTCAACAACAATTGCATGCTTGCTTTAAAGAAAGAGAGACAGCTGTGTAAAGAGACGAAGAATGGAACCCTTCCGGTTTTTAAGATGTTGGAGAGAAGGGAAGGTCCAGGTAAATATTTCTTATCAGACTGAGCAAGTGCCTTCAGGAAACCAATGAGGGTATGTAGCCAAAGGAGAAATGATGGCTACTTGAAAGACTAGGAGATCATGGGCAGAAAGCTTTAATCCTGCATAAATGTTCAGCTGTAACCAATAATCATAAAATATCCTATTAACAGCTGTTGCATTTTACTGCCTCTTAAGTGCCTTGTTTATTAATGTGACTCTTATGAAATTCTTGGCAATAGTGGGTTGGTTGTGTTTAAACCGCAAAGGGAAAAAAAAAAACAATTCAGTAAAACCCTGCAAAGGGATGGGAAGATATTTGTTCCCTTTCTATTTTAATGCAAAGCTGTATGATTTGCTCTTAGGAGCTGATGCAGCATTACCCGGAATCCACATTTCTCTAAAACTGTGGTACAGTTCTAACTAGGAATGTGTAGAAAAATTGGTACATACTTTGTACGTCCCATAGGGGCGTGGTGGCT
The DNA here is from genome assembly GCA_023362775.1 of Charina bottae. Classification (NCBI taxonomy): domain Eukaryota; kingdom Metazoa; phylum Chordata; class Lepidosauria; order Squamata; family Charinaidae; genus Charina; species Charina bottae. The sequence continues at coordinate 20,646,573 of JALMGJ010000018.1, read as the reverse complement.
CAGCGGGTTAGACGCCAGGCTTGTCGGTCGGAAGATCGCAAGTTCGGAGGTTCGAATCCCTAGACCTGCGTGCGGAGTGAGCTCCTGCACTAGCTCCAGCTCTTGCCAACCTAGCAATTCGAAAGCATGCAAATGCAAGTAGATTAATAGGTACCACTTCAGTGGGTAGGAAACAGCGTTCCGCACGTGTCATGCCAGCCACATGACCGCGGAAGCGTCTTCGGACAGCGCTGGCTCTTCGGCTAACAAACGGAGATGAGCACCGGCCCCTAGAGTCGGACACGACTGCGCAAATGTGCGGGGGGAACCTTTACCTTTTATGTACGTCCCTCCCCATACGAAATACAGTTTACAAAATGCATTTCTTTCAGCAAAATGTGTACAGTATTAGACAAAATTATGTCCAGAAATGATTATATTAGGAAAAAGGTACATGAAAATTTGTGGAGTTATATATGTGGAGGAAATCATGTAGGGGCTGAAAGAGAAAAGATAGTTCCCCCCCCCCCCCTTTTAAGATCCCCTTTCCTTGTGCGTGCAAAGTTTAAAGAGAGCTAAGCGATTTTTGGGAATAGACTAAAAAGCCATCCAAGTTTGGGGGCGCACTTCCATGCACGCTTTCTCTCCCCCAGGCCTGCGGGGAGCCATGGCATTTGCCTTAGCCATCCGGGACACAGCTACCTACGCACGGCAGGTGATGTTCAGTACAACTCTGCTGATCGTCTTTTTCACCGTCTGGGTGTTTGGTGGTGGGACCACTGCCATGCTCTCGTGCCTGCACATTCGGTGAGTCGCCCTCTTCCTCAGCCGCAGGCAGAATTGGGGTCCCTTAATTTGGGCGGGACATCCTGCGCCCGGTCGTTTTTGAAAGAGCCAAAGCCACTTTCAAGACAATTGCAACGAACTGCTTGGAGCAAGCTGGCTTACGTCTTTCCAGAGAACGCGGGGTGCTAGCTTCCATTCATTGATTTGCAGCAATCTTGTGTTTTTTGCACTTGTGAACATTTGGAAGGGTGAAGTGTCCTTTTGGAAAGAAAGAACCAGGTGTCAACTAAGGGCCACATCCGGTGGTGAAATAGGTCCTCTTTGCCACTGGGTGTCACCTTGGCTCTGGATGAAGAGAGTGGAAACGGTGGCTGAGCAGAGAGAGAGAGGAGTAAACCGCATCAGCCTCCCCAGTGCAATCTCATTGATGCCAGCAGGGTTCCCGTTGGAGTAGAGATGTGAGGTTTATCCACTTCTGCTTCAGAATGTCTCTTCAGCGATTTTTGCCCCCATCGCCGTTGTAACGGAGTCCCCCACTTTGCTGCTGGTCATCCTTCTCTTCGTTTCCTTCCACCTTTCCCAGCATCGGAGCCTTCCCTTTGCACATTTTTGCATACGTGCCCGTTCGCTAATTTAGCACGAAGGACCGACTACCATATTCAGAGGAGCACATATAAAAGCTTTTTGGGTGAGGGTTTGTGTGCCCCAGCTGGGTGACCAGAGAGCTTTCCACTATTCTCAGTCTGAACGGGAAGAGTAATAGTCCTTATGTGTTCTTCCCTGCAGGGTTGGTGTAGATGCTGATCAAGATAATGTGGTAAGTACCTCCCCTCCTCTCTCCTTCATCGCTCCCGCACTCTTGCATTGTTAAGTCAGAATTCCCAAGTCCTTGTTGGGTAGGATCACTCCTGAGTTATTTCTCACCTCCTGGCATGCCAAGCGCTTTCAAGATCTCATCTCTTACCAGCCTGAATGGAACTCTTGTGTGTCCTAATGCCAGGATTCTGTTTTGTGTCCTAATGCCAGATTTTTGATTAGCACAGTACAGATCACGAACATAACTAGAAACAATAAGCAATGCACCACAAGAGAATATAGATCAAACGGGGGGGGGGGGTTGACTCTCCTCCCCCAAACCCCATTATGATCCTGTTTCATTTCTTCTTTTTCAGGGTGGGGCAGACAACGAGGGGCGAAGCACCAGAGCTGAGAGTGCCTGGCTGTTCCAAGTATGGTACAACTTTGACCATAAGTATCCTTCACAGAGGCCAGAGAGTGGTCCTGGGCCTTGGGTTCCTGCATCTGCTGCCAGCCAGTTGAAGAACAGCTGCCACCCGGGAAGATGGCGAGAGCGCCTCTCTTCCTCAGCTGTGGATTCCTGTCTCTCATGTGGCCGTTTATCTGGGCCGAGGCCCAAGAAATGCAGAATGATATATCTGTCGTATGTGCCATGCCTGTAGGGGCAGAAGATTATTTTAGTTTTCTGTCAGTCTCTGTGTCCCCCCCAGATTTTGTCACAAGGCCAGCTCTCTGCTGTGTCCAGAAGTGACCGAACCCATACCACTAGCAACAAACATTTGGGAGACCTGAAACCAAAACTGACAGAGCGGCGTATTATTAAAAGGTCCAAGAATAACCCTCAAACTCCTGAAAACCACTTTCTTTAGAATGAAGTTGGGCAGACCTGCTTCTCGCTCCATGGCGTCAGCAGGAGAAGACTAGCTGTTGACCACAACCGTAGTAGTAGTAGTGATGACTTAATGTAGGAAAATAGGGGAAATAGGAAATCTGCAGCCACGTATAGAGGACCCAATATGAGAAACTGATCACGGCTCAGTTTCTCACTGATCAGCCCTTATATAAACCTCATGGGGGAATCACAGGAAGAATGGATGAATCTTTCGTTCAGTCTCCCTAAAACTCTGCCCAGGGCAGTGGGTGACTCCCCAGGCCATGAATAGCCCCCTCCCCAGGCCCAGGGCCCTGGGGCAGACCTCTGAATCCTTTCAAAAACTGCCACGAAAGGGGAGCTGATGAGATACGCACGGGCCTTGAGCCAACTGGCGCTGTGGTGTATTTCTGTCTTAGACATCTTATTGACTTCCTGGTTTTTTCAATGAGCAACATTTTTAGAATTCCATTTGCTTGAAGTCCACGCCTCTGGAAGGTGCCTGAGATTGGGGAAGACTGTCTCCGAGTCAGCTCATTGCTTGTTGAAAGAAAATAAACCGTTTTCGGCTATAGCCAAATGGTCTGGGGTATTCTGGGAACTGAAGTCCAGCCATCTGGGGAGCTGCAGGGATGGGGGAAGGTTGATGGCGTCGGCTGGAAGGCCAGGAGGAACCAGGACCCACTGGTGGAGAAGCTTGAACCGTTTCCCCACTGTTTTGTGGCCGTTTATTTTTGCATTCCTTGCCCTTTTGAGTTTGGCACTTCCAAGAGGGCCGATAGAATGATAAAACTCTTTTTTTTTTAATGCAGTACTATATTATTTCCAGGGTCCACCAGTTTGGGTTCTTTGTGAGCATCAAATAGGTCATAGAGCTTGTGCGCCGAGGAAGACACTGGTGAAAGCTTTAAGAAAGCCTTGTGCAGTTTATGATAGTTCGTTGGTTCTAGGTAGTTTTAGTCAAAGAGCTAGAAAAATATAAGAATATTGTCTTTGGATAAAAATCTATTGTTTCTGGAAAGAGAGACACCTCCTTTGCCTTAACCAAGACCCCCCCCCCAGCTATTTAAAGCCTCTCTTGACGCACAGCGGCCCCCCCCTGACCACCACACTCCCCAGCTGCTGTGGGCCCATTGCAAGGTGCTTGACAAGTCCACAGGCGTATGAGGTAAGTCCAGGACTTTCCCCAAAGGTCGCTAAGGGCTCCTTTTGCACACCGGTGCATTCAGATAGGCCTTCTCAGCTGCTGAGGCGGGCCGTGCAAAACCGTTTCTAAAATAGGACTGGACAATCTGTGCACGGAGTTGGATGGTTAACATTTAGGAAAAGAGGGAAGGGCCCCAGGGAGTGGGCGAATGAGGCTAAGTGGTGAGGACGTGGTTTGGGTTGTGATTTTCTGAGGTGGCTCTAGCCTCTGTGATGGAGGGTGGCGTGGGGGTTTTCTTGGATCAGCCATTGATGAGCCTATTTCCAGCCTCAAAACTCTTGGGTCTCCCTCCTGGATTCCCCATCAACCACAGTTCCTCTAAATAGCAGCACACAAAAGAAGTGTAGCATTGAGTTGAAAGATAGGCTTTCTGTGATTAAAAGGCCGCCCCCAAACTGTTTCTCAAAACAGAGAAACATCTCCCTCCACCATCCCATCCCATCCAGTCTTGTCTTGCCAAAAAATAATGAATGGGGTCCCAGAAGTTGCCCGTCCCTCTTACTGAAGCCTCTTTGGATTTCTGCTGTTAAATAAAGCCATGGATTGATCTCTTCTCTTCAGAATCAAGAGCAGCTGAAGGATGATGATTCGGATCTGATTTTGAATGACGGGGACATCAGTCTGACGTACGGGGATTCCACCGTGAATTCGGATTCTCTGCCATCGGGTGTCTCGAGACGAGTCGCTGGAAACGGTTCCGAGGACACGCTGGACCAAGAGCTTGGCTTTGGAGACCATGAACTTGTCATCCGGGGGACACGCCTAGTTCTTCCCATGGATGATTCCGAGCCTCCTTCCGGCGTGGTTGATAATGCTCGCCATGGCCCAGCGTAAGATCAGTTTCTTGACCCGACTGGTAGTCCAAGAAAGGGGGGAAAAATAATCCACAGATGATGGTGAAGAAAACCTGGCTATCTATGACCCAAAAACCTACTGCATGTCTCAGAACGTCTCAGCTGTATAAATATGATTTATTTATATGGTGTCAGGAGAAACAATCGCGATCTGTGCAAGGCAGTTCATGGAGAGCGAGCTGTTAATTTTGTACGCTTAACAACAACCATGTGAAAGTGATGAACTTGCCCTGAATAGCAGTGGAACTGTTTTAGGATGCAATTGTGCTGTGACAGCCATGGGGAAGTGAAGAGACTTGTAGGACAAAACAGCTTTGCAGCAGCCCTTCCAGTTGTATAGAATATATTTTTTTGTTGGGTTTTTACCATTCAGTGCCCATTTCTCTGATACCAGAAAAGGAAGGGGATAAGATTGAGGAGTGGGGAGCTTAGACAAGGTGGCCAAGCTGCAGGAGGGAAAAGATCTGTAAAGCTGAAGAGTCTTCACGTTTTGTTTTGAAGAACATCCTTTGGATGTTGGACAGATCTGGAGAGAGCTGTCCAGAGGACATCTGTCTTTAGCCATTTGGATCTCCACATTTAATGGAGAATTAGCCAGATGAGGGATGGGAGTTGACTGCTGTGGACATACGAGGCTCTGACTTGCAATGTGTGTGTTATCAGGAGCAACCGGTAACCCTTCTTGGTTGTCCCAAGAGAGGGTCAGAAAGGCCAGAAGCAATTCTTAAGAAGGCGATTCTCGGGGGTTTTGCTAACACTGAAGGTGGGTGTTTATAATTGTGTTCGTTTTGTTTTTAATTTTTCTCTTGCCTTATCCCATAGGATTAGGGTGAGGTAACTGAATTACGGAGTACTCCAAACAGCCACCCTTTCGTTACTTTCACACAGAATTAACACCCTGTTGCCAGAGCAGGCTGGGGCACTAAGAAGTGGCCAAGTTAAGTTTTGAGCTTCTAGTCTAGTGGCTGAGCCCTTGTGGGGAGGGGCGCAGAATTTTTCTAACGGGTGTCTCCAGACTAGCTGGAGTAGTAGCATTTGGGACTGTTCAAAGGACACAGGTGGAGATTTTACAGGCTGTCCAGGTTTTTTTTAAAAGAGATATTTCGGAACATCCATCCATCTTGTAAAGTTGCACTGTTTGGTAATGCATGTGTGTGTGTCTGTAATGGAAAAAAAAAAGACTTCTGTCTTGCATCGTTTACAGTTCAGTAAGAAAAATGCTGATAAAGTCCTATTATTTCTTGACATAGAGTTTTTTTTTCCTTGGCCTATGGAAGAGCACTGAACAACCTGCTGATTTACATTCAGTTTATTCAGATTTTTCCTGTAACTTTCTGTTTAAATGGTATTGAGAAGTCAAGAACTTTCAATGCAACTTTTCCAGGTACACATCAAGGGCAGAGCCGGAGAAACAACATAATTGCTCTCTTCAGCATAAAACATGCAAAGCCAAATCTTATTTTAGAATTTTGAAATATTTTTAATGTCCTATTTTATTCTAGTTACTAACGGTTCTTATCTTTTATCCTGTTTTAAAAATGGGTTTCATTTTGATCACAGACCATAATAATAAAGCAGCAGTATAGCTTCCCTTTGGCTATACTTCATTCAATCTCCAGAGAAGTTTCTCAGCCTAGAATAAGGGTTGTACATCCATGTATGCCTTCGTCTAACTGAGGAGGAAAAACTTGCACAAAAATTGTGCTTCCCTGGGTTTTATGAATATGATCATTTCACTCTGGAAACAGGCTGGGTAGCTGTAGAGATTCTGCATTTCAATATGTAAAGCGTAACTTTGTGCTTGTCGCTTTTCTCTGTTTGTTGAAAAGAAGAGCAAATGAGAGCAGATTGTTTTGTTGAGATTTCTCCCCAGAACAGAAGAGCTGAGTTGAACTCTCATGCCCTTTTAAACCTTCTCTAAGATTGGCTTTGCTTGACTTTTACCCCAAAGTGATTCTTCTAGTCCAGCAGTTATAACGGTAGGGAGTTGATTCCATTTCTGCCATAAAGACAAATTACCTTTCGTTTTCCAAAAGTTCCAGGTCTGAATTAGCATTCCTTAAGTCTCCTTCAGAGCAGCCCAGAATTGTGGGGTCTCTCCTCTTAGTTGCATTCTGCTTGCATCGCAGCCAAATGCGTGTCCCACCCACATTTCTCAAGAGTGCCCCCAATTTAGTGATGCAGCTTGTCTGAGAAGCGTAAGACTTCACTGCACTGGAAAAAAAGTTTTTTCTTCTCCCAGATTTTATTTGTTCAGTAACATTAGGTCTTTTTTTTTTCCTGCTATGCAGGAACTTCATTAAATATATGTGAGTACATGTGTGCTTTTATATAATGTCTGCATCTTAATGTCCAGTGTTAAAATAATAATACTATTGCTAATAATAATACGAGAAATGTTCATGTGTTGAGATTTTTACATCACTTGCGCAGTGATAATTCTTAGGGTTAAAATGTTTCTAAGCAACAGCTAATGATCTTGTGTAGCCTGATCAGTCATTCAGTTTGCAGACCTCTGTATCTGAAAATGTAGAATTTTGTCAAGGAAACGTATTTGTCTGTAATATTGGATCCCTCTTCTGCTCCGTCCTCCCCAAATTGGAAGATTGCAGAGTCCTACCAGTTGAGCTTGTTTTTGTAAATCATGATTAAGACGACTTGTGGTCCTCCAGATGTTGCCGAACTGCAGTTCCCAGCAGCCTCAAATGCCATGGCCAAGAGTGAGGCATGCTGGGAATTATAGTTCACCAACATGTCTGGAAGGCCCCATTTTGTCCTGTTCGAGGCCGCCTTTGCTTTTCGACTTGCCAGGCCAAAAGTAGAACAAGATCCCTTGCAATTTTGGGTTGTGTATCTGGATCTGGTCCCTATCAGTGTATAAAAAATTGAAAGTGGGGCTAACAAGTTTAGGAAGATGCTAGATCCCAAGGGAATCCATGTTCTGTTGGCTCATGCTTTGCTGCCTTAACTGGACTAGAGAGGGAAATGTTCCCACACCCAGCCCCCTGGTTGTGCCTGCTTTATTCTCAAGAGCAGTTGCGCCATGTCAGATCACTCCCATAAGGTTGAGAGCTGTCTTACAAATTGGCCATTTATTTAAATCAGCAACTTGCTAACGGTGGTGGTTGGGGGGAGAGGTCTTGCGATGTAAACATTGGCGGCAGTGCGTTCTGGTTAGGAACTCGGCAGAGACCTCTTGGTTTTCAAAGGCAAGCAGATGGTTCCTGGTGGGTCTGCTGCTGGAGAGGACAACCCGTAGCACAGCTGCTTGAGAAGCTGTTCTTCTAAGGGGGGCTCCTGAATGCATTGACGGCATCCAATCCTGTTCCTTTCCTGAGCTGTACATTAAGAATGTAGGGGTTGTTCAAGGACCTTCTGGGAGAAACAGCCTCATTTCCCATCCTCAAACTAAGCACTCCCATGAAACTGAAATTCTGTATTGAGGATTCCTGTTTCTCAATGTATAATAATACCCTTCCTGTGTTTTTCCGTGCAAGTTTGCTGTTAAGACATATTAATGACAACCACAATGATTAACGAAACAGCGGGTGCAATGTAGACTAGCCCCCCGTGGTGTGCCCCAGGCAACATGACTTGTCACGGCTCAATAGTCTACACAGCCAGCTGCTGGACCTCACAAGGGATTTCCCAGCAAGAAAAAAAAGGCCATACGAAATAAATAAATAAACGACAACCACACCACTGTAGCTCCAGATTTCTAATGCCCGTGATAGTTTTTAACTGCTTATTGAATTAATACTCTATTGTTGAGGTAGATCCCAGGTTTTATGGCCGGTGAGTAACACTGGAACCAGTGACTGATTCCCATGGAGGTTCCTCCAGGATTAACCATGATCTGCCAGAAATAGAACATGGTGTTGAGAAGTGTGCATTTCTTTCTTTGATACTGCAACAAAGCAATTCCTTGTGCTTAATTTCTTCAGGGTCTCTTGCACCATGTTCTTACGTGACCTCAAAAACAGCAGTGGGGACTTACAAGCTTGTGACTCCAGCTGTGGGTTTAAAACCAATTGCCCTTGAAATAAGCTGTCCTGTAAATGATTCAATTTCTGCATCAGTGAGGCTGTATGTCAAGTTCTAGTGTTCTCTACTTACTGTTGAATTGTCTCTTTTTAAGGTATTAACTGCTCTAGTTGTGGCATTCTTGTAATTATATACTTAAGCATCATTGCACCTTTCTTTTCGGTTTATGATAACTAAATCTTTTATTGTTACTTGCACTGTGAAAGAAATCATGGGCCTATAAAAAGTTTGTTTCTTTGAATTTGACGTGTCTATGTGGTTTTTCGCTCCACACAAAAATGTGTTTTTAAACCAATTTATTCCTTAGTGGGCTTTATTTATTTTTTAGTCCCATTTTTGTCTTGCAGCTGTGAATCTCGCACCACTACTGAAAAAGTGATGACCTGCAAAGTGGAAAAGGAAGATCTATCAAGATTTTGTACAATAACTCTTATCGTAACACAATTACAAATAAAGAAAAGGCATCTTCGTTAAACTCTGTGATTTGGCGAGCAAGTTTTGACCTTATAGTCTTCCCCAATTATCTGTATTAACTAAAGAAAAAAATAGAACATTTTCTCCAAAATTGCAAACCTGTGTGACCAACGGAATTGGGAATTATCCTGACATCACAGTTAAAGCGAGCTGATCTGCAGTTTGGGATTTCACATGACAATGGAGGCAGTGGATTTGACTTAGCCTATTAGATTATCCTCTTCTGCTAATGGGCTCACGGACTATGCTAAGCCACATTACTGGAACCATAGTTTGTTCAGTAAGTCCCAACTTAGATTGGCACGTGCCCTTCTGGCTTTTAGGAAGGGCCTGAAGACTTGGCTTCGCCATCTTGCTTGGGGATCTGGAAGTGGTGGTGTATGTTTTGGTGCCTTGGAGTCAGTGTTGACTCCTGGTGACTGCCTGGACAAGTCCCTGCAGGTTTTTTGGAAGTGGTTTGCCCTTGCCGCCTCCTTCCCAGGGCTGAGAGAAAGCGACTGGCCCAAGGTCACCCAGCTGGCTTTGTGCCTAAGGCGGGACTAGAACTCACGGTCTCCCAGTTTCTAGCCTGATGCCTTCACCACTACAGCTCTGGTGGTGTGGAGCCTGCTAAATGGCTGCATTGTTGATAAATTGGATTGCACTCTTGAAGATCATGCTTTTTAAGACTTTAATACATAGCTTTCCAAACAGTGTGTCGGTGTCGGCTGCTGCTGCCTCCGAGCCCTGCCAGGATTCCGTGCAGGTCCCAGTGCCTGCCTTGTGCCCGGCTGCCTCTAAACCTGCTGTGATTCTGCTCAGGTCCTAGTGCCTGCCTTGTGCCCGGCTGCCTCCAAACCTGCTGTGATTCCACGCAGGTCCTAGTGCCTGCCTTGTGCCTTGCTGCCTCCAAACCTGCTGTGATTCTGCGCAGGTCCTAGTGCCTGCCTTGTGCCCTGCTGTAAGAGTGTCACGAAATGATGCATGTCTAAAAAGTGTCACCAACATGAAAAGTTTGGAAAGCTCTGCTTTAATAGTTTTCAATTGCTTTTCATGTGTTTTAATGGTTTTTGTTGTATGATTTTGCTCATTTTTGGGTGGTGGTGGTGGTGGTGGCGGTGATTTGTGTTTTAGCTTTGCCAAGTATGTGGGGGGGGGGCTATATAAATTGAACAAACATAAAAACACATTGCCTGGATTCATACCACAGAATGAAAGCATGTTAAGTTGGAAACGCATACTGTGTGCCCCAACTGAGGGACTTCATGGGTGATGCATTTTCCTTAAAAAGTGGCACGAACCTAAATGTTTAGCCTCACTAGGGTAAAGATAAGGCAGGGGCTGAAGGACTGGCATGAGATGCAGCCTCTGAAGCCTGGTCCGTGGATTTGGTTCGTTTGTTGGCCTCGCTCCTCCGCCTTCTGCCCTTATTGGACAAGTTCACGAGTTCATCGCTAAAAGGAGGCAAGGCACTAGGAACTTGTCTGAGGAAAAAAAATCTCTGTGTCAAGCTTTTTCCAAAATACAAATTTGTGAAATTTGTGATCTGTGAAGACAAAAGTCACAGAATTATTTCATACAATTGTAAGAGAACAAAATTCCCCATGTGGACTTCTAAATGCTGGAATCTGTAAGGATTGGGGCTGTTTTTCCCTTGTGCAAGATGAACTTTTTAATGCTCTGTCCAATATTTAGACAGGAGCCTCTCTAAGCAAGGATTTTTCATTCGCCCCTTTCTCCCAAAAATATCCAACCCAGACCAGTCGTCCTTCCCTGCCCTGACAGGGGCCAAACTCTTGGAGGTATGGCTTTTGCCAGCTAGAAGTTGCCATATATGGTTGCAGTCTCCAAACGTGTGTGTGTGTGTGTGTGTGTGAGAGAGAGAGAGAGAGCCACACTCACTTCTAAGGTGATCTGCGCTTTGCTGCTTCCCTTTGACATAATCACTGGAGAATGTGGAAAGCAAAATATAATTGCTCACCAGTCAAAAATCTGTCTGTCTCTCCCACAAGCTGGCTTCACAAACAGCCACAGGTCATTTCCTCCTGTGGTACATTAGTGCAAAAATTAAAACAGCCCGGAATCTGCTTTCCCTGGCCGAAGTCCCGCCGCATGCTTTCCCATGCTTGAGAAGCGTATCCTGCGCGGCCCAACTGACGAGGTTTGCCAGGTACGCGCTAGAAGCTAACCTTGCTGGCTAGGTTCACGAAACAAGCTAAGCTGGAGGGTGTTTCAGTTGGGGGTTCGCGGTGTCATGTGAATGTAGCCAGTAGCAAATGTAGGGCTTGCCAAGGATCTGGGCTACTCTTGGAAGGCTTGATGGCCCTTCAAGGGTGGAATCTCCTGCTTCCCTCCCCTCCGGCCACCGACCCTGGTCTTCTCTCCCTGGGCTCACACAACACCCACTGAGCCACAAACCAGCCAGCCACGTTTTAATTTTACACACCATGCCAGATGAACCCGGGAAATTGGGTTACTGTAACTGAGCAAACTATCAGCAGCGGCCACAGCAGGAGAAATGGATTCTGGAACTGAGCAGGTGGGCCTCGATTTGTATTGGGATGGGAGACCACTGGGGAATCCCCAGGTGGTTGAATGCTTAGTACAGAGCTTTCCAAACTTTTCATGTTGGTGACACACTTTTTAGACATGCATCATTTCGCGACACACTCTTGCAGCAGGGCACAAGGCAGGCACTAGGACCTGCGCGGAATCACAGCAGGTTTGGAGGCAGCAGGGCACGAGGCAGGCACTAGGACCTGCATGGAATCACAGCAGGTTTGGAGGCAGCAAGGCACCAGGCAGGCACTAGGACCTGCACGGAACCCTGGCAGGGCTCGGAGGCAGCAGCAGCCGCGACACACCCAGACACTGCAGCCGACACACTAACGTGTCCCGACACACAGTTTGGAAAGCTCTGGCTTAGTACAAGGAGCAGCTACGCAAGTGGAAACTTGGATGTCTGCTTGGATGGCTCTTGCCGGAAAAAAAAGGGTAGATGTTTCCGTATTTAGCTCTTGGGAAGTGGTTAATTAGGGTCACTTCCTTCTGAGCACCTTTTGCAACAAAGAGGCCGAACACTTCTCACCTCCCTCCCTCCATTTTCAACATTTCCAAATAAAGCTTTTTCCCCCTCTCTGCTGCAGCTGCTTTATCAGTGACTAATAGAACAGCACCCTCGTCCAAGGCTCATACTTGGTTCTTGTTTGGACAGCAAGGCAAATCTTCATTTGTCTCCTTGTTAATTATCCTTGTCAGACATGGATCCGTGCACGGAAGCTCCCCGAGGACTCTAGCCTTCCCCAGCGCGTTTCAAGCGACCTTTTTGCTCAGGATTGAACTGAGCCGTTTAGTTTTAAACATCACTTTCAAGTCTGTAGCTAGGAGTCTTCCTACGTCTCCCATCCATCCATCCATCCGGTCTCCACTTACCCATCATCTCTTCCTCTCTCTCAGATCATTTCCCAAACTTGAGACAGAGATACTTTTTTTCTTCTAGGGTAAAATAACCTTTTACCATTTATGCAGCAAAAGGGTTATTTGTAAGAGACGAGAGCCGTTAAGCTCATTGTTTTAGAAACATGGGAATTCTGGTCAATAGATTTTTGTAATTTCCCCTTAACTGTTGCTATAAAATGTCAAACAAGGTTAGTGGGCAGTCTAACCAGTCAATCCTTTAGAAGCAGGCCATGGAGTCCCGCTTTTGGGGGGAGATGGGCGGTGGCAAAAAATCGAAAAATAAAATAAATAAATAAATAAATAGCACGGATGTTTGGGGAATATAATATTAGACCGTGTCATTGATTTGTAACAGTCCCATTTTGAAGTGGAACCATGTAGGTGAAAGTTGAATTTCCACCAAAGTCTCCTTCTGAGACAGGGATGGAGAACCTGTGACTGCCAGATGTCTTCTTCACTATTGGTTGTGCCGACTGGACCTGCTGGTCACTGTATTTAGCAACATCTGGAGGATCACAGGTTTTCCACCACCAGTGTTCCTTATGACTCTGGAGGAATTCTTGTCGTATATAATTTGTGTTGCAACCGAGCCTTTTTCACACCAGCTCTGCTCTGCTCTTGATACTTTATTAATTTCAATGCAAAGGAGTCTTTCATTTGGCTTTTAATGGCTTTGGAGGAATGAAGTCAGTGGGGTGTGACGGTGATGAAAAATGTAAATAGTATAAGGCTTTGCGTGAACAACAATGGTGCCGCCACAGTCTGGAAAGAGGGTAAAGGTCTGTCTGAACAGCTGCCAGAGAACAGAAACGGTGTAGAAAAAGGAAAGCGAAGAAGCGATGGCCAAAATGATCCCGGGTTGGATCAACTCCTTTATGAGGAGGCGTTAAAGCATCGAGGAAATGTTTTATAGGGAAATAAAATGAGAAATATGGGAAGTCGAGATCAAGCTAACAAAACTTCTGCATGACATGGAAAAATTAGAGAAAGGAGTTTTGTTTCTTGTTTCAAAATCCTACAGCCTGGGTCAACGAATGGAGCTGAATTTGGGGTAATTAAAGAGAGGGAGGGAGGAAGGAAGGAAGGAAGGAAGGAAGGAAGGAAGAGACTGGGAAGGAAGGAAGGAAGGAAGGAAGGAAGGAAGGAAGGAAGGAAGGAAGGAAGGAAGGAAGAGACTGGGAAGGAAGGAAGGAAGGAAGGAAGGAAGGAAGGAAGGAAGGAAGGGAGGGAGGGAGGGAGGGAGGGACTGGGAAGGAAGGAAGGAAGGAAGGAAGGGAGGGAGGAAGGAAGGAAGGGACTGGGAAGGAAGGAAGGAAGGAAGGAAGGAAGGAAGGAAGGAAGGAAGGAAGGAAGGAAGGAAGGGAGGGACTGGGAAGGAAGGAAGGAAGGAAGGAAGGAAGGAAGGAAGGAAGGAAGGAAGGAAGGAAGGAAGGGAGGGAGGGAGGGAGGGAGGGAGGGACTGGGAAGGAAGGGACTGGGAAGGAAGGAAGGAAGGAAAGGACTGGGAAGGAAGGAAGGAAGGAAGGAAGGAAGGAAGGAAAGAACTGGGAAGGAAGGAAGGAAGGAAGGGAGGGAGGAAGGAAGGAAGGAAGGAAGAGACTGGGAAGGAAGGAAGGAAGGAAGGAAGGAAGGAAGGAAGGGAGGGAGGGAGGGACTGGGAAGGAAGGAAGGAAGGAAGGGAGGGAGGAAGGAAGGAAGGGACTGGGAAGGAAGGAAGGAAGGAAGGGAGGGAGGGAGGGAGGGAGGGACTGGGAAGGAAGGAAGGAAGGAAGGGAGGGAGGGAGGGAGGGAGGGAGGGACTGGGAAGGAAGGAAGGAAGGAAGGAAGGGAGGGAGGGAGGGAGGGACTGGGAAGGAAGGAAGGAAGGAAGGGAGGGAGGAAGGAAGGAAGGGACTGGGAAGGAAGGAAGGAAGGAAGGAAGGAAGGGAGGGAGGGACTGGGAAGGAAGGAAGGAAGGAAGGAAGGAAGGGAGGGAGGGAGGGAGGGAGGGACTGGGAAGGAAGGGACTGGGAAGGAAGGAAGGAAGGAAAGGACTGGGAAGGAAGGAAGGAAGGAAGGAAGGAAGGAAGGAAGGAAGGAAGGAAGGAAGGAAGGAAGGAAGGAAAGAACTGGGAAGGAAGGAAGGAAGGAAAGAACTGGGAAGGAAGGAAGGAAGGAAGGAAGGAAGGAAGGAAGGAAGGAAGGAAGTTTTCCTCATGCTGCACATATAGTTGAACTAGGGAACTCCCCAGATACAGTGGGTTCAAACAGAAAAAAGTTAGGGTTTCTTTAATCATGTCTTAATCACCACAGGCCAAGCCATTTTCCACTTACAGACCACTGCAGTATTGAGCTAGCAGTTAAGATGCCTCTGTTTAGTAACCTGCCTTACAATTAGGGCCGTTTCCTTCCTCCCCGCCACCATTCCAAGGGTCTTGGGGATGGGCATTTCCCGGGCTGTGCGTTTGAGTGTGCTGGCGATGCCCCTTTTGGTGCCCAGCCTTCCAGTCCTCTGCAGCCTCCTTCGCTGCCCAGCCCCGGCCCTCTGACCCCTTCCCCTGGAACAGGAGCCAGGGAGGCTGCAGGTGGATCCCCGCAGGACATTCACACAGCCCCCTTGTCATCCAAGAGGAACGCAGGAACACCGCCCTTTATTCGGGAGAATTGCAAGTTACAGTTTTGCGCCCCCTTCCTTAAGCACCAACTTCCCTGACACTCTTTTCTCTTTTGGAAGAAACCTCTACAGTTCGGCTTTACCAAACTGAGTGGAAACCCGTTGACAAACTGCACAGTAACTTTCCTGCTGAGTGCTGAGTCCTAATGCGGGGGGGGGGGGGGGGATGAGAATGTTGCAATCCAGAGGCAATGAAACATTTGCCCCCCATATTTTCCACTGGCACTCATTTTCTGGCCTTCTCACCCCCCACCCCCCCCAATCCCCAGCATAAACATTCCTCGTGGCTGAAGTCACTTCCCTTTGGTGCAATGTTATCGAAACTGTTTATAAGCCGTGGGTCAATTATTCTGAATTGTGACAATGTTGTGGGGTGGGGAGGAATTGAAACGAGTGTTGGCTGGTTCCTGCCAAGCCATATATGGCACGAAGATCAGCCTTGGTGGGTGCTAGTGCTGACTTTATGAGAACCACCACCACACCTCGCCCATTTAGCACTCAAATACTAGCATTGTTGCCGCTTGCAGTTCTGACCCACGGGAGGGGCTGGATAGGAGGGACAGTTTTTCTGGGACAGTTTTTTTTTGGGGGGGGAGGTTGGGAGGGTAGGGAGGCGAGAACTGGATGGGAAAGATGATGAGAAGGGATGCTTGTTAATTCTTGCTCGTTTTTTTAAATCCATTTGTTTGAAGTATTTATACCCCACCTTTCCAAATATTAGTCCAGACTTGCAGTGATTCAGACTTGAAAAGTGAGAAACCCACGTCTGCAACCTCAGTGATATCAACGGCGCTAAAAACACAACGGCCTTGTGGCTCGGATCCGATTGGTCCGGTTCAGACTCCTGCAGATGCCGACTTACTTACTTACTTACTTACTTACTTACTTACTTACTTATTTTTTAGACTTATATTACCGCCCATCTCCCCCAGTTGGGGGACCCTGGGCGGTTCACAATAAAACATGGTTAAAATTACCAGTACAAAATGATCATATCAATCAATAAATATAAAACCCAAAGGCGATGGCTGTTAATACTAGGGAGGGCTTCATGGGATCAGCCAGCCCCAGGAGGAACTGTTGGCATTCGTCTTCAGCCAACAGCGCCTGATCATGGAAGGTCTACTGATGTCCGGAAAGCATTTGCTACGGCAGCAAAATAAAGCTCTGTTGAGTCCTGGGATGGGAAAACTTTTTCTCCCCTTGTGTTGCATTTCTGCAGTATAAACAGTTAGTAGCAGTGAGGCCAGGTTGGGGGGGGGGTCTCTTATTTTGACTCCCCCCTTCTGGCTGTTGGGGGAGAAAGGAGTCAGTCTCATCTCTTGAGTTTACCCCCGGGGTCCCATCAGCTGCCCCAAGAGCAGGCTTCAGACATGGCTGCTTAAACCCATCGCTCCCCCCCCCAATGCATTTTTGGGCTGAAATATTTGGCCCTTCCCTCAGGGGGGGGGGCTCCCGGGACCCCAGGAGAGATGCTGATGGGCTGTTCCGACTTCCAGTGGCAAATTGCATCTACAGAAGTCACGAATTACGAGAGTGCCCCCTGGCAAACTCTCTTGCCTGGAGAAAAGTCACCCCGCGCGCGCGTGGGTCTGCGTCTCCTGCTCCTGGGCGCCCTAAGGTGGGCTGTCCCGGGCAGGGCGTCTGAGCCCGCCTTTCCTGAATGCCGCCCACTTTCGGAATCCCCCACCCGTCCAGGCAGGTGAGGCGTGTGCAGCATGCCATCCTCAAAGGTGCTGCCAGGGGATGGGCCAACCCAGCCCAGATCTCTCCCGCGTGCCCCCAGAGAGAACGGGCGCCCCCCCGCCCCCCGCTGCTGCTTCACCGAAATGGAAAAAAATCCGGGGCAGGTCTGGCGCGTCTCCCTTCGGCTTTCCTGCGCCCTGCCCCCCTCCTGGGCTCCACCCTGTAGCAACTCTTTCGCCGGCCTCTTAGTTCCTTCCCCGCCTGCCCTTCTTCACATCAGCTTCTGCAGAGGCTCTGCTGGTACCCAGGCAGCTGCTCAGAAGGCGCCGGCCGGCGGGTGAGTCGCTCCCCCCCCTCCTCCGCAGCATCTCCCGCACAACCCGCGGGGTTGGCAAGCTGAGGCTTGGGGGTCTCCTTTGCAAGTTCGGTGGTGGAGGAAGGAAACCCGTTCTGGAGGCTTAGTTGGAACAGCAGCAGCTCGAATCAAAGTCCCTCGTTTGCTAGACTGGGAGGGAAGGAGAATTACACTCCTTCCCACACCTGAGAGGCGCCTTTATTTCAGCTTAATTTCCCCTCCTGGCGATCCAAAGAGAGATTCGTCCGATGGCAAGATGGGTTGGCAAATTAACACTTCCCTTTGCGTTCCCCATGGGCTTCAGGTTCCAACATTTCCCATCGTCCAAGTGTGGGGATTACCACTCCCACAACTCTCAGCTAGCAGCATGGCCTGGGCTGTGGCTTCTGGGGGGTGTAGTCCTAACACACCTACCGCACTCTTTAAGAGCGGAGAAATGGGGGAATATTGTGCACGCTTCGCACGGCTAAGGTTGCCAAACCTGGACCGTCCATTAAATCTGCTCCCCTCTCTTTCGCTTGGTGGTGCTGCTCAAACTTTTGCTCAAGATTCCTGATACTTGTAGTTTTGCAGATGTCTTTTGTTCAAGCAAGACAACAATGCTTTCATCCTTCCCTTCCCCAGTGGTCATTTCTAGGACCCTCTTGTACGTCCAGTGTTCTCTGAAAGAGCCATTGTAGGAGGTCTATAATAGCCAAAGATCTGCAGCACCTTTTCTAACCACAGTCACATATTTTATTAAAAGGCATAAACTTTCGTGAGCAACAGCTTGCTTCATCTGATGCACAGGCTTAGTTAGACAGATGCTAGAAGACCACTCCTGATTTCTGGAAGAGCCACTAGTTTTAAACATCTGCCTTTTCATCGTGTGCCCTTCAGCCTGTTAAATCTTGCACTAGCGCTAAGAATCGAAACTTGGGTGTGATCGCCTTCTTGAGAAATCTCTGAGCTTTATGAGTTTTGCAGATAGCAAGTGGTACTTGAACACTCAGGGCACAGAATGGCAAAAAGATTAAATCACTGTCTGCAGATCCCTCGTTTGAACCTTGTTCTCTCTGGCATAAGTTCACCAGCTTTCGGTTCCCCCACCCCGCAATTTGGCAAGCCAGGGGGCCAAATTCACAACAGTACAGAAAAACAATCATTAAAATCCTTCCATAATTCCATAATATGAATGAAACAGGGGATAGGATCTAGCTTAAGGTATTGTAAAAGATAGGGTTGACATCATGTCTGGTTCAAAAGTTTGGACAACTTTTTCTTGCGTGTTTTCTTCAGGAGAGAAATGAACGGAACCCTATTTCCCAATTCACCAAGTCATCCGTGTTTCCAAGGCACTGAATAAACACTTTTAATAAATAGTAGGATTGCTCTAGAATAATGCAACAGGGGCGTGGTGCTCAGCGGGTAAGTCGCCAGGCTTGTCAATCAGAAGATCGCAAGTTCGGAGGTTCGAATCCCTAGCCCTGCGTGCGGAGTGAGCTCCCGCACTAGCTCCAGCTCTTGCCAACCTAGCAACTCGAAAGCATGCAAATGCAAGTAGATGAATAGGTACCACTTCGGTGGGTAGGTAACAGCGTTCCGTGCGCGTCATGCAGCCACATGACCGTGGAAGCGTCTTCGGACAGCGCTGGCTCTTCGGCTAACAAACGGAGATGAGCACCGGCCCCTAGAGTCGGACACGACTGCACAAATGTGCGGGGGGGGAACCTTTACCTTTACGTTTAATGCAACAGGGCAGCATTAAATTCAACACTGATTTGTCCAAAAAGCTTTAACTGTTTCCCTTATATTGTTTTCTTATTGTAAAATCTTCACAATCCACCCAACTTGCTGTCACTGTTGTTCCAGCTGGGATCACTTGCTTGATTCATCTGCAAATAGTCATCTCTATTTACTAATTAGAGGTAAAAGGTTTTAAAAGAAAAGGGGAGCTGCACGTGAAACAGTTAACTCGAAATGGCTTAAGTTGGGTGTGCCTACTTGTAAAACTGGAGAACTAACAGTTTTCATTTGACTGCTTCTTTCCTACTCCTTTGCTGGGGACTAAGAAGGTTTTGCACTGGACACCCAGGAGTGCTCTGGAGCAGCTCAATTGCGACATCCAGCCTGGGTTCACACAACCTAAGAATCAGCTATGCTAACAGGAGGCAAAATCATTGCAGTTCAGAGCCTTTTGAATGTTGCATTCTGGATTGACCACTTGGGGCAGCAGAGAGGTTCAGAAAACTACCCTTTGCTGCCCTCTGTCTGGATTTTGGCTGCCTGGATATACAGGTAGTCCTCACTTAACGACCATTCGTTTAGCAACAGTTCAGACTTATAACAGTGCTGGAAAAACTGACTTGCAACCGGTCCTTGCACTTATGGCCATCACAGCATCCCCACGGTCACATGATCACAATTTGGGTGCTCGGCAACCGGTTCTCATTTATGACCATTGCAGTGTTCCGTGGTCACGTGATTGACATTTTCGACCTTCCCAGCCATCTTCCAATGCTGAACTGCATGATTTGGTTAACAACAAATCATGGGAACTGCAGGGTTTTCTTAACAACCACATGGTTCGTTTAACGCCTCTGGTGATTCGCTTAACGACCGCTGCAAAAAGGCCGTAAGATCGGATCAGATGCGCTTAATGACCGCTTCGCTTAGCAACCAGAATTCCGGTCCCAATTGTGGTCGTTAAGCGAGAACTACCTGTATCTCAACGTTGCTTATTCGGTGAATGAAGGCAATTGAGATTTATTAACCCAGATTTTATTTATTTATTTCTTATATTTATACCCCGCCTATCCCCTCCCTAATGGAGGACTCTAGGCGGCTTACATACATCATATATATATTTCGTTATACATTTCATACATATACAGTTCAAATTTTAACCGCGCGCTAAGGGAAGGGGTAAGGGAACCGACTCTTCCGTGGCTACTTAGGTTTAGATTTAGGTTCAGTGTCTGGATGCAAGCACAGGGTTTGCGAGGCGAGCCCTGCCACTGAGCGGAGGAAGATAGCCATCTCAGCCAAGGCCAGGTGAATTATTCTGCCTGCCCTGCCTTCCTAAACCAACATAGTCACCAGCAAGATAACATTCAGCTCCTGCTCCGCCCAGTTCCTGCAGAGGGGAGACTTGGGTTGGGCTCGGCAGGTGGGCGAGGGATGCCATGTGTAACTCAGACCCTCCTGCTCCTGTTGCACCTGGCTCTGAGGACAGGAATTCAAGGTTCTGGGCGACAAACAGTTCATTTATTTTTTATTTTTTATTAGTTAAATTTATATGACCGCCCAACTCCCCCCAACCTCCCAAGTCCAGGGTCTGTCCTGGTCTAGCAGAAACAGCCCCGCCTTATAAAAGGATCGTTGGAACTGACTGCCACAAGATGAAGGGAGGCCTGCGGCTTTGACAGAATAAGCAGATGTGGAGGGTTTGTACGGAATGGAAAGTCTGTGCAAAAATAGTTGTACGTTTCTGATGCCAAACAACTTTGCCCCAGAATGAGGTTTTGTTGGACCCATCCGGACATTTTGTTTATTTGTTTAAACCATTTATATAGCCGCCCACCTCACAGCAGACAAGCAGGGGATTAAAACCCAAAATGCGAAACTGCCCTTTTGGGAAACGGATGCCTTGAGGGGTTTTCAATGGATAAAATGGACTTTGGAAAAGGAGAGAGAGAAAAAATAGTCAGGAATGAGGAACAAATAGCAAGCATATCTTGAAAGCAGCTGCTGTAAATCTGTCTATTTCACTTCCCCTCTGGAGGGGTGAAGGGAGCTTGTCCTGGAAAGCACCCATTTTGAATCCTGGGGTTGGAGAAGCAATTCCCAAAGGAACGGATCCAAATCCTTGATTTTCCTTCCAATTTATAGGCGGTCATTCTAAACCTTTGTTTCATTGTATTTATACAAATTCTCTCCTGCTTGTCCCCAGTAAAAGGGGAAATTTACTTCCCAGGGAATATTCAAGGAGCCCCTAAGAGAAGATACTGTACAGCTTATTGCCAGGCAAACAGGCCACATGAATTCCCCTGTGTTTAATTGAGAGGAATTAGGATTGGAGGCCTCCCAGATATTTTGGATGCCAGTATCCATAATCCCCAGCCAACTTGGACTCTGGTCGTACCTTTTTTAAGGCATGAGAAGTTTACACGTGTGACTCAGTGGTTAAGATGCCAGGCTTGTCGATCACAAGTTCGGAGGTTCGAATCCCTAGCCCCGCGTGACGGAGGGAGCTCCCGCACTCGCCCCAGCTCTTGCCAACCTAGCAACTCGAAAGCATGCAAATGCAAGTAGATGAATAGGTACTACTTTGGTGCGTCATGTGGCCACATGACCGCGGAAGCGTCTTTGGACAACGCTGGCTCTTCGGCTAAGAAACGGAGATGAGCACCGGCCCCTGGAGTCGGACATGACTGTGCAGGGGAAAGCCTTTTTATCCATAATCCCCAGCCAACTTGGACTCTGTTCGTACCTTTTTTAAGGCATGAGAAGTTTACACATGTGAGAGAATATTGCTTTGCGCCTTCCTGGGAAGATTTTCAACCATGCAGGGGCTCAATTTCTGCAGCAGTGTTTCCCCCCCCCCACAAGCCTTGGGAGAGTGAGAAGGATGGGGTCAGCCAACCCCCGCACCCCACCTGCTTTTTCTTCAAGGCAAGAGTCCGAATAAGTGCCGGCCCCACCCCTGGAATGAGCCAGCAGGCTTCCTCTAATTATAAAACTGATTTAAGAGTGGGAAAATAGTTCACATTCCTCAGAGCCAGTATAAAATTATAAGGCGCCAGATCAGCTCCGAGGACCACAAATCTTCCAGATTCCATCAGGCCAACGTTAGATATTTAGTAGCCTGGGCAACCAAACACGGAGAGTGCTGGGTGTGCCCGAGAGCTCGCTCGTCTGCTTGGGGAAAGAAAAGGATTCATGAGCTGAACAGCTGCTGCAAACGCAGGGCCTCTCCGAGAGGAGGGTTGCTGGTGTATCTCTGTGTGATTCCCGGCTCAGAGGGGATTCCTGCCGCTTCTCGGCGTGAGTTGCTGTCCTTCCAAACTGTCACTGCCGGGAATGAGGAATTTGACCCAGGTGGCTTTTGTGGCACGGACTCTCCCCCAGGGTCAGCTGTGGGGTGATCTGCCCCTCTGCCTCCGGGGCAGCAAAAGGAGGTGGAAAGGGGACAACTGCACTTTAGCTTCCTCCATTGTATGGGTCAGGAAAGCTTGGCAATCCCTCTAGGGTGGCCTTCTCCTCCTGCTCCCGTCCTCTATAGCCCTCGGCCCTGGTCTTCTCTGCCTGGGTTCACACAGCCTGTCCAAGCCACGAATCAGGCAGCCCGCTCAGTCGAGTCGGTGGTGCGAACCCAGCCGAAGCTGTTTGTCAAAGGTTGGGGATGTCAAGCCAGCCTTGGCAATCGTGTTAAAGTGAACTATGGGTGAAGTTTTTATTTTGTTTTCTTTCTTTCCCCCTTTCCCCAGACAGAGATGCTGTCAACTCCGCTGTCTTCTCCCTTTCCTTCTCCAGAGGGCTTCCAGGGTGGAAGGGGAGGACGTGGAAAGATCAGGACTGGACCTTGGCACATCTTACTGTATTTTTTAAAGGAGGAGCATTAAGCTGCTTCTGAGGGTTTAGCTGTGCTGTTACTGTGGTCAGCTCAGGGAAATGTTGAATCTCTCCTTCATCCATCTTTGACTGCCCTTGCAAATGCTTTTAAAGCAGGGGATCTGGGGGGGGGATCCCCAGTTTCACATCTAGTCTCCTTCCCCCCAAATGTTGCTGAGGATTTCCTAAGATCTCTACTCAAACTTCAGACTTTGCAGACACCTGCTATGGCCAGAGACCTGCATGGCGCCATTAACAGCTTTTCCCCTGGGTGCCAGACTTGACTCGCTGGCCTTTCTAAACTCCAAAGCCTTCAGAGGCCTCCAGCGTTTCAACCTTGTTTCCCTGTCCTTAAAGTTGGGGGTCAAAGTTATCATGAGGACAAAGGGTGGCTGGTCTCAGAAAAGTGAGTCACCAGGAAGACCTTCTTTTCTAATAGCCTGGACAAACTCAGTTCTCCTCCCAACTCGAGGGGGTGTTGGTCTTTGACCTACAAAACTCTTCTGTCCTGGATGTCTGAAGAGAACCAGCAGCCCGCCTTCCTCGATCCGGGGATGTTTCATCCTATTAAGCAGGGGAACAGCTGGCCTCCCGGAGTTGTGGTGCTCCACTGCTGGAGGTTTTCAAGAAAAGATTGGACAACCATTTGTCCGAGATGATATGAGGATTCCTGCCTTGGGCTTCGGATTCTATGATTCTATCATCCCACCAATAAATTAAGTAGTTCAGGGAATGCTGTCAGGCAGGGCCTCCTTTGTGGTGGCCCCCAACGGTGCCACGTCTTCTCCCAGAAGGGACCCCGGAGCCATATGTCAGGCTATTCCGGTGCGAATTCCTGAATTCGTGGGCATTGTGATCATGGCAAGGCATTTGGACCTCTTTCCGTGTTGGGATTTGCTTCCTTATTCATTCTTTTTTTATTGTGGGCTTTCTGATATTCTCTTCCCAGCCCGGGGTATTTTTTATGAACGGTGGAGACTACATCATTAATAAATGTAGTGCATTAAACCCGTGCTGGCAGGAGATACCTTTCAACCAATAATTGTTGCACGCACTACAGGGCATAGGCCATCAAAGGGATCCATCTCCTTTTGTGTGGAGGGTACGTGTAATAAAAATAGCGGCATCCTCCCTTTTTTGCACTGCATGAAGTGGTTAGCCACAGTCAGATAGCTTTAGCCTTGCAAAAATCACACCTCCCTGATAGATGGGCACCCTTTGTCCCTTCCCTCCCTGCCCCACCCCAGCCAAGAGATCTGCCTTGCTAAAACGCTGCATTCTTGATATCAAAAGAGTCAGGGAATACATCCATTCTAAACAAATGAGTCATGGTTTTTTTTAGAACGGCTGGAGTTCTCGCCAAGTCCTAATTTAAACCATAAATCCGTACCGTGGCGTTAACAAGGGGCCTGATAATGTGAAAGACTTGTCTTTTGTAGCCAAAGAAGCAACATGATCTGCGCATGAAGCTAAAAGTATGCAGGAGAGCTTTTTCTTGTGTATATTACAGCTTTGGAGTAAAAAATGGAGCTTTTTTTTTATAATGCAATAGCTGGCAAAGTCCTTGTTCATTCCTTCCCCCTTCCCCACCACTTCCCGCCTTGCAGACTGTTTTGACATGTACTGTATATAGGCAAAGTTTTAGTTAACCGATAAAATCTGGCTGGTGTTATTGTTTTCGTTACCTAAACAAGCCTACTGCCAGGCGTCCAATCTATCATATATATTGGAAAATGAAAAGGGTTCTAGGTGACTCAGTGTGATTATTTTTTTGGGGGAAGGGAAAACATTTACGTTTTCAGGGTTTTTACCCCCTCGCTTGTTGCTTAGACGTTCTTTTTACACCGAATGTTTCTGCAGAACGTGAAGCTGACATCAATCAAACAGCGCACGCTCTGAAGCATGGTTCCCATAAACATCTCAGGTTCCCTTTCCAGCTAATTGTAAGGGACTGTTTTGTGCGTGAAAGTAAAGCCTTCTTTGAGATGGGTGCCACTCCTGGTGATGTCATGCGCATGTTCACACAGTGTTCTTGGCAAATATATGGAAGTGGTTTGCCATTACTGCCTTCTACTTAAAAAAAAAACTTCCTATTCTAGTCTACAGTGTGTTGGGGCTTCCTGGTGGTCTCCTTTCTAAATACCAGTCAAGTCTGATTCTGCTTAGCTTTGCCCAGATTAGCCACAGTTGGCTAAATAAAGTCTCCATCAAGCTGAGCAATGAACATCCCTGCCATTTTCTTGGCAACATGACAGAAAAGTTTTGCATTCTTCCAAGCCTTTTATTTTTAGCGTGGAGTCGTGTGCATCGGCGTTGTTTAAGGACTTCTCAAAAAAATAATAGGACTCCAATGGGTCCTGCAGTCGTTTGGCCGGGCTGGCTGAGGGTTATGGAAGTTGATGTCCAACCTTTCTGAAGGGCACCAAATTAGCAAAGGGGGTTACAAATCCATCAGACTGCAAGTTCTGCAAATTCTCCTCCCTTCACAGCATTATCAGAAACCAGTTCAACCATCATAGCAACTCTGGGAAAACTCTTGCAAATCAAAGCAAGCGTATACGTGTATTTTGCTGTGGCTCAGACCTCCTCATTAAACAAAGCAAAACGCAACAGCCATGCAAAATGTGGATTCTGAATATGGCTATTTGCCTTTTTTTTTTTTTAATGTGACTTTGGGGGTGTGGGAATGCAAGAATTAATGCACCAGAAGAAAGAATTCCCAAATTCTTTTTGTGGTTTGTGGCTTAGCTGTTCCTGTATACACCTTCACATTATCAGGCCAATAATATCTTGAGTGGGAAGTTGTAAGAGGAGAGCCATGTTGATCCACAATGGCAAAGAAATCAGATGGAGTAATTTTATTAAAAGGCATAAGCTTATTACGAGCTGCAGCTGCGCTACCAGACTCCTCCTGATTTTTACTTCCAGCGGGAGGGAGTTCCTCAAGCAGAGAAAGATTTGACCAAGTTCCTGTCTCCTGTGCTTAACATCTGGGCTTCAAGGCAGCCGAAGAACATGTCCTCCAGCCTTTGTCTCTGTAAGCAGAGTGGTGGGACAGACAACCTGGGAGCGTCACCTTCTGTGCAAAGCATGAGGACTACCTACTCTAAAAGGTCTAGTCCCTAACTTGCCAGTTCCCCCTCCCAAAACTATGGTGAGAAATTTGGGGAGACAGGAAACAGCCAGCCCTGGGCTTCCACTGAGTCTCACCTCAGATGCTTGGCATCAGCATCTCTGAGACGTGTGCGATGCTTAGAATCCAAGGGAGGTTGCTAGGCAACACCCAGCGCTTCTCTGATCCTTCAGCGCCTAGCAACCGGAGGATCTTCTCTCTTCCACCCTGAGAGCATCCCAGGAAGAGGCCTAGAACGGAAGGCCTCCGGCTGCCCCCATGAACGGGAGCAGTGCTGGGGAAGATGAAGGCAAATCTTTCAATGATGAAGGAGAAACTTTAAAGGATGATGATGAAGGCAAGCTTTTGCGGACCGTCAGTGAATAAGAAATAGAGGAAGGGGCAAAATGGGGGCCTTGAGCCATCTGTGCCTACTGCTCCAAAGGGCACAGCTATTAATTGACTTGTTCTCTAAAGTCGATTATTTGTATGCAGTCTGCAATAAAGTAAGTGAAGGGATTGGAGAACAGCCATAGATTTTCCAATTATTCCTAAAATACCATGACAGGAAGTGTTTTGGAAGGCGCCTTCGGTTGAACAACGAACGGGCCGGACAAAGTGGCGTGCCATTAAGCGCGGAGAGGTGGCCCGCAGGGTTTTTTGCAAAAGCAGCTGGCCTCGGCTGAGCTTTTTAATACGGTCTGCATAGCAAACCCAAGGAGTTGCATAAAAATAAAGGATGATTTCTTGCAGAAGCTTGCAAAAAATTCTCCGCAGCTCTTGCTCCTACCAGTTGCTCTTGCTATAATTATATTAATTTCCAAATTAATTTTGTACAAACCACCATGTTTTTTTATGTACAATTAAAACAACTGTTGTTATTCTTATTATGGTTGATCACACAGCCAGCCAGATGTTTAGACTGGATTTGGGATTTTTGTCCACCTACTGAGTCCTTCCCAAGGACCTGGGATAGGCAGAGGTTGTTTAATAATATTAAAGGTATTGACGCAGGATGTCGGCTGTTCCAAGTAAAGCTGCCTTTTGCAATTGACGGAGGGTGATTTTGTCAATGCTGATGGTGTTCAAGTGGTGCCCAGATGTTTTGGGATTGCACCCAAGGAGGCTATTACTATTGGGACTATCTTTGCTTTCTTTTGCCACAGTTGTTCTACTTCTATTTTCAGGTCTTTGTATTTTGTGATTTTCTCCAGTTCTTTCTCTTCTATTCTGCTGTCTCCAGGTATTGCAGTGTCCACTATCCAGACTTCTTTCTTTCTTTCTTTCTTTCTTTCTTTCTTTCTTTCTTTCTTTCTTTCTTTCTTTCTTTCTTTCTTTCTTCTTTCCTTCTTCTTCTTCTTCTTCTTCTTCTTCTTCTTCTTCTTCTTCTTCTTCTTCTTCTTCTTCTTCTCCTTCTCCTCCTCCTCCTCCTCCTCCTCCTCCTCCTCCTCCTCCTCCTCCTCCTCCTCCTCCTCCTCCTCCTTCTTCCCCCCCTCCTCTTCTTCCTAACTAATTTACCTTTCAAAATTCAGACATTTGCAGAGACTTGATCTGCCCGTTTCCCCTCCTTCCAGATTCCTTGATATGCCTCCTCAGAAGCATTTCCACATACATCTCGTCCTTAACCAGCTTTTGCAGTTTGAAATTTCCTGCTGGGATACTTCAGCCTTCCCAACCTGAAGGCCTCTACAAATGCAATCCCGGTTATTTCAAAGGGGGAAAGTGGGTGTAGCCTTTTCTTGATGGCTGCTTGTCTGAACTACCCTTTGGTTACAGGTTTGGGTTAACAACCCCAAGCAGGCAACTTCTGTTTCTTGACAGTGTAACAATCCAATGCTGAAATTTTATAAAAGGTTGGATTTTGAGGAAGATCAAATATATTTTCAGCCGATGGAGAACTTAAAGTGTGTTTTAAATTCTGCTCTTTTCATGTCCTCCAATCTGTTTTAATATAAATTAATTGCGCAAAGTAACATTTAATGGGTGTTAAGCTACAACTTGTTTTGCTTCCATTCCCATAGAGTTGTATGGAGACATATCTCAAGATGACATGAAGGGGCTTTCCCTTAAAATTTTCCCTCTGAATCCCAATTTGCCATCAGATTTAAGTTTTTAAGGCAGGAGATGTCAAGCCTTCTATTTCCATCTCTGAACCTTGACTGTAAAACTTCTCCTTGCAAGACCCTACAGAGGAGGCATCCAACGGTTCAAGGGAACAAAGTATTAAATTTGGGTCACTTGACCCTGTCTTTTCTCGTCACAAGCGGGTGGGGGCCCTCATGCTAATTAGAGAAACAGTCCCCGAACATTCGATCCGGTCGCCCCCTCCTGTGTGTGCTCAGTTGCCCTCCAAACACCATGGAAATTAAACCCCTGTGCTGGCTGGGTTACAAAGGGATTAAGTACTCCTTCAAGTCGGAATGACTTTTTTTTTTGGCATGCTCTTGTGGAGGGGTACAGGATGGGTGATGGACCAAGGCCTGAAGACTAATTTTAGAACACTATTTGGCCTGCCAAAGATACCAGACTTCATCCGGACTATTTGCAGGATAACCTTTGCAGATAATCCTTTCCAATAGATTCCATTGCATGGAGCCTTTGGAAAGCTTTGTTCTTCTTGTAGAGAAATGACAGATGCACGGTGACAATTGTTGTGACCGTCCCCCCCCCATCATCATCATCATCATCATCATCATCATCATCATCATCCAGATGATGATCCCTCCTTTTCTCCAGGAGTCAAGTTGCCCTACAGAGCACTTCCTCCTCCAGCTGTTTTTCCTAACAACTCTGTGATTTATGTCAGGCTGAGAGAGTCGTCCAGTGATTCTCAGCAAGGGCTGGAAGTGGATTTGAACCTGGATCTCTAGTCCAGCCCCTGCAGTAGAGTGGTTCTTCTTGATCGTCTTGGGCTCGAAAAGACAAGTGGCTTCTTTAAACTTCCATACAGTTGGCTACAAGTTTCCCCAAAGTGAACAGCTGGCCAGTTCACCCCCCTGAGTATTGCAGAATGCTGTAAATTGAGCTCCCCAGATGTTGAACCTTCCGCCTTTGGCTGAAAATTCCTTCTTGTCTTACAAGCAGGGACAATTGGTTTCCGTCCTATTTTTAAGCCACTTTTTGTCCAAAAGTTGGGCGTCTATTTTCTGTATCATGGTCATGAACGTATTTGTACCTACTGGCTGAGGTGTATCCCAGGAAGGTCAGCTTTTTTACATCTTCACTTTCACATCTTTTCAACATGTGTAGACAATGGCCTTTGCACACATTGGTCATTTTTTTAATGGGTTTTTCTTTGAATGGCTTTCAGTGCCAAGGGCAACAGCGCTCGTAAGCTTGGAGAAGATCGTTTCACCTTTTATGGAGCAGCCCTGAAGATGTGTTAGAGCTGAGCTGGATCAGGCGGTCCCATTCATTTGATGACTGTCTCATAAGTCCTATTTTTTAATTTTGGTTGTCTTCCATGGAAGGCCGTCTTCTCAACAACCTGGTGGGGCAGCTCAGGCCAAGAGGGCAGGGACTCTCCCACGAGGTCATTCAGAGAAATTCATATCTGAGTGGAGACTTAGAAGGAATTAAAAAGGATGGGAAAGAGTGAGCCCTTTGTTCCCAGCCCCAGGCTGGCATTTGTAATTCTTCCTTTTGTCCAGCAGAGATATTCTGTTTTGTTTGGTTTGGTTTTACACTCAGTGCTCTCTGCTCTGTTCCATAAATGTTTGCTGTTCTCCTTGGCTTTTGCTAAAGTCCCACCTGTTGTTGCAAGGCAACTGCGGGGTTGCTAAGAGGTCCCTGGCAGAGAGAAGACAGGGGGCCATCAATCAGCTCTCGCTTGGCATCACTCTCCAAGGCACTGCATGCCTTTTGATCTTCTCTCCCTCTCCTAGTCTTTGCAGTGCTAATCTGGGTCAAACCTGGGACACTTTCCAACACAAGAAAGTGAGCAGTTGAGAAGGAAGGAGGCCGGATGGAGCAACTCATGAGTAAAGGGATCCTCCTGTATCTTTACTCTGGCTCTTCTTGTCTTTGTCTTCATTCTGATTATTCCTTTGAACCCATCTTCTCTTTTGTGTTTCATTCACATTTCTCTCGGGGGTGTTTTTGAGCTGAATTTATTGTTGGATGCGGGGGCAGGTTGCTTCTGCCCGCGTTGTTTTCTGTTGCGTTTCCTTTTCCTGCTGCACATTTTCCTATCCCTCTGCAGCCTCCCTGCCTGCTCCCCCCCCCCCATTCTGAAAAGTCCCTGGGAGGGAGCCCTTCCCTCCTGAGATCCTCCTTGCAGGATGAATGAAAGCTTGGGGGGCCAGGGAGCCTGCAGGACATGGGGGGAGAATGATACAACAAATGCCAGGACGTTCTTCTTCGCACACCTCTTGACACCAAAGAAAGGCAAGAAGGCCAGGATCCACTTTGGAGAATTTATTTATTTGTCAAATTTATCACCGCCCATCTCTACAAAAGTAGACTCTGGCCGGTTTACAATAAAGTGTTAAAACTAAGAACCTATAAATCTTAAAATACAATCCAATAATAAATAGTAAAAATCCAAATGATGGTAAGATCTTAAAAGGAGGACACCACTAAGCCAACCACCCCCAGGAGGAACTCATTTCATTGAAATCCTCTTCAAAAGAAACGTAGGAACCAAATGATATTTCAACAAATTGAATGAGCAAAAAACAACAACCAACTCAATTAAAATATCAACTCCCTAGGGCTTTTTGCTGGAGAGGATAAATATCCTTAGCTGGTACACCAGCTTTCCTCAGTGGTATGTTGCGGGATTGTTGGGTTGTAATTCCCTGAATTCCCAGCTTCCTGGTTAAGCACCAGTTTGGAAACTCTAACCTATAGGCACTCCGACCCTTCATCTATCCTCAGAATGCAATGAAAGGATTTCCTTGGGCTGGCTTAATTTATTATCAGCACACAGAGGACTTTGTAGAGCAGGTATGTCTGTTCCCCAGGAGTTCATAATTCAGCACTAGGGCTATGTTTTTGGCCAATCATTCCTTTCTAAAAAGAAACCATAATGGCCCCCAGGCCTTACTGGTCTTTGAACAGCCCTCCCTCTCAAGGAAGGAATTTATAGGTTGGCCGAATGTGAAACGTTACTCCAAAGTTTAGATTTGATGCCCTTTCCATTCTCTATTTACCGCTGCAAGTTTCTCCATTTGCCGATAGTGACTAATGGTTCATCCATGCTCGGGCTGTTTTTATTCTCTAATGCCGAGTGATGGGGGAAATGTGAGAAGACCCCGTCTTGCTCATCCTTTCCTTTTTAGAGCAAGATTGTTTAGGGAAGAAAGTGCTTAAGTAAACCCACCATGAGTCACCATGTACTGTATACCTAACCAACAGGCCCGCTAAGCCGTGGCCTTGAGGTTAAGCAACGTGGGTGACTTAGAAGGACTGCAGAGGAACCATTCAAACTTTGACAGCCTGAAGGTGTTCGATCTTCTCCAGGACTCACCTTGGGGGGAGTTTTCAAACACTTGGAGAGATGCTTCCAAACAGGAAGGTCTGCAGGGTATGGCCAAAAATGTCAAGATGGTGCTTTGAAGCTCTGCCTGCTTTTTACGTGCCACTTTTTCGACCATACCCTGCAGATACCACCACTCCCAGAGCATCAGTTTATATTGGCATCCTTTCCAGTTTTCCCCAGGATAGGCAAAGAGAGAAAGCTGGGGCAGGAGAAAGGCCTGGATGAGTTAGGAAGCCATCTTCAAGCCATTGCTCAGTGGCCCAATGGAAACCAAAGTTTGTCAGAGGAAATTTCAGATGTCACAGCAAAGAATGTTGAGGGCTATAATCTTAATGATGACTAAGATGAACTTTAAGGCTCAGGGCAAGCAGTTGGGGGCCAAATGTTTTCAGATGTTAACACCTTTAATGTTTATGTGATACGGTTGTTCAGTTTTCTTTCTACCACATCAGCCAATTAACCTTGTGGGCTCTCTATCATATCTCTCTCTCTCTCTCTCTCTCTCTCTCTCTCTCTCTATCTCTATCTCTATCATCTCTATCTCTCATTCATTCATTGGCGATCACTCGTAGCCGAGTAAGATTGTCTTCCAAGGGTAAAATTTTAACAGTGGATCCGTAAGTGGCTGTAAAGGCCAATTTTGGATCCGCACAACCTCCCACAATGAGGGCATAGGTTTCCGGGTGGGAGACGGTCATGATGAGGGTCTGCCTGACGTGCCTTCCTTTTAGCTCTTTTCTCCCTTTCGCCCTGTACTCGTGCTTCTTCAAAGTCCATAGCACCATTAATAAAGGCTGACCTCCAATTGAAACGCTCATGTGTTAGGGCTTCCCAGTTCTCAATGCTGATATTACATTTTTTTCAATTAGCTTTGAGAGTGTCTTTGAATCTCTTTTGCTGTCCACCAATATTCCGTTTTCCATTCTTAAGTTGGGAGTAAAGTAGCTGCTTTGGAAGACGATGGTCAGGCATTCAAATCTCTCTCTCTCTCTCTCTCTCTCTCTCTCTCTATCTCTATCTCTATCTCTATCTATCTCTATCTATCTCTATCTATCTCTATCTCTATCTCTATCTCTATCTCTATCTCTATCTCTATCTCTATCTCTATCTCTATCTCTATCTCTATCTCTATCTCTATCTCTATCTCTATCATCTCTATCTATCATTTATCAGAATCAACAACCTTTTTTTATTGGTATTCCAAGGACTCTAAAACTGTCGGGTGAATTCATGCCATGTACATTTAGAGCGAACTAAAATGAAATAGAGTTGATGGCATTAAAAGTAGGATTAGAAATGACAATGTGGACATTCGGGGAGGTCTCTGGGGCCCCGGGTCCAGCCTCTGAGGAGCCGCCTGGTTCCCAACTTGCACCCCTCTGCACCCGAGCAGGGCCAGGGTCCCCCGATGGGAAGGCCACCGCAACTAGCCTTTCATTATGTGGAGTAGCGACCCGTCTCCAAGATGCTGAGCGTGGCTGGTCTTTGCAGCCAATCCCGGTTGGTTGTTCTCCGTCGGAGAAGGGTCAGGTTCCTCCCAGCATTTGCAGTTTTGGAGGCTGAAGTAGGCAGGTATTTATATGTTGCCGGGGCTTCATTCCATCTGCTCTATTCTTCTCCCTCAAGATCACCTAAAATGGTAAGATGTTTTGAGGGGGATGAAGTCCTGAGGCCAGGGCAAGGGGTGTGGACATCTGTGGGAAGCCCCAGCCCCGTATTAATAGCCTCCCTTAACTATATGCTGGGGATCCGAGTGGGACGCCTCTTCTCAGCTCCCTTCTCTTGACTGCAGCCCGGCCAGGGGTGACTTCATCTCCCAGCAGCATGGCTTACCACAGGCACTCAGGTAACCGGGGCAGGAATCGGTTTGCACGGCTGGGCTTTGAGGAGCGGGACGGACGAGGCAGCCGCAGCTGCTTAAATTCCCTGCGAGGCGGGTTTGCTTCGGCTGCCAGAAACGCAGTTTCCCTCTCCTTCGTGGCACTCCTTTATTTAATGCACCCATCCTGGATTAGCGAGGGTGTTTCGGAAAGTTGTGGACCGTTAAGGAAGCTGTGTGGGGTGTGCCTTCCAAGGAAGGACGGATGAGTAGGCGACGGAAAAGAAATACGCACACATTTCTTTTCGAGTTTGAACGCAAGCGCTGTCACCCTTAGCACGTAATATAATGCTTTTCTCAAGTGCTACAAGTGCTTCTGCAGCCCTTAAAAAAAAACAAACAAACAGTGGAGGATGTTGGAAGAGCACGCTTCAAACCTTTGCAGCTCTGCTTGAAAGAAGTTCAACCCCTGATGCACTAGGACACTCCTCTCTTCTGGGGCACCAGGCTAAACAGTTCCCAGTCAGACAGATGGGCTGGAAAGCTGACTTGATCCTGGGAGGCTTCCTACAACAGTATTATTCTACCCGTTTTGCAGCTTAGGTAAACTGAGGCTCAGAGTGAAGAGCCCCAGGGACTGTCACTTGCGCTTAAACTCCAATTACTTAGCAGTGTCTGAGGGAGAAGCCCTGGAGGGAACCAGCAAGAACTTTTTCAGGATTTGGATTAACGTGCGTTGGTTATTTGCTCTCTGGCTGACCACCCTTCTGAAAACATGGAAGTTTACCCTGTTCTCTGCCAGATTTAATTTAATGACTTCCTTCCCTCCCACCTTGTAAAAGAAAATTTCTTTGGGTGATGGAATTAAGATCCAAAATCCGGGCCAATATGAAGGTGCAACATGGCACAATCAGGGTTAGATGCCTCCTGCAGAACGTTCAAGTAGTTCTAGTTCATTCTAACATGCTAGAATGGGGATGCAGGTAGGAAGCTATACCTGAATTGCAAAGATTTGAACGACCACACAATTAATAGCACAGAGACACAGGAAACATCCTGGCAACTAGCAGCTACCCAGATTTTTGCGGCAGAAAACATTCCTGGGAAGAGGGCAGAGGACCATCTTTCTGCTGGGTGGTGGTTCTGCTTTTGACTTCCGACTGGAAGAAAAAGTAAGATTCTGTCCTGTTGCTCTACAAGCATCCAGCGTACGTGGGACGATTTTGGACATTAGCCCTGCCCCAACAATAGCAGCTGCCAGGTTTTGTGGGGCAGGGCTCAAAGTTTGTTGGGCGATGGCCTCATTTTTTAGTTTGGTCTCAGCACGCTCCTAGTCCGCCACCACAGAGCGTTTCACAGCCCCCTGGCAGCTTATGGTCTTGGGGCTGATCTTAATTGACACAAATATTTTACAGGTCTTTCAAATAGCATCAATGTCCCTCTAGCCCAGTGTTTCTCAACCATGTCAACTTGAAGTTGTGTGGACTTCAACTCCCAGAATTCCCCAGCCAGCCATGCTGGCTGGGGAATTCTGGGAGTTGAAGTCCACACATCTTCAAGTTGACACGGTTGAGAAACAGTGCTCTATAGCTTTTATGCTCCTCTGCCTTCCTTTATCAACTGTATTCCTTCCCCCTGGTTTATGCTGGTCTGTAACGGCCATAAACATTGGTTTGCTTTCACTTGATTTGAAGATTCTGTCCTAAGGAGACCCTGGATTGTGCAGCTTGCCCCAATTATTGGCACCCTTTCATTCATTTATTTCAATATCAGTCAACCTGCTGGGCTTCCGGGGCCTAACGTCTGCAGGGCCACACCCTCCCCATTCGGGTGATTTCCCTTAATCACTTCCAAAGGAAACGTCTCCATCCTACCGGCTAGAAACTTGTCTTAGCGTGAATATTAGGACTTTTCTGAATATTAGTTGGAATTTTAGGAGTCGGGGCTGTGTAGCGAGCAACCCATTCTTTGCTTCATCTTCTTTTATGCACACATGGATTAAGGCTGCACCCTTGTATGCATGGAAAAAACAACTTTTGTTCTCTGAGGCTGCAATGCCTTTTTTTTTTTGCTTTCTTGAAATGGAGTTGGGTCTCTCTTGGGAAGTGGCCCAGTGGTTTCTCTTTTTCTCAGTGATACATCAAGAGAGACCAAAGAAAGGCTGTAAATCAGGTTTAGGTGTGGCCAGGTTTGCTGGCTGGATGGATGCAGACTTTCCCCCCAAACGTCTTGTGCAGCATCAGGTCTTCAGTTCAGCGCAACCTTAATCCACTTGAACAATCCTTGCCCCCCCCCCCCGGGGTTACGGACCTGAGATCCTGCCCCCCTGCTCTGCCCGGAATGAAAAAACAATCTGATATGCTCTTCCAAAGATTTAGCAGCCTTGTTAATATTATTAACTTCTTTCACCCTGTGGCTTAGAAACACAGTTAAAATACCAATCGAGGAGAATATTTGTAGCTCAGGGTTGAACTGTGGAGTCCTTGGTGCTCTCTAAGCCTTGTTGTTTAAATACAGTTAGTTAAAATACTGCAAAAGAAAAAGCCAGGAACTCAGCGGGCACAACAGAAAACCAACCATTCCTGACAGGAGAAGCAGAGCCCTCGGAAACAACGTGAGAAGCCCAATTCCCACAGATAGAGAAAGATCTGAACAGGATGACGGTCTGCCCGCCGAGCGGTTTATTATTGCCTTAGCTTGCCCGCCAGGCTTAGCCCGCAGAGCGAGCCCAGCCCGTTGCAGCCAAGTTAACAAAACCATAGCTTAGTTTGTGTAATGTGTGAACCCAGCTCCAACGGCATTCCATGAGAACAAAAAAAACCCTGGTTCCATCCCGCTCATTCATGCTGGAGGACCATAAAGTTTATCTCTCTTGCGGTGTTCTCGCCCCACCCCTAATGTCTGGAAGTCTTTTGTGGAGGGTTTATCACCTTTCTGCAAAATCTCTGGAGACACCAGCACACATCCTGCTCTGCAGCTCGCACTCCTTATCGCACCACCCCTTCCATCTGTCGAGAGGAGAGTGCGCTGTGCACGGTTGCTATGATACAGCACCCTTTATATAGCAAGGCCAAATTCCGAGTAATCCAGTTAAAGGGCAAATGAGTCAAGAAAACAATGGGGTAATTGCCCTATTTTTAGACTTGCAAGAGGGAAAGAATGAGTTGGCAATTAACACTCCAGCTTTTCTCCATCTTCCCTGTTCTTGCACAGCTCTGTGGATTCCTAGCTTGCTCTGGCCTTGTTTATGAGTTGCCCACCCATGTTGGTAGCTCAAGACAGGAACAGCCGTTGGCTGGCGAGCCATGAACCTCATCTGGAGTTCAAGATCTAGTCTTGCTTTAAGAAAATGTAAAAATCAGTAGCAAAAATCAGCTCTGGCAAAGGAGAAGGACTTGCGAGAAACGAAGCCATGTGTGTTCATGTATTTCCAGTGTTCCTTATTTGACTGATGAGGTGGTGGTGGTGGCCACCTGGATAAATACGAGGAGGCAGCTCAAGGTTAGCGTTGTTGGAAGTTTTGGCAAAATGGAGGGGAGGTGGGACATTGTCCTCGCTGGAACCCAGCCTCCAGCCAGAGGCTGCCCTCAGACATTATTTCTTGGGATCAGGAGTTGCGCACACATTGAAAAGCACTGAAAAGCACATCTACAGGTTGTTTGCAACTACGCTCCCAAGTTCAGAGATCCCCAACTTTTCAGAGCTGGGAATCCCTGTTGAGTTTTGTGGAGCACGTTATGGGCTTCCGCAACCTGGTGGCCTCCACACGGGCTGGGGCTGCAACGTCCCATGTTCTCCACCCAGTCATGCTCTTCTTTGTCCACCTCCTTTTGAAAAGGGGGCTCAATTAATTCCAACCAGATTATTTTAGTTGGCAGGCTTATGAGAAGATAAACTATCTTTATCTTCTGTTCACGAGTTGCAACATTTCAGTTCATGCCCCGTTGGGAAGCAGTAGTTGGCAGCTCTATGGTGGTGACCAAGTTTTGTGTGGCCTAGGAGTTCGAAAAATCCAGGAACTGAAATAAATTTTCAGCTCTCAGGAAAAGAGTGGGCAAGCAAATGGAGAGGAAAAGGAGGAGAAGATGACCAGGGAACCACAAGGCAAACTTACAACTGGCCCTTTGGAAGTTTAGATAATCCCAGGCTATATCTTTGTGAAGGAACCAGAACTTTTTCCTTGTTTGGATGCAGCTCATCCTGGATGCAGCATCAGCAAGTGAGGAACCTTCCAATTTAGCTTGCAGAGTTAGATTTCAAAGTCCTGGTCAAGTATTTTCGTTGGAAACATGCATTTTGGGGACAGGGAGACATTGTTGTTCTCTCCCCCCCAAATGTTGTCTGTGCTTCTCGGGTACCTGTGTTTCTGTTGCATGGAAAGCTCTCTGTTTGTTGGGCACAGTCGTCTTGCCGTGGGCTCTCGGCGCAAGAGGATGTGGCGAGGCCTGGGGTTGATAGCCCATGCAAGGTGCTTTAGTATAGGAGGACAACTTGCCTGTTTTTTTCTCCTGAATGCAAAATGCTAATTTAAGTTGGGGAGAATAAAAAAAATGCTGCCAAGTGATAGCTGGGCGTCTTTGTGCATCAAAATTCTGAGCATCGACAGCCTCAGATCACAGAGGATTTCCCCCCCCCCCCCCCGACGATTGTCCCTCTTCCACACTCCCCCCATTATAGCCCTGTGCCCAGAGGAGCTTTCTGTCGCGGTTAGGCGAAGAACAACGCTGAGCCTCGGAATGAAGCTCTAGATCTTTATTGTTCTACCTTACACAGAATCTTGCCAAACTCAGCCACACCAAGCAGTTCTCTGGGAAAAACCCCAGGCGCTCTAAGGAGGGTCCGGCCTGACCTTCTTGGACGGGCGCCCAAGGTCTTTGAGGCTGTGAACGCGCTTCTCACCCTGGAAGGTGCCCCCTCCTCCTTCGCCCGCGATCTCCATAACATCACCTCCTCCCTCAGAGACACATTCCATCACACTTTCCCCCTTATTCTTCCATTGTATTGATTGTTTTCATGGAATAAATGCCTGGGAATAACTCAGCCCAACTGTACTTTCAAATAACACATCATGGCTAAGGGCTTTTTTTTTTTTAAATCAGTCAGTGTCTTATTCTGGCTCTTCCCCCTTTTTAAAATCTATCTATCATAGCAGCAGCAGCAGCAGCAGCAGCAGCTTTATCAAGTTTCCGGTCCTTATGAACTTTCCTGGGCAGAGAGGAAGGATGTGGTTAAGAGCAGTTTGGTCCTGCCCCCTTTTCCCGGATGCGGGCGGGTTGAAGGACAGCCACCCTTGCTCCTGTTGTGCTGGTCAGAAATAGCTGGATGAGACCTCCTTGTTTTGTTGGCTCATTGCTGGTGTTGTGGCTTTGCTGATCATCAGGGGAAGACAGGAAGCCGGAAGGTGTTTAGCACTCCCTGGCGATGCAAAAAAGAATCCGTCTCACTTTCTCCAGTTGGTGCTAAAATGCACTCTCTGTCCATCTGGCGCGAACACTGAACATCAGCCTGTTGCTTCTGTGCATGCTGTTAATTTTATATATATGTATGTGTGTAGATGTATAGTTATATATGTAACAAGACCACGTTGCAGTGAATTCATATATAAACTCAGTGCAACATGGTAATAGTTGGCTTTAAGGCAGCTTGTGAAACGTCCGGTCTTCACAGCCCGAGAGAAACAAATTTTCACTCAACTCCTTTTATTCATTTCATTTCTTAACCAGGCTCAGTTCCCTGGGCTGGGTACAGACCTGTTTCAAAATGCCATATAAAGCAAAGTAATAATAGAACAATAAAATAGCATTTATAGATATAGGAATAATAATAATAATAATAATAACAACAACAACAATAATATGGTAGTAATATAAAATATGATATTCGTAATGTAATAGTCAGGTGGTGATGATAATGCTACTGATAAAATCTCAGTGGAACCAGAAGCTAAGTAATATTCAACGCCTATTACATGTTACATAGGGAGAATAATTTGGGAGAATAAAGTGTACTGTCTTTTCACCAAAAAGTCTGTGAGATGGACGCTGGGGAGTTTATTCAGGAATGTCATTTCTTGCACAACCTCATGACGACTGGGTCGTATTCCCTTCTGTAGTTTTTCCATCTTCCCAGCCAGCAACTTTCTTCCCATCTCACTTTCTGATTTATTTTTACTTTTTCTTTTGGAGTGAATAATTGAAAAACGACAACCAACACTATGATGGTGTGATTGGGATGAGCATACCGTGGAAAGGGCCGCGTTCCCAGGTTTCTGCCCATGTGCCTGTGGGGCGGGGTGGGGGGCTGAGAACTGAAATGGCCAACAAGGTGGGGTGCCAGATTTTTGAAAGACCTTCCCACAATGTCTTCTCTGCTGCAGACACGGGAACAGCAGGACCTGGCAACTAAGAGACTCCGGGGAGGTAGTGTCATCCAGTCTCTTTGGGGGTCAACCTAACCCTCCAGACTTCGTTGCCTGGCTCAGATGGCCCCGTTTTTCTAGTTGCGGAGCCCCTCGTGCCAGCAGGGCCAGCAACGTCTTGCCCTGCTTCTTTGCTTGGCTCACATCCGAGCGGAGACAGGCCGATGCCCCATTTGGGCGCCCGAGGCTTCCCACACCTCTCATCCTGCGGCCCTAATCTCTGCCATGTTGTCTTTCTCACCCAAAGGCCCCAGCAGCTACACGGTGGGCACCATGTCCGAACGCTTTGATTGCCACTATTGCCGCACCCCGCTGCACGGAAAGAAGTACGTGCAAAAGGAAGGCCGCCATTGCTGCGTCAAGTGCTTTGAGAAGGTCTGCGCCAACACCTGCGCCGAGTGCCGGAAGCCCATCGGGGCCGATTCCAAGGTAGCTGGAATGCCCCCAATTGCAACGATAAATCCCCGAGATTACCACAGGCTGGGTGGGGTTCTTCTGGCCGTTGTGTTATTTTCCTTACAAGAGACCAGCCTGAGCAAGAGATTAAGTTGAGTTGATGGACTGAGATGCACGCTGTACGTTACCTGATGGACTTTTTTGATATTATAATAAAGCACATTAAGACTGACTCTTGCCATTGTGCAGTTCGTATAATTCCTGCTTCGTAAGTGTGAGAGCCAGCGAGGTGCAGTGGTGAAGGGAGACCCCATTTCCGGTCCTCCCTTAGGCACAGAAGCCAGCTGGGTGACCTGGGGCCAGTCTCTCTCCCAGCCCTAGACTAGGAAGTTGAAACACATCTGTTAACCTGCATTAGAC
Source organism: Charina bottae (assembly GCA_023362775.1). NCBI lineage: Eukaryota > Metazoa > Chordata > Lepidosauria > Squamata > Charinaidae > Charina > Charina bottae. The sequence goes on along the minus strand of JALMGJ010000018.1, from coordinate 20,606,189 downwards.
CAGTATGATAAATCATGGCCCATAATTGTCAGCGTAGAGGCCTTAATTCTGCCGTGGGTGATCCTCTGACCGTTTGTGGCCAAGGTGACCCATGAGGTTTCTGATGAGGCACACAAGTTGGCTTCCCATTGTGCTAAATCAGGGGTGTTCAACTTCCTTCAGCTCAAAACTGGGTTCCAGTTTCTAGAAAAGTTTCATTAACACTTCACATCCATACTCTGGAAACGTTTTGTTTCCACAGTTTTCAGGGTCCTTAGGGGTAAATATGAGGCATGAAGCCTCCATAAGGCCCAAGGTACCCATTTTGTCCCTTAAATTCTGTTCTACCCCTCTTAAGATAAGCAAAAGGGCCAACCTCTGGGGGAACCTACAAAAAAGAGAGCTGAAGGTCTACCTTTTTGGCATACATCTGGGCAACAAAGCATGGCAGAATTGTGGAATGAAGCTGGCAAGAGGGCTTTCTCTGCTACTCACACTTACCATCTCAGGGAGCCATGGGGGGAAATGGTGGAAAGAGGGAGACCCCCCCCCCAACCCATTTGAATAACACTTCATTAAGAGGCTGTGATGGCTCTTAATTTTTTTAATTTAATTTAAAAATTTTAATTTAATTTTAATTAAAAAATTGTTTTTAATTTTTTAAAGTTCTTGAACAATGGTTGCTTATTCAAGATGACGGTGCCAAAGCTCCTACTTTCTATTCCCCGATTCCTCTCTGGCCTGATTGCACCAGAAGGGGAAGCGGAGCAGACGCCGTTTTGCTCCTTGGAGAAAGACCCCTTTTCAACAGCATTCAAAGCCTTCTCTCTTGATTTCGCAGGAGCTGCATTTCAAGAACCGCTACTGGCACGACAACTGTTTCCGCTGCTTCAAGTGTTACACGTCTCTGGTGAACGAGCCGTTCATGCTGAAGGAGAACAACAAGGTGTGGTGCAATAAATGCACCACCAATGAGGATGCTCCTCGATGCAAAGGCTGTCTGAAGCCCATTGTGGCAGGTGAGGGCGCTGGCCGGGCCGGCCTCCTCCTCCTGGATGGTGGACCCACCTGTACGCTGGGGAGATGTGGGCGGGTTCAGCCATCCCACGAAGGCCTAACGTGACTTCTTTGGCTGGTCGCTTAGCATGTGGGGTGAACCCAGCCCACTGTGATTCCTTCAGCAAACAGTGGCTTAGTAAAGATAAAATCTTTGAGCTGCGGTCGACTCTGTGGACCCATCCATACTGTGGAAACGTTTTGTCGTTTGCAATGATTATTTTTGGTTCCCAAGACAATCTACAGGCCTGGGAATTTCTGGAGGTCTCATCCAAGGACAAAATAGCATTAACTTGCTTAGCCTTTTCTAAGATCAGCCAAAATTGCAGGGATGCGAAAAGGGGCGTCTCATGAGCTCATCAGCGTTATTGATGTGCCCCCAAAGTGAATAGGACCAAACAAGACCCTCTTTGCCCTGTTGAGTTTTAAGGGCGGGTGGGGGCAAAATGTGCCTTAAGATAAATGCACAAGGCACCCATCTCATCCCTTAAAGCACCTGAATTCCCCTTCCCCAAATGGGCCCTGGCCCCACCCAGATTTGGAGAATGGCCATGACATCCTGCTTCCCCAAAGCTGATGAATGCGTGGCGTGCCTTGTCTTAGTGCAACGTGGGAAGCAAGCCTTTGTTAGAACCCTGAAAAGCCAAGAGCCAATCGACGCACCCTGAAAAGTCACATGGTAGAGCCCCATGGGGACCCTATCACTGCTAGTCGCAGGTGGGATGATATCTTCTGATGCTTATCCACATCTCCCTTCTTCTGGAAACTCAGTGTCTGGGTGCGCGGGGGAGATTCTTCCCTACCTTCTTGAAAGGCACGTGGGCTTTCTAAGTGCCAAGAATTTTTGATGTGAGAGAAAGCAGGCAAATATCTCGACACCCCCCCCCCCCAATTCTGGAGTGGTAGAGTCCAAGGGGATAGATGCCTGTGATTCTTCTGAAAGTGTAGACCAGAGCTTTCCAAACTTTTCATGTTGGTGACACACTTTTTAGACATGCATCATTTCGCGACACACTCTTACAGCAGGGCACAAGGCAGGCACTAGGACCTGCGCGGAATCCTGGCAGGGCTCGGAGGAGGCAGCAGCAGCCGGGACACACCCAGACACTGCAGCCGACACACTAACATGTTGTGACACACAGTTTGGAAAGCTCTGGCATAGACCTTTTGCAGGGATGTCAACAATGATCCGATTGACATCTAGTGGCAATGCCAGGTTTTGTTTTTCCCAGCTCTGCCTTATCCACCAAAGATCTCGCATCTTGACCCCCGAGTCATTGCTTTCTCCCTGTTCTCCTTGCAGGTGATCAGAACGTGGAATACAAGAAGACGGTGTGGCATAAGGAGTGCTTCACCTGCAGCCAGTGCAAGCAAGTGATTGGCACAGCCAGCTTCTTTCCCAAGGGAGATGAGATCTACTGTGTTTCCTGCCATGAGCATAAGTTTGCAAAGAACTGCGTGAAGTGTAAGAATGTAAGTCCTGGGCACCATCTCTGCTTGTTGTTTTCAATGGTTTCTTGTTATTCTATAGACATGAGAACATGAAGATGAACAGTCCCTTGGTTATTCAGTATTAAAATGTACTCTTTTGGAATTGTACATCCCGTTTCCTTTAATTTTCTAGCTTTGCACGGTGACAGTGCATCAGAGAATATGAGGCTAGAACTAAGGTGTGGTGATTGGCAATTATTCCTATTTCACAGACAGAAGAAGTCCAGTTGACTTCCTTCCTTCCTTCCTTCCTTCCTTCCTTCCTTCCTTCCTTCCTTCCTTCCTTCCTTCCTTCCTTCCTTCCTTCCTTTTTCAATTTCTATCACCGCACCATCTCCCCCGAAGGGGACTCTGGGTGGTTCTAGCTAAGTTCTGAAAGCTCATTTGAAAGAGGCCCTTGATGGGGCTTTCTGGTTCTTATTAACTGGATGATATACTGCCCCTAAACTTAAGATCTGAAAAGGAGAAATAAATCTTCCATTGATATGCAAATAGTGAATGGACTGGTAGAAAATGGTCTAGGCAGGAAAATCCTGTTGCATTCTTTAAAAAAATGTTCTCATCCAGTTTGATGAAAGAGAACGTGCTTTAGAAAATCATTCGGAGGGGAGTAGAGTTTAGATTGTTGGAGGGTGGATGTTTTGCAGAAATTATTCAGTCCATTGGTCTGCAAATTTGACGGGGAATTTCCAAAGGCCATTTGGGGCTCAATGCTGACATTTATTCCACGCCACGAACTCTACACTGATTGCCGGTTGGCTTCATTTTAGGCCATCACTTCTGGAGGCGTCTCCTACCAAGATCAACCTTACCATGCCGAGTGCTTTGTGTGTACCACTTGCACAAAGAAGCTGGGTGGACAACGTTTCACTGCCGTAGAGGACCAGTTCTACTGTGTGGATTGCTACAAGTCCTTTGTGGCTAAGAAATGCAATGGTTGCAAGAACCCCATTACAGGTAGGCAGAGAAGTACCTGCTTAAGAGCTCTCAAAGGGGGATTACCGCTGATTCCCACGTGTGAGTAGATCTCTGGATAGCTTTAGAGATGGTCAAACTCTGGGGGTGGGATCAAATGGACTTCAGAAGCCCCTCTTTTTATCTGCTGATCATTTATTCCCAGTCAGATCCATTGGCAATCCACTGGCCTTAACCCAAATGTAGCTTTTAAGGGAGGAAAAGTGTACACGCTACACCAGGCGTGACAAATTTCTATCACGCTCTCCATTAATCACCTTTCCCCCAGTCCATCAAGAATTCGATCATAACGGCTCTGTGCACCGATTAGGGATGCACATGGATGCTCCTTTGGATCTCTATCGGCTTCCACTGAATACTTAAAGATTTGCTAGTTGGGTTTATGGGACTGGATTAAGTACCTTCGGAGAGATGCATCAGAAAGGAACGTTTTCCTAGCTGGGTTTTTTGGCAGGGCTCATACGTCACAGAAAGCCATCTTGTACTTTAGTTTGCATAATTGGATAAACCCAGCCAGTGTGGGTTTGGGGATCGCGGTTTATAGCCCTGCATACTGCGGGAGCTCGTTCCACTCACCACGCCACGTGGCAGCCAGGTTTCTCCCCGCAGCCTCCTCTGGAGAACCCGCGGCTCCCTAACTGTGCGATGCTGTCCTCTTTTCCTTATCAATAGGCTTTGGAAGAGGCACCAACGTGGTGAGCCACGAGGGCCATTCCTGGCACGAATACTGCTTCAACTGCAAGAAGTGCTCTATCCCCTTGGCTAACAAGCCCTTCGTCTTCCACCTTGAGCAAGTCTACTGCCCCACCTGCGCCAAGAAGGTGTAAGGGAGGCCAAGCGAAGGGAGGGCCGCAGGGACAGCTCAGCTCTCTCCTGCAAAGCGGCTTGGATACGGCTGCAGGCATTTGCATTTTAGCCTCCCCCCCCCACTCCCCCTTTGCTTTTCTAAAGAAAGTTAAGGCACTTTCTCCCTCCCCTCTGCAGGTCAGGTTCAATAAAGGTTCACTAACTGCTACAGCAAGCTCTGCTTTCTCACCATCCTTAGATGCTCACCCAACGAAGCTGAGGGCTACGTTTTGCACATCCCACGTAGTTACTACTTCCTTTGCAAGGCCTGGTCATATCTGCCGGTTAGGGGGCAAGCAACTCAGCAAGGGTGAATTCACATGGCTGCTTTTTAAGAGCATCTCCCCATCTCCCTTCGTGGGGCAGGCCCAGCTTACCAAGCCACCGAAATGGAGGGGCCCCTGGTTTTAAGGGTCTGGTGGCTGGAGAAAAACCAGATTTTCAGTGGACTTTATTTTTAAAGAGGTGCCCGTTTGTCCTCCTTGATGTGCCTGACCCTTAGCCTGCTACAGCGCCCTCCTGGCACCTACCCAACTGCCGTTCTTTCCGGAAAGGCACGTCCCCTCTCTCGAATGTCAATTGAAAACATTCCTGGTCCAGACTAGAGAAGGCTGCACCTGCAGAACAGAGCTTGTCACTCGCTAATCTCGCTTTTGGTCCTTAGAGCTGTGATATTGTGGTCCACGGACCCTTTTCTTTGATGGTGCTCCTCCCGGGTTACTTTTTAAACACATTCGCTATTTTTTAAAAAAATGGTCCTTGTTTATAGCTTCCCGTATTTCCACTTCCCTTACTCAAATATCCATGTCAGGATAGGTAGGAAACACCTAAAGATTGGATTTGCCGGATGCGAGGCAGCTGGGGCACGCAAACGGTAGGCCTCTTCGATGAACAATCTTCAGCGAAAGCAACGGAGCTTCTTGCAAGCGACCATAAAGGAAGGAAGGGCTCGATCAATGTGGCCATCTGACTCCACCCTGAGATCTCCTAGTGCAGAATATGATTTGGTGCTTTTTTCCAGTTTGCATTCATATTAATCCATACAAGTGATAGCGATGTCACACTTCTTTCCTTAAGCCTACCATGAAAGAGAGCAAATGCATAGTACGTAGCTTGTTTTAATCCGTGTTTAACCTCCAGGAACTGCCACTGCTGACTTTAGAATAACCATATTTAGCAACCAGCCTTAATACTCTTAACTCTGCCGGGATGCGAAAGCCGGTTGGCAGACTACTAGCTTCCGTGGTTCATCCTGAAACAGGCCTTTGCCAGCTTGGGTATCGTTTTCAGCACAAGATGTTGGCTTGCTGAAGCGAGTGGAAAGATCTCTAGGGGCAGGTTGAAATATTAGGGTGATGTAATTGCAATTCTTGTTACTGTACCAAGGCATTTTCTCCAATAAACAGGAAGTTACTGCTTATTTTGATTCGCTGTGTGGTTTTCTTTATAGACTTGTGCAGCGCGAGACTCACATGGCATTAAAAGAATCATTTGAGGCTGGTCAGTACATAAGCAGTGCAAGGTATTTGCCATTCAGTCGTTTCCAGAATGAGACTGACCACCAAATCCCCACCACGATGCCCTCAATTTTAAAACAATGCTTTGTCTTCCCCTCTGCCTTTTCCTGGTCTTCTTTCATTCTGTCCATAATCCTGAATTAAAGAGACAACGAGGATTACCACCAATACAATCTACCCATCAATCAAGTCAGTGTTTCTCAACCTTGGCAGCTTGAAGATGGGTGGACTTCAACTCTCAGAAAGGCTGGCTGGGGAATTCTGGGAGTTGAAGTCCACACATTTTCAAGTTGCCAAGGTTAAGAAACACTGCTCTAAATTACCACAAATTAGCCTTCCCATCCGCTGTTTCCAGGAAGGTCCTGCTTTTATATAAAATTTATTAAAAGTTTTACAAAGAACATAAAAACTAACACAAACTAATAAGGAGTAGAAGGAACAAAGAAAGAAAAAAGAAAAAGTGCAAAAAGAACAAAAAAGAAAGAAGCTTCCGATTTCCTCTGCAGGAAATATAATTACAAAATCAACTGATTACAAAAAAAAAACACCTCACTTTTTTCTATTATCCAGGGTTTCCCCCCCCTAATCATCAAAACCACAAATCCTAACTGCATTTTGTTCCGTTTCATGCAAAAAGTCTATCAGGGGTTTCCAGTCAACCATAAATGTAGATACTGTTTTTTTTGCTAATCAAAGAATTTGGCCATCTTCGCAAGTTCCATCATCTTCACCAGCCTTTCCTCCATTGTGGATAGTATCAAACCTTTCCACTTTTGAACATATAATAATAATCATATATATATGATTATATTATATATTTTATCATATATAAAAACAAAGTTCTGTGGGTTTTTTTCTAATTGCCTGCCATTAATCCCAAAAGGAAAGTCTCTGGCTCCAGGAAGGTCCTGATGGCCGGGAATTCTCAGCTGAAGCCAACCTATCTACCCACTGCAAGCTTGGTGGCTGGTTGATTTTATTTATTTCTCTCAGAAAATAGCCATAATAGTTCTTCTTCTTCAAAAAAAAAAGCAAGTACATTTTTGGGAATCCCTTAATAACCACTGACAACCAGAGACCTTTCAATTGCAAAGTTTATTAACAGTGCATATGTATTTACATACAACTAACAAAGCATTCAACGGGCCTCAGTCTGCACAGAAAAATAGGAGCATCATTGCATGCGTGTTAGGACGATTGTCTCTGCCAGAATCAAAAAGCTCTTGTATAAAAATAGTATTTGTTAGTTAAACCTAAGGCACTGCTCTATAGGTAATCATTCTAAAACATTGGGGAGGGTGCCTGCGGGGACAAGAGGACAAAGACTGGCTTGGTAATTTAATGGGGGTGTCCAGAAATGGTTTCACCAGGAACATCTTGGCTGAAAAAAGATTGAGGAGCAGGCTTGCATCATAGGAAGAAGGGGGTGCTCACAGTTGTTTTGAAGAACAGCTCTTTGGAGAGGGACATCCAGCTATTTGGAACGGGGGGGGGGGGGAGCAGGATGCGAGCATAAGACTGTTGTCCTTTCTACGCATTTGCAGAAGCTGCCAAACGCTTCATTCCTTCTTGCGGGACAAAATCAAGGGGCTGGGCTGAAAATGCAGCCAGCAGCTTCGATGGCTGGAGGGAAGCGGAGAGATAAAGCTAGCAGGAGAACTTGGGATGCAGTTAACAAGGTCCAAAAAGAAACAAGCACCTTCAAAGGGTCTAATACTGATTTTATGTACACACAAATAATACTGACGTGGATGGAGGTTAACGTAAACGCGTGTGATGTTTTTGCTGTTTTAAACACCAACCACCCAACGGGACAGGGATCTGCCGAGTGCCCCTGCTGGGGATGCTACCGATTTAATTGAGGGTCTGCACGAGTCTTGATCTCCCCCCCGCCCCAAATAAATGAGCAGGAGCTACTGAGCTGGGCAAACCGGACAGCAATGCTGCAGTGTGATCGCTTAAAGAAGTCACCAAGCAGCTTGGCTGAAGGCCACCTGCTAGGATACACGTCGATTCATAAAAAAAAGATAAATAAGGTCAGATGCTCCGGCCCCCTCTAAAAAAGCACGCAGTCTGGGGGTTTGTGCAGCTGGAGGCCTCCGCTCTGCCCGCCCTCCTTCCTCGCACCCCGCACACACACACACACACACACCGTGTCTTATGGCTGGTCTTCACACCCCCATCCTGCTCGTGAGCCCAGACAGACTTCATCGCTAGCGGCCTCCAGCAAGCTCCCCCTGCAAGGCTGCTCTCAGAAGCTTGCTGCGGAGAGGGAGGGCCCGGCCCCCGAGAGCGCTGCATAAGGCCACAGAACGGAGCGCCGTCCGACACGGGGGTTCCCTGTTTGGTTTTGAAAATTCCCCCCCGTCAGGAACACACGCTTGTTTTCAAGTGTTGGTAGAGACAATCAGGGGGTTGGCTTTTCTTAAGATTAGAAACGATCTGCCCCACATTGGGACTCATCCTAGAGTGAGGTGCTACGTTTTCAGATATTCAAGTTCGGCTCGGTGTAACCGTTGCCTCCCGAAACGAGAAGCGCAAAGGGAGTGCTGCAAGCGCATGATGACGTTGGCTTGGCTTTCAGTAGGCATCGGGTCAAGCTCCTTCACTCTGCTTGCTGGGTTCTGGGAGAATGCTAGCTTGTTAAGTCTCTGGTACAAGGCACCGCGGGACTCGCAAACAGGGAGTATTAAGGACCAACAGGCAATTTACTGAACATTTCATCCAAAGGAGAACAATTTGTATATTTTTAAAAAGGAAATCTTGTTAAAGAATGCTGATAAAGCAACAGCGAAAAAACTGCCCCTCCCCAACGTGTCAAGGCGCAAAGTTAGATCGGGAGGGGTTGGCTGTTGCGGGTTACACTGAGAGAAACGTGGAGGTGAACAAATGGTTTACAAGCAGCTTTTTCAAACCGAGGCCTTCCTGTCTGGACGAACCCTTCACAGTCCTGCGTGGTTGTCAGGAGCCCTCCAGGGTTCCAGGGTTCACAGTTCTGTTCAAAAGTGAGAGATAACTTTCAGTACCTTTGCCCACGAAATAGGATTCCAGCCCCCTCCCCCCCCCCCAGGCCAGAAGGCACGACCCAAAGAAGCTGTTATGACAGCAATGAATGGGCATTACCCGATGCCGCCTCTATTGGTTTGGTCAAGGAATTCGTGGCACTTCCTTCCTCAAACGCCAGCCTGGGACTTGCAGGCAGTGGCACCCCATCTCTAAAGTTCTGGGCGGGTTTATCAGCAGCAATGCTCTCCGGACCAAGTCTAGTGGTCTTAGGATGCACCCCTAGGTCAATGATTTCTTCAAAATTCCATGCCGAAGCTTTTCCATTAAAGTTTTGGATAAATCCGATGGGGAGATCGGCTTCGTTAACATCCAAGGTCTCAGAGTTCTCGATTATCGTTCCTTTGGCTGGAATACTGGGAAGAAAAGAGGGAAGAACATCCAGGGATCATCCTTGTCTGAGGATTTGCGTTTCCCTCTAAAACAAAAGTCTTGGGGGGGGGGGAAACGACACCAGCCGCAACTAACTTAATTGTTACTCCCATCAGCCAAGGCAAAGAAATGATAATTTACTCACTAGTGTGACAGGCTGTAGATGCTTTCCAAACAAAATTTTCAGCTATCGGCATGACTACATCCACTGCATCTTCTTCTGCTTTTGTATCAGCAGAATACCTCAGGGATTGTTTTTCCTCTTTACAAAACTTACACAAGATAGACCAACACCCAAGATTGGCTTTGCACTGACAATCTCACAGCTCAGCGCACAAGGAACCTTTAAAGCATCTCTGACATAGACATGGCCTTCTAGTCGTTCTATCCTGCTCCAAGCGAAGAGCTGTGACCAACAGCCAAGCAGCTGTGCCTTTTTTGACCAATTCCTAACATTAATCCCCAACTGAATCATTGAGACTGGCTGACACTGATCTGGTACAGATAGTCCTCGACTTACGACCACAACTGGAACCGGAATTTCCATTGCGAGTCATTGCGGTCGTAAGCCGAGTCACCACGTGACGGAACCTGATTTTATGACCATTTTACAGCAGTCGTTAAGTGAATCACCACGGTTGCTAAGCGAATCCAGCTTCCCCAATGGGCGTTTTTTGCCGGAAAACGGCAAAAGAAATCACAAAACATGATCACATGACCGCAGGACGCTGCAACTGTTCGTAAATGTGAGCCGGTTTCCAAGCGCCTGAAATGTGATCAGGTGACCGTGGGGGGTGGTGCGACATTTTGCGACACTCAGACACCCATTCTGAGGCCGTCATAACTTTGGACCATCGTTAAACGGACAGTCGTAAGTCAAGGACTACCGCACTGCTTCATGGAAGCAGAACCAAGAGTTCCCTTGGCTAAGAAGGGTGCCATGAAGCTTAAATGACAGAATTCCCTGCCACAGAATGTTAGTAAGTGGCACCTCCAGATTCAGGGGTACAGTGTCTCTTTAGGTTAGCTGTTGAGAAGCAACTACTGGCTTGTGAGCTACGTGAGATACCTGGACAACCCACTGCGGGAAACAGGTTGAACGGCAGAGCTTTAGTGCTCTTCCGATGTCAGCTGTGTTCCTCCGACCTACCTGGCTTCTACTGACTGACCGAAATAGGCAGAATTCCCACCCTCATTCCTCTCATCCTCTTTATCCCCGTTTACGAAGACGTCGTCTGTTTCCACGTTCGAGTCTTCTTGCAGCAAGGTAAAATTGTGCAACGCCTCTGAGCCGTCTTCAAGAGATGAGTCATCGTATTTTGACTTTTCTGCAAGGAAGAGTTAGAGCTGAAGATGCGTGACACCTAGTGGGGAATGCTTCCTACTAATTCCAGACTATTACCGGAGCCCTGAAAGACTACACCAAGTTCATTTTAAAAAGGTGGAGGAGAGAGAGAGGGAGAGAGAGACAGACAGGCACCACCCAGTCAAGGACGCCCTGCAGGCCACAGATGGGCTCCCCACCAGGCTGATGATCTTGCTTTTCAAGACCCAGCTCTTCATCTTCTTCAACACCCTCATCTTCTTCATTGGATTTATCTTCATTCTGCATTAGAGAAATTGAAAATAATCATTTGCAAAACGTGAGGGAACATTAGATCCGCCCCACATAGAGGAAAACCTTGAACCTCCAGATCTCCATTCAGCAACAGACAAAACTTCCCTTTGCACATGACCTCCAAGGAGTCCAGAAACCTGACCTAATTTACTTCCCTTGCATCAATGTATGTCATTCACACAATGCAAATGACATAAATTGATGCAAATGATGTAAAGCATTAATTGTGAAATTATGCAAATGAAAGCAATCACATAAATTCAGATTTAATGGAGATCCCTCCTCCTCAACGGTTTGTTAAATCGAGATTTACCATCCTGACAAGTGCAGGGACAGTTTGCGAAGCAGTTAAAAAAAATAATCAGAAATGCAATTTTCAACCCAAGATGGTATGAGGCCAATTGCAGATTACACTGCAAACATGTATTTCTTTCCCTGATAACTATTGATTAGACTGCACAAATAGATAAGACTGAAACTTATATTTAACTACAGGTCGTCCTCATTTAGTGACCACAATTGGGACCGGCAAATTGGTCGTTAAGCAAAGCTTTCTTTTGCTTTACAGACTGGCAAAGGTCGTAAATGCGAGGATTGGACACAAAGTTACTTTTTCATCACCATCTTAACTGCGAACTGTCGCTAAACAAGGCAGTCGCTAAACGAGGACTACCTGTAATTAAGTTCATTAATCAACTCAATACAATTAATGCTAATTACTCTGCATACATTTTATAAGCTGCCAGAAACCTTTGCCGCTCTGGGACCTGCCTTTTAAAATGCAGCAGCCATGCGCCGCTTTCCAAACCAGATCAGTACAAAGTATGGGATTCAGACAAAAAGGACCTGGGGAGTTATTTGCAGATACATCCCTGGCAACATTTGGTGGGTACAGAGCAGCACAACCGCCAGGTGGGAGACTGAAAGATGCTTACTTTAGCTTCGTTCTGCTCTGCCTTCCGTGTCCTCTTCATTATTTCTTCAATTCTCTGTACGACAGAAACCCCGTTTAAATGACACGACGGAGCCCTCGCTCACAGAACCCAAAGTGCTCAAGGGGGGGTGGATTTTGATGGCAGATGAACCAACCGGTGGAAATCCCTGGTCCACAGAGATGGCAAGGCAGAGCAGCCTGGCTCCTCGCTCCTCACCCGCCTCGCAGGGCTCTTGGGGGAGGGGAAATGCCAACAGGGCGCACTGGCACCTCGAAGGGAATGTACCACAAGCCCAGGGGGAAAACTGAAGCAAGAGTCCCTGCTGAGCGCAGAGGGGAAGAAAGGCGTCCCTCCAGATGGGAACTTTCCATGATTCCCCCGGCCGGGCCACGGCCACGTAACCGAGCTGCCCTTGCTCCGGCCTGAGCGCGCGGCGGAGGCGGGCGCGGCTCCCACCTTCTTCCTCTCCAGCCTCTCCTGCAGGTTCTGCCGCATAATTCGCTCCCGTTCCCGCTGCTGCCTTTCGGCCTCTTCGGAGGCTCTCGCTTCGGCTTCTTCCCGCTGAAAGGGAAAGGGGGAAAACGCTGCCGTGAGGTCCCCCCGGCCCCGCTCCGTCCTCTGCGGAAGGAGCGGCGATGGCTGGCCGACGTTTGGGCAGCGGGAGGCACCGCAAGCGCTGGGGCCTCGGTCCGGGCCGTGCCCAAGACGGGGAGCCCGGATTCAGCCCAGCCGCTGCCGCTCGAGGGTTCCCGATGTTGCAACTCCCAACTCCCTGATCGTTGGCCGGGGAGGCTGGAAGTTGTTGGAACAGCTGGGGCCGGAGTCACAAGGGGGGCTTTGGCGGAGGCCCGACCTGCAGCTGAAGCTCCGCCAGCTTCTCCTGCTCCCTCCGCATCCGGTCCCTCTCGGCCACCTGCTGCTGTTGCTCCTCCTCCGCCCTCTTCGATTCCCCCAGCTCCCGGGGGGCCTCCTCCTCCTGCGCCGGCTTCTCCAGGGCCGCCCTGGCCGCCTCCTCCTTCCGGATCCTGGGAGCCCAAAGCGAAGGGAAGACGGGTGAGAAGCGGGCCGGCCTGCCTGCGCACCTCGGCTTGCAAGCGCCCGGCCTCCCGCTCCCGGCCCGGGGTCGGTGCGCCTGCGGAGCCCGTCGGGCTCGGAGGGTTAGGGCGGCTTTGACTCCGGGCTGCCACATTTCGTTTCACGTGTTTAACTGTTCTAATTGTATCCTTTGGATACCGTATGCTGCCCAGAGTCTTTTGGAGTGGGCTGCCATGGTAAGCTAAGCAAACAAACAAGCCAACCAAGTCTTATCTTTCTCAGGCACAAGCAAAACACCCAGACTGAAATCTGGAGAGCCACAGAGCACCCTAAAACTCGCCAGCACTGCCTTTCCTGTGGGCTTCTGCAAAAACTTGCTTAAAGCGTCCATCTACAAACTACCAGCTGTTTGTTTGTTTGTTTGTTTATTTAATATTTCAAATTTAGTCACCACCCATCTCACTCAAAGAGCGACTCTGGGCGGCTTACAATAAAACAAGCATAAATACTAATTTAAAATACAATTTAGGCCCCTCCAATTGGGATGTGCTGACTCTGCATATCCCAGAATCCCCAGCTAACGTGGCTGAAGACATCTGGAAGATGCCGAGCTGAGGGGGGCCGATTTAGAACTCCGATGGTAGCCCCACCTGATCCCCCAAACTTAAGGATTCAAGTTCAAATCCCAGGGCTGTGGGCGAGACTGGAAAACCAAGAAATATTCTCAAAGAAGGCAACGGCAAACCATTTCCATATCACTCTCAGATGATTCTACTTTAATCCAGTGAAAAAGGCCTGTTTGGGTGCCAACCCGCCCGTTTTCGATAGCAGAGGACTCCGAAGCAGAACCAAAGAAGAGCATCCGTCTGGCCTCCTTTTCAAGGAAAGGTGGCAATTTCTGAGATTTAAGTAATAAGCCATTTAGCATTTTAAAAGGTTAAGGACATGCCATGGAGAAAAAAGGAGGACCTTTCTATTTTATTAAACCATCCCAGCCTAGGCACTTAGATTCTTATCACAGGTGAACAAATGTTAGGTTCAGAGGACGCTGTTTGCCACTCAGTCTCCATAGGAGAACCCTGATTTAAAATCTCTTGTGTGTGCGTGTGCGCGCGCACACATATGCAATGGTACAAAACCTCTCTTGTTTACCTTTCTCCCTCTTCTCTTTCAATTTTTTCCTGGTCTTCGCGCTCTCTCTGTTCTCTTGCAAGACGGCGTTTCTCTGCCAAGATCTTCGCTGCTTCTTCGGCGCTTGTAGTCCCTGGAACAGTTTTGCAGTTTGCATCTGGAAAAAAAAAGTGTTTTGAAGAAAGTCATGCAAAGGCAGCCAAAGCTTAATTCGCTTTCTAATTTTTGGTTTTGTTCCATCACTTGCAACTCTGCTCTGTTCAGAATTAAGTTTGATTTATAGAGCATGTGGAGGACAATAGAAAACCTTCTTCGGCTCAAGCATCTCAGATCCCCTGAATTTTTCAGCCCAGTCGGAACTTTAGTGGGCAGGCCACACCATCCCCTCACTGGTCAGGGGATGTAAATGCAAACAGATAAACACATCTTTATATGCTGAAGGACAAGGTAAAGGTAAAGGCTTTTCAATAACATCAAGTTCCACGCCAGCAGCCTCAAGGGGAGTTTGAGGGTGTGAGGATAACCAATATGAGTAATCAAACATTAAGGTTTTCAATTCTAGGTTCCTAAGGAGATGGTTTTTTTCCTTCCACACTTTTAATTCCTTCTGCTCATCCCTGAAGGAATGGATTTCGAAAGAAGAAAGTGTGGGGCCAGGTTTCCCACTGCGGTGAGCTTCACCCCCCGAAGAGAAGACCCCTTTGGCTATTGGAGATGTTGCTAGAAGCAGCTCTAGCCACAGAGAGCTTTCTTGGGCCGTTTTGCTACCAGCCCAGAGGAATGTTTTCAGTAATTCACCTCTAAAATGTACGCCACCTGATCTAGGCACATTTGCTTGGAAACACTCTCTCAATTGAAGTGGAGCTTGTAGGAAAAGCAAATCCAAGGCTCCAACTTTTTTTGGGGGGAGGGGGCTACAAACATTAAGTCACATGGACTGAAGTGAAAAGCAAATACTCAACCCCAGACAATTTATTAGAGGACTGGCATATGAATCAGGCGTGGAAAATTAATTTTTTTTCATACTGTTTTACAACCTGCATGACTCGGAGGATTACATTTGTACTCTGGCTGCTAACTTGGACTTCCACTGAGACACCCACTGCAAATCTAGACAGATTAGCAAAAGAAGGTGGCAGTGAGCAAAAACAAGTATGCACAGAACCAGATATTGGGCTAGATCGCCATTCCCAACCTGGTGCCCCCGTCGTGCTAGGTTTGAACTCCCGTGACTTCTGTAACGGGACAAAGCTCACCACGCCTGGAGATACCAGGGAAGGAAGGAAGGAATTAGCCACATCATAAAAAGACAAGGCATTCTTCTGGAAAAAAATCCCCACAGGTACCAACAGGAGGAGCATGAGAAAGTGTGTTTGCTCTAAAGGTATTCACACACATCCTTTAAAAAGGTAAAGGTTCCTCCTGCACAGTTGTGCAGTCGTGTCCGACTCTAGGGGCCGGTGCTCATCTCCGTTTGTTAGCCGAAGAGCCGGCGTTGTCCAAAGACGCTTCCGTGGTCATGTGGCCGGCACGACGCAAATGGAACGCTGTTACCATCCCACCGAAGTGGTACCTATTTATGTACTTGCATTTGCATGCTTTCGAGTTGCTAGGTTGGCAAGAGTTGGGCCGAGTGCGGGAACTCACTCCATCACGCGGTGCTCGGGTCTCGAACCGCTGAACTTGTGATCTTCCGATCGACAAGCCTGGCGTCTTACCCGCTGAGCCACCACATCCCTTACACCACACATCCTTACAGCGAGGCTAAATATTGCATCTGTAAACCAAGAAATGTGTTAAATTTACACCACACCTTGAACTCATTTGCTCATCAATGTATCAGCAATGGACAAAAACTGCCATTTGTTTATCGTGCTGATATTACACAGGAATCCACAGGGATGCACTATTGTTATGGAACTTATTTTAAGTCAGGTTGTGAACATAATTTCTCCTCTTTTGAGTGTGTCTATGAAGGTTAATAAGGGGCGTGGTGGCTCAGCAGGTAAGACGCCAGGCTTGTTGATCGGAAGATCGCAAGTTCGGACGTTTGAATCCCTAGCCCTGTGTGACGGAGTGAGCTCCTGCCCCAGCTCTTGCCAACCTAGCAATTCGAAAGCATGCAAATGCAAGTAGATTAATAGGTACCACTTCGGTGGGTAGGTAACAGCGTTCCGCGCGTTTCATGCAGCCACATGACCGTGGAAGCATCTTCGGACAACGCTGGCTCTTTGGCTAACAAACGGAGATGAGCACTGGCCCCTAGAGTCGGACACGACTGCACAAATGTGCGGGGGGAACCTTTTTTTTAATGAAGGTTAATAAACAAAACATCTCCATGGGTAGAGCAACTGAAACGGGAATGTGAATGCTTTAATGCTTCTACTTTTAAACCTATTATTTCTTTTTTAAAAAATCATTTTTTTAAAAGAAGTATTTGAGATCCTGGCAAACACTACTGGTTGAATGTATTGTCGAAGGCTTTCACGGCCGGAGTTCAATGGCTGTTGTGGGTCTTCCGGGCTGTGTGGCCGTGTTCTGGAAGTTGTGGTTCCTAACGTTTCGCCAGCATCTGTGGCCAGCATCTTCAGAGGGCAGGAGCACAGATAGAAGCAAAATCTCTGTGATTTTGCTTCTATCTGTGCTCCTGCCCTCTGAAGATGCTGGCCACAGATGCTGGCGAAACGTTAGGAACCACAACTTCCAGAACACGGCCACACAGCCCGGAAGACCCACAACAGCCACTACTGGTTGACTTTAAGCACAAAGTATATTCAGCTACAACTGTCTGATGCATCATCTTCACTCTGCAGGAAGGACAGGGGTGTGCCTGCGGATGCTGAAAGCTAATCCTGTAAATGTTCTGCTCGATGGTGACTAATGAACAGAGGCTTGGGATGGGTGAAATCTTCTCTCCAACAGAAGCTCTTTTGTGCTTGATAGATGGGTAGTCTAGAACCCAAAATTAGGCAAAGGATCTTAACATACTGTTTGAAGGAGAATGGAAATAAAAATTTCCACTGTACAGCGAGTGAGTCTGATATCTCTTTTGATCAACCAACAGCTTACTTAGGAGACCCTCCGAAAATACTTCCTTCTGCTGGGGGTTTGGGCAACCACCACGATACGCTAAACTCTGTACTATTTTGGTACAAGGAGGCCCATATGATCACGAATCATAAACTAGACCAGAGGAAACTAAATGTTTGTGCTGTTAATAAGGGCTTCCTGACTTTAGAGGAGAACATCTGTAGCTCAGGGTTGAACTGTGGAGTCCTTGGTGCACTGAAGATGTTGCCTAGTCGGGCAACGAAATGTCTGCAAACAACCAAGCTCAGAGAGCACCGAGGACTCCACCTTCCTGACTTTGTCAGCATTCCCACTTTGCTGCTGATTTCCTCTTCTTGAATTCTCTCTCTTTTTAATAGCTCTATAGAGGTCAGAGCCAGCATGAGATCCCTTGTCATTCTTCTTCTCCTCGAGAAGAAAGGCACAGCAAGACTAAAGGGTGCGGATGGGAAGCAAGTTCCTTTCCTGGCCCTCCTCTCTCATCTGAGGTGTCAACTCGCTCTGGTGCCCAAGAAAGCAAAGATTTATTGAGGCTTTACTGAAACCCAAAATGCAAGGTCACAAAACTGGTGTGTGCTCCCAGATATGCCCGTGAATGGGATTCGGAAGGCCAGCATTTGGTCACTTTCTCTTCTATCCTACGCAAAGTATTATAATGGAAAGACAATGTTGACCCCCTTCTATCACCAAAAATAATATTAAGTCTTCTGTCACCCACAGAGGACTAGCTGCAACATTGGAACATCCATCTATGGAGTACCAAGGTTCTGTTATTTTGCCATTTGCATATCCCCATCCCCAAACAAGACTGTCTCTACGGCAATAAATAAATACAATTCCTTGTCATCAATTAAAGACCTTCCAATTCATTCTATACATATTTGAGGCAATAAATGCTGTTTTATTTGAAGCTCTTTTTGTTCGAGTCTGAATAACGCGCATGCCCCCCCCCCCCCGGACAAATTGAAAAGCCGCAGATTAATCCTCTGGTAGACAGTGCAAATGCCCTCACGAGCACTGAAACAATTCTAAATTCTCCAGTTTGCTTGAGATAAATGAACGTCACCCCAAGGAAATTAATATTTATGGCCCCTTGCTGGTTTATCCTATTTTTTTAAAAAAAACAACAACAACTGCTCTTCTATATTGCAAGAGACCATTTATTGCAAAAAGTGGAGAGACTCCAAATAAATAAATAAATAAATAAATAAACAGATAGATAAGGAGCTACCCCTTCTACCTCTGTCTTTTCCGCACCGAGATAGAGATATCTGCCGGGGACTATTTTCTGCAGATGAAGACAACAGCACGTATTGATGGGATGCATCAAATGTTCCCCTGGATCCTGCAGCTCTATAGTGGAGCTGTGTGTGGACCAGCAGTGGCGGAGGATGGGGAGGAGGTGGGGGGAGAACCCCCCCCCCGAGGATTCTGCCTTCAAAGCAGAATTACCCTGGAAACAAGGCTAGCCTAAGCTGGCAAGGCGGGCGTGTCGGACCGGAGCTGCTAGACCTTTACTCGGGATAATCTGGCTCCTCCTGCTCCGGCTGAGAAAAAGAGCCGGGCCTGGGCAAGGCCCCGAAGTGATGGGAGAGGTTGGCCAGGTGAGTGTTCAGCACCCTGAGCTCGTGGCTGACGTTGTCCACGCTGCACCGCATGATCTGGAAGGTCTGCAGCAGCTTATTCAGGACAAAGGGGTCGGTGGTCACCATCACGGGCCGCCGAGCTGGAGCCCTCCTGCTGAATGGAGGCGGCGGCGGCAGCGTGTCGGACGAGCCGGTCCTGTGAGACCACGGGAAGCGCATGCATCGGAGCGGGCTCACGCCTACGCCGTCCCCTTGCCTCGTGCCCTCCACCGCGAAGTGGGGGGGGAAGCCGCCAGCGGCTCCCCTGGCAGACAGCGGACGCCCGAGGTCCGGCATGCTAGCAAAGCAAGGTGGAAACGTGCCGGGGGAGGCGTCGCGGCCCGTGAGGTCAGCCCAGGAAGGGTTGGGCGTGCCGCTCAAGGAATGAGAGGAAGCCCCCGTGCGCGACATCGGATCGTATCCGAAAAGCACCCTTCTGGCGACAGAGGCGGCTGGCGGGAAATCCTGAGCGCAGAAGGATGAGGCGGCAGGAGACGAGGGGCTGAAGATGGAAGATGGCAATTCAGGAAGGAATGTGAAGGAGGCCGCCGACTCTGCAAAGGAAAACACGCGGGGCTGAAGCCACGGGCAGGACGGGCTGCCGGCAGAGCTGGCGGACATCTTAACACTTAGCATGCTCCACTGTGCTAGACCTGCAAGCGCTGGGGCGGGGGGCGGGCGAGGAGGCCGAAACAGCAAGGGGAGAACCCCGTGGCCCCTCAAAGCAGCAATGCGGGGGGGGGGGGAGGGTGCCTCTCGCTGCGTGCCCATCACCCCAGCCGAGAAAGCGACTCACCTGGAGCTCTTTGTCTGAGGATCCCGCCAGGGGTGCCTGGATGAGATTCTTTTTCTCTAAAAGTTTCCCCAGAGAGACAAGGGCTAAGGGCAGCTCCTCCAAAATGTCTCTTTTTTTGGACGCGGCAGAAGATCGGAGGGGTGGAGGACGGGCTCATTTGGGCCGGGCACCAAGGAGGGAGGGAGGTTGAGGCATTTGTTCAGTTTTACTTTATTTTTCCCCATGGTAAGAAGAAAAAAAACACCGCTCATTCCCTAAACAGTTGTACAACCAAAGACTGAAGTTTTCAGCATTCAAGTCATGATACCCAAACAACCTTTCCCCCTTCCATATTAGTGAAACCTTATTTTTTTTTTTTTGGAGAAAAGTTCTACTTAAAACACCATGGAAAAGCAAAATGCCAACATTTTTTGGCCAATGCACGGATCTGAATTTTACCATGTAAGAGTTAAGAAACCAGTTTTAGAAGGGAGTAACTTGAAAACTTCAAATGGCCTAATGTGGCAGAAAATTAACAACTGGAAACATTAGTATTATTTTCACAGAAGTAATTGCTTTAGAAACATCTCATCTGCTTTCTTTTCTTATTATTCCATTCTGCAACAATTAAGATACTAGCCTGTCCAAGGAAAGTTAGGATCTAAACTGTCTTATTGTCTGGCCAACAGTCCGTCCATGACAGCATCTTAGATCACGCGTGATGAAAATTCAGATTATTTTTGTACATTGGCGTTTTCACCACACTGAACAGCTTTCCTGGGCAAACAATACTTTGGCAAGCTAATGTTCTTACTGCCAAAGCTTGACTGACACTCTTTAATAAAATAAATTCAGGTATTTCAGCTAACCATTTTCACACTATTCAGTTTAAATGTTCAAAGCTGTAAATGTTGAAAGCATTAAGAGCCACGTTTTTCCACCAATGCAAAGTTCAGGAAAAATGTGATGCCAGCAAAGGCTAAAGAGAAGTGAGAAAAAACTGTAAGATGACGGACTACCAATGAGCATGCAAAAGAACGACCTTGGGGGTTGGTGGGGAAAGGGCCTCTCCACATTCTGCAGCCAAGAGCACGCAGGTCCAAGTCACTGCAACCTCGTGGTTTAGGGACTTCCCTGTAACATTACTTTCTTCCTGTATTCTCTCCAGGTATGGAGCCCAAGAGCCGGTTTGGTGTCGTGGTGAAGGCAACGGGCTAGAAACCGGGAGACTGAGAGTTCTAGTCCCGCCTTAGGCATGAAAGCCGGCTGGGTGACCTTGGGCCAATCCCTGTCTCTCAGCCCTAGGAAGGAGCCAATGGGAAACCGGGAGACTGAGAGTTCTAGTCCCGCCTCAAGCACGAAAGCCGGCTGGGTGACCTTGGGCCAATCGCTGTCTCTTAGCCCTAGGAAGGAGCCAATGGGAAACCAGGAGACTTGAGAGTTCTAGTCCCGCCTTAGGCACGAAGCCAGCTGAGTGACCTTGGGCCAGTCCCTCTCTCTCAGCCCTGGGAAGGAGCCAATGGCAAACCACTTCTGAAAAACCTTGCCAAGAAAACTGCAGGGGCTTGTCCAGGGAGTCTCCGAGGATTGAACGGATTAAAAAAATAAAATAAAAAATGGAGCTCAACGTGTGAGAGAGACCGGTTCCGAGACAGGTGCAACAACAGGCAACGGGGTCACCTTTAGAACAGGTTCTCTTACCTTCTTTGGTTCTAGAAGGACCTCCAGGCACTTCTCTCTCCAAGGTGTGCACGGCAGCTCCCTGCTCCTGGGCCACTGCCTCGTTTGGTTTGCACTCCACGTCGGTTTTCTTTTTGGTAATAATGAGGACATTTGGGGTGAGTGGTGGGCGCTGTATCGGTGCCGGCTTAGAGACTGTAATGGGAGGAGGTGGCCGCTGCCGTAAGGCGTTTGGTGAAACCGGATGAGGTCTGCGTCTGCCGAGAAAGCAGGAGCTATCAGGACGTGCCGCAAGACCAAAGAATGCAATTGCCCAGCGCTTGTTTGACCCTGAACAATCTGCCTTTACAGCTCATTCTAGCGTGAGTTAGAACAGGGTTCCTCAGCCAGGGTTCCGTGGCATCCTAGGGTTCCGTGAGAAGCCACGAGGGATCCCCGGGAGATCACGATTTTAAAAATTAATTCAAATTCGGGCAACTTCACATGAAAGAGGCAAGTTACATTTTTTATTTTCTGGTTAAGAACACTGTGAATGCCTATATACAGGCCTACCCATGAAATGAATACAATAATTTTGCACCTTCTGGCCTATATTTGAGTCTGAATGTGCAGGGGTTCCCCGAGGCCTGAAAAATACTTCAAGGGTTCCTCCGGGGTCAAAAGGTTGAGAAAGGCTGAGTTAGAATGACAATGGAACAAAACCAACAACCCACATTACCTCCTCCTTTGTTCTACCCAGGGGTGTCTGCAGGGCATGGTCCAAAAAGCCAAGATGGTGACCATGATGGTGTGATTGAAGGTCTGCACACACATAAAAAAAACAGAGGGAGCTCCAGTGGTACCCTCATGGCTACCCCTTGTTCTACCAGTCTCTGCAACAGAAGTACCCCTTTTAGGTTAACCTCGCCATTCAGCATAGCTGATGTCCTTTCAACCCCACCTAAGGTGATCTCCTCGTAAGGTCTCCATCCCTCCTGGAATGAGGCGTGGCTCCCACCTGATGGTGTTCCAGAAGGCCTTAAGGACCCGGCTGGCCCCCCAGGAGGTGGATGGAGCCCTTGTGGGTTGTGTTTTGCGTGTGGTTGTTGCTGGACCACTATCTTGTTATTTTTGTCTTCTTATTTTTCTTGTTCTTCATTCATTTCTAACCCGTGTCTGCTATTGCTTTCTCTGCCCACGTTCCCTCAACTTCCCCAACTATACTTTCGTAGCCTCATGAAGGGCAGGGTTTTTCCACCTCAGCAACTTTAAGCTGTGTGGACTTCAACTCCCAGAATTCCCCAGCCAGCCACATTCCTAAACCAGCTCTCTCAAGCCTGGTGGTCTCCTGCCAAACTGGGAATTCCCAGCAAGAGGGCAGCCTGCTGGGAAGACCGTTCTAAAGCCCTTCCTTCTTTAGGGAGAACGGGAATCAAGAGGAAAGCAGTCGACTTTGTTTTCTGAACGCAACCGGGGAAGAGCAGAGGCTTCAGCTGGATAGAAACCTTATCGCGGCGGGAGACGGAGGGTGCTTCCCCACGTTTCCGGGTGAGACGGAGCGTCTGGGAGCAGACAGCGAGGGCGAAAGAGCCCGCCTCCCGGACGAAGACGGGGGCTGCTTCGCTGGCTCAGGTTTCTTGGAAGAGAACAGAGAGAGAGAGCGCGTCACGTTACCGGTTTTCTCTAAGAGACGCCGCAGAGCTTCAGCCAAAGGAGAGAAGGTGCCAAATAAATCAGGGAGGCTGTTTTAGCAACAGCAGGGCACAGCACTTATCGAGTCTGGTAGGACGTCTCCCTCTCATCTAACCTAGTGGAAAACAGGTCACATGTCTTTTAATTCAGAGTTTATAGGGATGCAAAGGGTGGATACAAGTTTCCAGACTATCTGAAAAATACAGGGAGTCCTCAACTTACGACCGTTCGTTTAGTGACCATTCAAAGTTACGATGGCGCTGGTAAAAGTGACTTATGGCTGGTCCTTGCACTTATGACTGTTGCATGGTCCCCCACGGTCACGTGATCAAAATTCAGGCACTTGGCAACTGGCATGTATTTACAACGGTTGCGGCGTCCTGGGGTCACGTGATCGCCATTTGTGACCTTCCCAGCCAGCTTCTGACAAGCAAAGTCAATGGGGGAAGCCGGATTTGCTTAACAACCACGTGATCCACTTAATGACTGCGGTGATTTGCTTAACAACTGTGGCAAAAAGGTTGTAAAATCAGGTGCGACTCACTTAACAACCGCCTCGTTTAGCGAAGGAAGTTCCAGTCCCAATTGTGGTTGTAAATCGAGGACTATCTGTACTGCTGTGGGTCTTCCGGGCTGTGTGGCCGTGTTCTGGAAGTTGTGGTTCCTCCACACAGCCCGGAAGACCCACAACAGCCATCGAACTCCGGCCGTGAAAGCCTTCGACAATACATTGACTACCTGTACACTGAACTGGCAGAAAGGCGGGTCAGAAACTGAATTGTCATCACCGACTCTTGGTTTCAGAGGAGCTCCCCAGCTAGAATATTGCCCCTTAAACTCTTGCGATCTTCGTAATTCAAAAGACCAAGTAAATGCCTAAAATGTCAAAAACGAGACCCGGGAACATACACTTCGGTCATATCCTTAATCTCACCACTAGGAACAGAGGGAATAACTGAGGCCGTCCCATCAAAACGTCCGGGGGGCTCATGGCTTTGGCATCGCCCAAGCCGAAGTCAGCAGCCAGACACCCCAAAGGCCGACTCACCTGTGCAGGTTCCGAGGAAACGTTTCCGGACGAGGCGGCAGCCCCCTTCGATCGGTCTGTGCTGCGGCTGCGCAAGGGCGCTTTGGGCACGTGGGCTGTGGAGCCGGCGGAAGCTGAGCAAGGACAGAAGGGAAGCGCCTGTCAAGTCAGGAACCTGACGGGACAGCCGAGGCCACCAGGCTGCACTGGGGAGTCAGGCAGGAAAAAGGCAAGAACGGAAGGGGAGAAGGCTGGATTTGTTAGGAGACAGACCGGAGGCCACACAAAGGTTTCAAGAAGTCATGGAGCCAGAGACCGCAGAGGAGAAAGGGGTGGACGGGGAAAGTCAGGAACAAAATATTCCTACATCTAAGCTCAAAGACTTTATTTTTCATTTTTTTAAACCCAGGATCCTTAGACAACATTGATGCAGAACTTGACAATCCTAACTCACCACAAATAAATAGAGAATTAGGCATCTTTCCTATCCTTTGCAAAGGAAGTTTAGGAAATAAATGGGCGTGAAGCTTAAGAAACAAGAGTTTCAGCTTATCAACGTTCTCAGTTCGGCTGAAGGGGAAGATTTAAAATACTGGGAAGGCAGGAAAGACAAACAGGCATTAGCAGTAAAACAAGGGGAGCAACGTTAAAAGGAAGAGGAAATTCTGTTAAGACCGACCAAAGGGGGCAGAATGTTTTGGAACACAACACGAAGGGCAAGACGTTCAGGGGAGGATGGTCCCAATTCTCCCCTGCCGTGTAGGTGTTTAAAGTCTTTGCAAGCACATGCACAGAAGTCTTTCAAGATGGCTGCAAATGGTATCGCCTGGCACACGAATTCCAGGCAGAAAGCAAAGCTCCCTTCTTCAAGAGCCCGTCTCCTTCCATCTGCCTGCCATCTTAAAAGCTATCTTTTTATTTCATATCTGAGTGGTTATTGGCAGAACGGATTCCCCCCGCCCCCGAGTTTCCAAACACCCAACAGGGCAAGCTAGAAGAGACCCCGTGAAGTAAAGGGTTTGTCGATACTGTGGGGCTCCTCTCCTAAACGACCGCCAGAAGCGTTGCCATGCCGGATGGCTCCGGGCCCTGTTACCTGCGGGATCCTTGCCGTCTGCAGACAAGGTGGCTGCGCTCTTACTCCTGGCTAGAGAGGCCTGGGTGGGGGTGAGCAGGCGACTGATGGAGTTATTCTCCAAAGGGATGACCAAACGGCGGGCTGAAGGATGTGAAGCAACGAAAGAGGAGTCAACACAAAGTCCCAGAGGAACGCAAGGTGGCGGACACACTCAGATGGGAGGGAGAAACCTGAGGACGTGTCTTGTCACGAACACTTGTTGTTATAGGACCAAATTCCAGGGCTAAACCAGCCTAGATGAGGTTGCAAAAAATCAGGAGTCTGGTAGTGCCTTTAATGACCAACCGATTTTATTCTAAGGCATAAGCTGAACACTTACGCTTTTGAATAAAATTGGTTGGCCCTTAAAGGCGCTACCAGACTCCTCCGGATTTCTTGCCGCCAGAGACTAACGCAGCTCTCTTCCTACAAGGTCTAGCTCAGGCCGCAACATTCTGCGTGCTATTTTTAATCGCCTGAAAATAATTCTGTAGCTGGTAAAAGAGGACAAATTGAGAGCAAATCACTAAAACAAAGAACCACTCCTTTGAATTAAGCTTGACTTCCAGGGACTTCATGGACGAGGCACGTTGCTTTCTTAGCAAAGATACGGAAAGCAGCTTCCCACTTTTTTTCCCTGGATTGTTTTTGGACTTCCTAGTTTTACTGACAACTCTGGAATTCCCAGGTGGGTCTTTCATCCAAGTACTAACCAGGCTTAATCCTGTTTTGCTTCTGGGCCCAACCAGGTCAGCGCAGGGCCCGGGATCACTACACCAAAGGGAAAGAATAACGCAACCCCACCGAACCTTTTTTTTAGGGGCAGCAAATGGCCTGCAGAAGCAAACCAGGAGCACAGCGGAGCAGGGCTGCAGATGTCCCCTAAGAGCAACTGGTTGGACGATCAAGGCGGAGGAGCCTTGCAGTTTCAAAGAAGGGACAATCAAGTTCTCTTTGCTGGGGTGGAAATGGTCACACCACATTGAACTGCTGCTCAGTTAACGCCTAGACGCTGTAAAGAAGAGCTTCGCTTGCCAAGAACCGCCTAAGGGCCACAAAGTCATATTAAAAAGGGAAAAAGAGAGAAAGAGAAGGCAACGTCAGGCATTTCCCAATAGGCAGGAGGGCTCAAGGTGTGGAGTGAGACACAGCTGTCTGCATGGGCCTCAACATCTGTGAGGGGGGTAATGCAGCCAGCAGGGTAGAGAGCGGGAACCAACGGGCTTGCTCTGTGCTTGCTATACAATTCGAGCCTTCACACTTCTGGGAAAATGCCTCTTTGTGCATATTTACTTCAGAATTTTTTTTCCAATAATCACTGGGAGGAGCATGCCATGTAAACTCTTAACTACCTGTTTTTTCTTCTTTCTGCACATTTTCTAATTCGGGAAGTTTATTGCTCATTCTGCTCAGCGATGAGCTCCTCTTCTTTTCTGGTTCTCCTAGAGCCCAAACACACGGATCATTTTCAAAATGCGCTTTTGCTGACTCAAGCACTAGGTATACAATTTCAGGAGATAATCAGAAGCATCTTTCTTTTGTAAGACTGGATGAGAGCAACACTCTTGTCTTACAAAATACTTGTTCCACTCCCCAAATAAAAACTTAAAAAGAAATGCATACAGTATTTACTTGTTGGACAGGTTATTTTCAAGCATCAAGGGAAAAAAAGGCTAATTTAAATCAGCAATGTCCAACGTCTTACACTGTATTTCTTAAAACTAAGCAGGCATAGTTGCTTGGTTATAGATTAAAATTTAGTTTTATTTGAATCTAATAAACCTAACCCTTCACATTCTAGTCCAGGAACAAATATCTGCTCTTGCATTCTACAGGTCTACTGCCAAGGAAGTATAAAACTATAAAACTATTTCAGGAGACCTTTTCATATACAGGTAGTTCTTGACTTATGACCATTCGTTTAGCAACCGTTCGAAGCTACGATGGCGCTGAAAAAAGTGACTCGACTGGTCCTTGCACTTACGACCGTCACAGCGTCCCTGTAGTCACATGATCAAAATTCAGGCGCTTGGCAATTGACTTGCACTTACGACGGTTGCAGCATTCTGGGGTCATGTGATCGCCATTTGCAACCTTCCCAGCTGGCTTCTGACAAGCAAAGTAAATGGGGGAAGCCAGATTCACTTAATGACCATGGTGATTTGCTTAATGACCGTGGCAAAAAAGGTTGTAAGATCAGGTGTGATGCACTTAACATCTGCCTCGCTTAGCAACAGAAGTTCCAGTCCCAATTGCGGTCGTAAGTCAAGGACTATCTGTATACCAATCAAAATCAGGACTTTATAAAATACACACTGATAGGTTATGTGGAGGACATACAGTATCTAGTCAAAGGTAGGTCTCTCTCTGTGTAGTGGCATGCTTTTAGGTGAATGGTGACCACCAGGCCCAAATCCATACTTCTGTATTACAACTAGATATACTTGTATATTTGATGATTTGTAAAGGAACTTAATTTTTTTAAAAAACTGGCAGAAATCAAATCGTGACCTATGGAAAATTCAAATGGCTTTACAGCGTAATTTTCAATCCCCCTTATACAGGTGGGGCACAACTAAGATGCACAAATTGAATTTGCAAAGACTCAGCCATCGGTTAACCCCTCCTGAGCAAGACTCACTAACGTAAAATATTCCTGCACAGTTTCTATTTATTTTGATAAACCTCCTGTGGGATACGTAGATAAACAAAATAGTTCTCATTAACCGATTTCTGAAAATTCTTGTTTGCTGCACCTTTCTGCTCCGTTTGTGAAGCGCTGGGCAGGGCTTGCTCAGAATTCAGAGAACTTTTGTTATTCAGCCTGTTTAATGAAGAGCTCCTTTTAGCTGATCCTGCAAGGGAAAAAAAACCAGGGAATCGTTGGCTTGGCAAACATCAACACGCAGTATCAATGGAGGAGATTCTTAAGACTGACACCACTCTGCTCGACTGGAATTATAGTCCAGATGACCCCACTGGTGTTTGAAGCGCGAAGCCCTTCAATTAATCCGGAGAGCAGTAATGCCTGGACTAGGCGGCTTTGATAACGCAACCCGTTTAGCTCAGCTCATAAAAAGCGTAATTTGTAAGAACTATCCGATGCCAGCACTGTAGGCCAGGAGGTCCATAAAATCTCTCCTTTACTATCACACTGCTGAGGGGAAGAGTGCGTGCTTTGACTGCAGAAGATACTAGGCCAATATCTCAACTATTCAAGGTAGGGTTGGGAAACGTCTCGGTCTAAATCACACCTACGGAGAACTACAGGGCATTTATACACCACACCACACAGCAGCGGTGAGCCGGGTCTGAAGAGGGTGGGATCACCTTATTCTCAGGAATAGATTTCTCCTTCTCCCATGTTACAACCAGGTTAGGTCAGGGTTTCCTCTGAAGGCAGCAGAAGCGTTTCCTGAAGTTTAGTTGTGACGCAGGAAGGTAACTGGGGAATGGGATGCCGCAGCAAAGGAGGAACAAGACTTCTGAGCTATTCTCACTCCATCCCCATCCTCATTAGTTTCTTCCTATTTTTAAAAGGCTATTTGTTAGGTTGGCAAGGGGGAGCCATTGCTGGATAAGGGGGCTTAAAAAGAAGCCGCCTGCTTCTGCTGTAAACAGACTACAACACCTATTGTCGAGGTGCCATACATGGCAGCCCAGTTCTATTTAGAGAGAGGGGGACACTGCACGCTATCGACATAGGCCAGGACGAAACTGCTCTCAGGTTACTCCACTTCAACTTTGCGCATGGGGAGGTTGCCAGGCGAAGAGATCCATTGCTGCCGTCCTTTGGTTTCAAACAGGCAACAAGAAGTCAGATTTGGAGAAGAAAGGATCGCCACCGTTTTATAGGAAAGCTGTCTGGTTTTAGATCAGACGAAGGACGGCATGCAGATTCGGAGGGGTGAATGGGAGAGGGTGTGTGTGAAATCATGGGTCACGATTGGCTTTCTGAACTCCAGAGTGGCGTGGAGGGTCTGGGAAGGGTTTACCACGGTTCTTCTGTTCTAAGAGACGTCACATCCAGCAACCGTTGGGTTGGAGGTGCGCCAGGGTCACTGGATTAACGAAATGGGTAGAAGGTGTTTAAGGCCAACTTCAGATGGTCCAGGGGCTGCAAAGGATGGATGGTGGGTCTTACATCTGCTCTACAGTCCCCTCCTTACCTTGGCTGGGAGAATTGAGAAGTGCTGCTGAGGACGAGAGTCGCTTGTGGAGGACCGTTTCGGGTTGCTTGAGGTTCACTGCGGAAGTAGAGCGCTTGTTGGCTGAAGAAACAAATGATTATTTTAGTATTCTCTCTTCTGACAAGGCATTCCCTGCCTGGATCTGATCTGATCTGATCTGATCTATCATCATCATCCATCCCATCCCATCCCATCCCATCCCATCCCATCCCATCCCATCCCATCCCATCCCATCCCATCCCATCCCATCATCGGACACCTTGACTATCTATCTATCTATCTATCTATCTATCTATCTATCTATCTATCTATCTATCTATCTATCTATCTATCTATCTGACACCTTGACATTCATCACAACCTAACAAATTCAGGAGCACGCACACACACACACACACACACACACACACACAGAGGTAATGCTATATATATAGGTAATGCTCCTGAATTTGTTAGGTTGTGATGAATGTCAAGGCGTCCTGGTGATTCTAACACAGAGAAGTGCCTATTTTACAAGTTTCGTTAAACGTTCCTAGTGGGAATCACAGACTAGATCAGAGGAAAGTAACTGGGTGTTTTCAGAAGTTCTAGACCAGAGCTTTCCAAACTGTGTGTCGGGACACGTTAGTGTGTCGGCTTCAGTGTCTGGGTGTGTCGCGGCTGCTGCTGCCTCCGAGCCCTGCCAGGATTCCACGCAGGTTCTAGTGCCTGCCTTGTGCCTTGATGCCTCCAAACCTGCTGTGATTCCGCGCAGGTCCTAGTGCCTGCCTTGTCCCTGGCTGCCTCCAAAGCTGCCCTGCCAGGATTCCACGCAGGTCCTAGTGCCTGCCTTGTGCCCTGCTGTAAGAGTGTGTTGCGAAATGATGCCCTGCTGTAGGAGTGTCCCATGAAATGATGCATGTCTAAAAAGTGTGTCACCAACATGAAAAGTTTGGAAAGCTCTGTTCTAGACTATCACCTGCCCACAAAGAATAGCGGTGTTAATTAGGATCCATGAGAGAAGCACCAGGTTTCCAAGCCCTGGACTAGAGTTTATGGAGAAAGGATAGAAATTAAGAAACTTTTGTAAGAATAGATCATCTGACTATCAAAAGAAGCTGGAAAGCATGCCTGTTTCTATAAAATTATCCTTTAAAATTGTGTACAATCGTCTTTTTATGACAAGTAAATAGGTAATAAGCATCACAGCACAAAAACAGCAGGAATTCTAAACATGACACCACCAATGGCACCGCACAAAAATTTTGATGATGAAGCTGTTAATACATTAGTGAATAAACAAGCCATGTACACACAGAGGACAGATCCAACAGATCCTTCCTCCAGACTTGCTACAGGGAACAGGATTCAATAACGGACACCATCAATGCAAAAACATGATGTCCAGAATGTTTATATGGCAAACTGAACATCTAAGTCCCAAGCACTGCAGCAAAACTCAGCTGGTTTTATTGTTAATAAGAGAGCAGCAGCAAATTTCTTTTAAAACCGTCTATTCCGAAATTCTCAAATCAAAGGATGCCCTTCTCATTTTAAAATGGAAACCTGTTCTTGTGAGCTTATATGAGACCCGTATCAAGCCTCTGGGATTTAGATTAGAAGGGCTTGGTGAAATGAATCCGTTGTAAGCAACCCAGTGAGGTTTGACCTGGAACAAAAACCAGCCACCTAACAAGTCCTGGAACAGGGTTTCTCAACCTTGGCCACTTTAAGATGGGGGGACTTCAACTCCCATGCTGGCTGGGGAATTCTGGGAGTTGAAGTCCCCCCATCTTAAAGTGGCCAAGGTTCAGAAACGTTGGTCTAGAGCAGGCACAGAAAGTAGAACTAGTAAGGAAGGAATAAGGAACAAAACCCTTCTAGGAAAAAAAGCTGCAAAAACATCTACACTAGTGTGTTGGAGAAAAGCAACACCTTTTGAGAAATCCATCATCGAAACCTAAGAAAAAGAAAAGGAAGAAAATATTTCTTTCCCTTGTAAGATCTGGCTGGCTGGCTGGCTAGTGTTCTTAGCAGAGTGAGAACTGCAAGTGAGCTAACCAGAATGGGATTGCCCCAAAAGTGCCTTGTTCCCCCCCCCTTCTGAAGCAAAACAAGAAATTGTTCTTCTTGTTTCATTCCACACACACAAGAAATTACAATTTTTCTTTTCTTTCTCTTGGATATGGCACTCAGTGCTGGGCTCAAGAATGAAACAATTATTCTCTCATCTGAGAGGAATTCTAGGGACTGGGGGGCATCTGTGGGGTGTGTGTGAGTGTGAGAAAATCTGATGGTGGGCATGGCATCGTGACTGGCAGGCTTTGACACGCCGCCTGGCGGATGCCCCTGCTAGGGACCCAAGGGGAATGTAAGAACAGTCTATCTCTCGCTGTTGCTCTGTGAGGCGTTGCCAGGCAAAGCTCTCTCACACACGTCTGTTTTTCCCTGAAACAACTTCTTGCTGGCAAAGAGAAATGCCAACTGATAGCATGCAAGCAACTGCCCCTGTACAGAACTCAGTGCTGTACAGATTAGAAAAAGGCACCGGGGCACTGAAGGCCAACCCAGAGGATGCGTTTGCGCAGAAGGGCAAATGCCTGGGCAGGCGAGTTAATTAAAATGAGAGCAGGCAGGCAGGCAGGCAGGCAGGCAGATCATTCCAAAGAAACCCACCTTCAGCTGCAGCTGGTGCTTCTGTGGAAGAAAAATTAATAGACGCATGTCACAGATCGACGACAGCATTCAGAAGAGATATGAGAGATTGGGTAGGATTTGCGCTCAGTCTTCTTAAACGATGAGCAACTGGAGGGTAGTTAATTGTCCTTATTTTTAAAAGGTATTTGTTATCCTGGAGTGTTTTATGCTGCACTATTTAATTCAAATCCTCCCAGTGTGCCAAGGCCAAACCCACCCAGCACACTCAAAATGTGTGGACATCACTTCCCTAGAGCATTCCAGAGAGACAGAGCATCGTTGAAGCCTTGGGACCCACCTGCCTTCCCGTCGGGATCGGTCACGGAGCCGCTCCACGACCATCGCTTTTGCCGCGTTTCCAGCCGCTGGCTGCGCTCCAACGTCCGATGCATCACGGCTTCGTAATGCTCCTATAGAATAAACCACCTCTGGAATTAGGTTGCGAGAACTCTTACTGCCCGTGGAAAAGCAGAGAATCGTTCCCTCGGGGGCCGATTATTAACCAAAGGCCTGCTTTTACTTTATGTCGCTAATTAGAATTCAAGAGACAACCCAAAGGCTGCAGGCACTGATTAGCCGCAATAAACAGCATTTGCTCCAACATGCACACGTTCAGCTATTACGTGGCAGGAGGCTTGATGGATTAGCAAATCCACTCCTGCTGTTTGTATAATTTCTTGCAGTAGTGCCCCACAATGGTTCCAGCTTATCCTCCTTGGCCTGGGAAGATTATTACTGGCAGGTGCATTTGGGGAGACTTCACTTCAAAATGCAGAAATACCCAGAATTACCAATGATTCAGAATTGATTCTATCTAAGGGAATGCTAAAACCCAAGACTCTCGCAGAAAGTCTGAAATTCAGTCACAAATCAGTTGGATTACCCCTTGACAGAACCCTTCTGCAACGACTGGAATGCAACAAACAATTCACAGACAAATTTTCAACCATCAGGTCTTAGGAGATTCCACTCATTGGGTAGGAAAGAAAATACGGCGTGTGACCCGTTGCAGGCAGAATTTGATGATACACAGGAAATGTCTCAATGGCACGTGGCTGCATCTTTCATCTGCTTACAAATCTTCCCTACGCCAGACAAGTAAGAGCTCACCACTGCGTTTTTATGACTTTGCTTATTATTCTCACCAAAAGACTGTCATGTCAGCAGAAACTTTTAGTCACCTAATATGACCAGGAACTACAGGCTGCCTAATACTGCCTATCACCAAACACTCTTGTTCAAGGATTAATAATTAGAATGAACTGATTAGTTATCAATTAGAATTCAGTGATCTTCTTCACAAACAAATGCCCCAGAAGTGGGAACGATTCAATTAAAAATATGGGAAGGCTTTTGAATGTTTATTTGGAAGCTGCACAAACACTGCGATCAGTAGAATAAGGGAAGCTTATATAAATGCAGAACGTACCAGGGAGACGCTGAGAATAACTACAGTGAAGTGACAATCTTAAGGAAGGAAGAGCTGCAAAGCTTCAATCAGGAAGCTGCCTCAAGCAGGATTAATGAGATGGGGACAGACGTGCATTGTAGAATATAAAGTCTGCACACCGAAAGAGCCATGTTGAACTGAATAGTCCTAGCCAGAGTGAAGAGCTAGCTAATATGAACGCCAATAAAGCAAAGCTAAGTAACCCCATCTGCCCAAATTATTACAGGTGGTCCTCACTTAACAGCCACTCGTTTAGTGACGGTTCAGACTATGATGGTGCTGAAAAAACCGACTTGTGTCCGGTCCTCACACTTATGACCGTTGCAGCATCCCCGCAGTCACATGTTCATGATTTGGGCGCTTGGCAACCAGTTTGCATTTATGACTGTTGCAGCGTCCTGCGGTCAGGTGATCGCCATTTTCGACCTTCCCGGCCAGCTTCTGACAAGCAAAATTTTTATTTATTTATTATTTAAATTTGTATCACAGCCCATCTCCTCCATACCTGGGGACTCTGGGGAACCCTGTGATTTGCTTAACAACGGCAGCAAAAAGGTCATAACATTGGGTCGGATTCGCTTAATGACCGCTCCACTTAGCAACCAAAATGCCGGTCCCACTCATGGTCATTAAGCGAGGATTACCTGTAAATGTCTGTGTCCAATTTTATCTGAGATGCTAATTATTATTTGCCTCAGCTCAAAGCTCAACACCAGCGTTAACTTATCTCTTAGTCACAACAACATTAAGCTGCACGGTACTTTTTCCTCTTCGATCTTCTGCTTTCTTTTCTGTTCCACAGCAGCCCTTCTCTGCTGCTCCCTCAGCTTCTGCTCCCTCAGCCTCTTCTGTTTCTCTTCCATTTGCTTTTCATACTGCAGCTTTGCTTTCTTCTCCTTCTCCAATAACTGTGTTTCCTTGGCAGCTGTAGATTTCACCAAAAGGACAGAGACATGAAATGCTACAAAGACCGGAAGGGGGAAATGTATGATGCTGGCCACTGCAAAAACAAAACCCCCAGAGTTTTATAGAAGTCCAAAAGAGAGAGACAAGAGAGTCACAGTGATCGGATGTCATATGTTCAATCGGCTCCAACGGGAGCAGAAGGCTAGCCAGAATCCACCTTTTCTGCTTGAGGTCAAGGAAAAACAGAGAAAGAGGAAAATACAGCTCCTCGTTTTATGCCAATGATGCACTTCTAATCCAAAACTTCAAGTCAGTGCTCAGATCTAATTAGACAATCACATCCCAAGGAGAAGGTGAAGCAAATCCAATGCCCCAGGCCAGTGTTTCTCAACCTCAGCAACTTGAAGATGGGGGGACGTCAACTCCCAGAATTACCCAGCCAGCCGTGGGAATTGACATCCCCCCCCATCTTCAAGTTGCTGAGGTTGAGAAACACTGGCCTGGGGCATTCTACAGTGTTATTTTTCTCATGGCAAAACCGTGCCCCTCTTTGCAGGGGAAGAGGAGGGCGCTGGGCTTTTCTGCATGGAATGGGGTCAAGCAGAACTGAAGAAGCTGAGTCTGGATCGACTCTCCCAAGCCAGTCCTCCTCGAGGGAAGGTGACTAAGCCACCGTATGGAATATTTTGGCCTCCTGCAGCCCAAACTTTTGTTATCCTTCCATTAACCCAGTGTTTCTCAACCTGGGCAACTTTAAGATGGGTGGACTTCAACTCCCAGAATTTCAAAACTGTATTTGCATATCCACATGTATGCAAGTACTTAACGAATCACACCTATGAAGGTGGAAACCGGAAGAAGACGAATGCATGTGAATTGAAATAGGTCATAAAAAGCCTACCCCTCCCTGCCATCAGCAGAGTATTAAAAACCTTTGTATGCACAAGCTCAATTAACTATGGCCATACCATGCTGCTTGTCCCGCTCTTCTCTACGTTCCTTGGCAAGCCTCTGCCTTTCTTCTGATTTCAAGAGAGAACCATCTATCACTGTAAAAGACAGAAAATTCAAATGCTTTGCACACTGGACAGTTTTAGAGAAGCAAGGGACCAATTCCTACAAAACATGTACGTCTACATCCTTGCACAAGGATGCCACATTCACGTGCAAGGATACATACTGGTGCTTAACACAAATGGCTGTGCCAATATAGTTTCTAACCCACTGCAGGAAACCTTAATTCCCTTTTTTTCTTGCATTATACATCGTTATTAAAAGGACACATACCAGGAAAGCTATTCTCCAGGTTACAAGAGGATGCTTTTGCTGGCCTGGTACTACAGACTTTCATTCATCTAATTTCTGAAAGATTCTTTAGAACATTCTTTAAAATTAGAACAGGAATTAAAACTTCTGAGCAAATATGAACTGAATGCAAAGAACGGCTACCAAGGTCAAAATACAGAATAGTTATTCTAAAAGCACGGATTTTACCTGGTTTTGATTTTGTGCTTATTGGGGACTGGAGTGAAATAGTGCTAACACCACTCTGGTTCCTTCTTTCGTCTGCTAATGCTTGCGCTGCAGCAACTGTTAAGAAAAACACCATACCTTGTTGAAACAAATCCATAATTCACGCAACCTGCCAGTTGGGTACTTCAGAGACTTGTCTGGATTACACTATTCAAGTCTGCTTTTTGTACAGGAAAATCTCCCCAAATCCAGAGTTTATACCTGTAAAATTCCTTCTCTGAAAGTTCAAACCCTTTGATGGTTTGAAGGTCATTTTATTTGGTTGGGTCCATGGCAATCTGGGTTAGAGTAGCGATTAGCACAGGGTTTTGAATTTTGTTCTGATATAAAGAAAATTATGGGTATTAATGATGGGTCCATGCAGCCCCACATCTACGGATCAGCTTGTTTTCATAGCTGACGTGAGCCAAAACACAGAAAGTCACCATACACCATTCCATCTGAAGAAGCTGAACCTGCTCAGGAATCGAGGCATCAAAATAAGGCAAAGTCTGAAAACCTGCACGTTTGGTGACTCTAAATACCTATTATTGCCTTGCTTTTCTGTTGTCTTTTTCATCAGCTGACATGGTTCATCCCTCATTCCCAGCCATTAAACCACAATCATCCTCATCTTTTCTAACCAATCCAACAATGAAGGTGAGAGGAGACAGACCTCATAATCTGTTCTGCCCTCTCCTGTTTTGACCCTGGAGGATATATCAACTCACGCCCCCATCTTCACATTCTGAAGACAGGCTGTAATTTACACCCTTTCAAAATTTCTTCCATACGCAACTTAATAAAATTCTTATTAAAAAAAATTCTTCCATACGCATTTTTTTTAAAAAAAAGACATTATGCTTTTCCACCCTTCAATGTATCCTGAATTTTCAGATAAATCTATTGATGTAGGGCAACCCGGTTAATGGAGGCCATGCCAAAATAATTACACTGAACTGTTCAGGAAATGGAAAACTAGGAATCTAAAATTTACACCAGTCAACCACAATTAAACACCTTTAGATGGCCTCTCATTTCAGAGGGAAAGGTTATCTTCCCCAGCTGATCCAAAGATTTATAATCAACATGGGGGATTCTGCAGAAGCAACTTGGTTCCTTACCACTGATTTACCTTTCCCTCTCAGAATGTAAAAACGCAAGGATGGAAGGAAAGAAGACTGTTTCTCCTCTCCATGACAACCTGATCTGTCATGGCAATTATCGTCCTAAGACAGCATCCGAGAGCAATCATCTCCCAGTGTTCAATCCCAATTGACATAATTGACAATGGCCACTAATTCCAGTGTCTCCGCACTGTCGCTATTCTTTCAAATCAAATCTCTGCTGCAGCTCTTGACCAAAATTTTAGGACAAGCCTATAAAAACACAGCACCATGGCTTCTTTTAAACAGTAGTTCTGGAATTACTGAATATACCGCAACATACTGTATATTGACTCCATATGCACCCCCCCATGCTCTTTTTTCGTTACTGTCACCAGGAAGAAAGGCATATAGTTCTTTTGGGGAATCTGCCATGAATTCCACATTTGTGTTGTATTATGCACACAAAGCATTCAGGACTAAAAGCCTTGTGTGGGCAACTGGGCTGTGGACTACACAGAATAAAAAACTGATGAAATTTTGAAGAGCCATGAATTGGGTTCAAGGTCCATCTGTTTTAGGTTCATATTAGAAAGGCAAGTGTTCCATCCTCACTCCCAGTATATAGTCCCAAATGAGAAACAGCTGCATGACACTGGAAGATTAAACTACAAGTTTTAAACAACTAAAAGAGGTTATAGTAATGGACAAGGGAGATATGCAAGCGGACTGGGAAAACCCTGTCTGAAATTTTGAGGGTCCAGCAACCATTTCCCTTGCTACATTCCATGAAGTAGATTATCATAGACTGCTCTTTCTCCCAGCTTCTCAAATTTGCCAAGCATCTTAAGTGAACTCCCTCCACAGATTTGCCTTTGTCCAGAGGGGGAAATTCGTTAACTTCTGTTATAACAAAGAGAGGGGAAGTAGAACAGCTCGCACTTTCATACCAAGTTCCTTTGTGGAGGAACAATAGAGTGAAAAATATTCAAAGGTAACCCCAGAGAACCATTATGAGAATATTGCTTGTTTGAAGAGACCATCAAAACCAAAATAAATAAATTTTGTTCGTAAAACTTCCCTACAAGTCTGGAAAGCTATTGCGTTATTTCAATTTACAATACTGGACACGGAGATCTATTAATTAATATAAACTAAAGATTCCTACTGCGTGGAGTTCACAATACAAATCTGATTAAGAGACTTGTGAAGTGCACTAACCACTAATGTTCATTCAGATTTCAGGTATTTTATGCAAAATTTTACAATGCATCAGTATGAAAATGTCAACCCTCAACTATATGAACCCTAATGAACTATTTGAACCCTAACCCACAGAGATCACACTCAACATGACCTTACTTTTAATTCACAGCACTAACTCCAATGATGTTGCTTGAACCTCATTCTTAACTATGTACAGTATGTAACTACTGTCATGCAGTCGACTACCGTACAATGCTGCAATGGATCACCACCCAGGTTTTGTCTCACAACGGCCATACCAGTGTTTCTCAACCTCAGCAACTTTAAGATGTGTGATAACTTCAGCTCCCAGAATTCCCCAGCTAGCTATGCTTTGCTGGCTGGGGAGTTCTGGGAGTTGAAGTCCACACATCTTAAAGTTGCTGAGGTTGAGAAACACTGGGCCATACAATGACATAGCACTGAAGGCATGACCAATCCTTGCCAGGTAAGACCCAATCAATAATCTTTCAAGACCTGTGGCACAACGGTGGAGGTGCCGGACTAGGACCAGGGAGATCCACGCTCCAGTTTACCTTCAGCCACGAAAACTCGCTGGGTGATTTGGGGTCAGTCACTCTCAGTCCGACCTATAGGCACAATATTGTTGTAGGAGAAGGGAATGCTATATACTGTATGCCACCTGGAGCCCCTGAATGAAAGGTAGTGTATCAATCTAATAAACAAATGTTCCCATGCAAAATGTGCCCTTAAGGATGGATGCTGGAGTTATATCAAGAACAAAGACGCAAGGACATTTTCTGAAACAAGGATTCTATTTCTTGTAGATATT
This sequence comes from Charina bottae, assembly GCA_023362775.1. Classification (NCBI taxonomy): domain Eukaryota; kingdom Metazoa; phylum Chordata; class Lepidosauria; order Squamata; family Charinaidae; genus Charina; species Charina bottae. The sequence goes on along the minus strand of JALMGJ010000018.1, from coordinate 20,567,329 downwards.
CCTGAGGTGCAGCATTTTGTGCCAAGTCTTTCCTGTTTTCATGCTCATGTTTTACTTCCCTGGTCTCAGGATAGGGAAGGGGGTTCTCCTCTCCCCCCAACTCATATGAAAACCCACTGAAACCTTTTCCTCCTAGTGATGTTTGTTCTCAAGTTTCCAGGCACACCATTGTTGAGCGCGCCTGGTTCCGCTCCCCCAACCCCAAAAGCCCTGGGACAATAGAGCCCAGCACTGCATATCACAACGGGCACCAGTCAACTCTAAAACCACAATCCCCTCTCTCTCTAGAGACTCAATAATGCCTCTATTATGCAGGATGCGTTTTAACCCCTGATCCTCTTGTTTCTTGATAAGCCAATTTCCCCTTATATCTCTGATCAGGCACTACAGTTCATAAGATTTCATGATTGCAGTTTAATCTTTGTGCTGTTTCTCCAAGAATTATGATGAAATATGGAGATCTCTACTGAGACATACTCGTTAGCCCACTAGACATGGGTGCGTCTCCTATCAGACCAAGCAGGGGATCCAACTCAAAATTTATTAACAATTTAACAGGGGTTATGTTAATGTATTTATTGAGGAAAGATAAAATCCTTGTGGGGGAGATGGGTGGGATACAAATGTGATAAATAAATAAATAAATAAAATAATTGTTCTTGGTTAGCTGCATTGTACAACATGCAATTCCCCCCCCCCCCCCCATGTTTGTAAATCATTTTCTAGAATCTTTTGCAGTTTGCCTGTTGCTCGCAGAATTAAGAAGTCTCAGCAATGAAATAAACCATGCATCTGCTCCAATTCCTACAGGAATAGGCAGTAACCAGTATTAGAAGAATCAAAAGACTCTACCATACATTAATTCACCAACTCAAGAGTATACCATGTACATCACTTTACATTTTATCAAGCTAATCTGCTCAGCAACTGCTTGTGGATTGGTTGCGTAGCTGGATGAAAACAAATGAAGAGGTATTAAATCAGTACTGTTCACAAAAGGTGGGTTCACTCTTTCAAGAGATGAGGAAAAGTTAGCATCTGTGCTGAGCACCAAATAAATTAATAAAAAAATAAAAAGCAGAGGATTTAAAAGTTTGTCCTCTAAGAGAAAGGACAGACAATAGGCAGGGATTAATGTTTTTATTATGTTCCTGCACTTGAAATAACACATCTTTGCTCTAATCCAGTGTTTCTCAACCTTGGCAGCTTGAAGATGTGTGGACTTCAACTCCCAGGATTCCCCAGCCAGCCTTGCTGGCTGGGGAATCCTGGGTGTTGAAGTCCACACATCTTCAAGCTGCCAAGGTTGAGAAACACTGCTCTAATCCATACAATTTGAGTCAAGTGGAACTCCATATCTTCTGGTTTGCTAACACACCCACTAAACTGAACTTTTAAGTGAATACAAAGAGTTAAGAGAAATTCATTCACAATGGAAAGAACTGCAAAAAAAAAACCTAGATAGAAGGTATGACATCTGTGACTAGGTATCATTTTCTTCCATTAAAAGCTGCTGGGAGGTCTCACCATTTGGAAAACAGTAATAACCCTGGAGAAATGTAACGCCTTCCCCACAGCCCTCTCTTCTCCTTTCCACCTCACTTTGCTATTAATGAAATAAAAAGACACAAAGCTTTTGCACCATATGCAGTTTTGCTGAAGACTTCACGGAAATAACATCACCCCCCATTTCTCACAGGAGAAGCAAAAAAATTCACAGGGCATTTTCCCAATTTGTCTGTTGCCAAGTATTTAAATTCTTGAAAGCGAAGGGCTGGGCTTGATTTAAATCGGAAGACAGACAGGAATACGACCACAATCTAGACAGAGCCATCTGCTCTTAAGACTGAGTCCCCTGCTTGTAAGATGGGAATAAACACAGACACCTTAATTCAATTAGGGGTCAGAGCAACTCCAAAGCAGTGGCAGCCTTTCTATCGCACAGTCAACAAGCAATAAACGGATCAGAGTGCGTAACAGCGGCTTTAATGAGTAAGGCCAAAGACCAAAGGCCCACCCAGGTTAGCATCCTTTCCAAAAGGTCAACCAGGGGCTACAGGATAGGGACCTCTCCTGCAGCTGTTGTCCAGTAAGTATTTAGGTGGTAATGTACAGGGCTGTGCACCGCTGGATACAAAGGTGAAAAGATGCTCCAGGACATGAGCACCTGTCTGCACCTCCTTATAGGGGCCACGCCTTTCCTGGAAGCGCACAGCCGCCTTCCACAGTGCTCCGTGATTCCTAGAAGACACATTTTGTTTAAAGAACTGCAGACAGGCGTTACGTCCGTACCTCCACGTGTTCTGAAGCACCTTTTCCCCCTCACACGCCAAACGCTGCACAACCCTAGTCGTTACCGCCTTGATGACCAGCCACTACTGACAGATTTATTCTTTCGGTAGCCTCCTTTTAAAGACACCTAGTTCGCACATCTCGGCCACAGCAAAAAGCAAAACTTCTAAATATGGCTAGATGTTTTCTGATCAACCGCCCAGAGTCCCCCGGTTTGGGGGAGATGGGCGATAATACAAATTTAAATAATAAATAAATAAATAAATAAATAAAATATGGCACTCAAGCGATTATGTCCCACGGCTGAGGTGAGATGATGCCTCACAGGGTTAAAAATACTTGCCAACTAATGCTGAGCCTGATCTGCCAGGACAGAGCTCTCCAAACTGTGTGTGGCGACACAAAAGTGTGTCGCCACACACAGTCTGGTGTGTCGCCACACAACCCGGAAGCGCTGATCACCATCAGCGCTTCCGGGTTTTCCCGCGGCGACACACCAACTGCAGCGCACAAAACCCGAAAGCAGCAGCAGCAGCGCTTCCGGGTTTTTGCACGCTGCCGCACTTCCGGGTTTTCCCGCGGCGACACACCAACTGCAGCGCACAAAACCCGAAAGCAGCAGCAGCAGCGCTTCCGGGTTTTTGCACGCTGCCGCACTTCCGGGTTTTCCCGTGGCGACACACCAACGCCGGTTGGTGTGTCGCCGAGGGAAAAACTTTGGAAAGCCCTGTGCCAGGAAATCAATGCTGCAGCAAGAAAAGAAACATATAGTAACTCCCCCCCCCCACCAATTGATATAGCATATAGGATTTTGGTTTTAATCACACAGGAACTGAACTGTAGATACAATGCTGCAGATTTCTAAACAAACCCTGGAAAGCAGAAACAATCCAGAGGTCTGCCCAGAGAAGCTGGGGGAGAGGAGACCATGCAGGTAGCTTATCTATTGGTTTTCTGACTGCAGCAGAGAAAAAGAGGAGGACTTCAGATGCAAACAGATTCCCAGGCTCTTTTTAAAGCCCTGGATGGGGGGGGGGGGGAGTAGTGGAATGATTAGATGCCAGGGCTCGAGATCTCCTCTGAATCTAAGAAAATGCCAAGGCATCTTTTGTCTGCCAAATCGAGGTGAAGAGAGCGAAGGTAGGGTGGGAGGCCAGGCGGAAGAGGAGGTACTGCCAGCCAACAAAAGGGGAACCTCCAGCATTTTGCTATGGGGGGGTAAGATTGCTGAGAGCTGTGGATGGGCTTGAGGGCAGTGCAGGCAGCTGGAGGTTGGGAAATAGGAAGAAGGGTGGTGATGAATGACTAAGGGGAAGGGGGGGTTGAAATAGGACTAAAAGATGAGGAGGGAGGGGAAGAGAGCCCTGAAATGGGGGTTAAGGGGCAGGAGGTTGTGTGAACCCGAGGAAAAGATGAGTGTAAATGAGTATAAGGGGGGGTGCAGGGGTAGAAAAGGTCTTTCAATGGGGAAAAGGGATGAAAAGGGAGATGTCAAATTAAGGGGCCTCACTGTGGACCCCTCCCAGCCTCCCTCCCAAGCCAGCCCCCCACCCAAGTCGGGCCTCCCAGACCTGCTGAACTACAAGCCCCATCAGGCGCTCCAGACATGCACCCCCTCCTATGCCAGCTAGCCCCCCCCCGCCCCACCGCCGGGCCGGGCTGAATTACCACCCCCCGCCCTCACGGGGGCTAACAGGATGATGGAACCTGTAGTTCAGCCGTTCGGCAAGGCCGGAGCAGAGGAATCCAGATCGGTCCGACGGGAGGCGAGGCGGTAACTGGGTCGGGGGGGTGGGGGGAGGAGGGGAAGACCCCCCCTTAGGAAGGGGGCCACGGAGGAAGGGCGAGGAGAGTTTTAGGGGATAAAATGGGGGGCGACGAGGATTGGAGGGGAGGGGGCGGCAGGGGTCCCCCCCGACTGGCTCACCCATCTGCTCCCGCAGCCCCTTCAGCGTCGGGGTCGGCGGCGCGGGGACCCCGGGAGGCGCCCCGCCGCCGCTCCCCTCCGCCATCTTCGCCCCCCGAGAGGGCCGGCGGGCGGACGAGAGGCAGCCCCGCGCTCGGTCGGTCGCTTCACCGGCAAACGCCGCTCCGCCGCCGCCGCCGCCTCAGGCCGGTGCCGCGGAACCGCCGATGGGACGCGGGGACGGCGGCGGGCGCGACGGCGCAGGCGCGACAGAGGCCACGCCCCGGAGCCCTTTCGCTGGGGGCGACGGAGGAGAGCGCATGCGCCCGCCCGCGGCTCGGGCGTTCGGGCAGCTTCGCCTCTGGCCGGGCGGAGAACAAGCCCTCGGACTGGCCGAGGGGGCAACGCGCCTGCGCGAGGAAGAAGCCTCGGCTGCGCACAGCGGGGGCAAGGAAGTGGAAGCGCGCTCCTCTCCCTCCCCCGCCGCTTCTCTTTCGCGCCTGCGCATGGCGGCTCGCTCAAGTTGTGCTCCGGGGGTCGCCGGTTCGATTCCCGCTTTCCCCAGGAAAGACCTTTTCTCCCACTCCGGATAAAGCTGCTCCCTTTTGGGGGCCGCCTCCTTCCTTGTTCTTAGTCCTCTTTAAGGATGTTTCCTGGGTCTGGGGTTCCATCCCCACCAGTCATCGGTTTACCTAGTCTGTTGAGACCTATTTTCATCTTGGTTTGCCGGCTAAACCACTTGGCTGGATTGGCACAAATCAGCCCCCCATGTTGATTGCAGTCTGTGCACTGCCTAAGTGATGATTAAAGAACACCATGAATTGATGCTTGTTCAGCCATAAGCCACTATGGCTGAATTTAGCCAATAGGTTCATTTTGGTTAGTATTAATCATAATATTGATATTCCAGTTGGAAATGGTCAGTTGACGGTGTTTTCTCTCTTAACCACCCAAAGATTCTGCATTTAATCCTCAAACCTGCATGCCCTTGAATGCTGACATCCTGCAAACCAAGTTGGGAAAATCAACACAGCTTGAAAAGGAGACTGATGGGGACAGTAGCTTTGATAGCCATGTGCAGAATTGATGTACTGTATAGTCAAGTTTTAAAGCAGTGTTTTTCAAACTTGGCAACTTGAAGATGGATGCACTTCAACTCCCAGAATTCCCTAGCCAGCAGAATCCCCCAGCATGGCTGGCTGGGGAATTCTGGGATGTGAAGTCCACCCATCTTAAAGTTGCCAAGGTTGAGAAACCCTGCCCTAATTCCACCTCCTTCAGGGCCTGCTGCTCCGTGTGACACACTCCTCCTTTTGCACCAGCCCGGCAGAGGAAGTAAATGTTTGGCTCACACTCACAGTAAGCAATTTCTGTCCATAGCTGGCAGAAAGAAATTCACGTTCAATCATTGCTGGCTGTCAGATCTTTTAAATTAGAAGGATGGTCCCAGAATCTTCCCTCTCCCCGATTTTTAAAAAAACACATCAGTGTCTCAAAGATGAAGCGCAGCGGAAGCAGGGAGCTTTGACGGGGAGCTGTGCAAATGGCGTCCTTTGAGAGCCCTGCTACAAAGCCACTGGACCCCTCCTGCAATCTTCCATGACTGATTCTGAGTGACCCACGACAAAGACAACGGACAATGACTCTTTCAATCTGACCCATAAGGAAAGAATCAGGCTCCAGCTTCTGTCCTGCCTGCCCGCTCCCTCAGTTCTTTGTGCTTTGCAATCCAAGCAAAATCCAGCTGAGAAGGGGTTGGACAACTGGCCTTCCCATTTTAAAACATGCCGAGAAACTGCAGGATGCCAGCATGCCTCCATCTGAACAAGGGAAAGGGAAGAGTTGGGGAGGGGGACCTGGTGGGAGTAGGGTGCAAGTTTCAAGGTTGCGAGAGCAAAATTTTCTCTGCAACCATTCCTTTGGTGCCCGGGCAGAGAGTCCGTTGCTTGGTTGTGCCGCCCGAGAAGGACCACAGCAGGTGGTCAGGTGGGTGCAGAGCTCCTCTGAGAGCGGTGCAAATGCCATGGAGGGAGCTCCTGCCTTGCATTGGACAGGATCCAAAGGTGAGTCATGCAAGGACCTTCCTTGGAGAGGTGTCCTAGCTCAGAATCCAAATCCCTGCCCCCACCAGTTGAATAAATCATTCGGCAGGTGAGGGGAAGTCTTTGCCTCTGTCCTTCAAGGGAACCTGTTGTGGTTTGAGTGAGAGTTGGGCTGGATGGTGCACCAAGGTGGCGTCAACCCTGTGAGGTAGGCCAGGTCGGAAAACACACACCACAAGACGTCCTGTAAGCCATCTGCCATCAATCAATCAATCAATCAATCAATCAATCAATCAATGTCCACAAACCTTGTGCAAAAGAATGAATGGACAGACGTTTGGCATCAGGACTCAAAACAAGGACAAAGGAATATCAGAGCATTTAAATCTCCCTGACCCTCCGTGGAAGACTCAGAGTGACTGTTTTTAGAAAAATGAGACTTTAACGGCACCACTGAGTGATCGATTGCTGAACTCACATATGTCAAGAGGTTTCTGGCAACACGCTGCAGTTTTTGATGTAACTTGCATCTGCATGACCTCCCTATCTTCCCCTTCCTCCCCCCCCCCATTTAAATCCTCCATCAGTCTGGCCACCCCGTGCCTCTGATGAAGTGGGCTGCAGCTCACCAAAGCGAATGCCTTTGAATAAATAAAATAATAAATAATAATAAAAGGGGTTAGCCAGAAAAGTACAGCCAGACTCTTTCTGATTTAGAGCTGTGTTGGGTAGATGCGGCCAATGATACGACCCTTCCCAATGTTTTTAATTGCCTCTCTTTGTCGCTCCAAAGTGGGGGGGGCGGGGCGGTGGGCCTGTCTGTATCCGAAGAAACAATTTAGCTTGACCACAGAGAACAGAAATGAATCATGCATTTGGCATCTAAAGGAAGCTGCCTTTTACAGAATATTAGAAGCATTGTTGGGGTTGTGGGAGGATGGGGTAGGGAGCAGAGAGAAAAATTGTCATTAGGACCTCCAACACCCCCCAAGTGGTTTTCCCCCAGTGGCAAACCCATTGTTTGCAAAACCTGATAGGCCCAAACTGGTTCATGCAAGAAACATAGTTTAATCATGATTCCTTTCAATGTCTTCCTTTGCTCTAGAGCCATGACCATCAAAATACACATCTTGGAAATACGTTGCATTGTTTATGGCTTTTTCTCTTTAGGTCTGCGGGCTGCTGCAATATTTATTCTGTCAACTCTGCCTGCTGATTCACCAGTTGAGATTCATTAATATAACTGCATAATGAAGGGCTGTGAATGAGGAAAGCATTGCTTTTTAATCTGTGTCAGACTCAGCAGACTGAAATTAAATCAGGTTAAAACAAGGAACATCTGTCCAACAATAGGGTCCTAATTGCTCAAAATGTAAGAATAGCATCTCTAACAGCAGGTAGTCCTCGCTTAACAACCGTTCATTTAGTGATGGTTCAGACTTACGACGGTGCCAGAAAAACCAAGTTTCAGCCAGTTGTCGCACTTACGGCCGTCACACCATCCCTCTGGTTGCGTGATCACAATTTGGGCTCTTGGCAACCAGTTTGCATTTATGATTGTCGCAGTGTCCCACAGTCATGTGATCACCATTTTTGACCTTCCCGGCCGGCTTCTGGCAAGCAAAATCAATGGGGAAACGTGTGATTTGCTTAATGACCATGTTGTTCACTTAACAACCGAGGTGATTTGCTTAACAGCTGCCGCAAAAAAGTTGTAAAATCCGGTCAGATTTGCTTAATGACTGCTTCGCTTAGCGACTGAAATTCCGTTCCCAATTGTGTTTGTTAAAGGACTACCTGTATTCCTACTGCACACCAGTATTCCCTATTCTAGTGTTGAGCTGTACCCCCAAATTCTTACCCAGCTGAGTTGAAAGTACTGTAAACTCAACACATGGAGGGTTGGAAAAGACTGGCCTTACAAACCTTATCTTATTAAGGATATATGTAAATTGAAACACTCCCAGATCACAGTTTTCCCTCTGCTTTCTGGAAAATCCACAATGAAATCCATAGCAATTTGCTTCCAGGGGCTTGATGGTTGTGCCACCCCCTGCAATAATCCCACAGGTTTTGTAAAATAATTATTATAAAATTATTATAAAATAATTATTGTAAAATAATTCTGGGGTGCATTTTAGCAGAAGTGCTAGGGTAACTGTTCATTCCACTGAATCTAGCAAATTTTATTTTGATCTCAGGAACGCTTTAAAAGGTTCTTAACTTTCCTCTTCTCTTGTTTGATTTGGCTTGTGCAAAAAAAGACAGAGAGAGAGATTCATCTTTCCTGTCCAAAGCCCCAGCTGTGCAGCTGATAAAAATCATAGGTCTTCACAAAAGCTGCAGTTCTCTGGCACGACAGTGACCCCCAGAGGGTCTGTGCGGAAAAACATTTATTCCATGACACTCGGGTCAGATTTATGCAGCAGACCAAAGGCATGGCTTGAGTTGAATCCTGGTACTGCTTTCTCAGCGGTGGAAATTTCCGTTGGCTTGCTATAAATGATTGCATTCTTTCTGCGCTGCTGTGAATCCCACAGTTCTTCTTAAAAGGGTGTCTGTGCACAATTAATAATGCCCATAGAAAGATAACGTTCTGTTTCCAAAGTTCAGCGCTAAGGTTAGTGTACAGGTAGTCCTCGATTAACAAGCAAAACTGGGACCGGAATTTTGGTTGCTAAGCAAAGCGGTCATTAAGCAAATCTGACCCAATTTTATGACCTTTTTTGTGGCAGTCATTAAGCGAACCACGTGGTCGTTAAGAGAATCACACGGTTCCCCATTGATTTTGCTTGCCAGAAGCTGGCCGGGAAGGTCGAAAATGGCGATCACGTGACCACGGGATGCTGCGATGGGCATAAATGCAAACTGGTTGCCAAGCACCCAAATCATGATCACATGACCGTGGGGACGCTGTGACAGTTGTAAGTGTGAGGACCGGTCGTAAGTCGGTTTTTCCAGCACTGTTGTAAGTCTGAACCATCACTAAACAAATGGTTGTTAAGTGAGGACTACCTGTAGCCAAAATAGCACCCCCCGCATCGATCTTTTGAGAGATCCAGAGAGGACTCTAGTCATGTGGCCTCTCCCTTCGGATGGCTCTTGCCCCCCCCAAGAGTACCTGCAGGCCTGTTGCAACTCAGTATTTGCAGAAGGACCCCAAATCTTGTCCCCCCAGTGCCATTTTCCCCACCTCTGTTTGGGATTTCTCCCCATCAGTAGCTGTGAAAAAGCTGGCAAATCCAATCAGGAGAAAGATGAACCCTGAAGACACCAAAGGTGTTTGAACCACTTCCTTTACAAAGCCCTGTTCCCATTCCCATGTATGATTTTATTGCGCTAATCTAATCTTTCTTCTACCTTTCTAGCAAGATTAGATTTTATGATCCAATAAGTTACTTATCGTGGAGATTTCCATGGCCTTGCGTGCTTTAAAGGTCAGCAATCAGAGGTCAATAATGCTAATCAGTTCCAGCCGGTGAAGTCAGATCTCCGAGGATGGGTGTGCTTTTCTTAAAAAGGGTTCAGAGTTTGCATTTTGAACCAAAGAAGCATTCATGTTTCTAGGCTTCATCCTACGTGGGATGTCCATCACGTGAACGGAACGTTATGATGGTGCTGAAGAATTGTTGAATTCCTGAATTGTTTCGCGAACATTTAAAATGATCACAGGATAGGAAGGTCTGCTAGAAATCGGAGAAGGGTGTCCACAGGTTCTGGTCAAAGAAGTCAAGATGGCGGCCGCAACAGCATGATTGAAGCTCCGCCTGTTTGTTTTATGCGCATAAAAACAGGTGGAGCTTCAATGGCACCACGGTGGCCACCATCTTGATCTTTTCGACCATACATTCTGACCTCCCTGGAAGGGGACCTGTTTTTGTTCTGTGATTGGTGGTGTTATTATTATTTAGATTTATAGCCCTCTTTTTATCCAGGAGTAAAGCAGGATCACAGAGGGATCTCCCTTCGTGTTATCACCACAACTACCTTGTAAGGTAGGCCGGCTAAGAGGGAGCAACGAGTTCCAAGGACATTTATTTATTTACCATGCTTGTGCGCCGGGCATTCCTGGGGGCTCTTCGGTGGCTAACAATAAACAGTTAACCCCAAATATGTACAAAACCCAAATCCATAGAGATAAGCCATGCGCACGGCTGACCCCACCTGCATTTTGTAAAACATCCACCTTACAATATGTCTATGAAGGTTCTCAGTCACCCAGGTGGAATTGTCTGTAGCTTGAATCATGTCAACTGGATTTCTATTTTCTCAGTAGAAACGTTTCACTCCTTATCCAAGGAGCTTCTTCAGTCTGAGCAAAGTTAGTAAGGGAATCCTTAAATATGTTTCTAGGGTGGCTGTGTGACCTTACACCTGGGGCTAGGTCATGGTTATATTGAAATATAACCTCAATATAACCTCAATCTCAATATAACCATGACCTAGCCCCAGGTGCAAGGTCACACAGCCACCTAGAAACATATTTAAGGATTCCCTTACTAACTTTGCTCAGACTGAAGAAGCTCCTTGGATAAGGAGCGAAACGTTTCCACTGAGAAAATAGAAATCCAGTTGACATGATTCAAGCTACAGATCCACCTTACAACTTTCCTGAAGCACCGGAGGGACCAAGTGGACGGATGTGCCACTGGGAGGGAGTTCCTGAGATTGGGGCAGTGGTGGAAAAAGCCTGCCTCGGAAGCCCCGTCAGGTGACAGTCCTGCAGGGAGATCGTTGACCTCATGAGTCGAGATAACCAGGACTGAAGACCTGCAGAGCAACCAGCAACTTGAATTGCACCAAAAGCCCGCTGGCAACCTATGGAGCTCTCAAGGCGGAGGGGTCACTTAAGTGTATCAGGGCACACCCACCCCTGCCCGGGTGTAAATAGAATCCGGAGAAATAGATTGCGCTTCTGCGCAGAGGAAAGGGAGATGTCACTTCGCAGCTAATCAGGAAGGTAATAAATGAGAAGGAGGCAGGGCTGGTTCGGCTGATCTTGCCAGTTTGCCTGTAACTTTTCAGAAGTCCTCCGATCTGGTGAGATCCTGTTTATGGCCCCTGAACATTGAAGCCGTCCAGCATAAACATTTTAATTTCCTCCGTGAGAAATGATGCCAGAGAGGGATGGGAAGGGGGCTTGATTCTGCAACCTCGTCTTGGTGACTCCTTGGTCAGGTAGGTTTTTGTGATTTGTTCCGCAGAGCGTCTTGTCTGGACTGAATCGGAAAAAAATCTTAATGCCAGCGAAAAAAGGGTGGCTTTCAACTGTGTGAGAACCCTCGCAGGGCGAGCCTGCTCTTCACGCCAGGTGGTTAAGCGGGCCATTCTCCCCCAATCTGGGCTCCGTTGAGGGCCATCCTACACATCTGGAGGCTGCCAGCTGTGGAGAGAGTGAGGTGTTGAATATTGTCCAGGATGGCAGAGAGATTCTGGGGGGGTCAGACTGAAGCCTTTTCTACCCCAGCTTGGAGATGCTAGAAGCAGAAGCTGGGATCTTCATCCACCACTAGGAAAACGGTCCTTTTTAAAAAAGGTATCTGCTTTTGGCCCAGCGCCAGGCATATGGTCTTCCTCACTATCCCATTCACTGCCCTTTCTCTGGTCTTCCATTGCATGGCCTCTGTTTGTTGTTGCTAAACTAGATCCTTTGGGGCCCCTGCTACTACTGCAAACGTTTGAGGTCTCCCAGACCTGCAGTTCCATTCCTGTGGATTATAAACGATGCCATTGGGGCTGCATGAGAATCTGCCTTGGAGAAAGCGCTCAGCCTTATTCAAGAGGCTGTCTCAAAGCCACATGTCTTTGCTTATCAGTCAGATTTTGATCTTTGGCTGTTAACAAAGAAATAAATTGAAGTACCAGTCGTGGGCGAACAATAGCATCTTCCTTCTGGGAAGCATCTCAGCAAAACATGTTATTTCAGGGCTGTTGGGATGCCCACACATCTTTTCGGAAAGAAATCAGTGGGCTTGTTTAGTTGCAAACATCAATTTGGATGATTTGCTACAAGGACTCCCTTCTTGGCAGAAGGTCTTTCATGGACTGAGTTCTGGAAGACTTGCTGGTTTTGGTAGATGCTCAGATACTTTTGAATTATCTACCAGTGGTTTTCTTTTCTTTTTGTACATAATTTTTTATTTAAGATCTGGAGGCAGGGAGAGGCACTTTTAGTGCATTTTCAACATTTATTTATTTATTTATTTATATGTTAACTTGTATTACCGCTCCATCTCCCCCGAGGGGGACTCTGGGCGGTTTACAGTACAACAATTTAAAATCTTTAAAAGTAACTACAATTTAAAATACATTACAAAAACTAATACATTAAATATAAAAATCCAATAGGCGATAGATGGTTCTCTTTAAAAGGGCTCTATGGCACTAGCCATCCCCAAGAGGAACTATTCCCATTCCCATCCCACGCGAGGCGGCACAGCCAGGTCTTTAAATTCTTCCGGAAGGATAGGAGCGATGGGGCCTGTCTCACCTCCGGGGGCAGAATGTTCCAAAGAGTGGGTGCCACCACGGAAAAGGCTCGCCTTCTGGACCCTGCCAAGCGACACTCCCTTGACGACGGGGTCCGAAGCATGCCCTCTCTACATGATCGAGTGGGACGGTTTGATATATATCGATCAGCAGGAGGCACGCAGACCACGAAGGCATGGCACACTCAAGTGAACTGAGCCAAGGCTGTAAAGATCTTGATTCATTAAACACGGGTGCAGACCCTTGGACAGAAGGCTGTCAGTGGCAGAAAAAAACCCACCAACAGCCATAACCTTGAGAGTCACGTGCATTGTTTGCTGCGCATGGAAGTGGCACCATGGAAGTGGGGATCTTTGGATTGTGTCCCTTGTTAGTTAAAAACTAGTTAGTCAGTCAAAAGAGATGCATTTGTTAAATTCTGAAAAATCACTTCTGAAAGATTGAAAGTGTTTTTCATAAAACAGGTGCAGGTGGGAGGATGGAAGAAAATCAATGTACCGATGCAACGCCTAAGGCCAACGTGTTTTAAGTTATATTGTATATGCTCTCACACATTAAAATCCCTGTTTTTAACCACTGAATCGAATGGCTGGTGTGCCGATAGGAAAAAAAATGATTAAATGATGGTGGTAGGGAGGCTCACGTAATCTCGTAAGCATCCATTGAGGGTGACCATTAGATCTCTCTAAAGCATTAGATCACTGTTTCTCAACCTTGGCAGCTTGAAGATGTGTGGACTTCAACTCCCAGAATTCCCCAGCCAGCATGTTGCCAAGGTTGAGAAACCCTGCATTAGATACTTGAAGTGGAGCCCAGCTCATACAGTGGCTTCTGGGCTGTAATTCAGTCTCGCCCCCATCAGTACATGTTCTATGGACATGCGGTGTTGGGAAGATGCACTTTGGATGAGTGATTTATAGGAGGAGAAGCACCCCTTTAAGACTCAAATTAGCATTACTGGTCTGGTCCATGCCTGGTGGAGATGTTCCTGTGCTTGTTATCCATATGTCCCTTCACTCTGACCATTTGTAACAGGACAATATAAGTAACTTCCTGCATAGAGCATAAGATGTTAGCATGAGTGGGGTTTTTTTTTGGTATTGTTAATCAGTAGACCTTTAATCAAGGGACCTGCATGGTTTATTGATGTTGCGTGGGTCTTGTTAAGTCTGTCTTTGTTCAGCAAACATATATAGCATTCTCACCTGTTTCTCAAACTGGGGCATCTGGCCAAGACCACAGCCGATGGACAATTAGTAGGAAAACGTGCTTAGATAAATCCCTACAACAGAACTGTATGAATTACGGTCAAAGGAATGGGGTAAGATATAAGACCAGACCAGTGTTTTTCAAACTTGTCAACTTGAAGAACTGTGGACTTCAGTTCCCAGAATTCCCCAGCCAGCATTCTGAATTCTGGGAGTTGAAGTCCACACATCTTAAAGTTGCCAAGGTCGAGAAACACTGATGTAGACTGTTGATATGAAGAGATAAAAGGGCAGTTGCCTCCAGGAACAGGGGGGCCATTGGCTCCCATCTATTTTTGTCTTTTATCTCCAGAACCTACAGTATTTCACAAGCTTCCCTTCTGCCTTTCAGACCACATCTAGAGGATGAGCGGGCAAAAGTGGGGTGTTGCTGGATATGCTCCATCCAAGATCCTCGGTGGCCTGTTCTTTGCTGTTGCCACCTTGTTCCTTTTCTCAGGTATAAGTTTTCCCAACAAATCGGGGTGTGCTGTCTCTTCACTGGACAGGATCTTGCTTAATTGCTGGTGAATTAAGATGTATGCTAATTTCAAAGTATCCTCTGCATAACTGAGTTCTGCATGGGTGGGTGGGGGTTTCCCCTTCAGAAGCCATATTATTGTCAAAAAATGGGATTGCTCTCAAATGCTAATTCTGCAGAAATGCGAATAGTCAGAAAAACAAATGTTGGGGTCATCCAGAGGGATCTTCTGCCTTCCATGAAAAGTGGGAACCCCCCATTTCCCACCAATTTTCCCTTCCAGCAGGGGCCCTACACTGTTTCTGAGGATCCACCCCTTAATCCTTGGAATCAATTTCCATGAACAGATTTCCCTTTGTGATTATTTACTCAACTTGTAGCTTCATTTCCATGGACTTGATGTATGAGAAAGTTTCACGTCTGAACGCTCCCCCTGTTTTTAAAAAATCCCCCATGTATGAAATACAGCTGTTCTAGTCTAGCTTCCCTTTAATGCACCAGAACATACGAGGTGATTTCAACTCAACTCACGGACCACAAATGCAGTTTCCCTATATGCAGCTTGAACTGATGTACCCCACAAGGACTTCGCAGGATGTGGTCAGGAAAGTCAAGATGGTTCATCCCAGCTCCAGTCTTGAGAGTTGTCGTCACTGTGGGGGCAGAAGGAACATTTAGGAAGTTGCATCCATCTGACGCCCACTGCCTACGTTCACGACGGTTGCCTAAGCTGGTGACCCTTGTTTGCGCTTTGCAGAATCCATTCGATTTGTCAGCCAACCTCATGGTCTGCATTCACACAATAGGGCTGAACCCCTCTCCCCAAACCCATTCAGGTTTAACGTTCACTTTGCTTGGCATGTTGCACCACACATTCATTTGGTCTCCCCCAGATGCCACCTGTCTATTTCATGTTTGGGGGTTATTATATCAGATTTCCCCTGATTTTTAAGTAGAACCTATAGTGGAGTCTTTTTCTAATGGAGTATTACTCACTTTTCACTCTTGTCTACTCAACTGTTCACACTTTGTTAATGTTTCTGTATGTATGTATGTATGTATGTATGTATGGTGTGTGTGTGTGTGTGTGTGTGTATACAGTATAGTTGATTTTTCTTCCTATGTTTTACGATTTTTGAAAATTCACTCTTCAGGGGATCATGACCTCAGCTATACGGTCAAATGGGTTGAGGTGCCTTCCTTAGATCTTCCTGTTCTTCTGTCATAAACAGGATCGGTATCTCTGAAAGGGAAGCAGCTGGTTTTACTGGGACAGAAAATCAAATATGTTTCCTTGGCCAACCAGCATGTCCCTGAACTTTGCGCATTTACCGTGTGCATTGATCTCAACAAGACTGAAGAAAGTGTGGAGAGCGGGACAGCCTTCTCCTACGATATCAGCAGCCCCTCCACTGACATTAACGAGGTGGAATTGGCTCTGTTTGCCCATAATTCCAGCCTGCAGATGTTCCTTCTGGGCAGGCACATCAATCTGAGAGAGCATATTGTGGCCTATAAGATGCACCAAATCTGCTGTGTCTGGGACAGCCAGAAGCATCTCTTGGAGCTCTTCTGGGATGGAAGGAAGCTGGTAAACAAAACTCTTCCAGATGTCCATCACAGCTGTCTACGCCCTAACGGGACGTTGGTGATGGGACATTTGCACAAGAACTACAATGGACACCCAATCCTGCAGTCATCCTTTGTTGGCATCTTGCACTATTTCCAGATGTGGAATTACGTGAGAGGGCAGCAAGAGATCGAGCGTTGTGATGATGGGAATGTAGTGAGCTGGCGGGGCAATTATTGGTCTCTGAATGATGTAAGAACAGAGTCTGCCCATCACCAACGTTGTGGTGAGTATCCATAAACTCTTCAAATAAGCCTCCTCCGTCTTTGTCTTCTGACATTCAGAATATACAGTATATGATTTTTGAAAGAGGTGGGCCTACATCTAAACCCAAAAACAGATACATCAGGTTACAATTTTAAAGTATATATAAAATACAAAAAATATAAATTCATAACTTGGTGTATCTATTTTTGGGTTTAGACGTAGACGCATCTTTTCCAAAAATCATTATTTTATTGGCAATTAACCATAATGTAAAACCATGATTTGTTGTTTTATAGATCCTAGCTTGTTTGAATCAGAGTTTGTCATACTTGTACCCTGGATTATTCATGGTTCACTTTTCTCTTATTTTGGCAGAAGAAACAAAGAAAACAAAGCAGATTGGATGCACTGTTACCTGCAAGTCTTAGACTGTATTCACTCATTGCGTTAAGCCATAGTTTGTTTAAGCATGGCTTCCTGAATAAAGTACAGTTGGCTCCATTCAGGAAGATTATGGCTTAGAATGATGTGGGGACCAAGTCTGGATTCTCCCACAACCATGGTTAAAACAAATCCTGGCTTAGCATTTATGTGCGAATGCAGAGCTAGACTATTGAAGGCTGTTCCTTCTTCAAGGCATTCCTGTACCCAATCTTGCTTCACTTCCTACTTTTCTGTTTTATAATTTTGAACTTTGTGGATCCCTGACGGGAATCCAGGCTGTAACGTTTTATTTATGAGCCTCCCCTGTCTAATCTTGGTTGAAGTGCGTGAGAACCTCCCCACAGAGCATAAATGTGTTTCCTTCTTGGTTTATGGCTCTTTTGAACAAACGACAATTTATGGACAAGGTACGTCATTTGGAGCAGATAAGACAGCACACTCTGCATCACCAAGAGTCATGTATACGAGATGAGCGGCCATATAAATTAAATAGATAAATAAATAAATATGGATGCTGCCTGAGAAATACAAAGGTGAGAGAGATTCATTGACACCTGGGACGGATCGAATACCAGTTTCATCTGGTACAGTGACGCGTCGTACATTTCTGTGAAAATGTATTTGGCCCCTTTGGGATTTTCTGAATTTCTCCATGAAACAATGGTGTTATGTGTTCACACAGACTCCCTTAACATTTCCCTGGAGCCCTGAGAAAGCTCTGATCACATTCAGTGGCAAAGACAGGCAAAACTTCAAAAAAGTCCAAAGGGGCTGAATACTTACTTTTTCACCCAATGACATGACCAAATCAAACCCCTTCTGGTGGGTTGTGCCGTGCAGGTAAGCCCACTCCATGAAGCTAGTCTACGGTGGTTGTGTTCTAGCCTATTGTGCCCTTTTTTAAAAGAGAGATTTTTGTAACGGGGTGAAGAAGGAAAGAAGGAACAGCCACAACCAACAGAGTCGATTCCCTTTTTTTTCTGGCAGAAAAGGACCTCCCTCCATGCCCATGCCTGGTGGATGCCAACATCAAATGCCAGCTCTGAGCAAGAATGTTGAAGGGAATCCTCTCTTAACAGCCATCTGGCAACAAACATATTTTATCCTGCTTTCCTGATCACAGGGAGCATCCAAAATACTCCACACCGAGATGAATGCAGGAAGAGCATCAAAAATGTTGTAAAGCAAGAGGGGCATGTTAAGAGGGGCAAGAGAGGATATGGTTTAAAAAAATACCAAGATAGCGTCCCTGAGATTGTGATTGAAGCAACGTAGACACCCCTGCAAAGCAGTATGAAAGCAGGAGAGATTTACTTAAAGCCAGTGGGAAAATTCAGGAAAAAATAAAAGAAAGTAACCCTATTTCTCTGGATGTGAAAAAACTAATAGATGGGAGATTGTTATGCAACGTTTCTCCCAGGATGACTGTTCCGCATCCTGATTCTTGTGAAAGTTCAGATGTGCTCCTTGTCTCTCTGAGGCTTTTTCCAACCTCAAAATTCCTAGAGGTTTATGTTTTGTCCTTCTTCATATCTGTACTTCCCCTTTTTTTCTATAGGTGCAGAGGAACCTACATCTGTCTTTCCACCAATCACCTCCCCTGATTCAACTGTTACAGGTATGGAACTCCAGGGTGCTCAAGACTCTTTTTGTAAGCGTTGACATGATGGTCTCTACATAAGGGGGGATAGGCCTTGGGAGAATGTCAGAATGGTACATCAGATGGCCCAGTCTGCTACCTTCCATACGTGTGGAAGATTTTGCAGGATCATGTCATGTTGACAAGAAATTAGGTGTAGTCCCAGAATGTCTGAAGAATTAGGTGTTGCATAAGGCAAAGGTATATTATCAAATATTGGCCATATTGGCTTGCCAGTGCTGTCCAAACCCAACACGTAGGGTCTCTTCCAGTGAGTTGTGGCCCAAACATGACCTGGTAACATCTTTTCTCTTCCATGTCACCATGAACTTGCTTTCAGAAGAGAAGAGAAAGAACTGGAAGAAATCACAAAATACAAAGACCCGCAAATAGAAGTAGAATAACTGTGGCAAAAGAAAGCAAAGATAGTACCAATAGTAATAGGCCCGTGGGTGCAATTCTGAAACATCTGGAGCACCGCTTGAACACCATCGGCATTGACAAAAATCACCCTCCGTCAATTGCAAAAAGCAGCTTTGCTTGGAACAGCTTCCGTCCTGCGACGATACCTTTAATATTATTAACAACAACATCTGCCTATCCCATGTCCTTGGGAAGGACTCGATAGGTGGACAAAAATGCCAGATCCAGTCTAAACATCTGGCTGACTGTGCGACCAATAAATAATAATAATAATAATAATAATAACTAATAATAATAAATAGTAATAATAATACAGTCTCCTAGCGACTCTTCTATTCTCTGTTATTAAAACTTAGTCCTTATACTTTTGATGTTATTAATAGCTGTTATGAAATTGTTTTACTGTTTGAAGATTGCTTAGTGCTTGTTTCATTCCTGGGCTCCCTCCTATGGCAAGTCCAGGTAATTTCCAGATCAGCAAAAAAGCACATCCTGGATGGGAATTTTCATGCCATGCCATGCCATGCCATGCCATGCCATGCCATGCCATGCCATGCCATGCCATTATTTATTTGATTTATATGGCGGCCCCTCTCAAATTCACAACTCTGAGCAGCTAATGATAACTAAAAACAAGCTAAAACTATACAAACAACAGCAGGCAGATAAAGAAATGCAGCCAGGCTGAAAACCACAACGCAAGTCGGCACAACCCTTGCACGGGAGCTCAGACAACCCCCGGCGGCATGTCCTCGAAGAGAAATTGAGTTAAGAAAAAACACTTTACGGGCTTCCTGTGGGGTATGGCAGTCTGAGCGGTACTGCTTTTTTAAGCAGCGCCAACGGCGCAGCATTTTCTGGGCGCGGGCTGGGTCCCTGAAGCCTGAAGAATTCTCCGGGCAAGGAGAATCCAGGAAATCATCCCTTTTGTTCTCCGGACAGCATTTTGTTGTGGGGGGGGTGGGGGTTGCAGAACGGAGTCCCTGCGATCAATCCGTGATTGAGAATGCTGGGAGGCGCGGACGTCATCAAGTTCGGGGCTGCACCGAAGCCGTAAAACGGACACTAAATCTTGCCACCCCATTTCTAAAACACCAAGGGTTTTTTGTTGTTTATTTGTTACTCAAGAGAGGCCTTTTGCAACAAAGAAATGCGAAGCTCTTGGTGATTTTCATTATTTTTGGAATTTACTAATTTGGAAATTTGGCCTTTTTAATATTTAAATTCTAATATTGGGATTTAAAGATTTTTGCGGTTTTGTTGCCATTTTCTTAACAATTTGAGGATTATAAAAGATTTATCTACTTCGTTGGGAGTTGAATTTTGAGCTATCTGCCTCTGCTTTCCTATGAGAACGGCTCTTGTTTACATCTGCTTTCTCCTGATAACACACGGTGGAGAGACATGGAAGGAATGAAAGCGATCTTTAAAGGAATGAAAGCGATCTTTAAAGAACTCTTATCTTGATGTCACCCAAGCCCTGGATCGTCTCCTAGAACTTGTGGAGTCTAAAGCCTACCAACAACTTGAAAGAGAAGACAAGAGTGAAAACTACTTTGAGAGTAGTGCTCCTTCTTTAAAGAAGAAAATGAGGGTTAACATTTCCAAGTCAAAAAGTGAAGGGAGAAAAATTGGACTGTGGAAAGTTAACTTTGATTCTGAAGAAAGAAGAGTTTTGGGTGTGGAGGGAGAGATACGATTGGCTGTGTTCCTGGAAAATCGAGATCAAGAATCAAGGCTGGCTGCTGAAATTGAGACCTGTAAGGGGAAAGCTTTGCGTGTAATACTGAGATAGGTAAATGCCTTAGTCTATTTTGAAGTCGGATAATTGCTTAAATGTGTTTATCAGGATGGTCTCTTAAAGGTTGATGTTTTTGTTTTGGGGATAATGATTTAACCTTGAGTAAAAGGACATTAACCAAATGTCGATGATTTATTTTTTGTTATTTTAATAGGCAGAGAGGAGTAAAATTTTAGTGAAGTAGGATAATATTTGAGTATTTGCTTATTAGGTGAACAATTATGTTAGAAAAGGGTTTTTTTAAGAGGGAGAGACAGTTTGTTTTAGAGGAGAATGTCATATAGAGATGGAAATGCTTTATAGAAATAATGTTTATCTTAGTTTAAATTAGAGTAAGAGATTGATAATGAGTTATATACAGTATATCTTTGTTGTAGAAAGTCGGACGCCACCATGTAATAGTCTTCTCCGCATTTTCTCACTTTTTTAGTTTTCTTTTTTCTTCCAGTATTCTTTGTTTCATTCTTTTTAGTTTTTATGTATTTTATGTATAAGTTGAAAAAATTAATAAAGAGTTATAAAAAAAAGAAAAAACACCTTGCAGTCCACATTTTTAATAACAAAAAAGTGTATTTTTTAATGCCTTAAAAAAAGCATTTTTTAAAAAAAAGTTCTGCAGGCGCTTCCAGAATGTGTATGGTAATAAAAACTACCGTGATAGGTTCAAAAACCTGATAGATTTATAAGGGAACATAATCAATAGACCACACCTTAAACCTACCAAAAGCTTCAGGAGCCAAAATCAAAGGCAAACACGATTAAAGGTAAGGTGAAGATAAGCTTCCCTATCTTCCTCCTTTCAGCGACCACAGTCACCTTCTACAGCTTCCAAATGAACTTCTCCCTGACTTGTGAGCCCTCAAGGACGTGCGACCACTACGATGCCAAACAGCTTTCTACAAATTGGGTAAGTCTGAACTGTGTCCGGTTTAAAGCCGGCCCTGCCAGCCAGCAGGGGGAAAGGAGCATGGCCGATGAGAGAGATTTGCTTGCCTGGCAGAACCAGAGAAGCTCATCCTGGGTCACGCTTGGAAAGGATGGAGAATGCACACCCATTGCCAGAAATCAGTGCACGCGCAATTATTTTGCTGGAAACATCTGTAATTATGCGACCTGGTGGGACTAGGTGACTTGCACTAGTCCAGTCGGTTCGCTATTAGCGGATGTTACTCGGAAAGTTTTCTTCAGGTGAAATGGCAACAAAGCTTGTGCACACCTTTCCTCCTTGTTTAGGCTGAGCGTCACGTTAAAGATTACAATTCAGGGAGATCTTTAGGAAGGACTTCGGGACCAGAGAAACACAGGTTCTGCCTGCTAGAAAATTCCTGTGGGCAATTTGCAGTTGAGTATGCACCCAGCACACACCCAGTCAGTCCCTAGATCCAGATCAGAGCAGGCACACAGCTGCCCATTCAGCTTGCAAAAATATAGCTTGATGTTTCTTTATTAAACACCTGCAAACATCAAAGGCATTTAAGTGGCAAAATGTGATAAAAGCAGGGAGTAAGTGCCCTTTTATCTCTTCATATCAACAATCTACATCAGTGTTTCTCAACCTTGGCAACTTTAAGATGTGTGGACTTCAACTCCCAGAATTCAGAATGCTGGCTGGGGAATTCTGGGAGTTGAAGTCCACACATCTTAAAGTTGCTGAGGTTGAGAAATGCTGCCCTAAAGGACTGAAGCATTGATTCCAGCATACACATTGGACAATTACATTCATTTCATCAAACGACTGTTGCTGTTAGACAAATGCTGAATGACGTTCAGCCAGGGAATCCAATTGTGACTGATGTTTGTCTCTCTTACAGTTCAAGAAACAATTAAATAATTCCGAATTTGTGGTGACAGACCATAACATCAAGGCAGCTCGGTAAGCATCTTTTTTTGCTGCCCAAAACGGGTGGGCAGAGGTTTGTGGATTCAAACGCCATACATTCACACCATAAAAAGAATATTAAGCAAAATGCCACAAAAGCTCTTATGGGGTTCTCCGTCATTTGTAAAAGGGGGAAGAGGTCCTGAGAGAAAAAAGTTTAAGGAACACTGCAGTAGACTATGAGTTGAGTTCTTATCCGGCCTAAAAGTACATTCACAATAAATTATGTGCAAGAACGTTTGCGGACCCTTTTCCACCCAAATTCAAGGCTTTGAAACCAACCAAGTCCCCTTCGGGGGAGATGGGGTGGTAATAGAAATTGAAAAATAAATAAACAAATAAATAAATAAAACTTAATGAGTGCCGTCTCTTCTCACACAGCATCTTCCCCTTCTCTGCCTTCCATTTCCTAGCCTTACTGATGTTTTTCTAAACCCACTTAGAATGATCTTCAAATATCTTTCTTTCAACACAGCATCAAATTCTCACAAAGAATGGGGCAGATGAACATTGGCGTATGTATTCTGAATACCCAAATCGCATCTTTCTCCACGCATAGAACCATGATTTCTTCTTCTTTCAGACTTGGATGCTTTGCGCACTTTCACAATGAGCTTCTTTCATCCTGCCTCCTCTTTCCGGCTTGAATCTTCCCTAGTGAGAAATCATTGCCATGGTAGCCGTGAATGTTGTGCCTTAGGAACTGGTTTGAGGTGGCTAATGGCAGACTCTGTTCATTTTGCACATTGAGCTAGGATAAATAACCCTGGCATCTAATTGCTTACTTGCCACCCTTTTTATCCTGAGAAGGCCTGAAATGAAATCTCGCAGGGCAGAGAATTTCTGCTGGAGGTGGCCTGGCCCCGTCCCATCAGTGGCCAACTAATGTTCTGTGGCTACTGAGCATACATATTTTCCCCTGGGCTAATTTTAGTTTCTGTCTTCCTTACGGTTCACAGTTTTGAAAAGCGTTTATACTTCGGCAAACATGGAAGTTTCCTGCAAATTGCTCAATGCCGCCCTGCGCGGATATTGCCAATTTTGCTACATAGAATTCGCACTGGGGGAATATATTTTTGATTTTTTTTATCCGTTCAATCATGTCCGATTCTTGGTGACTGCCTGGACCAGTCCCTGCAGTTTTCTTGGCAAGGTTTATCAGAAGTGGTTTGCCATTGTCTCCTTCCTGGGGCTGAGAGGAAGTGACTGGCCCGAGGCCACCCAGCTGGCTTCGTGCCTAAGGTGGGACTAGAACTCACGGTCTCTTGGTTTCTAACGCGGTGCCTTAACCCAGTGTTTCTCAGCCTTGGGAACTTGAAGATGTGTGGACTTCAACTCCAGAATTCCCCAGCAAGGAATTCTTGCTGAGATTCTGGAATTCTCCCAGAAATTCCCCAGCAAGGCTGGCTGGGGAATTCTGGGAGTTGAAGTCCACACATCTTCAAGTTCCCAAGGTTGAGACACACTGCCTTAAGGGCAACACCAAACTGGCTCTCTATTTTTTGATTACAGTGATTATATTCACTACTGACCACTAGGAGGCACTATGTGACTGGTTTCTTTCTTGTTGGAACTCATCAGACATAGGCAGCTTCCATTATGTTAGGTCTTATGAGGGCTACTTATGCTTGACCAGCTCCATCAAGAATGAAATGGGTTGTATAGTGTCTTCTAGTGGTCAGTCGTGAATATAACCACAGTAACACAAAGCTATATAAACCCTCTTTGTGGCCCACGCAAATTATCCCCTATAGCTTTCTATTCTGAGTGTGCAAATGAATAAGAAAGGAAGAGGTACCATTCACAGCATCAATGCAATTTTTATTCATAATGAATCTGATTTGTTGATATCAAAGGGCAATCGTTCCTTGCTATGCCTACTGCTAGCTACTGAATCTTGCTGGTTGCTGGTGAATCTTGTTAGCATCGTTTTGCAAATCTTGGAAATGCAAAACGGTTGCTCTTCTTTTGCTGCAGAATATCACCCCTTTTCCCTTCTATGTAGATTGTTTTTTTTAAAAAACGGCCTGTTTCTTCACCCCTCCCTTCTTGTCACTTAGCATCCAGGCAATCTGCAATTCCACTGAATTGCTTTGGAATGTCTCAGAAGAGGGGCTTATAGAGCGGTAATCAAAGCATAAATGCAGAGGGTAATCCAAAGGCTGGCTGCCTTGCCATTCGAGAAAAGTGGCACGTTTGCAGCACAGGAGTGAAAAAGGATAAGCCTGTTTGGAGCATCACAAGTCTGCTAATTAGCCCCTTTTCTTTCTTCTAAGCTTCTCTTTCTCAGTCCGTATAATTGCTCACCTAATACTGTAAAACTCCCTTCTGCGTTTGTCAACAACTGCACGCCTGTTAACTCTGTCGCTTCTTTTATTTTTGGCTTGGGATCCTGTGAACGGAAGAATGGAAAGCCGTCTTCCCGAAGGTAAGGGGTGCAATTCCCCACTTGCCCATATTTTCACATCATTGGAGTGTCTGTTTTTTAGCCCCCCAGAACTTGCCTCTCCATTGCAGAGGATTATGGGACATTCTACCCTGGCCTTCAACTCCCAGAATTCCCTGCCAGCGTGGCTGGTATTCCCTGAATCTAATTATTGCCAAGGGAAGCATAAGAGGGATGGACAATCTGTCTGCCAAAGGAGTTAGTCAACCCTATTTAATTTTTTTTTTAAATTTGAAGTAATCCAAATTCAGATCAAGGCCCCTGGGTTCTGAGGCTTTAGGAAGCTGGTGTCAAGCCAGGATGACGAGCAGCCCTCACGTGGTTGAAATTCTGGAACTGCAAACCACGATCATCAGACAGGTCCCTTGAGGAGGAGAAAGCCAGCAAGT
Source organism: Charina bottae (assembly GCA_023362775.1). Classification (NCBI taxonomy): domain Eukaryota; kingdom Metazoa; phylum Chordata; class Lepidosauria; order Squamata; family Charinaidae; genus Charina; species Charina bottae. The sequence goes on along the minus strand of JALMGJ010000018.1, from coordinate 20,542,014 downwards.
TGGTTTTATTTGACTTCTTGGCTAGGTGGGATTAACTGTGATTTCTCCCTGACTTGAGTTGATCTCAGACTTACAGGGCCATAATGTGCCAGAGAAGAACACACTTACCCTCCTGGTCTTAAAGGTTAAAAATTGCACCTTAAATTATGTCCTGGAAACAACCAGCAACTAGCGCTGGTTTTCTGACATGGGCATAATCGGTCTCCAGAATCGGGTGCCGATTAGCACCTTGACATTTGGATGTAAGGGTGCTATCACTAAAACTTACTTTCTAGAAGGAGAGACAGAGGGAAGTTCTTTGGCTCAACACTTTCTTCCGAAGTCCTGAATGGGTGCAGATTCTCCTTGGTTCTGTGGAGAAGAGGGTGGGCACATCACTAGGTTAGAAGCTGGTTCAGCCGATTGACATGGTTGAAGCGTTGGCTCCTGGTATCAAAGACCCACAGACTGAACCCTCTGTGGTCGTGTCTCTGGTTGTGTTTTCAGATATTCCTCCAAGGCCATCATCAAGGCCATGTCCAACCAAGGCATGCAGGAGATCACGTTGAAGCTACAGAACACCTTGTGTGGTGATTACACTGAAGACCAATTGTCAATGAGTGTGAAGCAACAAGATACGAATGTTATTTCCTTTGGTAATATAGTCATTGGATTTTTTTTTTTAATCCTAATGTTCTTCCTGTAGGAATTCTGAAACATTAATAACAGAAACCCACGCAGTTTTAATTAGTTATAGCAGAGCAGAAGCGTGCCAGTAACTTGCACAAGGCTTAATCAGTTCAAAAACACAAAATAAACACACTTCACATGTTAATGTAAAGTAACATAAAAATATCTTACAGTTTATTGTAGATCACAGTTTCATGGTAGAAATGGTCCATGCATGCGAGCGACCAAACTGTGGGATTCTGACCAAACCCACAGTCTTCTCAATGTGGCCTTGCTGAATAGAGGTATGAGCCACGAGGACAGTCATGGATGACCATCCTTCCCGGTTGAGATTCAAACAGAAAAGGGAGGAAGGAAAGGAAGGAGAGGAACAGGAAACTGGGATTCAAGCGCCTCCCACACAAAGCAGTAAGATTAGGTTGCAGCAGAGCTGCCCCTCCTTCAAGCTTGTGTGAGACATGCTTGGTTGAGACCCGATATCTCTAACACTTCTCACTGAATGATATGTGGATCCCTTCTTTCCATACAATAACCCTGAGATAGTAAAATGAGAGCATCTCTGGTCAAGGTGACCCAATATATTTTGGGCCTGGATGCAGACTTCAGACGAAAATGTCCTGGTCATACCCCAAGGGATTCATGGGTCACAGAGTTCACACCATGAGAAGACACAGCACTGGAGGATAAAGCTTGCCATACCTCCTTACGTCTCCAGCTGTAAAGACAGGGGCCTTACATATCACAGCTGCTCAGTTGCATTCCTAGGAATGTGTCTGCAATGTTTCCACCCCATAAAGGATATCTGTGTCTCCCTTCGTGGCCACCTTGTTTCCTTATGAGTTGTAAAGCAGTTCTTTCTGTACTTGGGATCTGCTGGTAGTGGGTGCATCTGCTCAAACTGTCTTTGATCAACATACTACATGAGATCTATTGGGTGAGGGAAGCCGTGTTAGTCTATGGTAGCCAAAAATCAGGAGGAGTCCAGTAGTACCCTTTCTCAGCAACAACTTCTATTAAAAGCTCACAAAAGCTTGTGCTTTTTAATAAAATGTGTTGCTCAGAAAAGATGCTACCAGACTCCTCCTGATTATATGAGATCTACAGTTATTTTATTTATTTATTTATTTATTTATTTACTTATTTATTTATTTATTTATTTATCAATCAAATTTATATAGCTGCCCATCTCACGGGAAGTGACTCTGGGTGGCATACAATAATCAAGTTAAATGCTTATATGTTTCTTTATATGTCCTTTATTGTACCCCTGAAGAATGAAATGTTATTCTTGGGCCTAGTACGACATATATTTATACATATATTTATTGTCAACCGCCCAGAGTCACCCGACTGGGGGAGATGGGCGGTAATACAAATTTAAATAATAAATAAATAAAATAATAAATAAATATAAGAAACATATAAAGGAATATAAATAGGATGGTCATCAAAATGAGCATGATTGTGCAGTTGATGAGCTCGGAGTTCTTCCAATCCAGCGTTCCTGATAACTTCACGGATACATCCGTGTCGTTTTCTCAGGAGCTGTAAGGGAAGCCATAGAATCATAGAGTTGGAAAGGGCTGGAGAGGCCGTCAAGTCCAACGCTGTACACACTGCAGGGTTCCATCACCATCCCTGGTAGACCACTCTCCAGCCTGTTTGCAAACCTCCAGGGAAGGGGAAGACACCCCTCCATGGGGTAACCCATTCCACTCCTCGACAACTCTTAGCGTCAACACTGAAATGGTTTGGGAGCAAAAGATTAGGTGATCTTCTTCTGTTCTTACTCCTCTTGTCCCAAAGACCCAGAGTCGTGTCCCGAACAGACCATCCAGTCCAGCTACAAAGGGATCTACACGTGGCCAAAGACGGTTCCCCCCAATGCGATGATCTTGCCCTGCGAGACGAAACGAGAGTTGGCAGCTTCCAGAGCATGGTGAGTAGGGGAACCGCACCAACTCCCATTTCTTACCCCTCTGCCCCACCCCGGCATCGTACCTCATCGTACCTTTCAGCAGACCTAGTTTTCCAAAGGACAGCTGTTTGCCAAGCTTCAACCAGGAAAAGATCTCCATAGAGCTGGCCATCATATCTCATCCAGAAGATGACTGTCCAACTCCTGGAATATACGGCCCTCACTGATTCTTGCTCCAATGGTCTTTCCCTCCTGTGATGATAGTTCTTTCAGGCAACCCTGGTTTCCTGATGCCGTTGAATGACGTGTGTTTCAAAGTTGCCATGCGGTTCATTTGAAGGCAGAGAACCAACGTCTATCTGTGCCTCTGAAGTTGACCACAGCGGGCGGTTTGCTAGGACTGCATGGTGAAATTTATTAGAGCACAGCCAAGCATGAAGGAGGGGATAGGAGTAAAAGTTGCGGCCACATTCGATGTGAAAGAAGGCAGGGAATTTGATTCAAACCTGTGCATTTTTGCAGACAAAAGATTGGGGACGATTGAGATAGGAGCCACTGAAAGAAAAGAAAAAAAAAACACATGGAAGCCTCTGGTGTTTACAGACCTGTCATGGTGGACACGCTTTTGACATTGGTCCATCCTGAACAGGGTGCGTGTGTCATCTTTTTGATGTCCTGGAGGAGGCTTGCGGTGAACTCTATATTCAAGGGCAATTTAGCTAAGCCAAGCGACGCCGAGCCAAAATAAAAAGCAAAGGGCAAGTCCAAAAGAATGTCTGCTACACTTCTAAGGTCTCTCTAATCCAGTGTTTCTCAACCTTGGCTCACATGGACAAAACATCTGGAGGAAGAAGAAGACAGCACCAACTGGGGTTCAGGATTGCCGAGAACGGATGCTTGGCTGGCTGGGGAATTCTAGGAGTTGAAGTCCTCACATCTTAAAGTGGCCAAGGTTGAGAAACACTGCTCTAATCTCTCTCTTTTATTTTAAAGCTTGATTAACATTCGGACTGAAAAAGCCTACTGGAGGAGGCAAAACTTGACCGCGTGTCCTCTGTTGCAAAATTTGCCAGATGATATAATGGATCTTAAAAATGTCATCATTACAGTTGGTAAGTTCCTTGGGTGGGTTCGTTTTCATGCCGAAGGATGCTAAAACCAATCCTGATTTGTCCCTATGTAGACCCTCTACTTTTCTTCTGTAGCTACTGAACATCTAATGAAGTTCTAGATCCCTCCCCTTTCTCGCAGATCCTTTATCAAAATGAACTTCCCTGTTTGCTCTGTTGCAGAAAATGCTAAAGACATGGCAGATCACATTATATTTCTCTTGAGTTTTTCTGATCTGAGTAAAGACAAAATCGAGGTCCTGATGAGCAAACTCACGGATATCGCCAACTGTGAAGAAATCAGCCTGGCCTTGGCTAGGAAGGCACTGCAAATTATAAATATCTTTATGGAAAATAAAATCAAACTGCAGGACATGCCAGCAGTGCTCAACAAGTAAGGAAACAAACATACTTACATACACCTACTTAGCAGAAGATCAATTTACTTCCACTTCTGAGAATCAGAGTTGGAGGGGAGCCTTGGCGGTCATCTAGTCTGTCCAGCCCCCCCTGCATGATGAAAGAAAGCTGCCGCCACAGACAGCTCCTCAGTCTATTATTGAGAAGCTCCACTGAGGCAGAATCTGACCCGTAGAACAACATATGAACTACCACTCCCATCATCACTTGCCAATGAACCCATTGGGTGTGTTGACTGTGGACCATAGAGGTTGGAATGCAATACACCTGGAGGTACAGCTAGAGGTAGGCAGCCTTAGCAGGTAAATGTTTACTCTGTCCTTATGTTGAACAAGTAAACACAATCAACCCAAGAAAGCTGGCATTTCCCCCATTGGGGGTGATGGGCGGTGAGAGAAATTTGAACAATAAATAAATAAATTTCAGGAAGAGGGCTAGTTTTCTATGAGCACCCTGATGTGCAGCAGCCCAGTGACAGATGCCCTGCACAGGGACGAGTTTGGCTCACGGTCGCCAAGCGTCCATTCTCAGCAATCCTGAACCCCAGTTGGTGCTGTCTTCTTCTTCCTCCAGATGTTTTGTCCATGTGAGCCAGAGAGCTCGCCATCATGGCTTGACACTTAGAGAGTACTTACATTGACACAGATACTCTCTGGGCAGTGGGGTGGGTGGGTGAACCATATATGAAGTCAGGGAGTTGCACATCCCAGCCTGTCAAAGTTTAAAAGCCAATCTGTTTTTCCCTAGAGTGAGACCATAGAAGGAAGGGGATCTTTAGCACACCTTGATCAAATATTGGCATTTATGGACCAAAGAAGTATCTTAGGTGTGACCCGTGGTCCTTAAAACTAGGGGTAATGATCCCCAAGGGGTAATTTGGGAATATCCTGGGGGTAAAGGAGCAATTTGTAATGTCTTGTTTGTGAGTTGAGGATCCAGTTCGAGATGCTTGTATAAAACAGTCTTGGACTGGAACATTAATCTGGGATTAGTGGCTGTAACATTTCCATAGTCTTTGGAAGACAAGGCAAAAGTTTGGCCTCCTTTCTATATTTTTAAAAACATGGGAATCCAAAGAGGGATGAACAGCCTGCTTAGAATAAACTGTAAGCTTGCCAGAGATAAAATGTTAGACTGTGTCATGATTCTCCTAGAAATTTTTTCCCTCCTACTAGGTTTCCAACCTGCCCAGAATCCAGTCTGCAGCTTTTCGGTAATGAACTGACACCTATTCCAAGAAAGGGGAATTCTAGGGTTTCAAAGAAAAAGAGGATCCAATTTTTGCTTCTCCTCACTCACATCTTTAGCAATCCCCCCCCCCCCCCCCAGGGATGGCTTTGCACACCTAGAGGTGTGGAGAATATGTTTCTGCCTGAGAAGCAAATAAGAAATGCTTTTTACTACAAGCCAAAATTAAACATCCGAAGATGATGGACAGACCCAGTCTCAGACAAATGTTTTTGTTTGCCACTATAGCACTTCTGAGTGTGATTCTGGGTAGCAGATGTGGTGTGAAAAATGGGGCATCTGGAGGCAGAATTTATGCAACACTAATGTTAGCAGGAGCACGTCTTGAATATTGGCACATCCTTATGCAATGCGTCCTGCGGCAACTTTCTCTCCACCTTTCCAGTTCCAAGTGAGAAGGCAGCCATGTGACACTATGGAAATTGCTGCCCATTGGGCCCTAATCTAGATGGTTTAAGACAAGAACTTGACCACTTCATTAAGGATTGGGTTGCTAGTGGCTACCGACCTTGATGGCTGTTCGCTACCACCTAAATCCCGGAAAGGCCCTCTCTTGAGGAGCAACAGTCGAAGGGGTTGATCACCTGACTCCGAGTTTCCCAAATGCTGCTTAGCCATTATATAACACAGGCTGAGGGTCTTTGGCAACACCCATAACATGACATTTCTGAGCCCTTGTTTACTTTCTCTAGAATCTTAAGGCTCATGGAACAAATCGGTTTCAAGATGAACTTTGATGGGAGAAATGAATCCATCATCTTGCCCAGGCTGGCTTTGGCTGTACTACGCCCAGATCCCATGAACTTCCAAGGAGTTGCTTTTGGGATCGTATCTTACACCTTGGAGACAAATCCACAGGTGAGTCACTTTTTACAAACTGTGTTTCTCCCCACGTCTTATCACCTGTTTCTGCCAAACCCAGGTACTTTCTAAATTAGTATCATTTGCTGAGATAAAAGGGTGCTGGTTTCACCCTCTGGATCTTAGGTGCTTCAGAAGAGTGTTTGGGGGGATATGGGGGTCATCCTGGGGGAATAAAGTGGGTAGGAGGGCAGACCCTACCAGTTTGCCTTCTAATCGGGTTGTTTGGTGATCTGTCCGCCCCACACAAAGCCATGTTTTTGCCATAAGGGGTGCGGTTAGCTCAGCGGGTTAAACCGCTGAGCTGTAAAGTCTGCCGATCTAATGGTCGGCAGTTCAAATCCCCACGTGACGAGGTGAGCTCTCGCCACTCGCCTCAGCTTCTGTCAACCCAGCAATTCGAAAGCGCAAGCGAGTAGATAAATGGGTACCACTTTAAAGTGGGTCAATTTGCCAACGTCCTGTGATTCGGGGGTCGCCTTTGGAACCAAAAGAAGATCCCGGAAATGGCGATGGAGGATGGAGGACGACGGAACCCGATTGGCGAACATCCAGGACGTCAGCAGCCGACTCGGAAGCGAGGTATGCTGGGACATGTAGTCCAATACCTACGGAAGAAGAGTCGGTTCCCCAACCCCCTTCCTGAGCGTGCGCGATGATAAATTGTATATTATAATGCTGTATAATTGTATAATTAGATATGAATTTGTAATACTGTAAGCCGCCTAGAGTCCTCCGATAGGGAGGGGATAGGCGGGGTATAAATATGATAAATAAATAAATAAATAAATAAATGTTGTCTGACGCAAGTTTCTCCCATAGAGCTGTTTTTCAGGAATGCCCACAACATGTTTTCACAGTTCCAAATATTTCTGGCTGAGGACCTTTGCTGTGGACTAAGATCTATCAAAGCAACATTTATAATATTGTCTTCAAAAGACAAAATAATGCAAACGAGAGAAAGATTCTGTGCTTTTAAATGAAATCAACTCTAGATCTTTTTCCATACAGCTCATTATCCGTCCAACACCTTTCACACATGTCCAGGACTCAATATATTTGCCGGGATTATTGAGAAACTACTTAAGGCCCCAATCTTTTGAAAGAGAAGGTTTCATTGGGATTCAATTTACCTTCTTTGGTGCACCGTTATTGTTTGAGGTAAGTAGGCTGGATTCGCAAGAGAAGAAGGAACCTTAGGAACTTTTGCTAAGGATGAGAGGAACAGCTGAACCCCAAAGTTTAATTTATGACTCCCTCATTCTGGTGGCAAGTGGTGATAGGTGGCCCTGAGGGATGGGTGGGACAGAGAGAGGGGGGAAAGGATCTGTGTTTTTCTTTCAGGACAACAGTTTGAAGAACCAAGTTCTGAACACCTATGTTGTGGGCGCCAGCGTTGAAAACAAGACAGTTCAAGACCTCAAGAAGCCGGTCAGCATAGTTCTGCAGCACAGAAGCCCACATGTGGTACAGTATCACGTTGTTGCCAAATGCAGCTGTGTTATTTTCACAGCACTGAAGAGCATTGCTTATAGCTGATGCTTTCATGGATGGCTGATTTCAGAAGGCTGTGGACTAAGAGATGCCTAGAGACGTCTGGAGAGCCTTCATTTAATCAAAGAAAGAGGCTATGTCGAAGATCCTAGATCTTGGTGGAGTTAGAAGAAAGGAAAGATGAAAGGACACAGCTCACTTGGCATTGTTATTGATTTATTAAGCTAAATTTTCACTCTTCCTATCATCCCATCAATGAGAACCCACTCGTAGCACTAAACTAAAGAGGAACAACATTTCGTCACAGGGCTTCAGCAAAATAAGATGATGTAGATAACATGATTTTTTAAAGTACAATTTTAGACCACAATAGCAGATAAAGGGAAAACAATCACCCAGTCATTACTAAGTCAAAATTGCATTGAGTCAGGTGGCCTATATATTTAATGCCCTAGTCAACTCCCATATAGACTACTGCAATGCGCTCTACATAGGGCTACCCCTGAAGAGCATCCGGAAGCTACAGCTGCTCCAAAATGCGGCCGCGCAGGCAATTTTAGGTGCCCCAAGGTCGGCACATGTAACAGCTCTGCTGTGAGAGCTGCATTGGGTGCCAGTCTGCTTCTGGGTTCAATTCAAGGTGTTGGTTATCACCTTTAAAGCCCTACATGGCATGGGTCCAGGCTACCTGAGGGACCGTCTTATCCCCATTACATCGACCCGTCCCACCCAGTCACGCAGAGAGGGCATGTTACGGACCCTGTCCATGAGAGAATGTTGATTGGCGGGGTCCAGGAAGCGGGCCTTCTCTGCTGTGGCCCCCGCCCTTTGGAACACTCTTCCCCCAAAGGTGAGGCAAGCCCCCTCTCTCCTGGCCTTCTGGAAAATATTAAAGACCTGGCTCTGCCATCTTGCGTGAGGTGGGAAGGGACGTAGTCAATCTTGGGGGTGGCTAGCGCCTTAAAGTGGTCCTCATATATGTATGAATCGAATTAGAATTTTTATCTGCCCTCTTGATCCCATTTTATATTTTATAATTATATTTATATTTTATGTACCACATTTTGTTTTTATTGTATTTTAATCTTTTAGCTTTATTGTAAACCGCCCAGAGTCCCTCCTTTGGGGGAGATGGGCGGTGGCGAAATTTGATAAATAAATAAATAACCTAACCTAATGCATGCAGATATCACCATTTTTACCCAGTGCCTGAATATCAGTAGCGGGGGCAATCCAACAATATTGCCAGGGCACTGAGTTGCCCAACTGGTATGCCATAGTTGAGAAAGTCCTGCTCAATTCTGCTAGTGATGGCATAAGGAGCAACTCTTCCCTTGAGTGAACGGATAGTCCATCCAAGGTTCTGACTGGTACAGCCATGCATGGGAGTCATCTCCCATCTTGGACTTCCATTGCTTAAGCCATTTTCTTTCTGTTTTTTATTACCAGGACAATGCTGTTGTGTGGTGTGTGTTCTGGGACTTCAGTAGGAATGGTGAGTACTGAGGAATCCGAAGATGAAATTTTGAGAGACGTAGGGCAACACCTTCACGCTGGGAGAAGCTGTTTCACTCTTTCTCAGCTGTACAACCTGAAGTATTTTTTCCGGAGATATCAGCTAGTGAATCTGCTAGTTTGCAGGGAACTTTTGCACAGACAGAAGAAATTAGTCTAACACAGTGTTTCTCAACCTTGGCAACTTTAAGATGTAGGGACTTCAACTCCCAGAATTCCCTAGCCCGCATGGGCAATCTGGAGAAATGCCCAATGGGGGCGTAAAATGCTTAATTGCCTCCCTTGGGCCCCTCTCAGTTGTGCGGCTACAAGCCAGGATGAATCTCTATTCACACTCCTTCCGCCCCTCAATACACACTTGAAGTCATCAAACAGCTATGAATGGCAGTCAGGAACTATTAACCCTGGGTGAAATATTTCGTTTCTATGCTGTGCAGATGGCCTTGGTGGATGGAATGCCTCCGGGTGTGAAATAAAACATACAGAGAGAACTTACACAATCTGCAACTGTAATCATCTGACCCATTTTGGAGTTTTGCTGGTAAGTTATTTTCAATCTTTGCCAGGACCTCTGGCTCCAATTACAGTGGGGAAAGCAGAGTGCGTATGTACAGTCGATTTCGTCTAAACTGCAGAGACTTCCTATTTTTCTAAAATTCCTCCCGTGCCAAAGCAGGAGGTAAACCCAGTAGAAGCAGCACTGGGAGAGGATAACACTGATAGAGCTTCCTCCTTTGGGGTGAAGGTGACACTGATTAGGAATGATGGGAGTTGTCATCCAGAACATCTGGATGCCACCAGCTGGGGAAGATCGTATGGACTCTCTTTCTCATATATTTTTAGGACTTATCTCGGACACCGCTCAGTGATGCCGATGAGTGGGCTTTAACCTTGGTGACCTATGTGGGATGTGGCATCTCCTCTATTTTCCTGGGCTTGGCGCTGTTGGTGTATCTCTCCATTGAGTGAGTACGGTTGGCTCTCCTCTGTCATTTTCTGGACTCACCAAAATTTATTTAGATTTTGTTTAAATCCCCAGCTCTACCACTCTGTATCAAAGTTCCTGAAAATCTTGTTGGGCCAAACTACATATTACATTAATCATTTGTAGATGATGATAGATAGATAGATAGATAGATAGATAGATAGATAGATAGATAGATAGATAGATGATAGACAGACAGACATATAGATGATATAGAGATAGAGATAGAGATAGAGATAGAGATAGAGATAGAGATAGAGATAGAGATAGAGATAGAGATAGAGATAGAGATAGAGATAGAGATAGAGATAGAGATAGAGATGGAGATAGAGAGAGAGAGAGAGATACTGTAGAGATATAGACAGACAGACATCACAATGCTTCCCTTCCTTTCGAAATAAAACAGCGATCAGCAGGGCTGGCTTGACTATTAAACAAAGTGAAGCAGTGCTGGAGGATGGCAATGGGTACCAGAGGATAGAGTAATTGGTGTTTCATCACCTGCTTTGCATCCATAAGCTAAGACGCTGTCCAACCAACATTCGCATTGCCTGAGTTGGACGGTCCTATCAGTCCAAGACACAATAAACATTCTGCTCAACTTCTGGATGTGCAATGAGGGGTGGGTGATGGAAGCACTATTTTTCCTCTCACCTCAGGCAGCAGAAGGTCTTGGGCTGGTCATGGCACCCAGAGGTGGCCCAGGCACCCCCCGCCCAGCCTTTTGGATCCCAACGAATGCTAGTTTTCATCTTCTTCTGGCTGCTCTTGGCTGTGGGATGGACTTCCTGGAGAAGGCTGGGTCACAGTAGCTTTTTGGGGGCGGAAAGGGCCAGCCCTACCATTCAGCAGCCAACAAATGCTCGGGGGCAGCGGCCACGCCTACTGTTGGCAGTCTGGTCCATCCATGCCCCACAGCCTGGGGTGTTGAAGCTCAGCTATAACTGTTTTGTAGGCCAGATTTCGCCTGCCAGTCATCCTGATTCCAAGTCCCTGGAGCTGCTGGCAGGCCAGTCCCAGAAACTTTATTCACCCCCCACAGAGTGTGAATCAAGGAAATCAAATAATGGTGTGTGTGCAAGAAAGGAGATCTGTGTGGCAGGGGCAGGAAGTGAATGTCTTTCCCCCTTTTCATTCCAGCAAAGTCCGTGAGGACCGCCCTTCCAAAATCCTCATCAACCTTTGCTTCGCTTTGCTCATGCTCAACCTCGTATTTTTGGTGAACTCCTGGCTAGCCACGTTTCAGAAGCACGGCCTTTGCATCACGGCTGCTGTGGCCTTGCACTACTTCTTGCTGTCTGCCTTTACCTGGATGGGTCTGGAAGCCGTCAACATGTATTATGCTCTTGTGAGAGTGCTCAACGCCTATATTCCACATCACATGCTCAGGTTTTCCATAGCTGGCTGGGGTGAGTATTGGAGACTGGTGGTTTGGTTTTTATATGAACATACCCAGGTTGTACACATCTGCCGGGGTACCCAATCCTGCACGTTTCAGAATTTTGCAACGTGGGTTACATTTTTAAGAGAGGTATGCAATATGTGCCTTTCAGCATGGGCGCATGAAAGGAATGGATGCCTCCAAATAAATTATCTACGGTACCACCAGATGGAGATGCAACCTATCTTTGGATCCCAATTGCTATCAAGCAACAGGAGGGAATGGATGCTGCCTTGTCATTTTGCATGCAATCTTCCCACTGGGGCATCTGGTGGGCTTTCTGAATTATGGACTGGGGAGCAGAGGGGCATCACTCCCCTGGGCTCAATGGCTATGCCAGGCATTGTGTGGCATATGAAGGGCACACCCCAGAGTGGACAGAGCCACAATCCCTTCTGAAGGGGAGTTGAGAGTTTTAAAGGGTAAATTGGTGCCGTAAGCATCTGCTGTATCCCCCCAAGAACCCTGAAGTAAGTAGGGCCAACATTTGTATTTTTTTTGCAGTTGTGGAGAGTTGGGGGGTCTTGAAGAGTAAAATGAGTGCCCTTCAACCCGCTTACTCCACAACGGCATCGGAGGAGGAGGAGGAGGAGGAGGAGGAGGAGGAGGAGGAGGAGGAGAGAGCTTGTCTTATACATGACTTCTGATTCTAGATATGTTGTGTTCAGTTTAAATCTGGGGTAGATGTGGCCCCCAAACACAGGGTGATGCCCTACAGATGTTATTGCTAAAATGTCGTTTTTAATGTAAAAGGAAGAAATGATTTCATACTTGATGGGAGAATGATCACATTGAATCTTTAATTACAGTATGAAATCACTGAAATTAATTCTTAAGCTTCACAAGTTTGAATTGCTCTTAATGGATTTTCTTATGTGGTTGTTAGATAGTAAAGCAAATTCTTCCTTTGCTCACCTATTATTTCCCTTCCCTGTTAACTGGGGCTTCCCTATTTCATTTCTTTTCCCCAGTTAGGACTTAATTAAACCTCCGCATGTGGTTCTCCTTTTTGGTTAATGCGATCTTTGTTTTCTTGGGGGTCCTTAGGAATTCCAGCAGTTATCGTTACTGTTGTGCTCACCACCAGCAGAGATTTCTATGGGACTGAGTTTGCTTTGAGAAGCAGTGATGGCCCATCAGTGCTGTTGTAAGTCTCTTGTTTTGTGGATAAGTGGACCTGTTTTGGGCACTTGGGATGGGGCCTTTTACGTAGCAGCATCTGGAGAGTGGAATGTGCTCCTTACAGAGGTCAGACTAGCAACTTCAGAATGGCCCTCAGGAAACTGCTTTGCATTGGCTGGGAAGCTTCGGCTGTGCAGAGGTTGCTAGCAAGTTGCCAGCTAGCTAGAGGTTGTCCAGCAGTTCCAGGCAGCATGGCCACGGGTGCGGGATGTTGGGTGCGTGGTTGCATGTTGCTGTTTCTTGAAAGCTGTCTTGAGCACTTGTAGAAACAGAAAGGCAGGGTATACATTTAATAATAAATAAACCAAATAGCTTGGCAGCATTTGGAGGATGGGCCATCACTTCTCCAGCTACGTTGTTCCATTTGAGTCACTCGTGGTTCCTAATGCCATTTTCTAGTTTTATTGTAAGGACAGCTCTAGTACCCAGTTAAAAAATCTCAATTTTATTTTTTTACTAAACTCCCCATTCTTGTCATTTACACACACACGCATTTCCCCCCATTCCCCTCTTAGCTGTCGGGAGATCCCCTTCTCTAGCTTTGAATGGGTATCTCCTTGAAAGCCCTGGAGAGAGAGAGAGATCACCAGCTATTAGGAACCAGTTTCCATCTACCAGTTCCCATTACCCAAATCTCAACCAATCTACTTAGGCTATTGTAAGAAGAGGGAAATAGTTTAGCCAGCCTGTATTGCAGTACCACGTCCCCCACACACCTTCCCTTGTCTTTCTCCAGTTGCTGGATCCAGGACAACTGGGTATTTTACATCTCTGTGGTTGGCTATTTCATCCTGGTGTTCCTGATCAACGCCAGCATGTTTGTTACTGTCCTTTGGCAAGTCCGTGTCATGAAAGCCAACAACCCCAGGCCAGGGAAGGGCTGGAGCCAAGAGTTCCTCCTTGACTTGAAGAGGGTGACCAGCTTGACGTTCTTGCTGGGCTTGACGTGGGGTTTTGCTTTCTTTTCATGGGGCCCCATGAAGACCGTTTGCATGTACATCTTTGCCACTTGCAACTCCTTGCAAGGTAAGTGTCTCATGACAGGGTGGACTGACCATGGGGGAGGGACCATTGTGTGAGGAGAGTGCATGCCTAGTTGTGGTCCTTGGCATTTCCAACTAAAATATCCTGGTGCTCCTTCAGTTCAATTGAAACAAAGTTCCATCTCCCTAAGACACAATGGGGATGATGGGAGAGCAATTCCGAAACGTCTTCAAGGTGACAGGTTCAGGGAGGCCCAGGGAGACAATACTCGGGCCATGAGATGGTAGACCACCTGCTTTGGATGTAGGAGATTCAATTTCCAGGTGCTCCCATTGAATCTTTCCAATTGTAACCAAGCTATGATTTGGGTCTGCTCTCCTTTTCCTCCCCTTTCTTCTCTGTCCCACCACTTCATCAGAGTTCTCTTATAAAATTATAAATTTCTTGGAATCGGAGTCCTTGTTTGGCCTCTTCAATTCCCCAGGGTGTGGTCGAACATTTTGTAACATCAGTTGAGGAACAAGAATACTTCCAGTTTCATCCATGCTTCGTGAGTTTCCATGGGATGCTTCGGTGCTTTCCACAACTCATCTGCCACCTACACTCTTTCTATAATTTACAAAAATCTTGGTGAGCAGGAGTGTAGAATCCAAAGAACACTTATGCTACTTTCCTTTCTTTAGGATTCTTCATCTTTGTTTTCTACTGCCTCATGAAGGAGAACGTGAGGAAGCAATGCCAATTACACTTCTGTTGTGGGAAGTTCCAGCTCAGCAATTTTGGTAAGGCACCCATTGTTTCTTTCTGTCCTCGTGTTGTGCCCCCTTCCTCGACCTGATGGATTCACACGAACTTGCATGGATTGTTCTTACCCACTGAGGCACCTGCAAGTATGTGATTGCTGCCCTGCTCAGAGCGAGACGTGGGTCAGGAGCATGCTGTAAACGAATCTCTTGCAGAAAGCAGTCTTTCCACTTCTCATGCCAGGTTTTATACATCGGTTTCCCCCAATTCTTCCATCCAATTTCAGACTGGACCAGCTCAGCCACAGTGCTGGGATATCACCCTCGAACCTTTCAGCGGAGACGGTCGTGTCATTCTTTGAAGTCCCTCAAGTCTTGCACAACAGGCTCTACCTCCAGTGGCTCTGAAAGCTTACCAGAAGCGAGTCCAGACGTTGGGGCTGAAACTGGTGAGAAGGAACAATGAATATTTTGGGGAGTAAAGGCTTCGGGTACCCATGCAGTAGAATCCTAAAAGAATCTGTGATTGTTTCCCTTCTGTGAAGAATTACCTTCCTTGGCTAGTAGAAAAGTAGCACAATGGGGCTGATTTCTTAGCCAGCAGAGAGTTTTTACAGGAGGATAAAGCATTCAAGGGGTGGCGCGGTGGCGTAACGGTTAAGACTGCCGACTGTCGAACGAAAGGACGGCAGGTCAGCAGGTCGAGACCCGGAAGCACCGCGTAACGGGGTGAGCTCCTGTTCTCGCCCAGCTCCTGCCAACCTAGCAGTTCGAAAGCACGTAAAATGCAAGTAGATAAATAGGTCCCACTCCGGTGGGAAGGTAACAGCGTTCTGTGCGCCTTGGCGTTTAGTCATGCTGGCCACATGACCACGGAAGTGTCTATGGACAACGCTGGCTCCCTCGGCTGAGAATTGGAGATGAGCGCTGCCCACTAGAGTCGGATACGACTGGAAGGGGAAACCTTACCTTATTAAAGCATTCAAAGCATCTCCTTTGCAGCCAGAAGTGGTATGTGCCACTCTTCTGCTGCATTTGTGGTCCAAGTCTAAGACACTTTAAAATGGAAGGAGTGAGCAACAGACCTTCTTCAAGAGCTGAGTCAACCGTGGCTGGGATAATGCAACAAGCTCAACCTGACCATATCAAGATTTAACAGATTCTCCATACAACGTACTAAGCTGAGAAATGTCAGTCTTAGAAGATGGTGGTTGGCCTCTTGTGCAAACTGAGTGATTGTTCTAAATTCCTGGTTCAACCCAGAATACAAGTAATTTTAATTTAAATTTGATTAAATTAAGCATGTTGGGTGAATGCAGCCATACAGTAAGGTCACATAGACAGGAGAGCCATTTTGGGGTGGTATCATTCAGATTACAAGTGACTGTCAATGTATATTCCACAGAGAAGTTTATAAAAGCAATCCTTTCTACAGAGTCAATAGTATAGGGGGGGGCTATCTCTTGGATTTTTCTTTCTTGAAGTGCTAAGTTTCCAAATCGATACTCTGCTATTTTTTAGGGGCAAGTATATCCAATGGCTAAAAAGTATTCCCATTTATTTATATTTTAGATCATGTTGTTTGCTGGAGCATGAGCCATATGTCCTCAACTTCTCAGGCAGTCAAACTTCCTCGTGTGAGAAGAATATCACCAGGAGATGTTGAGATATTTTTCACAGAGAAAAATAAAGTTTTGTCTTAAAGGGGAAATCTTAGTTTTTGTTGACTTTCTGGAAGCTTACCTCCCCACCCCCCACCCCCATCTCAAAAAAGAAATATTCACTCAAAATTCAGCCATCAGGCTTTTCCAGATACTTGAATGGAAGTGATGCAGGTAGATAGAAAGATCCACAGTGGTGATAAAGGCCTAACATTTGAGTATGCAAGTACTTGGCCTCCACTTCTGAATGACCTATAAGCCACCCATGATTCAGTAACCTTCCTTTCATTTCTCCTTGCTCATCAGAAATGAGAAAAAGTTGGAATTGAGGTTGAAACTCTGCTGGAGAAGTTGATATTTTTTGCTCTTCTTATACTGTCAGAGACTGTTTCAGTTTATTGCAGCCCAGAACACCAACCAACCTTCTACCCCTTTTTGTACCGTGAGAATAAGGCATGGCTCCTTTAAGGCTTACTGGATTTCCTCTGAAGAGACCAAGCTTAAGTTGCATTATTTGGCACAGGGCCCCTAAGTTTGTGTCAGGTGTAACCTTCCCAAATGTGCGTTCTTCTTTAATCTAGTGTTTGGACTACTGTTGGAACTATCTTTTCAAGTCTATGTTTCTCTACATAGCTTGTATTTCCAAGCAGCTCCTATCCCGAGTTCTGATCCTGGCCACCTGCAGGCTCTTGCTGAACTTCGTTAAAAAGCTCCTAAAAGCTGCAGCCTGGACTAGATTTTACATAATCAAAAGGAATTTGAGTCCTGGAGAAAAGAATCTATATCCTGGATTCTGCTGTGCCTTGAAGATGGCAAAATATGGGGAGCAAAACGTACATAGGCAAATGTAATGGAAAATCATGGCCGGAAAACTGGCCAGCCTTCTGAGCCATCTCAAATTCAGGGTCTCCAAAGTTGACCAAAATGCGCTTGGATTGTAAAAGAAGGCCATTTCTGTAGCCCCCTTGCCTGATGAAGCAAAATACAAAAGCTTGCTTATCTTCCATCAAGAGACTCCTACAGCAGCAATGAGAGAAATGTGGGGAGGGGGAGGAATATTCGGCAGGCACCTTTCCTTAAAATGCTGCTGGAACTCCATGTTTTAAGAAGGATTAGGTTCATCAGAGGACTGGAAACTAAAAGAGACAGAAGGACCTGGGTAGGCTTAGCCCTGAGAGAAGATGGCAGAGAAATATGATGCCAGTCTTCTTCAAATGCCAGAAGGGATGTCACTCAGCAGGAGGCTGTGTCTTGTTCTCTATTGATTTTATTGATCTAGGGCATAGGACTTGGAATAATGGTCTTAAATTTGATTGACTGACGGCTGAATGTTCAAAATCCAGACACATGGCATATAAATATTTAGACAGTAATTTAACAGTGGCACCAATGATCTAGAGCAGGGTTCCTCAACCTCGGCCATTTTAAGATGTGTGGACTTCAACTCCCAGAATACTCCAGCCAGCATTGCTGGCTGGAGTATTCTGGGAGTTGAAGTCCACACATCTTAAAATGGCCGAGGTTGAGGAACCCTGATCTAGAGAGATGGTGGGCTCTCCGCTGGATAGGTTCAAGCAAAGGCTGAGGAGCCTATGTTGGGGATGCTTTCATTTGCATTCCTGCACTGAGTAAGGGGTGGGCGAGATCCCCGATTCCAGAATTCCACGAGATTCAATCCTAAAGCACCCCGTTGCCTCAGATGATCCTTAAACCGGGTGGCAGGGTGGTACCAGATCTCTTTTAGCAAGGGAGGTTATACTGACATTTGCATCACCTCACCAGGGTACAAAAATGGTGGTACTTCTCCTTCAACAGAGGTTGACCTTGTTTTTCCCCCCAGCCATTTATCACAGAAGCACCAGCCTGGAAGAGATGCCCGTGGAACGATGTCTTTAAAATCAGTTAGAAGCAAGCCAACAAAACAGACAAACTTGTTTGTTTATGCCAAATGCGGGATGCCAATTATTCGAGAACGTCGCATCAGTCCTATTTCCCATCTTCTGCCAGATAGCACCTTTGTTCTTTCACTGCACAACTTCAAGATTGTGCCGTGTATTCTTCAAACGCTGCATTGTTCAAATTGTCACTTGGACTGAAGGCCTGTAATTTTATTAGAAGGCGTAAATCACGCAAAGCACCTCCCTGCAGAAGGCTAGCTGATGCTACATGTGTGCTGAGGGTGCAGGGAGAAGAGAATAAAATACGGAACAATTGCTTTGAACTTGCCTGTGCAGCAGCTTCAAAGACCGTCAGACATCCAGATGCCTGAGAGGGGCATATATTTGACTTTGGGCGGGGGTGGGGGTGCACGAATCTGGGGGTGTATTGAACTCTATTTAAATGCCCCACTTAGACTAAAGTGAGAGGAAAATGACTGTGTGTTATAATCCCTCGGAGAAATGAGGCTCCGTTGAAAAGCTTGCTTTGTACCAAAGATGTAAGGAGCATAATGGTTGTATTGATAATGCTTCTGGCTTATTCTGGGATGTTGGAATGGGGATCTAAGCATCCACACCCGCCCCAACGTACACCATTCTTTTTCTTTCTGCTCTGAACTCTTCCCTAACAGCTCTAAAAATGGGGGATAATGAAGCAGCTCTGTATTTGATTCACCTTTCCAAAATGCAAATATCATTTGCACTGTCTTTTTTAATCAGAGTGACTCAAGCCTTGTGAATATTAATATCTGCTGGAGAAGGATTGTCCACCCCCTGGAAACAGATCTGAATGACTAACAGTCTTTTCAAGCGACCCCACAACCTGCAGTCACACACTTTGAAAAGGCTTCTGAAATCCAAACAGATCAGAGACACAACGTGGAATATTCTGATGATTATGGGGGGGGGGACCCTAAATCACTGGGTAAAGGGTTTGTAATCACTTTGCATCATTCTTCATTTATAATAGCTGCGGATAATTTTCCTGTAGCTCAAAAAGAAAAAAAGCTTTTTAAAAAATACTATTTTTCTTGGGAGCACGAAGAGAAGATAGTTTTGGCTTGTAAGCCGTCTGCCTTGCATAGGAGGATGATTGCTTTATCTCTGCAGAACAGTGGTGGGAACTGGCTGTGCCATGATGAGGATCGGCAAGGCAGCGTTTCCCCCCAAAGGTGTGTGAACAACATCTATGGTCTTCTTCTATAGCAATAATCCAGGGACTGGCCATCTATAACATGTCAAGGGTGCCCTCACAAAATGGCTGCCATGGTGGGGAGGGACAGGTGGTTTTGTTCTCTGCTGTCCCTTTTAATCCTCCAGGATAGTTTTCTCTGGACACAAAAGAAACAACTGAGCTGAATCCTCCTATCTTCCAAGAATGTCACTGGGGTACCTGAAGATGCAGAAACCTTTTGGTCAATAAAGATGCTCTTAGACAAAAGCTGTTCTTTTGCAAGGCTGTTCCAGACAATGGGCTGTCCAACCTTTGCTTGAAAACCCCCAGGGATGGAGCCCCCATGACTTCAGAAGGGAGGCGGTTCCACCTGCTCTCACGGTCAGGAAATTCTTCCTTATTTTGAGTTTGGATCTCCCTCTGTAAAGCTTCCACTCATTCATTCCTGTCCCAAGCTCCGCATTACCCACAGCAGTAAACCCTGGATTATAAATCCGATGGCTAAATTCAATCATTGTCAGCCTAAATCAATCAAACCATGGGTTAGTGCAGTGTTTCTCAACCTCAGCAACTTCAACTCCTCCCATGCCGCCTGGGGAATTCTGGGAGTTGAAGTCCTCACCTCTTAAAGGTGAGCTTTGCTGAGGTTGAGAAACGGGTTAGTGTAAAAGACCATTCCAAAGAGTTGCGATGCCAGCTTTTTTCCTCAGCTCCTCAAGCCTTTCACAGGTGACCGGCTCAGTCTTTCAAGACTTGGGATGAAATGGACTGACTTTTTGTAGGAGCACGAGAACTAGATCCTGGAGGGTTCTGTCTTCCTCAACTAACAAGTATTTTCATTCTGTGGCTTGAATCATGTCAACTGGATTTCTATTTTCTCAGTAGAAACGTTTCACTCGTTATCCAAGGAGTGACTGAAGAAGACTGAAGAAGCTCCTTGGATAAGGAGTGAAACGTTTCTACTGAGAAAATAGAAATCCAGTTGACATGATTCAAGCCACAGACTGTTCCACCTGGATGACTGAGAACCTTCATCGAAGTATTTTCATGATTTTACATTTGACAGAAGATTCCGTAGCTGAACCATTATCAGGACTTGTTCACTGGAACGATTAAGATGGAAAAATGGGTAATAGAGAATGGCAAATGAAACAATAGCACAGAATTAAGCAGAATGGCCATAATATATTGATCAAGAGAACAAGTTGCAGTAATCAATTCAGATCTCGTCTGAAGCAAAAGCTGTTTAGATAACACCAGGGAAATTATTCTTGACCCCCAGACCTTAATAGAATATTGACCAACCTTACAGGTAAGTTGGAAGCATCCCGGGCCATGCGCAGACAGTTTTTGAAAACTGTCTTAAAAGCAAATCAGAGATAAACATCATCCCTCTTTTCTGCTTCTCAAAGAAGCCTGTCATCTTTAGTTTGTGATAGACTATTCATCTTTTTCCTCTGTTAAATTCCAGTTATTCAATAGGCAGAATTCCTACTCTTGTCAATTCGGTTTGCAATCAATCAATCAATCAATCAATCAATCAATAAACTGTCAAGAAGAAACCTGAATGTAATCAAAAATGTAAAGGGCTGTTGACAGAATAGTGTGCCAGGATAAAAAAGAAACTCTAATCTGATGTCTCTTTTCATATTTTGCAATCTGAATTTACTTTCATTTCTATCTCTTCTTCCCCACTTTCACCCACAGTAACTCTGAAACGTGTTTAAAAAAGGAAAAAAGGAAAAAGGGAGAAAAAGGGGGGGGGAAAAACCCCAACCAGCTTCTCCACCTCCCACACAGTTCAGCAGTGAAATCTATGCATATTTGTCTTTATCATGCTTGGTGACTCCACAGCAAGACGAAAGGAGTTGAATGTCCTGTGGAATTGATTTTCCAGTCAATTGCTTGGACCTCTCTCTCTTTTTCACTTTTCCATGGACATGACATGATATGCGATGAGTTTTAAACGTTTCCAATCAGTTTAATTCCACCCTGAGCCTTCAAAATGTCTAGGGCATCACTGCTGGTGAGGAATGCTGATTTCTACGAATGTGTCAATGCAACAGAACAGGTGGCATCCTTAACAGGCAACCAAACAGGCCAGGAAAGCCGGTCTGAAGATGCCTCACTTGGTTTGGGGGCACTCTGTACCATTTACGCTGCCTACGCCACCATCATTTCAATGGGTCTTCTAGGCAATGTCATCCTTGTCAAAGTCTTCTTCAAGATCAAATCGATGCAGACGGTCCCCAATATTTTCATTACCAGCCTGGCTTTTGGGGATCTGCTCCTGCTGCTGACCTGCGTGCCGGTTGATGCTGCCTGTTACATCGTGGATACGTGGTTGTTCGGAAGAATCGGCTGCAAGCTACTGTCTTTTATTCAGCGAACCTCCGTCGGAGTATCTGTATTCACCTTAACAGTCCTCAGTGCAGACAGGTGAGTTTAGAGCATTTAACTGATCATGAATGAAGGTGTTGTAAGAAATTAAACTTCCCAGGCAAGATTGGACCATGCTAGCCTGCAGACTCAACCATCAAACGACCAGATCCAGATATTTTCACAGCATAAGCACTGCGCTCTTGTTTCTATCTGGTCACTCCTGATGCCCAAACAATTGACAGCTGGGACATCCTTTGAACCAGAATGGATGCAGATTCTGATGTATGGAGTGCATTTGTGTGAGTGTATTCTATGATTTGGAAGATTTGTTTTTCTAGTTGATCAAAATCACTGCAGCTGAAGATCCACCCATTTTTAAAATGTTCCCTTTGATTTCCAAATAACGGAAAGCAGGTGTGACAGATTTTTTCCCCCTAATGGAAGGGAATCAGGAATTCTTGAAACAAATCCCAATTCTTTAAAATTCACTGCTAGCATCTAAAAATAATATCGTTTACTGAACGAACAAGATAAATAATAATGATATATTTTAAAAACAAACTGCTTAAAAGGCAAAAAAGAATCTATGCTGTATTTTGGTGCTACCTAGTGGTGTGGGAAAGCAATTTATAAAAATACAAAATGAAATGCCAGAATGACTGGAAAATCTCTGCTGCCCATTGCCTAAGATCCATACAAATTTAAATTTCCTTGACTAAATCAACTGGCGTTGATTAAACTGAAACCAAGGAAACGAGTCACATTTTATTTATTTCTATAGCATGCTTGCATGCCAAATGCTCATTACTGACCTGGACAGTTCAGAGGACAAGGACATTTGCACAAGAATAGTCAATCACATGTCAGAGGGACAGCTGTTGAACTTCTAGACCAGGGGAGGATAACCCATACCCCAGGGCCTGGGGGGCGGGGGTGTCATTAGAATGCCTTTTTGTGGACTTCAGAGGCCCTCTGACCAAAACCACCAGAAACCTATGGTGTACTTTTCTCTCCCCATGCATTTTGGGGTAAGAAACACACAGAGACTGTTGCATAACCCTGAGATAGACTCAACACAGTCTGAAAAACAAAGAAAACCCCCCAAATACCTTCCCCAAACAGAGGGGGAAATCCCAGCCCTGACTCACATCGCTCTCCAGCTCACCGAGCATCTCTCCTCAGAAATGGTCACCATTTCAGAAGGTTGGCCACTTGTGTTCAAGACCGTCCTGTTGCATTGTTGTTTGCTTTGTGCTCGTTGCATTTAGCCCTCCAAGAGCTGACACGAATTGTGATGGTAGGTACAAGGCGATCGTGAAACCTCTGGAACTCCACAGCGCTGATGCTGTCCTGAAGACCTGCTGCAAAGTCGCTTGCATTTGGATCGTCTCCATGTTATTCGCTGCTCCAGAAGCCGTATCTTCTGATCTCTATGCTTTCCGCATCCCCGAGAAAAACACCTCCCTCGAAACCTGCGCACCTTATCCCGTCTCTGAACGTGTCCTGCAGGAGGTCCACTCCCTGGTTTGCTTCTTGATTTTCTACATCTTACCACTAGTGATCATATCCATCTACTACTTTCTTATTGCCAAGACACTCTACAAAAGTACATCCAATATGCCCGCAGAAGAGCAGGGCCATGCCCGTAAACAGGTAGGCAAAGATTTCAAATCTGCGTTCTCAGAATTTTGTACCTTAGGTCTTTGGAAAGCATGGAGGTCAACTCAAGAAGATCACCCAATCACAGGATGGGTGTGTGCTAGTCATAAAAAGAACTAGTACAGAGGTGGGCTAAGGTTGAGCCGATGTACCCATTTTGCCCCCCAAATTGCACCACTGTTTTGGCAATGGGATCCAGAGGTGCTGTTTAAAGCACATGTGGCCCACAAAACTGTTCCAGCAACGAGGAAGCATTATTGTACGCCACCGAGTCGCTTTTGTGAGATGGGCGGCCGTATAAAGTTTACAAAATAAAAATAAAGAAATGAATTATTCCTTATTTTTTAAAGCCTGTTTGATAATAAATCAGCAAGGTTCATTAACTGGGCTACTGAGGCGGGCTTCAGCTTTGAACCCCGAATCCTCAGTAATCTGGAACTTCACCCCAGAAAAGCCAAATCCAGCCTTTTCCTCACAACTACAGAACCCTTTTTCCTTCTTCCTCTTGCGTTGCACAAGACCGTATTTTCTTAGCAGCTTTTATCAAGGACGGGCTACACCCAGTTCTGGTTCTCTGCTGATAAGCGGCAGAAAGGAAAGGAAGAGATGTTTTCCAACCTACATCTCAGGGAAAATCTGGCAAGCAGTTTAGCTTTTATGAAAATAAGACGCTGAACCTAGGCTGTTCTAAGTCAGCCCTTAACTCCTCTAGTCCAATACCTCTTACTCAAATGGGCCAGGGCCTCTCTCCAGCAATGGCACCTCAAAACCTTTTAATACATACTGGGATCTTTTATTCGCAAAACATACGCCTCTCTAATATTGAGATGCTAGCTTATATCCAAAACGATTCCCTACTGGGTGCGCCAAATACATCTTTATATCTTGCAGGACTGGAGACGGGAACATAAAGATCGGTTGTTACAACGAACCAAACGAGACTGCCAGTCTGCAAATGGAAAATGCTGGGAACAATTGAATTTGGGAATCCAATAAACCAGATTTAGATTGCAGCCTGAAGATGCTACTAATATGCATTCCGGTTGTTTGACTAGTCAGATATAAATTCCCTGTTACTGGACTGTGCACAAACAGTCCATAAATCTAAGAATGCTGTTCTGTCAGTGGCAAGAGACAGTTGGAGTTGAGATGTTTACAGTGGTGTCCCTTTGTTTCTGGAGTGCGTGTCTGTGAGGTTGGTAATGCAGTTTCATGCTAACCCAAGTATTCCTGGACAAATGGTGAAGGACAGGCCTGTTCAGTGATTCATTGATATTTATAAAAACCAAACTTTTGTTTTGCCTTCGAGTCCCATCCGACTCCTGGTAACAACATGGACAAGTTCACGCAGTATTCCTGGCAACTTTTTCAGAAGTGGTTTGCCACTGCTTTAGTCCAGAGCTGAGAGACGGTGCCTGCCTTAAGGTCTCCCAGTTGGCTTCCATCCCTAAGACACGACTAGAACTCACGTTTCCCGGCTCCTAGTCCAGCACCTTAACCTCTACAGGTCTCACTTAACAACCGTTTGTTTAATGATGGTTCAGACTTACGACGGTGCTGGAAAAAAAAACTTATGACCGGTCCTCACACTTACAACCGTTGCAGTGTCCCCATGGTCACATGATCACGATTTGGGTGCTGGGCAACCAGTTCACATTTATGACTGTCACAGTGTCCCATGGTCATATGATCGCCATTTTCTACCTTCCCAGCTGGCTTCTGGCAAGCAAAATCAATGGGGAACTGTGTGATTCGCTTAATGACTACGTGGTTCACTTAACACCCATGGTGATTTGCTTAACGACCGCCGCAAAAAAGGTTGTAAAATTGGGTTGGATTCACTTAATGACTACTTCGCTTAGCAACTGAAATTCTGGGCCCAATTGTGGTTGTTAACAAGGATTACCTGTACACCAAACTGGTTCTTTCAACTAATCTTCAACTTCCCATTACTTAAACGTTGGGTTCCCCCAAACAATTTTTTCAAGTCTAATTAGTAACTTTAAATACCCCCTTCGGTAAATTCCACCAATGAGCAGAACATGTTGGATGCACTGTTGATAATGTTTATCTGAATTGTAGAACAGGAAAATTAAGAAGAGTCTTGATGAGTCTTTTATAGTCCAACATTTGGTGTTGACTCAAGAATCAGATACCTTAAATGAACTGTGATATGCTGTCATTATGTTATTTGCTTTATAGTAAAAAAAAAGAGCACAGACAGTTCCTTTCTTTAGAGCAGTGTTTCTCAACCTTGTCAACTTGAAGATGTGTGGACTTCAACTCCCAGAATTCCCCAGCCAGCATGGCTGGGTGGGGAATTCTGGGAGTTGAAGTCCACACATCTGAACATTGCCAAGGTTGAGAAACACCGCTTTAGAGTCATTGACTAGCCAAAGAAACTCTAGCAGCATTTACCTTTTGTTGTCATGTTGATGTTGGCTTATTTTCTTTTAAGAAGCCTATGTAGAAATCAGGAATGATAATTTGCACCTCCATTTTCCCTCCTCAGATTGAATCCCGCAAGCGAGTTGCCAAAACCGTGCTGGTCTTGGTAGGCTTGTTTGCCTTCTGCTGGCTGCCGAACCACATCCTCTACCTGTACCGTTCGTTTACCTACCACACTTCCATAGATACCTCCACTTTCCATCTCGTGGCAACTATTTTCTCACGGGCCCTGGCCTTCAGCAACTCTTGCGTCAACCCCTTTGCCCTCTACTGGCTGAGTAAAAGCTTCCGCCAACATTTCAAGAAGGAACTCCTGTGTTGCAAAGCCAAGATGCCCGTGAGACGGCCCAGCATCACTCAGAACAACACCCCGAGCAGAGCTATGTCAGTCACAGGCTCGGAAATCAGTGTCACTTTCCTCACAGATTATAGCATCACCAAAGAAGAGGAGAGCGTTTAACTGTACTTCGGCTGAGGACCACCTTCCTGGCTAGGATTGCCAGCAAGATTCAGAAGACTGCGGAATGTCGAGTAGAGCCTCTTGTATTCGGTAGGAACCTTTCCAATGCAACTTAAGATTTCACACCCTAGCATAGCACAACTTCACTGTAAATCATAGCCATCTGTTTCACACATTCACACCCATCCGCGGTTTTCCTCTCAAGCTGCTCTCCCAGGCCTGTTAAACTTAAATCAAAAACAGCACATTCCCTTTGTCATTGCAAGAGGCATAAAGGAAGAAAAGCAAGTTCTTGTCTTGGCTGAGATCAGGGTGCAGAGCGTTGGGAGCTGCCTGGGAAGGGAAGGCCTGCCGAGGATCCGCTTGGCTAAAATGCAGTTAAAACTGTAACCCCGTATATTCTTATAAAGGAATAAACCCAGTCAAGCACAAGAACCCTGATGGCTGCATTCGAAGCGCTATCCACCTGTCCTTGAGCCAACAGAGAAACGTGAGCCAAGAGAAAGGTACACCTGCATACACTTGCTGCTCTCATTGTTGACCCCTATTCTGCTGCAGTATGGGGCCAAGGAATGGTGCTGTCCTTACCTATTCGTTGAGGGCCACATTAAGGAAAGCAATCGATGGATTCCCCCCGCTTCGTTTCTCCTGTCACTGAGGGTCACCTACCAGCAGGAAAAAGAACTACAAATTGCTCTCCTTCACGTGAGGCAGGACAGGGTTGGTCCTCGACTTATGACCACAATAGGGAGTGGAAAATCCATCATTCAGCGGTGCGGTCATTAAGCGAGGTATCACGTGACTGCACCTGATTTTACAGCCTTTTTGCCGTGGTCGTTAAGCAAATCAGCTGTGGGTGGGAGATGAAAGTGATGTCATAAGGCTTGGATAAAACAGTGATTAGCAGGGCATGTTCGTGCCACAGTTGGGAGGGATGGGAGGATGAGTCTGCAGTGGGGTTACTCCTGAGTAAAGTGACATAGGATTGCACTCCGCGGGTATTTTCAAATAGCAAGTTGGCAAAAGAGGAGGAGAGAGGGCTACTCTGGAGGATGAGCTCTTATCTCACGGTCCCAGGGTGAGGAAAGTGCTGGCTAGGAGCTCCAATCGCATTAGGAAGAGATAAGGATATTTCACGAAAAAAATTGATTGGTGTCAATGAGTCATAAAGGCTACATGGAACATGCGGTGTCAGAATCTTCCCACCAAATAATACTGCTTGGAGGCAACTGCGGGAGAACCCATTCTGTTCATATTCTGCTTCCAGAGACTTTTGGTTCTGCATTCGAGGCAGTTAGAGATATACAGTATGAGGACTTTGAAATAAGCAGGGTAATACTCTAGGCCAGTGTTTCTCAACCTTGGCAACTTGAAGAGGGGTGGACTTCAACTTGAAGTCCACCCCTCTTCAAGTTGCCAAGGTTGAGAAACACTGCTCTAGGCACATGACTTTAGCTGATGTCATTCTCAATGATACCCTGCTGTTCATCTCCCTAAAAAACAGATGTTTATGCTCAACATGTTGCATTTACCTGCAGTTCTGTAGGCCACTTCTTTTGTGGTTCCTGGCTGGCTCTGTGCATTATGCGACACGTTAATTCAATGTAAGAATTTGTTACTAATATTTAAATGTCAGGCTTTTATTACAGCTATATTTTCCCGTCCTTATTGTACACAATCAACTTGGTTCACAATGCAGCATTTACAGGTCAGGATTTTAAAAACCTGATTTTTTTTTAAAAAAAAGTTGTGGCCACTTTCCATGTTTCCTTCTATTTGTGATTTGTTTCAGTAAGAACCCAAATGACTTTCCCTGACACACAACTGGAGTGTAATCACTTCTGGCATGTGAACAGTAGGATGGGTCACACCAAACATTAGTTATAAAATGTGAAGGGTTTTTGCAACATCGAGATAAAAATGAAGCTGACTATGAAGCACCTGATGTCCCTGTTCAACCTTCTACAACTTGATGGCCTCCCAATTGTCTTGGTTTGGCAACCCATCCATTGAATACAAATGTATAAAAATGGAGTCCTAGATCACCAAAGTAGACCAAGGAAGCTGCCTTTGGTTGTATCTTGTTTATCACTGTCCACTGATCAGAACTGATTCTCTAGTTTTTCAGACTGGACTCTTCCTCAGATCTAACTGGAAATGCTGGGTCCATAATCTGAAGCTTCTTCCATCAGCAAAGGGTGTCCAGAACAGTTAGGTCAGAGCTTTCCAAACTGTGTGTCGGGACACGTTAGTGTGTCGGCTGCAGTGTCTGGGTGTGTCCTGGCTGCTGCTGCCTCCGAGCCCTGCCAGGGTTCCGTGCAGGTCCTAGTGCCTGCCTTGTGCCTTGCTGCCTCCAAACCCTGTCAGGATTATTTTATTTATAGTACACACAGTACATATTTTGTTCAGTATACACTTCCAGTTAATAAAGCAAGACACCACATTAAAAAAATCCGGTAAATTAATGTGAACTTCATTAACATTTGCATAAAGGTAAAAACATCTAAAACTGAAAGTAGCTATAGAACAGAGCTTTCCAAACTGTGTGTTGTGACACATTAGTGTGTCGGCTGCAGTGTCTGGGTGTGTCATGGCTGCTGCTGCCTCCGAGCCCTGCCAGGATTCCACGCAGGTCCTAGTGCCTGCCTTCTGCCTGGCTGCCTCCAAAACTGCTGTGATTCCGCGCAGATCCTAGTGCCTGCCTTGTGCCCTGCTGTAAGAGTGTGTCGCGAAATGATGCATGTCTAAAAAGTGTGTCACCAACATGAAAAGTTTGGAAAGCTCTGAGTTAGGTCTTTTTCTCCTGCAGTGTATCTCTTCTGCTTCTCAGCTTTATTGCTCATCCTGTAGCCCTAACCAACTTCTTTTTCTCTTTTCATGTAATGTCCTTATTCCTAATAAAGTAACAGGTTTGCATTTATCATCTAAGCAGATTTTCTCTCCTGTACTGCGGCCTTGTTGTGAAATTTAAATTATTAAGCACTAATGAAGCTTGCTTTCACTACAGAAAATGGCAATGTATTCCATATAACTGAAGGCATTATAGCCATTACGAGCTGCCCACTGCACTCAGCAGAGCCCAAAGCCGCCGACTCTCTTCATCAGAGAGTTGGGTTTAGGGTTATCACCAGTGTTGGTCACTTGGCATATGGTAACATACAATACTTTTCAAGATGAGCTTGGCACAATGATTTGGGAGTTCTCTTTCAGCTTGGAACACACTGTGAATGGTAGAACTCTCTGTTGCAGCCTTTTCGTTTAGCTACCCTACTATTTTAAAGCATCTCATTAGAGGCCTCCCTTTTTTGCCAGCTCTTTGCACCATCATTCAAATGAATTGGAGGCCTGGGAATATTACGTTTCCCGGGATCTTGGTTGCAGCGTTGTTCCTGTGGGTGTGCTGCGGGAAAAACGCCCACTTAAATAAGGAACCAACTGCCGGGTTGTTTCTACTGATGCTAGAACACACAGGGGAAGGGAGAGAAATTCTAGATTTTACTGTGCTCCCCATGGGGCAATTTCTGAACCGGGGCCAGTGCAAACAGCCATTTTCTGGAGACAGCGTATTTCCCTACTGATTTGGTTCACATCCCTCACTCACCCATTATTTGCTATACTATGGCTTGTTGACCAAGACACAGTTGGTTCAACACACTTCATTAACCATTGTTTACGTGTCATGGTGGCTGGCTTACACAATACGCTAAACATAAAAAAAAAAAACTATGGGATAAAGCGACATGTACCCCCATCCATTGCAATCATCAGCTGACATCATATGCACACGAATTTGAAATTATATCACGTTTAACTCTATTGAACTTTCAGTAAACAGGCTGTGGCTGGAATGTGGCTGGTTTCAATGCCATCTAAATAACCAGCTGTTTTCTCAGAAGTCCCATTGAATTCAGTGGGCTCAATCCTAAACGAGTGGATTTAGGATTTTACACAAGTAAAAATAACCACCTGGACTGAGCTAGTATCTCCAGCTTGTGCTGCCCAATAGAACCCAAGTACTCTACTGCCTTACTATCTATCTATCTATCTATCTATCTATCTATCTATCTATCTATCTATTAATTAAATTTCTATCACCACCCGTTTCCCCCCGAGGAGCGACTCTGGACGGTTATTTTACAGCATTACAATTCGTTCTAAGTTCCCATGGCTAATGAATTATCTAAACTGCTTTTCTTATCTTAACATTTTGCTACCGTTCCAGTTCACTAAACTCCAAACTTTTCACGCTGTTTGGTTTTTTAAATATGCAACTGATACATTCAGTTGAAGATCATAAAAATCACAGTAATCTAGAAATAACGCTAACTCAGCTCGTATCCAGTGCATTAGGAGGGAAACAATCTCTGGGTCGAAATTGTGACGCCACTTTCAAAAATTCTATTTTGGAAGTGTGAAGGTATCTCTAACTAGGCAGCGCTTCTAAAGTATACTAAGCAAAAAGGTTATTGACAAATCTAAATTTACATCTCCAGCCACTCCACTTGACAGCTTGTTGGCTGGTGATTTAAGGGCCCTCCTGACCAGCGCCTTCCTCATACATTTTGATTACCATTCCGCTGAGTATGACAGCAAGATATTTTTGCTCTGGAGTATTGATTTCAAAACAGGCTCGATGCTTTTCAGCCACAGAGGCAAAGAGATTAATTTACTGGCACAATCCCCCAAAGGCTTCATTAACAAGAAACTAAATAAATGGTACACCTGGGCTTTGAAACCTCAGGATTTTCCTTTATAGCAGTGTTTTTCAAACTTGGCAACTTTAAGATGGGTGGACTTCAACTCCCAGAATTCCGCAGCCAGTGTGCTTTAAGATGGGTGGGGAATTGCTGTGGAGTCCTTGGTGATCTCTGAGCCTTGTTTTCTTGCAGACTTTTCATTGCCAGGCTAGGCAACATCTTCAGGGGAATTGCTGGCTGGGGAATTCTGGGAGTTGAAGTCCACCCATCTCAAAGTTGCCAAGTTTGAAAAACACTGCTTTATAGTAAAAACCCTAGAATATATTGCTTTATTTTCTCCATTGGTTGGGCTATGGTACCTCGGGCTAATGTGCCCCACATGGGCCTCAAGGACTCCTAGCCTTCAAGGCAGGATTACAAGAATATTTCAGACCAACGTTTCTCTCCATTTCTGTCCTGCTACCCAGGAAAAGGGGGAAAAAATGCTAGTTTCATCCTGAGCAATCTCTGCTGAGCCACTGGCTGCAGAGGGCTGCAACTCCCATCATTCACAAGCTGTGGATGATAGGAGTCATTGTCCAGCAGCTCCAGACCACATCAGGTTGGGTTGGTGTAAGGGCAGAAAAGCAGCACCCTCCATCTTTTGTACTACAACTCCCATATCATCCAAGCAGTGGCCATGCAGGCTGGGGATGATGGGAGCTGTAGTCAACCCCCCCCCCCCCCAAATATATGGACACCACAATGCCTATCCTGCTGTTGACACCATTGCTTGAAGTAGAAATTGATGAAATCTGAGAACTGGGAAGAAATTCTCTCTTGTTTGTTTAAGAAGGAGAAATTCAGATTTATTCCAAAAGGGGTTATGGCAGGAGACTACTCTGGGCATGCGCACTTCCCCCTCTCTTTTCCTCCTCCCTCCCGGTCAATTCTGAAGCTTACTGGCTGCCTTGGTTGTTAGTTATTGTTGTTTCAGGCTTAGGCCCGCCTTCTTTTCGAAAGCGACTTCCGCTCTTGCGTAGTGAGGGGAAGGGCTTCTTCCCTTCAGCTGTACGTTTCGTCTTTACGCTAATAACAAGGGGCAGGGAGACGACAGCGAGAAAGGTGAGCGCTTTTGCGCTTGCGCACTAACTTCCGGCCGACGCGATGGCGCGGAGGCGGGAAGCGCCTATCTGCGCCTGCGCAGTCGCCTTATCACCGGTGAGGCGGGAGCGTGCGGGTTTTCCCGCGGCGGCATGGAGGAGCTCGCGCGGCACTGCCGCTTCCGAGCGCGGGTGCCGCTCTCCGCTTAACCCGGTCGGGGGTGAGAGGCCGACGGCTCGCCCCCAGCTAGGCTGAGCCTCGCGGCTCCGAGAAACGCCGTGCGGCGAGGGCCCGGGCCGCGCCTGCGCAGTGGTGCCCGCCGCGCGAGCAGCCCGCGCCTGCGCGCGGAGGCGGCTGCGAGGCGTTTCCAGGCCGGGCCGGGCCCGGGCGGCGCCTGGTCGTGAGGAAAGGCGTGGAAGGCGGGGGCGAGTCGGGCGGCATCATGAGCGTCGGCGGCTCGGACCGCAACGAGGACTTCCACCAGCAGCTGCGGCTGCAGGAGCTCTACGGGCGGAAGGAGGGCGAGGGCGGCGAGGACCCCTTCACCTACACGGACCCCGGCGACGGCACGCAGTACGAGTGGGACCGCGAGAAGAAGGCCTGGTTCCCCAAGGTGAGGCCGCGGCCCCCCGCGGCGATCGCGGGGCGCCGCCTCGGCCCTGCTGCGCGGACTACAAGCCCCATCGTCCGCAGCGGGGGAGGGGGGTGGAATCCAAAGCCCCTGCGCCGGAGGGAGGTCGTCTTGGGGGGGGGTCGCCGGAATTGCTGCCTTTGCGCGAAAGGGCCTGCCTCCCCTTCGGCGGAGAGGGATGGGCACTGTAGTCCAAAGCGGGGCCGGGGCGCGCGCGACAGTCTTCTGGTCTTAAAGCCGCAGCGGGGTTGCTTTTGGGGGGGGGGGGGGGCTTCCTGGTGGGTCCCAGTCCTTTAGCATAGCTTTCTTATAAAATAAAACAATCTCTTATCATTTATAAATAATTTTCTTTCTTAGAATAGTAACCCTGCAGTGACATAGCCAGTTTTGTGCCCAGCATCGTTTTCTTTCCTTTTCCTGGCGTTGGCAAGCTATCCTCTTTACCCTCCTTATCATCCCTCTGACAGGATCCCTTTATGATTAGGCTTTTATCCCGCCTTTTAAAAATATGTCAGTCAAGGCAGCAAACGTACCTAATACTTTGACTTTTCAACGCCCCCCCAAACAATTCAGTAGGCAAAGTTTTGTCACTTAAACCACTGCTGGGGTTTCAGCCTCCCTTGATTGCTGTAGAGATGTTTGGATCCTGCACTGGGCTGGGATTTGTATGGAAATTTCCTGTCAGTCCTTACAGTTAGAGTTTTTAGTTTTACTCAAGTCCTGAGAAAAAGTGAACCCTGCCCTTCACCTGAAACAAGAGGCTGTTTTAATGCATTCCTTTTTACAGACATTGTTGGATCTCACCTGTTTTGCAAAGTTCACTTAAATGGCCCAGATAGAAGGGGGGTTACTTCTGTGGCAGGATTGCTACCTGATGACAGGAGACAGTTCTCGCTACTCAGGAATTATTTACTTTGGTTTTTTGAAATTGGCATCTAGGTCCAGCGCTAACATGCTAGCTGCATCTCACTTGGCAGATGCAAGTCGTGCTCTTCTGCTACTGAATCAAGTTATAAGCAGTTGCTCCTGAAAACTCTTGACTTTTTCCACTACATTCTGAAGAATATTTGTAAGAATGTTGACAGTTGTCAGCTTAAAAATGTCCAGAGAGATAATGTGGCAGGCAATTTGTTAATGGAGAGTAAACACTGCAAATCATTTATAACTTGATCTCAAAGATATGTACAGCTGCTGGTTCTTTGACTGGCTTTCTGTAATATACCTACAGTAGCATCCTTTTACCCTCTCATGCAGGCATGCCTGTCCCTCTAAGCTGCCCATCAGTTGTAGTGCCATTATGAAAGGTTAAACATAGAACATGATCAGTATTATTTGTTTCAGAAGCTCTTCTTAGGCCATTCATTCTTGCAATAACTCGGACTTAAATCATAATTTGGTCTCTAATTGGTTTCCTGAATAATATCTTTTTAGGTCACTGAAGATTTCTTGGCAACATACCATGCCAACTATGGCTTCCCCACTGAAGGTTCAGATACCTCGGCATCTGCTGCAAAGACTGAATCTAAACCTGCACCAGATTCAAAGGCCGCCAAGGCTCAGCAGCCGGTCGAACCCAAAACGTCGCAGCCGACAGACCCTAAACAGAAAGGAGAAAAAAGAAAAGCCGAAGCAGGCAAGGGGCTCCGTTGTGCATGACTTAGAAGTAGTCTGCCGTTCAAGAAGAAATCTCTCTTCCTGCGGAGTTGAGCTGGTGTGGGCGGTCATGCAGGACCTCCTTATAGCTATGCCGAGGCTGCTGCTTTTTCTGTTTGGAAAGCCTAATGTTAAAGGATCAAATTACCGCCAACTTGTAGGGATTTGTGAATGTGGTTAAAGCTTGATAGGTGTGAAGATAGGAAGGTGCCGTTTAGAGGAGGTCAGCCTGTTTAGCCCAGGAGTGTCCACTGTGTTTGGCTTTCCACAGTCTCGTGTGAACTTAGTCTGAAGAGCTGTTCTCTTTTCTTTAGAGGTGCAATCCTAACTTATAATCATCTCCCCTCTAGGGTGGTTTCATGTTGAAGAACAGAAAAATACAAATGTATATGTGACAGGTGAGGAGCAGTCTTGAGTCTTTGCTGATTGTTGAAGCTGTGTTATGAAATGGCTGTGAAAGTCAAGCGCTCCCGTGAAAGAGGTTCAAGCCCCTGAATATAATTTTAAATATTTCACATCCCATAAAATCTTGGCATCTGGAATTAAAATAAGAGATTTCGTTGATGGCTTTGAATAAAGTTTAACTAGGTAGGAAGAATAATAAGTAACACTATAACATTATATATATA
Organism: Charina bottae; assembly: GCA_023362775.1. Taxonomy (NCBI): domain Eukaryota; kingdom Metazoa; phylum Chordata; class Lepidosauria; order Squamata; family Charinaidae; genus Charina; species Charina bottae. The sequence goes on along the minus strand of JALMGJ010000018.1, from coordinate 20,507,031 downwards.
TAAAATTTGTAAAGTACCTCAAAATGCCAGAGTTGCGACACTACTGCATATGAGTTTTGTCCACATTTGTTTCCCACTCCTTAACTTTTGGTGAACTGAAATTTAAAATGTCTCCATTTTAATGAGGTTGGGTGTATTGCTGTGATTTAAATGGGAGGCCAGCACCTGCAAACTAATTTCTATCATGTTCCTTTATTTCTTCCCAGTTAGGAAATAGCCTTGTGGCAACTCAGCCTTGGCTACATGGCTTAATATTGCCTATGCCAGAGCTTTCCAAACTGTGTGTCGCGACATAAAAGTGTGTCGCCACACACAGCGTGGTGTGTCGCCACACCACCCGGATGCGGCGGCGCGCGCACGGCGGCAGCATCAGCCGCTGCCACCGTGCACGCGCTGCCGCCACCGCCGTGCACGTGCGCCCTCCCCGCACTGCCGCCGTGCACGTGCGCCCTCCCCGCACTGCCGCCATGCGCGTCGCCGCCGCTGGTGTGTTGCCAGCGGCGGCACTTTGGAAAGCCCTGGCCTATGCACTTGAGCTGTGGGCTGCCTTCTTGCCATGTCTGGAAGTGCCCATTATGGCATATGGGACCTTTGGCATGCCTGATATGGAGTCCCATTTCCTAGTTGCGTTATGCTTGTAAAATGCACAATATTTCTGTGGCCTCCACCTTACAATGCTGTCCTGAGTGGCCTGAGATGATCTGGCAGGGACTAGGATATGTTTCCTCAGGACTTTTCTGTCTTTGGTGCACGAGACGCACCAAAACAAGAGATTTCTGACCGCTGTCCTGCCAGTTCCTGATTGTGGATCATGGTTTTGAGGCTGTTTCCCGTGATCTTGGTCTGCTCTCTGTTAAAGGGGCCAGACCTCAGGCCTAATGGCTGTGCTGTACCTCTTCATCCTTCCTGAATCAACAAGGAACAGATGCCCACCGTCCCTGATAAAATACCTTGCAGTGTCTGTCTCTTGTCGAAGGATCAAATATGCGCATCGGTCCCAAAGCTCAGGTTTTGAACCGGGAGTACAGAATTTGCAGAACTGTGGTAAGGGTTTTACAGCCAACTTGGGAGCTAGAAAATTGAAGTGAACTAAGATTGTCCCTCAGTGGTATTATATTTTTTCCCCATAGTTTGGGATCTAGCACCGCCAGAACGCAAAAGCCGTCAGACCGTGCTGAATGAGGGGAAGTGTACAAAGACACCGGAGAAAATGTAGACTGTGGCAAAAGAATTGGTGCTGTGATGTTAAAAGTTCAGTTCAATTTGGCTTTTGATGGATGTTGTTCTTGCAGTTCAATTTGGCTTTTGATGGATGTTGTTCTTGCATTTGTGTGTATTCGATTTTACCTTTCCAGGTTTACCACCAGACATTACAAAAGATGAGTTTGTAGAGGTTATGTCGAAGTGTGGCATCATTATGCGTGATCCTGTGTCAGAGGAGCCAAAAATCAAACTTTACAAAGACAAAGAAGGAAATCTTAAAGGCGATGGGCTCTGTTGTTATTTAAAGGTTAGTTGTATGCTTCTGTTACACCTTTATCATGATCCTGCAATTACCCCAAAAACAGACCTCCCCCTTTGGTTCTCTGTTTATTTAAAGTTACTTTATCTTAACGTCTGTGGACTCCTGCAGACATCAACAAGACTTGCGATAAGTGTTTTTTTGATGCCTGTGGCAAATGTTGCTTCTTCGTTAGCCAGAGTTAGTGTAGGCGGAAAGCAGAGGTCTTAAACCAGGATTTTTTTTCTCTCTTTTCCCCCCAGAGAGAATCTGTTGAACTTGCACTGAAATTATTGGATGAAAATGAAATCCGAGGCTACAAACTGCACGTGGAAGTTGCACAGTTCCAGCTTAAAGGGGAGTATGATGCCAGCAAGAAGAAAAAGAAGTGCAAAGATTACAAGAAGAAGCTCTCCCAACAACAAAAGTGTGTAGCTATTTCTCAAGATGTAGCTTGGCCTTTCAATATTGTGTGAAACTCTTACCTGGAAATTTTATTTCCTTATAAGAAAGGGAGGAGTGTTGTGAAACGGGCACATGTTTGCATTTGCTATTCTGCATGCTACTTTTCTTTTATAAGAATGTTTTGCTTAAGGTTCAATATATTGCCTGTGGAGAATGTGGCTGGGCTTGTCTTTTCATTAAATCGGGGGCTTTAAAGCAAAGTATTTATAGAAAATGCATGAAGCCTTAATCTTTAAAGCAGGTCAAATCAGACAGGAGGCAGCTCCTAATAAAATGTGGATTCAGATGTCAAGATACCTTTCACGTAGGTGGCTTATAGATAACTTTGCGTGCTGCTAGGAATCTTACCTTTCCTTGCTGGGGACAAAATAACTTACAATTCTGATCTTAAGAAACATCACATTAATTTTTTTCTCAACAAATACTTTTAGAAACTGAAGAGATCAACCCCAACCTCTTAATATTGCTTCATTTCATTAGACTGCTGGATTGGAGGCCAGAGAAGAAAGAGGGGAGTGTTAGATTGCGACATGAGCGTGTCATCATTATCAGAAACATGTTTCACCCCAAAGATTTTGAGGTAGGTAAAAATTCCTACCTTCTGTCCAGCGGAGGATTATAAACTCTAATCCCTCCATGAGATCTGGGAAAGTGTCACCTCCCTCCCAGAGATGACGAATGAAGTTGGGCTTGTTACAAGCCAAGAAGTATTTGTAGCATAATAGGACCAGCTAAAGTTAGAAAGGATCATTCCATTTTTAGGCTCTTCCTGGCTGAAGCTCTTGAGCTTCTGTTATGTCCGGCAACTTAATTTGCTCCTCCTGTATTAGAAGGCATAATGTTACCATCCCCAATGCGACATTCTCCAAATGCATTCAACTGTCAGTCCCTTTATATTTACCAAGGACCGGGAGTTACGGGGCCTGTAGTCCAACATACCTGAAGGTTGCAAGGTTTCCCAGTCCTGGTACAGGCCCACTCGGTTTCTGTTAACATCAGCTAAGAGATTTCTACCTTTGAAAGATGACATTTTCCATTCAATCTCTGCTGTTGAGCATCGATGAAAACAACCAAACAAGCTTTTGAATAGTGTCCAGTAAATAATTCAGGCAAGATTGTTTGGTATCTCACTCCTCAGAGTGCTATGATTGTCATGTGAAATTCTTGTGTTCTGAAACTGTTGGATATGTTTTTAAAATACGCTTTAACATTTCTTTCTAGGAGGACCCCTTGGTGCTAAATGAGATCCGAGAAGATCTACGGACAGAATGTGAAAAATTTGGTCAAGTAAAGAAAGTCATTATATTTGATGTATGTATCAGAAAGGCTCTGATTTTAGTTGGTCCTAACATTTTGCGTTGTACTTTTGAAGCACTCTTCTACAAAAGCAGTAAAGAACAATGACCGCACTAGTTGAACTCCAACTGGAATGATCAATTTAATGAAGTTTCAAAAGAACCAAATAATTGTTAATTTTTTGAACGTTCATTATTCAGTGTACCACTAGAATATGGCTGAGCCCATATAAAAAATTATGTCTGTATTGTGAGCCTATGTGAACCACATTTTTAAAATTAAAATCAGAAGTTTTAAAATATTTCCCACTCCAGTGCTGTATTAGACAGTTGAACGGTTTAATCAGATGATAATATGAAAGGATTGCTAGACTTCTAGAGAACTCATGTATTGTCATTAGGGAGAGAGGTGTTAGGAGAATAATCAGGAAAAGGTGAAATGGTAGGCAACTTACAATGATTTCAGAACAGAATTTTAGAACAGAGGTAATTTTATCGTGTTTTGTGAGTCCCAGTACTTGCGATTCTGAAATAGGGCATTCTCTTGAACTTGTGCGATGCCTTGATTTGATTTGATTTGATTTGATTGCTTTTTTCCCCATTTGTTTCTGTAGAGACATCCTGATGGAGTAGCATCAGTATCCTTTAAAGAACCCGAAGAGGGTGATGTTTGCAAACAGGCACTCAGCGGACGATGGTTTGGTGGACGGCAGCTCTGTGTGGAAACGTGGGATGGTGTAACTGATTATCAGGTATATTTGGCTTAATGAAGTTTTTTTTTAAAAAAATATGAGTATGAGTAATGAAGGGAGCCAGTTAAGGCCCCAGGCTAGAAACTGGGAGACTGTGAGTTCTAGTCCTGTCTTAGGGATGAAGCTAGCTGGGCGAATTTGGGCCAGTCCTTCCCTCTCAGCCCTAGGAAGAAGGCAAGGGCAAACCACTTCTGAAATCTTGCCAAGAAGGCTGCAGAAGGCTGTCCAGGCAGTCGCCAGGAGTCAAGACTGACTCAAAGGCACAAGTAATTTAACGATTTAAGAGGGCCTCTTTATGTTTTGCACTTGACTTTTGAAATCCCTTTTAAAAGTATCCTCCTGACCATAGAACAAAATGGAGTTTTATGACCTTCCATGCTATAGCGTACGCTGTGGAAGTCAGAGAAGGGATCCTTGTAACTCGAAGTTTCCCTGAAATCACATTTTGAATCGGCATCTAAGCTATTGATTATGAAACAGAAAATGCCTTTCCCCCATTCTGCAATATTGACAATTACCAATGTGTACCAACCCAGGTTGAAGAAACCTCACGGGAAAGAGAAGAGAGACTGAAGGGGTGGCAAGAATTTTTAGGTCATCCTGACCAAAAACTGCCTAAAAGGCCACCGGAAGCAGATTCTTCAGAAACTGGCCAGCAGCTGGCTAAAGGAGTTCCGCCGTCCCAGGACAACGGAGCCTCTGAGGCGGATGCGAAGGCCGGCGCAGCCGAGCGAGGAGACGACAGCAAGGCAGCCGGCGAAGATGTCGCCGCGTCCACAGACAGCAGTGTCGCAGGCAGCGATGAAGAAGCAGAGACATAACGCCCCTTGCTCCTTGTAGAAAGCCTGATTCCGGGGTACCCCTGAGACCTCTGTTATCCTTTACTCTGGCGCAGTTGCAAGCTGCACTCGAATGAATGAATATATAGATATATATATATGCGCACGTTTCTTTGTTAGGGTGTCATCAACGTGCTTTTGAGGTATTCCATTAAAAGCAGTATTTAGTTTCATGTGTGTGTGTGTGCGCGCGCGCGTGTGTGTGTGTATATATATTCATATATTCATGTCTGGCTGCTACTGAAGCTGCGTATGTGTCATAAGTTGCCAAGAATCCTGCTGAACTGACCAGCTGTCTTAAGTTATACCTTTGCTTGTCAGTGTTCGAAGTCCATCCACGTGAACAAACTTCCAGTTCCCCTTAACTACACGATAACCTTTAGAAACACAGGTATGAACGCTTTCCAGTGTGTTCTCCAATCCCAGCCCCTTCCAATATGAATTCCCGCCTGCCCTGGATGCACCAGGATGTGCTTGGAACAGCTGGTTTTCCTGATAGTAGTGATTTTAAAAGTAACAGATCATTGAAGATGTATTGCCGCTCTCCATGGCCGAGAGGGATTAGAAAGATCACGCTCTGAAAATGCTATTCTGGTGCGTAAAGCTCCTTGTGATTCATGTCCTTCGTTAATTTAGACGTTTGACGCTGAGGAAAGCTAGGTAATAAATGGGAAAAAGAATGTAAATAAGATTAATTCTCCTCTTCGCTTTTTAAATTTCTGATTTGATTGACTCGTTGAAAACATGCAGAGTGCATGTGTGTTGGAAGTGTGATTCCCGCCTTGCCCCGGTGTTAACTGTTCAAATATAGTTGGATTTCAAGCATTTGTCAAGACAGTATATGAAGCCTGTATTTTTTTATACTGGATTGATTATAGGAGATTCTACGAATAAAATTGTTTTGAGATTCATTCCCAAAATTGTTTCTCAGATTTTTAAACAATTTTTTGTAGATGTTAACCACTCAGAAATAGACTTTTTTTAATTGCTCCCAAGACTTTCCAAATGCTTTGCCCACATTTCTTTTCTGTGGCCTTATAACTACATATTTAAATAAGGAAGTGATTATTTCACCCATCTCAGATATCCTGCAACAGGGAACCTGTGCTTTTGTTATGACAGATCATAGAATAGATTTTCCACATTTCCATGTGAGTGTAGGGGATTAGATGCTTCATACTGAGTTTGCTGTTTTAACTGAATGATACTGTAGTTTGTAGAAAACTTTAGTTTTTTAAAATCAGGAGCTCAGCCCATTGCTCGAGACAGACAATTATGCAAATCATCATTTGCTGTTGACTCCAAATGTAGCAGACTTCGAAGTGGACGTTCGTTTTGTTGGGAAGGAGAAGAAAAATGTAGGAGCCTAAACTCACTGTTGATCAATTTCGCAAGGACACAGTTGAATGTTACATCTTGTTGGACCCTTTATTTATAGGCAGTTTAGGAATCTGCACTGATGAAAAATAGGCTAACTTGCTGAATAATCTTTTGTAGAATAAAGCTAAGTGCTTAATGTACCAGTTTTGTACCTTGAATTTGTGATTAATCCATCTTTTGAAAATATTTGTGTTGCCTTTGAACTGTCTTTCTTATAGGCACTGGCCACTAACACCTGACATACTTCCCTTAAAAAGCTGAGAATTTGATTTAAAGTGAAGATGAGTGGTAGAAGTAAATCGCCATCCTAAAAGGTTTTCATCTGCGCAAGTGAAAGACGTCGCAAGGTTTTAATGCACAAGCCTGTCCTGGATTTCCTCTTGCTGTTGTGTGTCCTTGTATGTTGGAGTGCATGATGAGATGGCAGTGAATGAGGTCATTTAAACTGTTACGCAAGTTTAGCGAGACTACATTTAGGAACTAGTGTGATAGTTCCAAATAAAATATTTCTGGAATTTAAATTATTGTTCCATTACAAGACATCTGTGGCTTAAATTGTGGAGGAAAACAATCTCAGACTCAATTAGTATTTACAGTCCTTGAGGTCACAGGGATCAAAACTTAAAATACATTATTCCTATTTCCAGCTTAATATGTCTTTCCTAGGAAAATCTGGCTATTGTTTTTGTTATTTTGGAGAATAAATCTGCTGTCTTCCTTCCAGCTCCTGATCTACGGCTCCTATTTATTTAGCAGCTGTTGTGACCTGAATACTCTGCCTATCCCTTGTATTCCACTGTGATTCCTATCTTCAAATCTCTAATCATCTTCAAGTGGCGTAATTCTGAATCTTGAGTCTAGCACAATTTCTCACAATAAGTGGGGTTTTTTCTTTTTTGCCTTACTAGGCAAAATATTAATTAGGCTTAATGTTTCAGAGGTAGAATAACATTTGCAATTATTGTAAAGTTTAATTTCTACCCTAGTTTTTACACAAATACGTTTTAGTTCCACAAAGTATTTCTGGGTTTAATCTCATAGAAGAAACATAGCAATTTTTACGTAGAACTGGATATTCTATGAGCATCAATACAGTTAACATATATTTTGTGTGTTTTCACATGATTGCATTTCAAATACAGCTACTTGAGAGGATTGGATGCGTTTAGAGCACCCAAACCTTCCATTTATTTTGCATTGTTCAGTCCATGCAGTTGCAGATCATAGTTTCCTTACAGCACAGTGCTATGTGGGATAATGCTGGCTTATAGGGTTAAGGCGCAGAGTAAACAGACAGAGTGCAGCTTTTATGGCTAAAATGTTTGCTTGTAATAAAGGCAATAAATGTATATACAGTTACATTATTGCAAAAAGGAAAAACAAACTTACAAGCAGAGTTTCGTGCATTGTTTCCATTGACAGACATGAAGGGGCTCATGCCATGGCCTACACACACAGCCACGCATAGCTACGCACTTCCCAGTCTTCAGAAGTAGAACACACACGAACATGGCTAAAAGACCGGACAGAAGTCAAGAAGCATAGACACATAGTTCACAGCTGAGATATACACTTGTTTCAGCTTTCTGATTGGTGGAACCTTAGGATCAGAGGGTCACAAAGCTTTTTCAGATTTACAAAGCTTAAAGCGTTCAGGATTGCACATAGTATAAACCGCCATGAGGTGGCGGTGTCGCACCTAACCAAGCATACTGTCTCCCCCCCCCCCCCCCCCCCCAGTTCCCATGGGATAGTTTTTTAGACTGAGACATAACATCAGGTGGTGGCAACCACCTGCATCTTATCAGTGGAGTTGTTTTTGGGAAACAGAAAGTAAAGAAAACAATTTGCAATTCACAGGAAAACCCTGACATGCTATTTACTCAGTGATAAGTGCCTTTGAGTTAATTTGGGTTTCTTACAATTAAGTCTGGTGATGAATAGGGTTTCTTCTTTAAATTAGTACTTCTGTTAAATAGGGCCAAGTCTAAATTAAATCCAGTTTGAACTGATTTGTTCTAGAAATTACAAAGTTCTTCATAGTATGACATGGTGTTAAGCAAGAACTTCCTTCTATGCTGGTATAGAATTACATGAAGTCGTAATACAGTCATCCTCAATTTTTACATTTTTGCAATAATTATCGAAGTCCTTCCCAACCTGGTGCCATCCTGATAATCATCTAAGACTTTATCACTAACTGGCGACATCAGTATTTGTTATAACACACGCAGGTAGGTGTTTTGTACCCAGCGTTCTGCCTCTGAACATCTGAACAGAGGATAGTCTCTATGGAGAAAGGTAGCAAGGTCTCCTGAGAAACATCGCCAAAGAGCCACTGCGACCAATCCAAGAAACATGGTCCAAGTGGGTGACTTTGTCTCCTCAAATCAAACTTGGTTTATGTAGAACTTGGATTCCACCCTTTACTAGATTGTAAGTAAAAACTTAGATTGTAACAAAGTTGTTGAGCGCAAGTTCACCCTTAACTCTGCTGGATACCTAGAACTGGTAGAGAAAGGATAAAGGAAAACATTGGAGACAGTAGGCCAGGGTTTCTCAACCTTGGCAACTTTAAGACGCGTGGACTTCAATTCCCAGAACTCCTGGGAGTTGAAGTCCACGTGTCTTAAAGTTGCTACGGTTGAGAAACCCTGGTGTGGACACAAATAGGAGATCATAAAAATGAAGGTAAGGGTTATTGTTGAGACCTAGAAGTTTCAGAGCCCAGGTTGTTTAGCACTGTCCAGTCCATGCAGTTGCAAATTATATGCTTCCAGTTTGACAAGCAAACTATCGTGAAGTAGAAGAATTTTCAACAATCTTGATAAAAGAACTGGGTTCTGAGATGCAAACTCGGGACTTTGAATCGCCTCTCTTACCTGCTCTCATGGTAGTGTGAGTGAGCCTAATTCCCACTTCCTGAACCAAAACGCAAACAAATGTTGAGCTGGTCCTTTTTCTGAATTTTGCTGTGCAATTCTCTAATCTCAAATAGTGTGTCTGAATGAAAGTAACCCCCCAAAATGAATTATGTTGGAGAAAATTGTGGAGTCCTTGGTGCTCTCTGAGCCTTGTTGTTTTCTTGCAGATGTTTCATTGCCAGAAACGTCTTTGGAGAAAATTACTTGGATGCATTAAAAAAAACCCTCCAAGAATACATATATTAGGACAAACACACCAATTAAAAGCTGAAACTCACCAATTTGCATGTCTCTTGAAATAAAATGTATGATGCTTCACCAGGCAGTTGCCAGGAGCTAAGACTCACTTGAAGGCAGGCGCGCGTGCGTGCGTGCGTGCGTGTGTATATATATATATATATATATATATATATATATATATATACATATACACACACACACACACATATATATATAATCAATTGAGCACTAGAATCAGAGGCTAGTAGCAAATAACTACAATCTAAATGAGGAACAACATCAGGGTGGGGGGCAAGAAAGTCAAAAAGAAGAAAAGAATGTTAGAAAGTGAAACACGCTGAAACCTCTGCAAGAACTGCAGAGATCCACCTTTTTATTCTAGCCATGTCCATCTCGTGATACCAGGAACTGTTCTTAAATCTAGAGACCCATCCCTTGGCCTGGGCACGCACCATTGTTGCCAGCTATCTTTTACAAGCACCCTGAACAGACGTTTTTATTGTCTTCTTTCCTGAAACCTCTAAACCTGGTTGACTTGTCAGGGTACATTTCACACATTCCTGCTGGTGAGCCTGAAGGATACGCCTAGTTCACTCGCTGCTGGAGGGATAGAAAGCTGCCGGTACGGTCTTGCACTCTTCTCCTTGCTGTGGAGTGGCTACAGAAGGTATTGGTAGGAGCCCTGGAGTTGGGGAATCACAGCATGAAGTAACTCAGGTGGGTTCTCTGTAGACCAAAGGGATGGAAAATGGTATGGGAACAGCCTCTGAGTTTCTCTGGTCCTCAGCTGTTTGGGAAAAATCTCAAAGCACTGTAATCGAAACAAGGGATTAGGTACATCTAATGGAGGAGGACATGTCTAATGAGGTATGGGAGATGCAGCATGTTTGGTGGGGTGCTACAGTTTCTGGAAATTATTGACTGAGATGCAGTTGTTTAGCAAGGTTTTCTGACTCATGGTTTCCAATGAATGGTATTGTTGAAATTTTAAAAATTGGGGTATTCCTGTCTGGCCCTGAACCAATTATCGTGTGTGTGTGTGTGTGTGTGTGTGTGTGTGTGTGTGTGTGTGTGTATTTATTTATTTATTTATTTATTTATTTATTTATTTATTTATGCATGCTTCAATTTGTATACCGCTCCATCTCCCCACAAGGGAACTCTGGGCGGTTTACAGGATACAACAATTAAAATTTAACAGTTAAAACAGCATAATAAAATACTCTCATATAATAAAATTAAATATAAAATCCAAGATGTGATGGTTTGATGTTTAGATGTTTAAAAGGGCCCTATGGCACCAGCCATCCCCAAGAGGAACTATTCCCCCCCCCCCACGCAAGGCGGCAGAACCAGGTCTTTAAGTTCTTTCTGAAGGCCGGGAGCGATGAGGTCTGCCTCACCTCCGGGGGTAGCATATTCCAAAGGGTGGGTGCCACTACCGAGAAGGCACGCCTCCTAGACCCCGTCAGGTGACATTCCTTTACGGACGGGATCCGCAGCATGCCCTCTCTGAATGACCGAGTGGGACGGTTCGACGTTATGGGGATGAGACGGTCCCTCAGGTAACCTGGCCCCATGCCATGTAGGGCTTTAAAGGTGATAACCAACACCTTGAATTGGACCCGGAAGCACAGTATCTCTTTGGCATCCTATCCTCTAATTTGATGTTGTGAATCCTGGTTTAAAATCAAGTATTTTCTACAGGTTTAAGTCCACCTACCTTTGTTCCATATCTGAAAGTAATATTAGCTGTAGAGGGAGACAGTAGAGGGAGGTGGACATTCTGTGGGAGATGACTATGTTCAAAGCTTCTGGTACTAAAAAAAAACATATTGCCATCACCCACTTTCTGTGTGAGCACTATCTTTATCTCAAACACTGGTTGGGAAATCAAAAAGATAATTACTCGGAGGAAACTATCCAAGTCACATGTCTCCAAGGCCAGGCTACATTTTTCCCAAGATGTGGACTCTGGCCATGGGTATGGACAGTTTTGTCATCCTTGAAGAACTTGATTGCCTCTGTGGGTTCTCTTGTCTTTCAGACATGCAACCAAGAAGACTTATTGGGTATTTTTGGTAAAGGGTGAGTCACCAAGTCTGTGAAGTGTCACTTAAAGATTGCTTAGGCTTCCCGTGCTAGGTTGCAAGTCCTACCCATTGGCTGTGTTTACACAACATGCTAAGCCATAAGCCACGCTTTACAAGTCACAATGATGAAAACAATAATCACAGTCCTAAGGGTTCTTGACAGCATTGAGGTAGGGAAAGCTGTCCTAGAAATGAATGTGGTAGCCAGGAAGGGCAGCACCACAACTTCAATTGTTGAAGTGCCCCAATTGATCATGGAATTATAGAACTCTGGAATTGGAAGAGACCCCAAGGATCATCTTAAACCAACCTTCTGCAGTGTGTAGGACAACCAATTCAACCATCCGTGAAAGGTGGCTGTCCAGCCTCTTTTTAAAGCCTTCAGAGATGGACAACCCACAACCTCCATAGGTGCACTGTTCCTCTGTGTGTTCAATTGTTGTACAGATCTTACTGTAAGGATATTTTTCCTTATATGCAAGTGAAATTGTGGTAGCCACAACGATATCAGCTATTTCTGGTCCTTGCTTTTGTGCAAATAGAAAACGGCTCCTGAGCATCTTCTTCCTGGAACACTGATCTCGTGTCTCCCCTGTGTCTTGTTTTCTCCAGGTGGAACATCCCAAGCATAAACTCTGAGTAAACTCAGTGGTGATCTTGGGGAGGGGGGAGCAGGAGATAATCAGTACCATGGACTCAACATCACCGTCAAGTCCATGTACATCTTTCTTGTGTCACCTTTATTTTTAGGCCCGGACAAATATTTCCAGGTATGGAAGAGACAAAGAATAATTCCACAAAGCTGAGCAGAACCAAACAGCCAGTGAAAACAGAATGGGGGGCCCATTACATGGTGTTAACCTACTTCCAAGGAGACACTAGTAGCATGGTGGATGAACATTTCTCTAGAGCTTTGAGTGTCACCAAAAACCCGCAGAACCTGAGTAGAAACAACAGTGCTGAAGGTGGGATTATTAACAATGGTGAGCTTTTCACCCATGGCTTGTTATATTTACGTAATAGATAGCAACTCACGCGACCAAGTAACATGACTCCTTATTGACAACAAACTTCTCCAGGTGTAATTGTATTGATGTTTCACAAAACCTGTTGGCCTCCTGAAGAACAGGGATTAATCTGAGCTGTGACTCAGAGGCTTTTGGTATCCTCCTGGGTTCTCACAGTCTTTTACACACTATGTGCCTGGGAAATGGGGGTTGAGAAATCTAAAATCATCCCCCAAACCAGCCCAAGATATGTTGCTATATGTGGCAAATAAGAAGATGGCACCCATTCCTTATGTAGAAGAATCTTTCTTCGACACTGGCCCTGCTATAGCTTTCTCCACCAGACCTGAAACCCAGCCTAGAATGCAGAACAGGCTCTGTGGATCACACTTCAAAGATGGGAATGGTTGGGTTTAGAAGTAACTTCCAAAGTTTCTCCACTTCTGTTCCACCTAAGGCAGGGGTCGGCAAACTTTTTATGCCGGGAGCCATTTTGACATGCTCGTGCACATTTTGAAATGCTCAAGAGCCAGGGGGCGGGGTTTGAGGGCGGGGGCCAATCGCGTGGAAGGGGGCGGGGTTTCCTGGAGAAGAAACAGAGACTCTGATTGGTGGAGGCGTCCTTCCTTCTGAGCTTCCACCAATCAGCATCTCTGTTTCTTCTCCAGGGTTCTTCTCCTGGAGAAGAAACAGAGACGCTGATTGGTGGAGGCGTCCTTCCTTCTGAGCCTCCACCAATCAGCGCGCGCCAAAGGAGAGCAGAGAGGCGGGCTGAAGCCTGCTGCTTCCGGAGACCGGCTTTCCGGATGTCGGGCGGCAGAGAGAGAGAGAGAGCCAGAGTCAAGGGGCCAAAGAGCCAGATCTGGCTCGCGAGCCGCCAATTCCGACCCTTGACCTAAGGCATTATCCCTGGAGCCAATAACTCCAGTTAAGTTGCAATGCCCAGATGTACTCCTAAAATAATTTCTGCCATACCCAAAGGTCCCTTTATAAGTGATTAGCTTCATTGTGCCATTCATACCCCTCTACCGTCTTCTGCCCCCTTTTTTTCTAAACCTGCTATGAGGGAAACTCAAGACTTCCTCAGAGAGGGATTACAATTCAGATCAAAGGATACAAGGATACGTGCCCAACTGCCCTATGGGAAGCTGATGAATATGTGAGCAGTCGTTTAAAAAATGCTTCTGCAAAAAAGAGAAACATTAAGAGTAACATTAGGGATTATAATTGATTTGATTTTGCTGCGGTTCTTTTGAGGGGGGGTCTACTCTGCCTTTTGTTGAGAAGGAATCTTGGGTGGTTCAGATTGTAAAGTAGAGCCAGGGGTAAATGTACTGCCATCGTGGCTAATATGGAGAACCTAACTTCCATGAAAAGGCTGTAGCTTCTCCCAGATGGACCTTCTACATGAAACGTAGACTCTGCCATTATGCTATGGAGTTTCCTTCTCAATTATTCCCTTCTGTTCCAAGACACGATATTAATCCAAGCAGCTTAGCTGGCTCCACATGGGAGTGGGCAATTTCTTAGCCCTAAGATCTGATGGGTAGTGATTGGGGGCAAGTGCATGGTGATACACAGCCCAACAGCCCAACAGCCCAACGCCAACAAGCAACTCGTTGAGTTGTGGCCTCCGAATGTTGGTGAACAGTGCCCAGCAGCCAGAGTGGGCAGACAGAGTGGCCAATGGGAGGAAGGCAGTAACTGCAGACCAAGGTTTCTCATTCCTGCTGTAACCGGTCACTTACAGAATGATTACTCTTCTGAGTTTTTTTCCGTCTCGTAAAGATCATTATTCTTGTAAGTTTATCAACATGTCTTGCTGCAAACTCAAGTGGGCAGGCTATGGTGAAGTGGGCAAAGCTACCATACAGAAGGCAGGCACGAGTTTGCCCCTGTCCTCAAACCTGCCCGTCAAATCAGGTGGCATCTTTCAGAGGCCGTGTTCTCCCCTGTTTTCACACGAGTAATTTACCTGTCAGTGGAAAGGTGATGCATGTCCCTCTGGAACTTGAATGCCTCTGCTTGCGTTTTTTGAACAGAAAACCACGGACCTTCCCATGAGTGGGGCCTTTCACCCCACTGGGCCAAGACCTATGGTGTGTCCTCCCCTTTGAACCTGTGTGCTTCCGAGGAGAACACAGCTGCCCCCGCGATGGATCTCTACCAGCCCTCCATTCTCCAGGGCGCCTCTCCAGCGACCGCTGAGCTCTGGCCCTTGGCTTCTGGGGGCGATCCAAGTTTGACCACAGTTTCGAGGTACCCAGCCTCTGATCTGCATATGGCACAAGGCGGCATGTCGGATGAGAAGTACAGTTCGCTTTTAGGCCTCTTGGAACAAGAAAGATGTCCTCGGCCCATCCGAGAGCCTGCTGATTCCCAATCGGCTTGTCTTACTGGTTCGGCTAGGTTGCAAAATATGAGCCAGAGGTAAGTCTGTCCTGGTTTATTTTTAATCCTTTAGTGCTTTCAAGATGGGGGGAAAAGGTAGATGGTGTTTTTCGAGAGGTAGAAACCGTGTGTATATATGTGTGTGTGTGTGCATGCGTGCTGCTAATGAATGGACTGAAAATGAAAGTTTTGATGGAAAAGGAAAACTGGGAAATGTCATTTGTTTCTTCCATGTTTCATCATGTGTGGCTGATTTTTGAAATGTGTTCTGTGTTTGAAATCTCCTGGGATTTTTTTTTAACTTACCCAAACTTTTTAAATTACCCATTTTTTAAAGAAAAGTACAAAACCATACATTTTTAAGAAGAGCTCCAAAAACAGATGCTGTGATTTGAATTATTTTAGCTTGTCATAGTTAACACAGAAGATCTTCTGTCAAAGACTAACCAATTGATATCACAAATAAGCCAACTCTGCATTGGCAGGAAGATGGCGCGTGTAAGAGTATCCATGGAGGGGAGGAAGAAATATCAAGGTGGCAGCCATGACTGAGAAGTTGCAACTGCCATTTTGACTTTTCTGACACACATATCCCCTGTGGAGGCCCCTGGGACATTAATGGGAATAGTGAAGACGTTCTAGACAATGAACCTAAAATGCCACAACAACTGTGGAAAGGCAGCTTGATAGTCCACCAAAAGTTTTAAAATTATTTAACTAATTAATTGACAAAGCATTTTGATGATGATGATGATGATGATGATGATGATCCCATTCATCCTCCTATCCCTGATGTTATACTTGAACATTATCTACTAATGGTTGATCTCTTTTGTGTTTTCTAGGTATCCCTGCTAATGGCCAATTTACGCTTTTAAAAAATGGACCTATTTGCTTATTATTTCTTCTCAAAAGACTTTCTGGGGACTGTTGAAAATAACAGGAGCTGTAATTAAGAAAAGTAGTCAAACGCCAGGGAACCCTCCGTCTTCCCTGACCACGTACTTTTTTCGTGGACTTTTCTTTTCATTTTTGGAATGGGTACAAAGAGATGCCCCCACGTCTGTCTTGATTCTTGCTCTGTAGTGTGCAGAAATCCAATCCCATGGAAAACTCCCCATCTCTAGTTTTGAATCCCAGCTGAAAACCTCCACCTCTGACTTCCTGGGGCCTCCTAATATTTGGGGTCTCCAGGACCTTTCAGCCAGGATCTGTTCTGCTCCTGCAGAGGTTTGGGTAGTCAAACAGGATCTCCAGCCACCTCATTAGCCTGCAAGTTTCCATTCAGTTTTGCCAGATACCTAACTTCCCCTCCAAGAAAAAAATCAACAGGATGGGAATGGATTTGAATAATAGAAAGGGGGGAAATATATTCTTTTTTCCCAGTAGCTTAGGTTAAAAGGGGTCAAGTAGTTGTACATTTGCTGCCCCCAAAGTGAAACCTGTGCATTTAGGCCAGTGTTTTTCAGCCTTGGCGACTTTAAGATGTGTGGACTTCAACTCCCAGAATTCCCCAGCCAGCATGCTGAAGTCCACACATCTTAAAAGTCGCCAAAGTTGAAAAACACTGATTTAGGCAATGCTATGCAACGACCGACCGTAAGAATCTGCATGGTCTGCTTTTGGAGAAAGTTGTTCTTGAATTTTAAGACATGAGCCAGTGAGCCAATGGTTTATCCCAACTTTGTTAGCAATTTGAATATTCGTCTTTTTCTTCCCAGAATTAGAATATTCATCTCCCCCCCCCCCCCACAATTAGAATATTCATTTTTTTCTTCTTCCCAGGAGTAGAAAAAGAGATTGTGGTAGGATCTCACTGTTGGAAAATATACAACCAGCACTTTACTTACAGCAGTGTTTCTCAACCTTGACAACTTTAAGACGGGTGGACTTCAACTCTGAAATTCTGGGAGTTGAAATCCACCCGTCTTAAAGTTGTCAAGGTTGAGAAACATTGACTTACAGAGATGGGGAGATAATCCCACATTCGCTGCACTTGCTTTGTGATATTTTTTCTCCTGGGCCCCGTATTTTTCCCTCTCAGTCTGGAAGACTCGACAAATATTATTTAGCAGCAAGCAACCCCCATCTGGTGTAGCGGATATATACATAGCTTTGATTCCATTCTTCTCCAATGTTACAGTATGGTAGTATTTTTCTGGGCCAGCATAGAAGGAGTTTGCCATTTCTTTATTCTGTTTTTCTTTCCAGTTTCCTAGTGTAGCCTAGGGAGTGTCCCATCCAAGGACTAGCCAGTTTTGATCCTTCTTTGCCTATCCAAGGTCAGCCATGGTCAGCTAGGTGTTGCCATGTAAATGCTCTGCAAATCCTGTGAATAAAATTTGTTCCCCAACTTCTACAAATAATCGCAAGGTGAGTTCTACTTAGTTTCGCTCTCAAACTATACCAAGCATTTAGGAATCAAGGATGTGGCACCCACTTTTTTAAACACCCAGGCACAGCCAACATTGTTATCTACCTCCTAAAAATGATGTAAGGTCATAATTTGTCCTCTTCCGTTTGAAAAGGCAGCTCTGTTTTAGAGCATCCTTCATTTTCCTTCATCAAAACCAGTCTTGATACAGGTTTAATGCACCCAATTCTAGTCCTAAGAAACCATACCATGAAAAGACACTCATGCATGAATCTGGAGAAGCAAACGACAAATAAGTGAGCCCAGGGTACAATCTTGATACTATAGTTTGGAGACGGGAAAACAGTTGTTTCTGAATCTAATCTCAGTTTAGAAATAATATAAAAATAGTGTGCAGACTGGTAGCTACCACACGATGGCAGCAAATCTCAGAATTTGGCCCACTCCCAGGCAGCAGGTCACCATCAACAAGACACTGGTGTGGAAAGATCCATGCTCAAGATGCTGTATTAAGGGCACTCTTTAGAACTTACATAAAATTTTAGCATCGGGAAGCTAAACCAAATGGGTGAGAGACCTCCCAGGGCCCGTGAGACAAACTTGTGGCTTTCTTCTTCCCAAATAATTTTTTGGCGCACTTGTGTGGATTCTGCTCTTGGCAACCAAAACGCTAAAGGGTGTTGCTCATATCAAGAACATCCCCCTCCCTTTTAACATCACAGACCAGATGCCATTTGAGGAAGTCTGTGATGGGTCTATTCCAGCATTTCTCAACCTCAGCAGCTTGAAGATGTGTGGACTTCAACTCCCAGAATTCCCCAGCCACACATCTTCAAGTTGCCAAGGTTGAGAAACACTGGTCTATTCAGACCAACTTTGTCTATACTGGTCCGTGGCCTCTGAAGAGAAGAATTATGTTTCCCGTTCCTCACCAGTGATCCTCCGGTGGCTTCGGGGCTTGTGCAAACCCAGCCTTATTTGGTCAGCTTTCGGTTTGGGCACTGTGTGAACCAGGAGAATGAGTCAATTCAGCAGACACTTAAATGGGTTGCACTTCCTGATGAGCATTTGTGTGGCTTTTCTTCTCCAGCACACGTGTGGAGACCTTCCAGGTATTACGCCAAGCGCCAGAGCAACCACACACATTAAAAAAAAAAAAAACAGGCAGAGCTTCAACCACATTGGCCACCATCTTGACTTTTTGGCCCACACCCTGTGGATACCCCTGCTGGTATAGGTGGAAATCCCTGGTTTAAAAAGGTTGAGTAAGGATCTAATCAAAGGGCTGTATGGAATAGGAAAATCTGCAATCGTAGGACGCTGTCCATTCTTCGCCCTGCACAAAATAGCAGAGGAATGCATATCTGCTCCTGTTTGATGCTGGTTTCTACTTCAGGGGCCGTGTGCACACCACAATTCTAGCCTAGTTTAACTGGCTGAGGGAAGGACAGGCCAGAAGTCACAGTCTCCCATGACACATTGGATTCTCACACCCGGGTTGCCTTATGCAGGAAGAATGCAACCCAATCGAAGAGAAACCTTGTGAGGGTATTTGCAAAACCAGCTTACCCTGGTTAATGGATTCATCCATATTCTGAGTTTGCACCAAATGCAAAACCACAACATAACTCATTCAAGTTAACACGAGCCAAGCTCAACGTGTTCTCTAAATCCGGCCATAAGGTTTCTCTCTCACTAGGTTAAGTGTGCTGTTTTGTGAACACAGCTGTAGCCACAAGGGGGGATTCAGCCAAATTTAGCACTGCATGTGAAGGCAGCAGCTTGATCTTTATCTACCCCGATTAAGCGAGTTGTATGAATGCAGCGTGTCTGCGGGTTAGGAATTTGAATTTTGACTGGCAGCAATTCTGTGGAATCTGAAGGAGAGGAAGTTATGTGACCTGATGGCTTTTAACCACCCCCCTTGAATTTGTCATTCCAAGCCCTACCTTCAGAGGGCCAGGAGGTGTCTGAATATAATCTGAAGGCTGCCTGCTTGTTATGTCATTCAAATAAAAACATTTGGCTTGGGGTAATTTTCTAGCTTTGCACAATACACACGGACAGCCTGAGAAAGATTGCATTTAGAATGAATTCTCCAAGATTGAAGTGGAGCATCTTCCTAGACTGCAACCCCAGATCTGCTTCCAATAGAAGAGAATCTCTGTAGCTCAGGGTTGGACTGTGGAGTCCTTGGTACTCTCTGAGCTTGGTGGTTGGCTTGCGGACGTTTCATTACCCAACTAGGCAATATCATCAGTGCTAGTGAGTGGGGGGTTTGCTCCCTGTTTATATACAGTAGCTTGCCCTGCCAGTGTTGGTGGGGGTGTGGTTTTCTCCTTGGTAGTTCCTTGATTAGGGACTATTAGGGACTGCCTACCCTACTCAAGGAACTACCAAGGAGAACCCCCCACCCCCTTCTCTTCCCTTTATAGAGCAGTGACTCTGGGTGGTATAGGAAGATTAAAACCATCACAACAGTATAAACTCATGACACCCCAGTTAAACAATAACCCCCCAAACAAAACCACATCCCAACTGCGTTCGCCTAACCTCCTGGCCCAAATGACTGGGGGAAACATGGACAGGGTGGGGACCATCCGGATCTCTGGGCGGAGGCTGTTCCACAGGGCAGGTGCAGCCACAGAGAAGGCATGACTCCGGGGCCCAAGAAGATGGCATCGTTTGATGGACGGGACCTGGAGCATGCCCTCCCTGCTAGACCTGGTGGGGTGAGCAGAAACAATGGGGTGAGCCAACTAGTGAAGGGATTTGCAAAATGATTCACACCAAGGGACCATCAATCGAGAACCACAAGGGCTCTCAGTTGATGGGTGCTCTGGAATGAAAGGGAACCCTTAGCTAAGCACCTGATTTCTTAGAAATTGCTCTCAGTTTGCTAGCGTTTCTATTCTCAACAGGGAGTTGGAGAATTGCAACCTTGCTGCAGATTCCCATTCAATCGTCCCGCCTGCAACTGCAGGCGGTGCAGCTGCATTTGGGAAGTGGGCTGGAAAACCATCAGGTGGAACCAGCAAGACTTGCACGAGGAGGCCCAGCAAAACGGAATGAAGAAAAGTTGTCTACTCAACAACCACATCCTTTCTTTAGCCTTTACTCCCCGGCAAACAGCAAACCATCTTTGCTACTGCAAACCCTTGGGAAGCTGGTAACTGTTTCCATACAATGCGGAAGTCGCAGCGCCTTTGCACAATCTGCTCATCAGCAGAAAAGGTGCCATAAGTAGGTTAGCAAGCATCTAGACCTCGGATTTCCGATGGCTATCCAGTGGAAGCTTTCCCCCCCCCCTGATGCCCGTAAGGGACACAAGTGAGAAGGCCCTCCCTCAAATGGAGCTCCATGGGATTAGATAGCACTCTCTGGGATTTTATACAGGGTTCTAGAGACTCCATTGATGCCCACTTCCAGAGCAGCCCAACAATGATTAAAAGCTGTTGTAGATTTTCTAGTCCATTGAAAATCAGGAGCCTGTTTGCACCTTTCATATTAACACATTTTATTAAAAGGCAGATGCTTTCGTGAGCTGTGGCTCAGTTCATGTCTTTATGCCTTTTAATAAAGTGCGTTAGTCAAGAAAGGTGCTACCAACTGCTTGTGATATTCTGCTGCTGGAGACTAACACGGTCTCTTCCAACCATGTCTCGTTTGTAAGTAGAAGAATTTGCACATAAAAAAAAGTGGAAATCCATGTCTATGTATGGAGCTTGGTCCTACATTTCCAAGAGTATAAAGAATGTCTTCTTTTGCAAACTCCATGTGGGGGGGGGGGAGAAGAAGAAGAAGAAGAAGAAGAAGAAGAAGAAGAAGAAGAAGAAGAAGAAGAAGAAGAGGAGGAGGAGGAGGAGGAGGAGGAGGAGGAGGAGGAAGAAGAAGAAGAAGAAGAAGAAGAAGAAGAAGAAGAAGAAGAAGAAGAAGAAGAAGAAGAAGAAGAAGAAGAAGAAGAAGAAGAAGAAATAATACTAATAATAATAATGGAAAAAAAGGGTAAGTCTGATAGACATGCCAACTGAAAATAGAGATAAGCAAACATTGGAAAACATTGTTCAACACTCAACATTTTATACAAATGCACACCCGCACAGCAAGAGCTACGACTTGTTTTGGTACCTAAAATCTTGTGGGTGTGGTAGATGGTAAGGCCTGGCAAAAAACTGATCATATCACATATTCTGACACTGAGAATGAATTCTAGGGTGGCATTTGCTAACACCAGCCATCTCTGAGATCCCAAATGACTCATTGTCGGTTTGGAAAAATGTGCACTCTTTCCCCTCCTCGGTAGCTTTCATAGCCTTCTTCAAAGCTGGTTTATGACAGAACAGAGGCAGTGTCAGTCATCTGCACCTCACTAGGAAGGGTGGGGTGGAGGGATTCAGATGCTAGATTCCAGGGTTTTATGCAAAGAGAGAACAAGATGTCGGGACCTTAACTATACATAAATCCAAGAATGAAAAAAGGAAGTTTGGCAAGTAATGAATGCCATTTCCAATACAGTTGGTGAAATATAAGGCTGCTGAATGCTTTTTTTTTTTTTTTTAGAAAACAGTGATAACAAAAAACAAAACAAAAAACCAAGCAAACCCAGAGATAACAAAAGCTGTGTTCTGATTATGAAACATCAAAGATTTCCCTTGATGAAAAAAATATTTTTGTGTTTCTACTTAGTTTTCAGTTTTTGGAATCTACACTCTCCATGACAAAGGCAAGGGTAAAGAAATTTATATACCCCTTATTAAGAGAGTATATAATTCAGTTCTATATTGCCTTTTTAACCCTCTTCATCAGCATTATTTTCCTCTCCTAATGCATCCTCTGAATTTTAAAAAATATGCTGCAATTCATTTTAGCAATTGAATGTCTCTATGGGGAGGAGGCAGAGAAGAAAAAGAGGAGAAAAATTGGATATAAGCATGGATGACTTCTTTTAGATAGATGATATGGCATTAACGGAAACATTTCTAGCAACTTGGAAACAACAAAATGAAACCATCAGCACTTCCAGCCCTTTGAGTTTGTTGCAATGGAATCGTTGCAACGGAAGAATGATGTGTCAAAGATTTGGGTCAGAACATGTTTGGATGTTAATCTCTTTGACAGCTTTGATAAACGGGCTACAAAATGTAATGAAAATGGAGAGAGTAGCAGCAGCGTACCTTGGAAAGCTTATCTGGAATGGAAAAGTTGACTTTGGGTTATCGTTTTTCTTAGAGTAACTGAAATGAGCAAAACGTCATAATGAAATAACAGTGTTTAGCGGAATCAATGGGTAGAAATGGGATTTTTCCAAAGCATCAGTGCAAAAGAAACTCAACAGCAGATGCTCCCACGGCAGGACTTTAAGGCACCAGGCTAGAAACCAGGAGGCTGTGAGTTCTAGTCTCGCCTTAGGCACGAAAGCCGGCTGGGGGACCTTGGGCCAGTCCCTGTCTCTCAGCCCTAGGAAGGAGCCAATGGCAAACCAGGAGACTGGGAGTTCTAGTCCGGCCTTAGGCACGAAAGCCGGCTGGGTGACCTCGGGCCAGTCACTCTCTCTCAGCCCTAGGAAGGAGCCAATGGCAAACCAGGAGACTGGGAGTTCTAGTCCGGCCTTAGGCACGAAAGCCGGCTGGGTGACCTTGGGCCAGTCACTCTCTCTCAGCCCTAGGAAGGAGCCAATGGCAAACCAGGAGCCGGAGAGTTCTAGTCCCGTCTTAGGCATGAAAGCCGGCTGGGTGACCTTGGGCCAGTCACTCTCTCGAAGCCCAACTCACCTCACAGGGTTGTTGTTGCGGGGAAAATAGGAGGAGGAAGGAGTATTAGGTATGTTCGTTGCCTTGAGTTATTTATAAAAATAGTAAAGGCGGGATAGAAATTTAAAAAAATATTCTGGAGGAAGAAACTATATAAACTTGCTTTCATGATTTAGGCCTTTAGGCCCACGTCCTGTTAGACATAATTGTTTTAACTCAGGGTTCACGTTTTACCGTGCATTATCTCAGCTGGGCTTTTGAAGTTTGTTACACCAACCCACAACTAAACACGATGTTTGAAAAACTACTGCATGTGTCAAAATGGTTCCCTTTCATTACAAAGGACCGGCACCAGTTCTTTGAATAACAGACATTTTCCCACCGTGAATGAATGTTCTTTTTATATTTGCCTATATTTTAATCATACTTTTTTTTGTTTGTTTAAAAGAAGAAAATGTTCTCTGCACCTTTCAGATACTAGAATTCAAAGTTCTCCCATAAAAAGGGAACCCTGTTGCTTTTATGTCCATCTTGAGGTCTTTCCATGGCCATCGTTTCAGGGAATCAATGCATCTCTGTAATTCTTTCTGGTTCTATCCTAAGATTATCAGAAGCGGAACAGAGTTATCAGACTGTGAACGTACATAGTCTTTACTTTGATGCTTTAGAACAGGGTTCTCCAAAGTGTTCAATATTGACCCCCAAGGGTCGTTGGGACTATCCAAGGGGATGTTGTTGTTGCTGTTATTTGTAGTACTATTAGTTATAGTAGTATTGATTAAATTATTTTCATATAATAAATGTGTGAAGGTCTATGAACAATCTGAAACTTCATGAAGTTGAGCTGAAGAGTTTGGGAACCCCTGGTCTAGAAAGAGATCAGACATCTAGTAATGGCTTTTAATTAAGGATGATACATGGTATCTCTTTCTTCAGAATTACAATCAAGGGGAGTAATGACGATAAAGTAAGAACTTTACTTGTAAGCTTTCCAGAGGAATCGTGTTGGGCTAGATAAGTTTTTCTAAATTAAATATGTTGGCACTTAGCAGCTGATGGCACCAAATAAGTTGAAGAAGGCTGGAATAGATGGGCTTTTTGGCTTAGCTCCGCGATTCATTTGATTTTCTTGTTTTCCTCTGTTCAGAGAAACAACGTCCAATAGGTTACTGTATTGTAATTAGTTCTTCCTCTCTTTGAAGCTGGAAGGAGGAGAAGGAGAAGAGGTGACACTGTGAAAAAGAGTTAGAACAGAGGAAATAATCCATGGAAGACGAACCCAGGAGTGATTTTCTGACAGAGCCTTAAGAAATAGCGTTGGGTTCAAATCATTACTTTGTGTCATTGTTGTTGTGGAAGAGGAGGGTTAACACCTCCCACCACCCACCACCCCTCGACACACACACAGAGTGGAAGATGTAGTTTCTTCCTCAGGAAGTTGTGGGCTGGCACACACTGTGCAGAACAAGTGCCAAGATAATATTCATGGTAGTTTCATCAGAACTTTGGAAAGTGCAGATACATGGAGGAACCGAGGGAGCCTTATTCCCCAACAAACATGCGACCGGCTGAGTCAGTTCCAATGGTCACCATGAAGACCTTCCTGGGTGTGATCTGTGTCTTTGTTATTGCCCAACTTGTGGGGACTGTCCTCTATATTTTGCACCTTCACATGAAGTTAGACAAGGTAAGCCCGTTTCTTTATAGAGAAGATGTCAAGGATGGGTTTTCATGGGTAGGAAGGCAACTAGGTTTAACTAATGTGGTATCAAAAGTTTATTCTGCTTTGTGGTGTGTTGGTTAATGTGTTGATCTTGGATTGCGGGTACCAAGGATCAGCCCCCATCTAGCTATGGAAGGTTGTTTAATGATTTGGGGCCACTCACACTCTTCCCAATCCGACCTCACTCACTTGAGAGTTGTAGGAACACATTGGAAGAAAGAGTCCTGTGTATGTTGTCTTAGCTCCAGGTGGAAAGACAGATAAAAATCTAATGGATGGATGGATGGGTCACTCTTGATTATTCTCATTCCATTGAACAGAAGGAAGAGAAAGTGCTTTCAGAGATGTTTCAAAGGAGAACATTTGAGGGGAGTTCTCCTGGCTGTGCTGTGGGGTTCTTAACTGCAAGGAAGGTGGGCCTGAGTGGGCTCTGTCTTTCATTCTCTCTCCATCCATCTCCAGCCTTCCTGGCTTCCCGCACATCCATTCAATCCCAAAAGAAGACCTTGGGAATTTGCTCCTGGAAACTCTGGCCAGCCCGGGAGGCTTCACAAGGATGGGAAGAGATGGAGCTGGAAATAGCCCCTCCCCCACCTGCAGCCTCCTTGGCTTCTCATGATTTAAATTAAATTAAATTAAATTAAATTAAATTAAATTAAATTAAATTAAATTAAATTAAATTAAATTAAATTAAATTAAATTAAATATTAAATTCCAAGGGAAGGTTATGGGAGAGAACTTCTGCCACTGAGTTTTTCTTGGTTTCTTTCTTTTTTTAACAGAAGGAGGGCAGAGGCTGCAGAGGAATGGAAAAATAGATAATAGGAACAAATAATCATAGTCACATCCTCTACTACCTTGGAACAGCCAAGGAAACTCAAAAATGTCTTTCAAAGACATTCAAAAAGACGCTGAGAATGGGGCAGCAAAAGAGAACCATCCAATTTGGGGTAAACTGGAGGGCTGACTTGGAGAGAGTATTAGGCTGATGAAGTTACTTGATCATGAAGGCAGCCTATTTTTACTCCAATATCCATCCTTCCCAGCCTACAGTAGCCTTCAAGAAAGGTGTTGGAGCTTCTACGTGCGAAACGCACCCCTTTGCAATTGATCAACCACTCCATTATATTTCAATCAACCATTAGTAGGCTACATAAAAACGTAACTAAAAAAAAGCAAAGAATCCAGACCAGCATCAGCCGTTGTCTTATTTGCACTGCAGAAACATAAAATGTAGCTACCATGTTGGTAAGAGTTTTGAATATGAGAGGAGGAGGAAAGCGGTGGTAAGTTTTAGGTCTCTGTTTAACTCAGCCATAATGAGTCCCTGATTCTTCCTTCCTGTGAAAATACTGTACACACAGCCAAGGGTGCGCCGAATTATTTCAATTCACCCAATACACCTAAAGTATCTGATAAACGGACCCTTTCTTCCTAAAGAAAGCGAATTCAGCTTTGGTTTTCCCCAAATTTCCCCAACGCAATGCAACGTACTGTATATAAGGAACAACTGCATCTTTATCATTGTTCCAACACAGGTGGTTACAAAGGGAGTTTAGCCATTAAATGGTTTTTGATTTGCTGGCTAAATCCAGGGTACCCTTCACAGGTAAAGCAACAGTCAGCCGCTCCGTCCCCAAGAGCTGGCTTTCATCTATCCCCATGTTTTGTATGGCACACACTACACCACGTTTTGTAGAATGATAGAGTGGGAAGGGACATAACTGGTCAGCGAGTCCAACCCCCGGCATGCTGCCCATTTTAACCAGAGTATTCTGCCTAGCTGGCTGAGGGCTCCATCTAATTGTAGCGCTTTGGAAACGTGCGTAAACTGATTGGACAGAAGAAACTGATTTGAACATGGTCTTTGTCCAACATTTTGGCCTCGATGGCTGGGAATGATGGGAGCTGAAGTCCAACAGCTCTATCCCCAGGCTTAGAATGGGTGGTAGACCCCTTGTGAGTTGTTTTGGTCTTTTCACTGTTCGTTGATTTTACTCTTTTGATGATATCTTCTGCGCTTTTATTTTGTTTTTACGGTGGCCTTCTGTAAGGTTTCCAGAGTCATAACAGATGAAGGCAGCCAATCAATCGACCAATCGGTCTGGAAGACCTCTGAGAAAGGCTGCTTTAAATGTATTGTCGAAGGCTTTCACGGCCGGAGTTCGATGGCTGTTGTGGGTCTTCCGGGCTGTGTGGCCGTGTTCTGGAAGTTGTGGTTCCTAACGTTTCGCCAGCATCTGTGGCCGGCATCTTCAGAGGGCAGGAGCACAGTCAGAAGCGAACTCTCTGTGCCCTTCTGTCTGTGCTCCTGCCCTCTGAAGATGCCGGCCACAGATGCTGGTGAAATGTTAGGAACCACAACTTCTAGAACACGGCCACACAGCCCGGAAGACCCACAACAGCTGCTTTAAATGTTGAATTTGTCTGCAGAGTGTTTACAATTCTCAGTTTATTAACATTTACATCTTTAGCTGTGTTCTGGGCCCAAGACAGAATGAAATCCGGAACCAGTGGCAGGGGTTGATTCTTCCAAATAATAATAATAATAATAATAATAATAATAATAATAATAATAATATACCGCCCAACTCTCAGAGACTCTGGGCAGTTTACTAATTGTTCAAAACATTAAAAACAAGAAACCAAAATAAGTAACTAAAAGGGGTAAAGATGGCAGGATGACAATTTGGGTGGGAACTAGGAAAAACAACCTAAGTTAAGAGGGTATCAATCATCCTGGCCACAACTGTTTAGGGCAACGTCAATGCTTCAGAAAAGGTTCACTGCCCAGCTGAGTCACAATCCTTCTGGCTAGCCTACCCAAACAGAACCGGGACGGGGGGGGGACACACTCTGCATGCTCTCCTAATTGCTTTGGGGGTAGAACTGGAGCAGGAACAGGGACAGGATGGGTGTATCTTGACTTCAGTAATTCCCCCCTTGTTTCTGAGAAGTAGCCCCTTACACCACTGAGCAACGATTTCGTCTGAAGCTGAGGAAGTTAACTGTCGCCAGCCTACTCAGAACTGAGTCCGCTTTATCCTGTTGGGCTGGATCGACTTTGAACCTTATTTAGAAGAGAGAGACCGAAATCACGGAGACCTGAGCCGGTCACACCTTGCACTGATCATGAGTGAATCTGTATTCAGCCTGTATGTCCAGCCAGGAAAGCAAGAAGGGGACTCTTAGACTGAGTCTATACTTGCTCACAGGAAGCCTGCCATTTCTGTGTCATCTTCCTGACTTTGGCCGGCACCCTAAGCTAAGATAGAGCAAGATCTGCGGTTGAGCCCTAGTTTTGATATCATGTGTGAATCTGCCTCTAACGTGATATGATCTTATCATGTCCTGCCATAATATGACTGTGCGTGATATCCAGCCCCTGAGCTTTTACAGAAACCCTGCAGATTAAGATAGAAGTTACTGTTTTTTTACAGAGTAAAACAGGCAAAAGTCTTGTTCAGAGTTGGTTCAAGGGGTGAATGGGTGTCGGGATATTTCCCAGCCTGTGATCTAACATTTATTTATGACCTCAACTTCTTTTATTTAAAAAAAAAATAAAAGATGGGGGTTGTGGCCCACGAGGATGAGATGCTTGTGTTAAAAGTTCTATTCCAATGAAAGAAAACATAGCCTACGGATTCATCAGTCAATTCAATTTGCATATCTTTGCGTGGGGCAAACATGATATAATTGAAGGGGAAACACCTCCAGGCTTCCACTAGTTTTAGATGGTGTATAGGCAAGATGCCTTCTGTAACCTATTTCTCACCAGTACTTAACGTGAAAAAGTATTCAAGTGTTCCAACTGACCCATTTAGCCAACCAGTTGATTAAACTTTGCAGCCATGATTCTAGTATTTATCGTGGGCTGTGATGATTTTCCCTGACAGATGGGCACTGACATGACTTTGCAAGAAGATTTCGTGTTCCTGAAGCGAGTACAGAACTGTCGGAAGCCACAGGAGGATGATATCTCCTTTCTAGATTGCGCTAAGATTTCAGAAACCTTCCGAGATCTGCTGGATTTGCCCCAAAAGGTAGTGGACTTTCATCTGTGCCTGAGTTGATCTAAGCATCCTTTCGTTGTTTTCTAGAGTGCCCCAAAGACAACAGTAAGTAGATGCAAAGCTTGGGGGAGAAAAAGTGGATTTCTCAAACATCATCCCCACAGATTGCTTGTTCTTCAGGTTGAACTGGGCTATCTGGCTGGGGTTGTACACCACACACTTGTCTTAACACTTGGTTGAACACGGGCGTTCGCAGGATATGGTGAAAAAAGACAAGTTGGTGCCCATGATGGTGTGACACACATGAAAGAACCCACCAATGCTTTGACTGCACTGTGGTGACCACCATCTTGACTTTTTGACCATACTTGGTGGATACCCCTGGTTGGACACGTTGTACTTCAGCATATTTTGTGGTCTCCACCATTACCTTAGTGTGTCATCCAAATCAGACCATCATGTCAATCCATAATATGGCTTATATGGACACTGCATGTCCTGTGAACACAACACCAGCCTTCCTTTCATGCATGTAAAGATGGGTTAGTCAACCTGGTGTCCATAGATCCTACTGGGATAGTTTCCTGTCTTGGCACCTTTCAGGTCCATTGAAACAAAGGCGTGGTGGTCGTGGCTAGATGAGAGTACCCCCCAACTCTTGTTTTTACACACAATGCCTGTCAAAAAGGGGCGGGGCTTCAATCCTGTGGTGGTGGCTGCCATCTTGACTCTTTGGACCCCTTGGGCCTGTGTCTCCTCTCTGTGCAGACAGAAGAATAGGATAAATTGCTCCCGTTTTGTCTGTAGGTAGAGGAAAGGGGCAATTGCTGGTTCCTTCTCTTGGTGTAGAGAAAGGAGAAAATGTATTGTCGAAGGCTTTTGCTTCTATCTGTGCTCCTGCCCTCTGAAGATGCTGGCCACAGATGCTGGCGAAACGTTAGGAACCACAACTTCCAGAACACGGCCACACAGCCCGGAAGACCCACAACAGCCAAAGGAGAAAATGCTTATCTCCTGCGGCTTTCCTCATTTCTGCATGGAGGCCTCCTTGTTTTTTTAATACCCCGAGGAAGACGGAACCTTAGCTTGAAGCCAGGTAGCGAGACTTTGCTTGGTATAAGAGGAGGCAGAGTGTCAGCCCTTCGAGGTAGACCAGACTAGGAAACCAAAGTCACACAGGCCAATGCTACTTTTATTATAAAGCTACAGTAACAGTATCTTGCAAGTCTGAATGCACTTCCCCCTCCCTCCCTTTATCTTCGTGAGAACTAGGGAGGGTCTTGTCCGAGACACTTTCTCAGTTTACAGTTCTGCCCTGGACTCAGATTCCTTTTATCTGACCGTTGCCTTGGTAGCAGCTCTTCCTCCTGTTCCTCGAGGTCGTTCCTTCTTCCCATTACATCACTTCACCCCATGATCCCTGAGCTCCCTTATGGTTCTAACCTTTCATCTGAAAGTCCATTTATGCTAGTCTAGGCATTCCAGCTTCCTCCAACCTGTTGCCCTCCAGCTGTGAGGCCGTAGCTGCGAATTCGGCAGTTGCCTGAATTCCACAGCGGTTGGAATGGTGGGAGGTGGTGTCCAGCACATCTGGAAATGTGCCGGGTTGGAAAAAGCCTGTTGCATAGGCCTGGGCTGGGAAGGAAGCAAGGGGGAAAGATAATGTTTATGCTAAGAGGAGGCCAGGGACGTGGAGAAACTAAAACCCACTTTTGAGAGCCAAAGAAAGTGACAAGGCTGCACTGTCTTCTTGGAAGTAGCGTTTGCGTTTTCACACCCTAATTTTACTCACGCTTCAGGACTCATTCCTGTACTGTAGTGTTAAATATAGGTTTTCCTGTCCCGGCATTTTCATCATGCAAAACCCAAAGTGGCAGCCACTTAAGAATAAATGATTAAGAGGCAGTAACGATCACAGATATTCTTTAAAATGAAAGGTCATTGCCCCAAAGTCCAGGGAGGAACCTACAACGGATTAACTCACCTCCTCTGTTGTATGTCAAGGAATTGCTCTTTATTTAGGATTAAGCGATAATCTTGTTTCGTGTGGAACCTAGAGCATTCCTCCCTCTTTCTCTGGCGTTGGAGGAGATGCATCCAAAATGCAAAAAAAGGGACTTTCAGGATTTCAGCAGGACTACTTTAGCTTGTGAATCCTAGATGCAGCTTCCTTGAAGAAGGAGTATATAAATATATTGAATAAGTGCATTCAGTACAACACAGTATATAATCTGATAAAGTACTGTTCATTGTCTGAGCTACTTAAAATCTTGTTGTGTTCCTTCCCTTTCCTGTTTACCTTCTGGTGACAAACCAAATTCAAGTGAGGTTTAGGCTAGATTGAGGAACATCTCAGAATGACCTGGAGGCACTTCTCAATAGGGGATGTGAACCTTCCAGAGGCATGGATTCCAACTTCCAACTTTTCCAGCAGTGGCCATCTTGGCCAGGGAATAGAAGTCCCCCCATTTGGAGGAGGGGCCTGTGGGACACCCAAGAGTGAGGGTGCTGGCCTGAGAAAGGTCATAAGAAGAGAAGTTGGGATCACAAGTTTGGTGATTTAAGGAGAGGGAGGGACAAAGCCATGGAATGTTGTACAGTAAGGTCAGGTGAGAAGACGTCCTTTCCTGGAATGAAATGGACAGCAGCGTTCGAATAAGAAGAAGTGTCATGGGATCGAAAATGAATTTGGGGGCAGATAGAGATAAATGGAATGGAATGTCATACCAGATGGCAAGAGAAGAGATGGTTATAGTAATCAAGGGGAGCATAGATGGATCTGGACCAAACAGAAAAGACCATATATTTGGGGCATGTTCAGACAATATGCTTCACTAGATCCAATGAAGATCTCACCTAAGCATTTGTACTACATCATGCGTTTGGTTAGTGTTAATCTTGCCTTTTGTGGGTAGGTGGGTGGATTAGCGTGGTGTTTAAATCCACTCTACTTAGTTAATTTATGGTCCATACACTGGGTGAACCCAGAAAGTGGGTTAATTCAGAAACCGGGCTAAATATGCAGTAGAAATTCTTCTTTTCATTGCTCAGAACAGAGTATCTTGGGCTAATGTGCTCCGGGACACGTCTCTTTAACATTTGCCAGGTTTCTTGTTTCTCCTGCATTTTGTTTTATGCTATTTTTTTAATGCAGAAAAACAAATTGCAGGCGAAGGTGGCTTGCCGACAAGCATTACCTTTGCTCCTAAAACAATGTTTGTGCCCCGGGGAGGTTGCAAACATTTGTAAAAAAATCAGAAAGCAATGGCTGAAGCCCCCAAACTTTGGGTTGAAGGTGGTCTCAGTGTCTCCCCCCCCCCCAAAAAAAAAAGAAAGCCACCCTGAGCAGGCAAGGCCCCCCTCTCAGGCAGGAGGAGCTAACGGAAAGCAACTTCACCAGCCTGACTTCAGTCCTGTTCATCGTGGCAGCCACATGGTGAGATGTTTTCCAAATTAAAAGCACATCTGGGGGCCAGCAAAGGTCAAACTAGAGCAGTGTTTCTCAACCTTGGCCGCTTGAAGATGGGTGGACTTCAACTCCCAGAATGGCTGGCTGGGGAATTCTAGGAGTTGAAGTCCACCCATCTTCAAGTGGCCAAGGTTGAGAAACACTGAACTAGATTGAGGGTGGATTATTTTGGTATGCCCCATTCCATTGGCACCAATAAAATATACTAGCTGGGCAGCCTTTCTTGGTTAGGCATTTGGGAAGAGCTTGTAAATTTCCTCCAAATCAAAAGTGCTGCTGACAGTGAGATGTTGAACCTGCAGGGGGTGGGGGGTATGTTTGCATGATTCTTGTTGGACCCTGGAGTTGTGCCTTCTCCGTGGCTGCACCTGCCCTGTGAAACAGCATCTCCCCCGAGATTCGGATGGCCCCTTTGTGAGGCTCTGAAGACCTGGCGTTGGAGCCAGCAGATTCGATGAGCTGGGCTGTTGTTGTTTTTCTATGAAGGTTGTTCGTTGGATGCCTGGAGTTATATGTTGTGGGTCTTTTTGTGCATGGGTTTTTAATCCCTGTACCCCAGCCAGAGTTGCTGGTGTGAGATGGGCAGCTGTATAAATCAAATAAATAAATAAATAAATAAATAAATAAATCAATCAATCAATCAATCAATAAAATAACAAAAGAAAAACCTATTTCTTTCTCTTCAACAGGTTCCAGTTCAAAGCAAGCCAGCTATGCAAACAAGTAAGTGTCTGCAGCTTGTAGAAAGCGTCATTAACAATACAGGATCATTCTACAACCAATTTCCTGGTGCTATTATTATTTTTTCATTGCCAAAAAAGGCAAAAAAAGGGCAATGAAAAAATAATAATAGCACCAGCAAATTGTTTATGAATGCTCCTGTATCGTTGGGGGCATCCTGGCCCTCTGATGTTTTGTGGTGTGTATATACAGAACTGTACTTTCTGGATAAAGCAATTGAAAGTTTTTTGGAAATGCTGGCAACTGTCTAGTTGTGCAATCCTCACTTGGAAAGTAGTTCCTTTTGCCGGCGCTGTGGCACATTCCTGAATTTTTCAGCCCTGTGTTTGGTGTTTCTGGAGTGTTTTTCCTTTCTGGAGCAGACAACACCTCCTTTTTCTTAATTCTTCTTTCTTCCCACCCCAATCTGTTCCTCTAATCCAGTGTTTCTCAACCTTGGCCGCTTGAAGATGGGTGGACTTCAACTCCCAGAATTCCCCAGCCAGCCATTCTGGGAGTTGAAGTCCACCCATCTTCAAGCGGCCAAGGTTGAGAAACACTGCTCTAGTCCCACCACTGGAATGTTCTTCTACAAAGCAAGTAACGTGTTACGTGATAACAGTCTGACCAGCATGGAATCCAGTTGGGATCTGATTCCACCACACTATCATGGATTACAGGGGTGTAAAGGGATCCTTACAGGGGTGTAAGGGCTTATGACAGCTAGTTTGGTGTCGTGGTTCAGGCACCAGGCTAGAAGCCAAGAGACTGTGAGTTCTAGTCCCACCTTAGGCACGAAGCCAGCTGGGTGACCTTGGGCCAGTCCCTCTCTCTCAGCCCCACAAAGGAGGCAATGGCAAGGGACTTGTCCAGGCAGTCTCCGGGAATCAACACTGATTCGAAGGCACACACACACACACAAAAAGCGGGGGGGGGGGGGTCCTGAGGCCATCTAATCCACCCCCCTGCTTAATGCAGAAATTGAAATGAAACCATCCTGGGCAAGTGGATGTCCAAAATCTGCAGCAAAGGGGAGCCCACCACCTTTCTAGGAATCTGCTTCCACTTTTTAAAAGTCTTTTCTAATTTCCTGCCGTTTCTGGTCGCACCTTTTCTGCCGTTGCAGCCCACGAAAGCTTCTGCCTTTTAATAAAATTTGTCAGTCAGAAAAGGTGCTACCAACTCCTGATTCTTTTGCTACCATAGTCTAAGGCAGCTCTGCTCCTACAAAGTCTAATGTTCCACTGGAATCTGCTTTCCTGTAACTTAAATCCATAATTCCATATTCTGCCTTCTGGAATGAGAGAAAGAGAGGACCTTCTTTGGTGTACATCTTTGTCATCTCTGATTGTTGAGAGTTGAAAGTACTGGATGACAGCCAGTCAAAATGTCTATCCATTAGCAGCCATGATGGGTCAAGAACAAGTCAGGCCATTGGCCTGTCACAGCCAGGCGAGTGACAGTTGTTTTTATTTCAGGTGACAAGAAGCCGTTTGCAAGCATTCACTTGGCAGGCGTGAACCAGGGGAGCAAAGGTGAGCACTGGCATCATTTTCTGGGCGTTTGTGACGAAGGGGTTAGAAGTGACCCCCACTACCAAGTGGTGGTGGTTTTACTTCTTGAGACAGTTGGACTCGGAGTCAGATACGAGAAGAACGGTTAGTGCAGAATTTGGGTGAAATTATGCCCTGAAGTCAGTTCCATCTAGGACAGGGGTCCCCAAACTCTTCAGCTCATCGACCCCTCCATGAAGTTTCAGATTGTTCATCGACCCCCATCATTATTGGGAAGGGTGCATCTGATGAGCGTCAGCTAGGGCACTGATGTTCGGTTGCGGACTGGTGAGTTTCAGTCATAAGTCACCACGCTCTTCCAGGTTCAGTCTGTTCCTATTGACCCCCCAGCCATTTACTGACCCCCTTTTGACCCACAGCCATTTATCGACCCCTTGGATAGTCCCATCGACCCTTGGGGGTTGATATTGACCACTCTGGGGAATCTAGGATCTATAGCTGGAGAGCTCCTCCAAGGTCAGAGGCAATACAGGTAGTCCTCAACTTACGAACGTTTGTTTAGCAACCGTTCGAAGTTACAATGGTGCTGAAAAAAGTGACTTACGACTGGTCCTCACACTTAGGACTATCACAGTGTCCCCCAGGTAATGTGATCAAAATTTGGGTGCTTGGCAACTGGCATGTATTTACGCTGGTTGCAGCATCCCAGGGTCACGTGATCATCATTTGTGACCTTCCCAGCTGGCTTCCGACAAGCAAAATCAATGGGGAACCGCATGATCCACTTAACAGCTGTGTGATTCGCTGAACGGTCATATGATTCACTTAACAATTGCATGATTTGCTTAACGACTGCTGCAAAAAAACAGGTGTGGTCACATGATGCCTCGCTTAATGACCGCACTGCTTAGTGATGAATTTTCCGGTTCCTATTTGTG
This sequence comes from Charina bottae, assembly GCA_023362775.1. NCBI lineage: Eukaryota > Metazoa > Chordata > Lepidosauria > Squamata > Charinaidae > Charina > Charina bottae. Next base: position 20,471,643 of record JALMGJ010000018.1, on the reverse strand, counting down.
GTTGTAAGTCGAGGACAACCTGTATACCGCTGAATGGTTTGGGGAAGGATGGGTGCAAATGAATACTGCCTAGATATCCTGCAACTTCACATAAGGACTGGGATTCTGCTCTGTAGTCCTCGATCCTCTGAAGGGCGAGAGGGGAGAAGGCCTTTCCAGGGACAGTGCAGGAACTGTGGAACTCCTTTCTGAAGGACGTTTCCATGACTAACGGCTTCTTCATGGAAGAATTTGATTTCTTGCAATTGACGTGGTTCGTTTCTCTCACTGGTGAGCGTTAGTCAAAACGTTAGCTGTCCACCAGTCATTTGCATTTCTTCAAAATCTATGATGCAAAGGAATCGGTAGGGAAAGAGTCTGTTCCACAATATTCTGCTGTTCCGCAGTGTCACACCCATTTGCATGTCATATTGATGAGGAGAAGGTAGCTTTTTCCATTACACCTTAGGTGCCCCTTCTTTCTTTCTGCTGCCTCTTTGCTTAATGTTGGCTTGTTAAGGGAACACAGAAGAACTCTGAATTAAGTTTTTCCCCCACCTATTTCTGTACAGAATTGAGAGAACATCTCGGATCCATCTTGGATCCAATGCATTCTTATTCTGCTAACACATCCATTTTGTTCAGTGGGCTTGTTCCAGAGTAGATGTGCATCAACCAATGCATTTATCTGGGGATAAGCCAGATTAAAGAAAACAGAATCGATTTCTGAATTACACACGTGATAGGGCTGTAGACTCTTCTTGACTAATTGACTCCTAGAAGAAAGGCGTTTATTTGCCTGGGGATTTCTTTCAGTGAAAATAGTTAGATTAATTGCTTGGATATACAGAACTGTATGTATACAATTGCAGAGTCCTATTATTTTATTTTGTGAAAAGTCCATTACCTAAAGTTTTGGGTTCTGGGTGAAGACCTTTTTTAAAAAGTTCCCAAAGACTTTTTAACTCTTACAATATTTTACAATACTTTCCCCTTTAGTTTTGAAAAATGAAGCAACACAAATGAACAAGGACATGAAGAGTTCAGGGTTGAATAGAAATCTGAAATAAAACCTAGAGGAAATGTAAAAAAAAAAAAAACCATTAATGGGCGTAGGTATACACACAAACCTACATGTCATATTTCATATTTCAGTGACATATTTAGATTAGTTGAACTGTGGTTGTTCATTCACAATGGTTTTACTCTGGTCCTGTTTTTTAAACCTATTTTGGATTTTATTATTTACTTGCTACATCATGGCAACTTTTAACTTTTGCTGTAAAATACCTGGATTGGAGTATACTTGCTTGTTTTCTGTTGAGCAATATAGGAATGTGGGGTTAAATGAAGGCTCAGACATGCTCCAGACTTGACCCTGAAAGCTGTTCTAGTCATGTCCCCTTGAAATCCATCTGATTCCATGGCTCCAATTCATTGGACACAAATTCATTAACTCATTAATAACGCACGACCTGTTTTCAGAGATGATATGCCCATGTCTTGGACAGAACATCATTGGGGAAGTTGAGTTGGATGGACCTCCTGATCTGGTTTTGGAATGAGGACAAAATGCTCACAGAGTGTAGAGGGATGAGGGAATGGCCTTGAAGAAGAGGAGGAAGAGCTGCGATCAAGGCCACGGTCAGATCAGAGGGGGTTGAGCCCAGGCCAAGAAATTAACTTGAGAAAATGTCTTAGACAAGACCCTCCTTATTCACATGTAGATAAAGTGAGGGATGGGGGAAGCACACTCAGACCTGCAGGATCCTGTTACAATAGCTCAGTGTTTTTCAAACTTGGCAACTGTAAGATGTGTGGACTTCAACTCCCAGAATTACCCAGCCAGCATGCTATAGCTGATCCAATAAAAGTGATCCTGACTTATATGGCATTGGTTCCTTAGTCTGGTCTACCTTGTAGGGCTGACACGGACTAAATGAAATTCATTATCTTCTTCGCTACAGTTCTGCACTGGAAGAATACGAACTACGCCCCAGCGGATAAGGTGTTTTTCAACCAGGATGGAAAGATCAACATTGTCAATGGAGGGCGGTATTACATTTACTCCCAAGTCGCCTTTTGCAGCAAGCCAGAGCTGCATGCCCCGTTCAACATCTACGTCTATCTGAACCTGCCGTTGGAGTCAGATCAGCTGCTACTGAAGGGAGTGGGAACTTACAGCAGTTCAGAGGACCTGTGTGGCCTGCAGTCCATTCATGTGGGGCGGGCAGTGGAGCTCCAGTCGGGCCATGATGTCTTCGTGAACGTAACGGACTTCTCAAGAGTGAATTATGACCGTGGGAGCACCTACTTTGGCATCATTCAGCTCTCTTAGGAAAGGCGCTTAGTTTTGTTGACCAACATCACTTCTCCCATCCTCCAACAATATTTATGAACCCTTTAATCTTTGGTTCTAGTTCCTTTATAGGTGTATTTTATTTAATTTATTAAGAAGGAGTGGAGGGTGAATCATTCAAATCAGAGGGTTATCAAATACAGGCAGGCCTCAGTGTGAGACGTTACAAAATGCTGCCTGGAGAATAGCAGTGGTATGTTCCATCGAAGGGTGCTGGCACACCCAGTTTCAAGACCGCATCTCATGTAGTTTCCAGGCCTATTTGCAGAAGGAGAAAGCTGTCGTGCCTCTCAATGCAATGTGTACTTCACTAGTAGACTCGCCAAGGGACTGTAGCTCAATGGGAAAGCATCTGCTTTGTCCTGGAGTCCCACATCCAGGTCAGTTATCTCCAAAGAGGGCTGAGAAAGACCCTTATGGAGAGCTGCTCGCTCCTCAGGGTCAACCAGCTTTCCCCAATCTGATGCTGTCCGGGCGTGCTGAGATTCCAACTGCAAACATTTTTAGCCCACATGGCCAGGTTGAGGAAAAGTGGTGTATGATGTTCTGGGAAAGATGAACCAAAGGCATGACTGTGTTTAAAAGAGCTTCCTAAGAATGCAATGTATTGTGTATAAAAGTAGTCCCACTTCTCCAAGGATTGAGCTGAATACATATATCGGAGGTCTTCCTTGAGGAGCAAACACTGAAGGCAGCAACTTTCCAACTTAGTGTCTTGTTGTATAAACAAGAATCTAGGTACTGTGGCGGTACTTTGGCCGTGTGATCATCCAAAGACATTGGGTAGAGTGTGTTTGGTTTCCGCTTTGCACAACATATAAACCCAGCCATTAGTATATATAAGCCATGTTTTACCACAAGGATCTGCAGTGTGGACCCAAGGAAGAAAATGTAGGCCCCCCAAGGTGAACGTCTTGCTGAAATATCCATGGGATCGTGGAATCCTGGGTAAGGTGGTTCCCAAACCGTTTGGACTTTCACAGCTCAAAGTGATGTTGCGTAGGATCAAAGATGACAACTCCTCTTTATGGCTTTCTCAACCTTGGCGACTTTAAGATGTGTGGACTTCAACTCCCAGAATTCCCCAGGCAGCCAAGGTTAAAGCCGCCAAGGTTGAGAAACACTGCCTTGGCATTACGTGTCAAGCAGGCCACTATGGTTTAGGCAACCAACTGTAATTAAAAATATGGTGGTTTAGCACAGTCTTTAAACTCATCCATGGATTTAGCTCCATTGGAACCAAGGTCCTGACTTGGAAGATTGCCATGTAAATTCTGCTTCCCTTGAACTTTATGGATTCATTGAATGAACATGTCCCTCCAAAGCTGTGCATATAGGAAGACATAGATATGTTATCAGAGCAGCTCTACAAATAAGAGACAGATCTTCCACAGCAGCCCCAACTGACGAATGTGTGTTTTGTGATCAGGCTTTGGACAGACAATTTTGCCCCATATTTGTGGGCTTTATTGGAAGCTTTAATGATGTTAATGAGGATTGTATTTCACAAAGTATAGCCAGGGGTATCCACAAGGTGTGGTCAAATAATTAAACGGCTGACTGTGAAGGTGCTTTTTATGAGTCACAGATAAAAAACAGGTGGAGATTCAACTGTACCCTTGTGGCCACCAGCTTGACTTTTTTGACCACACCCTGCAGACATCTCTGGATGAAGAGGTTGAAAAACATGGCCTTGAGCTGTATGTAAAATGTGTCATTTATTATTGTTACGAAAGCTGTTGCTATTCCATGCAGCTAAATGAAACTCTTTTGATAAATGCTGGACTGTTTCATTCTTACCAGTTATGGAGTTGATAGAGCTGAATTATGGTCATCTATACAATGCACCTATACAATACATCTATCCATACAATATACATGTATGGTAAGATGGCATTCCTGAGCAAAGAGGGTTCTCCATCCATCCAGAAAACTCAACTGGCATAAAACTGGCCACCCCTATCGCAAATCCCGCCTTGGCCCCCTTCCTATTCACTGTCCTCTCCAAGGAAATGGGGACCCCAAAGATTTAGACTTGAGGCTGCCTCGTTCTCCCCTCCCCTCCCCCTTTTAGACCACCTGAGATGTTCATAATGTATGTAATATTAACTGTTCAGAAAATAAAAAAAACATCTCTTTTGGATCTGGCACCCTGTCCAGAAGAACATTCCTCTAGCTACCATTGCAGTGCAAACTAGATTACGAAAGATCTCTTTCACTGGTTGAAATGGCTGCATCCCTCAGATGCAATGTGAGGATAGAGCAGCCATGCAAAGGCTCGCTTTCAGTTTTTGATGGATATTGTTTGGTACAACAGATCTTTCAATATTAATCTCACGTTCCCTAGAGGACAGTTTTGGTCATAAGCAGTATTTTAGATCATTTTCCACTCAGCTTTTCCTGTTCTGAGTTGGGGAAAGCTCAACCAGCATAAAATCGGCCGCCCCCATTGCTGACCCTTCCCCTCCTCTCTGCCAGTCCCTTCCAAGGAAATGGGTGGTAAAGCCTCAGGGGGGGTCCACAGGGGTGTGTGTCAAAAACTCAAGATGGCCCTACAACCCTGTGATCAAAGCCCCATTCCTGGGTAAGCATGCAGGACAAAAACAGAAAGACTTGGATCGTGGCACCCTCGTGACTTTTTAAACCTCCCCTTCTCCTGCAAAGCCTAAAGGATATTTCACACCTTGAGGCTCCCTTGGACATTGTCAGAAGAAGGGAGAAATGCCCCTTTAGCCCCAGGACACTACGGGGGACTTAGAAGGCTGGGAAGGAGAAGGCGGCAACGTCATGGGGACACAGCAGAAAAGAGAGGTTGCTCGGATGTGTTCGTGCTATAGTTAGGTGCAAGGAGAGACATAGCTTTGGACTGACAAAAATTGGGTATAACCCTTGTAGATTGGAATTTTTCTGCATTTTCCTTTACATCAGTGTTTTTCAGTCTTGGCAACTTTAAGATGGGTGGACGTCAACTGGGAATTCTGGGAGTTGACGTCCACCCATCTTAAAGTTGCCAAGATTGAAAAACACTGCTCTACATGTTGTAGTGGATCTGAAGAAACTTTCTCATAAACGTTTTAGGGAGAACCTTTTCCCATTAGTTCCAGCTAGAAAGGGCCTTTCGATGGGAATCTTACTTTCTACATCATCGTCATAATTTAAAAAAAAACTTATTGAGCAATAAGTTAATGAAATGCACAAGCACTGATTAAAACTTCATTTATGGGCAGAGAGAGAACAATTCTTACCTACCATTTCTCCTTTCTTGTAATTGCCTTCCTGGCTTTTGATGTATGGTTTTAATTGGATGCTTTTGGATATTCTGAACTGTATTAGAAGCCTCCAGTTGTATTTTGCTATTGTAGGTGAACTGTTAGCTGGTAAGGTTAGACATTTTGCTGGAAACGAAAACACAACACGATTCCATCTCACCCTGTTTTTAAAGAGCCAAGATGGTTGAAATAAAGCATTTTCTTTTGCTGATATTATCTATTTAAGCTTCTGTTTTTTTTAAAAAAACAGTACTTTCAAAGATCACAGAGCCTTTTGCAACAACCTCCTTTCGTTTTTAATCAAAACTATAATCAAGCTTGAGGGGGAAAAAACCTGTCAGACCTGCTATAAAGAAAATCACAAATACACCTGCAAATGCACAGCCTTTTTTCTTTTAAAAATCCTCTTTTATTTCCTTGAAAACCAAAATTTAAAAATTGCTCAAAATAAAAATATTTTAGAAAAAGGGTTTGGCTTGCATCAGTGGTTGTGATGGGAAATAAAAACACAATGAGAGAGAAATCGAAAAGCAAAGAAGGAAACAAATAATGTAGGGTCTTAACAGAAACCTATTTACATAGAACTGTAAATATATATATATATATATATTTATATATTATCCAATCAGGTTCACATGGCTTCGATTCCTTTAGTTCCGTCGTATATTCTTCCTTTTGTTTTTTAACAGCACAATCCTATACATTTTTATTGAAAAGCTCTCTGAGTTCAGTGGGACCTCCGAAAAACATGGGCTTAGGATTTTTGCAGCCTTAATTTTCCTTAAATGCACGCGCACACACACACACACACACACACACTTGGTGGATATAGTGAAAGCAAATATTGAATTCAGATAACAAGGCCAGCATTTCCCCAACTTTGGAGGCCTGGGGCACAGTGATTTTCTTGGCTTGAGGAAACGTGACCGAGCAGAGGTGGAATTAATGCTTTCCAGGCAGAAGGGCAACTGGGGTCTGTGTCACCTGGGGCAAACATGGATTCTGCGCCCCCCCCCCCAAAACATTCAGTATACAAATACTATTTTGTCATTTTGGCGCCCCCCCAGCGCGGCGCCCAGGGCACATGCCCCGCTTGCCCCCCCCCCCAGTTGCGGCCCTGTTTCCAAGGAAGTCCAGGGTTTTTTTTTTTCCCTTCAAAGGGATTAGCAATCCTGGGGAAAACAAGGAATATTCCTCTTGGAAAAGGTCTCCTTCTTACATTCCGACCTAGAGATCCTTCATATCTGGTGCCCAGAGATTTGGCAGTTTCCTTGACTGTCAAGAGCATCTCAGCGTAATGGTCCTCCTTCTGCCATGGTGGAGCTGCTCGTTCCCTGGGGCCGCCTCAGAATTGAAGAGAGGTGGATTTGGGGATGTTTCAAACCACCCACTGACATGCTCCAGGCAGAGTTTTGGAATTGCTTAGCAGACATTGATCCAAGTCCTTGGAAGCACCTGGCGGGTAGTAAGGAAGCACAGAAATAGTTGAAGACACCAAGGATCATCCGGGATGTCCCAGAAGACCATCTCTGCATTCAGTTCAGACATACCTCTTCCTCTCCACCGCTGGATTTAGGAAGGTTTGGAGAGTGGTGCCACCAGGTATGTCTCAGGAGCTGGCAATGCTCAGCGCTGTGTGGCCAGTATCTGTAACGCCACCAAGACATCCCTCCACCCCACCCCTTCCCCAAATTGTCTAGATTGTTTGTACACTTTAAAGAAGTTCCTTTATAAGATGACAACTGAACTGGAAAACCTATCATACTTTTTTTTAAAAGAAGGCCTACAGGGGAGGGAGCGGACAAGGACTGAAAGTGAAGCTAGCGTTTGCATTCATTGGTGTGCACGTTCCTTCATTTTAGCTGCAAAGCTAGCAGGGAAGATCGGATATCACAGCCCGAGAAGCTGCTGTTAAGGTCTCTTTCTCAATATTCTGCCTGATTTTGCGCTCTGGCAAGGTGAATCCATGTGGGTAGAAAACGGCAAACCGTAGACGTTTTGTGACCCGGAAAGGCCAACTCCAGAGAGTTCATGCATGAAATAAGTTGAGGATCTGCAGACTGCAGTGTGATATTCTAGGAGATACTCTCCATTCTGTCTGTTCGCAACAAGCTTCCACATGAACTCTCCCAACAGAAGAACGTGTCACTCACTCAGCTTGCATGCATTTGCCTCTTTGTACAATTTAGTTTTATCCTTCAATCTGGTTGCCTCTGCCCTTTTCTGCTGCAGCAAAATGCATCTGCTGTTGCAGCAAAAGAGCTTTGCCTCACAAAAAATGCAGTTGCGTCTTTTCTCTCCAGCAGCTGACAGCTGGAATGCAAATATTATCCCCCACAGGGCTTCATTGAGCAAATTCCATTCTTGCTATTGTGCAGCTATCAAAAAATCATTCTGCCTGCCAATGTGAAGTACAAAGCAGCTCAACTTCAGAGTAACCCAGCACACAAGACCCACTTATTATAGGCAAAACGGGTCAATTTGCATACGGTGAGGATTAACTTGGTATTTTCATTTGGTACCCAGACAGACAAAGGTCTTTCCTTAACAACACATGCTGAAGCATCCATAATCCCTTATTATCTAAGAGGGAAATTCAGTTTGTGCTATATTCCTGGCCCAAGGTAAACACCTGAAACATTTGCTTTCTCCATCGTAACAGAAGACATCCTTCTACATTAAAAAAGAAAGGAAAAAAGAAACTCTTCCAGGATTAATCAAACTTTGAGCAACTGTCTCTGTCCCCTGCAAATGTTCTTTTGAGTGAAAATGTTAAAAACAGGCGATCAGCTGATGAACAGTCATCATCAGTCAATAAATGAAGCGCGCGTGAAGCGATGCAGAACAGGCATCCTGCCTCCTAAATTTTGCCCAATGTAAACTCAAATATTCCTGGAGAAAGTTTGCTTTGTGATTTTTTGAAGGTGATGGCACAAACAGGTGCCTTCTTAGTACGGAAATGCTGTTTTTCAGGAGCGGGAAAAAGCTAATGCGCAGGGCCTGGTTCTTCTCGGCTACCTCTGCTTAAAATGCTTAACCAACTAACCAGGGCAACCTTAATTAAACATAAAACCAATGGGGATACATGACTGTACATGCGCATAACTCTTGGCTGCTGGGTCTTTGCTTAAAGACAGCATCGAGGGATCCACGCTAATTTGCAAAGAGCCTAAAGCTGTGAATCCAGAGCAGGGCCCCCGTGGAATTAAATCCATCATACTCTGAGATCCTTTGCATAACATCATCTACAGAAAGGCCACATAGGGGAGTTACTACAGTCTTAAGTATGGGGCAACAAGGGGGAAAACCTCACTCTTGTTTTCCTGATTACCTGAAAAAAGAAGTGCAAATCATTGTTTGGCTTTTAACTTGGTTGCAATTCAAGAAACCGTGCTTGTTTTTCCCTCCCCCCCCAAATAAATTAAGTAACATGCATTAAAACAAAAAGAGAGGGGAAAGGGCCACACGCGGTTTTCTTTCTGCATTTCCTCTGAAAATGTTGCACTCAGCAATCTTCACTCTGAGCGGCAACTGATCACTTGCCAAGGGTGTATTCCTAGAAGAAGACGTGGCGAGATATCAGAAGTCGCAGGCAGTTTTTTGTGACTCAGAGGGGGCCCGAACGGCCACTTTGGAGCAAATGGGTGCCGGCCACTAGCAGCATGCAAAACGGGCTCCCCCCCCCCGCAACAAGAACAAAACAGAAGAAGCAAAACACACGCACACCCCAAAAAAACAGCGAGGGAGCAGAAAACTCAGCCCATTTTTTGGGAATGCCGCGATGCGGCTGCAAACCTCCCTGAGAGGGGTTAAGGGATCAAGCCAGCATGGACGAACGGCGGCCCGTTTCTTCTCGGATACATTCGTCGGTTTGCTTCAATAACCTCCGGACCAATTTTTCTAAATCTTTCCTGGACTTCAGCTCCTCTTCCAAACATTGCTTCATTCGTTTATTCTCCTGCAGCACGAAAGAGAGGCAGAGATGAGTGGGGGCAAAGGGGGGGGGGATGTTAACACCGTCTCCAACTTTCCTTCCCCAAACCCAAACCGTAGACCTAGATGTGCTAACCATCTTCTCTCACTCAGCTCTTGATGGCTTAATGGATTAAACTGTTCCCCTGCCCTCTCTACAAAGAGCTTACACAGCACTTTCTGACTTTCTAAGCTTCTCAACACCACTGCAAGGTAGATCAGGCCAAGAAGGGCAAATCCTCAAACGACATCCATGGCTGGATAAGAATTTGCATCCCAGCCAGACACCAGGCTGTTTCCATCATGCAACAACAACTGAGGGCACATTTTCCAGCCGGACATTGCTGCCATGAGGATTGGAAACCTAATCTTTTTTTTTTTTTTTTACACCCACTGGGAAATCTGATATTCAGTAGACTGGATTATGGAGCCCCCAACTGCAATCTGGGCTTTTGAAAAACTGCTTATAAATGCTGCCTAGCATTGTGCAATTATTTTGGATTACCTGCTTCAGTTCCTTGACCTCATCTTTTAATGCGTAGACAGTATCCACAAGACTCCTAGAAAATAAGTGGACAGCAGAAAGGGGCAAAAAATCCATCAGCACCAGGTGCAGAATGTTTACTTCATTTTCCCAGGACTGCAATCTGATTTTTTCCCCCTTTTAATTCTTAGAACGTTTTCAATTCATGGTTTTCAGCTTTCCTAGGAAACTACTTAAGAACACTGGCTTCTGGGCATAATAGAAATATTGCGACATATGCCCCCCACCCCCGAAAAGGTGGGCAATGGTTTGAAGAAAAAGATTATTAATGGGAGTCCCGTTTTCCTGAACTACAACGTGTTTATTGTCACAAACATTTTTCCCTTCCTTTGGGTGGCTGTGGCCCTGACGGACCTCCGATAAAGGCTCCTAAGCCTTGCCCAGTCTGATCAGGCCCCCCGATTTGGGGAACACCATTGGCAAAACTGGGCCGCCCAATTTCCTGCCCATCTGCAAACCGGTCAGAATGCACCGTTCACCCAACAAATAGAACAAAACTGGGGTGGGGGTGGGGGACACCCCATTTGCTCCTACAAGTGTGACACAATCTTGCCTACATGTGACACCGTTGTGCCTATTTGCACCCCTTTCTTCCCCTGCCCCCTGCAAGGAACGCGTAGAGATGGGCCGCCTCTGCCTTAGAAGGCTTCCAAGGATCATCTGCAAGACGCTGGTGCCCATGGTTGGGTCATCAGCAGGGAAGTCAATGTGAGGAAGGGGTGTCCTCAAAGAAAACTCAAGGCTGCATGGAGATGGGAGGCCAGTATTTCACCCACTACGTTTTTCTGCAGGCCACAGCAAGGCTCTGACACCCAACCAGCTCCCACTCACTTCTCCTCTGCCACGGTCTGCCCGTTGCTCCGTACTTCCTCAATGATTATTTTCTCTTCTTCTGGAAGCAGGACCTGCGGGACTGAATCTTTGCGGGAACCTGAGGACAAGAGTGGACAGTTCAGGGGACGGCCCCCTTTGGTGCACCCGAGGACCAAAGCGTTGGTCCAGCTCAATCTGGGATGGCCCTTTCCCTGCTTGAGGCTGATGCTACGGATCACCTGCAACTAACGGGGGCTGTGCTAAACCCAAATCAACTCGGGAGAGCTTAAAACAAACAGAAACCACTCACAGCCTCCCACTGTCCCCCAAAGCACTGATTTATAGTTGCCACCTCAATCCCGCTGATACGAGACGGTATTTCCATCCATTGCTTCAGAAGATGCGAAAAAAAAACACACAAAACACAAAACACCCAGGCAGCTGCTTTTTCTGAAATGCGCAGCAGATTAAACGATAAAAGCACGGTGCTTCATGCCCAAAGTGACGGTGTCTTCTGAGATTAGCATCTCAGTGGGCTGGGAGGGCAGAAAGAACGGAGGTCAAAAGCATCTAGTTGCAACTTCTTGATTTCCTTTACCTTCATCTTGCTATTTTAAAAGTCAGCTTATTTCAAAGGATGGGTTTTGACTCATCAGTGCAAGGCAGGTTCCCTCCCCCCTCCCCCCAGAGGAGAAAGCAGTTGCTGCAATTCATGTTTGATTTCATGTTTGAAATTATCAGATGGATTCATCCAACCAGGGAAAAGGGCCCCTCTTTTCTGGGATACTAACTTTAGTAGGGGTGGGGGAATTAACATCCGATCAAGGGTAGAGCGAGGAGACAATGTGAGACAGAATGAACAGAGGTAGGATGAATGTTCTGCTTCCATCTCCCAAGGTCTCAGAAAGGCTTTGATAGTCTAAAGCAGTGTCTCTCAACCTTGCTGGCTGGGGAATTGTGGGAGTTGAAGTCCACCCATCTTAAAGCATGCTGGCTGGGGAATTGTGGGAGTTGAAGTCCACCCATCTTAAAGCATGCTGGCTGGGGAATTGTGGGAGTTGAAGTCCACCCATCTTAAAGCATGCTGGCTGGGGAATTGTGGGAGTTGAAGTCCACCCATCTTAAAGCATGCTGGCTGGGGAATTCTGGGAGTTGAAGTCCACCCATCTTAAAGCATGCTGGCTGGGGAATTGTGGGAGTTGAAGTCCACCCATCTTAAAGCATGCTGGCTGGGGAATTGTGGGAGTTGAAGTCCACCCATCTTAAAGCATGCTGGCTGGGGAATTCTGGGAGTTGAAGTCCACCCATCTTAAAGCATGCTGGCTGGGGAATTCTGGGAGTTGAAGTCCACCCATCTTAAAGCATGCTGGCTGGGGAATTCAAAGTAGATGTATTTGTGCATGTTGTGGTTTACAGTCTTTTTAAAACGTGGTGAAACAAATCACAGCTTTCTCTGATTTCAGAGAACACCCTGAATTAGGATGCCAGGCTGGTATCCTGAGGGCCCTATGTTTGACCTGGCACAAGGAATCAGCCATATCCCAAATCTCTGTGAACAACCTGGTTTGGCTTCAGTCCACTGACCTGAAGTGACGTTCTGCTGAAAACTGGCCCCTGCGCAATACGCCTCGATCACCTTGAGGATCTGAGCGTCTTCTTCCAAGGCCGCTGTGCCTGCAAAGCAAATGAATGTAAGGACAGACTCTGGATTTCGGCTGGATCATCAGTTTTGCTAAAAGAAAAACTACGGTACCAAGCTAGCTGTGTCTTTTTCCCAGTGAGGCACCCCTGTTCTCCTGTTTTGGGGCCTTGAGTCCTTCAAGCTGAACAAATGTATTGTGAGGCAATCAGCCACTGATTAATTATTGACTGGGGAATGGCCATTATCTATTGATAATGTTCACTGCGTCTCATCAACCATTCAAGTGTCCTCTTTCCTTTCCCCACCACTGTGTCTCCATCTTTGGCAAGAGTGCAGGCGAGACCTTTGATGAAGGGGAATCTGATCCACAAAAGCTTCCAGGATAATAAACTGATGAGTCACGAAGGGGTCTCCCACTTTCAGTGCTTGCTTTATTTCTTTATTGTTTTAATCTATCCTCTATCTCCTTCTGATGACTTTTAATAGAATCCTAACACTGAGAAAGGCCATCAAGGCCATCAAGTCCATCCCGCTTGATGCAGAATTCCGAACCAAAGCAGCCCTCACAGGTGGTTGTCCACCCACTGACTGAACACATCCAATGATGGAGAACCCATCACTTCTCTGGGTCATCGGTTCTGGCTGCTTAAATAGTTCGGATGTTTCTCCTAATTTCCCACTCAGGTTTGCATTTGTAACTTCTGTGTCTTGCCTTCAGGGACACCTGAGAACAAGACGGGTCCTTTTTCTGCGTGACACTTGAAGGGGGCTATTTTATCTCCCTTCAGGCATCTTTTCTTGAGCTAAATAGACTCAATTCCCTCAACACCTCCTTGTAGAACTTCTCCCAGTCTTTCTATGCATCTTTTTATGCATCTTTTTATGCATCTTTTTATGCATCTTTTTATGCATCTCTTCCATTGCAATTTGTCTAACCTTAAATTTGTTGGATAAACCAGACAGGAAACACGACCAGATGAGCTACTTCTACTTTATTGTTAGGCTACATTAACAGAATCTTGCAAGTCTGAACGTACAAATCTCCCGCCGTCCCTAGGGTGGGTCCTTTCTAAGTTTCTTTCTCTGCCCATTATTCAGTTGTGGGCTCTTCCCTCTTTTATCAAATCGTTCCCCAGGCAGCATCTGTTCCCCTCGTCTTCCAAGGTCATTCTCACACTCCATTCCAATTGGATCCAGTACTTGAGGTGGGGCCCGACGAATGGAAGATAGACTGGAAATACTAATGCTCATGATTTAGAAACTACACTAAACTATTCAGGGATGCATTTCTTGGAAGACAATCTTTCCCCTCCTCCTTGAGCAGAGACATGCAACTTCATAAAACTGTCTGGAAGTGCCATTTCGTTTTTAACCAATGGATAAAGATCAGAGTCTTCCACCTTACAACATCATTAAAAAATCAGTGACAGAAACCAGCCATGCAGCCAACCTACTTTTTCTAATGACGAACTCCTCATCAGATGGTTTCCTCTCTGTTTTCCTTTTGGGAAGGAACTTTTTCATCGTCTTTGGACTCTTGCTGGAATCCTGTACAGACAGAACAACCCCATTCGGGTTACGTCCTAGCTGAAGAAACCTCAGCTCATGATGCATCTAACCTTTAGCTGATTAACTGAGGAGCGAACTCAAATATTTATGAGTCTGCAGAGTAAATATCCAACGGCTGAGCAGTTGCATTGATAGGTGACATGTTTGGGTATGTGACACAAGGCAGATTTGGCTAATCCGGTAGCCATACATTGTGTTAGCCCACAACTCTCAACATTCCTCTTCACAACCAGTGGAATTTCAACTACCTTTGAAGAAAGAGTAGGGACGTAGCATCTTTTTAATGCAAGGTTGTGGGTGATTCCCGACTGGGTTTCAGACCGTCCCATAAATGCTGTGCCTTGAATTCCAGCATGGAAGATCTAGCAAGTAAATATGTGTGAAGGGATTTAGAGCTGGCCTGACGAGTGAGCCACTAAGGAAGGACGTGGACAAGAGTTTACTGTACGCAGTCCAGACCTAGAAAGACGTGTGAGAAAGAAACTCAGAGTAGCCCTGCCTTGATGTTGTGTAGTATAAAATGGGACAGAAAGAAACTGGGACAGGCTTCAAAGGTCAGGTCAAGAAAGAGACACTGCAGGAATTCTAGGAATGCTCGTTATTGTAGTAAGGTGGAATTACAGAATCTTGAAAGCCTGTCCCAGTTTCTCTCTGTCCCATCTTATGGAAAACAAAATCAAGGCGGGCTTATTTTGAGTTTGTCTATGAAGGTTCTCAGTCATCCAGGTGGAATTGTCTGTAGCTTGAATCATGTCAACTGGATTTCTATTTAAATAGAAATCCAGTTGACATGATTCAAGCTACAGATTATTTTGAGTTTCTTTCTCACACTTCCTTCCATTTCTAGACTTTGAAATCTCTTGTTGAAGTCCCTCCATGTTCCGTCTTTCCCCCCTTCAAAGCTTACTCCTGCCTTCTCCACGGTCAACTCTAAATTCCTTTACAGAATCTGACCTATAAAGCAGATGAATTGTTTCAGCTTTGGTGGTATACAAGCGTAATCTGTTGACTACATAAATAAACCCCGAGCCAGAGACATGCTAAAGGGCATCTCCGTTGCACGCGTGCTCAGTGAAGTTTACTACTGAGTAAACGTGCGTGGAGCCAGATTGCAGAAACGAACATCACTGAGATTAGCTTTGGGAAAATATGACCTCAAAGCCAGGGCAGAAACTTGTCATTTGGGGAAAACCCTATTTGTTCATTAAAACACATAGATATGGTGCAAAGGGACATGTCACGGAGAGGTTTCTGGCCTTACCTTTAAGATGTAGGACATCCGCTAGGAACGAGCATGTAAAGAAAGGAAATGGGAGCATGAAAAGATGAACATCGCCATCAAACGAAAGATGCCTTAAAGATATACTTTAAAACTATGATATTCCTAATAAAGTAAATCATGTTATATTCAGGGTTCATACTCTTCTTGCTTGTGAGCCCTGAAGAGGAATCTTCTAGCTGCACCTTTGTGTGGGGCAGTGGGTCGGGGTCCCCTATCCAAGGACACCAATTGCTCCTGCTTGCTCATCATAACAGGAGAAGACGCCTTGCCTTTTCATGGAAAGGTTAGCTAGCTAATCAGAGTTTTGCCACACTGATTATCAGAACCTCCCTTACCTACATGGATTCTTATGGGGAGCAGTGGGCTGGGACCCCAATATCAGATTTGTAATTGCAGTCCAGAATCCTTCTGGGAAGTTCTCTTCTCTTCCAACAACCCTGCCTAACATTTAAAATGTATTTCAGAGGCTGATCTCTGTGAGTTCCAATTCTTCACATTTAGATGGGCAGTTCCTACAGAGCAGATCTTCTTGAGAAGTAGAACCAAGATTATGGTTCTCCTTATATCAGTTCATCAGTTCATCAGTTCTCCTTATATCAGTTCAAAGGCCTCTTCCTTTTAGGCAATCGAGCCGAGCCGAGCCAATTGTTTTTTTCCAATTTCTAAGGATATCAGAGATCCTTTCAATGAGTTTTTTTATGCAACTGCTATTTCAGCTTTCTTTGGAATTGCTGCCTTGGTTTCATTAACCTTGGTTCCTGCCTTGCTGCTTTTAATTTATTTCATTATAATGCTTTACGCTATAAGCTGCATCAAGGTGTCTGGCCAAGGGCGAGATAGAAATGCTACACCCATCCACAGAACGGCAATCACAGCCCAGCATTGACAGCTCCCAGGGGTCTGATTTTTAAGGATTCTTTTCCAATAAAGGACTGAGAAAAGCTCAAACCCAGGGATCCAACTTAAGGGGAACGGTGACTGCCCAATGCCCACATTTTTGCTGAAGGGATTCAAGAGGAAGGAAGAGGAATAAAATCTTCCTGTCAAAAACATCAACAACATTATCTCCCGTGGAGCGGAGCAGTTCTGGAGCAACCTTGAATATTGATTAAGGCTGTTTTTGTCACATTGCCCAATTCATTCCTTAATTAACTAACATTATGATGCAGATTTAAAAAGGGGGGCAGGAGTTTGATCACATGGTTGCGGCTGCCAACTTGACTTTTTTGACCCCTGGACATCCCTGGGGGCTAGGGAGGAAATGCTGTCTTGCTCCTTCATAATCTTCTGGCTCAAGGGCTTAAGGATAGCAGACACCTCTGGAGGAAAGTGGGCAGGGTCTTCCCCAGATGCTGACCTTTAACCTGGATAGTGTGACTGTGTGCTGCTGGAAACACCAACAAGGAGATCTGACTGGGTTAGCAGCTGACTTGGTTAAGTATGTTGTCCCAATCAATGGGATCTCTGTGAATAAGTCGGGACAACTACACAATAATAACTCTTCGAAAAGAATCTATGGCTATTCTGGGCACAGCCCGAAGTGTGTGTGTGTTTTTGTGTATGTCCAAATCCATTGTACATCAACACACTGACTCAGCAATAAACTCTGTTGTACAATGGGCTTTCATCTCAAAAACTCCAAGGAGGACCAAAACTAAAATATTTGAGTCTGACAATGTGTAAGAAATTTTTTGGGGGTGCTGGTGGAATAAATGTATTTCCCCCTCCTGTGATAAGCAACACGTGAAAGAAGATGCCGAATTTGTAGTACAAGGACTCTGTATGAAGAGCAAATCTCACCCTGGCTTGAATTGTGCAGAAAGTGAGTCATGAAAAAAAAAATGGGTGTAAAGAGTTGAAGGTGATTTTGTTTAAAATCACCGAGATCTTGGTGTGTGATACAAGTTTCCTCAATGATGCAAATAACTTCTCATCCCCGTTTCCTGTGGGCCTAAATTAGCATAGTGTTATATTTTGACAGTACACAGATTTATGACAATTAAATGGAAGAGAAGAATGTACTGCCTCTATAATAAATCTAGCTTCCTAAAGCACAATTAAAAAGGGGGTTTGATTGATAGGAATTCCAGCTTCTATGGGATAAAAAAAACAAGCTCAAAAGTGCTGAATAAAGATTTGAAACTGGAGGTTCAAATTTAGGCAAAATTGCAGCTTGGATGAACTGAAAAGGAAGCTTCGAAGTGGCTGGGAATAGCAGCGTGTTTGAAAAGCTTCCTTCCCTAAAAATTCCACTCTGGATCGGAAATGAATCTTTATTTAACTTCTAACTTCTTTTCCCCCAGAAAATAAAACATGATGAAATAACAAAACGATCACTAAAGCCTCCAAACTCACCAAGCAAACAAGTTAAGAATTCATTCTTAAGTGTATCAGTTAAACAAGACAAGATTGACAATTAATTTGCCAACCACTCTGCACAATTTATTTCTAAATGAGTATGACTTTGGCTGCTGAGAGAAGGACCACAACGATGGAGTAAACATGGCTTCCTCTGGCAGGGAGTTCCAAAGCTTTCAAGCTAAGTCCAACTTCCTAAATTCCACTGTTCTGTGGGAACTTGTGGCTTTCCATGGCCACGTTCCTACCCATGTGCAATCCTGCCACTGAACCTGGAATGTGCTGCCACAGCATTAAGGACCACGACATCAAATTGTTATGAGCAAACACAACAGACACACTCACTCTCACACACCCACACCCACACAAAGGCCACATGACGTTACCTCCTTGTAGCTGAGGGCCACTGATGGCCTGAGAGGAGGTGCAGGGCGGAGGCAACTCAAGGTCCAGGGTTTGAGGATCTGGGGTGGTTCCAGTGGGCCACGGACTTGCCCAGTAGCGCTGAAAGTCTGATAAAAAACAGCTCACTGAGTTTCTTGTTTTCAACCTGCCCGATCACCTCAAAGCTCCTCAAAGTGACAATTAAATCAGGTGAGGAACATTCAGCTCACGGATTGCATGCAGCTCCGTAGAGCCTCATTTGTGGCTCCCTGGAACTTTTGCATCAAGCCACTGCAAAATGACTAATTTTGGGCAGTGCAAACATCCTATCCCCCCCCCCGCACCCTCAGAATAAGGTTTGGAATGGGAGCAGAAGGACCTTGGAACCTTCCAGCTGGAGAGGAGTGAGTGGTGGCCCAATCCTAGAGAGATGGTCCACCCCCTTGAAAGAAAGGAAAGAGGGAAAACAGGATATTTATTTACTAGACTACTAAAATCTTTCTTTTCCCAAGGGACTACAAATATTCTTGAGGCAGACAAAACAAGCATTAAAAAGTATCAGTACAAGATCTACAGATTAAGAAAAACCTCAACTAATATGTGCTGGCAATGAACGAAAACACTGAAAACTAAGTGGGAAGAGGAACCCAACATTTGAAGGCCTAGAAAAGGGTGGAAGACCATTTTTATTCCCATTGTCCCCTAAGATCAGGGCCATGGTGGATTTGGGGCCCATGGGCATGACCTGCAAGAAAGAAGTTGCCAAGTTTGCTTGGAATCTCAGCTTGACTGAGGTGGGGTGGTACTCACAAAATGGGAGCCCCAAGATTGGGTTTTAGAAAGGGTGCCACTGAAAGTTGTTCCTCTTGTCAACCTTTGCAAATGGTCAAGCCATTCGTGCAAATCTTGGCTACTACTGCAGTGTACTGTGATCCGGTCTCCCATGCCTCCTATGAGATGAATACAAACCAGGTTACTTGATTAAAGAATGGTTCAGAATGGCAAAATGAATTGGTGCTGATCACAAATAGAGGCGGCTTCCCGGAATGAGGCCACCCTTCGCTGATCTGGTAATTTCCAGATGGTTTAGATTTCATTTCCCTGAATTCCCAGCCCTCGCGGCCTGCAGAAATTCTCAAAATTATAGCCTTGATTCATTGGGCAGGCATCAGGTTAGGGAAGACATTATTACATAAATCCAGGAGTATAAATCTAAAAGTGGCTCAGGGTGCTTGGATGCCACCTCCAAGTGTGCAAGTAGTTCACTGTTGAGCACCAGCTTCTGTGAAGCAACAGAAGTGGACTAATTTCCATCTTCACGTTCTGCTTGTGGACTTCTCCAAGGCATCTAACTGCCAGTTGGAGAAGAAGAGCCCTGGATTAGATGGAGCTTTGATCAGAACCAATTCTCATCAACCATGACTCTATAAATGCTTGTACATACTGCATGAAGAAGACCTTTCTGTTTCCGTTGCCATCACAAAATATATATTAGATTCCCAAATGGTACTAAGCCTTGGTTCCTTTTAGCTAGGCTCACACATCTCACTGAGCCAAATCCAAATATGATGGCTTAACGTGATTCTTGTCACGCCAACCTGGATTTCTTTCAAAGAGAATGTCACAACTTAATGGAGGCTGTAGCTATCAGTGGCTTCTTGTCTGTCATAATGGCAACACAACACTTCCAGCAGTAGAAGCTGCAAACATCTCAAACTGCTTAGGAACATGAATGGAAGGGGCTCTTATTCTGCTGGTAGTTATTCCAGAACCATCTAACTGGCCTCTACGGGAACAGAATGGTGGACTGGTCTGGTGCAGCTGTGTTCTTTTTAGCGTTTTTGTCCTTAATCAGTTGCCTATCAACCTAACCAGTCAACCTCAACATTCTGAAGATGGCATAATGGAACTTTTATAGGGGACCAATAATATTTATTAATACTACTTAAGTGGAAATAACATGACTGATTATTAATAGACACTTGGACACTCATCAATTTCTAACCCTAGTTTGCTAAGTACTGGCTTGTACCAACCACTGGGATGAGATCTTTATGGTCTAGTGGTTAAGGTGCTGGGCTAGAAACCAGGAGACTGAGAGTTCTAGTCCCGCCTGAGGCACAAAAGCCGGCTGGGTGACCCTGAGCCAATCACATTATCTCAGCCCTAGGAAGGAGCCAATGGCAAACCAGGAGACTGAGAGTTCTAGTCCCGCCTGAGGCACAAAAGCCGGCTGGGTGACCCTGAGCCAATCACATTATCTCAGCCCTAGGAAGGAGCCAATGGCAAACCAGGAGACTGAGAGTTCTAGTCCCGCCTGAGGCACAAAAGCCGGCTGGGTGACCCTGAGCCAATCACATTATCTCAGCCCTAGGAAGGAGCCAATGGCAAACCAGGAGTCTGAGAGTTCTAGTCCCGCCTCAGGCACAAAAGCTGGCTGGGTGACCCTGAGCCAATCACATTATCTCAGCCCTAGGAAGGAGCCAATGGCAAACCAGGAGACTGAGAGTTCTAGTCCCGCCTGAGGCACAAAAGCCGGCTGGGTGACCCTGAGCCAATCACATTATCTCAGCCCTAGGAAGGAGCCAATGGCAAACCAGGAGACTGAGAGTTCTAGTCCGGCCTTAGGCACAAAAGCCGGCTGGGTGACCTTGGGCCAGTCACTCTCTCTCAGCCCTAGGAAGGAGCCAATGGCAAACCAGGAGTCTGAGAGTTCTAGTCCCGCCTCAGGCACGAAAGCCGGCTGGGTGACCTTGGGCCAGTCCCTGTCTCTCAGCCCAACCCACCTCACAGGGTTGTTGGAAAATAGGAGGAGGAAGGAGTATTAGGTATGTTCACCGCCTTGAGTTATTTATAAAAGTAATAAAGGTGGGATAGAAAATAAATAAAAATAAATAAATAAATAAACTGTGCCATGCATCTAAGCTGCTGAAAGAACACTGACCTGAAATTTCAAAAGCGTGCTCACTTCCTTCCAGGTCTTCTAATTTTGTCACCATCATTCCTATTAAGGGGAGCTTCCCCTGTTCCCCCAGGAGAGAAAAAAATATTATACTAATATTATTCTGAGAAATCTTGAGCAATATTCTTGCAATGTGAAAATGATGGAACAATCGGCTGATTTAAAAAATCGGGATGTTTAGCTTATATCTGCACCACACCTAAAACTAGAAATTTCAAAGGAAAAAGAGCCTCCTTCTCTTTTGGGAATGGGATACTTTCATGATTGGGGATGGGATCAGAAGTATCTCATACTTTTGTGGGGGCTTGTGACACGTTTGAAAAAACTAAATTCTTGTAATTGTAAATACACCCCACTCACCTTATACATAAATCCACTCATGCAAGGACTGGCTGACAGCATCAACAGAACACTTGAGAACAGCATGAAGTATCTTTCCTCTTTCTCCTGAGAGAAGAAAGAAATGCACCGTGCATGAACATCTGTGGAATGCATAATTTCTGCAGTCCCCCCATTGCTTGATGCTTGTTGCATTAAAAAAAAAGGTAAATGTTCCTCCCGCACATCTGTGCAGTCGTGTCCGACTCTAGGGGCCGGTGCTCATCTCCGTTTGTTAGCCGAAGAGCCAGCGCTGTCCGAAGACACTTCCACGGTCATGTGGCCGCATGACGCATGCGGAACGCTGTTACCATCCCACCAAAGTGGTACCTATTCATCTACTTACATTTGCATACTTTTGAATTGCTAGGTTGGCAAGAGCTGGAGCTAGTCCGGGAGCTCACTCCGTCACGTGGGGCTAGGGTCTCGAACCTCCAAACTTGCGATCTTCCGATCGACAAGCCTGGCGTCATACCCGCTGAGCCACCATGCCCCTTTCAATGCTTGTTGCATTACAATATGTGAAAACCATGACTGGAACCCTTTCCAGATAGAACATCTGTAGGGCCTGGGTTGGTTGAACAAAGAAGAGGATAATAGAATACCATGAAAAAAAGAATCTAGTCCTCACAGTTTGCACTGCCCCATCTCACCTCATTTCCTCCATACTGGGCCATGACTTGTGACATATAAAGGACGCTGCCCATGGACCGGATGTCTTCACCTTCCCAAGCTTGAATGGTTTCAGAAAGGATCTGTAGCTCAAGTTGTTTCCTCTTTCTCATCTCTTGGCACTGAGACTGTCAACAAAGCTTAGATTACAAAGTGGATCATAGAAAGTAGGAGTCACAGACCAAGGCAAGGTTGTTTGTGTATTGGGGAAATGACTCCTAGGTAATGCTGGGCAAGACAATGAATGGCATAATCGGAGGGAATTCTGGGGGCCATGGAAACAAGACCCAGAGACCTCCCCATCTTGTCCTAAGATTAATTCACAGAAGATATAAAAGTTGGGATAGAAATTTAATAGAAATAATCATACATTCATCCATAGGCATCCATTACAACCACAATGGCATAATGCGTGTCATGACATTATCATGCCAATGACATAATTCATGCCATTTGGGTAAAAGCATCTGACATCCATGACATTTTTGCCCTTCCCCCAGACCTCTGATGCTTTCGTGTTAAGACAGTGTTTCTCAACCTTGGCAACTTTAAGCTGTGTGGAGTTCAGCTCCCAGAATTCCCCAGCCAGCAATGCTGGCTAGGGAATTCTGGGAGATGAAGTCTACACAGCTTAAAGTTGCCAAGGTTGAGAAACACTGTGTTAAGGCTCCCTCAATGCTTCCAATTTAATTAATATTATTTGTTTATCCTGCTTTAATAAACATTTCCTCCTTCTTGCTCCCTAGTTTCAGTTCCTTCCCCTCCCATCCAAAAGCATTGCTCCTTTTCTGGGGAGGAAAGCAGCAGATTATTCTACCTTCTGCCTTGCAAGGA
The DNA here is from genome assembly GCA_023362775.1 of Charina bottae. Classification (NCBI taxonomy): domain Eukaryota; kingdom Metazoa; phylum Chordata; class Lepidosauria; order Squamata; family Charinaidae; genus Charina; species Charina bottae. The sequence continues at coordinate 20,448,626 of JALMGJ010000018.1, read as the reverse complement.
GAGCAGCAGAAGAGGCAATAAAATAAGATCACTTTCCCCGCAAATCACACTGCCTGGGGCAAGAGCGCCCCCTTGAGGGCAGTTTAACTGCTGCTGGGAGACCTACCACAAGAGACTTGAAGGACACAACAGCTTTCAAAATGTCTTCATGGTCAGGATGTGCCTCCTAGGGGGAAAAGCGGATAAAGTGGACAAGGAGAAGGTATTTTCCCCTCCCCAAGATACTAGAACCAGAGATCACCCAAGGAAATTGAATCTTGGAAGAATCAGGACCCACAAAAGGAATTATTTTTTTTACACAATGCGAAATGACACTCTGGAATTTGCTACCATGAGTTGTGGTGCTGGCTACCAGCTTGGCTGGCCTCGGAGGAGGGTTGGACCAATTCATGGAAGTCCTGGGGATCAAGGACTATTAACTTTGAAGGCAGCGGGGTTACTCTGAAGGCCATCTGGGGGGAGACCCATGGGCTTCCTGGTCCAGTTGGCAGGGCACTGTGAGAACAGACTGCTGGATGAAATGGGACAGGGGTCCAACCCAGCAGGGCATGGCTTAGAACAGTGTTTCTCAACCTTGGCAACGTTCAGATGTGTGGACTTCAACTCCCAGAATTCCCCAGCCAGCAAGGCTGGCTGGGGAATTCTGGGAGTTGAAGTCCACACATCTTAAAGTTGCCAAGGTTGAGAAACACTGGCTTATAATCGTATATGTTCCTATGACCCAGAAGTTAGGCTAGAAGGCCAAACAGAACCAAAAATGGCCCAAAGCCCATTTATCCCTAGATGGCACTTTAATTAAAAATAAAAAGAACAGAATGCAAGAGGAACAAGTCCATGGTGGTGCAGTGTGTATGTATACCTACATGTATTGGGTATGTGAGTGTCATTATACTGTAGGCACCATTACAGAAGCTTTGTTATAGAGTGCAATGCTTGTCCTAGCCTGAGGGTGGGGGTGGGCTTGAGAGATAACCTCAATGGATTCCCTGTTTCTATCTCCTTTCTGCCCACTGCCCTTAGTTGTGATGGTTTCTCCTGCTTCTCCTGTTGGTTAGAACCACCTGTTGGTTTCCCATAGAGTCAACAATGAGGCAGAGAGCATTAGCTCTTCCTTATCACCGCTTCCCTTCCTCTGTTCCACTGCACAGGTACGGTCTAACCTTTATCTATTTATCTATTTATTTATTTGGCCAAGTCAATGGCTAAGGGGCCTGGGGATGGCGGATAGAAGGGTAGTTAGTGCAATAAGTGAGGCGCCGAGACGCAAACCGGGGCATCGGGTTTAGGAAGCAACGAGAAGGAAGAGCTTCCTTTAGATGTGGGGCAGGATGCTCTCCTGGAACTGTGCCTCTTGTGGTCAAGGATGGCTCAGCTGCTCGTCAGGGTGGCATGAACTGAAGGAAAGACATCTTGCTCTTCTTTTCAAAAAGGCGGCAAAATGTCTGGAGTGGGCCCCACCATTGTAGCTTGGTTCTTGCTCCCTTTCAAAAAAGAGATGGGCAAACAGTCCCTTTGCAAGAGGAGTGGTCCAGGGAAAGGGGCTCCTGCCAGGAGCCCACCTGCTAGGGTCTAGACCCAGGCAGACCTTTGATGCTGTCTTCTGACCACAGAGAATCGTGGGGGGAAAGCCAAAACAACACTAGGGAGAAAAAGAATCTGTAATTGAATGATGGTGGTACTAACCAATGTTGATGGCTTGTCCTTAATAAAAGACTCCCCACCCTCAGCTTACCTCCATGTGCCGCTCAAGTTCCTGCAGAAGGGAAATGTATTTATCCAGCCGTGTGAAGGGTTTGCTGAGGCTGGTGGTTAAGGCCAATATCCCAGAGAAGGCCGTTCCTTGACCTTCCATGAACTTCTCCAGTTCCTCGCTGGAAGACAAGCACCCAGGATGATCGAGAGGCAGATCAGCCCATTGGGCACTTCTTATCTTTCCCAAGGGCAGGGTTTGGTGCATTTTTATTTCTACCTGTGTTGGGTCAAGACGTTGACCGCAGATGGGTGGTTAGTGCAATAAGTGAGGTACAGAGACGCAAACTGGGGCATCAGGTTGAGGAAGCAGCCTCCCACTTTCTGCTGGTGTTCTGGAAGTCTATAGAAGGTACACACCGGACAAAGATTTAATCAAGGAAGGCGTTGGTTGGAATTTATAGTTTCAATTCTGTCTCAGCCGAGAGGAACAGAGACAAAGGGACAATAACTTTCCTGGGCTGTTCCAAGTTGGAGAAAGAGCTTTTTTGCCAGCATTTATTTATTTACTCATTAGATGTATGGGCTGCCCCAATTTATACAACTCTGAGCAGCTTACAAAATGCAACAGGACCATAAGAACACAGAACATTTCATCCAAAACAGATAAAATCAATGAAATAACCGAAGTGTCTCACGTCCTACCTGAAGCCTCCTTCTGCTAGACCCCCAAAGACCAATCAAACCAAATCTAATAATTATTGTGGTCAAAGGCCAGCATACTCCAAGGAGTAGATTTTAAATAAGAAAAGTTTCCACGGAGAACACATTCGGGACTTACTTAGCACAGTCTTCCAGGGCCTGGTTGAGCGTCTGCTGAAAGTTGCAGATCTCCTCCACGTTTCCGAGCAAAGATGCTATATCCATGGCACTCAGCCTAGAAATATGCATATAATGAAAGGATACTCCTCAATGGGGAAAGAAAAACTTGGCTTAAGGGGCATCTTGGAGGTTGAAAGTGGTCTTCATTCCACTGTAATGACCACTCTCGCTGTTTTGATCCCAAACAATCTGTTCCTCGGTTTTCCCAACTACTGTTGTGCCCTTGAGTGTGGATCTTTCCCTTGGCGCTATGGAGAAGACACTTTCCCCTGTTTTGTGGGACAGGCTTAAGTGGTTAAGGGCAATCAAACATTTGAAAAGGATATTAAAACACTGGAAGGCTTAGAGAAGCCAAGCAAAAAGACCATCCCCATCAATTAAAAAGGCATCTGCCAGCAGCTAAAGACCAGGCTGTAGGGTTGGAAGAATTGGTCATCAATGATCATCTGAGAAGTTGCACCTGTCCTCATCCACATTAATGGAGGTCAATATAATCTTACTTGTCATAATAAATAATAAATAATCTTACTTGTCATAAGACTGGAGAGACTTTAAGTATGTTCCTAGAAGTGACTGCAGTTCCTTGGCATACTCTCGCTCCGTTTCCAAAATATTTTGAAGCACCTGAAGCAGTTGAGTTCATAAGCAAGAGAAATAAAGGATGGGTTAGGGACGTGTGTTAATGATGTGTATTAGGATCCAAATACATCTTGCCTATGAACCATGGAATCTGTGAACATACTATATGCTTATCAACATGGCTAGGCCCACAAGTATGGAATTCCTCTCATCACATGTTTACGGACATATATGCTGTTAATAATCAATGCCAAAAATAAAGTCTCCCTCGAGTCAGCTCAGCTGTTGGTGACTTCGTACAAATATCTGTGTAGTTTCTTGGCAACAGTTGGAAGTGGTTTGTCATTACATGCTTCCAAGATAGGTTTTTCAACTTTCCAGTTTAGCATACAGTCTTGACTCTCCCATCCAAGCATGAACCAGACCCAACCTTTCTTAGCTTTGCGAAAGAAACCCTTGAGTTGAGGTCAATTTCTGTTATTTATGTTGTTTTCTGGGCCACAATATTGCTGCCTTCCAAGATATTCATGGACAGCAAAAATATTAAAATGTTGTTGGTTGGGAAATATTGATAAGCAATGAAGCCCCAGGCTACATAGGCTTGAGGGATCGCCATGTGCCAGGTTTAACAATCGGGGTCAGTCAGAGAAGTAGTCCCTGTGATTGCCCCATAACTGTAGACCTCTATCCTTTACCATTTGGAATCCAGATTTTCATGCTGTGTTGAGAGAGATAAAACCCTTCCTTTCTGGGCTGGCATTTGATAACCAGGATAAAAACGGCTACATTAACATATTTTCTTTTTTTTTTAAATTGTGGGCATTTCACCGAACCATTACCACTTGGATCAAGCCCTTGGAAAGGACGAATGAGATTAATAAATAATCCATTCATAAATATCTATGGGGGGCAGTGCCACCTGATTTCTTTCCTTGGACTTTAATTGTAATACGTGGAAAGCGGCAAAGTGCTGGAGACATTTTTTTGAAAGGAAATACAGATGTTTCCCCTCACCCACCCCTTGTTGCTTGGACAAAAACGAAGTGCAAGAATTCTGTGCTCCCCCTGATGAATGTCACTGCAATTCTCTTCTCCTTTGGAAGACAAGTTGAAAGCTAACTCTCTTCTACCAAAGTAAATAAGACCTAACAAAACAGAGACAGGAGAATTTTTTGGCATAGCATGACTAAAAATGGCAGAAGAGTTTATTTTCTTTTCCCCTGACAAAAAGAGCAAAAATCTAGAGTGCTAAGTTCACAAGAGGGAGCTCTCTTAAGAATGTTTTCCTCCTTTCTAATAATAAAACCTTTCCCAACGCACCCCACAAGAATGCATTTAACCCCTGACATCCTTACTGGCACAACCATCCACGTGCCAAGGGCTTAAATTGAAAGGAGGAAGTGCTGGGGATAAAATAGAAATTTAAGCCAGTCTCTTCTCCATTTCGATTCAAAGTGGACCGTTTACACTCAAAATGGGAGTCAAGATTAGAAGAGATCTTTCTTGGAAAGGCCAATGCATTTCCATGTTCTGGCTCTCAACTGCAACGTGACTTCAATAAGCCAAAAATTTGCTCAACATAGGCTTAGCTTCAGCTTGGCTTGATTTTTTATGACTTAGTGCAGGGGTGGGGAACGTCCGGCCCGCGGGCCGTATAAGGCCCGCGAAATCATTTGGTCTGGCCCTGCCAAGGCAACTGCAGGCGGGGCTTGAAAATCAATACATGTAGGAGCTCCCGCCCGCAAACCCTGCCCCCTTCCGTACGATAGGCTCCCGCCCAGAAACCCCGCCCCCGCTGCTTGTGAGTGGCTCCCGCCTGTAAACCCCACCCCCAGTGTGCGCGATTGGCTCCCGCCCACAAAACCCACCCCCGCTGCTTGTGATTGGCTCCCGCCCACAAAACCCGCCCCCGGTCTGCGAATGATGTTATAAATATCAAAATGGACCTTGGCAGAAAAAAGGTTCCCCACCCCTGACTTAGTGTGTTGCATGCACCCATCCCATTTATAGTTAAGTTTATGGTTCGGTGGATTGCACAAACTCTACAATTGATTAATTCAGTAGCTCAGTTTAGTGTGATGTGGGAATAAGGCTATTAATGCAACCTTCATTTCACTAATGTGTATATATTTTCCACTTAAGAGAAATGCTTGGAGGGGTTCAGCCTGGAGAAGATGGTCTTTCTGAACCTGGAGGGCTATCATGAAGAAGATGGGACAGATTGGCCTTGAGTTGTTCCAGAAGACAGGAGAAGAAACAGGGGCTTAAATTACAAGGCGGTTGAGGTCAACTGGACAGCAAGGAGTTCTTACTCCTCATAGCAAGAACTGTTCAACAACAGAACATATGCCTTAGGAAGCGATGGACCCTTCTTTGCTCGAGATGTTTGAACAGAGGCCGGATGAATAAATGTCTTTCAAGGATATTGTAGTAGTGGATTCTTGCACTGGGCAAAGATTGGATTAAATGAGTTACAAAGTCTCTTCCAGCCCTTAAGTTATATGATTCTATGGAATATGAATGCATAATGAAATATTTATGTAACACTTGAATCTCTTCCCCACCACATGCGCAGTCAAAGCGGCTCCATCCTTTGCTTTCATTCTTAATAAGCAAAGAGAGATTTACAGGCATCTTTCTGGTTAACAGAATTCAGGAATAAGAGAGACTTCACAGGCTTACCACAGCATAGTAATTCTTGGTAAATTGAGGACTTTCAGCCCCTTTCAAAGCCTTAGGAGAGAGCAATTTATCTGGAGGAGAAACAATAGAAATGGTTATACAGAAGTGATCTTAAGTTGCCAGGGGAGGAGGAGGAAGAAGACACATTGGCAGAACACAAGCCAGCAACCCACAGGTGTGCAAAGGTAGAAGTGGAGCCTCGGAACAGGTATGAGGTGCACCCACTTGCCTGGAGCAACTTTCCCCAGCCGGGGGTGCTCAACTACGACTTCTAGAATTCCCACTCCACATGACCATGAGGTGTGGATCTGGAAGGTGGCGGGTGGCAACAGCTGCTCTAGAAGTAGACAAGCAGCAGGGAATAGAGGAGATTTGGTATTTGTGCCTCAGCTGGGGCTGAGCTGAGATACTCAACAGCATGATTGGAACCCTGCAGGTGAAAGTTACTTTTCTTATTTGACCAAGCAATGGTTGTCCGTCCTCCCTCCCTCCCTCCCTCCCTTCCTTCCTTCCTTCCTTCCTTCCTTCCTTCCTTCCTTCCTTCCTTCCTTCCTTCCTTCCTTCCTTCCTTCCTTCCTTCCTTCCTGAGGCTTGATTATAACTTACTTTCATTGCTACTGTTGTTTCACCCATTATTGCTACAAATCTCCTTGGCTTACAATCTCTTCCACTAGTGAATCACTGAACATTTCAGTTTACAAACCCAGCGTGCCACGGCTCTCTGCCCCTGCGGAAATTACAGTCTCGGTTTAGAAACCTATTATAAACCAAGTTAATATTAGGCAGAGGCAGAGGGAAGATTCCCAACACAATTGCTGGCTTTCTCGAAATGACAGTGGTATCTCTGAAGGGTCTCCACTGATGTAGGACTTCTAGCCAGCTCCGAAGGCAGGACTTGTGCAAGGGACCAAGGGCTCTCTGGTATCCTAGTGCCAGGGGAAATGGCCATCCAATGGTTACCAGCACAAATTAAACCTCTTCCGGGAGACAGAACTCAATTTCAGGCTAGAGAAAGGACGAGGAGTTCCACCCTAGTGTGTGACTCAGTTGACCACAAGGGCAAAACCCTAGGGAATGTCCATTCAGTCATACTTCCTCAACATAATCTGTGAAACCAAAACTGTCTTTTTTCCCTTTAGAGCAGGGTTTCTCCACCAGGGTTCCGTGGCACCCTCGGGTTCCGCGAGATGTCCTAGGGGTTCCCCGGGAGATCCCGATTTATTTTAAAAAATATTTCAAATTTGGGCAACTACACATTAAAGAGGTAAGGTTCCCGGTCTCCCCCGGGAGGTAAGATCGGCCCCCTCTCTCCTGGACTTTAGAAAAAACCTGAAGACCTGGCTATGTCATCAGGCATGGGGAGGGGAGGGGAATAGCCAGTCTTGGGGTTGGCTGGCCCCTTAGATCTGTTTCGACCAGCCTTGTTGATCAGTGGAATAAGATCTACCACCTTTGGATCAAATTATATGATGTTGTAGGTGTATGTATATATACATATATATATGCAATTTTATATTCTTATCATTGATATTTATTGTTTTAATTCTTTTAAATTGTTGTGAACCGCCCAGGGTCCCTCCTTGTGGGGGAGATGGGCGGGATATAAATGTAATAAATAAATAAATAAATAAATAAATAAATAAATAAATAAATAAATAAATAAATAAGGTTCATTCTTTATTTTCAGTTTAAGAACACTGTTCATGCATAGATACAGGCCTACCCATGAAACGGATATATTTTTGTAACTTCTGGCCTCTATTTGAGCCTGAATATTCAGGGGTTCCCCGAGGCCTGAAAAATATTTCAAGGCTTCCTCCGGGGTCCAAAGGTTGAGAAAGGCTGCTTTAGGGGAAGAGGAACAAGCAGCATTTCCACTCCTTACCACAAGAGATTGAAAAGGTGGAAGTGATGGAGGAGAAGGAGGAGGAGGAGGAGGCTTTTTTCACAGATGCATAAAAACACACAAAGCTACCAATGGAAACCACACTCTCTTATGTTCCTATCTTTATAGGCCGCTATGTACTTTAATGCACGTCACAAATTTCTTTGTGCATGCAAATCATAAATATCCTAGCAAATGCTATCACCACCACAACAACAACACATGAGCATAAGTGTAAATGATGGTAGGAATGATATTAACAGGCTTCTTACCGGTGGATTTAATTTCTCTGACATAGTTGCTGGGGAACCAACCCGTCTTTCCATTAAGCGTCCCTTCCCACCAGCCCCCTTCCTCAGCGCGGGTGACGTAAATGATGTCCCCCTTGTTGATTGTCAGCTCGTCTTCGTTGGTCTGCTTAAACTGGAACCGGGCCTTAACCACCAGTTGGTGACTGCCGTTTTCTGCCATCTCCTAAACGCAAAGCGAGACCAGGAAGACTGTTGGTTCCAAAAGGCAAGCGCTAAAGGAAGATTTATTTTATTTATTTATTTATTATACTTATACCACCGCCCATCTCCCCCCTCAGAGGGGGGATGCTGTGAAGAGGTGAGGTGTTGTCTGAAATGGAACCCTGCTATCGTTTGTGTGGAATCACCCAGCCAGCTTTGCTTAGGAAGAAGCGGGATGACGATGGTTTGGTTTCCCTGAATGGCCAACCGGCGCCCGAGAGGGCTGAAACAATGAGGCCCACAGCTTCACCAAAAAAGTAGGGTTTGAACTAGGACATTCCTGCTTCACCAGGCAGTTGCACAACTATTCTGCTGCACCAGGAGATTTAACACCAGGCCTTGGACCCCTTCCTGCTATTTCCCCTGCTGACCCCACACATTTTTAGGATTACTCTCGACTTGGCCTGCCTTGGCAGGCAAGGAACGGGCCAAGGGTGGGGGGTGGGAATTGGTGAATAGACAAGGCCAGCATAAACCTAAACCATCTTGAATTTAAATTAAAACCACATTGCATTAATTAAATTCAGCTCACAAGCTGTTCGCCGTATGTCCCCGCCTTCTGTTGCACTAAGAATTGCGAGATGGCAGGAAAGGATAGAATAGACCTGGGAGGGCCACCCACCCAAGGGTGGTGAGGGGAGGGTGCAGATTGGGTGCTTCTGCCCTAGGTGGGGTCACAGTGAAACGTACCCTGACTCTTGACTGCCTCTGCAACACTCTTGATGGCTGAGATGATGCTGCTTGGGTCAGGGGGTGGCAGTCACCGGCGGTTGCAGAAGGCAGCTGAGAACATGGCTTCCTGGTCGAGCTTGGGTCTGCTAAAAAGGAGAAGAGGTCAAAAACGGAAGGAAATAACCCCTGCTGCGCTGAGGATAGAAAAAGAGCCATACTAGTTCAGAGTAGTAGTTCAGTAGAGCCATAGTACTTAGTAAGTAAAATTTATTGTTGTAACCACAGGTCATAACATAAGAATGCAATAAAATACAGTAAAATATAATAACGATAAGACGATAAAACAATGAAATTATAAAATAAAATAATAAAAGAAGCATTAAATATAAAAAGGTTACAACAAGGTAGAGCCAAATCTACAGCTAAGAACTTAAATATTTTTTCCTAAGTTTAAATGAGAGCAGAGCAAAAGTAGCAACTTGGTTCCTAGCAGCTGGAAACCCGTCTGCAAGATGATAAATCAGTTTTTCAAGGTCAGAGCCCTTGAGTTGATCTGCCATTAATAATTTGGCCCTGTTCTCGTTGTAAATGGGGCGGACTGCTATTCAGCCCACATCCTATTTCCTCTGCGACCCAACTGAGACCTCCTAGATCATCAGCTCTGGAAGGGCAGGCTACAGTCCATCAAAAATATAGAAGGAACCAAAAAGCAGCAAGATTTTAAAACTTAAAAGAGCAATAACCAGTGTACAGTAAGAGAAAGCCATAAATATTTTATAGGTGATGAAGCTGTAGATCAACGTCTTCAACGCAGGGGTGGAAAGCCAGCTCTTCACCTGGTATCCAAAACTAGAGAATGTTTATTTTATTTATTTATTATTTGGATTTATCACCGCCCATCTCCACCATGGCAGACTCTGGGCGGTTTACAATCACATTATAAAAAGTTAAAAACCTATACATCTAAAATATACTATAAAAATAAAAAATAAAAATCCAAAAGATGGTACTTAAAAAGAGGATATTACTAAGCTAACCACCCCCAGGAGGAACTATTATTTCCTTCGTTCCAGGCTTCGATCCATCCAGAATGTTGATGCTAGACTGGCCTTCAGGGAAGATCATTCCAAAACTGAAGTATACTCCCCCTAAATATGGAACTCCCACAGCGCTCTCGAGGTTAAAGCCATTTCAGCAGCATGATCCTTCGTCAATGGCTCAGACCCAGGCTGTGGGTTCTCCATCTCTGCAGGTTTGTAAGAAGAGGCGGGAGAGCCAGCTCTCATGGATGGCTGAAGTGGTTTTTCTGCACCCTGGTGACCCATTCCAACTCTACAATTCTCTAATTCTTTGATTCCCCAGCTAACCTAACACTTATAGGCTTACTAGTACATAAACGAAGGCATGAAAAGGGCTGCTTTGTGGCAGGCGCCCAATTCCATGCATGCTTGTTACTGTCTGGAGTTTCAGCAAAGTTGTGCTAGGATACAGAACCATCGTGCAGCCATTCCAAGAAAATCAGAGGAAAAGGGAGTGCATCTCTTCCACCCGGGGCTGACCAGATTGTCCTGGGTTTACTTGCTCAGCAGGACTCCAGATCTTGGCAGAAGAGTGGCTGTGAGGAAAGCCCACATGGCAGAAAACATGCAAAAAAATATATCCATGGTGCTGACATTCGATGCGAGAAGCCAAGCTGCTTTCCCTTTGTGGGAAAAGGAGGGAGGAGAAGGTGAGTGATCCTGGCTACATGTCTTACTGAACAGAGGGTGTTCATAAGCTTGTGCTTCTCCATAAGACTCTGCTGTAACCACAGCAAAACATTCTGCAATGCAACAGTCCGGAATTTAAATCTGCCTCGGAGCTTCTTCAGTCAGATCAGAAGTCAGCTGACGGTTTAGTGAATTCCTGCCTGGAACAGAGCTGGACTAGATGCCCTTCCAACTCATGCGTTCTGTGACACCAGCTGGTTGTGGAGAGGACAGCGCACGGATTCCACATTGCATAAACCACCCCCGCTTTCCTCCTTCCAAAACGGCTCGCCATATGATGCTGAAAGGTGTTCTACTTAGCAACACACTTTCTGTTCTCAACGCTGGGCAGGCTACTATTTTGAGCCCCGGTTCTTCATATCCCCCCATTTGGGAAGAAGAGGCTGGCATGAGATTGTGCCCCGGGAATCAAGCCCCGTTTAACAAGCAACTGTGCCGAGGATCCTGGAGTAGGGATTATTCTGATGCAGGCTTCGCTTCTGAAAATCCAGAGCCCTGCCCGGGTCTTTCAGGGCAGGGCGGGGGGGCAGAGAGGCAAGCAACATGGCCGAAGAACTCACTGGGCCTTCCTCTTCTGCTACCAAAGATTCTGTTCCCCAAATCTTCAGCGGAGACCCCTCGAGCAGGGAAGAGGAAAAACCTGCAGCGTGAAGTCACAATGACCTGCTTTGGCCGGTTAGCAAATATTCGGAGCTGGAGAGCCCGTGCTGGAAATTGGGGAGTGGGTCACGAGTGCGCTCACAAAATGGTGGTTGCAGGGGGGCTTGCCTATTCTTAAAATGGGCATGGCCAGTCACACACACACACACACACACACACACACACAATTTGCAGAAGATGAGCTGGGGAATAGATTCTCGGCTACCTCCACAAAACACCCAGGATGTTCCTTGGAACCCCAACTTAAGTCCTATCCTTTTTTGGGAGGACACACACATAGAAAACATTGGATTAAAAAATCACCTGGCCTTTTTATTTTTTCACAATGCTTAGGGATCTGAAGGGGGGGTCCAGAGCTTTCAGTAAATGGAAAAAGAAGAAAAGAAGCTGACGCTTTGCTTTGTACTCTACCTACCTACCTTATCTATCCATCCATCCATCTATCCCTATCCATCTCTCTATCATCGTTATCATCTCTCTATTCATCCATCCATCCAAGAAAGAAGGAATGGGCATCACAGCACAGTGGCCAAGAAATAAATCACCGGCTGAGAAAAAGACCAACACAGCATTATCTGTTCCTGTTTTAAGGTATCAAATTATAACCTTCAACATTTTCCATTCACTCTCACAGATATCCTTGCCATCCCTACAGCTTATAAACCTCCACTGGTGGGGCGGGATTTGACTCTCTTGAGGGTCCGGCATCTATTTCGCACCAACACAGGACAACTCAACATCTATTATTTTTCCTGATTTTTAGATACACTCAGGAAGCCTCAATCCCTTTCTATATTCTCCGACTCGCTCTGAGATAGCTTGTTCTCTTCTTAGAATCTGTTAAAATCTAGCATCTGTTCAGCAGGATTCCACTGTTTGCCTCTCCTGAAGCTTTCAGCTTTAAATAAAGATTTCACTGCGCATTACCAGCCAGACCATACCATGCTAAGAGGGCCACTTGCCAAATCCTCCAAAAATGTTCAGAATGCTAGATTTTACATTTACATTTCTAGGCTTCCCTCTTGCAAACTTTATAATTTATTTCTCTGAATGTGTAACCCACCTTGTGCCATCTTGCACCTCCTTAAAAGAACCCACAGTCAGCTCATGATTTTAAAATAGCAGAGCGGGGAAAGAGACAGAAAGGAGAGCAGGAAAGAGCAAGTGCAAGTGCGGCAGCCATGGAGAGAAACAATTTGGGGAAAGACAGGAGTCTCCACAGGGTGAGGTCAAGAAAGTCAAGATGGAGGCCGTGAGAGTGCGACTGAAGCTCCGCCCATTTTTATGGCTTTGATTGTGCCATTGCAGCCACCATCTTGACTTTTTTGACCACATCCTGCAGACACCCCTGAGAAAAGGTGGGGGAGCAGAGACACTTTGCAGCCTCATTTCTTCCTCTAAGAGACTCGAGTGAATTTAGGGAAAATGCAGATGGAGACTTTCAGGCTCGGAAGGTAGTAGAATAAAAAGAAAGATTTTAGAGCTACCTACTTCCTATTTGATCAGCCTTCTATGAGAATAGTGATTAGCAGTCCAATGCTGTGAATGAATGAATGAATGAATGAATGAAAACTGTGATGAAAGAGAGAGAGAGAAAAGGGAAATCAGAGAACTGTGATGAAAGAGAGAAAGACAGGCAAATATAATGAAAGAAAGAAAGAAAGAAAGAAAGAAAGAAAGAAAGAAAGAAAGAAAGAAAGAAAGAAAGAAAGAGCTGTGCATGAAAGAGAGAGAAAAGACAAATCAAAGTTAACTGTGATGAAAGAGAAAGAGAGAGAGAGAAAGAAAGATCAAAGTTAACTTTCAGGCTTGGAAGAAAGAAAGATAACTGGTGAGAGAGAGAGAAAGGGAGAAAAAGGAAAAGAAAGGCAAAGTTAACTGTGAAGAAAGAAAGAAAGAAAGAAAGAAAGAAAGAAAGAAAGAAAGAAAGAAAGAAAGAAAGAAAGAAAGACAGACAGACAGACAGACAGACAACATAAAAAATAGGATATGGGGAAATAATAAAAAGGGAACACATTTTTATCTTTGAAAAGGAATAAGCACCAGTTTATACAGGAACAGCCAAAAGGTACCACTTTTCTTCTATTGTTCCGCTGCAGATAGATGGGGCTAGGTGTGTGTGGAGATGCCCCACATTGTAAAGATGAAGTCTCTTTCAAGTCTGGCCTGACTCCTGAGGCCTCTGTGGACACGTCCTTGGGCTTTGTTTATTTAGCAACAAGGAGGAAAGTTTGCCCCTGCCTTCTTTCAGGATGTTTCCCCCACCTCCTAGGGATGGTTGTTTCCCAACCCTGCTTAGCTTTTGAAACTAGCCACGGTTGGCGAGCTCCGCCTGGAGAAACATCTCTGGAGCTCAGGACAAAGCTGAGAAACCAAGGCTTTTGCTTCCACAAAAGACGTTTGCACGAAGGTATTGCGACAAACTTTTTTTTTTCTTACCTTCAGTTGCTCTGTTGAGAGAAGAAAGGGCAGCCAGGACCTTGGAGAAGTTTTCTCCGGAGTAGAGATCCTGGGCATCAAACAGCTGTGCAAAGAAGAAGAAACAACGGTCATGCCAATCTTGGCAGCCTTGAGGAAAAGCTATCAAAAATGTGTTTCTGTTGCTGTGAGCCTCTATGTCAGCGTTTCTCAACCTTGGCAACTTGAAGATGTCTGGACTTCAACTCCCAGAATTCCCCAGCCAGCCATGGAAACCAGACATCTTCAAGTTGCCAAGGTTGAGAAACACTGCTCTATGTAAAGCTCCGCGTTTAGGGGCAGCCTACCTCACAATACCTGTTGCTAAAGCTGGGTGCTACAGGTAGGGCCCTCTTGGTGAGCTTCCTAGAGATACTTGGCTAGCCACTGTAGGGCCGCTGGGCCGCACCAGGCCTCCAGATGTGTGGACTTCAATTCCCAGAATCCTCCATCCATGGCCACGTAAATTGGGGGACGCTGGGATTCTTTAAAAACAAACGACCAAGTCAAACACCAAAGCCCAATCCTTTTAACACTGCACCATTCTGGCTTTCATTGGGGGGGGGGGCTATACATTTATTTTAATTTCCTGCATGTTCTCTTCTGTTAGTCACTTGGTTGGCTTTTTGCTCATTCTTCCTTAAAATAGAGGTTTGCAGAGTTCATTAATTTCTGAATCAAATGCAACCCCCACAGTCTTCAAGCGAGGGTCCAGCCCTGCTTTACTAAAGTGAGTTAAATTTTAAAAGCAACCCGGGAGGGGGGGGCAGCTCCCTTTTCCCTCTACGTCAGTCAGCCAGCCAGCCGTTCTGCAGCCGTACCCCTGAACGCTGCGCTCTGTGGCTTTGGTTTCGTACTGGCCAACCGGTGGCTACTCCGTGGCCTGCAGACTATAATTTAGATTTCTAAACAGGGAACGGGAGTTTGTTTTTTTGAAGAACTGTTTGCAAGGCCGACTATAAACGGGCGTCGAATTGTACCACCCTGTGATCCTGGATTGTGGCTCATTCCTTCCCCTGCAGTTTGACTGTTACGGGCCTCTGCGGCTTTATTTTGGAGCCCGCCAGATCAGGGTGCAATGGCCATATGGTCTGGGCTATGGCCGGGGCAGGGCATGCTCTGGGAGGGAACCGTGTGTTGGAATCCGTTTTATTCTTGTAAGCAAGTATAGTCTATTGTCCGGGATTATTATCCGCGCAAGGCAGCACACGATAAAACATGCACTCAGTTACAGAGGCAGCCAGAATTAAAATCAAACCTTCTGCCGTTAAAACAGGCCAGGAGAGAACGTGCAAAAGCAGTGGAAGTGAGTAAGAAAAGGCCTTGTGAAAAACCATCTTGAGCCCTTTTGAAAAAAGGGGGGAGAAGGGACACCATCTGTGGCAGCCAGCGTAGCGTCCAGCATTTCAGAAGAGGCATTCCATCATGTGCATGCACAACTGGGAAAATAGCCTCTCCTTTTCTGTTTTTGAAACATATTATTTGTATCCTACATTTATGTAAGAATCATCTCCCCTACAAGGGATTAATCACACCCAAACACTAGGCTAAAAATAGCAACGTGTCTACATCCAATACGGATCCAATCCCTTTCAAGAGTACCCAGAATGCCTCTTCTAAGTTGAGTCAGAAACATCTTTGCAATTGATCTAAAGAAGTTCTACTGATTTACCTAGCTGTGTAAGCAGATCAGTTCCCTTAAAACCAATTTATCTATTCAATAGAATGTTTTAGAACAGCAAGGGAAAGGAGGAGAAGCATCCGACCAAACTTTTTACCCTACAGCGCCATACAAAAGCTTTGTATTTTGTTTCCAGAAGTGAAAAAGGAAGATTTAGATGATGAGAAAATGGCCATCCCTCCTTGGATGGAAAGCAGCATGGGTAGGGGAGGGGGGGTGGCAGATAGGGACCTGAATGGGCAGCAGAAGGAAGCACCCCATGGAAGGAGCTGTTATGCGTCCCCCAGCCCAACTGGAAGAAAGAGACGGTGGAGAACACAGCCTTCTGTTGCCCTCCAGAACTTCAAGACGGATCAAGCACAAGCAGGTGGAACTGAAACCACGGCGACTCTTCCCTGTTGAATGCGTGGGTCCCCACGTCCCCTTTCAGACAAGTTCCTCCTGACCTTCTCTGTGGTCTACAGGCCTCCAGATATTCTACTCCTAGCAGCCCCCACCAAAAGACGCTGCACAATGATTCCAGCTTCTTCACCCTTAAAGGACTCCGATGCTGCGTCCAACGTTTGGTTGCCAACCACCTTGACTCCTCTTACAGAGATCTAGCCCTCACCCACAGCAGCGGTCCTACGTTCTTTCCCTTGTTTCTTCTCTCTACCTCAGTGTTTCTCAACCTGGGCACAGCTGGCTGGGGGATTCTGGGAGTTGAAGTCCACCCATCTGAAAGTTGCCCAGGTTGAGAAACACTGGTCCAGTTTCTCCAGAAAAGGAATTGGGGTAAGGTGGAGAAAAAATATTAAACTCCATGTTTTGGGATTGGTAGCAGCAGTCCCAATCTATCTACCGGGCTGCTAAGAGTGGACATGGACTGAATGGCACATAGTCAATCAGGACCAGGACTCATTCCGGCTGGAAGCCCGCTTGATAGAAGGAGAATAAAGATGGACATGGTTATGCGTCCAGATGGGCCTGGCCCCTCAACACCTTCTGCAGAAGAGGCAGGGCTGTGAAATTTTGCCCGGAAGCCCCGCCGTTTCTGCACAGCCTGGATCCGCCAATGTGGGGCTCTCCCGATGAGGAGGGGCCACAGCCGCCCCCGTGCCTTGCCCTCGGCCCCGCCGGCTGGGGGTCGCCCTGCAACATCTGGAGGGCCGCGCATCACTCGGGCCGTCCCTGCGGATGGGGCAAGGCGGAAGAAAGCGGAGACTTCTCCAGCGGCCGCCAGCTCGCCCAAGAGATGGAGCCCCGCAGGGGCGCCGAGAAGCCCCCAAACCGGCGAGAAAAGGAAGGCGAACCCCCCTCCCCGCCTTCGCCCAGAGGAGAAACTCGGGAAAGGAGGAAGCGTCTTACCTGCGCGGGGAAGCTCCGGAAGCCCTGCAGGCCCCGGGGAGCGAGCCGGCGAGGAGAGCTGGGCAGGCGCGCGGCGATCGGGGCAGGAGGAGGAGGCGCGGAGGTCCGCGGAGTCTCGGGGCGCGCGGGGATGCGGAGGGGACCGCGCGGATGCAGGAGGAGGAGGAGGAGCGTCGGCGCCCGCCCGGCGACTCAAGCGCTGCGCTGCGCTGCGCTCCGCCCGGCCGCTGCCTTCGATCGCGGAGCCCCCGCTGGGGAGGGGACGGCTCTGACCCGGAGCTGGATCGCGGGCGGGCGGCGCAAAGGAGGGGAAGTGACAGGCGGCGGCGGGAAGCAGGCAGGCAGGGGCGATGCTCCGGAGCGCCCCCCTCCGCGCCGCCGCTCGGGCTGGGGAGGTCCCCCCGGCCCCAAGGTGTCCCCGGGCGCGGCAGAGGGGTCCGCGGGGCCCCCCTCAGCTCCCGCCGCCTCCCCAGCCCGGCCGGAGGGTTTCTCCGAGGCGGGGATGGCAAACCAGCCTTCCAGATGCCCAGGCGGCCGCCTGCCTGCCTGCCAGCCTGCCTTCCTCCCTGGATCGGGCGGCGGCGAGCAAACCTGGCTGCGACCTGCGTTACAACCACCTCGCAAAGTAGGACAGGCAGACCCCGGGCGCCACGACCCCCGTTGAAAACCAGCCTTCGAGCCGCTCTTTGCTCCGGATCTGCCAAGACGGACGGCAGGGGGCGGGGGCGGGGAGTCAGGCCTGCCGGCCGATTAGCATCGGGCTTTGCACGGACAAGTTTCGGTCCCGAAGAGGCCGCAGTTTCGGGTTGTAGATAGGAGAGAAGACAGAAGTAGGGAGGAGGCGTTTTAAAATTTCATTTACACTGTCTACGGATGTGCTCAGTCCAGCCCTATCGAATCTCTCTTTGGGCATCCGTTGGAACTCCCTTCCACTACAGTTGCGGGAAAAGTCTGGCCATGGCCACAACTGATGTGCATTTCAAGGTGAGACCTGCCCAAATGCAGTAGTGTACAGCTTCTCTCAGCTAGGAAATTTTGTAAAAAGTGCGTGCACGGGGGATCCGAATCTGCTTTAAAAACCCCAAGAGCGATGACCCGTCTTCAAGCATGGCACGCCCACACCCTTTTTGCATAGTACAGCAGATTGCTTTATTGTCACGGTTTTATCAGACTTCATGGCAGATCGTTCCTGTGCATCGCTGTCTGTGAGAAAATAGGCCTGTGTGTCTTCATTCATTTCTTTGAATGAACCATTTAAGAACCATGAAAACACAGAACACAGAAACAGTGGGCTGGGTCAATAGGCCCTCCTGTAGATTTTAAAGCCTGGGCGTAAATTTATCCCGCCCAAAAGCTGCCTGGCTTTGTCTTTTGCAGAATACAGGCCTGGACCCAGAAACGTTGACCGAAAAGAAGACTTTAGGGCTTTCAAGTGGAATTCCATAGGTCTCCCTTCCTTAGAACAACCTACGTGCCTTGCAAGCCTCAGAGCCTGGTCTAATTTTGGAAAATAAGTCGTGCCCAAAAGATAGGCGTGTCCTGGAGCGCATGCCGAGAATCTTTTCTTCAACAGCAGGGAAACCACCTGGGGTCCCACCCCAGATCTTGGAGCCCTCTATGCGGGGTGGGGGGAAGGTTCACCATTTATTTATAACCCCCAGCCTGCCTGTTGCCCAGTCTGGCAGCCAATCTGAGTTACATTACGCCCTAGACAGCCCCCCCCCTTCCGCAGAGTGGGCCTTGGGGCCTGCTTGGCAGCGTTGTTCACAGGACGGCGACTGAGAAGAAGGCGGGTGGGTGGGAAAGACTTCGTGCCACTTGGAACTGGCATTTGAACATCCCCCTATTATCTCGCCAAAGCACTCGCTAATGACAACCAGATCGAATCCAGACATCCGTTTCAGTTTTGCTCGAGCCCCTCCCCATCGGGCTGTAGGAACTGAATCATCCTCAGAAACAATCTGCCCCAGGAACAATGGCACCGGGCTGCAAAATAAAATGTCTCCTCCCTCCCCTAAATAAATCAACGGTCTCTTCCCCCACCCCACACACAGGCACCTGGTGGGTGTTGCCAGCGTGGAGCCGCCGCAACAACAACGGACTTTGCTATTACTGTGTTCTTCTCTTCCACTCCCCCCCCCTGCCCCAGTTAACACTCCATCTCCCCACCTTGTGTCTGCAAACCCGGGGAGGGGGGGGGGCGAAACCAGCCTTTCTAAAGATAAGGTACACTGAAAAAGACGGGACTGTGAGAAGGCGCCCCACCCTCGGGAAGCATAAAACCTGTCCTTCTGGTTCTGGGATGAGCCGGACTCCAGAGAAGTGCTAAATTGGTGCAGAGACAGGGAGGCCCATCTGAGGTTGTCTGAACTCGGGGCTGGTCTTGCTACAAGAGAGTAATGGGGCTAAGGCTCTGGAGTTTGCCCGATTTCAGAGAAAGGCCCTTTATCCTCCCCAGCCCCAGCTCTCTCCCAGCCACGCCCCCCCACCCCCCCTTTTTGGAATCCCTGATTTAGTGACATTGGTGGGTCCTACCACCGTGGTCCTGCGGAGCCAGCCCCATGCCTCCTTTCAGAGCTTGCTCCAGGATAACAAATGCCCAACGTCCGCCTGGGTTGGCGGGGGATGTTGGGAGTTGTCCCGCAGCAACATCTGGATGGCTGCAGGTTTCTCAATCTTGCTGTGCCTTTGTTGAGCCCGTGTGGGACTTGGGATCTCTGTGTATGGAAGGAGAGCTGCTTTTTAAAGAAAGCTCTCCCGTTGGGGGAGATGGGCGGTGATAAATTTGAATTATAAATAAATAAATAAATAAATAAATAAATAAATAATTTTTTAGGATTGCGTCCTTTACAACGTGGTTATGCTTTTAGTGAAAGAGTGCAGTACTGATTCCTTCGATTTTCCTCTTCGGATGCAAGTTCCCCGTCAACACGTGAGAAACAATCGGAGCAGTTTCAGGTTTGGCAAGGGCTGCCCTCTTGAGCCTGTATCGTTCAGGAGCTGGAGGCCACCCCCTTATCCCAGTTAAAACATACCACAGTAGTTTAGCATCTCCAGATGAAAGGTTGCAGTGTGTGACTGGAAAAGATCCTTTAGTGGGGGCATTGCCAGCCTGAATTGATTGCTCTGATTATCATCATCATCATCATCATCATCATCATCATCAATCTTTCAATCTTTCTAAATTCTTTGCAAAACGTCTTGGATTCAGTTGCTGGCATTGCCAATGAAAGAACTGCAAAGAACAAGGAATATGCCCCCCTCTGTGACACCAAAGTTGGCTTAAATTATTTTGCTGATGGAGGACAATGGGTCGCTGCCCTCTAAGGCAGCCGTGCACACGAGCACTAAATCTTTCTTCAACGCAAGGTTACAACAGCACCCTCAATGGGTACCAGGGGGTCAGTGGACCCAGTTCCAACAGCTCTTCCCCACCACCTCCCCGGCATCCACTGCCTAAGGCCAGCCCCTCACTCCATCCGACGACAGGACCGGCCCCTCGGCGGCGGCGTTGTTACCTGTTGACACTTACCTCCACTTTCAGCGCTGCACACCCATTTAAAAACTGTTGGATGTTGCCAATGCAGTCCGCTTCTGTCCTGGGCTCCAGGCAATACTAAAAAAGAACCAAAACCAGACAATCAACAGAATTTGAAGCTTGTGACAACTCCTGTCAGCCAGCCTGCTTTTGTTCTCAGCGAACATTAGCCTGGGCGTTCGTACTAATGAATGAGACAGCTTGGTGCTCGCTGGATTTTCGCGAGAAGGTGGGCTGTGGGTGGGCGGGGGGAAGACAAGCTGTCAGCTCAGGAAGAACCATGGAATGAACGAACCCCAGGCCACCCAGCTCAGGCCTTGGCACTGACTGCTTGAGATGCCCTCGCCCATAAGATTCCCTCTGCCAGGAAGAAAAAGATCTTTGGAGATGAGGGCATCTGGGCAAGAAGGGGAGAATGCCCCTGCTGAGCAATCCTGGGAGAAACTTGACGGTGTCTTTTCGGGAGATACACCAAGTGGGTTGGAGGTGTTTAGATACCAATGCTATCTGTCGTGGTGCACCCCGGCAACGTGTCTTGTCGCGGCTCAATAGTCTACACATACGGCTGCTGGACCTCACAAGGGATTTCCCAGAAAGAAAAATGCCGTACGAAATAAATAAGATACCAATGGAGGAGGTATGTCTATGAAGGTTCTCAGTCATCCAGGTGGAATTGTCTGTAGCTTGAATCATGTCAACTGGATTTCTATTTTCTCAGTGGAAACGTTTCACTCCTTATCCAAGGAGCTTCTTCAGTCTGAGCAAAGTTAGTAAGGGAATCCTAAAATATGTTGCTGTGTGACCTTACACCTGGGGCTAGGTCATGGCTATTTTTTTTTTTTTTTGAGATGTTATTTCTAAGTCCCTTTATCATCTAAAGAAGGATCGTTAAGATCACCATGCTGCTGTTGAGCTTGTGAAATGGTCTTAATCTTCCTAGGCACAGAAGACAAAGCAGGGAGGAAGATGGGGGAGAGATTGTGCCTGAGGCCCCCACCTCTATTCAAGGAAGGATTTTCCAAGTTGGCATAAATGGATTCCTTGACCCCTCTCTCAAACCACCTATCTTCTCTGTCTAAACCACTAAACCACTAAGGTAATGATTCAATGAATCATTCAATGATTCAAGCTACAGACAATGGAGGAGGTCTTCTACAGAGGGTAGCTTGGAAGGCAACGGAGACTGTGCAGGGCCTTCAAGATGAAAGAGAAGGATCCTAGCAAGGAAAGGAATGCTTCTCATCGTTTCTCAGATGGCTTCTGACCTGTCTGGCTGATTAGGTTGGGCTTCCTAGGAGTCAGTTGACCCTGTGACGGGGATGCGACACAAGGGAGACTTTTGTCTGCTCCACCAGGCTGTTCCTTAGCCTAATTTCAGGTGATAATTGTAACCTTTAAAGTCGGGCAATGTCGCTGTGGAGCCTTGTATTGCTCCCATGCAAATCTGATGCTTAAAACAGTTACTGTTGTATTTTGAATATTGTTGGCAACCTTCTAATTATAATTCTGGTCTTTCTGGTTTTGTTGCTCTAGTGGATTTTTTTTTTTTTTTTTTTTTGAGAACGGGGAAGTTCTTTGAAGAAACGTGTGTAACAACAACTAAAAAAAGGAATTAATCGCCTGAAACTGTCTTCTGGGGCCTATGAGAACCTAGGGACCTGGAAAACGTCTTGCTTTCTTTATTTGCTGTGATCCTGTTTCTGAAATGCATTTCTGAAGAAAGCCCATTGGGGAAAACTGGTGTTTATGCAGGTGTGATGTTTAATTCTTTCGGCCCCTGCGTTTCGTTGCTGCTCTTACAATTTCCTGCTTTGCTGATTTAACCCTGATTATGGACTTGGGTTTTAACGGTCATGGTTTAGAAGACTGTTTTTCAAGAAAGCCATAGGGTTAAGATGGTTTCAGAAATACATAAATAGCTTTACATTAAGCCGGTGCGTTTGTCTATTTTGCATTCTGATCTGTCCAAACTGCAGATATGTTGGACTTCAATTCTCACAACCCTCCACTATCTTCATGCTGGCTGGAGATCATTGGGGTAGAGAAGTTCTCATATTCAGTTACATCAGCGTTTCTCAACCTTGTCAACTTTAAGATGTGTGTTCCCATGCTGGCTGGGGAATTCTGGGAGTTGAAGTCCACACATCTTAAAGTT
This sequence comes from Charina bottae, assembly GCA_023362775.1. Classification (NCBI taxonomy): domain Eukaryota; kingdom Metazoa; phylum Chordata; class Lepidosauria; order Squamata; family Charinaidae; genus Charina; species Charina bottae. The sequence goes on along the minus strand of JALMGJ010000018.1, from coordinate 20,426,118 downwards.
GACAAGGTTGAGAAACACCGAGTTACATCATTGTGTGTTTAAATACAGCTTGTTGAATAAAGCCCCCTTTGCTAGATTCACACCTAAAACTAAGATAGTTTATAAGCCACAGGGGACTTCCCAGTACTGCTAACCCAGAAGCCCTGGTTTCTGGATCTCGATTCACATGCTCAGTGGGAGTCAAACACAGCTAAAGGCCAGATACGAAGAAAACTTATTGATTTCCAGCAGGTCTGAATCAGCATTTTGCACCCAAAGCGTCCATCCTAATGCTGAGCTTCTCTTAAAAATAAAATGAGACTTCAGTCTCTATGGTTCTGGGTAAGGAGGCCCAGAGGAAGATGGCTTGTGCACAGTCAGAACATTGCTTAGTTCTGCAGGAGCCCTCAAGCACTTCAGAGAGGGTTTTTCCTAGAGATGCAAAACCAGGGATCTTGGACTTACAAACCATGGTTTCTGGTTTTGAGCATAGCTCAATATATAGGTAACAACTTTGGAAGCGTAGAGATGTAGAGAACGGCTTCTGAGCATGTAATACTGTAAATAAAATACAATCACCGTGTGCTGTGGGGTCCACTGTTTTTTTGCTTTGGGGGGAAAAAAATAAGAGCCTTGAGGTTCAAGTCAGCAAGAGCCCCAAGGGTTGCAAAGGGATGCCCAAAATGTTTACACCGAGTCTGCAGCCTCTCAATGAGGTTCCTCAAATTCCAGGGCAGGGGGTGCAGGGCCGCCATCTTGCAGGCCCTGCTGTGTGCTTTGCTCTTCTCTGCCCCATAAGAAGCAACATCAGCAGATCTTCCACAGCTAATGAAGCAGAAGCTGAGGTCAACAGTCATGTGGGCAGGATGTGGCTGAAACACAGCAGTGGATTTGGATCACCAGGCTGTCAAACGTTGGAATAATCTGTTTTGTTGTTAACCCAAACCAGTACACCACTGCTTCCTTTTTCTACAGCAGCTCATTGGGGGGGGGGGGGGGGGAAACCCAGCTGGCTCAACCAGTTCTGAACCGTTCTTCTCACTCCAGACCTTTAGATCAGCGTTTCTCAACCTTGGCCGCTTGATGAAGTGTGGACTGCAACTGCCAGAATTCCCCAGTCCACACTTCTTCAAGCGGCCAAGGTTGAGAAACGCTGCTCTAGATCCTTCTGTAGAACAATTCAGAGGTCCACACAGGTACTATCTGGAGCACAATCTGAGTAGATTTGCAACGAAATGCTCCCTTTTTTGAGAGAAAGACTGGAACTTCAAAGGCAACAGGAGGAGATAACATAGTTTATTTCTTCTTCTTTCTTATTCGGGGTTTTCCTTTTGTCTCTTGCACAGAGAGTTCATAGGTCCTCCGGATACAGGCGTAACCTGAGAAGGGTTCTCCTTTCTGCTCATGGATTTCTAGATCCACATTCATTTCCTCTACCTTGGTCATCCCCCCCTTTGAAATCAATAGTCTGGAAACAGGAGTGGAAGGGGGAAAATACTGGAATAATCTTTGGGGTCCTATTTGAACTGGGGAGTCCTGCTGCCTTGAATCAAGGGCTGTCATTGAGCCAATCATTTCAAAAAATTAATGCTATTTTGGATCGGCCCCCGGCACTTTTCTGTCCTCTTTCCATCCTAAAAGGAGCTTCGTACCTTCGTTATAAATGTGAAGCCTCATTGCCTTTTGTCTTTTTTGCTTTATTCTGCAAACCTGGCATCTTCTTCCATTCTGGCAGCTGAAAGATCTCTATTGGATTGTAGATCGATCAAATATTTTTGTTTCCTTGCTCCATTCAGATCTGGGGTTTCTCAGATTCCCCCGTCAGTGTGGGATCCCGTCCTCCCCACCGTTAAGAGCCATGATGATTTTTTTTCTACTTGCAATTAAAATTCACCAGTACTCAAGAGTCTCAAACTATGGATTCTATAACTTGCAGCAAAAATACCGAAAACCAGTCCATCTGGTCTCCAAACGTCCATCTCTACCCCCTCTACAAACAAGCAGACGGATCATCAGGGGCATACCTTTTCGATCGATGCAGGCAGAAGTCGGAGTAGCAGCTTGCACAGGGCAACTCCGTCTTTCAGAGATGTCTTGAGGAATTGCACCGGGTCGCCAATCATCATTTTGGGAGAATTTAAGGCCCCCAGGGAAATCAACCAAGTCACCATTTGCTCTTCTGGATTCATGACTGAAGATTTTTCTGCCCTTAAGCTTCTTTTGTGCAACGATGAAGCCGAGCCCACATCCGTGGCTGCATCTTCCTGCTTCTTCTGAGGTGGGTGAACGAGCAGTTAGAGGTTCCCCTATTACCTATAAGAGGATAAAACAGTTGAATACTTCACAAAACAAAACAAAATCACACCAAGAAATTGAATTGAGGAACAAGTTCCTTATATTTACATTGTCTTATGCAATTACCTCTGCAGAAGTACAAAGCAGAAGAACATCCCCCCCCCCCATGCAGTGTTTCTCAACTGTGGCCACTTTAAGATGTGTGGACTTCAACTCCCAGAATTCCCCAGCCAGCTGTGCTGTGAATTCTGGGAGTTGAAGTCCTCACATCTTAAAGTGGCCACAGTTGAGAAACACTGGCTGAGAAGTTTGCAGTAAATAGAAATATCCTGTATCTCTAGTTCTTTGATGACTGAGCTGATAAGAGACAAAGTGTGGGAAAACTGGTAGGTAAAAATCTCCCTGCAAGGAAAATTAAGAAACAACCAGGAACAAAAATGTTGTAGCATAGTTTAAACCTTGCTAAGTTAGTTTTCTACTTTCAGGGATATTTTTAAATACTGTATATGAAAGAATTTTTAAAAAGTGATCTATTGCCAAAAGCACAGGGGGGGGGGCACAATCCACCATCCTAGTTCCCTCCACTCATTTCAACTCCAGGCTGTACAATCTGTGACAATAAACGTTGATGAGGACTGACTAGGATTCAATCAAGAATCTGTAAGGCCTCCACCCACATAATGCCCAAGTAAACCAGATTAAGGGTCAAATCCTGCGCAGGTTAAATATTTTTAAAACGTTGACATCTTTAAGTGTTAAGGTAAGAATACCTTCTCAGCGTTACGGGAAGCTCTTCCACGTTGGCCGTTAAAAGGCGCTATTTTGTACATAAAACAATCACACGCATTTAATTAAAACTGAAAATGAAGACTTTATGGATACAGCGAGGTTCACATGCCATCTTCATCCAGAAAGTGGTCTGTAACTTGTGAATGCTCCAACATTGTGGCTTCTAAGCCAGAGGCGGCGGAGGGAGGGCTGGCTCTTGGTTTCTGGGGTTACACTCCCATTTTTTCTGGAGAGGCGAGGTTTGCAGCGGGGGGGGGGGGGGGCAATGATGATGTGGAGTCCTTGGTGCTCTGAGTGCTCAATGATGAAAATGCAGGACTTCTGCGTTGGGAGTGTTGGGGCTGCCTTTTGCAAAAAAGGGAAGCCTATTTGTAGGGGGTGTGATGGCTCAGTGGTTAAGACGCCAGGCTTGTCGATCGGAAGGTCGGCGGTTCGAGACCCGAGCACTGCGTGGAGGGAGCTCCCGCACTCGCCCCAGCTCTTGCCAACCTAGCAATTCGAAAGCATGCAAATGCAAGTAGATGAATAGGTACCACTTCGGTGGGAAGGTAACAGCGTTCCGCATGCATCAAGCCGGCTACATGACCGCGGCAGCGTCTTTGGACAACACTGGCTCTTCGGCTAAGCTCTTCGGCTAACAAACGGAGATGAGCACCGGCCCCAAGAGTCAGGCAGGACTGTGCAAGGGAAAACTTTTTTTATTTCGGGCTTTTGGTATTCTCTGCCCCCCCTTCCTGTCTTGAAACTGTAAGAAACTAGCGCCATTAAAACACTTGAGAGGCGGGAGTTGTACTGAGGCCTGAAGCTTCAGGTTGTCTATTTCTGGTTTGTGGTTTTGTGCCAGGATGCACCCCTGCTCTCAGCTCAAGGGTGTGCCAGATGCTGTGGAACATGTCAAGAGCTACAGTGCAAAATTGGGTGGGGTTTTAAAGGGTGAAATAGGAGTGCTGTATACATTTCACTTTCCAGAACCTTTTGGATTTCTTGGAAACACGTTACGTGGGACATGCAATACTGTAACTCGAGGGGTGGTTAAATGTATAGGCCTGTGGGTCAGGATTGTGTTTGTCTTCATTTGGCTGCTCTGCCTTCTAGTAGGCAAGCCAGAAAGTTCAGCATTACACCGCCTCACAGCTGAGCAAGACGTCTCCCTCTCATCAACATACTTGTGGGCAGCAGCCAGGGATGCCAGGAGGGCTTCAGCTGTCTGTCTCCCTCTACCGACAATTCCGTTTTGTACACCCAACATGGGGAAATCTCTTGCACTCCACAAAAGCCGAGCGTCTTTTTGCTTTTGCTGCAAATTACTCCCTTTTAAAATGGAGCAGTGGTTACCCTTCCTTGCTGGCAGCTTTCCCTAGATCTGGGGTCTCCGTTTCCTTACTCCTGAGCACTGTAACCATTTACATGTGGAACTTGCCCACCGCCAGAGCTGGGCCGGAGAGCCAGCCACCTTACTGGGACCACCCAAGGCAAGTGGTCGCGATCATGCACAAAATTCATCAACACAGTACTTGGGTGGACACTTGCCCCTAAATGCAGGTGTTCTGAACCCAGAGCCCTAGGGCCAACACTGCATTAAGGTGACAAAACAGTACCCAATATCCAGGGCGGGTGCCTGGACCACCGTCCACCAGTTCCTCCTCCCATCCCTTCTGCATTTCAATTAGTTCATAATTGGTCAGGCCCAATACACAGCGCACTCTCGTTTGCTTTATTTACCTTTCAAATTTCATCACCGCCCATCTCCCTCAAAAGAGGGACTCTTTCTTTACCCCATCTTTCCATCTGCTTGTTGTAAACTGGATCATAGCATCCAGCTACTTCAACAAGAGAGACACTGGGAAGCGCATCATTGGGTCAGGATATTCCTGCCCATCCAGCAAGCTTTTACCAGAACGTTTAGAAGCGAAGGCACCCGTCTATACAGTGTATTTCCATACACCTCAATTAAAAAGCTTACAAAGCATCTTTCTTGGCAAGATACTCAAACTTTGTAATGTGTTCAAAGCAAACTATGTTAAAAGCCTGCCAGAAGCTGGCATCTAATCAGCAATATTGTACCCAATGCTATATTTGATTATCAAGTGTCAGAAACGTGAGCAGCATTTGGCGACTCCTGCACCTGAAAGTAGGAACTGTATGACAGTCAGTTTCGGAATAAGGAAGAGCCCAGGAGGAAATTAACACTTTATTGACAGTTGAGCAAATACAAGGATCCCAGCCTTCAGCTGTTAAGCCTCTTCCATGATGAATCAGTTTTCATTTGACCAAAACGTAACCTATTTCTTAAATTTGTGGCACTCGCTCCTTTTCAGAATCGGGTCTTTTGAAAAGGGAACAATTAGCTATTTAATAACAGCATGCTCAAACTGGACTTTATGCAGTCTTAGTCATATAGCGAGATTCCCCCATAATATTTATAGATGGCTGTGACGTTCATGTGATTATCATTTTTTTTAAAAGAAACCTTCAATCAAATTGTTGTTCAACTCCTGGCTAAACACCACACCGAGTATGAGGATTCGGACTTAAGGAGAGCAGTTCTCGGAAAAGCTCCGCACTGGCATCGGCCAGGCTTTGAACCACCTCCTCCTCAAGTCTAACCTCTGTCGTTACTTCAACTAAATAAGCAGTTGTTTCAGAGAGAGAGAGAAGGTGCACGCTCCCCCTTGCCTAACTGAAGGCCCCCAACCCTCGCTCCTGATGGCCACCTGAGTCGCCTCCGCTGCGTGTCTGCCTGCCGAACGCAACAGCCTTTGTAAGATGACAGTTTCCACCCAACGGTTCTGACATTTAGGACTCTTTGTCTCACGCACGACCCACGACGGACAAGGGCGTTTATGAAATGACTTTCCTGTGAAATGCCTCCGTTAAACTTTGTAGCCGTATTTGGAGTCTGCTGAGCAGCCACCTCCTTTAGAGGCCTCCACCTAATTCTGCACCTAGAACATAAACAAGAGAATCAGCAGTGTCGGAAGAGACATTTTTCGGACAGTGTGTCAAAACCTACTGTTAATATAGACTAGGCAACGCCACTTCCAAAATGAAATTCTGCACAGCACAAAAAGGAAACAGTATCTTTACTTAGTTGCACTTGAACATCCCCTGGCTGCTTGCACAGCTTCTGAACAAGCTGCCATAAACCAGCCTTTCTCAGCCTTTTCACCCCGGAGGAACCCTTGAATTATTTTTCAGGCCTCTGGGAACCCCTGCACATTCAGGCTCAAAGATAGGCCAGAAGTTACAAAATGATTCTATTTGTTTCATGGGTAGGCCTGTCTGTATGCATTAACAGTGTTCTTAAACTGAAAATAAAGAACAAAACCTACCCCTTTAACGTGAAGTTGCTTGAATTTGAAATAATTTTTTAAATAAATCATGATTTCCCGGGGAACCCCTAGTGACCTCTTGCAGAACCCTAGGGTGCCACGGAACCCTGGCATAAACACTTCTCCTAGTGATGGATCAGCTCTTATGAAAAGCTGAACCTCAACGGTAAACAGCTTTCAGCAAAAGCTTAAGAGCTGTCCACTCACCCTCGTTAAGGTCACTAGAGATATTAGTGCACAAGCACAACATTAGCTCCAGCAGTTTAACCATTTATATCTCCCAAATGCAAACTTCAAAATAAAAAGAAGTCTCAAAAAACAACAACTAGGTGAGCCATAATGTCCACTGGGGATAAATAAGATACCTCCAAGTGTCATTTTGGAAGGTTTCTGCTGAAGACTCCTTATTCTGTGGTTCATATAGAACTCCATTTCCAAAAGTGTTTAACAGAACAGACACTGGCACTTTAACCATATTGGATACAATTATCTGTTTTTGGCTTTAAAAAAATCCACGGACTTCCTTCTTTTTGCTCACAAAAAGCAACATTCTAAGCGAGTCTCACAAAACAGGGCATGTTATCAGTCTGTCCAAACTGAACCGGATCAGTTAAAGACGCCAGCTAATTCCGCCACAGCAGCAATCAAAATGGCGCAATGGGTTTCTCCTAGTTCAACCTTTTTGTAAGGTTTCCCCACCCGCAGCTTACCTGCTGCTCTGCTACAGCCAACAATCCCGACATCCATTCCGATACACGCAGCGCTTCCCAGGTCTCATCTTAAAGGGAATGTTCAGCCTGCAACAATTAAAGACGACGTAAGAGATCACGGCTGCCCCAACTGCCCAAACCCACGACCGCCCCAGAAACCAAAAAACCTGGGCTTGCCGATTAGTCTGTCACGATCTAACATTTTACATTTGAGAAGCGGAAGGTTCACTGGACTGGAATGAACTGGAATGGCTTAGTGAAAAAGTCGCATGGCTTATGGATTCTGATTTTCTTTCCAATGGTGCTTTTCATGGTAAGTCCATTTGACTGGCAAATAAGTTTTGAGGATTAGAGTAGAACTTTAGTTGGAGGTCTTCAAGTCTTACTACATTTCAACAGCATCTTTTGAACTTCCTGGCCACACCTGGGTCATGAGAACTCGCCACAGGTTCTGCCACAGGTACCAGAACTCCCAAACAAGACTACAGTATAAAGAAAAAAGTCAGGCATCCAACTAAACACTGGGTTTGTAATCATGGCTTGCTTGACATTTTCCAAGCTGTTACAGATTTTGGCAATTTAAGCCAAGTTCTGATTGCATTATTGTTTTAATTTCTTAATTAAAAGTACAAGGAGCTTGTTTTTTTTTTAAAATAAAGTATCTTCATTGAACCATATTGGCCAAAAAAGCAACAGTCCCTCCCAACCCTTTATGGGAATGTTTGTTTACGAGTTGCTTTCTTAGCATCATTTTCAAAAGCTTTGCGCCATACACACTTTCATCCAAGACAAGGTTATGATGAATTTGGAAGGCTTCGCCTAAGGCTATCCAGCACAGGTATTTTTTTTCCATTTGGTGCTCTCTTTAAAATCTAGAAAACTTCCATTGCCATGATGCACAGCACGTCCTACCGTATTAAGAGGACGATAGCTTTGGTTTCACGTTTGACTTAGACCGAAAAACTAGTTTGCTTTGCTTACCATCTTTGCTGTTTCACAGGCATTTGGTGCTTTAAAGCTGTGGTGGAATGCTGAAAGTTTCACTTGTTTATATGAAGCCATAAGCTTTTCAGAAGTTGGTGAGAAAGACTTCTTTGCTTATCTTACTTTCTCCATTTTGCCTTTGGAGTCAAAGATGTTCCTTTAAAAATGAGACACTACAGGATTGCAAAAATTTGAAACAGTAAGAGCAAGTACCGTTCTGCAGCTTCTTGGATGGAATGGGTCAAACCTCTTTATTTACAGAACTCTGCAGCTTGCTTGCTACAGAGCAATATATTACTGGGGGGGCGAGGTTCTTGCAAATTCCCTAACGAAATACGGAGGATGGCACAAGGTACATTCAGCTATATCCATTGGCGGCTTTGACTTAAAGGCTGAATGGCATCCCGAATTTTACACAGGACTGAAGACATGTCATATTTGGGAGCATCTTGTGCATTTCAGAGGACACTTAATAGTTTAGGGTTGGCATACATCCCCACCCCCCTCCAACAACACTACGTCTTGCCTAGAGAAGGCAGGCTGGCATGCGCAGATCCATGGCCACTTTAGATGCATGGGATGCCTTAGATTTGCTGTTTCATTGATGAAGTGAGAAGTGTGGCATTTCAGGGTTAACGTTTACTTTGAAAGGTTACAACACTAGTACATAGGCTCAAAATGTCATACATTAACATCTGCTTTTTGAGAGAAATATTAACAATTTTGAAATGAAATTAAACATGTTTACTCTTTCCTCACAAAAAACATCAGTAATGGAGGGGAACTTAACAAGCAACAATAAAAAAAGGTAAAAACAACGTTTCGGTAGTCCTCTGGGAGCGAAGATAAAACTTCCACATTCCTTGTGTTGGAGGAAAAAACTGATTTGGTCCAAGAGTGTCAAAGGTTTTAATATCGGCTTCGGCCTCCGCCTCTATCCGAGCGGCTCCCTCCACGGCCACCTCTGGGGGCTCCGCGGCTGGAGCTGCTGTAAGAATCGCGCGGAGGAGGGTAGCCCCTCTCCATGGACGGGGGGAGGCCTCTGTCCTGTCTCCCCACGCGGTCCCGGCCGCTTGAGTAGACCTCGCTTCTGCTGCTTGAGTAACTCTCGCGACTTCCGCCATACCCATCTCGGGCGCTTCCGTAATCGTCATAGCGACTGCTTCCGCCATATGAAGGGGGGGGCCCTCGTGCGGGTGGGGCGCTACGTGAGTTACCTGCAGGTTCAATGGTCAGGTAATAGGGCAACACTATAAGTCATATCACCACAATTTTACATCTGAGCTTAAAAGAATTGAATCAATGGCTTCTCTTACTCTCTTTGGATTTTTAAACTGAGAAGTTTAATATAATCTCACACGTTGGGACATTTGGTAGGGGAGGACCGGGCAGAGAACGAAATAAACGGGCTGTTTGAAGATGCCGGTTTTTCGCAAGGTAGCTCTTTTTTGGGATTATTCCAGAATAGCTTGCTATTTTATAGAAGAAACTCAGCCATTGTTTTTCCAGTGAGATGCAATTCAGAATTGTTGAACTTTGCTTCGATAGGTTATGGGTACTGCAATTCAATCATTCCGTTAAAATAAATACAATGGTTACGTTTTCCTTCCACTGCAGCAGGAAAGCCCAGCATGTTAATTCCCCCCCCCCTTAAGGAGCAGCAGTCTAGCGAGTCAAGCAAGAGGCCTACGACATTCCTTAGAATCCCTCAAAGTCAGCACTTACCATAACTCTCATAGGAATCTCTGTAAGAGCCTCCGCTGGGATGGTCTGAGTAATCCCGGTCGCGTCCTCCATAGCCATCGCGATCGCTGTAGGAGGAATAACTACTAGGGTTTAGTACAGGAAGTCTACAGCGATGGAATGTAGTTTCATTTGTTCCTGCCTTGATTTCCTTTTCTCTGCATCTCCTGTATTTCTAGAATGGTGTAACATTTGTCCAGTCTCTTCTCTGCAAAGCATGATACTACGTACATTTTACTAAGTTTGTTATTATTTGTATGGTCTGCACTCTGAGATCTTTAACAGGGCATGAAAACCAAGCCCAGCTGTCCATATTTAATTCAAACTTACTCAAGACTGGGTAGAGGTAGTCCTCGACTTCCAGCAGCAATTGGGACCGGAATTTCTGTCGCTAAGTGGTGTGGCCGTAAAGCATGACCGCATCACTTAGCGACAGCAATCCCTGTGGTCCTGGTTGCCATCATTAACCGAATCCCATGGTCCTTAGGTGAGGCGACTTCCTGCCAGCTTCCCACAACCAGTCAGTGGGGAAGCTGGCAGGAAGTTGCAAGGCCCAGGTCAGCAGGCAGGTTAAGTGGCTGCTGCCAGGTGGGGGAGGGAGGGGGCATGCAGGGGAGAAATCGTGAGGGTGTGCACGAGGCGTGGTGTGAGTGCAGAGGGGCTGGGGGAGGGTGCGCGGGTGGAGGTGACTTACCCCAGCGACTTGCGACCATCCCTGCCAGCTTCCCCATTGACATTCTGGGGAAGCCGGCAAATGGCAATCATGTGATCATGGGGCGCTGCAACCGCTTGCCAAGCGCCCAGATCGCAACCATGTGACTATGGGGTGCTGGGATGGCCGGAGCTCCGAGGACCGGCTGTAACCACCATCCATTCAGCACCATCACCAGCATTGGTTTTTATTTTGGGCTTTTAGTTTTCCCAGAGATCCTTAAGGAGACTTCCACATTTGTGTGGAAGCATACATGTTCCCAAAAAACATTAACTCTACAGAACATTAAAAGAGATTAACACATACAGTGGAACACTAGGTACCTGTAACCTCTTGAGGGATATTCATCGCGTGAACTGGAGTGTCCATAATCACGATAGGCATAATCCCTTGGAGGTGGAGCGTAATCCCTTGTGTCTCTGGAACTTGGATAATCTCGGCTTGAGTAACTACAGAAATTAAAACTAAGTTACTTTTTGATTACTGAAAAACGAAGTAGCAGAATGTTCAAGGACATCATCTTGAAAGTATCAGCATTATTTTACCTGTCTTTAGTGCTGTAGCCATCATCTCTGGGGGATAAGTAGACATCCCTTCGTGATGGCAATGGTTCCCTTCGTGGAGGCCCCCCATAGCTGTCTCTGCCACGCGATAGAGGCGCTAAAATTAAGAAAAAATTGTAGTATTTTGGAAACAAAGCAATCAGAAGATATTTGTCCGCATTTTGAGCTGGGAGAAACATTATGCTGAGCTGTTTTTTAAATGGAGGTAAACGGCTATGCACAATTATACAAATTCTTCAATAGAATGGAGGGAAAATCAAGTTTCATATTATGGAGATGATAAAAGTCACATTCAAGTCCTCCCATTGAAGCCATACCTGATTATATATTCCAAGGTAATAATAGCAAACCTTTGGACATTTTTTCAAAGATATTCCACTAAGAGCAGGAGCTGAACAACATGCTGGGACACAGTCACTTAAAAGTCCTTAAAAACTGGATTTAGCAACCCTGCAGGTTTTTATACCTTTAACAGATCACACTGAATGCCTCAATTATGCAAACGGCACTAAGAACGAAAATGCCACATATTTTGAAAGCGTAACAGCAATGTTTCCCTCCAGTCAGAATGGACAAGCAAACTGAAGCAGCACTTGCACAATGCTTACCTCTGCCGCCCATCCCGCTGCTGCTTCGCACAGGGCCAGACGGTGCAGGTCTTTTGGGTGGTGGGCCCCCGCTACGGGGAGGTGGGCCCCTTTTCATTGGGAGAGGGCCTCTAGAAGAACCTGGAAGACAGCATGCAAGGTTAGCTTCACAAGCTCCAAAACGCTGCTGAAAGGCACCAGAAGTGAGGAGTAAGAACAAGCATGCTCAAGACGACTGTCCTTGGCAATCGACCTTCCATTCTGGATCAAGGCCCATAAATAGAAACTTGTACTAATTATACATTCACAACAGATTTAGGTACAAACCTATTTTGTATGGCAGGGCCAGTCAGCAACAAAATGAGAAAGTTACAGAAAAGCAGCCTGGCAGTTGATATTTAAGTTTAAGTTTAAAGTTTAAGGTAAGGTGCGAGAGACAGCAAACAGCCATCCATACCAGGAGCTACTGACAGCCTGAGCAGCACCTGCTTAAAACCAAGGAACATACTCCTTGAACAAACAATAGCTGAAGTTCTGGCTTGTTTCTAATTGGTAAAAGTACCCGTTGATATAAATATAAAACACAGGCTCATGTTATTTTTGTGTATTAAGGCAGGAATTTATAGTATTAGTGCCTTCTAGATATTTGCCCTGGACCTACTTTTGAAATAAAAGTTCTTGCAAGCCAGACTGCAAGATCACCAACCTCATCTAGGCACTTGAACCCCCAATCACTATTTGTATTGTGACTTTTTTGCATTTTGAAGTGTAATGATCCTTGCTCACAGCAAATTTATTTACCTTCTGTCCAGCTATTTTCCTTCTTTCCATCAACATCTATACAGTCTTGCGTACTGTCAACACACAGGAACTTACACATACCTAAATGACTCCCTCTTGAAGGAGGCCCCCGGGTTCCACTGCTGCCTCTTCCGCCTCTAAGGCCTCTTGGTGGGCCTCTGCTCCTTGGAGGCCCACGTCTACCAGTTTCAAAGGATGGCTTGGTAGCTTGTTCAACTTTAATGGATTTTCCATCTAAAGACTGAACAAAGGCATCTAATTCAATGTTTGTGAATGATGCCTGCTTTTAGGCTAATTACCTCAAGTACTAATTTTTTTAAAGGTCTTTCTGGTTAAGTGCCTAAAGATTTCAACATTTTCAGAATATTAGTAGACAACCTGCACGGGCCAATTCTTATCTCCAAGTTGCAATATAAAAACATAATGACCAAAATTCTGCGATAGATGTTGCCTGTACTGCTTGCTTCAGGCATCACTTCAGAAAAACACTGAGAGTGGATCAAGATTTACTTCAAGTTGGATCTAGAGTGATCTGGTCAAGGTAGGTTTCTGGTTCCTTGCTGTTTAAGAAAGGCAACCACATTATTTTCCCTCCCTGTATTACTTGAAATCTGGATTTCTAGGAGTGAACTTAGATCAGCTGTTATCAATCACATTTTAAGACTTTCATTTATTTAAGACTGTTCAGCAACTAATTCTAGCTGTTTAGCACACCCACAGGGCTCAGAATGCTAATGCTACTTAATTGGTTGCCGGTTACCAAGGTTATGCCATTGTACTTGCATTAAGCCAGAGAATAATAAGTAGGATATGCAGATACATTACGACAGTGATTTATTTCATTTGTCTTTTTAACATTTCCATAACCTCAAGTTGCAATACTGACATTTTTGAAGTAAAAATGAGGCTGACTTATTATATAGGACATCTTTCCTCTTATATTTTGAGGTGCATCCAACAAACTTCTGGCATAGATCTGGCATGTTTCTTATGTTATCAAATCAACTAGCACCAATTTTCTAAAAGGAATTCATAATCCAAACTGTTACCACTGAAAATCTACATAGTATACCAGTTTTATTTTCACTTACTTTAAGAGATGTTGGAAAGCACACCTTTGCTATCCTATTTGAAAGACATTAGATTGTCTTAAACTATCTCTTAGAAAATCAACAGACTGTTCCCTGAAATTATCTCAGCCGCTAAACCCTCCGAGTTTTTCCACAATAAAAACCAGACATTAATCCCTACCTTTCCATTCATATCTCTGGCTGCATCCTTCGCATCTGCTGGGCTCTCAAAGGTGACAAAAGCAAAGCCTCTTGATTTGTTGGTTTCACGATCTTTCATAAGGAGAACTAAGAGAGATACAAGCATTATTTTATCTGCTGATCTGACAGGGATACACCCAGGATTCACCAAAGCCTGCTCAGAACTTCTTAGAGGATAGGTAAGTTCTATCACTTCAGCTGATCAAAATGGCTGAGCTCATCACAGCAGAACTGAAAACCTTCTGGTCAAGATGCCTTGTTCTTACCTTCTACTATTCGGCCATATTTGCCAAAGACAGATTCAAGAGCTTTCTCATTAGTTTCAATGTTCAATCCACCAACGAACAGCTTCCCAGGCCGATCTGCTTCAACCATTTTGAGACCGTTTGGGATCTAGAACAAAACAACCAGCCTTCAGAAACCATAAAAAACAAATGGGTACCTTTATAAGTGGCCCAACCTCTTGCTACAACATAAAGAAAAAACTGTCCCTAATTTTCCTGGGCAGACTAGGATCTAAAACAATGTAACATAATAAAAAACATCCATCTTAATAGCATAAAACTGATTAAGCTGCTTGAATTATAATGAAGTTTTCAGAATTTGAGGCAGCATTTCCACAATTGCTTATTTATCCTAATCTAGTTTGTTAATCCATCTTCCTAGTTTAAGCGTGAACCAAGATTGGCTATTAACATAACAGGAACTTTTGTCACAATGATATTCTAACCCTCATTCCAGAATTCTTTTTTTTAAAAGGAAGTCTCAGCCCCTTTTGCTACACATTTAAAAAGATAGTTAGCCAACTGCCATAATACAATCAAGTAAATTTAACTTCTAACATAATTTGCACAAACCAATGCCCTCCAGACACAGACCCCCCCCAAAAAAATACTGATTGCGAAATCTAGCAGTTAACTACATTTCTGGAGGATACCCAGATTGGGCAAAAGTTGCATTAAACCCTCCATATGCACGTTCTGGCTGCTATTTAAGAGTTCCCTATTGTCACGCTTCTCACTATTCATCTACTTTCTTCAGATACTTGTGAGAAAAAACGTGTGGGTTCCTTCAACAGTTTAAACCCAAACTCAGCAAGAGCAACTAGACCAGGGTTTCTCAACCAGGGTTCTGCAGAGGTCACTAGGGGTTCCCTGGGAGATCCCGATTTATTAAAAAAATTATTTCAAATTCGGGCAACTTCACATTAAAGAGGTAAGTTCCATTCCTTATTTTTAGTTTAAGAACACTGTTCATGCACATAGACAGGCCTACCCATGAAACGAATATAATAATTTTGTAACTTCTGGCCTATATTGGAGCCTGAATGTGCAGGGATTCCCCGAGGCCTGAAAAAAAAATTAAAGGGTTCCTCCGGGGTCAAAAATTTGAGAAAGCCTGAACTAGACTATGCTGAATGCACAACCACATCGGCCATTCAATTTTGTCCAGGCTTACTCCAAAATAAAAATGGACAGTACGTTCAAAGGGGGAGGAAGAAAAGGAAGTTAGAACTCCCAAGCTGCAAAACCTGAGCAAATTTCCAGGATATTCAGCTTTCGGACTTGGCTGGAAAGAGTGGAAAAAACCGACTTTTAAGAAAACTTGGAAAGGCAACTCCCACGTTCGCTTACAGCAAGGAGCAAAATCCTGGAGCCCCACCGTGCGAAACGCGCATGCGCGCCGGGCAAACGGAGCACATGCGCCCTCTCCAAACCTAGGCTCCGAAAAAGCGGCGCGTGCGCACTCCGACGCCCTTCCCCCTCGCCCGCACGCGCCTTGAAGAAGGGGGCGGGGGCGCGCGAAGCATTGAGGCGCCTCCAAAGGCGGTCGCAAAATGGCGGCTCCTGCGACCCTCCCTCCGGCGGCCGGGGGGGGGGGTGCTTCCCGCCGCTCAGCCCCTACCGCTTAAAGAGCTTTAAAATGGCGCCTCAGCCACCCCCTGAGAACGAGCGGGAAGGGTGAAAACCGTTGAGGAAAAAAAAATAACGGCCATTGAGTCCGCTTCCCCGACAGGGAAACTGTGCGTGTGTGAGACAGAAAAGCATACATATACAAATATATCTATTTTAAAAAGGCCTCGGATTAAACAGTAAGTTTCCCTCCACCGCTGCCTCTTGCCCTTACCTCGTCCCCGCCGGCAGGACTGCAACGACGCACTGAAGAGGAACAAAGGGGCTGAGGGCCTTTATATAGGTGACGTCAGCGCGTTCGAACGGCGCTCGGAAGCCCGGATGAAAGCGTGGCGAAAGGGAGGAGGCGTGGCAAGCGTTAAGGGGAGAGGGGTCCGGGGTTCGGCGGGTGGGGGTGTTTGCGCATGCGTGCGTTTGTGCATCGGTACGGGGGTGCATGCAAATATGAACCTGTGTTGCCGATACCTATATATTTAATTATTAAAAAGCAGTCTCTCCTTATAAGAGTTTGATATTGCCAGAGATTAAGATGGAAAAGGAAGCCCAACTACTCAGACAAAGGGTTCCCTTCCGATTCAATTGGAAAGCTTGACACACAAAAGGTCAGCTCATTCACAGAAATTAGCCAGCCCATTCAGGTAGACCTTCTTCCTCAGCCAAACAGATCTCCATAATAAAATAACAATAGACTTCTTCCAAGTAAGTGGACAAAGCCACAGCCTGCAGGGAACACAGACAGGAAACATGAACAGCAGGGGGCCCAACCACAGAGCGCCTCCTCTCTGAAATCCGGCAAATTACACTTCTCTCAGGTTCCTAGGGGGCGGGAACACCTTTGCATAGCAACGACCAAGCTCTGCTATATAAATGGCCTGTGGGGAAAATACAGGTGTGGCCACCTTCCAACCAGCATACTCTGTACTTTGTACCCTGCATATGCTCTTGGGAATAAACCTGCAAACCTCTGTTCCAGCAACTGCCTGCGTATCTATTCATTCCTGGCTTGGGATGAACCTTGGTAAGATTACCTTCTAACACCGCCTTGAGTTATTTATAAAAATAATAAAGGCATAGAAAAAAATATATCCAACCAAAGCAAAGATGGAATCGATTGCTGAAGTTACCTTGTGACTCTCTCTTCCCACTTAGGGCAGTTTGGGGATGATAGATAAATACGCATAAATGTGTAAAAAAGCACACTTTAAGAACATGGATGTGTGTGTATAAATGCATTAAGATGTGTCATTTAAGAGTGCCAAATCTTCATGCATCTATACCAGTGTTTCTCAACCTTGGCAACTTCAAGATGAGTGGATTTCGACTCCCAGAATTCCCCAGCCAGCATGTTGGCTGGGAAATTTTGGGAGTCGAAGTCCACACATCTTGAAGTTGCCAAGGTTGAGAAATACTGATCTATACAGGTAGTGCTCACTTAACAAGCATTCATTTAGTGATGGTTCGAACTTACAACGGTGCTGAAAAAACTGATTTACAACTGGTCCTCACACTTATGACCGTCACAACATCCCCACGGTCACCTGATCACAATTCGGGCGCTTGGCAACTGGTTCGCATTTATGACCGTTGCAGCGTCATGTGGTTATGTGATCGCCATTTTCAACCTTCCCAGGTGGCTTCTGGCAAGCAAAATCAGGGAGCCACGTGATTCGCTCAACAACGATGTGGTTTGCTTAACGCTTCGCTTAGCAACCAAAATTCTGGTCCCGATTGTGGTTATTAAACGAGGACTACCTGTACACACACAAGCATGTTGATCCATACATGTGCACACCTCTACACGCTAGCATAGTTATATTTACCATATATTTCTTGATCTTTAAATGATAAACTTTTCCAGTTGAGCTGAATCTCTTGTTGGATTGTAGACATATTCTTACCTTTTTGTATATCTAGATGTGAATATATAGTCATGTAATAACACCCCATTTCTTTAGTATAAAATAAATGTAGGCCCAGGAAATCAAGGTCCTCACATCAGATCTCCTTTGTATAGTTTAAATATCTCAAAGCAAACATTCTTGAGGAGGCTGTGACTCACCAAGAATGTGTGAATTGCCCTAGAGTCTAGACTACACACTGCCCTTCCTGCCTCAATGACCCTTGTAGAAGTTGTCTTGTCCTTGCATAAGGAATGTAATTCAGAACAGCCATAGTAAAGTAAAGGAGATAAAAGATAGTTGACATGAAGATGACCTGACTCAATACTCCTCTTCCTGCTTGGATAGGAAGATGGGAGGGGGGCATACGAGTCAAGGTAACTGACCTGATTGGGTAGAGAGAATGTGCCATCCCAACGTGGGTCTGTGAGTAATCTAGGGTATATAATGTGCTGTAGGAAGGGGGTCCTGCACGATCGCCCACCTAACAGCCTGCTGCTTTGTCTTTGCTCTTGGGTGAATAAAACTCCTAACTTCATGCAATTGGTCAGTTTCTTTACTCCCAGCTCAGGAATGAACTTGGTAAGATTTTCTTCTAACACTCTGGTGACTTCTTGTTTCGTCCATGTATTTTCTGGGCAACGGTGTGGCAATGGTTTGCCGTGACCTCTTCCAGAAGATTCTGGTGTCTTTCCCAGTCTGACCTCCAGCCCAGGCCAGGCCCTGCTTAGCTTAGGGTCAGCTGGATGGCGTTGCCCGCCGAGACTTATAAATGTTTGCTCCCAATGTCTCTCCAGCTGACCGACAGCCTTCCTGTAATGTGCATGAGGTTTGGGATTGGAAGTTTCCCTGAAATAAATTTCATTTTTGTCCTGGTCTTGCTGGTCATCCATTATCTGCAGTAACCTTCCTCCCCCCTTGCAGGTCACCAAAAGGCCAGGGAAACATGCCGCATTGCTGGACTGGGGCAAGCCAACCACTGGCCCCTTTCACTCAGCACCCTGCACTATGAAGTGGTTTGTTACGGGCTCTGGGCCAGGCAAATCTGGCAGATGGTGGTTTATTCTGGGGATCATAGTTTTTTTAAAATGTTTTAAAATTGTCTTTAATGTTTTTAAATGACTTTTGTTCTGTTTTTGGTTATTTTGTGGTCTTGTTTTTTACCTTTGTATGCTGCTCAGAGTCACGCATCTGAGATGGGTGGCTATATACATCTACCAAATGAATAAATTAAATAAAAAAATAGTTGACTAATCCGTGCCTTGAGGCACCGGGAGGTGACCGAGGCTGGTTCACCCCCACCCTGATGCAGGGTGCGGCTTGCTGCTTTGATGGCTTAGTCCACCCAGCTGCCGGGGTGCGAAGGGCCGGCAAGGGAAAACTACCCGTGGCCAAAATGGCGCCGCCAACGCCGCCGCCCTGAGTCACGTAGGCAGCCGGGGCGCCGCGCGAGAGCCGGCCCGCCGAGCCTGAACGGCCCCTTAGGCTGCCCTGACCCAAGATGGCGGCGCCGCGCCTGGGTCACGTGGGAGGCTGAAGCGAGCGCTCCACCCAGGCCTGCCCGCGCTTCCCCAGTGCGATGCCGCCGCCGCTCCTGCCGGGCGATTGTGACGCCGCCGCCGCCGCCGCCGCCGCGCTTGGAGCCCTTCGACCCGCAGAGCCCGCCGCTGCCCAGGGGAGCGAGCCAGGAAGCGCCACGATGGGGAGGCCGCGCCGCCTGTCCGTCCCGCTGGCGCTGCTTATGGTGCTGGGAGGCCCGGCAGGCCTCGGCGCCGCCTTCTACCTGCCAGGCTTGGCGCCTGTCAGCTTCTGCGAGCCCGCAGATGCCGAGCTGGAGGGCCGCGCCGGCTGTTCGGTGGGTCGCGGCGGGGGAGGGGGCGCCCTCCTGAGGAGCCCGGGCTACACCTCCCAGCATCCTCTGCGCGGCCGGGGCACTGGGAATTGTAGTCCCAGGAGAAAGGCCGCCTGGCTGGGGAGGCGGGGGGGGGGAGGATGGGGTGTGTGGAGGGGTGTGTGTGTTTGTACGACACACTTCCTCGAGGGAGAGCACGTGTTTTCCTGAGTTCACACGATCCCCCACCCAGCAATCCAGGGATATCTTGAAGGGGGGGGGGGGTTCAGGAAGGCTAACTAGGCTGGGCTGGCGTGTGGGGAGGTGTGGTCGTTGACCCAAAAAGGTTTGCCGACCCCCCCCCGTCAGTTTGCATGTTACACGTGAGAAATCGGAGGGACTCGCCTGCAAAATGGGGCTCCTTTTTGAAACCTGAATCCTGCTTAAATGGTTGGAGGCCATTTATAGGATCCTGATTCCCCCCCAACCTTCTGCTTACTAGTCAGAGGAGCTTGGAGGATGGTGATAATTAGAGGATAAAAGAAAGGCTTCCTTAAATGCAGCCAAATGGATTGATGGCCCTCTGAGGGTCCTGGCTGCTGTTCTCCAGGAAGACCGTCTCCTTGGTTTTCTTTTCCTCTCCTGAACCACCCCCCCCCTTTCATCTTTCTGGGTCATTGCATCATGCGAGGGGGCCTTCCTCCTCTCACTGGTGGGTCCTAAATTTCGTGGGGGTCCTCTTGGCTGCCTGAGTGCAAGAGATAGGAAGATGGATTTAGGGTGAAAAGTAGGGGGAAAAGGCCTAATGGTGAGAGTGGTTTGCTGTGATCGAGAGGACTGGGGAAGGGCCAGCAGAAGATCCCTCTATCTGGCGTGCTTTAATTTGAGTTCTTGCCCTGAGACGGGGTTGGACTTAATAATCTCGAGGAACCCTTTGCAATGTTTACTTGTTTATCTGAAGGATTTATATGGCTGCCCAACTCGCACAAATGTGGCTCAGTACAGCGTACAGCCATAAACCCCATGAAAGCAACCAAAAATCACAACAACAACGCACAGCGTGCACCGACATACATTGCACCTTGCAGGACGAGCTCATTAAGATTCTGTGATACCCATCTTCTAATGTAATCTGTATTTTCTCAGAATATGAGTAGAGCCCAGTAACAAGAAGTGTGTGATGTAATGGTCACACAGGAACAATTAGTCTGAGTGAATAGTTGAATTGTGCAAGTGGCTAGAAAGCACCCAGCATCCTGGTTTCTTGTCACACAAGCCTACATGTATTCCTGGCTACGTTTCAATGATTTTTCAAATTGTCCTACAGCTGGGAACAGCTAAGCAGACACAGGCAACTCTGCATATGTTTGGCTAGTATAATGTGTGCCCTGTTTTATGGTTCTTTCTAAACAGGACAGAACCATAACCCACAAACCATGACTGAATTTGCTTAGCTGCTTCCAATAGGCCACTGCACTGTTCACAATTAAGTCAGAATTCTGTAGAATGTGGTTTATTGTGACTTCCATATGTGGCCACCATCTCTTGGACATAGTTAGCTGTAAATAGAAATATGAAAAATAACTCAATAGGGTTACTTGAAGAGGTGCTGGCTTTGAAGGGTGCTACATAATGTTAGGAATATGGGTATTTTTTGAGGGGGTATGTGTCTTTGCTAGTAAGTTGTATGAGTGTAGAACTAAACATTTCCTAGCTGTGGTATACATGTTTTGGCCTTACCTGTATTTGAGACTGTATTTACAATTAGACAAAATTTGTAAAAAGAGTTTTAAAGGACTTAGAAGCAGCATTTAATAACAGTGGTTGGAAATAATCAAAATATATCTTCTGGGTTTTAAAATTACTGCCGCAAAGGACCGTTTCCAAATGCTGATCAGTAAAATCTGTAAAATGCTTCTGTTCAAATCTCTTTTTCATAACTGGTGAGAGAGAGTATTAGAATTCTTCTGTGTTCTTCTTTGTACTTAAGAAAACCTAGTTCAGTGTATTGCATTCAGTACAAACTATTTAAACAATGTCTCTTTTCTTCTAGCCCAAAATTGAGTTGTTTGTAAACAGGCTGGACTCGGTTGAATCCGTTTTACCGTATGAATATGATGCGTAAGTACACCTCGCATCTAGAAAGCTGCTGGGCTGGGGGATGGATTTTCTAGCATGGATTACAGTGAGAAAAGAGATGAAGGGATGTGCTCCTAGCTGTTCTAACGGTAAGAGTAAACTTCTCTTTGTTATTGCACAGTTTTGATTTTTGCAAAGATCAAACAGAAGAAAGGCCTTCAGAAAACCTTGGACAAGTTCTGTTTGGCGAGAGAATAGCCTCTTCACCCTACAAGGTGATCACAGACCTCCAGATGCTTTTGAGAAGCTTGTTTTGGGTTGTGAACCCGAGCGGGTTCTTCCTCTTTCTGTCACCTGCTTGCTCCTGCTTGACAAAGGCTTCGTGGCAATCAGCTGGGGGCACAGACCCTGGAGTTGCTGCTAGGAGGACGTGCCCATGCGCGCTTGTCTTTTGCAGGGCATAAAGGGCTATTTAGAAATTGTAGGCAGCCCATTTTCTTTCTGGATAAAGCTGGCTATTGGTCAGCTGAGAAGGGTTTCCAGGGCACGCTAGAAAGAAGATACAATTATTGTAGAATCACGGTTGCCCCTGCTGTGTGTGTTTCCCAAGGGCATACTGTATGTCTGGCGGCTGCTGCTGGAAACAGAGCACTGATCTAGCTGATATGCTTGTGGGGCAGAGGGGAAGTGATATGTTCTTTTACTTCCTGGCCGCCTTATTTCCAGTCTTTAGCTGATTTGTCATTAGTTGATTTTATGAGGACAAGAAGCTTGTCTGCTGTCCGTCTCCCGGATGATGGCATATTGTCTGCCAGTACCCCTCTATAAAAGGGGCATGGTGGCTCAGCAGGTAAGATGCCAGGCTTGTCGATCGGAAGATCGCAAGTTTGGAGGTTCGAATCCCTAGCCCTGCGTGACGGAGTGAGCTCCCGCACTAGCCCCAGCTCTTGCCAACCTAGCAATTCGAAAGCATGCAAATGCAAGTAGATGAATAGGTACCACTTCGGTGGGTAGGTAACAGCGTTCCGCACGTGTCATGCGGCCACATGACCACGGAAGCGTCTTCGGACAACGCTGGCTCTTCGGCTAACAAACGGAGATGAGCACCGGCCCCTAGAGTCGGACACGACTGCACAGATGTGCGGGGGAACCTTTACCTTTACCTTTTACCCCTCTATGTAATGTGTTTTGTTTGTCAGAAAGAGAGAGAGAGAAAGAAAAAGAGGAATAAAGTAATGGGACACTAATCAGAAATTGAAGTCATGGGGAATTTTTAGATGATGAGGTACAAAATGACCGTCTTTAACCTCTGGCTGGACGAAATGATTATTTCAAAAACATGGCCTTGAATGAATGCCAGCTGAATCGTTTTACTAGTACGGATCAGAACACTTAGATCTCTCTCGTTTTTATGCCAGTTTATATTTAAAAAAGATAAAGACTGCCAGAAAGTGTGCATGAAATCTTACGACCCGCAGAAGCCAGAAGACAAAAATAAACTGGATTTTTTGAAGAAGGGAATGCAGTTGAATTATCAGCATCACTGGTGAGTAGAATATGTTCTCTAAAATCACTGATCTGTGTAGGGAAGAATAAGTATTGTCCAGCCATGTGCTAAAGGTAGAAAAAAATCATGGAAAAAGCACTGTTAGTCGTCTTATCAGAGTGTAAATAAGTGGAGATTTCTGAAGTATATTTTAAAAGCATATAAACTCTGTACTAATTATAAATATAGAATGATCTGAACATTTTTCTTATTCAGGATTATAGATAACATGCCTGTGACTTGGTGTTACGATGTAGAAGATGGCCTTAAATACTGTAATCCTGGATTTCCAGTTGGGTGTTTTATTGCATCAGATGGCCGGATAAAAGATTTCTGCATAATGAGTGTAAGTGATCAAAGGCACATTTCTCCAGGTTTATTTGAAGAGCAATCAGAAATGGTACGGACTGTGGGTTCACGCATCACATTAAAGCATAATGTTGTTTGCTTGGTTCTGGCTTAGAATATTAAGTAATCCCAGCAAATTCTAGTTTATTCAGTAATTGTGATGACCCTGCTTTTATTACGGAGTTGTTGACTATGAACTCCTCAGCAAACTGCTCTCCATTTTGGGCTGTACTAACTGGATAAGCATTCCCTAGGTCAGCGTTTCTCAACCGTGGCCATTTTAAGTCATGTGGACGTCAACTCCCAGAATTCTGGGAGTTGGTTGGGGAATTCTAGGAGTTGACGTCCACACATCTTAAAATGGCCAAGGTTGAAAAATGCAGCCCAAGGTTGTATTCATTTCAGAAAACAAATAACCATCCAACGCTGGGCATCTTGGAAATGTTGTGGGGCAGTTCTTCACCCCAAAGTGTATATTCTGAAATGCAGATTTTAAAATAGGATATTTACCAATAGCATGGGGAGGGAGGGAATGTTCAAAAAATGGATTGGCGTATAGATTTTTATTCAGTTTTTTCATAGCGGATGCATGCTGATGTATGCACGAATGAGCTATGGAAAGCTTATACGAATCCCAGACAGTCTGCTCTGTCCCTCTCTGGTTGATCCAAATCATAAACTTAGGGGTCTTTGTTCTTTGGGAATGTGTTCCATCTGGGAAACTGGTTGGAAATTTATGTAATCCTTACTGTTTGTTTGTCAGTACACTTTCAGTGTATCTTGGTTAATTTCTTTGTTTTGTAACACAGATCTGGAATTGCTAACAGCATTGGCCAAGTGTCTGTTGCTATATCCCCCCCCCCCTCCCCATGCAGTTTTGGGAGTATTTAATGGTATCTTAATATCTTTCAGTCTGAGTTCAACAAGAAGAACACTTTCTACCTTTTCAATCACGTAGACATTACAATCACATACCACAGCGGAAAAGATGAGAGCTGGCCTGGAGCTCGGCTAGTCGCAGCTCGGCTGGAACCCAGAAGGTAAGTCTTCACTTGCTAATTGTAGTAGGTATCACTTTGTAGGCAATAAATACTTGCGGTAACTCAATTTGGTTCGCCGGCATAATTAATTGGAGTGCTAACGGCACCCTTGAATACCACTTGGAAGTTTCCGGTGGTCCAAAATGTAGCAGACTGGTTGTTAGCGCTCTTCGCCATGAGCAAATTGCCCTGGGGCTTTGGACGCTGCACTGCTTTGCGTTGGCTTCCATATGCAATTCAGAGTGGAGGCTTTAATCTCTAAAGCCCTGTATGGGTGGGTTGGTATCTGCAGGACCATATTCTCCAGCTGGTTTTGACTGCCAGATTCAAGTGTCCTGGTAGAAACTGCTGGTGTTCCTCAGCTATTGTGAAGTGAGGGAAGCTGAAACTCAAATATGCTCTGTTAAGGAATAGCAACAGACATTACTTTCTTGGCCTTCTGAAAAAAAAAGAATTGTTTTGGTGGGGTTTATAGTGACTGAGATGGTGCTGGTTAATGATCGAGGGTTCTTTCTGTTGTTCTATATTGGTATTTTATTTTATGGCTTATTTTTTGTATTTTTACTGTGGATGCTTCATAGCGTGATCAGTTATTTATTTGATTTGATGCCATCTAACTCTAGAATGACTCTTGTCGGCTCATATTACAATGAACATAAAAACTATTTAATAGGAACAATATAAATACAAAAGGAAAAGAAAGGAAAGGAAAGAACAAGATGGTAATCTTGTAGATCCTTGTCTATGTTGTGAACTGCCAAGAGTCTGGTGGATTGCAGTGGGCACAAATTGTTTTTATTTATTTATTCTTATTCAATGTGTGGTTCAAAGGATGTCCTGGATTTTATCCCTGGCACCGAGACTTCAAGAAGGATCTCTTTCAATAAACATAGAATGGTTTATATGTGAAGCTGGCTTATGTTGGCTGAGTTTATCTCCCATGCTACCCTTGGTTAAGTGAATAAGCCCCAATTCTGGGCTCTCAGAGCTAAGCCAAAATCCAACAGGTCAACTTTATAAAATGATGATGGTGTCAGCCTAACCCCAGAAAGTAAACATCCTTTCTCTTAAAATAATCCATTAATGCCTTAGTGGGATGAAGAAAATTCAGAAGGGACAAACACGTTCTTGGCACTTTCTTAAAATCCGGCAGTGATGAGGCCCAATTTCTGTCCACTGGCAACCCTCCAGAGGTGTGACCCAGGGCAGGCATTTCTTCTGCTGATTGATTGAAGGCCTTTAAAGGTGGCAAGTGAAAATGGTCGGTGTTACTGACCCCTGAGGTACTGGTAATATAGAGATCATGATTTGGTTGATTTATTTGTTTAGTCAATTTATCTAGCTGCCCTTGCAAGAACAAGTCCGGCAGCGCACAGTTATCCTTTGTGCGTGATTGTGCACTCCACGAGAGGGCGGAGTAGGCACAGTTAAATCCTTTGAATTGCTTCCGTTTTGCTGATCCGCCCATCTCTCATTCATTCATTTGGTGAAGAGGCAGAACATCTCACTGATGTTTTGTTCTCACATTTTTATCAACTACTCTTCCCCCCCCCCCCCCCAAAACAAAATATTCCGGAGTCTGAAGATACTGCAAGAGAATAATCTGAAATGATTGAAAATTGGTGGTGGTGGGGGAAGTGCCCACAGTTGTGATTGCTCCAATCTTTTTTTTTTTTTGGTGGGCCTGAAATGCTTGAGTAGAATTTTGTTTTATAATGGAAAGGGAAGATGATGTGTTTGTTGTTTTAATAGAGCTGGTTGTTGAGCTTGACTTCCACCCAAAACTTTCATAAAGTTGTAGCCTTGTGTTATTGATGGCTGAGTTACTGGGCTAATCAAAGCTATACCTGAAGTACGTGACAACAAAATGGCTTGAGTATTTTCCAACGCTTCATTCACTAGGATGATTCTGTGTAAATATATTGCAAGATGCATCTTATTCTATTTCTTGCCTGTTTGTATATTTTCCTCCTCTGTAATAGAAGAAGATTCTCAGGGCTGGCTGGTCTGTAGTATATTGATCACTTCAAATAAGATATATTATAATGTATAAAATGCAGGTCCATGATTTTTCCATTATTGTTCTTAAAACTGGGAATCAAGTATGTATTTTGGCTTAACAATATGATGATGATGATGATGAAGAATTCATTAGCCGCCCAACTCCAAAGAACTCTGTATATTACATGAGTATCATAATGAAATGGTCCTATGTCTTAAATAGGGTTTCTGATTTTTAAAATTTTGAACAAATTTGAAGGAAGGTGTCTAGATCATTCTATAAATATAATATGTACATATTTATCTTTGCAGTTACAAGCATACAGATATAAACAATTTATCCTGTAAGGGTCCCCCTATGGAAATTCCTGCAGAATTTAATAACAAACTGGATCTGATCTATTCATACTCTGTGACATTTGAAGTAAGTATAACTTGTATATGTACGACCACAATTACTTTAATGATTCAGGTTTTCAGATTTTGATGGTTCGTGGACAGATAGCAGGTACTGAACCTCACGATAAGCTTCTTTATAATATATATATATATTTATATTTTTAGGACAGTTATTGTCCTAAGTATAAACAGTATTACCAAAAGGCACACCCTACAGAGATAATTCACATTTCCCCAAATATACTTTCCATAACTGGGTTATGTGCTATGTATTGCACAGTTCTTCCGGTGCCTTCACACATAAGAATTGAGTCTTTCTTCTCACTACTTTGCCATTACACAACTTCTTGAAATTTTAAACCACACATTTTCCAAGGAACTGCCCATAATATGTGAACACCAAGCCAACATTGAGGGGATTTTTTTAACAGAGGTCAAAAAGTGTTTTGGCACAAGCTGATGATAAACTGCAAGCTGTTCTTTTCCAGAAGCAATATGTTTCCATTGTTCATAGATTTACTGATTTTAATTTGGGAGAGGGGTAGACCTGCCTCTGTTTTAATCTCAGTGAAAGCTTGCTGTTGATGTAAAGTGGCTGATTGATTGATTGATAGCTTTTTATTTTATTTATTTATTAAATTTCTATGACCGCCCATCTCCCCCTCAAGGAGGGACTCTGGGCGGTTCACAACCACAACATTATTAAAATACAATAAAAGCAACAATAAAAATATAAATACAATAAAATCCAAGTGGCAGGTGGTTGTTACAGTGAAGCTAAACATGTTTAAAATATTTGAGGCGGCTCTAGGAAATCAGCCATCCCCAAGCTTGACTACTTTCCTTCTTGCCCCAGGCGAGATCACAGAGCCAAGTTTTTAATTTTTTTGTGGAGAATCTGCCAGAGCACAAACAGTTCCAGAGTGAGCTGAATACTTGGATTTCCATACCCTATCCCATTCTGGTGGTATTTTTGCCACAGCTTAAGACATTAGCTGATTCTGCCTAGAATGCAGAACAGGCATCATATTCTAATCACTTTCCAGTTGACTTGAATCCGTAACCTTGTTACATCAGTTGTTATTCCTTGGAATCATTAATGGATGAGCTACCTTTTTAAAATAATGTAATGAAATGGCTGAACATCCTTTCTCTTAAGATGTGTTAGTCCTGTTGGGACTAGTAGTTTTTTTTTTGGAGGATAGATAATAACTCTGAACCAGTTGTGATTTGCACACTGGTTTCCATTTGCACACTGGTTTCTGTATGCATAGGCTTTGTGAGCTTGAAGGATCCAGTTTTTTGGTGTATGGAAGTTCAGGGCTTGCATAGACAGCCTCTAGATTGTGGTGGCTGCTGGTTTCAAATAATCAATTGAATACAAACAGATAGCTTTTGCATGATTGTTTTTATTGAAACGGTGGGTGTGTATCCTGGGTATTGCTGGAAGGGGAGCAACTTGAGATCCAAGGGCCGTGTGGGACCCCAAATCCATTTTTTTAGGACTGTTCCTCAAATCCTATAGTTGCCAAAACCCAGCAGCATGGTTTCTCAAATGAGACAGAGAATGCTCAAAAAGTCCTAAAATAAGCTTAATATAATTTTTTAAAAGCAAGGAAAAATATCCCCTCTCCAAAATATTGTGCAGTTGTATAACCATATACAGTACGTACACATCCTGTTTGTCCTGATGTGCTGTGGGAAAATGGCATTTGGGTCAGAAAAGCAGAGACGACGTGACGTTTGAAGTCTTGCAATCACAAGAATGGAGGTTGTAGCGAGGTCTGTTCTTTGGGAAGCGTCGTCTTTGATTTAGCTCCAATTTCTTCCCCACACAGGAAAACAACGATATTAAATGGGCTTCAAGGTGGGACTATATCTTGGAATCCATGCCTCACACCAACATTCAGTGGTTTAGGTAAGAATGGTAACTTCTGAAATAAACAGCTTGGCTCGGAATTGGGAAGAGCTCAACCCGCTTATATTTATTTGAGGAATTCTAGTGAAAAAAGATACCTTTCAGGCCAGTGAACTTCCTTGTTTTCTTTTGTGAAGCCCTAGCACAGTCGTCTCTCTCGGGAGCAGCTCTGACTATTCGGTTTCACTCAAGAATGTCCCTTTTGAAGAAAATGTATTTGCTTTTATTGTTGTTTTCTCCGAGATTTTCTGAGATGTTAATAGTTGACCAGCATTCTTTAAAAAAATAATGCTGTCACATGACTTGCATAGGAATGTTATCTCTCTCTCTGTTAAGGAAGAAATACAGCAGATAGGGGAAAAAAGTAGAGTCTTCTTGCCTGCCTTTTTTTTTTTTTGTGCAAAGTAAATACGTACAGAATGATTCAGATGGGCTGCAAGTCGTTAAAAACGTTAAAATAGTATTGACAGATTTGGGACTAAAATTGATTCATCAAAAAATTGCATTTCAAGTTTATTGGACTCCCCAAAGAATGTATTGGAAAGGATGGGTATCAGATTTTCGTTGTCTTTTTGAATAGTATTTCAACATATATAAGCAGGTTCATGGGGAAATCCCTAATCATTAAAGCTGTTAATGTGATGCTGAATTACGTCCCCAAACTCTGGAATCTGGCGGTCAATGAGGAATTATGGAGTTACCAGGCCTGGATGTAGCAAAAATAATTATAATGAAAACTTGTAAAAAGTTATATTATTCCAGACATTAAGGATTGACTTCTGGATATGTGTAATTTATCTGTTCTGGAAAAGGCAATATTTTCAACTAATCAAAGAATGAAGCAATTTAATCTTCTTTGGTATAGATTTTATGATACCTTACAATAATATAGTGGTATTCGGTAATTTCTTTCTATATTTTTGTATTTGATGATAATATAGTATTATAAGGTATCTTTTGTAGACCAGTGATATTGCATATAATATATGTTAGATGTTTAGTACTGCAATTTGTTACATTCTGTTAGGGTCTTTAAACGTTTTTTAGGGGACCTTTTTATTTTTATTTTTTTTTTTGGTTAGTTTTAATTTTGTTGTTCATTACTGTTTTTAGTATTGTATGATTCTTTTCTATTGGTTAGCTTTTGTGTTCTGGCACTCTGTTTCTTGCAATCTTCTAAACAAATAAGAATAAAGATTATTTTTAAAAAACAAACAGGCATTCTATCAAGATTTGGCAGTCTGTCTGACAAACCATGTTTTGCAGATGGCCACTCAACTGGATTTGGAGCTGTGGCTTGAAAACCATAATTAGGGCAATTGGTAGCTTGTTGTTAATATCCAAACCAGCTAACTAGTTTGGAAAGCAGCTTGGCTCTTGAAGACCATTATGTGGGATATCACCTATGAAAGGTGGGAGAGGAAGGAAACCATACAGAATACTTATTTTTCAAACCAAATCATTATTTGTAGTCTACACTATGACTTCTTCAAGTCATGACTTGGCATTATGTCATCCATGGAAGAAACTGATAAGCTGTTAATTAGCATTACTCTCAAAATGGAGAGACATGGATTTAAGGGTTTCATGCGGTATTTTATTCATCGGACGCATCATGCCTTTCAGCCAAGGAGTGCTGATTCCACCCTGAAAAGCATTTAGTTCCCCTGGTAGTCTTTAAAATGGTGTGCAGTGCCTGGAACTGGTTTGAAATCTATTTCCCCCCTTAATCTGCAGCATAATGAATTCCCTTGTGATTGTCCTTTTCTTATCGGGGATGGTGGCCATGATTCTCCTAAGGACTCTTCATAAAGATATTGCAAGATACAACAAAATGGATTCTTCAGTGAGTAAGCCAAAACTCTTTTAAGCTCTCAAAGTTAAAGGGAATTGACCTGCAAAAATACATGGGTGCATGAGATTAGAAGCTTGACAACCTTGATGGATATTGGAAGCTAGTACTGCAGCCTCCGTCAGTGGGAAGGTTGGGTTCTTGTGAAGCTAATGAACCAAGAGAAGACAGAGAATGCTTGACCTATCTACAGCAGTTGTTTGCGTGTTCCTTCAGATATCTGGCTCATGCTTTGACACTAAACCATGGTTTGCCTATGAATAAAGACCAGCTGGTTGGGTTCACTGCACACAGTGTGTAAAACCTGTACAGTATTTTTAGAGCTGACACTTTCCTTGGTGAATCTCTTCTCTTTCTCTTTTTTTCATTTGCTTGACTATTTGCTAGGAAGCCCTAGGTGGTCGGCTTGTGAAAACAGTTCCTGCGGCTGCCTTAGTGAAGAACTGTTAAAACTGAAACCAAATAGTCCATATTTACTTAACTAATTAAAATGAAAGTCTGCAAAAAGTCGCGTTTCCATCAGTTGTCATCTGGAGGTAATGAGTAGGCTTGTAGAAATCCTGCTTCCCTAAATTGAGGAGTGCCTTGCTTCATATGAAAGAAATCAAAGGCTCAGCTGTAGTATCTAATTTGATTTCTTTTCCCCCAACCAAGCACTACCACATTTCCAGTGCGGACATATGAGACGAGAGCGTAGCTGTCAAATTTCTAGGAAAAACGGAAGAGTTTTTACTCTTCTCTCTTTCCATATGAGGATTTTAATTTATCCAACTGTCTTTGTATCCCCCTCGGTGTCACTAACCTTCTAAATCCCATACATTGGGGAACATCAGGCATGATTCCTTGCTGTTGCTACCAAAAAAAAAACCCTTTGAATTTACTTCCAGTGTGGTTTTCATTATCCTACCAAAGTAGTGGGTTTAGATTTCATCCCTGAACAGAAGATTGAATTTGATAACCAGTATCTTTCCCAGCTTGTAGAAGAATGTCTCCTGAACGTGTCCCTTCTTTTCTTTTTTGAAAATTAGAATTTCTAGAATTGGTGGGTGTTGTTCCTTGTTGAGACTGGTTTGCAGATGGGCTGGTGGCTTTGGAAAGTAAAACTGTCACCTTAGTGAAGAACTGTCATCTAATTAAGGAGATCTTAGCCAACCAGATTAAAACCCACAATAGCCTTTTTGGGTGGGGTGGGGTGGGGTGGGGTGGGGGAGAACAAGCCATTGTATTTTTGTATTCCCCTGTTTTTTATATATGCAGCAAATGTGAACTTTGGAAAGATGTTCTCTTTCTGTATATGACTGAATGCAGAATTCTTAGTCTGTGATTGTTGTCTGCCCTTTTTACAATTACCACTGCTTTCTTAAAAAAGCTAGCTGACTTGAAAAACACCTGGATTGATTACTTGCGTTTCATAAATGTGCATGCTTGTAGACGGAATACAGTAAAGATTTGTGCAGGTGGCTGTTCACGACAGAAACGGGTATATCCCGGTGTTAAAAAAACGTAGGGGCTGACGTGTCAAGTCTAGGCAAAGGGTTTTCCAAAATGTCACTACAGAATTCTCTCTTTTACCAGACTGCCCCTTGATAACCGGGCAGTTGACTTGCATTTGAAACGAGGGTCCTCCATAGTTGAACTTGTGGTGGATACCTGAAGACTGAGTAGGTAGGAAACTTGGAAAGTGAAGATTCAGAAGTTGCCTCTTCTTACTGTATTGTTTATGTTCACGTAAGCACTTAAAGCTTGCCATGAAAACACTTTGGTGAAATCCCGCTTCCTGGGGGGATGAGAAAAAAGAACAATTTGGAAGACTCAAACTGCATCAAGATCAAGGAGAAAAAACAGTTTGGAAGAATCAAATTTGCATCAGGGTCAAGGAGCATTGCCTGGGGAGAAAAGCATTAAACAGCAAAACCCTAGTAGGGTCGGGTTATTTCGGAGAAAGCTGTACGGGCTAGGTGGTATTCAGCATTTCAGCTTGAAATAGTGTTTTCTATTTAGCCAGTGGGTTATTGGTTTTAATGTGGGGAGAAAGCAGGAAAATACCTGACGAGGCACACAGGTGCATTTCCAGATTTGAAATGATGTTGATCATAAAAGACAAAGGGAGATAAACGTGTTAAATGCCGGTGCTATCGTTACGTTCAACACAGCCTTTTGCATAATATCCATGAACAGTGTGGCACTCAAGCGAAGTATGCTAATGTTTGTTTCTTGTTCTCAATATAAATGATCCTTAATAAATCTGCATCTTCTGTCCCCTCTCCAGCTTGCCGTTGGGGAGTTGTAAAATCGGCACGTAACGATGCCGATGAAATTAGGCCCTTTTAGAAGCCAGCCCCCAAAGATGATGAGGCGGGGAAAGTGACTTCCACGTCTGGCCTGTACTAATTCCCTGTTGCGTGAGGCTTGTCTAATAAAGGTGTTATTACAGGAGGATGCCCAGGAGGAGTTTGGGTGGAAGCTGGTCCACGGAGACGTGTTCAGGCCGCCCAGGAAAGGCATGCTGCTGTCTGTCTTCTTAGGCCAAGGGACGCAGATTTTTATCATGACGTTTATTACTTTGTGTAAGTGCCGCTTGATTGGTTAAAACCGCGCTTTTTTGCGATGCCAGCAATGCGTGTGGGGTGTTTCCCAGCGGATGTAAAAAGACTGATCCAGCCCCCTGGACAAAGATTGGCAGAAGGGTGCCAGCGGGCATCCGGGCATCTGCCACCCCCCAATAGATTAAACCAAATAATAATAAATCATGGCACAGTTGGTTGCTGAATCTTGTGAGAGCTTGGCAATCTTATTCAAAAGTTTGGAGTGAAATTCTCAACTTCTCGGGGAGGGGGCTGGGAAAGATGGTGGTCGGGGAGGGGAGGGGAGGGGAAGGCAGACTCTAAGGCGAGGAACGGTTGCTGATCCCGGCCCCAAAAGGCAGCGCTGGAGAAGTGGTGGCCTTCCCCAGGCCGCTGGGCCACGGGTTCCAGCAGCCCCAGCCAAAACGGCCAGCGTTAAGGGAAGGGGGAGTGGTGCATCGGAACGTCTGGCGGGCCGGTGCAAGCTCCTACTTCTGATTTCGAGTTTGACCACGGGGAGGAAAGGGAACAGGGAGGCCATTGTGACATGGGGTGTTAACAGCATCGTGATAATCATAATAAGAGTCTTATTAATGTCATGGCTGTTTTGCTTGGGAGGGGCGACGGAGATGCGATTACAGTGCCTGAACCACCATTCTTCAGTTTGGCTCGGATACGTTGCTGAGGCCAGGCTCGTCTTCCTCCCTGCGTGTGCTGCTGCTTCAGCATTTCCTTCTCTCACAGCCAGCGCCCTTTTTTCAATTTCAGCTGAAATGGGAAATGGCTTCCCAGCTGGAGTAAAGCGCAGGCTTTTTGTCTACATTTATGCTAGACCAACAAGACTGGCTGAGAACCTGACAAGGGGAGGTTGCTACCGAAGGCCCCGCTTTTCCAGGCATTGGGCCAGGAAACTCTGAGGCCCACACGGGACGTGACGGGCTTGGTGGAACGACCCAGGCTCTGCATGCCGCAGGCCCCAGTTCCTCCCTTGGACTTTCTGGGGCAGGCTGGGAGAGACTTCTTGAAACGCTGAAGAATATTTGCCGATCAGCGCAGGCGACTTGAAGCAGGAAAGAGACCTGGGACCTGAGTCCCTTCCTTTGTTCTGCTAAGAAAAAGGATGCCTGAACAGCGTGGAATCTCACTTCCCCCTGACACTTCCTTGTTTGTCTTCCTTTCAGTTCTTGCCTGCCTTGGGTTCCTTTCACCAGCCAACCGAGGGGCGTTGATGACCTGTGCGGTGGTGCTTTGGGTTTTACTGGGGACCCCAGCGGGCTACGTGTCTGCTCGAATGTACAAAAGTGAGTCTGCTGTGGGTTCTGGCAGGAATGGCAACAGCCGTATAAGAGGTGGAGAATTGTGGGAGATGGAGTCGTTCTGAATCCTTGCTTGTGCTTCCTAGAAGTCCTTGGCCAAACCTCTACAGCAGCGTTTCTCAACCTTGGCAACTTTAAGATGTGTGGACTTCAACTCCCAGAATTCCTCAGCCAGCCATGAATTCTGGGAGTTGAAGTCCACACATCTTAAAAGTTGCTAAGGTTGAGAAACACTGCTCTACAGTATGTCTCTCTGCTGTCTTTGCAGCGTGGCAACTGTGGTGATCTTTCACAGGGTTAATGAGGAAGGAGGCCGGACTCACTCCACAAAGATCTGGAAAATAGTTGTCTTTGCAGTAATTGTGTTCTCCTTTTTCAGGTTGCTTTTAAAATCCGAGAGGCTTAAAAAGCCTCCAGTGAGGTGGCACAGAGAGATAAAGTGGCAACAAGGTTTAGAAACCTTGCTGGTGTTAAACTAATCAAAATTGGTTTTAATTTTCCAGTGATTATAAAGAATGAACGTAGTAACTAGTGTTACTTCTTTTATTTCTTAGCATTTAGAGGTGAAAAATGGAAGACAAACGTGTTGCTGACGGCTCTCTTCTGCCCTGGGTTAGTAACCACGTTCCATTTTTGATAAATAGAACTTGGTTGTCCATATTTTTGTCCTTGAAAATTGGTTAATGTGCAAAAAGGCTTGTGTCATTTAACACCGTTTAACCGACAGTTATCAAATAAAGTTGATGGCACATAGGCCTTCTTGACTTCAGAATGGTAAAGTTGCTGCAAGATGAACTATTGTCTGTGCATCTACTGTTTCTTTTTCTCGTTCTTTAAAAAATATGTTTAACTTCGTAGAAATCTAACACATTGTCCTCTTGGTTTGCTCAGAATGGAAGCAGTGCTTTCTTTTTTACAGCTAATACAAAGGATTGCTGGCAAAAGTCCTCGTCCATTTACAGTGTTGTATCCAGGATAGTGATGATTTAGGTATTGGCGAGATGCACTTATTGTCGGTTAGGGTTTGTTTAAGCAGCCTTTGTTCAAGAAGCCGTAGCTGGTTGAGTTCCTGAATTGCGGTAAGCCATAACCTGTGGCATACAAACCACACTGACTGGATTCACAAGCATATGAAGCAAAAACCGGGCAAACCATACGATGTTTTCTTGCAGTATGTGGATCCAGCCATTCAGTTGTAGCTTTTGAGTAAGTTAAGACTGTACAGCAGGGCTTTCCAAAGTTTTCCCGCGGCGACACACCAACCGCCGTTGGTGCGTCGTCGCGGGAAAACCCGGAAGTGCCGCCATTGCGGCAGCACGCAAAAACCCGGAAGCACTGCTGCCGCTTTTGGGTTTTTACGCACCGCCGTTGGTGTGTCGCCGCGGGAAAACCCGGAAGCGCTGATGATGATCAGCGCTTCCGGGTTTTCCCGCGGCGACACACCAGACTGTGTGTTTGTGTCGCGACACACAGTTTGGAAAGCTCTGCTGTACAGGCTCAGTTAATCTCATTCCCAGTACATAAAGTACCTGATTAAGTCCACTTTTTGAAGGTAATTCTTAAGCAGGAGATTCAAGCTGTTTTGTTTCAAAATTCAGGGAAAAAAGCCTCAGCAGAGAGCGTGCCTGGATAGATTAGAATTAGACAATGGGGGGGGGGAGCAGGGAAGAGAGTGCAAATAGCCCCCAGTCTCATGTTGATACCCGACGCCCCATCTACTTCCTGATGCCAATTGAGTGACAGAATGCCACGCCGATAACTTAAATTTTAAAATGTAAATTCCATTTCATAAAAGTAGAACAATTGCCTAGATGATGTGTGTGTTTGTGTGAAGGGGGACCGCAAAATAAGAACAGATGTCTCAATTAGGCTATGCCAGTTCAGGAGATTTGCATAATGCTCCAAATGGCCTGAGGCCATTTCATACAGGCCATTTCATACTCGGTGGATTGATTTTGAGAATTTGCGGATGGGCAAGATTTCTCTTCCTTTTCCTCCTCCAGAGGAATAAAGCAGAGCTTTGACATCCTAAGGTGCCGTCATCCACAAGGGTAATCGGTTTCTGGGGTGTGCAGCTTGGTGGGACTTTGGTGTGCTAGCTGACCTTCCCATCGTTTTCGGCTGAAAGAAGATCTCTCTCTCAGGCTGAATTGAATTGGCTGCCTCTCTGCTTTTCAGCGCAGTTTTGCTGGTGAGGGAGCCTGCTTCTGAGCAAGCCATCAATTTGGCTGTAAAAATAGTTCCGTAATGAGTCCCAGGCTACTGAGTTTTCATTGGCCCTTCCTGACGCTGCCTCAGTGTGCAGCTGACGCCCCGTCTGCTCGCTGGAAGGTGATGCTTTCCGCTTCCAGGCGAGGTTAGTGGCTGTAAAGCGGCAGGTCTGCTGGGCAGGGAAGAAATGCTAACGTGCTGCTTCTTGAGAACGGGGAAAACGATCTCTCTCACGACAGACTTTGAGGCATAACGTTGGTTGGGAAGAAGAAACCGATTTTTAAAAAGGTGGCTTTGGAGCAGGAATGTAGCGTTTGTGGGCCCGTTGAAGCCATAATTAAAAAAAAATAGATAGCTGGTGGGATGGTTCCACAGATAGTGAAGGAAACAATGAGATCTGGGCAGTATTTATTCCCTTCCAGACTTACTCTCATCACTAATAGTTAACAATATGTTGTTAATAACTTAGCATATAAAATGGTACTACCTGACGTAGAGATGCACAGACACAGATGGGTTGGATAGTAGCTGCTCATGGTTGTAATCTCATAGTAACTGGCATGAGTGCTCACCAAAGCAGAAAGGTGGGATATAAATAAAAGGTTGGCTATTTACAGCCCAGTTAAACATTATTTTTGGATAGCATAAGCCATTCTGTGTGCAGAGTGGATGTATGCAGTTGGAGTAGGGTATGGTGTTCACCATGGTGGGTACATGGACTGTTTTGTCTGTGCCTGAGAATTTTCTGGATTCTACCAAGATGCCCCGAGCTGAACCCCAACAAATTGGGAACCCTGGGTTGACCCTGGCCCTACTTGGGGTGCCTTCTTCTGATCCCGCAGAATCATCTTTGCCGACTTCTTCATTATGAACCTTATCCTCTGGGTGAAGGGATCCTCAGCTGCTATTCCTTTCGGAACGCTGGTTGCGATCCTGGCCATGTGGTTTGGAATATCTGTCCCGCTAACCTTTATTGGTGCATATTTTGGATTCAAGGAGAAGGTAAGTGAGAAATAAAACAAGCTATTTTACTCTTTAAAAAACCCCCACTGTATTCTGTTGAGAAGATTTGTCCTTTTTCAGAATTCAGAATAGCCACTGATTTGAGTCCAGAGAATGTTGGGGAGGGATGGTACTGTGGCTGTTCTGTGCACAGTCATGGGCTACAAAACACAACCATGTCTTGGGGGGGGGATTGTGCTGCAGCATCCATCCCCAACCTGGGGCCCTCCGGTTTTTGAGTGCCACCAGGGCCCCAGGCGGGAAGGCCGTGCTACAGAAGAGAAAGGTAGCTATAAAAGAAATCAGGCCCTGAATTCTGGCAAGTTAGCAAAAGATCTTGCAAACAGCTCTTAAAAATTAGGGGTTTGGATTTCATGTGGGCTGGTGGATATTATGCAAAGAACATTTTTCTTCTACTTTTGGAATAGCTCTTTCTGTGCTGGGCTGGAACAGTTTATTTGCAATTCTTAACAACAAATCAGTAATTTATACTTTTTTTTGTAGGGTTGGTTTTTTCCCCCCCATTTCCCCACAGGGTTGCTTTTCTGTTTACTTATGTATAGTTTTCTAGAATTTCCTAATATGGCACCGTTTAGACGGGCCAGACTTCCACTTGCAACCCATATGCATGTGCGTACACACACACACACACACACACACACACACACACACACACACACACACACAGAGAGAGAGAATATTATCATTGCAATACATTCAGAGGGTGTCAGCTGGGGAAAGCCTGGTCTAATTAACTGCATGAATTAATGTTCTTAGCCCATTGAGCATCCAGTGCGTACGAACCAGATTCCTCGCCAGATCCCAGAACAATCCTTTTTCACCAAGCCTCTGCCGGGGATCATCATGGGAGGCATCCTGCCCTTTGGATGCATCTTTATCCAGCTCTTTTTTATCCTGAACAGCATTTGGTGAGTATTTCCCCTTTCTGTGCTCTGAATCTGCCATCCCCAGCCGGTGTGACACGTGCTCAGCTGTGATGGTCCTTACTGTCCGCCAGCAGGGTCCTACGTTCTCAGCTTCTGCATTAAGTGCTCCTGTAGAAGTCAAAAACAGTTATCTGTAGCGGAGGTGATGTGCTCATTCTCTGCATGATTTCCTGCTGGATTTTGCATGCTTTCCTTGATCTGCTTGCAAGGGTTGGTTGTTTCTCCTTTACAGTTTCACGCGTGTTCTTAAAGCAGCAAGCCTGTTTCCATGCGCTTCAGCTTTAGTTAGCTGATTTGGTTCCTCTCAGTACCAAATTTTAAGGGATTTCTAGACAACCCGTGACCCGTTGGGTCATCGTTTCAGAGATATTTCCTTACCAGATTCCTCAGTGCCTTCAACAGTGGCAGAACCTCTAATGTCCTGCCTTCCCTGGAAAAGTTCTTAAAAATTCAGGGAGATATTCAGAGATGTATCTGCCTTGAAAATAGTCCATGTCATTCATATTGAACTGTATAGTGCAGTCAAACATCAGGAAATGTTTTATGACATTTTGTATTATATCATACAATGTTTTATGATAATTTTTATGTCCTAAAATGTTTTATAAAATTTGCCAAATTTCAGTTCTACGTGTGTCATGGGTCCCAGATTTTGGACGTATTCTGTAGGTTAGCCCATTTGAGGTACCTTGATTCGAAAACTGGTGCCGTACGACGCACCGTTTCGCCCAGTTGAAGGTTACCAAGTACAAACAGACACAAGAGTTTTAGTAGTATAGATTTATTTATGCCGCTGCCACTGCTGCTAGGAAAAAAAACCTCATACCAAGAGCAGAGAGGTGGCCAGCTTCCTTTCTCTGGATGTGGTCAAGCAAAGCTCATCTGTCAGGATGCTGAACGCTGTGGCTTCAGTGGCCCTTCTCCCCTCTAGGATTCTGGGGACGTAACTTCTTCTGTCTGGTGGTCCAAGCACAGAGCAGTGACCCATTCAGAAGCAAAGGGCAGATGTGAAAGTTCTTAGGGCAGGTAACTGCAAGTGATGGAGAGTCAGCCGAGTTGAGGTGAAGATCAAAGAGGATGGATTCACAAAATCACACACTAACCTGGCGATTTCCTGGCTGCCCCGTTTGGAGAGCAAAACTCTTCTTTCCGTCATTCTACCACCCACAATCCCCGCTAGGCCTTCTTTGTGTATTGAATCTGCATACTTGAGAAGGAGGATGGATTAGGATATAGGCTGACCCAGGTGCCTTTTTTCCCCCATCTCAGGTCTCACCAAATGTACTACATGTTTGGCTTCTTGTTCTTAGTCTTTATCATTCTCCTGATTACCTGCTCGGAGGCCACTGTCCTGCTTTGTTACTTCCACCTGTGTGCCGAGGTAAGCAGGCAAATCAGTTTGGGATCCAGACAAGTGTCTTGTTAGGTCAGACCAATTTTGCTCAGTAATTTTGGAGGCTTCTGCTCCTCCTGCACGAAGTTGCGTGGGACGGATTCGTGGGTGCCGTGGCTTCCCGTTGAGAGAGGCTTGTTCCATGGAAGGAAAAGCTGGTGACACGACTGCAAAGGCAGGAGTCCCTTGCACACAATAAGCATCTTGGGGGTCCGCAAAGAGGGGCAATAAAGGAAAATACTTGCACATGGTGGCAAAAGGCCGAGGAAAGAAAAAGTGGAATTTTTTTCTATTTGCTCTTGCCAACCTGAGAGCCCGTGACAGTTTTCAGTGCCCAAGTGGCCTTCTTGGCGTACCATCATTAAGAATGCATCTGCCAACCAGATGGGACATAAAAAGCGGGGCTTGCCCCCTACTTGCATTTCCTATTATGGTTTTTGAGGTTTTTAATGCCCAGCTAAACAACCCCATTAGAGTGTGGAGCCGACATAGTCCCGGAGAACCAGTCTTAACAGCTTAGAGAGGGAATTAAAAAGTGTTGAGTGTGGTTGGTTCTGTCCATGTCCGTTTTCGCAGAAGGAAAAAGAGAGTGCAAGGGTTTAGGGCAGTGTTCCTCAACCTTAACAACTTTAAGATATCTGGACTTCAACTCCCAGAATTCCCCAGCCAGCCATGCTGCCTGGGGAATTCTGGGAGTTGAAGTCCAGACATCTTAAAGTTGCTACGGTTGAGAAACACTGGTTTAGGAAGTGTACAGTGATTAATTTGGAAAGCAGAAGGATTAATTTGGAAAGCAGAAGGATCAGAGGGTGGGTGAACTATATAGTGCTGACCCTGTGACCAACAGATGCAAAATGCATTCCACAGATATATGGAGAC
The DNA here is from genome assembly GCA_023362775.1 of Charina bottae. Classification (NCBI taxonomy): domain Eukaryota; kingdom Metazoa; phylum Chordata; class Lepidosauria; order Squamata; family Charinaidae; genus Charina; species Charina bottae. The sequence continues at coordinate 20,385,215 of JALMGJ010000018.1, read as the reverse complement.
CTGTAAGAGAGGCAGCAAAGATGGTTAGGTTTTCTGGGGACAAATTCCGCAGACGTTCTGAGAGTTGTTCTCCATTTGTATCTGGAGGACCTCAAGTTGCTGCAAGAGGCTCTAAATAATTGGCTTCACCTTCTGAGCCCTCATTTTGCATCAGACTCCTGTTGGTGGACTTTGGGATTCTTATTAAAAACAACAGTATCCCGTCTCCCGCCCCGCCCCACGGCCCAACGTAAGGGATGTTCCTGTCCTGTACGTATTTGCTCTTTGTTCTTCAGCTTCTCTTGCTGTCTTCCTAGGATTATCACTGGTGGTGGAGATCATTCCTGACAAGCAGCTTCACAGCTGTTTATCTCTTCATCTACGCCATTCATTATTTCTTCTCCAAACTCCAGATCACTGGTGTTGCTAGCACCATCTTGTACTTTGGGTATACTATGATCATGGTCCTGATTTTCTTCCTTTTCACAGGTGAGTCCATTCTGAAATACGGAAGCAACCCATGTTGGAAAATCTCCTGCATTACAGAGACCCAGTTGGCTCTGTCACGTATAATATTTAACCAGTTAATATTTTTAATTTGTATTGCTTTCTTTGAATGCACCCAAGGAAACAAAACCCACGTTGAAAACATTTTCAAATTGCTTTAAATCTGCTATCAGATGGCTTTCCAGACTGGCTGTAATTAGAGAAGTGGCTTCTGTAAATATGCTCCTTAGAAATGAGGATTTCTCTTTGTTCAGACCAATCCCTAGATGGCACTGCTATTTACATCCCCAGGATAACTTGTGAGATCGCTGTGTAATGCCTTGCGGCATATCGTCCTCTGATTAATGTTCTACTGAATAATCATTTCCCCCAGACTGCAGGGGAAGAATTAGGTGCTTAGCCAAGCTGCAGTTTTCTACTGTTCCTTACATAGAAAACATCTGGGAAAGCCAGCCATTCATCCATTCCATTCCCTTGCCGTTGAGAAGCCGTACCAGCCAGAATTACAGAGCGTCGTATAAACAGTTTCCTTTCACAAAGTTCCATATTGCTTCAAATGTTTGATTGAAGGGTCGCTTGGTTTGTGGTAATCCTCTAGCAGGATTTTGATCTCTGAGCACGATGGCAACCTTTTAAAACTGCATGTTGTTCTCAGCCTGAAGTAGAATAGGCATGAGAACTTCCATTTTATAATTGCTCAGACATGCTTCCTAACTCAGTTCCCACCAGTGTCTAAAATCTGTGCTGTGGACACACTATGTTTATGCCTGAGTGTATAGCAGAAACCACAATTGATTGATTCTGGCTTTTTGTGACAATGCAGCGATTGATGATGGAAATTTATTTATTTATTTATCTATCACATTTGTATCCCACCCCATCTCCCCCACAAGGAGGGACCCTGGGCGGTTCACAGCAAAAAATTAAAATCAATAAAAACTATAAATACCAGTAAAAACAATGTGTGTGTGTGTGTGTGTGTACATACATACACACATACACACACACACACAGTTCGATCCAGGAATGGTAGATCTTATTCCATCGGTCGATAAGGCTGGACATGGCAGATCTAGGGGGCCAGCCAACCCCAAGACTGGCTATTCCCCTCCCCTCTCCAAGCATGGTGACATAACCAGGTCTTTAGGTTTTTTCTAAAGTCCAGGAGAGAGGGGGCCAATCTTATTTCAGGAGGAAGAATATTCCAAAGGGCGGGGGCTACCGCAGAGAAGGCACGTCTCCTAGACCCCGTTAGATAGAACTCTCTTACAGATGGGGTTCGTAGCGTGCCCTCTCTACAGGACCGGATGGGACAGGTTGATTGAACGGGGATGAGACGGTCCTTCAGGTAACCTGGTCCCATGCCATGTAGGGAATGGCAGGAGGGTAAAGGAACTTGAGCCAAGAGAGGCTGGAATTATTTCCATTTTGAACTACCCTCCTTCCTTTGGGAAAATATTCCCAATATTAATTGAATGGTTTTTATTTTTTCATTGGAAATGTTAGCCAGTTGGGTAGGGTGGGTGGGGAATTCTGGGAGTTGAAGTCCACACATCTTAAAGTTGCCAAGTTTGAAAAAAACTGGTTTAGATCCAACTGTACTTTGTGTTTGCATTATCTTGTGCGTTCAGGCTAAGAACGAAGCTTTCCCTTCGTCGAGCATTCACTCTCAATTTTTGAAAAAGAATCCAGAGGCAAACTAGTTGTCTTTGTCCTCCACATTGGCAGAATACAGTTGAAGACGTAACCCTCTCAATGTCTCTCTTTCTAAAAGATTTATTCTTGTTTTGCAGGAACAATTGGGTTCTTTGCTTGCTTCTGGTTTGTTAGTAAGATTTACAGCGTTGTGAAAGTAGACTGAAGAATCTACTGTGGTCTTGGTTTTGAACACGCTTCTTGAGTTGCCGGATACACACGCATTAACCATGTACAAAAGACAAAAGCATTTCATCTTAAAATAGTTAAGATATCCAGAGCTTCTATCTTGACACCAAAAGGCAGGTTTTAAATGGAATGGATGTAAGTAATGTGGACACTTCTGAAAAACTTGACTTGCTTTTTCCAAATGCCCCATCCAGAGATTTTTGTTGAAAGAGCAAAACTGATTTAATAACAAAGCATATGCATTATGTTCAACACTCTGCTCCCCCCGTGGAGAATTCTCTAAACGTTTATTTTTACATGGTTAACTGATTATTCTGTCACAGAAGAGGGCTGTCCGGGAAAAAGTGACTTTTAAAACTGGATTTGGATCTCCTTTGCGGTCGGTTGTCCCCTGATGCAAAAGTACAACCATTAAATGTTTAGTGCAGATTTCTGAGGGGTGGGGGAAAAACCCAACCCTTCCTTTGTTTTAAATAAAACTACACAATTCCAGCAGGCTGGCGTGTGTCTGTTTCATCCATTGAAGATTGATACTGTCTAATTAAAGACATGAAAACATGGTCTTTTACTGACTCGGGCAATGGGTATCCCTATCCCGTGTTGGCTGTGCTGGTTAGTTGTCACGCTGAGTGTACCTTCCTTTCGCAAAGATGCAGCTCTTCTGCACTCAAGGTGCAACTCAAGGTTGCAACACGTTCTCCTTGCCGTCAAATGCTCGTCCGGTCTGTGCTACTGACAGCTCTGTTCCTTCCTCCCAGGTGTTCCATTCACCTAACCAGAGGGCTGCTGCTGGGGGCAAGGGGGAGATCGCTCGTTTGGGTACCCAGTGACACGTCTGCATTTAATTTTAGTTTGAATTTGCTTCCCCACCTCCAGGTGAAGAAGTGAGTTTTGGGTTTTTTTTAAATAGTTCTAAACCGGAGAAGCATGCTGAGCACAAACCTTATTCCCAACACATGGTGAATGCCGGGTTGCAGATGGTCAGCCTTGGGTGAGAGAGTTTTGCTGCTATTTATACTTGGCAAACTTGGGTGTTTGTTTTTCTGATGCTGCTGCTGCCTTTTCGGTGTTTTGGATGGACGGACAAAGCAAGCGGTGTGTAGTACATGGAATGCCTTATTTTTACCGTCTTATTAAAAGAATGACGAAAATCGCCTTGTTTTGAGTTCATCTTAATGTAAGCCGCATTGATGCTAAAAATTTCAGAATCATGAATTCGCAGGAGATTTCCCCCACCCACCCCCAGAAAACAGCGTCAGAAACCTGCTCAGTTTAGGCGAGAATCTAATCTAATAATAGATGATATTCTATGTAAATTTAAGACTGGTACATTTGGAAAGGCAAGAGCATAGTGGATTAGCAGAAGTTTCTCGGGTCTTTCCTCCATATTGCCAACTAAATTCTTGTGGGAAATCCCATCTACCAGTTTTTTTCATAGCGGAACTGGTTTTAAAAGGTGACATTACAATAATATGAAGCTTTAATGACTGGAACAGCCACAGATCACCTTGCTGTTTATGAAAGGAGGGAAAGAGCTTGAGGTTGTGATGTAAGCTCATGGCATTTACTGTGACCCAGAAAGAGAGAGCACCAGATACGGAATTATTTGGCTAATAAATAAGATAGTAATTGTTGTATGGTTACTTGGCGCAAGCTGTTCCGGAATCTGCCAGTCTCTATCACATCTCTTAAAAGTGTAATATGGAGCTTGGAAATAGAATATAACCGCTTAACCTCTTAGCCTGACAGAAGAAGATGAAAAACTAGATTCATGCCTTGTGTTGTAGCCTGACAGAAGAAGATGAAAAACTAGATTCATGCCTTGTGTTGAGACACGTCTTGGTTTTTTGAATAAGTCTCAGTTGGTTTAATTCATGCATTACAACCACAATTCAAAGTGTCTGGGGCACTTGTTGTTTGGCAAAAGGATAGTGGTTTATAAAATTATAAATCCTGGTTTTGTGGTTTATTCACTAAGGCAGGGCCAAACTAATTATAGCCATACATGATGTATGGATGGAATGTGTGGTGGGATTTCTGCAGTGTGCTCTCTGGGGGACTGCCAAAATCTGGAGGGCCTTCAGGGACTGACTATTTGCCATTGGTGATTTTTTGTATAACTAAAAAGGTAAAGGTTCCCCCTGCACGTTTGTGCAGTTGTGTCCGACTCTAGGGGGCAGTGCTCATTTCCGTTTGTTAGCCGAAGAGCCAGCGTTGTCCGAAGACGCTTCCATGGTCATGTGGCCGAATGACGCTGTTACCTTCCCACCAAAGTGGTACCTATTCGTCTACTTGCATTTGCATGCTTTCGAATTGCTAGGTTGGCAAGAGCTGGAGCTAGTGCAGGAGCTCACTCCGTCATGCGGGGCTAGGGATTCGAACCTCCGAACTTGTGATCTTCCGATCAACAAGCTTGGTGTCTTACCTGCTGAGCCACCACACCCCCTCATTTGTATAACTTTGTATAACTTTGTTATACAAATATATAAATTTGTATAACTACTTGTTATTTATTTTTGGTATGGAATTTGGTATTGCATTCTTTTGGGGGTTCAGTTAATTGTACTATAGATGTTTTGCTGTTTTATATGGTTGCTGTTGTAAACTGCTGGGGATTTGGAAGGATGAGGCAATGTACAAATCTGATGGTGTCATGGTCATCTACGGAATTTGGTGCCACAAAATAGAGCTGTTGATTGTGGTTGTGCTAAAGAGGGTGTAAAACTGTTTGTTTGTTTGTTTGTTTGTTTGTTTATTTATTTATTTATTTATTTATTATTTCAATTTCTTCCCCGCCCATCTCCCTTGCAAGGGACTCTGGGCGGGTTACAACAATTGAAAGTTTAAAAACTATACAAAACATCATCTAAAATACATCCAATAATAAATTACATGAATCCAAGATGGATTGGGGACCGTAGTATCGATCATATTACTATGGGGCCAGCCAACCCCAGGAGGCACTGCCGCCTCTGTCGTCCCAGGCCCGGTGGCAGAGCCAGGTCTTAAGGGCCTTCCGGAAGGCCAGGAGTGAGGGGGCCAGTCTCACCTCCGGGGGCAAGATATTCCATAAGGCGGGCGCTATCGCAGAGAAGGCACGTCTCCTGGACCCCGCTAGATGGAATTCTCTTGTTGAGGGGGTCCGAAGCATGCCCTCTCTGCATGTACGGGTGGGGCGGGCCGATGTTATCGGGACGAGACAGTCCCTCAGGTACCCTGGCCCTATGCCATATAGGGCTTTAAAGGTAATCACCAACACCTTGAATTGGACCCGAAAGCAAACTGGTAGCCAATGCAGCTCGTTCCCACCTGGCACCTTCTAGATGTATTGGACTACAGTGCCCAGAATGGCCGAAAGCAACGCCAACGCATCTGGAGGACGCCACGCTGGGGAAGAGCCAACCTAGACCAGTCTGAAAGGCAGGGCTGTCGTCACTTCTGGACAAGGAGAATTCCTTGATTAGCCAATCTTCCCAGGAGTGCCGGATTCTGTGGTCGAACAAGACTCATCACTTCTACATCCAGAAGTGCTGCTGGCTGTTGGAAACTAAACGTCGTAGAATTGATACGCCTACTGGTAAATCCAACAGTTGTTTTTAAGCTAAAAAATGAAGGCAACATTTACTATTGTTCACTCATAGGAACCATAGCGTCCATGTAGTCCAGTTTTGGCTACCATAGGTAGCAGCAAAATTCTTTCCTGACTATCCCTGATGACGGGGGGAACCCTTTTAGAGATGGTGAAACATGACAGGCCTGGTTTTTTGTGCTGAGGGAGCCAGAGCTTTTAATACGGAAGCCTCTGTAGTAGTGACATAATTTATTACCTGTTTGTAACCGGAGGAAAAACACTTAGAAGTCTGACTTACCACATTGAAAACTCAAGATTTATAAGCCTTGGGGAAGGGTAGAGTGGTTCTTTTCTTGCCATAAAATCCCAAGATTAATCAGTTGTGCAAGTTGGCCATATTTTTGTATTTTGTTTTACTTTTCCCTCTTGTGCTGTTTGTCGACAGGCATCCTGATATATTGAAAGCCTGTGGAGCCATTGTCAAAATGCCTTACGCTATATGGGGCAGAAATTGTATATCTACTTTTTACATCTTGGGAATACTCTTTTTCCTTTGGGGGCACCAAATAATGAGCAAATAAACGGGTCAAAGCGCTGACTAAAATGGTAACTTCTTAGAAAAGGATTTTTTTTTTTTAAAAAACAACAACAGCTTAGAGTCAAGTTGTAGAAAATGACAGTACCAAAGCTAAGCTGGTAATTTATTGGTAATGTTGTTTTTCAGAAATTGTAGCGCCACTATCACCTAAGGGCACTTGCACAAGTGAATAAAAACACGCCGTTGCTTAGCTTTTGATGCCAATTGAAGAGGGAGAAAATAGAGAAAATTCACTTTTTCAAAGGAAGAAATCTAAGGGTTGAATTGCTGAGCAATTTGTTCTAGAAAGATTGAGGCGTGGGTTTCCCCTCCCTCTCTCAAAACCTGCCATTTTAAAATGTAGCTCTACTTTCTAATGTCAACGTGGAACATCCGTCATCTAACACAGATACAACATTTTTAGTCATCACTGAAATGTTACTTTATCTAAAGTCCATAATTACACCAATTTTCAATTCTTGAAATTTTGGGAAGACACGTGTCAATTAATTCCTACAAAGCAGGATTCCTCGGTCCCCCAGTGCGCACCCCATGCTTGTTTGGGGCCAAAGGGTTGTGAAACTGTCCTCAAGAAATAAGAACCAGTTGGTTTCATGGAGCAGATCAGCAGCCACTGAACTGTGTAAACAGGTGCATTTTTAGAGCTCCAGTAGATTGACCTTGATTCCATCAGGTTTTCTTGACTTCAGTAGTTGAAGTGGCAAATTATTGGTTGCTTCCAAGTAGAGGAGATGATCACAAGAGATGGTCTAAGCACGTTCACTTGGTGAACTTCAGAGTTGGAGCTTGAAGCTACAGCCTGGCCAGCAAAGTGTTCTCAGTTTGCCCACTCCAAACTGGCAAATGGACTCTCCTGGACAAGATCTTATGAAAGGCTTCTGGTTATGTTGTCTGAGCAACAAAATCTTCGCTCTGTCATGCTCTGAATATTCCTCTGTCTTTGACTGACTGGTCCTTTGACCCTGATTTCCTGATTCAGCTTGGATGGCCTGGTGCTTCAGCTCACATGTGCCCCAGAGCTGGGGTGTGTGTCATCTTGGCACTGTTTTCTGCCAGATTCCATGCAAAGTGGTCTCTGTTGTCGAGAGCATATCTGCACAGACATGGTATGCAACAGCAGATATGAGCAGGTGAATCTAGGTAGCATACAGAATCAGTGGAGTGCTTTGAATCCTTTGCTGGGCCCAAAGAGGTGTCACCAGCATTGACATTTTATTTCAGTCACTTCGTTTTTTTTTTAAAAAAATCCTGATTCCAAGAAGATAAACTCAGTGGTATAATCTGCACTGACTTCTGTTGTTATTTTCATGATAGGGTTAAACCAAGCCAAAAAATTTCTATAGAGCCTTGCCAGCGTAGATAACCCATCACCCTAAACCAGAGCTTTCCAAACTTTTCATGTTGGTGACACACATTTTAGAAATGCATCATTTCTCGACACACTCTTACAGCAGGGCACAAGGCAGGCACTAGGACCTGCGCAGAATCCTTGCAGGGCAGGTTTGGAGGCAGCCAGGCACAAGGCAGGCACTAGGACCTGCGCGGAATCCTTGCAGGGCAGGTTTGGAGGCACAAGGCAGGCACTAGGACCTGCGCGGAATCCTGGCAGGGCTTGGAGGCAGCAGCAGCCGCGACACACCCAGACACTGCAGCCGACACACTAACGTGTTGCGACACACAGTTTGGAAAGCTGCCCTAAACCATAAGAGAAAGAGTTGGGGAGACTTAGTGCAATGTGTGAGTCTGTCCAATTAGGGCCAATTAGGGTCAACATGATTAACCGAATCATGGTTTGCACAGTGAGTAAAGCTTGGGCATTGTTTTCTAGCCCTTTTGGTATGTATCCATCCTTCATCCGAACAAGCCGTGCAGTGTTTGTATTCAAAGAACAAAGGTTTGGGTAACGTGGACACCAAAATTAGAAGAAAAGTAACAATTTGATAACAAGGACGGTGTGTTTCAGGTGTTGTGGATAACCTTCTAGTACTGCTAAGTATTTTCCAGTTTCTGCCACCTATTTTGGAAATGGTACTTAGTGTAACAATATCGTTCGCTTGGGGCAGAAAACGATCTCCATTTTACCCCCTGCCTTTCCCCCCCAGAACCATCTTTTAAAATAGAAACTAATAAAATTAGTTAATTCTCGTAATGAACACCAAAAAAAAACAAACAGAACCAGAACGAAAAAAGAATAAACCAATTGCAGAACTCTGCTTCCTGTTTCACCTGCAGCAGAAGCCTGCAAACTGAATGTGGCATGATTTCTGTGGCAGCCTGCTGTGATTTCATAAACCCAAGAGAATGATTATGGTGCAGGGTCAAGGTGAAGCCGGATTGTGGAGGAAAAAGAGCTTCCATTCAAATGCAAATGTTGCAGTAATAGCAAAAGGGACTCCACAAATTACAGGCAATTTCTTTTATTCGGGAATAAGTGTTCCATTCAGCTTTTTTGCCTCCCTCCAGTCTGAGAGCATTATTTATAGAGAGAGTGCTGGGGGTGGGTGGGGTGGAGTAGAATAAAGGGGCAGGAATAAAGCATTAAAAAATGGAGAGCATAAAACTTGTCTGTGCAAAGCGAGCAAGATAAACATTGGTTAGTTTAGTTGTTTTCCCGCTATAATTTTTCCTAATAGGGCTGACGCTATCGCTCGCGAGTCAGTCGTGTCTGTCTGGCCTTTTCTGGTAAGAATGGACTCTCCAAACGTCTTTCACTGCTTCTTGCTTCCTATGTGAAAAGAGATTCTTGAGGTTGGGCTCCATAAAGTCCTCAGTCGAGGGGTGCAGGCCAGTGAAACTCTGAAGTCATGCAGCTGGAAACAGGATGCTTTCTGGAAATTAATGACTTGCAGTGGGTGGGGGGATCCCATAAGAAGATTACTCAGCACTGCCAGCTAATCACGTTGATCTAAAGCTCTCTGCAACAAGGTGGCTTCAATAACAAGACTCCTTCAATGCATGGGTTCAGGTCAGGCTATTACAGGGTGTAACTGGAAAAGAACCAGGTTAGCTTAGATACTTGAGGGCGACCAGACAGTGCTGATCTAACATTTAAAATGTCCACTTAGTAGAGTTTTATGAACAGGAAACAAAGCCCACTTTGCATGCTTTCATTCTGTGGTATATACCCATCTGTCTCGGACAGTTCAGTTTCCCAGTTCTTCCCTACTCACTAGGCAATCCTGCTGTTTACACGAGTTCTGTTGAACTATGACTGCAATCTAACAATATTCTTGTTCTGCAGGACTTGCCTGTGGCTTTAGCATGAAGAAGACATCCTCCGTGATGATGTGTGATTCAAATAGGGCATTCCCCAACCAGGTGACCTCCCATGGGTTAGAACTGGACTGACTTTGCAACTCTTCCATAGCTTGCTTTGAGATGTACACCTGGGATTCTGCTGAGCAATAGTGCAAGAGTGAGGGGACCTCAAGGCCCCTGGCAACAGCTTGCATTCTGGTGGGTTTTTTTCCCCTTGACACCCTTGGTTGGCATGTGTGACAGCTCAGCTCCAACTGGTAGACTGCGCCCTGTGCCAATTAATGCAAAGGAGGAAGGTTGCCCTCCACCGCTGTCCTGGAGATGAAGGGTCTATGACAACAATTTTGTGCCTACTGGTATATAGAAAACTGGAACAGATGGTTGACCAAAACCTTCCTCCATTAACTTCTGTCTGTCTGCCTGCCTCCCTCCCAGTACAGCCTCTTGGATTTCAGGTCCATTAATTGTAGAACTCAAATGGCCACGTGCTTGCTTAAACACACAGCTAATATGTTTATTTACCCAATGTATGTAATGCGTTCTATACTGGGCAGCGTCTAAGGATGGCACGTTTCTTCGAAAGCCTTGTGGCGCAGTACAAAAAGACCAAATCCTCTGAAGGACTTGGCATTTCTTCCCAGCAGAGGGCACTCCATGTGTTTTTAAAACAGAAATGATCTCAGGAAGAAATAACATTACTCCTCTGCAGCCGAGAGGGCGAGGATTTAAAATCTTCTGATTTTGTACCTTCTAATACAACTTGATCCATGTTCTGGTGTGAGGGTGTCAGGTCAAAATATCAAAACGAGAGAGAAGTTTGGGAGCCTTTTAAAGAAGTCCACAAAAGACATCTGTGTTATCCTCACCCACGATTCTGGGAATTTCTCTGGAGTAAGGCATGCACTTTTTAAATACACAAGGCCTTATAAAATGCTTGTAGTTAACTGGGAAACCCTGCTTTGGTTTTGTAGATGCAACTATGTACTCGGGCTGTGTTTTGTGCTGTAATTTGTATGGATGTGTGAACCTAGTGCTGTCTTTCAGGGTAATCTGTTAACACCTTCAGGAGAAACTTGAGTGCAGAATGTCAAGTGATATTCCTGTATCTACAATAGCTTCTTATTCTGCAGACAGCTTTGTACCATGGGCCTTTGACGTTTCCAAATTTATTCTGTTTTTTAAAAAAATTAAAAAGTGCAGGATTCCAGAGCTTTGATCATAGATAATTTGAGCCCAGACTTGGTTGACATCCCTGATGGTGGTGGTAGAGAGGCCATCTTAAAAAAAAAAAAAAAAAGCATTTTTAAAAAATGCCTTTTGCCTGCATTTATTTTGGCCCTTTAAAAAGTTATTGTGTCTGTAAAACTATCAGCCTTATGACAAAGTGCTTTTGCACCCATGCAATAGAGTGGATTGTGTAACAAAACATTTCAGGCTCGGATTGATGTGAAAATAGCTTTGTGTAAATGTGATAATTAGATGAGAAAAGAAGTATTTGGAGTCTGTCTTGAAGACCCTAATTAAATTCACAATGATACATTTTAACATATTGGTCTCAGATGGATTAAACCTTCTCCTTAACCTCTTTGAAAAAAGGATTTTGTTTTGTTTTGTTTAGATAACATTAATTAAATGCATACATTTTGCCAACCGGTAGGATTTACTTTTTCAAGAAAAGCTTTGAACGCAAAAGTTAGGATTTGGGCTGTTGCTTCAAATGACAAACCATGATTTTTTTTAAAAAGGGGGGATTCTATAAGATATTGCCCCAAATTGAATCAGTTGTGAAAATTTGATTCCTGTGTAACACAACTTTGTCACAGCAACTTTGTCACAATGACCTATACCTGTTGCTTAAAAGTTAAATTCCCAGCCACTGCTTTACCTTATGCCCATGGATTGAGTGGCAATAAGCATGTTTGAATAAAATGTGTCTCAAAGGAGAACTTAGCAGGCAACCTCCCCCCCCCCCAAGAAAAGAAACAAAAGATAGAAACAAAAATAAAATGAGCCAAACCAACCTTACAGTTATTTTATTTTATTTTATTTTATTTTATTTTATTTTATTTTATTTTATTTTATTTTTTATTTTATTTTTTATTTTATTTATTTTTTTATTTTTTTTTATTTTTTTAATTATTTTATTTTATTTTATTTTATTTTAATTATTTAATTATTTAATTATTTTATTTTATTTTATTTTATTTTATTTATTTTATTTATTATTTTTTTATTATTTGGTCACTGATGAAAAATGGGTGGTCACGCAAAAGAGATTTATGACCTGTTGCTGCTCATATTTTTAGAAGTCACTGCTCCATTAATACAGCATGTAACTTGAGCAAGTCTGGCCCAGAATAGTGCACAAATGCAGCCAGAGATTTTTTGTTGTTACTTTTCTGCTCCTTTAATGAAAGCTGCAATTCATGTTGTCCGATGAAAGCGGTAGATTCAAGTTTGTAGGACTGCAAACACCAGGGCTATAGTTTCTATAATCAGTACCACCACCACCCAAAAAAGTTGACTAAAATGGGACTCACTTCAGTTTTTCAGGTTGAAAATGAATTATTATGTAATGCAAGTATTACATTGCTCATGGCAGTCATCCTCTTCAAGGAGGCATTTTCTCTTTCAATCTCATGCAGAAGAGAAATAAAGTCCAGGAATGAGAAACATGCAGCCCTGTAGATGTTACTGCATCATATTTTTCATCAGACAATTGCAGGCTTGAGTTGGAACAAGGACAAGAATCATCTAGTCCAGCCTTCTGCAGTGTGAACAGCCAATTAAATCATCCATGAGAGATGGCTCTTCTTAAAAGCCTCCAAAAAATGGAGAACCAGAACCTTCACTGCTCCTCTGTTCCACTGTTTTACAGATCTTATTGTCAGGGACCTTTTCCTTACATTTAAATGAACTCTAGGTATGTAGCTCAGGTTCAGTCAGCATGGACAAAGCTGAAAGATGCTGCGCTTGTAGTTCTGTAACTTCTCAGTTTTTCACAGGCTCCTGATTCCTGAGTAATGTATACAGGTATGATCCCAACGTCCATTCCATTTAGTATCTCATAGAATCAGAATCCCTGTATTTTAAAGTTCAGAATCGGAAGGGGCTGGCCGTTGAAGTCCCCAAATCCAAATTAAAACATCCCGACACATGGCTTTCCAACCTTTGCTGAATACCCCAGCAAAGGGGAGCCCCCCACTTTCTTGGGCCATTGGTTCCACTGCTGAATTACTCTCTTTACTCTGAATTACTCTTGTTGGGACGTTTTTCCTAACACTCAGCTAAAATGTGCCTTCCTACAACTTCATTATTTGGTGCACTTAGAGAAGAGATCTTGATGCTCCTCTTTAGATACTTGAAGAGAACAATGATATCTCCCACCCAGTCCTTTTCCTTGAGGCTAAACATGGCCACTTTTTTCAGCGCCTCACAAGATTTAGCTTCCTTGATCTTCCTCCTCTGAGCCTGTCCCTGTTGGTAGGCATCCTCCTTAAACGCGGTCTCCAGAACTGGATGTTCTATTTGAAGAGGGTGATCGGCCCTACAGTAGAGTCACCCTAATGGCTAATTCTGACCTGCTTCATTTCAAAAGTCTTTTCAGGTTTCAGCAATAAGCAGCGGTCGTCTTTCTCTCGGTGAAAACAGTCTGGGTTCCTTCTGCTCCCCGCTGACTTCCCACGGGGACGGCTTTCATCCGGAAGGGTGAAATCTTGAAACTGGCCTCCTTTGTATGGCTGTGTAAAACAAGCGTTAGGCACGACAATGCTGACATCACCCTGCAGTCATTAGCGAATTTTCTGTTTTCTGTCAATAAATGGAATTTAAACACTTAGTAACTAAGCTTCTTAAAATTCATAGCTGATGAGGGAGCAATTAGGGCAGGATTTTAATGAATACCCATAAACTCATGACAGCTTTTGCCAAGAAGAAAGCTTAATCATGCACACTCGCTCTTTCTCTGAGACAGCTGTTTTTTGAGGGGGGGGGGGCAATGCATGTTTTAATTTTGAATATTTGTTCAGGGGGGTGAAAAAAAGCAAGGAAACACTATTATAGGGAAAAGCATGATCTTTCAGAGTCATCATGTTAAATGTCCATCCGTGATCTCACTTTATCAATGGATTAGCAAGCAAGCCCCAGCCCGTAGTAGCTGATGTAGATGGATGGTCTGGATTCAAAATTCCTGCTGAGGTTCACTCCTCAGCTGCAGGAAATAACTGGACTTGTGGGTGCTAAGTTCAAAGATTTGTACTTTGCTTCAGAAAGCATCAAAAGGGACATCAAGTGGGACACGAAACACATCTGGAAGCAGGATAGGGACCTGGATCCATGGCACTGCCAACAGACGTTCATGCAATATCTACTTGAAGACTTGGTTCAAGAAGAGACTGTAATGTGATTTCAACCTCTTGTTGCTCATCTTCAAGAGCTGCTATCTAATTTTACGCTACCACTTTGTTCTCCTGGCTGGGATCCCACACCACCTTAAGCTATGGTTGGTTTAGCCAAAGGTTATCCACTAAGCCCACGATTCACACAATATGCTAAACCACCAACCCCTCTGGCTGAGTTTGCATAACATGCTAAACTGCAAACCAACTCTACCATTGGCATACGGGTCAATTTGGCTCTTGGGTGCCAAAGGAACCCTGGGTGGAGGTGAAGATCTTGGTGTGGCCAAAAGAGCTCTTTCAAGGTTGCAACAAATGGCAAGCTTTTATTAGAATAGAAGGGGGAAAATCATATTAACTATATTTCATTTAAGGTAACTTTAGATTCAATCAAGATTCCTTTCTCTTTGGGACCCCCCCCCCACTTCTTTCTTGGGGGCTCATTCTCTTAAAGGTATGCAGCCTCCTGGAAGCTCTTCAAAAGCCAAGGAGCACTTCCTGCCCAAACCAAGTGCCACCCCATCTAGGAATGCATAAAAGTACCTTCCACGCCTTCTGGTCTCTCCCTTCCACACCTAACTGTTAGACTTGGATGCTATAAAAATTGCTTATCGACCAATGGCCCTCCATGCTGATTTTGGAACAGGACTGATCTGTTCCAAGTGTGTTTGGGCCACCGGTGCTGCTGAGGCCACCATGCCACCTACCGTGTTCTCTTCACCTTGGGCGAGATTCTCAGGGCACAACTGACTTTGGGGTGACTCTGTTGCATTTCGTTTGCCAAGTTTCCTTGTGCAACAAGGGAAACAACCGGTGCCTGTTGCGGCTGGGCTCGAGTTACGTCCTCCTCATTCACCGTTTCCCGGTTGTCTTTTCCCACCCCCTCGCTGGTGCACAAAGACCACCGCGGACATCTGCACAGCCCCATTTGGGAGGGCTCCGAGCTTCTCAAGGCCTCTGCGTGCCGTGCCGTAAATTCAGGTGGGGATTTGATTCAAATGGACAATTGACTTTTGGTTTGCGCCTGCTTGAAAGTGCCATCTGGGGCACTGGCTGACCTTTCACTGGCCTGGATTTGTAATCAACCATTTTGTAAATTTCAAATCACATCAGAATCAGCCTGTGTAAAAAACCATCAGGGTATCAGCCATTAGACATGTGGTCAGCTGCCCTTGAGGTATTCAGGCCTCAGTGCTCCTCTTCCCTTGCTCCGCATTGTTTTCTGCCTGCCATAATGCCACAACTCCTTGTGAGAATCTCCCAAATGTTGGACTGCGCCTGTCCGTGATCAAAGGATGTTTTCTGAGCAAACATGAGGCAGTTGAAAGAATGTATGCATGCTTCTCGAAATTACATTGGATATAACTGATGGGTTGAACATGTTCTGTTTGGTTACAGTTAATAATGCAACCCACAATCAAGGTGAATGCTAAGATAATGAGACACTTTGGTGATCTGATTCAACACGATGGGATTGAACTTCCAAATCAGAAGGGTTGCTGTCTTTTGCTCATGCCCCAAAGTAGTTTTTTTCCCTTGATTCCAAAGTCTGGATTGAATCAAGGCTCTAAGACAGTGTTTCTCAACCTTGGCAAGTTTAAGAGATGTGGACTTCAACTCCCAGAATTCCCCAGCCAGCATGGCTGGCTGGGGAATTCTGGGAGTTGAAGTCCACACCTCTTAAACTTGCCAAGGTTGAGAAACACTGCTCTAAGATGGTTCAGACACCTGAATGGAATCGAACCAATTTTTAAAATTGGATCGCTTTAACAATCCAAACGGGATCAATCTCAATCAATTATAAGGTCAATATTGTGATTTTGACCGCAAGGTGTGGTAGTGGATAAGTTAGTGGATAAGGTATTGGACTTGGCTCAGGGAGACTCGGGTTCAAATCTACCCTTAGCCAAGGAAACTCACGGGGTGTCTCTGCTCCATTTGGTCTGCCTGCCTCTCAGCCCAACCTACCTCACAAGATTGTGGTTGTGGGGGAAAGAAAAGGGAGGAGTTAGTAGTCTACAGTATAAGTCATTCTGAACTCCTTCCTTGATGAAAGGCAGGATGTACAGTAAATCAATGGAATTAGGATATGTCGAAAAGGGAACATGTTTACACACACAGGGAGTAAGCAGAGTTATAATGAACTTACCTTGGTTGTCATGTTAATAAAATTAAATCAGAATTGTCCTTGGGAGGTTTTTTTTGTCCCAAGAATGGGTAGACCCCCAACGAAGGCAGGAAGCTGCATGGAACACCCTTTCAATACAGGTATTAAATGAGATGGAGAAAGGAAGATCGGGAAACCAGTCAACGTGCTTCTCCATATATGCATTTTCTTCAGCTTGCCTTGACTGAACAGTTTGCATCTTCTGCCCATTTGACTTGAGTTGAGTTATTTCAATCCATATGGGTACGTGTGTTCCTATCATTGCCAACTGGGGGAGCAGATCAGGAAGAGGGAGAGACCTCCGATTGAGTGGGTTCTGGTCTCCAAAACCTTTATGCCACAATAAACCCGTTAATCTTTCAGATGCCATCGGGTTTTTTTTTGGTTGTTTTCCTCAGAACGGCTGTTGAGAGTCACAGGATGGAACAACTCCAGGAGTTCCCTGATTAAAATGGGCAGAAGAGATGCTTCTTCCTCTCTTTTTGCCAAGCAATTTCCCCTGGAAAGAAAAATCAATTTGCTTACTCTTGGCCAGGTCTCCCTGGACCCCTGTGATCTCCTGAAGTTGCTGAAATATTGATTTTCTGGTTGCCGATCTGTTATGGGATTCTGCAGAGTTTTATCTCTGGTAGAGTGGATTGGCAATCCATGCATGGAAAAGAAAAAAATATTAGCTCTACAGCTCGTTTGCCTCTTTCCTTCCTCTACAGAGGTCTTGAGCACAATAGTGCAAAGATATAGTAGGCGTAGATTGCCCTTCCTCGGAAAGACGGACATTTGTTACACTGGCTAGTTGAGAGAATCTAATTTTGCCCCAGTCCAGGTTTTCAGCTGCTTTGGATTGCATCTTTGCTCTCATTTATTTTGATGGGCTTGTTAAACAGGCAAGGAATGGGCTGTTGGCTTTTTGACATTGCCTGATTCTTGGTCTTGAGAGCTGAATTTAGGGTCATTGCCAGATCCAGCAGAAACCATCACCCTTCCCTGGCCAATTTTAAGCTGGACTGTTTTAGGTCACCAGCCAAATTAAATGTCTGCTATTTTGCTCACTGCATTCACCTTACACACTTGACCTGGTTACTAAATTACCCCAGCTTGGGGGTGTCCACTATACATGGAGCCATAAATTAACAAGATGGGTTAGCGGGTTTATACAACAGGTGAAGTCATGCCACAAAATAAAATTAAAAATAAAACAAAACCCCTTTTTACATCAACCAGACCTTGAAAGTTGTGCAGAAGTGCCCCTTAGTTGCTGCCAATGTGGGGAAGAGACTCGGTGGACTCCATTCATCTCCCAACCTACTTTTTTTCCTGTCTTCTGGTCATCACCCTATCAATACTTAACACCGGCACCGTACTTTCCAGAATTCAAAGTGCTTTGTCTGCGTTGCTGGAATTCAGCGTCTTTTGCTTTATTTACTTACTTGTTAAACAAGTTTTCATGGCTGCCCATCTTAACCTAAGTAACTGGGTGGTGAACAGGCAAATAAATACACAATAACAGCCACCAATTAGAAAATTGATGGAGGCCCCCCTAAAAAAAATTCCAACGACGTAAAACCCAAAAGTTTCCAACGTTCATATGTGCTGGGCCCCACTAACATCTCGACCCCAATGTCTGGGGTCTTCAAAGGTCTTCAAGGCCTTCCAGAAGACTAGCAGGGTTGGGGCATCCAGATCTCATGAGGGAGGTGGTTCCATAAAGTGGACACCATAACAAGGTCTGCTGCCTGGGTCCCACCAGATGACATGGCTTTCAAGAAGGAACCTGGAGTGTGTCAACCCTTCTGGATGGGATGGGAACGACCAAATGAATTTGTTTAACAATACTAAATTCTTCTGCTTCTATCTTGAGGCCAGATAGAAGCAGAAGAAATAAATCAACATCAACTTTATCTCCACTCAGGATCGTTGACCCTCATGTTGTAGGTGGTGGTGGGCAGAGACGAGAGAGGGCGGCCCCTTTGCATCCAGAGACGGGGGGATTCAGACCAGCGACTTCTCGATTCACTGCTCCGTCTTGTAGCCATGACACACAACCAGGAATGACGAATATTCCTGAAATAATAATGTTATAATATTATCCCAACCATTGCCGCCGGCGCCACCACCGTCGTAATTTGCAAGCCTTCTCTTTCGCGGCCTCTCTTTTCCTCTTCCATAAAAGGCATGAAAAAGAAAAGTTTTGTCAGCCGTCCTGTCTCTTTTGTGACGTTCTGTTTCTCAGAAACTAGGGTCCTTTCATCCTAACCTCAGACACGGATGAGGGAGCAGTGTTGCGCCTGTTGTTTGTCCCTTCAGCCGGTTTTTGAATCTGTTGCTTTGTTCCCTTTCTTTTCGGGACGCAGAAAAGGCACAAGAGTGGGACACGGCAGAGAGTCTTCAGCAGAGTGGCCTTCAACAGTTATTTAGATTTCATTCATTTTTGCCATGTTGGTAATTATGAAGGGGCCAGGGCAATTAAGAACAAGAAAGAGAGAATGAGCTGAAGGTGGTGGTGGTTGCTCAAATCGAAACAAAAACAACTTTTATCGCTGAGGAGAAACTGAAGGGTTTGAGAAGCGAATTGTGCAAATTTCTGAACGAAGGCAAGGAGGCACGTTGGGCCGGCATTGAGTGGGGAGTACTACTACTTGACTGCATCTTCGTAGAGGATAGAAACTGGTTGGTTGGTTGGTTGGGTTTTTGGCATACCATCCACCTGTTTGTCCGAAACAGCATTTCTAAGCTCGACTCTGTTGCCTTTGGGGAGCAAAACCTCACCAAAAATTGGCCGTAAACCAGAGGGGTAAGGCCACCAATGAGCAAGAATGCTCTACTTTCCTGATCCTGCAAAACATTTGACACATTCACACACATACACAAAAGTCCCTCAACACATCTATTTCTATCAAGCCCTCCCGCCAAATAAAATCATGGATGATTTTGGCATTTATCTTAAACTCCAGCCATCTCCCGCCCTCCCAGCAGCCCCTATGAACTTAATCTTTGGTTGCCATGGAGATATTACCGGCCTGAATTTTTTCACAGGTTCTTAACTATGAAGATTGTTTTGTGTGCGTTGGAGGGGGGAGAGATTGGAATCTTTTTAAAACAAACAAACCCCACCATCTCAAATAATTTTTCCCCTCCGTTTGCACCTCAACTTTATCCCTTCCTCCATTGTTTCTCCTTTGATTTGTGGTGGGTTGGTGTTCCCGAAGCAGACGTTTTTGAAATCCCCCCCCTTTTTTTTGCCTTGAATGCAGAGGAGGAGGGGGGAAAGGAAAAAGGAAGAGAAGAAGAAGGGGGAATAAGAAAAAAAAAAAGAAAGAAAGAAAAGAAAAGAAAAGCACCCCGAAGCCTGCAAGTCAAGCTCAAAGACTTAGTTTTTGTTTTGTCTGGCCTAATTCAAAGTGGGAATGGTGCTGGGCGCCCCAGGAAACCGTGATACTAGAAGGTCTTCCTCTAAAAGTTGTGAACTCGGCACTACAAAGTCCGAGGGGCTGCGGTTACCTGAATAGGGTTGAATTAAACAAGACAAGCGCATCATCCTAGTTCTTAATCTGTTAGAGCCACATACAACCGCCAATTGTTGATTGCAAAAGTGGGATTAAGGAGTTCTTCGAGGGAATTGATTTTCTTGTGAGAACAAAAAGGGAAGAGAAAAAGCGGGCTGGCGGGGGTTGAGCTAGAAAGCAGAGTGAAGCAGAAATCTCCTTTGAATCTTGAATCAGGAACGTTTTCGTGAATGAGTTGTGCTCCAAGTCTTAGAAGTCAAGCCATCCGCGGGCTGTGCAAGACGGACGCTAAATGGCCAGAAAGGTCCAGAAGGAAAATGTGTGAAGCCAAAGGATAGGGGGAAACTTTTGCACACATGGAACTCCATTTCGTTGGCACCCTGCAAAGTTATGAGCCGGCCTTTGGAACCCTCCTACGGGTTTTCTGCTAAGGTAGGAAGGCCGGCTCTGGCAATAAATGGGGCAGCAGGGCAGCTGTCTGGTAAGGACTGTCCTCAAGACTGCTGGGAGGATTGGAAATGGGAATTAAAACCAACCCACGGGGGGAAGAAAAGCAAAGACAAATTCTTTCACAAGGGTTTCCACAGCCAATTGAGCGACAGATGTTTAGTTGTTTAAACAGATTAAAAAGTACTTGACATGGGTAAAAACGGGGCCACACCTCTTTTTATAATGCAATTATTTATGAAGTCTCTGCTTGCGTGGACTGGGTGCAGCAAACGCTAGCTTAGAAGAGGCCTCCTCGTTCCCAGTCTCTCGCTGCAGAAGGACTTCAAGACACATCCCGCCGAAGAGCAAACAGGCTATTTCCTATCCCCGCTTTGTTCCTAGAAGAGAAATCCACTGGGTTTTTCATTGTGGAAGCAAACACCTAGCAGGTACGTAGAGTATCCATGCTCTTCTGCTGACCACCCCCATCCCCGCCCCTCCCTTGGCAGTCCTTTTCTGAATGGCTTGCTTGCAAAGAACTACGGGCAGTCCTTGCTTAACCGTTCATTTAGCGACCTCCTAGAGTTACGACGGCGCTGAAAAAATGACTTACAACCATTTCTCGCACTGACAACCGTTGTAGCATCCCCGCAGTCACATGATCACAATTCAGACACTTGGCAACCAGCTCACATTTATGACGGTTGCAGCGTCTCGCGGTCACATGATCAACATTTTTGACCTTCCTGGCTGGCTTCCGATAAGCAAAATCAATAGGGAACCTTGTGATGCGCTTAACAACCATGTGTTTCACTTGGCCATGTGATTCGCTTAATGACCGCCATAAAAATGGTGGTAAAATTGGGTCCAGATTCACTTAACAACCACATCACTTAGCGACCTAAATTCCAGTCCCAATTGTGATAGTTAAGCAAGGACTATCTCTAGTTAAATTAGTCAGACAATTATGGGATGCTCAGCACTAGGTCCTCCTCTTAAAACAGTGGAATGTTGGCTGCAATTTCAGAGGTTATCAACATAATGTTTTCAAGAGATGGCTGCCACTTTGTGATCCCTGGCTGCCCATTTTGCCAACCTATGCATACCCTCTTCCAGGCAGTGAATCTCAATCAGTTTTTTGAATGAGTCATGCACTTCCTGGAAGGACTCCAGAGCAGCTTCCAGGGAGTGATTTATACCTAGGAACACTGGAAGTGACCAGGGAGATCATGGTTTCTTGATGGAAATGTCCTTGAACTCACCTCCTTGAGATATGGAGATTGTCCCACTCAATCCAAGAAGGAAATAATGTTTCTGCCTAGTTTTAGGAGGAGAAGGTGGCATCAGAAAGTGCCAGTACGTATAGAAGGGGTCCACCTAAAAGAATAAAAAGAAAGACTCCTCATGAGTAAGGCCTTGCTAGTGAATGATGAGGCCTGAAACTGATCTGATTCCCTGTCCTAAAACTGACCTTGCGTGGACATGGTTTCTGCTGGGGACTTGAAGCTTCTGGCCCAAGCTGGACCAGAAAGTGTGTTTGCATTCTATGTTTGCGATACAATACCATAAGCCATGGCTGGCTTAACTTGACCACGATCAGTTGTACTTATGCAACACTTTAAGCTGTAAAGCACAACTAACAAACCCTACTGGTTGGATTCACACGACATACTGAGCCGCAAACAAGTAAAGGACATTGATGGCGTTTTGGGGGGTTGTTATTTCATCATGGTTGATGCAAGTTCTCAGCGCCCCTTAGGGGGGAGGTGAAGGTAGAGCTGGGCAGCTGGGCAACTCTTTGGCCACCAGAAAACAACGGTCTCTTTAAGAAAAGCTTGTTCAGGAATTCACAGCCTTGTTCTGATTGTCTTGATTGTCTCCAAGGGCTGCTCCTGCCCAATATTTTAATTTCCAAGGACAGCATGAGCCCAGGACTTTTGTTGGAGGTGCCATCAATTACGTCCTAAGACATTAATTTACTTTTCAGGATCCTGCCCTCAATCCCTCTGCCTCTCCTTGACTGTTCTGACTTTGAACAGGTTTAATTCATCTGCTCTCCACTAAGCTCTGTAGAAAAGAACAATACTTTCCGATCTGCCTTTTATAGCTTATTGGAAACTGGTGGTCCGCACAGAGGCTTTGGTCGGTGATTAACCAGAGTGAAAACAAACTACGCCAGGCGAAGTTGATATTGAAGGAGGACTTGGACCCACTTCATTAGAGCCTTCAGAGGGAAGCTTGTGCGAGACTTTTCAAGTCTCAATTTAATCACGTAATTCTCCCTTAAGTAGCAAGAGAATCTTGCTGCCCAGCGGGGGGCCAGTTGACCGATGACAACTTCAAAAGATAAATAATATATAAATATCTTCATGGGCTTGGCTGGAGGAAAATGTTACAAGTGTGTAGTGCATTCAAAAAGACGGTTGCTTTTTTTTGAAAAGTGACTCGGTGGTTCTCTGATTGTCCTTTATGGGAAAAAAAAAAGGGGAGAAAGAAAAAGAAAGAAAGAAAGAAAGAAAGAAAGAAAGAAAGAAAGAAAGAAAGAAAGAAAGAAAGAAAGAAAGAAAGAAAGAAAGTCTCTTTTGAAATAGAGCCAAACTTACTTTTTCCTTTATCGGTTTGTTCAATCAATGCTTGGAACAGGGAAAGTTTTAAATATATCCAGCAAGGGACCAATGAGAAAATGGGAATATGACCCAGTTAGGAAATCTGGACCAATGAAATCCATGAATCAGTGAATGAATCAGGTAAAGTTGTTGGGGAAAGGTACACTTTTAGAACCAATGGGGGAAAAATGTGCTTTTTCAATTCCAAACATCTTCAATTTGTTTGTCATTGATTCATAGTTAGATAGATGATGATAATGATAATGATGATGATAGATAGATAGATAGATAGATAGATAGATAGATATTCAGTACTGTTTTTCAGTGATACTTTCTATCTTAGAAGAGACCACCTTGTGTGACAGAGAACTCTTCAAACACGCTTCATTCTCCATCCTCTTTGATAGCAGGTGGTATGGATCCAGATGGGAATTCTGCTTAATGGTGCTTAGATGCCTGGGTCAGCCAAAGTCAGCAGAAATTATTGGCCTGGTGGACTATTTCCAATTTTCTTTCCAACTCCCTAATAAGATGGCACAATGTTTAAAATCCTCCCCAAATTTCTCTGCTGAACTCTAGTATAATCAATGACGATGTACATCCAAACCACGGCCTACTCAGGACGTAGACATCCTCTTCTTCTATGCTCTAAGTTGCCCTGGTGGAACCAAAATAGATGGACACGTTTGCATAAGAACCTTGCCACGGTTCTGAATTCGTTTATGGTTAGCAAAGAGGTGGGTAACCTATCCGTCTGGCTAGTAGACTAAATCTCAAGAATCCTCTGAATGCGATGAGGTTAGACCTCTCGCAAGACATTCTGCCCCTTTCTTGGCAGTCTAGGAACAAGGAAGAAAGAGGTCCCACTGCTGGTTTAATCCGTTCCTAAGCTCTCCAAGTATATTGGACAGGGAGGAACGAAGGTCTGGAGACAAGTGCAACCTAAGGTCCTTCCTATCAACGATCAGAGGGGGGACATCTCTCCATACCCTACAGATGGAAACGTGGCTCCCTGTGTCCTTGAGAGCAAAATATATTTTTTTTGCCAGGTGGGCCTTGGTGGAGAACAAAGAGAAGCTCCAGGGATTTTCTGTATTTAGGAGTCTGATGCTGCCATAGTGGGCTGGATATTGGATCGATGAAGTGGTGGAGAAAAGGTGGAGGCGCCCCAGCTGTAAAAAGCTCTCGCTGGCGTTGTCCCAACCTTGTCTTTCGGCCCATGCTGTGCCCAGAGGAGAGGAAGACTTTGCTGCAAATAGAAGAAAAGTGAAGCCAGAAAGTAACATTGACATGTTCATGGGGAGAATGAATTACACGACGGTTGGGTGATGAGGTGCTTAATAGCAGAACTACTTGCCTTGCTATTTCCGTGAGACTAAATGCATCTTTATCACCAATCCCGGAAGAAGACAACCTTGTGGCAGAATTGGCTCTAGAAAAAATATAGGAGATCGCCTCTTTCTCTTCTGGCAAAACCCAAATCATTTCATAGTTTATTTTCCCTCCTGTCTTTCCTGAAAACATGGGTTTGCCCATGCTGCCCGAGGATACAGCTTTTCGCTTTTTAAAGAGCTTTTCTCTCTGCTGTGAATGGTTTTCATTTTTTAGAAGGCCTTGTTGCAGACGGTGACATTTTGACCTATAGGGCATTTATAGCCTGAACCCATAGAAAACATGTTGAAAAATCTCAGGTTGAACCTTTCAGATGGACTCATTAAAGGGATGTTGTAAGAAGGTCCATGACTTTTGAAACTTAAAAAACAACCATCACCACCATGAAAAACATTAAGGATGTTTGTTTTAAGAAGTTCTGCACTTCAGTTTTTCTCTTCATGTAGTTAATTCCATCTTGTATCTGCAAAGTAAGGCTGATGGGATTATTAATCCTTCAGAATACAAAAACAGGAATCTACAATGAACTGTATCCCCCACCAACATAATTAATTTCAAAGGTCCCGTTGGGGGAGATGGGCGGTCATATAAATTTGAATAACAAATAAATAAATAAATAAATAAAGGTGATGGATGGAAAAGTTTCTGTTTAGGTAAAACAAACAACAAAAGAGCAGGTGCAGAAGTACAGGATGAGTAAGAGCAATCTAAGCAAAAGAACAACCAAAGCAATAACAGAAAACTTCAAAGAAATGAAAAAACTCAAAACAAATGGCATTTTTAGATATAGACCAAAAATGAGCCAGCAATGTGATACTGCAGCTAAAAAGGTGAATGTAGTTGTGGGCTGCTTCAAGAGATGAAAACATGTCCAAATGGTGACAGAGAGGTAAATGTTTGGTTATTTTTTAATTTGGAATAATGCTGCAGCCTCCAGTTCTGGGCTCCACAGAAGGGTAAGAAGATCTCAGACCAAAGCCCTGAAAACAGAGTGGAGTGATGGATTTTGTTTTGAGAGATTTTTTCCCCCGCAGAGGTGGGATGGCTACTGAGCGGGAAGGATGTGGTGATCGATGGCTTACATCGCCTCTTTCATCTGCACAATTGAAGCCTCATCTGTATCAACCCCTTTTCTCAAGTATTTGAAGATGCCTGTCATTTGGGGGAGATGGGCGGTGATAGAAATATGAATGATAAATAAATAAATAACATAAATATTATCTGTTAAATATCTTTTCTCCGGGCTAATTGCAATTAAACCGTTCTACAAATCATACTGATACAGGCAATTCTGTGGCCCCCCTGCGGCTACAACAGCATTCTCGATCAAGGTTGCTGGTGTGTGTGTGTGCGTGTGCGTGCGTGCGTGCGTGCATGGTCTGTCTCACCCACCCACAGCCATCCAGTTGAAGATTGCCATAATTTCACAGAAATTAAAGTGGGAAGAAAACCTGTGGCTATCCAGTCCAGTTCCATGCAGGATATAGCACTAAAAAAGCTATATTTTTGAGCCTTAGTCACAAAATGACAAAGTTTCCTCCTTTGCTTAGGATGGAGGTTTCTTCAGGAGAGAGCAGGCGTTCTGTCAAATTGATGACAATGTGTGAAATATCCAGTGCCGGTTTTGGTTGACTGTTTTGGCATTTGTTGAATTTTTGCTTTTGTCTGTTTGTGTAGTCAAAGATGTCCTTTTCCATTTTTCTGTAGGATATGGTATCAATCTTGTCCCAATCCTGGCTTCTCATTTTGTGACTAAGGCTCATATCAGTCATTGATTGAATCTGAACCAGATCACATACAATTTATAGCAAAATGGAAATGAAAGGTAATTTAATACACACTGCAGAGTATCTCCTTTCTGAAGTTTATTTTATATGTGTACAAAATATTGGACTTAAGTATGAAACTTGGATTGGATTTTAAAAATTAAAAGGACAGTCAAAAGATGAAAAGCTCATTCTGACTGAATCAAGAAAAAAAAAAAAAGAAGAAGTGGGACCCAAATTATCCTGGGTTGGTTGACTGATTCTATGCCATCAAGTTGTTTTCTACTCCTAGCAACCACCTAGATCAGTGTTTCTCAACCTCAACAACTTGAAGGTGTGTGGGCTTCAACTCCCAGAATTCCCCAGCCAGCTTCAAGTTGCTGAGGTTGAGAAACACTGACCTAGATAGAACTGTACCTAACCTGGTCTTTCAAGTCTCCCAATGGTGCACTCATCGCCCACTCTAAGTAAGTCCCTCCACCTTGCTGCTGGCCGTCCTCTTCTTCTCTTTCCTTCCACCTTTCCCAGCATCCGAGCCTTCTCCAGAGAGCTGGGTCTTCCCATAATGTGTCTGAAGTATGGTAACTTGAGCCTGGTCATTTGTGCCTTGAGTGAGAACTCTGGGCCGATTTGTTCAATGATCCATTGGTTTTTTTTCTCGGCTCTCCAAGGTATTCTCAGGAGTCTTCTCCAACACCAAAGTTCAATAGTGTCAATATTCTTCCTATCCGGCTTCTTCAAAGTCGTCATTCCAACTCAGAAGAAAAGGCTCACTTTCCCTTCTAGCTTTGGAACACAGAAGTGGGACTGTACTGAAGCCTCGCCAAAAAGAAAGAAAATCCAAACCAGGGCTTATAATTTTAATTTTTTGAACAGTTATTTTTAAATGACAGCCTGAGTGCCAGCTTCCAATAACTGCTGGATTATCAGGTAAATAATTAGCTCCGATGCTAGTTTGTCATGCAGCGATACAGCCTCTTAGGTTCCGGAGAGTTGAGGAATCACACAATGATGTATGCGGCCCAGAGTCACATCTTGTGAGATGGGCAGCTATATAAATATGATGAATGAATGAATGAATGAATGAATGAATGAATGAATGAATGAATGAATGAAAGAAAGAAAGAAAGAAAGAAAGAAAGAAAGAAAGAAAGAATGAATAAATAAGCTGCCCACAGTTGTCTAGGATTCAGGCAGCTTTGCAATTTAATAAATGGGGGGAAAATAATAAAATAAATATAGATGTTGCTGCGAAAGGTGGTTTCTTGAAACGTCCTTTTGTATCTGCAGCCATTTGGAAGGATAACACATTTCTTATTCTCTTTTGTGCTCAGAGAAGAGGAGTGCAAGTGGAAATCACCACCCATCTACATCAGGGCTGGGCCACAGTTTGAGGTCAGGTCAACGGGCACCTTTGGTCTTTGGAGAGCTTGGCCAGGTGCTTATGAAAAGGGCTGCCTTTCAATGCACCCCTTTGTCCACGGGTCCCTCTCTGTCCTGCCCGCCCTTTGTCTTCGTTGATGCCAAACATGGGATTGCAGCTAGTTTGGATTTTCTAAGAATGTTTCAGGTGCCTTTTCAGGTCCTGGAGGCATTTTTGGAAACTCAGCAGAGGCTAGAAACTGGTGCTTTGCTCTGCAGCGTGGCACCCATTTTATGCATTTTAACGGCTAGAGGAGAAAGGCAAGATTTTTAAAAAGTTGCATGAGGAGAGGGCAAGCAATTTGCAAGGACCAAAGGAAATGTTTTCAGTTATTCACGCAGCTTATTCCAATATTTTATTTAAGTATAGAATCTTGGAAGCTTCAGAAGAGTTTCATTTTCAGACTCGGTTCTTCTCCTGGATTGCTAGTATGGAAGAACTAACTTGGAAATGTCTCCTTTCGATCCCTCCCTGGGCGAATTCTATTGTCTTTCGCCCTTCTTGATTTTTGCTGCTTCTGAACACATTCCCTCCTCTTTTAAACCCTGCTTTCCCCCCTCTCCTCTCTGGACTTCTGGGTGAACGTCAGGTAATGTGTTGAGTCCGCTTACTCCAAGCCTGGATGTTGATGTTGGTAGTGGGAACAACAAACCCTCCGCTTCCAGCAAAACAGAGATGTTTGATCTGCTCCCCCCCTTCCCAAATCAAGGGTGGAATCCCTTTCTGAAAGGCCAGCCGAAAACCCAAGGAACTTGCATTTTGCTTGAAATTTTGGCTCGGCTGTTTCTATAGAGACCAAAAGGAAGCTTTGAGTCAGCTGCTCTGCTTTTAAATGTAGAGTGCAGAAAACTTTCTTCATGCTGTGATACCCATTCAGGGGAACAGAATAGGATCTGAACTAATCCATAAAAGTTGCTTTGCTCAAAGCTCTTTCCCATTCAATCCAGCCTAAAACTATACTGTACTTCACACTTGATTGGGCCCTGGACTCAATGCCCCCGCAGGCAGTGGTGTTGAACGTGGAAAGAGCTTGTAACTCGACTTGGACATAATTATCAGTCCTTAAAAGGCGAGTTTCAAGTTTACGGGAGCTTCTCTCTTCCCTTACCCTTGGGGTCTCCCCCCCTCTCCTTCCCTTTACCTTGCTAAATTTGCTTTTCCAACATGACCCTCTCAAGACTGCTTGGGTAAAGCTTCAGCGTGGAAACCTTGTAAAGGCTTTTGAAAGCCCTTCCACCTTTTAAAAGTTTTTTTTCCCCTCCTTCCTCCATGTCAATGTAGGAACCAAACACCTGACTGCTTGGAAGAGTGGCCCCGTTCAATGAACTGTAGTCAAGGTAAAAAAACAGAAAAGGAAAGAAATCTCTCTCTCTCTTTGTGTGTAAGTGTGTGTCTGTATGTGTGGCTTTGGGGGGTATTTTTAAAATGTGCTAGGCTGGTGTTTGTGGAAAATGGCATGCTGTTTCTAGCAGATTTGTCTGGATTGATTCCTGTCCTTGCAAAAAAAAAATATCAGGAAAGTTTCTTCTTTGAACTTGAGGAAGAGCTAAAGACAGATTTCTTTAATGCTGGGGACAATGGATGGTCAAGTCCTGAACAGTCTAAATTAAGACTTCATAAATTAAACACTACTGTAGGTTATTAATTTTTTAAATCAGAAATGTCTTGAACTCTTTAGACCAAAAGGGGGCAGAAGGGTGTTAAATAGAAGAAGAGGAAGAAGGGAGCTTGGCTGCTTTGAGCTGTTAATATGTGAAATTAAAATTTCATCTGTGACTTGATTTCTTTTCCCGAGCAATCGCTAGAGAGGTGGGGGACGAATGACAGAAGTTGAGGCAGATCTTTAAAAAAGCAAAAGATATACGGCACGGAACAAGTGTTTGATTCAAAGTAGCGGCCGGTTGAAGCATGTCGTTTATTGTGTTATTTTCTTCAGTGGTTACAAGTTTATAAACAGGCAAACTCTGAGATTGGTTTAACTTGAAGGAAGGAAAAACAGAAACTCGTTTTAAATGCCCTTCTTTGTACAGTTTCATGAAATACATAATTGTTTGGCGTCAGACTTTTTTCTCTGGGCCTGCATCTTTGGTGTGTGTGTGTGTGTGTGTGTGTGTGTGTTTAAAAAATTATCTTTTAAGAATCAGCATCTTCTTAAACATAGATGCCGTTACCCGCATTTTGCACTTTCAGCAACAGAGAGTTGCACAATTCTGGACTGTGTTCGCCCTCTGAATACAACATATTGATTGCAGAGGCAAAGTTCTTTCTGCTTAACCTTAAAACTGAGCTCAGAAACAAAATGCTTGTGACCATCCACTGTTGGAAGCACTTATTCCTAGTTAAGCGTTAGACAGCCCAGCAAACATTTTGCACCCTGCTTCCATTTTAAGCAGCCGCACCGATGGGTTTTTTTTGGTAACGTGGTCTTCGTTTGAACGCATAGGAAATCTTTAAACGAAGGCCTCTCCAAAGGAGATACTGGGTCTGCCTTTGTTAATGGATGCAAAAATTTATTTCTAGCTTGTTAAGTGTAGATTCATTTCAGCCAATTTTATTAAACAAGCATCCTGGCCTTAGCTGTGAATCAAAGCATCTTTTTAGAAGGAGCCGGTTTTGCCACCGTGTTTCTTTTAATGCTGTCTGATTTTCTGTTCTGGACAAAAAATAGCCAGGATTTCATTCTTCTGTGTATTTTTGAGTTACAAAATTAGGCACGATTTTAAAATATATGTGATATTAAATATAAAGATATTCTCACTTGCTGCAAGGTGATCGTTTAATATTGAAACCTAAGCTCATTCTTATTCCATTTATAATAGCAACTAATTTTATGTAGCTATTTGTTGGTTTAACCTGGGGAATGGTTAAATGGTTTCTGATTTCTAAAATGTTGGTTGTTAATGAATAGCTTTCAAGCAATTCATAATTTAAAATATGATTATTTGGGGCTAACAAGAGTAAGTGTTTTCATTTTTATTTTTAAATAAGTTGTACATAGATTATTTTAAAACTATTAAAACTTGTGTAAAATAGGGAAATATTATATATTGGCTCTGTTCTCTGAGGTAGCTTCAGAAAGTTATATGTATGCAAATTGCTAAAACAATTTTGATTTCATATAGATGCCAATACAATACAGTTGGTATAAAAAAGGATTACTATGTGTTTTGCTTTTAGAAGCTAATTTCCTCCGTTGTTATGAGGCTTATTCCAAATACTTGTAGATTGTTGACCCACTGGAAAAAAAAGTTGAAAGCATTGTCTTTCTAAATATTAGCTGGAATCTCTACCCATCTAGGAAAATGTGACCTATGCTCACAAATTTGATACTTCTGAGTATCTTGTTTGTTAGGACTGACCACAGAAGGCCGCAAGATCAGTTGTTCAAAAATTCAAAATAATTCCAAATTCAAATAAAATACCACAAAGACACAAAGTTTGTTAGTCACTGAATACGCAAAGCTAGTCCATTACAATGAATTGTTGGCATGAAATTTGGCACAAAGGGGTAAGGAGGAAGATGTGAAATCGTTTTGATCCTTGAATATGTTGTGTTTTGCATGCGTGTGTAGGAGGTGAATGTACAAATTCATATAATTTGTATTTGTAAGGTCAAGGAATTATGAAAAATCCCTTACTTTGGAGATGAAGCATTCGGGGTGTGTGTTTGTGCATGCATCTCTGTGTGTGCGCGCACACATGTGCTTACTGTTTTTGCTTATGGAGTTTTGCTTCTGCACAAACTTAATTGTAACTGTTCATAAGAGCCATTAAGAATTAAGGGGTGCTAGATTGGGGGTGCAGCACTGTCTTAAATCCAACCTCTTTTTTCTAACTACGGGAGCTGTTTTCATTGTATCAGACCTATCCTCTCACACAAATACCCAAATAAAAGATTAGCACCAAATGTACATTTTTACTTTAAGGATGAGTGCCCTGTTCCCCATCATCTTTAGGTGATGCACAGTTGCCCTTTATCCACACTGAACTGTAGCTAAAGATTCTTGCTTGCTCACGGATAAAACTGGATCCACCTTCCCTCAATTTCCCCATTATCTCTTTATAGAGATCAAACCTTCCTAGGGAAAAATTAAAGATGTGTGTAAACCTTTCTCTTAGCTTTTAATTTATATTTAACTATCTACCTATATACCAGGAGTGTCTGCAGGGTGTGATCCGAAAAGTCAAGATGGTGGTCACAACGGCGTGATCAAAGCTTTGCCTGTTTTCCACGTGTGAGGTGCATAAAAACAGGTGGAGCTTCATTCGGAACACTGTGGCCTCCATCTTGAATTTTTTGACCACAACCTGCAGATGCCTTTGCTACCTGCCTATTTATCTGTCTGTCTTGTAAATCGTTTTAATGGGTAGGATTGTAAAGTCTTTGGTATGGAAGAAAACTGCAGGAAGAAACATCCTGTTGCATCGTTCCCTTGCCAGTTATCCAAGGCAAGATATAAGGATGCTAGTTCTACAGATCTTAAATATACTTGGTGAAATTCTGCAGGGCTTTTCTGCCGTTTTTTCCAGATTAGATTTGCTGTGGAAAGACTCTGCTTGGCAATGCAAAATCTCTCTTTCTGAATTGACCTCCCTCTTGGAGAGATTCTATTCTAGCCAATCCAGCTTTAAGGATTTTTTTTAAAAAATTCTGGCTATAAAGCATAGGTTTGCCTTCCTACATGCAAG
Organism: Charina bottae; assembly: GCA_023362775.1. Classification (NCBI taxonomy): domain Eukaryota; kingdom Metazoa; phylum Chordata; class Lepidosauria; order Squamata; family Charinaidae; genus Charina; species Charina bottae. Next base: position 20,353,046 of record JALMGJ010000018.1, on the reverse strand, counting down.
TGTAAAGAAATTTAGAAGTGATCCTTTGGCTATTTCTGGAATGTAACAAGATTATAAATGAGAGGCCAGACATTTGGGATGAATTTTTCAGTTTGTTTCACCTGGGGAAAGCTTAGTGTTCTTCGATCTTAATGTCTTGCTTTGCTCTTAAAATATCTGATTAGATCCATTCAAAATCTATCCTCCCCCCATTCTTTTACTTCTCATGCTGTAGAAACAGGACTGTGGCTATTTAATAGGGCGACTAAAGGTGGAAAAGAAAATTTGCAAACTGTAAATATTTGTAAAACCAGCTCTTTTGTCCTCATCTGCAAGCAACTACAGTATAAAAAGTGAAAAATCTTCATTCTGGATGTGAAAATAGTTATTTCAGAGGGTGCAATAAATAAAGTCATGGAAATAATATGGAAATAGAAATGGATATTATCCCACAATGCAGTTGGAAACTTAAAAAATTGGACAATATGTATTATAATACTAATTATTCTTTTCCAATCTAAATCTAACCCAAGAACCTGCACTGTGTTTTGCTCTTTATTAAGCTGCTCCTGGAAGTGGCTCCACCCGTTTTAAACAAGAGAGGGAGTAACTGCGTGTGTGGGTTGTGTTTGGAACAACTTAGGGTCAAATCAAGAAAAGACAAGACATATTTTTGCGATATGAAAGAAAAGGAGAAATGTTTGGATCCCACATTGTAAATGTGGCCAAACTGCAAATTCTCTAAGCAGAATTGCTCTTAAATGCGATGCAGATGGATTGAGACCTCAGTGATGGTTTTCTGCGTAACCATTTCTGAAAAAGGAAACGTGACTGCGAAGGGACCAGCGTGTTTATTTTTTAACAGCAAAGAAATGATTGACCAGTTGAGATGGGCAGTGTTGATTTTATATCAGTAGGAATTTCTTTTTTTTTTTAATAAAAGGTTTTCAGTTGCAACGTCTAATTAAGTCCGGTGAGAAGAATTCCTGGGCCTCACTGCTACCTAATTCTTTGCAGGTGACTTTGTGAGTCTGCTAGCCATAGCAAAAAAGTTTTTTTAAAAATCAAGCAGCCCTCAAAGGCATGAAGAAGCAAAAGAATTAGGAAGTTGATCACCACTTGGGAGTGTAGGGTAGAAGATATTTTTGAGAACTGTCTACTCTTGTTCATTCACACTCAGATACAATATGGGCATCCTGTGATTTAAAACAAAACAAAACAGGCATACGTTAAAATCCAGATTAAGGCCCCCCAATTGTGTAGGTGTGTAAACTATACCAAACGCATCATGGCCAGAGAATCCTCTCTGCCTTTGCAATACAAGAAACACTTATCGATGCCCAAAATATTCCAGTGGAATAATGGCCTTCTATTGGGAGAAGCCAATTTTGGGCTGGACGAAATATCTGACTTGGGGGTTAGTGAGGAGAAGTTGATCAGAAATGTCCCCTTCCCTCCCGCCCCAAAGAATAAAATAGTGTGGGGTAATTCAAATAATACATTTAATTATGATTTCTACACCCCCCACACACACGATTTGCTCTCCCTCCTCCAACATAAAAGATTGGTTTGATACCTAAGCTTGGCTTATCTGCCTGCCAGAATCTACAATTTAAATCAGAGTCCATATTCCTTTCTTTTTTGGGCCTTCAAAGCGCCCCGTGATGAAATCCTTTCCTCACATTTAATAATATCCTTCTTCAAAGCTGGCATCTCAGTCCACAAATTAAGAACTCCCTCCCCCTTCGCGCTTCAAACAAGGGAAGGTCTGCTAATCTGGATAGTTGGAAAGATGGTCAGAGTGTCTCTAGTTGATCTCTTGTGGAAAGAAATAGAAATGGTCTTGAAATGACCAAATCTAGGTGCCAGCAATCAGCGTCCATCCTTAACAAGTTGCCCCTCCATATTTTAAGCATAGGAGGTTCTTTAATATACAGCTTCATGCGTGCACCAAAAATTATTTTCTGGAATTCACACATATGAAGGCTTTTCTCTGTGTGTATTAGCCAATCGTAGCTCCTTCTTTTTCTTAAACAATTGAAAACAAAAAGGCTGTGGGCTTTGTAGCGTATAGTATCTTTGTCCTACCTTTCTGTTTCCCAGGCTTTCAAGACTGGAATTTGGTGGATTCTGTTTTTAATCTACTTGGCAGTTTATAGTTAGGTATGATTAAGAGACCACTTGTGGTCCATATCAGAGCAAATTAACAACCGTGATGGACCGCTGCAGATCCTGCTAAGTGTCTAGTTCAGGAATGGAGAAAGTGCTGCCCACCAGATGTTGCTGATATTCAGCTCTTGGTGGCCGTTGGGAATTGTAGTTCTACACAAAGTCTACTCATTCAGTTTGAGGCAAGCCCTGAGTCCAGTTCCAGACCTCACCCTTTTCTGCCTCTAAAATAAAATGATGAATATGCATCAGCAATCTGATCTACAGCAACTGCAAAAAAAAGGCAACTGAATTTAATGTTGCATCAATAGAAAGGTCATTTCTAAATCACAGGAAGGAGTGTTTCCACTGTATTCTGCATTTGTCAGATTCCATCTTGAGTTCTGCATTCAGTTCTGGGCACCACATCCTAAGAAGAACTCAGAGAAACTGGAACCAATGCAGAGAAGGTCCACCAGGCTTAGGGGACTGGAAACTAAACCTTATGAGGAGAGAATGTCTGAACATGCTTAGTCTTGAGAAGAGAAGGATCAAAGAGGATCTGATAGCTCTCTTTAAGGACCTGAAAGGATGTCACACAGAGGAGGGGAGATCAATATCTGTTCTCCATTGTTCCAGAGAGCAGGACATTCAGTAGCCCTCTTAAATTACAGGAAGGTAGATTCTGGTTGAACATCTGGAAGCACTAAGTTTAAGGATGGAACCAGAGTTCCCCAGAGAGATGGTGGCTGCTCTTCGCTGTATGTGCTCAAGCAGAGTCTTGACAAACATCTGTCAGGGGTGCTTGGATTTGGATTCCTCCATTAAGGAGGGGGCTGGGCGTGGTGGCCTAAAGGGTCTCTGTGGACATCTGGAGGACCATCCATTCCTCATCCCTGGCGAAGAATCTCTTCTGGATTAGGAAGGTGAGTCTTCTTCTCAAACTTCCTCTGCTCAGTTGCAGAGAGAACAGCAGACGATGTCTGGCTTGACAGTTAGGGTAGACCCTTGCTTTGAAGGGCAGGACACAAGTTTCAGAAGTGAAATAAAAGGTTTGGGAGAAGCACAACCAAGAACAACCTCAGAGCCAGATGCAACTGAAGCAGCCTATAAGCCAGAGCTTTCCAAACTTTTCATGTTGGTGACACACGGTTTAGACATGCATCATTTCGTGACACACTCTTACAGCCGGGCACAAGGCAGGCACTGGGACCTGCGCGGAATCCTGGCAGGGTTTGGAGGCGGCAGTAGCCGCCGCGACACACCCAGACACTGCAGCCGACACAGAGTTTGGAAAGCTCTGCTATAAGCCCTATAAAATAAATCAATCTATGCCTAAATACAGGACTTGGAAGGAGCTTCTCTTTTAATCTGGATTTTATCTGCTTGAGACTAATCAGTAAAATGCTTGTATACAGTAGTTTTAAACGGATGCATGAGACAATCATTCTAATTTTCTTTAGGTTACACTCCATACGTTGGAAGGAGTCACATGTTTTTAGAAGGTTCTCAGTTACTTTCAGGGCTTCCTGAAAGGCAGAAGGCCAACCATGATTTGTTTTTAATCAAACAAATGAATTCTCCAGTTGCAAACTGCCCTGGCCATTCCGTCATTTTAATCTGTAATGCAAATATCTATGGCATTTTGTTGGACCTCCCCAGTTTATATTTCTCAATATTTGTTCCATAGCCTCAGTGATACCTGCGCTCAAGAGTTTCCCAAGCCCATTTGGTGCACAGAATTTAATCCCGTACTCTTGGCTTGCTACTTTTGAGATGCTTGAAACAGGTTGCAAAACCCCATTGTTCATGTTTTTGAAAGATGTACATTTGCATCTTTTTTAAGCCTATTTTTTTTAAATCCAGAAGAAAACCACCAGAAAAATGCTCCCCAAAACTTAGAAAAGTATATTCTGCTCTTCCAAAAATGATCACAAACTAAAAAAAACTCATTGCTGATGCTCACCCCCCACCCCCTTGTCTGCCCGATAGAAAAAAAATTACTTTGGACCACCAGCCATTTTATGTTACTGTGGCAACACATATATCCCACAGGGGGACTTCCTATAATGGATGCATTGCAAGTAAATAAACGTATGCATGTGTGCACACATGTATGTGTGTGTTTGTGTATAATGTACAGGCAATAAGATTAGTCAGTACTGCAGAATCTGTTGTTGTTAACTTTTGATTTTCTTGCATGGGTGATATGTTTCAAATAATCTGTAAGCAAAATCTTTCTCATTAGGTGAGAATCAGCCGTTTTGAAAAATAATGGGTTGGACTTCTAAATAGGTATTTGTAGACTTCTTTTCAGCCAACAAGGAACAGCAAACCTGTGGTCCTGGAAAACCAAATTAAGCCATTTCAGAGATCCCTACTGTTGTCTTTTCATTTAAAATAATGGTTTCTATCCCGCCTTTATTATTTTTATAAATAACTCAAGGCGGCGAACATACCTAATACTCCTTGCTCCTCCTATTTTCCCCACAACAACAACCCTGTGAGGTGAGTTGGGCTGAGGGAGAGGGACTGGCCCAAGGTCACCCAGCCGGCTTTTGTGCCTAAGGCAGGACTAGAACTCTCAGTCTCCTGGTTTGCCATTGGCTCCTTCCTAGGGCTGAGAGGCAGGGACTGGCCCAAAGTCACCCAGCCGGCTTTCCTGCCTAAGGCGGGACTAGAACTCTGAGTCTCCTGGTTTGCCATTGGCTCCTTCCTAGGGCTGAGAGGCAGGGACTGGCCCAAAGTCACCCAGCCGGCTTTCCTGCCTAAGGTGGGACTAGAACTCTGAGTCTCCTGGTTTGCCATTGGCTCCTTCCTAGGGCTGAGAGGCAGGGACTGGCCCAAAGTCACCCAGCCGGCTTTCATGCCTCAGGCGGGACTAGAACTCTCAGTCTCCCGGTTTCTAGCACGTTGCCTTCACCACGACACCAAACTGTCTAGTGGTTAAGAGAAGCGGAGCTTAAATGAACGTTCTGCCACCCAGCCACCCCAAATTTAAAAACGGCCCTGAATTTACCAATAAGAAGAATCTTGCCAAAGCAAAGAACCTTTTGCTAATGTCATATGGAGTTTGGCCCTGACACAACACAGGTCAGACCTCCTCCTCCTCCTCCTCCTCCTCCTCCTCCTCCTCCTCCTCCTCCTCCTCCTCCTCCTCCTCCTCCTCCTCCTCCTCCTCCTCCTCCTCCTTCTTCTTCCCAATGAAGTGTTCAGATTTTTTGGCCAGGGTGTCAAGGTCCTTTCCTCTTTTTGTAGGCGGTTCAAACCAATCTGCTCTTTCCCCCGCCCCTTTTAGACAAGAATGAATGAAAAAGTTAAAACAGGATAGCTGGTGAAGCAGCCCGTCAGTGGGTACCTTCGCTTGTGCTTTGGTGATTCTATTAGTTTGGGTTCGAACCCTCCTCTCTCTCCAATTTGGAAGTTCGAGGTTAGGGTAGCTGGCAAAGAATCTTCCTCCCTTCTCGTCAGGGCGATTTGCAAACGGATCAGGGTCGCTACTTCTGAGGGAGCTGGCTTTCCTTCTCTGATCTGCAAAGGCCCCTTTGAAATCTGGTGAAAGGTCTGTGCGCGCAAAGCGAGTTTTAAACTTGGTTAGTTTTTTGCGGCTTAGATGTCATATGAACCTGGACCGTGAAGTTTATGGTATCATCCATTGTACAACCCTACCTAGAGGATTAACTTTATACCCGGTTGGTTAAGTGGTTTGATTGTTTTCCACGACTTGACTAAGTCCTTGTTCATTGACTTCGAGCATTCCTAGCCCTGGATGCTGAGAATATGCTCTGGAGTCTGGCTCTGGCGTAGCTTCCTTGAGGAACCCAACCAGAGCGGTTTGTAAACCAGGGTCTAGATCTTTTGCTGTAACTGAGCCCCCCCACCCCCCCTTGCTGCCGGTCGCCCTCTTCTCTTTCCTTCCCAGTGTTTTAATCTACCAGAAAGGAAAACAAATATTAAATACTTGGGGAGTACCCTGTTACCTTCATATAATTTTGCAGGGGGCAATTCACATTCAATTAAATCCAATTTAATTTTAGGCCCTCCGACCTGCGAAGTGTGGCCCTGCACCCCTGAAGCTGCATTCGCCTGAAATGTAGGTTAGTGGAAAGAATAAGCTCAACCCAACTGGATGAAACCCCAACTGGTTGAGTTTATTCTTTCCACTAACCTACATTTCAGGCGAATGCAGCTTCAGGGGTGCAGGGCCACACTTCGCAGGTCGAAGGGCCTAAAATTAAATTGGATTTAATTTAATAATTTAATAATTTAATTTAATTTAATAGGGCTTCATCCCTAAATTGTAATGTAACAAACCGTGGCTTAGTGCAAAGGTTCCTCCAGGGGTATTGGACGCCTGCCGCGGAGGGGGGGGGCAGACTCCTTCGAAGCCCCATAAAACTCTCGGAGTAAACGATGAAGCAAGGAAAGGGGGCGGGGGTTGATTCTGAGGCTCCCCCGCTTTCTCTGAGGCCGCCCCTGAAGCGGATTTCTGAACACGCGTTCCTTCTGCTTCACATTTACTCCCGTCTTGCGGAAAAGTTTCAAAACAACTTCCAAAGTTTTTCGGCGCGTTCTCTTTATCACTCCAACGCGCCCACTCGCCCGGCCGGGGCGTCTCGGCCTTCTCGCCCTCTCCCCCTTCCGAAGGGGGTGGATTTCGTGCCGGCGCTTCCCCAGGCGGAGACCCGACCGAGCGCGCAACTTCCGCGGAGGCGGCCGCTCGACTTCTCCGGAAACCGCTCCGTTCCGCCCAGCGCCGCGCTTTCCCCGGAGAAGCTCACACGCCGGACACGAGGCGGGGGCATCCCGATCTCCCTTTGAAGCCTCTGATGATGCCCGGGTAGACTGCCCCTGAAGCAGGCGGTTTCACTGAGCCCGTTAAGCGCCTCAAATAAATCTGATGGCTTCGACTCCAAACTCTTAATTCCTGGAAATAAACTGCTCCCCTCTAACGCCAGGTTACGAAAGTCCATCGGTTCCGCTTCGCCTTGGCTAATGGCATCATCATCATCATCGGCATCGTCGTCGTCGTCGTCGTCACCCGATTGTTGTTCTGATTCATCGTTCTGAGTTCCGACGTCTCTTCAGGCTGGGAATCGTTTGCGCCCCTGTTCAGAAACGAAGGGTTTGGTTTTATTTTAGTAACCCCCCAATTTCCAAGCCCCGGCTGAAAGGAGATGGAAAGCTTTCGGTGGGGCAGCTGGAGACCCGTCTGAACGGCGCCGGTTCAGTTTAGTTCCAGCCAGCCCCCTTTCTACTCACTTGTGGGGACCGAGCTAAAACTATTTCGGGGTGTGTGTGTGTCATTTGAGGAGAGGGAGGGAGGACCGCCGCTTGTCTTGACCAACTCGCCTTGATTTTGGCGGCGAAGTTCCCACCAGCCCCGCGAGGCTGAACGCGTCTCACGAATCGGATCCTGAATCTCTTCGTTTTTTACGCCCCGGGGGAGGGTGGGAAAGAGCCACCGGGGAGGGAGGCAGCTAACAAGACGAACGGGATGGGGAGAACATCGGGAGTTCGACCCCACCCCATAAAAAGAATCGCTGGTTCAGACGTGCTTTCAACCCGACCGAAAATGAAAAAGCCAAAAGCGCTTCGAATTTGAAACGGGTTCCTTTGCAGTCGGCTCCCACTGCTTCCGACTACAATGTCCCATGCTTGCGCTGGCTGGGGATGATGGGTTATGGGTGTCCTAGTGGTTAGTAGAATGAGGGGCAGGTTTGGGGGCTCTAAAGTGGCGGTAGAATTAGGCCGGGTTAACGCTCAGCCAGAACGCGTGTCCTTGTTTGCCGCGTGTGAACTCAGCTGGTGTTGGTAAATCCCGGGTTGTGGTTTAGTGCGTTGTGTGAACCCAGCCAACTGCAGCTTATTTTATAACCGCGCTTTGCATATTTGAGCCGATTATAGTTTGTTTTCCTCTTGGGGCGTTTGTGATGTTTTAATCGATACGATTTGCTTTCAGGAGTTGTCCCCGCTTGGAGAAAAGAAAAGAACTTAAAAACAACAACAACAACAACAACAACAACAACAACTGAACTCCGAACTTTGAGCAAATTCCTCCAAGTTGAAAGTTAAATAAATATTCTCTACCTCCTGTGAACTTGGGGGGGGGGTTCTTTGCCAACCTTGGATCTTTGTTTTGTTTTGATTTGGTTGGCTTTTTCTCTCGTCCCTTCTGTGAAGGCAGACCTCAAAGCAACAACATTCACAAGGGAGGGGGTCTGGTCCCGCCTCCCCCCCCGCAAAAGGCATATAATCGGCGAACCAGAGGAGAGAGAAGTCAAAATCGCGCCCCAACGGCAAGCTGAGTCCGTCCGTAACTGTTTTCAGAATTTCCTTCTTCTCGTTGGCCAAACCATGGCTTGCTTAAAGCGGCATCTTGAATAAACCACATTTAGCCAGGATCACCCAACACGCTAAGCTCAGCTATAAATCACGGTTTATAAGCCCCGGGTGCGGATTCCGGAAACTTGATTTCGGGGAAGCACGCATTTCGGAGCAAGAACTTTACTCTTTCTAACCGAGCTTTCAGACGTGTGTCCTGAAACGCGGGACGTCGCTACCCTCGGCCACGTCCGCTTCTTTCCAGGGCCGGGTGGCTCTTGGAAGCATCTTGGGGATCGCAGCCCGCGCAGGACACGAAAACGAAAAAATTGAAATGTTTTACGGCGACTCGAATATTATAGCCTCACTTTATTCGGATTTTTCCCCCTCCCTCCCCTGAAAAAGCGAAGAGACCCAATCTATTCGGGCGAGACGAGCAAACCACTTCAGGGTCCCAACACGAGTTTTGGGGAGGGAAAACGGCGGGGTGTGTGTGTTAGTTTCTTTCGGGTGGAGGAGGAGAGAAGGGGGGGTCCCACCTTGTTCTCTTTCTGGATGCTCAGGAGCTGGGACTAACTTGCTTTTAGAACCGGGTTTGGCACTGGGGAGTCCCGGACTACCGGTCCCCTCATTCCCAACCGCCCGGCCCGGCCCGGCCCGGCCCTCCGGCATCGGTTCCCCCCTCCCCCGCTTTCTCGGCGGCCCGGGTGCCGCCTTTTCCCGGCCGAGGAATGGGCCAGGGGCTGCTTTCCCGGGAAACACTTCCAGAACTGGGCGAGGCTTCCGGGGGCTCAAGGCTGGAATCGCGCTTCCGAGCCGGCTGCCCTGCGAGTAACAGCGGCGGGGCGTTAGCGGAGCTCTTAAGACGCCACCTTGGAAAGAACCGCAAGAAAAAAGGCGACGGGTGGTTTGGGAATGAATTGTTAACAATCGGACGTCTTTTAAAAACCGGCTCTTTCGGTTACTGCAGGGTTTCTCAACCTGGGCCCCTTTAAGATGGGTGGACGCTGGCTGGGGAATTCTGGGAGTTGCAGTCCACCCATCTTAAAGGGGCCCAGGTTGAGAAACCCTGGACTTATGGGTGATCTCACCTATCGGCTGCCCCTCCGTTTTCTCTTTTTTAAGTGACTCCAAGTCAGTGTTGACTGACAAGTCTCTGCAGTTTTCTTGGCAAGGTTTTTTGGAAGTGGTTGGCCATTGCCTCCTTCCTGGGGCTGAGAAAGATTGACTGGCTCAGGGTCACCCAGCTGGCTTCGTGCCCAAGGCGGGACTAGAACTCACGGTCTCCCGGTTCCTAGCCTGGTGCCTTAATCACAGCACCAACCTGGGTCTTTTTATTCTTTTATTTCTTTTATTCGGGAAAAATCCGCTCCAGTTCCTCTTCTCTTCTGCTTTCCTTCTTCTTCCCCGCAACCTGGTGCCTTCCAGATAGGTCCAAACTGAAGCGTCCCTTCATTCCCAGCCTAGCTGGGAAGTTGGAGTCCCTGCACCCTCCTGAGGTGGGGTGAACGGTCTCCCCCCACCAAACCAGATGGAAAGGAACAGCTCCAGATGTTTTTGGACAGGAGGGGGGCTCTTCAGCTGGTCCCAAATGGTGGGAAGTGTAGCCGAATCCTATCGTGGGAAAGACCGGGTGGGGTGAAACAGAAAGGAGAGAGAAGGTTTTGCAATTAAAGAACCCCCCCCCTTGCTGGAAAGGGAGCCACGACCCATCCCTGCCTCCCAAATCAGGGTGGACGTCAGTCACTCTTGCCTTGAAGTGTCCCCCCCCCCCCCCCGCTTTCAGGCACCTGTTAAGTCCACTTAGCCTGGAATGTGTACATTCCTTCCAAGGACAGCCCCCCCCCCCATAGCTAAGAGCCCACTCCGTTCCTTATGTAAAAGCCTGGAGTCCCACCAATGTAGGATCTTCTTCTTTGCCAAAATGGGATTTTTCTCCCTGGTGAACCTAAGAATGAGAATGGCTTGGCAGAGAGAGAGGGAGGAAGGAGAAGGGGAAGGGAGGAAGGGAGGAAGGGAGGAAGGGAGGAAGGGAGGGAGGGAGGAAGGAAGGAAGGAAGGAAGGAAGGGAGGAAGGGAGGAAGGGAGGAAGGAAGGAAAGAGGAAGGCAGGCAGGCAAGCATCCCTCCAGATTTGGGTCCTGAGACAAGAACTGGGATGAACATGGCACCGGGTGCTTGACAACAGATGATAGGGCTTGGGTACCACTCTGGAAGGATGCAGGGATGGAAGGCAGCTATTAAGAGACACAACTTGCCAGCGGTGCCTAGCCTCCTTGAATTAAGCCCATCTTCCTGGGCACCCTAAGCCAGAGTTTCATGAACTGAGTAACCTGTTCTAGCTGGGCTCGCATGAGATGCTAAGCCACAATCAGCCAACGTGTTTGCCCCGGGTGTGGTTTGGTCCTTGGAAACCTCTCCCTGGCGCAGCTCACCTGCCGTTGGGAGGGAGCCCCGCTGTGTGCGTGTCCAACCAAACCAACGCCCTGCCCTTCCATTGCTGCCTTGCGTCTTTTCTGGATCAGGTCCTCACACGGTCCTTCTCCCTGTACGATGCTGAAACGAACATGCACAGAAGTCCTCTTGCAATATTTGGTTTGTTTCTCAAGTTACTGTTGAAGACCCCTGAGGGAGGAGTATTCATGGAGGGGGGGAGATAAAAGTCAAGATAGAGGTTATGAGCCTGTATTTGTGCAATTGCAGCTGCCATATTGACTTTTTTGACCCGCCCAGGCAGATGACCCTGCTCTTTTGTCAACCATGACTTCTGAGGATTTAAAGAACACATCTGGGTAATTTTCTTAGCAACAATAGTTTCCCCTTCCCACTTTCTGCATCTTTTTTAAAAATTTCTAGAGCCATGGGATTTCTTAGTGGTCTCCCATCCAAATACTTACCAACCCTAATTTTCTTTTTCAAGTTACATTAAAAAAAAAGAGAGAGAGATCCTTTCCTAATTTATTTGCAGACATTATTATTTGGTGGAGGAATAGACAGACCTGCATGTCATCTTTGGTGAAACGGATTAACTAATGGATGAAGGAAAACAAGTTGCTTTTTATAAAAACTGGGGAACCTCCCCAGCCCCTGCAACAGAAACTACTGCAGCTCAAAGAGAATATTTTGTGGGCTAAAAAGATGGGCAGCTTTTTAGCTTATCTCCCAAAATTAAGCAGGGTGGAATCTGGTTGGCATTTGGAAGGGAGACCAAATTGGAAGAGGAAAAAAATTCACCCTGGAAGAAGACTTTAGCAAACTATGTCTATATCGTTCCCGGGGTGTTTGTGGGGTATGATTAAAAAAGTCAAGTTGGCCACAACACAGATTAAAAAACATGATTGCACTGTCATGGCCGCCATCTTGACTTTTTTGACCATATCCTAGGGTCCTCCCTGATAGTTGCCAAGAAAACTGCCCAGATGTGCTCGGAGAGTCACCAGGAATGCAGAAGATTTATTTTTGCAGCTTCATGCGATATTCAAATAGTTGTTTGCATTAGGAGCCTTTTTTTTTTAAAAAAAGGGAGGGACATTCTAGAAAGCGGATTCAGAAGAAAAGCTGTTTTAAAATCTCTGCTGGGCTATGACCGAATAAAAATTGATTTGATTTGATTTTGTTTTAAAATCGGAAAAACTCTCCTCTCCTCTTTCTTGCTGCATTTGTAACCCATGCCAGACCAGCATAAGTCACCCTCACGTTCTTTCAGATTTGGAGGCTGGAGGAACGAAGAGACGGAAGAGACCGTCAGCAGCATTAAAGCGGCATGGATATCAAAGCTTCTAATAGGGATTTATGGGTTGAGCTAAGGTGATACCATATGGCATTGTGGGGTTTTGTTAACAGGGGAAGCCACTGGCAGACAAAACCCAGCGTCATCAACACGTCTTTTATTAATGCTTTTGGTTCCATTTTTTTTTTTTACTTCAAGTTCCACTTCGCCTTATATCTTTCCTCCTGCCCGTTGTATCTGCAAGGGTGCGAATAAATTGCACGCTTCTCAAGTGTATTTTTGGCCACTGTTTTTTTATTTTAGATTTTTTTATCCCGCCTTTATTATTTCTCTTCCCCCACCCTGCCAATGGGGCTAGGGAACACTCAGTGTTTACGAACAAATTCCTGGCTGGTTGGGTGCATCACCTTCCTTTTTTTTGCACATTGACATGTGAACTCCTTGCAAAGATTAGTTCACTGCGGCCAGAGGTGCTGGCCACAGGCTAAGAGGGAAGGACTATAACTTAGTGGGAATTGTAGGTGGGAATTGTACCCTGTAGGGTAGCCATAAATCAGGAGGAGCCTGTAGCACCTTTTTAGACTAACCCATCTTGATAAAAGGCCTAAGCTTTCACGAGCTCTCGTTGCACCGGGTGACCTGGGCTGCAGCTCACAAAAACTTTGGCCTTTTAGTAAAATAGGTTAGGCTGAAAAGGTGCTACAGACTCCTTCTGAACGCAGTGGGAAGAAGATGTGCTTGACATGGTGAAAAGCTGAAAAATCAGGTAGCATGTGGTGGGAAAAGACTATAGAGCGGCGTTTCTCAACCTTGGCAACTGTACGACGGGTGGACTTCAACTCCCAGAATTCCCCAGCCAGCATCTCCTATGGCCTGAACTGTGTGTGTGGCATTCGGTGACAAAGAACAGAAAATAATACATGTGTTTTGAGACCTTTCAGCTTTTCTCCTAGGAGACAAATCTTTTAGCAAAGATCCTTTCCCTTAAGGAATGGTTGGGGGGGGGTAATATCCCTACCCCCTGGTGCTTTAGAAAATCATTAAAGCTTTGGTGGTATCATCAAACATTAATTCTCTCTGCCATTCCAAGTGAATTTCATGTCCAGGCCCAAACCCCCAAAATCTTAGTCAGTAAAGCTCCTTTAAAGCTCTATATTCTGTCTCTGGAATAGCTTAGCTGGATTTTCATATTAATACCATAAAACTGCTAAACAGGCACGTTATAAAATAGTGATGATATTAGAGTCATAGTCAATAGATTAACATGGAGTGAATTCAAGAAAAATTGGCAGTAATTTTGTGTGTGTGAAGGTAATCATACCAACATGTTTTTTATGTTTCCTAAGATACAATATTGGATACATGGGAAGAAAGAAACAAATTTTCATTCATTTTGTTGTTCATATTGGTAAATCGGCTAATTGTCTTTCTGTTCCTTAAAAAGGAACAATAATAATGATAAAACAAGATAAAACCCCTCCTTGTAGAGATGTCTGCAGGGAGAGGGTCAAAAAAGTCAAGATGGCAACCACAACCATGTGATCCAAGCCCCGCCTCTTTTTTACAAGAGTTGCAAAAGGGGTGGGGCTTGGATCTTCACAACCCAGGTCTATCTGGGAGACGGAGGAAAGATGAATAAACACAGCCAACAGTGCAACCGAGTCCATCACATTTTAGCTTAGCATTTTGTGCAAACCCAGCCATATCATGTTTTGCTTAATGTTGGTTTAGCACATTCTGTGCATCCAGTCCTTGTTCTTATCTTGGTGTGCTGTGTGAACCTGGCTAAACTGTAGCTTAATCAACTTAGTAAACCATGATTAAACAACCTCTGGCTAAGTTTGATGGGGGACTCTAGCCACGGCCTTATTTTGGGAAAAGAAATCTATTGGATGTTACAGTTCTGTAAGAAGCTGCTGGCTGTTTTGTGTCATGCTATTATTACTGTTGTGTAGTGCTCCTTCTGAAGAAGACTTCTGGGGAATGTGAAAGGTTATACGGAGTTTTGCGATATTTTAGATGGTCGGAACAAAAATATTAGTCTTCTGTGGTGTTTGAGTTTAGCAAACTCAGTGCATTAGTTCACTGCATGAAATTCAGAATTAAAATTACCAGCTGATGTTAGAGCAGCATGGTAACTTTATCTTTCCATTCCTATTATGGTTCTTTCTTTTTCTTGGCGTGTAATGCGAAGAGAGGACTCCCTGGAAAAGGCCCTGATGCTGGGAAAGACTGAGGGCAAAAGGAGAAGGGGACAGCAGAGGATGAGATGGTTAGATAGCATCACCGATGTAATGAACATGAATTTGAGTAAACTCCGGGAGACAGTGGAGGACAGGAAGGCCTGGCGTGCTATGGTCCATGGGGTCACGAAGAGTCGGACACGACTAAACGACTGAACAACAACAAGAGCACCATCCTGGTTTTGAACGGCCAATGTTCCAAAGCATTTTTGTAGCCTTAAAACTAGAAGACGTTCCTGTTAATACTTCAAACCTTGCTATTATTTCGCAAAAGCCGTGCTAAAATATTTTTTCTTACTTATGTAGTGGAAATATATCGAACTAGCAAAGCTCATGCCAATAAAGTACTAAGGATTTTCCCACTGAAAAATTTAGAAAGCTTCTTTCCACCCCTTTTCCACTTTATCTGCATAGCTAACAACAACAACAATAAAAACAACAAAAAACATTTGCAGGTTTTAGTTGTTAATATTTGTTGTCTTTTTTTTATTTTAAGCTGAATTTACAGGAACAAGTTATTTTGGCATGTTACCCTTAGAGCAGCCTTTCTCAGCCTTTGGACCCTGGAGGAACCCTTGAAATATTTTTCAGGCCTCGGGAACCCCTGCACAGTCAGGCTCAAATATAGACCAGAAAGCACAAAATTATTATATTCCTTTCATGGGTAGGCCTGTATGTATGTATTAACAGTGTTCTTAAACTGAAAATAAATAATGAAAATTACCTCTTTCATGTGAAGTTGCCCGAATTTGAAATAGTTTTTTAAATAAGTTGTGATGTCCCAGGGAACCCCTAGTGGCCTCTCGCAGAACCCGAGGGTGCCACGGAACCCTGGTTGAGAAACCCTGCCTTAGAGGGATGGTTAAGAGAAGCGCACATACCAAGCTGAATCAAAATCTCTTTAATATACAGAACAGCTCTGTGTACCATCAAGGAGGGTTGTACAAATTAGTGATGGCTAAACAGCAAAATAAGGAATGCCTGGTCCTTGAGTATAAACTGCGATCAATTTTCCAGTGATAGTATATAAATAGAAATTAGGATTAATAACAGTAGTAGTACAACTACACATAGAAGAAATTCTGTAAACATTTTTTCAGGTGTGCATGTGTTGGTGCATGTGTACGCCTGCATATATGTTCATGTGTCAAAGCCAGATGAAAATACACATGTGATGTCCAACTCTGACACTATTTTGCTGTAAGTCAATAAACTTTCACAAGCTTTCACTTCGGTCAAAAACCGAATAATCGATATACAGTAAAGCTGGGTTTTCCCATCTACTCCTTGATACCAATATCAGACCAAAAATGTCAAAGATAAAACCTCTTGCTTCTTCTGTCAAAGTAATTTTATCGAGGGTGGTATGTTTACTTTTTTTTCATCTTGTGTAAATTCAGATCTATCAATTAAGCCACGGGGTAGGGTGGGGAGAAGGCAATGGAACATCGGCATTTCTGTGTATTTATGCGAACCTGGATGCTTTCTTCTCCTTTCTAAACATGTGCCATGAATGAAAATCGCCGTGGTAGCGGTGGATGGTGGGCATTGCAGTGTGATAGCTTGGGAGATCAACACATTGCTTGCGAACACCAAAGGATTCCTGGCCAAAGATATCAGGGAGACCCTTCAGGCATCAGAACAATGGAAAACCTATGTGAGGTCTGTCGTCCTGAAGATCCTTGAAGATGGATGGCTGAGAAGATGGCCTTTGAACCTGCTGTCCTGTCCGAGGGGATCAGAGCAGGAAGCAAGAGATGGATGATCCCCCTTAAACTGTCTTCAGCATATACCACAATGGGGATTCCAGTTGTCTTGGGAGGTTTAAGCAGTCGTAAAAGACAGCAACCCATCTGATTATCTGGTCTTATTCTTGTCATCTGTTATAATTTGCTATAGTGTGAGATACAACAGCCCCCTTGATGGCTCAGTAAATAAGTAAATTTACTCCAGAGTAAGACCCATGGCCTCATGCCTATGGTGCTTTGCGTTCTATACTCATATTGTTGCAAGCGTGAGATATTGACGTTTGCACTATCCTAGGCTGATCTTTCATGAAATCTTTGTAAAGAAAGCCAGCTAAAATTAATAGAACCGTGTTTCTGCTCCAATATAACATGCTGCGCTTTTATGGTTGTTATTGTTAGTCATGCATGAAATCTGGGGGAATATCATTTTGCACTTCCCTCCTCTGATCTTGGATTTCTGAACATCCCTTCCCATATATCTTCCAATTTATTTTCCAGCATGGTCTTTTCACACGCCAATGTCTTCAAAACAATCACAGCACTTCAGATCCTGCAGGAAGCTGGGATTGAGGCACCCCATCACCGATGGTGTCGTGGAACCCCAAAATTAAATTTTAAAAAGCTTGAAATCTCACGAGATCACCAAGTCTTGTGACATTTGTGAGATGTTGGTGGGATTTGATGAGATTTTAGTGTTTGCAGGGGTAGCAGCTGAACTCGTGTAGATTTTGGCCATTTTCCATGTTTACATTTTGGGGGAGTTCACCTTGAATTTGGAAAAGAGATTAGATCCCAGATGAGATCCCTGCCATAATCTCTTTTAGCTATATTTCTCTCTGTTACTTTGATCGTACGGTTTCAGTTCTTGTATCGAACAGGCATTGGGATCTGAATTCCTTTCCGCTTTACAGTTTTATTGCTGGGATGTTGACAACTGGGAACCATTGGCCCTGATCCTGAACAGTGTTAATGGGCATTCCGTTCACAATGACAATTACATACTCCACCCAAGTTCAAGTCTCCAGACCTCCATTGGTCATGAACACTTAACTGAAAAGAAGGAAAACATCTCATCCATCTTGTGTCAAAGCAGCGTTGACCCCGGTCTGCACTGTGAATGTTCTTTTCTTTCCTTTCCTTCCCCTTTCTTTCTGTCTTTTTCTGTTTTACGCCAAGCTTCTGGATCATTTTCTGTTCGAGGACAAAGTCTGCAAACTGTCTGTTTCAGGGGTCTTTGCAGCCAGGGGAATCCATCAAACGCAAACAGTAACACTTTGTTATGGGCAGCGCCGACAATGTTCCCATTCCAACCGAAAGACGTATTTATTGCAGCTGTATTAACACCGGTGAATTTGCTACGCTCGGTCTGAGTGTACGGAGGGCGGGGTAGCACAAGGCCTCTTTAGTCTGAGAACACAGGGATTGAAACGGGACCCAAATTGTCAGGGATGGTGATACAGTGCACGTCCCGGCCTCTTGTTGTGTCCATGCTGAGTAGATTGTTGGGTTTGTGATGTAGGAATCAATCCAGTGATCTGTTTAGTTGGCATTGTCCTTCAGGCATTGTTTGAATTTATGGTGGTTTCTAGAGTGTTTCTCTGGCTGGTGTTTTGCGGTTATAGGAGCAAACAGTCCAGGGGTATCTGCAAGATATGACTCAAAAAGTCCACCATATTGTCTTTTTGGACGATAGCCTGTGGACACCCCTGCAGTCTAAATCTGGAAAGGGCTAGAAGCTTCTTAAAGTTTGCTTTGTCTTCTCTAAATGACTATCATTATTACTTCAGGGAAACAATCCTTGTGGTTGAAACAGAGCTGGCTGGGGAATTCTGGGAGTTGAAGTCCACCCATCCTAAACTCACCAAGGCTGAGTAACACTGGTGTAGAGCCTTTGTTGGCATCAGGCTTTTCATTGCATATCAGGAGTCAGGACCTGGACCATTGGGGAAGGAAGATTTGGGGGCTCTAAGGAGGGGGGATTTAGTATCTTCAGCTGCTGCGAGACTCAAGTCACCCATTTTGCCTCTTCACCCCCTCCCCAACTCCATCTTCTTTTAAATGGTGCTGCAAACATTGTTCTGGGTTCCCTTAAGGTGGTCCAGAGGTCCCCAAAGGGGTTTGTTGATGGACTGCATGCACTTCTGGAACAAAGCAACTGGCATAGCAGAGGAGGTAGAGGAGAGGAGCTGGCACTTCAAGTGGCCAGCAGAGATTGGTGTGAAGACCCCCGTCAGATGATAGCATCTGAAGGGAGGAAAGGTTGTCATGGGAACAACCTGGGGGCCCAGGTCAGTCTCTCGCAGAGCTGTTTGCAGCTCCGTCAAAAAGGCCACCATACGCTTGCGGTTGAGATCGGCCACGAGGGAATAAACAATCTTGTTGCTGCTACCGCTGGACTTGTAAAGCGAGGGACAGCAAAGCATCCTTTGGAGTCCTCTCACCTCTGCCCAATGTCCCCACCTCTCTTTATTTCCCAGCCGTTTCTAATCCAGAGTCCCCCTTCCCCTGTTGTCCTCTAACCACGTGTCCCCAGATAACTATTTAGTATAAACAAACCATTCTTGCTTTAATGGAGTTACCTCAGCCTTGCTAGTAAATAATTTACAGGCGGCAATAAATAAAATATGTTTCTTCATCTCTCTCTTCTTTAAACGGAGAAGGAGAGGGAGGGAGTGGCTGTGTATAAAAGACCCTCCAAAAGAATGGTCACTGGGAAGATTGTAAAAGTGCCCCAGATGAAGGGAGGAAGCAAGGGACAATGTAAATAAGAGGCCCACACCCAACCATGCTTGTTTTTTCTTTTCTGGAGACCCAAAACGAGGGGCTTTGGTGCCATTGTGTGCCTAAAGGATGAGGTGCCCCTGCACCACTCCCAAGGATGAAGGAAGGAGCAGTTAAGAATCCTGCCTTCCTACAACATTGCAACAGCTGTTGGTTTACAAGTGGCCAACATGAATGACCACATCCTTGCTCTGGTGTTAATTATCCAAGAATAACAATAGTCCCCAGTTTTGAACCTGCAAATCAGTTACCATGGCAGTCTCCAAAGGACCCTGAGAATTATGGTTCTGGGAAGGTGTGAATAATCCAGGAAATCTTAATCCCTTTAATAGATCTATAGTTCCAGGAACTCCTGGCCTTCTTCCACTCTGGTTAGATCTTTTTTCTTCTGGGTCCCCAGAGTTTGCCTTCATATTGTCCCCAGCCCTTGAGAGAGGGGGGTTTAAATCATCCTCAGTTGCACTGATGTGGAAGTATTGTTTCCCCCCCCCCCCACCTTTATTCTGACGTTGTCCAAGAATAGCCTCCAAGTATGTCAAATCTGCAACACGTTGTCCTCATTACCTTGAGGAAAGTCATGGGACTGAGAACAGAGGCAATACAGGTGGGAGAGAGTTCAGTAGGGAGCAGCAAATTTCCTGCTGGTGTAATTTTCTGCTAACTCAAGGATGGGTGGAGATGTCATCAACTCTGGCCCCTGACTAGCACAAATTAGTATGAAATCCATCTCATTCTCCTACGTTCTGTTATGTACTTCTGGTATTGGAAAGAAAATTCATTGTGTTTTTGCCTAAAACCTGGTCCCAGTTTTCATATTATTAACATATCTGTTAGAATATTTCCTTCTCTATTGACATTTCTGAGTAGGTTTTGTTTCAGCATCCTTGATTATTTTTATTGGCACAACTTAGCAAGGCCTGAGGTAGGGCTTCAACTGTGGTGACACCAATATGAAAGAATAGCTTCTGTGGGAAACCTGGTAAGATATTCTCATTGTTGAGTTTGAGGTCTTAAGGTATTGTTCAGAAGATCTGTACTACTATTACTGGTTGTATGCCTTCAAAAAGATAGCTTCTTTTCCTTCTTTTATCTCTTGAAATGTTATAGGCTGATTTAGTAGTTGCCTATGTTCTTCAATAAATTCTTTAAACTCTGAATCTTCAGCATATGTTTTCATACATTCTCAAAATGATTTTGTTTCACATATTTTATCTTCTTTTGGAGCTCTTTCAAAAACTTGTTGTTTTGGATTTGTTTTGCGATTTCCCCCCCTAATACTTATATTTTTTTCTTCCAATTGTGATTTCATATATATATATATATGTATATATATAAACATATACATATACATATACATATATATATATATAAATATATATATACATACATACATACATACATACACAACACTTATATATATATATACAACACTTGACCTAACATTTCCAAGGTCATATATATATAAATAAAAAAGGGAAATCACAATTGGAAGAAAAAAATATAAGTATTAGAGGGGGAAATCGCAATATATATATATATATATATATATATATATATATATATATATACACACATACATACATACATACATACATAAATGCATACATACGTGTGTGTGTGTGTGTGTGTGTGTGTGTGTGTGTGTGTGAGATTATATTTAGATTAAATAGAGCCAGTTTGGTCTAGTGGTTAAGGTGCTGAGCTAGAAACCAAGAGTCTGTAAGTTCTAGTCCCGCCTTAGGCATGAAAGCCG
Organism: Charina bottae; assembly: GCA_023362775.1. NCBI lineage: Eukaryota > Metazoa > Chordata > Lepidosauria > Squamata > Charinaidae > Charina > Charina bottae. The sequence goes on along the minus strand of JALMGJ010000018.1, from coordinate 20,332,341 downwards.
GCCGGGTGACCTTGGGCCAGCCACTCACTCTCAGCCCTAGGAAGGAGCCAATGGGAAACCAGGAGACTGAGAGTTCTAGTCCCGCCTTAGGCATGAAAGCTGGCTGGGTGACCTTGGGCCAGCCACTCACTCTCAGCCCAACTCACCTCACAGGGTTGCTGTTGTGGGGAAAATAGGAGGAGGAAGGAGTATTAGGTATGTTCCCTGCCTTGAGTTATTTATAAAAATAATAAAGGCGGGATAAAAATTAAGTAAATAAACTGCCTCCACATGCGAAGGAACAGAGGGAATAATATATTTATTAGTGCTATATATGACATTCCATATTCAGAAGTAGTTTGCCACCAACCTGAATTTGCTGGCAGGCTAAAGCATCAGTCTGCTGTCCTTACAAACTCCATGAAGGCATCTTGGAAACATCTGTCCATCCACTGATGGAAACAGGATGTTAGCATAGTTGGGTGATAACAGACCTATTCTTATGTTCTTACATTGTTTTAAGAAATGGGTGCCATTCCACAAATTATAACTTTCATGCCGTGTATGTTTTTTTAAAAAATAGGTGTGCTAACCCTTTCTCTGTCTTCCAAAAACATGCCTCTCATTCCAGAGGCCTCTATCTTATTTTTTAGGAATTCTAGTTGCTGTCTCGTTCAATAGCATTGACTGTGGAATTAGAGCCTACAACACTTGACCTAACATTTCCAAGGTCATCTACTCCATCCTATAATGTTCATCATGCTTAGCCTGAAACCTAAAGCTTTGGTTTCTAATAGCATTACCAGAAGTCTTGGCTTTGAGCAAGAAAATACAATAGGTCATCTTTAGAGAGACGGACAATGCCATCTGCACCAAGATACAAATCTGTCCAAAACCCCACAGACTTTGTTTACAGCTGCTCCCGCTGCAGTCAACGGAGTGGGGGCAAGGCGGAGAAAATGGTGATTTTATTTTTTGCCTTGGAACTGTGAACTGAGAGTAGGACCTTATAATTTCATTTATCAATGAATTATTTAGGATGCACGTCCATCAGCTCCAGGGGATGTGCAAGACAATCTGTTTTCTCTTTAAAGCAAAACTCTAAATCATCACAAAAAGAGTGCAGATAAAACAAAGCAAACAATTTTAAGGCAAATGTGAGCAGCAAGATTCATAGGTTTTGATCTTAAAATACTTATTTCTAAGTCATTTCCTGCTCAGCATGCTAGGCAAGTGTTCAAAGAACACCCCTGTATATTAAATATACACAACCAATAATTAAAGCTATTCATCAATGAACACTCTGTCTGCCATGCTGCTTTATTCGGTTCATTTCAGTCTTGCATGGGAAATGTTTCCAATGGAAAACATCCCTATTCCTTTAGAAGCATTGTTAATAAACCACCCATCCCAAACTGGTCATAAGCAGTTCTGGTCTTCACAATACAATCACAGCTTATCAACAATTTGCATTACTACAAGTTTCAGTCCTAACAAACATAAACCCTTGTGAAGGTGACTATGTCCAGACAGCAGTGCTGCTGTGGGCATGTGGGAAGAAGTTAAGATGTGGAAAGCAATATTGGTGGTACAAAAAGTTAGGAAATTAGCATCAGCCCTTCAAAGTAGACTAGACTAGGAAACTAAAGTCATGTAGGCCAATATTACTTTTAATGTAAAGCTATAATACCAGAATCTTGCAAGTCTGAATGCCCTTCTCCTCCTTCCTCCCAAGAACTAGGGAGGGTTTTGTCCGAGATGCTTCCTCAGGTTACAGTTCTAGCCTCGACTCGGGTTTCTTTTATCTGACCATTGTCCTGGTTGCAGCTCTTCCTCCTGTTCTTTGAGGTTATTCCTTCTCCCCATTACAATTATTTTTATGATATCTAAGAATATTAAGAGGTCTGAATGGAGTGTCAGTTAGGTGGATCTCCATGTGTCCTTGATTCCTTGGCTGGGAGTTGAAGAAGTTTGCTCATCTCTTGATGTGCAGCTGAGAAGAGGGTTGTGAGCTTCCATGGACACAAAGCTGGGTTGGGGTTAAAGAGAGGTGGGCTGATATTTTGGCTCAGACCCGGCAGCATTTAAATTCTATATTGTGCTTTTATCTATGTTTGTTAGCCACCTAGAGTTATTGAGTAAGATGGGTGACCATATAAATTTGCTAAATCAACTCAACTCAACTCAACTCCAGGGATGGCCGTAGGCCCAAAGGGTTGGAAGCAGCCTCCCCGCTTTCTCCTGGTTACTGAATTAACCCATTTTCAGTAAAACCTGAATCCTTGGCTTGTGGCTGTGGAAGGCTGCGGAAGGTACCAATCCAATAACAACAAGAACAGAAGAAGCCGAAGGAAATAAACTAAAGTTAGGATAGTCGCAACAAATATCTAGATCAGGGGTGGGCAACGTCAGGCCCGTGGGCCGTATAAGGCTCCCGCCTAAGGCCCGCGGGGCTCCCGCCCGCAAACCCCACCCCTTCCACGCGATTGGCTCCCGCCCACAAACCCCGCCCCCCCAGTGCTTGTGATTGGCTCCCGCCCGCAAACTCTGGCCCCCGGTCCGTGGAAATCCCAGAAACCCCGCCCCCCGGTCCCCGGTTATAAATATCCAAATGACCCTTGGCAGAAAAAAGGTTCCCCACCCCTGATCTAGATCGTTAACTAAGAGAAGCATGTTGTGTGAAGGCAGCCCAAATGCCTTTGCTGCCTCTATCCCCTGCTCTGGTTATTATCACCCACTCACTGAGTTCCCTTTGTTCCAAGGGAAGGGGGCTGTCTTTGAAAAGAAGGTAGCACAGGGCAGTGTCTGCAGATGGTTCACCAAGCGGCTCAAAGAGGCCTTCAGGTATTACGTTTATTCTCCCCACTTGACGTTTGGGGTGGGGGTGGTAGAGGGCTGTTCCTTCTGTTGCTGCCCCCTCCCTCCCAGCCTGGCCGCAAGATTTAATACGTGAGCTGAGATCTATTTCATGGCAACATGGGGCTTTGTCTGTAGTTGCATCTGCTCCATTATATTAGGGGAGAGTGAAGTGTTTTGAGACTAATTGCAGAGAAAATGGTGATGGGCTCACTCTGTAATTGACTTAATGAAGTTTGTATGGAACTTCTGGTAATAGGCTCCCTGTTGAGCCCATTGTGGTGCGAAGCCAGCAAGTTAAAGAGGTAACATGGCTAAATGGGATCCAAAGGGAGTCAATGAAGGAAAAAAATGGGGTGGTGGGCAGGAGGTGCTTCAAGGACAAGTCCGTGCGGTTGGAGGGCAGTGTATGGAAGCGGCTTGCGGCTGTCCTCCTTCAGGAGGTTGGGATGTGGCTTTGGCTTCTCAGTCTTGGCTACAGCTGAAGAACTTCCTGATCACCTCCCACCCAAGTTCTAGTAAGATCCAATCCTGCTTAACCTTTGGAGATTAACCAAGTTTGGCTAGGATTATTTATTTGTTTGACCTATAACATGTCTCAGCCCAAGCAATTCTAATCTAGTCTGATTGATTATGTGCCTTCAAGTCATTGTCCACTTAGCGACCACATAGATAGATTTTCTCCATGGTGATCTATCCCTAACCTGGTCCTTCAGCTCTTCCAATGTGCACCCATCACTGTTGTAAGCGAGCCCATCCACTTGTTCTCTTGTGCTCTTTCCTTCCACCTTTCCCAGCATTAGAGCCTTTTCCAGAGAGATGGGTCTTCGCATAATGTGTCTGAAGTAGGATAATTTGAGCCTGGTTATTTGTGCCTCGAGTGAGAACCCTGAGTCGATTTGTCCCATGATCCACTGGTTTGTTTTTTTTGGCTGTCCACAGTAAATCAAATAAATGAGTAAATAAAAAGTAGAAAGCTAAGAAAACAAAACTAGGTTATATGTAAATCCGTGTGTGTATGTGTGTGTGTATGAATGATAACCGAATTGTTTTGCCGCCTCCTTCAAGGAATAGATTTTTAAATTTTTTATTTAAGAAAAGTTTCCATTTAAACTTCAGTTTTGATGTCAACTCAAAACTATGGTTTATTCAGGTAACCCCTGTGGGTTCGTGTCAGACAGAACTGCAAACAGATCTTATGAACTAAGCTGGTGCTACAGAAGTCTCTTTTGGGACTGTGCAATATACACATTTTATAAATACTATATATGCATTTCTTTAACATGTTAAAATGATGCAAGAACAACCAACTCCAACTCCTTAAGGAATATTGGTCAGCTTTAAGATATTACTTGTCTCTTTTCTGAGGGAGGGAAGGTGAACATATTAATGCTGATTAATAGTTGATGTGATTAACAGGAATACTTTTGAATGTGAAAATAACAGAATAATTAATTTTAGTGAAGTTCTGCTGGGGCCTCATGTATGGGACACTTTCAGGTTGACTGAATCATTTTAAAGTTGATGTCAAATAAGAGGGAATTGAAAGCCCTTGAAACATCTACCCAGGAAGAAATCCGGGCTGTTGAACTTGATTAAAAAATAAGACAGGCAGAGAGAGAACTGGCAAAAAAGCGAGGGGTAATAATGTGTATGCGAGAGAGCTTAGAATCAAATCCCCCTCTTTATTTTTTTAATAAAAGAAAATGTCCAAAGATATTTGCTACCTAGTTCTGAGACCTGTAGAATGGCAAAATTTAATTGACTGCAAGCTTTTGATTGATTAACAAGATTTTCCCACCAATTAACTGCCCAGTTGCCCTACAACATGCAGGCACATCATTTTCTGCAAATCTCTCTGCCTTTATTTCCTGCACTTTGGTGCATGGATCGTTTGCAGTTCTGCTGTCCCAGCTGCCCAGGAGCTTCCCAATCCCCAATTCCTTCTCTTTTTCTCTCTTATTTCCTGTTCAGTTTGGCCTCTCTTTCAGGGCCAATGCCAGATCCAACTTCTCTCCCATGAGATACTGGAAGGTTCCAAAGGGTCATCCTTGACAAGGCAACGTGTGTTGTACACTGGGGGCTTTCCATTTTCCCCAGGCCCCATCATTTCTCCTCCAAAGCAAATGTTGCGTCCATCACTTCGCAACTTGGCAAGTGAAGCAAAGGCACAGGGAGAGACGGTGGTCTTTCTTTCAAAGCGGTGTGGAGTGCAGGGCTGGAATGGCAGGCGGCCATCCCTGCTAGATGGCCTTCAGAGTAGCGTTTTGCCTTTGGGCAGGAGATTGGAGCAAGGATCTGTAACGGGCAGAAGGAATAACCTTGAGGAACAGGAGGAAGAGCCGCTACCAAGATTGCAAAATTCTGTTACTGTAACCTTATAATAAAAATAGTATCAGTATGCATGAATTTGGTTTCCTAGTCTGGTCTACCTTGAAGGGCTGACATCAATCTTGCAAGTTTCATGTGCTTCCCCCTTCCCTCCCCCCTCCCTTCATCTTCGCGAGAACTCATCATCATTGGCGATCACTCGTAGCCGAGTAAGATTGTCTTCCAAAGGTAAAATTTTAACGGTGGATCCGTAAGTGGCTGTAAAGGCCAAATTTGGATCCGCACAACCTCCCACAATGAGGGCATAGTTCTGCCCTGGACTCAGATTTCTTTTATCTGACCGTTGTCTTGGTTGTGTTATCTGACCGTTCTCTTCCTCCTGTTCCTCAAGGCTATTCCTTCTTCCCATTACAGGATCTGATCCATTTAAGCAGGCAGCAGTACGATGCAAGTTCATGAAAGTAGAGAGCGTTAGCATCATCATCATCATCATCATCATCATCATCATCATCATCATCAGGATAGGTTGAAAGAGATGAAAACATTTCTTAAAGACAAGACCAAGGCTTTGTGAAAGTGCTGCGTCATTGGGATGACTCAACCTAGCCATGAAACAATGAGTTCCATTTCAAAGCTATTTAGTTTGCCACCATTTATCTTTCTGTCTCAGAAAACATGATCGGTAGGTGGGTGGCAGGCTGTGCGTGTCTGGATTCTGCACACAGAGAACTCATTGGTCTGGATTGCTTGCTTATACATTTGATTGTGGAGAAGGGCCTTGTGGAAAAGAAATGGAAAAGCAACCAAGGGCCAGACAGCGGATGAGTCCTAGGTTTGAAGAAAAGCTGGGCTTGTGGACGGAGTGATAATCTATCGGCAGAATTCTGCGGCATTGCAGCTTCCATCCTGGCTTTCTTGAACCTACCCTGTAGACACCCCTGGTGTGAATTGTCTGCTACAGTGTGTGTGTCTGTGTCTACAGTCTAGCTGCAGGAAGGGGCACTTTTCAAAGCTTCAGTGCAATTGGAGATCTAGACAAGGAAAGCTGCTTGACTCCGAAGTAGAAAAATAAGCTTGAAGTGTGCAACTCTTCCAATTGCACAAAATTGACTTCTTTGCTTGATTTGTGTCCTGCCCCATCCTGACCATGTAGCAGCCACCAAAACCGGCTCAGTTGACCAGCTGGGAAGAAGCTAAGCCAACCAGTAGGCACAAGCCAGCCAGCCAGCCATGCCCTCTTGCAGGTTACTCTATTCCATTCATCACCACTTTAGGTTTCTTTCTCCATCCCAGTGCACCGTTTTGTCCTCGGTGGAAACCTTCTTCATCAAAGCGCGCTGCCTTGCAGTCTCCTCTTTTTAATTTCCCAAAAGGAAACAATACTTTGAACTTCTGCAGACCCCTCATCTTTGGGGTGGGGGGGTCAAACGTCTCTCTCCTTCGTGCCTGGTTCCCATGGGGCACCTTTGCAAGGACAGAAGTATTAAAAGGGTGAGGCTGGATCCCCACCTCGCTGTTCAGGTAGCAGCGGAGGGCTTTGCCGAGCGCCACCCAGCTTATATTTTGTCTTCCCGACAAACCTCCAAGCGTATGCCCCGGATTAGTTTTCAGCACGATGCAACTCAAAACAAACCTCCTTTTTCAAGGTCCTCTTTGCGTCGCCCCGTTAATGCTTTACATCTTTGGAAACTTGACAGCTCTTGCAGCCGAGGCCCGCAGTGGACGTTTCTGATCTTGGCCCGCATCCCTGTTCCGCCTTTTCAAATGTGGACTTAATCGGTCACTGTTTATTAAATAAAACCAGCACGAATAGCAGCCGATAGCCTCTAGGGACCAGCTCCTGTTGCTGGGGTGGGAGGAAACCTGAATTGGACACTCTTGTGCTTCCTGAATTTTCCCCACTCAAGATTTTTAGCCAGGGGGGTCCTCAGGGTCAAAAAAGTCAAGATGGCAGCTGTGACGGTATGAGAGAAGCTCTGCCAGTTTTTTTTTTAATGCACATCACACGTGTCATAACCTTCACTCGATTTTCCCCTCCAGGCCTGGGTGTCTGCAGGTCAAAAAAGTCAATTCAAAGTCCTGCCCCCCTTTTTTTACATGTATTGCATTTAGACGTGTCCCCATCTTGACTTTTTTGATCACCCCCTGTGGACCCCCTGGAGCCTTGGAGGGGAAATTCAAGAATGGATTTGCTCTTTTATGTCTCTACCAACTTCCCAATGAGGCTCTTTCTGATACTCAAGTTCGAAAGGCTCAAAACAGGGCAGAATATGAGGAAACTGGCAAATGTAGACAGCCGTACGCCCTGTGTGTGGTTGTCTGTGTTTGCCGATTCCTTGGATGCTCTGCATCGTTTCACATTTCAGTGAAATGTAAATTCACTTTTAAAAAATGAGTTGGATCCAGACTACAGTGATTGAACTTCAGGGGCCAAGTTGTTAGCGTAACTAGATTTCTGATTTTACGGCTGCATCTTGCCAAGTAAATGTGCGCAGCAACGTAGCTTCGTTCCAGGCCCAGCGTAATGTGTTTTTCATTACAAGTGGTTTGTTATGTTTTGCAAAAGCTCCCAAAGGTGAGATCTTTTGGAAGATCCCTGGGAACAGAGAGTTTTTCATTTTGGCACTTCCCGTGATCCGATCAAGAACCGAAACCTAATATGCAGCTTAATTTGAACGTGCCCTTTTGCTTTAGAAATACTCTAGATAACCTATGTTCATATTCTCCACCCTGCTAGTCTTAAAGTAAAGCTACACAGAGAGAGAGAAGCCCATGTTGAAATGAACTAAATTTGGAGAACTCAATTGCTCATGTATTTGCCATAACAAGCAAAACAGAAAACATGAGCATTTGCCTTTGACTACCCTTGCAAAGACCCATATTGAGGCATTTCTCTGAATTTCAAGTGATGATTTTTTTTAAAGAAATGCAGTTGACTTTCAAACAATATATGATTGACAGCTATCACTTTTACTTTCATCATCTGGCATTTCACCTCTCTGAGGGTATATCAGACTACGCCATCCTGTTGTGTGTTAGCAGGTCTTTAATTGATGACTTTCTTAGAATGGCACGGGGGTGAATTAAGCCAAAACACAGGCATGGGAGGAAATAAAATGCATCCAGTGTGTGTGTGGGAAGCGTGCACGAACCATTCCATTATGGGGCAAATGCTCAGGGCTACTTTATTTGATCCAGCCACTGAATAAAGAAGTGTTAATGCTTCAATACATAAACATATGTTCAAATGATAATAGTAGTAGTAGTAATAGTAATGGAGTACATTATCTGGGGTATAGAAATTAATACAGATTGATTGATTATGTGCTATCAAGTCCTTTTCAACTCCTCCCAACCACATACACGTAGTCCTCACCTTTTTTGCGGTGATCGTTAAGTGAATCACTGCGGGCGTTAAGCGAACCACGTGGTTCCCCATTGATTTTGCTTTCCAGTTTGCTTGGTTTGGGTTTCTCTGGATTCTGGGCCTTTGCAGGGGCGTCCAGTGGCCTGGCCCTCAGATCCCTATAGACCAGGGTTCCTCAACCTCAGCCATTTTAAGTTGTGTGGACTTCAACTCCCAGAATTCCTCAGCCAGCCATGAATTCTGGGAGTCCGCACAGCTTAAAGTCGCTGAGGTTGAGAAACACTGCTATAGAGTATGTGCAAATATTAGGAAATGTTCTCTCCTTCATCCTTCCAGAGAGTGCTCCAGTTACGGGGTTGGAGAGATTGGTAGGGGTCCAATGAATGCTAAGGGTCTCAGTTGGACCCCCAAATTTAGCCAATGGTCTTCTGAAAGAGTAGTAGTCATCTCCATTAAGGCTAAAGATGAGGTCTGGCTTCCTGAAGGCTTCCATCAAGGCCCTGTCCTCATGACCCACCACTGGGTTGAAGGTCTTTTCTAGAGTCAACAGAAAACCCCACTGCAGTGTTTCTCCGCCTTGGCAACTGTAAGATGTGTGGACTTCAACCCTCAGAATTCCCCAGCCAGCCTGGAGAAACGAGCGAAACGTTTCCACTGAGAAAATAGAAATCCAGTTGACATGATTCAAACTACAGACTGCCCTACTAGCTTGAGCCAGGCTGTGCCCACGGCCGATCTCTGTCCTGCCTCGTTCCTTTTTCACTGCCTCTTTCCTGACTTGCCCCAAAGGACACACCTAATGTTCCCCCCATCTTGAAGTCACCTTTGTACAGTGCTGGAATACAGGAGAAAATCCACATTTGTGCCCTTGGTAATGCAAGTGGGGAAAGGCACTGAGTCTCTAGGAAAGGGTAGGGCTCCCCTCTGTTGCCTGGGCAAAAGATTGGTGTGCCCTCCATCCATCCACCCCTCCTCTTCCAGGGTTCCTCACTGCCTGTCCCAGGAAGGAGTCTCCTGCTACCTTTCTTTCTCATCCCTGGCAGGGTTGTTTCATTCTTAACCCTTAATCACCACCGTCCTGTGAAACATGGCCCCGTCAACCCCTGGGAGCGGCCATGCTCAGCCGAGCATGAACTGGGGAACCCTCCAGCTGTTCTAAAAGACGCAGGGAGGGGAGACATGTTCCTCTTTGTCTGGGGAAAGAGAGAGAGAGGAAAAGATGAGAGAATTAAGCGGGGGAGGAGGGAAGAGCTTGTAGGACTGAGGATGACTTCTTTGTTTATTGACAAGCCTGCAGCTGAGGAAGAAAATAAGGGTCAAGTCCACACCCGGGCCTGTGGCCTTGTTAAGCCATCCAGGGTTGTCGATCTTTGTCTGTTTCTGGTTTGGATTTCTGCAAGCCGTTTCGGTCTTAACAGTTGCAGATGCATCAATGCAGTGTGGGATCTGGTTGCATCTGCCCATTGCTCTGAGCTCTGGTTTGTTCGTGTTTTCGTGAATGATCCACCATTTGGCTGAATTTGCACAACACTGAGCTGTAAACCCTGGTTGATCCAACTGCAGTAGCTGGATTCGAACAGCCTGGTAAGCCAGCGAACCACCAGATCAGAGTATGGTTTAGCAGAGTGTTTTTCAACCTTGGCAACTTTAAGATGTGTGGACTTCCAGAATACGCCCCACAGGATATTGTGAACTGTTGCAAAACTGCAGGAAGGGGTTGAAATGAAATGGACAATGCCAAAGCAAACCAACAAAAAAGAGAGGGAAGTGTTTGGAAACACTTCCAAATGTCATGATTGTACTCTTCCAAGAGCTGGGACAGGCTACATTTTTCAGTATATGTGCGATTGTCAACCCAGGTTCACCACAGTCTAATGGGGTCATGGATCATGGTAAACCATATTCTGTGGATGAGAATGGTTTTAGGATCAATCCATTGCATAAACAGGCAGGGCTGGAAAAACTGTTCTCTTGAATCCCAGGAGGTCGCTGCTCATCCGTGTAGATGGTACAGAGAGTGTAAGCCAAAAGGCATCTCCTCCTCATATTCCTAAATCACCTCCTTCAGATGAATGATTTAATCCATTAGACTAGAGCAGAATATTTGTTTCCCTCAATTGCGAGAGTCTTCAAAGCAGTTGAGTAGGAATTTTAGGCAGATTGTTTTTTCCTTCTTTCTCCTGCTCCCTGGCTTTCTCGAACCTTCTCAAGATGCACCACCTTGCACCTAGAAACACCTGTGTGTCACTGAGCAGATTTTTTTGCACATATTTTTGAATCAAGGGATGTTTAACCTGGGAATAGCATGCCAGAAGTCACACTCCCCCCAAAAGGCTCATTCCTGATGCAGCACAATTTAAGGATGGGTTTTGGAAGGGATCCGGGGCTACATGTAAATCCTGTGCAATCTTTGCCATTGAAGCAAAGCAACAATTATTCCCAAGGTCTACAATACAGGAAAGTCTTCTCTTTTGCCCAACACAGTTGGAGAACCTTTCTCTAAGGCTTTCACCCCCCTCTAGATACGGGAGGACACAGACGCTGCCCACTTCCCATGAGTTCTCAAACTGTGGTCAGGCCTGCCAAAAGAGTCTCCTGCCCTTCTTCCAGGTCTCAATTTCTAGAAAGGAAAAATTATTCAGAGTCTGCTTCCAGCTCCATCGCCAAAGTAAATTGGCCACCACAGCATGTGGCTGCCGGGCAGTCGTGCGTTGCCCCTCTCCTCTCAAGTTGGAGGCCAGGCATCCGGCGCCTGGAACTAAATGGTTGACTAGTCGCCTCCTGTACCTTCTTGCAGGTACAAAGTGGCCATGGAACATGTGCTTCTTTCCGTTCAAGGAGTAGGGAACATCCAGGAGAACACTGCAACCGGGAGTCCTGTGGTGCCAGTCTCCATAGCAACCAAGAGAATGTGTGATAACACTGCCTGGCAACAGAGCACTGCTCCTGACTGAAGGATGGCATTGGCTGATTTCCCATACTGGAAATCTTCATTTTCTTTGGCCCTTCCTGGCAATAATTGATGGGGCCCTTTCTCTTTCTCATCTCTATTTCCCCCAGTGGACCATACATTCTGTTCTCTAGGCTTCCAGCCATCAAACAGTGCCTCCTGATTCACAAAAGAATGATTGGAAGAGGTGTGCCTTGAACCCTTCCCATGAGTAGACTTTCTTGAAAAACACCTTTTCCAGAGGTAACTGCAGAAAATACTAAACCACGAACTAAACAGCCACATCTCAGTCTAGAGGGTTTTGTGGGTCCAGCCTGTGTTGTTAGTTTATGGTCCTGTGTATCATGCAGATCCAGACAACTGGGTTAGTTGTTTCAGTTACCAAGGGCACATGTTGATCTCTGGTTACGTCCTCAACAGATTTGTCTTCTCAGAAAGAATTGGCTCAGCTCCAAATGATCCATTGGTGGAGAAGTCCTCCAAGGAAATTCTGTAAGGATGTCTCCTGAGGATGTCCTGGATGACATGTTTTTTTTTTGGACATGTGAGAATCTACCAAGTGATTAGAAGGAAGTCTCCTTGAGAGGAGTATATATAAGAATGAGTAAATTAGCTGCTGTAACTGAGCCTTGGACATTCTGACCATAAAGTTCTGACCAGGTCAAGGTGGCTCCAATAACATCTGAGACCTTCAGGTGATTCTTCTTTGCATTCTTGCTTACTCCCCACATCAAGGATGCAAACTAAAGCTTGGTTTAAAAGTTTCCACAGCCACATCATTTCAAACATGTGCCTTATTTCCCCGCGTGAGGAACTCCTGCCGGTTTTAAAAATACCTGTTTGTGATTTCTTTGGCTAACAAAGCCCCTTTTTGTTTCCCTTGTGAGTCATCTTGATAAACTGTACTAAGCAAACCGGAGTGTCTTACTGGTGTGAATCTGTTAAGCCAATTAAGCCAATTGGATTTGTCCTTTGCAAATTTCATTTGCAACAAGAAAACTAAACATTTCATTAGCAGACTTTCAGTGCATGCTCCAGTTCTAAAATCCTTCTGAATTAGAATAATTTTTATAATGCTTTAATGTGGTATCTGGAGATTTCAGAACAGTTAAATATTTTTTAAGCCCATTAAAAACAAATATCACACTGCTTTGTGGGCTTCCAGTTTCTTTTCCTCTTTTCATTTTCTTTATTATCTTTTATCTCCTGAATTAAAAGAATAATCTGGTTCATGCTGAGCCATCATGTGGCCTATTTAGCCTTGGTTTAGCATGTTGTGTGAACAGAGCCAATTGTAGTTTGCAAGCCATTGTTTATGGCATTGCAACTGTGTCAACCCAACGAACTGGGTTTAATCTTACAAGTCGTGGTCTATTGAAGCCAAGGGATAGCTTCTAGGAGAAACAATCCTTTTGCTTGATGGAGCACTGGAATACATTGAGGAGATAGTCTGGCAAGGTTTCCCCCACTCCTCAGTTTAGTGGCTTGGAGGATGGTTTTGTATCTCCAAGGACACTCTACCCAATATTATAAAGTGTCTCCTTGGAAATAGGAACTTATTGATGGATTTCCCTCTTCAAGAACGGAGCTCTTTCTCCTTGTGTAGGAAATCCAATGGAGCTGGGTTATTTTCCCAACGGACATTGGATTGCAGCCTAAACATCTTAAAAACAGTTGATGAAAGGAGATGTTCAGTATTGACTTGAACACTAGAGACATGGACATTCAACGTTCTTATACAGAATTTTGCATGACTTTCGAATTCTAAATAGATCATTGATTATGGTCCAGCTAGATGCCTTTCAACACTTTCAAGCAAGGCATTAAGGAAATAATCGGTCTTCACAGTTGCTTCCCAGTGGCTGATACTAAATAGGTATGTGGTGGACAGGTATGGATCTGTCTATAAGAATGGTGGGATTGCTGCACATTTTGCAAGTCTATTAAATTATTTCTAAATGTTCAGGTGTACTATAGAAGCAGAGGGGATGGCCTTGCAGAATGAGGGTCTGCAGAGGGGGGGGGTCAAAAAAGTCAAGATGGTGGCCACAACCATGCGATTGAAACCCTGCCCCCTATTTTTACATGCACTGTGACACACATAAAGACAAAGTGGGTCTTTGATTACATGGCTGCCATCTTGACTCTTTTGACCCCCCTGCACACACTCCTGGCATAGTTTTTTTCTTCTGGCTACAACTTACGATTCTAGAACTGTGACCTGATCATAAAAAATCACCAGCCCAAAAGAAAATCATAAAGTCCAAACTGTCTAAACATGGCTTTGTGCATATCTAAACAAGAATCTCCTCAATGTGATTTCATTTTAGTCTCTTTGAAGTATGATTAAAACTGGGTGATGTTGCATTTGAACCAAGAGCATACTTGGAAGGCTACATTAAAAAAAAAGGCCTATGCTCTTAGCTATCTGGACTGCAATATTCACAATATTTTCCCTCTGGCAATTTGAATGGTGTCCTATGTGAACCTCCTCTAAAGCAGGCCTGCTTGTAGAGAAAGGCAAATCTTTCAGACAACCTGTTGGAGAAGGAATACGTAGAACATTGTTGGAGCAGATAATTTAAGACAGGTAGTGTTTTAAATATTGGAAATCTCTGGATAGAGTCTTCAGGATTTGCACCCTTTGAATACATGATTTGTTTTGTGAGGAAGGGTGTGTGTGCTTCAAGGTACACCAGTGTCTTCCTTTTATCTGGTGTTTGGCTGCAAGGTGGTTCCAACACATCTTGTGCATGTGCGTTGACCTTTAAAAAATCTCTCAGCAGATCAAATCTTAATATGGTTAATATTCAGACGAGGTCTCTCTGGCAGGGAAGAGCTGCGGGGGTACTGACAGACGGGGGAGAATGTTTTTGATCTGGGAACATTTTATCTCTATCGTTTTAATGGAGGATTATGGGAGAGAAAACAAAATGGATGATTTCTCTATAGTGATGATTACACCGAGTTGTTCGAATGAAATTTGGGGAGGAAAACCTGGTGTCTGTGCCCTGATTCAAGCCAGGGGAGAAATGGGAAGAAACGATCAATTTATTCCTCGCAGCATTAAGAAAAATTAAATTGCTTTGTGCGCAGATGAAAGGCACCACTCGGCCTTTTAAATTCGGAGACAAGGATACTGAAGGACGGGAAGAAGTGTGGAAGAGGGCAGCCAAAATCTCCCTCAGGAGATCAGCTCGGAAGGAAGGATGAACACTGGATGCTTGCTAAGTTTGGGGAAAGTGATTTGGAAGGGGGAGAAAAGGGATGGTGGATTATAAAATCATAAACACTAGGAAGAGGAAGAAAGAGAGCGATATTTCTCATTGCATCTTGATCTCAGCTAACTTGGCAATATTGTTGGGATCTATACAATGGGTGACCACCTTAACTATCATGTGGAACATATGGCGGTGGCCACTGTCTCCAATGGCTTTAAAATGTGAAAGACCTTGAACCACAACAGGAGAATTGATTGAACTCAGGAAGCTGGCTAATAGGAAATCAAAGAGTTCCCCTTTGGGGGAAGATGGGCGGTGATAGAAATTTAATCAATCAATCAATCATTCTGCCCATCTTTCCCAGGCTGGCCAAATCTGGTCAACAGAAGCTTTCCAGGCACCTGGAAAACAGCTTTTCTGCTCTCTCATCTCTTCCCAAGAGAAGCCAAAGATGGCCCTATCCAGAAAATGTTATGCAGAAAGTAGGTGGGGTTGAAGCTGTGTTCCAGCAACCTGCTAAGCCATAAATCATGGTTGCTCAATGCAACAGATGGTCTTAAGTAACACTCTAAGCCAAACTGAACAAACCCTGTAGTGCAAAGTTTGGATCTGGTCCTATTGGAGGCATCTCCCTTTAAGAATAGTATGAAGCGATGGCTTTTTGTATGAAGCCTCTTCTAAGGAGAAAGCATTGGAACTGGTTTCTGAAGTAGCATCTAGAGCAGCCTTTCTCAACTTTTTGACCCTGGAGGAACCCTTGAAATATTTTTCAGGCCTCGGGGAACCCCTGCACATTCAGGCTCAAATATAGGCCAGAAGTTACAAAATTATTTATTTATTATTTAAATTTATCCCTGCCCATCTCTCCGAATAGGGGACTATTATTATATACTATTATATAAGGGGAAATTATTATATTCGTTTCATGGGTAGGCCTGTATCTAGGCACTAACAGTGTTCTTAAACTGAAAATAAAGAATGAAACTTTAATGTGAAGTTGCCCAAATTTGAAATATTTTTTTTTAAAGAAATTGGGATCTCCCAGGGAACCCCTAGTGACTTCTCACGGAACCCGAGGGTGCCGCGGAACCCTGGTGGAGAAATCCTGATCTAGAGTCTGGCTTCACCATCAAGACGAGTCCCCTTAGTTGGCATGTTCCTCCCTAACACTGCTCTGCTCTTCTTAAGCTCAACGATATCCTAGCAGCATTGCTAGAGTGAGTCCAATGGCATCTCTAGAATGAAACGGAGAGAGACAGAGAAGGGAAACAGCCCAGCGGTGGCCTCAAAACTAGAACAGGGTCAGCAGGATAAAGCCAATGAGGGTAATCAATTTGCACAAATTGCCCATCAGGAACCAAGCAGGCTGAAAAGGTTTGAAGGGCCTGCAACCTCATGCCATCTTCATTTGCATGTTGCCCATGAGAGCACCTCATTACCTCATTGTTTCCTACCCATCATAACCTCGTGATTGTTGATGTCTGAAATGAGCCGCATGGGCCCCTGAATGACTAGTGTCGCTGCGTTATCAAACGGATTTCTGCACAATTATTGTGGGATGACAGGGTGTGTGTGTGGAGGGGGGGTGATGGTGGCAGTGCTTGCGCACTATTGCAGAGGGTAAAAGAGAAAGATGAACACATTAGTTGCTCTGCTCAACTTTATGCCTGCCTTAGTTCCATGTTGCAGTTTTTGCATGCCTGACGGAGGGACAGATGGCTGAACTTTATTCTATTTGGAAAGAAAGGCAAAGTGGGGGAAATAAAGAAAGTATTTGAGCCTGCATACTTCTGCATGAAAGGGGCGTGGTGGCTCAGCGGGTAAGATGCCAGGCTTGTCGATTGGAAGATCGCAAGTTCGGAGGTTCGAATCCCTAGCCCCGTGTGACGGAGTGAGCTCCCGCACTAGTCCCAGCTCTTGCCAACCTAGCAATTCGAAAGCATGCAAATGCAAGTAGATGAATAGGTACCACTTCGGTGGGTAGGTAACAGCGTTCTGCATGCATCATGCGGCCACATGACCGTGGAAGCGTCTTCGGACAGCGCTGGCTGTTTGGCTAACAAACGGAGATGAGCACCGGCCCCTAGAGTCAGACACGACTGCACAAATGTGTGTGTGGGGGGGGAACCTTTACCTTTACTTCTGCATGTATGCCCAGATGGTTTGGATCCCTTTCTCACCGATGCAAATAGAATCCCACTGCAGTCCTGCTTAATATTAGACAATGCAATGGTTGGTTCTCAGACTTATCAGGATTCAAACAGCCATCACCTAAACAATCCACAATTGTACCCCACTCCCTCCATATTAATCTTAATCCTAAAGGGAAAATAGTTCAGCTGCTGGAACGTTTGTAAGCCTCCTATGCTGTTCTTAATAAAACTTGCTAATAGGACTCTGTAAAATTCAGGACAGGCGAGCTCGCCATGAGAGATAAAACAAATTTCAGGCCTTCGGAGCGAGACAGGGAGCTGTCCAGCGAGGTCTGCATTCAGAAGGATCCATTGCACAGGAGCTGTCCTGAAGATCACAAGCCATTGTGAAGAGGCTTTCTGTACAGCAGTGGCAATTCTCATTACTCAGCCTGTAACGGGTTCCTGATCCAGACTGCATTGATTGTCAGTTTTCTATCGCCCAGGTAGGACGCAAAAGGGGAAATCTTTTTCTAGCAGCCAGCTGTGAGACTGAGCACCGTTGCATATAGCTGTAATGGTGCATTTCCTGGTTTAGATTTCAGTCTGTTAGGTGAACCCAGGCAACTGAGTTAATGCAGAAAAGCAGGGCTCAATTAACAATGGCTTAGTGTGTTCTGTGAACACAACCTCTCGGCACAATGCACCTTCTTAACACAAGTATGTGTGTGGGGAGGTATACATGTAGCTTGGTGTAAAGCACAAAACCATTTTCCTGCTAAGTGCTTGCCATTTTTCGAATGTGTGGAATGGGAATGATCAATAAGCGCCCAAATTTAATAAGAGAAACTCTGCCCTTGTGGGTAATAAGGCCAGTTTCCATGCCAACCATTGATCATTGTGGACAACTTGCCATGGAAGCACCAGGAAAGGGGGTCCTGCAGCAACAAGCCGTTTTCCTATGGGAGGGAGGCTGCAACTTGCACATAATCTCTCTACAAAAATTGAAAGGCAATTCTTTGTGCATTGGAAGTCCTTTACATCTACGGACATATTTAAAAAATAGGCAACTGATGAAGATGACTGAGATGCAGGCGCTAATTTTGGAAGACTGTTGGCCACAATTCCACCAACAGGAGAAAGAAGCTAGGTTTGCAAAGCGCATTCTTACACGCCGACTTAGCCCCAGATGTTGCACAAATCCAGTCTGTTTGTTTAAAGCATGGTTCAAGTGTCATACACCATTGATGTGCACAGATAACTGACTAAACCATGACTTAGCTATGGAGGAGTGAGATAGGTTGCACACCTGAGGTGTCTATATTTAGGGCAAATGATGACACCTGTGACTTATGCACATGTGTCAGGTGTTGGGTCCCAAGTACACAAGGGTGGCATTTGCACAATGATGTCATTGCATATGTGTCATCATTTGGTCATCATTGCAATTTGCTGTAGACACCACTGTCTGCACCAGGGCTGGACCACTTTGACCTCAAATGTTCATGTGATCAGGTGCTCCTCCAAGAAAGGAGGAAGAATTCCCCAGAAAACCAACAAAGCAGTGAAGTTATTCTCAACAATATGGATGTTTCCAACAAAGTTCTTGAGATGTTCTTACTGCTGCCTGTTCTTGAACTTGAAAAAGTAGTTGAATCTACCTACCTGTTCATCTGTAGATGAACAACCACCAAATAAAATGGGTCCAATCCCTAAATTCCCCTGAATTTAATGAATGGGATTGCCCCCAACTTGGGGGTTCTAGATCTGTTATGATCTCGTGCCCCCGGGATCAGCCTTTCACCCAATTAGAGGTAGTGTTAATAGTGACTGTTGACTCTTCACCGATTCACTGAATAATTAAAAGATGTTGGCACCTGGATAATGCTTTATAAAAGTAAATATTTCTCTGGGAATGATGGGGTCATTTGACTGTTATGGTGCCGTTATGGAAAATGTTAAACACACCCCCTGCATCAAGAGTGGGCAGCTATCCTAAATCGAATGAATGAATGAATGAATGAATGAATGAATGAATGATGAAATAACTGGCAACAACCCCACCCCATCTCCTGTGATTGGAGGACTCCTCCTGGCATGGCTTTAAACCCAAATGTTATTCTGGAATTAATGCCCTGGGTAATTAATTCCTATTGATTCCTAATTCTTTTTGCCTTGTTTTTCGGCAGGCTTGTATCCCTTTTTTCCCATTCCCCATTGCTTCTCATCCATCCTTGCAGACTTGCGCCCTGCACCTTGATGCGTCCAGCGGTTCAGGGTCCACCTCTTCCTCATGCATTTCCCTCCCTTTAACTCTTCTTGGCTTCCAACTACCATCAGACCCCATCAGGATGGCCAAATGGCCGGGACCCCCCCTCCTTCCCCTTGCTGTCGGTCCATTATGGCTTTGCTTATAATCTTGCCCTGCGTAGAGCCAAGGTTAACACCTACACCGGCAGGCTCTTGTCACGTGCCTTGCTGTGGCTTTGACTTAGCGCGTCGCGTTAAAGCAGCTGCTGGGGTGGGCTTCCTCCGAGGGCCGATTCAGACGTGAGTCAGGCCCGGAAAGCAAGCCGCCCCACTGGAGGTCTGCTGCGGGACGCGGGCTGCCGGTCCAGGGCGGGGCAGCGGAGAGGCCTGGTGGGCGGGGCCTGGGAAGGGAGGAGGGCTCGGACAGCCCGTGGGAGGGTAGAAACGGCGGTCGCTCGCCCGTTCGCCCAGGCAGAAGCGCTGGTGGCGTTTATACTCAATTACGCTAGATTAAAACGTGTCGGGCGGGCGGGAAGGAAAAGGGAAAAGGGAAAAGAAAAGGGAAACGGGAAGAGAAGGGGAAGAGAAGGGGAAGGAGGGAAGGAAGGGGGAAAGGGGAAGGGAAGGGAAGGGAAGGGAAGGAAGGCAAAAGAAGGAATGAGGAAATGGGGAAGGGAAGAAGGAAAAAGGGAAGGGGAGGGAGGGCGGACGTTTGATGGGGGGAAGAGAGAAAAAAGAAACGGAGGTGAAAGGAACATGGGAACGACCGGCCTTTGGGAGCGAAGAACCTTTCCCCTCCCCCCCTTTTTTCGCCCTCGGCCCTGCCTCTTCGGCTTCCCCCGGATGGGGCAGCAAGCCTCCCACCAGACCCAAGTCGCTCCCTTCCGCGCAGCCGGCTTGGAACCGGGCAAAAAGGGCTGGGAAGGAACCGCGGGGGCGGATCTTGGGGTGGGGCTCCTCCCCCTCCTCTGCGGGGCAAGGGGAAAGGAGGGGCGCCGTGGGGAAGCGCTCCCCTCCCCCGGCCGAGCGCCGCGCACAAAAGCCCAGCGGGGAGGGCGGCTGGCCCGCCAGAAGCGCGCCCATTGGCGAGCCGGACGGCGGAGAGGCGCGGGGCCGGCTTCCCAGCGGGGCACCTTTCGGCACCTCCAGACGCGAGCCGCCGCCGCCGCCGCCGCCGCCGCCTTTGAAACGCGCCGCGCCTTTGAGGAAGCGGGGAGGGGCGGCGGCGGCAGGGCTTGCGCCCCCTCCCCAGCAAGCCAGGCGTTATGGCGCGCGGAGAGTTTGGGCCAAGCGCCGGAGGGTCTGGAGGCGAGCTCCGACGTCGCCCCAACACGCGTTCCCAGGCGTTTCTGGCGCGCGCCCTCCGGTCCCTAAGAGCTTTCGTTGCAAAGATTGGGGTGTGTGTGTGGATTGGGGGGGCGCGCTTCTTGGAGGAGAAGTCTGGCTTGCTTTCCTTTCGGCGCGGGAGGGGGAGATCAAGTAAAATCAATAAAAGGGGGGAGCTAAAGGCGGGGCGGCCTAGCCTCTAGAAGCGGGGCCGGGGGTCCGCTAGTCGAAGGATCAGAGAGCAAATGTTGGGGGGGCGCAATTCAGAGAGGGATCTGCCGGGGTCTCCTCGCCCCTCCCCCTTCTGGCTTTCTCTCCCTGCCTCGTTTTACGGGGCGGAGGAAGCAACGTGGGAGAATAGCAGCTCGACGGTCGGGGGTTGCGAACCAGCCCTTTGCCTCCCCGCCCGCTCCGAGGCATTTTCTGCGGAGAAGCGAAGGGCCTTGGAGGGAACGGGCAGAAACCGCAGCAGCTCCAGACCGCACCAAGCCATCCGAGTCTCACCCCCACCCCAGAAGGGACTCCCCCCCCCCCCGCGCCTCCTGATTCATGTTTCTGAAACCTGTTTTTTAAAGCATTATCTGTTTTGGACACTCCCCTCCCCAAAATACGTGCTTAAATCTCGCGTCGGTGCAAAGTTCTGATCGTTAAAATCGGGCGGGGGGGGGGGGGGAGGAAAAACAGCTTCTTTCTTCCCTTCCCGGAGAAGCAGTGAGAGTGGAATAAGAATAGGTGTGCGCGCGCGTGCTTTTGTGCATAAATTACAGCTTGGGATAGCTTCAGCAACAAACAACAGCTGCTGTTATTTTTGCTGTAAGCTTCCCAGCTCCACAGCATTCTTTTATTATAATAATAATAATAACAATACAGGATTTAACATTACAGAACCCAATATTTTCTGCTCCTTCGGTTGGAGCAGAGAAAATGCCACCCTTCCTATTTATTACATTTTCATTGGCAGAAGAGTCAGGAGTGTCTCCAGACACCTTTAGTGTTTCTTACCAGAGTCCCAAATCTTAAAAGTCTCAGTTGGGGTTGGAAGAAGGGGACCCTTTTCATTTCTGGATCAGCTTCCCAAGTAAGGGCAGGGGGCCTTTGGCGCTGAAGTGGCCCCCTTTCTCTGCTCTTCCCACGCAGCCCGATGGAGAAGACGGGACAATTTCCCCAAAATTTCTGGAGGGAAGGAAGGAAAGAAAAAGGGGAGAAAAACCAGGCCGAAGACAAATTAAAAAAAAAGCGAAGTGAAGGAGAAATAGAGGAAGGGGAAAAGAAAAGGGGGGAAAGCCAAGTTGGGGGGGGGGAAATCAAACGTATTGGGGAAGGAACGGGAAAAGAAGGAAGGAATGTGAGCTAGAGGGACGGAAGGAAAAGATGAAAAAGAACAGGGGAGAAAAGGAAAGGGGAAAAGATGATCGGGGTTTGCGCCGCAGTGACTCAACCAAGGAAACAGAAAATAAAAAAAATGGGGGAGGGCCGCGACCCTTTAAAAAAAAGAAATCCAGACAGCGAAAGGTCGCAGACAGAAGCTGTTAGCGAGCAGCGGGCCAGGGGCAGACCCGGCGCCAATTCCCTCTTCTTCCGGACTAAACGCGGGTTTTGCTTCTCGGCAAAACTCGGACTTCCGAGCCCTGATTTAGGTGCGCAGCCAGGCTCCGGCCTACCGCCCCCCACCCCGCTGCGTCGGGAGCGCGCCAAGCAGCGACTGCGCGCGTCCTGACCGCCCCCCCCCCCAATAAATCGAGCACCTTCCTTTTCCGCCCACTCCTTGCGACGGGCTGGCTAAACCCTTTCCCAGCCTGGTGCCCCCAGATACTTTAGAGTAAAATTCCATGCGGGATATTGGGAATGATGGGAACTGTATTCCATACGCGGCTAACGGTCACCGGATTGGGAAAACGGCACTAATCTAGCCATCAACTTCTCACTTTTGGGGTGTGTGTGTGTGTGTGCGTGTCTGTCTGTCTGTCTGTGTTACGCACCCTTTATAGCGAAGGTAGGACGACCGTCTTCACGACGCCCCGTTAGCTTTCAAGTTCCTCATTAAAAAAATAAAACGAGGACAATCTTGAAATGTCAGCGAGGTAACTCTATCCCGGAGTCCCGCAAAATCGGATGGGGAATGCGCCTTTGCCTCTCCGGATTGGTCCAAAAACCCTCCTTTCCTGTTTAGAACACTTCCCTTTCTCCGCACCAAGAAACGGAAGGACCCGAATCTGCTTAAATCGATTTGAGTTAGGCCGAAGTTAGGGAGAAGTTTCAAGAAAAACCAACGCCTCGTTTTCGGCAAGTTCTCTCGCTTAGGAGCACATTACACCGGGAGGAGGTGAAAGAAGATGCTCAGTGAATTCTCTAATTTCTGGAGAACTTCCGCGCGGCGCCCCCTCAGCGTTGATAAGCCCGGCTGAATTGGGAGGGGGCGTTGTACGTGCCAAATTATTTTGTAGGGAGTTCAAAAAGGCGAGAGAGAAAGAGCAAAGCAGGAAGAAGACGGGGGGGGGGGAGAGGAGAAGAAGGGGGGTACCTCCCTTCTCCCCCCTCCCTAGCCCAGTTCTTCGAGACAGGCGAGCTCGCGCAGATCGCAGCCGAGTCCTCGCGTGTCACGTTTCTGTCGGCGTTACAACCGCTAATATACGAGAGCTACAGCAACAACTGTAAGATTTTACACCCGCCTACAAAACTCAAGTGTTTTTCCTAAGACATTGCGAACGGTGGGGGGAAACTGGAGAAGCGGACCTCTAGCTAAGCGGCCCCCGGGCCCCGCCGCCATTCAGCCCCCAACTGGCCGCTGGTTTGATGGACACCTGGGGGTACAGGGCCCATCCACATGTGCGCAAGAGCTTTCTGCCTTGACTCGCGGGTGTGGCTGTTTCGCCCGCAATTGATGGGTGTCAACCCCGAATTAGATTCGTTGGGGAGGGGGTCACCTGAAATGCAGACTTTCTTCTGCTCTTCCCTTAAGCCTGTACTGTTCACACGTTAGACTGTACTCTTTTTATAGTATCAGGCCAAGGGGCTTACTGAATGAACCTCCATGGCTGGTTCGCACAACACACGGAGCCAGGCACCATAGTTTGCAAACTTCAAGGAGTGGGTACAGCTTTCCGGAAGCAGGAGTTAAGGAGAGTCTGGAGGGACTGACCCAGAAGATAGAAGCGACTTAACTTTTATGAATTACTCTTTTCTGACTTTCAAGTCCACCCCTCTGGGTTTCTCTCTGTATGTACAATGTTTACGTTTTTATCCAGCCTCAGGAAGACCACCGCTTCCCCATCTCCTGGTTACACCAATACAGTATATACCTCATTTTCTATTAAGAATACGTTTCTAGTCCTCATTGTGGGAGGCAGGACCTTCAGGACACAGGCAAAAGTCCAATTCAACGTGCAGTCCCTGGTGGCTTCATTTCGTTTCCTTCTTAACTCCCCAACTTTAAAGGGGACGTTGGCTTTCTGAGAACCTCGCAGTGCTAGGCTGAATCGCCGGGTTTCCCCGTGCCTGCCCTTGGAGGTATTCCCACGACATGCCCCTGACCTGAATTAACCCGTTTCTGGCTCTGCACGATACAGTGAAGGCTAAACAAACTTAACGGGCCCGGGCTGCGTCACACAACCTCCCAAAGTTAATCCCAACGACGCTTAGACTGTATTTCCTGTGTCTTTACCCCTCTTAAGCATTTCGCGTGAACGCCAGTCTTCCCTCCCTTCCTTTTGACCCATCCAACAATAACCCCGTTTGGGCACTGAAAGTGGCCGTGTTTGAGTTGTCTTTTTCCCCTTTACGGCGTTCAGCTTTGATCTTGTTTGGACCGGCGGCGTCCTTTTGCAGAAAAGGATTTAGAAAAATTCACCTCGCCTTTCCGGGACCCAGACGGACTCCCCGCCTCCGCCTTAAGGGGCGGGACTGGCCAGGGTTTCGCTCGTCTGCCAGACCACAGGCACGCAAAGGCACCCGGGAATGCCATACACGCGTCGCTCGCCGCATTCCTGGCTTCCTACGGCAAACGGGCAAGCGCGTCTCGCGTCCATCGCCTGCGGGCGTGTGTGTACGTGTGAGCGCGCCGGTGTTTAAGGAATAACAAGGGTCAGATTTGAGGGCTTCTTCCCAACGATTTGGCATCCCTGAGGAGGGTATTTCGATCCTTAACCCCTTGCCTCGCTTCATTCGCTTCGGTCAGCCGCAGGGAGCAGCGCTGGAGCAACGTGGGAAGTGGTCAGCTCGACCTGGCAATCCCGGACTTTGAATCGAGGACGCGGCGTTCCCAAAGCAGAGGCTGAACGACGCCTTGGAGCGTTTCCTTCTCTTGGATCCCCGAAGGAAAAGACAACGCTTACGGGGGAGGATAACAAGGCCGAATGGCGTTTGGTTGCACGTGGGAATGTGTTCATTCGCGCCCCTGCCGGGATCCTTCCATCACCCGGAATTCACCGCAGCAGCAAGGCTTTCCCCTGGAGTCGGTTCACACGCTCCACGGCTTGTCTCCACGGGGCAAGAAGTCACGTGTGTTTTTCCAGAGCAAGGCCTCCGTATGAATCAGCCCTTCTCCTCGTGCAAGGACTGGATTGGGTTTCAAGCGTGTGAGGGCGAGATTCACTTCACTTCAAGAACCTCATTAATTTAAACCCTATGAACGTCCAAAGGATTTAGCATGCTGAACCAGCTGTTAGCCCTGCCTTGTTGGAATTTCATTTTTTTAAAAAAAACATCTTCACTATAAATCAGTGTTACTCAACCTCGGCCACTTTAAGAGGTGTGGACTTCAACTCCCAGAATTCCCTAGCCAGCATGGCTGGCTGGGGAATTCTGGGAGTTGAAGTTCACACCTCTTAAAGTGGCTGAGGTTGAGACACACTGCTATAAACTGTTAAGAGCATGTGGAAGGGAGGAGGAGGAGGAGGAGGAGGAGGAGGAGGAGGAGGAGGAGGAGGAGGAGGAAGGGAACGGGTGAATGAGTGTCAAGGCAGCTAGAAAGGGGCCATAACTTTAGATCCTCTCCCTGCACTTAGAGATGATGGAATTTGTAGACCAACACAAAATATAAGGCAGTGTAATAAAAACACAAACCATTATAACACTGAAGACAAAGGATGTGGATATGTGGCTAAGACTGGGGACAGAAAGAGAATTCAAGGCCTCACTTGACCAGAAAACAGTTCTGACCATTTGATGGAATGGACGAAAAGGGCTGAGTTGAGAAATGAGCATTGGTCTATTACTGTATGGACTTGGGATATAGGAGGTCAGCACTTCTGGAGAACACTGAGTTGGAGGAATGTATGTATGTATGTATGTATGTATGTATCTTGTTAGGGTTACAGTCTGCCTTGGCATGTGAGGTAGGTTGAGTTGACCAATCCAAAGCTTGTTTTGGGGAGTAGAAGCCTATTTTCTTTAGACATTTGCTGGTATGATTGTGAAGGTCTTGGGTTAGGGAGGCCTTGATCTTCTCCAGTTAACCTAAGGAGGGGTAAGAAGAGTAGGGCTTAGGGGGACAACCTCTTTCCTTGACCTGAGGGCCTTCCATGAGAACCTGGTCCCACTCTTTTTGAGCAAGCAAAGGGTATGACTTACAAGAGAAAGGCAGACCAACCATTCGTCGTGAAGATCTCAGCTCAACAGTAGATGCTGTCCCCTGACTGTTCTTGGACTTCAGTCTTGGATGGATAGAAAGCGCTCTCCAAGCAGGGAGGAGTAATCTCAGCTGCTTCCTGACCCTTTGAATCAGAGGTGCCAAGAGGCAGAGCTGGGGACATTAAAGCAACTGTTCCTTTCTCCTCTTCGCTTAATTTGTGTGCATAACTCACTCGGTTAGTGAATTGTCCCTTGTTTGCATAATACATAGAAGCATAAACTCGGCAAATGTGCTGGATTCTCACACCAGCCAAGTCCCTGAAACGAACCAAGGCGAGCTATGCAGGCTTAACATCTTGTATGAATGCAGCTGCTAAGTCTTCAGCTGACCGGATTAAGTATGTTGCATGAACACACTGCACAGGGTTGCTGTGAAGGTAAACTGGAGAGAAAACACCACAATTTGTTGAACAAACCACAGCGGATGGAGTTCCCATCTTGGCTACGCCATAGGCCCTGGTTTACAAGCTACACTGGCTGTGTTTGTACAACATGCCGAACCAAATCAAACAAACCACGATAGCCCTGTGCCATGTGTGAATCGAGTGCAAGTGACATTTCCTTGAACTCCTTAGAGCCCTGTCTCTCAGCCTCCTCAACTCTGCTGGCTGGGGAATTCTGGGAGTTGAAGTCCACACATCGTAAAGTTGAGGAGCTTGGGAAACATTGCCTTAGAGAAAGGGGGAGATGAAGATGTAATAAAGGCAATCACTGTGTGGCTTGTGATCCTAATTGGTTCAACAGGCAAGGAACAACAACAACAAAAAAGATAATGTTTGCATATTTGCATATTTGGATGCTGTTTAAGAGACAGTAACACAGGGTGTTTTGGAATGAATTGCATAATAAATAAATTTGGAAGGGAGTGGGAGTTTCCATATGGAGAGGTATTTTGTTTCCCTGCCTGCCCCTCCCCCAGTGGCATAGGGTTAATTCTGTATGTTCAGAAAGTCAGAATCCAATCTTGGTTTGCAACTGAGCAGAGATCCGTCTGCACACAAATGCGTTTCTGCTGGAGGAGCAACAGAGATGAGATGCAGCTAAAGACAAAGTTGGGGGCTTTCTCGTTAATTGGGAATTGAGGAGAAAGTTTCTCAGTGTTCTATTTTGGAATGTTGGGAGTGGGGATGCCCAATGACAGAAGGAGCCCAGACAAGTGCCAAGGTGGACATGTGGCCTCCCCCCCCCCCCCGCCCCAATCTCTGAAAGGGAAGAAACCACATGTCCCACGTTGTCCCTCTTTGTTCGGGAGATTTCCTTTTCACCCTAATCTAGGCATCCTTCCTGTTTCCCTGTGGATGTCCTCCGATGCCTTTCCTGTTTCCTTCAAGCCCCAGACCAGCAGAATGGTGGGGTGGGGTGGCCTTGAAAGGGAGCCAGTATCTTCCAAGGAACGGCCTTTTCAGGAAAGAGACAGACGGGGAGAGGAAACCTGCCTGTCCAGGCAGAGGCAAAATCTCCCCGAGGCGCCCGATCCGAAGAGGAAGGCTGGCGGCTTGGCCTTAAGCCTTCACATGCCTTTGGAGGGGCTGTTTGCTTCGGTTGCCCCCCAGGGCTCAGTCAGGCAGAAAGGGTCAATGCAGTGCGTGTCCCATGCACAAGAGGGAGGACAATGAAGCCACCTCCTGGGTCACAGGTCATTTCGTCCCTGATTGAGATATTGGCCACATCCTCTCCTTTTTTCCTCTTCCATTCAGTCTCCTTCCTCTCCTTCTTCTTCTTCCTCCTCGAAGTTAGCATGGGGGGGGGAAGAAAGGGGTATATGGAAGAAAAGAAAGGGGTATATTCCTTTCTAGCATCTCGGCAAAAGGAAATCTTAAACAGGATTTTTAAAAAACTCCTTTTCTTCCTCCTCTCCAAGACAGGAAGGAAGGAAGGAAGGAAGGAAGGAAGGAAGGAAGGAAGGAAGGAAGGAAGGAAGGAAGGAAGAAAGGAAGGAAGGAAGGAGAGAATGAATGAATGAATGAATGAAAGAAAGAAAGAAAGAAAGAAAGAAAGAAAGAAAGAAAATGAAAGAAAGAAGGAAGGAAGGAATGAGAGAAGGAAGGAAGGAAGGAAGGAAGGAAGGAAGGGAGGGAGGGAGGGAGGGAGGGAGGGAGGGAGGGAGGCCAATTAGAGGGGGTCAGTCAGTGTTGTATATGAGCAGACAGGAAACTGCTCCATGAAGTGAACCCAGGAAGGGTGACATTTCATGTAGAAGCAGATGCAGATAAGTCCATTCCCCAGACTACGCCACTGCTTGACAAGGGAGGTAAAGTGGGGAAAGCAACGCCGAGGCTTGGATCTGACCACTGATGGTGAAGCCCCGCTTGCGGTCAGTGGCTTTGCTTCCAAATAAGCAGTTTGTGCCTTCTTTCTGCAGGAAAAGGTGTGTGTGTGTTGGGGCGGAGGGGGGGGGGAAGAGAGAACAATTTTCAGCGTGTGCCTGTGGAACAAGATCATTAGAAATCCGGTGTCCATCTCTCCTCCTTAATTTTAATTACTCGTTTTAAAAATCGTATTTAGGATCAGGGAGTTGCTAAGTGGGAAGGCTTTGGAGAGCCTTCTGGGACAGGGACTGGCTATTACATTTTTTTTAAACCTTCAAAGCTGGTTAAAGTATTTAAAAAAACCTCACAGTGTCTGGAAAGAGATTCGCCATGTTGGTATATGCCCAAACTGGGCAGCTATACAGTGGAGGGCACCTTATTTTCTGGATTTATCTCCTTTTACATAATTAGTTTTGTCTTGTTTTAAGTTTGGGGGCAAACGTCACAACTATTTAAAAACTTAATATTGGAAAGATAGAGCTTTCCCGTGTGGCTCTAGCAAAAAGGGTAGATTTTAATCTGCTTTGGTATGTGGGAAAGTTTGCCACAGATTCTGGCAAGGGGGAAGCCCCCCCCCCCTTCATAACCAGAGACATGAAGAACTGGTTCTACGCTAGGGCTGGAAATGGTCAGTTATTAAACGAACACCTTCCAGGCAGAAGCTCGGGTTTTTTTTTAGCAGTTCTTGCTCTAAAGGAGACGAATAAATAAGTGGTCCTTACACTGTTCACCCCTGCAATCCAGGAGAGTACCCATCACCCTAATAAAATAATGCCAAACTGATGAAACATTTCATTACAAAATCCAGTCCTGCACAACCCCAGGGGGGCATGCTTAAAAAAAAAGAATCCCCCCCTGGCACATTTGTGCAGTCCTGCCCTACTCTAGAGACGGATGCTTACAACCTTACAAAGGCAGGGGTGCTTAAAACCCCCCCTCCAGCCAAGTCGTAGAGATCAGACAGTCACCCCCCCCCCCCCCGGAAATCCTTGAGTCAAATTGTGGCCAACTGCAGTCCAAAGATAATGAAAAAAAGTGTGTAGTTTAAAAATATATTTATATCCAAACCTGATCACAGCTGAAACAGTAGGAAAGAATAATCTTACTAATTATTTAAGTACTGATTTTATTGTAAACCGCCCAGAGTCCCCCTTTTGGGGGAGATGGGCGGTGATATAAATAATAATAATAATAATAATAATAATAATAATAATCGTTAAAAAATCTCGTTTTTCCTTAACATATTGATGCCTTCTCCAATCACGGGTACATGAATGTGCATCTCAAAAAGCTGGCAGTTGAAGCGGGGTGGGGATGGGTGGTGGGTGGAGGGAAACCTCCCTGCCTCCCTCCCTCCCTCCCACCAGAGCTAGAAAAAGCAGAAAAGCAGATTATTTCCCCAAATAAGCTTGAAACGAGTTTTAGTGTGGAGGGAGGATACTTTTTCTTCCTGACTTCAGAAATCCCTCCTTTATTTGCTACGTTTGCAGATCATACTGATCTATTCATCTCAGGTGATTTATTTAACAATGAATAAAATACCCTCCAAGTTTCTGTCTTGCCCCTCGCCGAGATCTGGAACCACTAGTCCTTCTGCATCTAAAGCAACGTGGACTTTGGAGAAGAACTGTGCCAAAAATGAAGAGTCTGGTTTTCAAACTAACACATTTTATTGAAAGGCGTACGCTTAACGGGGTCTCTAGTTCCTGAAACTTTAATAACATTTGTTAATCTGAAAAGGGATCCCAGATTCCTTCTGTTTTGAAGCAACTAGGTCAGTGTTTCTCAACCTTGGCAACTTCAAGCTGTGTGGACTTCAACTCCCAGAATTCCCCAGCCAGCCATGCATGCTGGCTGGGGAATTCTGGGAGTTGAAGTCCACACAGCTTGAAGTTGCCAAGGTTGAGAAACACTGACCTAGATATATAAACAGCGATCATAACTCTGACAATCACTCAAAAAATTATAGTGCTCGATAGATCGAGGGGTGTGGGGAAATTTGGAGCTCTGCTTTGGACCCACATCGGAATCCTGCGGAGGCCTGACTCGCCACATCAGTTAATTTGGGCCACATGTAAAACACCGGGGTAGGCACGGGTGAATAACCGGATGAATCGGGGCTTGGACTGGAGACAAAGCAGAAACCGGCCGGGCTTAAGAATGCGCTTAGGGCTCCCTCCTTGCCGCGTTGATGATCTTCGTGGGAAAAGGTGGCGCCAATCCGACGCACGCATCCACCTGCTCGGTTTTAAGAGCAGCAAGATCGAGAAGCTGGCTGTTTTTCTCTCCCCCCCCCCAACCGTATTTCATTGGTTAACTCATCCCCCATCGGCACTCCTAAAACCCCAGATAGAATTAGTCCCGTGGAATTCCGCCCCAACACCCGCTTTTCATTCGCGGGACAAATGTCTTGCAGCTCGCTCGGAGATCGCGCCCAAGGGTGAAGAAACCGCTTGCTTCGACCTATTCCCACGTTCGCTGCCTTCTCCGCGAACTGCGCCGTCAAAAGCCGCTGCGGGCGCCTGGCCTCCGTTCCTCCCGCTTCGTCGGAGTTCATTCAGACTTGCTTCCCGGGCCGGGCCCGCTGAAGTTCAAACGCACACGCGATTCCTTTCGCCGTCCCTGCTCGCTGCCCTGTACTCGCCAGGCGCGCTTTGTAGTTTGCATTTAATCACGGCGGAATCTCGCCTCGGGTTGCCGCGAGCGGACGCGTAAAACCCTTTCCCCTGAAGCTTGTTAACTCTCGTCTTTTGCGCCCGCGAACTGATTAAAAACGCTGGGCCCATGGGTGGGGGCGCGTGGGTTTACCACGGAGGCTTCGCTTTCTTTTATGCTTTTAAAAATCTTTTCAATGTTATTTCAGGCCTTGCAGATCTCGAGGCGAAATTGATCGGAAGGGGCGAGGGATGGTTTGTTTCCAAAGGGAACTTGACCAGAACGGATAAGGCGTTCAGTGGGGATCCAAATGATTTGGGATCCGTTTTATTGTATTAACCAAATCCAAAGGAAAGGGAAATCAAGTAAACGCACAGGATTGTCCCTGGCGTTCGCTCCCCCCACTCTTTTACGTTATTTTTTCTCTCAAGTGAAGGGAAACTCTTAACAAATTGGCTCTTTTTCGGCCTTTGAGACCCCGGAGAAATGATGGACGAGAAATTCGTTCTCTTTCTACCTCCTCAGTGGGGAACAGAAGGGCTGACAGTGTTAAATAAAGGAGAGAAAAGGAAATTGATTTCTATAGGGTATAATTTGAAGGTGGGTGAGGGTCTGCGAGTGTGTAGTAAAAAAACCTAAAGTTTTATGATCGATCACAGGCTTTGTATATTTCCCGTCTTCTTCCATACAAGAGTACAAGGCCAGAAACTTCCCTGCAGACTTTTTTTTTGAAGTTTGATCTTATTTGATCTTTCCAGAGAGATGTCGGAACGGTTTCATCTCCGGCCGGCCAGAACTGTGTGAAATACAGACTAAGCGTTCCTTAGAAGAGGAATAAATGCCGGTGAACTAATGAGCTAACATAAAGCATCTGAATCATAAATAAATATTCAAATAAAAGTGGAGTACAATGCAGCTTGGATCCACATTTTTTGCCCCATGGATTTCAAGGCAAAGGGAGTTCTTTTCTCTCTTGGGAGGGCAGATTTCAAGACCAGTTTTGTCTGTATATTGTTGTTATCCCAATTCTGTACACAAAAAGCTCGCGAAATAAAACAGAGTAAGGAAGTTCCCACACTCGAAATAAATTTAATGAGGGAGGCAGAGGAGGAAAAGCGACGGGTTCCTTTTAAAATCAAAACGCAGTTTCTTTTTCTTTTTTAATCCGTATTTATCTTGACGACTTTTCATAATGTAAAAGTTCTTTTCAAGAGAGAAAGTCGGGCCTACTCCTGCTATACACACCCGCTCACCCTCACGCCTCCCGTCTTGGGGTTAGTGATTCCAGCGCCACGCATTCTGGTATCTTCCTGTATTATTTCTCCGGTCGGCTAGACATACGGAGGCTCGGCCGAAGAGATCGGGAGAAACGTATAAAAAAGATTTACAGCTTAATTTACGTTGCTTAATCTACAAGTCGACTTCAATAGGTCAGGCTGGCCTTCTCCGCCCCGTCCTCCCTCTCTCCGCGTCCTAACGAAGCAATCAAAGAGCGCCCAGCGACCGCGATCGGCGGATTCAAGCGGGGACTCCGCTTTCCCCTCCGCCGCTTTGAAACAGCCCAAAGAAAAACCGGCCCGCAAAACGCTCCCTCTCTTAGCACAAACGCCGAGCTTTCCAAAAGGAAACCCGTCTCCTTAGCATTCCTTTCTCCTCCTCACAACAAAGGCCGGGATCTGTTCTGCCGGCGAGGTAAATCCGGATCTCTTCCCACGCGGATTGGAAACGTTGCTCTTTCTTTAGATTCAGCAGGGGGGCCGCCCTGATCTGTTTTTACCCCTCCCCATCTAATTTTGGATATAGGCATTTTTTGTTTAAATGCAACCGGGGCCACCCCGCTTCCCCTTGGACTGCGGGTTTGTCGCCCACCCACCCCAGCACCTCCCCCCCCCAGATTTAGAGAAAAGTCTGCAGAGGAAGGTGGGGGGGTTGGAGGTCCCCTTCCCGCGAAAGTTGCTCCGGGCGCTGAAAGTTGCGCGCCGGTGTCTGCGAAGGCGAAGGCCACTGGCAGCGGGGCGGTGTGTGTGTGTGTGTGTGGGGGGGGGGTTCCGGGCGAGGCCTGCTGCCCCCGCAAAGGTCACCCGCCCCAGCCAGCTCGAGGCCCCCGTCCCAGAAAGGTGCCCTAAACCCAGACGCGCTTGATGATCTAATTGAAGGACGCCTCTTTCTTCTGCGCGTGTCGCCGAGACAAGGGCAGAACACGCGCGGGAGGTAATTAATTTCCTGCCGCCCGGCCTCGGAGGACAGACGCCGAGGGCCGGGCAGGAGGCGGCTCGCGGCGGGGCCCGGCCGGCCGGGACGAGGAGGGCCCGGGCGGGAGGAGAGGGCAAGTCGGGGTAGGAAAAGGCCTCCAGGGGAGCGGGGCCGCCCTAGCTTCCCAGAGCCCGGGCAGCGCCTGGGAAAGTTCCGCAGAAGCCGAGAGCCAAGGACGGCCGGGAAAAGCCCCCTCCCCTCCCCGGCTCGGCGGCCGAGGCCAAAGCCCGCCGGGTGTCCTCTTGTCCTTCCCGCTTTGGCAAAGGCGCGTCCCCTCGCGCGCTCGGGGGAGCCCCATCCTCCCCTCGCCTCGCACGCCATTTTTGATGCCGGGCACTTTGCGAACCTCCACCAGAAAAACAACGGGGCGAACAACAAGAACGCCCCCTCCCGCGCGGTCGCTTCCTCTTTGCTCCGCTGTGTGTGTGTGTGTGTGTGTGTGTGTGGTGCGTTGTCTGGACGCACCAAGGAGGCACAAAACCCACAGACCCTCAACGCTACCCTTCTCCCTCCAGCCCCCCCCCCCGCCTCCTCGGCGGACCTTCTTTCTCGGCTGCAGACCAGACAGGAGACGAATGGGCGGGGGCGGGGGGGGGGGGCGAGGGCGCAGAAAGCAGTTCGTGGCGGCAAGAAAGTTGGCGAGCAAGCAAAGCGACCGCGACTGAGAAAGGAGCGGACTCACCTTCTTGCGGGGAGGGGGCTGTGAGACGGGGGGGGGGGGCGGCGGCTGTGAAAGGCTGCTCCAAAAGGCGTGATTAAGGCCTTATTTTTCCCCCTCTCCCTGTCTCTGGTTTTTCTCCCCGCTCTCTTTTTGACCAGTACCCTAAAATAAAGACGGTGAAATCTCGGGGGGCTGACGAGGGAACGAAGGGGAGGTGAAGAGGAGGCCGCTGCCCGCATTTTAGCCCAACTCCGTTGGAAGCGCCTTCTTCCTCGCCGGATCAAAGGTTCGTGTTCTGCCGCGGAGAGCGGCGAATTTCCCTTGGAGCTCTTTCGAAAGGAGGGGGCATTCCGTAACCGGGCAGAGCAACCGCCTTACAGTGACTGGCACCTTTCTTTTTCTCCCCCCTTCTCATCTCTCCCCCCCCCCCGTTTTTCCTTTCGAGCCTTGGTTTCCCCCTACCCTCCTTTTTTGCAAAGGCTTTCCAGAAGCACCGAGCGCTCAAGGGCCGGGAAGGGCGGCTGCAGCTGGGCGAGCGGCCCGACGTGAGGGCGCGGTTGCCGAAGGGACTTTCGCTTCTCCCCGCTGCGAGCCGGAGCGGCCGCTCTGCCAGAAGGCCAGCGGGCAGGGCTTGGCTCTCTCCCGCTCGGCCCGGGAAGGGGCTCCCAAGGAGGGCTCTCGACCTTCTCTCCTCCCCGGCCCGCCCCAAATCGGAGCGGCCTCCCCGGGGCCGAGAAAGGACGCGGACGGCGGGCAGAGAGCAAACCGGGGTCGTTTCTCCTCAGGAAGCGTCTCCCTCGCTCTACCTGAGCGCAAAGCATTTGCCTTCACGGAGCGTCACTCGCTTCGCGTGGCAACGGGGCGAGTCCACGAACGGACTTTTCCCGCCCCTTCCAAAAGAGAAACCCCCCTTCCCCACCACCCCTTCGACCGAAAGCGGTTGGAGGAGAAAGGCCGCGATGCGCATTTAATTTGCGGCCCCGCCACCCATTGGGAGGGACGAGGACGATTCCCTCCCGAGCCGTCGGGATCAACCGCCTCCTCCGGCCCGGACCCCTGTTCGACGTCGGATAGGTTTGTGGGCTGGGATCGGGCAATCCGACCTGGCTGCTCCGAGCAAAAAATCAACGGAAAAGAAAAGGAAGATCAAATAAAAAAGAAACGGGAGTGGGAGGGAAAATAATAATAATAATAATAATAATAATAATAATAATAATAATAATAATAATAATATAACAACAACAATAATAATATCATCATCATCATCATCATCGGAGCGGCCGAATTGGGGTAGCATCCAGGCTAAATGCAAGCCGGGGCTGCAGGAAGGGTTCCGCGCCTGCAAAGACCCCCTTTGGGGGCGAAGGGGGAGGATGCGCGAGCACCACCCCTCCCCCTCCCCCTCCCCCGTCGCATCTCCAGTAAACAAAACGCGGCGGGGGGGGGGGGGCGGCTGGGCCAGCCGCCTTTAACCTTACCTGCGCCCCGCGGAACGCGCCCCGTCCAATCACCGCGCGGCCCTTCCAGCGAGCTGCCATTTTCAATGCGAAGAGCTGTCCGTCCGGGGCTCCGGGCCAATGGGCAGCCCGGCTGGAGGGTCAGGTGACAGCTCGCTCGCCGGCTCCCCATTGGCTGGCCCAGACGCAGCCTCCCGGAGTTGGGTCTCCCCGTCCGCGCCCCCCCCCCCCCACCCGCTCTTCGCTCCTCTCGGCCCCCTCCCTCGGCTGCTTCCCTGTGGGTTAGCCGGGGAGAAGCGCCCGACTCCAGCCAGTGCCAGGACGTCGCTCCGCCAAAGCGGAGGGCGCCCTACGGGAAGGCAGGCGCGGGAAGCGGCGGCGGCGGCGGCGGCGGGGATCCCCCTCCTCGGGGGCTGCGCGGGGCGCCCCCTCCTTTGCCCGCGCGGCCGGGGGCACTCCCGTCCTTGGACCTCCGGGCGAGTGGGTGGGGTTTCCCCCCTCCCCAGCTCGCTTTTCTTCCTCCCCGCGTTTCGGCACGGTCGGGCGCGCGTGTGAATGTGGCAGTGGCGGAGCCGCCGCGCCAGCCCTCCTGCGCGCCCGGCTATTGTGTGGGGCTGATCTCGAGGCGGCGGGAGGTGGGGGGAGCAGAGGGCAAGGACGCCGAGGGGGGCAGCGGAGGCCGGAGGCGGAGAAGCGGGCTCGGAGCGGCCCCGCGTTGCTCGCGGCTCGGAAAGGCGGAGGGGGGCCCCTCCGGCGCCCAAGGAAGGACGACGCGGGCGAGGAGCGCTGCCGTGGATCTCCGCCGCCGCCGCCGCCTGGTCCTCTCCCTCGCGGCCGCCTGAAGGAGGGCAATGGCCATGCTGCTCGACGGCGGGCCCCAGTTCCCCGCCTTGGGGGTCGGGGGCTTCGCGGCCTCTCGCCCCCACCCGCACGACGTGGCCATGGGGCTCAACCACCCTTTCGGCGATTCTTCCTTCAAACTCAGCCCGGCCGCCCACGAACTGGCCGCGGGCCAGGGATCGGCATTTACGCCGCAAGCTTCGGGCTACGCGCACCACCACCACGCGCACCACCACCACGCGCACCACCACCACCCGCCGCCGCCGCCGCCTCACCCGCACGCCGCCGCCGGCCAGGTGCCTTCGCCTTACGTGGCCGCCTTCAACTCCACGCGGGACTTCCTCTTCCGCAACCGCGGCGGGGGCTGCGCCCTGGCCGAGGCGCCCTCGAGCGGCGGCGGCGGAGGGGCCAGCGGGGCCCCCGCCGGCTCCCCGGCCCAGCACGGCCTCTTCGGCAGCAACCCGCCCGGCGGCCTCCCGGACGGCCCCGGCGGCTACCTGCTCTTCCCTGGCTTGCACGAGCAGAACGCGGGCGGCCTGCATTCCCCGTCGGGCCCCGTGGAGAGCGGGCAGCTGCACCTGGGCTTGCGCGGCGACTTCTTCGGCCGGCCGGACTCCTACCGGGGGGTCTCGAGCCCCAGAGCGGACGCTTACGGCGGCGCGCCTCCCTTCCCCAACTACGGCCACGTGAACGTGAACGTGGGGGGCATGAACGTGGCGGCGGCGGCGGCCCACCCCCACCCCCACCCCGGCGCCGGCGCCTTCTTCCGCTACATGCGGCAGCCGGTCAAGCAGGAGCTGGCGTGCAAGTGGCTGGAGGAGCCGTCGCAGCCGCCGGGCCGCCCCAAGAAGAGCTGCGACCGGCAGTTCAGCACCATGCACGAACTGGTCACCCACGTCACCCTGGAGCACGTCGGCGGGCCCGAGCAGAGCAACCACGTGTGTTCGTGGGACGAGTGCTCCCGCCAGGGCAAGTCCTTCAAGGCGAAGTACAAGCTGGTCAACCACATCCGCGTCCACACGGGCGAGAAGCCCTTTCCCTGCCCCTTCCCGGGATGCGGGAAAATCTTCGCCCGCTCGGAGAACCTCAAAATCCACAAAAGGACCCACACAGGTAAGGCAGGGGGCCCGCTCCCCCCGGCGGGGCTCCCTCACTCCCCGCCTGCGGAGCCCGGCTGCGCTTCCTCTCGGCCAGGTTTTCCTTCGGACGGCGAACTCTCGATCGGCTCGGCTCGGCTCGTTTGGGGTTCCCCGGAACGGATTGGGTTCGGCGGCGGGTTCAGCCCGCGTGTAAACGCGGCTTGGAAAAGGGAAATGGGGCTGTTGAAGGGGCTTAAAGAGAGAGAGGGAGACGGAGCTGGGGACGATGCGGTTGTGTGTGTGTGGGGGGGAAATCAAAGCATGGGGGGGGGAGCGGGGTGAGGGAAGAAGAAATGGGGCGGAAAGCAGGCTAAAGACCGCAGACGAACGACGGGCTGTGTTTGGGGTTGTTTTTACTTCGGATCAAACGGGAAATCTCTTTTCCCCTTGAATTTCATTTTGCCGTCGAGGCTTCGTCAATTTCACAGCCTGCTGTAAATTAGCGAGATCTTGTCAATTTCACAAGAGAGCAAAGAAAACGCTTGTTTCGGTTTGGTTTTTTAAAATATGTGTGTGGGTTTTTTTGGGGGGGGGGGGGCGCTATTTTTGTTTTCTTCCGTTCTTCCGAAATGAGATTTCGCAGGCTTTCTTCCCTCTGTCTCCTTCTGGTGGCTCAGCGCCCTCCTCCTCCCGGCGGTGGCGGGACTTCATCTGCGTCGAAGGGGGAGGGGGCTTTCATTGGAGGTGTGTGGATTGCTTTCTAAAAGAGACTTCGCTTTGCTCAGACATTCCGCCAAGCAATCCATACAGATGCAAATGGAATCTAATTTTCCCTCACTTCCGCTCTCTCTTTTAATGACTTGATTGGCACATCTTCTAATTAAATCAGTGATACTTTTTGCCCCAGTATTCTTTTTTCTCTCTCCTTCCTTTTTTTTCTTTTTTCTTTTTTTTTGGAGAAAGGGTTCAGTTCCTCTAAAAAGAAAAGTAAAAGGCGTAGCTAGAGACTGAAGCAGCAAATAATGTTGTTTGCTGGCGTTCTGGGGTCCTCCACTTCTTACCAACTGTGGCTTGAATCATAGACATATTCTTACCAACTGCTTTGGATCAGTCCAGAAATAAACGGCTGTCCACTTCTATTTCCTTTTCCCTTCCATCTGTATTTCATAAATCACTCCAAAGTCAATTTCTTAATCTTCTCTAAGGGCGGCTGGCTGCATGCGATAAACACACGGTTACAGGCCCAATGGCCATTGGGACTGTCAACAAGCCCAATTTGAGATGTTCTACCCCCCTGAGCCCTTCCTTGCTCCCTCCCTTGTGCAAGCTTGTTCCTGGGAAAAAGCAGAATGGGAAAAATAGAAGCCAAAAATTACTCAGGAATTGAAGTGTTATCTAGAGAAAAACGAGAGAAGGGACCAAGTGCGAAAGCCCCGTATTTTTTCTGTCCCCTAAGTTGGCTCACACACCACCAGCCTTCTCTGAACTTTTAAATTTGTATTCCCATCCATCTGCAGGAGAAAAGCCCTTCAAATGTGAATTTGAAGGCTGCGATCGGCGTTTTGCGAACAGCAGCGACAGAAAGAAGCACATGCATGTGCACACTTCTGACAAGCCATATGTCTGCAAAGTTTGTGACAAGTCTTACACCCACCCCAGTTCCTTAAGGAAGCATATGAAGGTAACGGTTTGCTCTTGAGTGCTAGTGATCCATATTTGCACGGTGCTGTTTCCATGATTGATTACATAATTTTAAAAAATTTTGTGAAAACATAAAGGCTATCAAACGTGTTCTTGCATAAATAAATGTGTGTGTAATTGCACACACACACATGCTCTCTCTTTCTCACTCCTAAAGAGAATTCTATTTATATATGTAAATAGATTGTGTATTTATTTATTTGTTTGTTTGTTTATTTACACTGTATAACTACATAGTGTAGTTATATATTATAATATATATATATATATATATATAATGTAGTTGTTTATTTATTTACACTGTATAACTACATAGTGTAGTTATACACATAGTGTAGTTATACAACAACTTATATAAAGACTACAAAATGGCTAATGTATTTTGATACTGTTATATGTGTGTGTGTCCAGACAGTTGTTTAATTCTATATATTAAGGTCTTACACATATATGTGCACCTATTTTTTGTTTGTTTATTATTACGGGTATTTATATAATGCCCCCTTCCCCCACACCAGCACAATTTGTGTGGGTGCACATAATCATGCTTCCCTGTGTGTGTGTGGCCTTTAGAATAAGCACCCACCTCAGAGGAAGGGAACTGAGAAGCACTCTTACCCTATCGTTTTATTTTTAAAATAACGGCCTTCTTCTTTTTTTGCCTGGCTTGATTCTGGCCAGACAAGGACCAAGACCTTCCCTTCCCCAGTGGCTGGTTGCTTTAAGTTCCTGCTTTATTTCCCCTTTGCTAAAGAATATTTCACCCTCTGTGCCGGTTCCCAGGTTTCTCCATCTAATCTATAAATAATTTTTTTTAAAAAACTACTCCTATTAGAAGACTCTCCAGGAACCCAGGAGCAGAGGTTGGTGGTGAACAAGCTACATTTCCCCCACACGGATGTAAGCTTCTAAAATATAAATCCCCTTCAAGGTCACTTGCAATACTCCTGGGTGTCAAGTCAAGGGCAGCACCTTCTAATTGTCATCCTTCAGATTTCCAGGAGTCCTCGTTTCTCGGCAGGGCGGGTGAAAACTTTTCCTCCAGAACCTCTGATTGTTTTGATTCATTTAATCTTGGGCTCCGAGGCCACCTTTTTTACTTTCTCTGATCACCTTTTTTACTTTCTCTGATCACGTCAAAAATCTATTGATCTGGGGATTGTTTTAAGTTTGCCCTCTCCAGCCAAGGGGGAGTGTTTTCGGCTGCTATTTTTATGCTACTGATCTTTATAATTATTGGCTCTGTTTTTATCCTGCTGGAACCGTCAGCTGCCCAGAGTCACCTATATGGGATGGGCAGCCGCATCAGTTAAATAAATGAACCGTTAGGGTCCTCTGACGGTTGTCTCTGCCTTCTTTCCAGGTCCACGAAACACAGAGCTCAGAATCGTCCCCTGCCGCCAGTTCGGGCTATGAATCCTCCACGCCCCCAGCCCTGGCTGCTGCCCCCAGTAAGGACTCTGCCAAGCCTCCCCCTTCAGCTGTCCAGGCGGCCAACCCCAACCCGAGTCTGCCCCCCAACTTTAATGAATGGTACGTCTGAGGAGGAACGGCTCAGCCACGCCCTGCCAACCGGAACCGGACCCGCCTTGATTCCCCACGGCGTCCAAGGACACCCAGTGATTTCCGCCTGGTCTGCTGCTGGATTTTACAGGACAAAAATTGCCAAAAGGAAGGAGAAAAGTGGGGGTGATGGGGAGCAGGCGTCCTGTGGCTTGTCGTCCCCCCACCCCCAATCTAAGAGGCTGGACTTAATCACGTCTGTTTTTCTCAGGATTAGCTGGTTCTCTTTCTGCATTGAGTGTTTCTTTCATTTTTTTAAAAAAATTCTTCTAGTTCATTCTTGAGCCTCATCCCTTTTTCTTCTTGCCTTTTGTAATTGACTTCAGTGGATATTTCACCTTTTGCACCCACCCTCCAACATCTCAACCCAACCCGTCCTCCTTCAGTGGGATGTTCAGAAACAAAGCTGGTGTTTTCCCTTGGCCTTAGTTGTGATCGTTAAAAATAGAAGGAAAAAACAGTTTTAAAACTTGCCAAAGTCCTATATTTATTTCCTTCCTCTCCCTCTTCCTCTCCTTCCTCTTCCTTTTCCTTCCTGTTGTGAATGTATTTTCTTCTAATGGCAGAAATGGGAAGGGGTGTCATTCAGTATATTTTTTACAATGAGAAAGTCCGATATTAATTTCACCCAGCTCCTGGCCGTTTAATATAAACAGTTGCCTTTTTGTAATACCTCTTTTGTGTGTAAATACATATCCACGATGCCATATTTATCATTTGTAATTTAATTATTGAGACAAGTGCCGGGAACTGAACAATATTTATGGGGGGAAAAAAAATTCCCATTAAAAAAAAGAAATTTTGTTTTCTAACAAAAAAGAAAAAAAAACAGACGACAATGTACAGCTTTTTGGTTATATAATTGCTTTAGCATTAAAAGTTTATTGTTTGGGAAAGAATACGGCAGGCCTGATTTTTTGTTTGGATATTTCCCTCCCTTTCCTTTTGTTTTTTATTGTCTCTTTTGCAGAGGGCAACTTTCATCACTGCAGAAAAACCCCACGCGCCAAACAACCTATATGAGGCAGGCAGGAAGCCTAAGGTTTTAAAGAAACCCTTTCAGTTTGCTCTGAGTGTCTGATTTTGCTCTTTCTTACTTCTAACGGTTGGCTTTTATTTATGTGAAAAGCTGCTGGTGGACCGGAGGGAGGTTCCGTTCTGCTGTTCTCCATCTTCGGCTCTTTCCTTCTCTCCTGCAAAACTCCTGGTCGGTTCCTGGATCTAGCTTGCCGGCCTTTTGACTCCACAATTCCCCTAAAACGCTTGGACACCCTAGACGTCGAAAGGCGGGCAGACGCACCCAAGAGCCCATCTCGACAGACCCGGGAAAAGATCTGAAGGTAAACTTAACATATTTTTCTGGATGTAGGTGAGAGTCTCTCTGTGTATCCCTCCCTCTCTGTGTGTAGTACGTAAGCCTACACACTTCCGGCCTGCCTTAAAAATATCCATTTATCTGTCCTGTCATCCTAAACAGACTGAATCGTCCGCGAGTCCGTGGCTGTGCGGAGCGGAGCGGAGCAGGCCCGCGCGCGCCCAGGATAAATTTCCTGTTTGGTGCCTGTTTTTTCCTAGCTCAGTTATTGGTCTTCGGCTAAAATTATCCTCCGGGTTGCCTGTTTCGTGGCGGGGGTGGGGGCTTTAAAAGGGGGCTAAGCTGTACCCTTTGGCTGCTGAGTTGGGAACTGTGATTTCTTCAAAGTCAGGCTGTAAACGGAAAGCGCCCAATCCCGCAGCGCCCGCGAGTTTCCGAGCGCCGATTGTCCTTGGACTGTGTTTCCGAGATGAAGTTTCGCTGGGGGGGGGGGGCGGCTGGGGGCAATCTAGCGGCTGGGGAGAAATGGCTAAGGAAGATTTTACGAAGCAACTCTCCTCCGCCGGCTCCGGTTTTCGCGGATCCTCGGATCTGCTCGGCTGCCGTTGGGAGTCGGCTCCCTTCAGCTCAATGGGGATTACTCCTGAGGAGACCCTCAGAGGTCCGCGCCGCGCAGTTCCGTCTGCATCCGCAAAAAAAAAAAAAAAAAAAAAACGGGGGGGGAGGAAATAGCGGCCGCTTCGCCAGTGTTGCAAAACTCAGACGTTTTTTTTTCCCTTACCCGCTTGAAAGGAAGGTAAAGGCGCTCCCTGAGACAGGAGGCCGAAAACTCTCCCTGTCCCCCTCCTACAAGGGCCTGGGTTTCCCGAGATATAAATGCATAAATGCGTCGCTACAAATGCACTCCTCGCCAGAAACCCTGCCGCCCCTCTCGCGAACCCCGCGGAGGCGGCTTTGCTGTGCGCCTGAATGCAAAAAAAGGGCCTCCAAATCCGACGCGAGTCTCTTATCGCTGCGGGTGGAGGAAGAGCTTAATTCGCTCCGAAACCTTTTCAGAAGAATTAAAGGGAAGTGCTTGGCGCGCTCCGGATTGAGCTTGTCGGTTTGCGGTCGTCCCTGGTGTGAGTGTTAGTTCGGAAAGAAGGTCCGGGAGGGCGCAAATCAGGAAAACTTCCGGTTGGAGGAAAAAGTTGCTATTGTTGTTGTTGTTGTTGTTGGTCGCAGGTCATCCAGATGTTTAGACTGGATTTGGCTTTTTTATCCACCTATCGAGTCCTTCCCAAGGGCCTGGGAGAGGCAGATGTTGCTGTTTGATGCTGTTAAAGGTGTTGTTATTGTTGTTGTTGTTATTGGAGGGGTGGTGGTAGAAATGCTCTGGAAGGTGAGACACACCCACCCTGCTTGGCTCCCTTTTGCTCCAAGCAATGGTTGTGTTGCTTGCTGGAGTGAGAGGCTGGGGAGACCAGGCCCCCCAGCTCTGGAGAAAATGGCTGGTGTTGCTGGTGCTGGGCTGCAGAAATAAAGCTGGTTTCCCTTTCTCCCTTTTTGGGGAGGGCTCACGCCATCCTGCGGGGTGAACTTGACCCCCAGGGTCAGTCTGTGCCCAGCTTCCGCCTCTTCAGGTCAAGGGCCTTGCCCATTGCAAATGGGGGGGGGGAGAAATTGAGCTCTGCTTTCTTCCTCAAGTCCCACATCCACAGCTGAGCACCGGTTTTGTTAGAAGTAACTGAAAGGTGTTAAAGGTGTTAGGGGGCGTGGTGGCTCAGCGGGTAAGACGCCAGGCTTGTTGATCGGAAGATTGCAAGTTCGGAGGTTCGAATCCATAGCCCTGCGTGCAGAGTGAGCTCCTGCACTAGCTCCAGCTCTTGCCAACCTAGCAATTCGAAAGCATGCAAATGCAAGTAGATGAATAGGGACCACTTCGGTGGGTAGGTAACAGCGTTCCGCGCGTGTCATGCGGCCACATGACCGTGGAAGCGTCTTCGGACAACGCTGGCTCTTTGGCTAACAAACGGAGATGAGCACCGGCCCCTAGAGTCGGACACGACTGCACAAATGTGCGGGGGGTACCTTTACCTTTACCTTTTAACTGAAAGGTTACAGGAGCTGGGAGGCTATTTTATGTTTGGTGTCATGCTAAACAAGGAAACAAAACCCAAGTCGGTGACCTCAAGCAGCTGGTCCCCCATGGGTGTGGCTCCTCTTCTCAAGGGGGAGGTCGGAGAT
This sequence comes from Charina bottae, assembly GCA_023362775.1. Lineage (NCBI taxonomy): Eukaryota > Metazoa > Chordata > Lepidosauria > Squamata > Charinaidae > Charina > Charina bottae. Next base: position 20,288,242 of record JALMGJ010000018.1, on the reverse strand, counting down.
CTGGGCTTGTGGAGTCCTTGGTGCTCTCTGAGCCTGGTTGTTTTCTTGCAGACCTTTCATTGCCAGGCTAGGCAACATCGTCAGTGCGAAAAGGGAGTGGGACTTGCTCTCTGTTTATATACCCTGGCTTGTCCTGCCTGTGTTGGTGGGGGTGTTGTCCTCTCCATGGTAGTTCCTTGATTGGGTTGTTTAGAAATGAGCTTGATCTGGGCTTGCTTCGAAATGAGCTTGGTTGGGAATGAAAGGAGGGGTGAGTGGCGATGCACAGTTGACCGTTGATGGTCAGGCTGACTTCGCCTTTATGAGATTCTCTCCAGAGGTGGTTTCCAAATAGGTCCCTTCTTAGAAAATGGGGAGGGGGAGGGGGGAAACCATGTTAGTCTATGCAAGGCTGTTAGTTTATGCAGAGTAGACCTTCTCTGAGGCCAACAGAACGTCCCCTCAAGATTCTCCAGCTTGATTCGGGTGGAAGCTTTGGTGAGTTCTGAAGGTGCTGCCAGATGCTCTGTCTACTTCTTGGAAGACACGTTTACTTGGAAAAAGTAAATCCAGCCAGACTTTGTTGACCGAAGTAAACTAGGTCCAGATGGAAAAATCCTCAACGCTATTTATTTGTCCTTTTCCCTTTTTAAAAAAAGAATGTCCTTGTTGTTATTTTCCGGCATTAGTTAGGCCTATCCAAAACAACTTTTGAGGGGAAAACATGAAGTAATCACCCAAGATATTTTTAAAGTTGCCATCTTACCAGCTCAGGAAGGAGCTGTGCCCTTGGAACAAGGAAAATCACAAATGCTTGGCATTTTCACTATATAAGATTGGCTACAGAATTTTGGTTTGGTGGCAACCAACTTTTAATTGAAACCTTGACATGCTTGGACTGTGTTTGAATCTGGTCCCCAACCTAGTCTCTGGAGTCAATATTATGTCCCCAACATGTTCCTTGGTGCCTGCCAAGCTCCACAACCACCTAATATTATACATATTTTAATATTTTTAATGTTAAAAAATATGAATGGGAATCTAGCAAGGTACAGAACCAAGCACCTGTCTCAACTGACAAGACTTCTGGACTATATATATCTGGTCCAAGCTACAATGATGATATGCATGTCATGATGTCACTGTGCCAATGGCCCAAATGATGCAATTTACACAATATGCATAGTTTGCATCAGTTGTGCCATTATGTCATGACACACATGATGTCACTTTCCATCTTTGCCCCCTTGTGGGTGCCCATGCTGGTGGCATTCTTGGAAAATTGGAGGAAGAGGGCTACCCTGTTATATGGTGTTTGGTGATTGACTGTGGCTACCATTTTGTGAGAGTGCCCGCAACATGCTCTCAACATTCCAAATGTGCAGATTGAGTGGCCCTAAAGATTGGGAAGGCCTGTTCTAGAACTAAAACATGGTTGTGGATTCCTTATTTCCTGACCTTTGCAAGCTTGTTTTAATAGAAAAGGTCAAAGAGAATATTTGCACAATCCTTAATGCATAAATTAGCCAACTTACAGAACTGTACAAAGATTTTGCTAGGAAGCCATATTTCCATGCTGCTTGTTTAGACTGATGATTCTCAGACATGTTGTACGTAGGTGAGCATAGAATTTCCCATAAAAACCACTAGGACTTGAACTTGCATCTTTTTGATAGGACCTTCTATCATGTATAAGGAGCCACTGCTTTGCAATGCCTCATCCTCCTCATCCTCATCCCTATTACTGTATGTCCTGCTCTGGACAATATATTTTAAGTATATGTTCATAGCACAATGAAAGTGGGATAAGAATGAACATTGAAGCCTTTTGAAATGTAAATCTCTGTTGGAATTAACTGGTATAGCTTCCCCTTATGCACATTTACTTAGGCAAGTAAATGTGCAAAGGAGATTGTAGGAGGAGAGCTTTGTTCACCTACTGTGGCCAAAAGTCAGAAGGAATTTGGCAGCACCTTTTCTGAGTAACACATTTCATTCAAAGGCAGGAGTTTTGAGAAGGGCAGCCTTTTTAATGAGCTTCTGCCTTTGAATAAAATGTATGAATCAGAAAAAGTGCTACTAGATTCCTTCTGATTTTCTGTGAGAACCATAGCCATAATTTCAGTTGGTCTCAAGCTGTAGGGCCAGTCCCTGAAAAAGAGTCTCCTTAATTAGCTTGTGATAGGATAACTTCAGGGACAACATCTCTGCATTTCCGGGTGGTGGAAAGCAGAAAGGCTTTGTTTATGCAAGATTTTCTCTCTCAATTTCCCATTTCCTCCCTTCCTCTCAAGGAACTGCAACTGCCCAAGGGCAGTGATGGACACTAAGAAACAGGTTCTGGAATTGTCCCTCCTTCCTTGTTGAATTGCAAATGGAAAGCTATGGCAGAATATGTCCCTGGAAGACCTCAGGCTGGCCATCTCCATGTAGTCAACCAGGCAGACTTGGTGGCTGCTAACGAGCTAATTAACTAACAAAGGAATCTTATGAAAACCCCAATCTGTTTTGTTTTTCCTTTTTTGGCTGAGAGAGACGGGGATCAGCTCAGCTGAGGCTGACAAACCACCAGGTTCACACGTTCTTGTGCAATGCTAGCATGACACAAGACACAGCATAGCTTTTGGCAAGGCGTGAAGCCTTCTCATGTGTGCGGACTACAATCTGACTTTTGTGATCCTAGTCTAGCACCCTACAGCCACAGGAAGCTCTGGTTGGCATGGGCTGGTCCAACAACAACAACAACAACAACAACAACAAGTCTAGCACCCTAATGGTTATACCTTACAGCTCAGGAGTAAGTCTTCTTCTCCTTCTCTACCACCACCATGCAGAATGTAGCCAGATAATCCAAGTTTATTTATTATTAGCGAAAAATGTTTGATTCCAGAAATGGAAGTAAAGCCTCTCTAATGACATTTGTAGAAAGGAAATCCCATCACGAAAGTTGGGTGTTACTGAGAAGACTGGCCACATTTAGCTGTGATTAAATACAGGTCAAGCTTAAAGCAAGGCCAGGTCCATTCATAGAAGATGTATATCCAATAGGCTATTTTAGCCATGTTTACTCATGAGGATAGCCTAAATCCCATCACTTTCAAGTAGATTGAGGCTTTCCCCCTTAATTTTTTTCAAAACCTCCCCCCCCCCCATAAAGTAGGTTTTTTTGGCTGTTGTTTTGGCCTCTTTCTCTCATTCTAACCATCTGGACTTTAAATTCCTGGGTCACCAACTGAGTAGCCGAGGGGGGGGGAAGATTGGCTGGTTTTGCATTTTTCACAGCAACAGGAGAACAGACATGAGCAGTTCAAGCTATTCACAGCATGGCAAGAAACATTATCCTCTGCTAATCTGCCCCTCAAGTGTCTGTGGAAGGCAATGCTGTGTGTGTGTGTGTGTGTGTGTGTGTGTGTGTGTGACTGGAAATTAGTTGCAGAAATCTGGGAATCTTTTCTCTGGCCCTTTCCATCCACAGTGGTCAGGATGGGTTTGCATTGTTATTCTTCTCCAAATCTCTTTCGGGATTCTGGGAAGAAAGCTTATTTATAGACAGACCAAGTTGCCTCCTTCCTGCACTCAACAGGAGAGGAATCTGGCAGGGCCCAAAGAGGGAATTGGCTCCTGTTATCCTAGTCCCCCCCCCGCCCCCTTTGCCCAATCTGCAGTTTCAGGCTGCTTAAATCACTCATGCTCACCAGTGTACAACCACAACTGCAGAGCAAAGGATCTCTGCTCTTCTTGAAGTTCCAGCAAAGTTTCCAAGCCCCCAAGTTGTAGAAGGCATTGTTCAGAAGGTTTCCTGAGGAAGGGAGAGAATGCCAAGGGCTCCGTCCCCTTTCAGTCCTGCTTTAAAGGCTCACTGTTCGCTTGTTTTGAGTTGGTCTCTAAGCCGGTATCTGAGCGGGTTGCCAGGTTTTGCAAAATCTCCAGCCAACGGGCGGGCAGGAGGGCTTGGGGGAGATCCCGCAGTGGGCATGGGCAGCGCAGCCCAACGGGAATCCTCTCTCCTTGCCTGTGCATGGCCTCCAGAGCAGCTGCGTTTGAGCCTTGGCGGTGAGCCAGGAGGAAGCAGCAGGAAACCGGCTGATCAGAGACACCGTGAGAAGAGGGTTGAGTGAAGTGGGACCTTCTGGATGCATTTTGCAGAGCCCGGCGGGACAGGGGGGATGGATTGGACCAGGAACTGAGGTTCGGCTGAGACTCTGAAGCAGACAAAGTCGTTCTGGGAAGACAACAATTGGCTGGGATATAGTTTGGAGTTAAGAAACAGGCACAAGGCCAACTTTCTGTTGGCTTTGTGCTGGATGCCTGAAGCATTTGCAGTAGGTGCCTGGCTGGCATGAAGGGTGTCAATTTTTCTTGGAGAAGACTATCTGGTGGAAATCCTCTCCTTATGCAATCAGGGCATGGGAATATTATTCAAGTTGTTGTTGTTCAGTCATTTAGTCGTGTCCGACTCTTCGTGACCCCATGGACCATAGCACGCCAGGCCTTCCTGTCCTCCACTGTCTCCCGGAGTTTACTCAAATTCATGTCGTTACATCGGTGATGCTATCTAACCATAATGCTATCTAACCATAAGGGAGTCCTCTCTTCGCGTTAGGTGGCCAAAGTATTTGAGCTTCAGCTTCAGGATCTGTCCTTCCAATGAGCAGTCAGGGTTGATTTCCTTTGCAACGTAATTCTCACGTATCTTTAGCCCATTGTTTCCCAACTTCCAGATGTGTGGGCTTCAACTCCAAGAAATCTCAGCAATGGCCAAGCTGGCTGTGGAATTCTGGGATTTAAAGTCTGCACATCTGGAAGTTGCTACGCTTAAGAAACACTGCTTTAGCAACTTCTCTGCGATTGATTCTCCACTCTCCTTTCATTGAGAGATGACCATTTTCCCTCCGTCAGCAGTAGATAAATGAAAGATACTGTACACCTCATTGTGGGCATTCCAAGATTAATTTTTTTTAAATTGCATTGCCTCTCTAGAGTCTGAAATAAAAGTGATTGGATGATTCACACATCATTCAAAGCCAAAGTGGAATTTGTTTACTTCTAGCATATTCTGTGAACCCAATCAACAATTATGTGATTAAATAAACCACAGTTAAACAAACCATAACTAAATACCGTGGTCCCCAACTTCCTCCAAGCTGAAGATCAGATTTAGCCTTTGAGTGGTGAGTAAGGGCTCATATTTTAAAAAAAAATAGTGTGTTACACCAGAATTCAATTTTACTTCATTTCCTTTACACTTAATTAAAATAAAGGCAATTAATATGTGCATTTCCTAACCATGTATTTAATTATCTTCCTCTCTTGTCATCCTAAAAGTTACAATTTGATAAGAATTTTTGGAATTTTCTGGGAGCTAAATCTTTTGGAGGGCAGGCATAACACTCTGAGGCCTAACGAGATGCCCTTCCAGGCTAGCGTAATGTATGGATGCCACCATACCCATGCTAGGAAGAAACAAGGGAAGGATTTCGTTCTGCCCATTGCCTTCTGAAATAAAGTCCAGCCAGGAGTGCCTGGAGGGTATGGTCAAAAAAGCCAAGATATTGGCCACCACAGTGTGATTGCACTTCTATCACACCATCGTGGGTGCTATCTCAACTTTTTTTGACCATACCCTATGGACACGCCTGAGTCCAGCCCTCCAAAAGACAGTTCAATAGATCCAACTTGTGACAAGCTAAGCAAACCCAGATAATGACTGGGCACTAACTTGAAGACTCTTAAGAGTCCCTTGGACTGCAAGGAGGTCAAATCAGTCAATCCTAAAGGAAATCAACCCTGACTGCTCATTGGAAGGACAGATGCTGAAGCTGAAGCTCAAATACTTTGGCCACCTAATGCGAAGAGAGGACTCACTGGAAAAGACCCTGATGCTGGGAAAGACTGAAGGCAAAAGGAGAAGGGGACGGCAGAGGATGAGATGGTTAGATAGCATCACCGATGTAACGAACATGAACTTGAGCAAACTCCGGGTGACAGTGGAGGACAGGAAGGCCTGGCGTGCTATGGTCCATGAGGTCACGAAGAGTCGGACACAACTAAACGACTGAACAACAACAACAAATATGGAGTTTGGAAAGGTCTCTGTTTAGGGTCAAAGTCTGTTCCGTGGCCATCGTGAAGGAGCTTCTGGATGAAATGTTTGGGCTTGTGTTCACACAGCATGAATAATGAACCTCTTTTCTGGGGTTGAATAATGCATTGCTCCATAAACTAACCATAAGTGCTGAGCCTTGTCCACCTGTGCAAACTCACAAAGGCTAAGCTGAACCTTTTGGTATGATAGCATTTTTAGAGCTTGACTGCTTGAGCATGTTGTATGAACACGGCCATTGTGTAAGGTCCAGTTTGCTTACTCGTGCCAGCAAGATGTATATTTTATGGAACTGAGCATGCACTAACTTTTCTGGGATGTGGAATGATAGGGAGAGCACCATGACCACACGCGCCTTGTTTGCCCACAGTAGTAAGGCATTGTTCAACCATGATATGTTGACTCAATCAAGCTCTTGCAAACCTAGGCAGCTGGGTTTGCTCAACTTGGTAGGCACAATGGTGGTTGGCTAATTGGTGGTTCAGTGTCTTCTGGGAAGCCACACTTTGGTAATGGCTCTTCAAGGCTAGAGTCAAAGAGCCGTTTTACAGGAAGGAGGCTACTGAATGCAGCAATTCTGTTCTGAGTGGAGATTGATGGGCTTTCCTTGAGGTTCTACAAATCCCAGGTATCTCAGGGCTGCAAGACCTGACCTGCACAACTAGAAGGAACAAAGAGATATAGACAACTCTCTTGGCTGATCCCCAGTGGTCAGTTGGAGTTTTGTGGCCCAGATTTGGGAGCCAGTTGTATCTTCTGGATCTCTGTATGGGGACATTATATGTTTTAAGGTTGTGTGAAATTTCTAATACCGTACAGATTTCCTTCTCTGTTGCCCTCTTCTACCAATATATTGGCGTTCAACTCCTAGAACCCTCATCCAGCAGGACCATTCGTGTTTTAGTGGTCTGCTTCCTGCAACATGCCAAGCTATCACTGTGTTTTGTTTGCTTTTGGTTCAGCATGGAATAAACCTTCACTTGTTTTAGGGCAGTAAATTGTTTGAAAGCAGGGTTTGATGTTAGTTTACTGATTGTAATTGTGGTTTAGTGTGTGTGAACACAGATTTGTGATCTCTTTATGTTTCCTGGCCTGTTCCTGGAGCTTGTTTGTGCTCTGCTCAGGCCCCTAACCAATTCATAGAGGTACAAGATGAAGGCAACAAAAATAAGAGAAAATAAACGAGGAATTTGGCCTCCAAACCATTACTGTATAATTTGGCATGCAAGCCTGATTTGCTCAGCAAACAGAGTTTAAATACATTGTGGTTTGCTGTAATATGTGAATCCAACTGTTGTGGCTTTTTCACAAATGATGGCTTAATGTGATAGTTAAACTCAGCCAGTGTCTTTCCCTATCCTAGGTCATATTTTACAGAGCTAATGGAGTTTCTCTGTTAGTGACTTGTGTTTGGGTTTTGTCTGTGAAACTATAGTTCAGAATCCCATAAAGAAATACTTTAATGAATCATCTATAATAGCAGTTTTGATCCTCATGTGTGAATTGGCAGTGTTGCCCTGAATTGATAAATGACAATTGGCTAGAAAATGACATTTCTGCTGTGTTTGGAATCATGGATTTCATTAAAAAAAAAAACAGATTCCAAGATGACCCACCTTGTGGGGGGTCACTTTTTGGTGATGGAAATATCACTTTCGACTTGGCAGTGATTTGATTCAGGAGTCTTGTGGGGGGGGGGGGAGCTGCCTGAGGAACTGAGGGTTCCTGTGGTCTTGAAGTAACTTGAGATGCCCTAGATACCAACTTCAAAGTTGGTTTAGTTTCTTGAGGTTTGATTTTATTGGAATAATGTGAATTGTGGGTGTACTGAGAGATAAAGAAGCTGCTGGAAAACAATATGGGTTGAGACAGGTATGGAATTCCATCATGATATGGAAGAATCATCTCAGTTCCAAGAATTTGGGGGAAACTGTGCAAGGTGATTTTTTTATTGTATTGTTTTCATTTTTTTCTGTGAATTAAGCATCATTTTCTTTCTTGTATGAAGTTATAAGTCTAATGATCATTTTAAAGAAGAGCCACGTCTTCAAGTTGAGAAGAAGGTTGATAAATGAATTATTTTCTCTGCATCTTCCTGGTTGTTTAAGGCAAGAGTGACTCTGGAGTAGATAAACATAGCAAAACAATTAAGGAGGAATCTTGTTGATTTTAATTGCCAAGCAGCCCTTGTTGTTGGTGAATATGCGTTTTGGTTAAGCTCTGTGCCCATATGGTTGCACAAAATCTCTGCACAAAGACCTCTGCTTTGTGTGAGTGGAAGTTATATTAACTTTATTTAAAATATTCGGAGGGCTTTTAAAAATCTGGTAATCTTTTGTTATTAAACTTGGCTGTTCTTTCCCATAAAAACACAGGCACACACGCACTACGCATAAGCTCCGGCATTTGGCTAAACAAATTGCGCTCCATTCAGAGCAAGCGACATAATGAAAAGGCGCCCAAGAAAATACGACATTTCATAAACACCATTATTAGAGCCTCCGGATGAGCAAACATGCAATTTTATGAAGAGCGTTATTAATATTTAAACATGCAAAATGAAACTGTCACTAAATGCCTGCTTTTCATTATCTTCCAGCGAACATTTTCATTCCCAGGAATTTAATAGCTATTGGCAGAAGGCAGTTAACTTATTTATTTATTCATTTTTCTAAACAGAAAGAACTCAGAAACATGAATTGGTTGAAAGGTTGAACTTGGTGACAATAACTTTTCCACTGGATTTCTGCCCTACCTAGTTCAATAGCCTTCCAGACCACACTCTGACATGACCATCAATCCAAAAGGTGAGCAGAAAAGGAATAGGAGGAACAGGTGTGGGGATCTTACAGGTTATTCCTGTCAGAATAACTGCACAGCCCAGCAGCACTGACAAAGGCAGAAGTAGACAAGGGAAAAATACGGAAGTTACAGGAAATAAAAGAGCCAAACCAGACCAGTATTGGGTTCACTTTTTGCCTTAACTCATGGTTTTTTTTGGCCATATTCTCTTGAACAAACCACAATTGCCTGGAGTCGCACCCTCCACTAAGACCTCGACTATATTTTACCAATGACAATACTTGGGTTCGCTAATCACTCAGACCCCATGGACTTGGCACAGTGTGTAAACACACGCGGCATGCATATTGGATGGTCATGTGCTAGCCTGGCCTGGATGTCCCAGTGCACAGATTTTGTCCGGGTTCCTTTTTGGGAGTAACAAGGGAGTCACAGCCAGGACTTGTGGCATCTTCTTCAGGATCCATTATCCTGAGCTGTTCTCGCAGAGCTTTAGGCTTTTGGGGGAGGAGTGCAGCTTGTTCTGTCTTCAAAGTGTTGATGGATGTCAATGTCTTGCTCATTGTAGCATTTGAAGAACCTTCAGATCTACTCAGTAAAGTGGGTGGTTTGGCACTGCTCTTATCTAGTTTAATAGTACTGTCAAACAAAGACGAGAAGCATCTCTGTGAGGTTTCCATGTAAACTCTGGTCCATCCTGGGTCACTGATATATTAAGTACAAGATCGGCTTGTGATATTAGCCATTCTAATTGGCTCATTGTGGGATTGTCTTGTCATCTCTCATTGACAGTCCAGGTCCTCACATTTGATGCTTGCCAAGAAGCCCTTCAAACCATTGACCCATATCAAAGGGAAAGCTTATTTGATTCAACAGACATTATCAGGACCTTGGAGAGCTCTTAAGGATGATGTGTTAAATTGTTTTGCATGGTACATGACAAATGTTGAGTTTGAACGTTGTGCATAGCTGTGATCAACTTAATCCTGCTTTGCTCTAGTCATCCAATTGTCTAAGTTCATATAGCACATTGAACCACCAGCCAAACACATGGGTTGGGCTCATATATATGTGTAATGGTATGTGGGAATGACCTTGGGAGACTGGGCAAAGAGATGCAGCCAAGGGAATGGTCAGATAAGAGACAGCATTGCCCACAGCTGGATAGTGGGTGGGGCAAGAGGTTCAGAAGGGACCCTCCCTAGTTTCTCGGGCTGTAAAGGAGATGGAGGTGGGGGGAGAAATGGACTTTCAGTCTTTCAAGATTGATGTCAGCCTTGCAGGGCAAACAAGATAGGAAACATGACCAGATGAGCTAATTCTACTTTATAGCTACATTGACAGAATCTTGCAAGTCTGCAAGTACATTTCTCCTCCCCCCCCGTCCCCTTTACAGCCTGAGAAACTTGGGAGGGTCCCTTTGAGCCTCTTGCCCTGCCCACTATCCAGGGCTATGCTGTCTCTTATCTGACCATTCCCTTGGCTGCGTCTCTTTGCCCAGTCTCCCAAGGTCATTCCCACATACCATTACAATATGCAAGGCTAAAATGCCATTGGCTAGTTTGTCATTCAATAGCACAGGAATTGAACAGATTGGTTCACCTAACATATTAAATCATGGATTGTTTATCTCTAGTTGGCTAGGTTCATACTACCTGGTTTAGAAACTATGATTAGTTGGGCTCACACAATGAGCTTAGCTAAAACCACTCTATGAGACTCCAGCGTATAAGATGCTGGGGTCCAACACTGAAAGAGAGACCATAGCTGTTGAACTTCCCCATTGGCTTTGTGATTGTTATGACTACAATGACCACTACTGCAATTAGGACCTTTGGTCCATCCAAGAGAGCCTCTTCTTATGTTCTTACAGTCAAAACACTTTCTCAAAAGGTTTGAAGAAAAGGCTGGTTGAAAGAGAGCCATAAAATCAGGCCTCCCCTTCCTAGAGTGAAGTTTGATTTGATTCAGTGGTGGCATCAAGCACCACAAGAGGTCTGAATTACCCAAAGAATATGAAACAAAAATAGTGTCTATATCTGGAGAAGCTTCTCTCATGACCTGTCTCCTTCTCAGTCATCATGTTTGTGCCTCATTCTCAGGCTCAAAATAATCAGATAACTCTTCTCTTCGATTGGAATCAGATAACTCAGCAGGAATATGGGATGGGGAATGCAAAGGGAACAGAAACCATATTTGTTCTAAGCTTATCGTTTTCTCTCCAGATTTCTCTCCCACCCCATGGAAAAATTTATCCTCTTAACCAAGAGGATAAATGCTGGATTAATTTTGTGACTCAAACTTTGCTTCTCTTTGCAAGATACAGTATGTGGGGCCAGGAAGATTTTTTTGTCAACCAGGTCCTATGTAGTGCATTTGCCCCCAAGTTCAAAGCAACTTTACCCCCTCCCAACTCCCCTTTGCTTGCCATGTTTCCTGGCCTTTGACCCCTTTGTTGACTTAGGCTGCTTCCCTTTTGAGGTCAACATCAAAATAGAGATGTGTGTTTCTCAGGGCTGACCGTGGCTGTGACTCCGGAGATTTTCCGGAGATTTTCAAAGACCCGTTTGTCTCCCCATCTGTCAAAGAGTATTTTAAACTCTATTGCACTTCTATTCTTTTGGACAAGTGTGAAAGGGGGGAGGGTTTTTTTTTCTTTCTCTTCTGTTTTCAGGGAACAGTTTGATCTTTTTGAAGTGGTTTTGCTCAATTCTCTCCTGTTAAAGAGATCTTGATTGCACCATGAATAGATCAAACTTCCCTGAGATGAGGTTGAAGCTTTAATTTGACAAGATTGGATATTCTTATTTGGAACGAGATGGGGCAATAGAGGAGGTTAGTGCAGTATGGATTTTATTTCATGCTCCTCCTAGTGAATCAATCCATGAAATTCAGAATAATGGTTTTATTCATAAATGCTGCTCACCTTGTTTCTGGAGGAACTGTTTAGGCAGCAAATCTGCATTCAGAAATAGGGATATGGTTTCCTTCCCATGTTTGAGGACCGGTCACAGCAGCAAGATGCCAAATAAAATCTTTATATTTTTATGTAATATATCTGCCTCCCACTTTTCCTCTAAAAGTTTATGGTAGAATACACGTTTCCTTCTCTTCCATATTATTGTCACAAGTAGGAATGACTGAGAGACAGTGGCTGAGCCAAGTCCATCAATGAACTTCATTACTGAGTGTAGCTTGGAACATGGATTTTCCTTAGCCTTCTTCCTGCTACACCAAGGCTGTATTCACACAACACACTTCACCAGGCCAGATAAAGTTCTAAGGGATGGATGCTTGCAACATACTAGAAGAGCACCTGACTTTTGCAAAACTTTTGGTCAGTTTGGACTTAATCAAACTGGATGAGGTGGGTGGGATCTTATCAGATTTGCAGGTGACACCAAAGTGGTGACATCCTACAAGACACACACAAGGTTCAAAATTATTTTGATTAGTTAGAAAAGTGGGCTAGAAATAATAGAGTGCAATTTAAGAGGGACAAATGCAATAAAATCCAAGGTTTAAGATGGGGAGCTTGGTAATAGTTCAATCAGATGGCCTCGTTGACCCTTCTGTGAAGTCTGCATACTTTGTAAACAACTTAATATACATTCCTAAGTACAGCCAGCTTAGACAAGACAGACTGGCACCAACCTCCCACCACTGATATTCCTCAATAACTGCTCTTCCTAATTTCTGCTTTCCAATTCTTCTTCTTCTTCTTTTTTAATATGAAATCTAGCAGTGAGATCTTTGCAAGCCTGCCTGGATTTTCATCTTGTGTGAAATCTCCTATCTGCTCAGGAATTCCCAACATTTTAGATCTGTAGATACTGAGGGTTAGCCACCTACCAATAGCAAACATGATTCTCCCAAGTGGTAAGAAATGTTTTAATTTCTGCTGGAATGCATGGAATCCATTAAGCCTCCTTCAAGCTTTGGATGATTCCACTCTGTTCTCTAATGCAGCCCTTTCTGACATCCAGACCTAATTATGCAATGCATGCCTGTTGCTAAAGAAAGATGCGGCCCCAAAGAGATTGGCTTTCCTTCAACTGGAGTCAGGGTTATCTGTGGGGAAGGTAAAAAAAGTCAAGGTGATGGCTGTGGATGAAAGATGAAGCCTACCCCTTTTTTCCATGCATCACAACACACACGAAAAACAACCAGGGCTTTGATCATGTGGTCATGGCTTCCATCTTGATTTTTTTACACCCCTCCCACCATGGACACCTAGTGTCTTTCAGAGGCCTTGGATTGAAGATCCAAGCTTTGGCACTGAAGTTCAACGTGTTGGAAGAGTATCCAGTTGAGTAGAACTAGCTATAATTTGATGAACAAATCACAACTGACTGCTTTTCTTCAATGTGTTATGCTGTCAATCATGGTTTACAAACCACAGTGAGTGGGCTTACACGCTTCCCCGAACTATACAATAACTTGGTATTCAGGCTCATGCTTTGAACAAACCCAACTTTTGGGTAGGTTGCCATAGTATGCTAAGCTATAGCTTCTTTAGATATGGTTTACAGCCTTGACCACAGTTGGCTGGATTTGCACAATGTACCAAGCCAAAAAGCATGGTTTATAAGCTTTCACAACCCGCTTAAGAGGGAAGTCATGTTAGGTCTTGACATAAGTTGTCAGATGTGGCCAAGAGGAAGAGTTTAAATACTGTTTCCCGGGAGAGATGGCTTGCAGTAGCTCTGTTTTGAAAATGGGAACCGAGATCCTTGGTGCAAGATGGTTGGATAACTAGTTGCTCCTACATTGTGCTGAAAGAGATCTTTCCATCTCCCTGTTCCTAGGGCAGATGGGGGATTCTAGTTCTCTGAATTCCCAAGGGGAATATACAATTTATGACCCTTTCTCCCTTCCAGTTACTTGACGATATGACTCCTGCTGTTCAGGAGAAAATGGATGAGAAAGAAGTGTCATTCTTACACATTTGGAACATTAAGTTATGGGATAGATTGCACCACACAGATCACTTTAGAGGCAGACCTTTCTTCTGTGGATGTTGGGAGGCTAAATTTCAGGAAGCGAGACAGGGAAATCTTTTGCTTTTGATATGTTTGTAAATAATCATTTCTGGATTTGGCATCCCCAATATATATATTTTTTGGTATCTTTCAGTACATACTCAGATCTTTGCATCTGCACAGAGTGAGACTTCATTGGGCATTTTCCATTCCCTCCCCCCCAAAAAAAAAACCAGGAAGAAAGTGGGGGGAGGAAGAAATCTTAGCTGTGGACAGTTTTCATCTTTTGCATACAATCTTGTGCTCATACAGCCTGTGTTTTGAAATGCTGTAACTTGAAACACATGGCTGCACTCCAGTTCTTAAATGATGGCTGTTTGCATATGCTTTTCATTATGACATACATAAAATCGAAGTATAAGGCAGCAGACGTTGGTGATAAAACCAAGTGGCACAGAGATTCAAATTTATTTTGAAGTCTGGTTTCACTTTCTGGAGTCTTCAGAGGACTTTCTTTTATGGATTGATGTATATTAAACATCACACCATGCTGTTCTGGTGCTTCCATACCACTTAGGTTGACTCAGAACAAAGAAAACCGAGGACATAATATCCTAAATTCGAGGTATCTGCAGCAGATGGAACCAAGACATTACCCCAATCTGATGTGAGAAACACCTGTCTAATGAAGCCGGCTCTTCTCATGCCATGAACAGAGTGTTGAATCAGGTCTTCCGTTAACTGAACATGGTCCAACTCAGCGTGGTTGGCTCACTGCTTTTTGAAAGGGGTGAAATAATACAACCAGCAAAAGAGGTCATTATGGTGGTTTGTTGAATCTGCTGCAACTGAATGGGCTATGAGATGACACACTAAACCATAAATCACAGCTTGCATGACTTGCTAAGCTAAAACCAAAGGTTTACTTCAAATAGCTTATGGAACCAGTTCTTAATATTCACTTCTGTTGCATCACTGGATTACAATTAGTAGTGAAGGACTGTTCTGTGCAGCTCTATAATCCCATAAGCCTCTCAAAATAGCCTACAGGTAGTCCTTGCTTAACAACCATTGGTTTAGTGATGGTTCAGACTTACAACGGTGCTGAAAAACTGACTTACGACCAGTTCTCACACAACCGTTGCAGCGTCCCCATGGTCACATGATCACAATTTGGGCGCTTGGCAACCAGTTCGCATTTATGACTGTCGCAGCATCATGTGGTCATGTGATTGCCATTTTCAACTTTCCCGGCCAGCTTCTGGCAAGCAAAATCAATGGGGAACCGCATGATTCGCTTAATGACCATGTGATTCACTTAATGACTGTTGCAAAAAAGATCATAAAATGAGGTCAGATTTGCTTAATTACCGCTTTGCTTAGCAACCAATATTCCAGTCTCAATTGTGGTTGTTAAGCGAGGACTACCTGTATATGCAAAGTGGTCCTCCATTTAGTCAGCTTAGCTGTGAGTCTGGAGAATACTGCCCAATCTTTGTTCCCTTCCCCCCCAAATCAGAGAGGAAGCAAAAACTACAAATGGCTAATATCCATGACAAAATGTTTATTATTTAACATCTCTTCACACCTTGAAGACCTGGCAAGGGATTGTGATGAAGCAGAATTTTGGTTCTTGAAGAAATATACACACTCACCGACACTTCTTTCATTCTGGCCCGATTGCAAGAAATTGCATCATGAAATTGGCACATTATAGTGTATTTTCTAGGAATAAACAGTCCTGGGGTAATTTGGAGACATTACACCCATGCTGTTGTGGGTCATAGAGGCAGCAGAATGTTCAAGCTTCTTTCAAAAAGCAATTTCTTCCTCTTTTCAATATGGCAATTTACAAACTCAATAGCTGTGTGCCATACAACCTCATGGAAATAAATCTGCCTCTCTCTGTGTGTGGAAGTTGGCTGTTCCATTCTTGCATGGTATAGTCAACTAGAATTTGAATTCAGGCTGGAAAGAAAGGTCCACATCTTTGGAGTAATGTTGTTAAAAAGAGCTCCACAAATTGAAAAAGATCCAGCTTCCCGTTTTAATCTTGGATCATCTGCAATGTACATTTTCTCTGGGGCATTCAGACATGGCGATGTGTGTTGTAAGAACGGGATGCTGGGCATCTGCTTTGACTCCTCCCAAAGTTATTTGGAGTGTTTGTTTTCTCACCGCTGTTTGCTGAACTGCCGCTAACAATTAGGAGAAGCAGAAGTAACTTTGCAAAGAAAATGGTTGGGTTTGAGCACGTCTCTGCGAAACTCAGCATCTTCGGTGGGTGACCGCCCAACTTTCTGTGTGCAAAATTCGTGCACCGCTATGAAGCTACGGCCCTTTCCCAGCAGGAAAACCAAGGAGGGTCTTGTTCTTCTAAAGGATGAAAAGGGCTCTTTAATTAAAGGAATAATCTGAAAGTCATTGTTTATAAACATGTAAACAAGTTGATTGCTGCCATGAGCCTGAATTGGTCTAATAAGTACTTGAGGGTGTGCGAATTATCCACGGTTCACGGACTGTCCATGAGTTACTAGTAATTTAGGAATAAAGATCGCAAGATGTGAATTTCCTAGGTGGCATTCAGACATGCTAATGTCTGTTATAAGAGCAGGATGCAAGGCCTTTTTAAGACCCCGAAGAGTCATTTGAACCTTCTTTCCAAACCATGATGTTCTTGATATATCCCACCTCAATGTAAAACCCGAACTGAAAATGTGTGGAGAAACTTCAAAAAGTGAAGTAACACCATTAGCTTTTAACAGATTTGTTTTGCTGCCTTGAACAGGAAAATACACCTTTCCCTGATTATTTCAAATACTCAGTTGAGATTACACCCCATTCATATCTGAGGTCTGGGGTGAAGCCCATGGAAAAACAGGTGAAGTTTCGGCCACATCTCTGCTCTTCTTGGACACATATTCCTAGTCTTTGCTTTCGCTGATCAGGTGTAACTTCCTCTCAGGGCAGATCCATAAAAAACAATGGGAAATTAGACTGGGGATGAGCAGACAAGACATTTTTGAAAGCTTACTTTGGGGTACCTCAAAGCTAACATGCTTATTTAGGGATGGGCATTACGGTCCAACAATCCATTTCATCCACTGTTTAAAAGAATTGGCCTGGAGGAGGAATTTTCCATGCACACCCATGATTTGGTGGGGGGAGGAAAAGAATAAAAAAGGAAATTAGGGGAAAATTGGAGACATGGAAAGATAACTGGTGTGGGATTTTTCTGAACCGATAGACAAGGCTATTTTTCTCTTTCTCTCTTGTGCTTTAGTAAAGTTCTTGGGGGAAGACCTGCTCTGTTTTAAGAGAAGATGACTTGGGAAGGCAAGAATGCAGATTAATCAGACCTCAGGAAGGTCTGCTAAAAAGAGAAACGCAGGTGGTACATATTTCTAAGAAAATCAATAGAAAAAGTCAAGGTAAAATTGATTGATTGATGGATTGTGTGCCATCAAGTTGTTTTTGACCACACAGATAGATTTTCTCCATGACGATCTGTCCCTAACCTGGTCCTTCAGGTCTCCAACGGTGCCCCCATCGCCACTGTGAGTCCCCCGCCCTTGCTGCTGGTTGTCCTCTTCTGACATAATGTGTCTGAAGTAGGATATGGTAAAATTGGACAGGGAGAAATGTTCTGAGTTCAAACCTGGGTTCTTTGGGAGAGCATCTGCCTTAATGTGTTGTGTGCATGTCCTCCCAAAGCTGGCTGCTCCTGTCTGGACTGTGTGCTGAAAGGAGGTCTTACCCTTTGCATTCCTGAGGATTGGCGGCTTAGGTTGAAGAGGTGTGAAGGCCTGCCGGCCTGCCTTTATTTATTTATTTATTTAATTTATTTAATTTATCCCCGCCCATCTCCCCGAATAGGGGACTCTATGTCCTGATGCCCAGTTCTAAGCCCTCAACTTTCTAAACCGGCAGTTCCTCATCTCAAAAACCTACTGCTTTATCCTTTTTGATGCATTTCTCGAAACTCTACCCACACTTCCAGCTCTTCAGTAGATATGCAAGATGCTCACTCACCAGCCAAGGGGCTGCATTGCCTCTCTTGGATCGAAACAAAACAAAACTTGGTAGCATATTTCTCCAAAGAAGGACCTGATGCTCGAAAGCTTGCTGCCCGTTTTCTCTTGATATCATCCCTGTTAGATGGCAGTCCATCCAAGGACAACGTGTTTATTTCTTTATTTGAAAGAATGTGTATCCGGCTTTTTCAAAATAAAATCATTCAAAATATAGTGAAATTGATTAATCATGCGGATGCATGGATATCGTCTATAAACTGAGCAAATGGCATTTTTTGGTTGCTGAATTGGGGGACTTTGTTGAAGGTGTAAAGTAACTCATTATTATTATTAGGTGTTCTTTTTGTGCTGTTGTGTACAACCACATCGGGTGAAACCAAAAAGAAAGGTTTGGTCCATTCTTTCTAATTGGTTGTTGTTGTTCAGTCGTTCAGTCGTGTCCGACTCTTCGTGACCCCATGGACCATAGCACGCCAGGCCTTCCTGTCCTCCACTGTCTCCCGGAGTTTACTCAAATTCATGTTCGTTACATCGGTGATGCTATCTAACCATCTCATCCTCAGCCGTCCCCTTCTCCTTTTGCCCTCAGTCTTTCCCAGCATCAGGGTCTTTTCCAGTGAGTCTTCTCTTCGCATTAGGTGGCCAAAGTATTTGAGCTTCAGCTTCACTATCTGTCCTTCCAATGAGCAGTCAGGGTTGATTTACTTTAGGATTGATTCCTTCTAATACAGAGCAGTAATTTTTGTCAAATGTGGTAATGTCATCATTTAATATTTTTGAAAGAGGAGAGACGCCCACTCTCACCTGTACACATGTCCTGAGGTTTTGGAAACATGCAAATATATTTAAATTTAATTTGAGAGCTACATTGGTTGCAAGGCAGGCCATTCATCACTGAAAAAGTCTTGACTTCACTGATTCCTCTCCCTCCCTCCCTCCCTCCCTTTTTAGCTACGGTTGGCTGTATGTGGTCAAGGAAAACATAATCTTGCAAGTCTCAAGTTATTAATGTTTTTGTAGGCCAATGATCAGCAAAGTATCTGCTGATAAGGTCTCAGATCTTCTGGTTGCTTCTGAGTGATTAATAAAGCTTTGGGAGTCAAGGCAATATTTCCTGCGTCAAAATTTGTCTGGGAAAGCAGGCTTTAAGCAGATAATTTTTTAGCCTCACCGTAATGCAGGTGAAGTGAAGCAAGTGCCCGCTGTGCAGAGCTAAACAGATTTAATCTCAAGAAGGGCAACCATCTTTCCAGTGCGCACGAAATCCCATTGAATTCACATCTCTACATGTTTTCCAAGTTCATTTTGAAGCCTGTTCTGCAGAGAAAGAGAACAGAATAGCCGCTGGACAGCAATGTCATTTCCAATTTGAAAGTCTCCTGGTCTGGCCGTTGCCCGCCATGTGTCTCAGTCTGGAGTTGAGGGCTGAATGAACCTTTCCATCAGCATTAGCCATGGGGGGGGGGAGAGGGCTGTGTGGGTGTTTGTTGGGGGGATGGTGAACCTTGCAATACCCAAGTGTCAAAAGCTTGACAGTGTGCCTTAAAGTGGGGATTCAATGGGTGGACTAAGTCCTTGGGGGAAAGTGGGTAGGTAGACTAGCTTGTTTGACTCTCTTGGGATGAAGAGAGATCTTGGCCTCCAATATGGCAGAAACGGAACGTTTCCTTTGAGTTGAGCGCAACAGGTCAGGAGTCTGTGAACCTGTCTGTGCAGGGTTTTTGGGACAAGAAAAGACTGGGCAGACTTTTGTCCAGAATGGTATGAGAGTCCCTGGCCTGGGCAAGGGTTTGGAGTACAAGGCCTCCAAAGTCCCTTCCAACCCTACGATTCTAAGAACAGGGAGGTGGTTTGCCATTTTCATTTTTAAAAAGCTTTCAATCTAGCCTAGAGCACTGGCGTTTCCTAGATCTCTTCCACCCACCTGCGAATTAAGTCGGAACCTGCGTGGCTTTTTCAGATCAGCCAGATAGGCTAGATGAAGTCTCCCATGGACTGATGATTACAGGGAGATATACTGGCAACAACCTGGAAGTATTTATTACTTTCCTTGTGTTAGAATTTTTTAAAAAATTCCTTATCAGGTTCGTTTTTGAGCCGGGACCAAAGAAACAGGTAGTTGCATGAAATTAAGTTCTTTATTCTCCACCCAAGAGCAAAAGCAAGGACAGCAAGCTGTTAGGTGGGCGATCGCACAGGACCCCCTCCTTACAGCACATTATACACATTCCATTCAACTCCTCCTTTAGAATACCACCCCTTACTCAGTTACCCATACTCCACCTTAACCTCATTCCATATTAGGAACTTCCTTCCTTCACTCCATCTTAACATCACTCCATATAAGGGACTTCCTTCCATCCTTGCTAGGGCCCCTTGACCGTTATTCCTCCGGAGAAGCTATCTTTGGAACTATCTTTCTATGGGCACAGCTATCTATCAAGGCCTGTTAGAAAGGAAGAGTAAGAAGGCCAACAAAACTCTTCAAGGAAATGTAACATGGTTTCAGAGCCACCGTAAGAGTGCAAATGTTTCTAATATATTAATACTAAATATAAAATATATGAATATGAAATGTCTTTGTATTTAAGTTCTATATATGTCAAATCTTCTATCTGTTGTCCGAGATTTTTTTTTTTTAACTACCCACTCAAGCCCTATAGTTTGGAATTTCCTGGTTGTTTCCCATCTAAGCACTAAGGAGGACACTGACCCTGCTTGCTTAGACGCCCCCCCAAAGTCGGCCAAGTGCTCAATCACAGGCTGAGTGCTGTGTTCACACAACATGCTTGCTTCCAAGCGACGAGAAGGACTATTTTCTCTATATTCTACACGGGTCAGTCTTGTGCCTGGTTCTGGTTCTCTCATCCATTTAGAAATAATTTGGAAATTCGTACAGCAATCCTGAAAGAGAAACTCAGGATATTTTCCCGATGTTGCCAACGGGGGAAGACTGAGATGGGATGGCGTACCTCTGTGAGATTCGGACCTTCTTAAATAATAAAAAAAATCTGTTCTGTTTCTTTTTAACATTGCAATAATTGGAAAAACTTGCACTTTTGCTTTGGAATGTTTATGTTTTGGATAATGTATTTTTAATTTTATTTTGAGCTTGAAAAGAAGAAAGAAGAAAGAACATTTGGCTCAAGGCATCAGTGGGGATATTCAAAGTGATCTTGCTGAAGCGTGCGTCACTGTTTGCAAACTCTGAAGTAATGCACACCAGACAGAGCCACAGGAGAGTGAGAAAGTTGTAAAGCCACATGTGTGTGTGTGTGTGTGTGTGTGTGTGTACATAAGCAAACATCATATCAATTTTGCTAAAATTATTATTCCTGTTCAAAGTACAAATCTCTCTCTTCTAGTAGAGTCCATCTGGAAACGATCCTATTGAAATCTAATTTGAAATACTCCCCCCCCCCCAAAAGAGTGTCTCCATCCATTCCTTATAGGAAAGCTACAGAGAGATTGCACTGACAACAGTTAACCATAATTACTAGAGTGCCCACAGAGAAGGGGTCAAAACAGTCAAGATGGCAGTTCCAACCATATGATCAATGTGGTGGCCTGGGCTTCGATTTCATGATGGTGGCTACCATCTTGACTTTTTTGACACCCCCTCAGGACACCCCTGCATGATCACCTTAACCATGGTTTCTTGACCAGGCTCACAAATGACGGCTTAGCTTGTGTGAATCCAGCTCTGTGTCTGGTGCTTCTCAAGGCTCAGAAAAGAGATTTGCACCCACTGAACCGAATTATTTGGACCCTCTCCGAAGTGAAATCTGTAGCATGGAACAGCCCTCTCGATTACAGAATTTGGGAAATCAGAACAAGACATGGGGGGGGTGCAGGTTACATTTTCATCCGCTTGCAAACTTACACAAGACTATCAGCTGCTGTGGTCTCTGGAGACGGTCTGTCATCTTTGCAGATGTGAGTAGCTATCAGTAATGTTAATGGGACTTACATGTGTATCAAGACGAGATCTGGAGTCTCGTGGGCTCCCTTGGCAACCAGATCTAATGTATCAGTGACATGTAATTACTGGGCCAGCAGAAGTGGCATCTGATGTCTCTGTTAAATGCCATTTATTGTCAGTATTATGGGGAAGACAGATTTGTTTGCGCTCCATTTTTCAACTTTGTGGCTAATAAAATAGCATCCTATAAAAAGTTACTGTGGATTCTAGCTATTGTTTTTTAGCCATGGTTTATGGTTTAAAGTATTGTTTAAACATCATCAATTGTAGTTTACTGATAACAGTGGTTAAGCAAACAATGTGTCTATGAAGGTTCTCAGTCATCCAGGTGGAATTTTCTGTAGCTTGAATCATGTCAACTGGATTTCTATTTTCTTAATGGAAACGTTTCGCTCCTTATCCAAGGGGCTTCTTCAGTCTTAAGCAAACAATGGTTGATTGTGCTCAACCATCACAGATTGTTAATTTTTTCCCCCTGCATCTCCATTCTTTTCCACCAAGAGTTTCAAAATCTACTCATCCAATGACACCAAAATTCAGACTATAGTGGAAACTCCAGAATAAAGCATTCTTTAACATTTTGATGGCCATCCTGTTTTCTTTCACAGGCAGTTTGGGGGAAATTTTGGCGTAGAGCAATTTCTAAAGGGACTACTTACTCAATATTATAGTGGAAAAATAACTTGTTCCTCTAAGTTTAATCTAACAGGAACTCCTATGACCCCAAAATAAATGGGAGTCCCACAAAAACTTCCTCATTTTTGTGACTTGCCCCACTATTTGTTCTTAGGATCAGAATGACAATAAATCCACTTGGCCTTGTGGATCAAGATTTTGGAGCCAAAACAAAAGGAAAAGATTAGCAGAAGGGAAGCCTGATCAGGAGGGGAAATGGCTTAGCTGGAAGCTGTGAAGACAAGATTCCATTTCTAAACAGGAGCATTTATGGCCCTCCTTTCTTCCCTTTATAAAAGTGTGACTCACTGCCTATTCTTTCAGAGGCCCTTCAAGAAGGTTGGGTAATGCCCCTGGTTGAAGGAGTGGAAATCTAAAAGCATCTGTGAGTATATTTCAGCCAATTTCTTTGGCCAGCTCTCATTTGCAGTGACTGGATTCCTGCAGAACTCTGTTGAGTCTTGGGTCTTGAAGTTGTAGTAGCCATCGATCTAGAAGGTTCCAAAAGGGACTGGTCGATGTCATGGAAGCTCCTCAAAGTTGCAAACTAAGTATGTGTGATTTGTTTGGAAATCCGTTACTCAACTGAAGATGATAACAAGGCAGAAATTACCTCCCAGTTGCAAATATCTCTCTTTGGGGCAAAATATATTAAAATAGTGGCAAGGATCTATATTCTTCTCCTTGGGTAATATTGGGTTGGGTTGCTTAACTCTGCTTCGTCACTGGGAAAGGCTTTAGTTCACCCATGGAGTTGGCTGGAATTTATTTATTTATTAATCAAATAAATCTTACATACATGCCCTCAGCCCATCTTTAACACTGGCATTCTTTTGCCACAGGGAGAGAGAATATTTGCAACTGAAAAGCCTCTTTGTCCATCATATGCATCACACCTCACCTCCAAAAACCAGGAATCAAGTCTTAGTACAACTCAAACTAGTTGCTTTAGTATTCAGGATTCATTCATTTTTCAAACAGTTGCCTCGAAGACTGAAGTGCTTTATTCAATTTAAATCATGCCGATTTTTTTCGTTAGAGGAGATATATGTATATGTGTGTCTGTGTGTGTGCGTGTATAAAAAGATGTTCATGATTTTTGAAGTGCACCCAATTGGCAAAAGCACGTGTAGCTTTCACATCAATCTGAAACAGTGAATTGCACACATGGCATTGTCAGGACAAGAACAGTCACAAAAGTTACCGTGTCTACTTGGAAGTGACTTAAAAGAAATAGTTAGAGAAAAAAAAATCCCTTATTTAAATTAAGGAAGATATATAGCTTTCTGCTCATTTTTGCAACAAGAAACATACATGACTTTCTTTGGGACTCTGCTGTACATTGGTTTCCCCCATTCTGGTGTGCTCCAGCTGTGTGGGAGGTGCAGTCCGACATATGTAGAGGGCAGTTTGTAAATCCTAGAAGTATACTATTCACCCAGTGATTGCAATAAATCATGAGAAGCTGTGATCCATCTGGAATTATACAAACCTTTAAGTTCAGAAAGTATAGCCTCAAAAGGAGTTGACAATAGGACATTTCTGGATGGATTAAAATAGGGCTTCCTAGGCATCTGGCTGGAGTTTCATGCTCATCTTCAGCTTGGCAATGACTGCTGCACTCCAGTTTGGAGATCCTACCCCATTCAGCATGCAGGATTCTGGGACATTTGCTGGGACTGAGGCCTACTCCCGGGCTGTTTTTCCTGAAGACTTCTAAAAGTCTTAATTAATCAAACTGTAATTTTAAATTTTATATTTTATATCTTGTTTTAAATGCAATTTTATTGTAAACCGCCCAGAGTTCCCCATTGGGGGAGATGGGCGGTCATATAAATTGAATAAAATAAATAAATAAAATAAAACCTTGTGGTTGCTCACAGATGACAGTTGTCTGGTTGTCCCTGATAAACATTCAGCTAGAAGGAGCCTCCACCAGATTCTTTGCAATCCTATTGCATTATCTCTAAAGATAGATGGAGAAGAGAATCTTGTTCTTCTTCTCAGGAATAGGTGACCTGAGGAACCAGTTGGATCAGAATGGCTGCTCCTGGGTGACTTTGAACTTTTAGCAACTTCTTTGGGGAGTAATAACATGGATGGTCTCACCTTGGGAACGTAGGAGCCACCAACTTGGTTTCAGTCATCCTCATTTGTTCATGAATTGAACCAATTTTGGACTCCAGTTGTAAACAGTCATGGAAGTTGTTTGGAGCTCCCAAAGAAATATAATTCAGTTGCCCGCAGCCCTGTTGTGTAAGTGCCATTTCTAGTTCTTTCAACAAGGAACAATTGTCTATTGACCTGTGCTAGATCTGAGAAGCTCAAAATAGCATCCTTTTTCCAAAAAAATGGAAGTCAGGCCAAATTGGCCCAATGTAATTGCCAATATTTCACCATTTATCTCAGATCTGCAATGACATTTTAATTTAAATCAAAGCCACGTAAGAGGCTAACAGTTAAAGTGATGTCATTCTCACTAAAGGAGATTTTCATACCCTGATGGATAAAATGTAAAAATGTCAAACAAAACAAAATGGGGAGGGGGAATCAAAAGTTAACAGATTATAGTTTTAATTATAGTCAGCTGTTGCTCCAAGTTTCTTTAACAGTTGTAATTTAAAAGGCGAGAATTACATAGTCAAAGTAATTTCCCCTTTCTATCTCCCTTTTTAGTAAAATTAGTAAAGGTAAAGGTTCCCCCCGCACATTTGTGCAGTCGTGTCCGACTCTAGGGGCCGGTGCTCATCTCCGTTTGTTAGCCGAAGAGCCAGCGTTGTCCGAAGACGCTTCCATGGTCATGTGGCCGCATGACGTGCGCGGAACACAGTTTCCATCCCACCAAAGTGGTACCTATTCATCTACTTGCATTTGCATGCTTTCGAATTGCTAGGTTGGCAAGAGCTGGGGCGAGTGCGGGAGCTCACTCCGTCACGCGGGGCTAGGGATTCGAACCTGCGAACTTGCCACCTTCCAATCGACAAGCCTGGCATCTTACCTGCTGAGCCACCATGCCCCTTAGTAAATTAGTAAAAATTAGAGTATTAAATTAGTTTTTTTTTAATTAAATTAAATTAAATATTAAATATTAAATTAAATATTAAATTACTAATAAAAATTAGTAAAATTAGAGATCTCATAAAGAGTAATTTTCTTGTAAGCCATAAAAGGTTCGGAGAAAGAGGAAAAATAAGAGTGGAATGTAGTTCAGAGGCAGTAAAACCTCTACATTCTTGCGGGGCATTATTTTATGCCCCAGAACATGGTAAAATGGTGTGAAAAGACAATGTGTGGATTCCAAGTTAACTGTGTGTCAGTCTCTTTATGCTTAGTTTGAGCTTAATGTGATATCTAGGCCCAATCATCATAGTGTATAAATCACGGTTAATTGCTTTTGCCATTTTAAGATACA
The DNA here is from genome assembly GCA_023362775.1 of Charina bottae. Classification (NCBI taxonomy): domain Eukaryota; kingdom Metazoa; phylum Chordata; class Lepidosauria; order Squamata; family Charinaidae; genus Charina; species Charina bottae. The sequence goes on along the minus strand of JALMGJ010000018.1, from coordinate 20,262,273 downwards.
TTATGTCATGTTGATTTTAGGACACACCTACAGTTTTTTTTGTGTGTGTTTCATACCTAAAAATGAATATTTTATGTGACAGTGATTGGAAAATTTTGCAAAAAGGTGTGGGTTGCACATGCACCTCCTCATTTTAATTAGTACAGCCAACTGAATCCAGCCAACTGTGGCTTCTTTAACAAATCATGATAAGCTAAACCATAGTGTAATAGCTGGATTTAGTCTCAGTGCCCAGTTTGGTCTGTTTTTTATATGGAAGAGAGGTGGGCATCTTGTCCTTTGCTCCAGACAGCAAAATGTCTTGGGGCCGTCCTTGAGCTGAAAATTCAGCATATGAGTTGAGTTTGGAAGCAAAGGGGAAGAGAATGCAGACGTGTAGCCAGTTGGTTACAAGGCAGTATAATTTATTTGGAGCATATTACTCAAAGCAGCTCCTAATTCTAGGGATCTCTGTTTGTCTGTGTGTGTGTGTGTGTGTGTGTGTGTGTGTGTGTGAGAGAGAGAGAGAGAGAGAGAGAGAGAGAGAGAGAGAGAGAGAGAGAGAGAGAGAGAAGGAATCAATTCACTCAACCCCAACCTTTGGAAACAAAGGGAAGGTCAGGAATTCTATCCTCTCCTTTTGAAATGGGAGCTTGACAATGACAGAGCATGAACTCCTACTGTTCACTTGCTTTTATGGTGTTAATATACTGTCCAGAGAAAGAAAAGAAGCAAGGAATTGCCTCGAATTCCATCTCTGGATTTTCCCTTAGTTCTTGCCAGCGGCTCTCAGCCCTCATACCCCCAAAGCTGGTTGCTTTGAAGAAGCATGGGGTATGCAAGCATATCCTTCTCTATGCAGCCCCCCTCCCTTCAAAAGACATGCATTTGTGTAAGATTTATAGGTGATAATTTGCACATGTACAGATTTAGAATGAGTTAGGAATGTAAGAAGTTGCCTTCTATTGATCAGGGTTCGGGTCTACTTACTCCAGTATTCTCAACAATCAGCCTCTAACTTGGACCAGATGGATAATATCAAAGGCATTATCATCCCTTCTGATGGCTTTTAATCTTTAAGCCAAATTTGGAGAGGATAACCCATGAACTAGAAGATGCCTTCAACATAAGACAGTCCTCTGAAGAACAGGAGATGTTTGACTTCCTTCCCCATCCCCTCACCCTCCTCCCCTGGGGCCAAATGTCCTTTGGAAGCTCCTTCCAAGTGCATAGGCATGAAAAAAAGGTAAAGGTTCCCCCTGCACATTTGTGCAGTCCTGTCCAACTCTAGGGGCCGGTGCTCATCTCCGTTTGTTAGCCGAAGAGCCAGCGCTGTCTGAAGACGCTTCCGCAGTCATGTGGCCGGCGTGACGCGCGGGGAATGCTGTTACCTACCCACCGAAGTGGTACCTATTCATCTACTTGCATTTGCATGCTTTCGCATTGCTAGGTTGGCAAGAGCTGGGGCGAGTGCGGGAGCTCACTCCGTCACGCGGGGCTAGGGATTCGAACCTCCGAACTTGCGATCTTCCGATCGACAAGCCTGGCGTCTTACCCGCTGAGCCACCACGCCCCCCTGCATGAAACCATGCCATTAAGTCCACCATGACATCAACACTCTAACGCTGCAAGTATAATTTGCAGACTTTGATGCAAAATTGCATGAGGAGGCACACAGCGTCGCCCCTCCCGAGGACCTCCATCTCCAAGTATGAGCTAAGCTGGTGGACCCTTCAGGAGCCTCTTTTGTGATGTCATGTAAGTTAAACTAATTGAAAAAGGACCCATTTCCCAGAAGGCAGAATTTTGAGTCTGCTGATAGCTCAGGATGAATTTACATCTGCTTAGGTTCCCTGAAACATACTGTTAGTGGCAGGGAAGGTTGGTTTTATAATTGTGGTCCTTCTTACCTATTACAGCGTTGTTACATTTCGTAATGAGATATGTAAAGAGAGACGCTGCAGGAAACCAACTGTCACCTTGTTAAAATACGCTGCAAGAAAGGCTGAGCTAACGCCTCTTTTGCTGGCTGAGAAAAAGGATAGGGCCCGTCAGATTCTCAAGTCCCAGTTAAATTTTGCAGGGAGTCAAGGGGTATTTTGGTTTCTTTGTGATTTGTTAGTTAGATTTATATTCCAATTTTCCTCCAGGAGCCCATGGTGGATGTCTGTAACCTGGCTCTCTCCCTGTTCCCAGTCCAACGCCAACATGCCTCCTATTTTACTCCGATGGATGGCTTGATTTCTAACTTTCTGGCAGAGGAAGGAAAATTTCCCCGTGTTCTGTTTTCCACCCCGGATATTATTTTATGTACCTTCTCATGTCTCTCCCTTGCCGGCTTCTGCTCCAAGCTTAATAAAATAACACAGCTCAAACGCTGACATTTTTTTTCTCCTAAGCCTTACCATTTCAGCTGCCCTTTCTGCACCAGGGTCATCAGAGACGGGGCGGCTTATCAGTTGCATAAATGAACGGGCGGGCGGAGGGAGGCTCCCTTCCATCTTGTCCTTTGGCGTGTTCTGCTGCGTGTGTGTGTTGTGCCCAAACCACGGTGTTTATTTTCCTGGTGCTTTTCCACCTCTGCAGGTACCTCACCTTCAACGGATCGATGCCTTTCAAATGGCTCGCTTGCTTGAATGGCAGGTTGTGACGGCAACAATCTGCCCCCCCCCGTCACCCCGCCCCCAGTGATTTCCCTTGGTATCAGCCCAGCTGACGCGGGAATACATTTCCTTTTTCTTCTGAAGAGAAAATAAATCAATGGGAGCTGCAAGACGATTTGTGTTCGGTTTCGATCTTTTAGTAAATATGCTTGCAGGAAGGCAGCGCAGAAGGGAAGGGAAGGGGGGAAATGAACTTGTCCTGGGTTAACAAGCGCCTCTTTATCTCCAGGAATTCAAAATGTTGGTGGGAGCCATTCCTTGGCTCTGCTTGTAACTGTGGCCAGCTCCCTAAACCAAGTAAGGTGATTGGCGGGCATTTATCCCCAGCATCTTGCCGCTGCAACCGTTTTCCATAAGGTGCGCCACGGTGGGCGTTGTTGATGTGGAAGACAGCTAGCTCTGCTTCAAAGAGGCGATGCATAGTAAATTAAGATCACAGGAAGGGCAGAGCGTTTATTTATTTATTTATTTATTTATTTATTTGTCTTATTTATACCCCGCCTATCCCCTCCCTACTGGAGGACTCTAGGCGGCTTACACTATTATATATCTCCAATCCAATTATACAATTATACAACATCATTATTATTACAATTTATTCCCGCGCGTTAGGTAAAGAAACGGGGTGCATTTTAAAAGGAAGGTCCTCTGCTTGTTTATTGCCACCGTTCTCTTCTCCCCCCCCCCAAAGTTCTCCTTCCTTGTCATCCGCTGACTTATACAGGTAGTCCTCGCTTAACAACCATTCATTTAGTGATGGTTTGGATGTATGACAGTGCTGAAAAACCGACTTACGACCGGTCCTCACACTTACGACAGTCGCAGCATCCCCACGGTCACATGATCACGATTTGGGCACTTGGCAACTGGTTTGCATTTATGACCATTGCGGCATCCTGTGGTCAGGTGATCGCCATTTTCGACCTTCCCGGCCGGTGCAGTGTGATGCTGTGTCTAGGCTAGATTAGGAACCAGAGCCTATGTTTACACTAACCTTGGCTGAGGGGTCATTTTAAACCTTATCTCTGCTTCCCAAAGGGACATGAAAAGAACCCCTCGCAATAGCCTAGTTCAGTGTTTCTCAACCTTGGCAACTTGAAGATGTGTGGACTTCAACTCCCAGAATTCCCCAGCCAGCAAAGCTGGCTGGGGAATTCTGGGAGTTGAAGTCTACACATCTTCAAGTTGCCAAGGTTGAGAAACACTGGTCTAGTCTGTCAGGAAAGTTGTGGGCAAAATGATAAAGAATTTGCAGGAGAGTATGGGTAAAAAAGGTAAAGGTTCCCCCCGCACATTTGTGCAGTCGTGTCCGACTCTAGGGGCCGGTGCTCATCTCCGTTTGTTAGCCGAAGAGCCAGCGCTGTCCGAAGACGCTTCCGCGGTCATGTGGCTGGCATGACGCACGCGGAACGCTGTTACCTACCCACCGAAGTGGTACCTATTCATCTACTTGCATTTGCATGCTTTCGAATTGCTAGGTTGGCAAGAGCTGGGGCGAGTGCGGGTGGGTGGGCACAAAAGCTGATCAATCTTTTCCATCCCTTATTGATGATCCCCTGCAAATCTCCCCCATCCTTAGACTACCCCCAAGGATTTGCAGCTGGAATCTGGATGGTAAAAATCCAAGCTAGTCAAGCCAACTTGGCGGAACATTGGCAAAAGGGATTTGCCCATGGGGAGTCACAGTGGGGAGCATGCTTGGTGTGTGTTCCCCCCAACTTTTCTCTCAAGTTCCCACTGAAACCTCAGGTTTTAACTGAATTTATTCGATTTAAGTGCCCCCTCTCAACTCCAAACAACTCTTTTGCTTCCTATCTGTAATCTAGTCTTGGGATCTGCTGGCAGGAAGACCAGTTTCCGGCCATTTGGTGTGGAAATGGAAAGGTTTGCCAAAGCTCTAAAGATGTGAAGAGCTAGAACATCTTTCCCCAAATCCACAAGGAAGCAGATTCTCAAAGAAAAGCCCTGTGTGTGTCTGTGTGTGTGTGTGTGTGTGTGTGTGAGAGAGAGAGTTTAAAGGTCAAGTGCCCTTGAGGTTTTTATTGTGACAGGCACTTAACCCTTTTCATTCCTTCTTATCTGCTGTGGCTGCCCAGTGGCTCATTCAACCAAAATGCTATTTCCTGCCCTGGGGTGTGATGAGTCCAGAGAGGGAGATGGGCATCAAGGAGAGGCAAAATGGGACCAAGGCGGACTCTGTCCATGCCCAGCGGATCTAATTGCAACCTAAGAGAGAATTTGTGATTTCTTCCTCCATCCCCCAAGGTCATATTTTTATCATCTTTCACCCTTTCTGACTTCCACCGGTGCAGCTTTTGTTTACTTGCATCTATCAGGGTCTTCTCCAAGAACAAAGAACATCTTTAGGAGGAGTGCCTTTCAAACTTGACAAGTTTAAGATGTGTGGACTTCAACTCCCAGAATGGGAGTGATGGGAATTGTAGTCCAACACCTCTGGAGGGCACCAAAAAGGCAGGGGTCAAAGGAGGCTTCGGGAAGTGAATTTCAAGCAATATGTCTCATCTCGAAAATAAGGGAGTGTTGGAGGGTGTGTAAATAAACACACTGCAAAGATACATTGTTCAAATGCAATATTTTTATTCCTTACTACTTTGCATTCTTTCTTTCTCTTGCGTAGTTGATGGCCCCAAACATTTTACATGTCTCTGTTTTGATAAAGTACATCTCCCTGAACTGAAGTTGTGTATGGATAACAGACCCTCTAAGGTTATTTTTCTGCACTAGCAAGAAACCACACACATTCTTTCTGTTACTCTTTAATAACCTGGAAAATTTGCTGCGCTAATTTGTACTTGAAGAACTCAAGAGCCCTTGCATTTTTTATCGTGCTCAAACGAGTTGAATGGTTTGAGAAGGCAGTGCTGAAAAAATGCACTGGAATCCCACGATGGTCGCTTGGTCCCTAGGATGGGAATTTCTCCCCCTTTCTGAGTCTGATGGCAACTGTCACTATTTTTTAAATATTCTGCACCAGTAGATACATCCAACACTGGCTGGGTTGGGCTTTCTCTCTTCCTCCCCAGCTTGTGATGCTTCATTGTCTGTCCCTTGACGCATCAGCTGGGCTTCTGAAACAGCAGAGGAACCACAATGACAGAAGCTGTTTGGAAGCCTGTCGGTTGGCCCCGTCAACCCGACCGGCAGGCTGAACAGAGACAGCTTGTTTGCAAAGGCCAGGAGACCAACTTGGCCTGACACAAAGGTGGCATGTTCCTGAGAAGTAGAGCCAGGAAAAGTTCAGAGGTCCTGGGTGAAGATGGCGAGGTATGGACTGAAAAGCAAAGGAAGAAAGAAAGAAAGAAAGAAAGAAAGAAAGAAAGAAAGAAAGAAAGAAAGAAAGAAAGAAAGAAAGAAAGACAGACCATGAGCAAAACAAATTCATAAGGATTAGACATGACAATGGTGAGAGCAGAGCTTTCCAAACTGTGTGTCGGGGACACGTTAGTGTGTTGGCTGCAGTGTCTGGGTGTGTCCTGGCTGCTGTTGCCTCCAAACCTGCCCTGCCAGGATTCCGTGCAGGTCCTAGAGCCTGCCTTGTGCCCTGCTGTAAGAGTGTGTCGCGAAATGATGCCCTGCTGTAAGAGTGTGTCGTGAAATGATGCATGTCTAAAAAGTGTGTCACCAACATGAAAAGTTTGGAAATCTCTGGGTTAGAGATATCTGCCTTCCGGCCCAATAGGATTGATCATCAGAATTTTGAGTTGATACTTGCTCCGCTTCTTACCCTGGGGAAAGATGTTCCTGGCTACTACCTCTGAAGTAGCCATTCTGTTTGTTGACCTGGGAAGGGGTTGAACCCAGGGACAATCTGGGGGCTCCAGAAAAGAGGAATTGTTCCTCCAGTTCCTGGGGCTCCAAGTCACATTTCAAAGGAGTCACCAGATTCTCACGTCAACTTTTCCAAGACTTTTGCAGACAATGGGGCTGAAACAGATTCAATGAAATAAATCAGCAGAGGAGGGGAACCAGGAGGATGCTATGAAATGAACCCTGGTAGCTAAATTCGTAGCTACTGATGCTTTCAGATGTTTCTCGGCCACAGTGAGGACTAGCTGCAGTAGGTGCTGAAGACAGTTCTTGTGGCCTCTGCCCACCAAGGTCTCCTCCTTTAGCTAAACTTGAGATTAGGTGACACTTCCTTAACCCTTTCACCTCCCAGTAATGAACAATCCATCCTTGACTTGGGCAACAATTGTTCAGGGTTCAGCCTTCCCTGCCCTAGATCTGCAGGGATATATATTTGACCCACGAAGAAGGCTAAGAGCCAAATCTTTGAAACCCCAAAATGCTGGTGCATCTTCTAACGAAAAGACACAGCTGGCGATAGCGGAAATCTCTTTTCTTTAAATCAGGGGAAAAGGCTTGGTTTGAAACCTGGACATTTCCCTGTTCTTTCCAGGCAGAACGTGTCTCCGTTCTCCAAGGAAAACCTCTGCTTCTTAATTGCCTGGTGTTCACTCTTCTGAGAACCCTTTCCCGACCGACTGGTTCTTCCCAGGTGCCTTTCTCGTTCCTCCTCAGTAGCCATGGATTTGGCAGCCCGCCCCCCCCCCCTTTGGTGGAGTTGCTGGGCTGGGATTTAGGGCTCAGAAGTCAAGGGGGTGGGAAAGAAAGGGTTAAAAAAAATACAATGGCTGGATCTGCCAGCTTGGAGGAGTAGAGCAAAGAGGCTGCCAGACAGAGGCTCTTTGCCCAAGGTGGTAGGGATCCTGCAAACAGAATAAATTATGCAAACAAAGCAGGGCTTAACATTGGCATATGTGGGGCACTTTCTGGGGGCCATTGGAATTGCAACTTTTTGGAGGGAAATGCTAATGTGCAAAAGAGAGGCAATAGTTTGGGGTGGGGGGAGAAAAACACCCACCCATGAATGAATTAGGTTTAGAACTGGAGTCTTAAGGCTGCAAGCATTGGGTGCAGCTCACAGATAGCTCTCAAACTGGTCCCCGAGGAGGTGGAGAAAGATGATGAAATACACCAGGGGACATCTATCGTATTTACTGGCGTTAATTTTAATTGCATTTAAATATGGACGAAAGGAAATCCGGTCCTAGCTTCACTTCCTAGTCTTGGAAAGTGGCCCTGGGTTCAAAGGCTAAGTGTGTGGCTCAGAAGAGGTGGGGCATGATGCCTTAGAGTAATTGGGAATTGTATTATCAAAACAAGCTAAGTGGTATCCGCTTTTAGTCCCACATGCTTCTTGCAAGTGGAACTCCACAGTGGTGGCCACCGGTTCGGTTCCTAAGTTCCCTTAAGGAACTTAGCCAAATGTTCTATAGATAGGGACATTCTTTTTGCTTGGATCAATGTACCTAATTTAATCAGCCATGAGCTTATGGAACTCCCAGCCACAAGATATAATGAATGGCCATTTGTTTGGAGCACTGTTGCCCTACTATTCAGAAATGATTGTAGCAGAGATACAGTGAGAGATAAGAGGTAAATTGGACAAAATGAGACTTGGCTAGATCTTGTTTTATTCCCCTTGGTGATCCAACCCAGGATGGGCCATTCCATAAACAATGGTTAAAGCAAACTATAGCTTGGCATTATATGTGGTGGACCCGGCCAGTGATTGAGAGGGACTTTAAAATAAGCATGTGCTCACATTTATGTAACAGCAGGGATATCCTTCAAAACGTTCCTTCCAACAATTTGTATCCTTTTCTCTTTTATTCTGGCAGTTGGCGTTCTAAGGCAGCTCTTTAAAAAGCGAATTATGTTATTTTGATACAGTTCATTATTTTAATAGCTGTCTCAATAGAATCACATTTTTTTGGGAAAAATGCTAGAACATGAGGTAGAAAGAAAACTCATCTTGTCTGCAGGCATCTCTTAAAATCTAAAGAGTTTTTCCATATTACCATCTCCTAAAAGATCTCTGCCTTTTCTCTCTCTTCCTGCAACCTATATACTTAATTCCGAAATAAACTTTCCACTGGAAGAACAAGCATCCTACCGTTAAAAAAAAGAAAATACTACTCAGATAACTCTTAAGTGGGCTGCTGTCAAAACAGTTAGTGTTATTTTTCTATTACCCTTCTATTTGAGAGTAAATAGAAGTTTCATGAATATGTTAATTGCCCAAGTAAGTAGAAAAGATAAGGATGATGGTTGTAGATCTGAAGAGAAAGAAAAATAAATTAATTGTTTAACATTTCTGGTATATTATGCACACGGGAATAACTTTCAAGCCTTAATGAGTTTCCATTGCTGTAGTGTAGATAAAGGGCTTAGGATGAACCTTTTAATAAAGATTGTGTACAAACATAAAGGTCATCTAAATGCAACAAGATGCACATTTCTCTGTTGTAGAATTACAAGCTTTGGATGAATACTTATACGCAAGGCAAGAAAGAAAGAAGTGATTTCTGAAAAATCTGATATGTCCCTCTATCTTTTCTTTTTCAGTAATTTTACATATCTTTGCAATCTTTTAGCTGTGCTTTTAAAGTATGTGTATCTGGAGAGTCAGATGGCTAAAGACAAGACTGTGTTGCAACATTTTTATAAGGTCTTTGTAACACCCACCCCCTTAAAATAACACTTCTGCTCAGTCCTGGACTAGTGTGGGTCCCCAAATTATCTTTAAATATTTCTTCCTCTCTGTTGCTTTCTGTTAAAAAGCAAGCCCCTTCTTTGGGGTTGCAGCAAAAAAAAAAAAGCATGGTTTTACTTTTGGAAAGACACACACACACACACACACACACACACACACACACACACACACACAGAGTGCAAATAGTTTTTGGAAAGTTGCCTGCGTGAAAATGCCATTTCCCCCCTCTTGCTTTGAAAAGTTTGAATGCAGCTTTCAACTGCTGGATAATTAAAATGTAAATTTAAATATCTATGCTTGGCCTTTGTGGTTCTCTCTCCCTTCCTCCTCCCCCCACTTTTAAGTTAGTTGTCTTTCCAAACATGTGGTCAGCTGTTGTATTCACATATGGTCAAATGATCAAAGTTGGAAGTCTTCTCTAATTGTCCCCTGCTGCTCCTCTTCTCTCTCCATGATCAAGGCCTCAGCAGGTGATAAGAAAGCCATGAGAATTGCCGGGAAGGAGAATGAGCTACGGAGGGGCCCAAATCAAGCCAATAAAGATTTCCAGTACATCACCCTGACAGTGTATCACCAAAGCAAAAGTCTGCTCGGCTCTTGTGCTCTTGGTCCCCCGCTTCCCTCTCGTCCCCCTCCTTCCCCCCCAGCCCTCATCAATCTGCATATAGTTTTGAAAGACACCAGGCAAGAGCCCTTCTCCCAACCCAGCTCGGTTTTCTTCGCAAGAAAAGCAACAAGGGCTGGTTTGCATTGCACTCCAGTAAGAGAGATTTGTTTACTTGGTTGACCAAGCTGAAGTCTCTTCCCCCCCTCCCTCTTCCTCTTTCAAGGGGTGCCACATGTGTGTGGAAATCCTGACAGGTCTTTTCACTAATGCTTGTCATTGTTTGCCAAGTCAGCCACTTGGCCAGATGGCTTCTTTATTGTCACCCGTGTTTACACCTTCCAATTGGATCAGGCCAAGACCAAACGGTGTGAAGGGCTTTAAGACTTAGAGGATTTAGGCAAAGTAAATCCACACTCCTGAATCGGCTGGGGCTATTCAGTGGGGCCTCTAATGCATCTCTAGATGTCCTTCAGCCAGTGGAGAAGAGGTAAAACGGGCCTCCAGGTCCACCCTCCGCTTTTCCCATTCATCTTTTCCAGTCCCCAAGTTGCTGAGATTTTCCTGCACTGGAGGAGATGAAGGAGAAATAAGGGGTGTCTTTTCTTCCCACTCAGGGACTTTGGTAAACATGTTTATTAGGTTGTACAATAAGCCTTCTCGGAGCTGGAGACGGACTTTTGGAAAGCTCCTCAGTTCCTTGTGCCTTATTAAAAACACCCCTCACGTTGAATCCCACCTTGTAGATGCTGCAAAAAGTTTTCTTCCCCTGCAAAAGTGGTTTCTGGCTGGGAGGACCACGATGAGCATTAAAACATCTACAGTATGTAAAATAACACCATAAATGACAGTACATGGAAAGGGAAATAACTACAACAACTCAATAAATAAAATTACGAAAATGCTCTCTGGAATAATTCAGTTTCCATTAATTTCCAGTAGGGAGGGGGGGAGTCTGATCTTTAATGGAGGCCATCCCAGTAGAGCACAAAGACACACACAGACTCTCTCTCTCTCTCTCTCTCACACACACACACACATACACACACACACACAAATACACACACACACACATATCAATATTTCTCTCAGCATGATGTGAGCGCACCATAAAGGATGATTAAGTAAACTCTGGTTGTGAGTGAACTAGACCTTTGCCTTAATGAATGAATGAATATCTTTATTACCGTCTTTGACCAGCCTTTACAATAAAAGAAAATAGTTTAATCCAACTATTTGTTGTCAGGAAAAAGGGAAACAATAAAACAGTGAAACAATATATCTAATTAAAAGTTTTGTGCAATCGTATAACTTGATAAAAATATTTGGCCACCTGGTGTGTGAGTGTAGAGTCAGCATCCCTTGAAAAGAAATAAACGTAAAATCTATCAGGATGACCCTCAAATTTAGCGATGACTGGGGAGATCAGAGCATGTCTTGGGGCATCTAAAAAGGACCCCATGTGAGGACATGGGCAAGAGTTTCTACCTCCCTTAATGAATGTCAAAGCATCAGCTCCTCCTCTAGGTGGATCTTCAGATTCTCTCTCCTCCCTCCCCAGCCCCCCAACTGTCTTTTAACGTAAAAGTTGCGGAGTGGCAAAATCGTGATTCCCTTCTTTGCAACCTGTTTTTCCTTGGGAAATAACCCTTGGCTTGTGACCAGCCCTTTCTACTGAGACAAAGTGGCCAAATGAAATCACCGCTAAAGTAGACCGCATGCAAACGGATGGCACAGAAACTGCTTGCCTCCATCATGCCCGGAGGAAAAGTGATGGCCTGGGGGTGGTGGATGGTTTGAAGTCTCCGGATCCCAAAGTATTATTTTCAGAAGAGTAAAATGTGCTTCCCTCTAACAGTAAAAAGGAAGTTGGGTTATGATAATAGAATCCTGGTTACAGTGGAATGTTGGGACTCCCAGAGGCAAAAGATAAAAGGAACAATAGAAAGAGAAGAAAGGGCAAGATGGTTGGAATGGGGTCGAGAGATTTTTTTCTTCTGGATTTTCTGTTACTAAGCATAATTTTTGCAACAGATACAGCATATGAATGAAGAACAGAACTTTAAAAGCCAACATGACTGTCATCCACAAGAGTCCTTGTATACAAGATGGGCGGCAGAGAAATTTGACAAACAAACAAACAAACAAATAAGCAAGCAAGCAAGCAAGCAAGCAAGCAAGCAAGCAAGCAAGCCTGGTTTTTGAAGGCGTGGCCGCCTGAGGCCAAAGGTGGATTTGTTTAAATCTCTAGACCCAAACTGATCTTAAAAATCTTCTTTTCCCCCTCCCATTCCTGCCTTTGATGAACAAAATCAACATGTATGAGTGTTAACACACACACACACACACACACTTCATGTCTAAACTGCCAGCTTTAATCCATGATGTAGCCATCTGGAAGCATAGGGAGATGACATCAAGGTTATGACATCAGTTGCCAGGGATCACCAGCTATGACACCAGCTGCTGAGTTTTCCAGACGCATTTGGATGAACACTGTGCAAAATCTAATGCTGGATTAGAAGACCTTTTGGTGCAATCCATCTGGAGGGTTTTTAACTTCATGTCATATCAACTGTGCCTATCACAGCTCTACCTGGAGCTGAGGGATTTGGGAGCTTATTTAGATGTTCACTCATGTTTGGGTGTCCTTTGGGATGTGGATAAGCTTCTCTCTTGGTTCTGGAAGAAGCGCACACTTTGAGGACATCTAGTTTGGTGTTTTGCCTTGCCAAAAGCTTTGAGGTTACTTCTGAGACCCACACAACCTGCATAAATAGTGCAGAGTGTTCTCAGTGATATATACATAAAAAGGTAAAGGTTCCCCCCGCACATTTGTGCAGTCGTGTCCGACTCTGGGGGCCGGTGCTCATATCCGTTTGTTAGCCGAAGAGCCAGCATTGTCTGAAGACGCTTCCACGGTCATGTGGCTGCATGACACGCGCGGAACGCTGTTACCTTCCCACCGAAGTGGTACCTATTCATCTACTTGCATTTGCATGCTTTCGAATTGCTAGGTTGGCAAGAGCTGGAGCTAGTGCGGGAGCTCACTCCGCATGCAGGGCTAGGGATTCGAACCTCCGAATTTGCAATCTTCCGATCGACAAGCCTGGCGTCTTACCCGCTGAGCCACCACGCCCCTCGATATATACATACTCATACCATATTAAATAAACCCAGCATGTTCAATATCCAGGTTATAATTTAAGAACTAACTATCCTACCTAACAAAACTGCAGTCTTCTATAACTCAAGGATACAAACTTGAAAAAGGTAGCAACTTTGGACAAGTTAACCATTTGCTAATGGTAGCTTCAGTTTCCTCCATTTCAACCATCCTAATTTTCCCTCCTTGGATAAAAGAAGGCATGTTTTTGTAGGACTGATAAATCACTTCATGCCAAATGCTAAGGAATGTTCTGTTTCCTGTTATCTGACTCCATTTCTCTTATCTTGGTCAACTGTCCTCCTTTTTTTCCCATGGAAAAGGTGGAAGAATCTTTTGGCTGGAGTGGTTGTTGAGGGAGAATCACGGGTAGCCTTTCAAATCAGATGGGGGTTCGGTAAGGCAACATTTGGTTTAAGAGCATGGTTAGCCTGCCCTGATCAAAAGAGGTCTTGTTATGATGGGCATCTAGCATCTCTGAGGGAAGGAGTGTGTTCGGTAGGATCTGCATTACTTACTTATATCTTCTACAGTCATCCACCCATTATTGTGCCAAGTCAATAGTAATGGAGACAGAAATTAGATCACCTCAATAATTTATTTATTAAACAGATTGATAGGGCCATCCATCAACCAGAAAGAACTCTGGGCATTTAACAAGAATAAAAACACAACACAATTATTATTTCTTTAAAAAAATTAAAAAACAATTGGTGGCTGGCTGGTGCGAGAAGATGTCCAAGTCACCAATGAAGATCTTGGAAGCTACTTAAGTGGCCTTTGAGTGGTTAAACTCTGTTTGATCACTTCTGGGTTCTAATTTCAATGACATGTTAAAGAGTGTGATTGGCCAATCGACTAGTAGCGGTGCTTGGGTGAAGCCTACATCTACTGTACGATAACTAGAGCGCGGACTAGGTCAGAATATGCTACTGGTTTGACCCATCCTTCTTTGCATTTCGCAAGGCTCTCCAAAAGACTGTTATTCCAACATGCCTTGGTTCAAGCTGATTATTGATGAACCTCTATAGCTTTGTATTACAAATGTGTTTTTGATTGTGCATTGTCTAATCATTTTTTTTAATTTATTTTTTATTTATTTATTTAATTTATTCCCCGCCCATCTCCCATACAAGGGACTCTGGGCGGGTCACAATAATTAACCATTGCTCTTAGACTTGCTTGGGTACTTATATTTTGAGTCTAAACTGACTCAGCTGGACTTAAAGTACTATAAATATAAACAAAATAAACTTTTGAGAATATAAGGTGGCCAGGATATAGTTGAGGACACCAAGGAGTATTCCCTGATGTTACCATAAATCACTGTTTTTCTGAATTCAAACACATTACGTTCAATTACTTTACAGTCCCAAGTTTTTAAAACTTCCTTTACACATTAGCCTCACACATCCAAAGTTTGATTAACCAGTATCTGAAACTGTTTTTGCCCCTCAATGGCATCTTCGTTAGTACTTCTGAGAGTTCAGATTAGATTTTGAGTTCCTTCCTGGGCCTCCACTGGATTTAACTTGATGGGTAGCAAAGTGCCTGAAAACTTTGCAAGGAAAGGTGATATACACAACCGAGGACACTGTTGTCTATTGTGCAGGGGGGTGAAACATGTTTTCTTCAATTTAAATCAGTGTTTCTCAAACCTGGCCACTTTAAGAGGTGTGGACTTCAACTCCCAGAATTCTCCAGCCAAACTGGCTGGGGAATTCTGGGAGTTGAAGTCCACACCTCTTCAAGTGGCCAGGTTTGAGAAACACTGATTTAAAGGGTATGGAAGAAAAGGAATGGGAAAGTTACCCCAGTACTGGAAACAGGGGACAGATAACTTGCAAGAAGATTTACCTAAATGCATTTTGTATTTTTGTTGTTCAACACGGAGGGAGCTGCCATAGCAACTGCAAGATTCCATATGGTTATGATACCTTGGAGAGATGCTTCGTTTTATTTTCTTTTAGAAGAAAGAGCAGTAAGCCTCGGATTGGAAGGGCAATTCCTCCAGCCAGGAGTGGCAATTTTCTCTTTAGAACGGCTCTCATTTTAACGGCTTCTTATTTCACGTCAATCTAAGTTCCTGCAAACTGGCTCTGGGAGGCTCTTTCAAAATTTTAATTAGTGTCAAAATAAATATATCAGGTGAGATTAGCCTGAAATATAACGGGAATCTCTACATTGGTGAAAGCGTGCCTTTATAAAACTGTGTGCTGCTGGGAGATGCAGGGCTTTGCTGGAGGGCTAAGAGATGGAAAGGCTTCCAGAAGCTAGGCAGAAACTTGGAATCATAATTGCAGAGGTGGAAAACGGACGGCCATCTAGCCCAACCCTCATTTGCTTGATGCAGGAACTTTACAGGTCCAGCATTCATGCATATTTTGTTATTCTGTCTATATATCTGTATTTTTCTGCTAATTAAATGGATGCAATGACAAATTGATGCAATGTTAAAGAACTTGAAGTGGGGCACGATGGCTCAGTGGTTAAGATGCCAGGCTTGTTGATCGGAAGGTCCGCGGTTCGAGACCCGAGTGCCGCGTGACGGAGTGAGCTCCCGCACTCGCCCCAGCTCTTGCCAACCTAGCAACTCGAAAGCATGCAAATGCAAGTAGATGAATAGGTACCACTTCGGTGGGTAGGTAACAGCGTTCCGTGCGCGTCATGCCGGCCACATGACCGCGGAAGCGTCTTCGGACGGCGCTGGCTCTTTGGCTAAGAAACGGAGATGAGCACCGGCCCCTAGAGTCGGACACGACTGTGCAGGGGAAAACCTTTACCTTTTACCTAAAGAACACGATGGGGTAGTGGGATGTGAACAGTCCGATCATAGTTAATGCAGTCAGCACTGAGTGGGAACAGCTGGGATTCCTGGAAGAAAGCATCCTTTCCGTTAATCACAAATTGCACAGGGTCAACCACAGTATCTGAAGAATGTTGACTAGCTAGGAAGGCAAAGAAACATGGTTGGTCACCTGTCTTTCAATCCCTCAGTGCCATTGATCAGGATCTGCTGTCCAAGTTGGTTCCTACCTTCTGTTTCTTGGAGCCTTTCCAGTCTCTCCCATCCTAAAGAAAGGTTTGAAATATCTGCACTGCATGCATAAGAAACTAATATATACTCAATGCTGCCTGCATCTTTTTTCTGCTCGAGAGTAGCATGTCTGAATAATTCTTTTTGGGTGGCTTCTTAAGAATAAGCGTCCTCAAAAAAATTGGGGGGGGGAGGGCATTTGTTGTACTTCTCTGCTTTAGGGTGGAAGGTGCTAAGAAATCCTGAGTTTTCTGGATAAATGGGATTGATGCAGGAAGTCTGAGATATAATAGCCTGCTTTACACACACAAAGCTTCTGATACCCACAACAATGAAATCAGGAATGTCTTGCATGTGGATTTTTGTGGTGGTGATAGATTCTTCTCCTTCATTTTTTTTCATCTTGTCCTTCACCTGCTTTGAGACACACCCACACCCACACACCTTTGTACATGCACTCCATATAGTATTTAGCCTACAATATGGTAAAGCAGCCGAAGAGCACACTAGCCTTGAGCATGCTGGCAAGAAGAGAAAGATTTCAAGACAGCTTTTTCCTACAAAATGAGCATAGTGACCTATGAAATATTTAACTCCAGGGTCCCCACTTGCACTGATGGTGAGAGTCATGAGCCGGATTGAACGATAATGTGCCATCAAGTTGGTGTCCACTCTTAGTGACCACATAGGTAGTAGCTTCTATCCATGATGATCTGTCCCTAACCTGGTCCTTCAGGTCTTCCAACAGTGAGAGACATGAAAAGCAAGGCTTTATTTATTTCTTTTGGTTTATCAAATCAAATTTTGTCATATTTTTCTTTACCCTCCTTCCTCCCTGTCTTGGACCTGGAATGGACTTTAATATTTTTGTAAAGGATTATGCAATGGGTGTGCAAACAATGCAGAATACTCATCCCCATCCCTTTGAAGTTCTAAATCGAACTAAGGAAAGTTTTCCAGGAACACAGTTCTTGAAAATATTTCTATGTTAGGAAGTAGTCTTCCTCTTGAGAAAAGAACAGCATCATCATCCCTAACAATTTTCGGGATGGCCCTAAAGGCAAAGCCCTTTCTCCAAGCTTTTAATGGCTGGGGACCAGGTTCTCCTTTGGGACCCTGGATGCAGTAAGGAGAGGGGGAATAGTCTTGTGTGATTTTTAAAAAAAATGTTTTGTGTAATTTTCTTAACCTCCAGGAATATTTAGGAGTTGGTGGTATAGAAATTTATTTATTTTTATTTATTATTGTATTTATACCCTGCCTATCCCCTCCCTAACGGAGGACTCTAGGCGGCTTACATACATGGTAATTACATTTATACATTTCATGTTATACAACATTTTTAAACCACGCGCTTAAGGGAAGGGGAAAGGGAACCGGCTCTTCCGTGGACTACAGCTCCCACAATGCCTTGTGTCAGAGCCAGCTGCTGACGTCCTGGATGTTGCTGCTTCGGGTTCCGTCGATGCTGCCACCATTCACGAGATCTTTTTTCCACTGGAGGCCGACCCCCGAACAGGATGCCAGCAAATTTTCCCACTTAAGGTGGTACCCATTTATCTACTTGCTAGGCTTTCGAACTGTTGGGTTGACAGGAGCTGGGACTAGCAACGAGAGCTCACCTTGTTGCGCGGGGATTCGAACTGCCAACCTTCTGATCGGCAGCCTACAGCTCAGCGGTTTAACCCGCTGAGCCATCGCGTCCCTCAATGTTGTTTTTAGATGTTTAAAATGTTGTTAATAAGATATTAACCACCCTTAAGAACTTCTTATTTTATTTATTTATTATTTCAATTTATTCCCCGCCCATCTCCCTTGCAAGGGACTCTGGGCGGGTCTTCTTGGCAATTGTCTTCTAGGTTTCCTAGTGTTGGGATATATGGTGTTCAGTCCATGACTGGAGTGGCCTCTAAGTGCCACAAATAAATAAATGATGCACAATTAGATATAGTCTCACGTATTACAGTAAAGGTGAAGTATCATGGGTTCCTCGTGCGAAGTGCTTATTTTTGCAATTATGCCTGCTAGGCAGGGGTGTCCGGAGGGTGTGGTCAAAAAGGTCAAGATAGCAACCACCACCATACAGTTGAAGCTGTAAACCCCGGTGCAAGCAATACCCATAAAAGGTGGAGCTTTGATCATACCATTATGAATGCCACCTTGACTTTTTTGACCACGCTCTACTGCTGGGATTTTAGTTGAGCTGAAACCAAGAGAGAAGAAGGAGAAGGAGAAGGAGAAGGAGAAGGAGAAGGAGAAGGAGAAGGAGAAGGAGAGAGAGAGAGAGAGAGAGAGAGAGAGAGAGAGAGAGAGAGAGAGAGAGAGAGAGAGATAAGTGAGCCACACAGCAGAGAAAATGAATTGTAAGCTGGAACATGGGGGAGGGACTTCATCTTGAAGCTTTATCCCTCTTGGGAAATGTCCTTCTCTGTTGTTCCTGTTTTCATTGGCAGGGCCTTATTCAGGGGAGGTTGCCCAAGTCAAGATCACCACTGTGTTTCCAATCTCGTACACACTGTGTGAGATCTAGGTCTTCCAAGCTGACCTCCCTGGGGAAAAACTCATTTTTATACCCGATGCTTTGGGAAATGTCCTGGATCTCGGCAACCAACTTCTTTTAAAGGGTGATTATCCTAAGAAAAATAGGAGGAAGGAAAGTTGTGTTTCCCACCATGAGCTCTCAGACAGGACAGGCAGAATGCAGATACATCCGTTCTGGACACTTTGAACTCCAGTTCCATTTTCTGCATTGTGCCCTCTTTGCTTCTCATGGTCTTCATTGCTTCTATGGTCCGCTTCCCCTCTACCATCATATTTGAGAGAACCCTTTCTCAACTTTTTGACCCTGGAGGAACCCTTGAAATATTTTTCAGGCCTCAGGGAACCCCTGCACATTCAGGCTCAAATATAGGCCAGAACTTGCAAAATTATTATATTCGTTTCATGGGTAGGCCTGTAGATATGCAGTAACAGTGTTCTTAAACTAAAAATAAAGGAAACTTACCTCTTTAATGTGAAGTTGCCTGGATTTGAAATAATTTTTTAAATAAATTGGGATCTCCCAGGGAACCCCTAGTGACTTCTCATGGAACCCAAGGGTGCCACGGAAGGCTGGTTGAGAAACCCTGAGAGCCAGTCTCAGAAGCTGGCAATACCACATCCGCTGATTTGTTGAAAGCAAGCAAGCAAGCAAGCAAGCAAGAAGCAAGCAAGCAAGCAAGCAAGCAAGCAAGCAAGAAGCAAGCAAGCAAGCAAGCAAGCAAGCAAGCAAGCAAGCAAGAAGCAAGCAAGCAAGCAAGCAAGCAAGCAAGCAAGCAAGCAAGAAGCAAGCAAGCAAGCAAGCAAGCAAGCAAGCAAGCAAGCAGCAAGCAAGCAAGCAAGCAAGCAAGCAAGCAAGCAAGCAAGCTAGCTAGCTAGCTAGCTAGAGGAATATGCAATATTAGGATTCTCTTCTTTGAAACGTAATAATTGCCATTTGCCAATTAAAGGAGGCATCGCCGCCATTTGCCACGCCGTGCTGTTTGGTCACTACCTCATCTCCATGTTTGATGCGGAAACTTTAAGCCACTGGGCAGCTGAAGAAGTAGGATCCACGAGTCTCCTTCTGCCATTGTGAGCAGCCCATCAACATTATTTTTACTGTTATTATTGCTATTATTATTACTGTGCCTTGTAAGCCCTTCCGAGCTGAAACCCCTTCCAAGTTGTTATTTTATGCATGCCCCCTGGAGAGAGAACTGGCCAATTATCACCTTCCAGGAATCTGCCATGGGCCTGTGAAATTCCCAGTAGTTGGGAAATTCTAAGTCAGTTTATCCACTGTGTGGCAATATGTTGATAAGCACCAAGCAAAATCCCTCAGAAGTGGGCCAGCCTTCAAGTTCCCTAGACATCCTAATCCAGTGAGATCTTGCAAAAAGCAAGGGATTTGGAATCAGGATATCTTCCGGACCTTGTTGTTCTTTCCCAATCTCCTCCTTTTTGTTATTAAAAAAAACACAAAACATTTTAGTTCTAGAGCAGTGTTTCTTAAAGGGTGGTCCTAGGCTCCCTGGGGATCCCCCAAGACCCTCTCAGGGGTCCACGAAATCAAAATGATTTGCCAGCCTAGGTTAAAAAAGAATACAATATCAACATCCCATCAAAGCATCATGAGAAATGGTCGCGGCAGCGAATGTGTCAATTTTAATGTTCAACACAGTAAATATCAATAAATATAGCCCATACAAACAAAATATCTTTTGGGGTCCTCCATCATTTCGAAAAGTGGGAAGGGGTCCTGAGAGAAAAAAGTTTAAGGAACACCGGCCTAGAGAACTTGCCATTTTGGTTGGGCTTCTTAAAGATGTTGCCCTACTTTAGATGTTGATTCCCCCCACCTCAATTTTGCAAGGCACTCTTTTACATTCCTGATCAAATCATACCTAGATAGAGATACAGATGAACTGAATCCTTCCTTTTCTTCCTTTGGAGTGGCTGAGGGCCGAGGGATCGATGGGCCCTCCTCTTCTTCATGTCCAAGGTAAAGTCAGACAAGTAATTTCTGTTTAGGCCTCTGAAAACCCACATCCTTAGCTAAACACGGCAACCAATTTGAATTAGAACCCTGATGGTTTGATCTGAACCACTGTGGTATCTTTGTAATGGTACAACACAGGCACTTCCTTTAAAACAGAGCAGTGTTTCTCAACATTGGCAACTTTAAGATATGTGAACTTCAACTCCCAGAATTCCCCAGCCAGCATGAAATAGAGCCAGCATGAAATTCAGCCACTGAAATAGAGGCTCAATAGCTGTTTTAGCTCAGCAGATTATACTGTACTGGATTTATTTTACAAGCATATTCCAGGAAGCTAACCCAACCCTTAACAGAGCAATCTGATGCATTTCTGCACCAAAATTCTCTTTACTGACTTCAGTTAAGCTCATTCCTTGGCAATGGGTGCAAACAGTTGCTGCTTCAGTGGATGAACCGAGCTAGCAAGATTTAGGAACTGGAAGGTTGACATCTGAGAGAAGAACGTCTGAATGGTGGGGAGGCGAGTGAGCAAAGGCGTGAGGACCCCTTTCCCATTTTATTGCAAGCCTTCCTGCCTTTGTCTGCAAAACCGCTCTTAATAATTGCCCTGTTTGAGTTGTAACATGACCCAGCCAACATGTAGCCCTTGGAAAGACTTTCAGGCCAGGCGACTCGGCTTGCTTCTTCGTTGCCTTGCAGAGGCAAGAAGAAGGGGGAAGAGCCGTTGTGATGTGATTCAGGCTGAGAGCTGACTGGGAGGAACTTCAGCCATTTGGCACTGAGGGTGAGGGAAATGTCAACACAGAAGAACCCTTGTCGGCCTCTTCTGGGCTTGCGGAAAATGAGAGGAATCGCCATCTCTTTCCTGGCCTGTCATGTGGTCTTGGTCAAAAAGACATTAAGCTTGCTGTCGGAGGGCCAAACCGGCACACATATTCCTCATGTCAGGAATCACCCCTGGTGTTGTGAAAGCATTCAAAGCGGTCGCTCCTTGAAAACCAATTAAGAGAGGGGTTATGGGAAAATAAAGTTCTTCATCATGCGTCCCTTTCCTCTTTGACAAGAAAGAAGGCGCTGGGGCATTCTTGAATCTCGCCATCTGGTTGCATCTGGGATAATAAAGGTAAAGGTTCCCCCCGCACAGTTGTGCAGTCGTGTCTGACTCCAGGGGCCGCTGCTCATCTCCGTTTGTTAGCCGAAGAGCCAGCGCTGTCCGAAGACGCTTCCGCGGTCATGTGGCCACATGACGCGCGCGGAACGCTGTTACCTACCCACTGAAGTGGTACCTATTCATCTACTTGCATTTGCATGCTTTCGAATTGCTAGGTTGGCAGTTATCTGGGATAATACTCAAGGGATAATATGGGACACCAAGATCTGTCTGTTCTATCCAAACTGGGAAGGGCTGGGAAGAGACCCTACAGCTTCTTCCCTATTATGGGGTGACGATGTTTCAAGATGGCTGGCTGTCTTCAGCTCCTGAGGTGGAATGGCAGTAAGTCTTGGACCAGTCCTTAGGATACTGCTGACAATTTCATGACCCTCCCCAATTCAACAATACACTTATTTACAATGGGTAGAAAGAGCACAGGAGTAATTCCCGTCTTCTCCCTCTTGAGAACCCTGAGATACAGGGGATGCCCCAGACCAATGCTCTGATACAAGAAGGACCTCTTGTTCTTCACCCAGAAGATCATCTACCACTCACTGTCCAGCCAGCTGGTCTCCCATGATCCATGATTTGGAAGCAGCTGTTCCAGGAAGTAACTTCGGAAGGTGATGGTAGATCCCTTGGCTGTTTGTCGTTGCACCCAATAGTGTCAGCCTAGGTGAGTGGGTTGTCCTCGGATTCAAGGAAGATGGGACAGAAGGGAGTGGAAATATCTAGACCCATTTAAATTGCATCCATCCCAGTCAAATTGGATGGGGTAACAGCTGATCTTGAGGGACAATGTTTCAGAGAGCAGATGTGAGCAAGCCCTTTCTAGCATGGCAAAATAAACATAGTGATTGGACTAGAGATGGAAGCCACTCAATAGGAACCATCTGCAGAAAGTAGAGAAAGACAGAACTTAGCCTGCATTTTCTTTGAAAGTCAGTCAAGAAGAGGCTGGATTCTAGTGTTTTAAAGGATTTTGCACCCTCTTTCCCCCTCCCTCCCTTTTTAACAATAACAACAAGCAAAGGAATCCTTTGAAAAATTCCAAGTGCAATGTTGTTCTTATCTTCACATCTTCACATGATCAGCAGCTGCAACGGTTTTGAGCGTCACCATGAAAACCAGACTGTGCTGAAACTAGCGTGTTAACCGGCAATGCAAACTTCATCCGGTTGGCTCTCCTAATTTTTTAAAAAGTCTTTTCTCAGTATTATTGCATTTTGCCAAAAAGATTCGGAAAGATGAAGCAATGAAAATCTGTAGCACAGCTGCCTGGAATTAAAGCACAGATGAAAATATTTTGTAAAACTGAAGAGTGAAATACTGTCAATTTGAAGCAGGAGGAGGCTAAAATTTTTGTCTCTTTCTTGGAAGCTGGAAAGTAAGTAAGAAAGAAGGTACATGCTTCTGCATGTACAAAGTACATTTGTGGAAATAAGATAGTGGATTTACATCTGTGAACCATACATATGTGTGGCTTAAGAAGTGATCTTGGCAATTGTAGATTTTACCTTGGAGGAAAAAGCAGAATGACCTTTTTAAAAACAGTAGGGTTAGAAATTTGAACCCAGGGCTCCTGTTGGCTTCTGAGTCAGGCTCAATTTAATGTGAATTATGATACATGGTGATGTGTCAGGTTTTGAATTCCATCCTGCTGGTGCCCTGGTGCTTTATGCTTGATGTCGAGAAGCATATCTCCTTAGGGAACCTTTCATGATTGAGAATATATTGGGATTAAAAAAAAACTCAACTAAATAGGAATAGCACTGGCACCCAAAAACCACAGGTTGCCTTAGCAAGAATTAGTTTAAACGACGTACAAATGTTAGTAACCCAATTTGTCTTCAGCTATAAGAATTGCAATGAGAGCCAGTTTGGTGTAGTGGTTAAGGCACTGGGCTAGAAACTGGGAGTCCGTGAGTTCTAGTCCTGCCTTGGGTACAAAGCCAGCTGGGTGACCTTGGGCCAGTCACTTTCTCTCAGCCCAAGAAAGGAGGCAATGGCAAACCACTTCTGAAAAACCTTGCCAAGAAAACTGCAGGGACTGGTCCAGGCAGTCTCCGAGAATTGGACACGATTGAATGGATTAAAAAAAAAGAATTGCTAATACTCCATTGTATTCAAAGTAGGGTCAAAAAAATTCAAGATATCGGCCACAACGCTATGATTGAAGCTCTGCCTGTTTTTTCTGTGTGTCACAAATGGGCAGAGCTTCAATCACACCATCATTTCTGCCATCTTGAAGTTTTTGACCATGCCCTGCAGACACCCTGGATGCTGTTCTATTTACCTGGAAGGAAGGCACCCTTAAATTTAACACAACACTCCCAAAGGAAGAGGAGAAAGTAAAGCAAATCCGTTGTCTTCATAACTATATTCACAGCAGATGTAAGACCACCTTCCCAGCTGAAAAGTACATTATTTGGGGGCAGAATTCAGTCTCCCTTTTAGCAGTTTCCTGCCCTTTTGAGGCAGGAAACACACAAACACTATTGTATAAGTCCTCCAACAGCTTTAAACAGAATAAACAAAAGGGGAAAAAACAACAACCTGAAAACACCAAACTCCAGAGCCAAATGTGGGGAATAAATGAGAAGATTAGCCTGGACAACATAAGACTAGTTTGGGCCTTTATTTCTTTAATGAAATAAAGCAGAAGAATAAAATGAAATGGTCAAAAAAGAAAGAAAGAAAGAAAAAGAAAGCTAATGAACTCACATGCATGCGTGCACACATACACACAAACACACACATACAGCCTTCTCAAGCTCTCTCTCTGTAAAGTTTTACACAACCCTTTCAATAAAGAATGACCACATTTCATACAAAAGCTACATCTGTAAGCAACTCCTTCATAAGTTACACGTAACATCAAGTCTTTAATTCACCCAGGAAAAGGGGCCACAAATTTATCTTTCCAACGTTGAAGGACAAGGCTTTTAGCCATAAGGGCCCCGAGAATCCATTTCTGTTGTCCAGCTGTCTGTTTCCATGTAACAGGTATAGTGTTCAAAAGAATACGGATGTCCGAATATATGAAAGCCCGTTTCAAAGTCAATTTAATATGTGTAATCACCCTTTCCTAGAATAACACAGTTTAGAACATTGCCAAATCATGTTTTAATGAAATTTATTTATTTATTTATTTATTTATTTATTTATTTATTTATTTATCAAATTTATCCCCGTCCAACTCCTCCAAGGGGGACTCTGGGCGGTTCTGGGTAACTGGGAAGTTACTCATCAACTGGGAAGTTACTCAACAATGTGAGATGGTACTCTTTGTACTATCACCCTACACAAAGTATCTTTCTCCTCCAAAAAATTGTTAAGGATAGCCGCTGACACCAAAAAATCCCACCCTGTTGAAGATATTTATATACCACCTGCTTCCAAAATTGCTGAAAATCGATGGGTTAATATTCTGCCATGTTGCAAGTGGGAAACAGGTATAAACTCAAGTGCTGTGTTTCTCGACCTTGACGACTTTAAGTCGTGTGGACTTCAACTCCCAGAATTCCCCAGCCAGCCATGGGATTCTGGGAGTTGAAGTCCACATGTCTTAAGGTTGCCAAGGTTGAGAAATCCTGTTCTAGTGTAAGCATTAAACTCTCACCTAGCCAAGAAAACAAATCCTTAAATTCCTGGGTGGGGAGCAGGGAACTTCCTTTTCTTTTCCGCCTCTCCCTGCAAATGTTAAGTGGGTCTTTTGACTTCAAAAAGGTTGCCGCCCTTGCTTTCTAATAACAGCAAAATAAAACAAGAAATGGGTATTTCTGAAAGGCA
Organism: Charina bottae; assembly: GCA_023362775.1. NCBI lineage: Eukaryota > Metazoa > Chordata > Lepidosauria > Squamata > Charinaidae > Charina > Charina bottae. The sequence goes on along the minus strand of JALMGJ010000018.1, from coordinate 20,236,780 downwards.
GGGCTTCCTGAGATGTCATCAGAATCTTGCTGTCAAAGAGTATTTCAGGGTCTTTTAAATCCACAGGTAATTTGAATGCGGAATGCAGAGACCAGCTCCTTGTTAAATGATTTGCTAAAGTAAATCATTTTTTGCCTGTCTGACAGGCAGGGGCAAAGATGGGGTGGGGGCTGCTGAGCTTGATTCCACAGATTTCTTTTCGTTTGCACTTTCTTTTGCAAAATAAGAGACCAGACACTTTTTAAAATATAAAATATTCCTTTCCAAAACTAAATGATGAGTGGTGATATCGAAAAACACAGCACAGGATACTGTATCAAGTTTGAATGTCTCCCTTACCTCACCCACCCTAAAAAGGGTTAAACGTGATTTGGGAGGAAAAAAAAGGAAAGGAAAGAAGATTAGAAGGAAACCCAATTTCCATGCTGACAACATTTCTTTAATAGATGAATAAGGGGGAAAAGAAGGGGATTTCCAGCCGAAATCTTTTCCCTTCTTTTGTGTTAACATCTAGATCGGTCTTTTTTGACTCTCTGTAAGGAGGGATCATAATTCTCCAATTTCCCCAGACAGCATCTCCATTTCATCTTAATCTATCTCAGTTGCCTCAGTGGGGGGAAGGTAGATATGTGGCATAATTCTAGCCTGTAAAAAGGTTAAATGTTTTCTGTACTTGTCTACCCCTGAAGAGTCATAAATTTTGGAACACGAACAGCGTGAGCCTTTTTATTCACTCCAACACACGCTCCTCAAGGCAGACTCTCTTACCAGGCTAACAAGATGAATATCATTTGCAAGATTACCAAGGCTTCCAGAATCAGAGACTTGGAGCCGGAAGAGGTCATTGAGACCATGTAATCCAGCCCGCTGCTCAGCGCAGAAGCCCCAATGAAAACATCCCCAAGAAATGCCTGTCCAGCAGCTTCTTGAACGCAGCCGCAAAGGGGAATCTGTCAGTGTTCTTGGTAATTTGTTCCCTAAGAAGTACTCTTATCATTATGATGTTTTTTCGAACATTTGTCAGGAATCTGCCTGTAACTTCAGGCCATGCTCTGTATCCCGCACAGTAGACCTCATGATTGCATTCTAACTCCAGAATTAAAGGCAATATAGGTAGTCCTCGCTTAGTGACCATTCATTTAATGACCGTTCAAAGTTACGACAGCGCCAAAAAAGTGACTTACGATCGGTCCTTGCACTTACGACCATCGCAGCGTCCCCACGGTCACGTGATCAAAATTCAGGCGCTTGGCAACCAGCTCACACTTATGACGGTTGCAGTGTCCCAGGATCACGTGATCGCCATTTGCGACCTTCCCAGCCAGCTTCCAACAATGGGGGAAGCTGGATTTGTTTAACGACCACATGATTCGCTTAACAACTGTGGTGATTTGCTTAATGACTGTGGCAAAAAAGGTCATAATATCAGGGCGTCTCACTTAATGACCGCATGACTTAGTGATGGAAGTTATGGTCCCAATTGTGGTCATTAAGCAAGGACTACCTGTATGTCATAGAGCATGACCAGGTGGATTATGAATGTCCTCACCCTCCCTTTGGGCTCTCCAGAAGCAACTATTTAGTCACTGTTGGATCAAGATGCTAGAGTAGGTGGCCTTGGATGTGATCCAGCATGACTGTTCTCATGGCTGTAAATCCCAGATAAATTTCCCCAGATACTGACAGGCCAAGTTGCCTGGCTTCTTCACAAAACCCTATTTTTCCCCCCAGGTAATTGTCAGAAGATTCCTTTTTTTAAAAAAACCCACTACCTCAGCAATTTTAAGGGTTAGAAGCAGATGTGTAACTGGCAGGTCTGTAGTTCTTTTGTGACAATCAGAAGTAGCTGATGTGTGTTTTCAGGACTTATTGGATACCTGCCAGAACCCTAACTTCATGCTGCAGACATTGACTCCTCTGAAACCTGAAAAATATGTTGTCTCATGAAAGATGGGGACCTGGGGAGAATGGAACATCACTAAAGGAAGCACTTAAGTGATGACATTTTTATCTTATTATCAAGGAGTTATGATTAAAAATGTATTGCTGAGCTTGGTAAGAATGGGAAGCGATAGCCAAATATACGTATTAAATAACACTGTTCACCTATTGATTTTCCTAAAATGTTATCACATATAAGACATGATTCAAGAGTTTTGTAGGATTTGCATGGGCATTGTTTCTGTAGTCCATACAACCAAAACCATTATGCAGATATTATTCCCATAACCTAGATGGGGTGATAAGACTCAAACAATAGCAGCAGCAGCATCTTACTTCATTGCTATAGTAAAATTTGAGCCTGCTTCTGAAAGTTACATAAGGATGCAAGTACAACCACGAAGAAGACAGTATGAGTCATGTTTAAGAAGGCTCTTCCAATCTCTCTCTTAAGACATGACTTACAATATGGAATACCCTATCCAGGGTTCCCTCTTGTGCCATTTATGGTCATTAAGCACTCTCAACAGGTTGTTCTGGTTTGAAAGAGGAAATTGAAGAAGCACAGGCATATAAAAACCAAATGGAGGCTCTGAAATGAGAACTAGGAAGGAGAAGCTCTCTTAAACCAGGTCATACCATCTTGGACCAGTATGAACTTCTCTGGTTGAGACTGGTTCACTGGGATTTCAAGCTGAGGATTTTTCACTTTCAGTTTTCTCTTTCCCTTAATTTAGGACATTTAGGCTTTCCTTCTCTGCCTCCTAGGAGAATCTCCAAGAGATCATCTGGAATTCCCTTCCCAAAGGCAGAGGCTGTGGCTGTGGCCTTGGAGGGAAAAAAGGAACATCCCATATCTTCTTACGCTTCCCCGTCAGCCTCTGGACCTAGTTTGTTCCAACATTTGGAAGTTGCCTTGTCAGAAAGCTTCCAAAGGGAGGAGGGTGTGATGGGAGAGATTTTTACACACCAACCCTCACTGTGTCCTGACCCAATGGAAAAAGGAACAGCTGTTGACATGGTCTACAAGAATCCCTTCCAGTTGTTTATACCAAGGGATATACTGATGGAAGTTTGGGTTGGGTGGGATGGATGGATCCTGCCTGCTGTCCAACTTCCATTCTGTCCCCTATCCCCCCTATTTCCATTTCCTACCTTGTAAATGGAATCCCAAATAGCAGAGTCAACAAGGGATCGATATAGAGGACCTCTCTGCTGCCAGGGTCCTTCCAAACATTTCCTATCATATCCAGCCAGCATTGTCTAGAAGGACAAAGGAAAAGAAATCCAGAAAGATAAATGTCAACAGAATATCAGCTGTTGTCTAAGTTATTCCCATTTGGGAAGGAATCTGAAGGTCACAAGTCTCCCAGAACAAATTTGTCCATTCTTCAAAGAAATAGAGCACTTGGGAACAATTTTGCCCAAGAGATGTGGTTGTCAGCCATCATGCGAAGGAGAAAATTGATGTGTTTTGCTCCAGAGATTTTTAAGGTAGAAGGTTCTGATGAACTTCAGGGAGACAGCTTAATAACTGAGGAGTCAATAACATCAAGTGTGAATGTTAAAATCTGAATTGTAGACTATCTGCGCTCTCAAGGATTTTAATAAAAAAAGAAGAAGGCATTGCTTCTCAGATCTGCTGGAGAAAAGATGTAGCTTTGGAAAGGAAATGTAAATTGTAGATCTTCGCCTGGCATCTCTTCAAAGTCGGGCATTGTCTTTTGTCTGCTGTCTGCTCTTGAGTGGACTCTAGCCTTCTAACCTATTATTTCCTCAGCCAAGTCTTTATGCAGATATGTTAAATGGACTGGCCTATACACTGGGCAGGAAGTCCCCTATTCAGCTTAATTATCTCTCTGTGTTATACTTAATCCAATATTTCTTAGAAGCTACTTCTCTGGTTTACTTTGGTCTTTTTTTAAATTGACAATTCTATTTTTTTAATTGACGAGGACTTCTTGCTTTGAACATCTGCAATGAACACTAGATTCTCTAGAAAATACCAGTTTCTCTTAGGACTAACCCTTGAGCATGGGTGTTCCTTAAAAATGTCAACAAAGGGCTGAATTACACATTACATGGTAATACAGATTAAATGGATTTTTCTCCCCATCTCCTAATGGGCACCAGAGGAACCAGAAATGAATCATGTATAAACATAATATAGTGGGTGAGAAAGGCCGTGTTTCTTTGGAGAAGCCATAGCTGGTTCATGACAGAACCCAAACTTCCATGAAGAAATCCCAGTTTGGGGCTCTGGCATCTCCAGAGAGTTACCTGCTGTTCTCTGGTTGATCCTGTTTGACTTTTAGGCATCTGGAAGCCTATGCTGGATGTGTAACAGACCAATTGTTGACTCATCCCTTAAAACATATAACCAAAATATATAATTTTATTTTCTTTTTTTAAAGTCCCCAAAGTGAAATTACATCTTTGTCTTCCTCACTGAAACCCTACACTGGAAAAGTCCAAGACTGGGCTATAAAGTCACAAGGACCAGGGAAAGTAAACCTGGGAAGACAAGTCTTCCATCTGTTCATCAATACTTAAGCCCAACTGGGTGCCATTTTAATGACTCTGAACACTCCCTGTTGTTCCTAAGTACTGGAGAACATATGGTCTCTTTCCCTCTTTTAACTGTGGTTTTTCTTGTTTTTGCCAGTTGGTGTCCTGCCTGTAATGTATTTTAATGTATTTCGTGTGTGTGCAAGTTTAACTCAAGATAGTTCTTAGCTGCTAATGGTGGAGGCAAATGTCAAGCATCTTGAAAGGTCTAGTTGGCTGGAAAAAAAAATCTCCAAGACCTTTGTACATCCTTTTGTATTTGTTGGGAAATTTCCTTTGCCCTGATTAATAAGGATTCCTTAGTGAACCTACAACGAAATATAACAAAATATAATTTTGCACCAGATCAATCCACGGATGATAAATGGATAGTTAGTTGCCAATTCTGCACAATCTTTCAATTTCCTGCCTTCACAGAGGTATTCCAAAGGTTGTGCAGAGTTCAGGCACACAGTATGGGTTGTCCATGTTCAGCTTTAGCCAAAACCTTTTCAATTAACTGAGTGCATTCCTTGCAGAATTCCATTCCTCTGAAAGCTTAGATGAATACAGTTTCTGTGATGTTTGACACGCGCATACATGAGTCCTAAATCAGTTGAACATGGTCGCGGCAGGGTTCAGGACAGGCCCTCTTTAGGTCTAGCCAAAATATACTGAGTGCGTCTTGGAAAACCCAGACATTCCTTTACAGCTGTGTGTGCAAAGAAGGAGAAAGTTGGGAATGGAGGCTCACCTTTGGTGAAGACAACTTGTCCACCATTACTCCACATGAGCTTCTGAGAAGCCCAGAATTGATGGAGCTATCAAGGCTCAGGGGTCGAAAATACGGATGGCCCAGCCACAATCCCTGGTAGCTTGAGTGTAAAAATAATAAATAATAATAGCACTTGGCTTGAGGCTTTGGAGAATTGGTTGCCCATGATGAGAAAGTAGAGATGTGCAGGTGTGGCTGAACTACAAATCCCAGCAGCTCCATGGCCAATAGTGAGGAATGCTGGAATTTGTGGTCCAGCACCATTTGAAGGGCCACATATTCCTTCTCTGACACAGAAGTATTGAGCAGGATGAATGTATGGTGTGACTGACAGAAGGCAACTTTTTGCATTTCTACCATGAATCTTTCTGATAACCCCACAGCTAAGAATTCATGTTCGGGGGCGGGGGGGGGGGGAAGAGAAAGAGAAAGAGAGAGAAGATTCTGACTCTCCATAACTGAGTATGTCTCTGTGCAAATAAGTAACAATTCCTCACCATAGCAAATGAGCATCTAAGGGAAAGACTTGGCCTTTTGCATAGCTCTCCAAAACACGTTTTGTTCTACCAGCCCAATTCTAGCTCACTCGGAGGTCTTAGAAGACTTACAGAGATCCCAGCTGGCTTCCCAAATATGACTGATCTGCTTTAAAGAGAGGGAGAGGAGGCAAGAAGGAAAGTATAAAAAATATTTATTTAAGGAGCTGCAGTGCAAACCTTTCTTGTAGACCTTGGCAATTATGACCCCTGGGGAGAAAGAGATGTACCTGAAGGGCAATTCCTACTGGGGTTAATTTGTTCCAGCCCTGCCCAAATGACGTTTAGTAGGATCCAGGCTGAAAAAAATCCAGGATTGTATGAAACTGAATTCCCCGAGCTTTTCACAAGTTAGTGCCTGTAGTGAGCTACTGTTTGCACTAACTCTACAGAGTGCAGAAATCTAGATGGCCACAAGGTGGTAGCAGAGGCACCCAGCTCTCCAACTCTTTGTTGTCATCTGGTGGTTGTCAAGAATTTTTGAAGCCCAGATAGGAAAAGTCTAATTTCCACATCCTGATTGCTCCCATCATGGGTTGTAAAGTTAATTTCATTTCCTCCATCCATCCATGCTTAAAACACACACACACGCACAAATACACCACAACCAATATGGCTGCAAATCACTGAAAGCATAAATCCAGAAAAATTGCTCCACCAGATGCTGTTCTCCAAGTTCCAGGGCTGGGCTAGGCAAAAGAGTTTCCAAGCAAAATGTCTTCTATACAAACAGTAAATTAGCTGGTATTCTGCCAAGCAGTGTTAATTAATTAATTAATTAATTAATTCCAAATGCTTTTCTTCATGAACAGCAATCAAAAGTAGTGCCCCCTTCATTAAAAAAAACAGCAGGAGTGACAAATGTTTAAAACAGGTATGAAAACTCAGCAGATCCTCTGATAAGAAGTGTTTTTTTTAAATAAAAATCTAATAATAACTTAGAAACTCGACGATACCAATTCAGGAAGGTCTTTCACCAAGGTGCTTTACCCAAAGCTTGGATGAAGAGATATGGCTTCAAAGCCCTGCTCCAAAAGGAATGGCACCCAAAGAACAAGAAATGTTATGGAAGTTAGAACATGTGGACTTTCTTTGCACAGCCTCTGCGTCTCATTCATGAAATTTTAGAGGGAGGGAGGCAGTTTCCAGACTGCACCCCTTTCCAGCTGGGACTGACCCATGTTTCCCCATTTGTTTATTTATACCCCCCACCCAAAGATAGGAAGTGGAGATATATGGAGGTTATAGTAAGGTCTAAGGTTAAGGATGAACCATCTCCAACAGAGCTGGTTATATAGGAATGACGCTCCATAGATACATAAACTGTCACTGCTGGGGTGAAACATTATAAGCCTCCAGGGTAGGTTGCAGATGATTAATTAGGGTGCATCATCATTAAAAAAATACTATCACCCTGAGAAGTTGCAACAGGACTGGAGTGGCGACCAGAATTGCAATGTTCAGTCCGTTCTGTTGCGACTTGATCCTGAAATGGAATTGTGTTCTGCCATCTTGTGGCCAAGAGGAAGAAATCAGTAGGAAAGTTGTCAATAGTGTAATCTGTGTTTACAGAGACAGTCTTGATTTGGGGTGGGGGGGGGGGAAGCAGGCTGTCCTCAGTGGCTTTGGGACAAATTCTGGATCTGCCTCTTTGGAAAGCACAGCTGTATAAGGATAAAGACAGGCCATCCACAGAGCCATGCCCTCTGCTCCCCACCCCAGTGATTTAAGAGTGAAGGCAAAGAGCCTGATGCTGCTGGCTAGAATAGGGGTGGGGCACTTCCCTTCCTCTGGATGTTGCCGAACTACAATTCCCAGGAGCCTCAGCCAGCATGGTTGTACAGCTGGAGTTGTCAACTTCTGTAAGGTCAACTCATCCATCCATGTGCTAGTGAAAGAGAAGAGTCAACAAGAAGAGTGGCTAGAGGGGCACTTTGGGATAACATTCTAGGCCCTGTTTTTTGTGGCTGGTCCCCCAGGACCGTTATTCCACAGAGAATAATAATTTTGATATCCAGGTTTGGGGAACTGTTGGAGGAGGGCAGACCAACTGGGGAAAGGGAGGAAGAGTGAAGGGTTCCAAGTGGAAAGGGAAAGAAACAGCAGTGGTAGATGAGGAAATAGAGATGCATCTACTTTCTCTGAAGTTGGCTTGACTTCTTTCCTTCTTTCTCCAAGCGTTGCTGCAAGGATAAAGCTTGTGCTGAATGGGGTATGTTCTCTGCATCTTCCTGTTGCTCCTCCTTAGTCTGTTTTGATTTCTTTTATTCTTTCCTGCTTCTTGTCTCCATGTGTATTTCCAACCGAGGGGCTTTCAGTACTTCTCTAAGCCGCATCTTTGCAACTCAGTGCAAAAGGGTAGGAACTGTTTCTTCTCTCCCCACCAGCCCCCAACCCCATCCCAACTGCCAGAAGGGGATAGCATTTGAGAATGTAAAAATATATATATATGGAGGTATTAATTGCTAGATTTTGCTTGCAAGATCTCTACCCCAATGCCATCATGGTAATAATTTCCAAGCCAGGTGGCCACACGTCACTCTCCAAACCAAAGCAATTAAGAAGTGCAGCAATTTTCTCCGGGAGGTTAGTTATTTTATAGCCAATTATCAGGGCAGCGTCACCCCACTTTGAACTGTGTGTGAAGTAAGGCCAACCTTTGCATCTGGATTTTCAATAGATTCCCTGTAGCTTCAGCCATCAAGCCTATTCATCTCTCTCTCTCCCCGGCTGGAAAACAGTTATGGTTTCCACCTGCTTCCCGCCACTTAACTCCTCCTTTTGTAAAGGAGTGAAAGATAAACGGGAATCTTTCTAGGAAGAGGGATTCATGGGCTGAGAACTTCAGCAGGATAAAGTCTGATGGGTGGAGAAATACATCACCATCTTGGAATGAATATATTTTGAATCAGGAGCTCAGACCTGATACAGTTCAAGGACATTCCATTGCATTAGATCCAGACACTTGGAGACACACAGAGAAAAACAATGAGAGCTAAAGGGTAGAAAACAGGGTTAGGCAACATGGCATCCCTGCCTCCCTGGATCTTAATTTGTTTTTAGATTCTTTGGATAAACGAAAAACAACAACTCTAAAGCCCTGGCACATTGTTTGGGCAGACAGTATGGTATGGAAGACAACTGATCTGTACCATGCAATTAGCAAGATGTTCCTCAAACACCAAGGGTAGTTGAGGTCTGGAAGGCTGATGTTTAGAGCTTGGAATCTTCAGATATGGAAACAGGGGAAAGGGAAGAAGAAAAAGAATGGAAGAAAGACAGCTGGGGTCCTGGTGAGGGGCCCAGTTGAAATACTAGTTGGCTCCATGATTCCATTCCCTCATCTGAGCTCATTTTTGGAAAGGAACATCTCAACTGAAAACATGTATGCATGCTTCCATTTTCCAAGTGTTCCAAAGGACATCCAGATCTACTCACCAGGATTACCGTGAGATGTGGTGCTGGCTACCGGCTTGGCTGACGTCAGAAAAGAGTTGGACCAATTCATGGAAGTCCTGGGGATCAAATGGCAGTGTGATTGCCTCTGAAGACAATCTGCTGGGAGATTAGTGGGCTTCCTTATGCGGTTGGTTGGTTGTGAGAACAGACTGCTCAACTAGATGGGCCAGGGGTCCAATTCAGCAGGGCACAGATTATGTTCTTACGTTCTTATTCCTTGGAGGGTTACAAATAAGAGAAATTAATGCCGACAATCCATTTTCCCTGTTCATAAAATAATTTTGGCAGAGTTCACTCAATGCACTTGGCTTGTTTTTGTTGTTGTTGTTTTTGTTGTTGTTCAGTCATTTAGTCGTGTCCGACTCTTCGTGACCCCATGGACCATAGCACGCCAGGCCTTCCTGTCCTCCACTGTCCCTCGGAGTTTACTCAAATTCATGTTCGTTACATCGGTGATGCTATCTAACCATCTCATCCTCTGCCGTCCCCTTCTCCTTTTGCCTTCAGTCTTTCCCAGCATCAGGGTCTTTTCCAGGGAGTCCTCTCTTCGCATTAGGTGGCCAAAGTATTTGAGCTTCAGCTTCAGTATCTGTCCTTCCAATGAGCAGTCAGGGTTGATTTCCTTTAGGATTGACTGGTTTGACCTCCTTGCAGTCCAAGGGACTCTCAAGAGCCTAGCACTTGGCTAGGGTTTGCTTAACCATGGTCCTCTGAATCAACAAACACTGACTGGTTTACAAAACCTGCTAAATTGAGCATCCTTTTATTTGCCTGTGTGCTAGATCATATCCAACCTTTCCTCCCAAAGCTCAAGGTAGTGTATGTCATGTTCTATCTTCCTATTTCCCCCCACAACGATCTCATGAGGTAGGTTGGGCTGAGAGAGAGTGACTGGCTCAAAGATCCTCAAGCAGCTTCATGGCCGAAGGTGGACTTGAACCTGGAGTTCTTTGGGAGCAGTGCAACACCTTCACCACTTCACTTTTCCAATCTACCTGGGCTGGGTTCATCCAGCATGGCAAACAAGTGTGAAGCCAGTCAACTTCTTTTTAAGTTTGCAAAGTGCATTTTTCTTTTGCTGCACAGAACCGATGATGGAGTCCTTGGTGCTCTCTGAGCGTGGTGGTTTGCTGGCAGACGTTTCATGACCCAAGTGCCCTGATGATGTTACCTAGTTGGGTCATGAAACGTCTGCCACCAAACCACCACGCTCAGAGAGCACCAAGGACTCCACAGTTCAACCCTGAGCTACAGAGATTCTCTTCTATTAGAACTGATGATCTTGGTGACAGTCCTCTTGATGATTAAAGTCTCCATTTTTTCCTAAAGCCTGAAAAAAGGTCCAGAATTAACTTGGAATTGGAGTCAGTCATGCTTTATGTATAAATGCATCTGTAAGAAAGCAAGGGTCAGGAAAAGCTGGTCTCTTGCTTTCTTCATTGTGGAAGGAAAGAAATGTGAAGAAATTCACAGGCCCAGTTCCTCCTCCCAGTGAAAGTTCTAATGAAAACCTTCTGCACACACCCCTTTCAAAAAATAGAAGCGCTTGAAGTGTGCGCCACACAAAGAAATTCCTCCTGTTAAGATTTGTTGAATGGTGGGCATTTTAAATAGTCAAACCAATTTGGAAAAGGTTTGGGTATTCACTAAGCTCAGGGTTTATATGTCCCCTCCCGACCCTTTTCTCTTTTACATTCATGTAAGATGTATTATTCTGTGTGATGATTTTTTTTTAAAAAAAACGATGGAAATGTAAATGTCACCGCTTGAAAAATAGCTGGGCAATAAATTGTCCTCACTAAGTTGATTTCTTTGCATTGGTAGTTAACAGCCAATTGGGAATTATAGGGGTGGGGGTTGTGGTGGTGGTGGGGAAGGAAAGGACAGGTTTTAGGTGAAGGATTTATTTTAGAAGAATGAGGCTAAGCACTTAATATAGGGGAATTGATATCCAGGTAAAACATCTTCAGTTTAATAAGTAGCCTGAGTGGCATAATTTTATGCCCTGTGAAATGTCATAAAACGCTGTAACACAAATACAATTGGAGCACCATTATAGAAATCACAGGGCTTGCTAAGGCTTTGTGTTTGTCTGAAGATCCGTTTACCAAGTTCAGCAGGGATATTGCAAAGCTGGAAAAGGGATAGAAAAGAACAGCTGAAAAGGAACAACATCATCTGGAATGTAGAGATGTGTCCACCCCACACACTTTAACCCAGGTTAAAGATCTTGAGGTTGCAAAGAAGATGCTGTGAAGAAATTCCTCTGAGGGTGGTGATTTGCGATCCCCAAAGCAGACAGAATAGAATTTGTGACTTCTTCATCTTTGAGAACGTTTGCAAGGGCAGGGCAGCTGTTCTGCAAACCAACCCCAATTTAGTAATCTGGAGATTGCAAAGATAGGCTTTCTAATGAGTTAATCAACATGCTTGGGTGCTAATAAGCATAAGGGCAGTGCTTTTCCTTGCATGGAGAAAAAGGCTTTCCACACACCCAGCTAATATCATTCTCCCCCCCCCCCCTTAATATCTTATTACATTTTAAAGTGTGGTACTTACACCTGTAGGTGCTGTAATGCAACCAGTGTCCTCGCTTTCCCCTTGCTTTTTCTTGGCATTAGCGATTGTCATGCATACAGTATATTCCACGGAGGGGGTTAAAATCTGGGACTTTTGTCCCCTGTTCTTTCATCAGCAGATAGATTTGGGTTTTTCTGCTGCAAACTTTATCACAGATGCCCAGGTATCCCTCAACTCTGGTACCTGTTCAAAACAAACCCTCGCAAAGCCCTTGATGGGGTTCCAGAAGGGCCTGTTCTCTTATCAGCGAGGTCTAAGGCTGGAAGAGAGAATTGGGCAGGAAGATGGCATGTCCATGGTACCAACCTTGCTTGGACATGCGCTTTCCCAGTCCCATCTGACTAAATGACAGGATTGGTCATGGGTCTCTACTGGAGTAAGGTCTGCCTTGTAATTTTAAGCCTTGCTGAGTGGCCATCTTAACCAGATCCTCCCAAGCTTGGCTTCCGACCGGGGATTCCCTTGAGTCTGCATTTACAATGTGCTACTCCTTTAATGAGTGAATGTTTCTAAACACTCACAAATGTTGGCCATGGAAGTGTGCGCCCAATTCTTCCTTTTCTCTTGTTCTACTCCCCCTCCCCGCCTTACTTCTCCGTGGAAAAACAATTGAGCATTTCCACTTAACATTGGGGATGCCATTAAAAGTTATTCGGCAATGAATGTTATATCAAGCCCAATTACTCAAGTGTATGGCATCCTTCTCTCTCTCCCCCCTCCCCTTCCTTCTTTTCATGCTGTGGCATTTCCTTTCCCCTGAAAACACTCCTTCACTCTCTCTAGCAATTAACTGCTTGAACAGTATAATAAGGAAGCAATTAAGAGGTGACAGAGAGAAATTAACACTCCATTTCACATTAAAGGCAAGTGAGTATCCATGCCATTGTGAGTTAAATCTGTCGTTGAAAACCTGTAGTTTTGAACATGCTCTTCCCCCTTTTGAATCAGAAGCAAGCGCCATGGGTGCCCCCCTTCTTTCTGTCCCCCCCTTTTTTGTCTAGAAAATCTGAAAATAGATGATAACTAATTGGGTGCTGTCTGCTTAAGTAGGCTGTATTAATTGCAGTTTGCTGTCCTGCGAAGTGCCAGGGAAAACAAAGTCTTTACAATGTGTAAGAAGAACAAGAACGTGGTACCAACCTTGCTTGGACATGCGCTTTGTTACACCAGGGGCAAACCTGGGGGATGGTGTGGATTTGGGACAGATTTATATAATGGATCACAGCTATCAGGACACCTGCTCAAGCCAGGTCTGTGGAAAAGGTTTGTTGGCCAATAACAAGGGTTCTGTCAAAGACAGGTGCCCAGCCACAATGTTGGCAATTGATGCATCATTTGAAGGGGCATGCCAAGGGTTGGCAGGAATCTCTCCCTCAGCACCTCTGCTCTAACCAGTCATGCTGTTTCTCAGAACGATCCAGGTGTTTGCTGCAACTTTTCAGTTGCGTTTTAGGGATTTCAGAGTCCCCTGCGAGATTTTCAGTCACAGTCCTGTGGCCCAGCTCTTAAACCAGAAAAATCCAGCAACCGGGTTAATTGTATTGTGCGAATGCTGCCCGAAACTAACCCAGTGAGCATGTCTGCGAGACCTCCGGGTAGATCAGTTGATACAGAGGCGATGCCTTGAAAGTAGAGTTGAATGTAGACCGTTCCAGTTGTAAGCCTAGTGTACACAAAGAGGAATTGAAAGGTTGGTTGAATGAATTCACCAGTGCTAATAATTAAAGCTGCACTAAATATTTCATTCACTTCTGCTCTGGAGACAAAGTAATGCTAAGTTTTTGGATGCTTACTTTTCCCACTCCTGCCCATTGTTTTCCCCAAATCTGTTCCTCCTTCTTCGGTGTCTTTGTTCCCTTTAGGACTTCTTAAGGTATGACCTAGCCAACCAGGGACCCTGTAGTGAATAGGACATTACCACAACTGCGTTATAGCTGATCAGATTTGGCTCCATAGTGTTGGAAGCTTTTAAGATCATTTTCAGGGTCAGTAAGTGAAAACAACTTCCCAAACACCCATTCATTTTTTTAGGAGCTATCACACCATTATCAGGAAGTTACTTACATGAGATGACTGGGTTAGGGTTAGGGTTTAATGAGACTCAAAAAATTAAAATGGTTACTATTACAGGTAGTCCTCCCTTAACGACCACAATTGGGACTGGAATTTTGGTTGCTAAGCGAAGTGGTCATTAAGCGAATCCGACCCGATTTTACAACCTTTTTTGTGGCGGCTGTTAAGCGAATCACTGCGGGCATTAAGCGAACCACATGGATGTTAAGTGAATCACATGGTTCTTCATTGAATTTGCTTGCCAGAAGCTGGCTGCGAAGGTCGAAATGACCATCACATGACCATGGGACACTGCGACAGTCGTAAATGTGAACCAGTTGCCAAGTGCCCAGATTGTGACTGTGGGGACGCTCCAACGGTTGTAAGCATGAGGACCGGTCATAAGTCGATTTTCCCAGCACCATCATAAGTCCAAACCATCACTAAACAAATGGTTGTTAAGTGAGGACTACCTGTACTGACAAGGGGAGACAGGATCAACACCTCAAATCCTTTTCTTGCATTCATCAGTGGATTGAATAAATCTGGGAACTCATTGTCCCAACATCACAATTTATCTGACTGGTCCTAAATGATCAATGACAAACATCTACACAGTCACGTGCTGCTTCAGGGATGGTGCGATGCAAAAGGTCCACATTTGGATCGTAACTGTTGATAGCTCTGCTTGCCAGTGGATGACCAATAAATCTGATCATAATTTCTGATGTATCTCCTCATGGAAGAACAGCATCAGCAGAAGAAGCCCATGGGAACCCCTCTCTTTATTTCAGCAGGCAGGGAGCTTCAGCACAGCGCAAATCTATTTGCACACTCTGGCAGGTGATTCTGGCATCATTTAATACGACCTGACTTAAGGTGGTGTGTTTATTGTACGAGAGAGAGAAGGAAAAAAAAAACACACGCATTCTGACAAGTGAGTAATTATCTTTGCCAGTTGATAGTGTTTTGTTATTTTCAGGTCAAGATGGAAAACAGGTGCTTTTTAGTAGGCTTTTCCCTTGTGAAATGGTACCCAGTGGAGAAAGAGCCATGTCAGCTGCCAACTCCGCATGGGGTGGAGAACAAGCCCGCCAGACGAGCAGAATGACTAATTGCAACTCAGAGAGGAAGGATGCTTGGACTCAACAAAATCAGGAGTGGGAAGCTGAAGCAATGGGAAAGCTTGAACGGGAGGAGCGAAGGAGAGCTGTGAACCCCAAAAAGCAGCGCTTAAGAAAAGTGACATGTAGGAAAATGAGGTATAGTAACAATAAATGATTTTTTCATTGCTTGAGAAGTGATTGGCAGTGGCGAATACATCTTCAAGTAAAACTAGCCCATTATTCTTTGCTAGGAAATACGGAAACAAAAAAATGGAAACTACCATCTAGTCAACATTAGCTGATCCTGAAGAACTTAAAGCAGGATTAGCCTGGGTTCATACTTAGATGAAGGCTGAGAAGGAAACCCCCAGGCTGTAGGCTAGCCTTGGACATTGAAAAAGCACCCTGAGAATAATTCATCCATGGCCCCATCTGGGCAGGACCACAGGTTCCTTCTGATTCTTTCACTGTACGCCAGGGAGCCATTTCTCAACTTTGGAGTCCCAAGGCAGATTTGATCAAAAGAGTAAGATGCACGGAAAGAGATTAAAGCGTTGTAAGAACAGGACATGGCCTACATGGAAAAGCATCACTGCAGTAAATATATGCAACAGATTTGGGTTCAGACCACCTTCCGCACCCCATTGCTATACTCAACTGAGTTGTGAGTTCCACCACATTGCAAGAATCAGTACGTGGTGCAAACAGGTTGCTTCACACGCCTATTTCTTTTCCAGCAGATTCCTAATATGCCATGACCTTTCTCAATTTTAATAAATCTGCTCAGTTTTTTTTTTGTGGGGAGGGGTCTTTTGAGAGAGCTGGATGCCCTTTTTGTTCTTATTTTTTCCCATATGCTTGTACTACTCTGAGCTTTGAGTATATTGACAGTGCTTTTAGTTCTCCAGTGCTTGTTCTGG
This sequence comes from Charina bottae, assembly GCA_023362775.1. Lineage (NCBI taxonomy): Eukaryota > Metazoa > Chordata > Lepidosauria > Squamata > Charinaidae > Charina > Charina bottae. The sequence goes on along the minus strand of JALMGJ010000018.1, from coordinate 20,220,864 downwards.
CTTCCAGCCTGTTGGCATTCAATCAATTGTTGCTAGAGAGCACAATTTGACAACTGACCTGTTCTATATTTGTTATTTCATTGCCTTTGATAGGTAATATGAAACTGTAATTGATCTCTGACAAGTGACAGCTTAAGGAAGGATTATGTTCCATGCTGGTCAAAATAAAGGAAAAGGCAGAAGTTGGAAAGTCTTGAGACCATAATTCTTGGTACACCGACTTAGAAATGAGGCCCATTGAGTCCAACAGGCTCACTCCCAGAGAAATAGGCACAGAACTGCAACCATTAATAATCTGGTCAGAATGTGACCTTTCCCATTTGGTTTGAAATTTCTCATTCTGGGTAAAGGAGTGGCCAAATCCAAAATGTTTGCCCTGTCACCTACTATTTAAAGGAAATTGGGAAGGTCATCAAACGGCACCTTTTCAACTATTTTTAAAATGGCGTTTAAAGGTTGTTTCTATTATTGTTTTGCACGTTTCTTTTAAACTATGCTTTTAAGTTTCTATTTTCAGTTTTTTTGGTTAGCTGTCACGCACTCCTGCTTGGTGGAGAGGTGACAACAGCAGCAACAACAAGAACAACATGTTAATTAGCCTAGATCCTAAATATTCAAAAGTCAGAAGTATCAAATCCAAGCAGAACCATCTGGTAGACTGTGTGATGATGATGATGATGATGATGATGATGATGATGATGATGACGACGATGCATAACTACAAAATACTGGGACATGCAGATCAAAGTCGAATGCTTATGGAAAAAGAAATCCACTGTTACACCAATTGTGATTGGAGCCCTTGGAGCAATATATAAAGGACTCCCTAGAAATTTTGAATTTATTGGGCCCGAACACCTTAATTTTCCAAAACCCTCCCCCCCAAACCCTGCTTGGAACTGCCCATATTCTCAGATGCTACCTTAATAATTTTTAGGTCCTTGGTTAAGACTCAAATTATTAGGCTTCCATCAGTCTTAGACTGTGAATCTAATTGTAGATTACTACTACTACTACTACTACTACTGCTATAATTGGCCCTTTATCCTGATAGGAACTCCCATCAGATGTAAAGATGTGGCTTCTTCAGATGTGGCAAAAAGGCAACGTATTTGGCTACTAGGATCAGAAAATACAAGTTGGTTGGGAATAAAACTCTGAACCAGCAATTACAGGTTATATGATCTTCCCCATTTTGCTTCCAACCGTTTTTAGTTATTAGCTTTTAATTTCAATAGCTGCTGTCTGCGTCCTCTTCTCCACCGTCCCCCAGCCCCCCAAAAGCCCAGGTATTCTCTGCCGTTACAGTGATTGTCATTTCTGTTCTGCTTGAAAGCTTTCGGTGAATGTTACCATGGCCACGGAAGCCAGAATTGGAAATAAATGAAGAGGAGGGGTATCTAGGAATCGACGTGGTGCCAATGGGGGGCTTAGAGCCAAAAGGTTGCCTGTTACTTTGGCAGATTCCACAATGCTAAATCTGTCCGAATGCCACATTGAAATGCTTCCTGGAACAGAGATGACATCCAAGCTCAGCCGACTCTGTCTGCATCGATAGCAAAGGGAATATATTTTGGAAGAAAAAAGAAAAAGATAATTCATAACAATCTTATCCTTACCCCATGAGCAGCATCTCCAGGTGCAGAAACAGGACTGGAAAAGAGTTGAAATAAAATGAGGGAATCTGGTCTTCCAAGTCTTGTGGATTTACACTTCCCATTGATTATGCTGGATGTGGCTCATAGATGTGGCGGCCAAACGAATGTGCTATCACATGCATCATGATGGCCTCACATACATGACCCCCCTGTGGCTTGTTTGCAGTTGAGGTATAACCAAAACCCAGTTCTATTCCAAGAATGCCCCTGCAATTTTGGGCATGCTAGGAATTCTCCAGGAGAATTGTCTCCGGGAGACAGTGGAGTACAGCCTGGCCCATGAGGTCACGAAGAGTCGGACACGACTAAACAACTGAACAACAACAACAACAACAACAACGAATTCTCATCTCCAGACTAGATTGGTGTTGCCTGCACCCCACTAGTTAAGAGATACCTGCCGTGGACTTCTTACACACTCAGGACCTTTGCAATACCAATTCTTTTATTTTCTTGTGGGTGATGGAAGAATCTCTGTTCTTGAGCAGCCCAACTTCTGAATTTTTGCAATATTACTGGAAAGTGCAACAGTGACCACTTGTGGCAGAAAAGATCCTTCCAAGGAAGAGAGGGAAGAAGATAGAAATAAATTAAAAACCCTACCCACAGGAGGACCTGGTTGGGTTTTATTTTAGCGTGCTGTGTATATCCAGGTGTCTACAGGGGAGGCAAGTGATGTCACACGCGTTTACACGATGAATTCAAGATGCAGCTGACATCATTGTGGCTTCTATCAGATGCATCTACCACCCATTGTAGCTTATCAACCAGGCTTCAAAGCTTAGAAAGTAGTGTGAAGACAGACTCACTTGGAAACATGAGCAAAGTAATCATGGCTTGTTCATTCAAACAAAGATTTGTGCTGGTTTTTGGCAATTCTTTTGCCAGCACACAAGCAGGCCACTAGAAGATAAACCACACCAAGAGTAAGCCAACATTCTATGTACAGGAAGCCATAGTTATTGTAGTTAAATATTTTTAGTTAAGAGAGCTAAAACTTGAAATTGGCAATGAATTGACACATGCAATGTTCTGAGGTAATTAAACCAGACTAGAAAAGTTGGAAGTGGAATAGGATTGATCCTGCTTTAATCAAGGTGCTCCTAATGATGCTTGATTTGCATCTCAGTTATGTCCCCCTTTCACATACCCCCATCTCAAATGTAGGAAGGGAGCTTGATTAGCAATGCATTATTCTGGGCACTGCAAATGTTTCTATTGAAGGGACACCCAAGGCAATGTCTGCTGCCATGTAATCAAAGCCTTGCTATTTTATTTTATGTGTGGGGTTTGATCATGTGGCCACTATCTACAGTCCAGCGTTTCTCGAACTTGGCAACTTTAAGACATGTAGACTTCAACTCCCAGAATTCCCCAGCCAGCATGCTGGCTGGGGAATTCTGGGAGTTGAAGTCTACATGTCTTAAAGTTGCCAAGTTCGAGAAACGCTGATCTAGACTTTTTTTGACCTCCCCTTTTGACAGTACTGCATTGGGAAATCAAAGATTGTCTTTGATCCTGCTGGATCAAAGCAAGGGTTAAAGCAGTCTTTCTCAACTTTAAGAGGTCTGGACTTCAACTCCCAGAATTCCCCAGCCAGCCATGGGGAATAGTAGGACAGCGTTAATTGCTCTACTATTTGCTGTTCTCTTCTGTTGACTGTCATGATCTAGGTTAAGGTTAATGATCTTCATGCTCAGTTGCTCCCTTTTTCTTGAGGAAAACAGATCTGAACATACACACAGGTTTTCAAAGGTGGCGACCTCAACTATTTGCCTCTTTTTTCTGAAAATGTTCCCATTTCGGTTCTGTATCTCAGTGTTCAATAGGTGGCAGCATTGACCAATTTTACAGGCAGGATAGACCTCAGAGTCCAACCCTTACTGCTTTCGGAAGACTTCCTAGCTATATTGGGATTGCAGACGTGGTGCTCTGACCATGACATGCCTCTCATTGGTGATGGAAACAAGAAATAGGTGGGATATGCTGGAGAGAAAGTTCAATTGTCACCTAAAAATTGAGTGGTGTGAAGAAGAACACGAGCAAAGGAGCCACATGTTGGTCCTACCAGCTTGTAGAAAAGCCAGGGCAAGAGGGGGTTATCATAGAGGTGTACAAAGTTGCAAAGTAATTAGAAAGGGAGTCCTGCAGTGAAGCCAAGAGGTGGGTGCTTCAGGAGGGCCAAATGAGAGCTCCATCGCTCATACCATACAGAATTGACTTATCAAATTTGTGTCGCTAAGGTGGTCGATGGTGGCCATTAACCTAGAAAGGTTTAAGAGGGACTCAGAGGCCATTCATGGAGGAGAACATGATCTTGATAGCTATGTTGGAGAAGATCATAATGGCTTTCGCTACCATTTGCTGTGGAACATAAGGGTAAGGGCAAAAGGGGCGTGGTGGCTCAGCGGGTAAGACGCCAGGCTTGTTGATCGGAAGATCGCAAGTTTGGAGGTTCGAATCCCTAGCCCTGCGTGTGGAGTGAGCTCCCGCACTCGCCCCAGCTCTTGCCAACCTAGCAATTTGAAAGCATGCAAATGCAAGTAGATGAATAGGTACCACTTCGGTGGGTAAGTAACAGCGTTCCACGCGCGTCATGCCAGCCACATGACCGCGGAAGCATCTTCGGACAGTGCTGGCTCTTTGGCTAAGAAACAGAGATGAGCACCGGCCCCTAGAGTCGGACACGACTGCACAACTGTCCGGGGGGAACCTTTACCTTTATAAGGGTAAGGGAGAAATGGCCCTTGGTTGACCAATGTAGGAATAGGATAGCAATGATACGAAACCTTGGTTAGATCTAGCAGGGTCATCCTGATGTCCAACCAACCCAGCACTCTATCAGTCATGTCCCAGTTATGGATAGTCAGAGCCAATATTCTCCCTCATCCCAGCAAAACTTTGAGAGAATTCTTGGCATAACCCAACAACAGTTTTTATGCTGGTATGGTTTTGTATGTGTGTGGCGTACTCTAAGACCCCACCTGCTGTAGACAAGGGATAAACCCCAGCCACAGCTCCCCAGCTCCGGTTTTAGAACTCTGTCTTCCCTTTTGACAAAGACGTCTTGGCAACTCAAAAGCTTGTACACCGCTTTGCAAACTTTTAGTTGGCTTAATAAAGAGAGATTACTGTTTTATGTTCCTTTTTCCAATGGACATTAGATCTTATTTTTTGTCCTGGTGAACACAGCTGCTTTTTCTTGTCACAAACCCACGTAGGGAGATAGCCCAGTAGTCACAGAGGGAAGTATTTCTTCATTATCATATGCAGTGTGGCTGCGCTGAACTGCAGTGTGTACCCGCCCACATAGGTGTGAATCATTTGGAGCTCAGTAGGGATTATATCTAAACAAACATTGTACAGGGCTGTTCTCCACGATCCAGACCATTTTTCTCTAGTTTTGCAATACTTACGCAGCACGCCTTTCAACAGTCAACCTTTCTCCAACCCTAAGATTCATTCTTCTTCATTGGATTTGCTGAGCTTGGTGTTATCCATGCTGGTGCTGTAAAACGTGAAATTGCTCAACACAAAACAAAACAGAATATACACGAATAGGTGGATGTGCATGCTTCCCTTTCTCTTTTTCGAGATTTATCTTGGATCCGGCCTGCCCCAGCTCTTGCATTTATTTTGTTTCTGTTTATCACCTGTTCAGGCTTTGCACAGTTTGTGCCTGCAGCGGAATGAAATACAGGTGAGTCTGCTGAATATGGACTTTTCTAAAAGGAGGCCATCCCTGAGTCATAGGTAAATGTAGTTGGCATATAATGAATGGAAATGAAATATTATCCATTGCGGCTGATGGATGCCATAAAATTCTTCTGGGCAGTCCAGCCCTATTTTTAAATCTACCATTCATCTGGACAGACATTTGTTTGAGTTTTAATTAAGGTCTTCATCATTTCACGAGCCTAAAAGAGCTCTGCCATGTCCATGGAACAAGGAGATGGTGGCCCTGATCCAGCTAGACGATGTAGTTATGCAAAAGTACGTTTCCTTTTAATAACGTGGAGCTTCATCTCCAGAAACTGGTGTTTTAGGAAATGAACCCTAATGAAACTAGGAAGATTGAATTTAATTACGGCTAAGTGTCCCACTAGTAGGGAAGCAGTGCTGGCTAAGTTTAGCTGGATGTGGCCAACTGCATTTGACCCTAACCATATCTTTGGGCTATATATGAGTTCAAAGATAATTTGTTCTGTTTGTATGGTGGTGCTTCAGTTAGGGTTGACCTTTTGGCTTCAGTCACTTGTTCTCTGTTATCCTCCCATATTAGATGAAATGCCCCATGTTCAGGATTTAGTTCTCTTCTGTGCATATGATGAATCTTTTCAAGAGCTCTTCCACCTTCTGTGTATGACTTTTAGCACATCTCTTAAGATGTTACAGGGTTTTAGAGGGCCATCTTGGAGGTCCACCTGCTTATCTATGGAGATAATAATTTTAGCCCCTCCCCTTTTCCTATCTGCAAAATTCAATGGCCACAGTGGATGGCTCCCTACCTGAAGAATTCTTCTCCCCTTGGTGTCAACTGAAGAATGATAATTATAAGCCTTTAAGTAGGCCCTAAATTATGACACTCTCCTTGCTAGCTTTCTTATGGGTGCCATTAGGTTGGTGACCAATAGGGGCATGGAAATGGCCCCTGGAAGTGACTGTTCTTTGTGGAACTGATGTTCTCCAAGATCTCTCCTCCAACTGATGGCCTCCAGGTTCTGTCATCAGAGCTCTTCAAGTAAGCCCTACATTTTTACCTCCTTACCTTGCCCAACACTTGAATTAGAACCCTGTTTGATTCAGTGCAGATACAAGCTTATAGGCATCCTTGCGTATACATCTCCCTCCCTCTCCCTCCCCCTCTCCCTCTCCCTCTTTGCATCTCTATAGCTACTTGATTTTAGCTGTTAATTATTTGCTCTTGAGTTTTTTTTTATTTTGTTTTATGTCATCTTAGGAAGGTTCATTTTCCATCTCAAGAATGCAATTTATAAATCTCTCAGTTGTATGCAAGGATCCCAGAAATGGGAGTAATTCTACTTGTCCAGGCTGGTTGCTGGCTTTCTTTAAGAACAAGAGTTCATTATTATTATTATTTTTTATTGAGAGCCATTCTATATTTTCAAATTCTGGCAGTGACAGCATTACCCAATTCATTGACAGTTGCTAGCTGCCCCTTCTTTGTCTCTCCCTGAAATTCTTTAGAATGAGGCCACACGATCAACTTTATGGAAGGCATTATGTTCTTATATAGTTTTGAAGTTGATTAAAGTGATGAGAATTCTTCCCATTTCTTTTTAGGCCTGAAGAGTCAAGGGAATCCTGGGAGAAAAATCAGCATGCACCCATCTTGGCCAAATATCAGGTCAGTGCTACCTGGACATTGAGAAGCTGCTGTATAAAATGTAAGCTGAGAAGACCAGTTTCCAAAAAGCTTTTGCTGTCCTTCTGCCCTGTTCCATATCTTGGAGAATTAAATTTGGCCAAACGTCTTTCTGAAGAAATTGTCTGGGCCTTCATTTTTGCATAAATAGTTTTGTTGCAGAAATGCTCAGCACTGATACAGTGCAGAATATTCAAGTTGCTTTACGAATGTGATTAGGATCTTTCTAAAGATCTGTTGGGTTGTTACAACTTTTATTTTTTGACGGGGGTGTTTTTATGATAATAAAGCTTGTGTCTTACCTGAAAGCAGCTGGTGATTTTGGGGCAGAGGAATTGGGAACATTTGATCCACATGAGATAGGAATACATCTATAAAAGGAATAGGGAGGATCAGAAAAGTCCAGATGGTGGTCACAGCTGCATGTTCAAACTCCTGACTCTTTTTTTACATGAGTTGTGCATATGCCAGATGCAAAAAAGGGCAGGGCTTTGATCACATGGTCACGGCTGCCATTTTTTCTTTTTTGACACCACCCCCAAATATTCCCGAAAAGGAATAGCTGCTTATGCTCGAGAGAAAACTGCTAACAAATGAGTACATACCTTCATATGTGGTGGTAGTTGTCATCCTTTAAAAAGTTTTGAAGCATTTTTTAATGTATGTAGTAGGACAGTATAAGCTACTACACTGTCCCATATTGGGTCAATTTTCAGTACCTACTGACTTGCGTGTAGAACCATCAGGTCAAAGGTGTCCACTGGGTGTGGTCAAAATAGTCAAGATGGCAGCTACATTGGTCTGATCAAAACTCTACCTTCACATAAAAAGTGGGTGGAGCTTTGATCACACTATTGGGGCCACCATCTTGACCTTTTTTATCATACTCTGCAGATACCCCTGCATCAGATAAAAAGCTACCAACTTTTCTTCTGAATGTTTAACCAAACAGGGGAGGATGAGCAGAAATATTAATTAGAGAGGGTTTTTTTTGTTTAATATGGTCTAAAGTTTTGATCCAAAGCTGAGAATATCCAACCCATTATAACTCCCATTGATCTATGGAACAATTTGTTTGGTAGCCATGAACAAAGGGCATATGTGGTAGTAGTAATCAGTAATTTATTTAAAATGTAGATTAAGTTTGTATCAATAGCTGTGTTATTTAACAGCTTGTGAAAGTATTTCTTTTAAAATAAATAATTAAAAATGAAAGAAGAATTGGGAATATCTTGATCCATAATTTATTCTCTTTGTTGTTACTATACAGCACTAGTTTTTACTCTAGAACAGGGATTCTTAACCTTTTTTGTGCCATGGACCCCTTTGAGAGTTTAACAAAACCTATGGAACCCTTCTCAGAAAGAAAATATTTAAATGCATAAAAATAGGGAAAATAAAGTTCTATTTCTTTCCCCATCCAGGTTCACAGACTCCCTGAAATCCACAGGACCTCAAGTTAAGAATCCCTGCTCTAGAAGGATAAAGAATTTTGAATGATATAGATGTAAAACATCTAACTTGATGCCTTCAAGGTAGATTGGAACTATAGCTGTTAGAATTCCTAATCAGAAGATCTAAGGAAAATCAGTTTTCAGAAAGCTGTGTACGTACCATTCTGTATCTTGATCATAATCCAGAGAATAGAAACACAATGCCCCATTGTCTTGAACAAATTTAAGCTCCACAGGTTTTTCTAGATCAATGAGTGATCTAGATCAATGATCTAGATCAATGAGTGGGTATGTTTGCTACCCCATCACTGTTGACAACATGGAATGCATAAACAATTTTACGGTTCTTTCTTCTCCTTTTGTTTGGCTTGGAATTTTGCAAGGAGAAGTTTATCTGCTTCTATTGTTTTGGCTTGGCTGTATTGTTTGCTGTTAGGACAGGAGAATAAATCCAGGATGACATAATCAATTGGCCAGTACCAAAAAGCGAAAAAATCCCCAAACATCCAGTAGCCCCTGTGAATGTTGTTCTACTGCTAGGGGCATTTTAAGAAGGCCTGAATCATACTTCCTTTGCTGGAAGCTAAAAATAAACTCAATAAGTTGGAAAGGGCAGCTCTGCTCTGCAAGAACAGCTAACCCTCTGATTAAGCGTTAAGTCCAAGTCCCCACGGATATTAATTGGCTGAAAATAGCTGCTACAATAAACAGTTATTAGTACATGGAAATTAATCTTAAGCCTGGGTTTGCATCCCAAGTTTCTGGTTCATATCTTCTCCAAAGCCTGCAATCTCCAGTTCTTTCACCATAGGGGTCCCTATAATTTTTATCCACCTGTAAAGAGAATTGTCACACCGGGATACTCCAAATTTCCAACTGTTGAGCACCCATAGGAAGGGAAGTTGTAGCCAATCAGGGTTTCTCCTGATTTGAAGGAGCTGAACATGGGTCATTTTGCAGCCCCAAAGTTTTCTTTTAGTCAAATAGGCAGCTATTCCAGCCAATTGGGATCCCTGCTTATGGGTAATTTTGCAGACACCAAGGCACCATTTAATCAAATAGGCAGCTATCTGAGCCAATCACAGCTTCTCCGTATAGATAATTTTGTAGAAAGAAAAGCTGCTTTTAATCAACTAGACAGCCATCCCATCTGGTCAGGTTCCCTGCCCATGGTTAATTTTGCAGACACAGAAGGCTCTTTACACTAGCACAAATACGCAGCTCTTTGTAGCAGGCAGAATTCTGGCACTTGAGGCAGCATTGAAAGGAATGAAACCTTGGGTAACGTTACATGCTTTCAAAGCGGCTACATCCCCATGTTTGACTTCCTCGATATCCCTCTTGTTTTTTAAAAAAAACGTTTCTGGGTTCTGCATGCATTTTTTAATCTGAGCTAGGCATGTCTGCAGATTTGAGCAAAAAAAAAAAGATTCCTATTCGTCTGCCCGAGCCATATTAAGCCACCACTGTTGCTAATGCTAAGACGCTGTGATGGTTTTCTTGAAGGCCAGAAGACCGAAGTATCCCTGGATAAATATTTAATGCCCCCTTATTGATTTGATGTTGCTGTCAAATGTTATCCTAAGCACTCTGAGGCTACCCATAGCTTGGACAGAAGCTCTACCAAGCTGTTTTCAGCCAGAGACGGTCGTTTGATTTCATAAACACCCTTCTGGGAATCTTCTTTTCAAGTGATAAAACTTTATGGTTGCTGATGGGAGGGGAGCTAATTGCTACAGGCAAGAGGGATTGTTGGTTTTCTTCTCCTCCTTCTCTCTCCTCATCCCCTGAATGAGTTGGCTAAAAATGGCAAGGGCCCCCCCTTTCAACGTAGTGGAGTTAATCAGAATTAGAGTTCTGTATCCAGAGGTTCTCTTTGCAGATTTGGTCCAACTCATGGAAGGGGAAGCACTGAGATCTCTATTTTCCCCTCCCTGTCCATGGATTCATTCCTATCCCTGGGCCTATGACAGACAGGTGGACGGTCCCTCAAGCTTCATGGAGCCAGGAGACCCTGCTTTGCAGCTCTTGGAAAACCCCCCCCTAATCTTGTCTATCAGCAAGGCAGAATCCCACCTGCACCTTGCTGCCTGCAGCCCTCGCTTGCAAGACCACCAACTTCCAACCCTTGTGTACAATCTGAAGGTGCTTGATCTGTGGACAGCTGCCCCATGTCTATGATGTGCCCTGGAACTACAGGAGATAATCTTTTCAGGAAGCTCCTGGGAGAGGAAGGATTAGAAAGTATGTTCTGTTTCTAGTAGCAAGGAGTTCCAGAGTTAAGGATTGGTCTTATGCCTTTTCTTGGCCTTTTGTTTGAAGTTCTAGTTTGCTTCTCAGCTCTGCTTCTCTGGTTCCTCCTTTAGACTTGATTCACTCCTTGATTCAGGTTAGGAAATGAAATTGCCCAAGGTTTACTTAAGCTGTTTTGGTTCCTGAGGCAGATGTATTGTACCCCAGCCTGTCTTTCTTATTCAGATACCTAAGGCAGAACATTTCTCCAGCGTTTCTCCGTGGAAGCAAAAAATCAGTGATAATACATGAAGTAGCTAACTCTTTGCTCCCTCAGGCAACTGATTTATTCTACATATTGGTAGGGCTGGTCCTTGTTCTGCAGAGATAAGAGGTGCAGTTGATTAGGCAATTAAAAAAAAAGAGAGATATAGCACTATCTGATTGATCAACTGGCTTTATTGAGTCAAACCTTTTATGCCAATTAATTGGGCAGCAGATTCTTGAAAAATACTTTTTAAGCACACATGTATAAGAGCTGCAGAAGACTGCAACATCTTGAAGGAAAGCATCAATTTCCCTCTCAAGGGAAAGGAAGCCTCTTTTGTTACTCCCAAGAGATGTTAGATCCTTCCCTCTCTGCTTAAGACAGCAGCTGAGAGGCAGAGCATTTCTTTTGATTAATAGCCAAAGCAAATGAAAGTGCATTTATTTAATAAGCATTCTGTTGCAATGCAAGCAAAGTGCCCAGTATTGGTCTTTCTGTTGCAACAGCCTTGGGTGCAAAGCTGTTTCTGCAAAAGCTAGTCCATCTCCAGATGCTCTAGGAATAAATGTGTAGATTCATTGTGGCCTTGCAAAAGCTTTATGAATCTGCGTGCAGCACTTTTCTATGATACTGCCACATTAAGCAAACTCTCCTAGTTATTATTCCAAAGGGGTTTCAGCACTGGAGGGCCTAGGAACATCTGGCAGGAGGACGTGACGCAAAGCGAGGAGGACATGATGTCAGGCCCAGCCCAAGAACAACGAAGAGTCAGTCCATTCAAACTTCAGTTCTTTATTTGCTCACACCGTACAGACAGAATCTTGCCAGACTGAAGCTACTCTACCTAACCTCAGGGGAAATAGCCTGGGAGACTCTGGGGCGGGGCTATCCTGAGCCTCTTCGTTTTCCCACCATCGGACTGTGCCTCCGCTTATCTCCTCCACCTCCTTGGAATGTGCTCCCTCCTTCCTGAGCACCAGCGGCACCACCGAAATCCACCACACGTGGGCTGTTAAATCAATGAAGACATGGAACACCATAGAGACCACTTGCTTTTACAGGATGGTGTTCTTTGACAAGTTCTTCCCCCCCCCCAAAAAAAATGCTTTAACTCACATGAGTCCATAGCACACAGGTCCCATCAGCTCACCTGAGGTCAGGTGTAGCTCCTGATACCCCCCAAGGATTGCTCCCAAGTAGTTTGCTCATCCAAATAACTCCCCCTTTGGTTCTAATCAAGGCTAAGCTAAAAGTCATCCATACAAATATTTTAAAATCAATGTAAGTTCCGTAGCTGCAAGTTGGCTTGGACTGCAGTCCATTCCACCTCCACTTTCTATCTGAAATGTTTGGTCCAGTTCAGTTGCATACGTTTTTCTCCATTCAGTTTTTGTTTACATAGTTTACAGGTACAAATATGATCTATTGTAGTTTGACCCACCATATTTCTCTCTCTCTCTTGTTTACCTGTGTCTACCCCAAGCTTGGGAAGAAATTGCCTTCCAAATTCATTACAGACCACAGTGGCACTAGCCTTTTCCATCCCCAGCAGGCATTTTGAAATAAAGGAGAAAAATGTCTTTCTGGAGACTGCACTATTATTCAACAGTGCTATTAAATTGCCATCTGACTTCATTCTCCTCCTATCCAGCCCTTCGCTCCTGAAGCTACAAAAAGCAAATATATAACATTACTGAGGAAAAGAAGGCTTTAAATCAGACTTGCAGACAAAAGCTTTTTGGAAAGTATATTTGTGGTGTTTTGCAAAATGAACCAACCAACCAAAATTCCAACCATGGTATTTTAAAGCGAAAGGGAAAGAGGGCGGGCGGGGTCTGGTGAGTGTCAAAGCCACTGTCCTGGATGAGACCCAGAGCATCCAGGAGTACATGGGATGTACCATTGGCTGATAGTTGAGGTGGCTGACATTGGGAAAATCTACCAGTGACTGGAAAGGGCTGGACTAAAAGACAGCACTGAGGCACTGATCATAGCAGCACAAGAACAGGCACTAAGCACCCGATCCATAGAAGCAGGGGTCTACCACACTAGACAGGACCCAAGGTGCAGACTGTGCAGAGAGGCCTCAGAGACAGTCCAACAGATAGTGGCAGGGTGTAAGATGCAGGCAGGAACAGCATACACTGAATGGCAAAACCAAGTAGCTGGCATTGTGTACAGGAACATCTGCACAGCGTATGGGCTAGACCCTCCAAAGTCCAGATGGGAGATTCCACAGAAGGTTGTGGAGAATGACAGGGCAAAGCTCATGTGGGACTTCCAGATCCAGATGGACAGGCAGGTACTGGCCAGTCAACCAGACAAGGACCAGAAGACAGCGGTGGTGATAGATGTAGCGGTGCCAAGTGGCAGCAACATCAGGAAGGAGGAGCATGAGAATCTGGAGAAGTACCAGGGCCTGAAGGAGGAACTAGAGAGGATGTGGAAAGTGAAGGCCAAAGTGGTCCCAGTGGTGGTAGGAGCACTCGGGGCTGTGACTCCTAAGCTGGGAGAGTGGCTCCAACAGATCCCAGGAGCAACATCAGAGCTCTCTGTCCAGAAGAGTGCAATGCTAGGAACAGCTAAGATACTGTGCAGAACCCTCAAACTCCCAGGCCTCTGGTAGAGGACCCAAGGTTGAGGAAGACACATACCACCCATAGGTGTGAGAAGAGGGAGATAGATAGATGATAGATAGATAGATAGATAGATAGATAGATAGATAGATAGATAGATAGAATTTCTTTGATATCTTGAAGATCTTTGGACCTAGAAAGAATCTAACCAGCATGGAGGATACTCATATTATCCACCCCCCCTTCTTATTATCATCTTCTTTCAAGGAGACCGAAAATGTTGGATAGTATACCCATAATTTCATGCTGAGATGGCACTTTTGCCCCTTTTCCCATCAAACATTGATGCAGACAAATTATTCTGTTTGGAAATGCATCAAACACCACTTTCAAAGCCAGATGCATCACGCCTGCATCTATACCAGGACATTCTTCTGAGGCTGTCACAGACTCATTAGGTTTTAATGATGTGATGGATGGGGAGACTTCTATCAACAGTTTCTAAGGGCTTTGAATGTGTTCTTTTTTTGCATCTTTTTTTTAAAAAAAATCTTGTAAGCATATTGCGTGCTAGTGGTTAGACTAAACATGCAGTCTATCTTCCTTTCTTACTAGTCCAATTTGTGAATTGGAGAACCCAGATTTGAAAAGTGTTCCTGCATCTTTTAAGAATTGCTAAGGGTGTTTCAGGACCAAACTTTTCTTGTGCGATGATCCTTACCTGATATGTAGTATTTATAAAACATATGTTCTTTTGCAGGCAGAAAAGTAGACCTTAGAATCAAATTTGGTCACCCTGTTTGCTGGCTGAAATACAGTAAGGTGTCGGACATATTCTTAGTTGCACCCTTTTATCTCTTACTGCAGGCTCTGGAAAATGTATATTGATATTGGCTTGTCAACTGTTCCTCACCAACCTTCTGGAGGGCCATATCAAGCTACGGTTGAAAGGAGGGCACTGAACTTGGCATTCTTTTATAAGTTTTGAAGGGTAGGAATGATGCCAGGCAATCAACTATTTCCACTTAAAATAGCCTAAAATCTTATGACCAATTTTTGGCATCCAAATGACAAATGGATAGATTTCAAATCTATGATTTCAGGGTGCATTTTCCTGGTTTTCTGGGGTGGGGAGCAGTTTAAAGATGGAAACAGTTGGTTTCTCCAAGTCCCTTTGCTTCAATTTCTATCCATAAGTTAAAAAAAAAGATATTGTTCCCTTGAAAATTGTCTCATTGTGCTACTGAATCTTCAGTGCACAAACCATAATCTGTCTGATTGACATTATTCCCTTTCATACTTTCATTCTCATTCTAGCATTGTTCTTTTCTCTCTCTCGGAAGCCTCATTTATTAAGAAAGGGACAGATAGCTGTTACCAAAGCCATGAGTTGATCTCTTGAAGAGAGATTCTGAAAAAGTTGAGGGTTGCCCGATGTTAGTTTGAAGGCCACCCCTGGGCCCTGAGCTTCAGGCTGTCCACCTTGCCCTAACCCAACCAAAAGTGGGCAGGATGGGGAATCTGGAGGCTGCGTGGTTAATTCACGACATCTGAACATCAACGTTGCCATTCTGTTTAAAAGGCTCTTATAAGGAGGGAGGGGAAAGAAAGGAGAATACAGCAGGACGGAAACATGCCAGTGTACCCCAACTGGCAAAATGGATTGTCTTGATCACAAATCAGGAAATGGAGCAGCTGGAAGAATGGATTTTCAGCAGTGGCTCTTAGTGTGAGGTTTGTTACTGAGAACTGTTCCCAAGGATGTTGGAGAACCAAAATAAAACAGTTACAGTTTTTGTGGAGCTGGTGGTGCTGATGGTACTGCTGGTGATGGTGAGAGAATCAATCCTTTGTGAAATGGATTGGATCTGTAACTTGAAACAATCTACGGAAGAGTTTATGGCATTTTTATGACCCTTCAGAGGATATTGTCCCTATGGGAAGGAAGCTTGGAGTTATGCTGTTGTAAACGCAGCTGGCTTCTTAAATGCCACTATTGAGAGAAAGCACAGATGATGCTTTGGTGTTCTGAGCTCCAGGTGATATTTTGCCTGCCCCCTCAATACCTCAGAGGGACACCAGCCACCACATTCTTATCGTTCATCCATATTTCCCAAGAGGTTGACATCTTCTTGAATGTATATGCCTCAAACACAGTCGTCTTATGCATTATTTCATTTTATACCCTGCTTAAGATCGCAAGTTCGGAGGTTCGAATCCCTAGCCCCATGTGACGGAGTGAGCTCCCGCACTTGCCCCAGCTCTTGTCAACCTAGCAATTCGAAAGCATGCAAATGCAAGTAGATGAATAGATAAATCCCACTTCGGTGGGAAGGTAACAGCGTTCCGCATGCGTCATGCCGGCCACATGACCGTAGAAGCATCTTTGGACAGCACTGGCTCTTCGGCTAACAAACGGAGATGAGCACCGGCCCCTAGAGTTGGACACGACTGCACAAATTTGCAGAGGGGGGGACCTTTACCTTTTTTTCTGCCCATTGGGCATTCAAAGTGGCTCCAAAATAAAATAGAAACAGTCAATAATGGATGAAACAGCTGAACTCATGCTCAGACCAACTGAAAGAAACACGGGAGAAGTGAAACTTTGAACTTTTTACGGTATAAGTTTCACCCTGGTCTTTGATAGATCCATCTGTGTAAAATCTACAGATGTATGTGTGCTAATGGTATCACATAATTAATAATAGCATTTAGAGGCAAATTTTATCTTTTGAAGGGGCGTGGTGGCTCAGTGGGTAAGACGCCAGGCTTGTCAATCGGAAGATTGCAAGTTCGGAGGTTCGAATCCCTAGCCCTGCGTGACGGAGTGATCTCCCGCACTCGCCCCAGCTCTTGCCAACCTAGCAATTCGAAAGCATGCAAATGCAAGTAGATGAATAGGTACCACTTCGGTGGGATGGTAACGGCGTTCCGCGTGCGTCATGCTGGCCACATGACCGTGGAAGCGTCTTCAGACAACGCTGGCTCTTCGGCTAACAAACGGAGATGAGCACCGGCCCCTAGAGTCGGACACGACTGCACAAATGTGTGGGGGGTACCTTTACCTTTACCTTTACTTTATCTTTTGAAGAAAAAAAATTGCAACAATGCATCGGTGTTCCAAGTGCTTGGCGTCCCCTATGAGAAATTCTTATTCTTTTTGAATCCTGGATCCAGCGTCTGCAAAGACAATGTTTTGGAAAATCTGGCTCTAACCATGTATGAATAATGAATGCTTTCAAATGTCAAAAAATATCATTTTTGTATTGAAAAAAGCTTACTTCATTTATGTATCCGCTCTGCTTCCTTATTCTCCTCCCACTCTCCCTTATTTTTTTTTAAAAAGGTTGAGGAAGAGAAGAGAGAGAAACTCATAATGTTGATTATACGCTTGGCTAATGAAGGTGAAATTGGGAGGGATACGCTGGTTTTAATGCTGTTGTGGACAGTAAGTAGGGAGTGATTAATACTTAATCACACTTGTCTCCATTTGTCCTAATTAACCTAAACACCTTCGTCATATGCTTTTGGCTTGTCTTTCTTCCTGTTGCTTTTTAATGAAAATTTATTGTTTTCAACTCAGAGATGTGTTCTACAGCTGCATGGCTTGGAAAACCCTGGGATCCCCCCCCCCACTTTCCTCTCTTGCTCAAACCATACGGTTTGGTATCTTTAAGTGCCCATGGAGGCTCAAGAGGAGACCGTTTCCAGTCTCTGCAGTCTCCTAATTTTCATACTACTTGTTCGCTTGTTGTCTCCAAGCAACTGGTGAAGGGAACAAAGAAAACGACATCTTTTTCCTTAGGGAGGTGGCCATTTTGTGAACGGATAGTAGCAACGTTGGTGGAGAGGGGTGCCAACCGAGGCAGTTCTCCAGAGGACGTCTTGCCCATACATGCCCTGCCAAAAGTGAAATTAGTACGGTTCACCCTTCCTTCTCACAACAGCACCGTAATGGCAAAGACGGTGCAGAATGACTTGTCATCTTCTCTACAACTCCTGAAGACAGAAGAGCCTTCTTGAGGGTTGGGATGTACAGTTCCTTATCTACTGTTGGTTGAAGTGCAGCAGAACAAGCCAGAAGATCTGTCGTTGGATGTGGACATTTATTGCTGTTCACAGAAGGCCTCAAGCTCAGTTTAGACATCTTCGAGTATTGTACCTCTGGCCTCAGATCCTGGGAACTGTGGAGAGAGTATGGGGCTAGATGAACCAAGATGTTCTGAGTTAGTAGATGGCAGCTTCTGAGGCCCCCACCCTTTCCTGGTGGGTATTGGTTGCACTTTTGCAATGTTGGACTTTTGCAACCTTACATAGGGCTGCCTTTGAAGACCACCCCAAATGCAGGCTTGCACAGAAATCTGAAAAAAATCAAACTGTTTCACTGAGAGGTGCTACATAGAAGGTCTGAAGCTCAGCTTCCAAATCTATTTAGATGTACACAGTCCAATTAGAGATTAACATGATCCTTGTCCTCTTTCATTTATTGATGAATATTCTAGCCGAGTCTCAGTAAAAGGGTTTGAGCTAAAGGTGGATATCCAGGACCACAGTCACAGTTGCGTTTCTGCCATGCTCCCCTTCTTACCAACTTATTGAACCCTTGATTTTCTTCCCTTGCCTGTGCAACTTGACTTGGCCAAAAACCATTGATATTCCTGGATGTAAAAGATTGTCTCTTTCCTAGAAGAGTATGGGAGCTTTAGCAGGCTGGTTGACACGCTGTGTGGCTGGAAAGGAAAGGAGGCAGGAAACTGAATGCCTGGTATCTATAAACCAGGCTAGGCAGACCATATTATAGGGTGTGTTCACGTGATGAACTCTTATCCCCATATATTGTTAGCACATAATCATATATGCTTCAGTTAAGTGGGAAGTGAATCATTTTAAGCTACCCCTGTATAATCTCTGAAATGAAGAGAGAAATGAAATTCCTAGAACAGCTCTATTTTTGCAGGGCCATTCTAGTCTTTCATCTCTGTGCCAGCGGCTGGGCAAGCACAAGCTTCTGATCTCTGTTTGATGACTTGGTAGACTGAGGAGCATTTGCTTAGCGCCAGACAGCTTCTAACCGCGTCTGCTGCCCACTGGCTGGGTTCAGCTGTTCACACGACCCACCAACCCTCCTACGATGATTTAGGCAGCTCGATGAGCACCGGCCGCTAGAGTCGGACACGACTGCACAAATGTGCGGGGGGGACCTTTACCTTTTATTTTATGAATAGGGCCGTGAAAGATTTGGGAAGGGGCTTGAAATGAATCATCTAATCTTCAGCTCAAAGCAGGAATGAGGCAGCTGGAGTATCTTCAACTAGGGGTCCAGTTTCTTCTTAAATTCTTCCAGAAAATAGGAGATCTCTCTGTCCCAAAGTAGGCTGCTCTACTCCAGGCCGTTGGTATCATGCCGAGGCTGATCCTTATATGTAACCGAAATGTGCTTCCCTGCAATTTCTGCCCACTGGTTCTACCCTTGACCTTGAGAGCAACCAAGAACAAGCTATCTTGCCTTCCGCTTGACAGCCCTTCAGAAAGAAATAAATCACCGAAACTGCAGGCTGATGGCAAAGGAGAGAAAGGGAAAGTTGAAATTCTATCCACAGCAACGGATTACCCGGCTGTGATTTAGGAAGGAATTAAAGGCAGCTGTGCATATTAAACATCCATCACAATATTTAACTGCAGAAAATCCTGAGTGGTGACAATTTTGCCACAAAAGGAAACTGGATTTTTTTCCCCCTTATGGTTATCATGACTTGTAATGCCAGCAGTTTAAAATACTCATCGGTGAGTTTGCCTTTTCTAGGGATCTTTTAAGGGTAAACAAACCAATTGCACACCCCCATCTGTGTGTGGGAAAAAACCCAAAATACTTCTGGAAAAAACAGATTGTATAACTTTCTAGAAGTGTGAGTGTGTGTGCGTGAGTGCATGTTTTTGTGTGTGTCTATGTGTGCAGGATGAAATTGCTCTGAAATCTCTTCCATGTGGGAAATATATTCAGAAACCCATGCTAAAGATAAAAAATTGTTAGTGTAAGTGCTGTCTGATAGGTAAATTAATTTATCTAAGTGAAGATTTATCTATTTATCTAAATAAATAGATAAATCCTCATGTAAGCATCTAGGTTGCACTATTGCGTTCTAATATATATTTTGGAAATCTCCTTTTCCTTGGAGGTCTTGAGTAAGCAAAATCCAGGGGATAAGAGACAACTGAAAGGGAGTTTGGTGCTGTGTTAGCATCTCTCTTACCCCTGTGGATCAGTTTTTGTCATCTAAGACTTTTCAGATACTCTGTCCCCAATCCATGAATCTGTTTTTTCCAGGGAAAGTGCAGTGCTATCCAAAAAAAACTGATTATCAGTTCTCCAACACAGGACAAAGCCAGGCACCAACATTTTACTTCCATCTTCATAGAATCATAAAATATTAGGGTTGGAAGGCAACTTGGACTTCATCAAGTCCAATTCCCTGCCCAGTGGGGAAATCCACTCTTATGGCATCTCCCAGATGGCCACTCAGTCTTGGCTAAACACCTCCAGTGAAGGAAGGTCCACCATCTCCTGAGGCAATATGTCCAAGTGCCTGGGGTCTGTGGGGGTCTGGATGGGGAACAACAGGCTTCAGCTGAACCCTGGTAAGACGGAGTGGCTGTGGGTTAATGGCCCCTCGGTGTCTAGGAATTTATCATCCTTAGTTCTGGATGGGGTGGCATTACCCCAGACAGAGCCGGTGCGTAACTTGGGGGTCCTCTTGGACTCACGACTCCTGCTCGAAGAGCAGGTGGCAGTCGTGGCCAGAAGGGCCTTTGCACGGCTTCGTGTTGTGCGCCAGTTGTGCCCTTTCCTGGAGCAAGGGGCCCTTCAAGTCACTCAAGCCCTGGTCATTTCCCATATAGACTACTGCAATGCGCTCTACATGGGGCTACCCTTGAAGAACGTCCGGAAGCTTCAGCTGGTTCAGAATGCAGCCGCGCGGGCGATTTTAGGTGCTTCAAGATCAGCACATATAACACCTTTGCTCCGCGAGCTGCACTGGGTTCCAGTCTGCTTCCGGATTCAATTCAAGGTGTTGGTTATCACCTTTAAAGCCCTACATGGCATGGGTCCAGGTTACCTGAGGGACTGTCTCATCCCTATCACATTAACCCGTCTCACCCGGTCCTGCAGAGAGGGCATGCTACGAGCCCCGTCTGTAAGAGAGTTCCATCTGACGGGGTCCAGGAGGCAGGCCTTCTCTGCAGTAGCCCCCGCCTTTTGGAATATTCTTCCCCCTGAAATAAGATCGGCCCCCTCTCTCCTGGACTTCAGAAAAAATCTAAAGACCTGGTTTTGCCATCATGCTTGGGGAGGGGAGGGGAATAGCCAGTCTTGGGGTTGGCTGATCGCTTAGATCTACTTTGACCAACCTTTCCAACCATGAGATAGTAAGAACTACCATTCTTGGATCAAATTGTATTAGATATTTTATTGAATTTTTTGTAGTATTTATATTTTTATTGATTTTAAACTTATGCTGTGAACCGCCCAGGGTCCCTCCTTGCGGGGGAGATGGGCGGGATATAAATATGATGATAAATAAATAAATAAACAAACAAGCAAACAAACAAACAAACAAATAAATAAATATATATGTTCCATTATGGAACAGCTGGTAGTCTTAGGAAATGTTTGCTGATGTCTCACCAAAATCTAGTCCTTTGTAATCTAAAGCCATTGTTTCTTATTGTCTTGTGTTCTGCAAGAACTCAGAACAATTCTACTCCATCTTCCACAAGATAGCCCTTCTGATACTTGAAGACAGCTTTCATTTCTCCCTGGAGTCTTCTCTTCTCCAGGCAAAACACCCCCAATACCTCCAGGACTGGCCAGGACTGAATGTGGCCAGCTAGCATTGAAAGGCTCCATGACTTCTCCGGATTCAATCTGTTCATGTTTTCGGTGCTTAGGGCCTTCCTGGTTTTTGAACTTCTGGGAGATCAAATAAAACTCGATCTCCCAGTATTTGACTTCAAATAAAAGTTGTAGGTCCTTCCCTTCACAGTCAATAGTGTGGCCACAGCATTTGTGAACTGCTGAAGTTTCTGGGCGCTTTCCAAGGACAAAACAACACAGAACATTTTATATTGTATAGTTTAGAGGTTAGTGAAGCATGAGGATAGCCAGCTCAGAAAAAGGCACAGCTTGTCTTCAATCAAGGGTTGTTGATATATATATGTTAGAGCTACCATTGTTAGTTTCTAAAAGTCATGCCAAACAATGAGTACCCTAAATTTAGGTGCTCAAGGTACAGGGAGATGTAATCAGGGTGGACCTTAGCTGGAAGCCTTCATATCTGCAGGGGTGAGTTTGAAAACTCTGTTATAGTATGGAAATGCCAAATCTGGTGGTCCTTTCTCTGTGTACTCTCAACAAGAAATGAGGCAATCACAGTTACTAACAGAGGCGGGGATACTACATTTGTTATTTCCCCCGTTTTTATACTTTATTGTATTTTTGTATCTTGTTAGCTGCCAAGAGTCTTGTGATTGTGGAGGCCAAAAAGTCTGATAACTAACTAACTAACTACAGGTAGTCCTTGCTTAACAACCACAATTGGGACTGGAATTTTGGTTGCTAAGCAAAGCAATCATTAAGTGAATCCAACCCGATTTTACAACCTTTTTTGCAGTGGTCGTTAAATGATTCACCATGGGCATTAAGTGAACCATGTGGTCATTAAGTGAATCACACAGTTCCCCATTGGTTTTGTTTGCCAGAAGCTGGCTGGGAAGGTAAAAAATGGTGATCACATGACCACAGGATGCTGCAATGGTCATAAATGCGAACCAGTTGCCAAGCGGCCAAATTGTGATCACGTTGACTGTGGGATACTGCAACAGTTGTAAGTGTAAGGACCAGTCGTAAGTCAGTTTTTCAGCACCATCGTAAGTCAGAAACATCACTAAAGGAATGGTTGTTAAGCAAGGACTACCTGTAACTAACTAACTAACTAACTAACTAACTAACTAACTAACTAACTTCATCCTGCCATTGTATTTATATTTGCTTGCAAATCTAGACATTGCAGCTATAAGTTTAGATCTATACCTTATATTTTTTTTTACACTGAATTGCAGTCATAGTGTTATTGGGGCTGAATGGCTATGAACATGGATGAAAAATCTGTGTAATCTCAGAATCTGAGATATGCCACAGGGGTAAGAAATAGATACCATCAGAACGTATCTTTTTTAAAAAAAATTAAAATCTATAGATGGTTCTATTTTAGCCCATCAAAGTGTTTTAAGCAATTAAGGGACTCAATGTTGTCCACCTATACAGAAAATGAGCAGGATGTAAAGGTGAGACTGAAATAAATAGATGTTTAGAGGATGGTCAATAAGCTAATAGATTTATCCTTGCTGATTTCATTGCTTCAAGCTCATCCATCCGGCTCTTGAACAGAATCAGGCTCCTGATTTCATCTGTGAAAGAGCAAGTTTAGAAAAATATCAAAGCAATTTCAACCATTCAACCTCGCAATCACTAGTGCTGAGTGTTGAATCTGGTTCATCACGGTTTTTCTTCTATGACAAACTCTGGTTTCTTTTGCTTAGAGAAATGTTCTTCTGGAAGCTAGATTAGTTGAGAATGTTTGTGCCAGGTGCAGCAATCAGGTTTCCATCTGGTGCAAGATCCCGGTATATTTTTAAGAACAGAAAAGCCTGTGCGCGCGCGCACACACACACACACACACACACACTTCCAGAAAGTGCAGCTTAAAACCAGAAATTGAATTTAGTAATTCTGGGGAGCTAATGGGGAAGACAGAAAGCTTCTTGCAGGAATATTGTCTCCAAACGTAACACGATCTCCTTGTGGAAAACATTGTTGGTTTCTACCCTGGATTTCTTTTTCCTTTTTTAATCAGCATTTCTCTTCCGCAGAGATAGAAGTGAACTCGGAGGCTTCTGAAAACACAGGGCAAAGAGCTAACCACAAACCTTTAGACATCAATACATGCTGTGCTACAACAGAACTGCAAAGATTTTTTTTCTCCAGTTGGTAACATAAATGCAACTGGAGAGAAGCTAATCTTTGGCTTGATACCTCTGAAAGGCCAACACGTAAAAGAAAGATAAATGACATTTGACATAGTCAAAGGTTATCTTCTTCCGTCTGTTGAAGTAGGTAACCTTTGATTACGGCATGCAAAACTTGGGTGGGATCTGAACTGCCTCTTGTCTCAGGTCAACTGCAACCCAGCCTTTTTTCCTTGCACAACTGAATGGGAGAACGGGGCCCCACCCTTTCATCAGCAAATCCTCACCCAGCATTCATTTCTTGCTGGGGTGCTAAAGCAGGCTTGCACGTTAAGCTTCTAAAATTCACCAGTGCCTGCTCCTCTTTTTCTTGCACCCCATAGAAAAAGGAGCATTTCTCCTTCAACAGCTCACTGGGTTCAAGAAAGGGACTGGATCCTTCCTTCCTACAGTCAGGTTGCTCACCTATGTGGAAATTCTACTCGCCTGAAGTGACCAGGCAAATGCAGAAATGCTGGGCTAAAAACTGTGGGACCTGGAAGGTGGATGAGTATGCGTGTATATGTGAAAGTGCATATCTTATATACATCTCCATCAACTTTACCCAAGTTGTGGGTTTCTTTCTCCAAATGTGTGGTTCACGGCCTTGGAATTTCAGTGAAAGAATCTTCCAATTCATTGGAGCTAATCAAGAACTGATGTGCTTTTTTTTCTCCCTGGAGTCCTCATGCCATCTGTCTCATCCATATTCATAAATCTGATAGCTTCACACTCTCCAAAATTGAATTGCCTGCTTCTGCAACCTTAGCTAGATAGGATATGTGGCTTTGTTTGATTTTAACAGGCCACATCAGACACATCATCCCCTCTGATTGCACAGGCAACTTTTGATTACGGGTAATTCTAATGTTTTGCCTTTTGACAATCTCGCTCATTCTGGAGGGATAATTTTAAAAATGCAGCTTTCTGATTATTGTTTTCGGGAGACATGAGAGGGCAAACCCCAATCAAACTCTTGCACCATTGAAATCCAGAAAAAGTGGTGGCTAATTTGGTCTCCTTAACACCACTGGATGATAAACATTAATTTATGACAATGCACAATGAGAACACCACATATTTTTGTTAGGGAGAAAACTTGGGGTGTTTTAAATAGAAAAAAAGATCCCTTTCCACTTTGATTATAAAAAAAATGTATTGATTAATTTTAATTTATGTTTATTTTTTATAAATTACTTTTTATCGATTATACTATTTAGAAAATGTTTATAAAAGTGGTGCCCCAAGTGGCAAAGAATAGGGCAGGAGATGAGGATGTCTTTGCCACAATGTTTTGAGATCCCACTCTCATTTTTTGAAGTTTCCTTTCCTTTCTACAAAATTGTGACTGTCTGGTTGAATATTCGCTGCCTGGCATGCTACTAAAGTGTTTCTGAGCAGTCCCTTAGCAGATGAGGGACCTGGTATGAATTTCTTGACCCTCTTTTTAAGGTACTTTGTAGCACATGTCTAGTAAAATAAAGCAATTCTACTTTCTCCTTCTGGTCCCTTGCAATGCATTCTCAATGCTTCTTGGGACCAACTTTGGAATGTCCACTGGGGGCACCAAACTCTGCAAGATGGCGATCATGAGGCCACACCCAATCTGTCTTTCAGATTTTTCCCTGCCAACACTCACATCTAGACCAATCATCTACCAACCAATGCATTTTCTTCTATTAGTGGTGGTGACTGGAAAATGCAGCAGTAGAAATCTGTGGCTCGGTCCCTAGTAGATTGGGATAAGTGAAAGACAGTCCTGATGGGGAAATTGACTATATTTTTTTCCCAGGCAAGTAAAACACCCCATCTCTGATGTCATAGCCAACCAATCAGAGAATTACCTGGCCACCGCATCCTCCTTCTTAATGACCCTGTGGTTGAATGATGAAGGGGCAGTAATTAGTTTTACAGAGATGTCATGAAATAAAAAGGACGCTATGGGGAACTAGAGTTGGACGGCCAATAAATTTAAACCAACAAAGAAAAGATGCATTGGGTCTGCCCAGGCCTGTCATCAGAGAGGTCAGTCTGCCCAGTTAGGGGATAGTGTGGTACCACACCACAAACAGGAAATGGATTCAGTCTTGATAGCCAATACGGGCAGCCACTGAGTCTTTTCTGATGCCAGGAAAGCATCAACCACCACAACAAAGGGGTTAGTTCATAAACGACACTCTGACATTGCCGTTACTTTTGCAGCTGACCAACCTGGGCTCCCCTCGACTTACAGGATCACCTTCCATATTAGGTGAGGGTTAATGACATGCAAGGATCTCTAGATGCCTCTAGGTAAATTGCGTTGCAAAAATACACTGCATTTGAGGCGGTCCCAGTGGAAAAACCCTGTCCCGCAGAACTTCCAGGGGGGACTTACCAGTGCCTCCATCTTCTGTGAGAGCCTCCCGTTCCAGAAATCGTCAGCCTCACTTGCCTGGCAGAGCTGATTAGAAATGACCGAGATAAAAACACGAGAACGCATTGCACGTTCCCAAATGCTACAGAACGGCCATCCCGCTTTATTCCTCTCCCAGAGCAAAGCATGTGGATCACGGGTGATGCGAATGAGACAGCATGAGGCATACGGATGGAGCTGGGGAAAAAAAAATTCTCTGCAGGGAGATCTTTATGAGATGTTGCTCCCAGCATAACAATCAGCTTCCCCCCGCCACACGCTGATCTTTCCTATTCTTTATCACAGCCCTGCTGGCAGCCCCTGGTGCCATTGCCATGGCAACAGAATAACTGGCCTGTATCTGAGGAGGTTCCCCTCAACCGGCATCCCAAGGTTTCCCCCAAATGTTTGTAGGGAAGCAACAGTCTCTCTGGAATGCCAGTGAATGATCCACCATTGGGTGGGTGAGGGGAGGGAATCATGGAGTGAATAGTGTCAAGGGATGGACGGACATACGTGTGTGTGATATATATATATATATATATATATATATATATATATATATATATATACACACACACACACACACACACACACACACACACACACTACACACACACAATATATATATATATATATATAGAGAGAGAGAGAGAGAGAGAGACAGAGAGAGAGAGAGAGAGAGAGAGAGAGAGAGAGAGAGAGAGAGAGAGAGAGAGATCTTCAGCTAGGAAGACAGGGGGGAACCCCCAGCCCCATGACACACTGCAGAGATCTTGTTTTCTTTTGCCTGCCGGATCACCCACCTTGCAAGAGCGTTTAACACCTGCCTAAAGCTCAGGTGAGCAGAAACATTTGCGATCCCAGATTCTTATGTGGATGTGCATGTGATGGGGGAAAGGGTTATTTTTAACTGCACCCAAATTGTCACCATTAATACAACTCAGCGGAGCAGCGATGACACACCGCAGGGAAAACCTTTCTCCCCTTGTGTGCAAAATGTGCTACCCAGAGCCATAATTTCTCCCCCATGGAGGAAGGCAACTCTGCTCTTTCTGGTGCAGCTGTTCTAATTATTCCTGGAAGGGAGTTCCCTGCTTCTTGTTTTCTTCCTTGCAACCCATTTGCTAGTGGGGGGTGATTGGTGCTTGCAGCACTGCTGGTAGACTTGATGCTTTGAGGGGGAGAAAGTCTTCCTTTTGGGGACCCCCCCTTTCTGTGATTTAGACATTGAGGTGTACAGTACATGGGGTGGGTGTAAAGGGCTGCCTTATATGGGCTGGCTCTGCCATTAGACAAAATGAGGGAGCTGCCTTTGCCTTGTGATTTAGAAGGTTATGAAAGGGCTACAAATGGACACTGAAATCACACACACACACACACACACCATCCAGGGAGAGGGAAAAAAGGATATGGTGGAATTTTGGCAGCTCCTGGAGTCAAAAGAACTTGACTGGGTTTGGATCCAAATCATCTTCACTTGGGGAGGGAGTGCCTTTAGTTCCAGATCAGACGATGAAATGTCTAGCCTTGGTTTTGGTTGCCTGCTCTGATACGTGTGGCTTTCCAAGGTCAGGCAGGAGTTTTTCCTGATCCTGTATCAGGAAATTGACCTGGGAAGGGTTTGTTCAGATATCAGGCAGTGCCTAGACCTGGGGTGCTCCCTTGTGCCTGACAAGTCACACGGAAAAGTTTGGGGTATCTGCACAGAACCAAACATGACTTGGTTTCCTGTCACAGGGAGCCTCATCTCTGAAGACGAAAAAAGGCACGTTTTGTGCTGATCCTGGTGATGCTCTTTTCTGTGGGCCGAGCAAGCCATGACAGCTGTTTTTTGCACATGCGCACTCGCCCCAGCTCTTGCCAACCTAGCAATTCGAAAGCATGCAAATGCACATAGATGAATAGGTACCACTTCCGTGGGAAGGTAACAGCGCAAAGGTCCGTATAGTTAAAGCTATGGTTTTCCCAGTAGTAATGTATGGCTGTGAGAGTTGGGCCATAAGGAAGGCTGAGCGCCGAAGAATGGATGCTTTCGAGCTGTGGTGCTGGAGAAGACTCTTAAGAGTCCCTTGGACTGCAAGGAGGTCAAATCAGTCAATCCTAAAGGAAATCAACCTTGACTGCTCATTGGAAGGACAGATATTGAACCTGAAGCTCAAATACTTTGCCAACCTAATGCGAAGAGAGGACTCACTGGAAAAGACCCTGATGCTGGGAAAGACCGAAGGCAAAAGGAGAAGGAGAAGGCAGAGGATGAGATGGTTAGATAGCATCACCGATGTAACGAACATGAATTTGAGTAAACTCCGGGAGACAGTGGAGGACAGGAAGGCCTGGCGTGCTATGGTCCATGGGGTCACGAAGAGTCGGACACGACTAAACGACTAAACAACAACAAAACAACAAATTTACACCGTGTCCCGGGAAACCTAACTCATGTTATGATCATCCATCTTAGGTTTTTGTGGTGAGCTGGGAGAGCAAGTGGAGTCCAATTTATTAGGCAACTCATGGTGGCCACAGGGTGCCCAACAAAGATATAGCCTAGGGATAGGCAACCTGGGGCCCTCCTGAACTTTTGGACTTCAATGTCCATCGTCTCCTGCCATTGGCCATACTGATTGGAACCCATGGGAATTGAGATCCCAAAGTTCTGGAAGGCCACCATTTTGCCAGTCATGGCTCTAACCTTGGAACAGCCAAGGCTATCCAAAAGAACACTTTCAGGACCTTGGATAGGTCATCAGAAGGTTGAGCACTCGTTCCAAAGCAGTCTTCAATTCTTGGCAATAACTTGACTCTCCTCCTACCATCATGACTACTGCTCAGAGTTCAACGTTCACTTCAGAGCAATTGCAGAGTACTTCCGTGTGTCTCCCCTCTTATGGCTCTTATGTAGACAACCACGCAGGAAGGTGGTTTAGACTTCATGAATCTAGATGGCTAGTAATTTCACTTCTACTCTTTATTCCACTTCTTTCTTTAACTGAAGCCTAATCTGGAAGAGCTGTTGGCTGCCACAATATGGAACTCTGGAAAGCAGGGAAGGACTAGCACAAGCTGACCTGGTGCTGCTGTAGAGGCAGAGAAATAAGTGAAAGCATTTGTTGCTTAGGAGACTGGTGGAAGAGCTGTTCAAAGCAGAATCATCCTCTTAACATTATAAAATGTAAGGTAACACAAGTGTAAGTTTCCTTACCTTATCCTACCCACCCCAACTTAGACTTTTCCCCTCTAGTTTATTAGATTAGTCAAGTGTAATTCTTTGTTTAAAAATTGAATTTAAATATTAATACTTAATGATAATGGTTCATATATTCTTTCTTTCTAAAAGAAAGTTAATTGTTTCTCCTCCTTCGCCTTCCTCCCTCCCTACTTCCCCTCCCCTCCCTCCCTCTCTCCCCCTCCCTCCTTCCTTCCCTTCCTTCCATTCCTTCCCTCATTCCCCCTTTCCTTTCCTTTCCTTTCCTTTCCTTTCCTTTCCTTTCCTTTCCTTTCCTTTCCTTTCCTTTCCTTCCCTTCCCTTCCCTTCCCTTCCCTTCCCTTCCCTTCCCTTCCCTTCCCTTCCCTTCCCTTCCCTTTCCCTCCCTTTCACTCCCTTTCCTTTCCTTTCCTTTCCTTTCCTTTCCTTTCCTTTCCTTTCCTTTCCTTTCCTTTCCTTTCCTTTCCTCTCCTCTCCTCTCCTCTCCTCTCCTCTCCTCTCCTCTCCTCTCCTCTCCTCTCCTCTCCTCTCCTCTCCTCTCCCCTCCCCTCCCCTCCCCTCCCCTCCTCTCCTCTCCTCTCCTTTCCCCTCCCTCTCCTTCCTTCCTTCCTTCCTTCCTTCCTTCCTTCCTTCCTTCCTTCCTTCCTTCCCCATCACTTTTTAAAAAACTGTATTATAGCCAAATAGTTACAAAAAACTGCTGTTAACAAGTATAAAAAGAGGTATTTTCCATTCTCCCCATCCCTAGAATCAAATAACCCTTCTAAAACAGACCAGCAGCAATTTTCATATCCTTAAAATAAAGCTTTTTTTAAAAAATAGAAATCATCAATCAGGCTTCATGTATGTTGAGAAAAGCTATATTTAATGTACACATATGGACGGGGGTTAGCACGTGCCAGAAGAGGCATTCTCCCTTTCCTCAGACCTGTAGGAAAGTATCTGTCCTCCAAAGGAGGCTTGTTAGGGTTTGTCTGCATATCATCTTAAGCTTGTTTTGGTCTCTCTCATTTGCAAAGTTAGGCAGACTGAATTGATCAACAGCAATGTGTTGGCAGATTTTGTTAAGCAGATGACTGCCTAGGTGACAACTATTTGGCATTTCATTGCACTGGTATCCAATAGAGCAGTCTTTCTCAACATGCTGGCTGGGGAATTCTGGGAGTTGAAGTCCACACATCTTAAAGTTGCCAAGGTTGAGAAACACTGACATAGAGAGTCATATACCTAATATTTGGATAGGATACGTCATTCTCTTCTTTTCTCCTCTCCATTTGTAGACCTATAAATTGTTGCCCACAAGGGTTTCTGCAGGGTTAATGCCTTAAGTTATTCCCTTTATTATTTGCCACGTGAGGGAAGATAAAAAGCTCAAATTCAATCAATGGGGAACGTTCTTCTATCTTAGAAATTCAAGCATACATCAAAGTCAGGCAGTCTTTGAAAGAACAAGCTCTTCAAAACTGGAACAATTTGGATTTGCACATGTTCTTTGCGATGGATGTGCGAGCAACAGCCCTCACGTTTCTGGGGAGGGCAGCACCAACAGCTCTGCCATCATGTCATCACAAAGGAATAAACAACTGCAGGTGGACCAGGAGAAGCGAGCTTTTGCGGGAAGATCCCATGAGATCTGGGAAGATTTATTTCTTTATTTACCGGTTTGGTAGGCTGTGCTTTTTCTTGCAGGGAAATAGTTAAAAGCTGTAATGTATTATAGTGAATGACAAGGTGGGTCCGAAGCAAAAATCCTCAATAACGAAGGATATCACACCATTAGGATTTTCCTGAAAGATCTTGAGGATCCAGGCAGCATTTATAACACCCCCAACCTAAGAGGGAGGGAGAGGATATGATAGGCTGGTTGGTGGAACATGTAACATTGTACCTAAAAGAGAACTTCTCAGCTGAACTTGCAAAGGCTAATGGCTTCGCTGTCTCCTGATTTAGGGAATCAGTGCATCCGCCTTTATTCTCTTTCCAGTCCTACTTGCATGCTTAACAACTAATGCACCACACCTAGCAGCAAGTATGTGGTGGATTCCAACGATGCCACTGGTTCCCAGGGAGGGAACGCATTCCAGACAGATTCAAGGATTCGCAGCCCGGACTTGGTTACTGGGAAAGTTAAGAGGTTCAAGGTAGCTCTGCCCTAGAGCCTTCCTAGGGGCACGATGGCTCAGCGGTTAAGATGCCAGGCTTGTCGATCAGAAGGTTGCAACTTCGGCGGTTCGAGACCCGAGCGCCACATGACAGTGCAAAGGCATGGTTGAAAAGGGGGTAAAAGGTAAAGGTAAAGGTTCCCCCCGCACATTTGTGCAGTCGTGTCCAACTCTAGGGGCCGGTGCTCATCTCCGTTTGTTAGCCGAAGAGCCAGCGTTGTCCGAAGACGCTTCCACGGTCATGTGGCCGCATGATGCGCGCAGAACGCTGTTACCTTCCCACCGAAGTGGTACCTATTCCTCTACTTGCATTTGCATGCTTTCGAATTGCTAGGTTGGCAAGAGCTGGGGCGAGTGCGAGAGCTCACTCCGTCACGCGGGGCTAGGGATTCGAACCTCTGAACTTGTGATGTTCTGATCAACAAGCCTGGCATCTTACCCGCTGAGCCACCACGCCCCCTTGAAAAGGGGGTACCTAGCCCCAAATACATATATTACATTCTTTGTGCTTAGTCTTACCTTGATATATCAACACAACGCAACAGCAAAACAGTGGGAAAACACCATCCCTGAGCATGAAATACGTATGATCCGCTTTGCAGAACACGGGATTATTTTTTTCCCCCTTTTGACCGCGAGTGCCCAAAATGCAATTTAAAAAATCATTCAGCAAATACAAAGTTGCCTTCCATCTAATAACAAAGGGAAATGAAAGCCTCAGTGCTCTTATCTCCCTTTTGCTTGGGGAAGGAAAGGAAATGAAATCTAACATTTTCACCTAGCTGTTTGGCTGCAAGCTTGTAAATAAAAGTCAATGGAAGGTTTCATTTGATTACCGGCTTTGATCCATCAGGGCTAGATCCTGATTTGCTCTTAACACTGGCGAGACTGCTTTCATCTTGTAAAATAGGCAAGGAAGTAAAATGACTCTAGCAGATTCCCTGAAATTGGACTGTTCTCATCCATCCCATTTGGAGACCGTGTTTCTTATGTCAATCGCACGGTGAATAGGAGCATATGATGAAAGGGAGAAGAAAAAGGAAAGTGATCTCAATGTATCTGGAATAGAGGTTTAAAATATTTGATGAGGTTATACATTAAGGTAACTGTCAGAAAATTGGCTAATATTGACACTGTAATCTTTCCCCTATAAATTACAAGGAAATTAAGAACATCTGGTAATTTTCTAAAAAGGCTCACAGTTGGCTGTCATGCTTATTGGACTCAAAGCCCTAAGAGCAACTGGGAAATGTTAACATTTCCAAACTTTATATAAAATAATGGCCCTTTGGCTAATTGGGTGCAGAAGAGGAGTCTACATTTCTCCCAATTACTTTTGACTCTCAATAAAACAGTAATATCTAGATGGCTGAATCCTTTCCAGGGTTCCAAATTAGTAGATTAATCACTTGAAGCTTAACAAGTGGAGGGCAGGATAAATCAATGAGGGCTAATATTGATCTGTTGACAACTATCATTATTCCCCATAAATAATTGGGGCAGTTTCTGTTGCCATTGGCCATTACAGAGTATTACATCCAGATAATATTAGGTGGCATGGAATTAGACTCCAACAGTGTTATTTTTTGAATACATTGATAGATGGTTTTTACTGGAGAGTAGCCTTTATTCAGTGATCTCCAGCTTTGTTGAATCTTGCCCAATGCTTGGCAAAGTCTTCTGAAGCCCTACACCAACGCTGTGGATAGAGAAATTGGATTTTGCTGAACATCTACAGGGAGAAGGGAAAAGAAACCAGCACCAATTCCATAGAGTAGTGATAGGAGAACTTCTATGGGAGAAGTTCTCTCCTTGGAATTCCAACTTTCCTTGGAATTCAGTAAAAGCAGGGAAGTCAAGCAGGCTGCAGGTCCTTGGGAGAGAATTTTATCCCCACTCTATATTTTGACCTTTACCATCATGGTTCATGAGGTCACGAAGAGTCGGACACGACTAAACGACTGAACAACAACAAAAATTGTGGGGGAAACTTTGTTTTGGAAAACATGGGTGGAACATGGGAGAGTAATTCTTAATCAGTGCATTAATAATGATACTTTAAAGACTTTTAAAGGGAATATACTTCACCCCTTCCAGCAGAATGGTAATATATACATGTGGAGTCCTTGGTGCTCTCTGAGCCTTGTTGTTTTCTTGCAGATGTTTCATTGCCAGGCTAGGCAACATATTCTCTTCGATTGGTAATATATACATCTCAAGTATTTATTGTGTACTTGGTTTGGTCTGAATGCCGTGACAGCTTCTGAAACTCTAGGAGCTTTAAATGCATTGGAAATGTAGTGAATTTGTTCCTTACTATTTGAAAACGATGTTAATTGAAGAACATCTTTTTCAGATTTATTGGACACCTCCCTGGATGTTTCCAAAGGCTGGCTGCTGTTCTTCCTTCATTGGAGATGCAATAAAATTGAAGGCACATTAGACATTTGTTGTGGTTGTGCCCAACAGTTGGTCCATTTGATTAGATATTAGTGTTATGGTTTGCCATGGCCTTGGGGAAAAGTTACAGTTTAAATACGTTAATGTATTGTTAAGCTATTTTCCTAGAGTGTGAAATCTATGTATTTATGAGGAACTTTGGAATACAGTTATCTCAACTTTCCAAAAAAGGTGATTAACATTCCTGGAAGGACGTGTGCCTCCCAGATTCTAAAGGTTTGCTTCAAGGAACATGTCAAATCTCAGTCTTTGAAGGCACTGTTTATTGGCAGAGAGTCAAGACTGGACAATATTCCATATGCTCTAGGTTTAGCTTGCTGTTTAAAAATGGAATTGTAATAATTATCTCTATGAATATGACTATATGAATATAAAAATAAAATATTTTTATATTGGAGAAAAGTAGAGAAATCCTCTTTTATTATCTTTTTGTGTTTGTTTCTTTTTTCCCCACCTCCCTCTTTTAGTTTATATTATATAAAGCTACATATATTGTAGCTTTTCCTGAATGGTTTGAATCGTATTAACAAGCTCTTCAATTGCCACTATTTATATTTTTCTAAAATGGTAATAAAAATTATGTTTAACTTAGACACACATAGACAGGTCTGTATTTATGTAAGTATGTTTTGGCCCTCTTTCCACTAAATAAATATTCAAAATCCATGCTCCACCTATGAGGATTTGCACCAATGTTTTCTTCAACCTTGGGAGGATTTTTAAAGCACTTTCTCTTTCATCCACCTGGATGAGAACTGATCAAAGGTCATCTGGCGAGGACCAAGTTGGGGATTGATGACTTGGAGCAATGGCTGAAGTGGGTCTTCCGGGCTGTGTGGCCGTGTTCTGGAAATTGTGGTTCCTAACGTTTCGCCAGCATCTGTGGCCGGCATCTTCAGAGGGCAGGAGCACAGACAGAAGTGCTCTTTCTGTGCTCAGGTAGAATGGTAATGTTTGGCAATGTTTGTTTTCTATTTATAGAGCTAAGTTATAGGAGATTAGGTGGGGTTTTTTGTTGTGTTGAAATGTTAACGAGTGGCTGTTGAGCGTGATTAGCATGTTCATTGTTAGAAGTATTCCCATGTCCTGGTGGTTGGACTGACTGACATGAATGACTGAATGATAGACCATTCTACCTGAGCACAGAAAGAGCACTTCTGTCTGTGCTCCTGCCCTCTGAAGATGCCGGCCACAGATGCTGGCGAAACGTTAGGAACCACAACTTCCAGAACACGGCCACACAGCCCGGAAGACCCACAACAGCCATCGAACTCCGGCCGTGAAAGCCTTCGACAATACACTTGGAGCAATGTTTGCCTTCTGGGAAAATATCACTGGAGATACAATTCACTATTTACTCTGGGAAGGAAGAGGGTGGTGTTTTTTTTAATTAGCTTCCTTTGTGATATGTGCGTTGGTCTGCTTCTGAAACCTCAGGCAGATACTGTGGTGAATCCAAATGAAGCTGAATGCTAATAACATGAAATTAGCAAAGATTCCCTGCTGATGAAAAGGGAGTCTATTTTGAGCAGAATGTGTGGGCAAATCAATTCCAAGGTAGAGATGGAATTTGTGGGGGCAGCTTGAAATATAATTACCATGGAGATAACATTTGTATCTCATTTAAGATTGGCTGGCCACCGACATAACACTGTTCTGATTCTCTCTTTTACTGGTTATTTGTCTATGAGGAGTCCTATAAACTTCATACCATACATGACATTTTATTGTAGTAAACAAAAGTATATGCTTCTGGACAGGATTCTTGAACGTTTTAGGGAGTTTGTTGCCACAAGGTGTGATGATTCACTGAGATGCCTTTCAAAAGGGATTAGCCTCGGCCAATGTCTGCTGTTAGGCAGAAGGCTCATGTCCAATGACCATAAGCCACCAAATGCCAGTTGCTGTCCTTTCTGCCAAGACAGGGACTTTCAGTCTCAAGACACTGCTGAAGCCCAGGTTTTCAATGAGTATAATTAACTTAAGCTTTTGCCAAAGAGCTGGATAAAAGAAAGGCTGTACTGGGGCTAAAGTTTCACTGAGCATCAGTAAGAGTTCGGAACTAGCGGCTATCTTGTTCAAGATGCTTCCATTCAAGTTAGGCTCCCAGACAGAAGGATTTGTGCTGGCAGCTATGAGACAACTTTTATAAGCCCATTTACAGTTAAGGTAATCAGGATCAGAGGTATGATCAATCAAGATATACCTTATCTCCTGATGTTGTAGGCTCCTCAGGTAGAACAAGTCCTAGCACTCTGTGCTATCTCCTGAGCTTTTACTATTGAGAGCTATAGTTTTCCTCCACTGTTCAGATTTTTGATCCACTGAGCATGCCAGGACCTCAGTAACTCATCTTCTGAAGATGTTCCTTCTGGACCAGGCTCTGCTTGGTGGAACATCCATTGGACAGTGTCAGCTGAGAAGGTCTATTGCCTTCAACACTTGCTTGTGAGCTTCTAAGAAGTATTGGCTTGATCAGTAAAGGAAGCAGAATGTTGGTCTAGACTATAGATGAGCAACCTGTGGCCTGCAGACTGCATGTCTCCTCAAGATCCCAAGATCCCATTGCCAAAACTGGATGCATGTTCAAAGCTGCTTTTCTCCAAAATTAAGGGCTGGATAGGAAGTGGTGGATTTCTGGGAGGCAAATAATTTCCATCTCCATCCTTAAATCCTCTTTCCCATAATCTACACAAGATACTTCCCAATTTAGGATAGGAGGTAAAGGGACTTGCCTTCCATAAAACCTCATTTTTCCATTCTCAGAGCTACGGTTAACCATTCCAATAACATGGAAAAATATGCCCCAAATTTCCCTTAGCCCTTTGGGTGAAGCTAATACTGTTGGGAGCAGAGTTGTGGCCCCTCAAATGTTGCCTCTCTCTGGGTCTAGACTCTTAAGAGACAAGTCAGGAAGAAGATACCTTTACAGAATTAATACACCCTCAAAGTCAGAGAATGGCTGCTTCCAACTTTTGGAATTTGTGTTTGTGGATTTTTTTTTTTTTGGACTCCTTTAATTGGTCTCCATGAGATGCAGGAAGGAATGGATGCTTCATCTGATTTCACAATGTTCTTCTTCAGGTTACATAGAACATTTTGTTATATCCAAGCCAATAAATATACTCAAGGGTTTTTCTCTCCTCCTGCTGCCATTTTTTCATTGACTTCTAAAGTCAAGAGAAAAACTATGATTCTGTTGTGGGCAAAATTGTATTCATTTGTTACCCTATGTTTTTTATTTTAGACTAGCACATCTGAAGTTTTGATTGACAAAAACTAGGGAACTGTTCCCCATGGAATATTAAAGAAAAATGGTGGATTTTGCTAAGAGATGGGAGGAGATGGTTGAACTGCTTCTCTGAATTTTAACACATGGCGTATTGGTGCTTAATAACGCAAACGTTCAGAACTTCCATAATATAAAAAGAACACTCAGAATATCCTATTATATGTTCCAGAATCTCATTTAAAACCCAATTAAGTCTAGTACAAAGCTACAGTAGGCTTGTCTTGAGATAAAGAGATTGATGTGCCTAACTATTTCTCCTCTTCCTCCTCCTCCTCCTTCCTTCATTAAAACTACCTTTTTCATTAACTTTCCTTTTGGATATTGTCTTTTTTTCTATGAGCTGATGAGCATTTAATGAAAAACATAAAAGTTAATAATAATATATATAGCCTGTCTCCTTTTATATGAAGTATCATTCAGCAATATTAAAAAGTGGGCAAGTTAGCCGTTTTCAATTCTATCTGATATATAATTACCCTAACCATAACCCTATCATTTCTCTATCATCTATCTATCTATCTATCTATCTATCTATCTATCTATCTATCTATCATCTATCTATCTATCTATCTATCTATCTATCTATCTATCTATCCATCCATCCATCCATCCATCCATCCATCCATCCATCCATCCATCCTCCTCCTCCTCCTCCTCCTCCTCCTCCTCCTCCTCCTCCTCATCATCATCATCATCATCATCATCATCTCCTGCTTCTTCATCTTTGCATGTTCAAGGTGGCACATGGTACACTCTGGAAAAGATGATTTTCTGTAATTTTACTCCCACAAACACCACCCTGTGGGTTGAGTTCTGCTGAGTGGGGAGACTGTGGATTCCATGGATGAGCACAGATTTGAACCTAGATCTTCCCAGTCCTGCAAAACAGAAGTTATGGATTCCAGAAGTCTAATGCCACTTAAATGGAGGTGCCTCTGAACGGGCTGTTGCCTCTGCCCAACCAAACCGGATTCTATTTGTCCTAGTTACACAGCCTTCTCCCACTCATTTTGCCCTTTCTGTCTTCTGATTCTCTACCTGAAGCCAACCACACTCTCATGAACTATGTGGTTTGGTGTCTAATACAAAGT
Source organism: Charina bottae (assembly GCA_023362775.1). Classification (NCBI taxonomy): domain Eukaryota; kingdom Metazoa; phylum Chordata; class Lepidosauria; order Squamata; family Charinaidae; genus Charina; species Charina bottae. Next base: position 20,182,623 of record JALMGJ010000018.1, on the reverse strand, counting down.
GTTCAGAAAAAGACCGATATTTCTTGGCAATATTTATTTTCCAAGGAGGAAAGACAGATAACGTCTACTTAAATGGCTGTTCCACCTGTGCTTTTGATAGACTTAATTAAGACAAACAGGGATAATAATGAATAAACCAAATGACAAAGGAACTCAACCTAAAATTTCTATTCATTGCATGCCAGTAACATGACCAAAGTTGTTCTCCTTTTATTTTCTATATTCTCTTTGCTTTTGGCTCTGAGAATCATCTCTACAGGTTTTTCCTTCTATTTCTGTCTTCATTCTTCACCTTCTCCCCTTTTTTCTTCTCAAGCTTCTGTTTATCCACAGTCCTTTTTTGCTCCTTGACAAATGCAGCCATGCTTACTTTTATGGCCTTACAGGATGTGTGCCAGATAAAGCCACTACACTGTAATTACTGAGACATTTTGAGCTGGGGGGGATCTTTCTTAAAAAAAAAAAGAATCTCAAACCTTCCCCTCCTTATATTATTTCATGTGAGTTGGCCGAGTGAGATTTGAGGTTAGTTATGCCTGAATTCTTCCACATGTTGAAGGAGCCAAATTAAATTGCCAACAACAGAGGAACCTTCCGAAGCTATGGCACCAAGCGAGAAGCAAGCTAGTTCCTGTTCCTGGTTCAAAATAAACCAGGAAACAGACAAACAAACAAACAGTTGTCTCTTTTAAATACAAGCTATAAGCACTGCCCCCTCCTTTTTCCAAAAATGATAGACATGCCTCTGTCAGTCCCAATACAAATGGCTCGAGAGTGAAAGAGATTGTTTATTTTTCAGAGGGTTAACTTATTTTTGATAGTGCAAAGCATATAAATAGTAACAGGCCAAAAAGATGTGATTGCTTCCCTTTCTGATAACCTCTTCAAGCCACCCCTAGTAAATCTGGGACCTCGATTGGATGCGTCTTCTCTCTCTACTCATCTGCACCTTCCAGATAAGAAAAACGGTTGCTATCTTCATTCTTCTCTGTCCTTAGATATACACGTTTATGTGGGCCTTTCTTTACAGAGGCAGATTTTGTCCAAAAATCAACCACGACAGAAACCAGAACTTTTCTTGCTGGGACTAATGGACAAACAACTAGAAAATACTTATGGAAGATGGTTTTTGTATATGGTAAGTGCAGCGAGACTGTTATATGCACAAAGATGGAAAGACTCTGAAATACCCACAATGGAGGAATGGTTGGTGAAGATGACAGAATTTACAGAGATGACAAAATGAACTTGTCTGATTAGGGAAAAGGCAATGACTACATTTGTTAGTGACTGGAAACCCGTTATGGACTTTTTGCTGAGAGACAGTGACTAGCTCAGCACACCAGTGGGCGTCTGTGGCTAAGGGTGAACTTGAACCTGGTTCTCCCTTCTCCTAGTCCAGGGGTGGGCAACGTCAGGCCCGTGGGCCGTATAAGCCCCGCGGGGCTCCCGCCCACAAACCCCGCCCCTTCCACACGATTGGTTCCTGCCTGCAAACCCCGCCCCCCCAGTGCTTGTGATTGGCTCCCGCCGCAAACTCTGGACCCCGGTCTGTGGAAATCCCAGAAACCCCACCCCCACCCCCCTGGTCCCCGGTTATAAATATCCAAATGGCCCTTGGCAGAAAAAAGGTTCCCCACCCCTGTCCTAGTCCAAGCCCTTAGTACGAAGCCTCCCAAGCTGATTTTTGTGTGTGTGGTTGTGAATGCACTGCTGTTGTGCTTCTATTTAACCCCTACTCTCTTTATGGAGGTTATCTGTTGTCTCACCCTGGTTTTCTAAAGTAGGTATTTGATCTGAAGGTTTGTTATCTTTACAGCTCCTTTTGGGCCCCAGAAATGGGATGAAGTCAATACAATTAAAAGGAATGAGAATGGAGATGAGGGGAAAGAGAAAGATAGACATTTGATCTTTTAAAAAATTTGCAATGTCATGATGTACCCATTAAGTGTCTCCTCACATTCTGTTCTCAGATTGAGTTGGAAGAATGTCAATCTATTGTAAATGTCAAAGATGGAATGTAATCTGAATGAAGGAGGGTGAGATAAATACAAGCATGCAAACACATGCATTGCGATGACAATGTTCAATCATCTTCTGTTAGGGCTGGGAACATCTACATTCCTCAAAAACAACTGACATTCCATCCCTGGTTACTGATTTATCCCATGTTAGGGGTTGTTACAATACATTGATTAATTGATTATGTGCCATCAAGTCGGTATTGATTCTTAGCAGCTTCATAGATAGATTTTCTCCATAACAATCTATTGCTAACCTGGTCTTTCAGGTCTTCCAATGGTGCACCCACCACCACTGTAACTGAGTCCCTCCCCCTTGCTGCTGGTTGTCCTCCTCTTCTCTTTCCTTCCACTTTTCCCAGCATTATAGACTTCCCCAGAGAGCTAGATCTTCACATAATGTGTCCGAAGTAGAATCATTTGAGCCTGGTCATTTGTGCCTCGAGTGAGAACTCTGGATTGATTTATTTGAGGATCCATTTTTTTTGTTTTCTTGGCTATCGTTGGCATTCTCATGAGTCTTCTCCAACACCAGACAATACAATGATCCACTACTAATCAAATGGCCTGGTTTCCTACAACCTACTAAATCATACACTAAACACAGAAATTTAAACAAGGCAACATTGCCCATGTTCTAGAAAATCATCTGCTACATCTTTATCTGGCTTGCTAAAACATACCATGCAAGTCCAGACAAAGTGTATGTGAAAGAGGTCTCCATACTTTGGGTTAGAGCTGGTGGGTAGATTTGGGCTTTTGGAACCTTGTTGGGACCTCATTCACAACGTGGCTGCCATGGTGGGCAGGCTTAGACCGAGAACACCCTCTTAACAGAAAGGTAACTGGTGAGGTCACCACCACAGAATCTTTACTACCCCACCTTACCTTTAGGTTTTTGTGCAGAGGAGTTTGGAGATGACCTTGGAGAAGGGGCACAAGGACAATCATGTTAACAGCGGCTTACCCTTGAAAGATAGGAGGATGAGAAAGAAAGTCAAGATTACCCCATCTTGATCCTCTTGGGTATAAGAGGGAGGGAGGGAGGGAGGGAGGGAGGGAGAAACTGTCGGGCTCTTAAGATTTTGTTTTTATACCTTGCAACAACAGAGTTCTGATAATCCTTGTGGAGTCTGTTCCTTAACTTGATCTAACTAGAAAGGCTGACAAGTATACTTCAAAAAAACAGCAACAACAACAACAGCCCTGGGTTGCAGCCACCCACCATTTTTATATTAAGTATAGAAGCATTTGTGTAAACAAAGATGTTGCGGTAAGCTTCCTATTTCATTTCTCTCTCTTTTTTAAAAAAAAATAAAAGCTCTTTAAAAAGTTAAAAGACTGGTGGTGCATGGAATCTGGCTAGCAGAAAGGGAATTGGCCATGGGCCCCATGTTGAAGATCCCCAGGGACAACCTAAGTTTAGGTGGACCAAGAGATAGATATCTACTTCACATTCTCACAAAAGAGGTCCTCTGTGGGTCACTTTGTCTCATCTTGTCTGCTCTTTGCCCTCTCAGGCAGAGTGGTCTCTTCCAACTCTGCTACTTCTTAGTGTTAATTATAAACCTAGCTATATTTATTTATTTAATTTTTATCCCGCCTTTATTATTTTTATAAATAACTCAAGGCGGCGAACATACCTAATACTCCTTCCTCCTCCTATTTTCCCCACAACAACAACCCTGTGAGGTGGGTTGGGCTGAGAGTGAGTGACTGGCCCAAGGTCACCCAGCCGGCTTTCGTGCCTAAGGCGGGACTAGAACTCTCAGTCTCCTGGTTTGCCGTTGGCTCCTTCCTAGGGCTGAGAGTGAGTGACCGGCCCAAGGTCACCCAGCCGGCTTTCATGCCTAGGGCGGGACTAGAACTCTCAGTCTCCTGGTTTCCCATTGGCTCCTTCCTAGGGCTGAGAGTGAGTGACCGGCCCAAGGTCACCCAGCTGGCTTTCATGCCTAAGATGGGACTAGAACTCCCGGTCTCCTGGTTTGCCATTGGCTCCTTCCTAGGAGAAGCAAATTGCAATGCATGAATATAGCTGCCAACTAGGAAGGAAGGAAGGAAGGAAGGAAGGAAGGAAGGAAGGAAGGAAGGAAGGAAGGAAGGAAGGAAGGAAGGAAGGTTGATTTTCTTCATACATTCAGAGTCAGCTTGACTGTGAACAATTGTTATCATTGCAACTCGGCAAATATCTGTGAGTTAGGTGAGTGGCGTGGTGAATTATCTATCCAGAAAGTTTCAGGCAGGACTGGATTACTCATGGGGCACAATACTCAAGCCTACAAAGTTCACAAGAACCTACAAAAAAGTTTTAGACCCCCTAAATACATGCATTTATTTACAGATATATCATAAGGACCTATTTATGAACGTGCCTGGGACTTTAATCTAGAGTGGCTCCCTATTCAGTCTCCAGAATCTGGCTCTTTCTCCCTCTTCTGTTTAATAAACATGTCCTTGGAGGTCAGTCAGAGTATATAAGAAATAGGCTGATCTAATGGAAGTTAACCTTCTATGTTCCTATGCAAAGTTTAAACACTAAAAGAAGTTACCACACATACAACTAACATCTCATTCTTGGTAGAAAATGGTGTCAGTTAAAGCAACTATTCCATAAAATGTGTTTGACACCATCTTAGGAGGCTTCTGGTTCTTCATGGTTCTTCTCCCGGTAGGACCAGGATAGGATGAAAGAACAAAGGTTTAAGAAAGGTAAATTCGGGAGAGATTTCAAATCTTTCTCCCTTTCTTTTTGTTTTCCTCTGCAGTGTTCAGCTGAACATAACTTGGCAGCCAAATACATTGTTGGAACCCTCCAGAGACTCATTAAAAACCTAGATAATTCTACAGTTGAGCATGATGACTACTGCTTGGTTGAGTGTGCCAATTTTACAGATGTATGAAGGGTAAATCTGATTAGGATGTAGTGTAACAAAGAACTGCTAAAATGCTCTGAATATGTCTGTCTGTTAAATGATGTTGCTTGACATGTTAATACATTCTACTGCTAAATGCGTTTCAGCCCAACTTTGAATGAAAAAAGCATATTTCTGCACAGTACAATAGGCCTTGGCAGTTTTAAACTGATAAAGTCCCAAACTAGGACCTAGCCTCTAATTACAGTGAATAGTTTTATAGCACTCGATAATTACAAAGCTTTGGGAGAGGAACTGAAAGAAATACAGTATATCACAGGTTCATTGCTGAGATTGCTAGCACTTTCTCTCAAGAAGAGAAATGTTAAAAGAGGTTTGGTAGTCTGTGGAGGACAGTCAGGTTGGTCTAGTGGTTAAGGTGCTGGGCTAGAGACCGGGAGACCGGGAGTTCTAGTCCTGCCTTAGGCACAAAGCCGGCTGGGTGACCTTGGACCAGTCCCTGTCTCTCAGCCCTAGGAAGGAGCCAATGGCAAACCAGGAGACTGAGAGTTCTAGTCCCGCCTTAGGCACGAAAGCTGGCTGGGCGACCTTGGGCCGGTCCCTGTCTCTCAGCCCTAGGAAGGAGCCAATGGCAAACCAGGAGACTGAGAGTTCTAGTCCCGCCTTAGGCACGAAAGCTGGCTGGGCGACCTTGGGCCGGTCCCTGTCTCTCAGCCCTAGGAAGGAGCCAATGGCAAACCAGGAGACTGAGAGTTCTAGTCCCGCCTTAGGCACGAAAGCTGGCTGGGCGACCTTGAGCCAGTCCCTGTCTCTCAGCCCTAGGAAGGAGGCAATGGCAACCCCCTTCTGAAAAACCTTGGCAAGAAAACTGCAGAGACTGGTCCAGGCAGTCTCTGAGAATTGGACACAATTGAATGGGTAAAAAAAAGAAGTCTGTGGAACCTCCTTGGATGCTTCCTTGTGTCTCCGTACCTGTAATAATTCAACTCTTCCCTGTTGTGATTTCTGTGCTTTTGGTATCCAGCAGGGCTGAAAATTAAACCTTCTGCATACAGAGTTGCTACTTTATCCTTGAGCTATAGCCCTGAGCTCCCGAAGAGTTTGACGAGCAATCTGAGAAAGGATTCCACAGAGCAATTGGGAAGGTATTGAAAAATGGAGAGTATTGCAGAGATGAGAAACCTGGGATAGTCCCAAGAATATCGGGCTTCTGTTCCCTAACCAACATTGCCTAATAGTCAAGAATGAAGAAGCTGTCATCCAACATCTAGGAGGCTTGAAGTAGCCCATCGTTTAACATTGCCTCTGCATAAGTTTTCCCAAGTTCATGGTGCCTAATTTCTAGCTATCCTCTCTTCATTCACTCTCCTTATCTTCCTACCCTTCTAAAAAGGACTTTGAAGAAAATGTAAGATAGATCTGGTTTCCTGTATCTTATCATTAATGACATAAACCATGAAAAGCGAGAACTCAAAATTGCACTTCCATGCCCCCGCAATTCCCTACCCATGGAAACAGTGCCAGAAGACTGCAGACTGTTTCTGTCTCGTTGGCCAGCCACATCCCTACGTCTTTCTTCGAATGTCTGATCAAACAGAAAAATATTTAATTGCAACGGAGGGAAAGCAAAGGCAATTCCCCCCCCCCTCCTATTCGAAGCCTCTGATAGCCATCTGCTGCTTTCTCCATCTGCAAGTAGATATATAGTATTCTAATTGGGCGTACGCTTTTGACACCTACTAAGAGGAACTGCTGGTTTCTACAGCCAATTTGAGACTGACAGGTCTTTGGCAGCCTCCCATCCAGGCGCCTTGTGAAGGGGTCGTTGAGAGGTGAGGAGAGGGGACGCTTAATGAGGATCCTGTTGGAGCTGAAAAGGGAAAAACACAATTATCTCTCAAGTCTCCGGGATGCACCTACGGCAAAGAAGGTTTTGGGTGTTCTTTTGCACAAGCGTCTCTTGAAATGATGGGGAATGACTCAAATGTTGTTGCCCAGATCCTTGGAAGATGGCTAAGCTTGCTTTTGACTTGTCAGTTGGCAAGAGTTTTCGACTCCCAGCAAAACAAAATAGTTCTTCTGCCCCCAGATTATACCCTCTGTCATGAAAAAAGCCTTTGGGAATGGATCTTGGGTGAAAGGAATGTAAGCACGATTCAGCTGTGGCCTCAGAGTGTTTTTTAATACTTCCAGGGTATGGCTTTTGCATCAGGTCAGATTCCATCTGTTGGAATCCAGAGCTCTACTACTACTACTACTACTACTACTAAACCCCCAGTGAGGCACTACCTTGACGTGGTTGTGGGCTTGCATGCTCTGAGGAAGATGAGAGCTATGCCAGAGGTTCATCCATACTCATCAGAGGAGCCACACAAAGAGCGTCTCTCCCATAAACAATATCGTGAGACGTAACTTACAGAAACCTATACCGGATCGGTCATCGCCTGGGTCAACAAGGGCCGCGCTAGGTGTTGGAGTTCCTGGACATCTGGTGACAAGTGGGCCACAGGACTCAACTCAGGACTGTTGGCTGAGTAACCAAGACCAGCAGGACTACTGGAAGAAAAGTTGCTTACTCGTCGCAAATATACAAAAACTGAAAACAAAGAAATAATAATAATAGTAAATTCTACCTGTCTGCACAACTTTGACCTAATCCGTTATTTAACTGATGCAGCTTTTTGTGCTGATGCAGCTTTTTGTACTGAAGGAGGAAAGCCCATAGTTCAAACAAGGAAAATGCATGCTTGCTGTGTTTTGGTAAGTCATCCAGGCCTTAGATGTTTTTTCCTCCCTGTTCTCTCTGAAATCGGAGCCCTGAGGTGTTAGCAGGGGAGAGCGAAGACAAAGGCATTTGTGCCTTTTCAGCCTCTCTCACAGCTTTGAGAAAGAAAAGGGTTCCTATCATTGCAAGAATGGGAGGGAAATGATTGATCCCTGCCCAACAGTTGGCTACTATCTCCAGGCCAAGGAGGCTCAAATTGTCATCCTTGCCACGCCTTTCCCCCCCCCCCCCTTCCCAATGTCACAACATCTGAAGCAAGAAAAATTTACTCCTAAGTTGGTGGGAGGGTGACAGGGAGTCATTAGATCCCCCTCCTCTACAGTTGGAGCTCTCCGACCTTGGGAGGGAAAGGTCCAGGAGACCAGGGCCTTAGGAGGTGACCATATTGCAACATGGGTGCAACTGGCTACACTGCGCCCCCACTAACCACATGGCTCTGTTCTACTTACAAGGATGGGCAGGATGTTGTGGGATCTACAGATGCCAAAACAGGAGCTTTAGTTGCCATTCTCCATGCCTCCACGTTGTCTGCCTTAGTAGGAGGACTAGCCTATCGATTGGGGCGAAAACTTGCCTGCCTGCCTGCCTGCCTTACAGCAAAACAGGAAACCAGCTTTTTAATATGGTGTGCTTGGCTGATTTCCTTCATGTAATATTGAAAGGGTGCTCTCAGAGATGCATCAGTGGCTTGGCGAGGGCCCATAATGGATTGCTGAACTCTCTTAAGTGTGACAACTTTGCTCCATGATCTGTTATGCAGTGGCTCACTCCCAGACAGCTCAAGTTCACCATTGGACTCGGTTTAATTACTGGATGTGAGCGAAGCCAAAGGCAAGGACAGGCTGGCATCAGAACGGTGGTGCTAAGCCAATACGTGTTAATTTATTGATCCATTAATTTTAAGTCTGGGAGGGCCATGTGCACAAGCCCAATTACTTCGGGCAGAGCTTTCCAAACTTTTCATGTTGGTGACACACTTTTTAGACATGCGTCATTTCGTGACACACTCTTACAGCAAGGCACAAGGCAGGCACTAGGACCTGCGCGGAATCCTGGCAGGGCTCGGAGGCAGCAGCAGCCCTGACACACCCAGACACTGCAGCCAACACACTAATGTGTCCCGACACACAGTTTGGAAAGCTCTGATGTAAATATATATAGCAGAGCTTTCCAAACTTTTCATGTTGGTGACACACTTTTTAGACATGCATCATTTTGCGACACACTCTTACAGCAGGGAACAAGGCAGGCACTAGGACCTGAGTGGAATCACAGCCGGTTTGGAGGCAGCAAGGCACAAGGCAGGCACTAGGACCTGCGTGGAATCACAGCAGGTTTGGAGGCAGCCAGGCACAAGGCAGGCACCAGGACCTGAGTGGAATCACAGCAGGTTTGGAGGCAGCCAGGCACAAGGCAGGCACTAGGACCTGCGTGGAATCCTGGCAGGGCTCCGAGGCAGCAGCAGCGCGACACACCCAGACACTGCAGCGGAAGTGTCCCGACACACAGTTTGGAAAGCTCTGACTTAGGGTGTGTCTGTGTGCATTTGTCAATCTCCCTATCTCCCCACTTCCCTATCTTCCCATGGCATGGTGGAACATTGTGGCTTACACTTTGTGGCTTACACCTTGAAAGCCACCAAGAGCCAAACCAGGAGTCCATTAATTTGCAAGGTTGGGAGTTTTCAAGTTTAAACCTCGGAAGGTATAAAAGTCATTTACATCGTCTCACTGGCGGCGGGCAATCAACTGTTTAGTATGACTTCATTCTTGTCTGTAATAAAGATTCTAATCGAGTCGAATCATGTCTGGGAGACTTCTGCCAAGTCAGGCTGGCCGTGAAATATCAGGAAATTTGTGATTTACTGCTAAGTCCAGATCAGGGAGCCTGATGAATGGTGTTACAATATTGGCCAGTTGTTTTGCACTGGAGAAGAAAGATTGGGGGATTTTAGAAAGCAAAATGGGGGCCTTAAGCTTGCCGAGCTTTAAAGCCTCTGTTTCATCTTCTAGGACCCCCAAGGCCTCCCTGAATGAGGCTTACTATGGGGCCTAGCTCTTCCCATTTTTGGAATACCCCCTTGACTCGCTGTGCAAAACCTCAGGCTGACAACTGTTGTATACCCCTTCTCAGAGATATCCACAGGGTCCAGCTTGGCACCAAAATAATGAAAGCAACATTGCGCCACAAGCTCCGCCCCTTGTGTGTGTGTGTCCGATGTCACCATAAAGGGGTGGAGCTTGCATCACAATGGTGCAAAGCTGCCATTGTCATTTGAATCCCCCCTCCCCCTTTGCAGGGCCTCTGTCCTTGCCCTAAAATGAATCGGAGATATGGAAAATGGGTGGACCAAGCAAGATGCACCATTCGCTCAGGTATACTAGATTTTACGTTTGTAAAGGATAAAGGTAGGCAAAATAGGACCAAGGGGTCATTAAAATAGTTCCAGTTGGAATTGTCCCCCTGTCTCCACAATGCACAGGAGGAGACAGGTCATACATGAGCATGGCAGGTGTGCAAGGACAAACAGAGCATCGAAATCTACTTAGTTTGAGTTGTGTGGCATGGCAGGACTATTCCTTGGCAAATTATTGGTAAGAAATTGCAGCAATTATTCTTTTATTCAATGTGGTGAGGTCCTCATTGAATTCATTTATTTTCCTTGTTCTATGCCTTTCAACCAGCTATTACTTAGTAGCATTCCAGTACAACTTTTACCTAACTGCAGTCTTAAAAGGGGGTTCTGGATGGGCTTGGAAGAGTTAACTTTTGGTTCTTCAAGGGATTGAGTCTTGCCATTACAAACTATTATTTATGTGTGAGATTTCTATCAGGAGCTCAAGATGGTGTACCTAGTGCCCCCTCCTCCCATTTCCCCCCAAAAAACAATCCTGGGCAGTAAGCTGAGCAGAGGGAGAATGACTGGCCCATGGCCACCCAGTGAGGATTAGTGGATGAGGATCTATCAGAATGGAATATATAGTGCACCTTCTCTTAAGCTGCCAGAACAGGGGACAGGACCTAATATAACACCTGTTATCTCTCTGCTCTGACAGTTTAAGGCAGAGCTTTCCAAACTGTGTCAGGACAGGTTAGTGTGTAGGCTGCATTGTCTGGGTGTGTTGCGCTGCTGCTGCCTCCGAGCCTTGCCAGGATTCTGTGCAGGTCCTAGTGCCTGCCTTGTGCCCTGCTGTAAGAGAGTGTCGCGAAATGATGCATGTCCAAAAAGTGTGTCGCCAACATGAAAAGTTTGGAAAGCTCTGGTTTAAGGAAAGGAGGACTGTATATACCCTTTTATAGTCCTTCCTGCAGCACTGATGAACACCAGGATCTCCAAAAGCTCCAAAAGCCAATGGACTGTAGATCATCATCTAAAGTGCATGGGTCTATGAGTTCAATTCCCAGTGTATGGTTTGAACCCCATGGAAAAATCTGGCTATGTACGTCTGATGAGTCCCAATATAAGATGAAACAGGTCACGCACTGCCTCCTGGGGGTTACTATCAATGGTTGAGGGTGGACTTGAACCTGGGTCTCCATTCTCCTAGTCCAACACCTTCCCCACTATATCTATGAAGGTTCTCAGTCATCCAGGTGGAATTGTCTGTAGCTTGAATCATGTCAACTGGATATCTATTTTCTCAGTGGAAACGTTTCGCTCCTTATCCAAGGAGCTTCTTCAGTCTGAGCAAAGTTGGGAAGGGAATCCTAAATATGTTTCTAGGTAGCTGTGTGACCTTACACCTGGGGCTAGGTCATGGTTATTTTTTTGAGATGTTATTTCTAAGTCCCTTTATCATCTAAAGAAGGATCGTTAAGATCACCATGCTGCTGTTGAGCTTGTGAAATGGTCTTAATCTTCCTAGGCACAGAAGACAAAGCAGGGAGGAAGATGGGGGAAAGATTGTGCCTGAGGCCCCCACCTCTATTCAAGGAAGGATTTTCCAAGTTGGCATAAATGGATTCCTTGACCCTTCTCTCAAACCACCTATCTTCTCTGTCTAAAATGTGAACATTAATGTCCTCAAATGAGTTAGGGCTGGCATTCCTAGACTGTGAAGTCCTCATTGGGACCGGTGGCAAGCTAGAAATAGGGATCTACAGGAAACCCACACACACAGATCAATATCTGATGTTTGACTCCCACCATCCACTGCAGCACAAACTAGGAGTCATCAGGACATTGTCACACAGAGCAGAAACCATCCCCACCTCCATGGATTCCAAAAAGAATGAAAATCAGCACCTGAGAACAGCTCTGAAGGCCTGTGGATATCGAAATTGGGCCTTCACCAAATCTAAATCTACCAGACCTAAAACAGCGACAGATAGGGCTGAGACTCAGAGTAAACGAAAGAACCTGGTCATTCCCTACATGGCTGGCGTGTCTGAAAAGATAAAATGGATATTTGGCAAACACCACATACCTGTATATTTCAAACCCACCAACACACTGAGACAGAGGTTTGTACACCCCAAAGATCAAACTCCAAAACACAAGAAAAGCAATGTAGTTTATGCAATCCACTGCAGTGAGGAGTGCTCTGAACTCTACATTGGAGAAACCAAACAACTTTTGTACAGGAGGATGGCCCAACACAGGAGAAGTAATACCACAGGACTAGAGTCAGCAGTTTATCTTCATCTAAAGGAAAAAGGACACTCATTTGAGGACATTAATGTTCACATTTTAGACAGAGAAGATAGGTGGTTTGAGAGAGGGGTCAAGGAATCCATTTATGCCAACTTGGAAAATCCTTCCTTGAATAGAGGTGGGGGCCTCAGGCACAATCTTTCCCCTATCTTCCTCCCTGCTTTGTCTTCTGTGCCTAGGAAGATTAAGACCATTTCGCAAGCTCAACAGCAGCATGGTGATCTTAACAATCCTCCTTTAGATGATAAAAGGACTTAAAATAACATCTCAGTATAACCATGACCTAGCCCCAGGTGTAAGGTCACACAGCAACATATTTAAGGATTCCCTTACTAACTTTGCTCAGACTGAAGAAGCTCCTTGGATAAGGAGCGAAACGTTTCCACTGAGAAAATAGAAATCCAGTTGACATGATTCAAGCTACAGACTTCCCCACTATACCACCACATGGGCTCTCCTAGTTGTTGGCTGATATTGTAACCCTGTGCTCCAGGATGACCCTGTGGAAGTGCTTGGTTATTCCCTTCAGCGGCAGAGACCGACTTGCATTTGAAGGCCCACTGGAGACCATCTATGCAGGACCTGCAATGCAGCTCATGGTTACAGCATCCCTGAAAGCCCGTGTGTCCAAACTCTCAGTGGGCAGCTTGTGTTTTCCAGCTCCATCTTCTGATTGAATTTCAGGAGGATGGAAGAAGAAGGAAGGCTGTCCCCCTTGCCTTTAATCCAGGCACTGTTTCAGAAAAGCAGCTGGGGGCACGCACTTTGCACCAAATCCCCACCCTTTCTGCCCCACCCGTTGATTTCTGCCACCATCCAGTTTATGCCCTGTAAATTCCTGTCTGTGCATTCTTGGGTGGGTGGGTGGGAGGGAGAGAGAAAGAAAAAGAGGGGCTGAGATAGATATGCAAATCATAAATGATCAAATGCAAAACTGACACCCATTACGCCTAATACAGAAGCTGCAGCAAATATTGATTCCCTAACCCCCACCCCCGCCCTTGAGCCTTTATCACTTTTATGGAAGGACGTTTAATCATGTTGGCAGTCGCATGAAGATCCTGGCAAAACAAATTAGATTCCCCTGCCGCACACACACATGTGCGCGCACCCCCCCCTCGCTCGCAGCATGTCAGGAGTGCGTGGGCAGAGGAATGTTGAATTGCCATGGGGGGCTGCTTTCCCTCCTTCCTTTGACTTCGGTTAGTTCTTCTTGATTGCCTCTCCTTCCTCTGTTAAGGACTGCCTGCTCTTTGAAGCTCCTTCCTTCTTTCTTCTTTGGAAAGGACAAGGCAATATTTTCAAAGGGGGAAATCAAGCCAGGCGAATGAAGGAGGTCCCCCCCCTCCCCTCAGAAAAAAAGTAATTCTCAACCAGAATTAGCATTCAAAGAAATGTAACTTGAGGTTACTATTCAGAAGCTTGGGAGGTGGGTGGTGTGCAAGCGCTGGGATCAGTAGCTAAAACAAACAGACGGATATTCTAGAAAAAGAGGAGGTCCCTCTCCCAACGAAGGTCACCCTTGCACCCTCACCTAACAGGGGACAGAAGGAAGCCCAGCATAATAATTTGGATCCTTTTCGAGAAAAATACTGCCTGTCTGGTTTGCTTGACAGCAAACATGGTTTGGATACCCTGGAGAAGGAGCTGCATTCGGAAAAACATCTTGGGTTAGTTTGCTTTTCAAAATACTTTCCCCAGGAAAGGGGCAGGTATGTATGTTATAGGAAATATATTTTTTACGTTGTGGCGTTGGCTGTTGTAATCTTTGTCAGCTTGCCTCTGTTTCTGCACAGCGCCCTCTGACTGACCTTGCTCGAGCTTGAACAAAATTAGCAGAATCAGGCCTGGTTGGTCCTTGAAAGAAAAGCCCAGAGGAAATCTTAGGATGATACGTTAACCTAGAAGTAAAATAATAATAATAATAATTTTTAAAAAATCCCTGAAAAATATAGCAGCAAGCCATTTCTGCATGGCTGCCAAGAAAACTGTTCCATGAGCACATCCATTAAGTCATCAGGAGCTGAGCAAAATTTGAGGCCAATGTTACTGTTCCCCCACCGCCCCAGCTACAACGTGTGATGACTCTTGCACTAAAACGAACAAATGCAATTTAGAAAGTGAACTAAGCAGCAACGAAAACCTTGGTGGGCCAACCACCTTTTCCTCCTAATGGTCCCCTTACTTCATTTCCTACACTGCTGCCAATTACATTTGCCTAAAAATAAAAACTCAAATTAAGTCCAAGACTTTACAGTATGTCATTTGCCAGGCTGGTGTGCCCAATCTCTCTTCCAGAATGCCATATTTAATCCAAGGGATTGGTAATGTTTATTTAATGGAAAAGTGAACTAATGCAATGTGTTTTGCAGTCCTGGAAGGGCTGAGATTTCTGGTGTCATAATCTAGACCAGTGTTTCTCAACCTTGGCCACTTTAAGGTGTGTGGACTTCAATTCCCAGAATTCTGGGAGTCAAAGTCCACACATCTTAAAGTGGCCAAGGTTGAGAAACACTGATCAAGATGGCTCTCACAGCTAGACAGAGTAGACAAGCAGAGAACTTGAGCACTGGAAGAGGCACTCAATGCAGGAATTCAGATTAAGGCATCTTCAACAGATAGCTATCCAGACACTACTTGAACAAACCCAACAAAGATAAGACTACCACCTCTCTGACTCATTGGTTCCATTACTGAACACTTGTCACATTAGCATGTTTTTTCTAATCTTCCAAAGGAATTTGCCTTCCCATCATTTAATGCAATTATTCTGTGCCCTGAACTCTGGGATGATAGAGAACAGGTACCTTCTTCTCTGTAACACCATTTCAAGGACTTGAGGAATGGTATTATAACTCCTTCAACTTTTTCTTCTCAAGGGTACATGGTTTCTTCAATCTCTCTTCATAGGAATTATTTTTCGTTCTCCTGATTGTCCTCCTTGCCTTCTCTGAAATAGTTCAGAAGTTTGAACTGTGATACTTAGGACATTAGATAGGCTATTCCTATCCATGATTTGGAATATGGACTTCTTTTGATGTAGCCTGTTTTACCTGGACTGCAATTTTCCTGTACAATGATGGACTTTCTCAGTTTCTTTTTCTCCCACATCTCCTTCTATGTGGGCCATCAGAGGGTTAGGATACCACAACCATGGATTTGGAACACACAACTGGGAAAGAACTCTGTTGATATGAGAGATGATCTGAAACTGTGTCTGGGGTGGGGAAAATCCTTGAAACCTATCAAAATAATGTAGTTCATTCTTCTGCATGGCCTAAGAGAGCTGAAACTTGAACCCTTTGTCTCTATCCAAGACCTTCACACCTTGAGGTGCCTGCCCCACCCCATCCAGCAATGGGGATAAACTTGAGTAAACAAGATCCTTTGAAGCTTAGGACTGCTATTTTTTAAAAAGCCATCCCATCTTTTCTTTAAAAAACTCTGTCCTGATACTCAAATTAGAGCCAACATGAATGATTAGAACCTCTGCAGTTGGGCTACCCCTTGTGCGTTAGTTTCCCCATCCATAGTATGGACATAATATAGATCAAGAGAAACAATATTAAAGAAAAAAACCCACCATTATTTGCTTAAAAATACCAATTACATGAATAATATTTGACAAACAGCAAAGGGCACTGCTTTTTAGTTTTATTGATTTCATTATGCTAATTGATTTCTTTTCTTTTTTTTCATGGTCTACTTTGTCCGCTCTCTGTTTCTCTCTAGGCTTCTAGAAAAATGTTGATTCTTCTTTTTCTCCCCAGAAAGTTCCATGCATAAAAAAAGCAAGTTGTTTTGGAGGAGGGAGAGAGAAGGGAGAATTATAACCCTTCCTTTAAAAATCCAATCTTTTGTCACCTGCTTCAAGAAATTTCCTTTGATAATGAGAGTTTGCATTCACTCCTCTTGGCTCCTAAAGGCACATCGGTGTGGATTTCCCCTCTTCCTTTCTAAGCAGACAGCTAAAGCATATGGGAGGAGAGAGATGGTCAAAAAGATTTCTCTGATTTTAAACTCACACATCTGTTTCTACGGAAACTGCTTCCCCAGGGCGCTTTCGGCATTAACAGTTCAACTGCCAGGCAAGAATCAGCACGGATTGCCTCCCTGCACTGAAAATCAAACCTAACGGACTACTTGCTGCCATATTTTGTTAGAGCAGATGTAGAAAACTATTGCGGTTTCCAAATCTTTATCTCTCTCTTCTTCCCTTGGTAATTCTCCCCAACCTTCTTCCCTAATTCTTTCCCAACCAAACTAAACTTTGCTAATAGTCCCGCCAAGCTATTTATTAACACATTGGTGGAATAACAGAATGAAGCCAGTGAGACAGCATGATATAGTGGAAGGACTAGGAATGGGGAGACCCAGAAAGCTGGTGACCGAGATCCATCCCTTTGGCATGCTTGTAGCCATGTCTGCATTGCCCCCAAAGTGGAAACCAACTTGGGCTAACCTTTATTTTCATTTGTGGCTTATAATTGAAACCCAAATACAATCCATTTTACCAATATGAGGAAGACCTCCTGGCTTGTCGCCCAGCTGATTAATGATTCACCGTCAACTACTACTGACTCTTCTTTTTCAAACCCAGGATAGACAACTCATGGCCCATCAGTTCTAAATGGCCCCATCTGAAGCCCACTCACCCCCACTTTTTATTTAATTATTTAATTATTTAATTAATTTATATGACTGTCCATCTCCGGGCTTTTGCAGCCCCCGAATCCTCATTTCAGGCAGGAGATAAAAGGAAGTCAATTTGCTAAGCTGATGGAAAATCTGGAGCAGATACTTCCCCCAAAAGCCACGGAGAACCATCTCAGGAATTGGTAACTGCCTCTTGAAGACTTCTCTACAAGGGCCGTGCCTCAAAGAAGGCGAATGGCACCTACTTGCCAATTGGGAAGTTCTTGACCTGCAACCGCCAAGGGGTTTTGCAGCCTGTATTTTTGATGCTGCTGTTCAACCATGAGGAGCAACTGATGACAGTTGCCGTTCCGGTGCCTGAGCACAATCCTCTCCAATGCGAGAACTGCTTTAATCCGCCCTGGGATTCAGCCTTGTCTCTAAGCAACAGCAAGGGATAGATTTGCCAAGGCTTCGTCTCTCAAATAATCTCCCCCACCTCCGTGGCTCAGCATCTTCAGATGTTGACCGTTAAGATTTCCATTGGTAGGAGGTATGTAGAGTCAGCATCTTTCCCACTTTCTTTTTCAACTGTGAGGGTGCCTTCCTTCAGGATTGTTGGAAGGAAAGGGCCCAGCTTCAATAGATAGATTAGAGAGAGAACTAGAGATGTATCTTTCCAACTCCCACTTTTGTCCATTGGTGGTGATTTGCAGTGACCCCATGGTGAGACCCAAAGTCTCTGTGCATGCTCAGAAGCAACTGAAATAGAGCTCTGAAGATGCCTGAAGCTGCGAGGATTCACAGAGAAGAAGAGGAGGAATCACGAATGTGCCTTGGGATAGATTTCCACCACTCTATTGTTTGCTATCACACAGCAAGCTAAATTCGCCCACTTTTTTGGTTTTCCAAACCCAGCGAAGCATAAGCTAACTAGAGAGAATGAACTCGCCCAGCTCGCTAAACTTAGCAAACCTAGCCAGGTTTAATTCTAACCAAGCTTAGCATCGTGTCGGAATGCAGCTTCTAGTTCTTTCGCCGACTGCGGATTTCCCGCACTGCTTAAAGAGACAAGCAGCCAATGTGGAAACATTATCCAGGTTCAAGCTTGCTCACTTGCTCAAAAGAAACAAGCTTCTTTCCACCCTCTGCCAAAAGAAAGAAAGCTAGAAGCTCACAGTTTTGAATTGCCTATATAAGGGTCACATTTGGACACAAAAGTACTTGTTGGGATCCTTGTCTGATCACCTTAACCTTCGTCTTATTAAATTGTGTTAATTAGAATGCTGAAAGACTTGTTTTGAATTGTTTTAATCGGAATGCTGAAAGACGACTTCTTTTTTGAATGTTTGTTTCCAGTCCTGATTACTATCAGATTTGACTTGATTTGAGAGGATTCTGATGCTGGTCTGCTGAAGCTTGGCAGGGGGAAGAGGCCATGCTGTGCCTGAAACAGAGAGTATTTCTGTTATTTGCAGATGAATTTTATGCCCAGTGAGTGGGCATGAGGTTTAGCCAGGCCTAAGGAGTGCATGAATCCAAAGTACTCCTATAGTACCACTTTACCTGCCAAGCTTCACCACTGGCCCATCCAGGTCTTCACTTGGTCCTGAATAGGCTGAAAGGAGTGACTTGCCCAAGGTCACCCAGCTGGCTTCCATGCCTGAGTTACTTAACACCGTGGTTTTGGCTGATATGCTGCACGACTCAGCCATTCAGATTGGATAATGATGGTTGATACCTTAGCATGAAGTGGTGTTAATTCAATAAAGAAAAGGATCAGTCGTCTAGGACCTCATCGTATGTGGTGGATCCCAGATTGTTTTGTTCATCAAACCCAGAAATGTCATCTCAGGAACTGGCTGGCTGCAGCCTCAGGCAGAAGAGGCTTCTCTATCCGTTTCTCCCAGATCCACACTAGCTAGAAAGATCAGATGCAAAGGTCCTGCAACCAGGCAGGTTTGTTAAAATAAAAATGCACATACTGTAGGTCCTCTACACCTAGCACTGAGAAATAACCTGCTTCTAGATTGCTAGGGGCGTGGTGCTCAGCGGGTAAGTCGCCAGGCTTGTCAATCAGAAGATCGCAAGTTCGGAGGTTCGAATCCCTAGCCCTGCGTGCGGAGTGAGCTCCCGCACTAGCTCCAGCTCTTGCCAACCTAGCAACTCGAAAGCATGCAAATGCAAGTAGATGAATAGGTACCACTTTGGTGGGATGGAAACTGCGTTCCGTGCGCGTCATGCCGGCCACATGACCGTGGAAGCGTCTTCGGACAACGCTGGCTCTTCGGCTAACAAACAGAGATGAGCACCGGCCCCTAGAGTCGGACACGACTGCACAAATGTGCGGGGGGAACCTTTACCTTTACCTAGATTGCTAGGGGGTGCAAGCAGAGGAAGGTGTAAGATGTGAAACCTGGGACTGCTACATACATGGTTTGTAGTGTGCAGTTTTCTGCTCTAAGTAGGGCTTTTCCAGTATCTGTTATCAACTAGCTTATGAAAGAACCATCTGTTTGAATCTCTGTCTGCCAGCCTTTCAGTTTTAAATAAGTGCCTGGATGTAGCCTGACAAGATCCCTCCAACTTAACTGCCAGTTTCTGCATGAATATGACTACTAAGGATTTCAATTACTGTCACATGTCAAGGATTCACATGTCAAAGAGCCAGTTTGGTCTAGTAGTTAAGGTGCTGGGCTAGAAACCAGGAATCTGTTAGTTCTAGTCCCGCCTTGGGCATGAAAGCCGGCTGGGTGACCTTGGGCCAGTCCCTCTCTCTCAGCCCTAGGAAGGAGCCAATGGCAACCCAGGAGACTGAGAGTTCTAGTCCCGCCTGAGGCATAGAAGCCGGCTGGGTGACCCTGGGCCAGTCCCTGTCTCTCAGCCCTAGGAAGGAGCCAATGGCAAACCAGGAGACTGAGAGTTCTAGTCCTGCCTTAGGCATGAAAGCCGGCTGGGTGACCTTGGGCCAATCACTCTCTCTCTCAGCTGTAGGAAGGAGCCAATGGCAAGCCAGGAGACTGAGAGTTCTAGTCCCGCCTTAGGCATAGAAGCCGGCTGGGTGACCCTGGGCCAGTCCCTGTCTCTCAGCCCTAGGAAGGAGCCAATGGCAAGCCAGGAGACTGAGAGTTCTAGTCCCACCTGAGGCATAGAAGCCGGCTGGGTGACCTTGGGCCAGTCCCTCTTTCTCAGCCCAACTCACCTCACAGGGTTGTTGTTGTGGGGAAAAGAGGAGGAGGAGGAAGGAGTATTAGGTGTGTTCTAATAAAGGCGGGATAGAAATTAAATAAATAAATAAATAAAATTAATTCTACCAGGGTTCTTCTTCAGATGTTTTGGCCTGCTAAACTGCTGATCCACTCTGCCACCATCAAAATGTGTGTCGTGCAGTGGAAATTCCCACTCAGTGCAAACAAATATTTGCTTTCTTCTGGTAGGACAAAGGTAATGGGAAGAGTTGGCTTGAGCTTGGTGGTATGTAAGTATTGTAATAAATAACAATATGAATACATACATTCTCTTCTATTGGAATGAATAAATAAATAATGCTCTCTTTTGAGGCAAGCTCATCTGCTGGTGACTGTGTTCACACATCTATGTAGTTTTCTTGGTCAATATACAGGAGTTTGCCATGGTTTTTTGAGAGGGGTGTTTTTCAACTAGCTATTACATCTTTTTTTTTGTATGTGTGCGGGGAATCAGCCAAAATTGACTAGGGACAGTTACATGAAAATAAATCTTGAAGAGAAGCAAGGCCTGAACAAGTAGGAGATCAACTAATATCAGACCCTCATTCTGGGGCTGAGGGACAAAAAGCTCTCCCCTCTAAGAAGTCCTAAGCTTCAAAACATTATTTTCCCTCCCCTCATTTTGAAAGGAAGTTTTCATGCTCAGGAGAAGGCATCTCTTAGTTCAACCTTCTCCCACATCATCTATGGATGGGCTGGACTACAACTCCCAGAATAATGTTAGCATGCTAGTTGGGAATGATGGACACCATGGCCTAACATCTAAGTTGGGAAAGGCTGATTGAGGAAACATGATGAATTTAACTGAATATTAGAGGCTGAAAAGGAAAGTGACTCATCCATCGCAAAAGATATGCTGGGCTTCTGATGAGATATTGATTGATCTTGACTGGTGCAGGATTTTTTTTCCTCAACAGGCAAGAGAAGAAAGTGATGAATCTTTCTCAGTCCCCCCAAAAATGCGACTCACGGCTTCTGTATCTGGGAGGCAACGTTTTGCTCTCGCCAGCAAAAGTTGCAGCTCCTTTGGAGACCAAACTGCTCCAGCAAGCACGACAATGTTCTTGGAAGCTGGAGGCCAAGGGTGAGGAAGAACTTGGTCCTTCTCCATTCTGCATCACTGTCTCTTAACAGCTCTCCAGCCTAACCCTGAATATGGTTTTAATATTCATGTAAACATCTCCTTGTGAGCTGATTGAGGGTGGGGAGATGGCAGCCAGTTAGGGGATTTGGAATGGAAAGTCTTGAACAGTTTTCCTTTTTGGAATTTCCCCACCTGCCATTCATTCACACCTGGAGAGCTGCTTTCTCCCTAAGAACGGCCTTAAACTGAAGAAGCCCACTGCTCCATTTCCCCCAGTGTTATTCACACTGACTGGCAAAGTGGTTGTCTAGAGTTTTGGCAGGAACTTTTCCAGTTCTACCTGGAGATGCTGAGGATGGAACTTCGGTCTGCAGACCTTCTGTCCTACAGCTCTTCCATTAGCATCTCAAAAGGCCCCTGGATGCCTTACATTCAAAGGATCCCTTTTGTACAAGACCCAGATCACAGTTGTCTTGAGAAGGAATGAAACTTTGGGGTTGGAGGTCTGTAACATACAAGGTTGTTTTGCATCTCCTGTTTCTCCAGACGGGAGGCTCTGGGTCTGAACAAAAATCCACAAGCAATGTTGTTGCTATGGTTTGGCAGTGGTTATTTCTTTTTCTTTTTTTTAGAATGGACACCTTAATATAAATTAGTTTATTCGGTGCATGGTTGTATACAACAAATAATAAACATCTCCTTTGTACAAAGCGACAGGAAACAGCTCATCCTGGCCCAAGTCTGCTTTGTACATTATCTTTGACAAAGAGCAATGCACAAAATCTTAAACAGGTCATGCAACTTCTGAAGCCAGTATCCAACTTCCTCTCATGCAAGAGATATGATGAACTAAACAGAAACTTAACTTTCTCTCTCTTCCCTTCTGTTTGCTTTAAAAAACAGAGAAGGAATGACACAATCCCAGCCTTTGGCGAGGAGAAAAAGGTATTCAGAAAGGTTCCACAGGATGATGCTTGCACATTTTCCCTTTCCAGCGAGATCTACCCCATATCAGGATCTATGAAATCCCCCAGCCCTTTCCTTTCTTAATTCTCCTCTCTCAAGGAAAGACCACAACAGATTCCCCACGTCTCACTTCATTCAACTCCAGTGACTTGAACAGGCTGGATTGTGTCCCCTTTCTATGTTGATTCTTTCCGTGTTGTGTTGTTGGTTGTAATGTTTACTCTCCACCCAAATTTCAGGGAAGTAAAGGAAAGATGCTTACAAAGAAGATGTAATGGTTTCCCTTATAAAAACATAGTTAAGTCACTTTAGTTCCACAGTTTCTGTCTTTAGAAAAAAGAAGGTATGTCAACAGGTTTAGCTTTTGTTTTTAAATATGATACACAAAATGTAATTAAGAGAAGACTGGAGGGAAAAGGAGGGGGGGGGAAGGAAATCTACATTGTGGGAATAACTTGATTCACCCTGTTTTAAAAAAATAAGTATTTTCAACAGACTGGGAATTAACACAACACCTCGGTTCCTACAGACTGGGGTTAGCACAAGGACTTTGAAAGGGTGACTACAAATCTATAAAAAACTGTATATATATCTCAGTGTGTTAAAATCACAAGAACACTTTTTTTGCTGGAGCCTGAGATCCACTGAGATCCGGCTCCAAACCTGATTTATTTATTTTTCCTCAAGATTACATTATTATATTAGTATGATTTTGCTTTGCTTGTAAAGACACAGCTCTGAAGACCCCTTCAGGTTAAGAGATCAAAAAAGGTGATGCTGTTTCAAATTAAAGGGATATATTTGGAGTTGTTTTCCTTACCAAGCCTTACGATATATAAAATGGTAAGCTGAAAAAAAAAAAAAAGCGGAGGGTATACAGATTCTTTTCGCTTCCTTCCCCCCACCCCAAACAATGTTATATATAAAACACTAAACATTTAAATTTCCCTCAAAGAGCAAAGAAAAAAAAAGTGATATTTGATTGGATTTCTCTCTTGGTTGGAAAGCAAAAATGTGTTCTGAAATTTTGTGTTTTTTCACAGAGCGTAGGTGAGGGTAAGAAGTAAACGAGGAGGCGGGTGGGGTGGATTGTGCCTCTGCAATGTTATGCCACCACTTAATGTTTGTCTGGCTAGGCCGCGAGTTTGCACAAGCCCGTTCTACATCATTGGGGATCTTTCCTTTGACACGAATCATTTATTGTTATTTGGGGACATCCAGAAAGTCCAAAGTAGCTGATAAAAGGCCAAGTGACCTATCCCAGTTTGTTGGCTTGTCAGGAACGGTTGAACGGTAGGTGCAAAATGAGGGTTCCACAGCAATTCTAGAGGTTAGGTTCCACTGACGCGTCATCTCTCCTCTAGCTTCTCAATCCTGGCTACGTTTCATTTTGGCTCATAGATTTCCCACCATTTAATGCTCCAGAGACACTTCTGCTTTTCGTTGGGGTTCCACTGCCAGACCGTGAAAACTCAGTAAGATCATGGAGGGAGGGTTCTTTGTACATGGCCACTGGTTGGAAGGAGGAGAAAGGAAAATCAGAGAAGAATCAGAGACAGGGTCATCCATGAATTCAGAATGGGGTTGAAAGCTCAGCTGGGCTGGCTATTCAGGCAATCTTGGGCGAGTTGTACTTTCTTGGCCTAACCTTCCCCAAAGGGTTGGGGCAAGGTTAAAATGGGAGGGGGGCGGCTTACGAGCACCACCTTGAGGGCCTTAGGAAGGAAAGAGGGCATAGAAACATGCCCAGAAATGTCATTGCAAAGCATTTTGCTAATTGGCCTTCAAGGCGAGGATTACAAAGACAAGTGCAAAATCCAACCCCACATCAAAATAGGGACAGAAGTCAGGAGCAATGCTTGCTTGCTGTGAGACTTATTAATCAATCAATCAATCAATCAATTAATTAATTAGCTACCTACCTACCGGGGAAGCTACAGATATAAGACGTGGATGGTCAACCTGAAGCAAGCAGGCTGCCTCCAGACAGACCCCAAATCCACCTCCTCCAACCACAGTTGCCAAAATTTAGCAGTCTGGTTTCTCGCCGTTTTGAGCCAAGAAATGGGTAGAAACGGAGGGCAAGCTGCAAAGCCAGCGCCTTTCCAAACTTTAGGAAAATGGCAACAATCCTGGCTCCATCGAGGTGTGCCAGATGCTGCCCCTGTTTGGTGTCCTCTCCCCACCCACACAGGGCACCCCTCCCCTCATTGAAAGATAAAGGAGCCTTGATGCAGCAGAAGACAATGCCAGTAAGCATCAACTGAACTCCAGAAAGAAATGCAAAAGAAATTCTAAAGCATCCTGAGAACAAAACAGCAGGAGAAAAAAAATCCACTGCTGTATTCAAAACGGGTAGTCTGCAAGTAGCTGAGGATATCTGAACAGTTTTACCTTTTAGTGGTTTCGGGAGGAAATGTGCAGCCGGCTTGTTTTTCTTAACGTGGTTTCCTTTCATGACCTCTCCTTCTTTGTTAAGGCCCAGATACCAGCCTCTTCCTGACTGCAGCTGCCTGTAGATCATGGAAGAGTAAGTGACGTAATAATTCTCAAAAACGGATTCTTTGAACTTGCATTCCGGCGTGAAATGTTCCTGCAGGGAAGGGTGGGGGAAGGAAAGGAAAGGATCAATAGGCGCACAACTTCCCGTCTGCTAATGCAGAAATGATTCAATATTTTGCCAGCGTTAGCCTCTGCCCCTGCCCATTCCGGTCTGCTTTGGCTTCTCCATGATGCAGTTTTGGAGCACACGGGCCATTTCAGCTCAAAGCAGTCATGACATCTGAAGTGTAGAAATATCGATCAGAAAGAGAATTCTGTTACAAGACTGTGATTGGAAGATCGAGCGAATAGCTGTGTGGAGATGGGAAAAGGTGTTTAGTGGGAGGGGGAAAAAAGAATCAAAGGAGGGACATTGAGAGTAAATGCTTTTTTAACCAAGTGACTGATATTAAGGCAACATTTACCAGCTACCTCATTACATTGCAATTATTTATTTATACCCCTTTATCAGCCTGCTGCAGGCTTGGGTGCTTTTGAAAGCCCATAATGATGACTGGAAGCCAATACCATACGAACAGTGATTGTCTTACACCAACTTCCAGGTTCCTGCAAGAAGCATCCTTAACTGGAAATGGCTTCCCTAATGTGTTTGGAGGGACCTCCATGGCGAACGTTTCATGAGACAAGTTCTCATGAAGTGACTTTTCAAAGCAAAAGTACTTCAAACTGGACTTGTCTTTGCAACAGAATTGTAGACTTGGAAAGATCTGACAGCTCACTGCTGGACATCTGTATATGTACTAGACTTATCCCTAGTATTCAGTATTACACACATCCCTGGCAGATGTTCTTCTAGAACCTTTACAATGAGAGAGACCTCACGGCTGTACACAATGAGGATGGAAGCCACTGGTGGCTTTCCAGAAGGTTTGAAGCCCCATTTTCACAAGTGCTTGTCTCTGGCCTTAAGAGGATTGGAAGTCCAAAACATCTGTAGGACTTAATCTTTGTCCAAAATTCTGATAAGATCAGGACTGGATGACATTTCTAATATTATCCCATGAAACCCAAGGACACACTGTCCACTCAGAGCCAACCTTATTGGGTTGTGAAGTGAGATCTGAAAGGAGAACTTACTTGGTTTATCATTCATTCATTCATTCATTCATTCATTCATTCATTCATTCATTCATTCATTCATTCATCAATTTCTATTACCGCCCCATCTTCCCCGAAGGGGACTCTGGGCGGTTTCAAGGTTAAGAAAGCTCTCCATGGGATTGAGGACTCAATGTCCTCACCTCACTTATGTGGTGATGGCAGAAGTGGTGTGGTCAGAGCAGGACCTGGAATTTGATGCTTCATTGGAGCAAACAAGCAGGTTGGCTTATCCATCTGGAAGCTAGGTTCAGCAGATCTAGACTTCAAAGCGCAGCAAAGAGATACAGGAAACTCTAATTCTTTGTTGCTATCCTGTGGTACAGGTGCTATCCTGAGGACAGGATGGCCTGGCATGCTATGGTCCATGAGGTCACAAAGAGTCGGACACGACTAAACGACTGAACAACAACGAATCCTGTGGTCCTCCAGATTTTTTGCAGTCTTGATGAGATAGCTCTACTGGAAAGCAATCCATGTTACTCTTCAAAGAGAAATTCCCCATAAAGCCAGGGTTTAAAATTACTTCATCACACCACAGGAAAGATGAAGAACTCTAGAATAAGAAGTGAGCCTAAAATATTTTTAGTTGTTAATCACAGTGAGGATCATTGTAGCGAAGAATTGGAAACCTCAACAGCAATGGCTAAATAAAATCTGGTTGGTTATTACTGTATGAAGATTACCATATTAAATACAGAGTGTAAATGTATTTGGGCAACCTTTTCCTTCTCTACAACACCTTGCTTGGAACACATGGAATGCTCTGATCTTGCTTGCACCTGATTCGTTCCTTGCTCTAGATCTCATAAGTAAATTGATAAGAGGCAGATTTTAATTAAATGTCAGCAGAAATGTTTGGCAATAGAAGCAGGTTGACGTTAAGACTAGTCAGCTAGTGGGAAGTCATCTTTCCTGCACTGGGGGCCTTTAAATAAACCTATCCGTTTAGAATCCTGTATTGTAGACTGGCCTTTCAGATCTCTTCCCTCTGTGTGATTCTGCAGTCTGTGGCTGATCACTCCCATAGAATTGGCAGAGTTGAATAAGCAACAGAGCCTTTTTGGTCACAGTACTATCTTTGGTTTAAGTATCAGGAGTCCAGTGTGGTGTCCATAATACCACTTTTCCCTCAGTTTATTTTCTTCCACCACCACAATTGCAACCCTACTGTAAGTCTCATGTTAGGCTGACCCTAGAAATTTTAACTGCTCTCCAAATTACTCAATGAACTTTTGTGAGATAACTTAATGTTGATCTGGGAGTCTCTAGTCCTAGACCAGCACCCTAACCCTACTCCACAAATATTTTAGTTTGATGAAGTTTTAGACCCATGGGGGAAAAATAATGTTGGTATTACAGGTTAAGATTTTGATCAGCCAGTAGCTGTGGCTTTCCAGCCATATATTATTCGTGAAGAATGTTGAGTAGTCAGATTGATACTTGCTTGTGATATGTACTGTATGTGCAAAAGTATGTGGTGGATGTGCATATATTTCAACATATGTGCATATGTTTACACATAGATCTTTCTTCAAGACAAGCATAAAGATGTGATTGTGGTATTCTTCAAGTTGCAAAAACAACAGCAAAAAATCACTAGCTGAAGTAAGCTGGTGGGAAGGAAAGGAAATGGAACACCCTGGAGTTCATCATCCAATTAAGAGCAGTAAAAGAGAACCCTGGTGTGTGCAGAGGGTGATTATAGCTTCTGTGCAGTAATTTGCTGTGTTTAGGGACTGCACAACTTGCTCCATTCAGAAATAGATGATCAAATAAGGA
Source organism: Charina bottae (assembly GCA_023362775.1). NCBI lineage: Eukaryota > Metazoa > Chordata > Lepidosauria > Squamata > Charinaidae > Charina > Charina bottae. Next base: position 20,154,915 of record JALMGJ010000018.1, on the reverse strand, counting down.
GCCGAGCCACACTGCTGTCATCAAGCCAATTCTTCTGAGGGCCCCTTGCAACAATTGCAACCTGAAGAACCTCTTTTGTAGGCCTGCATAATTCTGAGTTTCATTCATGCCCAGAGCACAAATGCTTGAATGCCTGAGGATACATACAATCCTGATCACTTAGGCTGGATTTCCAGAGAAACTTGATTGTGCAGAAAGATGGTATATATCCAGCATACTCTGAAGACTGTTGGTCAGAGGGTTCCGCATGCTATAAGTTAGGAGGTTTGTAGAAGGGGGAATGGTCGGAGAGCTTCAGACACCCTGTTTGAACATCTTGAAGGCAACACACATTGGAAAAAAAACACAAATGAAATGGGAGCAACCTTGCAAAAAGATGATTAAGGAAAGCAGCTGAAGATCCCCTCTCACCTCTCATTGCCATCTTGGCAAGATCAGGCAAAAACCAAAATTAGGAAAAAATAAAGGTGTCTCACAACAAAAAGCCTCCACTCACATCTGTGAAAGAATATGTGTGAGAAGAAAGGGAAGAGAGATCAAAGGTAATGGCCTTGATGTGGGACGCCTTTGAAAAAATGGGCCAACAGATAGTTAAGTCTTCAAAAGGAGGAAAGTCACCAGGCTTGCAACTTCAGGAGGGAGACTAACCTGAATAAGGGAAGATTTGTTCACCTCCATCCCAGCCTGTGAAAATCTCCTTAAAGATGACTTCAGTAAGGTCATTTCCACTTTTTCAAAAGGAACATGGTTGCCTTTTCAGCCTCTTTGGAACATGCAACGTGGATAGTCTGTTCCATGGTTCATGTGGCTTATTAACCCAGACACCTAGCCCTTTATTCATCAGAAATCAGACAAGAGGTTTAATTTAAAATGTCACAACATTGACTAATGCTTTGACAGGGCGGTGACAAAACTCCAAGGTTAACAGAGGAATAGGGTAATTTCCTACCACAACAAAACAGCCAAACATTCCATTCACCCCAGACTGATAAATCCTAAATTAAATGAAGTGTGGGTGATAAACTCAAATGAAGAAATGAAATTAACAGCCAAGAAAAATGATAACGATATAAGCAACCTAGGCAACACAAACAGGAGACTGAAACTTAAGACGTAACAATGTGCGGCCAACAGTAAAATGGAAAAACAACCAATTTAAATAATTGGAAATGAACAATATGAAAACACCATGGTTTACATGCTCATTTTCCTACCATTTTCCTTGGCAGGCCCCTGTACTCTCAAAAATCTATTTTTGTTGTTGAAAATAAAATCTTTGAATTGAGCTACACTCCTGGCAGCTTCATCATCACATTAGCAGTATAGAAATGGTTTGTCATTATCTTCTTTCAGAGATTTAAAAAAAAAAAAATTTCCCTGTCTGTCAGCCCTGAAATTTCTTTGTAATCTCTCATTCAAGTTCCAGATCAATGGTTAAGATCAAGAATTCCTCTTGGAAGTGAACAATAGCTAATGATTTGACCATCTTTTCTCTTTAGGATTGTCAACCTCAACACTACTCAAACACTACTAATTTAAGGAGAACTTTCTTATTTCGTGGACCATTACACAGCAATCTATAAGAATCTCAGCTTAAAAATTAGGCCTGTCTTTATCTCAGTGACATTTTAATTTCATTGCTCAGCGATATTCCAAACAAACAGACCTCACAGGTGAGGAACACCGCTGGGATACAATGCATGGCCTTCAAGGCACGTTGCCTGAGAACCATTCCCACCGTTTGGAATTACAGAAGTAGTTGTTAGCTGATTGTGATAGAAAACTGTTTAATATCTTACAGAAGCACTAGATTATTTAAAGGGGTTAATTCAAAAACTGTCCTCTGCTCTACCATAAATGGACAATAGATCAATGTCTGGATTCACTTTTGATGATAATTTTCCTTCATGTCTATTACTGTTTTTTGTGATCCTCACAGAGAATGAAGTCTAAATAAAAAGAGGACCTGTTAAAAATGGCTGATTCCAGCATTCCTGGAAAATTCACCTATTGGATTCCGTATATCAGGAGCAGGAAGCTTGTGGTCCTTCCAATGCTATTGATTTCCAACTCGCCTCAGCTCCATCCAACATGACCAGTGATAAGGAATGATGGAGCTGCAATCCAACTACTGGAGGATTACACACTAACAACTTTAGCCATACATGATTATTTGTTGAGTATAATATCCCTCTGTAGCCATCACGTCAATGGCAGGTACATTAGCTGTGAAAACCAACCAACCATTCCGCCATTCAGGGCAATGTTGAACTTTGACCAAATGTCAATGTTTCTGGAGAGTGCACAGGACCTAAATATCTTCTTCTGCCACTGAAGCCCCTCTGCTGGGACACCCAACTCGGGGAGGCAAAATTACCTACATCAGTGTGGTTTTCTGCCCCTTTGAAATGGCAAACCCATAGGCACTGCAGTGTAATCCCTAAAATAGGCATAACACTTTGTCCAGAATGCAGTGGCCTGGTTCTTGGTTGCCATTCTTCACCACAAGGAAATAGCCCTGGTGTTTTGGACCCTGCCCCAGCTTCCTATCAGCTTCAGGTGCAATTTAAACTGCTGGGCATTTGCTCCAAAGCTCTCTATGGCTTTGCTTCACGGTTCTTGCAGAAGTGCCAGCTGGGTTCAGCTGCATCCCAGGAGAAATTAGGGTTTGGAGGGCTTATGGTGAGTGATGGGACCCCGAACGTTATTTGGTTGCTACTTGCAATGTTTTTGGGTTCTTATGGGTTTGTTTTAGTTCTTACTGTGGATGCTTGAATAAGAATTGCTCTCGTTTTATGCTTTTGATCGCTGTAAGTACTGAGGGGCTGACTAGTATAGCAGATACCAGTTTGATTAAAGAAATAAATAACCGTCTTTAACCAAGGGAAAAAGAAAAGAACATATCCTCCTGGGCCTCTGATACAGCCCAGTATGTTTGGGATCCAGGCAGGAGCATCCGTTCCAAGCCACAATGACATCAGAATGGCAACATGAGCGGTGTGACGCAATCATACAAGTGATGCAAATGAGGCACTTCCATTAGACGCAAGTGTGACATTTATGCAATTGTGTCCTGCCACTCATGTCATTATATACCCACCCATTCATATGTTAGTATGAACCTTGTGCTTTCTATAGTCCTCCAGAGCGAACTGGAAGAACAAGATTTCCTTCCTTCTTTCCTTCCTTCCTTCCTTCCTTCCTTCCTTCCTTCCTTCCTTCCTTCCTTCCTTCCTTCTTTCCTTCCTCTCCTCTCCTCTCCTCTCCTCTCCTCTCCTCTCCTCTCCTCTCCTCTCCTCTCCTCTCCTCTCCTCTCCTCTCCTCTCCTCATAAGCTACTCCCTCCTACTGACTCTGTGCTCCAATATGCAGTTGGGATTAAAATCAGATGCATCATCTTGAAAACAACAGATACATCATATTCCTACAAAATGGAAGTTGTGACTAAGAACAATCCATTGGCATGAGGGGTTGTCACAACAGTCCAGCCCCCCAGCAATAACCAAGTTTTCACCAGTTTTCTAAAAAATATGAGCATGGACTTTCTTCCCTCCCACCTCAGTCTCCCCGCCTCTGTCTGTTAACTCTGTACCACAATTCCCCTCTGTCTCCTTCTGCCTTAATCACCATCTAACTTCTTTCATCACTAAATTTCTGCAAGCTAAATTATACGTTTGGCGGATGACTGTTGTTAGGAACGCCACGGGTACAAAAGCAAAGGAACAATAACAGTAATAAATTATAGCTGCCAAGAAAAGGTGGAATTTGTTATTTAAATTGGACGGTGGCGACCAAAGCATCATTTCAGGCAAACAAGATTAAATGAAGAGGAGACGCCAACATGCCAACCAAAGGAGAAAAGATCAATAGGATGTCATTTGAAAATATGAAAAGATGGGCTTTTTCCACTTAATCGAGCCAGTCGGCATTATTAAATTAAAGCTTTCTCAAGATGAAAACAGTACAGAGTCTTTATCTCTTGCTCTTCCCCCCACCCCAAGTGCCAAAGTGCAATTATAAAATTACAGCAGTGGATGAACTTTCAAGATCTGTTCTCAAGCCACCCCACCCCCCAAAAAATCAGCATCTCTAAACAAGTATCTCTAGTGGTGCTATTGTAAATCTGTCTTGGGGGTGCTGGCATTGATAGGATTCCACCATTGACAACAGAATTTGTGTTGTCACAATAGAGTCAGAGCAATGGGCTTTATATGCAAAAGGTCCCAACGTCAAATCCGAGGGTCTTCAGACAGGGCTGTGAAAATCCTGGGGGAAAAAATGTCCAGTCTTTATAGACCAGCCTTCCTCAATGGGGTGCCCTCCAGATGGACCAGATGTTCCCAGAATTCAACCTATTGGGTACATGATGAGAAAGGTCTGTCTAACGTTAATGGCTCCAGTCCTTCGGGGTTTTCAAGCCAACAACTTGGGAGCATCTGCAAGGGCTGTTTCATTTTGTTTTCTGGTTACAAATTTAGGTAAGATTCCAGTCTCATGGTTCTCTGGAGAAAGTACTATTTAAAGAAGAATAGAGGAAGATGTGTGACAGCTAATCAGGTCTCTGGTCCACCTAAATTTTGGGGCCTACGCCAGCTATCGACACTTCAACAGGCTTTGCCTGGGAGTGTGGGAATAATCTGGGCAAATGAATTGGCCATGATGCTTGGGACTGTGGACTCATGCGCTGTTGCCCTGGTCCCCTGAGACCCTGACCCAATTTATCTTCTGATCCAAATAGGTTCCCCATCCCTAATGCAAGGAAAGATTCAGTTCATCCAACCATATGGGGAAGATTCCCAGCAGGTTATAGGTGAGTTTGTAGGCTGTCCAGATGATCAACTGTTGATGGATGTGCTATTTCAAGGTCATGCACTTACGACAATGCATTCCTTTTGTACCCCTCTGTTCACATATCTCGCCATTCCCTGGAGGATCTTGAGAAGGCGTTCTGCACCCTCCAGCTTAATAGAGACTTTCAGCATCCTGCAAATAGCCAGCCTTGGCAAAGCCCAAACACACCAGGGAAATTTTAGTGCACAGGAATTTCCCCCACCCAGAACTTTCCAATCTCCTGAGAGCAAGTGGTGATGAAGCCTAACACACCTCCTTACAAAATGCCAGTGACAGCAGAAATCTGAAACGTGCCTAAGAGTTTAAAGACATTCACAAGACGTCTGGGGTTCATCTGTATCACAACATCAAATTCTAAAAGGTCAGACGCAGTTTAGATGCAGAGGTTAAAGTGAACTTGTGGCTTTGGGAAGGCTGTTGTTTCACTTTATTCTGAATTCTGCAAACATGCAAGGGGAGATGATCGCCGATTTTTCATCTCACTCTCTCAACATGCTGCTGAGTTCTACCTTATCATTTCATCTGGGTTGTTTTTATCTCATTGGCTCTGTTTCTGGTTTTCAAACCTCTGCTGGCCACCCAGAGTTACAGTCTGCAAGTTGGGCGAGCCTATAAATGGATTAAATAAATAAAATTTTTGAAAATGAAAGCCTTCTTCCCCTGCCAATAAACCTTCTGCTTTTCTATCTTCTTCTTGAGGCACTTAGGAATGTCTTTCAAATTCCACTTGCCTGTGTTTTCCAGTTTCCTTGATGATCAGGGGTGTTCGGGGGGCAGAGATGGTGACAGCTGGTGTGACTGTCTTCTATGACATCTCTTCCCAGCCTTTCCAATCTGGACAAGGCCCCTGGGAGAAGTCTGGGAAGCCAGACAGCTTGCAAACTGTTGGGGGATGATCCCACCACGAGAAGCTAGGTATTTATTCACACTCCTTGGCCCCCTTGTACCCATAATACAAGGATGCCACATTCCAGCTGTGAAGCTTTAGCTGAAATGTTCTTCTCTAGAAAAGAAACTGAGAGGGGCAGGGGAAAATGTGCAGGATGTTTTGCTTGGAAGTAAAAATAAAATCCACATGAGGTAACTCAAGCGTTCACATTCTGGAATTAAGTTCCTCTAGTTCAGTGTTTCTCAACCTCAGCACCTTTAAGATGGGTGGGCTTCAACTCCCAGAATTCCCCAGCCCACATGCTGGCTGGGGAATTCTGGGAGTTGAAGCCTCTTATAGTTGCTGAGGTTGAATAACACTGGCCTAGTTCTTTCAACTCCCATTGACTCTGAGATATCTGGGGATTATGGGAATTGGCCAAGAAATCTGGAAAGGGTCCAGTTGGGAAAGGCTGGCCAAAGGCATCTCATTTTAAAAAAGAGGGGGTGCCCTGATTTCATCCCTACCCCCATCCCCACAATGCTCCCGTTCTAAGCAGGCCCCCTTGCAAAAAAGCTATGCTGCATTTCACAGTGGCAGAGCGGGTTGGAACAAGATTTAGCCATTGGGCAGCAATTCATCTCCAATCCTCTCTGCTCTTCATCTTAAAGAGCTCCTCCTCAAAGGTGACTTCCAGCAGCTACCAAAAAAATAGGGGTGCATCTAGAATTCCAAATTTGGGCTTGTTCTTTCTCATCCAGGAACCTCGGTTTGCCTTTTTGCAGGTTCCTTGTTTTGGAGGAACCATTTCCAAACCAGCAGACTTCAGTCTCGGAGTGACAAGAGAGATGTGTGGATGTGCGATTGATTAATTTGAGACTGTCCTTTGCTTTTCATTTCCTGTTCTGAACAAGTAACAACAGCTGCGGGGTGGGAAGAAATGCATCTTGAAATTCTCAGGACAGAATAAACTGGTAGCAGAAAAGAAAGAGAAGGGGATAATCTATTGGCAGAGCTTCTTTTCTGCAAACACCATGGAAGAAATAACAATAACAATTTAGGCTCATACAGCTACCCACCTCGCAAAGCGATTCTAGGTGGTTACCACAATTAAGACATCAATATAATAGCAAATAACCAAAACAATAAAGCACAAAGAACATAAAACAAGAACACAAAACATGAAACGGCAACCGAGGGGAAACTCATCAACAGTACGTTAACTCATTCCACAAGCTCACCTAAACTGACACACAAAATTCAGACGGTTTTTCCATTGAGGCATCTTCTCTCTCCCTTCCTTCCTCCTGCCTCAATCTCTTAGACATTGGCAGCATTTTACGTTATGAATCAATCTCTATCCAGACCTTGTCACATCACAGGGATATATTCATTAGTCAATTTCATCAAACGTTTGCCCAATTCTGCAAAGCTTTGCATGCAGATTTTTTAGAAGCTGCATTTCTTTTCCTACAAAACTTTCATCCAGTGTTTGCATTTTCCAACCGTTTTGTTGTTGTTGTTCAGTTGTTTAGTCGTGTCCGACTCTTCGTGACCTCATGGACCATAGCACGCCAGGCCTTCCTGTCCTCCACTGTCACCCGGAGTTTACTCAAATTCATGTTCATTACATCGGTGATGTAATTTCCAACCTTAGCCCAGTCCATTTTCCTCTTCCTCTGATTTCCTTTATGCCTACCTGACATTAAACTTGTAAGCCTCATTATCACCTTTCCAAAACATGGAAATCTGAAATCATTCTGATGGACTTTGGTAGATGAGGCCACTGAAAAGAATCCAAGCTGCCCTTCGGCTGTCCTATCAGCTGTAGGCTCCCCCTTCTTGTGGTATTAAATTCTATATATGAATCACAGCACTTTCTTTGATTTGTCTACAACAGGTGGCAATGCTTGGTTGACCTTGACTCTGATGGAACACCACCAGGAAAGAGCAACTAGGAAGTTAGAAAAAATATTCCGAAGGAGGCAGTGGCAAATCTCTATACAGCTGCTAAGAGGACTACTTGGTGGTGACCATGAAGTTAGGAGTTCAGCTTGAGTGGAACCAGACTTGACGTGTAATCTCCAGCCCATCAGTTGTGCTGGTGAGTTATGGAGCTATGACAGAAGAAAGAAAAAACCAACTATTTTCTTCACACCAGCTATAGTTGTATGCATTTCTCTCATTCTTCCAAACTGTTTTTCTTTTTATTCCTAAATTTAAAAGCAGAACTGGGCAGAATTTGATCTCCTGCTTCCTTTTGTTACTTTTGAGGGAAGGGGTTAAAAACAGCAAGTGAGATCTTGCTTCATTTCAGGGTGAGGGAGAATCCTGAAAGCATCCAGTTGGGGGAAATGGCATTCAGGAAGAACCTTCTAACATTTTTCTGTTTGGCTGGGAATAAATTGGAACCCAAGAAGATGGCTGAGCTTCGAGCATCTTAAAAGGAAGAGGCGAAAGAACAAGAACAAGAAGCAAATGATCAGGAGAAGAGCCTAAATAGAAAGGGAAAACAAGTTGCTTGGGATTAGAAGAATGGCCAAGCAATAAAAAGCCAAAAAACAAATAGAGGAAACTGTGAGGAGAACAGAGTTGAGGAAGAAAGGAAGAAAGGAAGAAAGGAAGGAAGGGGAGTAGGAGGAGGGGAGAAGAAGGGAAAAGAAGGAAGAAGGAAGAAGGAAGAAAGAAGAAGGAAGAAAGGAAGAAAGGAAGAAAGGAAGAAAGGAAGAAAGGAAGGAAGGAAGGAAGGAAGGGAAGGAAGGAAGGGGAGGAGGAGGAGGGGAGAAGGGAAAAGAAGGAAGAAGGAAGAAGGAAGAAGGAAGAAGGAAGAAGGAAGAAGGAAGAAGGAAGAAGGAAGAAAGAAGAAGGAAGAAAGGAAGAAAGGAAGGAAGGAAGGAAGGGAAGGAAGGGGAGGAGGAGGAGGGGAGAAGGGAGAAGAAGGGAGAAGAAGGGAGAAGGGAGAAGGGAGAAGAAGGAAGAAGGAAGGAAGGAAGGAAGGAGGAGGAGAAGAAGGGGAAGGCAATACTCAGAGAGAACAATATAGAGAGCTCAATACAGGGATAAAGAAGATTTAACAAGGAAGGGAGGATTAAAAAGAAGATGGTTTTGTTTTGCCTTCGAAGGAAATGATGCCAACCCTGGCAGATGCAAAGGGAAGAACAAGAGAGGATGAATTTCATATATTGATCGGAAGAAAGCAGCCAAATCTTCAGCTGCTGGTCGGCTTGGTAATGAGCCTGTTAACCCCCTGGATTGGATATCCTTCCTATGATGTATGGCTCCCTCTTCCTTTATGCAGAAGCAATGGCCAGGTGTGGCCTTATACAGGGCCAGGGCATCTGCCATCTGTGAACGCCTCTTTTTGGAAAAAACCAAAGCATTGCCCTCTAAAAGCAAGCAGGTTAATTCAAGCTTATTCCAATTACAGAGGAGTCTGGGCACAGAAGCAGCAGGGGATTCCCACTTGACTTTCTAACGGTCCCCAGAATCTTGTTTCTCTTAAAACTCTGCCTGTATTTACAAACGTCACACTCTCTGCCACTTTGGGGAGATGATTACAAAGCTCCCAGGAGAGGTCCTACCCAAGGCCAGAGGATGCCACACAGAGTCCAAAAGGCACCACCAGGGATGTCTGCAAGGGGTGATCGAACAAGTCAAAGTGTTGGCCTTGACAGTGAGATGGAAGCTCAGTCTGTTTTTTATGTGCATTGTGACTTTTGGGCCATACCCCGTGGACACCCCTGGACACCCCTGTCCTCTTCTTGGGCTGAAAAGCAGAGAAAATATCAGTAGTCCTCAGCACAAGTTTCAAAGCCAAGAGGGAGGTACCGCTAGTGGGTTGTCTGAATGGGGGGATAATGGTTTCAGGCTACTTTGGAACATGTACACTCTCTTTCCCCAAAATTAGGAGGAGTCTGATGGCACCTTTTCAGACTGACAGATCGCATAAAAAGGCCGAAACTTTCTGCTGCTCTCTTTATCAGATGCATGGACCGGCATCCATGCATTGGATGCATGCATGCATCTGCTTTGTTCGTCTCCTTCGGATTTTGGCTACAATAGACTAGTATCCCTCTCCTCCTGAAATGACTCCCATTCCCAAAAAGATTTCCCTAGCCTGGTGTCTGGAGATAATGGGAGCTGTAGTTCCAGGCATGAAGGATATCTAATTCTTCTGCTGACTAACTTGAGTCATCACAGATACTTTTGCTTTCACAGAAAGCAGGATTAAATAAAACAGATCAAACCAGTAAGCAAACCAGATGGGTAAATATATTGTAGTCTGAGATTCCCCACCACCACCACGTCCATCCTCAAAGAAATGTTGTGCTTGTATTTCTAAGCAGCAGCAGAATTAATCCCTCCTTTCCACCCTGCCATCATAAAATTGGTCAAGAGTGAAAATGAACCCAAGTAAAGCTCTCACGTGGGTCCCTTGAGGAAGAAAGCTGTACTCTAAAAGCCCTTTTAGCAACTTCTCTTACAGCACAGGAGCGTGGAACCAGGATGTGCCACGAAGAGTTGCCCTGGGTAGCATTTTCCGGAGCCAACCTTATTTCACAAAATTCCAGTCTGTTTCCCCTCCTTTCCCCTTTGTCTTTCCCTTCCTGTGAGCATTCTGTGTCCACCGAGCCCACTCCCTTCCCACTCTGGGACCTTCTGCTAAACCTTCTACATTCTTCCATCCTCAGTTTCCCAAGCTGTGGGCGGGTCCTCTGATCTTCGCTGAGAAGAACAGAAGCAACCGTTGCATACAAGAGAACGGGCTGAGGCACTCATGGATGCCTGGGATGATTAGCCTGAAGCTCAGCCCTTGCTTGAGAAAGGTGGCTTGCCTGGTGAATTTTAACCCTTCCTGGGAAAAGGGCTCCTCTGTCGGGGGCATAGAGGATGGCCTTGAAGGACAGTGGGAAGGCCCATCACCAAGGCGATGATCAGAGAAGCGTGGCTTAAACCCATTCCAAGAAACCATCTTGAGAAAACGCCGCAGACAGGACCCTCCCTAATTTACACAAAGACAGAGGGAGGGACATTCAGACCTGCAAGATTCTGTTGCTATGGCTTTGCAATAAAAGTACTTTTAGACACACACGGCATTGGTTTCTTAGTCTGGCCTACCCTATAGGGCTGACATCCCCCTTGTCAGCAATTTCCCTCACTCCATCCCCATCTAGTTTTGCTTCGTTGTCTCTCTCAGTTGGCCATGCCAACTGGGAATTCTGGGAGTTGTAGTACACCCATCCACAGACAACCAAGGGTGGGGGAAAGCCATTCTATCCCCAAATGTGAGTAGAAACATCACTGATTTTATCCCTTGGCTTTTGAGCTTATTAGCCAAGCTGAAGTAAAGGGCCAGTGGGGAATTTCCAGCTTTGGCAATTGCATGGCATGTCACGGGCAATTTTTTTTCCTAATCGACTCTGGGGAATGACTCGAAGCACAACAACTTCAGCGTTGCCAGTCATCTTTGAACGTCAATGCTGATCGATAGCTGCCGTCGGCACAGGGTGGGGGGGGGGGCAGCCTCTGATGCGTGGTCCTCAGAAATATGCCAGCAAGGGTCCACAGAGTTCTCGGAGAAGCCCAGAGACTTCTGCCTTCCCAATCAGGAGGTGTGTCCCAGGCCCAAGGAACAAAGCGTTTTCTGTGCAAAATGTTCCCCACATGTAGAATCCTTGTACTGTGGATGCTTAAATTACTGTTTTATTGACTACCTGTAAGCTGTTAAGAGGTGCTTGATTGTGATAGGGCATAAGTTAATGTTAATGTTAATAATATAATATAATATAATATAATATAATATAATATAATATAATAATATAATAATATAATATAATATAATATAATATAATATAATATAATATAATATAATATATATAATATAATATAATAAATATAATATAATATAATATAATATAATATAATATAATATAATATAATATAATATAGAGAGCCAGTTTGGTATAGTGTTAAGTGTTAAGGCACCGGGCTAGAGACCAGGAGACCATGAGTTCTAGTCCCACCTTGGGCATGAAGCCACCTGGGTGACCCTGGGCCAGTCCCTCCCTCTCAGCCCTAGGAAGGAGGCAATGGCAAACCACTCTGAAAAACCTGCCAAGAAAACTGCAGGGACTTGTCCAGCCAGTCTCTGAGAATCAGACATGTTTGAACGGATAAATAATAATAATAATAATAATAATAATAATAATAATAATAATAATAATTTATTTATTTATTTAATTTATAATTCGATTTATATCACCGCTCCATCTCCCCCAAGGGGGATTCTGGGCGGTTTACAAAAGATCAAACAATTAAAATAACATATAATACAATCATAATTAGAATAAATATAAAATCCAAGAGGCGACGGACTTGTGTTTAAAAGGGCTCTATGGCACCAGCCATCCCCAGGAGGAACTGTTCCCTCTGATATAATAATATCAGGGAGAAGTTTCTGTTAACGTTGCCTTCCTTGTGAGTCACTTGGTTATAAATCAAACAGGTGGTGTTTTTTTTTTAATGTACGGAAGGACAGAAAAACAACACACACATGCACGCACGTTAAATCCACACTGCAGAGGTGCTTTAATTGATGCTTTGCTACCTCTGTCCACTTCCAATGCACAGACAGGGTTTGCAGTGACGGTGCCACCACAATTCCTTCAAAATGGAATTATGCAACTCCTTCCGCGGTTGCATCCAAAGCACCCTCTGGCTTTGCAAGGTGCAGAAGAGAGAAATTTCCAGAGGGGGGAAAAAAAGGTCAGAGGCTGAGTCTCTGGCCGCCCACGCATCGGATCACATGCCGCAGCTCCGTTCAGCCTGTTTAGAGTTCAGCAATTCTGTGGCCGGCGGGCGGACTGGCACTCCCTCTCTGGTGCGAAGGCTGCTGGCCCAGCCCGGCTCGGTAATTGTGATGCATTGGAGTGCAGCGCAAGGAAAGCAAAGCATTGGAACGGAACAGAATGAGAAACTCTTCCAATTAGCAATCTCGGCAGGAGAAGACAGCCGTTTCCCTAGGAGTCTCCAACAGCTGGGTCACCCCTGAGATCCTTTATTTATTAGGTCCCTTTTCTGCAAGACGATGGCTTACAAGATTAGGCCATAAGAGCAAGCTCTAAGCCTCCTTGCAGAAGGAGAAACTCTGCCTGTCCAGGTGGTTGAGTTCAACTCTCTGTTTCTCTTCAATGCCGGGAACCTCGAGCGAGACACGAGGGCAATAGCACCCTCCCTCGTGGTCTGCTCCAAAATCTCGTGCCCTTCTACATAGGGAGATTCCATCAAGTCACTCATTTGAATGATTGCAACGTACTCTATCCTGGGCTGCTTTTGAAGAACATCTGAACACCATAGCGAAAGGCAGGAGCAGAAACGTTTTTCTGAACTTCACTCTGTGGCCCTGATTTTATGCCCATTGTGTCAGATTCACATATATGACTAGGCCAATTCAAAGTGCTTGTTTTTACCAGTAAAGCTAATTTGGAGCCAAGTTCTTTGAGAGACCATCTGCTCTCCAACGATCCTGCTTGTTATTTCTTCTGAGGTCTCACTACAAAGAGAGACCAGCTGGATGGGAATGTTTATTTTATTTTATTTTTATATATTTACTGATTAGAGTTTAGCCTGCCTTTTGTTCAGAAGCACTTGGGGTGGGCTGAGAAGACCGTGGTTGGCCCAAAGTCACCCAGGGAACTTCTGTGGCTAAAGATAAGCTTGGTTTCCTTGATGCCAGTCCAACCCTTTAACTACACGATGCCAGCGTTCATGTTCATTTGTTGTAATTTAACGCTACCTTCTTCTCCAGAAACGAAAAGACGCCATGAAGAATTAATCCCAAACCTGCCGTATCTTCTTTATAACTCTGCAAGCTAGATTGGGCTTTACAATGGCGAGGAGTCAATGGTCACCCAGACATGGCTGAGTATGTGAACATGAACACCAACCATTTAACCAAATTTCTTTTCTTAAACAGACTTCAGTGAAAGACCTTGCAGGATCAAGATCCTTCAGGATTCAGGCATTCCTTGTTTTTTTTTCTAGAAGCTTGGAAGTCACCCACAAAATTAATTAATGAACGAAATATCTCAAGAAGGCAACCCTTTACAAATGTTATTTGCCTTTCTTTTTTCTTTTTCTTTGAAGAAAACACATTTTTTTAAAAAAAAACCCTTTCATCCATCATCAAGTAAAGAGGATAGAATTTTCTTTATTAATCATGTAGGAGAAGGAATATGCTCATAATCCATGCATCAGAAGTCAAATACCACACAAAATGTATCAGATCAAACACGAACCACAAAACTACTTATTGCCAGTCTGGATGGAACATATCGCAGCTTTATCAGACAAACCTCTTTAATATCTCATGTACCATCTTCTGACTACTACAGAGGCTTATTTTAGTCATAACTCACAGCCAAGAAAAAAGGAGAAATAATATTTTTATCAGTTTATGACATTTCCCTGCTTAGTTGCCTTTAGACAGCCACAGTTCACCCTAGGCGAGCAGAAGAGTCAATCCCTCGTAGTGAGGGATTTAACAATAATTCTACACAGCCCTTTGCATTCTCTAGAGAAATATACTTGGATAAACTAAAGGCCCAAAGCATTCCTCGAAGTCTTCCAAAAGAAATAGGGTTTCTACTCTTTCAGGATCAAATGCAAGGCAGACAAACAAATTGAAAAGATAGAAAGCAGACACTTACTGATGTATACAAGTAGCCTTCACTGTTCATTGCTAAGTACACTTTCGTTTGAACACCTTGGATAGCCACCACTCGTAAGCCCACGGGTATGAGGTTAAACAAAGCTAGAAGGAAAACAAAAACAAAAAGTTAGTCCCTTCGTCTGGATTGCAGAAACAAAATCAGATTTTCCCATAAATGCCAGTTGGCAAAGCTGTAATGCTGGTGTAAGAAAAAAGAAAAATGAATTGTTTTTTGGGTGTGTGTGTGTGTGTGTGCAGAGTTCACACAGCCTTTTTAAAAATTGAACAAGCACAAGCAAATAACCTCACTGGGAATGTAACAAGAATCTTTCTGGATCAAGTCGACTATTTTGTAAGTCCTGCATTCCCTAATTAACTGGCTCCCTCCCGTGATATTTGGACGAGAACTCACAACGTCCTCACCCAATGCTCCCAGGAGGCCACAAAGAAGGTTTGTAGCAGATCGTCTTCCATTTGAAGGCACTGCCAGTTCGAAGAGGTTCCCCCCACAACCCTATTTAAAGACTTCACAACTCCATCAACCCCAAGCTATCAGCAGAACAGAGAGCCTGAAGTTGCCCGTCCAACGTTAGCACCTGTGCAACAGACTGAGAAAAGAGGACCATCCTCTTCTCCACTACGTGGAGATACATTCTTTTTCTCTCTAAATGAATTATCCCAAGCACAGAGAGTGGCCCCAGAAGGATAGAAAAGGGGCAGTGCAATCATTTCCACTTTTGCAACACCAAAAAAGGGAAATCTAAGCCAACATGGAAAGGTTCTTTAAAAAATTCAAAGCAGATGTTCCATGATATGTATTCAAAGGATGGCCTTTCTGCAAAGAACCCATGGCCAATTCATTTCCCAGGCATCATGCAGCTATCCAAATAAACAACTCCATCCTGCAAAATTCCTTGCAATAATGCAAGCATTTCAGAAACATTTCACATTCATTCCACGGGAGGTTGTGTTGGCTGCTAAAGCTTATGTAACATCAAGATGTATTACTTAGCAGCTGCCAAAATGCATAAGTTGGAGCGGTGCTGTCAAACTTTCCAGAAAAGCTAGATAAAGACAAATAATTTGCAGGAGAAATTCTTCCAATGCCAAAACAGAGTAGCCAGAATTAGAAATTGTGGAAGTTGTATTTTATGTTATACAGCTTCCCTCTGTCAGTACAGTCTATGCCTGGGTTGGACAACCTTAGATATAGGAGATAGCAAAGTTGCAGTGAGTGGGGGCATGTTACAAGGTGGGTTGGGCCCACATCAAACACAAGGACTAAGATTGGATTTCCTGCATTTCCCCCAAGATTTTTGGTTCTCCTAATCTTGGTTGGGGATACAGGCTGACAGGGTAACTTCCTTCGGGCCCTCTTTATATTTCACGGTCATATTTACTGGAGAACAGTAGAGAAAGAAAAGATCTGAAACATTTTGTGCAAAAGAGATGGCCATCTTATCTCTGTTCTGAATTTTAGAACCCGGGGAATCAGGCAATTCTATTTCAAGAAGTTTATTGTGAGGGTGAGAATTATAAACTCGTCTTTTTGAAACTGTAAATGAGAGTTTGCATTTGAGGGGAAGGATTGAAATAGTTTTGTAATTTGTGCACTGCCACGCTCAAGGGGCTATTCCCCCCCCCCAATTCATACATGTCATATTTATTGGAATATACTGATGCTTCATTGCAGCCTGTAACACCGAGGAAGGGAAGGGAGACAAATGGAACTGAAGATCAAGATTTATGGAAACAAAATGGCCACTAGGATTAATTGCTACCACCACCACCACCACATAAAGTGGGAGTATTTAGTTCTCATTATTCTGAAATGACAGTAGCAATATGGCTTTATGCCAGGCAAAACTGGACGGGAAAGGAACCTTTCCTGATCAGACAATAAAAACCCAATCCAAAAGAAACTGATGATGAATTCATTCATATATCCATGGAGATAACATTTGGGCAAGTTCTGCAGAAAGCATAAGTACCTCTGCTGGTTTATCTAGTGTCTGAGTGTTTCTCTTCTGCAGGTTTAACAGCAAACATAAATACAGTGATTATGTCAACTCCAAAGTAAGCCTGGCGTTCAAAAAGCCAGGCCTACAGTATGGACTAGCAGACTGCGCAAACAAACCAAACAGGCTCTTTCATTTCTAACAATATACTCACTATAGGTACTCTCTTCCTCTTTGGTTCCATCAATGGTTCCATCTGCTTGCAACTGCAAATGATATCCTTGCCGGCTGTAAAGTTTTGTCACAATGCCTTTCAGCTGTGGTTCTGTAAGAAAACAAACAAGCAGAAAAGGTTAAAATTCTGAATTCGATGCTGTATTCATGTCTGGTTCAAGCAGGCAAAAAGCTTTGTCTTGTTTTTCAAGAAGAAAGAGATGGGATTAGAAACTTTCCTACGATTTGAGATACTGAGAGAGGAAGATTAAATCAGCACCTTGGACAGCAACGGATATGAAGCAACGCGGATCACATTAAATCCTGAACAACTTGGCCAGAGGATCAAAATTCCAGCAACGTGTTACATGGCTGAAAGAGCAAGATTGGTTTTCTATTAAGATTAGAAAGGCACCAGCTAGAAGGAAACTTAATTTTTTAAATGAGCTGAGATTCATTAAGAGAGGAACAGGGAAACGCTTGCTAAAATGGTTGCTAGATGATTGCATATGGTGTGCCGGCCTATGAATGTGTGACAGCATAGCCAGGTGCTTGTTTGAGGCTTAGAACATTGTATGAATCTAACCATTCTGGTTAATAAACCTTTATTTATGGAGCAGCACAGTCTGTGAACCCAGCCAATTGTGGCCCAGGCAGTAAAATCCTAAGACCCACCATGACTTTAGGGTTCTGTGTGAATATGACCTCTGAACCTGAAAAAGAGATTAACAAATGCCTGAAATCTGACAAATGTTGATGGTACCAGTCAAAGGTTGGTCATGTCCAAAAACTCAAGGGTAGGGACCTTAAAGAATAAAAATCTTAGGATTGCCAACAAAATGTGATTGTTACTACTGGTCAGGAAACACGCTAATCTTTTTTTTTTTGGCTGTTGACCACATTCATCCCAGAGTCTCAACCTTTGCAAACAACCATCTCCAAGGTGGGGAAATTCACCCATACTTCAATACTTGACGTCCTGCATGGTCCTCCTAACATGGAAACCAATTAATGGCAACCTTTTGATGCAATTATTAAGCCCCGCAGCTGCACTTAGAACACCATAGATGTTAATTTATTTATTCTTATTTATTTATTTAATTTTTATCCCACCTTTATTATTTTTATAAATAACTCAAGGCGGCAAACATACCTAATACTCCTTCCTCCTCCTATTATCCCCACAACAACCCTGTGAGGTGAGTTGGGCCGAGAGAGAGGGACTGGCCCAAGGTCACCCAGCCGGCTTTCATGCCTAAGGCAGGACTAGAACTCACAATCTCTAGGTTTCTAGCCCAGCACCTTAACCACTAGACCAAACTGGCTCTATCCCACTAGAACCAAACATCTGAAGTTAAGACGGGGTCCTCATTTGAACCAAATAGATAGGAATACCCCTAGGATCTTGAAGGACTGAATGTGAACTTAGTCCCTCCCTCGTGTATAACATCAAAGGAAATTTCCGTCCAGAAAATACTGCCAAGACTTGCCTCATAGTTAGCTTGTTATGAGGACCTGTCTTATATCAAAAATCAAGCCCAGTTTTTGATAGCACAAACCAAATCCAGTAAAAAGAAGTAGCAGGTTCTATTCTCAAACCACAAAAAATATCCTTTTCCATATCACCTAAGCAAGATCTGAATATACACATCCTGCTGTCCTCAAATAATCCTGCTGTGTTAACAGTAACGCTGCATACCGACCAAGTGATCCTGTTAATCTGATTTCCACCCCACAGCACAACTTATTTTAGGTTTACATTTAAGGAAGAGAGCAGGCTTAAAACATAAATATCTATAATAGAGCTTTAGAGTGTGAGTCCTCGGTTACAAGGGGCTTCTGGAAACCATAGGAGACCCCACCCCACCCCCAGACTCCCAAAAGCTGTTTTGCATGACCCAAAGGGCAAATAATAAAATACATGCCAGGAGGGTAACAATATTAAATCTGTTGAATTGGAATCCATCTAAAATGAACATGAAATGACAACTCATCTGGTTCTTCACCTGGATTCAGGTCCTGCTTTTCCAAGGATGGCTGTTCAACAGGAAAAAGTTGTGTATCCCTTAGTAAGTGGCAAACAGGGTTTTGAAAACACTTGTATTATGTAGCTGTTCTCCTTGGAGGGCAGCTAAGTAGCAGCTCCTGGTTGAGTGTTCCCTGGACGGCAAATTTCGTTGCTGCGTAACAATTGAAATCGCCTGTAGTTGCCATCAAATCTAGAACTCCTTCTTTTGTGCATTCAGGCTGATGGGGGATGAAGCACACATTTCTGTTCCCTTCTACCATTTCTCTTTTCAAATCCCTTCACAAGTCCATTTTTTGAAAGCATCTGTAGACAATGCTTTTGTTTGCAGACCACTTGTGACCAGGTGAGAGGCGTGTGTGTCAATCTGTGTGTGGTTGCATCTATCGTAGGGTTTTAGTTTTGGCAAATCTGGAATTGCAGATCATTTAATATGCAAAACAAAGCCAAGCCAACATTTCTCAGAAGACATTTCTTTCCTCCTCTGGACATTTCAGAAATGTTTATTTTGGATTGCCCCTTCTTTAGAAAAAGAAGGGTAGTTTACATGAAGATGCTTTTACACATAAACCTGCTCCCCCTGTTTCCCTAGCTTTTATATTTTAATCATGCAATAGGATTGGGTGAGGGAGAGAAAGGTTTTGCTATTGTTAAAAACACAGAACAGAATGTCAAAATCTTTGTTGAACCTCTGCAAAATTCTGGTAATCTCCTGGTAAATCACCTTACTCCCACCCCAAATATAAAAGCAAGGGTTTTTTTTCTTTTCTTTTTAGAAGCTCCATCTCCCAGCAAAACAAATTACTTTGTGAGCAGCAAAAGAGGGAAGGAGGTGGTTGGGAATCAGAAAGAGAACTATATATTTCTTTCCTTTTTATTTTAACCCCATATAAAACCACCCACTGAAGGGGTTGAAATTCTCCAGGTTATACTTGTCTTAAATCCTGCATGTCTGAAATGTGATGTAAAAAAACTGAGCCTTTTTGTTGGATTCTGAATAGGAAAAAAGATGAAACTTGGGTAGAGTTCTTCACACAGGACACTTGTGAATGTTGTTGTAAGTCTGGCATTTTTGGAAATGGATATAGGTAAGTTTAATGCCAGTGCTACTATAGGCATCCAGGAGAAGGCACACTTACAGCATGTGTGTTGTGAAATCATCACACAAATGACACAGTGAAACATGTGGTGTCATTCCCCTCCTGTGGAGCATCAGCCTTAAGGCGCCTTTGGGGCTCCCCAAGCCCCAAATTTGAGATATAACCCTAACAGTGACCTCCTGGTTGGTTGTTCCTGGCGTCCTGCACACAAAGGCTCACTGTTCCTGCACATGGGTTCCATTGGTCATCTCATCCACTGACTGGACTCATCTTCTACATGGTTGGGTCTTCCCCAAAGCCATCAACATGACCCACTGCCCCCATGTCTTACTATGGTCCCATGACACAAACCAGCCATCGGGCTTCCTGTGACTTCTGCAAGAGATCTCACCAAGGGTGGGATCAAAATTCCAGACCTCTTTTAGACACCATCCATTTGTATGGCTGCAGGACTGTCACCCCCTGAGGGCATCCAACACTGCAACTGTAACTTACAAAGATGCTCCAGCTTGATTTTGGGGGAGGGAGGCCCCTAAGAAAGGAGACACAGGTATGACCTGTGTCCAATATTTTGCACTTCCAGACCCAAAGATGAAGAATTGGAGTAGCCTCACCATCTCCCCAGCCCAGATAAATTGGACTACAGATCCCATAACCAGTGGTCCAGACAGCTGGTCCAGACAAAGGAAAGGGCCAGCTTGGCAGAAGGCTTCCCTCACAATTTGGCTCACTTGTGGGGGAGAGAAGAAACCAAGACGTTTCTTCTTCTTCTTCAAGACGTTTCAAGAGCAACTGCCATTCTCTCAGAGTCCAACAAAAGCCCCATGGGGCCAAGACTCTGCACCTGGAGGAGAAGAATCCTGATGAGTCCCCTGGGATTCAGACCCTCCAGCGCACTGCTTCTGCAACAGGCAAGCGTCTTCGCTGGCCCCCACCTTCTCCAACCTCTGGCCGCTCCACCAGAGAGGTCATCTGGAGATGCCACTGAAGGTCCCTCCCCACCTCCTCTCCTGCTCCTGCAGCTCACGAAAGACCCCCATCCTTGCCTCACGCACCACTGAAAGCGAAAGGTCACCTGGCCGCAGAGCCTTGGACCCCAGGGACTGCTGGCCCAGCTTTCTCCAGGAACTAGGTTCCTAAGACCCCCGGCCAGCTGCTTTCTCTCAAGCCACCCTTGGGGCTTTCTGGGCAGGACCCCTAACCCCTCGGGCTCAACGCGCCCCGGTGAAGCCCAGCGGGCTCCTCCGGGCCGGGGGAACTCGCCCCGACGCGCGGAGACTGCGGCACTTCCCACGCCAGCCCCCTTGGCCAAAGCTCGGGGCGAAGGAGGGCAGGACGGTCTCGCCGGCAGCAGGACCGGGACCCCCGCGCAGCCTCTTGCCCCCCCGGCCCGGGCCCGGGTGCAGCCTCACCTGGTTTCCGCCGCCGCCGCTTCTTGGAGCCGAAGAGCTTGACCCGCGAGAAGACGCTGAGCTTCTTCTTGTCGGCGCAGCTGGTCTTGGTCTTGCTGGGGCTGTTGACACATTTGCAGGCGTTGGACTTCTCCCGCTCCCTCGCTTGTCTCTTCTGGCGGATCAGGGAGCTGGCGATGGCGGCCGCCATAGCCGCCACCCTGGAGGGTCACTCGGCGGGGCTGCGGGGGCTGCCTGCGGGGGAGGCCCCCAGCATGCTGCTCTCGCCGCCCCGCGGAATCAAGAAGAGGAAGCGGCGGGACGGCGCGCCAGGCCGCCTTCCCCGCTCCCGGTGCCCGCCGCGGACGGCGGCGGAGGGAGGGCGTGCGCCCTTGGGCGGCGGGCGGGAAGGACCCCTCTCCCCCAAAGGCTGCGGCGCGGGCGCGCGGGGGAGAAGCTCCCGCAACTTGGTCCCGGGGCCGCCAAGTTCCTCTGCCTTCAGCGAAGACGGAGCGGGACAGCCAACAGGTCCCCGGACGGCTCCAAAGGCGCTCAGGCGCCCTGGCGCAGCTTGGGCGCTCCGAGGCGGCGGCGCCTGCCCCCGGCCGAGTTCGGTCTGCCCTCTCCCTGTCTCCGTCTGTCCGCCGGTGAGCAGGCTACCTGTTAGGGCCCCGCGGCCCGGAGAAGGGGGTCCGGGTGGGCTCCGAAGCGGCGCCCTTGCGTCCCTCCTCTGGAGAGCGGCCCCTAAGGATGCTCGTCGTCCCCCTGGCCGCGCGGGTCCCCCGGGAGCGCCTGCCTGGCTGAAGTCCTGCTCAGCGGGGCAGCTTTCGCCGCAGCATCTCCCAAGGCGCCCGGACGGAGCAAGGCTTTGGCGTCGTGTGGATGGCGCGCGCGCGCTCTGCAACGGGAGGAGAGGAGGAGGAGGAGGCGGAGGCGGCGACAGGCGAGCGGGCGAGCGGGATTTTCCTTCGACAGCAGCGGCAGCAACAGCAGCGCCGAGCGACAGAGGCTGCGTTCTCCGCCAGGCGCTGCGCGGCGCGGGGAGGAGAGGAGAGGAGGAGAGGAGGAGGAGAGGAGAGGAGAGGAGAGGAGAGGAGAGGAGAGGAGAGGAGAGGAGGAGGCGACGCGGCAAACGCCCCGGGCGGCTCTGCTCTCTCCCCCCCCCCCCCGCATGAATGCAGAAGCTGGGCTCGGTGCGCAGGGGGGAGGAGGAGGAGGAGGAGGAGGGCGAGCGCCCGGTCCGAAGGGAGAGGCAGAGGCGCGACCGGGAGGCCCTCCTCCTGCCCCCGAGACGCCCCCCGGAAAAGGGGGAGGGCCCCCGAACTGGGGCAAAAGGAGAAGGGCCGTCGCCAAACCGAGACAGACGCTCAAACCAACGTGGCTTGACTGGGAAGGCTTTGGGGAAGCCGCAGGGCTGGCGTGGCCGGGGTGATCCCTGGGTCGTGTGAAGCCACAGGCGAACGCGGGTAGGAGAGAGAGAGAGAGAGAGAGAGGGCCGCGAAACAAGAGCGAGATGAGGAGCCGGACCCCAGGCCGCCCAGGTGTGTTTGGAAAAGCCCCGGAGCAGGAGGTGGCCTGGAGAGCTTCTTCGAACCGCGCTGGAAGGAAGGAGAGAAAGGCCCGCGGAGCCAAAGCAAAGTTGCTCAAACACCCGAGCAGCTGGGCTCAGCGCCCCCAGCCCCGGCAGTGAGCCCAGAGCATCTCCCCCCTCCCCAAGACAAGGGAGACCTCTGCTTTCCCAGCGGTTCGGGACAGCCCTTGGCGACCCTCATTGCTGGGACCTTTGAGGAAACCCGGTGATGAAGTCCCTTGTGACCAGGGTCCCACTCCTCCCCTCCTGCTCCGTTTCTGCAAATGTCTTCCCTTCCATTGCCGAGCAGCACTGGAGGCCCCGGTGCCTGATCTGTTAGATACTGTGGCTCCCCTCCGCCAAAATCCGCAGGGAACAGCGGCATCTTTGGCGGCCAACAGCAAAACTCCCCGTGGGGCTTGCCACAAATCTTCCAAGGTTCCTCAACCGCCAGCGAGTCCCGATTCTCATCAATATCCACATTAGGGGTTTACACGGCCGTTCTATCATTACGCCCACTCTCTCACAAATGACCCATCCGCTTTTTGCTTTTTGGCACGTAGCCTCCTGCAGGACCCACCAATCCAACCTTGCAGCTGCCACGGATGACTAACTCTCTAGAAGAGGAGGGGCATTCAAAGAGGGCCTAGGCCAGTGTTTCTCAACCTTGGCAACTTTAAGATTTGTGGACTTCAACTCCCAGAATCCCCCAGCCAGCCATGCTGGCTGGGGAATTCTGGGAGTTGAAGTCCACAAATCTTTAAGTTGCCAAGGTTGAGAAACACTGGCCTAGACTATCCTCCTCGGATGCAGAAACCCCACTGCTAGCGCACCAGTGTCAGCTGTCCACCCATCTTCTCTTTTCCTTTCTGAAACATTCATGCCCACCTTAGAAGACAGCTGTTACACCACCCGCTCACTTCTATGATCAGAAAGTTCTTCCTAATGTTTAGCCTACATCACTACATCATTTCATGCCTTCCAAAGCCATGGGGAGTCATACTGTCACCCGGCATTGACCATCCTATAGTCCAATTGTCTGCTCAAGACAGGCATCCAAATCACCGCATCTCCAAAAGAAGATGGCTCTAATACTTCCAGCAAAGGGAGCCCAGTTATTCTGGGTCCTGCGTTCTGGGACGGTTGAGAAGATGCTAATGCCTGTGTTGGTTTCTGGGTATTGTTGAATTTCGACCTTGCTTCATCTGGCTAGGCTCACTACAGCAGATGGGAATTCAGCAGCAGCCTGGTGCAGGGCTCGTGCCTCTGCAGACGTGGCCATCGGCCTCCACCTTGCAAGAAATGGTGAGGAATGCAACCTAAGGTCATGCGTTCCCTACCTCTGTTCTAGCACAACAAAGACTCAGTTTGGGCAGTGTTGAGCTTCAGGGTTTAGTGGCCGTGGTCTAGACATCAGATTTCCTTAAGTTTCACCAGCAACTGTGGCTGGACGGTGAAACGTGAGGAAATCTGCTGTCTAGAAGATGGTCCCTACACCCTGAAGCTCAATGCTGGCCAATAGATACGAGCCATCAAAGCCTACACCAGAGCTTTCCAAACTTTTCGTGTTGGTGACACACTTTTTAGACATGCATCATTTCGCGACACACTCTTACAGCAGGGCATCATTTTGCAACACACTCTTACAGCAGGGCACAAGGCAGGCACTAGGACCTGGGCGGAATCACAGCAGGTTTGGAGGCAGCAAGGCACAAGGCAGGCACTAGGACCTGCGCGGAATCCTGGCAGGGCAGGTTTGGAGGCAGCAAGGCACAAGGCAGGCACTAGGACCTGCGCGGAATCCTGGCAGGGCAGGTTTGGAGGCAGCAGGGCACAAGGCAGGCACTAGGACCTGCGCGGAATCCTGGCAGGGCAGGTTTGGAGGCAGCAGGGCACAAGGCAGGGCTCAGAGGCAGCAGCAGCCACAACACACCCAGACACTGCAGCCGACACACTAATGTGTCCCGACACACAGTTTGGAAAGCTCTGGCCTACACCAAAGACCCAGTTTGCTCTTTTGTCTGTGGGACAGCCCTTCACATATTTGAGGATGGCGACCCAACCAGCTGTTACTCACTTTGCTAATACACCTTCCATCCTTCTGGTTCCTTTCTAAAATAGGTCCATGCTATAAGAGCGTCATGTCCAAAGTCAAACATTAATTAATTCATAGAGTCCTCCGATAGGGAGGGGATAGGCGGGGTATAAATACGAATAATAAATAAACAAACAAACAAACAAACAAACAAACAAACAAACAAAACTAGGATCTTTCTTGTGATCTGATCATTATGCTTCTATCTATGCAACTTAAAGTCACATTTTACTTCTATTTATGCAACCTAGAGTTATGCAATCACACTATTGGTATGTCATTATTGGGAGTACTGGTACATGCATTTAGCTTGTGGTCTACAAATCCCCCCCCCCCAGCCTGTTTCACTTGTACTGATCACTGGATCCATCACCCTTAGAATATCCCCCCAACCTCTTTAACAAATTTGCTGAATTCTGGACCTGGAACCATGGAAAGAAAACCTTCCTGAAGATTTGGAATGGGATACAAAGCAGATTGATTCCCATCCCGCATTCTCAGGCTGTGGCCCAGATGAGAATGTTTGAGAGTAGACATTTCAGAGAACTTTGAAAGAGGGGGTCTTCTGTTCCTCCCCAGTATGTCCTTGTTGGAAAGAGGGAAATAGCATCAAAGTACAGAACGCAGCTGTTCCAAAGCCAATCTGCCTGCCCACAATAGAGTTTCTGGTTGAAAACTGTTTGGAAATCAAGACTGTCAGTAAGATGGAAAATGTGGTTTGACATCCAGCAGAAACATCCCAGTCTGGGGTTAGGAACAGGAAAGTCTCTCTTTCCAGTTGCTCTTCATGAGTGGGTAGTTAAGAACCAGAGTCAAACCGTGGTTCAGAGAGAGATGCCTGGGTTTTCCTAATGCACAGAGTCAAGGTTCTATTTTGAAAAGGACTTGCTGATACCAACATTTGGTGAGCCCCGGTGCAGTGGAACCGATCAGAGTTTCAAGACAAAATCCCAGCTCTCTATGTTTGCTCAGTAAGGAGTTCACCGTATTCCCTTGGACAACCACAATATGTATCTTTTAGATTAACCTATTTTGCAAGATTGTTGTGAGGCTAAAGTATCAGCCAGTTCTCAAAGCCTATAAATCAGTGGTTTGCATGGGAGTGTTAGCCCTTCAGGCTAGACCAGACTAGGAAACCAATGCCATGTAGGTCAGTACTACTTTTATTGTAAAGCTATAGTAATAGAATCTTGCAAGTCTGAATGTGCTTCTGCTCCCTCCCTTTATCTTTGTGTGAACTATAGGCTGACCATATTTCAGGATGGCAAAACAGGACGACGTCTTATGTAATATTCCGTATTCATGAAAAAGACAGGGGTCCCTGCCCCCTGGTCCGCGCGATTGGCTCCCGCCTGCAAACCCCGCCCCCAGTCTGCACGATTGGCTCCTGCTTGCAAACCCCGCCCCCGGTCCGTATGATTGCCTCCCGCCTGCAAACCCCACCCCCAGTCCGCACGATTGGCTCCCGCCTGCAAACCCTGCCCCCTGGTCCGCACTCCGGCATGGATCCTCCTTCCACGCCATTCCTGCCGGGTTTGAAAAACGGGACAAAATTGAGATTTTTATGAACACGATGGGATGGTTGAAAAATCCTTTAAAAATGGGACTGTCCCGTTCAAAACGGGACGTATGGTCAGCCAAGTGAACTAGGGAGGAGCTTGTCTGAGACGTTTACTCAGATTACTTTTTTGGTCTGGACTCACTCCTCTCTTATCTGACTGTTGTCGTGGTAGCGGCTCTTCCTCCTGTCCCTCAAGGCCATGCCCTCCCTCCCTCCCTCCCTCCCTCCCTCCCTTTTACTTTTGATTATTAGTATGTGCGCCGCCCAGAGTCACTATGTAAGATGGGTGGCTATACAAATATGATTAAATAAAAAAATTAATTAATGAAGCAGAGATATGCTCTGGACAAAAGCCCATGTTTCAGAAGCCCAAATTATAACTGGTTCTCTTTTCATTAGCAACATCCCAGGTCATCCTTACTACTGGATGAGTTGCCAAATGTAAGAGAATAAAGTCAAAGTTATGCCGTTTTTCCAAAGTAATTCAGGCTCCCATTCTAGACACAGGTAGTCTGTTTCATTCAGTTACCACCTACCCTACATATGTTGGTCAATGCCAAGTGAGTGCCCACGGAAACATCTCTTTCCTATTGAATATCCTCTCTGTCCCTCCCCCAAACCTTTCCAAGTTCACTTGGGCGCATTTCCCTTCCCCTCTTAGGACCTTTAAATAGGTACCACTTCGGTGGGAAGGTAACAGCGTTCCGCGCGCGTCATGCCGGCCACATGACCGCGGAAGCGTCTTTGGACAGTGCTGGCTCTTCGGCTAACAAACGGAGATGAGCACCGGCCCCTAGAGTCGGACACGACTGTGTGGGGGAACCTTTACCTTTTTACCTTAGGACCTTTAGAAAATACCACGTATGGTATCGTGCTAATTTGGGCTCACCTCAAAGAGCTAAGCAGACCTGATTAGTAATTGGATGGGGTGCCACAGGGTAATTCCAGGGATAAACTGGGAAGCTAAAAAAACACACACCTGGATCTGGGTCTTCTTTGACCTTGACTCAAAGAAGACTTTAAGTTGAAAGACCAGGATACAACCTGGAACACTGAGCTCGCAATACCAGCGAGGATTTGCCTTGGTGCGGCACGAATCCCATGCCGATTTATTAGACATAAGCCCGTGAAGTTAATCTCGAGCAAGTCTTTAGGGCTGTCGGCCTTTGTGTACTTGAATGGCAGCCACTCCAATTGAACTAATGGGGTTTATTTATGTGGAGAAATGCCCGGGGTTGTATGATTGCAGGATGCGTGTTCTCTGGATGGGTTGGGCTGTAACTCCTTTTCTGGCTGGAGATGATCGCAATAGATCCTCAAACATGTCTTGGGAACACCACATCAGGATAGGTGGCATTGTTGGAATCTAGGTTACTTGACTTTGTTGAACCATTCTGGCTCTGTGAAAGCCATTATTTCTCGCCAGTAAATGTGGTGGTCAAGGGAACATATGATTCTTTAAGCTGAGTTTTCCTACCATGATACCGCTATCATATAACACGGCTGGCAGAATTTGGCTCCCAATATCAAGCTTCCCCCCCCACTATTTATTTTGTAATGTGCATTTGATACACAGTATAAGCTGCTTTGGCAACACCGTTGGGCCTTCTAGTTTGATCACAGCTGTCCTTTTTAAATAAAGCACAGGATTTGAAGCAGGGTTGGGGGAGAGAAAAAATGAGAAAATGACTGATTTGTATGTAAGATGTTACGATATTCCACTGGTTGTCATGATAACCAAGCATTATTTTTTTTAAAAATATATATATATTGAGGGAGGGGGCTGATACCCTTTCCATCATAGGGCGTTGGTTCAGCCTGTAATTTGAGTGTTTCACAAAGCCAGATGGTTTTCTTTTGCCTTCAAGAATTATATTGTGGCAATGTTGCTACTATGGTTAAATCAGTCTATTTGGCCAGGAAACACCCCTGCTACTTTGTATTGTAAGTTTAACTAAACCGAACAACAATCACCAGAAACAAACCATAGTAGGGTGCCACATTGTTGCAATGGATGTTTACATCTAGAATTCTCACAAAACATTTCCGTTCAAACAAGTTCGGGCTAATTTACAGCTGGAAGATTCAACAGAATTCCAACCTCAGCAACAGGGACCTTGGTTTGATCTGGCCCTTCCCTCAATTTTTGAAAAGCCTTCATTGCCAGGTAAATTTCACAGGTAAGTGTGCAGCAATATCTTAAGTTAATTAATCAATCAATTAATTAATATTAATATATTAAGAACTAGAGTTCTGCTTTGCTAAAAACAAGGCATTGTGGAACAAATTTGCCATCTCACCCGTGTACTCTGGTGGAGACTGGTTGATGATATTACTATTATTATGGTTGGTCACACAGTCAGCCAGATGTTTAGACTGGATTTGGCATTTTTGTCCACCTATCGAGTCCTTCCCAAGGGCCTGGGAGAGGCAGATGTTGTTGTTTAATAATATTAAAGGTATAATCACAGGATGGAAGCTGTTCCAAGTAAAGCTGCCTTTTGCAATATGGAACAGGCGCCTTGGGTGCAATTCCATAACATCTGGAGCACCACCCGAACACCATCAGCATTTACAAAATCACAATAATAATAATAATAATAATAATAATAATAATTATTATTATTATTATTATTATTTTTGATGGAGCTTCTGGATCAAAATAGGTATAAAATATGCCCTCCATCCAAAGAACTAAACAGAACAAGAGAAACGTCAATCTTGTGCTCTCATTTCATTTTCAGATGCAACAAATCTGCCCAGCTCATTCCCCTAAGTTTCCCCCTTTCTAAAACACTTCTGTTCCCCCTTCCTTCCTCCTTACCGGAGTAGGACTTCCGTAACCCCAACGCCATCCTTTTCCTCAGGAGCCGTTGCTTCCCCTTTCAATTGCAGCCTGCATCTGCGAGCAAGCTCAGAGAAAGTTTAAAGATGGATTGAAAGTATTCTCCAAGGCATCAGCCAGAAACATCTTTGTGGTATATATGGATCATTAATGGACATTAGGAGCAGAAGACCATTACGACTTTCAGCGTGCATTAAAAATGCATGGCTTCGAAAAGTTGTCTTCTGGCAAAGTTGTTGGAGATGCGTCTTCGACGTTGGCTTCCTCTTCTTCTTCTACTTCTGCTGCTGCTACTGCTTTGGCTTCAGTGTGATATATTTTTTTTGCAAATGCTGGATTTTATTTGCCCATCTAAGATCACGAGGGAGGGAAATTACCCATCAATGTAACCAGATCCCCCGGTATCTTAGGCCTTTTCTTTTTAATGTTTCCGTTCAAAAACAAAAGAAAACTGAACAGCCCAAAAAGCCTTTTAGAGGAAAAAAAATATCCAAGCTGGTTTTGTTTAAGCTGAATTATTGATGATCCATGAGCGCAGTTGTAAACATTTACAGGAATCATGTTTGCCAAAACTCCTGAGAGAATTGCCACTTTAATGCTTCTTTTTCTGGGTGTTGTCAATGGTGTATCGGCGACCAGGGTCTACTACAGCTTCTTGAGGGTCAAACAGCTAACTTGTGTTGGGGACAACACACTTTTGGGAAGTATGCCAGGATTGGACACACCCAAAATAGGCAGAAGGAGGATCAAGAAGTCCCCAGGGCCAGGATAACAACTAAATGTTATTTCCTCCTGTCTACATGTCTACCATCCAATCAAGTTAGATTGATTAAAGAGTGTGTAGGGTTGCTCCCCATATATTTAACAAACTTCCCTTCCTGCCACATCAACAATGACGATTTGGGGGCAAAGTTTGGAGGGCCTCTGGAAGTGACATTGAAAGCTTTTGGGAGGCATCATCAACCAAGATTTGAGTTCTGCCTTAGATACAACACTAGACCAAGACTTACGTTGGCCACATTTTGAAATCTTACGTTTGTCAAGGGAAACCTATATACCACCAAAGACCATGACTGTCACCCTGAATGTCCTAAAATAGAATGAGAGCAAGGTGGCCTTGTGCTTTTTTTGTTGTTGTAAAGTCTTCTTCTCTTACGAAGACCATTTGTCATTCCCAAACACACATTGATGCATACATATAAGCCAGGACTCATTTAATTAAAGTCTGTGCCTTCTGCAATGGGACAAGTCAAGTTGCTATGTTGTTGTTGTTGTTCAGTCGTTTAGTCGTGTCCGACTCTTCGTGACCTCATGGACCATAGCACGCCAGGCCTTCCTGTCCTCCACTGTCTCTCGGAGTTTACTCAAATTCATGTTCATTTCATCGGTGATGCTATCTAACCATCTCATCCTCGGCCGTCCCCTTCTCCTTTTGCCTTCAGTCTTTCCCAGCATCAGGGTCTTTTCCAGGGAGTCCTCTCTTCGCATTAGGTGGCCAAAGTATTTGAGCTTCAGCTTCAGCATCTGTTCTTCCAATGAGCAGTCAGGGTTGATTTCCTTTAGGATTGACTGGTTTGACCTCCTTGCAGTCCAAGGGACTCTCAAGAGTCTTCTCCAGCACCACAGTTCGAAAGCATCAATTCTTCGGCGCTCAGCCTTCCTGATGGTCCAACTCTCACAGCCATACATTACTACTGGGAAAACCATAGCTTTAATTATACGGACCTTTATGAACTATTACTAGTTACTGGCTTGGAAGGCTTGTTCAGCTAAGATCTGGGGTGTCCATTCTTTTTCCCCTTGTTCCTTCACAAGCAGGAAGGAAGAGAGTGAAAAAAAGAAGAGTCCAGGCAACAGGGATCACCAAGCGCCCAGAGTCTGCAAGAGGAAAAGATGGTAGGACCAGCAGTGGTGCTGGATCCTCCTCACTTGATTTCTCTTCCTTCTTCCTTGCACTCCCATGCTTGGGCGGCCAAGATCTAGACAACCTTTGGATGGCACTAAAGAGACGCTACCATTAAGTGGTTGTCTGAGTCTTTTTGAAACAAAAGGGATGCTGCCTTCTAGCGATCCTCTGGATTTTTGCAACCCAGATATGGTGGCTCTACTGCACACAATCAAGTTTGTTAAAAGTGTGGGGCAGAATGGGCACAGCTGGGGGAAGCTCACAGCTCAGCAGAGTTGGACCACCGCCCCCTCTCTCTTTTCCTTCCTTCCTTCCTTCCTTCCTTCCTTCCTTCCTTCCTTCCTTCCTTTTATTTGTCAGTCAAATTTATATCCCGCCCATCTCCCCCAAAAGGAGGGACCCTGGGCAGTTAAATTATATTAAATTGACAAGAGATTAAGAATTAACAGGAAAAAGAATGAAACAATTCTTAGCCCAGATGACTCATACTTGGTTTTGGCAGCAAAGAGTTAGATTCTGCTCAGTTTTTCCTGCCATCCAACAGTCAATGGGATTTTTGCAACCCAGATCTGCAATCTTTGATCTGCTGTTTCCCTCTTTTTTCTCCATCTCAATAAATTGCTGGCATAATATTAACAATGATGAAAATAATAAGAGTTTGCCAGGTGAAACCAGGAAACACAGTTTAGGATTTGTGCAGCTACAATTAGGATTGGCCTCTATCTGAGCTTGCTATCCGCCCTCCCTGCCCCATCACAACTGGAAAAATGCCAAACACACCAACTTACAGTTACTTTCTAGTAATAGTAGCTATATGTGATGCTTTCCCCCCCCCTTCAAATTTAGCTGCTGGTCTCATTCTGCTCTCTGGTGGTGAATGAAGTGCTTGCAATAGATTGTAATTGTGGCCTTTTTAAAAAAATCAAGGCTTTAATAATTGCTCACTTAATGCTGATTAAGTGATTAAGCACCACGAGGGGCGTGGTGGCTCAGCGGGTAAGACGCCAGGCTTGTTGATCGGAAGATCGCAAGTTCGGAGGTTCGAATCCCTAGCCCTGCATGCGGAGTGAGCTCCCGCACTAGCTCCAGCTCTTGCCAACCTAGCAATTCGAAAGCATGCAAATGCAAGTAGATTAATAGGTACCACTTCGGTGGGAAGGTAACAGCGTTCCGCGGCGTTCCGCGGCGTCATGCGGCCACATGACCGTGGAAGTGTCTTCGGACAACGCTGGCTCTTCGGCTAACAAACGGAGATGAGCACCGGCCCCTAGAGTCGGACACGACTGCACAAATGTGCGGGGGGTACCTTTACCTTTTTAATGCTGATTTTGGCAAGGATAATACACAGGCAAAATTTTAGCATTGGTGGGCATTTAAATCAACTTCTTGGCTAATGCAACAATAAATAGTTTTCTAGTAGCCCATCACCAGTAGTAAAATCATACTTATGATTATTTATCAATGTTATTTGGGGATCTGAACATATGATCAATGGTTTTTACATTTTCACTTGGTTTGGAGGCTTTATTAAATGGCAATTTGCCCATCATCTAAAGATTGCTAAAACTCAAGTTGAATGTTTCTGTAAAATGTAGGGCCCACTATTTTATTTTATTTCAATATCAAGAATGAATTCTGAGTTGATTATACATCATATTTCAGTGGTTGGAAGTATATTAAGTAAGATCAAATAAATAAAAAACCCACAGTAAAATTCCACATTAGTATAGTGTTTTCTTGCATTCCTAGGAAACATTCATTCTGACCTGAATGTTTTAGGATTCTGTACTGAGCGCCGAAGAATTGATGCTTTCGAACTGTGGTGCTGGAGAAGACTCTTAAGAGTCCCTTGGACTGCAAGGAGGTCAAATCAATCAATCCTAAAGGAAATCAACCCTGACTGCTCATTGGAAGGACAGATGCTGAAGCTGAAGCTCAAATACTTTGGCCACCTAATGCCACCTAAGAGAGGACTCACTGGAAAAGACCCTGATGCTGGGAAAGACTGAAGGCGAAAGGAGAAGGGGACACCAGAGGATGAGATGGTTAGATAGCATCACCGATGTAATGAACATGAACTTGAGTAAACTCCGGGAGACAGTGGAGGACAGGAAGGCCTGGCGTGCTATGGTCCATGGGGTCACGAAGAGTCGGACACGACTAAACGACTGAACAACAACAAAAATTCTGACCAATTTAACTAGATTAATAGTGTTAGATAATTAACACTTAGTGTTAGATAATTACCTAAGTTTTGAAGATGTGTTCATGTACTGAAAAAAGAGGAAATAAAAACATAATAAAAGTCCAAATGTTCTTATGTATTTTCTTTGCTTATTACTTCAATTTATTTTGTTGTTGTTCAGCCGTTTAGTCGTGTCTGACTCTTCGTGACCTCATGGACCATAGCACGCACGCCAGGCCTTCCTGTCCTCCACTGTCTCCCGGAGTTTACTCAAATTCATGTTTGTTACATCGGTGATGCTATGTAACCATCCCAAACTCTGCTTTATACCTGAAGCAGCTAACAATGCCAAACCCCACCAAACCAGATTTTCAAAAAGCCAGAAACTGCAAGTTTGGAAAAAAAAAACCAATTAAGTTCTTTTTCTTCTAGCAATAAATTCAGAATCTCATCCTGAGATGCATGGTTGCTAGATGATGGGCAATGCTAGTTGTTTGAATCTGGTTCGAAGTTTAGCAGTATGAACGAAATCAGAGAAGTCGACAAAGAAGAGAATCTCAATCTCTTCAGGCGGCCTTCATTTGTTGGGATCAAATTCTACCCAAGGTGGCGGACCATTCGTTGAACTAATTAAGCAATTTCTTCTCTTTCTTGGGTTTTACAGGGGACAACTTTTGGCAAGAAATACAATAAAGAGAGGGAGTTTAGCCCCTTGAGAGTCACAACCGTTTCTTTTACAAGTTGATCCTTGAGGGAACTAGGGTCTACTTGCCAAAGAAACTGTTGTGAACCAGATCTTCTTCTTACCCACCTCTGGCTATACTTTCCAAGCTCTGTTATTCTATGACCTTTTGACTGGAGATGCAAGGAAATCCTTTTTATTGGAGACCTTCATTTGTAAACAATGCACCAACCTCAATCCTCCCCTTCTTTTCTAGGTATGCCTCATTCTTTCATTCTTAGCTAATGGCTCTAGCTGGAAGCATTTTTCAACCTTTCTAATGCATTCTCTCCTGGTGATCCAGATGTTTTCTTCACCATCCATGCTTTGGAGACATCCAGGTTCAACTACTATAATCTCTATGAGAAGGTGCCCTCATAACCACTTCTTAAAACCAGAACTTTAGCTAAGGAAGTGCTTAAAAGCCAAATGAATTGGCAGATACTTTACTCTGATGTGCAGGTTATGGGGAAAATTTAAGGGTTTTAAGCATTTTACAGATTTTTAAAGATTATATTCCTTGTTATAATTTCATTTCCCTTGACCCCATCAAGTGAGGCTTATTTGCATATTATAAACATTAATTGAGTTTTTTTTTCCAAAAACATCACAAGGGCTGCCGTGAACACGCGACTGAAGCCCCACCCCTGTAGGTTCGTCCTGTGTGTGACACACATAAAAAAGCAGCGGGGTTTCAGTTGTGTGATTGCAGCTCCCATGTCGACTTTTTGGACTCCCCAGATTACAAAAGTCAGGTTTCTTTTTATTTTGCAAACATTATAATGTATATTTGTCATGATAATGGCATATAATATAAAGGAACATAATATAAAGAGGAACAAAAGGTGGATGAAAGAATGTGGAAGTGGGTTTGATAAGAACATTGCAACCAGATAGTTATATGCCTTAAATCTGTTGCAGATCAATAATATGGAATATTATAATATAATAATATGGAATATTATAATATGGGATGTGAACTTCGTTTGCTGAAACAAAGACCCCTAAGGGACAAGCAACTATTTAGCCACGAGGATGCAAAGACCGAGGTTAGGGAAGGCCACATCCTGCAAATGAGCTCATTTCTAGAGATTTCCCATTTCCTTTGCTTTGCTCAAAGGTTGTGGGAAATGTGGGTCTGTGTGTGTGTGCTCGCATAGGCATAAAGTCTCTTTTAAGGGGAGCTCAAGTACTGAGGGTTTCATGGAGACAATTGTGCAGGTTTTTTGGCAACAGTACAATGGTGGTTTGTCCTCAACTCCTTCTGCAAATTTTTGAACCTTCTCAGTTTGAGCTAGAGATGGGGTAGTCTCCCCTCCAAATATTAACCCGGTTTGTCCTTGCTTAGCTTCCAAGCCCGACATCAGCCAGGTTGCTACCAGCTAGCAACTCATGGCCAGAGGGATTTTTTTTTCTTGAACTGCAGTTTAATACACTGAAATACCACGAGATGGCAGCAGTTCCTAAGAAACCTGAACTTTTCATGGTGCTAAAAAGCCTTTTCTATGAATTACATTTCGTCCGTTTTGGGGCGGGAGGGGGGGGGGCGCACTACTATGATATTTTTCTGTCTTGCCTCCTAAAACCAGTGTTTCCTAACCTCACGCTTTCCAGATGTGTAGGCTACATCTTCCATCATCCCGAGTCATAGGATTCCTGGGCAGAGGGCATCAAATCTATTTCTTCGGCCAGCATTCTCCAATTCCCATAATTCCAACCCAGGATAATCAGTTAGGGCAATGAGATTGTAGTCCAATTTGATAGGGAATGAATATGTATGATCTTTTGTGAATTTGGAGGGCATTAAAATACCATTTTTAGTTCAATGTGCACCCCTCCCCATAGCTGCATGTATTTACAAATACATGATGTTTCTATTTTGAAAAACGATTTAGGTAACTACTTCAGACACACTTTTACAAAATGCAGTCATTTGCCTTTATGCCAGTCAAGTTCCCAATTCTCTTGAAGAATCTGCATCTTTATCGTGCCATCTTTGCGTGGTGCCCTTTTCATGGCCACCTGTTTATCTGCCCAGACTCAGGGAACTGAGACCAGAAATTTATCTAGGCTGATTTCTGGCAAGTGAAGCATTTCACAGTTCACAACTTGAGCACAAGCTGAGATTCTGAAAACCAGCAATGAATATATGCAAGCAATTGTGCTAAAAATTATACTTTCCTATCCTTCTTGAGCCAAATGCTAATTTTAGCACAAAGTAGTAGATTGTTAAAATTTTATTATGCTGAATATGAATGATTCTCTTATAGTTTTCTGAGTGTACTCCTCAGCATATCAAGCTGAGAAGTAAGTTTACCCACATATATGCTTGCAATGCGCAGGGAGCGAAGACTGGGATTTGCAAACACACAGTTTGAGAAATGACTTGACAACAGCTTTCTCTATCAGGGGAACAAAGAAAAGAATTCTGAGAAGAAGAGGAAGAGGCAGCGAATCACCACCACCACCACCATCATCAGCTACCAACAGGTGAAATAATTCACTATTTAACTTTTATTTCTCTCCACAAAATGAAATCACCCATTATTTTCTAGAAATTAAGCCCTGGGATACTAATCCAAGCCGAATTGCAATCTTTGGCCTGGAAAAAGTTAGCCCAAGTTACAAATAAAGCTAACTGCTGCTGAGCGCCTCTTACATCCCCTCTCTCTGTGTTTTCATTATTATTTATTATTACCTGCCAGGTTCCTCTTTGTGATATTTTAAAATGAACCATTTGTTATTGCTGTTCAACATCATTAAACCACCTAGAGTCCATGTGGAGATTTTGCACAAATTGCATGAACGAATAAATCAACGTTGCATTTTCTCCAGCTGCCTGTGCGTGGGCTCCCCCCTCCTCACCCGGGCCCCCAAGAGCAAACACTGAATGGGTCCTGACGTCATCCCTGGGGACCCATTTTGCTTTAGGCAGTGTGTTCTGAATGGGCCTGTGACTGTCCTGCCTTTGGTTTAACTAAAGCAAGAAGAAACGGAGATATGCAATAAGTTGCTTAGTTTGTAATGAAATGTTGTAATTCTTCAAAAAATGTAATTTGGTATATTTTAATTATTTGATATTCCTTTCTTCTGCACTTATTTTTAAGATGATGATGATGATACTGTGGAACATGTTGCCACCAGATGGCAGATTTTGGCAGGAAACTGAAGCAAGACATGGAAGATAGAGCCATCAAAGACTACTGATTTGAGGATTATTTACTCTTTCGCAAATGATGGGCAGCATATCTTAAATACCAGCTGCTGGGGGCCATGAATGGAAGAGGACAAATATTCCACATGTCTTTCCATTCGTTTTCCCGGTTTTGCCCAGTCTCTCACAGTTTGGGAGCTTCCAATATGGGAGACAAAATGCTGGCCTTTGGCCTGATCCAGCCTCACCGCTCTCCAGACCTTCTTGTTAAGTTGAGGATGCAGTCAGATCCTTCAAAATAGCCTGCTCACAGACTGCTGAGAGATGTTAGAAGTATGCTCCTGTTTCTTGATAGGTATGGAGGAATTTTGAGCTGACTTTGGGAAAGGTATGAGAAGAGAATTAAGGGACGAAGGAAGGAGCAAGCTATGAAGGTGGGACATAGAACGGCAGACATCAGTCTTGAAAGCCTCTGCAACTTCCTCTCTATCTATCCCATCTTATATTAGATAAAAATTTCCTTCTCAGGCTTCCTTCTATCTCTGGATTATGTAGTCTCTTCTCTAAGTCCCCCCCTTAATGTCTTGCTCCTTCCTTCCTTCCTTCCTTCCTTCCTTCCTTCCTTCCTTCCTTCCTTCCTTCCTTCCTCCCTCCCTCCCTCCCTCCCTCCCTCCCTCCCTCCCTCCCTCCCTTCCTCTCCTAAGCTGCCGCTAGTTCTTCACATCCCCCCCAAAGTCATGTATAGACAATGAACATCTTTCTCCAAGAAAGATGGCTTAGTTTATTTGGAAAGATGGGGGCAGAAAGTAATATTCTCTCATCCTGAACAAAACATAGTCCATCAAAGGAACTGATGAGCTGAAAAACTTCATGGCATACGTTGTCATGAACCCTTTGCTGCTCGACATCCCATCATTCAGAATTAGATTTCACAGGCTCACATACACCCCCAGCCTGCTCTTTCCAGCCCATCTGTCAAATGCGTTACAGGAGCATTCTTGACAAGGTAGATCAAAGTGACAGGCACAGCTTCTGTCCCCTTTCCAGCACAAGAACAACTCTGCTGCTAAGCGACTGACCACTTTGGGGCTATCGATGGAGGGGGGTTTGAGAGAGTGGGCCATGGCCATGAATCTGTGGGGAGTGCTTTTCTTTAAAAAAAATCCCACTGTTTCTACAGTAGAAAGAGGAAAACTTGGATAACGTGCTGAAGTCTCACAACAGTGTAAGGTTCTGCCTTCAACAGGCTAGACTAAGTATTCATTTCACCCCACATTGTCCTGGTCATGGTCCTCCAAAGTTCCAGTGGACAAAAGGATTTCCCATGACTTGCTACATGACCTTTATAATGGGATGCCCTGGGGAATGAACCTGTTATTTGTTCAAGGTTCTAAGAGGAGAGTTATGACTGCTACTAGAGGATGTCGAAGTATCAAGCTCCTTGGGACTCCCTTGGGTAACTGCTGGCCACTTCAGAGCATTCTCTTCAGCTTGTGGAACCACAGAATTGGTCTGACGTGGCTTGATTCAGGTCAGGATTTGGGACTGAATCCAATTCAGGTCCCTGGTAGAGAGCTAGTGGAAAGCTTTCCCTTCACCATAAATTACCCATAATTCTCTTTCAAAGCCAAGTCTCAGTTTATGCTCCCCTTGGGTTCTCTCTATTATTTCTGCACAAGGCAAAGTTCTGTTCTGCACCAAGGTGAAAGTTCAAATCTTGTGAGAGAGGAAGCAATTTCTCTCTCTCAACAGCTGAATGAATTTCTTGTCTGATGAAGCTTTGCGATGCCTCTATTAAGGATCTGAGGCTGGAGGTGGGTGGGAAGAAGATTTCATTCAAGATTCCATCTACCAGACAACCCCATCTGTCACAAACTCTGAAGGACTGTGAACTTTACAGCAACACCCCAACCCCTTCATACTCGGGCATGTATCCCATTGTTGCTTAATGCACAACGATGTAAAGCTTAATGTGGATATCAAGCTATGTCTGCACTGAGTGCATGTAATTTACAAGCTCTTCTTCTAATGACATCAGTGACTTTACAGAACGATTCCTCTCTTCTTCCATTCTCCAACATACCAGCCAAATGAATGAATGGATGAATGAATGAATGAATGGAAAATAAAGGACCATAGCATCACGTTGATAAATTCTTGTTTAATGGCTATCTAGGCAAAAGGCAAGATTAGCCTGAGGAACTATATGTGGACATGTCGAATGAACTGTGACTTCAGAGGAAGATCCAGCACAGATGCGGGGAATGAAATAGCACACTCTGCATTTTGCCTTGAATGAACATATACAAATCTATCACACCCATCATGCACACAGCATCACAAAATCTCTAGAGACTGGTAACACATGCTGGCTGAGCAAAGTTGAAACCATGTAGAGAACAATGTCTGGACTTTCTCGCAGCCAATTCCTATTTGCCGAGGCCACAACAGCTCTTTGGGGGCTTTGGAACATCACATGGGAGCATTTCACAAATAGATAAACACAGCGAGACTCACATTCCTCGGCACAGCACAAAGCAAACTCGTTTTTTCTTTCTTTTTTTTCTAAATGGCTTTGAGATGATGCCCTGAAAAATGTCTGGGGTAGGGAGGAAATCTGATGGGGAGAGTGGTAATGATGCATGAGCTTTCCTAAACATGAATGTATGACCAACATTTATTTATTTATTACTTATTATTTGGATTTATCCCCGCCCATCTCTACCATGGTAGACTCTTTACTGCTCTCTTTACTGTTGTTGGGATGCGAGGGTTCCATTCTTGGGTGAACAAGCTCAACGTTCTGGCATGAAACGGTCCATGCCTGGTCCATGCCTCATAAACCTTGAGATGCTCCTTGTGAGATTGCAGGTGACAGGTCTTCTCACTGGTGGCCCCACTGGAGGCACGGGTGGCCTCAGCCTTGCCTGCTTTTTGCAAACAGTGAACATTATTCTCTCCACGCGCACTTCCAGCCCTGAGGTGCTTTTAGGCACCTCCTTTAGGGGGCGTGGTGGCTCAGCGGGTAAGACGCCAGGCTTGTCGATCAGAAGATCGCAAGTTCGGAGGTTCGAATCCCTAGCCCTGCGTGCGGAGTGAGCTCCCGCACTAACTCCAGCTCTTGCCAACCTAGCAATTCGAAAGCATGCAAATGCAAGTAGATGAATAGGTACCACTTCGGTGGGTAGGTAACAGCGTTCCACGTGCGTCAAGCCGGCCACATGACCGTGGAAGCGTCTTCGGACAACGCTGGCTCTTCGGCTAACAAACGGAGATGAGCACCGGCCCCTAGAGTTGGATACGACTGCACAAATGTGCGGGGGAAACCTTTACTTTACTTTTATGTGTGGCTAATTTATTTCTTTGGTTTTCCACTATATGTTGTGTCCTACTGTCTAGAACAGTGCCTCCCAAACTTTTTCCTTCATTACCCAAAACCGCTTATCAGAAAGTCCTTCTTACCCAATGTAGGTAAAACACTTTAAGTCAATTTAAATGTCCCTGTTGGGATTGGGTAATGGGTTCGTGTATTGTTACCCAAAGAAAAAACACTTTTACCCAATTTTGGGTAATTTACCCAGGTTTGGGAAGCACTGGTTTAGGGTTTCTTATGATTAGGGCTGGACTTAAATACTGGAAAGCAACCAACCCACTAAATGAATTGAGTGCACCATTTAAAACATGCCTCAAAACTCCTTAATATGTGTGGGCATTCCTCAGTAGTCTGGCTGATGTGAGAAGTGTTCCCACATCAGGGTTGGCCTGACCTATTCAAATGTCTAGACCAATGTTTCTCAATCTTGGCAACTTTAAGATGAGTGGACTTCAACTCCCAGAATTCCCCAGCCAGCTTTGCTGGCTGGGGAATTCTGGGAGTTGAAGTCCACACATCTTAAAGTTACCAAGGTTGAGAAACACTGGTCTAGGGAGAAGCTACATATAATCTCACATTCTTGAGAGGTTCAGAAAGCTGAATTTAAAAGCTAGAAGGTGGGATAGCCTCCTGACAGAGATCGTGGCTGGCTTTTCAAAAATGTTAAAAACAGAATTATTTGAGGGGCTTTTTCTTCAGTGTATACGGAACACCATCTTGTTTTAGGGTTTTTCTTGCCTTTTTTTTACATTTTGTTTTTTTATGGGTTTGTGTATTTGTCTCTGTGTTGGGGTTTTTATGCAGTTAGTGTGATTGGTTTTAATCTGACCATGGATATGTTTTATTCTTTTTTTTTTTTTAATAAACTGCAAGCTACCAAGGGTTGCTCTGATTGCAGCAGGGAAGATGTTTGCTGGATAAATTTGCTGAACAAGGCATCAGCAATGCAAATGGTCCAAGATCTGCAGAGTGAAGTTGTACTGGGTGCCAGATAGATAGAAAAGGGACTGTTAATCCTAATGGCAAAATGGAACCTTATTATTCTCAAGAAGTTGATTTCTTAATAGGATTTCCTATAGGAGTAGGAAAAATCACTCTGGGCTCATACAAATCTGTTAGTCTGGTCCAGCCAAACAAATGAGTTGACCAAAAGATTAACAACAAATTACAATGCCCTTGCTGTCTACTTCACACAGTTCCTTCCTTTGTCCCCCTCCCCCCTTTTAAATAAACATCATTTGGAAAAGGAAATATCTTCTTTTAGAGACATCCTCAGATTTAGAGAACACTGGATTATGTGTCCGGATATGTGGCAAAAGAGGGGCTGCTCTTTCTTACATGCCCATTTTCTGCACAGCCATCTAGTCAAGGGTTTCTCAACCTGGGCCACTTTAAGATGTGTGGACTGCAACTCCCAGAATTCCCCAGCCAGCTTTATCCTAACACAGCAGGGCTACTCTTATATTCTTGGAATGGCTTCTTCTAGCTCTATAGCATTTTCTGTAATCACAATCCATGCCTAAGCTGATTATCGCCCATTGAGCAGCAAGAACCAAACATCACCCAGCCACAAACAGGATTCCAAATTCATCCTGCTCAGAGATCATTGTAGACTGATGCTGATTATTCCTGCCACTCTTCATTCCACACCACTTGTAAAACTAAAGTCTACTTTGCAATACTATAAATCAAACTTGGGCATGTCAAAGGGAGGGAGGGTATTATCACTACTTGGTTTCTTATTCTTCTATTCTATGCAGAACCTCCTAGCTTACAAATTAGTATCTTGCCTCTTCTCCTCCTCTTCCTTTGCAATCAGGCTGTTAGGAGCATTCACTGAAGTCAACAGATCTTGCAAATCTCCCTCCATTAGATGCTTGAGCAGGAAGTAACAGCAGAGAATCAATTTGTTCAAGAGCATTCTCTGAATGTAAACAGAAGATTCGCAGTAGAATCAGCCAGTCTTGTAGGTAATTGTTTTCCCTCTCCAAGTTACAGTAGAATTGGGCCTGAATGCCTCTAGATTTGATTTAAAATTTGCCACAATTGCACCAAGTTGGGGAAAGGTGTTCAAAATATGTTTTCATATTTTGCTGTGGTTGACTATGGTCTGTTAAATAAGCCAGTTAACTGGATCTACATTTAAAGTAGAGCCATAAACCTATAAAGCACATTGAACAAACCACATTATAATTTCACATAATGGGTGAGGCCAACCACAAAGGTTCAATCTGAATTGACTAGCTGGACCAGGCACATTAGTTCAACCCCTA
Organism: Charina bottae; assembly: GCA_023362775.1. Lineage (NCBI taxonomy): Eukaryota > Metazoa > Chordata > Lepidosauria > Squamata > Charinaidae > Charina > Charina bottae. The sequence continues at coordinate 20,112,116 of JALMGJ010000018.1, read as the reverse complement.
CTTTGGTCATAACCAGAGACAATTGGCATAGAGAAGTTCTCATGTACATCTTGTGCACCTCTTTGAAGGTATTGGTGACGATGACATCTGCTGCTGCTACTAGATCAGACAACTCAACTATTTAGTTAAGAACATCTCCTCTGTCCATCTTCTTTTCCAAATGCATTTTACTGAGACCCTGTAACTGACTTACAGCTACTTTTTCACTTCTTTCATTTGCACCCATCAATGGCACAAAAATTCCCCAGGGGCTGCTCCAAAGACTATTGGGCTGACCCATTCCCCACCCCCAAATCTGGGCTTTTCCCTGATGGTACCTTCCAAGGGTGTTGAACTTCAAACCATGGAAAGACACCATGGAAAGTCATCATTCCACTTTATCCTAAGTTGGTCAGATCCCACCTTATCCCACCCTGAGGACTGTGTCCAGTTATGGACAACACTCTTATTGGGCCTTTATTGGCTGAATAATTCATTTAGGCCTCATGAGATTTAGTTTGGGCTTAGAATGTTGAGGCAACGCAACCCTTGTGCTTTTTAAACCGTGAGCAATATTACACGTAGACCTAGCCAAATGCAGTTAAACAAATTGTGAGTTCTGTGGGATGTGTGAACCAGACCTTTATGTCCTTAACAACATGTCATTTTGTCCTCTCCCTTCTTACATTCCCAATACCTGACTTCTGAACTTCCTCCCTGTTTTAAAGCTTCTTAAGACTAACACATCTTGAAAGTCTGTGAAGTTCCTAAAGGGACGAGGGATATCGGTGGAGCACAAAAAGCTTCAAATACTGTACAAAGTGATTCAGAGGCCAGTTGATGCCCCTGAAACAAAAGGACTTGGAAAGGCATGGAGAAACTGTTGGATTGGAGGCAGAGAATGAAAGACGGAACTCTTGGCATCCAAACAGGAAAGTGCCGGTTCTCATGAGCAATATGGGCTAAATTTAGAAGTTGCTGGCAGTGCACAAGTCAAGTACCTTCTGCCTTTTGAAGCCAGAAATGGACTTTCAAGTTCAGTTAAAAACTTGGAAGGTTCAGTTGAACTTCTTTCAACCTATCAACACAGCTCCCTTTTTGAAGGGGTGAGATTCAGGGAGCAGAAATCACACAACAACCAAGAATTTGTGGGAGGAAAATTATGAGCAACAGCTCCCAATTTCCATGCACCTCAGTGGGAAAACAAACTCAACTTAAACATTACCAGAGGACAGAGGAGGAGGCGGCCAATAGTATTCAAATGGCCTTGGGCATCTCTATAACTTTCAGTGTTTGACAATCAGGCATTTAGAAAGTTCTTCCTTCTCCTATTTTTTTTTATCCGTTCAGTTGTGTCCGATTCTCAGAGACCACCTGGAAAAGTCCCTGCAGTTTTCTTGGCAAGGTTTTTCAGAAGTGGTTTGCCATTGGCTCCTTCCTAGGGCTGAGAGACAGGGACTGGCCCCAGGTCACCCAGCCGGCTTTCGTGCCTGAGGCGGGACTAGAACTCTCAGCCTCCTGGTTTGCCATTGGCTCCTTCCTAGGGCTGAGAGAGAGCGATTGGTCCAAGGTCACCCAGCCGGCTTTCAGGCCTAAGGCGGGACTAGAACTCTCAGTCTCCTGGTTTCTAGCCTGATGCCTTAACCACTACACCAAACTGGCTCTCTTTCTAATCTAGGAGTATGTTAACTGTCTTCCCAAGCATGTGGCTTCAAAATTCTTTCTTTCAGCAGCCCACAGTGGCCTGGATAAAATATCCCTAAAGTGTAATATGTAATATGACAAAGAAGACATTCTTAAAGATATGGGGAGCAGTCATATTACCTGATTTCAATTCATTAAATTAAATGTACATTTTGTTTACTTTTAGGAACATCACTGAATACCACATGGGGCTCTTGGGCAAGAAAGCTTGGTTTGATCTGATCTATTTGTCCCCAGTGACTGGCTGGAAGCTCACATACAGGGCAGGAAACTTATTGTTGTTGTTGTTCAGTCGTTCAGTCGTGTCTGACTCTTCATGACCCCATGGACCATAGCACGCCAGGCCTTCCTGTCCTCCACTGTCTCCCGGAGTTTACTCAAATTCATGTTCATTACATTGGTGATGCTATCTCATCCTCTGCCGTCCCCTTCTCCTTTTGCCTTCAGTCTTTCCCAGCATCAGGGTCTTTTCCAGTGAGTCCTCTCTTCGCATTAGGTGGCCAAAGAATTTGAGCTTCAGCTTCAGCATCTGTCCTTCCAATGAGCAGTCAGGGTTGATTTCCTTTAGGATTGACTGATTTGACCTCCTTGCAGTCCAAGGGACTCTCAAGAGTCTTCTCCAGCACCACAGTTCGAAAGCATCAATTCTTTGGCGCTCAGCCTTCCTTATGGTCCAACTCTCACAGCCATACATTACTACTGGAAAAACCATAGCTTTAACTATACGGACCTTTGTCGGCAAGGTGATGTCTCTGCTTTTTAATATGCTGTCTAGGTTTGCCATAGCTTTCCTCCCAAGGAGCAAGCGTCTTTTAATTTCATGGCTGCAGTCACCGTCTGCGGTGATCTTGGAGCCCAAGAAAATAAAATCTGTCACTGCTTCCATTTCTTCCCCTTCTATTTGCCAGGAAGTGATGGGACCAGATGCCACGATCTGGGTTTTTTTAATGTTGATGTTTTTTAATGTCCTCTCCAGAATTATATTCTGCTTCCCAGCATGAGGGTTCTATTCTTGATCACCAAGACTCAACTCATCTTTCAGCCCATTTCTACACTGGCCAACTGATGTCTTTGGGAAGCTCTTAAGGAGAAAAGGTGAATTACTCCTTGTCAATCATGCTGCTTCTGAAGCAGGGTGTTTTAGCAAGCCAACGTGGCTGGCCGGCCAGTAGCCTTTGACAGACCTCTTTTCTTCCATGGATTAGCCTGATCTTTAGGAAGGAACTGTGCTCTGGGTATCGGTATTTCTTCTTTGTTTCACAGCAGCTCACAACATCTTCTAGCACTTACAAGGAAATTACTCCAGAAAAATGGAGTGTCCTGGTCATGCATGAAAACGGAATTTTGCTGATACAGTGATGGCCAGACCGCCTTGGAAGAGGGCCCCGTGATTTGGCATCACCCAAGAACTGATCTGGCCCATCTTGTTCTATGCTTGTAATTTTAAGCAAGTATCAAAAAGTTGCTTTGTGTATTTTGGCACAATCCACAGTGCACATTTATTTTCTGGCACTCACATGTAGCAAGATGATATCTCTTGAAAAGAGCAAAACACGAGGCATGCAATCTTGCAAACATCAATTAATTCTCTGTTGAAAAGAAATCCAGCTCTTTGCTGACTGAGGTCCCCTCCTTCTTGGCTGTTCTGAGCTGACGCTCACCCCGCACGCACTGCAGATACTAGCCAGCAAAAGGAGTTTGTTGTTGGTCTGCAGTCATTCTTAAATGCAGATCTGGGGCAATGCAGCTTTGCTACTTCTCTCAGCTCCTAATACTCCGTGCAGGGTTTTTGGTGGTCAGCTTAAGGAATTTTGGTTGCACTAGGTCAGGTAAAGCCAGATGCACACCTGATGCTAGACAGCGATAAGGCTGGACATCTCTTCGGGTCCTTCAGATGGCTCGTTCGCTACCAACCAGATTGCTAGCAACAAGCCCATTACTGCAGGACGGGAAAGATTATCTCTGCATTGCTACCATCTTACAGTAAGCAGCCATACTGTAACTCAGTGACCAACTGCTGAAAGATTTCAGTTCCTGGCCTCTTCTGGCTTTGGAGATGGGGAAGCCTACAGACTGAGCCCCATTGATCTGCTTTGATCTCCGTAGCCATCGTCTAATAAGACTTGGGTTCGGGAAAAGTGGCTGTAGTCCATTAGTGAAACCCAGATAGGTTGTAAGACCGAAGTATAATGAATGACTGTGAAATGGTGAATAAATGCGTCTTTGTGAAATGGACATAAAAGAAGTGCTTAATACAGGCCATGTGACTGAAGAAACAAAGCACAACTATTAATTTCCATCTAAGCCACACCACAGAGACTCTAGAACCCAAGAGATTTTTGGGTCTAACTCTGGTCCCCTCTAATTTTTTTCCCAATTGTAATTTTCAAGTTGGCAGAAGGAGGAAAGCGTTAAATACGTGGGCAATCGCCATACCTGTTCTGTTTAATTTAATTTTGATTGGATTTCCATTACATTTTTAAAATCCCGTTTTTGTCCAGATGCCACCTATTTAGTTAAGCTGGCCCTGCCTTTTTTTGGTGGGGGGACAGGGGATCGGGCAGTGCCTGGCATTAGCTAGGATGCCAGGCCTGGCCATTGGCCCCAAAGAGATGCGCCACTCTTCACTGCATCGATAGATTAGATTGTTCTACCACCTCCTCCATTGAGATAAGACTTCCTTTGGAGGTGATGGGGTGCCGAAAACTAGTTTTTGCAAAAAGCATTCAATAGGGACAAAAGGAGGAAAAAAAAGTGTAACTCAATACACTATTTTTAACACCTTGGTCTGAGTTCTATCTGTGCGTGCTGGTAGGCTCACACTTAGGTTTCGCACTTTAAAAGAAATGTGCGCATAGCTAAACTGTTTGTATCAAAGCCTAAGAGAATGAAAACATCTTTGACTCGGAGATGTTTGCAGCTGGAAAAAAAGGAAGTGAAATTGTGAACATTATTGACAAGAGGACCCCGACAGAAGGATACAATTAATATACTATTAAAATAGATTATGACTTAACACACAAAACATCTGCTTAAGCATTCCTAAGCACACCTCCTTTGAAGTAGATTTTCTAAAATGAAGACCAATGTGCAATTCTAAGTAAAAAGAACTGAGATAGATAAAAATAGATCTGCTTTTTACTGGCCAGATGCCCCAAAAGATTGACGTCAGGACTGGTATAGAGAAGATCTGAATTATTCTCCTTTCTTCTAATTCTGCCCTTTCTTTCCTTGATGTGCTAAATAATGGCTCTTCTGTTGGGAAATAGTTTCAACAGTCTGACATGACAGGAGGCAGCTTATGACAAGACGGGCCTCCATCTTTCCAATCCAGAAGAAAGAGCTTAGAGAGGTCAGCCAATGAAGTACACAGCAGAAGAGAAAATTGGCAGAGAGGAGGGGGTGAAGGAGGAAAAATGGATTTCAGTTAAATGGATCGGAGTCAAAGAGCGACCTACTGCTCCGTCAGCATCAAGGCCGCACGATGTTGAAGATGTTTTCCATCTTTTCAATGCCTTTCCAGGTTCTGCTGGCTTCCTAACTCAGAATGCTCAAAGATCAATTCCAGGTTGCATTTTTAAAAAATTATTCTCATACTAAGGATCACTGCCTGAGCAGTATGTTTTAACTAACCCTGCCCCACCATTATTATACCCGTCCCATCTGTTCCAACAGAAGGGGCATACTCCGGGTTGCGTCAGCTAAGGCGCGTCGGCTGGTGGGGCCCAGGAGGCAGCCTCTTCTGTCGTGGCATCTGCCCTGTGGAATGCCACCCCTCTGGAGATCAGGTTGGCCCCATCCGTGTTGGTCTACTGTAAGGCCCTGAGGATGTGGCTTTATGGCTGGGCCTGGGCCCCTGAGTATGGGACGGAGCCCACTGTCTGGTTATGCTGAACGTGGGAGCATGGCTTTGTGATCTTTTTTCCAAGATGCTACGGAATTTATATGTTTTGTATACGTTTTTATTGTTTTTAATATTGTAAGCCACCCGGAGTCACATGTGTGAGATGGGCGGCCATATCAATCCACTAAATAAATAAATAAATATTAGTGAGGCTTCTTATCTCATCTTTGATTAGCTTAGCTAATTATCTTACCTTAGCCCAGCAGTAAGAGACATCTAGTTTAATCCTCACCACTTCCAGTGGTCCAGTGAAATAATTTTAGATTTCAGTTTTCATGGTTTTTTTTTTTGAAAGGGGGGACATTTTAGCTGGTAACGTGTAACAGTGGCCACCCTCTTAAATGACAGTATGTACCACTTTTGTTGGCTTCAGAATATGCTAAGCCAGCCGGTCTGTTGGTGAATGTTGAATTTTGGCTATGTTGTTATCCTTATTGCTTCTGCAAGTGTAATGGGCCATTTGACATTCATGATTTTGTAATTTGCTATTCAGAAGTGTCTGCGGTTTGGGGGAAGGATGTTATATGTCCTGTTTGTTTATGTAGCTTGTGCTCTGATGCAATACAGAGGGAGAAATAAGACTGAAACTAACATCCAGAGAAGTAATAGGACAAAAGAGAGATCCTGGAAATCCACTGCAAATCAGTCCAAGCTATAAAGAGAGATAAGCATAAACAACATGGATCACCAAGTTGGCATCTTCCATATGTAAAGTAAGGTAAAGGTTCCCCCGCACATTTTTGCAGTCGTGTCTGACTCTAGGGGCCGGTGCTCATCTCCGTTTGTTAGCCGAAGAGCCAGTGCTGTCCAAAGACACTTCCACGGTTATGTGGCCGGCATGACGCGTGTGGAACGCTGTTACCATCCCACCGAAGTGGTACCTATTCATCTACTTGCATTTGCATGCTTTCGAATTGCTAAGTTGGCAAGAGCTGGGGCTAGTGCAGGAGCTCACTCCATCACGTGGGACTAGGGATTCGAACCTCTGAACTTGCGATCTTCCAATCGACAAGCCTGGCGTCTTACCCGCTGAGCCACTACGCCCCTCTTACCTTCCATATGTGCTGGACTACTATTCCCATCATGTCCAGAAGATATGGGAATGATGCTAGTGGAGGATGATGGGACTTACAATGGTAGTGTGATAGAGATTTGGAGGATCTAAAGTTGAGGAACATTGCCATACTACAATAGCTCGAGAAATATTTGGGTAGCAACTACATGTGTGAGAAACTGGATCAAATAATGGTTGTTGTAGAGTTCAAGAGTTTGAGTGGACAGTTTTTTGAGTTGGAGACAATCTCTCCAGAAAACTCCAAGGACAGTTCTTTTTTCTGGATTGAGGTGGAAACACTTGAATTTACAAATCAGGAACTCTTGTTGTTGTTGTTGTTGTTCAGTCATTTAGTCGTGTCCGACTCTTTGTGACCCCATGGACCATAGCACGCCAGGCCTTCCTGTCCTCCACTGTCTCCCGGAGTTTACTCAAATTCATGTTCATTACATTGGTGATGCTATCTCATCCTCTGCCGTCCCCTTCTCCTTTTGCCTTCAGTCTTTCCCAGCATCAGGGTCTTTTCCAGTGAGTCCTCTCTTCGCATTAGGTGGCCAAAGAATTTGAGCTTCAGCTTCAGCATCTGTCCTTCCAATGAGCAGTCAGGGTTGATTTCCTTTAGGATTGACTGATTTGACCTCCTTGCAGTCCAAGGGACTCTCAAGAGTCTTCTCCAGCACCACAGTTTGAAAGCATCAATTCTTTGGCGCTCAGCCTTCCTTATGGTCCAACTCTCACAGCCATACATTACTACTGGAAAAACCATAGCTTTAACTATACGGACCTTTGTCGGCAAGGTGATGTCTCTGCTTTTTAATATGCTGTCTAGGTTTGCCATAGCTTTCCTCCCAAGGAGCAAGCGTCTTTTAATTTCATGGCTGCAGTCACCGTCTGCGGTGATCTTGGAGCCCAAGAAAATAAAATCTGTCACTGCTTCCATTTCTTCCCCTTCTATTTGCCAGGAAGTGATGGGACCAGATGCCACGATCTGAGTTTTTTTAATGTTGAGCTTCAAGCCAGCTTTTGCACTCTCCTCTTTCACCCTCAGGAACTCTTAGGAACCTGCATTTTGCCAAGTCTACCATTGGTCTATCCTGAAGATTATTATGCCATTAGGTTTCCAAAGTTTTAGTCCAGAGTTTCTCCAGCTTAACCTGGAGATGCCTGCTGTGGATTGAATGGTGAGACCTTTGATGTGCAATGCAGATTTTTTTTTACCATTAAGCGATGGCCAATTCAATGGCCAGCATAAAACTGAAGAACTGCAGAGTTCCACTGGTGCAGGAGATATTTTTGCCCTTTTTGCTGTTGCACGATTTGTCCCCCACCCCTAAAGATATGCAATATGGTGATGGGTGGGGCTGCAGAAAGCATTGACAGGTGAGCCCAATACATCTTTCCACAATCACATTTCTCATCCACAAAAGACAAGATTGTGTAGCTGTGTCCTTTTTCTAAGTAAGAAAGTAGCCTCATGCACAGATCAGCTTTCTGTGAGGTAGAGGTATCATGAGGAGTAACCACTCAGTTTTTGTTCTCCCACTGAGGGTTGGATGTGAATGAGGATCATCTAAGGAAAGCATACCACTTCAGTCTGTAGAGTCCATCCCATTTCTTCTGGTCTGTTTTGCTTCCATGGGAAGATGATGTCCCTTCATTACCAATAATCTCTGGGTCTGCTCTGCTACTCTGCCCTTCTGTATAAAAGGTTAGATGTGCCTCAAGGGAGGCTACATTGAAAAGGAAGGAGGAAGCAGGAAGAGGAGATGATCACATAGAAAAAAAAAGAACTCGGGCTTCATGCCAAACCTGTGATGATAGGACTGCAGCAATCCAAGGGGTGAGTTTTTGTTTCTTCATTTCCTTTTTTCAAGCAAGAAACTAGCTAACCCACACAAACACACATCACCTCATTAGAGCCGGTCCCCTCTGAATGTACTGATACAAATTACATTTTCAAAACCAGGCTTTGCTTTGCAGCACCTCCTTTTTAGAAAAAAGAACAGAAGCTGACACTTAATATATTTAGGAGAAAAAAGTCCTAGCAGGAGGCGGCTCTGATAGCCCTTTGGCTGTTGCGAGAGCTGGCATCTCTGCTTGAGAAGAGCGGTGCATGTCTTCTGCACATTTGCCTCCAGGTAATGTAGAAAAGACAAACCAATGTCTGGGGAATCTATGGTGAAGCGGACCATATGGACCTTCCATTTATCTTCCTCTCTGGAGAGTTTATGAGAATGCAAAGGTGGGCCACAAGCATGTTAGAAGATGGATGAGCCCACCAGGACACTCTTTGGGTTCAGTGGAGCAGTTGGGAGGCTGCTTCATCCTAGAAAGACCCTATTCTGCTCCAATAAGCAGATAAATACAGACCATCTCCTTTTGTGAGCTGATCTGGAAGCTTGGCTAGAAGATGAATATTGATTTTATTTCTTGATGTATTTTAATATAGTCAATATTATCTTGTACCCAACTTCTCCCCACCTATTTTTTCCCATTGGACTTATCCAGATTCCTAAATGTGCCAACTTTTGGACTGCTATCCTGTTGATTTCATAGTCTAGTCCACGGGTACCCAACCTTTTTGGCACCAGGGACCGGTCGTGGAAGACCATTTTTCCACAGACTGGGGTGGGTGGGTGTTTGCAGGTGGGAGCCAATCGCGTGGACTGGGGGGTGGGGTTTGCAGGCAGGAGCCAATCACGTGGACGGGGGGTGGAGTTTGCAGGTGGGAGCCAATCGCACGGACAGGGGCGGGGTTTGCAGACGGGAGCCAATCGCATGGACCACCACCACTCACCTGCTGTGCAGCCCACTTCCTAACAGGCCACGGCCCACTAGTGGGCCGTGGCCCACAGGTTGGGGACCAACCTAAGTCTAAGTCTAGTCTACTTAGTGGGCCTGACAGGATGTGCCCTCCTCCAGCAACCCATTTCCTGCCCTCCCACAGCCTGTTCATATAAGAAAGAGAATTGTGCTGCCAAAGTTACAAATTGTGAATCTCTTAGGGGCACCATTTTATTTTCACTTTTTTTCCCTCCAAAATTCAGTGGAGGGGGGAATGGAGGTGGTTGATGCTGGGAAGAACCTAAAATTACATTACTGAAAAATGGCCATTTTGACACTGAAAACTGATAGTGTAAGTTTGGGCTGTTTTCCTACAGGTTTTAAGGATGGATATGGCAATGGCTTGCCTCCCTGAGGTCCTTCTGCTCCTTATTCTCACCCTGAAATCCTCCAAAATCCAAAATGAAAGGGTTGAAAGAAAATGCCACCTTCCTTTTCCAGCAGCGTCATTGTTGTAAAATCTTGCAATTTTTGGGAAGGCTGAGATGCAGGTTTAAGGCCCCCACCACTTCAAAAATTCCCCTCCCAGGTTAATAAATGATTCAGGCTTTCCACTGAGCAAAGTGGAATCAATTGAGGGCTACTTCATAACATTGCTCTACCTTGAAATGTGTCAGACAGCAATTTCTGCTAGCAAAAGTCTTCTAGAAGAAGCCAAATAGATCTCATGGACTCCAAAAAGTGGGAAAAACACAAAGAAAGGTGTGTCTTTCCCCCTAAACACTCCCCCTTTAGAAACCCATGCTTTGGAGGAGTAAAAGGAGGTGAATATTCATGAATATGCATTTTTTTTCAGACCACGCCTACTGTCTTGCCTTACCCTCCCCGCCAACAATGTACAATATTCTTGCAATCAGCACCACTTGTTTCCACTTCTGCAAGGATCGATATTCATTCAACATTTGTGGATTAGATTACATTATCATTTCTCTTTTCTTGCCTGTGCTCTTTTGTGAATGGAAATACTGATCCTTTGAAGGAATAAGGGAAGAAAATAGCATTTGTCCTTTATTCTTCATTTGTGCATTGGAATGAGGCAGAGTGTCTGATCACTGTGATTCTAAAACATTTTCTGGAAGAATGATTTAATGACAACATCTGCCCCTGAAACAGAGCAACAGAGTTGAGATGCTAAAGAAAGTGCTTCAGGGTCTAGCGTGTGTGAGTGTGTGTGTGGATAGGGAGGGAGGGAGGGAGGGAGGGAGGGAGGGAGGGAGGGAGGGAGGGAGAGAGAGAGAGAGAGAGAGAGAGAGAGAGAGAACCCTTTTTTTAAGAAGGAAAGGATGTTGAAATTCAGGAAAAGAAACCAATGAAGACATTTGCATTTGACCACATCAAGTTCAGTTCAACAAATATCCCCATGTAAAGAGAGCAGCAATGTTCTGTCAGGAGGCTAAACACCACGGGCCTCTTGATGACATTTCTTTACACATCTGATCCACGCGTGGAAGATAGTGAATACACGCTGCTCACCATTACATAATGCTACTATCTCTCTCTCTCTCTGCAGACGTACAAAGACATAGAACATTTGAATACAGCCCAAGTTTATTAAAATCCGGTCAGTGTGGGCCATTTTCCTGTCCTTCTCAGAAATTGTCTAGGAGGTAGACAACTGGTTCCTCTTCTGATGTTGCTAGACTCTAGTTTCCAGCATTCTTTGCCCTTGGCCATGTCTGCTGGGGAGGGGAGGTGTAATTGATATATGGAGGCCTCCTATTAACCAGATGGTCACTAACATAGGGATTGACCAGGTTAGTAAGCCACTTTAAGCCTGAAGGCTACCAGTTGCCCAACTGACTATCTCCAGTATGTCTATGAAGGTTCTCAGTCATCCAGGTGGAATTGTCTGTAGCTTGAATCCATGTCAATCCAGTTGACATGATTCAAGCTACTGACTATCTCCAGCTTCTGCCTGTGCCTGCTGAACCATAACTGAACACTTGGACGTTCACTGGCTGGACAAGGGCAGATGGTGTATGCTTAGCTGATGTTCCTTTCCTTTCCTCCATTTATGAGTGGTTCGACTGCACCATTGGGCAAATCTATATCAAAATCCTTTTGCTTCCCAGTCAAAGACATTTCTCATCTGCTAAGACACCTTTGCAACACAAACAATCTTGTCCTGTGTATCAGGCAGAAAAGTCAAATCCCAGAGGACAGCATTGTGTATGAAAAAAAGAAGCTGTGATCTGAAATTCAGCTCCAGTGGCCACCAAAACAAATGCCTCTGGCTTCAACAACCACCAGTGGAGCAACCCAATAGACAATTTTAGGAAGTCCCACTTGAACTCCAACAAAACACTAAACAGCTGAAACTTCACAAAAACAATATCCAGCCTTTATACCCATTCATGGGGCTGCAACCTGTAGCACTGTGACGTTATTGGCCTTGGAAAATGTTTCACTTGGCACTAGATGCACAACGATACATGGTGGAAATTATGCATTCCAAGTGAAAGTTGTACATAAAAGTCAGAGCAGTTCACAGATTCATGAACTCTTTTGTTCATACCTTAATCACAAGGGGTCAAACTTCAATGAAGTTCCATTTTTTTTAACCTGGATATCACTGTTGAAAGCATATGTGTAGCTACTATATCCATGTTCATATCAGTTCCTCTCCCAGTGCTGTCAGTCAGCCTTCCTTGTGTATTGGACTCAAAATCCCATCACCCCCAACCAACATGCTGGCTGTGATGATGGGAGTTGTAATTTAACATACCTGGAGACTAAGCCTCAAGGGAAGGAGAGAGTTATTAGAGAAGATATTATTGTTATAGTCAACAGAGCAAAGATCTGTGCTTTGGGAGAACACTCACATATGTAAGAGCCAAGTAAGAAATATTTGTCCATCTGAAAGTGACTTGAAACTTTTTACTGCAGTCAGCCATCCAGAAGAATGGACAAATGCCTTTTCATTCAGATACATCATCATCATCAGGTCACCGTTCAGATTTCATGGACCTGTTTGGCGATGGATGCTCGAATTAGAACTAAATGATGGAAAGAGAGGTCAAAGGCGTGAATACTTTGTTCATGGAACTACAAAGCATTACCTCTACTTGTAGTGCCCTTGCTTGGACCCAGACTACGTTAGTTGCATTTAAGCATGATCTAACATAGGAATGCAGTGATTTAGTGTCGATCAAGGCCTGAAGGTTTGCTTGGGAAGGAACAGAGATATTGCAACTTTAGGTAGATAGCTTGAATGGATCTGTGTGGTGCCCTTGCCCTAACCCTAACCCAAAGGGAATCAGTTTGTCACACCTTCATCACCAGCCCAAACCATCCAAGCCTAAATACCAAATCATCTCAGGAATCCGCTTATGCAGACAAGCCCAAAAAGAATTCATTTGCTAAATAACCATATATGGAAGCTGGAGTAAAACGTGCAAAGTCTTACCAGATAGAATTGAGGCAGTAATAGAAAACATGTAAGAGAAAACATTATAGAAATACCAAGAATTCAGCTGTCTCAAAACAAAGAACAAAAAAAAGGAAAGATGGTTTAATCTCAATGACTAACCCAACAGGCAAATAAGACCAGAGTTTGCTCTTAAGTAATAAACAAGCAAGTCATCAACCATCAAATTATATCTGATATCATCTCTGACAAATAAATTAAACAAAGAAGAGGAGAGAAACATTCCAGTTTTGCTCAATGGCATGCAATAGACTTTCCAAAATGCAACTGGGCATGCAGAAAATCTTATCCTGCTTTGCCAAACTACAGCTTGTATAAGCAATTCTGGGGAGGCCAGGAAAAAGCAGTGCACAAAGAAAGCTTTCATGATGTAGAAAAGGGCCCAAGAATTAAGTTTCAAGTACAGTGTAATAATTCTCCCCGGCTCGGGGCAATGTTAAAAGCACCAAGATAACTCTGTGGATTGATGAAGGGGTTGGAACTGGGAAGAAACCGGAAACTCTAAGATGCTCTTTTAGAAAAGCAAGCAAATTTTGGCAGCCAGAAGGCAAATTGAATGACATGAATGGAGAGACCGTTTTGAATGGCTTGAAGGGGACAAACAGCTTATTTACAGTTATAAAGTTCCCAATTTTCTGTAATGGGGACTTACTGCTTTTACGGGCTCTATCAAACATTTACAAGCAAGCAAAAAACAAGGAGTTGATAGGAACTCTTAAGCAGCTTCTCATATCCTGTTGCATTAGATGCAGGCCAGAAGGGAAGGCAAGAGACTCAACAGGCCAGGCATATTCTTTCCAGAAAACAAGAAAAGAAGAAATGAAAAAGAAAAGGGAGAAAGAATCAAAGGAGGAGCAGAAAAACCAAACGGGGTAAAAACAAACAAAGATCTATGGAGCACAAACCTTCGGGTTCTGTATTCTCTTTGAGGTGGACTTGCTTCAGAGGACAACAGAAGATTTCATGGCATTTAGTTCGGAAAGGGGACTGTCTTTTCTTTAGCTCCGTAGATTGGATGGAATCTTGCCGTAACATAATATATTCCTGTGTGCCAGGAGAGGCGTCATCCATAACTGCGGTTACCACATAACAAAATGAACTTAAGTTAGAATGAAAGGGTAAAACAAAGAAAAAGAAAACAAAGAAAAATCTAGAGAAGGAAATCAAGTCTGTCATGATCAGGGGAGGGTGGTGGGAATCGGGGTAAAGGAGGGAAGGGAGAACATTGGTAGAAGGAAAAGAAAAAGGCAGTGGATTAACGTACTCTGGTTTGATGACGGAGAGAGAAAGGAGAACATAAAGGGCAGAGTTGTTTACTCCTACATACTTACATCAGTCTTACTTGCAGCTTCTATTTCACATCACCCCTTCCACAACGTGGGAACACTGGAATCGTATTTTATTCTGGGAAATGCTGGCTGAATGAGATATTTACCAAACACACCGCTTTTCCCTTGGGGTAACTTTTGGGAAACGGGCATGCAGATTACAAGGTGCAAAAGGAACTGTTTTTTATTTACCACACCAAAGGCTCCTACATTCAACAAAGCAAAAGATGATCTGATCAAACCCCCAATATGGCAGGCATAAGGTTACTAAGAAATTATGCTCTTCAGATCTTTTGCACAAGAAGGATTCTATTCACTTAGCCATTCCAGAGAGGCTGTGATAACTTAGACTTAGTAACAGGAAACTAAGGTACAACATTGTTTCTTGAATCATTGCTATGGCTGAATCCAGGGGTGTCTGCAGGATGTGGTCCAAAAATCAAGATGGTGGCCATGACGATGCGATGCATATAAAAACCAAGAAGAGTTTCAATTGCGCTATTGTGGTTAGCCATCTTGACTTTTTGGACCATATCTGCAGACAACCTTGGCTGGATCCTTTTTAAAACATTCTAACAGTGCTCAAATAACCAGTGGTGAAGGAGGACATGTGACTATGTATGTGTCATTAAATCACCATTTTAGTTTCGTTCCAAACCCTGCATCATTTAGTTTCGCTTAGTTTCACCATGTTAGTTTACTTCCACACCGTAAATCCTGAGAACATTGACTTGGAAACACCATGGCTGGGGTATAAATATAACAAAACAAGGAGATAAACACTTTCCTGCTTGCAATCCAAAGCTGCACATTATAGGTCCCAGGAAGTTGTACCACATGGTCTTCCAAAGCTGTAGTTAGTCTCTGCATTCTCTGTGCCTGCCCTTCCATTCTGTAATACCGAAATCCTAACCCAACCTTGGTTGTGAAAAGACCCACAACACCCTTCCTTAGCTAATTCCTTACAAATTAGCAAAATCTAGGAATGAAGGTTAGGAAAGAACCACAATGATTTTTTTAAGGGGGTAGGAAGCACAGATCAAAAGGAACTCTACTTTTTCTTGGGATGATAGAGATAACTAAGCTCATGAAAGCACCCCTAGAACATTTAACGGCAGACTCCAAAGCCTAACATATAAATGTAGGACTTTAATTACCACTCCAGTGCAGCCATTAGTGTGAAATGTTCAACCACCCTCCATCAAAGGAAGCCATTGGCAGCCACAGAAAAAGTCTGGTCGTCTAGGAATAAGCGTCCAAGTGTGCAACCAAAGGAGAGGTTTCTAGAAGTATATAGGCAGAAGACTTTGGCAAGGGGGGCAAGCTTGAGGCATGTCATTGTCACATTCTGTTTTTAAAGGGAAACAAAGATGAAATGATGGAAAGGGGAAGACCCCTCCCTTCCCAATGTATTAATAAAATATAGGAAGGATTGGAACAGCGCAAGTAAACAAAGGATGGCACAACTGCTTGAAAGACACCAGGGTTTATGCTCAGATTGGCTAGCGCAGGGAACAAAGAAGAGGGGGTGGCTTTGATTTGGCTGGACCTATGAGTTAACAGCATTCCGTGCTTGTCATGCCGGCCACATGACCGTGGAAGCGTCTTCGGACAGCGCTGGCTCTTTGGCTAAGAAACGGAGATGAGCACCGGCCCCTGGAGTCGGACACGACTGTGCAGGGGAAACCTTTACCTTTACTATGAGTTATGAAGTCCTGGGAGGTGGATCATAGGTTGCTGTGTGCAAGGTGCAGAATCTGGAACCCACTGGAGTTGAAACCCACTGCAACCAAGGGCATCACAAATATCTCAGAGCAGCAACTACTACAAATAACTAATTGGGGGAGAGGAAAATGATCACACTTCCCCACTGGAGCCCCAAGCTCCTGCTGCAGGCCCCTCACTCAAGGCTGTGTATCTCGGCAGCTAAAGATAAATGCCTGTGAAAGAAAACCATTGTTGCATTGCTGGGCTCCAAAACATCTCCCAACACTTGGAAGCTTGGGTGGTGGGAGAAGTCCATATTTCCAGGCATGAACCAATCAAACCCAGTTATGGTGATAGGCAATGTAGTTGAACTTCCAAGGTGTTTCTGGAAATCACCTACATCCAGCTGGGTTAGAAAGAACATAGGTGTTTTTCCACCCCCCTTCTGGCCTTGATGACACAGAAAGCTATCTCATACCAGTTCAGATTGCCTGCCCACCTGGTTCATTGCTGTCTACGCTAGATGGGTTGGCATGACATGCTTACTTAATCATGATTCATCTATTCTTTTTAGTGCCAGATACTAGAGTCTCCTGGCAGGTTTCAAGAAGATCTAAAATGCTAATGGAAATCACAGATATTTCCCCCCCCAAAAAAAACCAAAACAACAATTGAAACTGACAATTAAAAGCCTATTACTTACAAAGCCAATTTTTAAGGGCTGTTTCAAAAGCCCACAAAGAAATTAGTCCCTTCAAAGCAGAGAGAGAATTCCAGAGAACTGGGGGGTGGGCGGGCGTGGGGAAGGGCTGCAGAGAAGGCTTGACCCCCAGTTACCATGACATGAGATTGCAGCTATACCACCCCCCCTTGCTGAGATGATCTGAATGGGAAGGGGGATCATAGAGAAAGGGGCATTCTTAAAATAGCCTGGATGTAAGGCATAAGGCATGACATCTTCTTTGAGTCAAGCTTATGACTGTAGAATGCATCCATGCAGTTTTCTTGGCAATACAGGTAGTTCTAGCTTAATGACCACAATTGGGACCGGAATTTCAGTTGCTAAGTGAAGCGGTCATTAAGCAAATCCGACTCGATTTTATGACCCTTTTTGTGGCTGGCGTTAAGCGACCCACATGGTTGTTAAGCAAATCAACGCAGTTCCCCATTGAGTTTGCTTGCCAGAAGCTGGCCAGGAAGGTAAAAAATAGCCATGGGACACTGTGATGGTCATAAGTGTGAGGACCAGCCATAAGTCAGGTTTTCCAACATCATCATAAGTCCGAACCATCACTAAACAAATGGTTGTTAAGTGAGAACTACCTGTAATGCTGAAATGGTTGGCCATTGCTTTCGCCACCTTTTGACTGAATTGATCCTATCTGCTGGGTTTGCATGAGCTACTGATCCATAAACAAGCCATAGGGGCTGGATTTGCTCAACACCCTGGCCTAAAATGTGCTGGTTCCTTCTTCTCATGAGATCCTAGGAACTGAATCTTTTGCAATCCACCAGGAGCGTCCACAGGATATGATCAAAAAAGTCAAGATGATAGCAGTGATGGTGGGATCGAAGGTCTGCCTCTTTCTTTTTAGGTGCCCCAAAGGTGGTTCACTCGTAAGCCATGCTCCCCAGCTACTGACTTGTTTGCTCCAGAAAATGAGAAGCATTTGATGCTCACCTGTCAGGGTGGGGTGGGTGTTGGATTTAGAAAGAAGATACAAAAGCAGGAAACATGCATCATAGTGACAAATCCTACTGGCAAAATCCCCCTGATCAATTTCCTTCCATCACCTTGGATGGAGAAGGTGGCTGTGGATCAACCATAGAGACGTTTGCAAATTCAGTGTATTTTTTATTTCCTGGCAGGGCTCCAAAATCTCCCTGCACTTTTGGACAGCCCGCATTAGACCATGCTGATCCAGCTAGACTACTTGGCTCAGGATAGGTCTGAATGTGAGTTTTGGTTGACGTTACAGTGTAACATAAATATGTCAGAGATTGTCAGCCTTGTGAGGTGGTCCAGACAAGGAGCACACCCAGAATACTAGCTCTACTTTATTGTAAGGTTACATTAACAGAATCTTGCAAATCTGGAAGTACATCTCTCCCCCCTCACCTGTACAGTCCAAGAAACTAGGGAGGGTCCCTTCTGAGATGTTTGCCACGCCCATTCGTTCTGCAGGCTCAGCTGCCTCTTATCTGACCATTGTCTAGTCTGCAGCTCTTCCTCCTGTCTCCCAAGGTCATTCTCACGTACCATTACAGAGATTCAGTTTGGGTATCCTGGATGGGTGTTTGCTTTCATTCTAGAAGAAGGTACAGACTTCAAAGGGCATGTTCCTGAGCAACAAATAAGGACTCAATAGGTTGGAAACAAAACGCATAGATATCTCCAGGCAGGAGATAAGTTCCAGATACAAAAGGAGATTGAAAATAGAAGCGTTGCTACTATCTTTACGTGAAAAGGCCTGCCAATGCAATTGCTACTGCCTCAGCTCTTCTGCAACTAAATATAATCCTAGGCTTTGGCATCACTTTCTCATTTTGTGACAAGATGGTTATTATATTTTGCAGCCAGAGGCATCTGCTTCCTAAACAAAAAGGAAGAAAAATTGCCGTTGCAAAGCTGCTTCTGCGTCTGCACCAAACACCGGTTGCTTTCCGTTGTGCCAACAATGTGGCCGTGATGCTTTTAACTTCACGAACGGAACACGGGGCTGGCTGAAGCTGATTCAGCTCTTTCAGCTGCCCCCCAAATCGACTTCTCTCTTGGCTTACCTTCCCAAATGATACACTCTAGAGTTGTTATTGCCTCTGAGAGAAGGTTAAGGGAGAAATAACACAACATTATTAGAATGAACTATTGGAAAGGGGCTGCAAAGGCCAAGTCAAACGATCAGAAAAGGTCTCCAGTCAAGAATGAATTGGGGGCAGGGGGAGGGAGGTAGAGGTGTACATAATATTATGCATTCATCTGGAAAGGCAGAATTCCACCCTTCCCCTTTCAAAAACACAGTGCTACTCAGGGCAAATTCTATTGTTTTGTACAGGAGGGGGGGAAATGGATGCTGGAGATGTAAGGGCCTGTTTAGGTTACTATCAGGGGTCTCCACAAGGTGCAGTAAAAAAACACCACAGCCACAATGGTGTGATTGAAGCTCCACCTGGCTTTTAAGTGCACCACAACAACGCCCACACTCCCAGCTTAGTGCAATAAATCCAAATTAAAGCATTCCCTGACAAGCGGCCATCCAGCCTCTGCCTGAATACATTTAAGGAAGGTGAACCCACCCTGTATCTGGTCATGGGTTGGATCGTCAATGTTCTCTTACCTTCTGGAAGGGTTACTCAATGAATGAGACTAGATCCCTTCCTACAACTGCCCTCTGAAACAAGAGAGAACAGGTATGGGTGACATCCTTACAGGTATTTGAGGAGCAATATCATATCCTCTTCTCATTCTCCTGTTTTCAAGGCTACCTGTACTTCTTCCTTCACTCTCTGGTTGTAGAGTTAAGTCTTCTTTTCATCTTGGTGGCCTTTCTCTGAGTTCATTGTATTGGCCAAATCTTGGTTAAGATGTGGTGCCCAAAACAGGACAAAACACTGGTGGTCAAGTCTGTAGAAGGTGGTAAGTTTTGCTCCTCCCCAAATTTTACTCTCTACCTCTTCAAGATGGGCAAAGAGGCTCAGCCTTCTTTTGCAGATATATTCTCCAGGGCACAAAAGTACAATTAAAACCTCCCAGATACTCCTTTCAGCTTAGGTTTATCTCTTATGCAAAACCCGTGTTTTCTCCTGAAGTTGCACCGCATCATGGACTTTACCCTGAGAATAAAATGTCTTCCTAAATTCTCTTTGCGGATCTATAACCTGGTTCTGGCACCAAGGATGAATCACTGAATGCATCAGAAGGGGAGTTCTCCCCTCCCCAATTTTCTTGTGCTCATCTTACATCAATATCCCTTTGATTGCCAATGCAGACTTTGTGGAACAGAAAACATGCACCCTGCTGTGGAAGAAGCTCATGCTTCTCCAAGGCTTTATAAAAATAAGGAGGGGGGAATCAATAATGAAGTCCTCTTATTCACTCCCCATTTTAAAATATTTCACCAGAAGAAAGAGATTGTTAAAGAGGACGTCCCTGTCTTATCATACATGTGAAACAGTCTTTCTCACAGTGCCTGTTGGAAAGGAATTCGGCTTCTTGAACAAAATGCTCCGCTAATACCATTGTTTGGGGTCCTTGACTCATGCACAAAAGAGTGGAAAAATAATAATAGAAGAGATAGAGTATCTGAGGAACGTGGCTAAGCAAGTCTTTGGCCACTAAAAAGAACCTAACAGGGAGGTGTGAATGCCACTATCCTCACCCAGGAACTTCTTAGATGCACCGGAATTCAAATCTCAGAGCCCTTAGGGATTGGATGGGATGTGGGATCTTGCCTATCTGGAGAGGGTGTTTGGAGAAGGGCTCCACGTTATGTTCTAAAGGTGACTCTGGCTTCCGGGTGATCGTTCCTGGGAAAGGAACTGCTGGCTGGCTGCTTGTGTGGGTAGGAGACCACGGGATTTCCTCTTCCCTTGATCTGGACTGGGTTCCCTTTGCAGGTTGGCAAGTGGTACATCATGGCAATCCAAGATTGGGGTAGGTGGGAACCGTTTGCCTTGAGTTTGTTGGCTTAGCATAAAATATGTCATTATGACTTCCCGAGGCTTCCAATTCTGGGATGCTTATTGCTTTTGCCATGGGGGAAGGACTTGCACTTGTGTATTGAACTTCAGCAAAACTCAACGTATTTATTTTGCATTAAAAGACGCTCAAATTAGGAAGGAAGGAAGGAAGGAAGGAAGGAAGGAAGGAAGGAAGGAAGGAAGGAAGGAAGGAAGGACTCATCCCACCTTTCTGGTGATGCCAACTGCATCATAAGCTACCTCCCTTGCAGTCCAAAGAGGACACAATAACAGTAAATGTGTCTGTGAGAGGGGAAATATTAGCTTGGTGTAATATATTAACTTGGCCAGTGTTAGCTTATAAAACAAATCCTTGCGCAAACCAGATCATACCAGAGCAGTGTTGCTCAACCTTAGCAATTTTAAGCTGTGCAGATTTCAACTCCCAGAATTCCCCAGCCAGCATGGGGAATGGGGATGACAGCATCCCTCTAGGATCAGAACCAGAACTTTTCCTAGTATGCGGGTCTGTTTGCATGTTATTTCCTCGTAAAAGGTCTTTCTCAGATGCGTGCCCTTAGCATTTCCTTGCACAGCCCACCATCAGAGACTGGCCCACCCAGATCCTTTTTGTCTTTCAGGGTTTCTCTGGTGAGGAATACATGCTTTTTAGGGTTAACACCAAGGCCAGAAGAAGGGGAAGGTTGGGGGATTTGCTACAGCAGCCCTTTTCAAGGGGGAACTGTCTACAGACACCTCAGTTCAGATGTTCTGGCAGTGGTGAGGCTCTGCCAGTCCTTTCCTCGTTCCTGCTGTCCAGCTCCAAGGCCTAGGCTTGCGCTTGCTTCCTGCTTGACCTCCATGCTAACTGAATGATCCCTCCCAAGGAGCAAAATAACCCAGTCGCTGTTCAGATCTCTGTCTTCTTCTCTTTCTAATCCAAGCCTTGCACAACAAAACCACACGGTATCTCTGGAGCTCCTGTAACCCGCTCAAGACACGGAGGTGTCTGATGAAAGGCTGTCAGCTTCAAGTGCCCATGTATCTTGAACTTTCAAGCCTAGGGCTAATTCAAGACCAGGACCTTGTCCAAAGCCCTGGAATGCTGGAGGGGGTAGGAAACATCACTCTTGCCCATCCTGCCTTCAAAAACTAGCTGGATTGGCAGAGGAAAACTATGTTAGGATTCAACGATGGAACTGCTCACCAACAGCAGAAGGAAACCTGTCTCCAAATCTGCAGGCTGAGAAATGGGGTGGATCCTTTCTCCAGGGGAAGCTTTTCAAAGGCATGGCCCAGAGTCCCTCCCCCTGGGTGACAGCATGCCCCTGTTCTTTTCTCTACTCATTTATACGAATACCTATTCGAGAGAGAGAGAGAGAGAGAGAGAGAGAGAGAGAGAGAGAGAGAGAGAGAGATCTCTCTCTCTCTCTCTCTCTCTCTCTCTCTCTCTCTCTCTCTCTCTCTCTCTCTCTCTCTCTCTCTCTCCCCACAGCCTCCTTGGCTGACCATCTCTCCCAATCTGGAAGAGGCTCACCTGATTTCTTTCTTTGGGATTACATAGTGGGAAGCCTGGGTGGATGCAGACTGCAGGAGAGAGGATTAACCACAGGAGTTCACACTCAGCCTTCTCATCCACCTTGTTCCTAATTTAGTGCAAGAATATTACATCCAGCCAAGGAAGTTTCTCTAAAATCCGCTGCTCTTTTTAAGGGAAGAGTTGGGTTGTAGAGAGATGAGTTGACCAGGAGATCACAGATCCATATGCCAAACCCTGCTTCCTTCAACAGCTGCAGAGTAATCATATTTGTTTACTGATTGATTTTACACATCTCTCTCCCACCACAATCTAAAGACTCTCAGCAGCTTACATAGAACATAAAAACCACTTAAAACAGAGCTTTCCAAACTTTTCATGTTGGTGAAAGAAAAAGAAAACATGCATTTAGACATGCAGCATTTCACAACACACTCTTACAGCAGGGCATCATTTTGTGACACACTCTTACAGCAGGGCACAAGGCAGGCACTGGGACCTGCATGGAATCACAGCAGGTTTGGAGGCAGCCAGGCAGAAGGCAGGCACTAGGACCTGCGCGGAATCCTGGCAGGTTTGGAGGCAGCAGCAGCCGCAAAACACCCAGACACTGCAGCTGACACACTAACGTGTCCCGACACACAGTTTGGAAAGCTCTGACTTAAAACATCCACGGTACCAACTTCCGTAAAAACGGCATAAACAGCCCCAGCCAAAAAAGAACACAAACAATCAACACAGAAGTTCAAGATGGCTCAATAAAATCAGGAGAAGCCTCCCTGAAACAGCTCCATCTATAATAACTTCTGGAACATCAACAACGAAGGGGTCAGCCTGATCTCAACCATTCTTGTTTCAGCCCCCTGAACCTCCCAAAATATGCGGAATCAGTAACAGCTTCTCCCTGATTGATCTAATTGGTCAGACCTGTATTGGTTGGAGGAGATGTTCTGCAGATGGACCATGGTTTCAGAGATCCATTGTAGGACACAGTGTTTCCTATCTCATTCTGCCTAATGGTAGGGCTGGTTATACTTGTGCACCGAGATACAAAACCTGCAGAAGTAGAGACAAAGTCCCTTTCTTCTTCAAACCTCACATTTCTCAAGGATAACTCAGAGAAAAATGATGGTTCCTTTCTGATTTTTATCCCCAGTGGTGTAGATCCTGGACTTTCCACACCTTTACATCAGTGTTTACAACCAATTCATGCGATCTACGATCGCAAAATAGGTCACAACTATTGTATGCTGTTTTGCTGTGTGTGTACTCAAACACAAGCAGAGCACTACTGTATTTTGTGGGTCTTAAAGAGCGTAGTTAGCTGTCTTCTCTGCAAAACAAACATCAGCTTTAGAAAAGGGGCTTTTTCACAGGTCAGTCACAAAGGGGGAAACCAACAAACGTTTTCTTTTTCTTTCTTTTGGGCAGAGCATAAATAGATACCACTTAGTAAGTGTGCATAGTGAAGTAGATGGGTTGTATTAAGGGTGTGTACCTCTGTTTTGTGTGTGAGCCCTTCTGCCTTTATGCACTTAGAGGAAACCTTAACACAGAGCTTTCCAAACTTTTCATGTTGGTGACACACTTTTTAGACATGCATCATTTGGTGACACACTCTTACAGCAGGGCACAAGGCAGGCACTAGGACCTGCGCGGAATCCTGGCAGGGCTCGGAGGCAGCAGAAGCCTTGACACACCCAGACACTGCAGCCGACACACTAACGAGTCCCGACACACAGTTTGGAAAGCTCTGCCTTAACAATTTAGTGAACTAAATCCTGAGCTGATGGTATTACTTGCCTCTCTTCACTGGCTCAGAGAACTTAACCTGTTAGCAAAAAACTGGTCAGCTGATTTGTTTTTCTTTTCTTGCATTTATGGGGAGATGTGGCAGATAGGGAAAAGTGGAGGTTAAGGCAGGAGCTGTTTATCACCCTGTTGGAACTGCGACCCAGTTCTGAAGCAATCTTGCAGATGGTTTAGATTTGGGAATCTGCAAGGCAAACTGCTGATCCCAACAGTGCACCAAGCTTGGTGCCTTGAATACAGAATGCGGCCAAGTGCAGACTCTCTGCTCCCACTGACATCATGCACCCAGTAACCAGGCAAAAGGGAGACTTCTCTTAGAAAAATGCTGTCCTCCCTGCCTCTCAGGTTCATCAACTTAAAAACAAAACAGAAAGGGACTTATTCTACGAAACAGATGCTGTCTTCCAGTTGCTAGGGGACTTGAAAAAGGCTACTGACATCTGCTCTTCTGCCATTAATAGTAGCAAATTAAGCCTTTCAGAGTGTGGGGATGAACGTTGCTTGGAGAAGAAAGGGGAGTTGAATTGCTAGTTCAAAAGAAAAGTTGGCAGCAGATTTGTCAGCATGCAAATCTATAGATAGATACAATTAGATAGTGTTGAAAATGTCTTGATAATTATGCATTATTGCCTTAGGATAAATTGTTTGCTGCTTTGTTTCGGGGGCTGGTATTTGGACTTGTATGTTAATTATGCCATTAGTGAAATATTGATGTTTAGACATTAATGAATTGGCCTGATAGCTATCTATTATTTACTTGTGCTTTGTAATATGAATTCCTTTGTGGCTATTTTTGTATCATGATATGGATTTCTCGGGGAAGCTGTTCAAAATGCTTTTGTCCTTAACCATGAGGACTAGGAACCTGTGAAGCCTTAAAATGGCAGCCGAACCATCTCTGGAACTTTGCACTAGCCACTGATAAAGGCTGGCCTGGCTAGACTGGTAAATCTCTGTGATTCTTTCCTAATAGTAATGGTATGTAGGAAAGACCTTGGGAGACGGGGCGAAGAGATGCTGCCTGGGGAATGGTCAGATAAGAGAGGGCAGAGCCCGCAGCTGCATAACGGGTGGAGAAAGAGGCTCAGAAGGGACCCTCCCTAGCTTCTCGGATTGTAAAGGAGACGGCGGAAGATTTGTACTTTCCAACTTGCAAGATTCTGTTAATGTAGCCTTACAATAAAGTAGAATTAGTTCATCTGGTCGTGCTTCCTGCCTGGTCTACCCAGGAAGGCTGACACTAATTGAGTCGAAAGATATTGACTCCCTCTTCCCACCCTTCCTGCCTCTTTAAACTAGAACCTAGAACCAATAGATTGCAGTGCTGGTTTGTTGCTATGACAACCTTGCCAGGAAAAGTGCAGCGGTCTTTCACATCCCAGGCCCTACGACCCCAGCGCCACCGTTTGAAACCTCGCAGAAGCATCCGGCCTGTGCAAAGAGGACGTCAGATACTAATCTGGAACTGGTCCAGTTTCATGGAGACAAACCTGGGCCTTTGGACCACTTCCCTTTCTTCTCATTCGTCCTACGAGAGGCAAGGGGAGGTGGGCTTTCGGGAGAGGCAGGCGGAGTTGCCAAGCTGAACTGGGATCGAGGGCAGAGATGCTGCTTGCTGAAACCGAGCCTGTTTCAACAGGATTTTTTTTTTGCCATGGTAACTGGTATGAAAGAATTTGCTCCTCTAGTGCAGTGTTTCTCAACCTTGGCAGCTTGAAGATGGGTGGACTTCAACTCCCAGAATTCCTCAGCCAGCATGCTGGCTGGGGAATTCTGGGAGTTGAAGTCCACACTGGCTGGGGAATTCTGGAAGTTGAAGTCCACACAAGTTGCCAAGGTTGAGAAACACTGCTCTGGAGCCACTGATCTTTGTAAACCGATGGGAGTTTACGAACCAATGGGGGAGACTTTTCCAGCTCAAGTGCAGAGTGAAAACATTTGCAATAAACCAGATTGGATTGTGCTTCAAAGAATGTGCAAAAGGAAGCAGAGAAAGTTCCTCCTCCCCCCTCCCCAAAATGGAGGAATTGATGAAGCTTTATGGATCCTCATGCCTCAGTTCTGCTTTGATCCTCAGGTCACTTACTGCCGAAATGCCATTCATTTCAATCTAAAAAAACTTCCTCTCTTTCTTATTGGAAACAGCACTCTGTGTATTTGGTTAGAAATAAAACAGCATTCTTAGAAAACCTAAAAGGAACATCTTCTTGCATTTATTGGATGGTTAGAAGTAAAATAGCATTCTTAGCAAACCTAAAAAATTATATCTTCCTGCCTTTGTTGAATCATTGTTAAAATTTGACGTGGACTCTGGTAAACAAAGGAAGAAGTCAGGGAAGGCTGTTGGAAAAAAATCCAGCATGGCAAGGTGAATTTTCTCTCTTAATAATCTGTTTCCTCTTAGTAGCTGCTTTTTTCCCTCCCTCTTGTCTTCGCTGCTGACATCACAATCTGTTGCCATGGCACTTGGGGAATGATGAGAATAATTTTGCTCAAGAGCATAACCTTTTAGCAAGGTGAACTCGGCAAACAAAGTGGGACAGATGCGAGGAATAGTTTGAAAAGTAGCATCTCCCGACACACAAGGACCTTTTTGAAAGGGAGATGCTCAAGCTATCGTCCCTTGCAACTCTTCCTAAAAGTGAAATTTAAAAAAAGAAAGAATGTGTTTTTCCTAACTTGATGAATTTTTCATTCCATCTAAATCAGTGTTTCTCAACCTCAGCAACTTTGAGATGTGTGGACTTCAACTCCCAGAATTCCCCAGCCAGCCATTCTGGCTGGGGAATTCTGGGAGTTGAAGTCCACACATCTTAAAGTTGATAAGGTTGAGAAACACTGATTTAAAGGGTATTTAACTCTCAAGTTGTAGTGGCTGATTTGTTTCTAGCTGAAGGTCTCCATTTTAAGGTGCTTTCCAGCTCTCAAGAAAACAGCATGGCCCTGATTCACGGATTATGAATTGAGCGCCACTAAACATCCAAAAGTTGATGATCAAGTCATTTAGGAAGAAACAGAATGAAGCATGAAATACTGGTGTTGGCTTTTATTGTTGGTATCTGTTGGACACTGTTGGGCTTCAGGGGTGAGTGACTATGGTCTAGACAGCAGATTTCCTGATGTTTCACCGGCAACTGTGGCTGGCATCTTCACACCACCTTGCCCCTGAAGATGCCAGCCACAGTTGCTGGAGAAACGTCAGGAAATCTGATGTCTACACCACAGTCACTAAACCCTGAAGCCCAACAGAATGAAGGATGCCTCATTTCAACAAATGATAAAGGGCAAAACTAAAATTAAAATATAGTTCCTTTGTTTCGTACGACATGTCATACATTGAACCTTCCTCCTCCCCACTTCCAATTCTTTGCATTGGATTTCTATTCTGCCTTTTTCTCAGAGTGTTCTGCAGCATTTTCAGTTCTTCTCTGGACCTTCCCCCCCCCCCCCCCCGCTCTTCTTAACAACCTTGTAAAGTAGGTTAGGCTAAGAAAAATGAATTGGGCTAAGATTATATAAAGTTCCTGTCGAAGTGAGAATTTGAATCTTGACTTCTCTGGGTCTTATCCAGCAATACCACCATGTTACCACACCAGCATTGTTCATCAACGTTAAAATATTATCATAATTTTTGGAGGAATGCAAGACAAGTCTATCCCAAGTCATATGGACAGCTGGCAGAGCCAAATTCAAATAAAAAACAACAACTGATAAATAGTGTCCATGTATATGGACTGCAGGAACATCCCTTCATCTCATCTAAATTCTCTTGTTCAGCGGGTAAGACACCAGGCTTGTTGATCGGAAGATTGCAAGTTCGGAGGTTCGAATCCCTAGCCCTGCGTGCGGAGTGAGCTCCCGCACTAGCTCCAGCTCTTGCCAACCTAGCAATTCGAAAGCATGCAAATGCAAGTAGATTAATAGGTACCACTTCGGTGGGTAGGTAACAGCGTTCCGCGCGTGTCATGCGGCCACATGACCGTGGAAGCGTCTTTGGACAACGCTGGCTCTTTGGCTAACAAACGGAGATGAGCACCGGCCCCTAGAGTCGGACACGACTGCACAAATGTGCAGGGGGTACCTTTACCTTTTTATATGGACTGCAGGAACATCCCTTCATCTCATCTAAATTCTCTTGTCAGTCAACTTTTTCCTTTTTTATCCAATTCGCAAAATGGCAATCCAGCTCTCCTAATTAAAGTCAGTTTGTTCATTTCTTAGATTTTAGGCAGAAACTCTTATTAATTGTTCATTCTGATTGATGATTCTTATTACACTGGCTGTCTTCTGTGCCCTTGTTAATTATTGAACATCGATTTGATTTTAATAACGCTTTTGAAATCTTAAATTGATTCAGGATCACTTTTATATGCAGCACTAATCTAATGTGAAACTGAACATTCTTATTCAGTTTCATACAGCTTATCAATCTCTTCTATTTCTTTTTCTGCTCTTTTCTTTCTTCTTTTTCAAAGAGCTATTGACATTTTAAAAATCTAGAGTAACGGGGAAAAAAAAAGAAATCA
Organism: Charina bottae; assembly: GCA_023362775.1. Taxonomy (NCBI): domain Eukaryota; kingdom Metazoa; phylum Chordata; class Lepidosauria; order Squamata; family Charinaidae; genus Charina; species Charina bottae. Next base: position 20,083,617 of record JALMGJ010000018.1, on the reverse strand, counting down.
ATTAGTTTAGCATCACACTGTTACTAAGATTGGATCTCTTGCCTTTTTCTAGATCCACTAAACCCACTCTCAAATTTCGCCTTTTAGATTTCAAAAGCCTGCTGCAATTTCAGACGTGGATCAGGTTCCTTTCCTTAACTCCATGCAAAAATGCTCAAGTTCTTGGCTTAATATAGACGATGACAAGACGGAGCTCTCGGCTCACCAAGAAGCGACTCTCATTTTCAGAAAACTAGCTGGCAGCCTGCACTCCCTCGTTCCTTGCTCAGAATTGGGACATTTAATTGAATCCTTAGTTTCTCAAGTCCTCCAATGGACAACAGACTGGAGAATCTATTTTTAGGGTTCAGATAGCCAGGCTGGTGTTTAATAGACCCATTCAACCATGCCAGGAAATTTCTATAAATTGCACTGAGAGTGGAAGATGCCAAGAAGACATCAGTCAGGCTTTGTCCTGGATGACAGCAGCATGGTGAATGGACAAAAAAGCCACTAGAGATGAGCCGGAAAGGAGACCCATGAAAATAAGTGCTGCTACTCATGATTTATTGGGGTATTCTTTCTACACAGCCCCCTGACATTCCATATAAGATGTAAGCAAGTCATGCGAGTCTCTGAGGATGTCGGGGTACAATTTAAATCAGGCCGCATCAGACCCAGTTGGAAAACGGAAAAGGAATGGATGCGAATGTTATAAATAAGCAAGGAAGGGCTCCCTTCCAGCCCCAATGTAAAAATAGTCCCTGCAAGAATGTCCTGGTTAGCTGAGATTAACCCAACCCAAACACCTCAAAATTAAGAACGGCCTCGTCTCTTCCCCTAAGCTCCACAGCTCCAGGAGGTTCAACGGAGGTGCGCCTGCTATAAAGAAGGCCAATGTAATAAGAAACAGTATTGAAAAAAGAGATTCCAATAGCATCAATGCCTTTATATAAATAAATGGTGTGACTGCTTCTGGAATGTTATGTGCAGTTCTGGTCGCTGTTTCTCAAGAAGGATATAGCGGAATTAGAGAAGGTTTGGGGGAGAGCAACCAAGATGATCCAGGTGTTTGTGAAAAAAGGTTGCAACACTGGGGGCCTTTTAGTCTAGAAAGGAGGTGAACGAGAGGGGACGTGGTGGAGGTGTACAAAATTATGCATGGTGTGGAGAAACTGGACAAGGAGAAGCTATTTTCCTCTTCCCAAAATACTGCCACCAGACTGAATGAACGCACTGAATCCAGGACGAATCAGAACAGAACAACGGAAATAATTTCTTTACACAATGCATAATCAAACGTTGACATTTGCTACCACAAGATGTGGAGCTGACTACCATCTTGGCCGGCTTCAGTAGAAGGTTGGCCCAATTCATGGAAGTCCTGTGGATTGATGGCAATTAGCCTTGATGGCAGTGTGGCTGCCTCTGAAGGCCATCTGCTGGGAGACTCGTGGGCTTCCATGTGTGCAGGTAGTCCTCGACTTATGACTGACCATCCATTTAATGACGGTCCAAAGTTTCTTTACTTTTACTTTACTTTACTGCCTATAACGCACTTCCAAGCATCGCAAAAGTCGCACTACCCCCCCATGATCACATGATGGCATTTTGGGCGCTTGGCAACCGGCTCGCATTTACGACCGGTTGCAGCATCTCGCAGTCACGTGATCACATTTTACGACTTTTTTTGCCATTTTCCAGCAAAAAGTGCCCACTGGGGAAGCTGGATTCGCTTAACGACCGCTGTAAAAATGGTCGTAAAATCGGGTCCGGTCACATGGTGACTCGACTTACGACCGCAACGACTTCCCAATGGAAATTCCGGTCCCAATTGTGGTCGTAAGTCGAGGACTACCTGTAGTTGGCTGGCTGCTGTGAGTACAGAGTAGATGGGCCAGGGGTCTGATCCAGCAGGGCACAGCTTAGCTTTGTAACGGCCACACATTGTCCCCACAATCCAAGGAGAGAGCTGATGGGAAAGCTTAGGAGGAGAAGTCGGAGGGCTTCTGCAAACAGCGGATGCAAAGCACACTTGTGGGAATCACGTCGGGAGTTCCTGTTTATCCTCCCCTGAGCAAACTGCGAAGAGTCGATCAGGGCTTACGGCCTCACCTGCTGTAGACCCAGCGATGTTGGAAAGAAGCTATTTATAGCAAGCGAGCAAACCAGAAGCTCGGCGGGATGTTTGGCCAGCCAGCCGCAGCAACTGGGTCGGCAAAGTAGCGCAGGAGAGATTTCTCCATAGAGTTCTTTAGTGATGGGGATCTTACACGCTCCGCCATTGAAACGACAATGGTGTATTATGGCACCGGAGGCAGCTAGGCTAACCCTGGTGGGATGATGGTTTAGCCGAAGCATTTTCCTGCCTTGAATGAAAAGTACCCGTAGCGTGGTTGCCAATACTTAAGCATGCTTTAATTGTTCCCGCCCCGCCCCCATGTATGCATTGGGAACAACTACAGCCGCTTTCCTTCAAAAAAAGGATTATGGCTGAATCCGTCCGTTCACTTCAAAAACTCATGTGCGGGAGATAAATAAGCCTCTTTCTCTAAGTGGAACCTTTCAGATGTGAAAGGGGCTTATGTGCTCCAAACCCCATAATCCTCAGGTACTGGGGATTTGGAGGCACCAGACTGAGGAAAGCTCTCGGCATCTTCTGATTTATTTTATGCCTGGATTGCGGATGATTTCCCCCAGAGTGGAAGGTCTGTGGCTTTAGGGGAAGAAAGAAAAACAACAGCGGACTAACCAAATCCAATGTTCCAATCACCGATATTCAAAGGGAAATTAAAAAGAAACAGACTCCTTGTCACCAGCTCTACGAGTGAAAGCCAATGAAGTAACAAACTGGCATTGAAACCCTACACGGAAGGAGGTTGATCATTCGCCCCAACCCAATTACTGTAATTTCTCAGATGCCTGGAAGTAAATGGCCCTGTCTGGGGTGGGGGAATAGAAAGATTTTGCTCTGCTGACTGCTTGAAACCAGCTTGGTTTTTGAGCCCCCCCAAAAGTAAATCAGTGCTTCCATGTGTGTACATGTACTTCCTTAAAAAGAAAAAAAGAGAGAGAAAGCATTGGTTTCTATAGCATTTTCGAGAAGCTGTTAAGGATGACAGCAATAAAAGTAATTAGTTTCAGAGAGGCCAGCCTGTAAAACATTATTCCAACAAATAAGTCAGAGAAGCTAATCAACCAGACAGACCGAAAACTATACTTTCCCACTCCCTCACAAAACTAAAATATTAGACATTCAGCAATCTATACGAAAAGAGGCCGACATAGTGGGTTACTTCAGGTGCAACGCCAAACCATGATTTGACCCCACATTCAAGCTCTGAAGGTCTCAAAGCCCAGGGGTGGCACCAGAACAAGAAACCTCAGAGAAATTCAGGAGGGGCACAGTGTATTTCTGGACAGACAGAATGTATCTATTTATTTATTAATCAAATTTATCACCGCCCATCTCTACCGCAGTAGACTCAGTAGAAAATGTATGCCTCATATAAGGTTTTTGAAGAAGTAACAATAATATATTTCACATCAACTTCCAGGAGTTTGGAAGTGTGGAACACATCAAGGCCGTTGGTTGAGTCTTCTTAAGGATGATTAAAACAGAAGCGTACAAGATGCTGGAAAGAAGTGAATGAAAGCATCTTTAACTGGCTTATATAGCAGATGGGTTAGTGTGTGTTTAGCAATATTAAGATGTTTGAAAGCTGCCGGTGTAAAAATTATCACATCTCATTCTGTCTCCCCATGTGCCAGCATCACCCAGTTGGAACCCTTGCCTTCAAAGGCACATGGATTGAATGACTGTAATGCCACACAGCTCTCTCCTTATCATCATTATCTATGCATGGACTTCCCCTTTGAAAGCATAGCCATAAAGTCATTGTGAGGGATTGTCTGTGAAGTTGCTTGTGTATATAAAGAACCAGTGCGTGCATTGTACTTTTACTAGGTGGGTAAGTCTCCCTGAAGCATTTCTGGATAGATATTCACAGGAAAATGTTCTATGTTTCTCATACTTATCTGAATATGTACTTTTCACTTTATAAGCTTGGAGAAGACTCCTGAGAATACTGTGGACAGCCCCAAAACAAACCAATGGATCATCGAACAAATAATCTCAGAGTTCTCACTCGAGGCACAAATGACCAGGCTCAAATTATTATCATACTTTGGACACATTATGAGAAGACCCAGCTCTCCGGAGAAGGCTCGGATGCTGGGAAAGGTGGGAAGAAAGAGAAGAAGAGGATGACCAGCAGCAAGGTGGAGGGATTCAGTTGGAAAACCTGAAAGACGAGATTAGGGACAGAGCATCATGGAGAACCGCAACTATCTGTGCGGTTGCTAAGAGTTGACACTGACCTGATGGCACATAATCAATCAATCAATCAATCAATCACTCACTCACTCACTCACTCACTTTACGGGCTTCCTGTGGGGAATGGCAGACCGAGCAGTACTGCTTTTTTAAGCAGCGCTGACGGCGCAGCATTTTCTGGGCGCAGGCTGGGTCCCTGCAGCCTGAAGAATTCTCCGGGTAAGGAGAATCCAGGAAATCATCCCTTTTGTTCTCCGGACAAAAGAAAGAAAGTTGTTAGATTGTTGCATGGTTCTTTTTTCTTGTTTTTATATTTGTTTTAATTGTTTGTAAGGCACCCAGTGTCATACAGTATATATATGAGCTGGGTAGCTGTATAAATTTGAATAATAAATATTTTTTTAGGGAACAATGAGGAGGGATGTAACTTTCTTTTCTTTTCTTTTCTTTTCTTTTCTTTTCTTTTCTTTTCTTTTCTTTTCTTTTCTTTTCTTTTCGACTTTGTGCATAAGTTGCACCCAGAGAACATCTAGAGACATTTTAGAGAACTCCAGGAACTCCAAGCTTCCATCAACTTGTACTCTGAGTAACCAGCACTCTGTTCAACCAGAAATGTTGCCAATTGAGTTCCGGGTTCCCAAGCAGCAACTTAGGTGACACTACCAGCCTTCTTGTTCGGTTGAGCCCTTTTCAGTTGACTGCCAAAGACCTGTCCCTCAAGAAAGTCCTTGAGGAGCCCTTTTGAGGATAAAAATTGCAGTTCTATCCTTCAGCCTCTTGACCTGCAGAACTTCTGAAACAGGCAGAGTTTATGTTTTTGGGGTGGCGGGCAGAATGGGTACATTCTGCTATTTGCCCACCCCTTCCTCAAATCTGGCAGTAAGAACACAACTGGACACTGAAGCATAAAACTCCTGCCATCTGCAAACCAGACAATGTCTATTAACCAGCTAAATAAGTTACATTATCCTGTCTCCTGCTCAGTAATAAAATCAGCGATATGCTTTCTCATGGTCTGGTTTCATCCTGGAAGGGTACAGAGAACTCTGGATAATAGGTCCTGGTAACAGGTAACATTTTGCCTACAAACTATCTGGAGTATGGTAGGTCATTTGATCTGCTAAGGTTCTTCATTTCCTGTTTCTCTTAGGAGAAAATGAGTAGTTATGTTATAGGACATAACAGAAAGAGTTCTGTGATAGCAAAAAGGCAGATAAACATAAATGCATCTGTTGGAACAAGCAGTTGGAAAGAGAGCAATGCCATCAGAAGAACTTTGGTTTGATGAAATCAGACACAGCCCATAAATATTGAGACTGTCACTTAAACGTTGGTGGAAAAACTCAGACAAAAGCAGGATGAAAAAAGAGATTCCAGTCACATCTTTCCCCTAACATAGAACTCAATCGTCCTTCGAGGTGTTGAGCCAGGGAGAAAACATCTCCACCTGAAGCCCAGGAACCATTTCTGAAGTGTGCAAACACAGGACAGGGGCCACCTGATGCTCAAACGAAGTACTTCCCTAGGTGGTTTTCTGAAGCTAATCCTGGCAACACAGAAACAAACAAACAAAGATGTTTTGTACAGATCAGAAATTGCCCTCTATCACACACCCTTAAAAAAAATAAGGAAATTAAGAGTCCCTTGGACTGCAAGGAGGTCAAACCAGTCAATCCTAAAGGAAATCAACCCTGACTGCTCATTGGAAGGACAGATGCTGAAGCTGAAGCTCAAATACTTTGGCCACCTAATGCGAAGAGAGGACTCACTGGAAAAGACCCTGATGCTGGGAAAGACTGAAGGCAAAAGGAGAAGGGGACGGCTGAGGATGAGATGGTTAGATAGCATCACCGATGTAATGAACATGAATTTGAGCAAACTCCGGGAGACAGTGAAGGACAGGAAGGCCTGGTGTGCTATGGTCCATGAGGTCACGAAGAGTCGGACACGACTAAATGACTGAACAACAACAAAAACAAACAGTACTTTATAAAAAAAGTATTGGATTAGTAGTTGACTCTTTTCATTCATCCTCCTTCCCAGCCTTCTTCCGTGGAGTATGTGATTTCAAATAGCCACCTAACCATCAAGGCAACTTTCTGGAGGTCTGGCCAGGGTGAGTGATAACACTTGATGAATGGCATCAGCTCTAGCTAAGCCACAAATCACTTTATCCTGAGGCGAAAGGAGGCAGCATGAGAACATATTCAAGACAGCATCCCTTTTCTGTCGGGCTTCAACTATTTGTCAGCAAATGTAGATGATCAATATTCCTTAAAAGTTAGATTTAAAAGGTCAGGAAAACAGTCCTGAAAACAAGGGATAAGATTAATGGTGCTGTGATAGGAGGTGAATGACTTGAGGACAGAATGATGGATGAGTTTTGCTTCATTTTTGTTTGAAAAAATCTCTTCTGAAATTTGGGGAAGGGACTTGCTTTGGGGTGGGCAAAAGGCCCGAAGTCTGATTCTGTGAAAACCCATGGGCTCAAGGCAGCAGAAATACCTTACGGGGTGATTTTTCAGTGATTTATTCCCATTATCTTCTGCCTTCATTCATGCGGAGAAGTCTGTTTCTCTGTTCTCATTCTTCGGCTTTACTGTACACTCCCAGGTTTATCAAACTGGGAATTTTCTTGCTGCTTTGTTCTGTGCTACCAACAACCACATTTATCACTGGAACAGTGATCGGTGTACATTCCCATTTTAGTGTTTAATTCAGGAACTCTCCAGATTAATGATCAGAATGCAAGCAAGAGTAAACTCAACCCCCAGAACTCTGATGTGAATTTGTACACCTTGTTGGATCTTCACATCTAAATGGGGAAAAATGATCTTTCAGTACCATTAACTCAGGGTTAATTAGAGGGAGCATCAATATCTTGTCTGCATTTTGTCTGCAAAAGTAAACAGCACCCACACAAATGTGTGTTAAAAGGATGGGAAGATAATGTATGTAAACTGAAGGATCAGAGTAGAACCAATTCAAATTTTCAGTTCTATTTTGGTCTATGACTGTACTGTAAATAGACAATGTTTGAAACTTTAAAAAAATCAGTTTGACTTGAATCTCCAAATCGATTCAATTCAATTCTGCAAATCAGTTCAATTTGTGGGGGAGGGGGGGAAATGTACCTTCTCAGAAGACCACAGAACTGTTCAATCAATTTGAAGGCAATGGATTTGATCTGAACTGGCAATCTGATTCAGAAAGTTGATCAGCTTCATCGATTTTCTTGAACTACCTTTGAATGGAAACTTTCTTTTAATGCTTTATACAACTGACCTTTTCTTGGCACAGAATCTCATGCTTTTAGTGCAGAGCACGGCCTGTCCTGTTTACATTGCAAGTGCAAATTCTCTGTTCAATTCCACTCAATGTTTTCAACACTGTCACTCATAAACACCTCTCTGTCCCTGGGAGCTCCAGTAGAACCTTCATCCAACACTTGTCTTCTGGTTTTAGCTGTCCCTGCCAGCCTAAGCTGACTTCAACCCAAATCACTTATCACAGATTTGCTCTCCCCCTGAGAAAGAAAGGAAAGAAAGAAAGAAAGAAAGAAAGAAAGAAAGGAAGGAAGGAAGGAAGGAAGGAAGGAAGGAAGGAAGGAAGCCTCTAGAAGGCTAATTAAAACTTCCTGCCAAATGCAGCATTCAACAACACCATTGAGATGTGGGAGATAAGGTGAAGAAAATTAAAACAACTCAACACTACAGAATTTTGCAACGTACAAATGAAACAAGCAGTGAAAATTGCTGAATTATGATGCAACCTCATTCAACCTCTGAAAAGGCACTAGGTAGTCCTGAGCAAAGGGGTGATACTTTTGCCATGTACTAATATTAGTATTTCAGTCATAGATCCAAAATGGGAGAGTTACTTCTGCAAGAGAGGGAAAGCCAACATTTGGTGTGTATGCATTTAGATATGCTTCGATTCCTAGCTATGGTTCCCTGGAATCAGGGAGGAAGGTACCCTCCATTTGTTACTTGCTAGATTTTGTAAAGAGTAAGGAAGATGACTTTGAGGTCAATAGGCAAGATCCATTACCAAAGCAATGAGGGGAAAAACATAGCTTAAGTCCGAAACAAGCAGAATATATGCGGAAGAGCCTCAGATAAGACACCTTCCTAATTCACACGAGTATAAGAAAGGGGAGGAGGTCCAGCACAATCAGACTTGCAAGATCGTTGTCAGCCCCACAAGAAGACCAGACCATGAAACCAACTCCACAGGAAGGTTAAGACTACTTTTATTGAGAGTGGCTCTAATAACAGAATCTCACAAGTCTGATTTGATTGGACCTCATCTTCCTCCTTATAGTTCAGTGAATTAGGAAGGTGTCTGCTGGAGTCACGTCCGAGTGTTACCTTGTTGCTCTGGTCTTAAAAAATGTTTCATCCCCTTTTGCCCAGGTAATGGTTCTTGCATATCTCCGTCACGGTCATCTTCCTTATTTTCTACAGATGTACACCCCATATTTCCTCCAGAAGTTCCAGGTTGTGTACACAGCTTCCAAGTTTTCCATCCAAACAACCCTGGAAGGAAGGTTGAATTGAGGGAAAGACAACATGGCCAAAGTTACTTAGTGAGCTTCTGTGGCTGATAGGAGGACCTGGACTCGAGTCTTCCCAATTATAGTCCAACTTTTAAATCATTATCCTGCACTGGTGTGGGTGCTTCTTATTCGCTAGTCTTCTTCCCCAAGAATGTTGGCCCTTGACATGCACTGAAAATAAAATATATCCTTTTCGCCTCACTCAAAACACAGGAGGTGACATCTATTTTATCCCCACAGACAGAAATCCAGTAAAGAGCAAGCTGTCTATTCATGCACCACAATACAACTTCGGTGTGTTTCTAGGAAGCGTAAATGTTTGGCAGGGGAATTTACCATTTATCTATCTGAGAGGCAGCCTCAGCTTGGGAGAATCAATCTCAGATTCCCAAGGACACCCAGGGAGGTATCTGTCAGAGAATGCCAAGTCATGCATTCTTCATATTTTATCATTCACCTTTGTTTTTCGAGCATCACATGCCTGAAATGGGCCTCAGTTGAGCTGGCCATGGAAAATGGTTGCCATACAGATCCAGGAAACCATAAGAGGGAATCCTAGAATCACAGAGTTGGAAGGGACCTCAGAAGTCATCAAGACTAACCTCTCGCTCGTGGCAGGGTTCACTAGAGCATCTTTAGATCTAGCCTCTGAAGACCTCCAGGAAAGGGGAATTCATCACTTCGTGTAGAAGCCTGTTCCACTGTCTGACAGCTTGTTCAGTCAGAAGGAACCTCCTGATGTTTACGCTGAGCTTATTTACTTATTTATTTACTTATTTATTCTACTGTAGGCTCAACACACCCAGATCTTTTAACTGTTCCTCATAGGGCTTGGTTTCCAGATCCTTCACCATCTTCGTAGCTCTCCTCTGAACTTGCTCCAATTTGTCCCTATCCTTTTTGAATGGTGGTACCCAGAACTGGACACAGGACTCCAAATGGGATCTGACCAGGGAAGAAATTGTGGTATGATGGGATTGTATTTCCTTCTTTCTCTTTTCCTCTTTGTTAGGCCTCCTTTGCTCTTCTTCCACCCATGTGAACTTGTGGGCCACCGGGTTGTTCAGATTGCAAATGCAGCTCCTTTTTTAAAACCACATTCCTACCAAAAACACTTGCTCTGCTGCTCAAGCGATGTCAGTTAAGTCCTCCGTCTCAAGGAACTCCATTTGGGACTGAATGCCGTCAAATTAGGGCAGGAGCTTTTGCTGACACGCTGCAAAAGCCTTTCAGATGATTTGAATGACAGTACCAATCTAACAACAACAACCAATCTAACAATCCCAAATGGGAAGGCAAATTTTCAAAAAGATTCTTAGTTCTCCGCAGGGCCAATTTCTGGATTAATAACTAGCCATTTTGCTCAAAACATAAAAGGGTGGATTGTATGGCATTTGGATGCCCTGGCAGAGATCTGGTTTGATTTTTTTTTTTTGGTGGGGGGGAAGCCTTCCTCTAGGTTCAGAAGGGTCAGCTGTGGCCTTAAAAGCTATTCTTTCTGCAAGCATTGTCTCATACCTTCTTTATTCAAGAAGGCTCTCTAAAGCCGGTGGAAAAAGATTTCAAGGATTCAAAGAGATTGCAGGGTAAAAGACAGTATAGCATCACAGATGCTGCAAAGGATTCCTTGTCTTCCTTCTTCTCTACTCTATGGTATAAATGAACAATTAAACCTGGTATTTCTGAAGATCATTCAGTGGCCTGTTAGAACCAGTGAATGATCTTCAAAGGGTTATGGGCACAGTTACATCCATTTTGTTGAGAAATGATTCTTCTTTGGTTCCCTAAACTTAATTCACCTTCACCCCTCATTGCTGGTGAAGGCTGCATGGAGAAAGGGGAAAAAAGCCTCCTGAGTTGAGGCCAAGCACATGGCCTCTCGATGGAAGGAGCTCAGGCACATGCGTCCTTCTTCTCTGGTGGAAGAAGCAGAGAGAGCTGACTATGAAGGGAGAAGGAGGAAGTGGGAGTGGCAACAAAACAACTTCCTCAAAGACAGGGAGAATTGCATCCTGGGATGAACTCATCTACATGCAAATGAAGCATGTTGATTTGCTGAATTTCCAACAATTTCAAGGGGTGGAGAAGACAGAGAGAGAAAAGGGAGACAGCATGACGGTCAAATAAAGCACTCATTGAAGTTGAAAATAGGGTTGGATCATGTATGTGTGCACACAAATTTTTAAAGCCCTGAGATTATTAATAATTGAGAAAGCCGTGCGGAGTGTAGACATTTGTAACCATTGCAGTTGCTGGGTTTTAAAAATGAGATGCGCTCAGCACGGAACCAAGTTTGAAGACACGTATTTAAACATTTATTAAAAGCTGGGGGGCAGGGGAGAGAATATGTCTGTTTTTTTTCTCTTTCTTTCAATAAATCACATTCTGTAGATCAAAGTCATATCAGTTTGTTGACTTAGGATTGTTTGAATGACTTTTTAAAAAAAGGCAATATATTTTGAGTGAAGACCAACCACTTTTCTTCCCGAAAGGTATTTTCCAAGCATTATTTGGGAGGAGAAAGGGAGAGAAAAAGGGGAGCTGAAAAAACCCCCCATCTTCACCTGCTTCTAGAAGGTGATGAAAGTTGGATCTAACCTAACTTCCAAAAGGAGGTCATTTCAGAGGGGTAGTGCTGATTCCGCACCCCCAAACCTCCTGAAAATGGAGGTTTGGGTTGGCAAATGTGGTCCTTGGTGATAAGATTACTCTGTGTATTAGCCTCCCAGATGTCTTATATTTTTATTTAATTTTATTTTTATCCCACCTTTATTATTTTTACAAATAACTCAAGGCAGCACACATACCTAATATTCCTTCCTCCTCCTATTTTCCCCACAACAACAACCCTGTGAGGTGAGTTGGGCTGAGAGAGAGGGACTGGCCCAAGGTCACTCAGCCGGCTTTCATGCCTAAGGCGGGACTAGAACTCTCAGTCTCCTGGTTTGCCATTGGCTCCTTCCTAGGGCTGAGAGACAGGGACTGGCCCAAGGTCACCCAGCTGGCTTTCATGCCTAAGGCAGGACTAGAACTCATGGTCTCCTGGTTTCTAGCCTGGAGCCTGAACCACTAGACCAAACTGGTCAAACATAATATATTATCATATTCCACATCCTTGCCCCATCAAATAAAAATAAAAATTAGGTCCCAGAGGCCTATCATTTTCTTCTTTGCACATTCAGCGGGAAAAAGTATTCTTCATGGAATTTGACACATCGAAGATTAAATTAGGACTTTGCTCTGAATAAAGTGCATTTTGAATAGCACAATGCAGATGTAGAAGGAGGAGGAATGCAGTAAGGAGAAGAAATTAGTGACTTTCTCATTTTTGTTTTGTTCTCTGGCAGGGAGACCTGAGATAAGGAACAGGACTCTGCTCACAGAGAGAACAGCAGAACAGGAAGAGAATTTGGCGTCCATCAATCTATATAGCAAAATCCCAATGAAAGCAAAAAGGTGGTATTGCAAATATAAGGTAAAGGTAAAGGTTCCCCCCCGCACATTTGTGCAGTCGTGTCTGACTCTAGGGGCCGGTGCTCATCTCCGTTTGTTAGCCGAAGAGCCAGCGTTGTCCGAAGACGCTTCCGCGGTCATGTGGCCGCATGACGCACGCGGAATGCTGTTACCTACCCACCGAAGTGGTACCTATTCATCTACTTGCATTTGCATGCTTTCGAATTGCTAGGTTGGCAAGAGCTGGGGCGAGTGCGGGAGCTCCCTCCGTCACGCGGGGCTGGGGATTCGAGCCTCCGAACTTGCGATCTTCCGATCGACAAGCCTGGCATCTTACCCGCTGAGCCACCACATTTACCCTAATAAAGTATGCAGTGTGTGCTCTGATTTCTACAACAGAAGAAAACAAGTGCTGGTGTGTCTATAGGAGAAGCAGCACTGGAAGAGTTTCTTATCCACAGTGGTGACCCTCCCAGCATTATTTAAGAGAGGAGGGCACCAACAGAGATGTCAGAGGTGATAAGCCTCGGACATGAACCCCAGGACATCCCAAAATTGGTGCCAATTTATCATTTTTAATATGACCATAGGGTGAAAAATATTAAATATTTTGCAGGACAGGAATAATGCTAACTATGCTTAACTCACGTTAAAAGGAGATAGAAGGACACTGGATTTAGGCTTTGCTCTGGTTTCCTTCAGTTCCTTTGGTGCACGTCCTAGAAAAAAGCTAAGCTAAGAAGTTGATTGAACACCTTGCCAATCCACATAGACATCAATCCACCCAGTTCTTCATCTTCCCTCCAAACCGTGCTGGTTGAGGAGTAAGTTAACCCATGTTGGAGAAGTCAAGTCCAATCAACTGCGAGTTCAGTTCTTATATGCCTTGAGCAAAATGGGGCAAGGAGCCTTTGACCTACATTTGGCTTATAAAAGCAGAAGAAGCGGATGCTCCAGCTCAAGATGGTTCCGGGCAGATTAATTCATTTTGCGGGAAGTTAATGAATTTTGCAAGTCCAATTAGTTTTCCTCTGAATGTTAGGCCCTGGCAGTTACAGGTTTCTCGTGTCCATGGCGTTACTGCAGGCATGCATGCACTCTTAGTTTCCATTACAAGATGATTAGATCAATTGCGAATGTCAGACTGGAATCAAAAAGAAAAGAAAATGGGCAAAATTAGGATTGGGGAATGCGGGGGTGGGGCATCTCCAATTCCTTTGCCTTCCATGAACACGAGAGACTCACAACCCCTTCTCACCCTTCACTCTCATGCCCTCCCTATACGCTGGAATACAGTCCCACTTCTCTCATTTGCAACAGTGTGTAAAGCCAAAGGAATGCCTGAAAGAAATGCCATGCATGTTTTCCATTCTGGATAAAGGCTGGTTCTTTATAATTCCTCTCTTGGGGACAAAAAAACTAGTTCATTCTGCCTGAATAGAGTGGTTGGTTTTATTTCAGTCTCCAGTCCAGACTGGCGCTTGTCCACTCGTCCACGTGAGACACCTCATGACAATTTTTGAAGAGCTTAGGAAAAGAACTGGAGTTCTTAGGTGGAATTTAATACTTGGCAAAGTCATTGGGACTCCTAGATGGAAGACAGGAAGCAAATTCTTATGTGATTTACAGCTGAGCTGACTTCAGAGGGTGTTTCGAATGTGCAACGTTAAGGCAGGGTTTGAACAAAGAGCCTTTAGTGATGCAAATAGAATTGCAGAATTGTGATACCACCCCTTTGCCCATCTATCCTGAGATCTCCAACCTCTGATTTTTTAAAAAAGAAGTTGCTAACAGCTTCATCTCTTCTTAATTACTTAAAAACGGTTTTTAATGGACTCACAAGGTGTGGTTGTGACAAGGCAGCCTGGGCTTGGAAGGCTTTAGAAAGAGATTACACAACTGATGGAAAAAGACAAGTGGATTATTAATAGCTGATTGTCGCTTGTTTGGCAAAGGTGACAAGAATGGGTGTGTGGTGGTGATGGTGGTGGTGATCTCTTGCCTTCATCCTGTACTTCCAATGAAGAGGGACATCTTTCTGCAGGACTTCGGACCATGTATGTATCTCAACCCCAATTGCAAATAACACATAAGAATTTGGACAGGTGTTTTTGTTTTCTGGACAAATGTTTATAGTGCCGGAATCATGTTGTATTTATTGCTGTTTTAATTTGGTAAAGCTGCCCAGAGTTGCCTGGAATTGGGGTGGGGGGTGGGGAGGAGTCAGGCGAATGAATGAATGAATGAATGAATGAATGAATGAATGAATGAATGGCTGTCTTTTCCTTTCCTGGACCACTGTGATGCTAAAGGCTGCTGAACACGCCGGAATAAAAGTTACTGCACACCAACTTAATTGAGTGAACTTCATCTCCCAGAATGCCCCAGACAGCATGACCATTGCTGAGAATTCTGGGAGCTTAAGTTCACACATCTGGAGGCTGCCTAAGTGAGAGAAGGTCTATGCTAAGTACAACAATAAGAGTCAGCGTTAGGTGAAATGTTTTTAAATCACAAGGAATGTCACTTAAAATGGAGAGGTTCAGAAGCAGTGGTGCCCATTCGGGGTGGGGGTGGGGGGTTCAAAAAAGTCAAGGTGGTGGTTGTGGCTGCATCTTCACTTTTTTGAATTTCCCCCCTCTCCGTGGATGGCCCTTCACAACCTTTAGATGCTTTAAATTGCTCTAGCAATCAGGAACGTATCTGTCTTTGCAGAATGCAAGCTCAATATAGTAATGGCTAATAACAGACAAGTGTGCCTGCTAAAACTCCCCCCCCCATTCTCTTTGGCCTGTAAAGGCCTGATCACAGAAAACCAGTTCACCCTCCCACATGGCAGAGTTTACAGCTGATATGCACCTTAAAATGAATCCCTGAATCATGGAAAAAGAGTAAAGCGAAAAAAATGAATATAGCAATATTTTTAGGTGACTCTACATGACAACGCTCCATCGTACATCGCACAAGCCCTAAGAAATCAAAAGCGGCCATGTCTTCACATTGGCGCATAATTCAGCAGAGAGGAATTGCAATATTAAATAAAATAAATCACAACCAATCACAGCCATGGTCCACACAGAGGAAGAATGAAAATAAAATGATAAAATTATTCTCTCTGCCAAGAAAGACCCACAAAACTTCAGAGGTCTTTAGTGGCAAACAAACCAACTTCTGCTCCAAGACTGAGCTCAAATAATCAGTTGTGAAAGCTGTCAAAGCGTCAATCAAGTGGCCGCTTCAGCATTTGGTGGCCATAGGAAATGTCTCAGTATGCATGGTTCCCATGGACTCCCTGGGAGGAAAAAAAAATCACGGAGTCTAGAGAGTCTAACCAGCAGATATTGGATCACAACATACACAGATAACAATCCAGCAATTAAATGTTTTGAGTCACTCAACTGAAGACCATTTTAAAAGATAGTTTCCCCTCCTTCTCTTTCAAAGCATTGCTCATTCTGAAAGCTGGCGCTCTCTCTTCCCACTAAAAAGCAGTCCATTGTTCAACAAGGCAATTACAAATAGACCTTACATTTTTAAATTATCATTTCTTGGCTATATTTAATCTTACCGCTTGAAGCAGCTAGCCTGGACTTTTGTTTTACTATGGCTGTCTTCTGTTACACACAGAGAAGAGAGCCAGCGAGCACAAGACACTGATCTCTCATTTATTTATTGCTATTTCCACTTATCTCCAAGCTTGCAGCATATTATGTGCGTTGAATTCAACCAGAAAGGTATCAGATTACAACCAGCAGATCACAGAAGCCAGCCACCTCTGCTAGAATGTGAATTATATTATCTTCTGTTTGGCGTATCAGCCTTTAGAACGACTCAGAAGGAGTCCATTGCAGTCAGATAGTAATCCAGTGGCACAACTTACTACCTACCTATTAAAGCAAATACTTCTCTACACCTAAGATGACCCTGAGTTTATGTTTCTGTCACCCTCTTCCTTACCAGATGCTTCCTAATTTGAGGAACCTTTCTTATTTGTGCAAAGCACATTGAAAAGGAACCCATTCCAAACCCTGCAGATCATCTAATGTAACTTTGGCAGCTGATATTGGCCATTCTAGTCCTGTATGGAGAGCTCTGATTGGTACTGTTTTTCCAGGATTTTAGGCACGGAGAGGTCGCATCTTCCCAGCTTAGCAAACTGAGATCCTTTGACAACAGAGAACCTATATGTGAGGTGGATTATCATAACTGAGGTCTCCTTTTGGCTAGAGATGTTGGGGACTGAACCTAAGATCTTTTTCATGAAAGGTGTGGATGCTACCCTGAACTATAGTTCCTATTTTTTTTCCAGTTTAATATTTAACTGCAGAATCAGTCATGTTCATGTAAGACATTGGTCCATCCAGCTCAGAATTCTGCCTGGTAGGACTCGACAAGGTACATTTTCCAGCAATTTATGGAGAGCATTTTCGTCTGGGACCTTCTGCATGGAAAGCACCACAATTCAATATAGAACATGCTT
The DNA here is from genome assembly GCA_023362775.1 of Charina bottae. Taxonomy (NCBI): domain Eukaryota; kingdom Metazoa; phylum Chordata; class Lepidosauria; order Squamata; family Charinaidae; genus Charina; species Charina bottae. The sequence goes on along the minus strand of JALMGJ010000018.1, from coordinate 20,066,811 downwards.
CGAGTGCAGAAGGTGCCAAACTTCGATCCTCAGCATCCTCAGACAGGACTGGGAAATCTCTTGGTTGAAGTCTGGAGAGTTGATGTTGATTAATGTAGATAGTATGAAATGAGATGGACCATGGCATAAAGTAACTTCTTATGGACTTAGAGTAAATGGGTCCTTTCATCAGAACCAGGACTGGAATCTTACTTTGTTTGGGGGAGGGGGGGGAAAGGGCCATAGATCAGCTGTAGAATATCCAATTTCCTTGCCAAAGTTTAGTTTGCAAGGTCAGCTCCTGGCATCTTCAGGAATTGGGAGGATCAATGGTCTGAGAGAATGAAAGCTATGATTGACAAGACTACTGTTGTTCTACATCACAGCCTCTACTGATAAGTGCTCCCCCCATGGACGGGATACCCTTTGGTGAGATAAGTCCGCTAAGTCTAAGTGACGTGACTCCTGCCCTTGGATTTAAAGTGGAATAGAATGGACTGAATCCATATATCAGCCCATCGCTATTGAAAATACAGATGGTATTAGAAAGCAGTTGTCCACAAAGCAACTAAGAAATAACATGTTCTCAGCATGGAAAGAATGGTTTCATTTCCCATCTCAGCACAAACTGCCTGATAATGATATTAATTTCTGTGATCTTAGCGGCTCAACAGAGCAATTACTGTAGTGCATCCACTTTTTACTGACTTTTAAAGGAATTACAGTTCTTCTGAAACTGGCCTCAAAGTCCTATCAGAACTACCATCCCTGAAAATAGCTGCAATTAATCCTTTTGCTAAATGAGTGATGGAAACAGCTCTTCCATCTGGATGTGATTCTCAGAAAAGACAAAATAGAAACATCTCAAGGACCGGAGCTCTGATTCCCAACGTGACGCACATAAAAAGTGGGCAGAGGTTCGGTTGTACCATCATGGTCACCATCTTGACCTTGTTGACTGTACCCTGTGGACACTCCTGCCAGAAAATGTAAGAGGGAAATATCTTGTGAAAGAAATGCTTCTTGTGAAAGGGAGTTACCAGTTACCAAACCCTTTTCTTTCTGCACTTAAAATCCAAGGAAACTGCAAGGGAAGAACAGTTTTAACATTCGGCTAAGTTAGGGAAGTGCTTTTGCTGTAGAAAACCTTTGGAAAGAGCAACACAATATTTGGCTGCTCTTTATAGAAAGCAAGGATCGAGTCAGGCAGTTTGGTCTGACTTTTAATACACTAGATTGCCTCTATAACAATTAATTCTTTTTAAAAAAAATCTCTAGACTCAACTCTAATTCCCAAGGCCTCCTGTTCCCAGAAAGAAGACTAATTTAACGACGGTGAAACTCCGAAGATAGAAACATAAATCAACTTCTCTACAAGATCATCCACATCATCCTAGTTGGCCTCTTGATTCGTATTTTTTAATTAAAAAAAAGACAAAATGAAGCCTTGATAGACACATTCAGAATCAAATTGGCAAGATGCTTTCGAATCGTAGAGTCATAGGGTTGGAAGGGACCTTGGAGGTCTTCTAGTCCAATCCCCATGAGTGGATGAGTCCTAGTTCTGATCTCATGAGAACTTTAAGACGGGAGTATGTCTATGAAGGTTCTCAGTCATCCAGGTGGAATTGTCTGTAGCTTGAATCATGTCAACTGGATTTCTATTTTCTCAGTGGAAACGTTTCGCTCCTTATTATTAAATTATATATTTAAGACGGGAGACAACCCATTTCTAGTGACTTTAGAGGACATTTTTCATACTTTTAACATTTGGGTTCCTTCTGAACTTGCACTACTTTGTCTCCATCTTTCCTAGAGACATAGAGCGTTGGCCTTCAGGTTGATGCTGCTAGAGAAGAGGAGCACCAAAGGATGCATAGGAGGACTATCCTAGGATGGACATTGGAGTTCCCAAGTAGCTCATGAAAACAATACCTTTTTTTGATTCCACATCCTGTATTGCTGCATACTTTGCAGCCTCAGAATATGAAGCAGTTTCATACATCAGTTGCTTCCGTGAAGAAAAACTAAAACTTTGTCCTTGGAAGGATCATCCTGGGGATGATGGTGCAAATTGTCGTCCCCCCCCCCAGATGGCCTCTGCTGCTTCCTAAATTTTACAGAAATAAAGTTGGGATTGCAGAATGCACCAATTCCACATACAAGCTATTTCTATTCTCCCCTCTCCTTTTGATTATCATAACGACAGGCTGTGAGCTAGCTCTTAATAATAACTGTTGGCAGATGCACTTCTATTTTTGTCTAATAATCTTTAACTTTTGTTTTGAAAGGACGGCATTCTCTTTCATATTTGCCAAAAGCCTCTTCCCCTCCCCACCCCACTCATGCTGAATAAGCTTTTTGATTTCTATATTCAAAACCCAGTCAATGCTGAAGGCTCAACACCCACTGAACCTGAATAATTTACACCCTCACCATGTTTTAGAGCAAGATGGAGGGTGACTTAATCCTGGGGACTCCACACTACAAGAAACAGAGAATTGGATGAAGCCAAAGGGGGTAAGGAAGGAAAAAAAGAGAAAGAAAAGAATAAGAAGTCCAGCAAAAATAGTTGAACAGCCCATTCCAACAGCATGGAATGTGTGTGCTCAGTGTGAATGATCAGGGTGAAAATACATGCCAGATTCTTCGATTTATACAGTGGTTGTGCTTGTCATCATAAACAACGGCAATTTTTTAAATATATACTGTATAATTTTTATTAAAACTTTTAAACAAGAAGATAAAAACTAACACAAACTAATATAAAGTAAGGAAGAAAAAGGAAAAAGAAAGAAATCAAAGAAAAAGCAAAAAGTGCAAGAAAAGAAGAAAAGTTGAAGAAAAATAGAAAAGAAAGAAAAAAGATATAAAGAAGGGGTTTCTGATACTCTTCACTGCAGTTATAAGTACAAATATATTTTAACCTCTCTCTCTAACGGTACATCATATTACTCTTCTTTCTATAATCTGTCCTGTCTAATCATCAAAACCATAAATCACAAGTTCATTTTTTTTCCATTTTTACGCAAAAAGCCCATAAGAGGCTTCTAGGTAAATGTTTCCCCTGCACAGTTGTGTCTGACTCTAGGGGCTGGTGCTCATCTCCGTTACTTAGCCGAAGAGCCAGCGCTGTCCGAAGATGCTTCCATGACGCGCGCAGAACGCTGTTACCATCCCATGGAAGTGGTACCTATTCATCTACTTGCATTTGCATGCTTTCAAATTGCTAGTCACCAATAAATGTAGATTGGTGTCTTTTCTCTAATCAAGGAATTAGGGAAATTTATCCATCTCAGCAAAATCTGTCAACTTCACCAACCATTCCTCCATAGTGGGTAGTGTCAAATCTTTCCATCTCTGTGCAAATAGTAATCTCGCTGCAGTAATCATATATTGAAATAATTTTATGGCCCAAACCATACACAGGTCTGGCTCCCCAGTGACTTCCTTTCTAGGTAAGACAGGAGAAACAGAAAAAGAGCTGAGACTGTGGTAGCCACAGAGGAAGCAGGAAGGAAAGACAAAGGAGATGGTACCAGAAGTGGGATTGGAGACATTGCTGAAGGAACTAGTGGAGGTAGTGGAGAAAAAGGATGCATAGAGGTAGCCTTACTCAGGGACTCAAGGACCTTTAGCATTTGGGTCAGGGCCACCACAAACCTAACTGTGTCCATGATTGCTAATTTCAAAATTTTCAAAAGTAGGCAAAGAAGTTGGCAACATTTTGGTACCTGACCACAGAATCTTTCCTTCAGTTCCTCCTTTTATTGGGAGACGATGGAAAGCAAGAATCACTTGGAAAAATGGAGAATTGTGTTAGTCTACGATAGCAAAAAAAATCAGAAGGAGTCCCTTCGACAGCCTCATCCCAATTTAAACCCTACATCGGTCTAGCCACTCTGTGCATCTGATGATGTGAGCTGCAGCCTTCTTAAAACATTTGTTATTTGGGAAAGGAGCTGTCAGAATCCTTCTGGAAGAATGGGAAATCATGCAAACGTTGCAAAACCTCTCCATCAGGCATTCCTCAAAAGAGGAAAGAGAAAGAACGTTGTAGGAAGGCTAGATACTTGGCATCAGTAGAATATGCCACTCAGAAAAAGAAAAAAATGGAAAACAATATACAGAGCCCCAAGTTTTGGGGGTAGCCAAAGCAAGTCTCCAAGGGAGAGGGAACCAATTTGCTGAAAATAAGGCCCAGGAACAGACTGTTGACGTGCGATGAATGCTCACTGTTATGTTCTTTTATTGCACATCTTAATTTCTATATACAATATTTCATCCTTTCTGCCTATAAGGTATAATTTCATTTTTTTCAGGGAATGAGGCTGGAAAAAAAAATCAATACCCCCGTTCCTCTCTTAGGAGCTACATGTCTCTGATAAATAAGCTGGTGAGACATCTCCAGAAGTTTGCACCCCGTGTATTCATTTGTTTTCCAGAAGGTGTATTTGTAACCGTCTGGTGGTGCAGCTGGCACCTGCGTTTTCAGGGATGTCTGCAGAGTATGGTGAAAAAAACTCAAGATGGTGGCCACCACGGTGTGATGGAAGCTGCCCCCATTTCTGTATGTGTCTTGCAAGTTATTATTTTGCTTAGGGGCCACCTCCTTTTCTGCAATTCCAATCTCTGTTCAATCTTTTTTAGAGTAGATTTTTCCTGTTTATTTAATTCAGGAGTTTGGACTGTTAAGCACAGGAGTGCGGTTGGGAATTCATATTGGAAGGAAGCAAGAAACATGAGGGAGGAGCAGAAAATTTTACCTTCTTCAGAGTTAGCAAACAGTATAGACAAACTTGCAGATTTTTTTCTTTTTACCTGTTAGCAGGAAGACCAGAAATTTGATTTTCAGGAAACGGAACAGAACAGAAACAACAAGGGACTTTGTTCTTATATATGATAACAGCAGTAAGACTTTTATATGCACAAAGATGGAAAGATGCACAAATTCCCACAAGGGAAGAATGGATGGTCAAATTAATGGAATTGGCGCAAATGGCTAAATTGACAGCATTGATAAGAGAAAATACCCTGACTGATTTGTTTCTCTTTGGAAACCGCTTTTGGATTACTTGCTGGTAATGGGAAAAAAAATGAAGTTTTGATTTTGGGTTTTGATAATTAAATTGTATGTTTTTATAGGAATAATGTTAGCAAAAGTTTATCTAATGGTAAGAGATTAAATTTGTATAATAAGCATTTATATTTATATATATTGGAGAATTTATATTTATATATGTTTGTATATTTATATATGTTGGAGAAGGTTGGAAGTCGCCTTCTCTTTATATTTTCATTCTATTTTTGCGCTTTCTTAGTTTTTCTTTTTTCTTTAGTTCTATATTCTAGCCTTTCTGTGCTCTATATTTTGTATTTTAACTCTACTTTGAAAGTCTAATAAAGTTTTAATAATAATTTAAAAAAGGAAACGGAACAGAGCAAACCTGCTTCTATGAATCATGATTCCCACTGGCATATTTTTCTGCAAGCTAGAGGGCCTTAGTAGTTCTCATGATCTACTTCTCCACATTTTAATGAGGCCGATCTCTCTAGCTATGGATACATACCAGCTATCCTTTTTTAATTCTCTTACCATAGCCCTTCCTTATCTCCCTGGGCAAAGAATCCTTTAAAAAGTTACACCTGTCTTTAGCATTTTCATTTAACCTTCCCATCGTTTTTCCAATGCTATAATCTCCTTTTTTTTTCTTCCTGAAAAGGCCACCCAGAACTATACACTGACTTTCAGTAGGGCTTCAGGACTGTCCTTTCTGTGCAATCTCTCCCTCTCATTTATGGATCATCCCAGTGGCTCAGGCAATGCGGCCTTCCATTTTCCACTTCCTTGTGTTTTTGTAGAGGAGTGCAGAGATGGCCTGGAAGAAAACCCGTGGCAGCCCTTAGTAAAACATGAGCTTAGCCCAGGAAAGAAAGAAAGAAAGGTGAGAAAGAAACTCAAGAGCTCCCTGCCTTGATTCTCTTTGGTATAAGAAAGAGGGAAAGAGAAATACTGTCAGGCTTTCAATATTCTGTTATTTTAGCTCATATCAGTCAAGTAGAGTTTTGTGATGGCTGCTTTCTGGCCTACTTGAAAGGGATAATAGTTTTCAATTTGCTTCTCCCACCCTTTTTCTTTCCAGAAAACAAGGCCATTAAGAAGCAGCAGAATGGAATAGCAGCAGAAAATCTTTGGACTGGTAATGCTAGAAGCTCTTCATCTGGAAGCATCAAAAACATGGTTACAAGAACATTATTCTTGAGAGTTATGACATCACTCTCTTGGATTAACAGGTGAAAGAGACCTTTATCTTTCTGGAAGAAGAATCACCTGTTCATTTCTGCCTGGAATTTTGCAAAATATAGACGCTTTTTAGTAACAATCAATAATTGGCCTTCTTTCGCCATTATTTCAAATTGTATTTTCATATATTTTAGTCGCCTGCTCAATATAAACTTGGAGGTATGCCCAAAGACATTGTCACCGCTCGGGGCTTTCCAAAAATAAAATTAATCGTGAAGAAGCAGCTTTTTTTTAAAAAATCCAAACCTTGGGAGAGCTGGAGAATGAATATGAAAAAGCTGATCGTCTGAAGAAGTGGTCTTGGGTCATAAAATCATGGTATGCCACAGAAAAGAGAGGCCACACACACGACTGACTAACGAAAATACTTTGTGATAAAAGAAGAACTAATCATCAGTTAAGAAGGGGCGTGGTGGCTCAGCGGGTAAGACGGCAGGCTTGTCGATCGGAAGATCACAAGTTTGGAGGTTCGAATCCCTGGCCCTGCGTGCGGAGTGAGCTCCCGTACTAACTCCAGCTCTTGCCAACCTAGCAATTCGAAAGGATGCAAATGCAAGTAGATGAATAGGTACCACTTTGGTGGGTAGGTAACAGCGTTCCGCACGTGTAATGCCGGCCACATGACCGCGGAAGCGTCTTCGGACAACGCTGGCTCTTCGGCTAACAAACGGAGATGAGCACCGGCCCCTAGAGTCGGACACGACTGCACAAATGTGCAGGGGGAACCTTTACCTTAATCATCAGTTAATACCACCCAACATTTAGTTATTAGAATACAACCTCAAGGAAACTGAATTCTCCTGCTGAAGTAGTGCCTGTTTCAACTCAAAACCCTACCTTTGATTTATGCAATCTTTTATACGATACTTAAATTGTCACATTGCACTGCATTTTGGAAACATAAAAGCCAGGATACAAATTCAGGGGTGTCTCTTTCCATTCCTAGGAGCTGATCTTGACCGCTCACCCCAACCCAAACCTTTGCAGATGCCGCTGGTGATATGCTTCCCCCAATCAGGTTTCCCTGCTTGAAAACATTGCTTCCAGCCCCAAAAGGAAGGAACGGGGACTGAGCTACCTATTTCATTTTACTTCTACTTTTCAGCTTTTTAGCCACAGGGGGCTGCCAAATGGGTTTTCAGGGGCCAAGGGACGAGGTTGCTGGTCCTTGACGAGAAGGATTGCCGCTTTCTGGGCCTACTTAGGTTAGGAAAGGCAAATGTAGCACTTTTTAAAAATCCTTTAACAATCATGTTTTTAAAAAAGCCTACCTTCTTCCCTGTAATTAGGATACTTAAGCCCTGACGAGCTTCGCAGTAGGAAGAAACAGTTTCATCTTCAACTCGCAGCAGCAGCACAACTTCAACCCAAACAGCCAGGCCAAGGCTTTGTGCTAATTACTCCTTTTGTAAGCAAAGCTCAACAAATAAACCTTGTTGGCCCCAGCTTGCAAAGGCAGGCCCCAGGATCTAGCAAGGGATTAGATCACCCGGTTGCCTTCCCTCCAGAGTTATGAGTTCAGCACCAAGGGAACAAGACCTCACACCCTTTCTCCACCAGTGGCACTGGGAATTGGTAGAGGTTAAGGCAACTTTGAAAGGTGACCTCCCCACGCTGTTTGCTTGGCTCTTAATTAAAGCTCTGCACTCAAGTTGAAAGGGCTTAAATCACTCACCAGTGGCAGCAAAGCCTCAGCCACCAATTGGGTAGGATAGTCTAATGTCATGGCAGGGAGAAGGCGGGCCCAGCAGTTCATTGGCTGAAATATTCAGAAACTAGATGAAGAGCTGCCAAAATCTTCACCCAACCATTTTAGTTTGGCACTTGACCGTTGCTGATGTTTTAAAATCTTTCTCAACTGCTTTCCTATTTCTCTGCCTGAACACTGAGGAAGAGGAGGAGGAAGAGGTATTGCGCAACGTTCAAGACCTCACCATGAAAAGTAAGTTCTTGTTGAGCAATCTGCCCTAAGCAAAAGCAGAGAAGGACTCCCTAGATCCATGAAATACAATTTTCCCCTCCATCCAAAGTAGGTTTCTTCCACCTTCTGAGAATCAGGGGTAAATTTCAACTACGATATTATTGGAAAAACACTGACTTCAGTTGTCTGATTTTTGTCCGTGCTTTGCTGCAATGCTGTTGCTCCCCGTGGAGGATCACAATGAAAATTTGCCAAAACAATTCTGCAGGTTGTCCCCAAACTGCCAACTTGCTGTAAAGAGAACGGCTGCATGTTAAGTCACTGCTGGTCCAGCTCCTTTAGCCAGAGGATCTCCAGCTTCTCTCTCCAAGGTCGGTCTTTCCATGGGGCTGTGCGAATCTTTCGAAAGAGATGTTTTGCAGTGCATGGAAGCCAGGAGCAGCTCATGAAGCAGCTTCAGGAATCTGCAAGAAGATGCCGCTTTGGAGAGAAGTGCCTTGTTCTCCTAAATCTCAGGAAGCATCTCGTTTGAAGGATTGGGCTGCCTTAAGTGTCTCATCACCTGCAACCTGTTCCCTTTGATTGGCCATGCCAGGGTACAGACCTAGGAACTTTGGAATGCAAAGCAGCTGCTTGGCCAAGGGGATCAGGCACTGTTCTGACAGCCTAGGATTCACTGTTTCCTTCCATTTATCATAGGCTGACCACATTTCCTTGAGACAAAAATGGGACATTGGGATGGCAAAACGGGACAGGGTCTTATGTAATATTCTGTATTCATGAAAAAGACAGGAGTCCCCGCCCCCTGGTCCGCGCGATTGGCTCCCACCTTCAAACCCCGCCCCCGATCCATGTGATTGGCTCCTGCCTGCAAACCCGCCCCCGGTTCACATGATTGGCTCCCGCCTGCAAACCTCGCCCCCAAGTCCACGCGATTGGCTTCCGCCTGCAAACCCCGTCCCCCCGGTCCACGTGATTGGCTCCCGCCTGCAAACCCTGCCCCCCCCAGTCCCTCCTTTGCCATACGCTGATAGGCGGGAGGGTTTCCTCTTCCGGGCTGCCTCCAATCGGCAGCTCCTCCTTCCGCGCCATTCCCACCGGGTTTAAAAAACGGGACAAAATTGAGATTTTTATCAAAACAACGGGACAGTTGAAAAATGCTAAAAAAACGGGACTGTCCTGTTCAAAACGGGACGTATGGTCAGCCTAATTTATCACCAGGTTATGAGATTAGAAGGAAAAGCTGAGCTGGAGAAATGATAAAATTCTAGCAATTTTCAGTAGTATGCAAAAGCAAACTGTGTCCAAACCATACAGTAGGATAGGCTCAACCCACCTAACCATCCCATCCCTCTCTAATAATCAAAACTTCACCCCTCTCAAACACACTTGCTGATTGTATGAACATAGCCCAAGGAAATGCCAAAATGAACACATCAAAATATATAAGACATCCATTGATTTTTTCCCCGCTCATCAATTTAACCAATTCAAGCAATTCTAAATTCTCTGGAGTTCTTTCCTCACCATAAGAAAATAATTGCTCCTAGCTACAAAAGCTTCTATGACAGGGCATGATCCTAGAGAAATAATGACGATAGATGAATAATCTTTTTCTATGAATTGCAGGACTTTTTATATAAGAATATAGATGTCCCCCTACATGTGTACATACACTCATACAAGAGATGACTCAGAAATCTAATTAGTATACATAACATGACGGCACCAAACACACCTAAAAAAATAAATGGTAGGGCTGTTTTAATCAGCGTATTGCTTAAAATCTTTAATTAACTGCGCAATGAAAGATGCCAGCTTCTCAAGCACCCAAAGAAAAGGGCAAAAGTAAGCAGCAAGGGTGGCAATCAATCTGGAGGCATATCATGTTTATATACAGTATTTTAAGGGGATAATTGAACATGGTTGGCAGACACGCTGATTCATTCACTTGTTACGTTTCGAAGGACCAAAATAGCAGAAATGAAGCAGATCAAGAAGAGGACAGAAATACAAAAGGTGTGTGTATGGGGTGGGTGGGGGAAATCCCATATTTGGAAAGTTGAGCCAAGGGCTGTATTGGTCCATAAGGAAGAAAAGTTTCTTTTAATCATATCCCAATATGCATTTTGCTACGGCAATGGCCTTTTGGATAATTGGCACCAGATTTCTTTAGCTCAGAGGATTGGACCAATTCATGGAGGTCGTGGGGATCCATGGTTATTAGCCATGATGGTGGTGTGATTGCCTCTGAAGACCATCTGCTGGGAGACTCATGGGCTTCCTTGTGCAACTAGTTGGTCCAGGGTTTCTCAACCAGGGTTCTATGGAGCCCTCAGGTTCCACAAGAGGTCACTCGGGGTTCCCTGGGAGATCTCGATTTATTAAAAAAATTATTTCAAATTCGGCCAGCTTCACATTAAAGAGGTAAGTTTCATTCTTTATTTTTAGTTTAAGAACAGTGTTAATGCCTGTAATACAGGCCTACACAAGAAAGGAATATAATAATTTTGTAACTTCTGCCCTATATTTGAGCCTGAATGTGCAGGGGTTCCCCAAGGCCTGAAAAATATTTCAAGGGTTCCTCCAGGGTCAAAAAGTTGAGAAAGGCTGGGTTAGTCACTGTGAGAAGAAACTGCTGGACTAGACGGGCCAGGGGTCCAATCCAATCCATCATGGCTTATGTTCTTATGTACTTCAGGTGTGATAAGATCCCCAGGAAGGCCCTCACTACTGCTCATTTTTCAGGGAGGAGGTTTTAAGATGTAGGCTGTTCCATCAAATGCAGTTTAAAAGGATGAATCACAACATACTACCTCTATAAATACATTGCCAATGAAGAGAGGGAAAAATGCTAGAGAATGGTCAGGACTCCCACCAACTTCAAAAGGAATTTTGGATGAACTAAATTTCAACTGCAGAGGGAGAAGTGTCTGTTCTCACTGCCTAAAAGGTAAAAGGTAAAGGTTCCCCCCTCACATTTGTGCAGTCGTGTCCGACTCTAGGGGCCGGTGCTCATCTCCGTTTGTTAGCCGAAGAGCCAGCGTTGTCCGAAGACGCTTCCACGGTCATGTGGCTGCATGACATGCGCGGAACGCTGTTACCTACCCACCAAAGTGGTACCTATTCATCTACTTGCATTTGCATGCTTTCGAATTGCTAGGTTGGCAAGAGCTGGAGCTAGTGCGGGAGCTCACTCCGCATGCAGGGCTAGGGATTCGAACCTCTGAACTTGCGATCTTCCGATCGACAAGCCTGGCATCTTACCCGCTGAGCCACCATGCCCCTTCTCACTGCCTACAATGCTTAATATTAAAATGCTGGCCAAGAGGGCTATCGAGAGGTTAGATTCAAAGACAATTGATCGAATCTCCATCTTTTGGCAAAGAGATGTCCCACAGGGTTGTACAATAATGATGGGTAAAAGACGTTACCCACCCTTGGATTAGGGAGTTGGACTAGGACCACAGAGATCCTGGTCCAAGTCTACGGTTAGTCATGGAAACTCACTTGGTGACTTTCAGTGGAGACACCCAACCGATTACACAGAGTTGTTGAAAAGATAAAAAGGAAGAGACTAGTTCACACATCACTTTGAGCTCCTGGAGGAAAAGCAAGATATAAATAAATGAAATAAATAAATATACCCAATGAATACATTTTTTAAAAAATAGGAGTGAAACTTGAGGTACATCTGGTTGAACTCAGAGGGACGTCTGAAGAAACATGCATGCTAAACTCATACGGTCTCACTACAGAGAAACAGGGGATTATATTATCTGGAAGGTTATTATGCTTACCTTTATTTTATACCAAGTTGTTGTTACGTTAATCACAACAATATTAGCTGTGTCACAGTTCTTAGTTTAGTCAACAAGGAAACTGTTTTAATGCCCTCCCTCTTTTCTGCCAAGCAAATGCATCGAAATTCTAGAACATTGCTAGCTGATTATTTTTCAAACAGCTCTTTGGCATTTATATCCACACTTGGTAAAAACCTTTTGAAAGATGACAGAGCCTAGCCAAGAAATGCAATTTCATGGTCAAATGCAACTTTACTTTGCATCTGGTTGTTTTAGATAAAAATAGAACTAGAATGGGAAACAGATGCAAATGATTTGATTAAAAATCGTTTGACAAGGAAATTATTATAAAATCCAGATCTAATGGTTTCTGACTCTCTATAAATTAAAAAAGATATCATACTTGGCAAGGTCCATTGCTGCAGATGTTCACGTTTCTCTTGCCCAACCCAACAATTTTACTCTCATATTCTAGGCTCGTCCTTCAAGATTTGAAGACAAATCTTAGAATGATTTACTTAAATCCTCTTTACAGTCAAATCTGAAAAAAGTATTTTCTATATTTATGATCTTTTGTATGCACTTTCTTATCAGTAAGACCCACTGAAGTCCCTAGATTTTACTTCTGAATAGACAAGTACAAGCTTGCATGCTTAAAGCTTTGAAGAGCTTCACTGCTAGACTGTTAGCAAGGGTGGGGCAAGGGGCAAGTGACATCATGGGTATAAGGATGTCATCCAGCCCATGATGCAAATTAATTTGCATCAGCCTGATACAAATGATGTGTGTCATCTATGCAGTGTGTGCTTATAATGTGTGCTTATCACTATGCTATATGCCTACCTGTCAAGTTTGATGCTGAAAGAATACAGTCAAGTTACAAAGATCTTTAAAACATCCATCTCTTCTGCGGCTACCCCGTATTGACCCCAATTCACTGTTGGATTGCAAGGCAGACTGTGTAAAACACACATACACATACACATACACATACACATACACATACACATACACAAACACAAACACAAAACCCCACCGCCTGACTCTTTCCTTTTTCAAACAAGGCTGTATAATCAGGTTTTCAAAATGCTGATTAGGATATCATAATTACTGTTGCTTGGCCCAAACACTTTTGCAGGCCCGTGAAGCTGCAGAAGTGTTCTGCTAAAATGTCTTGCAGCTCCTTCAAGGCTAACAAGTTTATTATAACAGGACGTTTTGTGGATTTCAGTCCATTTCATCTATCCTCAGTTAGAAGTATTTTTAGACCCATGGCATGGTGGAGGACAGACAACTTAGGTTGGAGGGAAATTAAGTGCAAAAGGTAAGGATAGTGATAATTACTTTTTAAACAGTGGCAATTCACAATAGAGTTGCTGGGTGTGACAAAAACATATGTTGCTGATACCTGCAATATTGGGGAAAGTAATCTTATCAGGCATAAATTTAATCTCTTGTAATGCAGGTGTCTGGGTAATGGGTATCCTTTCTTCAAAAAATGGCACACAGGGAAGGGAAGGACAATTTTTTAAATTTAAGGTTAAAAGGGAAGGTTCGTTGCTGTTGTTATTTTTCTATTCACTGCAATTCATAGGGCCAGGACCACTTCGTTGGGGTTTTTACTTTTCTCTGAAAAAGTTTGCTGTCTCTTAACACACCAACCTTTCCCCAGAAAAAAAGTCCTGAAACTTCCCTTAGTTCGAAAAACAATTAACTCTATCCAGGGCATCATGGAAGGCAAGGAACATGTTCTAGGTTCAGAACATTTTTCTTAATTTAAAGGTATGCAGCATTTTGTAAATCATTCAGAAAATATGTCTCTAAGGATATGGGAGCGAGAATGGAGCACTGTGCAGTTCCTTAAAGCAGCTGCCCCTTTCCCCTAGGGTTGCATGGAAACTTGCAAAGGGCAACCACACAATTCTAGGACAAAGATGCAGCTGCTTTAAAGAGTTGCAGGCAGATGAGAGGTTCCTGATCCTGCATGCTCCAAAACACCCTTTGGAATTGAATCAATTCCAGGGCCAAATATCAACATCAATTGAATTTGCACCATCTACCAAGGGATGACCAGTTCACACACCACTGGGACATTCCCAGATCATGGGAAGAGGAAGGAAAGAAAACCATCTTTTCTAAAGGCCACTTCTGAGATCTCCGAGGAGGAAGCCCAAAGCTTTTTTCTGTACTATTTAAAACATTTCATAGTTCCCTTGCCCACCATTCCAGATTCAACATTCTTTCTTCCTTTTTCCTAAATAGTGTGGAAATGCTGCAGCAAGGGCTGGTCCCAAATTGTTCCCATTTTACAGACATAAAGAATGAGGATAAGAAATCCATCCAATTCTACACCGATCCATAGATAAATAGTTCTGATAGATAAATAAAACTGAGTTTGATGGATCCTACCCCAAGTACTTCCAAGCATCTCACACTATAGGGCTGTTTCTCATGACGAATATTAATCAACCAATAGCTGCTCTGTCCTAGTCTAGAACTTTTCGATGTCATGATGAAATTCCAGGAGTCTCTGCTCATAAGTAGCTTTCCTTTTCATCACCATCTCTTCACCACCAAAGCTGTCCAATTCAGTTTTTCAAATACAAGATGTTTGGCAGAGAAGATCCCTGGGAAATACTGTATAATTTCCCAAGATTCCTAGGAAGGTAATGTAATTTAATAGGCTCCCAGTAGCCAAATTACTGTTGCAGCTAAATGAATGCTGTTCGGCATTGCCATCCAGTAATGAAAATTTAGCCTGAGTTGGGAGAGATTTGTTCTGCCGGTTTGCAAAGAGACGCCTGCAGAATTCACTATGTTCCAGATAACACCAGTAACATTAGACCAGTGTTTCTCAACCTTGGCAACTTGAAGACGTGTGGACTTCAACTCCCAGAATTCCCCAGCCAGCATGGCTGGCTGGGGAATTCTGGGAGTTGAAGTCCACACGTCTTCAAGTTGCCAAGGTTGAGAAACACTGCATTAGACAGAAGTTGGAGTTTGGCATGGTCATGGACTTTATAAATGAACAAACCTGGACTTGCTAAGAACTGTGTTTAAATCAGCTCATGTAGACTAGCCTGTTTTATGTCAAAAACAAGGAAACATTATCTAGCACTTATATCAATCAACGAGTATCTTTGTGAATAGGCAATGACAGGCAGGAAAGCGTTCAAACCCTCTGTTTTTCCATGGCAAATCTGTTCACACACGATCAGTTGGATGGTAGCCAAGCCTACCACATATTTCTGGCAGGATGTTTACTATCTGTGTATGACTTGGTGCCTTTTAAATATTGTGGTTCTAGGCTTTTTGTAATCAGGTTATTCATTCTAAGCCTTGTTTCAAAGGACGAAATGTGGGATCATGGAGGTGGTTCACAGTGCGTTCACACCACCCAAATACTGTAAGTGGAAGCAAGGATATTTTTCTTCTGGATTTGGGGTGGTAAATTTGTTTTGTAGCTTTTAAAACTTCATTCAGCTTATTTGAGGTATACAACAGTCTTTAGCTGTTTCTTCCTAATTGGGGGCAATGGTGCCTCTCTGATTTAGCAGTGCAGTTGAACGTGGGCACAAGATTTGTGGAACGTCATTCGCAGACCCCCGTTTTAGGCAGACGAGAGCCCTTGAAGTTTTCTGAAAGGACATAATAACAAATGTCCTGTCAGGAATCTGTCATTTGTATATGCATGTTCCCCACCCATTCAGGTTCCAAGGCTCAACCCTAGAATCCCTACAAAAATTGTTGCTGAAATGTTAACCTTATGGCAAGATTCGAGGACAATTCTGCCATCAAATGGGAAATAATCACAGTCATTACTTGCTGTGCATTTAATTTATTTTTGTTTAAAACAAATATAGCTATGATGACAGCCTCATGTTCTTGTTCCTGGTCCCATTTACTGCTTGGAAGGCACCTTCTAGCACATCACTTCAAAGGCAAAGTGCAATCTTTGGCCCAAAGAAAGTTGTGCAGTATTGATCTAAGCTTTCTCAAGCTCAGCAACTTTCAGATGGGTGGACTTCAACTCCCAGAATTCTCCAGCCAGCATCTGAAGTCCACCCATCTGAAAGTTGAGTTGAAGTCCACCCTTCTGAAAGTTGCTGAGCTTGAGAAACACTGATCTAAGCCAAAAAATAGCTCTCTAGGTGCAGTGATCCCTATAAAGGGTTACTCCAAAACTTTCAGGGAAGACGTTAGAATAAAAACGCAACTGGTTGGGATTTGTCAAGGAGCTCATCTTTATGGGGACCATCAGACCAATCTTTTTGCCCACAATCACAGATTTATTTTTACCAAGAGGGTCCAGAAGATGTCAACACATTCCACTTGGAATTCTTTTATCTTTTCTGTGCTTCTGCCATGTTCACCTCTGTATTAAACATGTCTTGAGGAAGAAAACCCCAAATAACCATATGGACATTGTTCAGATGGGTCGGAACCATTCAGGACTTTCTGTCCAGAAGCACAATGCTTTCTGGAATCAAATCAAATCTTTACTATGGTCATAGACCAGCATAAGGAGGGCGGGGTGCAGTCAATTAAAGAGCATCAGGGTCTAAAACTCAAAATTATGAAAAGCTAGAAGATATGAAAAATATATTAGAAGAGAAAATAGAAATGCTTTCTGGATTTTCCAAAATAAATCATGGCAGGTTCAGCCCCGCCAAATCACGTGTGAGTGAGAAAAAAGTGGTTTTACTCATCTGATGACAGAGCAACCCAAATCCATGCCCCAAACAACAAACCATCAAGTTCCTTCAGAGACTGCCAGCTGCCTGCCTTGTTTTTTTACATGACTTTAACACGGATGGATTTTTCAACCTCTTCTATGACCCAGCATGAAAAATGAGCGGGGTCCAAAACGATGGTAGAACCAGAAAGGCAAACCATGGGCAGAACTGCTACACGAGGACTTCTACCTTCCTTCATTAGGCTCCGATGAGACAATAAACACCATGGAACCAGGTCTGGAAATGGCTGGAAAGAGACCATCAGCCACATGCAGAGCACCCTCCCCGTTCCCAAGCACAAAGCTTTCAAATGCACACGCCTGTCGTGAAGCATCTCAGGGACAAAAGAAGTTAAAGCACGGATCGGTTAGCCAAGGATGACGTGTGCTGAGGCCGAACCAGTGTCTGCAAATCAAAATTGCCCTGTTGGAACGTAATATTTATTCTAAAAATAAAAAAGGCACATGGGAGAAGGCATCTGAAGGAGCTTCTCGCGCACATGCAAGGAACTCCAGATGATATGGACACAGGAGGAGGAATAGCCAAGTATTGTAACCACCCAGGTTTATGCTGAAGTCACACCCTCCCCGTTTATTTGCCTTTGTTTAACCAAAGCAGAAACTTTATCATTAAAAAGATGGCTTCTATGAAGCCCAGGTCCACCACAAAAGGACTGGAACCCATTGTTGTTCTTGTTTGGCACGGTCCATGACTAGCAGCCATGCTAGTGGCCAAACACACTAGAGTCTTCCTCTCATCCTAGTGGAGCTGGGAACGATGGGAGTTTTGATCCAACCACTCGGTGGTCACCCGGTTGAAGAATGGCTAATGCAGGGGGAACAAAGCAATTTAATCCCACCCCACCCCTTGGTTTTCAACACAATTGTGTTTATATCACAAAGCATCCTTTCTTAGGCCCTGATTTGGAGAGGGGGGAACCATTCACACAGGGGAACCTGTCCTGTACCTGCCAAGACACTTAGGTTTATGCCCAGGATGGAGTCATCACGAAACTGATTAGGATTTATGTTGAAGATCAAACATCTCACCCAGACTCATCTTACCCGTTGCAGCATAATAAGAAAGGAGGGAGGAATTCTTGGGATGTTAAATTCACAGAAGCGGTGACAGTATAGAAACCTTGCGCCAACCTATCGGGTGTGGGAAGATCATGTGGAAAGCCTCTTTTGCTGCTGTCTGCCCCCTCCACCTTTGAAAAGGGGGGGGGACCTTCCACCATCTGGATTTTGCCTGTCCTTTCCCCCTGGACAAATCCAGAGGTAGCCAGACAGAAGCGTGAGCGTCTAGCGCTACGGAGCTGCCACTGGGAACCATCCATTCTACAAATCTCCCTCCTCCTCCTCCTCCTCCTCCTCCTCCCCCTCCCCCTTCCGTCTCCATGGCAATTGTTGCCCAGTTTATATATTCAGAAGCAAATCAGTCCACTGCATGGGAAAATATTTGCTGGGGGGCAGAGAAGTGGGTGAGCCAGAAACCTGGGCAAAGCATCGCGTGCCCTCTCCTTATCCAATGGGCATTATGAATCCTAAGAAGATTTTATGCCCCAGCTTTCTGCGGACGCCCCCGCCGATGCAGTGCCCAGAACCTGAAGCCCTCATGATATTATAACACAGAAAACCAAGTTGCAATCTTGGGGGTGCGGCTCAAAGGCTCCCCTGTTCCCCGCTGGCACATCGCTTCCCTATCCGTTGCAGCTTGAGCAAAGGAGCCAACCCCCCCCCCCCCAGTCTAATCCTAAAGATTCTTCCCTGTTGTCTCTCCTTGAACACAGGGCCCGCCGACTGGCAGACGGGGTGGTCAACGAGCTTTGGAGAGGCGCGTGTAAAGCTGCCCTTGCAAAGCTGCAGGGCAGGGCGGGAGGTGAGGTGAGGTGCCCCGCTTTCTAGCCCTACCAGGTGCCTTCAGGTGTCTAGCAGGTGGAAGCACGGCAGTCAAGAGATGCAGGAACTCTTCCAACTTTGGCCAAGGGGTGCAGAACGTCGCCCGCCAAGCTGGGCTCCTGCTACCCAGCCCAAAAAAACAGCATTGTCTTTTTTTTTTAAACCAGCCAGAACTCTCTTGCTCCCCCCCCTCCCCACTACACTACCATCCCCTCTCCGGTTCCTCCTCGCAAAGGTCCCCAAAGTGGGCTTTCACCCCTGTTCTCACACCCCCCTCCTGGTGGGGGGGAAGGTCTGGACCCACAGCCGCGCCACGAGAGAGGCGGCGAGTGGAACCCCGCGCTCTCTCACACACAACAGGGAAGTACACTGCAGTATTATAGGAGGTCTCTCTTTTGCGGGGCTGGGGTGGGGGGTAAATAGGTTAGCCCCCCCTCCCCTCTTCCCAGGGCTGGGATGGAGGGAAGGAGAAGGTAGAGGCGCCGGCAAACCAAAAACGCCGAAGGTTGAGGAGGAGGAGGGGGTGGAGAGGGGGTGGGTGGGCTGTGGGGCGGTAGATGCCAACGCTCCCCAACCATTCTTCCCCTCCGTCCACCCGCAAAGGTCAGCAAGCGGGGGGGAAACGCGAAGAGGTTTGGGGAGAGCGGAGGGGCCATTTAGACAACGGAGGGCGGTGGGGATCGATGGGGAAGGGGGGGGGGAAGGCGGCGAGGGAAGGCTCCGCAAAGCTCGGATCCTTACCTTTAGAAGCATCTTTTAATTCCTTGGGCTTGATCCCCTTCCCGCTCATAGATCCCAGTCTGGTTGTAAAAATCCCCCCAGGATCCCGCGTGGCCAAGCTAACCAGATTTCCAAGAAACCAGGGAAGAAGAAGAGGAGAGATGGACGGCTGGGTTCTTGTTTTCCTTCTTTGGCCCTTTTTCCTTTGTTGTGGCTCTTTTTCTTCTTTCGTAGATAAGGGGGAGGAGGGTTGAAGAGGAGGGGAATCCTAGAAAGGGGGGAGCAGTGAATAAATCAACGGTCCGAAGGAGCCCTGACTGGCTGGTTGGCTCCTTCGGTAGCTGGTGCAGGAAACGGCACTCAATGCCACCACTACAGCTTGTAGGGTTTGGGACCCGCTGCTGGGGGGGGGGGGGGTTGGCTGGCTTCTTCCCACCCCCTCCCCTCCTAGGAAGGACGAAAGGGAGCCAAAGGAGGTTTTTCCCCGCACATCTGCAAGATTTGCTCTTCTCTTCCCCCTTCGGCTGGGAGATTTGCAAGAGACAAAAGCTGGATCTCAACCCCTCCTCCCCCCCCCTTTTTTTTTTTATTTTGGCTGGCAGAAAATCTCTTTTCCTCACCACCTTTCCCAGGAACCATCCAAGGAGTGGGGAACCGCCACTCTCTCTCGCAAGCTGAGCTTTGGCCCACGCACCCACCCTCAGATGCTTCTGGTAGGCATGACACACCCCTCTCTTTTGGCCCCACTCCAACAAAAAAGGTTGGGTGGCCTGGGAAGACAGCTGGCTGGAGTTGCCTTGCTGGGTTTCTCCCCCCCTCCCCTTTCGAAAGTCTAAAGAAGTGCCCCAGGCGAAGTGGGTGGGGGGTTGTACTCCAAAGGAGGGGACTTGTGGAGTTCCCAAATCAGGAATCTCGAGGAAGGACCAGAGGAGATGGTCAAGCTGTTCTAGTCCTCCAGGTGAGACAAGCAGACCTACCTGTTGGGGCCCAGAGCAAAGGGGATTATAGTCTCAAACAGGAAAGGGACTGGCATAGTCCTTCCTGATGCAATCAGAGGAATGAAGGAGGAGGGAGAAAGGAGCAGAAAGGACCACCCGTGACACCACCAGCTAAATGATAAATTAGATGGACAGCTGGGAAGAGGGGAATGAACAATGTGCATTTTTATCTTCTATCCTCCCCTTCATGGAAGTAAAGAAAAGGCAGAGGCACATCCATGTAATTCTCTTGGCAACAATATGCTGTAACCTTCTTCCAGGATGGTTTTCAATGTCCTAGTCTGGAGTTGTGAGATGTTCTGGTGGTTTCCCGTCCAAGTACAACCAACCCAGTTTAGTTTTTCCAAATCAGCCAAGAGTAGGTAGGCACTCACACCCGTGAATATCAACTTAAAAGGTTTCCAATGGTGGTAGAGAAAGAAACTCTGTTCCATGTTTCCCTCTGTCTGCTCTCCAGTACGTTAGTGGAATGAAAAACTTCATCTTGGTCTTTCCCATTCATCCAATGGGAAAGGGACAGTTCTGATTCTCCTAAGATCAGGAGATATCCTAAATTATTTTCAAGGGCAGGGGGTGCAATGTTTTCTGGACTGAGTGGTGTGATATGCCCTTCAATGATATGCTGGAAGCCACATTCTCAAAAGAGTCAGCTGATGCCAGGGGAAAAGACAACAACTGATTTCATTTGGCTTGATGCTTAATTAAAATTAAATACAGTTAATATAGCTCCTCTTTAGTCATGTATTTAATGGCTTTCTCTACAATTTGGAAAGATCTTGGGGGCCTCCAAAGGCCACATCTGAGGCTTTGAGGGCTGCACTACAGCTTTTGATGGTGCACCTCTGTTTCAGGGAAGGTCGCCTTGTCCATCCAGACTTTTGGGAAACCTGATCTGAAGCTGTGGACCTGCAGTGCCTATGGATCAGCACACACATGTACCCCCTCATTCTCCCTTCCTCCGGTTGCAAACTTGGTTTTGCACATTAATAACATTGGTCAACTTCCATAAGTCAGGAATAACCTGACACGCTTCCCAGGATTTATTCTAGACTAGGAAAACGAGCCATAAGATTATGCCTTTCTTCAGGCTGTGTCCTGACTTCGAGTGAAGGAAAACATGCTGAGACTTGGTGTTGAGGCTCTAGTGCTTTATTGTCCTACTCTGCTAGACAGAATCCAGCTAAACTAAAATGAACTAGTAATGCTCAGAGAAAGGGCCCAAGAAATCAGGGCAGGGCCTTCTTTAGCTTCTTGGGAGGAAAGCAAAGCGATTCAGTACTACGCATGCGTTTCTCCCCCTGGAGGGAGCCCCCTCCTTCTTTGCCAGTTATCTCCCTGACACCCTGACATTTGAAAATCTGGACCTCAACTTTTTAGTATCTGGAGCCCAGTTTGGTTCATTAAGCCTGGAGGCAGAGCTTGAAATTTAGCCAAAACTACATTTCATTCTAGTTTATTACAGTCACTGACCAGTACAAGCCAAAACTACAAACTCGCCAAACCAATAAAGTGTACTAAAACCTTTCCTAGAAACTCTGTTGTTGATTTGTATGACATGCTACCCTGGATTAAATTGTGGAAAGCATCCATTGCCTTCACGTGCAGTGTGAACCAGGCAATCACATTCCTTCAAGGATTTTGCCAAAAGATGGTGGGACAGCTTTCACAATGGCACAAAAAGATGGGAGGTGGGGATTTCTCAAAAGGGATAGCAACTCTGCAGACCAAGTACCTCATCTAAGTGAACCCAACCATCCTTCATGGAAGACCTCAAAAGCGTCTTCAAGATGTACGGACTTCAATTCCTAGAACTCCACACTGCAGACAATTCTAGTCCACGTTTGGAGGAGTTTTGGGGAAAGCTGTGCCAAGGGTGACCATGTGCTAATTTATTCATACATTACATTTCCAGAATACCCAACAACCACAGTCCTCTGGGTTCAAAAAGAGTGCAAGGATACAGGCAGTCCTCACTTAACAACCACAATTGGGACCAGAATTTCAGTTGCTAAGTGACGTGGTCATTAAGCGAATCTGACCCGATTTTACGACCTTCTTTGTGCTGGTCATTAAGTGAATCCCTGCAGGCGTTAAGCAAACCACATGATTGTTAAGTGAATTGCACAGTTCCCCATTGATTTTGCTTGCTAGAAGCTGGCCAGGAAGGTTGAAAATGGTGATCACGTGACCACGTGACACTGCGACGGTCATAAATGTGCACTGGTTGCCAAGTGCCCAAATCACGATCACGTGGCCGTGGGGATGCTGTGACGATCGTAAGTGTGAGGACCAGCTGTAAGTTGTTTTTTCAGCACCGTTGTAAGTCCGAACCATCGCTAAATGAATGGTTGTTAAGTGAGGACTACCTGTACTACATTTACAGGGTAGACTTACCAGATTCCTTCAAGTTTTCAAATATGATGTTGCACTGGTTACAAACTCAGCAGAGGGAGTAATCCCAAACACAGATGCAAATAATTAGAACCATTCTTTAAGGGTTATTGCTTAAAAGCAATTGTGTTTTAACCTTGTTTTTATTGTGAACTGCCCAGGGTCCTCCGTTGGGGGAGATGGGTGGTAATATAAATAAATAAATAAATAAATAAATAAAATAAATAAATAAAAGCTTACTGGCTAAAAAGACAGATTTGCACACTTTTAAGTCAAAGAGCACCAGCTCTTTAAGAGTGTCTGATGATAAGATGACAGGCACATTCCCAGATGATGTCACTCCTCTACTGCCCAATCAGAGCTAAGGGTTTCTCAGACAGAATTTAATGAGCAGGAAATATTGTCCATCTGAATTGTCGGCTTGGTGGCAGTTAATTTACGCTTCAAAATTCCCTGCAGTTGCAGGAAGATACATTGGTAGGGTGCCACAGACATCTGCTAGCTAGCACAAGCGTTTTCTCTGAATTGTGTAGCCTTTTGAGGTGCCCCCCAATGTTTCCGTTTTTAGAAAACTGTCTCCTGCTGTGGTTGAAGGACTAATTTAGGACATGGTCTGAATCTGGTGAACTCCAGAAGCTGGATTGCATTGTGGTGGAATCCATAACCCCCAGACAACATGGTGATGCAACCACTTTGTTGAAGCTCGTAAGTTTTGCAGGATACCCTGGGAAGACTCTTTTAAGATACAACTACTCTGACTATGAAACAGAAGCATTTTGAAAAGGTTCACATAGGGAATTTCTGGTGAGTTTATTCATTGGTTAAATTATTTTAGCTGCTTTTCATAAAATAGCTTAGAACCGGGAGTGTATCAGGAGGAAATAAATAGAGATGGAAGAAAACAATGAAACTGGCGAAATGGAAAAGTCTATCTAGAGATCAGTTTGGCTATGTTGATATATATATATTTTTAAAGTACAGGTAATAAGTACTTATAAAAGAGATAAGCATTCCCTACAGTATAAGCACTCCCATTCACCTTGTTAATGCCTCCCTCACCTATGGAACAGGAACTAACTATTGGGGCAACTTTGGTTCACTGTCAAGATGAAACAGGAACCAACTAATTATCCAGCTTAAGCTGGCGGAGAATTCTTAAGAGTCACAGTCCAAACTCACTGGAAGGGGGAAAGGTATCTTAAACTGTACCAAATGTAATGATCTAAAATAGGGATATCCTTGCAGTGGGTAATCCCTACAGCACTTCTCCATTTGCCTAAAAATAATTGACAAAGACTTTCTTGAGTGAACCAGAGAGAAAGGATGAATGGTACAGACTTGACTCGACTGCTGTTCCTTTTTAGATTTTCACCGCTGTATATATTAAGGGTGGTTTTGTATAGTTTTATTTATGTATTTATTATTTAAATTTATATGACCGCCCATCTCCCCCAACCAGGAGACTCTGGGCGGCTTACAATAAAATCCACAATTAAAATACAAATATAAAATTACAACGATCTTTTATGACTGGCAGTGACTGAATACGTTACCAGTGCAGATATTTTGTGATGCGTCTTCTGCGCATGTCACTATGAATACTTTTGGAAGAAAAATAATGTAAAATTAATGACAGGGAATTAAATGGCCCTTTAATTCTTTATTCAAGTCACCAATGACCTCACTCTTCCTTGTAGAGCCTGCTTTCTTTCCTTCCTTCCTTCCTTCCTTCCTTCCTTCCTTCCTTCCTTCCTTCCTTCCTTCCTTCCTTCCTTCCTTCCTTCCTTCCTTCCTTCCCCACTTTTCAAAACACCATGTTGACTCTGGCTCCAAGTTGCCTTAAGATTGGCTGCAGTTCAACTGTCTTGTGATCTAAATAATCATACTGAGTTTCAAGGAGAGACATTATACCCTGTACGTTATACAGGAATGAAAAGGCAAGAGTTTGCACCACTCCACTTGTTATGGCTAGTATTTCCCTTAATCATTCTCTCCCTGACATTTCAGTATCTAAATGTAGCTAAGCATTTCTTTGTCCATGAGGGCTTGTTGAATCATTTGGTTCCTAGCAGAGCTGCGGTGAGAGAAAAGATATCAACCCCAAGAACCAAATCTTCATTTAGCAATCGGAACTCTGAATAACCCTAAGCTGCCCAGGGCTGTTGTGAGGATAAGGTCAGTTGGAGGGAAACCTGAGAGGGAAGGGAGTTTAAAAATACAAGAAAACAAGCATGTAGTTATGCGTTTAAGCTTAATTTACTCTTCAAAGGATATAGGACAGCCAAGTTGGATCTCTCTTGCTTAACTGGCAAGTCCAAATCTCCAATGTAGGAAGAATGCAGGAATGTTTCTGGAAGTATTTATATTTTCAAGAAGTTGGGCAGAAATTCTCAAAATCCAGGCAAAAGGACGTCAAGAAACAGGTCTTTGGTCGACTCTCATCTTCTCATTGCTGGCTGTTCTCCAGCTTTGCAGAGATTTCCAATTTGGTCATGTATTATTTTTAATGCCTGAGTGGGGTTATTGTTGATAAACACGGTAGGACTATGGCTGTTTGCTTGGGAGAACTGAGGAACAAAGGAGGTTAAATATTTGTGAGAAAGAACTAAAGAAGATGGGTTGGTGCTCCTTCCTTTCTAAAGAAAAGTATCGTTTCTGCATTAAGGGGAAAAGATGAAGGGACCAAGACGTTGATAAAAGAGGTTTCATAAAGCCAAGTATGGAGAAAGTAGGGAGGGAGGGAAGATCGTCCTCAGGGTGCTAAACGTCATGATTGCGCAGTGAAAATGCAACTCGAGAGTTCAATCTATGGTGCTGGCTTCCATCAGTTGAAATTACAGCCACTGGACCCTTTTACACAATAAGTGGGTGTGCAATCTCCCCACCCTCTCAATTATTACTTGCCACCTACCTTAATCAGAGAAAGATGTGAGCTGAAAGTTTAGAGGCTATTCTTGTGCCAAAAGGCCACAGTATCCTTTAGAAAGATTCCAGATTAATCCATCCCATGCTTCTTTCTCGCCCTCTGTCCATCAATGCAAGAAACAATAATCCTGGTCCTTAAAAATCTCCCCCTCCTGGCTTCAGCTTAGACTTGGGGTGCAGAAAATAATCCAGGGAAACAGGTTTCCAAATCTGTAGGCCACTGAGCAGAGCGATGTGACGGAAGCCTTGCCCTCTTCCCCAACTGGGTGAAGGATTGGGGGCCAATCTGGAGACCTGCTGGTCCCAGGCAAAGAAGTGGCAAGTCACAGGGTCCCTCCTCTTGCTATTTTTAGTGAAACAGAATTCTCCAGGCTGTTTTGAGTTCCAGAGTTCTGCTGCCAGAAGGTGCCTGAGAAAGCAGCTGCGATCAGCTCATTTTACAGCTTCAAGGCAACCTCTTCAGGCACTCGGAATAGGCTGGGGAGATACAGACAAGAAAGACAAACCCGGGGCCTTTTTTAAGATGCTAGTCATTGGAGTTCTCACTTATAAAATTATTATTCACAGATTTATTCCCCATCTTTCCTCTAGGCAGCGTAAGAAGCTCTCCGAACTCCAATTTTATCCCACTTGGCAGCCGTCACAGCCCTCCCATTTCCCACAGGTGATGTAACAGGCTTTAAAAACCAAAGGCTCAAAATAAATCATCATCATAAGAAAGACCAGGGTTTGAATAAATCCTCCAGTAATCTTTTAACATTACTAAAACCAAGAGGGATAAAAATGATCTCAGTGAATGCTTACACAGTAAGAAGATGGGTTGAGTCTCAACTGGTTGGAGAGGAAATTCCAGAACTGGGGGACCATCATAGAAAAGGCAATTTTTTGATGTTCTAATCAATTTAGCTTCCTTGAATTGGGATCTTGTTATTGGACCTCAGAATGGGCTCTCAACATTTTAGACCAAGACTAATCCAAAAATACCAGGGAACCAACAGACACATAGAGATACACCCCATCTATACGCCATTTAAGATACAACCAAAATTCATGGAAGGCTACAAACAGCCCAGAGCACTTCCTGTCTAAAGCCAATATCCAGTTAAGCAGGAAGCAGCATCAGATATACAGCCAGGAAAGAAACAATACCCTAATCAAGGACGAAACCACACCCCAGCCAAGACTGGCAGGCCAAGCTATTATGGACAGGTAGTCCCCGGGTAAAGAACGAGTTCTGTTCCAAGGTCTGTCCTTTAGTCGAATTTGTATGTAAGCTGGAACAGTATTATTGTATAATACTGTGTAAGTAGTATTGTGTAATTAACTTGAACCATTGTGTATTTAACCGGAATCAATGTGTATTTAACTCAAATTTTTTGTATTTAACTCGGATTTTGCTACAATAGGCTCCGTTCTTAACTATGGGTCATCGTTAATCTGGGGCGTCCTTAACCAGCAAATGCCACTCCCCATGCACTGATGATGTAATGTAGACTGGTAATGGAATGTCTGCAGGAAAGCAGCCAGCCTCAGAGAGAACCAAGAATCCAACAAATGCTCTCAGTTTTTTTTTCCAGGTTCCTACAAAAGGGGGGCATCTTTCAGACACCGCCCCAATATTTTTTGTGCAGCAAAGAGAGAGAGAAAGAATCTGTTCTCAGCCTTTACAATTACATTCTGAACGGTGAATAGTATGTTTGGGACAGATGTGCACCCTCTGCCACTATATGTATTTCAAAGCTAGGCACGAACCCCACCCAGGCTTCACCCCAAAGGCCCATGTGTGACGTGACCCCACGATTGTCCACTTCTGCATGAAGCCCAATGTTGAAGTAGCTCCGTTCAGACAAAATCAGAAGGCTGTGGAAGATATTTTGGTTGGAGTTTTCCTCCACAAGCAAACCCCTTCACATACAGGGCTCCCTGCTCCATTTTTTCCACATAACAACCATGCAAAGTAGGCTGGGATGAGAGTGACGGGTCCAAAGTCACTCACAGAGCTTCCATGGCTGGCAATGGATTTATCTTGGGGTGCCCTCAGTCCTAGTCCAAGACCTTCACCATCACACCACACGGCCTTCTCCTCGCTTGAATACACAGTGCTCTTTCATCGTCAGACTGGAGCAAAATATCCCTCCGGTTGAAGGAGGAGGGAGACCCCCTCCATGGGGAATGCCCCTCTTAAAACGAGCCCTTCCCCCAGTCAAAACCTTTTCTCTGACTCAGAGAAATATCCAGAGCCATAGCAGCCAAAGGTTAAGAGGCAATGAAGCCTTCTCTTGGTCAATTCCTCACTGTAACCCAACCCCACATATGACATAGAGACGCAAACTTGCAAACAGGTGTGTGCCAAACATATTAGCAGGGAAGGAACTCCAAAAGGATGGGAAAGCTTGTGATGATCCAGGCTCACTCTGGGAACCAGCCAGGTCCTTGTTAAGACTGCAAATGCTAGGGAACAGGGTGGGGAGTTTTTTAAACTCTCTCCCCCCCCCCCCCGTTTAAAAATCAAAGCCATTGGAAGCATTCACAAGGAACAGAGACTAGTCTGTCGACTGAGAAGCAGAATCCACCCACAGCCATTTGAAACTGCAGCTCTCTGACTTCCAAAATGCAAGTTTCAGCAATGATCCTTACCGCTGAAATGCAGGATTCATGAGAATATGGGCAAAATACACCGCATTTGTAAAAGAATGCACACAGTTTTTAGTGCAAAGTTATTTAAAAAAATAGTTCAGTAATAAATCTGGAAAAAAGAAAAAGGACAAAGTTTGAGTTTTAACAAATTTGCCTCTTTTTATCTGTATGTTTCCCTGTCTCCCACATATTTTCTAAAAAAAAAATCAAGTTCTTTTCCTGGTGGTAAGAACGTTTGTGAATTTATGCGCTCTAGTTGCAAAAGAGAAGAAGGCGAAGAGACAATGGATGGGAAGCAACCCCTGAATCAATATTCAAGCATGGCTGGATCCACCAGACTTTTAAGAGCTGAACGCTGAAAGCAAGTACCTTTTGATTTCTTAAAAAAAAGCACACATTTAAATTCTTTGTGCACATTGTAATCAAATCAAATCAAGTTTATTACATCCCTAAGTGCACACTGTAAAGTTTGATAAGTTGCGAGGGGGAAAAAAGACAACAAACCAAACTCACATTGACATGCACATACAATAAACATTATCCATGAGCATTCCCTAAGGGTTGTTTTCCCCAGCTTAAAAATCAAAGCCGTTGGAAGCAGTCACAGCTTTCTTCCCAGTGACGTTGAGTGATGGGTAAGACATGATACCAACTTTAGAGCCAACACTGAAATAGAATTCAACACAAGGCCTGGATGGTGGTGAAGGCAGCCAGATTATCCCTCTCTAGCAGCCAAGTGTTTGGGACTGGCCCCAAATCTTTTACTGTAGAAGTGGGGAAAGCTGTAAACCTCCCCATATTGTATATCCCTACTATTCTCAGCATCTCTCACTACTGTTTCTGCTGGCCAGCCTTGGTAGACATCCTGGTTCAACAACATGTTCTTTTCTCAGTCTTCTATCCTGAGGGAAAGAGCAGTTTCAAGAGAAGAATTGGATACCCTCAGCAAGCTGAACTGATTGCAAACCATGGATTTTGGCTTAGCATTCTGGTGAAGGTGGCCTCCCACAAGTGCATAAACCTAGCTACTTTCTGGTTAGTTGATAAAGCATAGCCCAACCAATCATGACTTATGATGTGCTGGGAACTTTTTCTCAGACGGGCTGGTATGTAAATGTTGTTTACCTCTATGTGTCTGTTGATGGCTGTTTTGTCTGAGTGCCAAGCTTCCAGGAATTCTCTATGCTTCTACAACCATTTTGAACCAATTTTCAACCATTTTGAACCAATTCTCTATGCTTCTACAACCATTTTGAAATGTCTCACTTGGCTCTCAGTAAAAGGTCTTTTCCCTCCTGCAGTTAATAAATTGCTGCACAACTAGTCCATTTGTCTCATTATTACTTCTTTTTCATTACAGCATTCCCTGCCGCTGTTCTAACAAAATATTTAAAAGACTGAGAAGCAGAACCGGCTGGTTCAGGCAAGGCAAAGCAATTTAGATTCCCTTGAATTTTTTAGGAACCGATAAATCAAGCTAAAATCTGCCAGTATACATTAGAAATAAGGTTCTATTTATTTTTTTTAAAGCAACCATATTCTCTGGAAGCTACTGTAAGTGTGGGGTAAGCATATTCACATTTTTCCCCCTTTTATTGTAATGTTATAAATCTTGATATTGTATTATGTCAATGCCGTAATATTTGTATAATATAATTGGAAATGATTAACATTCTATTATTTAGAAAGCTTAATGGACTGAAAATAGAAAAATAAAAATAAAAGTTCTAGCAGTATTAATTGCAATTTGGGATGTCAATATTACAAGCATAACATTATTTGACTTTTCATCCAAAGTTGGGTATAACATTAAAAAAAAGACATTATTATTATTATTATTATTATTATTATTATTATTATATTATTATTATTATTATTATTATTATTATATTATTATATTATTATTATTATATTATTATTATTATTATTATTATTATTATTATTATTATTATTATTCCCTTCAGGTCAGCATGCCCCCCATAGTATCTCTGAGATACGGTCAGGGACTAGACACAATCTGGTTTTCTGGACCACTGGTTCCTCACCGAGTCTTCTCCCTGTCACCATTCAGGTTGTAAGAAAACAAGGGCAATTTCAGCAGTTCATATATATGCGGGGGGGGGGGCATTCCATAGGTTTGGTAGTGAATACATATGTATGGGGGGGGGGTAACCGTTTCCCACCATAGAGGAAACTTCTTACAAATCGGAAAATGGAAAGCAAACGTAGGAATGGAAAAATATGAAATGGACAGAAGCTAAAACGGATAGGCCTGCAGGAACAAGAGAAATTGAAATTGATGAATTTACCCGTCCTTAATCCCTGTTAGGAACATGCAGATCCAAGTCTGAAAAGGAAGAGTTAAATCTTCCTTAACATCAATCTGTTAAAAGTTTGGGACTGTTGCAAGCACATCCCCATTTCCCTCTGTGAAATGTTGGAAAGGATGTTGTACAGGCCATGTCAACCTTAAACAAGCCTTCAAAACCCAGCTCTGGAAGACTGTTTCCAAAAAGCTCAATATTAATCTCTTAAGAATGGGAAGAAAATCTTTTTTAAATCCACAGCAGGGAAGTCCAACTTAATCTAGGCTTTACTGACTCATAATTGCTTGAGGTGTGCTAAAGAGATCCCTGGGGCATCTCAGTTGACAGGAACAGCCATCTTCCTTCACCCCACACAGCTGGCATTTATTCTTAGCACTGAAGATTCAGGGAATTTGTATTATTGATTTGCTACAGCACAGTCCCTTGGCTCTTCTCAGCCTCTGTGTGCTGAGCCTAAACAACCACAGACACACTTATTTCTGAGCTGTAGAAACTCCTGCGGTGCAGTAAACATTCCCTTTCTGACTCCCCACCCCAGTGGCCTTCTTTATGCACTCAACTGTTCTGAAAAGGACCCCAGAGTGAGATAAAAGCTTTAACTGACACTGGCCATACAAGTGTTTCCATTGGTTGTCTTGATTGCTTAGTATATTTCTCTTGAACATGGAGGTTCTAGGAACTTGGAGGCTCTTGAACACAGGGGATCTCTAGCTATTGCTAGAACAAGCTACCATGAATCTGTTGGCACTGATGACAGAGGGGGTACTTTTTCTTGTTTTCTGCTTTCTGCCAAATCCAGAGAAAGTCTGCTTTCCCTGTGTCAAGAGAGAGATTGGGAATGAATGGCCTCGTCTTTTCTTTATCTTAGATCCTTCATCCTAGATACATATCCTAGATCCTAGATGCTTTATCCTAGATCCTAGAATGCTAGATGTATCCTTGGTGTGGATCACACCTACCACCCACAAACATATTTACTCTTTGATCTCCACCCTGACCCTGACTTTGACTTCATGGCTACTTCATCAAGTTTTAGAAGTCACTATTGTAGAAGACTTTAAAAAGGTAAAGGTTCCCCCCACACAGTTGTGCAGTCGTGTCCGACTCTAGGGGCCGGTGCTCATCTCCGTTTGTTAGCCGAAGAGCCAGCATTGTCCGAAGACGCTTCCACAGTCATGTGGCCGCATGACGCATGCGGAATGCTGTTACCACCCCACCGAAGTGGTACCTATTCATCTACTTGCATTTGCATGCTTTCGAATTGCTAGGTTGGCAAGAGCTGGGGCAAGTGCGGGAGCTCACTCCGTCACGCGGGGAAGGGGATTCGAACCTCCGAACTTGCGATCTTCCGATCGACAAGCCTGGCGTCTTACCAGCTGAGCCACCACGCCCTTTACTTTAGGGACACCCAATAGCCATGCTTAGGTACACAAAGGAAAGCTACAAGGAAAATCAAAGCATCAAAGCAACTCTTTTTGTATTTTATACTAGATCAGACAACCCCTTCCCTAGAATCTCTGGGTTTAGGAGGGAGAAAAAAATATAAAGATTAGCAGAGGCAATAAAGCAATATTATTAGTGGTAGTTTGGAAGGAAAAAAATGACATGTGAGAATCAAATGTATTTCAGCCCTCCTTCCCTTTCCACTATACTGATATATTATTTTAACAGCACAACCCTGCACTTTAGAGAGGTAGGTTGACTTCAGTGCTGCAGAATCAAATTGCTTTTTTTCTTATTCAAAACTTGAACATCATCAACCAGAGCCTGGGAGAAAAATCTATGTGGCTCAAATTTAAGTATTTCCAAGCCCAGAATTGGTTTTGAGTTGCAGAACAAGATGGAGTTGTTGTTATTATTATTATTATTATTATTTATTCAATTTATCCCCGCCCATCTCCCTGAATAGGGGACTCTGGGCTGTTTCCTTGTCTTTTTGTACAACTATCTCCAGATGACCCCCACATGTTTTTCATTTCAGCAAAATAATTTTAGGAGGAGCAAAAAAAACCCAAAAAATCTTTTGCTGCTACTGTTAAATGTTTTGGAGTTAGAAATCACCTTCCTCTACTACTGCATCCTCAGCATATTTAAGAAAACCCTCCCAAGAGTTGCTGGGAGTCGGGCAGTATATAAATTTGAATTATTATTATTATTATTATTATTATTATTATTTATTAATTATTTATTATTATTATTATTATTATTATTATTGATGGTGGGGGTGGGAGTATGGAGAAGTGATCTTTCTTTAAGGTAAATACAGTGTTTTCCAGGTTTGATTAAAAGTACTGAGTTAATCAACTACCTTTGCACCATGATTGTCCTGAAGAAATTTCAAATTTCCCCAGTGGTGGGTCTATTGTTACCTTCAATTTCACCAGCACTTCCAAAAATAGACAAGAGCTGCTTTAAACAAAAAACTATCTATAATCACCATTTGGGGGAGCAGAAACCTTGGGATATCTTAAACAAAATTTATTCATCTTGGGGTTGTATTAAAGCCATTTCAGCCCCTAGGAACATCCAAGAAACATCTCTCTGTCCCATAGGCTGGTCTTGAATTCCACCTGGGATGTTGAAGCAGATGGAGTGGATGTCATGGAAACCGAGACGAGAAACCTCATTTTCCAGCGGTCACTGTTGCTGTTATTTATTTAATTTTGATAAGCTATTTAACAACAGACAATGATGCTGGGGTGGGAGCGATGTGTTGGAAAGGTGCCGGCAGCAATGCTATAAATAGCACACTGCTGATATTTAAATCTGTCTATGTATGGTAACATTTGCCACCAATATCTACAAACATCATTCTCTTCATGCCTGAGTGATGCATAAACTCTAGGAAGCTTTTGTTTAATGGTTCTAAATCACCACTGATTTAAAAACTCCACTACTCCACTCACCTCCACCCTGCGATGGGGGAAAGCATTGGTGTGGATTTCGGAGCTGAACCTGCCCAGTCAATTTCGTGGCTGACACTTGGCACATAGGCTGACCATATTTCCTTCAGACGAAAACGGGACTTTGGGGATGGCAAAACGGGACAGGGTCTTATGCCACCATGCCGGCCTCCAAACCCCGCCCCCCAGTCCACGCAATTGGCTCCCGCCTGCAAACCCCGCCCCCGCCCCACACGATTGGCTCCCGCCTGCAAACCCCGCCTTCGAAAGGGCAGGCTCCGGGGACCCCAAAAATGCCCTCAGTCTAGACAGGGAGGCTGCATGCACGCGCATGTTGCCAAGGGGCGCTCAGCTGTTCTGTGGGGAGAATTTCTACCCCGGCTCCAGGGCAGCGTGTGCGTGCGGGGAGGAGGCTTTTGCCTCCCTGCCAGAACCGAGGGCATTTTCGGGGTCCCCGGAGCCTGCCCTTTCGAAGGGGCAGCGGCATCAGCAGCAGCAGTGCTGCCCCTTCGAAAGGGCAGGCTCCGGGGACCCCGAAAATGCCCTCAGTTTAGGCAGGGAGGCTGCGGGCAAGCGGCGCTCAGCTGTTCTGCGGGGAGAATTTCCACCCCGGCTCCAGGGCAGCGTGTGCGTGCGGGGAGGAGGCTTTTGCCTCCCTGCCAGAACCGAGGGCATTTTCGGGGTCCCCGGAGCCTACCCTTTTGAAGGGGCAGTGGCAGCAGCGGCAACCCGGAAGCACCGCCACCGGCACTTCCGTGTTTTTGTTTGGAAAGCCCTGGCCTAGTGAGTGTGTGTGTGTGCGCGCGCGCGCAATTATGCTGAGCAAGTAATCTGTGCACATGCACGCACACACACACACACACACACGCACCCTCTTTCCACAACCTTCCCGTGCCTGCTTTCCCTGGCCTCACCACTGCTGGGCAGACAATCTCAGGATCAGGTAAGGAGGCAGGAACCTGGACTGTGGTGCTGGGATCGCACGTGGCAACTGGGCTTCCAGTTGCCGCGCTGATAGGGCCTCTTCCAGGCTGCCTCCAATGGCAAGTCCGGCTCCAGTCCTCCTTCCTGTCTTCCTGTCCTCCTTCCCACCGGGTTTAAAAAAGGGACAAAATTGAGATTTTTATCAAAACGACGGGACGGTTGAAAAATGCTAAAATAACGGGACTGTCCCGTTCAAAACGGGACATATGGTCACCCTACACATCCTGGGAAAAAAGATTTTTGAAAAAGCATTGTCCGAGGTTGCCAGACCCCTGTCCAGTTAAGGCAGGGCTTTCCAAAGTTTTCCCCCGGCGACACACCAACCGCCGTTGGTGTGTCGCCGCGGGAAAACCTGGAAGTGCCGCCGTTGCAGCAGCGTGCAAAAACCCGGAAGCGCTGCTGCCGCTTTCAGTATTTGCGCGCCGCCGTTGGTGTGTCGCCGCGGGAAAACCCGGAAGCACTGATGATGATCAGCGCTTCCGGGTTGTGTGGCGACACACCAGATTGTGTGTGGCAACACACTTTTGTGTCGCCACACACAGTTTGGAAAGCTCTGAGTTAAGGAGTAGAAGACGAAGAGGAGGAGGAGGACGACAGTGGGGGATAAGCAATGGGGCAAGATTAGACAATAGCCAACAGATCCTGCAAAAGTCAGACCTGTCAGTACAGTCCCAGACCTGCTGCTCGTGATCTATACGGTTCTTGACAGCCATATTCACAAGGGGAGATGTTCCTCTTGAGTAGCTCTTTTACTCCCATGGAGCATTCCACATATGACCCTTTAGATCACTGTTTCTCAACCTTGGCAACTTTAAGACGCATGGACTTCAACTCCCAGAATTCCCTCAGCCAGCTGCTGGCTAGGGGAATTCTGGGAGTTGAAGTCCATGTGTCTTAAAGTCGCGAAAGTTGAGAAACACTTAAAGTCACCAAAGTTGAGAAACAGTGAATAACACTTAGATGGTTATTCCTGCACTGGATAGGTACCTAGGGTTTCACTCTTTTCCCAAAGCACCATCCAGAGTGCCTCCTAGGAGCTCCTCTTTTTGGAAGAAGAAGTTGGTTCTTCTTGATGGGCCTCACACTGTTGTCCTTCAGGGCCTTCCTGATTTGGTGGATTCATTTCAAGCCTTGGAACTGAGCATTTTCTTCACCTCTTCATCCTTCTTTTCCCCTTAAAAACTTTCCCCAGAAAACTTCCAGACTTTGCAGGTACAAGATCCCCAAACAAATCCAGAGCAGTTAACCCAACATTTCTACTAAATAAATTTATTTATTGGATTTGGATTTATCACCGCCCAACTCCCCCAAGGGGGACTCTAAATTCTGTATCAATGTTTGCTAAGAGAGTTGGGAACTCTCACTCCCTCAAATTATTGCAAAACACTAAAGGAAAGATGTTCCACCAACATAAATCTGACACCCTTTGGTAAATACACAGTCAAAGAAGGGGAAGGGTAATCTAAATTGTCCATTGATAATATTTCTTGCATGTCTAGAATGTATTTTATAATGCAAAAGTATTGACAATCAGAGATTACCAATTACAGAGATTACATCCAAATGGAGACTCACAAAGCCTTCTCTGTTGTGGCAGAAGGCTGTAACTTTGACTCTCACCTTTTCTCTCTCTTTCCAACATCTTCCCCGAGGTATGAGAGATTTATTGGGATACAAAAAGGGGAATAAGAATTGCCTTTGCTCTATAGCTGCTCTTTTCCAGTTCTGCTTTCCAACGCAAGAAGGATGACAAAACCAGTGAAGGGAAGAATGTGAACGTTTTGCTTCCCTTCCCTTAAGAAGCAGGAAGGAGGGAGAGCTGAATACATTTGAAGGTAGAGAAAGAAAGAAAAATACAGAGATAAATAATTGAAAGATAGACAGCACTGTGGAACAATGAAGTTATCCAGGCTTCATTGCAGGCAGGAATTTTGAGAAGGCAGGGAAAATACACTCCTTTGAACGTACAACGGTCCCATGGCAAGAACCTGGTTTTATCATTTTGCTCTTTTGAGTAGATTCGCAGTGTTCATTCCCTGTGAGTTTTTAATCTGTTCCTGGGCGACAGGTGTAAAAACAGGTGTTATATAATTTTCTCGCTGAGACTCCTGAGACTCCAACAAAACCCTATTAGATTTTTTTGGGGGGGAGGATGGTTGTCTTCAAGCAAGCTACAACCACCCATCTCCCTGCACACTAATCACAAACAGCCTTCATCTTTATGGGGAAAAAGGAAGGCTTACCTTCCTAAGGGACGCAAGGAAGTGGCAATGTGTGTGCAAACTGCATTTACACATCCCCGTGAGAATTCCTCTCTCCTCTCCTTGCTTTTTCCTGTATTTGTGAAATGCATTAACATTCGGTATCTGAGGTGCTTCACTGCTTGGATGCTTTTCATTATTCAAAACCGAGCCCATGCAACTCATTTGCAATGCAAGAGGAGCAGAAAAGCCGGAAATGTTCTGACATCCAGCTCATAGGCCATGT
Source organism: Charina bottae (assembly GCA_023362775.1). Taxonomy (NCBI): domain Eukaryota; kingdom Metazoa; phylum Chordata; class Lepidosauria; order Squamata; family Charinaidae; genus Charina; species Charina bottae. The sequence continues at coordinate 20,029,795 of JALMGJ010000018.1, read as the reverse complement.
GGTATTAGATTGGCTAGGGCCACCCAAATCTGCAAAGCATTTTCAGGATTAAGTGGAAAGAGAGAAGAATTCTCCTGGGGAAATGCATTCACCTGCACATGGTCCTTAGCCTTATCGTCGTACAAATCTAGATTGGGAATATCGTGTGTCTACATCAGAGCTGGACTGTGGATAACATAGTGGTGGATGTCAGAGGAAGAGGTCCAATGTTTGAGGAGTATTTGAGCAGAAAAGCATATTTTGAAATATTGATCCGTATCCAGAAGTAGATGTTTAGGAGAAAACACTTTCTGACTCCAAACTGCGCCATCAGCTCTTGACTAGAACAAATTGTTATGATTTCTCTAGCACCACCAATGGGGGAATGGAGCTTGACCAGCTTTTGGTGAAAAACTGCTCACGGTTTCTGAATCTGATCCAAAGAGTTTGTGGTATAAAATGAGAAGAGACTCAAGGACAGGAACCAGAAGTAGTAGTCAAGACAATAACGTTTGGTTATTGGGGAGGATGGTGCCATCACTTGTCCTTCCTTGGATTTTAGATTGCACCTTCCTTTCTTATTAGCTGAGACTACATCTACTTTTCATGCTTACATTCCTTTCTATGAACACCAGTGGGGAAAACCTGGTGAGGCCAGAGACAGAATAATAGCAACATCAGATGTAGCAGGGAACAAAGGGCACCAAGAGGAATGATTGCAGGTCCATTGGTACCTATAGGAACTGCCCTGCCTCCTTGTGATCTAATGCTGATTGGTTTGAAAAGGCTACTGCTAGACTTATTTCCAACCCAAAACAATAGTTAGGAAAAAATTATCCTGGAGGGAGGTCAAGGAGGAGAAATCACATCTCACAAGTTGCTACTCTGATGCTTGGATCCATCATGGCACTCTTGACCTTCTGAGTAGGTCATGCTTGAAAAGCCTGCAGAGAAATGTGCTCCAGAACCAGGGGGAGATTTCCTGACATATTATGTGCTTGGTAGAACTTGATGGAATCAGCACTGGAAGAGAGTTCCTTAGCCATTTGTCCATCTGTTGAAGGGGGGGAAAAGAAAGAAGTCCTCCCTATACTTCTACTAAATCCTGAGAGAAGACATCAGGATTGGAAACTATCTTCAAAATTCTCTAGTCCAAACCACTGCTCAGTGCAGGAATCCACCAAACCATCCTTGACAGAAGGCCACCCAATCCCATTCGGAAACCCCCAGCAAGGGGGAATCCACTACTGTCCTAGGCAGACAATTCCACTGTTTAACAGTTCTTCCTCTTAGGGAAATTCCTCATCCTATTCAGCAGGTCTTAATTTCAACCTGTTGACCTTTGTCCTGCCCTTGGTTTCAACAGAGAACAGTCCACTCTCTCCTGCATGTAAAATCTGTAGACCACTGTCCATAGCCCCCATTGGTCTTTTATGGACTAAATATCCCCAATGTTCTTAACTGCTCCTCATAGGCCTTGGTTTCCAGAACTCTTAGTAACGTCTGGCTTCTCTATACCCTTTTTGAAGGACATGGATCGATCCCAGCCTCCAGTTGCAGTCCAACCAGCACAGGGTACAATGGAATTAGTACCTTTCAGGATCTGGATGCAATGTTTCAGTTAATGCTGCCTAGTCTTAAAATACATTTAAGTGTTTATTTTTAACAGGTGAGAACATTATTAGCACACCAGCAGGATCTGCCAGCCTGATTAATTACTCATAGTATTTACTCATCCTTCTTGGTATCATTCAACAAGGGAAAAGACCTCTGAATGGAGACCTTTCAAAGCTGGTTTTGCATTTATTTATTTTTGTTTGGAGAGTGCAAGGTCAAGACTGCTTTAATTGAATTACTGCAAACCACTTGCAGTTTCCAAGATTCTGTATTTGCTCCGGAAAAACGTTAAAGAGATCTTACCGAAATCTGTGTAGTTCTTGCTCCCTTGGTCTTGGCCAGCTTTGTGAGGCTTGACAGTATAATAGCAATTTAGGACAGGGTTTCAATGGCAACATATAGGGGGACCCATTGCCTTTCAGAAGTTTTGGGCTCCAGTTCCCATCATCCTCATATGTCAGTAGCAGAATATACAAGAGACGGGGTCCATCAGCTTGCTTATGAATGGGTGGAGTCAGACATTGACCAGTATATTCTTCGTGGACAGGGCTGGGTGGGTAAAGCCTAATCACTTTTAGCAATGTGATGCCCCACAGGCATTACTGCACCTTGTTTAGGCTGATGTCATGCTCCTGGAAATGCCCACTCAAGGACCTTGAGTGAAAAGATGACCTCTGTGATCAGCCCAAAACAAATATGTACTTGCACTTTGGAATGAGTGATCCAGAGGTGCCCATTCATGTGACATTAGCAAAGCTGTTCTGAAGTTGGAAGAAAATGGCGCACCGCTGCTTCACCCTTGTCCTGGGACTGTTGGGATGTCTCCTTCTCTCAGAGGGTGCAGGTTGGTTCCTTTTTCAGCTAAGCTTCTTTTGGTTGGAGATGAAAGCCTGTTTCTGTCAACAATTAAGGAATAATCATTTACAAGACACATCAAAGAAGTTTAACTTAAAGCTTCTAAAGATAGCACAGATGCGGGATATACAAACCAACTCTCATTCATTGCAACTGCAATCTTATACGTAGTTACTTAATGGGGTTTGAAAAATATAACTGTGCATAAATCAGGTTTGCAACCATAAAGCTTTGCTACATCTCATTTGATTTATGTGGCCTGAGCATCCATCCATCCCAGAGAGTGCAGATTTGAGAAATACAAGTGGAAAAAGATTATTAAAGCATGCTGCTGCGCAAACAAGTATTAATTTACAAAGTTAGAATAATGTTTATACTAATGGAAGATAGCCGCAAATGTATTATTTCAAATATAACTTGGAATGCTTATAGGGAAATTACACTAAAATGCATCCCCAATCCATTGGTATTATATTTGGTGAGAATGTACTTCAAAAGGGCTAAATTGTAGCCCTCATAAATTTCTGTGAATCTCTTTTGTTCATTTTAGGGTATGCTCTGTTCAAAAATTGTTGCTGTTGATAAGCATTGCTGGGAATCTCTTCCATCAAAGGCTAGCGATAAAAATCACAAGTCCAAATTGGAAGTTTAATTATTATCTTAATGGGGAAGGTGATGAAAAATTGCAGAGCTGCCTTTGATTTCATCAACTGTATTTCATAGTTTAGACTTTTGATATTGACAAGTGAGATCTGCAACAAAATGGTAGAGTTTGAAGATGTTCCCTCTCTAGATAAAGGCAAATATGCAGTCTTCAAGCAAATGTTAGAATAAATGAAATAAGAATGTTAGATAGTCATAATGCCAGTTAAATGTTTTGGAATTCCATTCTAAGCTAGTATAAAAGAGTGTGCCTTGTTCTTCTGGATAAAGGAATATACAAAAACAGGATGACAGCCGTGAAGCAAAACTGGGCAACCCAAAATGTCTTCTTTTTTTTTTGCGGTGTTTGACTGGAGAACATTTGTGTCTATGATCTCTCATTATTTTTTGTGCTGAAGTTTTTCTTAATCAGGAAGAGGCAAGTTCTGTCTTGCACCGATACAGAAGATACAATTCTGGACATTTTGAAGAGTTTCTTAAAGGGGATCTTGAACGAGAGTGCATAGAAGAAAGATGCAATTATGAAGAAGCTCGAGAAGTCTTTGAAGATGATGTTAAAACGGTGATTACAGGAATCAGGAGAGCTTAATCCCTGCCCATTAGGTTGTGGTGGTCTAGTCCTCCTCCTCCTCCTCCTCCTCCTCCTCCTCCTCCTCCTCCTCCTCCGACAGAAGTAAAAGCTGTTTTACTGATAACAGTTGGACAACTAACAAAATGGCTACTAACCAAACAATTTGGTAGTCTCCAATCATGCACTGCTGGCAGATAAAAATTTTAAAAAATGGCTGTATTTCAGAAAAATTGAACATCCCCAAATTGTTTTCATAAAATGTTGTGGGAATAGTTTTAAAGTATGCAAGCACTTATTAGCCAAAATCAAAACTTTATGGGACTGTCCACTGCTAATCTGTTACATGCAGATATTCTTTTCTTGCCTTTTTTTTTTACATAATTCATTCTGGATTATTTTTTTACCTGTTTTCATTAAAGCCTCTTTTTTATTTTTTTGGTGGGCATGGGGAATTTTAGGAGTGCATGGGACCCTAAACGTCTTGGAAATGTATATATATTTCCATTTTATATGCTACTGAATCACAGTCAACTCACAGTGGCTTGCAACAACATAAACACAACAAAAACTGATAATAAGAGAAATAAACAAGAGATAAAATAATGTACCCATAAGCTAGCTAATCAAATCTGGCATGCCAATGGCATTTTGGTCATTCTCCAAAAAGTCCTCTGTATGGTCTTCACAATCTTCCAAAGTCCACCACTGAGAGACAAGACTGTCTTCTACAGAAAGATTGTTACATAGCCACCATCTTGACTTTTCTGACCCCCCCAGACACCTCAGTTGGGGTGCCATAAGCAGCTTCTTCCAGCAGGATCTCCTTGGGTGAGTTGATTTGAGTTGGAGCAGATGGATGCACAACTATATAGGGCTTTCTGATTCAACACTAGCCCCAAAAATTGCATTGGGAAATCTATGCAGTTCATCAATGCATAGCTTGCAGAATAGGTACAATGTGATCTTCATGACCAGCCCCAATCAATATGCAGAAGCCTTATTCAGTAGTTCTTGAACTTCTTCAATTTCAGTAGATATAACTTTATTCTTCCAAGTAGATATATGCACCAATAAAGTCTAATTATGTTTTAAATCAAAGGAGACACTCTATGACCAGGAGGACCTTCTCAAAGGAGGGGGGTCTGTAGATGAGTTGCCTAGTTTATGGGAATGTTTAGGGGCAGAGTGCACCTGATGGAGAATGGGATCATTTCCACAAATAAACCCTGGGTCTGAATTTTATTACAAATCTACTTCTATTTGAATGAAATGTTGTAATTGTTGTTATGTTTTTTTTTTTTTTTTTGCAGATGGAATTTTGGAAGACATATTTTGGTAAGAGATCCTTCAAAAATCATCAACATGCATATAGCATTCTAGGTCTCAATGCATAGGAAACTGTTGTCTTGTCCACCCCTGTCCTCATGGAGCACCTTACATTTTTGGCTGGCCAGTTTGGGGTAGCTTGAAAAGAAGTGACAATTCAGCTGTGCATCATAGAGTGCATCAGTGAAGCTTAAAAGCGAAAAAGTTCACACTAGAAGAATAGAGTGGGAATGTTCCTCTCAACGTTGCTCAATATACCTTCTGCCACATCCCGTGGGCTCTGGGACAATAAGAACCATGGTCTTTCAGAAAAAAAGGTCACCCCTTCCTTCCCTCCCAGTAAGGCTTTCCAATGTGAGGAGCCAGCTCTCTTCTCTGCAGGTAAGGAAGGCTCTGAATGTGGGAACCCTAGATTCCCCAATTCATTCATGAGATTCACTGCGTCAAACGCATCCACTAAATAAAACTAGATAAAAATCCAGTCTGTGTTCATGACACAGAACTAGGGCTTGACCTCAGGGGTCTGGAAGAGAGGTGGCAGCAGGGACTGCTAAGCGCTACCATGAAACAGGAGTCAGGACCAGGGTGCAAAGAGTCCGAGGGCTTCCAGGAACAGAGGTGTGTGCAGCCTTCCACCTTGCCGGTCTTGCCAGGAATGTTTTCATTAAGTGGAAAGTACCTTTGTGAAGTAGATTCCAACCTGAGTATCTCATAGGCAACTTCCTTGTCTCCATATGATCCCAATAAGCTTGTTCTTATTTTTTCCCCACTCCTCATTAAAGTGACTTGCTCAACAAACAATGGAGGTTGTGAGCAGATTTGTAGAAGTGACCCAACAGGAAGGGCAGCTTGTTCCTGCCTTGATGGATACAAGCTGCTAGAAGACCAGAAGTCATGTGAACAATCAGGTAAAAGACCCCTGGGGCAGTTATTCATCCTCGATTTGAGAATCTCCATTGTCCTTGATGGGGCATGGTGGCTCAGCGGGTAAGATGCCAGGCTTGTCGATTGTGATATCACAGGTTCGGAGGTTCAAATCCCTAGCCCCGCGTGACGGAGTGAGCTCCCACACTAGTCCCAGCTCTTGCCAACCTAGCAATTTGAAAGCATGCAAATGCAAGTAGATTAATAGGTACCACTTTGGTAGGATGGTAACAGCGTTCCGCGCACGTCATGCAGCCACATGACCGTGGAAGTGTCTTCGGACAACGCTGGCTCTTTGGCTAAGAAACAGAGATGAGCACTGGCCCCTAGAGTCGGACACGACTGCACAAATGTGCAGGGGGAACCTTTACCCTTTTTACCTTATTGTCCTTGATGTGTCCAGGCTGTGGTTCTATGATAACTGATTTGATATTCTATGATAATTAGATGTATTGCTAAGATGGTTTGACCCACCAAGCCAGACCCTCTGACTGGTCACAGCAGTGGCCAAGCATCTGCAAACATCATTCTGCCTGGCCGCCACCTAGTTCTCTTGGAGGAAGGGTGTTGTGCAGCACCCTTCCCATAAAAACCAGTTAGGTGGTTGTCCACCCCAACTCTGTTCTAAGCATGGATTGGACTCAGATTACAGCAGGCTAATTGCTTTCTGATGGAACCACGGTCCCATCTTCTCTCTCCAGGGCCCTTTTCTTGTGGAAGGGGAAAATAGGAGGAGGAAGGAATATTTGGTATGTTCGCCACCTTGAGTTATTTATAAAAATAATAAAGGCGGGATAGAAAATAAAGTAAAAGCAAAAACTTCACACTAAAAGAAGAGAGTGGGAATGTTCCTCTCAACATGGCTCGATATGCCTTCTGCCACATCCCACGGGCTCCGGGAGGAGAAGGACCGTGGGCTTTCAAAACAGGTCACCCTGTGGTAAGACCCTTGTAGAGAGAGAGGTAGGGAGCCAACTGGTGAGTAACAGAAAGCAAACACTGGATTCTCCAAAGATCTAGAAAACCGGCTGAAGTTTCTTCCCCACAGACCCTTGAGCAGTTGGCAGGGGCGGACAACAAAAACAGGCTCTTTGGAACCTCAGCAGTCCAAACCAAGAACGCAACCTAACTCTCAAAATCAAAGATCTAACCAAGGAAGTCAATGGGTGTGGAAGCAGCAGTTTGAGGCTTGTTCTCCTGCTTTTGCACCAACGGTTTGAATAAGTCTTCCAGCCTCAGCTGGGAGCATACCTGAGTAGTCTCTGGCTCCTCCCTCCCTCCCTCCCTCCCTCCCTCCTTCCTCCCTCCCTCCCTCCTTCCTCCCTCCCTCCCTCCTTCCTTCCTCCCTCCTTCCTTCCTTCCTCCCTCCTTCCTTCCTTCCTCCCTTCCTCCCTCCCTCCTTCCTCCTTCCTTCCTTCCTTCCTTCCTCCTTCCTTCCTTCCTTGTAAGGCTTTCCAATGTGAGGAACCAGCTCTCTTCTCTGCCTGGCAATGAGCTGACTCCCAGACAGGCAGCACAGGAGGGTGGGGGAGTTGGTTTATATAGGCCTGAGCAGGGTAATTTCATCAGGCTTCTCTTGGTGTCCTCTGACATCTGCCCACAACCTTCTTCTCCAACCCCTCACACCTGCCTGTTCCGCAGAGCAGCCTGGATGGATGCTTAGCAAGCACTGAGTCTGCAGGCACTTGTAGTCTGAGGCTGGGGCTTGCTCACAAGGAGGCGGGTGTTATCCCTTCCCCACAGCCCCAGTGAGCTTTGCAGGTAAGGAAGGCTCTGAATGTGGGAACCCTAGATTCCCCAATTCATTCATGAGATTCACTGCGTCATGCGCATCCACTAAATAAAACTAGATAAAAATCCAGTCTGTGTTGATGTTACGGAATTAGGGCCTGACCTCAGGGGTCTGGAAGAGAGGTGGCAGCAGGGACTGCTAAGCGCTACCATGAAACAGGAGTCAGGACCAGGGTGCAAAGATTCCGAGGGCTTCCAGGAACAGAGGTGTGTGCAGCCTTCCACCTTGCCGGTCTTGCCAGGAACGTTTTCATTAAGTGGAAAGTACCTTTGTGAAGTAGATTCCAACCTGAGTATCTCATAGGCAACTTCCTTGTCTCCATATGATCCCAATAAGCTTGTTCTTATTTTTTCCCCCTCTCCTCATTAAAGTGACTTGCTCAACAAAGAATGGAGGTTGTGAGCAGATTTGTAGAAGTGACCCAACAGGAAGGGTAGCTTGTTCCTGCCTTGATGGATACAAGCTGCTAGAAGACCAGAAGTCATGTGAACCATCAGGTAAAAGACCCCTGGGGCAGTTATTCATCTTCAATTTGAGAATCTCCATTGTCCTTGATGCATCCAGGCTGTGGTTCTATGATAACTGATTTGATAATCTATGATAATTAGATGTATTGCTAAGATGGTTTGACCCACCAAGCCAGACCCTCTGACTGGTCACAGCAGTGGCCAAGCATCTGCAAACATCATTCTGCCTGGCCGCCACCTAGTTCTCTTGGAGGAAGGGTGTTGTGCAGCACCCTTCCCATAAAAACCAGTTAGGTGGTTGTCAACCCCAACTCTGTTCTAAGTTTGGATTGGACTCAGATTACAGCAGGTTAATTGCTTTCTGATGGAACCACGGTCCCATCTTCTCTCTCCAGGGCCCTTTTCTTGTGGAAGGACTACAGTGCCAGAGGTCGTAAAACCCACGCTCAGCCCCTCACAGAACCTGAGCTGCATCAACGTTACGGAATACCACCAAGCAAAGTTAAACATTGCCCAGACAACCCTCCAGAAAACAATTTCCACACTAGAGAGGGGTCAGTTTAATAGCTGGAAAGGACAGGTTCCATGGCAGGTAGGAAAATTAAATTAGTGGTTCCATCACACACTCTGCATTCCTTGAGGTTGTATCTCTTCTTGTGGAGAATCCCTCCAAATGTTCAGTTGCTTGGGTTGAAATGCCATTGGTATGTAGGCAAAACTCAGCTCTGCCTCTTGTTTTCCTTTAAGAACCCAAGAAAGACATCATTACTCTTGGACAAGGAACTAGAGCAGTGTTTCTCAAACTTGGCAACTTTAAGACAGGTGGACTTTGAAGTCTACCTGTCTTAAAGTTGCCAAGTTTGAGAAACACTGAACTAGAGAGCGCTTGGAATGGATGAGGGTAAACAGGTTGAGATTTAGCCAAGAAAAAATGCAAGCATTAAGGGAGAGAAATGTTCAGCCATTGGGGGATTTCATGCTTTTTCTTAACTTGCAGTTTTGGGATGCCGATTCTATTTATAATTGCTGCAATTTACAATTTGTTGAACAGTTGCGTTTCTTGCCCCAGAGTATATTGCCCTGGGTGGATTATACTTCTAGAATGTATCTACCCTGGCTTTGTACATTCCCCACAATCTGACACAATTCATCTGCTCCCAGGTCTATATGTTCAGCTTTCAGCGGAAAGGATTCTGCGAAGGGGCGCTGATCAGTGATAAGTGGGCCATTACAGCAGCACATTGCCTTGAGTATCAGCCTCACACAATCGTGGCAGGTAAGCGGGCAATCGACTAGAGAGAATTGGAGTTGCTGCCTGAAGCAAAGTGGCAGAGGATGCTGGTCAGTGTGACTCTACCCAAACCCAACTAGGATTAGAGGAGGTTTATTGTAGCAGAAATAATTAACCACAGCCAGGTAGCATAAATTTGAACGAGAGGCTTAACAGAAGGGTTAATGTTAACCCAGAGTCCTAGAACAGCACTGCAACATCTGGCCTGCTCTTGGAATTCAATCTTTCACTTTTCACTCTTGACCCTCCCCCCCAGCAACAGTGGAGAGAGAAATGGGTGGGGGGTGGTAACCTCTCCCCACCCCTCTGTCTTTGATGGGTTTGATCTGCATGGGATTGGGCCTCCATGGATTTTTAAAACTGGAAGGGAGAACTTCCTGTTCTCCTTGGAGGGGATGGGAGGCAATCCAAGATGTCTGCTCCCAGTTTGACTAGGTCACCTGGGATCATGTGCTGCTGGGACACAGAGCTAAACATTGATCCTAGGGTTGCAGCTTAACAGGGTCAACCATGTCATCTGAACACAGGTCCTGATGCTTTCTCCTTTTCCCTGAAAACGAAGTGTTCCCAACCTTGTGGCTTCGCTTGCCACTTATTTAGCCCCATGTTTCTCTGATGTTCAACCACCACATTGAACTGCAGACACCAGCCGTACAGGAGAGGTCTCGTGGATGTGATGCAGCTTGGTCAGTCTTAAAACACCTCTCACGGTTTTGTTGTTCTTCTATTGAATCAGGAGAGTACGACACCAATTCTTTCGAACACTCTGAACGGCTCCGTCGAATCCTGAGGGTGGTCCAGCACCCTCGCTACAACAACGCGAGCAAGTATGAAAATGACATTGCTCTTCTGGAGCTAGATCTGCCATTGCCCCTGAGCAAATACATCACCCCAATTTGCATCGGGAACAAAGCGCTCACTGAATACCTTCTGGAGCATGGACGAAGCAGTGTGAGTGGCTGGTGGAAGCTTGACAATTTACGTAAAACAGCAAATACCCTTCAACGTGCAGACATCCAATATGTTGACCAGGCCGAATGTCTCCAGAATACTGAGAATCGCCTTTTGTCCAATATGTTCTGTGCAGGCCATCCTACCTTTGTTAAGAGGGTCTACTATGGAAACAGCGGGGCCCCATTTGCCACAGCCATTAACAACAATTGGTTTCTAACAGGCATAGCAACTTGTGGTGTGCAGTGCACTGGGGACAAGCCGTTTGATGTCTTCACTTCAGTAGCAGATATGACTGAGTGGATACAAAATGTGACAAGGAAGTAGCATTAAGGAAGAGGCAGAGCCATTGTCTATCAATTCCCCATTATCTTCTGATCATGTGAGGGAGGAGAGAGATGTGATTCCTGATTTCTTTCTCACTTTCATCTAATTGAAGTACACACACACACACACACACACACAATTGATCATGCTTCATTCTGGGGGCAGAGAGGAAGCATCTGCACTGAAATTGGATGCAATTTGCACAGCAATTAGCTGGAAACTTAATAAAAAGCAGAGGTAGCAAAGCCCAGTGGGTAAAGCCCCTGAGACCAATTTTTAGTCCCATCATTATGAGTCCACCCCAAACCCACAACAGCATCAGCTTTCTAAGCTTACTTACTTACCTCACTGGACGATCAGGAAGGTAAAACACAGGATTGAAAAAGAAGGTGGAAAATTAGCATGAGAAATGTGTTGAAATGCAATCAGTATCTGTATTATGATGAAGTGTAATGAAAGCAGAAATAAATGGCAGCATGAAAAAAGAACCATAGGAAATGTTCTTATCTTACTGTTTTAATAATGTGAAATCATCATTTTAAAATATAGATTTAATATATGCTTGCAAGGACATTGGCGGCCTAGATCCTTTTTATTTATTACTTTATTTAGAAAGATGCAGCTTGGAGTCACCATACAGGAACTGTGACCCTCCAGATGTTGATACAACTTCCAGCAGCTTTAGCCAACATGAGTCCTGGCGAGGGATGTTAGGAATGTAGTCCAAGAACATCTGGAGCGCCACAGGTTCCTTAACTTGACTATATAGCATAGCACAGCTCTTTAAGTCAACAACAGGGATGTCAGCAAAGTTCTGAAACCCAAAGAGTAGAGCTGCTGATTTACAGACTCTAGTTTCATAAAGAAAAATCCAGAAAATTCTGAACTTGGAGGAATGCAAAAGTTAATGCTGAAATCCTAGCTATGTTTTCTAGGAAGAAGCTTTCAGCAGACTGAGACTTTCTTCTGAGTAAACACATATAGATTTGCTTAATTAAAGCATCCCAAGTCTAAAAGAGTTTCAAGTGATAATATTAAATATTAAATATGCCAATATGAAAACTGACAGGTGTTTCAGGGAGTGTCTATATTTTCTTGAAGTTGAGCAACAAGAAAAGCAATTACTTTAAAAGAAATCTTTACATTAAAAAAAAAAAGACCCAGCCGTGGAACCATGAATTAAGTTCAAAACGGAATAATAAATTAAATCATTGATAATTTTGACCCTTTAATGATGCCTCAGGTATACTGCTTAGTATTTGATCACAACCTTCTCCAACCTGCAGCCCCTGTAGGTGTGTTTGGAGCCCAGTTTCCAGAATTCTCAGGGTGGCTGCATTCACACAGCTCACTTTGTGTGATTACTGCACTATTCTGATTTCTAGGCTTGGACTTTGAACTGGGTTCACCAAAACATGGCCTGAGAGAAAACCTCATCAAGGTTAAAACTAGCTAGGGTTAGTATATTGAGCAAATGCAGCAGCTAGGTTTTTTAAAGTTTTTCTTTATGTGATTTTTACGGCCAAAACCCAAAACCGAAGCATCTGTTTGCAACTGATCTGATGAAGGATCTTGTGTGGCCGCATTCCTGGGAATTCTAATGTACGTTTTTGCACAACCGGGTGGAATCAGCCATACATTTCAAAAGGGGGCTGCCATTTCAAGACCTGCTGCAGATGCCCATCCAGTGACCTTCTGTAGAAAGATAATCCATGAGACCCAAACAGAACAAATATGTACTTGCACTTTGGAACTATTGATCCAGCGGCTCCCTATCACCGAGCATCAGCAACGTTGTTGTGAAGCTTAAAGAAAATGGCACACCGCTTCTTCTTCCCTGCCCTCGGTCTGCTGGGATGTCTCCTCCTCGCCGAATCTGCAGGTCGGTCCATTTTACAGCTAATAAACATCTGGGTTTCTTTTTGGCTTGGGTTAAGAGCACAAGTTCTCTCATTTGATAAGGAATCAATAGTTCAAAGCAAGATGCCTATACGTGAGGGACAGATAAGGGTGCACTTATTCCCCCAATAACCCATAATCTCAGATTCCCAGGAAAGGAAGGAAGGAAGGAAGGAAGGAAGGAAGGAGGGAGGGAGGGAGGGAGGGAGGGAAGAAGGAAGGAAGGAAGGAAGGAAGGAAGGAAGGAAGGAAGGAAGGAAGGAAGGAAGGAAGGAAGGAAAGCTCCAACTTTTGTAGAAGTTAAGATATAAAACAAAACGTGCTATCAGCTTTCTGCCAGTTTTGTAAGCAAACCCTAGTTCTGTTTTTTTTAGTGTTTTTAAACCAACAGATAAACACTTTAATCGAAGACTGACATACAGTAGCTACTCTCTTTAAAAAAAATCTTCCCTGATGGATGTGGTGGCTGCTTCTTAAAAAACATTTTAGAACTCCAAACTTTTGGATGTAGCTCTGATTATGCAACCATGCTTGTATTCAGACAACAACAAAATCTCCAAGAAGTTATAATGTAAGGATAGAGATATATAGAACTCAGTTTTAAAAATTCACTTATTGAATTCCTCAATGTTTTAAAAAGCTATCCTGCTGATGGAGGTAGATACTGTAATTCCGTTATTAGATTCATACAAATAGACAGATGATGCCTGACAGACTGAGATTTTTGCTAGCCCTCCAAGGTAACTCAAAATTGTTCTGTCCCTTTGCAGAAAAAGTATGTATCATGCATGATAACCCTGTAAAGACAATGTTTGTTATCTAGTCTTCTGGCAGTCATGTGTCCTTTAAGCATAATATAGCAAGTGGGGGGCTGAAACGGATGTTAAACAATAAAATTAATGCAAATCTGCTGCTAAATTCAATCCCACCAATCAAAAACCTGACCCTAGCAAGTCAGGGACCGTATTGCAAACTTTGGGAAATTCTGACTGGGAGCAAAGCAGAATTATTTCCTCTTCCCTCCCCCACCACGCTTCTGGGTCAAGTAGAACATATTTTCATGCACATTCCTCCTCCAGTTTTGTGCATATTTCTTTTTTTCCACCGATGAGCCTGTATGCCACCCCTTCATCTCCTAGCTCATATTTCTGATCCCAGCCAGGGGAGAAATACTGGAATGACAAGCTATGCTGGCTTGTAGCGGTAGTTGGCTCAGAATTTGTTCATCTAACACACTTCAGGGCTTGCTAATCTGGAAGAAAGACTTTGCAAGTGTTTTGGATTCACTGTTGGCTGTTCTCCCTGCTACAATTCATTTTAGTTCTGAACTTGATGGACTGGGCCTGGATTGGTGTATGACAGCTTTCCAGGTTCTTGTTCTAGGACAGAGCTTTCCAAACTGTGTGTTGCGACACAAAAGTGTGTCAAAAGATCATCATCAGCGCTTCCAGGTTTTCCCACAGCGACACACCAACGGTGGCGCGCAAAAACCGAAAGCGGCAGCAGCGCTTCTGGGTTTTTGCGTGCTGCCGCAACGGCGGCACTTCCAGGTTTTCCCGCGGTGACACACCAACGGCGGTTGGTGTGTCACCACGGGAAAACGTTGGAAAGCCCTGTTCTAGGACATGGAATCCTTTTCCTGACCATTCATGTGAAGTTGTCAAATTTTTGAAAAAGGTGGTGTGCCCCAAATACACCCAACAGCACACAGAAAGGGAAACAGAGACAACTCTTACAGCAAAGTTGGCCATGTGCACAAAATACAGACAACATCTCCATAGACACCAGAAATTTCAAGCAAGTGATATGATCACTAGCTTCTGTTTTTATGAAATATAATTTCTAAAGAAAATTTAAGTGGTTGGGTCAGGATGGGATAAACAGGGATAAGCCAACATTCTTACATAGAAAAGTTTTTTTTTCTTCTGAACATAAATGGCTCTTCAAGCTATGCCAGCCTTTCTCAATCTTTTGACCCTGGAGGAACCCTTGAAATATTTTCCAGGCCTCAGGGAACCCCTGCACATTCAGGCTCAAATAGAGGCCAGAAGTTCCAAAACTATTATATTCGTTTCATGGGTAGCCCTGTATCTATGCATGAACAGTGTTCTTAAACTAAAAGAATGAAACTTAGCTCTTTAATGTGAAGTTGCCCGAATTTGAAATATTTTTTAAAATAAATTGTGATCTCCCAGGGAACCCCTAGTGACCTCTTGCGGAACCCGGGGGTGCTGTGGGACCCTGGCTGAGAAACCCTGGTCTGTGCTGTAGAAAACTGGTTTAGATTCAGTTGCTTAAAAAAAGTGCAACACAGAAGAAAAATGTTAGCTCTAAGGATAGCTAACACAGGCCAGTAACAGTGAAGGGCAATAAATATAATTATTTCAGTACTGAAGTATGAACTCAAATGGGATATTTAACGCAGCTTGGAATATTTGCAGGAAGATCACGTTTAAAATGTTTGCTTCTGCATCAGTTGACTATTTGAGCCATCTAATTGACATTTAGTATTTACTCTTGGGGTGAACTAGACAAAAAAATGTAAACATGCTTGAATGTTACCCCATTTGGTTTCAGCTATGCTGAATGTTCTCTTTTGTTCTTTTTAAGATGCTCTTATGGCAAGATAGGGGCGTGGTGGCTCAGTGGGTGAGACGCCAGGCTTGTCGATCGGAAGATCGCAAGTTCGGAGGTTCGAATCCCTAGCCCCGCGTGACGGAGTGAGCTCCCGCACTCGCCCCAGCTCTTGCCAACCTAGCAATTTGAAAGCATGCAAATGCAAGTAGATTAATAGGTACCACTTCGGTGGGTAGGTAACAGCGTTCCGCGTGTGTCATGCCGGCCACATGACCACGGAAGTGTCTTCGGACAGCGCTGGCTCTTCAGCTAACAAACGGAGATGAGCACCAGCCCCTAGAGTCGGACACGACTGCACAAATGTGCGGGGGGAACCTTTACCTTTACCTATGGCAAGATAACAAAAAGCATGAGCATGACCAATCAAATATCGGTGTTTTTAGGGACCCCTGTTTTCATTTGGAAAGTTCAGCCTTTGGCTGCTTGGATTGGTCTATTTTATCTTGGGCAAATAAGTCATAGGTCACAACTGGAAGCTTAATTATTATCTCATTGTGGGGAAGGGATACTTAGCTTTCTGTATAGCATACAAAGTGCCTCTCATTCAAAACGCTGCATTCTTCTAACAAATGCAGCAGAAAGTGCTTGTAGATGATGGATAGTTTTTCTATACTCCCCAGTATTACAAACTTCTGCAAATACTGTAGGAGGGCCAGTACAATACAAAGTGCTTGGCTAGAATCTCTCTTTCTCCATGATGAATTAGTTGTCTACTTTGGGAGATTTTGATGCAGAGGAATGCTTCAAAGGGCATAGTTGGTCCTTCAGTTGGTTCTTCAACATCCTTTGTTTCAGGTGTAGATTCAGGTTATGTTGTCCTGAGAAAAGCCTTAAGGTAGGCTAGTATCAAGTCCTTGTAACATACTGCAGCAAAAATGTATAGGTGAGAATTAAGGTTTGTCTGAATTGGTGGGCGAAGTGGGATTGGAGGAAGACGTATGCCTGCATGCTATGGGTACGGTGCTAATGTAAGGGCTGAATCCACAAAAGTGGCAAGTGGTGTTTTCCAGGATAGAGAGATGTGAACATGCTTAACAAGGCCAGCAAACAAGTGGCCAATTATCATTTAACTCGGAAAGGTGGGAGAAAATAGCACAGAGTTTAGACTCTGGATCATAAAGCTACATAAAACTTTGTTCTGCAGTGCAGTGAACAGCTCAGCTTTTATGGTTAAGGCATCATTCTTGTCTGCAGCAAAGATCCTAATTGAGTTAAGGTGTGTTTGTAGCCTCCTGCCAAAGAAGCCTGTTCCTGAAAAACGGATTAATAGTCTGGAAAGCTGAGGTTTACTACTCTGGTATGAAACCTGAACAGTTGGATGCTGGATTACAGCCTTCCCCCAATCTCAGAAGAGCTCAGGGTTTTTGAAAGTAGCTCCAGGCAAGGGTCAGATATTTTGGACACTTCTAAATCCGATTGATCCAATTGGGTTCCTCTCTCACTCACCCTTGCTTTATTCTTCCCTGGCATCCTGAAGTTTTTATAAAACAGGAAGAAGCAAGTACCGTTTTGCACCGATACAGGAGGTTCAACACGGGGCGACTTGAAGAAGTGCTCCAAGGAAACCTTGAGCGAGAATGCATGGAAGAAGTATGCAGTTATGAAGAAGCAAGAGAAGTGTTTGAAAATGACGAGAAAACAGTGAGTCACATGATGGGAAATCTGGAGTTTTGATGAGGGGAGAGGCCTTTCAGGCAGTCTCATTCATGCTTCCTCAGAAGTATCCCCGTTAAATCCAAGGGGGGTTGTAATATTTATTTAGACGTTAGAATGTGCTCCAAGCTCAAACAAATATCATTAAACAGCCTGGAAAGTTATCTTGTGCAAGAGACAATTCTCTGCTAAAATAGTCTGGATTAGCACTGAGCTTTGTAGACTGAGGTCCTTTAAGCAAATACCTTTGTCCTTAGATAGGCTGTCTTTCTGCTTTTTTTTTTTTTAAAAAAAACCCCAACTCTATCAACCTTCTCATTTTGGTGGACATGGGAAGCGGCAATTGAGTGGAATGCCAAAGCTGTTGGCAATCTTTCTTCTGTAGCATTTTGTGCTTCTATGTCCCATTAGGCCTAGGTCCTGATTTATACAGGTATATCTTTGCATCAAGACAATTTGATTTATATATTTCTTGGAAGGAAGGTTTTGTAGGAGAAAGAACGGGTTCTGGAGGTTTTGGGTGAATGCATTGTCCAGTTTTCTATCTCTGACTAGATATGAACCAGGCTAGATTGTAACTCCTGCACTAAGGATAAAAGCCCTCCCAGTGTCTTGTGACTGAACACGGAGTGTAACTCTTTCTGCAAATGCACCATCAATGTATTGATTGATTGGTTTGCAATATTTGTAAATCAGCCCAATCAACTCTGGGTGATTAAAACAAGGAACAAGGAAACAATAAAATTATGCACTAACAAAGAATCCTTGTGGAGTACACAGATAAAAATATAGTAATCATCATCATCTACTAAAAATAAACTATTTATATATTTAAAAGCCTTTCCATTTGAATCTCATGTTACTGCTTTCTTTGTAGATGGCATTTTGGACAATATACGTTGGTAAGTGATTTCTTTTCCCCCCCCCTTCCCACTTTAATGGTGTGATAGAGCTCATTGTTTAAAATAAAAGTATTTGTGTTCAAGTTGGAAGGGAGGGTTTACACAGTGGCAAATATTTGGGATTCCCATATTCCTGCAGTTTCTGGTCCAAATATATCTTCATTCTGACCAGAACTGAGTTTGCAAAATACAAGTGCAGTTAAAATGCTGTCAAGAGAGAGAAGAGCCATTGTAGGATGTGTCTTAAGTTACATGAGTTACATCCTGTCACATCTTTGGGCATGTGATGGAAGTGGATGATAGACTAGAACAGTGTTTCTCAACCTTGGTAACTTTAAGATGTGTGGACCTCAACTCCCAGAATTCCCCAGCCAGCATGCTGGCTAGGGAATTCTGGGAGTTGAAGTCCACACATCTTAAAAGTTGACAAGGTTGAGAAACACTGGACTAGAAGAAAGGATTATGCTTGGTGAGAGAGGAGCAGAGGAAGAAGAAGAAAACAGAATAAGATGGATGAAGGGATCAAAGAGATAATTCAAAGGTCCTTGTAAGAGCTATGAATTATCACCAAAGACAGGTGTAGATGCTACTTGTCTGGAGTTTGAACTTGATTCAATGCAACTTGTGAGATGGGCGGCTATATAAATCATATAAACAAACAAACTTAAGTAATGTATCCAAAGTTTTTTCCCCCCAGGGAAATAACCCCACCCAACCCCTTTCCTCCTATTCCATTCACAAAAGCAGGCTGGCTGATGAAACAAGCTTCAGCAGTGGGATAGCTTTCTTCCCCACACCTGAAGGGGAATAGGAGAGTTTTGGGGGTTTAGGAAACATCTACCATCAGAGATTACCATCTCACTTTCACTAGTGGTAGGGCAGGAGCTGACCTTTAGGAAGGTCCATGTTGTATTTCCAATGTGACAATTCTAACAGGAGAGATTGTGGGTCCCAGGGAAGCCCATGACTCTCTCCAGATCACTTCTGGTCCTTCTTCCCTTATGGACTAAAGTACACGAACACTGAAAAACGATGAATAAAATAAGAATAAAGCCAGTCACCCTTTGGAACAACCCATGTTAATTGTTCTTTCTTCTTTCCAAAGATGGAGATCAATGTGAGTCCAACCCCTGTAAGAATGGAGGGCGTTGCAAAGATGACACCAATGACTACGTCTGTTGGTGTCCAGGTGGTTACGAAGGAAAGAACTGTGAATTAGGTACGTTAACTGGGAGATATTGATCTTTTCATTTATTACGACTTGAGGTTTTTCTTTTCAGTTTCAGCAAGAGGCAGGACTAGCTGGGGTCCAATTATTACTTAGTTTGGAGGTCACTAGGTTATCCCAGGACTGGGAAGTCAAAAAAAAAAATCACAGAAGACAAAGGCAAGCTACTTCTCTGTTGCTACCAGGAGTTGAACCCAATTTGAAGACGACTTTACCTTTTGACTTCTGCACATTTTGTGGATACTGAATGTCATTCAGTACGTCTGTGTGTATCTCTATATGTTGCTGAGCGACAATGTCCATTATTTCACTACTGGCCATCTTAGAAGTTGTAATTTAGCAACATCTGGAGGGCCACATGTTGTCTGTCTCTGCTGTAAACACACACACAGTCCAACATACGCATACATATATCTGTTCTGGGTTCATGCAGACCCCAATATACTGACATTTTCTCTCTCAGGCACCCACTCCCTGGAGTCAGGAGGCATCATTGGATGCTTTAGATTAAGACTTTTTCACTGCCTCCATCCTGCCCTTTCAAGTTCTGTTCTCAGATCTTAAGCTTTGATTGATTGATTGATTGCCATCAAGTCATCTTAGTGACCACATGGATAGATTTTCTCCATGATGAACTGTCCCCAACCTGGTCCTTAAGGTCTCCCAACGGTGCCCCCATCGCCACTGTAACTGAGTCCATCCACCTTGCTGCTGGTCATCCACCTTTCCCAGCATCAGAGCCTTCTCTAGAGAGCTAGGTCTTGGCATCATGTGTCCAAAGTACTTAAGAGGAATATCTGATTTCTTCCCCATTCCCCCAATTAGATGCTACCTGCAGTTCAAAGAACGGAGGATGCAAACAGCTTTGCAAGGATAACGAAGCAGGGAAAGCAGTTTGCTCCTGTGTCCCAGGATACAAGCTGAAGGAAGACCTGAAAACCTGTGAGCCAACAGGTATTGTAAATGCTGGAAAGCAATGCAAAAATTACTCATCAGAGTATCATCATGCTGGATCTGGCTAAAGGCCTTTATAATCCAACGTTTTGTTTCTCACTGTGGCCAACCAGATATTTCTCGGGTGGTCTAATGCAGCGTTTCTCAACCTCGGCACCTTTAAGATGTGTGGACCTCAATTCCCAGAATTCTCCCAGCCAGCATGTTGGTCTAAAGGAAGCATCCAAAGTCTCTGTGGTTCCACCCTTATTAAGTTCTGCAAATGCATGACAGGTGCATGGCTGGGACTTGATAAGAGAAGCCACCTTGTTTAAAGGAGCAGGAAGTCATTCTTCCTCCTTCCCCCCCCCCCCCCCCCCCGTGCTTACAAAACTCTCTATTTGCGCCAAAACAGATGCAGAGAAGCAGGGCTGTACTCATTTGGGGATAATGCAATATAGAGCCTCTCTGTTCTGCAGCCCAGACTTTGGGGGATGGGGAGATTTATTTATTTAATCTGACACCCACGACTCTGAGCCAGGAACAAGAATGTCTGTTTAGGATCAGGCAGAGTGCATTGACATCTGAGTTCCGAACAATCAGGGATCCATGGCTGACACCGATTGCTCTAATGCGGGTTGGCTGAGAAACAAAAATTTGCTCGAAGGCAACCAACTGACCTTCAACCTAATGTTCAGGGGAGGAAGACGAAAGATAAGCAAGTGCTGAGCATTGGAGCAGCTCTTTCCTTTCTTACTGGCTATTGTTAAACTCTTAAGACACATAAGAGAACCCCTTAACAACCTACTGCCAATCCTCTCGGAATCGAAAGGTAGATCTTGCCCTGCCTTTGTTTCACACTAAGATTTTCAAGAATCCAGTTTTCCAGGTGTGTTTCTCCCCCCCCCCCTCCCACTTTGGTGTCTTCCTCAGTGCCCTTTCCCTGCGGAAAAATCCAAGCTGCAGAAGCCCTGACTAAATTCACTCGCTCAACTCCATCGAACACGTTTGATCATTGGAACTCCTTGAATGAAACCGCTGATGACTGGGAGGAAGGCTACAACAGCACTCAGGTGTCTGTTCAGATTGGACACAGGACTCGAGTGGTTGGTGGCATGGAAAGCAAGAAAGGAGAAGTTCCATGGCAGGTAGGATGTTGGCCTTGTCCACAATTGCTCCAGAATGGATTGCTCTCCATCAGGGACGTCACAGAGAATTGATGCTAAACTTTACTGGTAGTCCTCGTTTAGTGACCACAATTGGGACTGGCAACTTGGTCGTTAAGCGAAGCCATCGCTAAGTGAAACCACAACTGGGCTTACGATCGGACTTCAGCTTTCCTCTGCTTTACAGACCTGTGAAGGTTGTAAATGCAAGGATTGGTGGCAAAGTTACTTTTTCATCACCGTCTAAATAAAATAAATAAATAACTGCAAACGGTCCCTAAACAAGGCAGTCGCTAAACGAGGACTGCCTGTAGCTTAACGAAGCCATCTGCTGGGGCCAAGAACTGGACATCAGACTTCATTTGGGGTCTGATCAACGCAAAAGAAAATGGCATGATTTCTTCCCATGCTTTGAGAAAAACACTTTTTGGGGTTTGAAGAAACAGCTGGAGAGATCCTGACCGATGCCCCCCCATATAGTGACAAAACTGCTCTTTGTGCAGTCATATACATGCGATATGTCCACATGGGGAAATAGAAACTGTATAAACCTTTCAGCAAACCTTGTGTAAACTAAGAGTACACGCACCCACCTTTTTATGCTAGTGGCTCAGCATTTCAGTTGCTTTTCCAGAAGATTCCCACATTGTTATAAATCTCATGTTTTTGTTGTCAATTGGTTTAATCTTTTATTTTGAAAAATAAGACTCATAAATAAAACCAAGAGCGAGGTTTGATAAGCTGATCGATTTCACTGCGGTTGGAAAGACAGAGCAAAGGATTTTAAACTTTCCATCAGCATCTTCGCCCCTCCCTGGGAGGCTCTTCCTGGGAATGTTCAACCTTCTGCCCTGAAACTGACCAAGTTGAACGTTTCAATTACTTTATTTCTATTCGTCCCTCTTCAGCCACGCGCTGGCTTCATCGCTTCTGCTCCGGCGGCGAATGCACAGCGGGGGCTGGCTTGACCAACTGCAAAACAGAAATGCTTTGGCAAAGCAGAATCCTAGCATTCTTTAAAACAGCTCAATGAATAAGTGGATTAATGCAACTATGTCATTATTCTCACAATAACACAATTCAAGACGTGGCAAAAAAATTGAATTAAAGCACATTCTGTCTTTATAGCCCCAAAGTCCAATGGAAATTCTATCAGGACCTTGCCTAGAGTTAATGACATAAATTATTCCTTGCCCAGTCAACTTCACTTGGGTGCCATCTAGAGGCACCCAAGACAATGAGACTATTCTCATTGCTATTTTAAAGGAAATGAGACCTGTTTCCAAGAATATTACCCACAGTAATATAATACAGCATATTCTGATGGATTGGGAATTGGTTATGTTATTTTTGTTCTTTCTGCAACAGATTCATCTGTGGCTTGAGCTATTTTATTGCATTTTACAAATCCTCCCTGGAACGAAAAGTGATGCTGTAATAACATTGCCTTGACTTTCATATGCCAGAAGTTCTTTTGTTAATGTGATAAGGTCTATCCAAAATCTGGTTAGTGTTGACAACACTGAAATGCTGATAAACCCAGGATGTTTTGTGAATGGCCAGAAACAAAGCTGGCTATTTATCTGCAAGACTGCAAAACAGTTTGGAGGCCCTTGCAGAATACTCAACAGTCAACATTCACTTGTAGTAAAGCCAGCTTCCAACTCAACTCCTTCCAACTCAACTTCCAAGCCAACTCCGGATGACTTCATGGACACATCCACATCACGGCAACAATGTGGAAGTGGTTTGCACTGCCTTCTTCTGAGATACTTCTTCAACTTCCCAGGTGTAGCCTACAGCCCGACTTTCTGGTGGCCTCTCATCCAAGTACTAACCAGGCCGGACCCTGCTTTCCAAACCCAGACAAGCTTGGTCGGGTGCTGTCACCTGCTAAGATAGTCACTGGCGCTGGCCAAAATTCCAGATCCCTAAAGGATGAAGCCGCCAGCAAGTACAGTTTTGATTCCTCTCCATCTGCCATCAAGTTCCATCAGCAGCTTTCGGGAGGCCCACATGCTAGAGAAGCATGAGGTCACGTGCATTTCATCGCCAAGATGTTGGCTTTCCCTGTCAAAATGGGACTTACCATTGAGTTGCTCTCTTCTTATTTATTTATTTATCGTATTTATACCCCGCCTATCCCCTCCCTAACAGAGGACTCTAGGCGGCTTACATACATTGTATTTCATATTTATACATTTCATATATAATACAACATTTTTAAACCGCGCGCTGTTCTTACAAACAGTCCTTGATTTGCTACACTGTCTTTCTGTTCCCAGGTTTATTTGCTCAACTCCGAACAGAAAGGATTCTGTGGAGGCACGATCATCAACGAAAAGTGGATTGTCACAGCAGCTCATTGCGTTGAGTATCAGCCACAAACAATTGTAGCGGGTAAGCAATTTACTACTCCCATGTTGGAAGTACCCTTTTCCTGGCTATACTTTTCTTTAGTGTTGCAGTGGTTTTGCTTATAACAGAATCCAAGAGGCAGTAGGGGAGGAAGAAACAGGCAGAAGGTGGCAGACATAATTAAGCATCAACAAAGAAAAAACTCTCCTTCAAGAATTTTGGTATCTTGCAAGGTTTGGGGTGAGAATACAGAGTCCCCCCACCTTTTTTTATTTAGCTTTTGGCATCAAGTGTTTTAAAAGATTTGCTCATTCCTACCTACATTATAGGGGCGTGGTGGCTCAGCGGGTAAGACGCCAGGCTTGTCGATCGGAAGATCGCAAGTTCGGAGGTTCGAATCCCTAGTCCTGCGTGACGGAGGGAGCTCCCGCACTGGCCCCAGCTCTTGCCAACCTAGCAATTTGAAAGCATGCAAACGCAAGGAGATTAATAGGTACCACTTCGGTGGGTAGGTAACAGCGTTCCGCGTGCGTCATGCCGGCCACATGACCATGGAAGCGTCTTCGGACAACGCTGGCTCTTCGGCTAACAAACGGAGATGAGCACCGGCCCCTAGAGTCAGACACGGCTGCACAAATGTGCAGGGGGAACCTTTGCCTTTTTTTTTTTTAACCTACATTATATTATAGTAAGAAGTTCTTCCTCTTCCTCTTCCTCCTCTCCAGGCGAACACAATGTGAATGCTGTGGACAATACCGAACAATATCGCAACGTGGTTAGGGCAATCCCTCACCCTTCATACAACGTAACTAACAAGTACCACAACGACATCGCCCTCCTGGAGTTGGAGGCACCTCTGGAGTTCAACAATTATGTCATCCCGGTTTGCATTGGAGACAAAGAGTTCACAAACAACCTCCTCAAGTTTGGACTGGGCACTGTGAGCGGATGGGGGAAATTGGCTTTCCAAGGCAGGCAGGCAAGCATCCTACAGGTGCTGCAAATCCGGTTTATTGACCGACCGACCTGTCTGAGGAGCAGCAGTTATCCCATCTTGCAGAATATGTTCTGTGCAGGCATTCCTGACGAAGCCAAGGACACTTGCCAAGGAGACAGCGGTGGTCCATACACCACGGACATTGAGCACACATGGTTTCTGACGGGGATCACCAGTTGGGGGGAGCAATGTGCTAAGAAGGATAAATACGGAATCTACACCAGAGTTTCCAGGTACATTAAGTGGATAAGGGAGACCACCAGACCCACATAAATCCATCCAAAGCCCGAACAGAGTTCTGCTTCCTTTCTCAAGAATCACACAATTGTGGAACAGGGAATCCACATGGACCTGTAACTACTTCACCGAAATAGTTTTAGAGAATTAAAATCATAGAACGATTGTACATAAGAATTGGAAAGGACTTTGGAGATCAGTTAGCCCAGCCCCTTGCTCAGTGCTGGAATCCTATCACATTTTTTAAAAAAGGGGGGAAAATGGTACGGGAAATGCTATGTGTATGAGCAAAGAAAATTAAAGGCACAACAGCCCAGGGGGTAAAATACTTAGTTTGGATCACTAAGTTTGAAATTCAAGAACCAAGGCAGGATGGTTTTCCATATGTTCCCTACCATTTTCTATGAAATACGTGTTTCACATAGTTGCTAACACAGCTAAATGCAGTATTGGAAAGCGCATGGGAAAATTAACAGGCATATGCATTATAGCACCAAATGAGCTCTCGGTGTATTTATTATGCTTTGTGATGGGGTATAATAAAACCAGAAATGAATTGCAACATGAGAAAAGGACGCCCCTTTCTTCTGAACCCGAGCAACACCAAACTCTCTGCACAAAATGAAAAGTCTTCAGATATATTTCTTTATTTAACAATGCTCATAATTCTTTTTAAATATAGATTTAGCTCATTCTTACAACAGCATTTACAGAACACTTTAAATAACTGGACAGGGGAGACAGACATCTTCCACTGCCAAGACAGTTCAGGATAACATCTACATTCTACCGCGGCCTATTTTCAGAGGCGGTCAACAGTTTGTGCAAAGTTTTCAAAGTTTAGAAGTGCAACCCTATACGCATCTACTCAGAAGTAAATCCTAGGGAGATATCTGCCTGCAGCCTAAAACTTTAGATCCAGACTTGCGGCGTAGATAAATCGAAGCATGTACTCGTTAGAACCAGGTAGACAAAAGTTTAAAAGGCTGGAGTGTGCTGTACACACGAGGATGAAGTCTTTTAAAAATAACCTCCATTCAGGGGTTATCCCGCCGTAAGTAACTCATCCTCATTTTAAACTTGCAGCACGGTGATTCCAATGGTATTCAATATACAAGGGAAAGGGTGTGAAAATGGGCCGTTTAGGAATTCTCTCAAGGAATTCCAGAAGCAGTGCGATCTTCAGCAGACTGGGATGGTGTGTATCAATGGAGATTGCAAGAAGCACAGGTGAAAATTACGGCAACATTTTCAGACGACCATGTGGAATCTGGGGTTCATAAACAAAGTTAGACACCCCGCTCCCAAAACCAAATATGACATATAGAGAAAAACAGATCAATGGTAACTTATACCGACAGTAGTCCTTTTGTGTTTATGCACACCATTCACTGTCCTGAGCTCTTGTGAGTAGCTTGGTTACAATAGTTACCCTGTGTTTAGGAATGCTTTGGGAAGTTAAATTTGTAACCATTATCTGTAGACACCAAATTACCTGAGTCTACAAAGAAAAATTTAAAAAAATAATGAAGATGCACCAGAAAATAAATTATGGAAACTCACTTACAAAGCAGAGGACCTTCTATCCTTGCTCAAATACGAATTCATTCTTAAACAAAGGGCTGAAGCACACAGTCTCACTACTAACAAGGACAATCTTAACATATTTAGTGCAAATGGATACTGAACTCAGTTATGGCACATAGGCTCCCCCCATCCCCCTAAAAATTACCGTGCAAACTTTGCTAGACCCTTGGCCGATGTAGAGGAATCCAGAGTGAGATGCCTACAACCTGGAGCTGCCAATTGACCAAGTCTGGAGACACAGCCCATGTATGGCAGAGTCTTTCTTAGACTCTTTACAGCAAAAAGAGAGTGGCATTTCATTGATCTCAAGGTTCCTGCAAAACCTACTGAAGTTGGCTTATTAGGGCAACTGTTTAGTTGAGACCCACCTGACCTTAGTCAAGACCAGCCAATCCCAACAAAGGGTGGTTGGAAAAGCAGGAAGCACACCCTTCGACTTTCCCCAAAGCCATGGAAATAATCAAATGCCTTCTCAAAGGAAGCCCGGGAGATGCCGTGGAGAGGAAGATGAGGTTGCATCCTTAGTCAAAACAAAATGGTGCTTTTCCACAAATGGGAGGGAAGGAAAATGAAAAAGAAGAGGAAAGAATGGCTCCCTCCCAACGATGGTCACAATGAAAGTCGGTGAAGGTGTGATGTTTCGATGATGAAAAGGCAAAGTTTCCTTCGAGTCGAGGTCAATCCTGATGACTACAGGGATACGTCCATAGAGTTTCCTCAACAACAGCACATAAGAAGTTTGCCACTGTCTTCTTCTGGAAAGTTTTCCAACTTCCCATCTAGCCTAGAGCCCTGATGTTCTCCCATCCAAGTACTAACCAGGCCTGATCCTGCTTAGCTTCTGAGCCCAGCCCAGAGCAGCCAAGGGCTGTCACCTGCTTAGGACGACAGATGACAGAATAAGTCTAATTGCCCTCTCTGTCCCTTGTTACCATTCAGGCCTCCACTGGAGTATTCACACAGGGCTTGGCCTTAATTCGTTAAATTCAGGGGGAGCTTAATTTCCTCATCCTATCCTGGGCAGCGTCTAAAAAGCAATGGAGAGCAGCATTAAATGACAGAAGGCACAAATCCCAAGAGCCCATGGCTCCTCGCTGCTAGATAGTCCTCTCCCATCCCCAGATCCCTAGCTAAAGGAATGAACCGTAAACACAGATATCACTTTGCGGTTGTCAAAAGCCACCAAAAAGGAAATCTTTACCTGCCTCTTTAGCAGACTGCAGACAGGACCTAAATTAAGGCTATTTGCACATGAGCTCGCAACCGAAAATCTTTAAAGTGCGTAGAAAGTGTGACTGAGTGCTTTGCAAGGCTACTGATCAATTTTTCGGGCAACAACGTCCCTCCCTCCCAGCACCTGCAAAATTTTATCAAGCAAGCCTGCAAAACGTTGAAACTCAGATCTTCCTCTCTCCAACTAAAATGTAAGTCAGAAACCTTGCTTGATTTATACTGATGCAGGCTTTTATGGCCAGCGTCAAGCCAACTGGTGATTAGCTTCTGGGCTAATAGGCCGTGGTCTAATTATGTGATATCCTGACACTTTGCCAGCAAGGGTGGCTGGCATTTTCAAAGGCAAAGCAATGTGCTCCGCAGCACGCTTCTTGGCAGCTCGCAGGCCACCAAGCACAAACTGACTGAGCTCCTGTATTTGTAACTGAGTTAATCTCTAATTGGACCATGTCAGTTCTGAAAAGCCAGTTTCTGATTGGTTCTTCGTCCAAGTGGATTTGTAATTGTTCTGATCTGAAGACGTTTCAGAGGAGCTAATTGTTGACTGGTCTGTCTTTGAAAGATACCAGAGATGTATCAGGAGACCAGATAATTAGGCCATGGCCTATTATCCTAGATGTTCACAACCACTGGACTTCCCTGACTGTTTAGCATCTTATGGAAAAGGCATGCAAAGCCATTAACTATTCTCAAAGGAAGTTTTCCCCCACTGAAGTAATACTTCCTTAGATGTCTTCAGTCTGGGGTGTGCCTTACCAAGATTTGACAATGTGGCCCCCAAGCATAACACAACATAGTCCCATCAATGATTTGATAAAACATTTCAGGTGGGGAAAGAGAAGATGGTAGGCAAGATTTGGCAAAATCAGGTGTTTTTTAGGACAGTGTTTCTCAACCTTGGCAACTTTAAGACGTGTGGACTTCAACTCCCAGAATTCCCCAGCTAGGAGAATTATAAAGGGGGTACCTTATTCATGCTCTTTGTTGTTTGAGTACTATTTTCAGGAAGTGGGGGGGGGGGCTCTCAAATCTCCATATCAATGAAGAAGAGAAAATAGGAACATGAAAATCCTACGTTAGCTAACATGGAGCACAAACTAGAAGCAAACAGAAATCTTTTGTACACCATCAAGAGTTGTAAACGATTGCGACACTGTGAAAAATTGAATAATTAAAATAAATTCTCTTAAAGATATAGAAACAATTTAAAATATTTAGAGCAAGTAATCAGGAAGGTCACATAAGCATTCCCATAGAATGGGAGAGCCGGTCTCTTTCCATAATATCCAAGGCTTGGTTTCTATCACCCACTATTCTTATGACGTTTATTTTCCTCCCATGAAAAACTGACACCCCCTTTAGGAATGTTTATAGCCATGACAGCAACCTGGGTGATAAAATACAACCCCTTTTTTTAAAAAAAATGCACACTTGGGTTCTTTGCACAGAATCTTAGCAAACCATCTTCATTTTCAGTCTGAACAAGCAAGCATGCTTCTATTCCTCATCGCTTGCAGACCAAACACATAACTCATGCATCCACATTCTGCAGAAGGGAACGATTCTCATAGGCACATCTGTTACCCAATGGCAAGTCACAGATATGGCTTGCCTGGACTGGACATTACGTCCTCTCGTTCAAGTAGAGTTTTTTTTTTCAAGTCTTGGTCAGTTCATTTGTTGTCCTCCAAATCAAACCATGAAAGGAGGAGGGGGACAAGGAAGAAAGAGGAGGAGGAGGAAGGAAGAATGGAGGGTATATTGAGAGGAGGAGGAGGAGGAAGGTTTAATACTATTGCTAAGTGCCAATTTCCTGAAGCATATTAGGAAGCAGGAGAAGAGGAGGAGAAAAAGGAAGGAAGAGTGCCTAATACTATTGCTAAATACTAACTTCCTGGAACATATTAGATTATTGATCTCTCCCCACCCTCTGCTTTATCTTCGCAAAAGTCAGGATTACTCTAAGCAAGCAAGCAAAGCAGTGGCCCCGCCTCCAAACTCCTGCGCATGCCAACGCTGAAACAGTTCAGATGTGCAAGTCACTTGTCATCACAGGAATACCTGTGACTCTGGGGCTCCGAAACCTACAGTCCCCAAGGATTATCTGCAGGCTGTTGGTGGGTACCCAGCCTTCTTTACTCCGGTTGAGGTTTTTGACCAACCTTTCAGATAAAGAAAGGACAGGGGTGGTAAGGATGAAACAAGCAAGAAAAAGGACTTGGTAAAGCTGTAGAGCGTTCTTTCGACAGCTCCTACTTGCTTCCACCATTCACTCTCTTTTGAGGGTGTCTGCAGCACCTACCACTGTCCCTCTCCATCTTCGTGCAAGAGCTGAATGACATCCCCGTTCTTCACCAGAAGTTCATCTGAATCTTTCTTCTTGCAATCTGCTAAGGCTTTATATTTTCCTGGAGACTAAAGCATGAACAATAAACAGACGGTTTACATCAGAGGTACAACGCTCCACCTTAAAATGTACCGTTCTGACTTTAAAACGGGCTCTCCTGAGGGATCCAAAAGTAGGCCAACCATGGTACAGAACACCCCGCACCGCTGTGACACCCAGAACAACTCTTTTCCAAGTTGGATCATTCCATGGTAGGTTCTTTTGCATAGCTCTGGTTTAGGACAGCCGTCCCCAACCTGTTGCTTTGAAGCTGTGTTGGCCTACAGTTCCCAGTATCCCACCCAATCTCCCCACTAACCAGTTGGTTGCCATCTTCTTCTTCGGTGTCGGAGCAGGTTGAGAAGTAATGGTGGCTGGACCACTCTTCGAGCCCTTCACAAATTTCTAACGAATGGGACATGCCTGACCAAGCTGCATGAGGAGGAAAGAAATAATCATCTTGTTTTAAGATGCCAAGCTACTGAAAGGGTCACCTCCTTCCATATCCTTGTTCACAGGACCAGCTTTACGATCACCAGCTTTAGATTTTACCAGCCAAAAGAAACCTAGTTGGAGCAGGGACTTTTTTGTGGTGGCCCCTCAATTTTAGAATTCCTTCCCAGAAATGAGAAACAAACTCCACCCCCAAAGCCTTTACAGATGGCCTACTTCTCCCTTCCGTTTGGTGTGCAGCATCCATGTTTTCCCCTTCTCCAGCTTTTTGCATTGTTTCGGCTCTGCCTCTAAACGTGCTAAACGGGTTGGGGAAACACGGGTTTTGAATTTGGATCCACGTGAGGACGGAAAGGGAATCTGGAAAGGTTCTGGTGTGTTTGTGCTTGCTGAGCCATGCTAGAAAAGTATTCTCTTGCCACCCCATGCTACCAGATGCTCCATCACCCTTATTTTGCCTTTTGCAAACTTTGCAACCAGAAGCCACGGCAGACCCCCATGGGTGAACACAGGTCCCTAGATGTAATGGCCCCCATTTCTCCCTGACCTCCACAAGTCCTCCAAAAAAGCCAAAAATGTCCCCCAAATTTGCATTGCACCTCCTGTGGTAGACTACCCCCTCAGACCAAAGTACCGTTCCCAAGCCCCCAAAGGTGGTCTGTGGGTGACATAGTTAAAAAAAGGAGGAGAAAGAGAAGAATCCACAGGGATACCTACATCTGCTTGGTTTGTTCTGAGCAGAGGAAGCCAAGCCCTCCACACCTATGGGGCTGGTCTGTTCACAGTCATTCTCCTCTGAGCTGACAGAAGCTCTCGGCTGTTTCCTGAAAGCACACAAAGTCCATTCGGAAGATCAGAAGGAAGGAAACCAAGGTTGAAACATTTGCTTTGCATCTTTTACAGCAGGGGTGGGGAACCTTTTTTCTGCCAAGGGCCATTTGGATATTTATAACCGGGGACCGGGGCGGTGGGGGGCGGGGTTTCTGGGATTTCCGCGGACCGGGGGCCAGAGTTTGCGGGCGGGAGCCAATCACAAGCACTGGGGGGCGGGGTTTGCGGGCGGGAGCCAGTCACGTGGAAGGGGCGGGGTGTGCGGGCGGGAGCCCCGTGGGCCTTATACGGCCCACGGGCCTGATGTTGCCCACCCGTTTTACAGAGATGACTTAAGTCACATTTTCTGGGTCGACAGGGGAATGTAACACAATTAGCCTTTGGATCAGGGTTTCTCAACCAGGGTTCCGTGGCACCCTAAGGTTCTGCGAGAGGTCACTAGGGGTTCCCTGGGAGATCCCAATTTATTTAAAACATTATTTAAAATTTGGGCAACTTCACATGAAAGAGGTAAGCTTCATTCTTTATTTTCAGTTTAACACTGTTAATGTGAAACTGAATTAATGTTCAGTTTAACACTGTTTAACACTGTTAATGCATATAGACAGGCCTACTACGCAGGAAACGAATGTAATAATTTTGTAACGCCTGGCCTGTATTTGAGCCTGAATATGCAGGGGTTCCCCAAGGCCTGAAAAATATTTCAAGGGTTCCTCCGGGGTCAAAAGGTTGGGAAAGGCTGCTTTGGATTGTATGCTTTTCCAGATTTTGTGATCCAAGACTCAGCTTGAAAATGGAACAAGTCAGCTGTGTGGCAAAAAATGCCGATTCTGAAATTTGCCAGGCAAAAATGCATATATATTGAAATCTATTTGCATCATTTATGTACAGTAAGGATGTCACCATGCAAGTATGTCATTTGGGTAATCATGTCCTTAGGCCAATGACAGTAATCAGTATGGAATATTGGCTCGTTCCATGCAGTGTCCATTAAACTGACGTCTGATAAAAGTTTCACTGCACTGCAGAAGATAGCACATAAAAATAATGATCTCGCAGGTTGGGATTTTTTAAAAAAAAGTCAGAATGATATGGAAATTGGATGGGATGGATTTATGATTAAGACATATGAATTATCCAAGGGTTGGTTGCTTTTTTTCCCCTGACTTACCCATCACTCAACGGAGGAGAAAGCTGAATTGTATCAGTACACAAAGATGATACTGGCTTCTCAACTGTGAACGTGATACAACATTGTATTAGTTCCATATCTTTTGTTTACCAAACGTTCACACAGCTAGAAATGGGGAAATTGTCAATATCCAGATCTGGGAAAACAATCCTGGACTAAGTTTTTTGGTTTGATCCAGGAAATAAATCAGATCAAGAGCTTCATAAGAAAAACTCCCACAATTAACGACTTCTGTTAATGGGTATGGATTTAATTTTTAGCTTTCCAAAAACGGACACCCGTCTCCAGTTCAGACTCTGGAGTAAAAATCACCCAGGTTTTGTACATTTCTTGAATAGTTTCTAAACTAGGTTACCTTACCTTACCTTTGATAAGCTGTTGCTGCTTGAACAAAACCTTTCGTATTTCGTTTAGCCAGGCCATTTTCAGATCAACTGTTTGAGCCTAACAGAAGAAGGTATTATCTAAAATCAAAATGCCTCTTTGGAATCTGGTACCCAGCATTCAAAGAACTTGAATTCATTTGTCAAGAGGGGCATTTGCACATATAGATGTGTGTATAACCCCCCCCCCCCAAAATCAAGTGACACCAAGGAAATGGTCACGGTTTTGCAAACTGTGATGGAAACTGAAACAACCTTAGAGGACTTATTTGGCAAAGTTTGATATCATGCCAGCTTTATTTGGGGCCCGTTAATCCAATAAAGGGCCAAGATCTTGCTGGTTCACCTCCAGTAGGTGAACATTTTGTTTCGGTTTCAGAAATTTCAGACGTTTGTCCCTCAATTTCAAAGCTAGAGCGATATGGGAGGAAGCCTACCTGCACGACATAGACTTCCTCCCGGCCGCTGTACCAGATCTCAAACTTGCGAGGATCCCCTTTCACGTTCTCCGTGATTCCGACAGCATTCATCTAAAAGAAGAGGAGAGAAAGAGGAATCCACATGCAGAACTTGAAGGAACAACCTTGCTGGTCATCACTATCCCGCTGGGACCTTTCCTCCAAACTCTAGCTTTTATTGTTTTTTTTTTTTTTTATTTATTCACAAGATGTATTGTTTTAAGGCTTCAGTTTCCATTTTGGTGTGTTCCCAGCCTCAAAATGACAGCTTCTGATTTTCAGTAATCACAGCCTGGGGGGGGCTGCAAAATTTGGGGGGCTGAAGATAGGTGGGGCTGGGTGGAAGAAGAGTGAAATGACAGGAAGGCCCACCCACCCGACTCGGGTGACGCTGACCCTCATTGTATCACTGCCAAGTTTTCCTTCTATTTCTTTTTCTTTTCTTTTTTTAAGCCAGGAAAAGTTGGGAAGATTGAAAACTTGGCTGACTTGCCTAGTTATTCCAGACTGCAGGCTGTCAAAGCACCAGGCTGAGTCATTGGCCAGAGGCAGAGGATGGCTAGATGAGTCACGTCATGCAAAACTGGCCCTTAAGCCGCTGCTTCGTTGCATCTCAGCCCTTGGATGTCGAGCCAGATAAACAAGGCTCCCTATAAATATGAATGGCTATGTTCAGTTCAGAGCTCCTATCGCGCTTGTGAATGAACATCCTGTACTGTCCCTACGTACAAAACAATACGGGTGGGAGGGCTGAGGCATTAAACAAACGGGACCATCTGGGGAACCTTCTGTTCCCTCTTTTTCCTCTGCTTTGGACGGAGCTTTCAGCTGCTTCAGGAAACCATTGGCCAATCCTGAGGTTGGTTCTGCAAATGAGGTTTCCAGGCACAGCCGGGCAAATCAATGAGACAATCCGCTGGAGGCCTCTGAAGGAGCTGGCTGACTTCACCAGATGCAGAGACCAGCAAGGCAGATCCTTTTTCCTGTCCTTTTTCCAAGAAGGGACTTTCAGGTTTCAGTTGATGGATAAGCCAGGAAAAATAATGCATTTGAGAGCGAAGCCAGAGGGAGAGAAGGGAATGAAGAAGGGATTAGGAGGAAGGTGTGATGGGAAGCAAAGCTGCTCCACACCTTTGCCTCCTACCTTGAAAAGGGGGAAGCTGTGCAATCTTTCTGCAAACAGGATTGAGCTTTAAAGGTGGCCAAATGCAAAAGGATGCACGTTTAGCATGCCAGCATTGAGAAAAGTGGGAAAGATTCTAGTCCTCATGAATGGAGAGAAACGTTAGCGGCAGGTGGAGAACATCTGCCAGGGATGAGCGTGGGAAGCACTTTCATCCGGTTTCCAGTCTTCCCCCGAGATACGTCTTCCGTGGCCCCCTTGTTGCAAATCAGAGTTCTGCGCTGGTACTGAGCGGAGCAGGGTTTACATTTTTTTTTATTAAAAAAAATCTACATTTCTTCAAAGAGCTGCTCTGCGGTTGACGCTCCCTACCCCACCGCTGAAAATGAAATTGCGACACGGGAAGCCGCAGCTTTCCGAGCGCGACGCGTCTCCTTACGTTCAGAAAGTGCTTAAAGCTGTAGGACGACCTTTTGTCGTAGCTGTCACAGTGGTCCTCCCTCTTCTTGCAAAAGACGAGTGCTTTCTCGTAGAGGAAAAGGTGCCTTTGCATCGGCTTGAACCGGGCCAGATCCTTCATCTTGGTAGGCCCTTTCCGGTGCCCCACCCACACGCTGAAGGAGCCCTGCATCCGCACTTTGCCGAGCTCGCCGAGGTCTCCCTGGAAAGAGAACAGAGGGGTGCCGGACCCCTGCTTTTCGATGCTGGAATTGCGCCCCCTGGAAACCACTTTTGGACTTTTGGCTTGAAACCGAAAGAAACGAAACTTTTAATTTCGGGATCTGATGATTAGGCTTGTCTATGACTATAGAAATATGGTGTACTATTGTTAATTTTAGAGTAAGAGGGTGATGTGTCTTATATTTTTATCTGTACCAAATGAAGTCAGAAGCTATTCTTTTTCTGTTCTTTTTTTTTCTTTTTCTTTTCTGCACTCTTAATTTTGCTCTCTTTCTGACCTTTTCTTCTCAATTCTTTTTTTCCTGGTTTTTAAATATTTTATCCCTTGTTGAAATTTAATAAAGTTTTATGGGGGAAAAATGCTGGAATTGCCTCCCAAACAAAAGTCCTGGTTTGCAGAAAACAAACCCTGAAAACAATGTAATAAGGAGGTGAAGAAAAAGTAACAGACTGCACAATGCAATCCAATTATTTTTGCATCACAAGTTTATTGAACGTGCAATGTCTGTATTTCCCTTCCCATTTCTTTTTCCCTTTGCGCTGCATCTCCTTAAATTTATTGATACGGAAGTCCGGAAATAGCTGGAGGTCCCTATCTTTGACCCAGTCCTACCCTCGGCAAAGGAAGATTTTACTTCCCCATCCTGTTCCTACTGAATGGCATTTGCAGTAGCAAACCCTCTCCTATTAGAGAAAAACTTACTCACTTACTCACTTACTCACTCACTCACTCACTCACTCACTCACTCACTCACTCATTCATTCATTCATTCATTCATTCATTCATTCATTCATTCATTCATTCGATTTTTCACCACCCAACTCCCTCAAAGGGACTCTGGGCGGACTTACATCGTAGCCAGTGATGGAAATCTGATGCATGGAGTCATTGACCGACTTGACCAAATCCAGCATGGCAACTAAGGCCTCTTGCAATTCCTGCACGCCGTTGCATCTCGTGCTGTACTTCAGCAGTTCCTGCAAGTAAATAATAATAATAATAATAATAATAATAATAATAATAATAATAATAATATAGAGTTGGTTAATTCTTTTCCCAAGCAAGGACAGCCATCCTGAAAAAAATTCCCACAGCTATTTCTCAAGGGAATTTCCTGTAGTTTCAAGAAACAGCTTTCTGGGCTGTGCTCTTTTATTTCTTGCATTGAAAAGGTATTTATCTCATGTGCATACAACTCCAGGCTGTGTACAGTATTAAAATAGGTCGTGTACACTTTGAAATGAAAATCAGTAAAAAATTAAGAGAGATGAGCCGGAGGCCAAAAGCAGACAAAAGCAGCACTCTCGTAACATGCCAAAGTGAGTAAACATGTTTTCGGCATGCACCGAATTTGAAATAAAATGGGCTCCAGCTTCTAAATAGGAAGAGATGGTGGATGGTGGACTTCTTCCTCTTTCTAATTCTTTTAGAGATTGTCCTGCACATCTACCTGTAACTGCTATTCACAGGAGCAAAAGGAACACGTGAATCCACATTGCAAATTTATCCTAAATACAGTAGGTTAAAGAAGACTGATAAAGAATGCAAAAGGACCAAATGGAAATTCCACTTGGGTCTTCCTTTGTTTTCTGAGATGTCTTTTAGCCACGCTGGTTTTTCCTCCTAGAAAATACGTCGGTTCTACCTTGCCGTTTATGGGACAATTTTTGGGCAGGGTGTTAACGTATGTGCTACGAGCCCTCTTTCTCTGCATTCCTGAGCAAAATCCTCCAGGAGGTAGGAAGAAGGTTCAACATGGACCCAGAGCCCCTTTTACAGATCTCAGCCAACAGGCCCCATACCTTGAGAAGCAGCTGGTACTTGGTTAACCTCTGCACGGGTTTGAGCAAGTAGGAATCCAGACTGAGCTTGTGTTCTAGCTTCTTTTGGCACTCCTGCAGAAGAAAAACAACCTGTTTTCCATTTAGAACACAGACACCCATCTTAACCTGGATGTCCACCAAATGAGCGGACCGCAGATCCCAGAACTCCTCAATCAGTAGGGCCTCTGCTGACAATTCTGGGATTTAACGTTCACCTGCATCCAGGTTTGGAATCTGAAGTCTACAGCTCTTGAGAAGACCGCATTAATACAAAAATTGAGGACATAGGCCTGTTCTATAAACTCGGGATTAAATAAGAGTGTGTACCAAACAGACGTTAACCAGCTCCAATGCTTTTCATTCCGTGAGTCCCACCTTAAATCCTTGGCAGGTCTTCCACTTATTTATTCAATTGATATGGCTGCCCATCTTAAACAAGGGACTCTGGGTGGCTCAGATCAAGGGTTAGGATAGATGATAGATAGATAGATAGATAGATAGATAGATAGATAGATAGATAGATAGATAGATAGATAGATGAAAGAGAAAAAGAGAAAGAGAAAGAGAAAGAGAAAGAGAAAGAGAAAGAGAAAGAGAAAGAGAAAGAGAAAGAGAAAGAGAAAGAGAAAGAGAAAGAGAGAAAGAGAAAGAGAAAGAGAAAGAGAAAGAGAAAAAGAGAAAGAGAAAAAGAGAAAGAGAAAAAAAGAGAAAGAGAAAGAGAGAAAGAGAAAGAGAGAAAGAGAAAGAGAAAGAGAAAGAGAAAGAGAAAGAGAAAGATAGATGATAGACAGACAGAGAGACAATGTGCGATTAAATTGGGCTTGACTCTTAGAGGACACAGATTTTCTCCATGATGATCTGTCCCTAACAATAGTTAACATTGACAACTACATACACCCAGACATACACAAAATAAATAAAATAAATAGTTGGCTGCTGAGATAAAAACAGCAATCACCATCAATAAAACTATCTCAATGTGCCCATTTCACAGGCTCCAACTGATGCTCTGACCCCCGCCCCCAGGAATGTAGCCACATCATCAGGGCCTTGCAAAAGGCCAACGAGGTTGGGGCCAATCTGATGACCGCAAACTCTTTTCAGCTGAATGCCCGGCCATCTTGGGGTGGCCGAGTCGTTCCTCGTCTGAAATCACCTGAAATCTTGAGCAACGAGAGCCTTCTTCCCCGCAAGACCTTTCCGGAGGGTGCTGAAATCTTGCACAATCTCACACAAGGCTTCGGCATTTTTAGGCTCAGGTGAGCATACTGGTTCCGTGCAAGAACAGCCAACTCTCACAAAATGTCTATGAAGGTTCTCAGTCATCCAGGTGGAATTGTCTGTAGCTTGAATCATGTCAACTGGATTTCTATTTTCTCAGTGGAAACGTTTCACTCCTTATCCAAGGAGCTTCTTCAGTCTGAGCAAAGTTGGTAAGGGAATCCTAAATATGTTTCTAGGTAGCTGTGTGACCTTACACCTGGGGCTAGGTCATGGTTATATTGAGATGTTATTTTAAGTCCTTTTATCATCTAAAGGAGGATCGTTAAGATCACCATGCTGCTGTTGAGCTTGCGAAATGGTCTTAATCTTCCTAGGCACAGAAGACAAAGCAGGGAGGAAAATAGGGGAATCAGGCACAATCTTTCCCCTATTTTCCTTCCTGCTTTGTCTTCTGTGCCTAGGAAGATTAAGACCATTTCGCAAGCTTTTTGCAGAGCTTGGTTTCCATTTCTCAAAAGATCTC
Source organism: Charina bottae (assembly GCA_023362775.1). Taxonomy (NCBI): domain Eukaryota; kingdom Metazoa; phylum Chordata; class Lepidosauria; order Squamata; family Charinaidae; genus Charina; species Charina bottae. Next base: position 19,991,124 of record JALMGJ010000018.1, on the reverse strand, counting down.
AAGGAAGCCACTATAATAAAAGCCACACTTCTCAAAACTTAATTCTAACCTAACCCACATTCCCAGCATGTTCAAACATGGAAACCTGTATTCCATTTATTGTACCTACTCTAGAAAGGGAAAATACCTGAAAGAAGAGATTCTCAGCATATTGCTGCCAGAGAGATTCTGACCGTGGTTTATTCTGACAGTACTTCTCGTACATCTGAAAATCCTCCCGCTGCAGAAGGGACAAAAAAACAAAAAAAAAATAAAAACAAAAATCTGTTTCTAAATTCAAAGACTGCAAGAGAGCTTTCCGAGTTAGACAACTGGAGAAACGACAGTGGTGTCACTGGGCCCTTCCGGGATCTACTGGATTTCCACCCCTGGCATACGAGGACCCACGATCTGTCTGAAAAAGGTGCTTACAAACCCTTTCCAAGAAACAGTATCCAACTCTCTCTGGCGCTTCAAGGCAACTCTCCAGATGGTGGAGGAAGATACTGCACAACAGGGAAAAGAAGAGAAGAAGCATGGATAATACGTAGGTGTTCCCTGAATTTATTTTGAAGGCAAAGGACAACTGAAGAATGCAGAATTTCGGTGCCAGCTTACTTGTTGTGGAAGTCATAAATCTCAGGCATGTTTCCAAAGAGAACATCTTTGCAGCTTCTCAAAAGGGGCGGTAAGAGAAAAGCCATTGTAGGGTTATCCATCTCAGCTCGGTACCCCTGCCAACAGCATCACCCAATTTAGCATCAGGCAATCTTAGCATCGAGCATCGTGAGCCAAAATGCAGCATTAGGCACACAGCCTTGTTCAGTGCTGGGTTATCAGGCTTCGTAGCATTTTAACATTTCTTTTTTTAACGCAAAAGTACTTTTCCCGGGGCCTGTGAACAATTCCAAGAGATCTAATTTTCCTTGGCTACGTCAAATACATTAAGAGAAGTGCACATTGACAGCTGGCTTCTTCAGAAACTGACACATAATCCAGATTGTTCCACTCACGTGGCAAATATCTGAACTGGCTCTTTTTTGATATGCAGCAAAGCCTTAGCTCACTTAGCAGAGCGGGATCCTCTCCCTAAAATTCCTGTTCTCTTGCTTGACAGTTTCCAATATTGGGCAATCAAAATCATCTTGACTTTGGTAACCCAAAGTCAAGTCATCTTTGGAAAAGGACATTAAATCCAAGGAGAATGTAACTCTTCAGCTGCCCAGAGCAATGTTATCTTGAGGATTACTTTGGTTTGCCAAGAGACAAAGCCATGATAGCTAGAATGTGGGGCCATGCTAGCTGGCTTAATCTTCAGCCATCACATTCCATGGAAGCCCAGCCTTCTCAAATCCATACGTTGAACTAGAAGTTCTGGAGCAGGGAACCTGCTCTACCAACCTTGACTTCCTAGCAAATAAACATCTACGGTATGCTAAATGTTTGCCCACGTCAAACGTTCCCTTTCAACGTATGGATGAAGATGGGGATGCCCCCCAGATTTGACACTCTGCTTTAAATCTGTTTCCAAGGTGATTTTAAAAAAGGAAAAAGAAATTCTATGGTGGCCAAGTCCCATTAACATTTAGCTTATCTGGGAATATGGGAAAAGAAGTGGAGGATGGGCATAGAAGTAAAATAGGAATGCTAGATATATTTAATGGAGCAGTAAGTCGTAGGAAGTTGTCATAGAGTTGGCTGACCTTATACATGTAATAAAACGAACAAATAAATAAATACTCACCATCAAAACAGTAAAAAGCTCCTCAACATATACTCGTTCAGTTTGTATCAGTTCGTGTATGACGTGGCTAGAACGAAGCCAAACCGAAGAGCATCAACAGATGTCTCTACAACAATTCCACAAACCAACAGCAAAACAAGACCAGCAGCTGAATCCAGCTTTGGGTAAAGGCCATAAAAGATTTTAGCCTTCATGCTTACAGTCATATTGGTGGATTTTTTCATGGCTTGGTTGTAGTAACCAGATCTAGCCTTTCTTTTCGGATCAAAGAAACTTGATGGAAAGGAGATAAATGGAAAAACAAACACACCTTTTCAATATGTCTAAGCTGTCTTCACTTTCAGTAATGTAGTACTGCAAGGAGTTTCGCTTCTCTTGATAATTGTGCACTACTTCAATCTGGGGAGAACAGATAGAAATAGAGATCAGCCTGCCCCGCAAAATGTCGTGGCAGCTCCCACTGGCATTGCATTGGTTTTTAAATGGGTCTCCTACCTTGCGGGAGTTTTGAGATTTCCTTGAAGTTTTCTTGCCAGGCAGCGAGATATCAAAGGAAAATTTCAAACTGGAATTGAAATCCACACCTTGGACATAAAAATATAGATCATTCCTCATTCAACTACTCTCTTTTAGTGAAGGGGGGTATCTTCGGCCACTGCAGGAGGGCAGGACGACCCCTCCCCCTCCCAAGGGAACATTTAAAGAAGGGGGAAGTCACCCCAAAGGGGGGTGAATTAGTTGAAGGTTTAAATAAAAAGACCAGAAAAAAATCAAACTATTTGAAACGAATGAATATATGTATGTATATGTATGTGTGTGTGTGTGTGTATCCATATCTATCTCTCTCTGTGTGTGAATCTATATATATCTCCCCTTGGAAAAAATCTATCAATCATATCTATCTATCTATCTATCTATCTATCTATCTATCTATCTATCTATCTAGTCCTTGGTGCTCTCTGAGCTTGGTTGTTTGCTTGCAGACATTTTGTTACCCGACTAGGTAACATCATCAGTGCTAGAAGGGAGTGGGGGTTGCTCTCTGTTTATATACAGGAGTTTGCCCTGCCAGTGTTGGTGGGGTGTGGTTTTCTCCTTGGTAGTCCCTTGATTAGGCTGTTGTTTACTGCTTGATTGCCTGAGTTGGCAGTTCCTTGATTAGGGTATTGTTTACTGCTTGATTGTTTGTCTGGTGTTAATCCTGGTGTTAATCCCTGCTTATCTGAGTGTTGATTGCTGGCAAGGAGGTGTTCTGGTCTTTTTGTTTCCCTTTTAGCTTTTTTATTGTCTCTTTTGAATGGTGTGTAAATGTTGTTTATGTGCCTGTTGATGGCTGACTTGTCTGAATGCCAAGCTTCCAGGAATTCCCTAGCATTTTTGGATTTAGTTTGGTCTAGGATGCTGACAGTTCCCCAGTTGAAACTATGGGATTTTTCCCCAGTTGAAACGTCTGTCTGTCTGTCTGTCTGTCTGTCTGTCCGTCCGTCCGTCCGTCCATCCATCCATCAATCATCTATCATCTATCAATCAATCAATCAATCAATCAATCTACCTACCTACCTACCTACCTACCTACCTACTCCCTCCCTCTTGGGAGAAATCTATGTGGTTGTTAAAAGTCAACACTGACTTGATGACCATCCATCTATCCATCCATTTTTCCAACCAATCTAATGTCTCTTCTGCAGCGGTCAGTGCAACAGAGGCCAGCAGTGATTGATTGATTGATTGATTAAACAAACTTATATAGCTGCCCATCCACCAAAAGGAACTCTGAAGATTTGAAAATATTCTACATAGACAATATTAAGATAGTTGACAATCTCGCAGGAGAGCTACCAACCAAAATAGGACAATTAAGGACATGAACCCAATGAACAGGAATAAATTCAGCTTTACAAAGGGGACTTTAAAGCTGACCCTAACTTAAGCTGACTTCAGGGTGACATGGATGAGATGCACTATGGAGAAGAGACACACTCTGTTCATCCAGAGTGTGGAAATTTCCAGAGTGGGAGGTCTCTTCATTAACAAGCACAAGAATATTTACAGCCATTTAAAAAACAACAACAGCAACTCTGCAGGGATAATTTAAAAGAAGGCAAGCAAAATGTGGAGGATGTGAATACAAACAATGGAAGTACATCTCTTAAAAAGCAAACCAACTTCACTTAACTTCAAACAGCTATTGGAGCAATGGGGTTGTTGCCTCCCTGTTAAAGGGGTGGGAAAAAATATGAAAAAAATACGCTTTGGAAATCTGGAGCCATCAGTCCCTTGCAGATGATCAGGAAGAGGATGGAGGACTTGCATCTGGGTCTGGTGCCTTAACCACTGGGCTACAGCAATTTGCTTTCCCAAAGGAAGGTGTGAGAAGATATAATCTGGAGCAGGGCTTTGTTCACAGAACTTTTGGCTGGGATTCAAGAGCTCACAGAAGAGAAATGAAAGGGTAATGGTCTCCTTGGGATCAAGTCTGATTTGGGGGACTTGAGACTTCATAGACAGGCCCATGTGGTTTTCTTGGCAACCAGATGGAGGTGATTTGCCACTGCCTATGTCTAGGGTATTTGGGGATCTTCTGATGGTCTCCCATCCAAGTACAAGCCAAGTCTGTCACTTCTGAGATCAACCAAGATGATACTTAGCTGGGCAACAGAAACGTCATGGGGAGGGACACTGTGGAAAGTGGCATTTTTCAAACTGGTGGTTTCCAGATGTGGGACTACAATGCCCACTATTATCACCAAGCATGGTCCTCCAACTCATTTGGGACAGGGTTGTTTTTAGAAGGACAGAAGCTGAGCCTAACATGAAATTATCCACTGAGGTAGCCCACCTTGGCAATGAAATATTGAGGCCAATTTTATAATAATGGACAATGCCAGAACAGAGGTAGGAGGTCATGCCATGACAGATCTCACCACTCCACCCCACTACCTTTCCTAGATCTAATATCTATGAAATAAAAAAGACCCAGAACCTTTTGTGGAATAAAAGGAACAGTATCCAAATGTGATTGGTATCTATTTTGCTATTATTTAAAGGCTGAAATATCAGGTATACAGTATAGAAGAAGCACCTTGGATGTAGTAATGGGCAAAGGATGTAGGGAGAAAAACAGATGCAGAGGAGTGTAAACAGATATGAAGAGAAGGTGTCTCATCTTCAAACTGTGCTGTTGCAAAAATAAAAAAAAAGTTACAAATTAGGTCAGGATTAGGAGAGAGACAGGGATGTGGGGAGAGGGGAGGAAAAGCTGATTGGTGGAAATATTGCAGAAGACACAGAATTCAAGAATGGGACTGATGGGTCTCCAAGTTCCTCATCATTTCACTTCCATGTGGTGTGAAGGAGGCACTAAAGAACTTGCTTCAGAAGAACTTCCAAGGTATTTTTTTAATTGCAAAAACAGCTTGGGGAATGGAGGAGCAAAGATGGGTGAGTGATGTCACTGGCGCTTGCCAATACAGGCCCACCACGCTGGATAGATTCCCCTCTTTCTCCCACATGCAACCCCCAATCCCATTCCTATATCCCCAAGGCTCACTCATGAATATTTCTGGATGATGTAACTCAAATGCATGTTACCATGTTTGGGGGAAAACAGTGGAGATTTAGACCGGGGTGGGCATTCTGGCCGTGGGGCTACAAGCTGCACCGGGCGCGCCTGCTTGTCCGCAAGTTTTCTGAAGCAAGCCTGTCGGTTCTCAAACATGCTGCGCACGTTCTCCAGCTTGATCTGGACCATCTGTATCCGGGCCTGTGGATCCCCCCAAAATAAGAATCTTATAAGCAACAATCACAACTGTATTTTACATTTCATTAGGCCCAGTTCCTGGGTAGTTGAAGGCTGCTTGCAACCAAGGCAGTTGATCTGTCTTTCCAAACCACAGGAGTTGTTGACATCACAGGCGTTGACCAATAGGCGCTTTCCACCATTAGCTCCTCTCTGGTTCGAAGTAGCTATCCTGAACATTTGGGAGATGAGTTTCTCCTACTTCACCAATGGATAGCAGAAAGGGCTACATGAGTTAGGTAAAGCAAAACTGGGCAACATCTGAATGGTTGGGGGCTTCTTGACTTTCTGGAAGGTCACAGAAGACCATCTGGGGATGCTGGGACAGGGGCAAGTTGAAGGTTATTCAGCCCGTTTGGGGTCATTTAGGGGTTGAAGAGTTGACACACGAGCCGGATAGCTCTGAGAGGCAAAGGGACACCCTCAGCCCCCCTCTCAAACTCAAAATGCTATTTGAAATGGCTGAGCGTGGCCCATTTGCCCCCCAACTTCATTGACACAGTATTAGGGGGCTGGGGAGCCACAAATGGGAAGCCAGGAGGCCCGGAGGACTGCCAGAGAAATCAGGGGGTTTAAACTGAGCCCTCAAAATGTGACACCTATTCTCTGCTTTTTGAGTTGTTCCAAACCCAGCTTCAATTCTGGGGAGGGGGCTGTCTTCCTCCCTTCTGGTCACCAAGATGCAACTGAGATTTGCCTGGAATGGACCTGAGATACAAAAATGTTGAAGTTGCTCCATGTAGGGCTACCATGACCTCATATCGAGGTGAACAAGTCAACATCCATGGACTCTTCAACTGGTTGGGTCTTTTACCAAGAGTCGGGTGCTTTCAGTCTAACTGGGGGATGCCAATTTCTTCAGAGAAGGCAGCCAGTCTGCACCTGCGTTTCATTGATGCAATAGTTACTGACCATGTTACAGTCTGAGAATCCTCTTACACATACCTTGAGCTCGGGCGTTAAGATGAGATGAAAGTTAGAGGATAGGGCTTGGAGATCTATGTTTAAATGCAGTGAATTGCTCTCAAGAAACTTCTCTATGTCTTGGAGAAATTTCTCAGCACCTTCCCGGGACTGGCATTTATCCAGTGGCTGGTTGGCTAGAAGATACACACCTTCATCACAGCATTCCATGGCCTGGCAGAGAGGCAAGATGGATAAACAAGGTCCATGAGTAGAATCGGAAACCCCCAAACCATGATCATGTCTCTGCCTGCAACTCCACCCTGTCCGGCTGAGGAAGACAAGGATGGTTGAAGCAATGTCTTCATGTATCTACTTGGTTGGATTACCTGATGCAGAGAGGTGAGGAGGTCCAATGCTTGCTGGAGCCTGTGGTGTTTCCTTTTGATTTCCTCCAACAAGATGTCGGAATGGTGGCGCAGTTCGTTGCACTGCTGGCAAATCAAGTTGAGGGCATAATGGTGGTTGGCAGCCAGTTGGTGTCCGTGAAGAATCACCACTTGAGCCTTTCCTGTTAAATCCTTTTGAAGTCCGAGGGGGGGGGGAAATGGGATGGAGTTATGTCAAAATCATGAGGTAGTGTTGCCTCCTATAACTTTCAACTCTTCCTTTCCCGATTCCATTTCTGACACCTCTCCTACCATAAGACTTTGCAACCTTCATTCTCTCCATCTGAACCCCGGTTGCTTTAATCTTTGGATTGCTTTTGCCTGAAGGTTGCAATGTGGTCTCCAAACTGCTTTATTGGGGCGGTTGGACCTTCCCAAGATTGCCCTGTCAAATTCCCAGGAGTCAAATTCAATTCCTAGACCTAAAGTTTCTTGGCTACAAGACCGAAGCGGTTTGTCACTATCTTTCCCTGGGACGTTTTTTCAACCTCCCAGTGAAGCGAACTGCTCTGAGATTGTCCAGTGGTCTCCAATTCAAGCACCAACCACGTTGGACCCTGCAGAGCTTCTGAGGTCCGCCAGGACTGGCTAAATGTGCTTCCGGTCAAATAATCCAAAACGAACGGATCATTTCCCCCCCCCAGAAGAAAGCTAAATGAGGTCCATAAGATTAGCTTAGCCCCTTAAAATAGGATTCCCACCAAGTTCATGAAAATCTACCTCCCACAGGTCCTTTCCACTTGCACTCCATAAAACCCCTCTCCCATCTTTTGGGGGACTTCTAAGTTAATACTAAGCAAAGAGCATCCTTTGTCAACCACAAGGAGAGGCTGGTCCAAATTCAGAGGTCTGTTTTCCATGGCGACGGGATTCACCTGCGCTGTCTTGTCCAAGTTATCCAGCTCCGAGAGCCTTTGCTTCACTTGAGAGAGGTTTTCTCCAGTGTCCAACAATTCCCGTTGCTGGGCCGTTAAGAATTCCAGGGCTTTACTGAGCTGAAAAGAGAGAATCTTTTCTTTCAAAGGAAAACAAAAACAACAACAGCATAATTTATTTAGAACAGGCACAAGCAGCTTGTGGCTCTGACGCTGCTTGAAAACCTAGATACTTCCTCCCTTTTTTGTTTTGGTGAGATCTAGTGCCTCCCACCTCCATCGTATGTCTCTTTTAATCATTATCATCTAAAAAAGAAAGAAAAAAAGGAGGGAGGGGGGAAAGGCAAAAAAATTGGATCCATCTCACTAGTTATACTGGCTTATCACTGGGCCCCTTGCCATCTTCCAATGCCAAAATAATTCATTTTTAAAATGTGCCTCCTCTGATAGGAAAACTAGCTAGAAAGCTAATTTCTCTCTTCCCCTTTTGTGAAAATCATTAGGAACTATCCCACGGAACTTCTTAGAAAGGCCAAAGCTCTTTCTTCTCACCTCTTGAAAATGTTGCTCAAATTTCCACAGTTGTAGATACTGCTCCATCTTCAGCTGATGTTTCTCCCAGAATCCGTCAAAAGCTGTTTCCATCTCGTGCAGTTGGGTGAGTAAACTTTCCTCGCAGGAGCAAACAAAGTCAGTCACTTGGCGGATCTGTGCATGTTTCTCAGTGTCTTCTGTCCTATATCTACCCAGAGGACTCAAAGGGATTTACTCACAGCTAAATCTAGTATGGGACCCATCCAGAGAGTCCAGCGTGGCCTTGATATCAACCAGCTTTGAGGCGACATAGCCTTGAGATTTATGCCCCTCTTAAGTGAAAAGAGTTTGACAATTTATCTAAAGTTTTAGAAGAATCTGGGAAGAACTACTGGTTCATAGAAAACTGCTAAAATAACAGCCATATAGGAACACAGCAAAGAAGTGGTATTGTCCATTCTTTCTGGCCCATCTCTTTCCAGGATCTCCAGCAAAGATACCCACCTACTACTCCCCAATTCACCTATTATTCTAGATCCTTTTACTTGGAGTTTGAAGGAGCTGAACGGCATGACCGTGCTTGACTCCCAGCCTTAACTTAACAAACACAAACTGGACAGGAAGGCATGGCGAGGACAAGAACAAATCTTTTGTCTTCAGAGATGGGCCATGAAATCTTTACTCTTGGCCATTTACAGGGACCTATGAATTCAAGAGTGTTTAAACCTCTTTTAGCCACATGCTTGCCTTAGTCCTCTGTGGCAGATTATATCTCCTAAAAATGACTTCTCTGGGTCAGACATGTTCACCTGAACATTGCTTTGGGCGGCTCTGCCTGAATTTCTAGTTACCCAGCCTAAAACTGAGCTTCAGGCTCATGATACCCACCGATGAACCGTCTCCCAGTCGCCCGATCTCTCTTGTTGATGCTCCTCTCCCAGATCTTCCATGTCTGGATCTTCTAAACTACACAACAACATCTTCCCTTCTTTGGTTACTGTGGTGATGTCTTCCTGCAAAAGATAGCAAAGCTCTTCTGATCCAGATGTCCCCAACCACCATGAAGTTTGTTCTATGAGGGACAGCTGGCTGCTTCCGACAGATTTCATGTCAAAACAGACCTCTCAAACATCACCTCTTCCTGTGGGAACACAATCTAAACAGATCCAACTTCTTTGGATTCATCCCTTGCTCATGTTTCCTCTCCTTTGCTCTATTTTCCTACCCTTGATGTATAGCTTGTAAGCTTCTCACAGGGAGGGACCTTCTAATCTTTGTGGATTCTACAAGGGACGTTTATCTTGATGCCGCCAATAAAATAAATAGATCATTTAAGAGAAGATCACATCCAGTTCAAGACATCTTAAAAAGCACAGTCTTCATCGTTTAGAACAATCAGAATAGTATTAAAACAACTGGGTGGTGTCTAGAAGAGGTTGATAAAGTTATTGAAGGGGTTAGAGATGAAGATCCTTTGAAAGTTGGACTTGGGGATATGTCCAAAAGGATATTAACATGGAATGATGGGGCAACACTTGTCCTCTGTTGCCAAAGATCCACACCGACCCAGTTTATCAAGAATGGCACTTTTGATTAACTATTAGAATACTTTAAACTGTGGAGCAGATTTCCTTGAAGGTGGCAGGTGTCCTTTCAGCTCACAGATTCTAGGAATTGCTCTGAAGAATTATTGCAAGGGACCCACCAGATATTTTTCCCCTTGTCTTCTTCTGAACATCCAACTCAGTGGCTTTCAGCCACTAAACAATGGTTTTGCTTTTGCAGGATGTGGAAACCCTGCCATTAAAGTTTGTAAACCATGCTATATGGGTTGGCGTGTTCTGCAAGCCCAACTCTCCCAGCCTTGCTCAACAAACTAGGGTTAAGTGAGCCAGGGTTTGCCATGACTTATGAACTGAACCCATGACTGAGGGTTGTGAATTTAATACAGCAACACTAGGGAAGCAAGGAAATGGGTACCATTTCTTTCAACTTGCCTTTAGCTGATAGTATTTCTCTGTCCGCAGGGCCAGGATGTGCTCAATGGAATATGTTTCATCCGGGAGTTGTGTTTCGGCCAACTCCACGCCAAAAGACTGCAGCATCTGAGCCGTTTCCTTCACTGTGAGTGCAAAGCTTTCTATAGCCTAGCAAGCAAACATTTCGGGTTTAGGCATTTATTCAGTAAAATGGAATGAGGTTCCCCCTGAGATCCCGATGGCCCCCACCATACTGGTGTTTCGAAGGGGCTCGAAGACCTGGCCCTTCTCCCAGGCCAGAGCTTTCCAAACTTTTCATGTTGGTGACACACTTTTTAGACATGCATCATTTCTAAAATGATGGGGACGCGGATGGCTCAGCAGGTTAAACAGCTGAGCTGTAGGCTGCCGATCAGAAGGTCGGCAGTTCGAACCCCGCGCGACGAGGTGAGCTCTCATCGCTAAGTCCTAGCTCCTGTCAACCCAGCAGTTCGAAAGCTTAGCAAGTAGATAAATGGGTACCACCTTAAGTGGGAGAATTTGCTGGCGTCCTGTCGGGAGCCGGTTCCACCGGAGGAAAGATCAGAGGAAGATTGAATGTCGACGGTGAGGACAGACCCAAGTGACATCAACAGGACGTCAGCAGCCGGCTCAAGGCATCCTGGGAATTGTAGTCCAGAGCCTTAGAAGAGCCGGTTCCCTTACCCCCTCTCCTGGTGCGCAGGTTAAATTACACTCTATAGTTGGTGACATTGTATAATGGTAAAAATGTTCTTGATTTTTGTTTCTGATTGGATTTTTAGAAACATTTTTTACTTGTGAGATGCCCAGAGTCATTGGGAGTTGGGCGGCATAGAAATTTAATACGTAAATACAGCTCATTGGGTTAGATTTCTGATGGGACTCCCTGTTTCCAGAAAGTTTCTTGGGATGCAGCTGAGTGGAAAGGAACACCTGCTTGTGTAAGAGAGCAAGTTCAAGTCCCAAAGGATTTTGGTTTCCAGACAATAAGGAGGATTTCTTATTTGATAAGTAGGCAGGGCTACCTTGATAAATACCACCCCCACCAGTTAGATTTTAGGAAATATTAAAAATCGAACTGCTCAAGAAGGCTTTGGACATCTGAATGCAATCACCTAAATTGTCTTTTTTTTTCTTGGTGTTTTTCTTGGTTTTTGTTTGAACCTACATTTTTTAGGGTTTTTTTTAGACTGTTTGCTTTGATTATATCATGGGTGTTTCATGATTAATTCCTGGTGATAACCTGCCAAGAGTAGACTGACCAGAGCAGGTTAAAATCAAATGAAAGAGATAAGAAAAAAAGAAAAAAAGGGTTTACGAGGAACACATGTCCTCTCCAGAGAGATTCGTATCAGGCTTATTTAATTCAATTTATATCATGGGTTTCCACCGGGAACCCAAGTTGGCACAGAGAATACCCCATCTTCATGTTAATCCCACCCTGTTGAGCTTCCAAGCTTGACCTGCACCCAGGTCTCATTTGATCCTAGTCCAACATCTTAATCATGAAATCACTAGCAATAATGGAAGGAAGAAACTCAGATTAAAAAGGCCAACAAATGAAATCAGCATAAAATTCTAAAGTATCTATTAATCTGATCTGATCTGATCTTTTTAAAATAAAGGCACATTTTTATACATGCAGAATTTGGTCACATCCTTCAATTCCACCCAGGAGCAGACACAGCTATCCCACAGGGTAAAGTCATAAACCCAGGATGTTGGTATAAAAATATTAACATCATAGACTAAAAAGGGATGATGTACCGTCCTGAAGATGACCCATTCGCTGTGGCAGTACTCCAAAGTGCCTCCAAATTCAGGTGTCAACTGCTTTTCATCGATGTATGTCAATAATTCACTGACTGAACTCAGCATTACAACCTGAAGAGGGGGGGGGGGGAGAGAAAAGGCAATCACTGTTGCTTGTTCTAATGAAGTCCATTTTGCCATGTTATTCCCTGTGACACTGTATGGAAGCGAAAGTTGGACTTCGAAGAAGCAGGAGAGGAAGAGTATTGACGTTTTGAAAGTTGGTGTTGGAGAAGACTCCTGAGAATACCATGGACAGCCAGGAAAACAAACCAATGGATCTTCAAACAAATTAACCCAGAGTAAGGCACAAATGGCCAGGCTAAAATTGTCCTACTTTAGACACATGATGCAAAGACGCAGCTCTCTGGAGAAGGCTCCGATGCTGGGAAAGGTGGAAGGAAAGAGAAGAGGACAACCAAGCAGCAAGGTGGATGGACTCAGTTACAGCAGCGCTGAGTGCATTGTTGGAAGATCTGAAGGTCTATCATGGAGGTCTATCTAAGCAACCGCAAGAGTCAACACTGACTTGATGGCACATAGTCATCATCCATCAGAAAATTCAAAAGAAATCACTGAGCTGGCAAAGTTTGAGCTATAAGCTCACATATTACAAATCAGGCTCCAATTCTGTTTCCAACAGGGCCTGGCCCAGAGAAGGGATCGTAACTAAATTCCGCTTCTGTTTCCTTCCTCTTTCTCTTGTGTAAGAGAAGACGTATTTGGCCAAGGACGTCTCAAGCTTCATACAACTCATACGCTTAATGCTGAACGAAGTGCAGGGGGAGCAACATCTGTCTTGAAGACATTGCACATCGCCTCCACCTTTACCGCACCCATCACAATTAAAAACGGCATGATGAGAAATAGCCCTAAGGCCCCCCACCCTGCGCAGGTTAAAGTCACCGAATTCCAAAGTTGCAGCGTTAATGCAATTCAGAGCAACAGGGGTCTTACCGGCAGTTTGAGAAGGAAATCCTCCTGGCTAAACCGGAAGCCAATATCGGTAAAAGTGCGCTGAAAAAACCCAGTGGGGCGCAGGACCATCACGAGGTGGAGATTGCCAGGAAAAGAAGCCTGGAATTAGAAAGAAAGACAAATAAATGTTATTCTTCCCCATAATAGCCAAATCCCAAATCAATCACAAAGAGAATTTTCAAGGAATCCATTTATGCCAACTTGGAAAATCCTTCCTTGAATAGAGGTGGGGGCCTCAGGCACAATCTTTCCCCTATCTTCCTCCCTGCTTTGTCTTCTGTGCCTAGGAAGATTAAGACCATTTCGCAAGCTCAACAGCAGCATGGTGATCTTAACGATCCTTCTTTAGATGATAAAGGGACTTAGAAATAACATCTCAAAAAAATAACCATGACCTAGCCCCAGGTGTAAGGTCACACAGCAACATATTTTAGGATTCCCTTACTAACTTTGCTCAGACTGAAGAAGCTCCTTGGATAAGGAGCGAAACGTTTCCACTGAGAAAATAGAAATCCAGTTGACATGATTCAAGCTACAGACTTCCCCACTATACCACCACATGGGCTCTCCTAGTTGTTGGCTGATATTGTAAACCTGTGCTCCAGGAAGACCCTGTGGAAGTGCTTGGTTATTCCCTTCAGCGGCAGAGACCGACTTGCATTTGAAGGCCCACTGGAGACCATCTATGCAGGACCTGCAATGCAGCTCATGGTTACAGCATCCCTGAAAGTCCGTGTGTCCAAACTCTCAGTGGGCAGCTTGTGTTTTCCAGCTCCATCTTCTGATTGAATTTCAGGACGATGGAAGAAGAAGGAAGGCTGTCCCCCTTGCCTTTAATCCAGGCACTGTTTCGGAAAAGAAGCTGGGGGCACGCACGTTGCACCAAATCCCCACCCTTTCTGCCCCACCCGTTGATTTCTGCCACCATCCAGTTTATGCCCAGTAAATTCCTGTCTGTGCATTCATGGGTGGGTGGGTGGGAGGGCCCCTTTATACAGGCATGAAAAGTAATGAAGTCTTGGATAAGAAGCGAAACGTTTCCACTGAGAAAATAGAAATCCAGTGGACATGATTCAAGCTACAGACAATTCCACCTGGATGACTGAGAACCTTCATAGACATACTACCATTGGAAGAAAAGTTTTCAGAAATTAGCAGCAGCATCCTGTCCTTTAATTCTTAGCCACGAATGACTTTTCTGCAGGACACAGAGAAAGGCTGGTGATTGAGACACAGGGGGGAAAAATGTCTTAAGTAAACATTTTTTTCCCCAGCAAGGTTTTAACGCTGGCTCTGTCCCTCTCGTGAGCACTTTCGCAAAGGGATGCTAATGATCACGAATTAAAGTTTCACACCATTTACAATTGATTTTGTACCCCCATGTGGGATCTCACACCTGAAATCCAGACAAAAACTGCACGTTTTCCTTTTAACTGCTGTGCCTAAATATTTCAGCCCTTCTGTAATGAAACGAAACACTGTTTGACTCATCTGTTATTTGAATTCTGCTTTCTCCGGATTGTTTGTAGAACGGCACTTTGATCCCGCAAGCTGTGTCGACAGTGAACAGAAAAGGCAAGAACAAGGATGAACTAGGCCCCCTATTTTTCCCAAGATGCAAGAAATCTACTCCTGGGTTAGTGGAACATGCAAACACAGTCCTGCCCATAACTGTGTTGAACCATCGGCCCTCCAGATGTGGCCAAACCACAACTCCCAACAGCCCCAGCCAGCACGTTCAATGATAGCGGATGATGGGAGTTGTAGTTCAGCAACCTCTGGAGGACAGTCTTCTCACTCCAAAGTGGATCAGCAGAACCCTCTAGGAGAAGAAAAAGTTTTAAGAGCGCCTCTTCCCAGGCAGTGTATCCCTTTTAAAAAGACAAGAACCGTCATACTGAATTGCATCTAGAAATTAACAGACAGTAGAAAGAATGATTTGGGATTCAGGATAATTTTTCCTGCCCCAAACTCTACTTCTTGGGTCCTCTCTTGTGGGAATCAGCAGTGATGGTTTGCCACATGCTTTTGGGGTGTGCCAAATGCTCCTGGGGAATTCTGGGAGTTGAAGTCCACATATCTTAAAGTTGCCAAGGTTGAGAAACAGTGGCTACATCCCTCTGTGCTCCTTTGCGGTGCAAAATGCTAAAGATTCAGTGATATACTCACAAGACTTACTGCATGTCCATCCTAGCCTTTTCTCCAAGGGGGGATTATGCTGTTCAACCTTCACAACAACCCTATGAGGTAGGCTAGACTGAGAAATCAATAGATTTGGTACTACAGATAGGTCTGCAAGGTTTTAAAACTCTCATCTGCAGAGTCCAATCTCTTGTCCCATCATACCTGATGCCTTCCAGATTATGTGGGTCAGCAGCTGCCATCCTCCCCAACCACACTGATCTAGATTCAGGAGACTATTCCAGCCAGCTGCAAGGTTCTGAAGACCAAGACTCATCTTCTTGATGAACCACAGCCAGTCTTTTAGAACAAAAAGTAAAAAGTGTCCAAGCTAATGGACAAAGCTACATTGGTTCTACAGGAGAAAGGATTCAGTCGCTGGAATTCTTGTAACCCTATCCCTTTCTTCTCAAGAAACCTTGCTCATGAGAATTTAGATTCAGTTTTAGGCTGCCAAAGTTATGCACCGGGTGTGGGCAGACGTGGCTGTGGCGGCTGAGGATGATGGGAGTTAGGAAGGCGTCCATGACACAGTTCTAGATCACCTTGATTCATCAGCACACCACGCTTGGACCACTTAGCTATTTAGCACCTGCAACCTCTTCTGCAATCCTTGGTACCAACGCCAAATGGTTGAGAGGCTCTATGGCACTCCTTAGTGATCTACAAACTTTTTTTAAAAAGCCATAAATACGTACGGACGTGCATACATTCAGAGAAACTCAATTAAACCTGCCATGGGGAAATTAGAATGCTACAAACTCGCCCGTGAATGATCAATTCATAATTCATTGATGATACAGCACTGCACAATATTAGAATGTATTGTACCGAATGTGGCAAGAAAGGGAGTTTGGTAGGTAGGCATAGCAGCAGCACATGATCTCGCTCACTAGCTGTTCAGAGCTAGCTCCATCTTGCCCCCCAAATGCACCACACTCCCAAGGGCTATTTTTAAGGAGGCCTAAAATAATGAATGAATGCAAATGAATTGCCAATGTGTCCAATTTCAGCCAGTGGGAATTCTGCCAGTTGGCTCTTTCAATCACTTGCAGCATGGGAGAAAACAGGCAAACTAAGCCAGCTGCCTTCATCAGTAATTATTCTCTCTCTCTCTCTCCCTCCCTTCTTTCTCCTTCCTTCCTTCCTTCCTTCCTTCCTTCCTTCCTTCCTTCCTTCCTTCCTTCCTTCCTCCCTCCCTCCCTCCCTCCCTCCCTCCTTTCCCCCTTCCTTCCTTTCTCTTTCTCGCCTGCCCACCTTTCTCCTTTCTCTCTCCCCCTCCCTTCTTTTTCTTTGCAAGATGGAGATGGGCCTGAGAGCCAAAGAGAACTCAGTACAGTACCAATTTCACTTCTACAGGAGCACACCTCAGTGCAGGCTAAACAAAGTTTTCAAAAGCAGCCTCCAAAATCATTTTCTTTCTTTCTTTTTTTAAGAGAAAGCAATTTCTTCAAGCATGGGGGGGGGGAACCACAGAAAAATTAGGTTTATTCCTAATAAATAATAAAGCCAATTGGAATGTATTATAGGCAACCTCCTATTTTAGCAGCTTAAAAAGCTTGGCCTGTTTTTTTTAAAGGACTCTTCCCTCCTCCCCCCAGAAGGCCTTAAAAAGGAGGAAGCATTTCTGAGCCATTCATCTCCTTCACCATTCAGGGACTGAGGAGATATATATATAATACACACACACACAGTAAAAAGATTCCAAACGCATCCATGTTTTGCAGGGGATCAAGAGTAAAAGGAGAATGAGAGAGGGAGAGAGAGAGAAATATCTCCAACATGCCATGTTTAAACTTGGATGCCAACCTCACTATATCAGCGCTGACAAGCATTTGAATAATTAGGAGGCGAAAAAAGGCCAGCTCCAAGGAGCCTTCTCTATCAGCCCCTTCCTGCCTCCTTTCTAAGTACCACGTCCAGCCTTTTGTCCTAGAAGATGCCCAGCCAGGATTCCTGCAGCTGTATCAAGGCAGCCCTTGGGCTTCAAATCTGCTTTGCAATATATATATATATATTAAAGGACTCTTCCCTCCTCCCCCCAGAAGGCCTTAAAAAGGAGGAAGCATTTCTGAGCCATTTATTTAGCCATCCATTTAGCCAGGATTCCTGCAGCTGTATCAAGGCTTGGGCTTCAAATCTGCTTTGCTATATATATATATATTTTAAAAGCCTGCAGGCTCTTACCGCATTTCTTCGGCACCACATAATGCCTCTTGGGGGACCTGCCTCGGCCATCTCCCCCACAGCAGCCCACACGCCTGGCAGGTGGACCTATCTTGCCCAGGGGTCAATGCGGCATTGCTGAAAGTGGAGCCTGGGCATCCAGTCTCCCGGAAACAAGCCCGCTCTTCCCCTTGGCTCCTGCACCAGCAGCCCAGGGCAACAACCCGGCTTCCTGGCTTCCTAGGATTTCACCCGGAGAGACCTATTCCCATAATCTGCTGCTCTTCGATTCAAAACTGCCCAGCGGATAACCCGATCCCTTAGGCTGGCTAAAGCAGAGCCAGCAAATGTGCCAAGAAAAGAGGAATGGCTGTTGGCGGAGCTACCGGTAAAAGAGAGGACAAAAAAAAAAGGGGGGGGGAAACCAGAGAGGGAGAGAAAGAGAGACACTTGGTGGCCAAGAACAGCTGTGCATTTTTAAGGTGGAATGCAGAAGTTCCGAGGTCCCTTTTCTTTTTGGACAGTCTTTTGCTCAAAGAAGCTACCGTGTTTGGAGCACTATTATAGCTGTAGAAGCCTCATTTCCAGAATTGGAAAAATACCCCTTTCTGAATGTTTTCTAGACTGGTAAAAAGCACACGCCATTGATGGCTGGTGGCTACCAGGCATGGCATTTGGGGGGGGGGGGGACAGAACTGCATGAGAGGTCATTTGGCAACTTCAAATATAGCCATGGAAAAAGAAGGAGGAGGAGGAGGAGGAGGAGGAGGAGGAGAAGTAGAAGAAGACAACTGTGGTTGTTGATTGGAAGAATTTGGAGTAAACAGCTGGAGATGGGAAAAAAGAATCCCTAGGAGAGAAGGGGTAGATCTTTGGCCAGCCACAACAATCCTCTTGAATTCAGTCCAGAAGTGAACTGGCATTCATCTTGAACTGCATTTGATAATTTGTGGTGCTTTGTCCATCGTTAAAGAGGTGCCCGATCTTTAACCTATCTAGGTCCCTGTGCCCTTGAGAGTCTCTGATCTGCAGTTCTTATTAACAGGATCTAGCATCTGTCTCCATGCCCTTGAAAAACTTCACGTTTGCTATACCCCCTTTTGGGAGATCGAGGCACTATTTAAAAACCCCAAGAAAATGACAATGTTGTCCTTGTTTTCCACCCGCCACACAGCATCCTTCCTTGCTCCGCTACCGTTGTGCCCTCGGAGACTCATCAGAGGTCTATCCACACGTTGCATCAAGCTTCTGATTGCAAGTAGGCAGTTCTAACATGGCTCAACCCATTTAGGAATCATTTGAGATGTGAACCACGTCATTGGGCCCATTTTATTTTATTGGCCGCTTCCTGCTTTGCTTTGGAGCAGTAGCCCTGCTGTAGTTAAGCTTCTGGACTAAACTTGTTTGGTTTTTTAAAAATATCTGTGAGTTACTCTACTACTAACCCTTCTAACTCAACCTGAGAGTAAGAACTACAGAAGCCGGATTCAGTCTGTAGCTTCTCCAGTTTAAAATGTGGCAATATGAAATTGTGGGAGACCCTCTCTTTCAACCCACCCTTGGAAAGTAGCAACTGGTTATACTTAGGACTTACTGCTATTCTTTGGAGAGCCATCTTGACTGACATCCATGTATCTAACCTTCTGTCCAGAATGAGGATAAATTTGCTGTCAGGTCCATGTTGGCTAGAACGTAAGGGGGAAAAAAAAGTTGATAGCACAAAGGCAACACTGCAGGGATCAAGTTCACCCTGAAATGCAAAACCAGAATGGCTACCTTTTTTTGTCTTCATTTTTTTTAAAAAAAACTGCTTTCGGGGGCAAGCAGCGTTTTCATTGCAATGGAATTCTAAAGCAGTGATTCCCAACCTTGGCAACTTCCAGGTGTGTGAATGTCAACTCCCAGAATTCTCATCAATGGCCATGTTGGCTGGGGAATTCTGGGAGTTGAAGTCCATCCATCTTAAAGCATGCTGGCTAGGGATTCTGGGAGTTGAAGTCCACCCATCTTAAAGCATGCTGGCTGGGGAATTCTGGGAGATGAAGTCCACCCATCTGAAAGTAGCTGTGGTTGAGAAACACCGCTCTAAGGGCACAAGACTAAGTTTACCCACCTCCAAGTGATTTTTAAAAACCTGTTTTTTTCCTGAAGCCTTTTCAAGTAATCGCCCTAGAGAACATTTTCTTCTCGGGCAATTTAAAAATATCATACATAAATTAAAAAATACTGACATCTGGGATTCCAGTCGTGGTCTGAGAGGAAAAATCCCTACCGGTGATTGATGAAACTTGTAATCTCAAAACAGAAACTGAACTTTCCCTTTTTCAATTAATTACTTGGGAAGAAAAGACACGAGGCTCTTAAATTTGGCCCTGGAGCACGTAATTTCTATATTTGATATATCAAGATTGTGATCAGCTCTATCAGCAATTTCACTGAAATTATTTTTCAAGATATGTTGGGTGTTTTTTCCCTTGGAATAAGCTGGGCTTTTCATAACTTCCTGCTGACACATTGTTTATGTTTCAGACCCATGCAAATTAAACCCACATTGTGTGTTTTTTTTTAATTACTAAGTGAAACACCAACACATTGGTTAAATAAATTAATGATCAAAACACCTGCTGCTGC
The DNA here is from genome assembly GCA_023362775.1 of Charina bottae. Taxonomy (NCBI): domain Eukaryota; kingdom Metazoa; phylum Chordata; class Lepidosauria; order Squamata; family Charinaidae; genus Charina; species Charina bottae. The sequence goes on along the minus strand of JALMGJ010000018.1, from coordinate 19,971,073 downwards.
TTCACCGTCTGAATTATGTGCCTTTTGTTGCATTCTCTTTAATTCTCAGGTGGATAAACACAATCCTGAGTTTCGTTTTTCAATGACTATCTCCCTTGCCAAGTTTCTAGACCTCAGCGCACCTGGTGATGCAAAGTCTGTTACATTAGGGGCTGGGTTAAGGAATGGCCTTTTATAGCTGAATGTTATGAATCAGGCATAGCTATTCTCTACAGAAAAAATGTCCAGGTTACGATAAGATTAATCAGAATGGATGGACAAGTGCAAATCTGAGATTTTCTGCATACAAACTTGGCTCTCTGCTGCAACCTTTAAAATGTGTTGTTTGCTTGTTTAAGACTGCAATTTATGACCACAGAATGCAAAAACTTTCCCGTTGCATCCAAGTTGCTCATGATGGAACACACCCTCCGCCTATAATGGGATGTGGAAATGACCTTGGGAGACAGGAGGGTCCCTTCCGAGACGTTTGCCACACCTTTTTCCTTCTGCGGGCTCAGCTGCCTCTTACCTGACCATTGCCTAGTCTGTGGCTCTTCCTTCTGTCTCCCCAGGTCATTCCCACAGACCGTTACACCACCCTCCTCCTGTTTAACTTCACAGCTACCTTGCTAGGTAGGTTAGGTGGGAAAATTGTGACTGAGAACTACACAGAGAAAATGAATCATGCCTCAAGCCTATTAAGCAGGATGAGATATCCTTTCCTGGGGGATATCGCCACGTTTGGAAGATGTACCCAGACCAGAACGTGAAGGCAACAGATTAGCTCGGTATGCACTCAGCCTTAACTCTAAGGCAGTGTTTCTCAACCTCAGCAACTTTAAGATGTGTGGACCTCAACTCCCAGAATTCCCCAGTCAGCCATTAAGTTGAGAAACACTGCTCTAAGGTAAGTTTTGTACCTTGGAATCCATGTGAGGTAGGTTAAAACTTTTGTTACAACCTCCTGGGGGACTTGGCTGAAGCTGGGATTTTCAGGAAATGTGACAATCCATTCCTTGTCTTTTCCTCTCCCACCTAGGCAGAAAAAGTGAAAAAGGGCATCAAAGCTATTCACTAAATCACATTCTATCATTTTTCCTCTCTCTCTCTCTCTCTCTTTGGCTTCTGATACCTCCCTTCCATCCCAAGAGGATTGCTCAGCAGGGAATCCATGCCTTTCAGAAGCTTTTCCTGAGGTGGGCAGCCTACAACGGGGATGGAAAGCTGGCCTCCCCAGCTGATGCATCTCCTGCCACCTCCCGCAACCGAGTCAGCTCAAAATCACCACCCAAATCTCTGTATGTATTAAATCTCAAAGCATCTGGGGAACAAGGCAGAAAAAGAGATGCCTATTTTTTTTCAGGGCAGAGAGGAAACTTCTGAGAAATGGAAGGCAGCTTTGGGCACAGGATGACTGAGAACCATAAGAAGGTAGGCAGCAGAAGGCTTGAAACTTCAACCTTCAGCCCCTGGAAAACAACCCAAGACAGGGTCATCGGGTTGAACTTCTTCCCATTATTGGTTCTACATGTAGCCCTACATGGCATGGCACCAGGTTACCCGAGGGACCACCTCATCCCCATAACATCGACCCGCCCCACCCGGTCATGCAGAGAGGGCACGCTACGGACCCCATCAGCAGAGGAATTCCATCTAGCGGGGTCCAGGAGGCGGGCCTTCTCAGCAGTGGCGCCCGCCCTTTGGAATATCTTGACCCCGGAGCGGAGGCGGGCTTCCTCACTCCCGACCTTCCGGAAGAATTTGAAGACCTGGTTCTGCCGCCTTGCCTGGGATGGGAAGGTCAATAGCTCCTCCTGGGGGTGGCTGGTGCTGTAGTGCCCGCCCTATTATTTAAGACCTAGCCCTTGGATTTTATTCTTATTTATTGTATTTATACTGATTGTAATTTTTATGTTTACATTTTTTAACTTGTGATTTTATTCTAAACCGCCCAGAGTCCCCCGGTTGGGGGAGGTGGGCGGTGATATACATTTAAATAATAAATAAATAAATAAATAAATAAATAAATAAATAAATTATTGGGAGTGCACTCTTCCACGTCCAAAGCCGCATTGACCAGTCTCATGCTGCGCTGACTCTGCACCGACTGGTCTTATGACCAGTCCACACCTCCCAAAAGAGACTTTATAATGGGCAACAAGAACAAAGCTGATCCCACTCACCAGAAAGAAATGCAATCCCTTTTATCAGGTCCGCTGCAAACTCCCCGGCCCGGGATGGGAAAGCTGATTCTAGCAAAGAAAACAATGCAAAGGGTGGGAACAAACTGGCTGTGTGCAGCTCACCATCGTGGCCTCGGGGTCCTGGGTTCTCCCTTTTGGCAGTTTTGGGATCTCGTTCCTCACAAGCAACAACTTGACCCTGATTTCTTAATCTGCTGGGTGCAGTGGAGCTTCCTCATCCCTTTTCCTGCTGCATCCGCTCGCCTGAAGCACGGTGGAACATCTTCCAAACCCTTTCGAATGATCCCCTTGGCTTCCTCAGTGAAGGGTTGTGAGTCTGGGGATGTGGGGGGGGGGGCTTAATAGGGTCCGTGAGGTCCCTTGGGCTGCCCTTGAAACCTTCCTGCCATTTGGAGGGGGGGGGGGGCAGGCAAAAATGTGGAATTTAAGGCCCAGACTCACACACCACATTTAAGAAAACAGCCACTCTTGCCTACTTGTGAGATGGTCTTCAGCCTACCTCCCTAATGTGATGGGCAGGTCTTGGCTTCCTAGAGATTGTCCCCCTCCCCTCTTATTTCTTTCAACCCCCCCCCCCTACTTCCCCTTCTCTCCTTCCGTTCCTAACCCTTCTCCTTTATTTTACTGCATTCCTATTTTATCAGAAGTTTTATCTTTTACTGTATTTTATTCAAGCCTCCCCTTCCTCCAGTTCTTACATTTTCATTTTTTTAGGTTTTATATGACTGTTATATTGTCTGTCTTGAATTCTGTCATCAGTTCTGAGCTTTTCCTTTCCTTTGCTGCTTGTTCATCATAATTAAATAAATCTGAACTTGAATTCGAATTCAGTCCCTTGTCTGCTCAGCCCCCTACCTTCAATCTCCTTGTCTCTGGGTTTTCTTAGCCTTCCTGAACCGCTAAGACATTTCTCCATTCACCCGTTTCCTCTCCCCCCCCCTGAATATTCCCAAAGAAGCTGAACATTCTATGACATCACATCAATTCAGCCAATCAGCACCAGAGACCTGGTGATGGCCAACCCAATCCAATGTACAGTCTTAATTCCAAGTCTGTGATCTTATAACTTGCAATGACTTGCATGGGGAATCAACATTTTTACATGGACCCCTGTAATTTCTCAATTAAAATTGCCATGAGCTGCTATTATTACCCAGTGAGGTCAAGCAATCATTACAATATTGTGCAAAAATGATTTCCAGGGCATGGCACCCAGCCACCATTTCCAAATACAAAACTTCTTTTTACTGATGCATGGAACAGCATGCCATATCAACGCTCCTCCGCCTAACTGGAAAACAAATCAAAAGGCAGGCCTTTCCCTGCAGGGCTGATAGAAGACCATACGGCTTTAAATATTGCACACAAAAGCAATATTATAATCTTTCAAGAACCCTGGAAAACAGTGAACAAGCTGCGGTCTGTATACCAAGAGACTTTCCAAGTCAAGATTCCGTTCTAGAGTTGATCAAAGACTCCTCTGTTTCGATGGGCTGCATCCCCAAAGGCAGGCTGAATCACTGCAGTTTTTTAATTATCTTCTGGAACTTCTCTCATGATAGTTTTCTCCACTGAGCTGCTGGTAGACGTGGCTGGGGCATTTGCAAGAATACACAGGGTGTACCTATGCACTGTTCGTAGTGAGTCTCCCAGGTTTCAGAATGTCTACCTTTAAAATCAGTGGGCCCCCAACCCCCCCCCAGAAAAGGGGTTGTCGTCAATGGGTGCCATCACACATTCCAATCACCTGTGCAAGCCAACAACGGACCCGTGAATATCTTTGGGGAAGCCCGAAAGCAAGTCTTGTCGTGCTCCAGATAGTGCAGAACATGATTCCCAGCATCCCTCTCCCTTAGCCAAGCTGCTTGGGGCTGCTGGGATTTGTAGTTTAGCAACATTATACTGAAACAGAACAGGGCCCATGAGTGCAATTTGACTCCTCTTTCAGACCATCAGTGTGTTAAGACTAGGGTGACCATACGTCCCGTTTTGAACGGGACAGTCCCGTTATTTTAGCATTTTTCAACCGTCCCGTCGTTTTGATAAAAATCTCAATTTTGTCCCTTTTTTAAACCCAGTGGGAAGGAGGACAGGAAGACAGGAAGGAGGACTGGAGCTGGACTTGCCATTGGAGGCAGCCCGGAAGAGGCCCTATCAGCGCAGCAACTGGAAGCCCAGTTGCCACATGCGATCCCAGCAGCAGAAGCAGCACCACAGTCCAGGTTCCTGCCTCCTTACCTGATCCTGAGATTGTCTGCCCAGCAGTGGTGAGGCCAGGGAAAGCAGGCACGGGAAGGTTGTGGAAAGAGGGTGCGTGTGTGTGTGTGTGTGTGCATGCGCGCAGATTACTTGCTCAGCGTAATCGCGCACACACACACACACACACACATACACACACTAGGCCAGGGCTTTCCAAACAAAAACACGGAAGTGCCGGTGGTGGTGCTTCCGGGTTGCCGCTGCTGCCGCTGCCCCTTCGAGAGGGCAGGCTCCGGGGACCCTGAAAATGCCCTCGGTTCTGGCAGGGAGGCAAAAGCCTCCCCTCCCCGCACGCATACGCTGCCCTGGAGCCGGGGTGGAAATTCTCCCCGCAGAACAGCTGAGTGCCGCTTGCCCGCAGCCTCCCTGCCTAAACTGAGGGCATTTTCGGGGTCCCCGGAGCCTGCCCTTTCGAAGGGGCAGCACTGCTGCTGCTGCTGCCGCTGCCCCTTCGAAAGGGCAGGCTCCGGGGACCCCGAAAATGCCCTCGGTTCTGGCAGGGAGGCAAAAACCTCCCCTCCCCACATGCACACGCTGCCCTGGAGCCGGGGTGGAAATTCTCCCCGCAGAACAGCTGAGCGCCCCTTGGCAACATGCGCGTGCGCGCAGCCTCCCTGCCTAGACTGAGGGCATTTTCGGGGTCCCCAGAGCCTGCCCTTTCGAAGGCGGGGTTTGCAGGCGGGAGCCAATCGTGTGGGGCGGGGGCGGGGTTTGCAGGCGGGAGCCAATTACGTGGACTGGGGGGCGGGGTTTGGAGGCCGGCATGGTGGCATAAGACCCTGTCCCGTTTTGCCATCCCCTAAGTCCCGTTTTCGTCTGAAGGAAATATGGTCAGCCTAGTTAAGACAGAAGATCTAATACATTTTTAAGGCAGTTTAAGAAAACTGTGGTGTGGTCCAAGGATCCCTAGGGGGTTCCCCCAAGACCCTCTCAGGGGTCAGCAAAACCAAAGAAATTATTTGCTGGATATTGAAGGTATTTGCCAAAATTTAAAACAATGTCACACTCTTCTCATTATTATTTATTTGTTAAAAAAGAGGTTCTTTTCATGAAAACTATTTTATTTATGTTAATATCTGATGGGTTGAACATTATTATTTTTACATGATTCAATAAATGAACACTCTACGAATCTGTCAATTTTAATTTTTAATGTGGTAAATACTGATAAATATAACCCATACAAACAAAAACCCTCTTGGGGCCCTCCATATTTTTTAAAAGGGGGTCCTGAGGGCAAAAGGTTTAAGGAACACGGTTTTAAGGGGCAGAAACTTGAGTCTGGTTTGTTGTCTGCAAGCTAGGATAAGAACAAGTTTGCAGAAGACCACGGGGTCTGATACAACCTCGAGTCAGACTCATCTACGAGTGAGATGGCGGGGACAAAAGTCGAAATATAAATGAATAAAATAAATAAAATTTTCTTTTAAGACGGAAGGGCAGGGCAGGATGATACGACCTTTTCTCCGTTCTCAGAACAGGCTACCCACCATCTGTAAACAGGAGGCATACAAGGCATCTGTTGAGCTGACTATACAGTTCTTCACCCTTCCTGATACCAATCAATTGGCCTTGGGTGAGTACAGATTTATAAAACAAACAGAAGGCAACCCTGAGCAATGCCGAGAGGCCGTCTTGCACAGATCCAATCCAGGGTTGCAGGGAGGAGTATTTCAGGCCTTCTTAGAAATGGGGATTTCTGGGTTCTACCAGGAGAAACAGCTCCTGTCTAAGATAAGGTGAGAACAGCAGAGAGATGACCTTATTTTCCAACGGCATAAAATCCAGCATAAAATGGGTGCAATATCGAATTTGTTTGTTTGCAAGTCTATTTCCTGTCTTTCCTTCCTTGGAAGAGTAACCAAACTGAAGTGAGGAGGTGTAAAACTGATCAGAGTTCATTAGCAATAAGCCTCCTTGTAGATTCTTTCCACTCCCGGCTTGTCGGTAGAGCAAGCATCACGGAACAGAAAAGACAAAGAAAGCCGCCCAGAGTCGACTGGAGTTGGGCAGCATCCAGATTGAAGGAATGAATAAATACATTTTTTAAAAAGTCTTTCTGAGACTCCCAGTGCTACTGGCTCTTTTTTATCCACCAGCTCAGAACACATGGAAAAGAAATGCCAATGTACACATTTTATTGTCCGTTTTCTGAACGAAAAGTTCCACTCCTTGCAATATTTACAGAACCCGACACAAAGTCTAGATGGCCAGCCTAGGTTTGAGTCCCTGATCAATCGAGGCAGGGCACCCACCTTGCATGGGATCCTATTCTGTGGGAGGACTTCAAGTTCGTATTCACTTGTATAATTTCCAACGAAACTTAACCAGTCCCAGCTTGGCTCACACATGAGCTGAAACCTTGCACCCCTTCGTACACACATATGGGACAAGATATAGAAACCCAACAGCTACCTACAGGTAGTCCTCACTTAACAACCATTCATTTAGTGACAGTTCGGACTTATGACAGTGCTGAAAAAACCAACTTATGACCAGTCCTCACACTTATGACCATCGCAGCGTTCCCACGGTCATGTGATCACAATTTGGGCGCTCGGCAACCGGTTCGCATTTATGACCATCTCAGCGTCCAGTGGTCACGTGATCGCCATTTTTGACCTTCCTGGCTGGCTTCTGGCAAGCAAAATCAATGGGGAACTGCATGATTCCCTTAACAACCACGTGGTTTGCTTAACGCCGTGGTGATTCGCTTAACGACTGCTGCAAAAAAGGTCATAAAATAGGGTCTGATTTGCTTAATGACCGCTTCACTTAGCAACCGAAATTCTGGTCTCAATTGTGGTCGTTAAGCGAGGACTACCAGTACCAATATAAATGAAAGCTACATCATCACACTGGTAAAAATATGGTGACACAATTGCCTTGAAAGAGGAGTTCCCCTTCCATCGGAAGATGGGAGATGTTGAGCAACTGCAAACTTTTGATCATGACATTGTGTCTTTGTAAGCAGACTCAACTCTCTTTAAAACCTGGAATACATCATTATCCAGTAAGCCCCAAGTGGGTTTACTGGGTGCTACTATTTAAGTGAAGCCAACATATGTACACCCATTAAGCTTGCAGGCCCAGAAACACTTGACTGCCCAGAAAAATACACAGAACTGCACGGTAAATCATTAATCTTCAAGGTTCTCCTTTTAAAACAGCAAACCAATCTTAAGGAAAATCCATCACTGGAATTCTTAAATTAGCAGCTTTGGGCTGCCAAATAGGATTTGTAATTAAATCGCCCCCTGTTCTCCCCGTTTCTCTAATCCTCTAATGGGTTTTCAAATTAAGGAGGAAGTGTTTTAATTACATCGAGCCAAACTGGATTTTCATTAGTTGCAAAGATGAGCTCTTCTTTTGGGTGAAAGAAAGAAGAACCTGGAACCGCCATGCGGTTGAAGAAGTTGTTGCTGGAAGATTGCCACATTGATGGGAAAACACTGTGGGTTAAGTTCTGTTTTTCAGTCAAATTAAACAAAACATCTGGACTTGTCTTTCAGCTTCTGCAGCAAGACCTGCTACTGTTTCAGGTTCCAGCTAGGACCTGTTTGAAAATTTGAATTTTCGGCCCCTCCACTACCCGCCAAAAGATAAATCTCCATTCTGGGCCAAAAAAACAAATCCCGTCCTCCTTTTGGATTCTTCCCTTATATTTGTACACCTAAATATTGTTTTGCGCTTCTACAGATCTTGGGGTTCCCCTTGAAATGATGGATTCCCCCTCTAATTTTCAGATGGTGCATCTTTGGTTGACTCTAAGGTTCCTAAAAATCATGATCAAGTGGATCCGAAACACCCTTTCGCCTAGAGGACAAAACGTCCACCTTTTTATCATGCCCTTGTGGATTAAAGACAAACACACACTTCAAGAATCAAGAATCTGCACTAAGTCATCTCTGCTATCAACCTTCTCGGGGTGTTTCCTCCTTTGTGGGAGGAGAAATTTTCCATATCTTCAGGCCAAGATGGAGCAAATCCAAAGCAGAATATTCATTTGAGAATACTGATGCCGTGAGGGGGAAAAATGAGGTGTAAAAGATGGCAGAGAAGCAGGGAACTGCTTGAGGAAGAAAGATAAAATGATGTAAGAACTTAGCTGAGGGTTGAAAAGCTGGGCCAGCTACAAGCCCTCTGGATGTGCAACGTCTTTTAGGCCACGTTGGACTTCTGAGTGTGCCAAGGACTCGAACTGTTAAATTATTTGAATTTAAATTAAACAATCCCTAAATTAAATGCCACTGTGATGATCCTTCTTTGCATAGGGAATCACGTTTCCCTTCTACCACCTCCAAAACTGATGCTCTGGGGTCTGGAATTGCACCCAGCACTTTGGGGGGCATAGATGTCCTTGAATCTTCAGGTTGCACCCCCCTATTCTAGCTGAAGGAGAAAGGCAGGCATGATGCAATTTTGGGGAAAACACCCCGGTTTCATTTGGAAATTGGGCACAACTGTATGCAATTGCCGGGGCTCCTGGAATCATTTGCTCTAAAGTGAATATTTCCCACCAACCAAATGTTTGGAAATCCAGTTCCTATTCTGAGATACCTAATCATATGGAAGAAATGTGGGCAGGGAGATGAAGACTTTTGAGCCCTTCGCTGCCTGTATAGACAGCCCCTATACATGGAGGTTCTATCCCATTTGGTTTTTCTCCTGGCCAAACCACGCTGCGCCAGGCAGCAGGGCCAGAAACACAATTAAGAGAACGAGAGTACCAGAATTCAGAAAGTGCTTGAAAAAGACAAAAGGAAATCAGATTTAACCACTGCAAAAACTTTTATGAAGTATTTGTAAGCACGCAAAATACTTTGTAGTAACAGAAGCAAGGATTCTGACATAGCATTCCTTATGCACTATTCATTTGGCATTTCGGTAATGCAGGGCTTAACTCTGTTTAGCACTAAATCTTATGCTCTGTTGCTAGAGGAAACTTGCACACTCAACTCCCTGCAGGAAGAAAACTAGAAAGTCAAAGAGAATTGTCCTGACCCAGCCATGTTGTTGTTGTTGTTGTTATTATTATTATTATTTTACATGCATGCATGGAGAAGTGTGTTTTCCAACCCGGAACCTCCTATGACGCCCTTCGAGAACCACAAATTTCACTAGTTCTGTTTTCTGCACGCCCTTCCGTGCAGGCCTGATTCTGCTTAGAAACAAGGTCGACCAATGGAGAGAAAATGTATCGTTGAAGGCTTTCACGGCCGGAATCCGATGGTTGTTGTGGGTTTTCTGGGCTGTGTGGCTGTGTTCTGGCATGCAGAGAAAGCTCAGCCCACCTTCTTAGCCCAGAATGCTGCTTTGGATTAATTACCTTTAGGAAATGGTGACAAATATTTTGTTTATTCCGCAGTCTAGGATCAACTAGGTTCTTTCACTGCAAATCTAACCGGATGGATAACGCTAGACGCAGACATGAATTATAGCAAAAATGTAGAGGAAAAAAGAAAAGTAAAAGAAGCACACACACAAAAAAGGAGGGGGAACATCTCCCCATCAGGATTGCTGAAAGAAAGGGACAACCCCCCACCCCCAGTCCATAACTGGGGAAAGGGAGCACCTGATGTTAAGGGAGAAGCTGGAATTTGATCAGAGGGTTAGCAGCTAGCCCCTTCTGGGCCAAGCTGGCTGTTTGCTGACATCCCTGCGGGGAAGGCTGGGCCCAGGGTTCTCCGTCCCACTTCCCCCCCGAGTTGCCAATCAGGCCCTGATTTAAATCCAATTTCAAAAGGGCAACATGCACAAAAGTTCATAGTTGTAGGAAAAGACAGTTGGCTGTCTTCAGGGCATCCTTTTTTCAGCCCGAGCCCAACCCATGCTACAGGCAAACTGACCTGCGTTCCCATGAACAGCGTCAGGCCAGGGGCCCCCATCCGTTTTCTCCCGCACCAAACACCCATTGTACGACGGCTCTTGCCAACTTCTCTGCCAGCCCGCTCCTCCCTGCTCCTCTGCCTTCCGGAGCTGGGGAACCTTCTGCAGCCCCTCAAGGGAACATCGGGGGGCTGGGGGAGGGAGGCAAAGAAGCCCCCCTCCCCTCTGACCACCTGCCGGGAGCAGCGACGGTCCCCGAGGGGGGCATCGCCTCCCGGTTAGTTGGCAACCTCTTCCCTCCTTCTTTCCCGTAGCACCCCCAAACCGCTCTAGACAGGTGATGCCGGGGCGGGAGAAATGAGGAGGGGGGGACGAGAGAGGACCCCCCCCCAACACCCACACCCAGGCACAAGCCCTCTTCCCAGCGCCCGCGCCTCTCGCCGCCCGCGCCTGCAGCGCAGCGGTGCCGCCGTGGCCGGAGCGCCCGAGAGCCGGGCAGGGACGCGGTTCTCCCGGCGGCTTACCGGCTGTGGCCGAAGCCTCGGCGCGGGCGGCGCTGCGCAGGAGCTGGTAGTAAAGGGCCATCTCCGCCTCCGAGATCCGGCTGGGCGGCGGGCCGGGGAGCGCCATGGCCCCGTGGCGGTGGGGCTGCGGGCTGCAGCGGCGCGCCTTGGCTTGGCTTGGCTTGGCCGGGCTACTCCGCCTCCGCCGGGTCCCTCCCCGCTCGGTCCGCAGGCAGGCAGGCAGGCAGGCAGGCCGGCTGGCCGGCCAGCCTCGGCTGCCCCGGGAGGGGAGGGCGAACGGCACGGGCTGGGCGGAGCGGAGCGGAGCGCCCGGGCGCACAGCTGGAGGAGAGCAGCGCCTCCCCGCTCCGGATTCAGACGTGACGCTGGAGCCGCAGGGCTCGCGCCGTCGCCGCCCGTTCCAGGAGGGCAGCCAAGGCGCCGGGAAGCCCCGGGGCGGCCCCGAAAGGGGCTCTTCCTGACCCCCAGAGCGGCAGTTCCTGGGTCCCGCGTTTCCCGCACCACGTCTGAACCGGCCTCTCTTCCTTCGCGGGTCGAGGGTGGGCTTGGAAAGAGGCCGATCAGGAGGGCTTCACCCCCGGCAGGAGTCCCGGCTCCCCCGCGCCAATTAAGGGATTCGCGGTCCGGGATTTCCAAACAGGGAACACAGGAAGTTGCCTTACAAGGAGCCGGACTGCTTGGGCTGGGCAGTTCAGCCTTCCCCAACCGGGCGCCCTCCAGATACGTCCGGCACGCGGCTGTCAGGATTCTCAGCCGGCGTGGCCGTTGGGAATTCGGGGAGCCGCAGTTCCCGCACATCTGGCAGCTGCGGTAATCGCGTTCTCCCCGTTTGCAAATCCATACGTTAACTTGGTTACTTAAGAACAGTGGTGTTCGGTTATAGCTGCAACTTATCAGCGCAGGAACCCTCGGACGTCCAGAAAGTCCAGTCTCCTCTAAAACAGTGTCTCTCAACCTCGGCACCTTTAAGATGGGTGGACTTCAACTCCCAGAATTCCCCAGCCATCCTGACATAGCTGGCTGGGGAATTCTGGGAGTTGAAGTCCACCCATCTTAAAGGTGCCGAGGTTGAGAAACACTGCTCTAAAATATTTTCAAGTTTCTAAGCTCAGATCTACTTCCCCCTACATACAAATCACAGCAGACGTTACAAAAGAATTTTCCCTCCTTATGTGACCGCATGGATCATGAATAGAACTGAAATGATTGTAGTGTGGAATAACGATTTTGCGGCAGAACGATCCCTTGCATTTTCCAAGACTCCTGGATTATCTGGAATTCTTGAAACCTTTCTGCGTTTAAATCTTGTATAATCATGCCTTACTCCTTTCCTTGATCACATCATTTGGAATAAAAGTACCCTCTAAACCAATGTTTCTCAATCTTAGCGACTAAGACCTGTGGATTGAGAAACACTGCTCTAAACGATGCAAATGATAAATCAAGAGAAAGTTGCTTTTATTGCAATCTAGGCTAATACCTTACTCTGGATATATTTTTTTTAAAAGGCAACCTCATTAGTGTCTCTCTAAAGCCAGTAAACTCTAAAAGAAATTTGCTAACCTGCTTGCTTGCTCCATTAGAAGTTTTGTAATGTATCCTTAACTTGAAGTGATGTTTACTGCCCATAAAATGGGCAAGTAGATGTTTCCATGTCTGCATGAGTTTGTTAACTTACACCTGACTTCACACTTACCGTAAACCGGAGCGTAGCGGGTTGTGTACAAGAACGTTACCACCACCCCCACCAGAAAAAATCCAGTACTATTTCTCCTTGCTGCTACAAAGATCAAGGTCCTCTTGGGTGACAGATGTAGTTAAACTCATAATCAGAACATACCAAAGTTTATTATTTCAAAACAAAGCTCAAAAAAATTGTAATGAAAAAAGGGCAAAGTGCATTCATAAAATTTTAACATTCCACTATCATTGTATAAAGCGACATGAATATATAAAATTGCAGTTGAAGTGATTAACGCAGTCCCATTTTTTTTTTGCAAGCTGAAAAGTGCACCTTAAAATCTGTATAGAATGTTTACGAGCATCTTCCTCTTCTATCCACACCACCAACCAACATTTACCACTATTTGCGACCTACAGGAGATGAATCACAAGCTTCAATTGAAACCAGCTTTCCTTTTTCTTAGAACTGGGAATGATTATTATTTATTTATTTGCTGAGATGGTTCTCTAGCAACATATGGCAAACTTCTACATGGACCAGAATTACCCAAAAGGGATAGGTAAGTTTTAGTTCAGAGGCTGTGGTTTTAAAAATATATAACTGCATCTTCTTCATGCAGGAAAACTGGAAAAAGATGCCCCCCCCTTTTTTTTTAACCAGCTCTTTTTGGGTAGGAAGTCACAGAAAAGGGAAACCAAATTAGCTTCAGTTTTCTCCTGGCTTCATTTGAACAAAAAGCTAATTCCCAAACTCCCTAGTACTTTTTGTTAAAAAAAACAACACCTTTCACACAGTTCCCAAATTAAACCGTACGCAGAAGTGGTTTTCTATTACAAGCATCAGGGAATCATGTAAACATCATGAGGATCAAGCAAGTTTTCTTTTTTTTAAAGCTGGAAGAACAGTTGTCAGTTGGCATCTTGCAGGCTTTTTTTAAAAGCTATTTGGACTCAGGTTGAGGCCTCTTTTGTTTCTTGGGAAAAAAAGAGAAAAAGGGAGTTCTTCGCTTGGCACAGGCCAATGCAATGTTGAAAAATTTCAGACATGCAATTTGTTTACCTGCAAGCATGCTGATAATGAGATTGCTCTTGGGGTGGGGGTGGTGGTGGTGGTGGTGGTGGTGGAGGAGGGATGTTTTGTTTTTAAAGGGAGGTGGCAAGAGAGAAATAGTTCATTTTGTCTATATCTCAACGGTAAGTACGTGCTTTAAGGGCACTTGTGATAACTTATCACATTTCTTGTTCTTGAGGGCTACACAAACCTTTCTCCATGCATGACCTACTATCAACACATTTTGAATATCTCCAGCCTTGCTTTGCTGGGGAAGAACTGTGTCTAAATCCAATTTAGATCCTCGTCCATCCATCACAGATCTTTTGCAAGGAACGCTTGGTCGGAAATTTCACGCCGCCACCACTGGTGTCCAAAAGAGGGTTTTCATGCTGGAAAAGACTCTGCCAATTTACCCGTGAATGCATGCTTTGCTGCTCTGCTCATGCAAATAGACCCCCCTTTTTTTTTTAGGTGTGCCAAAAGATTTTACAGGACACCTTCAAAAGAGGTGTGGATCAGCTATTAGATGGGGCATGCTTTGGAGAAAAAGGCGACTGAGTGGTCTTGTTTGAACCACCCAAATTGGGTTGGAGCGAGTGGGTGAACCCTCTAACCCAAGAACTTTGGGTCTAAAGTAACTCCTCCGATCACCCATATTGTCTCAAGAAGGACAAGGGGTGACCAGACAGTGACTTGTTCCTTTCCTTCTTCTGAGCAAAGTCTTAGAGAAGTGGGGCTTCTCTAGGAACTTGATCTCTGTTGCCATTTTAGTTTTCATAGTAAGTGGTGACAGAAGGGTTGGGGGCCAATATGCCCCTTCTCCACTTTGTCCACAAGAAGTGGGAATCCCAGATCGTTTGCAATAGGAATGTGCTACTCATCCAGAATGTATTTCTTAAGTATCGCTTCTTTCCTTTGCACACAAGACAAAACGTTTAGGGTTGGTGGCGCTCAACCAGTACAGCCCAATAGAGATGTACACCGTATCTCCTACCAGGCCCCCCAAAGTTTTAGAAAGGAACAGAATTTGCATGGCAAAAGATCCCAAATCCAATCCACCACTGGCCAGGTCTCGGACTCCTTATGTTCTACATCCATGTGGCAAAGTTCTTCCAATGTCGCCCAAGCCCAGGACACTCCAGTGAAAAAAGAATGTTGAAACCCAGCCACTTGGACCAGGATGCTCTTTTAAAAGTAAACGGACCTTGATTTGGATTGTGTGTAAGCCTCAAGTCAAGAGGAGAGAAAAGAATTGCATTTCAAAAAGGTGAACTTTCGGTGCATCTCATCAGCTTTCTGAATTTTCCCATCGTGTTTAAAAAGAAGGGCCTTCTACGACATCTCTGTTGGTGCTTGCAGAGAAAGTGAGTATCAGGGAAGAGAACGCGTCCATCCATATTTTCTAAATAAAACCACTGGGTTTGGTTAGGAAGAAGAAGAAGAAGAAGAAAAAAAAGAAGATATATTTCTTGACCCACTTTTTTGGTAGAGGAATGGAAACCCAGTGGATGCGTGGAAGCAGGCTAGATGATGCCAAGAGACATAGTTCAAATTTATGCTTGGGAAGTGAGCATTAAAATCTGTGCTCTTTCACTGGTTGAGAGGGGAAAGCCAAAAGGAAGAAAGTTGTTGATATTTTCCTCGCCCGACAACCCGTTGCGAAACAGAAGCCGTGTCTTTCATTTCAAAGGTCCAAAATCTCTCCGATTTTCATGATCAAAATTGCCAGTTGGTGCCCTCAGGGCTTGCATTAAGATGGGGGGTGGGGGGATCAACAAGAAGTCTTCCAGATTTTACACCAATTTTTAAAAAGGCAAAGCCAACCCATGTCCTCTTTTTAAAAATGGCACCTTCCTTTCGGGTAGGGAGGATGACTCCTTCCATCACGGACAGCAGAGTTATGATTGTTGCATTTGAAGGATCCTGAGACGACGTTCGGCCAAATGAGCGAGGATCTCTCTGGCTTTCATTTCTGCGAGATGGCTGTTCTCTAGCTGTTTGTATGAAACCAGCATCGGCAACTCCAAAGGGTCTGGCTGTTTAAAACACACACAAACACACACACACACACACGGGAAAGAGGAAAAGAGAGCCGTTTAGCCACACTACTGCGGTCACCAGAGATTGCAAAGAGACACAAAATGAACAAGTATTCGGGTTGCACGCCAACAAATATTAGATTTCTAATACTTCAGGAGGAAAAGAACATTGCAATTGTCAGAGAAGGGGGAAAAGAATGCCAAAAACGTATTTTCAATGAAAGAAACGTGCAATGTTGTTTGGGTCTTTATGAGCGTGCGCTGGATTATGCTGGAGATTTTTAAGTTCGGGATAAGGCAGTTCAGACATATGATGGACTAACCAGCTTTACAAAGTTATACTGTAAAATATGTATATGTTCTGGAAGGGATTCAAGGAATGACAAGGTGATGAAGGAGGAAGACCAAAAAAAAAAAAAAAAGACTGTCATTCTAAAGGATGACAAATGGATGAGTTCGAAGCAGGGACTGGAAAAACAGAGCAAAACCTCAGATTGTTCTTGAGCTGCAAAACCTTTTATCTGGCTAATCCCAAGATCTACAACAGTTTTAAACAGAAGCAGCTAAAGTCACCTGCAGGGGGAAAAAAAGGAGGGAGGGAGGGAAGGAGGGAGACCTCTTAGATGCAGAGATCCTGGAATAAGGGTTTCTCAGAAGCAGAGTTGTTCTGAAGAGCCAAAGCTCAATGCATACAATGAAATAAGGAAGTTGGGCAGCATGTTTCATGCCACCCTGAACAGGAAGCAATGTCATGGGTTCACCATTCTCCCCGTATGTTCCTTCATCTGCCAACATTTTATTTATTTAACCTTAATCAAGAGGGGAAACAGGAGGCACACAGTTTATAAATTATTCATTTATTCTTTCTCCCCTTGGGAGAGATTATGTAACCAACGCATAAGATGGAAATCTTATGTGTGAGATGGCCCTTTTGTATCTACCGGGAAAGATTTGCAGTTGAGTTGTAATGTTGTTGCTTTGGCATTCTTTTCTCTGAATTACATGAGGGTAATTAATTCAGAACAAAATCTACAGTAGATGAAGGTGATGCATGTGAAATGAAAAATGGATATAAGCATTTTTCATTTCCTTTCTATATGATAAGCTACCAGCAGGCAATCAAACCAACTTAGATTCAGCTCTTTTTAATTTAGGCAGGTAAGTGTACCCCAGGAGGATTCAGACAGTAAAGTCAATCATGTCCTACCAGGGCAATGCTAGAATCAAGTAAGGGCAGACACTATTGAAAAGTTCACTTCTGGGTTGACTGACATGTTGACATGGGTACATGGGTTCATCAACACCTTAAATTGGACACAAATCTAACCACTGCATTGTTTCATTAAAATGAATGGAGTATCTCCACTTTCGGAGGGTTGACTCCATTGAGATTTCATTCTTTCTCCCTCCCTCAAGTTTACAACTTCTCTGTAAATTTTTGGGGGGAATGTATCAGATGGCCCTACCTGCTTCTGGATAGGGTAGAAAGAGAAATGGGTTCTGGAGTTTAGCTCCAACACACCCAACAGCACTGCAGATGCCAAAACTCCAATGTTTATTATTTATTTCTGCCCTGCAATATATTTTACGCCGCTTGGTCCCAAGATTCTCCGCTGCCGTAATTACTAACGTAGCCCATTCATTCTCTTTCAGTCTTTAACATCTATTCTCAAGACCAGAGACGTCTACCACAAGATCATCCCAATTTTGCAGAAAGCAGCTTCAGGCATGGTATGACAAAGAAAGCAAAAATGTATTTCCAAGCACAAGGATGGCAGTTTGCAACCCTCCCTTCACATTGATTAATTTTGATTTGAGATTGCAAAACGTTGGAAATACAGTGTCAGCAAGGAAACTGGCATCTACAAGTCTAGAGGAGAGAGAGGGTTGAGGAACTTGTGGGGAAGGTAAAAAATAAAAAAAGGGGGGACCCACAGCACAAAGTGGAAATTCAAGCCCCTCGAACTTCTGAGCCGTTAGCAGAAAACATCCATCCTTCCTAAACAAATAAGCAAACCCTTTTATGGGCAACCAGGCGGTTGCAAAACTTAATACAAGTTTTGATGCTCTCAAATGTGCCATACAAGCTTGTAGGAGAGAGCGCCTTTCCAATTTTAATTATAAAATTATGGCAGGCGATGTACTTGTGTTCTGCTCGGCTAAGATAGTATCACAACAGCTGAGATTAAAGAATCATATACGTATATATTGAATTGATTCCAGGAATCACTTGGCTATTCCCGTGCCTTCCAAGGCCCCATTTGGGAGAAGGGGAATACCTGTTATAATACATTAGATGTGTCTGAGAACGTTCTTAAAAGAAGAGGCCTGACCGATGGTCTGGCTGGTGCTGAATCGCTTGCAATTTTTCTGCGGGGTCTTTTCTGCAAACGGCGAGGCAAAAATAAAATGAAGGACATAAGCATGCATTTCCGTTTTAAGTGGTGAGGTTTAGCATTGAAAAACAAATTAGGTTCCTCAATATGAAACTAAAAGGAAGTAAAAATGCGTGTTAAGGGAAAAAAGAAACAATGATTTCTGTGAGAGAGGGGCCTTTTGTTAAGAACTGGACAAACATTTGCAGATCCCCCACCCACTTTCGGATCATTGGTAGCCACTTTGTATTCCCTTTTACATCACAGTTGGATGGGAAGAATTTCCAGGTTTGAGAAGGGCCAGGGAATCAGGAGTTCAGATACCCTGGGTTCCTATCACTGCAGAAATCATGAACTTGTCCCAATGGTCCATCTTCCTTTTCTTCTGGATGGAGCCCAACAATTGCCTAGCAGGTTAACAAGGACTGACTAGTTCAGGTCATAGCCAAGCGTGACAATGACCATTGTGCTTGGCCAGATTATGAAGGATCTGGATTGGCTAGAGCTTGGCATGAAGCGGGGGCTGTCCATAGTCAACAGAAGAGAATCTTCTCCATAATGGACTTTTCTCTCTTGCAGAACACCTCCACCTCAATCAGGGTTTCTCAACCAAGGTTCTGTGGAACCCTAGGGTTCTGTGAGAGGTCACTAGGGGTTCCCTGGGAGATCACGATTTTATTCTTTATTTTTAGCTGAAGAACAATGTTCATGCACATGTACAGGCCTACCCATGAAACAAATATAATAATTTTGTAACTCGTGGCCTATATTTGAGCCTGAACATGCAGGGGTTCCCCGAGGCCTGAAAAATATTTCAAGAGTTCCTCCAGGGTCAAAAGGTTGAGAAAGGCTGACCTCTATGGTTGGTTCCTAAACTCTATCTGAAGCAAGATCTCCATATCCCGAGTAACTTAGTTTTAATTTTCTGTTGTTCTGCAAATTATTTCTTAGGGTTATATTGGTCACCTTTTCATTAATGCTTTTAAGCATTTCCCTGATTTGTATAGATCTCTTGTCATTTACGCATGGGTACTGTTTGATGGTGCATTTCTACAGAAGGGAACATGCAACTGGTTCACATTAACTCAAGACATTTGAGCTTGCAGCGTTCTAAGCTTTATCATGCCAACAGTCTGTAACCCATCACTACTAACATCTTCCATTAACAGCTTTGCGATTATACCTTTGGGGTCCTGCAAACCTACCTTTGTATCTCAGGCTGCTGGACTAGGTCACACACCATAGCCTTCAAATGGTGTTCAAGCATGCACAGCCTCAGTTTGCTTATCGGAAGGACTCTTGGTGTAATTTCTCACTATTTCACACCGTAGGAAGTGGTAAGGAAGATGTCTTCAGAGGCTGGAGGAGAAGGTGCTATAGCACACTGAATGCGAGGAATCCAGTGTTGGCAAACTACCCCACCCAGGTGAAAGGCTGCTGTCCATGCCCTGGTGTGCTACCTTTCTACTAGCAAAGCCCCCCTCCCCATTTTTTTTAAATGTTTCAAGAATGCTGGAATATTAGTATTTCAGCCTGGGGTGGTCCCATCGCTTCCATCAATTCGGGACACCACCTCTGCTTCCTACTGCAAAGGCAATCTTGGTGGCCTGTATGAACTGACCCCCAGGAGGGATTAGGAGGGGTACCATCCAGAACACCTATCTTTGGCAGATAACGCACAGGGGGCTGCTCACTGCTGGTGCTGGAATTGCAAATTCAGGATCTTCAACCACTCTCCAGACCAGCAGCAGGACAAATGGCAACAGGGGAGGAGAGAGAGCCGATGTGAAAAGGAATGGCAATTAAGCAGGGCTTTGAAACCGCAGCGAACATATGAGGTGTTCCTTTTTTTAAAAAAAAAAAAGCAAAATACAAGGGAGACAGATAAGCGCATTATCAAAAGGTTAGAGGTGTGGACAGAAAAGCAAAGGAGCTAAGCAGCGAACGGCAGCTTATTAAAAAGAAGAAAATCACCTTATTCATTCAGAGAAACTGTGATTACTGGAGGTTTGAGAGAGGACGAAGATAGTAGATATTCCTGAGGAAGGAAGACGCCGGGTTACCTGGTTCGCAACGACACAAAAGAAAAGTGGGAAATTGGAGACTGAGAGAATCGGGCATGTATAAAAAAGCAGGTCGGGAAAAAAAATTACAAATTAGTTTTCTATTCCGGCACATTTTCATGCAGAAAAGTACTGATAATAAAAATTGAGAACGGGGGTGGGTGGGTGGGGGGCGTGTTAGAAAGAAGCCGCGAGGTGAGGAAGGGACCCAGGTGGTTTCGCTAGGAAGGCAGTCCGTAAGTATGGAATCACAATGGCGATTCTTCAAGAGGAGGAATAATAGGTACTTTTCTGCACCGCGTTCCGCTTCCGTAGCCAGAAGCTTGAGGCAGCTTCTTCAGGGGCACCTCCTGACGGTGAAAAGACTCTCTGGAAGGCATTCAAGCTGGTGGGGGCGCCACTTTCAGGCAAGGGAGCCTCCCTTTCTTCCCCATCTCCCACCAGAACTTCTTCCCAGCCCAACTTGGGACTGTTCTACGAGGAGCGGGAAACTTCTCTGGTTGTTCCAGTTGCTACTTTACAACATGCTGTTTCAGTCCCCCCCCCCTCTTCTTTTGCCCTTTTTTCAGATTGAAAATTTGAGGAAGTGAGCATTGTCTCCATGAAGAGGAGATAGAACTATACCATAAACATTCCTTCCACAACCTTAATCTTTTTTCTTAAAGCAAAGAATTGTTTGCTCCCCGCCTTTTTCTCTTTGATTGGTCCCCCCCCCCTTTTCCTGTTTTTCCCCCCTGCTTTTCTTTCCTTCTTTCCTTCCTTCCATCCATCCATGGGTTGTGAACCGCCCAGAGTTTGGTTTAACAGGGGCAGCCGTATAAATGCTTTCAATAAATAAAATAGATAAATCTGAACCCCTCCAACACTTTGTCTTGTCCGGCATGTTTACAGGACCCTTTTTTGAGATGGGGCCTAGAGAACTGCTCTCTTGACCTGCCTCGTACCTCCCACTGGACTGTGGTTTGCTTAATAAAACAACCTTCATTCATTCATTCATTCATTCATTCATTCATTCATTCATTCATTCTTCAAATTTGTATCACTGCCCATCTCCTCCACACCTGGGGACTCTGGGTTCACGCGATGGGTGGAGCGCGCTCCAAACAATCTATGTTCTGGCTGACCACCCAGCGTGAAGCCAGCTCAGGGTTCAGAACTGCATCTTTCTGAAGGCACCTCATATTCTGGGCAGGTTCCCAACGAACTCTTTCAAGCCAAGGCAGATCAGATGGTGGGAGAGGAGATGCCGCCTTTTCCAAATCCGAGGGTTGTAACAACACGCTCGGTTCTAAAATGCTGTGGTGTCTTCAAGGCGTGGCCCAGCTCAGCCATTCTCCCAAGAAGCCTGTACGGCAGGCTGGCATTATATTCCCACTCAGAAGCTGGGAAGAAAGTGCCATGCTTAATACCGCCTCCATATTAGGCAGGGAAATGTGGACTGGCTTCTCATCAATCAAACAGTGTGCAAAAGCTTCTTCAAGCCTTATTAAAATCTCTCAAGAGTCCAAATTCTCTGTAATGCGGGGTGGGTGGGTGGGAGTTTAGACTCTAGCAAAAACTACTCTTCCAACGTATTCTTTGTGTAAAGTTTACTGGGAAACTACATGACAAAGTTCAAGCCAACACAATGTGCAGATCTCCCTATGATAAAATGAACCCCCCTCCCCAACAAGATCCCGATAACACTTCAAACGGACGAAACCCCTGTTTACACCCCCAACTGCAATACCTGAAAAGACAAAATATTAATTAAAAAAAAAAAAGACTGGCATCCATGCCACAGGGTGGACTAAAACCTCCGCCCAGTCCGAAAACAAGCAACGTGTGGAGGGCTGATATAAAAATGCTGGCCTTACCCCAGTTAAGATTTGAACCTCCAGCTTTCACATTCTTCCTTCTCCTCAACCCACCACACCTCAATGTCCTCCTCTTCTCCCTTCTCAGGTGTGACCATAGTTGGCCATCATGACTACCCTGGCTCAAACCAAGGTCAACGGTAGCCAGGATTCCTTTTTTTCCTAGCTGTTTCCAAAACAAACTCCAGACAGGGCTGGAGAAGGAAACAAATGAATGCTTTGGCCACAACTGTTCTCCTAAGTTTCAGAAAGGATGCTTTCGGCAACCGTTCTCGCTGGTTCCTTGACTTCAGGGCCAAAAATGGCTCGAAAGGGCAGATCGATCAGCAGCCTGAACCCCCGAAGGAGGCCTGCAAAGGACTAGCTGAATCAAAGGTGCGGACAGCCCACTGGCGCCACATACACGCACGTGCAAGCCACACGCACCGCTCAGCCACAGCACGGAGCAGGAAGCCAGCCTGGCGGTGGCCTTCTCCTTGAGGTTCGAACTTCAAAGCGCATGGCAAAGTGTGGGCTGGCGAGAGGGAGAGGGAGAGACTCAGCTTCCTAGCGATAACACCGTGAAACGTTGAACCCGCATCTTTTCCAGATCAGCTCTCCGGCACAGAAAAGGGGAAAGGGAGGGCATTCGGACTTCAACTGGAATCTGGAGGCCGTCTGGTTGATGGCCTCCTAGGCAAAATTCTTTTTTTAAAAAAAAAACTGCACACGGAGAAACGTCTATCCTGTCCTTGGTTTCCAGCTGAATTCCCTAGAAGGCAGAGTTTGAACAGGTGGTTTAGCAAAACCTTGGTCTGGAAAAAAAACCCTTTCTGGGCTCCGTTTTAACTCAGTCTGTCCTGATCTAGATGGATTCTTCCATGACTTGCCTGGCACGGTCAATGGCTACTCTACGTTCAGGCCGAAAGACGGGGAGATGTTTTTTTCCGATGGGGTCCTCCGCTGACTGCTAAACACTAGCTACACAGTGTGGCTTGCCAGCTGTTGCTGAGATGAAAGAGATGGGAGTTATTGGAACATTCAGGAGAGAGCAAGAAAAGAAAAAAAGGAAAAGAAAAAAACCACAACAACTGCAGGGACACCTGTCTGTTGTTTCGCCTGAGGCATGGCTTAGAAGAGTGGAATCCATTCTTCAATGTCAGAGGCTTTCTGTTTGATGCTTACCTCGTGGCTTTTCCCTTTCATGCGTCTAAAGGCGACGCCAACAACATCCGGGAAGAGAGAGACGAAGATCAGGAAAAATATCGCCAGCCAGGCGGAGGCAAAGGACAGCAGCTGGGCGAAAACGTGATACATCCTCTGCTCCTTTAAGAAGGGCCTGGGAGGGGCCGCGCCAAAGGGGAGGGAGACAGAGAAAGGGAGGAGAAAAAAAAGAGAGAGACACGTGCATCATTTCTGCACCGAACCGAACCAGTTTGCATCAAGTTCTGTTGTTATGACAGTTACAAGTCCATCAATGCCAGGAAGGTGGAACTCTTCCAGATGGGATGGGCTTGGGATCTGCGGAGCCTTAGTTCAAGATTCCAGGCCCTTCTGCTCTTTCCCGGATTAACTCATCCCATTCTGTAACGGTATGTGGGAAAGACCTTGGGAGACTGGGCAAAGAGACACTGCCTAGAGCATAGCTTTCCAAACTGTGTGTCGCGACACAATACTGTGATGCCTGCAGGGCCCAGATCTGTCACATCAAAACCTGGAAGCACTGATGGCGTGCCGCCGTGCACACAGCGGCGCTAGTGGGCCATCAGCACTTCCAGGTTTTCACACGACACACCAGGACACCGCTGCCGCCATCGCTGCAGCGCACAGAAACCCGGAAGCGCCGCCGTGGCACGCAAAAACCCAAAAGCGCTGCAGCGGCGGCGCTTCCGGGTTTTCGCGTGCCGCCGTTGGTGTGTCGCCAACAGGAAAAGTTTGGAAAGCTCTGGCCTAGAGAATGGTCAGATAAGAGAGGGTGTAGTCCACAGCTGGATAGTGGGTGGAGAAAGAGGCTCAGAAGGGGCCGTCCCTAGTTTCTCAGGCTGTAAAGGGCGGGGGATAAAATTGTACTTTCAGACTTGCAAGGTTCTGTCAATGCAGCTTTACATTAAAGTAGAATTAGCTCATCTGGTTGCGATTCCTGTCGGGTTTGCCCCGCGAGGCCAACACATTCTCCCATCCCGCCCACTAAGGTGGTCATACAGGTAGTCTTCAACTTATGACAATTCGTTTAGTGACTGTCTGAAGTTATGACGGCGCTGGAAAGTGACTTACAACTGGTTGTCGTATTTATGACCGTTGCAGCGTCCCTGTGGTCATGTGATCAAAACTTGGGTGCTTGGCAACCGGTGCGCGTTTACGAAGGTTGCAGCGTCCCCGAGTCCTGTGATCACCATTTGCGGCCTTCCCAGCCGGTTTCTGACACGCAAAATCAATAGGGAACTATGTGATTCACTTAACGGCCGCCGCAAAAAATGTCGTAAAATCAGGTGTGGCCACGTGATGCCTCGCTTAACGACTGCACTGCTTAATGATGAATTTTCTGGTCCCTGTTGTGGTCGTAAGTCGAGGACTACCTGTATCTGAGGCCATTCTGAATTGGAAGGTTTTTTTGAGAGAGGAAAGAAGAACCACTCCAGCCTTTCCTTCTAAGAACCAAAGGTAGCTTATTCTTATTAAAGTATTAAAGCTTATTAAAGCTCATCCATTTCGAACTGACTTTGGCTTTGTGAAGGGCGCACCTTGTGCTGATGAACCTTGAAGCCTTAGCATGCTTACCAAATGATGGCCCCCAAGAACAACGAGAAAAACACATAGAAAATCAAGGATCCCCAGATGACGAAGTGGTTCATCCATGTCCAGAACCGAGTGTCTAACGCCAGCTATTGAAAAGAAGAAGAAGAAAAAAAACAAGATCAACCTTCCAACATCATCTTCACATTGCCCTTATTTTTATTTATTCCAGCCACCTCCACCTCCAGTCTGGCCCCTACAAGACGGGCTGGCTGCCCTGTCGTCTAGTTGGCCTGGGGGAACTTGCGTCACTGACGGCATGGCAAGAATTTAACCTCGCCAAGATCTGTCACAGCAGACCCAGCCTGTAAAATACAACCGTTTTAATAATAATACTAAAAAAGAGAGAAGAGTTCTAACCTTGAGCGTGACGGTGAAGACCAAGACAGTATAAACCATTGTTCCAAAAGTCCAGTTTCCTACCATCTGAAAAACATACGCTTGTTCAGACACTTGTCTTGCCAAAGTTTTGGGGGGGAAAAAATGGAGAGGAATCAGAAATTGCCCATATTTCATCTTTTTATAGGAGCAAAAGACACAGCAACATATGTTTATTCTTTCCCCTAGATCAATGCACCTTGTACAGCAGCAGCCTTGGATTAACCAAGTTAATTTATTAATTTAATTTAAGTTATTTATTAGGCAAAGTGAGCACATGCTTAGGGAACCAAGGGAAGGGGGGCACAACAGAGTTTTCCCCCCCTAGCTACCATGCCCTTATTTTGCCTTATAATGTTTGGGAGGGTGATTAAAGATAGTTTTCAATAAATTGTTGCATTTGCACTTCTTCCCTTCTAACAGTTTTATTAAAACATTATTTATTTATTTTATTTATATTCCAAATTTCGTCACCGTCCATCTCACTCAAACAGCGACTCTGGGCGGTTTACAATAAAACCAGCATAAATAGTCATTAAAATACAATAAAAACAATGTTCTTAAATAAAAAAATATATAATCCAAGGTATAGCTGTTAAAAAAATTCTTCATTTAATTTACGGGAGCATAGTGCATTAAAAAATGCATTAAAAAGTGTTGAAAATTGGCATTTTTTTCCTTACTGCCCTAGTTATAAGTAAATATTTTGCTTAGATTGCTTCCTGCTATTTAAAGGTTAAAACATTTGTGCAGTCGTGTCCGACTCTAGGGGCCGGTGCTCATCTCCGTTTGTTAGCCGAAGAGCCAGCGTTGTCCCAAGACGCTTCCGCGGTCATGTGGCCGGCATGATGCACGCGGAACACTGTTACCATCCCACCAAAGTGGTACCTATTCATCTACTTGCATTTGCATGCTTTCGAATTGCTACGTTGGCAAGAGCTGGGGCGAGTGCGGGAGCTCACTCCGTCACGCGGGGCTAGGGATTTGAACCTCCGAACCTGCGACCTTCTGATCGACAAGCCTGGCGTCTTACCTGCTGAGCCACCACGTCCCTTTCCTGCTATTTAGTGTTAGGCAAAAAACATTTTTAAAAAGTTTATTTTTAATATAGTTGTGGGTGGGGTCTGGCCTGGGGGATGGCCTGGAAGAAAACAGATTGTTTAAATCTCTTCTTTCACCTTCAGCAGGTACTGAGTTGTAATGCCTTCCTTCTCAGGTAAGCAATGGAAGGGCGGAGGGGCATCTATTTGCGGGCCACAAAGCTTCTTGTGCATTTCAAGAGGGAAGGAAGCGTACTTATTTGGGTGCCAAATGCAACCAAACAGAAAACGACATATAATTTTTAATAGAAACTCTGCATTGCAAAAATATATATCAAGCCTTAAAGGCGTTTAAGATTTGTTTATAGATAAGAGATGAGATATGGGAAGATCTTTTGTTGTATTTTAAGAGGAGGTGATAAATTACTAAAATTGTATATACTTCTTGTTATGAAGGAGGAAGTCATTTCTTTATCTATTTCTTTTCTTATTCTTTGCTACATTCTTATTTTTTCTTTCCTTTCTATTTTTCCCTTCTATTCTGCACTTTCTATTTTTCTTTTTTCGTTTGCATTAGTTTTTGTCTTTTTAATTATAAGGTTTAATAAAATCGCTATAAATATATATATCAAGCCAGCATAAAACCAACATGTGATTAAGGAGGAAAGGACCATTGCGATTAACACCCACGTAGCCACGTTGCAGGGTGGATCTCTTTTTTTGGAACAGCCCCAATTTCTCGCTTGGAAAACGGGGGTGCAGAAAGTTCACAAAAAGGGTGGGAGGTACAGAAGCAGCTTTCATCCTTAAGCACTAAGAATCATCTTAAGAAATAAAATTCTGCAGAAAGGAAACAGCACAGTTGTGAGCAGACTTAGATTCAAATAGGACCCCCGCAGACTTTTGAACAACTGAGCATTTTAACGTGAGGAAACGGATTTGACTATGGAAATTGCCACCACACACACACAAAATTGCTGTTGCAAATAATTAGTAGTTCTTTCAGGAGCTGTTCTGCTCTTGCCTTTCCATTGTCCTCTATAGAGGCAAACTGGAAAAGGAAGTAGGCACCGAAGAAAAAGACACAGCCGTCATAAAGGCCCAGAAAGGTCCAGTAGATGAAAGGCTTCAACTGGAGCATAGCGTTGTCAGAAACATTCCTATCAAGAAAAACAAAAATGTATAAAATTGGGCCAGGACATCATAAATGCAAGCCACTCAATGTAATGGTATGTGGAAAAGACCTTGGGAGGCTGGGCCAAGACTAGGGAATGGTCAGATAAGAGAGGACATAGCCCACAGCTGCATAACAGGTGGAGAAAGAGGCTCATAAGGGACCTTCCCTAGTTTCCCGGGCTGTTAAGGAGACGGCGGGAGATTTGTACTTTCAGACTTGCAAGATTCTGTCAATGCAGCTTTACACTAAAGTAGAATTAGCTCATCTGGTCGTGTTTCTTGCCTGGTCTTCCTTGTAAGGCTGACATCAAACTTGCAAGTTTTCCATTCGATTACAAGTGAAGGAAATCAAGGCCGTGTTTACTTTTGGTCCCAGCCCCTCACGAGATACTCCATGGGACTTCACAGGATGACACTGTGGTTCGTACCAGTGGCTTAGGAGCATGGGATTTAAACCATTCGTCTTCAAAAGGAGAATTGAATGGGCAGGGAACTGGGTTTAGGACTTACGCTATTTAATACACACCCCAGCAGGGCTTAAAACCTAGTTTGGCATGCAAAGGGCAAGAAGAAGAACCAAAGCATCTCGTACTCACAGATACAACATGGGGAAAGTCATCAAGATATCAATAGGGACGTGCTGCTCCAGGAGACTGTAGGCCATTATCGGCAGGGAGGTGAAGCAGATGTTGAACATAGTTAGGTAAGCTGGGTCGTAGAGGGGCTGGAGCGAAAAAGAGAAGGAATTGAGCAAATGGAGGAAGAGCAGACAATCATTTGCTCCCGTCCTGACATTTTCTGCGATAGATTTGCTCTCACCCAGTTCCCAGATTGATAAATAATTATATTCCAATGTATAGTCGAAGGCTTTCACGGCCGGAATCCGATGGTTGTTGTGGGTTTTCTGGGCTGTGCAGCCGTGTTCTGGCAGTTTTGGTTCCTAACGTTTCGCCAGTAGCTGTGGCTGGCATCTTTAGAGGACAGGAGCACAGCTAGAAGATTCTCTCTGTGCCCAAGTGGAGGGTGTGTGTTCCTGCTGGAGTTTATAGCTGCTGAGAGGTACTCAGATACAAGAAAGCACACCTACTACCTCTCAGCAGCTATAAACACCAGCAGGAACACACACCCTCCACTTGGGCACAGACAGAATCTTCTAGCTGTGCTCCTGTCCTCTGAAGATGCCAGCCACAGCTACTGGCAAAACGTTAGGAACCAAAACTGCCAGAACACGGCCACACAGCCCAGAAAACCCACAACAACGATCAATTATATTCCAACATACATGGGGGATACCCAAAAGCTCTTTCACACAACTGAGGATGGTGTTTGCTAAGAGATGGGTTCTTTCCCTAGCAAACAGTATTACACGTTGGGATTTTCTTGACCAACAAATCTTGTGGCTAAATTAACCATGGTTGGCTCAATGAAGCTGATTTTCCGATTTATACAAAACAATTGAACCATAAACGAAACCCCACAAGCTGAGTTCACGGGAGAAATGCAGAAGACAAACGAAAAGGCCAAATTTTGGGTCCCAAAGACTTACGGGGAGGTAGCTGAAGACGGTATTTCCGAACCCTTCATACTAATTGTAAGGCGGGTTTGTCTGTTTTTGGTTTAGCTCAATGGATAAGCCCAGTTACTGTAATGGGATTACAGTAAACCATGTGTTATGGTTTAGGATTGTATCTGGTTTACTCAATAACGTATGATTAGCACAATTCATGGTTCCTTGGGATGTGTGACCATGTCCAGAGTGAGGTGTGAGAAAAATACAGAGCTGCATCCAACACATAAACTCCTTTCTCATCATACATACACAATGATTAATCAACCCAGCAGCCCATTAGTCAATCCAGTAATCAGCAAGGCAACATCCTGGTGCGAGACACCCCTTTGGTTGCTGCACATGTGATTTTTTGCACAATGCCTTTAAACGTCTTGATGAACACGTACGAAGAAACCAAAAGCAGAGCGCACCCGCGTTTTCCCATTCCGCTCGCAGCGTCCCGAGACCTCCGAAAGAAAAACCAGCTACATCCAAAGCAGAAAAGTCCAGCTCATTAGCGCAGCTGGGCAAAACACGTCGAACAAGTGGAAGAGGAGCCGGTGGAAACCATGCATATGTTTGCTCATTATTTCCCCCAAATGAGATTTTCTGGAACAATGGTTCATTTGCCAGCCGCTGCTAATGAGTCCGCTCCGCTGCGCCTCACCTAAGGAGGCCAATCAGGCAGACGGAGGGAGCCGGACCGGACCCTTCGCTTCAGGCCTGAGCTGCAGTCCTGGTGAAAAAGGCAGGAAACCGAAGCCCTCGAGTGGCTACAGACCACTTCCTCCGACCGGGACAGCTGCTGAACGGCTGCTCCCCTCATTCAGGAAACAATCGTTAAAACCTGCCCTCACTTGGGCTTTCCCGCACAACAGGCCTCCCCATTCACACCTGCCCTTTGCAAGAGAGTTGGCTAAGAACAGGAGTGGTTTGGGTTGAAAGCCGGCTCTTTTGTTGCTGTTGTTCCAAAGAATCCTCGTTCCCCAAAGGGAGGAAGGACAGGGAGACCAGCAGCTGCATTTTGCTCTTGGGAGAAGAACAAAGGGCTAGGCTGAAGGACGGGCTTCTCTGGGGTTGGTAAGAGGAACCATTAAAAAAAAGAAAACCAAAGGCAAGGGCATGGTTGATACGACTTGAGAGAGCTTCTTCTCCCAGTCATCAAAATGGGGGAGAAATGCAGACTGGCCCCCTTTCGCAAAAGTGAAAGCCAAGCGTCTAGCCCCCTACAGAGAAAACAAGCAAGGAAACAATCAAGAGTTTTGTCGCCCTAAATTACCTGTATATTGGTGTCTCATTTACAAGTGGAGCACTTTATTTATTTATTTATTTATTTATTTATTTATTTATTCTATCCCTTTATTATTTTTATAAATAACTCAAGGCGGCAAGCATACCTAATACTCCTTCCTCCTCCTATTTTCCCCACAACAACAACCCTGTGAGGTGAGTTGGGCAGTGTGTGTGTGACTGGCCCAAGGTCACCCAGCCAGCTTTCATGCCTAAGGCAAGACTAGAACTCTCTGTCTCCTAGTTTGCCATTGGCTCCTTCCTAGGGCTGAGAGAGGGGGACTGGCCCAAGGTCACCCAGCTGGCTTCTATGCCTAAGGCGGGACTAGAACTCTCAGTCTCCTGGTTTGCCATTGGCTCCTTCCTAGGGCTGAGAGAGGGGGACTGGCCCAAGGTCACCCAGCCGGCTTTCATGCCTAAGGCAGGACTAGAACTCTCAGGCTCCTGGTTTCTAGCCTGGTGCTTTAACCACTAGACCAAACTGGCACTTGCTGGAATTCTTGCGTGGCAGCCTTAACCTTCTTTCTAATAAATACTCTATCATCATCATCATCATCATCATCATATATTCAATTTCCATGCCACCCCATTCTCAGTGGCTCTGAGTGGTTCACAACAATCAAAGAAATTACAATAAAATCAATAAAAGATAAAAATAAAAAGATGGGAAGCATGATGAAGCAAGGGATCTCGCTCTCCCTCGCCAAAGGGAGATCCACAAATGTGGTGTAGCTTGAAAGAAGGAGTGAGATTAGAGGCATTATGAGGAACGTAGTCCCAAAGACATCAAAATGAGTATCAACCCTGACCGTCAAGAACAGAAACTCAACCAGGGTTCCGTGGCACCCTAGGGTTCTGCGAGAGGTCACAATCTATTTTAAAAATTATTTCAAATTCGGGCAACTTCACATTAAAGAGGTAAGTTTCATTCTTTATTTTTAGTTTAAGAACACTGTTAGGGCATAAATACAGGCCTACCCATGAAACAAATATAATAATTTTGTAACTTCGGGCCTATCTTTGAGCCTGAATGTGCACGGGTTCCCCGAGGCCTGGAAAATATTTCAAGCGTTCCTCCAGGGTCAAAAGGTTGAGAAAGGCTGGTCAAGAGATTGTCAAGGATGAGAACAGCTTATGACCTTGTGGGGTTGGGAACTCCCAAAGTGCTCAGTCTGCTTCTCTCGGAAAGCCACGTGCCCTAATTCTGAAACTGCAAAAATGAAACTGCTCCCAGATCTGGAAATGTCTGCCTAAAGCTCTGCTGGGGGGTTAAAAGCCCCTTTTGGTCACAACATCAGTAATGACACCCACCCACCCCACGGCAACGTACCTGCTGCGAAAATCCACAGAAAAACTGATATAAAAACTGAGGGAAAATGAAGCAAAGGTTCTAAAAGAAATAGAGGTGGGGGGGGGGAGAGAAAAAAAGCATATTAATAAGAAAACCAGATAACTTAAAAGTTGTTTCTGCATTTTGGAATTGAGTCTCAGAAGCTACTCCGCTTAAATATTCTGTCCCAGCCTTCTGCCTTCAAAGCCCTGCCCTGAATTCCCATCAATGAGATCTTTTCTTAGTGCTGTGTTTTCTCCAAGAAACTGCAGTGGGGAAAATAAGTGTTTGTTGGAGAAGATGTTATTTTCTCCTTGAGAAAATAAATTGCCTCAACCTGAGACACAGAATAGTTTATTTATTTATTTATTTATTTAATTTATTTAATTTCTATAACCGCCCATCTCCCCCCATGGGGAACTCTGTTACGAAGGGATGGATGGTCCAGAATCACCCAGCAAGTTCATTGTCCATACAACCCAACTTTAGCCTTTGGGTTAATTAGTGCAGAACACCCAACAATCTCCAGAAAGCTTGTTAGCACGTTTCCATTTTGTACACCCCTCTCTCTCGAAATGGCGGCCTTCTAAATCACAATAAAACCACAACCGTCAGCAAGAGTAGAGCCAGACTGTTGCCGTTTGGCCTTTGGCTTCCGCAACCAGGAGCCCTCCAGGTGCTCGGCCAGCATTAACCCCTCTGCCCGCCTTCCCCCTGGCACCGGAGACGGATTAGCCAATTCCTTTACCTTATAGAAGAAATACTGTACAAGTTGGGATATTCTGACATAATACAAATGTCCGTGTGCCAAGAGCAATCTTTTCAAGTGTTTAAACTTGGGGATGGCATAGTCGCTGTTCCGAGCAGCTTGGCGCCCCTCTTTTCCCTTGATACCTGGCAGAGAGGGGGAACGGAGCAGGTTAACATTCTACCTCAGATGCTTCAGCATCCTGATCAGCAAGAAGTTTGTATTAGCGCTTTCGGCCTGGCCCCTGCACGTTCTCTGTCCCTCCTTTTCCTCTGACCAACACATTTCTAGAGGTAGAGGATCTCCGTGTGGGTCAAAACACCTCTTACCGATGCCCACGTGAGCCTCCAAAATCATGCTGACGTCGTTGGCTCCGTCTCCAACAGCCAGCGTGATGGGACTGCCTTTGGAATTCTTAACCATGCGGACGATCTAAAGAGGCGAGATGGGGAGAGGGGCGGATCACGTTCGGCAGGTTGGGATATTCACTGCCCAATTTCTAGCCTGCTTCCCCAGGACCACCCTGGAAACTGAACTCGGGTGCAAACCAATGGTTTGGAGATGCTTGCTTCGCAAAAGAGGCGACGCGCAGCATTCACGTTGGATGAAGGGCGTCGTGCCTCTTTCGGCTGGTGCGGGAAGGGGCTCTGCTCCCTTAGGAAGGGCGCTTACGCACCTGAGCCTTTTGCAACGGAGCCATCCGGCAGCACAAGACGGCGGTGCAATTCAGACAGATCTGAAGGAAGATGCTCCTGTAGTGGGCGAAGTGGGAATCTTGGGAAGGATTCAGGATCAGGGAAAGGGTGGCCCCGTCAATGACCAACCCGTATTCGTAACTGAATACCCAGTTTCTGAAACAGAGACAGGCGACTTGCTGGCCAGAGTTCTCGAAATGAGAGGAGGATCGGAAAAATTCAGGGTAAGTGGGACTCAAGAAGCTGCGGCCATTCTATTCTACTGGCTAGTTGAATCCCTTTAAGAGTCAACACGTGTAGGAACACGTATTTTACGTTGCTACTTAAATGCGTTACCCTTCTTGAGCTGAGAAGGAAGAGGCGAGATGGAAAAATAGCATTTCTTTGTGCTCAATTTGTTAAGACCCTTTAGATTTCTACACAAACACATACCCAGAGTTTTACACAATGCCTTCAGTGAAGGATGGCCATTTTCTATTGTAATCATCCCTACAAAATTTACATCAGAAGGCAACTTGTTCATAAGTTGCAAGTAAGCATGCATATGTATGGATATGTACATATATATGTATATATACATACAGTATATTATCATTGAATATCTTTATTACGGTCTTTGACCAGCCTTTACAATAAAAGGCAATAGTTTAATCTAACAATTCGTTGTTAGGAAAAAGGAAAAAAAATAAAACAGTGAAACAACATATCCAATTCAAAGTTTCACGCAATTGTATAACTTGATAAAAATATTTGGCCACCTGGTGTGTGAGTGTAGAGTCAGCATCCCTTGAAAAGAAATAAACGTAAAATCTATCAGGATGACCCTCAAATTTAGCGATGACTGGGGAGATCAGAGCATGTCTCGGGGCATCATAAAACGGGCACCGTATGAGGACATGGGCAAGAGTTTCTACCTCCCTGGATCCACAAGGACAAAGTCTCTGTGAATAAGGAGTCCCGTAAAATCTTCCTGCCAGCAGTGCTAAAGGGAGGGCATCAAAGCGGGCTCTGAAAAGGGCCCATCTACATATATTATCATTGCTGGATTTTTTTCCCTTTTTCTTTTGCTGTTGTTTTCTTTTCTTTTTTTCCTTTGTTCACTTTTATAAATCAAGGAGACCTTTCAGATTTTGAAAAAAAAATGTCATCATAGAAAGGCATGGACTTACTGTGGCCCCCAATTCCTGAAATTCTTTCGCAGCTGCCACGGTGTAATCCTGCTCTCCACCTTAGCTTAGTAAATATTCCAGGTTTTAGATGTACCCAAATTCAGCGGAAGGAATTATGTACGTTAATATTAAACAACTGCATGATTCAGGTTGCCATGTGAACGGGTTGGGGGTGATGGCAGGGAGGAATGCCAGAGGACTATTATATTCAATATGTAAAATGTATAGAAATAATTCAACAGTTCCTCTTGGGGATGGCTGGCCCCTTGAAGCCTCCCAGTGACTTATTTTAATATTCTTCTTGGAATTTATATTTTGTATTTATGTAATTTTATATATTTTTAATCTCTATTTTACTGTGCACCGCCCAGGGTCCCCGTTGGGGGAGATGGGCGGTAATATAAATTTAATAAAATAAAATAAAATAAAATAAAATAAAATAAATAAATAAATAAATAAATAAATAAATAAAATAATTATATAGAGGATGGGGGTGGATTAACTGCATCCAGCTTTCCTTGGCACTCTCCGCCCCAACAATTTCCTTATGTGCAGATCCCGCCAAACATGTTTCCTGGGTTCTCTGCAAGGAAGACATCAAGGCAGACGGACAAGGAGAGCTCAAGCTAGCCAGCAATGTGCTCTACTGGAGCCAAGGAAGGTCGAACTGAGATCTTCTTCTTCAGTATCACCACTCTACAACTTTTGCTTCCTGCTGACTTGACTGCAGATCAGCCACTACAGTTAAGAGTGGACGCACTAGGAAAGATTTCAGTTCCAAATACGCCAGGCCGGAAAAGTCCATCCTCACAGATGTCTCCTCTCTCTATCCCCCTAGATCAGTGTTTCTCAACCATGGCCACTTTAAGATGGGTGGACTTCAACTCCCAGAATTCCCCAGGCAGCATGATTATTGCAAGGTGCTGCCGTGGCAACCGACCCGCCCTAACCCTTTAGATACTGCTTGGGATCCCACTCACTTCTTCCCGCGGGGGGCGTCGGTCACCAACTTTTTGTGATACTCCAGCAACAGCTCGTGCAGGCGGTCCATCTTCCTCTCCCCTTCCTCTACCACTTTTGTCGTCAGCAGCAGCAGCTCCGTGCTGCTCTGGAAGAGGCGGCAAGCATAGCACGTGGCCTGGGCCGTCTCCAACTTGTCCCCCGTCAGCACCCAGATCTTCATGCCTGCCCCGTGGAGGGACTCGATGGTTTCAGCTGCCATGTCTTGGAGTCTGCAGGAGAACCGGGGGAGATGACTCTACAAACTGGTGGGTCTTCCTCAACGCTTCCTCTCTAATTTTGCCTTTTTAAAAAAGACAAATCACTGGATTTCTTTTTAGAAAAGAAGTCCTTCAAAACACGTAGCAAGGAAGCAGTTGAGTTATGTACACCAACACTCACACACCGAGGGGAGCAAAGACAAGAAGAAAACAGAAGAATTCCGATCTGGACAAATGCAAAATTTAAAAGTGGGTCTTCTCCATCCCTTTCTCCAACTCATGACTTAGACGGCTTGTTTCCAATTCTTGAGCCTTGTTTGCCAAGTCAGCCTTCCCTAACCTGATGTTCTGGACTACATTTCCTATCCTCTGTAGCTAGCACAGGTACAAAACCTATCAGAGATTTCTATCAGAGCATCTTTGACTTGACTTGACCAGCTGACTTGACTTGACCAGTTGTTATTACAGCATGGAATATGTTAAGTTATTCAAGTGGCAAACAAATCCTTAATTCTGGATTACATTTTTGGGTACCAAATTTAGTTTAAAAAGCTAAACAAAAAGCATCAATCTGATTATCCCCTCCCTCCAAAAAATCCTCTGCTCCTCTTAAAAGAAAAAAAAAAGGTGGGAAGGGGTGTTTAATTGGGTGTTCCCCATATTTTCCAAATGCAGAAAGTTTGAGAAACAGTGGTCTACAAATCTGTAGCTTGAATCATCGACACAGTGGTCTACAAAGCATGCCTTTACCCACTGGGCTAATAAACTGGCAAGTTAAATGTTTCCCACTTGGGTGGAAGAATTTGAACACGCAACACTACCAACTAGTTGCTGATTAAAATGTTTTGGACTTCAACTGCCTTTGAAGGCACCATGGGTTATCTTAACTAGCCAGGGGCTTACTTGTCTTCAACTGCGGTGGAGCCAATCAGATGCATATCCTTCTCAGCGTCATCAAAGACCTTGGCCATCCTGGCTTCTCGGTTCTGTAGGGCCATAGTGGCTTCCTTAATCTGGGCCTCCAGAACCTTGTAGGCTGCGTAAGATAGTTCTTTGTAGGCCACACAGAGAGTCCGATACCCATCCTGAGAGACAACAAGCAGACAGATGTGGTCCCTAAAGCCAGGCTTTCATGACCAAGTCATTCCAGAAGAGAGGCAACATGAACCATTCGGGAATATAATCAATTATCTCTTAAAATGGGCCGGGCTGGGTGGGGTGGGTGACGAATGCAACCTGAAGCAGGCACTGCACTGCACTGCAGATGACTTCTTGAGAGCATCACCCAATCATCGACTGGATTCTTGGCACAGTCATTCCGACACGGGTGGGTGTCTCCGTGTAATTTTCTCAGGAGTGATTTTCCATTGGCTTCTGGAACTGGTTTTCATTTTTAAAAAACTAGTCCATATGCTTGGGATTCTCTCTTGGTTTCCCATCCAAGTATTAAGTAGCTCCAGTTCTGCCCCCCCCACCCCCGCAAATTCCCATCAAGTGTTTAACCAAAATACCAGGAAAAATGTGCCACCCGTGGATAAACTGACCTGCATTTTTCATGGTGTTTTGGTTAACAATCCGAAGGTCTGCTTATCCGCGGATGGGCTTATCCACGAGCACATATGGGAAATATGAGTATTTTAAAAAAAGTATTACCATATACAGTATACCTGCGAATAAGCTGAATAAGTGGAGGAGCCGAACCTGATTTTTTGGATGCATTTTGGCACCTAACATTCTCAGCTTATCCCTGAGAATTATATTATACGGTAGCTTTTCAAATTAGCCAAAGCTGCCTGGGGGCTGCCACTTGCTACGAGAACATGATGATGCAAGAAATGCCCCGTACTGATCTTGCCCCGGGGGCAGAGCGAATCTCAGTAGCCTTTTGCCTTCCTCTATTCTACAACATGTCCTCTTGAAAAAGAAAGGAGGGAGGAAGAGGAAGAGGAAGAGGAAGAGAGCCACCAATCTCTTTCCTTGTGGTTAAAGTTTGGGATGATGGAACCCTGAACATCTGCAGCCCCAGCTGGCCTGAAGGACTTACCACTGCATTCCGTTCCACGTGGACTCTTGTCTTTTGTGCTTCAGCTTCAGGGACCCTTGGGAAAATCGAGGAATCTGCTCCTTTGCAAAACAGGTATATTCTTCCTAAAAGTCAGGGAAACGGAACATTTTGATGTTAGTTAATGTGCAGGGGTGCATCCACCCCAACGTCTGCCTTTGGGGGAGCAGGGCAGAGGAGGAAGGCTGCCAAGAAGATGCATAGGGCAGCACCCAATTGCAGTGCTCTAAGCAATTAAGGCTCTGGGCATGAAGGGCTGGAGGTATTCCATGAGGTTTGGTGTTGAATACACCGATAAAATTGCCAAATTGTGTTCCTCCGTTATGGCTCAGGGGGTCATAAAAAAGGCCTCCTAGGCACTCTTGCTTGCATACATCTGAACATTTCTCCTGGGGATGTTATAGTGCTAGTTCTAACTATCAGCGAAGCATTTCCGAGGTTTCAGCTCACCATCTGGCATCTTCACGAGAACACTCATCCGGCGACGGACGCAGTCAAAATCAAGGATGTTCAGCAGCTCATATCTTTTTTTTTTAAGCAGGAAGGGAGAGAAAATGTGTTTAGTGGTGGAGGAAACTGGTAGGAATTCTAACCCCATCGGGCTCAAGCAAGTAGAGCACTAATACAGGTAGTCCTCGCTTAACAACCATAATTGGGGCCAGAAGTTTGGTTGCTAAGCAAAGCGGTCATTAAGCAAATCTGACCTGATTTTATGACCTTTTTTGCGGCAGCCATTAAGCAAACCACGTGGTCGTTAAGCGAATCACGTGGTTCCCCATTGATTTTGCTTGCCAGAAGCCGGCCAGGAAAGTAGAAAATGGCGATCACATGACCATGGGACGCTGTGATGGTCATAAACGTGAACTGGTTGCCAAGTGCCCAAATCGTGATCGTGTGACCGCGGGGACGCTGCAACGGTCATAAGCGTGAGAACCGGTCGTAAGTTGTTTTTTTCAACATGGCTGTAAATCCAAACCGTCACTAAATGAATGGTTGTTAAGTGAGGACTACCTGTATAAGTGGAGATCTGGAGGAAAACCTCTATGGGCCACTGTCCCTTGAACCAATGTAAATATTTACATCCTAAGAACTTTCGGAGCTGCTGACGTATTTAGCAAATCTAGATATAAGCTGTAGGTATAAGTATAAATAATGATTTAAAATAAAATGTAAGGAATAACTTAAAATGTAAATTAAAAATATAAAACCTAAATATAACTAAATAATTTAAATTATCAATTATAAATATAAAGCCTAAATATAACCAGAATAATGTAAAATATAAATATAAAGGGACATGCAAATACAAGCGTAAATATGGCAGGGACCACATTCTGCAAGACTACTGGCAGAATATAATTGCAGGAACATCTCCATTTCAGGGAAACCATATTAAAAAGCTATGATGTACTGTATGTCTTGGGCAATTATTTTTTTCCCCAGACACTGACTACCCTGGATTTTTTTAAAAAAATTTAAGTGTCCCAAATATCACAAGACTGCTAACCCTTGTGGGATTTCACAGATCTCAACTCCAAGGTAGGATGCCATTGTGAGTGAAAATCTTGAAGATTTCATGTGAGAACATGGATGCTTTGATGATGATGATCATCATCTTTTATTTATTGCATTGGGGGCAGGATCTGTATTTCAGAGGTGTGTGATGGGCCACTTTGTTGCCAAACCCTGCGTAAAATATACTGTTCGGTTCTCCACCATGGAAACACTGGTGGACCTCACAGGTGGACCTCACAGGTCCACAGTTCAACACATCCTTCTTGCTCCTCAGAAGCAGAAATGAAAATGCACCGAGGAAAATGCTGCCAAATAAAATGGGGTGGGAGAAAAAAAATAAACCATCCAGTTCAATTCTGGATCCTTTCCAAAAACACGGCCCTGCATTCGTGCTTCTGTGAATAGGACTGGCATCCTTGGGCTAAGTTGCAAACACACCTACCTTTCAATTTGGTTTTTTGGATTCTGTACCTTCATGACGTTATTGTCTTGTCCTAGAAAAGTGAAACCATACCTGTCAATGAACAAAAAGGACAGAATGGCGTTGAAAAAAAAAAAAACCAACACACACGCACATGCACACACACAGGCACACCCTTTAGATTTAAAAAAAAAACAGACTCAATAAAACAAAGTGAAATAAAGGTTGCACAAGACTGAGGATGTGATTTAGGCAGGATTGTTAATGGGCTAAAGCGTCGGGGCCCAGGGAACATCACAACTGGCCCTGAGTCCGGGGTCCTTACAAAACTTTTTTCCTTTTGCTGGATCGGTTCAAGTTCTTAAGCACAAAAGGGTATAAAAACCTCACTAATGAAGAGCAGATGGTTGTTCTGGTCTTGGGTTTATTCAGGAAAAGGGCACTTAGCCCTCCAATTTTGCGTTCTAGGAAAAAGCGGGTCAGACAACCCAGAGACCCTGCCTTCATCAACCCACTCATAAATGTTTCCAAGATTCTGCATCCTAATTCCTGATTTCTCAACATTCAATCTGATCAATGCAGCTCTTGGGGGAATCCTCCTTCCCTGGTCATGCTCTGCTGATAGGGACTTGACATGTTGGCCCCAAGAGGCGCGCGGTGAGGTTCTTTCAACCCTGACCCCTAATCTGTTCCACGTCAAAATGCATGAAATCAGCAGGAATGTCATAGCCAAAAGCAGCTTTTGGCCCTAGAGGGTTTGAAGCATGTGATGAGGAAACCCGCTACCTTGGATTTACACAACATGCTCTTTTTGACATGCAACGTCCCCAAAATGCTTGCATTGCCTCCCTATGTTTACTCCCATACAATTCTGCTCAGGTGATCCTTCTTTCTGGAACACCTTTATCCTGTGTTTTTCGCAGCACCCAGGTAAATGAAAGCAAAAAAACAGACACTGTACTCAATTAATAGCAAATATTTAAATGGGGACTACACATAAAGTAAAATCAAGCTAGAAACAAGAATGATAGCTACAAAGGTGTCATTAGCCTGGCAGCTTAAACATCTAAAAGGGGAACAAAAGCCAACTGCCGATTCCTAATCAAGGCAAACTTGCGGCCTTGCAAAATGAAGAGATTTTGGAGTAGGCTGGGGGCATAGAAGCAGAAGTCCCGGTGAGTCTATCATGCAATATACATATAGAAAGGCAGCAGAGTTTCCAGGATTTAAATGCATGAAGGCTACAGTGGGAGCAACTTTGCGAATTTCTAGGAGAGAATGCACAAAAGGTCTCAGACAAACTGCACCTCCATATTCTGGATCGTGTTGGCCAGGAACTTCATTGGGTTTGCACGTTCCAATGCAAACTCAACCCCAAACGTTCCATCCAGATCTACGCGCAAACTGGAAGACTCTGGGGAAAAAAAATCCCAGAAGTCTGCAACTTAAAAAAAAAAAAGCAGACTGAACTAAATCAACATCACACTACCTTTTAAAGGAAAGTGCAAACGGAAAAGCATTGAATTAAAGGAATTGCACGCGAAGAAAATGCATACGTGCCTCTATTTGGGGAAAAGTGCACTAATATAATGTATCCATTTTCATGCCAACTTTTGTAAAAGAATGTAGACAAACGGATGCTGAAATGAGCTAAGAAAGAACTGGGTGCTGGGAAAAAACAGAAAACTAAAACAGGAAGATTCCCCTCTCCTTATGTTTGGTGCTGTCCTCTGTGGTGCAAGAGCTTCAACCCTGAAGGCCTTCCACAGAAGCCCAACAATTTCTATTTTTTTGGCAGTGATCTTCACCACTGGAACTCTGACCCTTTGCCCCTCCATTGGACACCTTTAGAGTCTCAAGATGATTACTACTTTCCTCCCTGTTTTCACCATCTATGCGGATGCTCTGGGGGAAAAGAAAATGTCCATGAAGCCTCAGGACCAACATAGAAGGTTCTAGGACGTATTTCAGGCAAAGGTGGGCAAGAACAAGGTGAATTCTCAGTGCTCGTCACTTCAGTGTCCTGTGTGTATGTGTCTCTATGGTGTCAGCAAGTTTTTCCATCTTATTCTTTATTTTTAACTTGTTCTTTATTTATATATTTTTTCCTTATTCATATTGTACTTTATTTTATCTGTTATACTTTGAGCCATCCAGAGTTGTTCTGGAGTTGGGCAGTGCCCAAATCGAATAAAATAATAATAATAATAATAATAATAATAATAATAATAATAACAACAACAACAACAACAACTATTATTATTATTATTATCGTTCAACAACTAAGATGGCGCTACTTGGTCTTGTGGATTGTAGCAAGTGCTCAGCAATGCCAACTTTTTCCATCAGGCACACATAGAGAGCCGGTTCAGGCTTTGTTCGAAGCTCATCGAAATCAATCCCTCTCAATGTCATCTTCGGTTAGATTTCATGATCTGGCTTCCCCACATTCTCTTCAAAATTCTCAGCATCCAAAGACGGAATTCTCCATCTGGGCATGAGAACTTCATCAGCCGTATGCACGACACTGAATGCAACTGGGAGGGGAGAAAATTTGGTGGGGAAGAGGATAAATGGGCTTACTTTTGAGCACCCTCTAGCAAAGCCAGTTCATCTGGGGAAGCTGCCATGAAGCTGCAGGGGTCTCCCGGCTGCGATTTCCCTGCATCGGTTTCATCTCTTTCCTGGACCTGGACTGTATGGCAGAGGCACAAGGCCCGGAGGAAAAGTTCTTCTTGTTTCTGGGAAACGGGGATAACAAAGGGAAGCAACTACGTTTAACAGGGAGACATGCAGCTCCTCATCCAAGCAGAAAAAAGAACGGTTCTGAGCAACGGTTCTGCTCCGGCCATCCCATCTTTTCTCCTCAAGTCAAAACTGGGGAGATGGGACTCCGTGCCCATGCCCTCTGCCCTTGATCTACTGGGCTGGACAGCAGGGAAACAACATTCCTTGGGTTGCAATGTTCTGTAAAGGTTAAACCAGTTAAATTTAAAATTAACTAAACAAGATATCCCTTCTCCTCACCAAGGTTAACTGTTAATGCAAGCAGTTATAAATCCAAGAGAGTGAAGACCTATCTTAGAAGGGGTATTGATCTTCTATCCTCAGAAGAGGTATTCTGCTTCCTTACTCACTAGAGCAATGTTTCTCAACCTTGGCTGCTTGAAGATGTGTGGACTTCAACTCCCAGAATTCCCCAGCCAGCATGGCTGGCTGGGGAATTCTGGGAGTTGAAGTCCACACATCTCAAAGTGGCCACGGTTGAGAAACCCTGCACTAGAGGGTCTCCTAAACAAATGTCTGAATCATCTTTAGAGATCGGCTGGATTTGACTATCTGACTTAGCATCCCTCCACTACGTCCCCGTGGTAGCCAAGCAGATGCAGCTATGAATCCCACAAACAGGCATCTAAAAATCAAAAGCAGCACAGACAAGTCTTCTTTCTCCCCAACCTCCTACCCTGGCAACGCGGCTGGATGTGTTTTACCTTGTCCGCTTTTCCGGAAAGCTTCCTTCCACTGACATCAGAAATGTACCTGTAGCCGTCAATGCTGCATTCAATGAATTCCATTGTGTTTTCTGTTAAAGTCCCCGTTTTATCAGAGAACACATATTCAACCTAAGGAAAAGATGATAATTCATCTGATTAGATAGGCACAGTTTTCTGCCAAAACATCTGTGGGTTTTTCTTTTTCTTTTTTCCAGTAGTGACATTTAAAAACAAAAAGGACCAAAGTCAGCAGTAATACTTGGGCACGGAAGGGAAGCAATTGAGAGAAGTAAGGAATGCCATCTTCTGTTCTCTTTCTGCCTTCCCTTCCTGCAATTAGGGCCTCCTGAGTTGGAGATAAACATTCAACTTCAATTTCCATTGCCAAAGGGACCCTACCAAACTTCTAACCAGGAAATCAGTGGCTTGTGTTTTTTTGACTCAGCGTTTTCAGCGGACAACACTGGACTCATCTTCCAGGCCTGGTCAACCACCAGGTCCATCTTGGAGAATGGAGTCAAGGATGGAGAATGAAGACACTAATGGTTATTGTGTGAAGCACCCAAATGACCAGTGCTACTCCTGTAGATTTCATTCCTTCCATTTCTACATTGGTAGAGGAGGGCCAGGAAAATTATCCGAGGTTGAAAAGAGTGAGGATTTATGATAACAGATGGTCTTACATGGATTAGAGTAGTATAAGGCAGAGAAGGGGAAAAAATCCAGTATAGTTCACATTTGTCAATGAAAGAACTAATTCTGTGGGGTGTTCATTGGCTTGTTCAGGCCCCATTATACACTATATATATCTAGTGTATATTGTGTGTGTGTGTGTGTGTGTGTGCAGTAAACAATATATTGAACAGAATACATTGCCTGGCCAGGTTGTTCATGGACATATACACAGCCTGGCTGATTGTGCATGGATGCGTACACAGCCTGGTTGTGCAAGGACGTGTACACAGCCTGGCTTCTAAGCCTGACATTTCTCTATATTAGTATGGAGATCTTGTTTAATGAAGAAGTAATAAGTAGTATCAACCATGCAAAAGTCCAGTGGAATAACCTTAGCATATATTTAAAGACTTTTTTAAAAAAAATCCTGGGTCGAAAGAAATATGAGACACTGGAATTCTCAAGTTTTACTGGAGCCAAATGCTAACAGCTTCTGTGTCACAATAAGCAAAATTTGCTTGTGGGAGGGAGGGAGGGAGGGAAAGAGAGGAGGGAGGGAAGAAAGAGAAAGGGAGGGAGGGAGGGAGGGAGGAAACCCGCAGAAAGAATCCGGTAACAGAACAGTGTTTGGCATGGAGACATCCCATTTCAACAACTGATACAAGATGGAATTTACTTATTTCATCATTTGTTATTTAGCATATGTAAAGAATAAAATCAAATACAGGACTTCGCTTCCTTGCTGAGTTACCCATAGGAGATTTTTCACTTCCCAGAGAGGACCCAGCTAAGAGGCTTCTTAAGTATCTGAGAGGCAGGTACTCTGTTCTTTGGAATGGTGCCAGTCTTACGTCTTGAGAGACACAATGCTCCTTTAGACATTTAGGATGCAAACGCTGGGCAAGCATCTTGGAACCACTGACCTTCCAAGGGTTTGGGATGCAGAATTGCAGTCTCAGCATGACTCATATGCAATTTAAAAGGTGCTTTAATTTTTTGTATCAACATTGTGTTTTGAGACATTACAAATCCCAGAGAGGGGCAACTGAATATTGTTTTTAAATTGGAACTGAAGCTGGAGACTACACCAAAGAGCTTCAACTCACAAGCAATGCACCATGTTTTCCCTAG
Source organism: Charina bottae (assembly GCA_023362775.1). Taxonomy (NCBI): domain Eukaryota; kingdom Metazoa; phylum Chordata; class Lepidosauria; order Squamata; family Charinaidae; genus Charina; species Charina bottae. The sequence continues at coordinate 19,926,540 of JALMGJ010000018.1, read as the reverse complement.
AGAGCGCTTTTTCCCTATTGAGTTCCAAAGACAGCTTCTTTGGAGAAGGAGCTCCGATAGAAGACTTCAACCAGATGGGACACACACCATCTACAAGAGTAGCATTCACCCTTATCAGATTTGAGACTCATGATTACTTTCAGCTGGTAACAAGAAATCTACTTTCATTATTTTGGGATAACAACAGATACCTTCTTCTGTCTCCTTTCCTGGAGAGGATAGATGCAAGGAGGGAAGAAGACAACCCAACATTTATCCGTTGGATGGTGGAAGGCATAGGGAGACATTACTGACCTGCCCAAGTTCTTCATTGAGGTCAGAGGTGTTTACCAATGCCCCTTCTTGGAGAGTTTCATCATACATCTCTTTATCCCATGAAATGAAGAAGGAACCCAGAAATTTCTGCATCTCAACAGTCACATACATGGACACTGGGATAATGAAGTTGAACAGGACCATGAAGGACAGGAAATCGGTGAACATTTTTAGCAGCTGAAAAGAACACAGACACACACACACAGAGAGAGAAAGATACACCGAGTCACCCACATCTGCAATAAATCAGATTGTATACAACCATCAACCAACGAAAGCCGACCAATCTACCTTGAATGTTTCTCTCTCCTTTTGGGTTTTGGGGTTGTACCAGGGTTCATCATTATGTGGGACACTCTGCCAGACATATTTCAAAGTAGTGCACACTATAGCCTTGCCCACAAGAATGCATAAGTAGACAACCAGGAACACATTGATTGACCTGGAAAGTCAAAAGATCCAAAAGTTAGGGCTATACCTTGTGTTTCAATACACAACGGAGTGAGAGAACTTGCTCTTGTAATGTGAAAACACTGGCTTAACAGATGTCTGACCTAAACCAACAACTTGCTGGTTCATCCAGGCCACTATGTCTATCATATTATCTCAGAGTGCAAAGAGAGGGAGGCTGGATCCCAAAATATCATGCATTAACTACATGTGATTTCATTAATCAGTTGGTTATCTGGAAGGAGTTTCTCAGCTCAGAACTTTGAACTTTGTTTCTGTAAACCAGGGGTGGGGACTCTGTGGCTCTCCATGGGCTGATGGATCCATCAGCCTCAGCAGGCATAACCAAATTTCAGGAATGATGGGACGTGTAGTCTGAGCTGCTTTCCCGTCTGCAAATATTAATCCCCTCCAGAAGGTGTTGGGCTGGCATAGAAGAGGCGGAAACATTTTGTACACAATCCAGAATCAAAGAAACATATCTTTTTTTGTTTTGTTTTCAATGAATGTTTATAAGGACAAAGAGAAACAGATGGTCCTCCTGCTTACTTTTCAACTGCAGAGCGTTTCTGAGACTTCCCTTGGTAGTTCAAAGCCATCTTGGTTTCCATTCCCGTATATACAGCAACTCCTGCAAAACATAAGTGTAGTTGCAGGAGAGAAATCCCAGAGCCTTAAAAATTAAAGAGCTAGAAAGAAAAAAGAGGCAGCAATGAGGTTGGGCACCAGTCCTGCCTTCTAGATGCCTACTCCAAAGTAAATCCCATGCGTGCCCAAGATTGCAGCTCTCAAGAAAATCAATGGATGGGAAACAGAAGCAGCAAAGCAGTTGCTCACCATAGATCTTTGGGGTAGTTTTTAATTTTGCTCCTTTCAGCAAAAGGTTCTCAGGACCCAGTGGCCTAAAACAAACAGGGAGGATTAGAGCATTTGTAAGAAGAGAAGCAATTGGAAAATGCCAATGGCCGACCACTGGTCAAAGAAAAAAAGACTATTTAGAACAGGGGTGGGCAATGTCAGGCCCGTGGGCCATATAAGGCCTGCGGGGCTCCCGCCCACAAACCCCGCCCCTTCCACGTGATTGGCTCCCACCCACAAACCCCGCCCCCCAGTGCTTGTGATTGGCTCCCACCCGCAAACTCCGGCCCCAAGTCCACAGAAATCCCAGAAACCCACCCCCCACCCCCACCCCCGGTCCCCGGTTATAAATATCCAAATGGCCCTTGGCAGAAAAAAGGTTCCCCACCCTAACCCTAACCCTGATTTAGAACAAGACAAAGCTACGAAGCCTGTTATGACAAGCCAGTGTATAGGGAACGTGTGAAATCAATAGGTGGGGGAGAGAAAGAGAAATCAGAATCAGGGATTACAGGGCTACCATATCCGGACTTCAAAAATTTGGATGACCGCTAAGATGGTAGCAAAAGGTTAGATTTTCTGTATCACAGCTGCCATCTAAGGACCATCTGGATTTTTCCAGCCTAGATGTGGTAGCCCTTGATATTAAAAAGAAGCAAGCTATGTCAGCCCTTTGAGGTAGGCCAGATCAGGAAACAGACCTCCCAAGGCATACTAGAACTTTATGGTTGTAGGCTAAAGTAACAAAATCTTGAAAGGCTGACAGTGTTGCGCTTATACCAAGGACAGTCAAAGCGAGGCATTCTTGAGTTTCTTTCTCACCCTCATGTTTTCCTAACCCTGCCACATACCTTCTTTAGGGCCACCTCCATACTCCTCTACAGCTAATTAGCTACAAGATGTTCAATCCCAACTCACCTGGCTAGTGGCTCTGGCCCATCACTGTAGATATTAATTCTGCCCACAAACCTGTTGGGAGAGGCATACAGAAGGACGTTGATGTTCTGCATACAGCTCATTTTCCTAAGGGAGTTGCAGCAATTTAAAGGAAGGAGGCGGGGTGTGGGGAAGCAGGCGTGCTAAAGAAACGGACTGTCAAGTTGTCGTGTTCTCAGAGAGCAGGGTTCTAAAAAGGCCGATGGGGGTGGTCCTAGAGGTTATTTACCAACCAACGATTTTTAATTTAAAAATAGTTAATCATCCCAGGAAAGTGACAGAGGAAGAGAAGTGCCTGAGGCGGAATCTATGGCAACTGTATTCAATGACAGCATTTATTTCACACTCGTTGGCCAACTTCCAGGTCTCTGCCCTTTCTTGGCTTACAAGATACACACATCTGCGAAGTGATGACAGCATTGGGCAAGAGAGAATAAACAGGGAAGGAAGAATGAACAGCAGGCGGGGAGGGAGGAGATGGCTGAGCTGGGACCAGCACACAATACAGGCCATTAGAAGTCAGAGTGACATCCCTTGGGTAACGATGTCATTGCTTGCTCCAACCGGTGGCTCAAAATGGCCGCTGAGTAATTGATCTCGGCATTGGGTTCAGAATATAGCCAAGTATTGCTGATGGCCTGGCTGAAGGCCAATAATGCTAGATTCAGAAATATCCAGTATCAGTGGCTCAGAGAGAGGGAGAGAAGAAAGTCTCACGGGATGGGACTCTCCAATTTAGCACAGGGTGAAACAGATAATCCTGGTTGTTTTATTTTTATTTAAGTTATTGATTTAAATGTATTAGCCACCTGACTCCAATGGACTACAATTCCTATAATCCCAGCCACCTTGGCTGGGACAGATGAGGGCTGTAGTCCAGTTTGACAGCCTCCTGGGTTAGAAGAGATACTGACCAAGCTTCAGAAATACCTCTTTTCCAAGCTGAACCTGCAGCTGGTTATTCTGGCAGCCAGGCTAAGTAAAGGATCTGAGTCTGTTCCTCACAAACCACAAAAGAACCTTCCACACCCTCAGCTCTAATTCAGACGTAAAAGTGTTGCCAGCATGGGGAAAGGCAGAAGGTAGGGCAGGAAGGTAGCAACGCAAAATGACAAGATTTCCAAGTCAAAGCTTACCTGTACAGATCTGGCTGAGGCTGTTCGCATTCTACTGTGGCCACGAGTTGACTCATGGCTTCAACTGTAATCAGCTTGGCTGTATCTTGCACAGCATAATGAGTCTAGAAAAGAACAGGCACGCAAAACCTAAGACCGCCGGCAGCTGAATCCTGCCAATTTTAAATCTGTAATTTGAACCATCGCTTGATGGGATTCATTGGTATCTCGCCACCTCGTAAGCTACTGTACCTCAAGCACTCCTTAGAGTACAACAGGAGACTATTTTTAATGATCCATCCAAGAAATGTGGGCGTTAATTCTATGCAGCAACGAGTAAATAGATGGGAGGCAAACAATTTCGTGATTAATGTCAAAGTTCTTGGCTGTCCATTAGACGTTCCGTTCAACTCTGATTTTTAGGCATTTTCAAGAATATAACAACCACAAGAATGATGATGATGATGATGATGATGATGATGATAATGCAAAGCAACCCCCAACTTCTAGTATCACTTTTATTTCCAAGAATGTCTCTGAGTCCAACCTGTCTCCTAAGTATCCTTGGTGGGCAGCTGTAGAACTCACTGCTCTGCTTGGAAGGGTGCCCAGAAGAGAAAACTAAGGTCATCCAGGGGGATTTGAGGGTGTAATGGGATGTGGGAATGACCTTGGAGGAGAGGGGGAAGAGCCGCAGACTAGGCAATGGTCAGATAAGAGGCAGCTGAGCCTGCAGAAGGAATGGGGATGTGGCAAACATCTCAGAAGGGACCCTCCCTAGTTTCTTGGGCTCTAAAGGCAACGGGGGAGAGATGTACTTTCAGACTTGCAAGATTCTGTTAATGTAACCTTACAATAAAAGATGATTAGTTCATCTGGGTGTGCTTCCTGTCTGGACTACCTCACAAGGCTGACATCAGCTATATCAGGGTCAACCTCCCTCTTTACCTTCTAGGACATGACTATTTGACGACCGGCTCCGTCCTCACCATGGCAGCCATTTTATGACAAGACAAGCTTTTCCATGGCAACCATTTTGCAAGACTCTCCAAAAATGTTAAATGTATCCACCATCCCCCCCCCCAAAAAAAAAAAGCTGGCCTGAACCTTTTAGGACGATCTCTCCAAGCTAAACCAGATACATCACAGGAGGCATCTCAAATTTTAAAAAGTACTCAATAACCTTAAGTTGAGATGGTTGGGATCATCAAGATTGAGATTTCACAGTAATGTTGGAAAAAGAATGATGTTTCACATTCTGCAGATATCAGGAAGCTTCATTAAGAAGCTAACAAAGAATTTAAAAGTTACTGTGTGTGCGTGAGAGAGAGAGAATGTATATATATGGATGAAGCCACTTCTATTTCCAGAAACTGCTCAGAAGTTATAAATCACTTCTGTCAGCAAGATCTATGACAGTAATCCATCTTCATAAACAAAACTCTCTCCAATGTTTCCCAAGCTCATTATTTTGAAATTTTCCTCCTTTCCGGTTGAATGAGACACATTTCTCTTGCACGAACAGTGGGAAATGATGAATAGCAAATGAGAAGAGAAACATCTTCTGCAACCTAGGGTTGAGTTCAAAGGTTCTACCCAGCTAAAATTACACTCAGGCTGGAAAGACCTACTTTTTTTTTTTTTTTAAAAAGCTCTTTTAGCATTTTATACATAATCCTTCCAAGCTACATATTCTGATGTATTTTGTTTTCTAAGACACCACAGGAAGCAAACTCATTGGACATCAGCGTAAGAGAAGCTTGCTCAGGTGTTCATTCTGGACAGAATACTTAATTGTATGTAAAAAGGATTGGAGACCCAGTTTGGTGCAGTGGTTAAGGCACCAGGCTAGAAACCGGGAGACTGTGAGTTCTGGTCCTGCTTTAGGCACAAAGCCCGCTGGGTGACCTTGGGCCAACCCCTCTCTCTCAGCCCTAGGAAGAAGAAGGCAAGGGCAAACCACTTCCGAAATCTTGCCATGAAAACTGCAGGGCTCCTGCTTACTTCTCCTCTTACCTTGAAATTTGATTCTCCATCCAGACTGGCAGTGGTGACGTAGCAGGTCCCTTCTTTGCCATCCGAGGCCAGTAAAACTAGATCGCAAGGAAAGGTTTCATCTGCTAATACTTCTACTATGTCGCCAACCTCAAAATCAAAACAGAGTGTTGTAATGTTTGTAAAAACAAACACTCACTCACACACACACAATCGATCGATCGATCTCATAACAACATTACGCATCCTTGATAATGGCCACATTGCCTTGTTCCAACTCCCGGAGATTAGAGCAGGGTTGCAAAATGTGAAGCCCTTTGCCTAGCAGGAATGGCCATCCAACTAACATTTTTGGTGTGACGAAAAGTGGAAATGATTAAGCAGTTGTTGAAGAATCTTATCAGCTGCATTTACTTATTTTAATTGTAGTTACCGCTGTCCTATACATGAGGAAACCTCCAATTTAATGCTTGTGTTCTGCTGCCTTGGGAGAAGATACCTACTCAAAGGCCCAGTGGGACCCTCAGCCCAGGAAAAGTTGCAGAACTCCGAGTCCTGAGTGGTCCTTCATCCATGGGGTTGAAATCCCCAACATTGGGAAGACGTACCTTGAAACATCTAGAGCTAATTTTGCTGATGGGCAGAGAACTGACATCCCAACGTCTTCCCTGCCTTCTGAGGGGCAATTTTCTTTTAACTCGTTTCACACCATGGCCAAAATAATTCTCCTTCTCCCCCACCCCTCAGGTTTCAACCTCCTTGCTCATTCTGGATTTGGAGAGACTATGACATATACTGCTGCACCAAAATCAAACAGGCATTTTCTCCCTTTTCAAGCACAGAGAGCTCACATCCAACCACGGCTTGCCCGATTTTGATATAAATAAGAAGAGCGGAAAGTAAAAAAATCAAAATCAGGCTGCCCTTTTAATAAGCCCACCACAATTACTAGCTTGCTCAAGTGGCTGGTAGCTTCTCCGCCAGAGCTAGCCCTGGAAGGCTGAGGAGTAAACTGAATGCAAGAAGGGAAGATGTTTTCTAGAAAACATCCAGTGCAAAGGTGTGTTGAAGAGATTCTTCCTCACAACCCAGCCTCTGTGTTGGTATGCAGGTTAAGTCCTGGGCTTATCAACGCTTCCTATTCTTCTTCAGAACAGAGGAGAAACTTCTCCCCTCCTGTTACCTTGATCTTTTCACACTCCTTCTTCACTCTTCCTGCATTTTCAAGCACGAAGACTATGCTTTTGTTGACTTCCTTGTCTGCTCTGTGCCGCAGCCAATCCTCATATCCCTGAAGAAACAAGGGAAGGAATTAAAGAGACCAGAAAACTGGAAAAATGCAAAGAATGGAAGGGACAGGAGAAATGGACTCCAATAGGAGACCTTCTAGATGCAAATCCCATTCTCCCTAGCTACAGAGTCCACAGCTGTGGCAAGACAAGCCTAGAACGTTGGGGAAGGTGGGTTGAGAAGAAGGGGATAGAAACAATCCTTCTGTTTTGTTCGCTGGGATAAAAAGCAAGACGTACCTGCTTAATAGCTGTAATAATAATCACAAAGAAGAGAGGAAGTCCACTCGTCACTGGGCTGGTTGGTGTGTCTACAATCACCTAAACAGAGATGCGGAAAAGCTACATGATTTACACTTTTAAAGGAAACGGCTATTCCTCGATTAGATCTTGGGCGCCAATTTTCAGAAGCATTTCTCAAACTAGGGAAGAGGTGATCAAAATATCTTTCCTAAGCATGTTAGTGTATTCTCATTTGCTTGATGAAGACCATCAAGAGTTTGTGATGATCTTCTGAAGTGATTTTGTTGAAGAACCAGCTACTTGAAGGCATCTATTCCAGAACATCTGGAGTAAAAAGATCATTTCTGGCCCCAAACTTTGTCTTTGTAACACCCCCATTTCCTAATAATTTGCTCTCAGAAGCTGGTCTTTCCCAACACGATTACTCCAGAGCAGGGTTACTCAACCAGGGTTCCGTGGCACCCTCGGGTTCTGCGAGAGGTCACTAGGGGTCCCCTGGGAGATCACGATTTATTAAAAAAAATATTTCAAATTTGGGCAACTTCACATTAAAGAGGTAAGTTGCATTCTTTATTTTCAGTTTAAGAACACTCTTAATGCATATGTACAGGCCTACCCATGAAATGAATATAGTAATCTTGTAACTTCTGGCCTATATTTGAGCCTGAATGTGCAGGGGTTCCTCGAGGCCTGAAAAATATTTAAAGGGTTCCTCCGGGGTCAAAAAGTTGAGAAAGTCTACTCCAGAGGATCAAAGTCAAACCATGTACTGTAGGATTAACGTCTCTTCTGGCATGGTTCCCTACAACTGGTTAATTAATTCTATGCTAACCATCTGTAACTGAGAGCATGAAAAATCCACACCCACCAATTGCCAGTGGGAATTTTGATTTATCTAAAGCTAGACAGAAGTTCCTTTCATCCAGTTCCACATTCAAAGCCCCCAGGCCAGGGCTTTCCAAACTGTGTGTTGCAAAACACTACTGTGTCGCCTGGGGGCCCCAAGTGTGTCGCGCGACAACCCGGAAGCGCTGATGGCGCACTGCCGCCACGTATGGCAGCGCGCGCAGCAGCGGCAGGCCATCAGCGCTTCTGGGTTGTCGTGCGACATACCAGGACGCCGCCACAGCGTGCAAAAACCTGAAAGCGTGGCAGTGGCGGCAACCCGGAAGCGCCGCTGCCGGCGCTTCAGAGTTTTTGCGCGCCGGCCGTTGGTGTGTTGGAAAGCCCTGCTCCAGGCATTGGGGAGCTGACATCATGGCAAGTCAAACCGCAATGTATGAAGAAATAGCTGCACTCTGTTCCTTCGGAATGCAGCAAAGCAGCCCCTCATTTTCAGAATTTGTACCCAGAACCCAGGACAAATCATCTGAATGGAAACAGAATAATGTTGACATTATCAATTTAATTAACAGGAGCTATTTTTCAGGAAGATTTAATGCTCCGCCTCTCAGGAAGGAACGTGTTCAGTCCCCAAAACATCATGTATCTCCTCACTCCGGTTAGGAAAAATGAGGGATCTCCAACTTAGGTAGAAAGGATTGATTGATTGATGGCCAAACAGTTGGGGAAAAGTCATGGAGCTTTGTCTTTGTACAGTGAGATTATTATATGCACAAAGACGGAAAGATGCGGTACTACCCACAATGGGGGAACGGTTGCTGAAGATGATGGAACTTGCTGTGATGGCTAAATTGACTTCTTTGATCAGGGAAAAGACAATATCTACGTTTATTGCTGACTGGAAACCTCTTATGGACTTTTTGCGTAAAGCAGAAAAAAAAGGAATTTATGATTTATGGTTTTGATGATTCGACAGGATAGATTATAGAAAGAAGAGAGTTATGTTGTAACCACAGAGTAAGAGGTAAATTTATAATTTTACTTTTAACTGCTGTAAAGAAGATCGGAAGCTCCTTCTTTGTTTCTTTTTAATCTTTAACCACCTAGAGTCCCTCTTTTGGGGGAGATGGGCGGTAGCAAAATTTGAATAATAAATAAATAAAACAAAAACCTTCTTTCTTTCTTTTCTATTTTTCTTTAACTTTAACTTTTCCCTTTCTTGCAACTTTACCTTTCTCTTTGATTTCTTTTTCTTACTTTATATTTGTATTAGTTTTTATCTTCCTTTTTAAAAATATTTTATATAAATATAAATATAAATATAAATATAAATATACACACATAAACATACATACATACATATACATATATACACATACACACACACACGTATATACACACAAACCGAGGTAGAAAGGACTAAGTCATGTTGATTCAACTTCAGATATAAATTGTCAGATATAAATTGGATCGCAGATACAGTCCAAAATTAGCTCCAGTACAAAGGATGGGCTGGAGGTCCTTTTTAAGGAGCTGAAAACTCAGTGCTCCAGTATTGGGTAGGAATGGGAAGGCGAGAAGATGCAGCTCTTTGTCTTAGTTACTGAGGAGAGCTGAGCAAAGAATTTCTGCAAAAATATAATCCAAAGCCCTGGAGAAAGAACAAGGAGTGGAAGCAAACACAGAGTGCGTGGCTGGACAAGCTATTTCCCAACCAGCACATATGGGACCATTCTTCTGCTTTAAGATAGGCACATCTGGATGGGGAAAGGACATCTGAAGTCAAAGTACAGCCTTTAGTAAGACGAAGAATTGCAACAGCTCCTGTTTTGAAAAATACCTATCTATAATTACCAACATCTATTCATTCCCTGTGTAGTTTTTTAAATGCCGCTGATTTCTTTTTTTAATAAGGAAAGCAACCCAATCCTCATCACATCTGTTGATGCTCCTTCCTTTAAAGTGGTCTTACCTGGACAAGGAAGATGATAAGGAAGTAGAAATTGGCAATTCTTCGGAATTGTTCAAAGAGATTCTTGGGAAGAAAATTCCAGACTGTATACTGCAAGACAGAAACAAGATGGGGTACATCTTAATACCCCCAAAGGGCAGATTTTATGGAGCTTTTCCTGACTTGCTGCTCTCCAGATCTGTTGGCCAGATTCGGATGGGAATGATGGAGACTGTAACCCCCACGCATCTGGTTGGAAACAGTTTAGGGAATACTGCTCTTTGGGAGTTATCAGCTCTGAGAATCCTTTATAATTAGTCCACTGTCAGCCCATGAAGTGACAAACACGTTTCTCAAAATGACTTTGAAATAGTAAAGCACTGGAGTGCAGACCTTAATGAATGTACTTGCTCTAAATTTAATATTTAATATAAATTTAACATTTTATATTACATTTAATATTTAATATACTGTACATGTAATAATTTTCTTCCTGTGAAGACGACCTTATAAACAATTGCAAACAGATCCTTGGTAAAATGCAAGAGTGTATGAATCCAACCACTTCGGGCCCTTTAAAGCTACTATACATTCAGAATATAGCATCTGACATACAGAAAAACCTATAGTGTAAACCAATGTTTCTCAACCATGGCAACTTTAAGATGGGTGGACTTCAACTCCCAGAATTCCCCAGCCAGCATGGGGAAGTTGAAGTCCACCCATCTTAAATTGCCAAGATCAAAAAACACTGGTATAAACTGTGGGCATTAAGAGAATCCACCTGTTCTCTAGCTTTTTTTAAAAAAAAGAGGGACAGAGAGAGACTTTTTTTCACATTCTTTGCTCTATAGAAGGGCAGCAAACTGTTTAGTCAGCAGTAAAATAACAAAAAATCCAGGGAGGAGAGTCTGTGCCCCCTTGGTACCCTCCAGGTAGGTTCGGACTCAGATTCTCACTACTGTTTGGGGAATTCAGGGAGTTGCGGTCCCAGTACCTCTGGAGGGCACCAGGTTGGGCAAAGCCACCATCCACAGTTACCTGCCCTCATGGAAGTTTGTTTTAATAGCAAAAATATACAAAGTGATGTCTTGGTGCATGCCTCAATTCAACCTGAATTGAAAGTTCCATCTCTTAGCTGGAAGAAAGATGAAGATGGACAAATATTAAAGATTTGGATTGAAATTGTACAGGTTAGGGAGAGATCGTTATGGAGAAAATCTATCTATGTGGTTGCAAGGAGTCAAAAACGACTTGATGGCACATAATCAATCAAAAATCAATCAATCAATTGTGTAGCCAATAGCTGGTCCCTGTTCACTTTGATGGAATTCAGATTTTTGAAATAAAATATCTTTGCCTCAGCACTTTGGGGGGAGCAAGAAGATTTAAAGGAATTGAGTAGGGAAAACCCCACCAAGGAAGAACGCATGCAGACATCCTGCTGGACAGAGTAAACATGTTCGCTGGCCACCAAAAGCTGTTTGTTGATTGCTATCTTAAAAAAAAAAATCGGGGGCGTGGTGGCTCAGCAGGTAAGACGCCAGGCTTGTCGGTCGGAAGATCACAAGTTCGAATGCCTAGTCCCGCGTGACGGAGAGAGCTCCCGCCCTCGCCCCAGCTCTTGCCAACCTAGCAATTCGAAAGCATGCAAATGCAAGTAGATAAATAAAAATAAAATAAAAATAAATAAAAAGTAGAGTCTACTGCTGTAGATATGGGCAGTGATAATTGTCTAGGCTATAAGGGAGAAGTTATAAAATTATTTGTAAGCTACTAGGACATCAAAAAGGGGCATGGTGGCTCAGCGGGTAAGACACCAGGCTTGTTGATCGGAAGATCGCAAGTTCGGAGGTTCGAATCCCTAGTCCTGTGTGACAGAGTGAGCTCCCGCACTCGCCCCAGCTCTTGCCAACCTAGCAATTCGAAAGCATGCAAATGCTAGTAGATGAATAGGTACCACTTCGGTGGGTAGGTAACAGCGTTCTTAAAAAATCTTTAAAAATTGATGCAAAAAAAAAATCTTAAAAAATAGATGCAGCAGAGAATTCAGGGAATTTGGTTTTATCCTGGAATAAGCTAGTTCCAGTTCCCATATCTAGTTAGCCAGAACACCAAACAAGTGGTATTTCACGCTGCAAATTTTTACTCAAGTTCCGCTATGCAAATGCGAATACATTCGTTGTCACCGAAAAAAGAAAATTATAGAAACCAAGATCTTGTGCAACACTGTGCCAGAAGGAAGTCATGAAGCATGATGGGTGAACTACTTGGTTTATTTACAGATTTTTATCCTTAACTTGCTAAAAGAGCCAATTCTAAAGAAGTGCAAGATTAAAACTGAAAAGTAGCTTAATAAAATACTTCAGGGTATAAAGCTTGAAGAAAATTAACCAATCTGATGTTTATTAAAACACATACATAGACACACACACACACATACGAACACACACTGCTAGAGATTTAAACTATCCTGGCATAAAACCAAAAGTCAGCAGTTATACTGAAAACAGGCCTGAAAAAAGGCTGTGGAAGGCAGACTTCTATTAACTATAGAAGACAAGATTGTTCTAGCTGGCCTTCTGGATTAGAAAACCTTTTGGGAAGTTTGGATACAGTCCAAGTTCTACAGTTGGGTTCAGCCAAAATGTGATCTGACTATTTCGAGGCCAACATACTGTCTGAATGCAGCTGGATTGGTCTTAACCATTCAAATGAGTAGAAAGGCGAGATACTCATTATTCAAATGAATTATTCCTTAGGTTGTGTTTAAGCAAACCACAGTTTAGCATATTATGTGAATACAGCTTTTGTATGGACTGGGATTACAATCAGAAAATGATAGGGCTAAGAATGCTGTTCACATTTGAGACACTAAACTCTTAGATACTGGAACTGTAAAAGCCACGAGGATCTCAGGCCAGTTCCCATATCTTAGATTAAGTCAGACTACAGTTTCCATCATTCCCAACCAGCATGGGCTATATACCTGGAAACCTCTGGAGGGCAAAGGTTGGGGAAAGACCTCCTAATCCTGATACAAGGAGGCATTGCGTGGATCACCCTGGAGCTTGCCATGGTGCAGAGGGATCAAACCAATTAAAACACAGTTCCATCAACCCATACCTTGGAGGAGACAATTTGATTGGAACAGAACTTTTGTGGCACATGAGCCTCAATGCTAGAAACCAAGCGGTCGCCAACCAATATAGTCCGAGTCGCATGTCGCTTTTCTTCCCCAGAAAACTGCAAAACAAGAAGAGAAAAACAATGAAGTTGTCAACGGTGTGTGTGTGTTGATCCTCGTGGAAATTGGTCTTCCACAAATGCAGATGCATGCATAAAGGTTCCTTGCAAATGGCTAAAGGAGCTTTCTCCCACTGATGCTGCCATATTGTGTTGAGACTACAAATCCCAGATTTCACAGGTAGGATACAGGCTGAGAATGGACAACCATTTCAACCCACTGGCAGGATACCATGTTGGTGCCATCTGGTTTAACCGGCAGCTGTGAGCATGCCATTCACATTGAATTCTTGGATAAGGTCCAACCGTTATAGATGAAGAAAGGCAAGTTCTCCAGTCTTGAGATATCCCACAGAAGCCCCTACTTACAGTGATAATTCTGAATTATTTATTTATTAATTTTTTATCACCGCCCATCTCCCTCCTCAGGAGGGACTCTGGGCGGTTTACAGTAAAACGATTTCTTAAAACAGTAACCATAAAATACCAGAACAGTATATAAAATATAAATACAGCTATTAAATAGTTATAAAATAAGAGTAAAATCCAAGTGACAGAAAGATCTAATACAGTCCGTGTGTGTGAGGAGCATTCTAAGGCACTAGCCACCCCCAGGAGTAACTATTCCCTTCCCGGCCCCAAGCAAGGTGGCAGAGCCAAGTTTTCAGGTTCCTCCAGAAGGTCAGGAGTGATGGGGCTAACCTCACCTCTGGGGGCAGGATGTTCCAAAGGGCAGGGGCTACTGCAGAGAAGGCCCGCCTCCTGGACCCCGACAAATGAAATTCTCTTACAGACAACATGCAACATGCCCTCTCTGCACGATCGGGTGAGACGGCTTGATGTATTGGGGATGAGGCGGTCCCTCAGGTAACCTGGCCATGTAGGGCTTTAAAGGTGATAACCAACACCTTGAATTGGACCCGGAAGCAAACTGGTACCCAATGCAGCTCGCGCAACAAGGGTGTTATGTGTGCCAATCTAGGGGCACCAACAATAGCTCGCGCGGTCACATTCTGGACTAGCTGTAGCTTCCGGATACTCTTCAAGGGTAGCCCCATGTAGAGCGCATTGCAATAATCTATATGGGTGATAACAAGGGCATGAGTGACTGTTCGAAGGGCCTCCCGATACTATTTTTTTAAACCAGCATCTAGAATTTCCAGGCATTGGATGATTACAGTCTTTCTTGGAAATTATGCAGTTTGCCCATTACAGCATTTGTGTGACAGGTAGTAATTACAGTTTTCCTGAAGAGCAAAAAACCTTGTGCCAAGAGTTGGCGGCATTTCTCTCCTGCTTTAAATTCTAACCGAGCAATCCCACTCATTTTTTTAAAAGAAATGTGCATCCTGCCTTTCCATCCAATGGGAATCCACAGGGCAGCAAAGAACAACGTCAAAGAAAGAATTAGCACAGTAGATGTTTTGAAAATACGAAAACGTTCCCACAGAGCTTCCAAACAGTAGAGGTAACAAAATTAAAGAGGCAGTGCAGTAGCTTTCCCCAACCCCTATATATTGCATTAGGCATCCCACTGAATTGGAGAACATTAGATGGGAAAGGCAGGCTCTATTGGGTGTTGTTTTGTCCATCCTGTAGCTTGAATCATGTCAACTGGATTTCTATTTTCTCAGTGGAAACGTTTCGCTCCTTATCCAAGGAGCTTCTTCAGTCTGAGCACAGTTGGTAAGGGAATCCTAAATATGTTTCTAGGTAGCTGTGTGACCTTACACCTGGGGCTAGGTCATGGTTATATTGAGATGTTATTTTAAGTCCTTTTATCATCTAAAGGAGGATCGTTAAGATCACCATGCTGCTGTTGAGCTTGTGAAATGGTCTTAATCTTCCTAGGCACAGAAGACAAAGCAGGGAGGAAGATGGGGGAAAGATTGTGCCTGAGGCCCCCACCTCTATTCAAGGAAGGATTTTCCAAGTTGGCATAAATGGATTCCTTGCAAGGACAAGAACAATCTAGAAGAAAGCAATGGCAATCTACTACCATATTTACTACCATATTACTACCATATTTAAAGGGACGCGGTGGCTCAGCAGGTTAAACCGCTGAAGCTGTAGACTGCCGATCAGAAGGTCGGCAGTTCGAATCCCCGCGCAACGAGGTGAGCTCTCGTTGCTAGTCCCAGCTCCTGTCGACCCAGCAGTTTGAAAGCTTGCAAGTAGATAAATTGGGTACCACCTTAAGTGGGAGAATTTGCTGACATTCTGTCGGGGGTCGGCTTCCACCGAATGAAAGATCCCTTGAATGGCGGCGGTCACAACGGATCCCGAAGCAGCAACAACAACAGGACGTCAGCAGCCGGCTCTGATGCAAGGCATCGTGGGACATGTAGTCCAGAAGCCAGAGAAGAGTCAGTTCCCTTACCCCCCTCCTTGGCGTGCGGTTTAATGAAATAATGTATAACGATGTATATGTATGTATAACGATGTTTGTAAGCCGCCTAGAGTCCTCCGTTAGGGAGGGGATAGGCGGGGTATAAATACAAAAATAAATAAAATAAATAAATATCACTGCCAAGGAAGCTACATAAATGTGGTGACCAACCGTCATGTCAACCGGATGGCGTAATTGGTTATGACTCCCAGCATGAATAGGAATACTGGCCAGGAGTGAGAGAGCAACAGTTTATTTCATATACCCATTTCTGAATGACTCATGTTCAACAGATCTGGAGAACATCAAATTGGGGGAACTTGTAGTACCACCACAGCCAACACAAAGGAAGAAATTCACAATTCTGGACTTTTCTAGATCAAATGGAAATCAACAGTGAAGCCTGCCCGAGTCCCAAGAAAGATGCCAAGAAGATCCACCTCTGGCACCAACACAGAAAGGACTCCAGTCTCATGACAATATTTGCTGTACATCAGGAACATCTTGACCATGCAAACCAATTAGGGGCACATGCAAAAGCCTTCTCCAATCGAAGGTTTTCTACCATTCTGGGGGAACTCTGGGGAGTCCTGCAGAAGTTCCTCAGTGAAAAATCCATTTTAAACTAAAGAGGGTCCCCTAAAGAAAGCAGATTTTCTTCTGCAACATGGCATACCATATAACTCTTAGGCACGTTCTAGAGAACGCACATGGATTGGAAGGAACATCACCCTACGCAGCTCAAAATCCCCCCAGAAGCAGTTTGGTTTCAGAGATTCAAACTTTCCTGAGTGCAGAAAAGTTTCCACGTGGTAGGTTTTTGTTTTAAAGAAGAGGAAGGAAGGAAGGAAGGAAGGAAGGAAGGAAGGAAGGAAGGAAGGAAGGAAGGAAGGAAGGAAGGAAAAGATAGAAAGATAAACGTACTGTTGCTGATTCACAGTCCATCTTATCGAGCCCAGCTTTCCCATAATGGAAAACGAAAGATGATTCAGATAAATAGGCAACAATTTTTCAGTTACTTTTTTTTCCCTATGACCTACATAGTGCCGCTGGTTTCAGACTGGCTAAAGCTCCAGAATATTTTTATGACTTAAACACACACCCTCAGATACTTCTCCAGCATGGAAAAAGCTGCTCATAACCAAGAAATTAGAGTATGTCCTTCCTCTTTTTGCTTGGGTGGGATAAGGACTCACGGCAGTAAAAGATAGCCATGATGCCGGGAAGGTGGGATGAAACTCATCATGCCAGAAACTCTCAAGGGCACCCTGAACTGGAAGATGTATTTCAACACAAAACCCTTGACCTTTCATGTGATGTGGGGCCAAAGACTTTCCTTATATTTATGTCAGTTGACATTCTCATTCATTCCACCCCAACCCTTTTTAACTGCATGAAGATTTAAATAAAAATAGGAGGACCGCCCTTCCAAGACATCTCCGTGTGGGACACACACACACACACTTTATTTCTAGACTCCAGCTTGTCCATTTTTGCCTCTGTAGAACAGAAGCTGCATTTTAGTTTACTCATCTAACTTTTTCCGCCAGGATACTCTGGGCCCAAACACAATGCAAGTGAGCTTTAAAACAAAAACTGGATTTACACACTCTGCCACACATGGCTTGCTTTAAGCATGGTTTGTCCAATGCTAAGCCTCAAACCATGGGTTGCAAATGACACTGGCTGGATTTGCACAACTTACTAAGTCAAAATGTAGCCAGCTTTGTTCCAGTGCAGCTTGCTCAATGTATCTAGCACAAGCTAACCCGTGATTTAAGGCTTAGTGTGATGTGTGAACCCAGCCAATTATGAGACAGTCATTAAACCCCAAGAAGCAAACACTGGTTTAGTAAGACGTATAAACTCCATCTCTGACTTATATTCCAGAGTCTTCATCAGAATTGCAGTTAGATTATGGAGGTGGACGCTTACTAATACGACACAAATATAAAATGAGGTCAGATATTTTCTTTCCCCATCTCACAGAGAGAAGTAGCCCCAAAGTTCTGGATCCCAATTCCCATAAGCCAGAGGACGACGACCAAGGGATACAAAGCTACAGCCTGAAACACTAGGGCACTAAGCAGCTCATCCTTAGAACTGGCAGTGCTAACAATGCAGCAACCCATCGCTTGTCCCAATTCACAAGCCACTTAATTCATCATCATCATCATCATTATTATTATTATTATTAATTATTATTATTATTATTTCGGCCAAATGTTGCACTCCGCCTCTGAAATCCAAACGTTCCCAGGGCAGCTTACAATACAGAACCGAAGCAATGCTTGTTAAAAACGATGCTATCATCTTTGATCTCAGTGCCCACCAAGTCTGGAGGTTTGGGCTCCATGCGGTGGTTCTAGCGTGGGGGCGGGGGATCCTCCGGTCTGGGACAGGCGACTCTCAAAGCCCCCGGGGCTGGTCCAGCAGCAGCAAAAAAGTAGAGATGCTGTTCCTCTGGAGGGGTTCCCATGGCAACCACCCAGCCCGGGACTGGCAGTTGGCTGTGGAATTCCAGCATCCAGAAAGAGAAAAAAAGTTCCAGAAATAGCAATGGGAAAGTGCATCTCTATTTTTTTCAAGAAAGCCACAGGGGCCTTTCCATGTATTAGGCCAATGATGCTTTTAACTGCATCCTTCACAGAGGGCTATGGCTGATGAGCAGGTCCGAAACATATTAAGTAAAAAAAAAAAAAATTTCCACCCCAGATGGCTATTTTAAACATTCAGAATTCACTTTGTCCTTTCCTTTCTCTTGTGTAGCGTGTCTTTCTAAACCAGGACAAGGCTGGCCTTTGGTTCTTATTACTCTGCAAAGCCTCCAGAAGATTTACAGGCTGAAAGGTTTTGAATACATGATTTGAACTTATAGAAACAAGTGATAGGAACAAACTTCATAGGAACAGTTATTTGTTTTTATAGGACATTGTGATCAGTTGGAATAGAAGAGAGGAATGTATATATCAAATAATTAACACAACACAACCTTATCTGAAGATAAGGTTCCCTTCCATGCATAAAAAAAATATGAATTTTCAAAATGCCTCTGCATTTAACTATCTACTATACTGTGATTTGAAAACAAAAATCCAAATTTAAAATAAGGCAATCTGAACTAGTTGAGGACCACTCCAATAGATCTCCAACTAAACGACTTGACAAGGGAGGGAAAAAATAGGCTACAATTTAGCAAGAAAGGACATTTTTGCCTGAAAACATCCCTTTAAATAATCTGAATTAGAAATTTCTTCCAGTTCAAAGTAGACAATCAGGTAGACACACGACTTTCTCCTATGCCCTTCGCATGTACTTAGAGGCACAGCATACTTACTTGAACTCTTAAAAATATTAGCCGAAGCAAAACCTCAATGTTTTTACATTAAAAATAAAATTGGAGGGGGGGGGGATGAAAACGTATTTTTCATGCTAAGAGAGAAGAAGTACACTTTGCCTTCAAGGGAAGGATCTGCTGTTCTGCTGACAACATGTTTGCATAATACTAAGGATCTACGTTACTGATAGAGCTCAGTAGCCTGTACAACAGTATAGACCAGTGAACCTTGGCCACTTGAAGATGCGTGGACTTCAACCCCCAGAATTTCCCAGCCAGCCATGGCTGGGGAATTCTGGGAGTTGAAGTCCACGCATCTTTAAGTGGCCAAGGTTCAGAAACACTGGTGTAGACCTGCTAACAATAACAATGTCTAAGCAGTTTATTCCAAAGTAATTTTTAAACACATTGCACACACTGAAAAGGAAATAAATTTAACAGAAAGAAGAGGAAATCAAATTTAACAGATTGCTTCACTAATGCCAATGTATCAATTAGTGCCTAATTAAAAGAAAAACACATTTTTTAAAAAAAAAGCAGTAACCCATTTGCAATTCTTTTAAAAAGCTCCCCTCCTGCCCAACATGGGGTGGGGGGAAAGAATTGGTTAAAGCAGGCATTCTGGGTTAGCTACTTCTTGCATTCGCTTGCCTGGAAATTTCCTTGGGGTGTAAACAAGAGACTGGTCTTTCCTCCAAGACCCAGAGCGAACCCAAATCCAGAGTGAGACCGAAGAAAGAAGCCACAAACAGACTTACCAACTTTGGCCACGCTTTCAGTACTACATCTGGGGTTAAGGTGAATTCCATTTCTCGCAAGACAGGCAAAAAATTTTCATAGGGGAAGAGGCTCTTTTGAAAAGAGGTCCCTTAAACAGAATTTAATGATCTAAAATGGATTTGTTGAAGCCGCAGATAGCAAGAGAAAAAGAATGTGCAGAGGCTTTCCTAACAAGATGAACAAAGATCAGATTACTTTGGGCTGGAAGGCATTCAATTTAAACAAACACTGTTCCAGAAGGAGGAGCTGTGAGTTAGACAATTGTAGAGTAAACCCAGTTGTGCTTTAAAGCCACAATCCTATTTTTGCTAGTAAGTAAACCCAACATAGCAGCACAATCAGGCTCCCTAATAAAAATGCAAGAGTAAGATTGCACTACCCTAAAACTTAACAGTAAAAACATCCTTAAAGGCACCTATTTTGGGGCAATATCTCACCAAGAAGCCACATTTCAACAATCAGCGGTGTGCAAGATGTTAAGCTCACAGGCATGCTATTTAAAATATACTCAAGTTACAGTTAGCTATTTTACGTCCAACAGCAATAAGCCACATTAAAAGAATGTGTTGGAAACAAATCAATGTAAAAATGGCTAATTTAATACATCTGTTTTGGTTATGTAGCAGAGCAGATAGATGAAGACAAATGTTTGAAATTTTCACACAGCCACTAGGAGTTTGGGAGTGAAAAACTGGGACCCTTGGTCCCCCATTGAAAAAACAAGTGCTGAAAATTTCAGAAAGTTCAATAGATTATTCCTAAACCCTACAATTTAGGGATGAACTATTTTCTAAACACTATAATTTAGGGACGAAATATTTTCTAACGTCTGGGGCCTTTTCACTGATTTTACGAGGACCTGCTGAAAATTATCTAACAGATCCTGAACAGATTTTGCACTGCCTGTAGTTTTCTTTTCTTTTTCTTCTTTCATCTTCTGCATTGAGTCATCTTTTATAATTATACAATGCTGTTCTCCATTTCAAATTGTAGCATTAGCTGTAAATTTGTTTATCATGGGGGGTCAATAACTAAGTGCAGCGCAGACATGGAATGAAAACAAACATCAATCAGGGCCATAAAATGCTACCATCAATTGTAAAATCTCAATATAAGGGGCTCCTAGACCAGTCTTTCTCAACGTCAACTTTAAGATGAAGTCTTGAAGTCTTCTCAAGTTGAAGTCCACTTAAGCCTTCTTAAGTTGAAGTCCACACATCTTCAAGTTGCTAAGATTGAGAAATATTGCTCTAGACCAGTCTTTCTCAACTGTGGCAACTTGAAGATGTGTGGACTTCAGCTCCCAGAATTCCCCAGCCAGCATGGCTGGCTGGGGAATTCTGGGAGCTGAAGTCCACACATCTTCAAGCTGCCAAGGTTGAGAAACACTGCCCTAGACTAAAAGGCATGTAACATACAGTATATTATTATATTACTCAAGGACATCCCCAGGGTGGGATCAAAAAAGTCACCATCACAGCAGTGACTGTGAGATTAAGACCTCACTTTTCTTGCACATGTAGCATGTGCAATGCACATAAAAGGAGAACTGAAGCCTTCCATCCTGTGACTGCAGCCCTGATCTTGATTTCTTTTACCTCCCCTCCCAATATTAGCATTAATAGCACGATGGAAGTTGTTTTATTGAAATGAAACTATATAGACAAAGGGTTTATAAAACAGACAAAGGGAATTTTAAAAGTTGCAAAGTAAAAAGTAACTCCAACAACTATGCAGATGAAGTCCTGGGAACTTTAGTTTTACTGTAAACCGCCCAGAGTTCCTCTTTTGACGGAGATGGGCGGTGACGAAATTTGATCAATCAATCAATAAACTTTATCAAGTGAAACTGTTCAACTAAGTGCACCCTACGTTAGTCACACCAATTATCACACAGGGATAAATATAAAGCTCTGTGTGATTCACAGCACTCTGGGAATTTATCAGTCCTTGCTGATGGTGTTGTGTTTCTGCATGCATGTTCTCTGCCTTAAAACCCTGATTCTATGCAAGCAGTTTTCTACCACCACGAGTCCACCTCCTTTAGACAACACTTAATGCGTGTCCAAACAATTCTCTCTGGGCCTTGAAGTCCATGCCCTTGGCAAAATGCTGTAGAAGGACCTTGGGAGCAGGGTTGCCCTGACCATGCCATAAAAGGGCGTAAGTATTCCAGTGTTGAGACAGATGGACAAAGATCTCTGTATCTGGTGGCAGTGGCCAAGCTTGTCATGGTTTCGAAGCTAAGCATGATCAGACCTGATTAGTACTTGGATGAGAGACAGCTATGGAATGCCAGGGCTGTGGGCTAGAGGGAGAATTGGGAAAAAATCATCTTGGAAGGCAATAGGAAACCACTCTGTGTGGTTGCTAAGAATTCTGCATGGATCCTGTCTTAGAGTCTCCAGGAGTTAAACTCAATTCAAAGGTGACTTTACCTTTAAAAGATTTTTTTGAGAGCTGCTCCCTCTAAAATTGATTAACAGCTGCGTTTTGTCTGGCAAACATTCTGACCTTTGTCCCACATGCATCTGCAGCCCGGAATCTGGTTAAGTCTGCTGTTAATTTGAACTTCAACAAACTGTGATGTGAAACTACAGACTCAGAGAAGGTTGAAACTCTTGATTTTTGCCTCCTTTGAGCTTTACAATTATGAAGATTTCTTTCTTAGGAGAGAAAGAAAAGGAACTCCAGAAACCTGATGGAATAGATGCTTTGCACAGCCAGGTAATTCAAAATCCAACATTTGGTGGTTTTCCCCCCACCAAAATGGATTCTTTTGCTTCACACCCAGTAAAACAAATGTTTCCCAAGAACTAGAAAGAAAGATAAGAAAGCAATTCTAAGAAAACACACACCACGTGCTCCAGGAGTTTCACTTCTCAAAACTGGATTTTTAATACAGGAAGAAGGAAGATGCTGGCCAAATAATTTCCTTCTTTCTTTTAGTTTCACTGCAAGGCTTAGAAGCATAAATGTTAGACCCCAAAAGCTGCATAGCCCAAGTTTGTCAGTACAGGTAGTCCTCACTTTACGACCACAAATGAGACCAGAATTTTGGTTGCTAAGCAAAGCAGTCATTAAGCAAATCCAACCTAATTTTACGACCTTTGTGGTGGTGGTTAAGCGAATCCCCACGGGTGTTAAGCAAGCCATGTGGTCGTTAAGTGAATCACACAGTTCCCCACTGATTTTGCTTGCCAGAAGCCAGCTGGGAAGGTCGAAAATGGTGATTACATGACCACGGGACACTGTGACAGTCATAAATGTGAAGTGGTTGCCAAGCGTCCAAATTGTGATCACGTGACCACGGGGATGCTGCAACGGTCGTAAGTGTGAGAATCGGTTGTAAGTCAATTTTTTCAGCAGCGTTGTAAGTCTGAACTGTCACTAAATGAATGGTTGTTAAGTGAGGACTATCTGTATAGAAAACTCAACCACTACCTCCTCTGGAAGATAGCCTCCTAATTGTCAAGCATTTATCCCCTTTTGAAGCAACTGTCCCACTGTTTAACAGTTCATGCCATTGGGAAAAAATCTCAGTTCTGAAGGTCTACATGTCTACCCTTTGCTTCTCCTACAGAGATTACCTTCACCACCCAAGGTGGATGGTGTTATTCTGGGTTCAGCCCTACCACCCTCTTAGTTGCCCTTCTCTGGACACAACTATTTTGTCTACACCTTTTCTTAAACTGAGATCTGGTTTGAAAGGATACCAACAATCAGGAAATTATCAGAGGGAGATAAAAAGATCCTGGCTTTGTGTTTGGTAAATGGTGGCTTGAGAGCTACAATCCGCTGGATCTTCTCACCATGCTAAGCCAAAACCAAACCAAGGATATTGTGGCTTTCCACGATATGTGAAGCCAAACTGAATGGCACTAAGTCATAGGTGGATCCAAAAGGGCTTACGTCTGACCAAAGAGGGTTGGAATCATAATTGTGCAAGGGGAAAATCAATGACAGAGATGAATTGAAGAAATGATTACAGTTTATTAGGGAAATGAAAAGCAGGAAGTTAGCCACTTCAGTTTTTCAAAGCAATGAAAGCTGAAGTAGCTAAACAGAATAATGCAAAAAAAAAAAAAAAAGCAGGAAATGATGTGACAAGAATTGCGGTTGTTCCTGAGCCAAAATAGCTTTTTCTTACAGTATTTTTATTTGAGCGTAAGAGCTTTTCAATCATCACTTCTCTACTCTTGTGGTTCCAACAGGACTTTCTTGTTGCCGACATAAAATACAGCAGGGATTCATATTAGCAGGGAACTGTTGAACAGCTATACTTACACACTGCACTAATTGTAACACGGGTTGAGTTTTGACTTAACTTGTGTGAATTCAGTCACTATGTTTACAAATGAGGACTTGCAGCTTCACTCAACCAGCTGCAGTTCATTTCCGTGAACTTAGATGATGATACTTTATTTGCGACCTGACTATATACTACATTAACCATAACCGGGGGGGGGGGTTGTTTGGTGTGCAAACCCAGCCAAATGAGGGTTTATGCCTTGGCATAATGTGTGGCTTATCAACAGGCTATAGTAACATGCTAAACTGGGTGTACTTTGTGTTTCTGGAAAGGTCTTAGTGAATGTTCTGGGAGCTTTGAATGGTGATGTTAAGTCGTCTCTTGTTTGGGCAGTCCTGTTAGAGCAAGAAGTGGTATAAAAACGATGGAATTCAAGAGCCTATGATGGTCTATAAGGGGCTGAAGAATCCTGATTTGTTAAGGGTGAAAATTAGGAGCTGGTCATTCTGGAAGTGCCACAATGTGGAAAGGTGGACCAACCATCCAGAGCCCAGCAACTGTAGGAGGAGATCTTAAAGTCCTTGTGAAGGAACTGGCTGAAAATAGGCATTAAAGGAGAGCAGATTTGCTGATAGTACCAAGTGGTGTCACTCTTTCGAGAAAGATCTCTTTTGCATCTGCCTATGGGAGATGATCTTATGCCATCTGCCTGCATTAATACACTACCTCTCTTTCTGCAAGCAAGTCAGAAGCTGCAGAAACATCTGGATTGTCCAGTGTTCTGTCCTCCAGCCAAATCCTATCTAGTTGCACCCCTGGGACTTTTCATAACCTGAATATTGAAGCAACAGGGAAAGGCTTTCCAGAGAAGCTGAGGGAAAGGCCAGGAGGCGTTTCCCAGATCAAATTCCCAGCTTCAGGAGGTATACTTCAGAGAGACCTTTGAGAACAGCTATTGTACAAGACCCTTCCTTAGCTCAAACATTCACAGGGATAGGGACTGTAGCCATGACATCCAGAGAGATCAGCTTCTTGGGAGGAAGAATGTGACAGACCTACGTAAAATATCTAAAGTCCAAACACAACAATGGTGCCCAAGGTTGAGGCCATGCTTCCCCCAGATGTAACACGCTGTGCAAGCCAGTCCATGAGAAAGGCGGAATGATGAAAAGCTGACGCCTGTGAACTGTGGTGCTGGAAAAATGGACCACAAGAAGAACAAATCATTCCATGCTATATGAAGCATAACTAGGTTGCTCGGTAGAAGCATTACTAACAAAGCTAATGTTTAGTTATTTTGGACACACAACGCAATGGCCAGAGTCACTGGAGAAGACCTTGATGCTTGGAAAAATGGAAGGCAGGTGAAAAAGAAGCGGCAGAAGACAAAGTGGGTAGATGGTATCACTGATGGCACCAGTAGGAGCTTACGAAAACACAAAAGGAGCGGTGACAGACAACCCTGGGGAAACGATGTCCATCACACCATGAAAACTCAGAGGCAGCTGAATGAACAATTGGGCAAGAGCATCAAGCTAAATTAGATTTTCTTCTCGATGGGCCTTCCATGATGTACAGGTATTCTAGCTGAGGAACATGGGCAGCTTGGGTTATCTTCCTATCATCTCACACCTCTTGTGAGCTCTTGTAGCAAAATTCATCCCCCAAACATGTTGTAGAACATCCTAGACCAGAGCTTTCCAAACTGTGTGTCGGGACACGTTACTGTGTCGGCTGCAGTGTCTGGGGGTGTCGCGGCTGCTGCTGCCTCCGAGTCCTGCCAGGATTCCACGCAGGTCCTAGTGCCTGCCTTGTGCCTGGCTGCCTCCAAACCTGCTGTGATTCCGCGCAGGTCCTAGTGCCTGCCTTGTGCCCTGCTGTGTGTCGTGAAATGATGCATGCCTAAAAAGTGTGTCACCAACATCAAAAGTTGGGAAAGGTCTGTCCTAGACGGTATTTGGAAGCATGCAAGTATATTAGAAGCATCTGGTTTCTGATGCCAGTTGGTGCTGACATGCCATGGCATAGTTTTGTGACATGATCCAGAAGTGAAAAAGAAGCTGCAGAAGACAAAGTGGGTACTATTGACTGGATTAGGTTCAGATTGACAGCCAGATGAAAGTTCTCCAAGTCCATTAGAACTAGGAAGTTGAAGGTCATAAAGAAAATAAGAGATTTCACCAAAACAATCACATACATTTCCTCTAGGAGTGCAAAGCCAAGATGAGAATAAGCAGAAATGTATTTTTTACTTGATGAAGGAAGGAAATGAGTAGAAAGGTAATTCTAACATTGGAGCGCAGATGCAGAGAAAGAGAAAATATTCCAATGTCCACTTTTGGAGGACAAAACATCTCCATTCATTCCCAAAAGTAGTCAAGGAAGGTTTAGATATGAAAATGATCCTCAGGGTTGACGAAGGCTATTTTCGGAGTTTTGGAACACTTTGCTTCCTCTGTTTTTCTGCAGTGTTTTTCTTTTTCAATCAGCAGAGCCATCAGCGAATGGAACCAAGGAGCATTTTACTCATAGGGTGGGAAAATGAGAATTTCCTTTGAGGCCTTCAAAGAATCTTTAGTACGTGCCACTAAAGTTGGTACAGAAATAAGCCAATTAAAGGATGCCAGTTCAAGGCCAGGGCTTTGCAAAGGACACTAACATTAAACTGGCATTCTTTTGCTTCCCTTGTTTATTCATTTTCATTACATTTATATGCAGGAACCCAAAGAGCCTTCCCCTATCCTTTTTCCTCCATGACAACCCTTTGAGGTAGATCAGGATGAGCGATAATGCCTAGTCCCAAGTCACCCAGCTCCCTGCCTCAACAGAGGCCAGATTCAAACCTAATCCGGCCCCTTAACCCAGTGTTTCTCAACCTTGGCAACAGCATGGGTGGCTGGGGAATTCTGGGACTTGAAGTCCACCCATCTTAAAGTTGCCAAGGTTGAGAAATACTGCCTTAGCCACTATACCATTCTGGCTCTATTCACTTTCATATTTCAACTGACTGGTTTGACCACTGTTTGGGGTGTTTATAGCATGGTGTGGCTTTAGAAGGCTCTTGCGGAATGCAAATTAAGAAGTTTTAACCCGTGCAACTGTCATCTGTGCTAAAAACGCCTCCAAGCACCATTTTGCTCTATATTGGAGTATATTTCCAGAGAAATGATGCCCATCACTCTTCAACCTTCACTGAACAAGTGCACTCGCCATCCCATATTCAGTGTTCCCTTTTTGCACACTTCATTTTACACAGATTCCTTGCCTTATCGGCAAGCTGCATCGATAAAGGCCCTGGCTTAGATTTCCAAAACCAAATGTTTTATTAGCTGCAATAAGGCGCAGGAAGTAAATGTTACCGAATCCAGCCAAATTCGTTTCCTGGTGTATTCAAGATCAGGCCTGGCATACACAGTTTTCAACCCAATTAGAAGTCCCCGTTTATGGCTGTCTTGCCTCTGAGCACAGCTGGCAAAGGGGAGCCCACCCCCTCCTTAAATCATTGGCTAACTGCAGAGTAATCAGTAAAAGAATAGTAGCATTAATAATAACTGCAGAGTTACTCCCTTACTGGTGGAAAGCTGTTCTTAGCATGCCACACGATGGAACAAATCTGTTTTATTTCATTGTTACACCTTTCTCTCATTTATTTACTGCTGAAATCCAAAACTCCCATGGCTTTACAGCCATTAAAAAACACCCTTAACACCGTGCAGATAAAAACACAACAGAAATCAGGTTCTATGGTGCCTTCAGCACCTTCCTGAAAGGCAGGATATGGCTCAAATCAGCAGGGGTTTCTGCGGGGTAAGGTCAAAAAAGTCAAGATGGTGGCCACACCAATGAGACCGAAACTCCCCTTTCTTTATGTGCTTCATGATATTTTTTTCCCAACGATATCAGCCTCTGCTTTAGTTTCCCACAAATAAAAGCCAACTTTTCAACAAACGCCTCGCTTTGTACAAGGTTGCACATGAATGAACAGATGAAATGCCAGTTAAATATAGTTTGAGAGTAATTGTTGGGTCTCTTCGAGATGATTATGCCTCCAAAGAAAAAAGAAAAAGAGGCAAGATAGCCATTGCGAAATATGTGGAAAGGCATTTTATGCCAAACTGTTTCTTAAGTACCCTGAAGAACGTAATTTCCAAATTAAGCTCTGAATCTGAGCATGATCTATAAACATCAAATATTTCAACATCAGACATCTTGGCTCTGAGAAATTAATAAAGCCCTTTTTTTCATTGCCATTCCTATATCGTCGTTATATAAGTCAGGCCAAGAAAAGAGTCACTCCTGGGTGATTTAGAGGAAAAGGAAAACCAATCCCAATCAAGCTTCCCAGAAAACAGAAGAATAAACTTCACACTTTCGGGAAGTGTTTATTATCAGGAGCAAGTCCCTAAAATCTGGGACTTGTTGCTTATGAGAATTTTTTCTGCGCTGATTTCCTGCAGAAAAAATTATGCCCAGACTAATCATCTGGGTTTGCTACAGAGCCTAGGATGGACCCCAAAGCCATTATCTTGCAAATAATGAAGGTGCCAGGCATTGCTCCTTGGCGTTGTAGCATTATAAAAGCCTCAGGCCACAACAGGTGCCCCAGAAACATTTTCTTTCAGCAAACATATTCCCCCTTAAACAACAAATCTGGGATACAGATCTCCAAATAAATTTAAGTAAGGTGCTACACCCCAGTATCTGTCATTTTCTTCCAGAAGGGTTCATTCCAGCTTCTTATTTATCATCTATTACAATTTTGAAATTTTGTATAGCTTTCACCTTAGCCAGGCTGGACGCACTGCCCTCAGACGACCTTTTTGGATGTTTTAAGGGTAGGTACTCCTATGCACCTTCGGTTATGTCCATGTGGTGACGGCTCAATAGAAACCCTAAGCCATAGGTTGTTATACTGTTCCCTGTATAAGGACTCTAGACAGATCCTTATATATCCATTATTGAAGAAATTTCCAGGCAGGGAGTGTGATTTCTATTTAATGCTACTTCTTTCGGACAAGGACCCGAAAATATCCTCCCAGGTTGCCCAGTTTTGTGCTGCCATCTGCACAATACGCCGCACCATTACTTAGGTTTAGAACTTTTTAACATAGTATTTTATTTCAATTTATTTTAGTATTTTTATTCTTAATTAATTTTAGATCGTATACCAATTGTTTTTCTGATGTATGTATGTATGTATGTAAAATTGTTACTATTATATACTTTTCTTGTATCTGGCCTTAGGGCTGTAATAAATGTGGTGTTGTTGTTGTCGTTGTCAGTATGGCATCTTTCCAGTAACGCCAGGACAGAAAGGCAAAGGCATCCTTGATAAAAGTTTATAAATAACAAAGTGGTTGCAGGAATTCACCCAATAAATACTTGATGACCTGGAGATTGCAATAGAATAAAAGCAGCCAACCTGAAGCCGGAGGAACTTAAGTATATCACAGTCTCCTGCAACGTAGAATTTTAGCCTGCCACAAATGGAAGGGGGAAGTTGGTTCCATTTCAAAATAATGTTCGATCTAAAGAGAGTGGCTCAAGATGTTACTGAATTTGTAGGTTCCAGATGTAAACACAGATCTGACTGATTCGTAGCTTTCGAGTAGGATTCAAGCCCCTCTGCAATTTGATCATGCAAGGGGCTAGTCCTTATGGTTTCTGAAAGTATGCGCTAATCTCCAAAGCCAGCTCTGCTTAGCTTCTGTGACAACCCAACTACAAAAACAGATTACTTGAGGAACATGCAAAGTCCTTCACAGATGCACACCTTACAACAGTCCTGTGAGGCAGGCCAAGATGATTATGCACGATCTCCCAACAGGGAGCTGAGCCCAACAGCAGAGAATCTCAAAGCTAGACCGGCCATTTTACTAAATTTATGATTTGTTATTTTGAATTTCCTTTGTGCGAGTGAAACTCCGGAGACGCCAAATTTGATTGTCTTGTTTTAACGTCTGACCCTTGTTTTATCTCCTTTGTTTTCCCCTCGAAGATTATTTTTGCTCCTTTTCTATGCTGTACTGCTCTGGGAGGAAGAATGAAATAAAAATAAAACCAAGCACTGCTTCTGTTTCTCCTGGTCACAAAATGGTGTGATGTTCAAGGTAACGGAACTACTACGTGCATAACACCAGATGATGAGAGGGAATTATGAACTCCTGGGAGAAATGAAGTTATAGGAGGGGGAAATGTTTGCTCTTTTTTTCCAGCCAGGCCTCTCTATCTCTACTCCTCCTATCTCCTGTTGTTGCAAAGCTGCTTCGGCCTTCCCCAAGTTGTTAGGTTTCTTTTTATCTTTCCAGGGCTAACAGGAGCTGGAAGTTGGTGGAGACAGACTGGGCCCTGCAAGATACGGTTGCAGGAAGCATCCATCTGTTGCTTCTTAACGCAGCAGAAGGGCCGCTAATGGACTTGGCAGCGAGGAGTGGGAAAGGCCCAGAAGACTCAAAAGGGAGAGCTGGGTTTGGGAGAGGAGAAAAATTCAGCCATCCATTTTCATTCGGGGATTGCTGCTTACAAAATACTGTTTGGTTTTGAACAGCAGCCAAAGCTGGAACCCATTCACCGACACGCCAAGCGCAGAGTGTCTCGGCAACGCCCACGTTTTGCTCCTGGTGACCAGGAAAAGGTTTTAACTTTGTAGAAAGACTCTCCAAGTAGAAATTGGAAGCAAAACACTCTCACAAAAACTGGATGATAGAAGGCGCTGAGAAGTGGGAAGTTTTGGAAGCTAGAACGCATGGAAGAAAGCAGCAAGGAATTGTGTGTGTGTGTGTGTGGGTGGGTGGGTGGTACAGAGGAGGTAAAAGGTGAACATAATTTGGTAAGCAAAGGACGAACCAAAGAAATACAAAATATGCAAGAAGGAAAAGGCAGCAGGTGTTCATCTAGGCTGACCGTATTTCCTTGAGACAAAAACGGGACATTGGGATGGCAAAACGGGACGGGGTCTTATGTAATATCCGGTATTCATGAAAAAGACAGGGGTCCCCGCCCCCCGGTCTGTGTGATTGGCTCCCGCCTGCAAACCCATCCCCCAGTCTGCATGATTGGCTCAAAGCTGCAAACCCTGCCCTCCAGTCTGCGCGATTGGCTCCCGCCTGCAAACCCCGCCCCCCAGTCCACCCGCCTCTCCGCCCTCCTTTGCCGCGCACTGATAGGTGGGAGGGCTTCCTCTTCCAGGCTGTCTCCAATCGGCAGCTCCAGCTCGGATCCTCCTTCCGCGCCATTCCCGCTGGGTTTAAAAAACGGGAGAAAATTGAGATTTTTATCAAAACGACGGGACGGTTGAAAAATGCTAAAAAAACAGGACTGTCCTGTTCAAAACGGGACGTATAGTCAGCCTATGCTCAGCGTATACACTGGAAACATCTGGCTAGATCAGAAATTAATCAAACCAATCTTTATTGTGGTCATTAGCCAGCACAAAGCAAATAAAAAAGCAGGCCTAAAGATGAAACTGAAAGGATTAAAGTGACAGAAGGGAAGTATGTCATTATACTTTGAAATGCAAGGAAACGTAAAGCTGGACAGCTTCACTTAACAGCCTGAGAGTAAAACAGAAAGGACCAAAATACACCACAGGGGGTAAATATAAAACAGAAATGTTAGCTAAAAGAAAATTTAACGGTGAAAAAAAAACTCTCTGGAAATCTGAACGGTTCAGGATAACAAAAAATAAGCCAGCGCCTAGTTTAGAAATTAAACAGGGCCAAGAAAGCTTCTAACCTCTGACTTTGAGAGAACCACCCCAGATTTGTAGGCGGGAGAAAACAACAGAGCTGAATTGACCGAATACACGCATTACCTCCTCTGTTGCCTACGCTGGGGCAAGAAGGGTCTGGCCTTCTATTGGCCGTCCGTAATCATGAAAAGGTAGAGCTTGCCAGCATCTGGAGGATCGCAGCTTTCCTGTCGATGGAAAGGCCATTCTCCGGGGACATGAAATGGGAAGCAGTCCACAGCTGTTGCTCCCCAATCCTTATCTCAGGAGCAACTGAATTTGTAAATTAAACATTTCATGCTTTGAACGTGACGGGATGGTCGCTGCCCCGCCTAGGCAAGGGACGGAAGACCAAGTGGCACTCTTGTCTCAACAGACTCTGCATATTCTCAGAAACTTTCTGGAACCAACAACTGGAATGATGCTCAACCACATCCCTTCTCATCCTTAAAAACAGTGTTGGTTATCGGAAGTGGCTAAGGAATCTTCTGTAGGAGTTCTTCCAACCCTGAGAAAGCCTTGGATTGCCTCCAATTCTTATATTATGCCTTTCCCCCGTTGATGCATCCTGGTTTGCTGAAGAAGGCAGACATGCAAAACACTAACCCTAAACGAAACGTCAACCCGACACGTGTGTGAACTAAAGCCACGGAGAGGCTCCATCTTACTTTGAAACTAAAGTCCTTCTTGTTATTCCTGTCTTCCACTAAGGTCCTGTTTTAGCTGTCGCAGCTAAGTTTGCTTACGGACGTTGGGAACCCCAGCCAGAATACACACTTTTAAATCAAGGAAAGGGTTAGAATATACAGCGGTGATCATCCTCGAGGGTGGAAATCCGGCTTCCTGTCAGCCAATTAATTAATTCCCCACAGATGTGGCAGATTTGACTGCTGTCGCGCGGAGGGAAAAATTAGGACAAATCAAGACATGCCATTCAATACACTAATATTTATCTTGGGTTTGTACATATTTGCGTTGGAAATGTGCAGCTCTGTCCCTCC
Organism: Charina bottae; assembly: GCA_023362775.1. Taxonomy (NCBI): domain Eukaryota; kingdom Metazoa; phylum Chordata; class Lepidosauria; order Squamata; family Charinaidae; genus Charina; species Charina bottae. The sequence continues at coordinate 19,893,811 of JALMGJ010000018.1, read as the reverse complement.
ATCACCAAAGGTACTACCTCAAAAGTGCAAAAAGTCAATTATGATTACAATATTACAATATATATGGATTAAGTATCGAAAGTTGCAACATTAGCCACACCAATGGGCAACTCTTCAGCTTAGAAGCAAATCTTTTTCCAGCCTTAGAAATAAACTCCATTAAAAAAAAAAAATCTTGGCAGCATGTACAGAATATCTGGCACTGTTATAAAGGCTTACCTTTTTTTCAGGAATGGATACCATTACTGAATTATTAAGTCACACAGAATTATATCATATTTAATTTCTGTATTCTATAATTTTGCAGTTTCCTGCACTGAAGACATCTGGCTGTCATCTGCTTTAACATTTAAAAAAAGGTAAAGGTTCCCCCCGCACATTTGTGCAGTCGTGTCCGACTCTAGGGGCCGGTGCTCATCTCCGTTTGTTAGCCGAAGAGCCAGCATATGAAGACATTTCCACAACCTTAACTTAAATCAATACCGCTGATTTAAATAAAAGATAAAAGAAACAGCAAATTCTTTTTGAAACCATGTTGGGTATGTGTGTACCAATCAAAGAGAATATTTGTAGCTCAGGGTTGAACTGTGGAGTCCTTGGTGCTCTCTGAGCCTTGTTGTTTTCTTGCAGACGTTTCATTGCCAGGCTAGGCAACATCTTCAGTGCGAAAAGGGTGTGTGTGTATATATACAGTATTTGAAGGGTGACATAAATTTATACAGGCCAACCCAAAAGAACAGGTAAGAAGCTGCATCAACGGCATGTCCATAGCTAGAGGCCTCCAAAGAATTAAATACGAAAGACTAACACTAATCTTTTGCAGGACTTATTTTTCCTCTTTCCAGCAGCAATTAATTAATGGAGCAAATGAAATCCAGAACAAAATGCTTTGCATTGCCTAATGCGCCCGATGGCAACTTATTCAGCATTGGGAGGCTGGAAGAGGAGAGTTTTGAGTTGGGCATAAGAAAATAAAAATAGCAGGTCTGCAATAAACAAACACAAGTTGCAACAGAATGAAAGTAGCAACTTTGAAAACAGTTACAAATATAAACTCGATCCAGCTGTCCTTGTCCTGCATTAAGTGAAGTTGGTATTCAGAGTTCCAGGCTCTTTTTATTGCTTACCTGAAGATGCTGCAAACTGAACCCAAGACCTTTGGCCCACAAAACCGGTATTACAGGTAGTCCTCGACTTATGACCGTTCGTTTATCAACAGTCCAAATGTACGACGGCCTTGGAATGGGTCGCAAAACGTCACATCACCACCCCGCAATCACATGATCGCATTTCGGACACTTGGCAACCGGCTCACATTTACGACCAGTTGCAGCGTCCCATGGTCACATGATCGCGTTTTGTGACTTTTTTGCCATTTTCTGGCAAAAAACGCCCATTGGGGAAGCTGGGTTCACTTAATGACCCATGATTTGCTTAACGACCGCCGTAAAAATGGTCGTGAAATTGGGTCTGGTCACGTCACGTCTTACTCGACATACGACCGCAACGACTTACAATGGAAATTCTGGTCCCAATTGTGGTCGTAAGCCGAGGACTACCTGTAGTACAAGTAATCTCTCTCATTTTTTCCCCCCTCGCATGACACCCCCTTCAGGAATGCTACATGGACAGCAATGCAGCCTCCGCGTAAGCGGCTAATAAAAACTGCCCCAAAGGATGGTTTCTGGGAAACAGCGCTGAAATTAAAAGGTGTTCTGATCTCCGGAACATTTGAATGTTATCTTTTCTCTCCTGCCCTCCCAGTTGGCAGGGTGCTCAAGTCCAGAAGCACACCCCGCAAGCAGACGTTTGCAAACAGATTGCTGGAAGCTTCACACACCCACCCACACCCCTGATATGTGTGTGTCCCTTTATTAGGTAGTTCTCAAGTGTGAAAGTTTTTTTCTAAGGCAACAGCCCTGCTGGGCCAGCCTCAGAGCATGGGAGACCAAAAAAAAAAAAAAAAAAGCCAAAAGCATGTTTTCGCATTTCAGCAAGAGAAGAGAAAAGGGTCAGGGTAAGGTGGCATCCTTCCTAATCCTAGGTAGCCTCATTGGGAGAGAAAGCTCATCTCCCTGCAAACAAAGAACTAGCCCATCAGGGTTTCATGAAGCTGGTCCGCTGCTGAGGGACTAGCTTTCTGTTTGCAGGGAGATGGGCTTCCTCTCTCTCAACCTCCACAGTTAGGGAGGACCCCGCACCTTCTGCCCTGTCCCTTCTACTCAAATGCAACCCCCAGCCTCCCCTAAATTTGTCACCAATTCACACCGTTGGGTAACCCCCGGGTCTTGCGGGGGGGGGGGGGAGGAATCTCTCTATCTCCCATTCTCCAGCCTGGGCGCCCTACTCAACCCCTCCAGCCCCCATGGCACGGAGGGGGCATCTCTGGAAAACTGGGGGCCCCCGGAAGGGGCAGGAGAAGCCCACTTTCTCACCATCTGCTCCCTCGGAGCCAGGAAAAACAAAAGGACCGGCGTGGGGGGGCGAGCGAAGGGACCACCCCTTGCGCAGGGACCGGGCCCCGCGAACTGCTATTCCCCGCCGAGCCGGGGCGAATCCGGAGGGAAGGAAAGCGAAGCCGCGCGACTGGTCGGGGAAGCCTGGCAGGGGCGCCGGGCGCCGGGCAGCAGCGCGGCGGAGCAGCAGCGCCAATGGGGTCGCGGGCAGGCCTCCCGGCTCTGGGAGGGGGAGAGGGGGGGAGAGGGAGGGGAGACGACCCCCCCGAGAGAGAACCGCCCCGGCGGAACTTACGAAGCGGTGGAGCTGCTGGCGCAGCATGGTGGAAGTGCGCAGAGGCGGCGCGGCGGGCCTGGCAGGCGGCGCGTGCCCAGGCTCGGCCAAGGCGCGGCGGCGGCGGGGAGACCCGCTGCGGCGAGCGGCCGGGCGCCCCGGGCTGGGGTCACCGGCAGCGGCGCGGCGCGCTGGCTCTTTCCCGCATCGTGCCGCCGCCGCCGCCGGCGCCGCCTCTTCTCGCCGAGCCGCAGCCCCTGACCGGGCTCCCTGGCAGGAGCAGCGGGCCGAGCCGATCCAATCCGAGCCGATCCCCCGCTTCGCCCCTGCGCCGCGCGCTCAGCCTGGCCGGAGGCGCTCGCTGGGCGGCATCGCTGGAGAGGCGGCGGGGGCGCCCCAGTGGCCGCCGAGAAAGGCGGGCTGCCTTCCGAGGAGGAGGCGGAGGCGGGGGCGGCGTTTCGGGAGGCCGGAACGCCGCCCTGCAGGCGGACCGAGGCGCAGGCGGAGCGGACCGGCCACGGAGGCGCGGCTCCCCTGTCCCCTCCTCTCCCCTCCGGCGCCTCCTCCCAAGCGCACCCTAACCTCGCCTCTGCCCGCCGCTTCCCCGGGTCGGAGCCGGGCAGTTTCGCCTCGCGGGCCGGCCCGTTCCCAACACCGCGGCTCGTCCGGCTGCTGCTGGGGCGGACCGGCTGCCTGCCGTGGCAGCCGAACGGACCCGCCCGGCTCTCCGCGGTTGGTTCTCCGCGAAAGCGACTCTTGCGCGGCTTCTGCGCGCGGGAAGGAAGACCGGGAAGCTCCCGGGGAAAGGGAACGGGCATTTATTTTCCGGGCAGTTCAGCGTTGGGGAAGGTAGAGTCGATCCGGATCAGAGTCAGTCCGGATCCTCGCGGAGCCGATCCAGAACGGAGGGTCGGCTGGCGACTCGATCTGCCCACCTCCTGGCATACCCAACAACGGAGGGGGTGTTTTCCATTCAGTTCTCTTACCTGGTGAACTTTTCCGCAGCTGCGCACGCTCTCGCTGGAGTAGGCTGGGGTAGCTCCCTCTTTCTCGGCCCAGCCTACCTCGCAGGGCTGTTGTGGGAATAACAGGCCGAGGGGGTGTTAGGAACACCGCCTGGAGCATCAGGGAAGGGGGAGTAAGAACCTCACAAGTAAACAAACTCATCCAGTTGGGAGTTTTGCACACTGGTCAAAATGAGCCGCAACAAACGCGCCTTGCGTGCCTCTGCCTCCTTCACACACCACATCAGCAGATTTTTCCTGCCGATACAGAACTGCGCACCGGTTAACTTGCTCTTCCCAACTGGGCAAACAAACACTGTGAATCATATATTTACCCTGTCTTACCAGAGTTGAACGGCTTGCCGTCTGAACTGGTTCCCAAAGTTGTCTTGACCTGACCTGTAACCAGCCTTTTGTGCTGCAAAGTTGGATCTTCCATGGAAGGGAGACCACTGAGAATGGAACCACTCACCAAATCCCCGGCGTGGGAAGACAAATGATGCTTCTGCCCACCATCTGGGAGGCTCAACTTCGCTTCGCCTTAAGCTTTCTCTGGGCAGCTGGCCCCACTTCCAAAGCCTTTGGCTGCAGCGACTTTGTTTCCTTTCTTAAATTGCATTTGTAGTCCACATTTTAATTACATGGACCACCTTAGCTGGATAAACTCAAGTATCTTTTGAGTTGAACTCGGGGCCTAGAAATTTCATAGCCAGCTCCACGTCGTTTTCTCTGCAACAGTACGGAAGTGGTTTGCTGTGGCCTTTCATTTTCCAAATCCAGCCTATAATCCTGGCATTTCCTTGTGGTCTCCCATCCAAGTATTAATCAGCCCTGAGCCTGCTTATCTTCCGAGCACAGACAACATCAGCCAAGAGCTGTTACCTGCTGAAACCTTCAGTTGGCTATAAATATAGACCATATGTTTTATTTATTTATTAATTTAATTTAATTTAATTTAATTTAATTTAATTTAATTTAATTTAATTTAATTTAATTTAATTTAATTTAATTTAATCCCCGCCCATCTCCCATACAAGGGACTCTGGGCGGGTTACAATAATCAAGACTTAAAAATTTAAAATATTTAAAACCATACAAGTAGAAAATGTATAAAAATAAATAGAATATAAAATAAAATAAAATAGAATCCCAGATGGATTGGAGACCGTAGCATAGGACTTATTGCTACGGGGCCAGCCAACCCCAGGAGGCACTACCGCCCCCGTCGTCCCAGGCCCGGTGGCAGAGCCAGGTCTTAAGGGCCTTCCGGAAGGCCAGGAGTGAAGGGGCCAGTCTCACCTCCGGGGGCAAGATATTCCATAGGGCGGGCGCTATTGCAGAGAAGGCACGCCTCCTGGACCCCGCTAGATGGAGTTCTCTTGTTGAGGGGGTCCGAAGCATGCCCTCTCTGCAAGCACGGCTGGGGCGGGCCGATGTTATCGGGACGAGACGGTCCCTCAGGTACCCTGGCCCTATGCCATATAGGGCTTTAAAGGTAATCACCAACACCTTGAATTGGACCCGGAAGCAAACTGGCAGCCAATGCAGCTCGCGTAGCAGAGGTGTTACATGTGCCGATCTCATAGCACCCATAACTGTTCGCGCCGCCGCATTCTGTACCAGCTGAAGCTTCCGGATACTCTTCAAGGGTAGCCCCATGTAGAGCGCATTACAGTAGTCTATGCGGGAGATGACAAGGGCATGAGTGACTGTTCGGAGGGCCTCCCGATCCAAGAAAGGGCGTAACTGTTAATTTAATATGTTAAATAGATTTTTAATTAATGAAAAGAAGAACACTGTTTGGCAGAAATGGGGGTGACTGCGGGGGAAGAAGGCGAGTGGCAAATGATCCCCGCTCTACGCATGTCCTAAATCTGGGCCATGATTCCACAGCTGGAGAGATTATTCCAGAAAGGAAAACCGCCTTTCAAAGGGGGGGGGGTTGTAGATTCTACAATGAAGATCCCAAAGATTAAAAGGCCTTCCTTTTTTGTCCTAAAAAAACGAGTTGATAAGGAGGTTGGGCTAAGTGGAAGAGAGAAAGTGGTAGGAATCTCTCTCATTATCTAAGATTTAGAGGGGAATGCGCTTTGGAAAATTCACAGGTGCAAACAAAAGACTTTTTTTTTTCTTAAACACAACCCACCATTAAAACAGGGTCTGGAATGTGACAAGGGTCAAAAGTTTAATTGGGATTTAAACAGGAGTACACAAAATAGTATTGTCTTTTTGGAAGGAAGGTGTTAAAATGCTAATCTGTGTGAATTGCAGAATGTAGCTTTCGCTAAGTGCAAAAAATGGATTGCCAGTTTTTGCAGTGCATGGAATTGTGATACTCTGTTATCATTATTGTTGTTGTTCTTCTTGTAATCTACAGTTAGATTTACAGTTTAAGACATGTGGAAACCTAATAATTCAAGTCCTATCCAAGGACCTAAGTCTCAAGGGGCCAGTATATACTGTATTATTGCTTGCATGCATGCAAATATTTATTTATTGTTTTATTGTTTTATTATTATTTTTATAAATAACTCAGGGTGGCGAACATACCTAATACTCCTTCCTCCTCCTATTTTCCCCACAACAGCCCTGTGAGGTGAGCTGGGCTGAAAGAGAGGGACTGGCCCAAGGTCACCCAGCCGGCTTTCATGCCTAAGGCGGGACTAGAACTCTCAGGCTCCTGGTTTCCCATTGGCTCCTTCCTAGGGCTGAGAGGCAGGGACTGGCCCAAGGTCACCCAGCCGGCTTTCATGCCACAGGCGGGACTAGAACTCACAGACTCCTGGTTTCTAGACCGGCACCTTAACCACTAGACCAAATAAAATTACGTTGTATCTTCAAAATGATTTGGTTGCTTTAGGTGAGCTAGCTTTTTGCCACAACAGATCCAATTGATAAAAGTGGTCCCTGTGCACACACTGCATGCCTTCATCCATCCTTTTCTACCAGTTCTCATTCAGTTTGGTAACCAAAGATTTGCTTTCAGAATTCCTTTCATAGGAGAAGACCGAGGTTGTGAAATTCTTGCGATTGACGTCTCAAGATTTTGCCAAATGGCCAAGTAATGGGTGTGAAGATCTTCCTTTTCTTTGCCTTCATGCCTTCCCCCGTTTCCATTCAGAAAACATCATGAACCAACGTTCCCAAAGGCCTTCTCTAGCATCTGAAGGGGAGGAGGATGAGCAACAAAACCCCAAAATACAGACATTGCCTCCCAGCAATAAACTCAGCTCAACCCCCATCCCACCAGGAAGATTCAGAAAAAAATTCTCCAATAGCCCCAGAAGTAGAAAAATGAAAGCACCTTTTGCATGGGAAGAGGAAGCCAACTGCAAATTTGCAAGGTAGATTTCAGCAAATCCTTATGGGGACCAGATTGGCTGGGCTCTTCTTCTGATCTCTGGCCCACCCCAATGATGCTCATGTTTGGCTCAGATGTCCCTTGGCCCCTGTAGTCATTCAACCTGCATTGTGGGGTTGTAGATCCAGAGGGCCCTAGGCTGGGGGCAGAGAAGCACCCTCGGAGGCTGAGGAGTGGTTAGGAGTAACAGGAGAGTGAGGAAGCAAGAATAGGAGCCAGATCAAGAAGGTCAACCCGCTAGGAGATGCCCTGCTTCGGACCTTCTCAACCCTCATGGTGTCCTGGTTTCCTTTCTCCTCCATAGGGCAGAGATTATGCTGTCAGAACGTTGTTGAGAATGCTGGGCGTGTCATGGATTTCCACGGCGATGTCGCTATGAAGTCAGCATGGGGAGAAGCAGAGGCCAAGGAGACCATGACCAGCTTTTCCAATACTTTCTTACTTTTCTCCATCTTTTTAAGGCTACACTTATGTCAAGGTAGGGGACCTTGAAAGGGGAGAGCAGGCAGTGAGATTGTTCTGCTCGGCGGCCACAAAACTAGCCACTAGACCACTTCAGGTCTTCAGATCTTTGAGCTTCCAAGAGGCCACTTGGCATCCAACGTCTCTGGAGACAGGGATGGCCACGGGATATGGTCAAAAAGGTCAAGACGGGGCCCATGATGGTGCAATTGAAGCTTCACCTGTTTTTTATGGGTGTTGCACATATACTCTGCAGATACCCTTGTACTGAATGAGGAAGACGGAGTTGGGATGTATGTAACCCTACACCCATCTCTTTTGACCTGATGAGATGAAATGTCATGGCTTCCTTCCCCCAAAGGATCTTGGGAACTGGGTCTTCATTAAGGATGTGGGTATTCCCACTATTGGAGCTCTGCTAACACTAAGAAGGGGGCTGCAATCAGAAATCTTGGTGGAAGACCCTCAGAAGCTCTCTGTAAAGCTAGTATCAATTTTATATACAGCTTTAACTGGCTAAATAAATGCTTTGCAATCCGAAGATTCAGTTCCCATCATCTCCTAATATAGCAGGAAAAGATTCCTGCTTGTTGACATTCCTGGGGTGGATGGACCAGGGGCATCGCTCAGAAGCATACCGCTTCTTATGGTCCTCCTAAAATGGAACCTATCATGATAAGACTTAACTGGTGGCAACATTAGCTGGGCTCGGAAGCTAAGTAGGCTGGGAATAGGTTAGTTCTTGGATGGGAGACCATGAGGAAATTCAAGGCTATGGCTAGTGTAGGAAGTCAGGAAGAAACCACTTCCACACTGTTGCCGGGAAATTGCACAGATGTGCCATGGTGTGTCCTCCATGAGGTCAGCCGAAATTGAACTCCATTGGAGGGCATCTTCATTTCTATGGCCAAATCAGAATGGTCCACTGGAAGAGCAGAATGCCCAGAATCCCCCTGAATGTTCCATCTCTGGAATGGGTCATTTACCCCATGGATACCTTGAGGTAAGTGTAAGAGGGAGTCCCATATCTCAACACACTCCTTCTCAGACATTCAGATCTGCAGGAACAGCTTTCTTAAAGATGTCCCTGCATCCAGAGCTGCTGCTTCACTGTTTCCAGTCGGTACAGTAGACTCGATTCCCATCTTCTCCTTCAGCCAGGTCTTGGGAAAGGCCTGAAGAATTGTTGTTTCCATTCATATTGTTAGCTGTTTGTCATGGTTTGTATCTGATTTTCCGCTGTTAAGCCAGCTAGAGTCCTGTGGATAGAAAAGCTAGTCTAATGAATTTAACTAACTATCTAATTAAGCAGCACTTCTGCTTTCAACCAATTTTCTCTTGCTAGACGACTCCATGGAGAAGCAGAGACTGAAGCAAGACCTGCTTATTGGCATGATGTGTCTGTTCATGATCCTCTTCATCTTTCTAATTGTGGGATGCATCTTCCTCCACTTCAGACTGATCAGTAAAGACACGTGAGTATGGCCCAACCGCTGTTTGGAGAAAGGGTGGGAACCCAGCCGCTGTGGCTTATGGAATAAATAATGGTTTAAATCATGGCTCAGCTGCTGTTGGATAGTGTTAATAGCATTAAGGAGATGATCCAGAGATCTGATTTGGCATGAAGGAACTTCTTGGGTTCCTTCATTCTGAACCACGAGGACTGGAAGCTTACCTGACATAGCTTTAGCAACAGAGCACCTGCTTTTCAGAAAACATTCCCAGATTCATTCTCTGGTCAGAAAAAAAATCCTGACTGGGCTCTGGGTCAAAATTCTCCAAATGTGTTGGGAGAACACATTCTGACCTGTTCACCTAGGGTGGTCCAAGTCCCATCCCAACACCTCTGGAAGAGATTAAGTTGGAGAAGGCCGCTGATTGGCTGGCTGGAATGGGATGGATGCATTAGTTCATCTGTGAGCACAGAGTTGCACGTCTACCTGCAAACCACGGGGTTTGCCCATCGCTACAACCAAGCTAGAAAGCAGTCCGGTTTTGCCTTTGCGTATGCCATGAGCTGGGCTACTGTGGTCTGCAAAACATGTCTGATGTTGAACAGGTCCAGATAGTGATGGCTTATTTAATAAACCAGAGTGAAGCAAACCTTGGCTTAGCATAATAGATTACCTTGTCTAATGGGATGGAGGCGGGCTTTGATTCTGCCCACTTTGGGGCCATTGATGGGAATTTGAGGCTGTCCATGTGAGGGCCCTCTGGATGAAAACATCTTCCCCTCTTGGACTATGCTTGGTAAAAGGTAAAGGTTCCCCCCGCACATTTGTGCAGTCGTGTTCGACTAGGGGCCGGTGCTCATCTCCGTTTGTGAGCCGAAGAGCCAGCGTTGTCCGAAGATGCTTCCATGGCCATGTGGCCGGCATGACGCATGTGGAACGCTGTTACCTTCCCACCGAAGTGGTACCTATTCATCTACTTGCATTTGCATGCTTTCGAATTGCTAGGTTGGCAAGAGCTGGGGCGAGTGCGGGAGCTCACTCCGTCACGCGGGGCTAGGGATTCGAACCTCCGAACTTGCGACCTTCCGATCGGCAAGCCTGGCGTCTTACCCGCTGAGCCACCACGCCCCTACTATGCTTGGAGTTCTGCAGAAAATTGTATCTTATTGTGATGGTTTTCCTCCTCTTGTCTGCATGAAGGCCCCTGAATGCGGAACTGAAATCTTTCGCCATCCAAACCCACTGTGTGGAGACCAGGATTGTCCTCTCTCCTTCTCAGACCAACCAATTGACTTCTTCTGAACAGACGGCAAAACAGCCACCATCCCAGAAACCAACAGCTGTTGGGTCCAAAGCCCAGCGGGCCGCCACGCCGCCAGAGCCGAAATCCAACCACAAAAGGTCCAGCGGCCACATTGATCAGAGCAATTCCTCCGAAAGCATCCATTTGGATGAACCGGGAGACATCTACTCCCCGGAGCATTTCCAGTGTTTGTACAGCTCCTCCTGGAGTGATTCGAAGGAGTCCCTCATGGGCCGGAGCTCTCAGGATGACGAATGTGGGGGAAGCAATGAATCAGGGAGCGTTGTGCTCTGCGCCATCCACCAGATGTGATGGTGGCCACCCACCAGATGTGATGAACAGCAGCCACTCCAGGGAGGCTGGCGGGTTGGCCTTGCTCCCGTGGCTTCTGTGAAAGCCGTGGCTTGGACTGGGTGGGGGGTCAGCACCTGCCGTACGTCGAGTCGAAACAGCCCTGAATCTATGGCTGGCCCCACGCCTGCTAACACTTTGGAGGCGTGTATTGGAAGCCAACCTCTGTGTCATTTTTTTTCTTTCGGAAAAAAGGAAACGATCCTAGGAAGCCTCCAAGGTGCTCCTCAAAGGATGGAAGAAGGACTGGTCACTGAGTAGAAAGCCAAGACCAATTTCTAAGGGAGCAAGGAGGTGACTTCTTTGAGGCATTAAAATGAATAAATAAAGGACTGAGAAAGGGGGGGGGACCCTAATTAAGTACCTGGAAACTAATGATGGCAAGCATTTTTTTTTTTACCAAAATCCAAATTGACTCAACAGCTAGACCCTTAATTAACAATTAATGGCAACCAAGGAAGGGGAGGCTAATGGTTAACAAACAAAGCAAGAAGGAACAGGATTATTAGCAAATAGCCATATCAACGAATTATTGTAATTGCCCTTTCGGATGCACCATCCTGTTTGAAGAGCCTGCAGTTAAAAATATACATGAAATATCCTTCATGTTCCTCTTTGCTAACAGTAAAAGCCTATATTCGCCTCCTGCTTGGACAGATGTATTTGTTTTGCATCAAGAAATCAGATTTTTTGGTTCAGGCATAATTCTTTTCCCCATTCTGTCGGTGCTTCAGTAACATTTTTGAGTTTCAGAGGCACACACACCCTTATCCTGGGTGGAGAAGTGCATGTGTTCTACTCCTTTGCAAACACTTTAAATCCCAAAGCTGCTCTGAAAAGGCCACACAGCCGAATCACATTGGGCAATGAAGATAAACTGTGGATAAGGGTTTTGAAAACGGTCTCTTCTGTTAGGTTAACTGAAACGGCCAAATATCTTATCGGCACAATTTGTTTCACAGAACAAAACCTTGAAGCCTGGGTGGGGTTTCCTAGCATATATATTGATTTATGTGTTGCTTGATTCTACCCCCAGAGCACCATAATCTATGTGGATGTTGGGTGGTTTGCATCCCTAAAAACATCTAAACACATTAAAATTCAAAGTAAATCCTACAGCCGTGGTAGATGCCGCAGACTCACCTCTCTGGACTTCTCTACGTTTTGGCAATTTTGACCGTTCGTGCTGGAGGCGTGTGTTTTGGAAAAAGGGTTTTAAAAAATGGGGAAATAAAAATGGAATGAAATTTTAAGGCAGAAGGTGAACACTAGAGGGTGCTGTTTTCTCAGCCTGATTCAAACTGGCTGGGATTATAGCTGGGTTAAAATAAATCAGAACTTTGCGCTGATGAAGCAAGAGGTAAGGGAAATTCTCCAAAGTAACATGCTCTTCAAGGAACATCTCCAAGTGTGCACTCCCTCTCTTAACCAGACAGGATTCATATAGGCCAGTTGCATTCACTCTGCCTGCCTACCTCACAAGGTTGTTAGTAAGGTACAGCACTTGGAAGGAAAAGGATACTGCAGATCTGATGAATACATTTTATCTTACAAGTGGTGACTTAATAGTGCCTTAATGCACTCTGGTAGAATTTAGGGTTGGATGGATTTGCATTCATGATTAAGCTTCTGTTCTAAAGACTGTTGTTTCTCTTCTGTAGTTATTTACATTATAACAAGAGTAATGATGATGATTGGTTTGGAGAAACAATAGTCAGAAAAGCAAGATGATATTATTATTATCATCATCATCATCATCTTAGACAATAGAAAAGCAAGATATTATTATTATTATTATTATTATTATTATTATTATTATTATTATTATTATTATCTCAGAGAGACAACAGTCAGAAATGCAAGCTATCTCTTTCTCTGTCTCTAAATTTCTGAAAAATTATCCAACAACTTTTGGTATTTTCCAGGAGAGTACAATGTCTTGAATGAATGTGTGTTTGCAAAGAGAAGCAGTAACTTTTATGTACAGTTTTGTTATTTGTTTCTTCCTCCAAAGTGGAGATTTCCAAAACACCTAGTTTCAATTAAAACACTATAAAAACATACAATGGTGGAGAAATAATATCTTCACCCAATAGCTCCCTCCCACTTCTGACCAACTTTAGATGTGAAACATGTTCCTCCAGAATGTCCTTCCTCAGCTAGTTTGGGAGGGGGGTGATGGCTGCCAATTAGATTAATCAACTCTCATCAGATCAATCACCCAACTTCTGTGAAGGAACCACTTTAATCTGATGAAGCACCGAGGTTTCTGGGAATAAGGTTCTGGTGGGGTTGTTGTGGAAGATTAAAATGGCTACTTATGGATCACAGAAGACAGGAAGCCTAGTCTATCCACCAAGGCGCAAATCATCTTTTGTGGCTTCATGGATCATTCAAATTTGAAATGGATCATAACAAAGGAAATCATCTGAAATCAGTAAGCCATATAGGATTGTAGTGCTGCAAAGTTCAAATAACTTGTTGCAGCGCATATGTGGACACAGACACACACACACACACACACACACACACACACACACAGACCCTCTCAAAATATCAGTCTTGTGAAACCTGAACCCTGTTGTTTTGACTGGCAAAACGGAACTCACTAATTCCCCGGGAGAAAGAGAGACGATTTTGCTTTTTCAGACCGCCCTCGGAAAGATGTTATCACCGACTGGCGGATGCACCAGTAAGCATCTTCTAGCTCAGCGTTTCACGCTTCCTGACTGCTGGGGCTGTAACTCAGATGAGTTTCTCTGGCTTGTTTAGTAAGGATGAGAAGATAGGCCTACCCATCCATCCGATGTAAATCTGTTCTCTTTGATTTTGAGTAGATCTCCAACCTCAGCGGGCTGAACCTCTGGGCATTCTTAAACTCATGGGATTGCAAAGGCTAGATGCAACAACAGACAGCCTTGTTGTGCTCCAAATATGGTGTTATTGGCCCTTAATAATGTATAGGAGTAGAAACTTAGCATTTATTTCTTTATCCAAAAGGGAGGTTGACTTACCAGGATTCTTGCATGAAAATGCTTGGTGTCCTGCTTTTGGGTTTTAATTGTGGAGATCACAACATCACCTGTAAAAAGCTAGAGGAAAAAATAGCTAGGGTTTTGACCCCCTCCTCCCCAAAGCGGTTGCTTCCTTTCCTTTCCTCCTGTTGTTCATCTCCACAATCATGGAAAGGAACGGGAATCTTGGACATGTATCTGTGGACACATCTGTGCACAGAACCTCCCATTTTACAGTATATTCACTGAAGAGCAAAGTTGGGATACAAATTGAAATAACAGCAGCAGCAATGAATAGGTGACTCCAGTCCGCGAGGAGATGTAGAGAAGGACAGGTTGGAAAACTAGTCAGAGCTAGTGAAGGAGACACCACCAGAAGGAAACTCAAGGGTACTTACTTACGGGATTTAAATCTGAAAGAGGAATCTGCTTCGATATACCTGCCTGCGCTCCACACGCCATTACAATCTGGGAAGAAGAAAAGGAGCAAATCGATACATATGCAGATTGCACCTTTGTCATCATCTTTGAAAGAGGATGCCTTTGTCCTTTCTCAAAAGGAACCTTCCTCATTTTTAAAGCATCATCAGGATGATTTAAACAGTAGCAGCAATAAGGCAACAGGTGCATTTTGAGCAGAGTTCCAGGGCTCTGGCCCTTGAAGCTAGGGACAATAAAACTCTGTGCGAGTCCAGTCTTAAACCCTACAAGAATTGCAGCAAGGGGGAAATTACAACCGCTCCATTTTTAAACAACAAATGAAAAACAGTTTTGTTCCGTTGATTTGCTTCTTCGATCCTTGTTTTAAAAAAAACACACACACACAAATGGCTTCCACCTATTTGGTTTTTCTTCTGTTTTGCACTTGCATTAAAGCAACAATATTATTTTACCAATAGCTAGTTGATTCTCGATTCCTTTCAACAACCAGCAAAACAGTTTCTGTAACTGGTCAAACTGATTTTTTTGTGGGGAGGGGGAAACCACTTGATCCCAATCGCCTGCAGAAATGAACTCAAGAGTGCATACAACTGAACTCAGCCCATTTCCAACCCCTTGGAATTTCCTCAACTTTCCATCCCACTGTGTTCCGTACCCCATGGATTTTAGCTTGGAGATCCTTCAAGGATCTTTTCTCCTTGTTTGTCAAGGCTGGACCCCCTGACAATCGGCACAAAGAAGAGAGAAATACGCTGGCTACGAAGAAGTTGCCCATCAATAAGATTTTTTTCCAGCTCCCTGTAGTTTTCCCTCCATTTGAACAACATGGACATTCCAAACCGGAGTTCTTCTTTCCCTTTGAAGCAAAGCCATTGGGATTTTGCAGGGAATCAGTTAAAAAAAGAAGTCACACACTGGAAACATTTTCTGAGGCCACTAACTCGGGGGACTGTCAAGCTGGGCCATCAGTTGCCCAAAGCCACATCTTTGCAGAGGGGGAAAAAATGTGGAAAGGCCACAGGCCCTCTGAATAAAAAAAATATTTATTTATTTATTTATTTATTTATTTTCTATGACCGCCCATCTCCCCCCATGGGGAACTCTGGGCGGTTCACAATAAATAAGTTAAAATAAGGTCTAAAATCTCAATTACACAATAAAATATATATTAAAAAATCCAGATGGTGATGGAATAATTAAAAGAAGGACAGTTATAAAATTAAAGGATTAGCCACCCCCATGAGGAACTATCCCTTCCTCCTTCCCATGCCAGGCAGCAGAACCAGGTCTTCAGCTATTTCCTAAAGGTCGGGAGGGAGGAGATCTGTCTCAACTCTGGGGGCAAGATGTTCCATAGAGTGGGCGCTGTCACAGAGAAGGCCCGCCTCCTAGACCCCATCAGATGACACTCTTTAATTGATGGGGTTCGTAGCAGGCCCTCTCTGAATGACCGGGTGGGGCGGGTTGATAACATGGGGATAAGACGGTCCCTCAGGTATTCTGGCCCCATGCCATGTAGGGTTTTAAAGGTGATAACCAACACCTTGAATTGTACCCGGAAGCAAACTGGCACCCAGTGCAGCTCGCGGAGCAACGGTGTTACATGTGCTGATCTCGATGCACCCAAAATTGCCCGCGCGGCCGCATTCTGCACCAGCTGTAGCTTCCGGATAGTCTTCAAGGGTAGCCCCATGTAGAGCGCATTGCAATAATCTACATGGGAGATGACGAGAGCATGAGTGACTGTACGGAGGGCATCGCGATCCAGGAATGGGCGTAACTGGCGCACTAACCGAAGCTGTGCAAAAGCCCTCCTAGCCACGACTGCCACCTGCTCTTCAAGCAGGACTCGTGAGTCTAGAAGGACCCCCAGATTACGCACCGGTTCCGAACGGGGTAGTGCTACCCCATCGAGAACTAAAGATGATAATTTCGCAGAAGACGCTAAGCCATCAATCCACAGCCACTCAGTATTACCAGGGTTCAATTGAAGCCTGTTGTTCCCCATCCAGGTCCTCACAGCCCCCAGGCACTGGGACAGGGTGGACACTGCATCACTTACCTCACCAGGGATGGAGATATACAATTGAGTATCATCCGCATACTGATGATACCTCATCCCATGGTGACGGATGATCTCGCCCAGCGGTTTCATGTAGATGTTAAATAGGAGAGGAGAGAGAACCGACCCCTGCGGCACCCCACATAGGAGCGGTCGCGGGCTGGATCTCTCCTCTCCTATCACCACCGACTGGGAGCGGCCCCGGAGGAAGGAGGTGAACCAGCGTAAAACTACGCCACCCACCCCCAACTCCCTAAGCCGCCCCAAAAGGATACCATGGTCGATGGTATCGAAAGCCGCTGAGAGATCTAAGAGAGCCAGGATGGATGCACTACCTCCATCCCGCTCCCGCCAGAGATCATCCGTAAGCGCGACCAATGCAGTCTCCGTCCCGTGTCCCGGCCTGAAACCTGACTGAAAAGGGTCTAGATAATCCGCTTCATCCAGGGTCCTTTGAAGTTGCAACGCCACCACTTTCTCAACCACCTTTCCCAAAAAGGGAAGGTGGGAGACTGGACGAAAGTTGTCCAGGATGGTAGGGTCCAGGGATGGCTTCTTGAGGAGGGGGTGCACCAATGCCTCCTTGAAGGCAGTCAGAACCACCCCCTCCAACAAGGATGTATTAATCATAGCCTGGACCCATCCACCTGTCACCTCCCTGGCTGATTTTACCAGCCAGGAAGGGCAGGGATCTAAATAACATGTGGTGGAATTAACAATTCGAAGGATCCTGTCCACTTCCTTAGGTCCAACAGGATCAAATCGTTCCCAGATAACAGGGCAAGACCGCTCTCCTGGCATCTCCCCAGACTGCATTCCATGCATGGAGTCCAACTTAGACCGAATCCGAGCGATTTTATCCTGCAGATGCTCAGAAAATTCTTCCGCACGGCCCTGCAGGTGGGTGGTCATTACCACCCTACCTAAGAGAGATCGAGTAATCTTAAACAGGGCTGTCGGACGGCATTCTGCGGACGCAATAAGAGCGGAGAAATATTCACGTTTCGCCGCTCTTACCGCCACAAGGTAGGCCTTAATAGCGGCTCTAGATTGTGTTCGGTTGAGTTCCGTCTTCGTCTTTCTCCAGCGGCGCTCTAGACGTCTCTTCACCCTCTTCAAGACCCTCAACTCCTCCGTAAACCACGGGGAGTAACGGGTCAAATGGGGCTGGAGAGGTCGCATCGGCACGATCCTGTCCAAGGCACCGGCCGCTTCCTTATTCCAGGTTGCGGCCAATGCCTCTGCTGGACCGTGCAGCAGATCCTCGGGTATTACCCCTAGCTCCCTCTGAAACCTCAATAATGGGTCCATAAGTCGCCGGGGGCGGACCAATCGAATAGATCCTGCCTCCATGCGGAGTGGGGCGGCATAAGAGAATCCTAGGGATATCAGGACGTGATCTGACCATGACAACGGGGATAGTTCTAACTTTCCCCTCAGGTCACTTTGCCATTGCTCTGACAAGAAAACCAAATCCGGAGTGAGTCCACTGTCTCGAGTCGGGTCCCGAATAATCTGGGACAGGCCCATGGCTTCCATGGTAGCCATGAACTCCCGAGCTGCTTCTGAGGCACGTCCCAGGAACGGTAGGTTAAAATCCCCCAGGACCATAAGCCTGGGGAACTCCACCGCCAACCCCAAGACGGCCTCCAGCAGCTCAGGCAGGGAGGTTGCTACGCAGCAGGGAGGCTGGTACAATAGCAACACTCCCAACTGTTCTCGGGCACCCAACTTGAAAAACAGGGTCTCACATCCGGAGACTTGTGGAGCAAGGCCCCTGAAAGCCACCAAAGACTCTCTGATGATAACTGCCACCCCTCCTCCCCTACCCCGGTCTCTCGGCTGGTGCCACACCTGAAATCCCGCTGGACACATCTCCGAGAGGGCTACCCCTCCCTCTGGGCCCAGCCAGGTTTCAGTAATACACGCCAGGTCCGCCCCTCTCTCCGTGATTAATTCACTTATGAGAGGGGCTTTGTTGTTTACTGACCTGGCGTTGAGTAGCAGCAGCCGAAAACCGGGGCCCTCGAGGATCTGCTGTCCAGAACCTAGGGTTGAACTCGGAGGACCGGAACGCGCCACCGGTACCAAACACCGGGGGCGCCTTCCCTGAAGATGGCCTGTCCTCCGGTTCCCGTCACAATAAAATATATCCTTCCCCCCCCATGGGGGACAAATGCACCTTTCTTTAAAAGTTCGTTGGGAATGTGTCTTTTGGGGAGACAGGCACTACCTTTGGCAAGATTCCTCCCCCAGGCTCAGAAGGGCCTAGGCTAGGATGCTGCCTGGGTGGGGAAGTGCTTAAATTGGGGCTCATGGGGAGAAAGTTAAAAATAGAAGGCGATTGTTGGGGAATGACTTTACATCCAGAACCCTCTACCATCTGTCTGCAATTCTTCCAGCCCCCCCCCAGCTCCGCCCCCTCTTCCCACGTTTCTGCATCTTAGAGGAGAAGATGCAGGAGGCAGCTCTGTGCAGAGTCATAAACACCTGCAGCCCCACACAATGGGCTGAGGGTGCATATGGGGGGGGGGAGAGAGAAAAGATTGATGCCTTGCAAGGGGGGTGCGGGGAGGCAGTAGGGGTGAGGAGGGGGCTGTCACTGGAGTCCTTGTGAACTCCAATTTTGAAGGCCAGCCTGTGATTGACAGCTTTTGTGGACAGGTTTTCTTTAGAAAAGGTCTGCTTTAACAGACAGTAAGTTGGGGAGGTTAGAGGGGGACCAGAAGGGGAGGGGGGCTCTCTCTCTCTCTCTCTCTCCCCCATAACTTCAACGGGGCAATCACAAACATTGAGAATTTCTCTCTCTCTCTCTCTCTCTCTCCAGCTTGGCCTCCTATACCGCCTGGCTCCCACTTGTTATGCGCCAAGCATTTGCAGTAAGGGGCAGTCCAGCATTAATTAGCAGCTTTGCCCAGCAGAAAGGGGAGGGGGGGGAAATTCTTCAAGTTGTCCCATAGGAAGAAATGTTGGTGGTTTGGAGTTGCTCCTGCAGAAGACAGTGGTCTTTTTCATTGAAATTCGGAGGGTGGGGGGGAGTGAGAAAATCTTTTATCCTCTCTCTCTTCTACTTCCAGCAAAGGAGGGGCTGGAAGCCTTAAATTCCAGCTCCCCCCCTGAGTGGGGATCTGTGCGTGTGCAGGAGGCTTAAATGTGTTTTGGGGATTTTAGCCTCCCAGCAAAGCTGGAATAAATTTGTTATTCAAGTTTGGCTTTGCAGAGTTATGGGAGGCGAGAGAAACCTAGAAGCAGTTCTTCTAAGTAGGCATATACTCTCTCTCTGCGTGTGTACGTGTAAGTGTGTGTGGATGCATTAATTCAGACATACCCACCAAATATAGCCAAAGAACTGGGAACCCCTCTTGACTCAACAGGCATCTCTTCAACCTCATTTAATCTCACCAGGGATGCGGCTGCATAAATCACAGCGCAAAAAAAAGAAATGATAATTTGCCCTTTTTTTTTTTCCAGAACTGAGATCCACAACTTCTTTGCGGCCAAGATTTCCTAACATCAGGGCTATGAACATGTGCAACAGTGTGTTGGCGGGGGTGGGGTGGGGAGGGAGGATGGGAAAGTGTGGTGTTAACAGCAGCGAGACAAAGTGGTAAGTTTTGGAAAACTGTTGCCAAACATAAGAAACAAAACGCAGCCATGAAGCGGATGTGTACGTAGGGGTGCATAGGGGTGCTGTTGAAGAACAGAAGAGAGGAAAATCCCCCCCCCCCCCGTGGCCTCCTTAAGCAGGGTCTCACCTCCTCCCGCACCAGCCCCCTCCCCTCCAGATTGCATAACAGAGCCAGTTTGCATCGAAGCCTAATTAACTAATTAATCAGGTACTGAGACCGAGTGAATGGAAGTCTTTAGACAGGCCAAGCTGCAAAGCCAGGACACAGCCTTCTCCCGGAGAGAACGGCTTCTCTTCTGGGGGGCTTGGCCCCATCAGATTTCTTTCTTTCTTTCTTTCTTTCTTTCTTTCTTTCTTTCTTTCTTTCTTTCTTTCTTTCTTTCTTTCTTTCTTTCTTCTTTCTTCTTTCTTCTTTCTTCTTTCTTCCTTCTTCCTTCTTCCTTCTTCCTTCTTCCTTCTTCCTTCTTCCTTCTTCCTTCTTCCTTCTTTCTTCTTTCTTTCGGTGGTGGAGATGTCCCACTGTCAGCTGAACTGGTGTAAAAGAGATGGGAATCATAGTAATTTTTAAAAGGGGGGGGACAGGGGAGGTGATTGTACATGCACATGATTGTTTTAATTGTTCACTTTTATAACTTTGTTGTATGCCGCCCAGAGTCACTTTTTGTGAGATAGACGGCCATATAAATTTGATAGATAGATAGATAGATAGATAGATAGATAGATAGATAGATAGATGATAGATGATAGATGATAGATGATAGATGATAGATGATAGATGGATAGATGGATAGATAGATGGATAGATAGATGATAGATGGATAGATAGATAGATAGATAGATAGATAGATAGATAGATGATGGATGGATGGGTGATAGATGTGGCTCAGCTGTGGCTGTGAGCAAGACAAGGAGAGCTGTGGCTGGCTGAGAGCAGTTGTGTGCATCTCTAACCAGAAGGTGCTAAAGATGTCACAATCTCATTCCATATAAATCAACATTTGGACTACTGCAAGGTGGATTGCCCCGTGCAACTTTCTCTCACCCTTTCCTGATGATGCCTGAGCTGGATTACAAATACCTTTCGCCTTTCAATTATGGTTGACCTCCAATTTGGGTTTCCTTTGGGTGGCCCAGAGGGGCAAAAAAGATTTAAGAACATGAGGAGTGTTTTCCCAGCAGTTTTTCATTATTATGTTTGGCAGCTGGAGGCCAGGGTCTATTCTGATCTCATCAGAAGAATTGCAGCTTCCTTCCCCCCCCCCATTTCTAAAAATTGGGGGGAGGAGGTTTAAGGATGAGGAGGGAATGTGACTGTAGGAGCACCCATGTGAAGGCTTAACACATCTTATTTTGTGTGTTTGTTTCCTGCGGGAAATCAGCCCAGGCTTCTGCTGCCAACCTTGAGGAAGATCCTGCCCGATTTCAACAGAGCAAACCAATGAGTTTGGGGGCTGCAGAAGAAGTTTCAAAGGCCACACGTGGTACATGAGCTGACTACCCAGGTTTATACTGCCTTGCTGTGGCAGGGAATGGCAGATGTGTCATTATGTACAAAGCAGATGTATCCTACTATGGAAAACATAAGAAAAACGCCTTCCTAGCACTGCAATAGATGATTGGCCTCACTAGCTCCCTTGACTTTCATTGGTTCTCCAGGATTCAAACCACCTTGATTGGCTAGGGACTCAAATACATGGTTGATGTCAGCCCTTCAAGGTAGGCCAGGTCAAGAAACAGACTCGGTAAAGATTACTGGAACCTTATTGTTGCAGGGTATAATAACAGAATCTTCAAATCGTGATCAAGTTTCTCTCTCTCCACTCTTACACTCAAGAGAATCAAAATGAGGTAATCTTGAGTTTCTTTCTCATCCCCTCCTCTCTGTCGGGGCTAAGCTGGTGTTGACATAGTTTTGCATTCCTTCTTCAAGGTTATTTCCAAACTCCCCTACAGCAAGCCTTATTTTGTTTTCTCAGGCAGGTCTCTTCTCAGGCCTTCCATCCATCCATCCATCCATCCATCCATCCATCCATCCATCCATCCATCCATCCATAGATGTGGCTCATAATGCATGTGGCACCATAATGTTTCTATGTGGAGGAAAGGGGAAGGAGTTCTATCTCCACCCCTTGCTTGTAAGCTCCTGCAGATACTTGTAGGATGGGTGCTGGATGGGTTGGAGGTAGACGACAGAGCTCCAGGAAATTCAGAGCTGTAGGTTAGACATCCCTGAGAACACAATGCTAAACGACTTCTACGTTGCTGCCAAGAAGATCACATGGATGCCCATGAAGTCACCAAGAAATTAGTTTTAATAGTGGTCTTACCCAATTTTGAAGGCTTTTTTTTTCTGAATGACCAGGACATCTAAGTTTCGGTTTAACAAGTAATGACTTAGATTTCCCTCGAAAACGGAAAAGCGAGTATCAACTAAAATGTTCCCCAATCAGATTTGATCAGTGCTACTTGTGAAATTTCCCAGAAACACAAAATGTGCGTCTTCAGGTGTTAGCTAGCGGTTCCTGCAGGGAAAAAGGGATTCAGGAGCATATTTATTATGTTCGGCCCTTTCATGGATGACCGTATCAAAGGCAGCAGATCCATCATTCTCAAACTGCTCTGCTGCAACGGTGTTACTCTGGGAAAGAATGGGATCCCTTGTCAGGAAAAAGTTCCCAGTTTTTTTTTCTGTGTGTTTTGTTTTTTAGAAAACGTGGGCGTGTTTAGAGCCAGATTTGGCAGTAATTGCTAGTTCATCTGCCAATTAACTAGGCTAACAAGTAGCAAAAAAAAAAGGGGGGGGGAAATGTAAGAAAATGAATTCAGGTATGGTTAAGGATAATTCTTTCGGATTTAATGTTAGGAATCCCTTCAAAGGGATTAGGTTGTACCTTGACCAATTTTCTTTCTTTTCTTTTCCTCCCTTTTTTTTTTTGGAGGGGGGTGGGTGGGTCTGTCCTTTCTGCCTGCTTTTCAATTTGTAATTGTCCGTTCTCCCTAATTGGCTGATTAACCAGTTATTACATGCAAACCTGGGGGTATGAAAGTTCCTTTTCATCAGGAGTCTTTTCCTTTCGTTCCAAATTGAAATAATCTGGAAAACAGCAGAGGACATTTTGTACAGCTCGTTAACTTTTCTGCCGGGGATTGCCTTTGACGAGATGGGTCCGCACCACATTTGCATTTTTCACAGCTGCATTTTAATACCGCTGTACTTTTCATTATGTGAGCGAGGGACGCATAGAGCTAGACACTGATACCATTGCAATGTATAGCTTCAGAAATAAAGGGTGCCCGCCAACTAACAGTGAAAAAGAAAAGGTAACGGATCCATGAATTCCAAGAAATCACAATACCTTAATAGGTGCTGATTTTTTGGAAAGTGCTTAAGAAGGCCACCCTAAATGCTGTTACCTATACATAAGAGCCACTGAACCTGCTGGGGCTTAATTTCAAGTAAGTGCCCACAACAGGACTGCAGGATAAAGAAAAAAGGCTGATTAATACTAGGAAATGAGAAAATCGTGAGAAATGCATTGTTTAAATTACAAGAAAAGACATCAGGGAGGGGAGAGAAAGGCAGGCAAAGGATGTTGGCAGCAATAACCATTTAGAGAGGCCAGTCACAATTAAAATCACATTAAGAACCCACATTTTCATCATCCATTAATGAATGATTTTGAACCTATTAACGGATTACTGCTCAAAGCCCTATGTGAAGCATGAGTGTGTGAGGGGAAGAGTTTTCTTTTCTATTGACTTGAATGTCATAACTCTTTGTTCAAGTCTACAGAAGCCGCCCAGAGTCGTTCTTGTGAGATGGGTGGCTATACAAATCAAATCAAATCACAGCAAATCAAACAGTCAATGTGGTGCAGTGCTGAAGATTTTGGACCAGGACAGCCATGGAAGCTATGGGTCACTTGGGGCCAACTGCTCTCTCTCAGTCCAACCCACCTCATTGGGTTATATATAGTCATAGGGAAAAATGGAAGAGGGTTTGAGGTCCTGGAGGAAAGATGAGATAAAAGTCTAACAAACATCTGGAAAAGACCTTAGCCTGCATTTCCTGGATAATTGGAAGAATTATAAGCAAATAAAAACATCAGGCCCCACCTTGCTAACTCTACCTGACCAGTTTGGTCATCTTAAGAGGGCTTTCTGAAAGCTCTTCCTCCTGGTGAGGTTCATGGGACTTGGGTGAGGCAGCAAGCCTTCATTGTGGTGACCCCCAACTATGGAACATGCTTCCCCCAGGGGCTCAAACGGGGTTCTCCTTTCCGATACTCCAGAAGAATATGAAATCTTTTGTATTTCATCAGGGATTTAGCTTCATTCAATTGGTTGCCCATCTGTATACTTGTTTATATAATTTGTGTTATGTTGTACTGGTTTTCTTTGATATTGTGTTTGTCTTGTCGCTTTTCTTTGTTGTACACCATCCAGTGCTGTTTACCCAGTCCAGAAGGCATTTAACAAATAGAATGAAATAAATAACATAGAATTAAATAGATAAGGGTAAGCAATATTTAATGATAGCCTTAAAATGACCTCACTTTTTGGGACAGAATAAGTGTAATTTCTAAGATTTCTTCAAACCTCAGAAGATTGCAAGGAATCTACAGGATTGTGGCTGGGCTGAGGCCGAAAGGCATGCTAAATTAAATCAATTTGCCCATGAAAGGATGAAGGCCATTATTCATGTCACTGGTCTGTCACATCAAATTGAGGGAAAGAAAGAAAGAAAGAAAGAAAGAAAGAAAGAAAGAAAGAAAGAAAGAAAGAGAGAGAGAGAGAGAGAGAGAGAGAGAGAGAGAGAGAGAAAGAAAGAAAGAAAGAAAGAAAGAGGGGGAAGGGGAAGGGGAAGGGGAAGGGGAAGGGGAAGGGGAAGGGGAAGGGGAAGGGGAAGGGGAAGGGGAAGGGGAAGAAGAGGAAGAGAGAGGAAGAGGAAGAGGAAGAGGAAGAGGAAGAGGAAGAGGAAGAGGAAGAGGAAGAGGAAGAGGAAGAGGAAGAGCCAGCTTGGTCTAGTGGTTAAGGCAACAGGCTAGAAACCAGGAGTCTGTGAGTTCTAGCCCTGCCTTGGGCATGAAAGCTGGCTGGGTGACCTTGGACCAGTCCCTGCCTCTCAGCCCTAGGAAGGAGCCAATGGCAAACCAGGAGTCTGTGAGTTCTAGTCCCGCCTTAGGCACGAAAGCCGGCTGGGTGACCTTGGGCCAGTCCCTCTCTCTCGGCCCAACTCACCTCACAGGGTTGTTGTTGTGGGGAAAATAGGAGGAGGAAGGAGTATTAGGTATGTTCGCCGCCTTGAGTTATTTATAAAAATAATAAAGGCGGGATAGAAAATAAATAAAGAGGGAGAGGGAGAGGGAGAGGGAGAGGAAGACATAGTATTTAATCCCAAAGCAAAATGGATGCACTTTGGAACCTCAGCCTACCAGAAGCTGAATTTCTAATGGGAGAAAAAAAAAGGGTAAGACCAGAAAGAGTCTGGTGTGGCCTGTTAAAATCTATAACAGGTTTAACTTGGTTTGCAACTTTATACTGAATAGAAAGCTAGACTTAAACTTTAGCAGGAGAACTGACCTGACCAAGTTGGAACAGAACATAGGAAAGTAGACTTTTGCAACTGATCTTGAAAGGAAAGCAGGCTATCAACAATAACAAGATCAAGAAAAACTAGCATCCAGCCAAGAGTGGGATAAATAGAATCCTTAACAATCAGAGGAATTGTATTTATTCAAACAAGAGCCATGCTTTATAATTTTGTCCTCTTATGCGAGGAACAATTGGACAGGGGCAAAAGGAAAATGGGCGAATGATAGCTGGGCTAGAAACCTGGGTAGAGATACCATACTCTTTGCCTAGAATGTGAGAAAGAACTTGAGGGTTGCTTTTCAGCTACTTGGATTATCATTTATTTATTTAAAAAACAAAACATAGTGCCCATGGTTGCTTTGCCATCTGAATTTCTTCTATTCGGCGTCCAACAGGCGTTTGTGCCAAATGCACGCTTCTTCAAGGCTGAATAGCATTCAGCAGCAGGTTTTAAAAGGAGGGACCTCTGCTTTAAAAGGAACTATTGTGCTGTGCAAGTGGCTCAGACCAAGATCTGTCTTCTTCAATGAACTCCTGATGGTGCTCTGCAAATTTGCCCCCACAAGACATCTCCTGGGCAGTGCGTTGTCTCTCCCCCATGTCCAGATCATTCCAAACTGTGTTCCCAAGTCAGAGTAACACATTAAGGCAGCCTTTCTCAACCTTTTGACCCTGGAGGAACCCTTGAAATATTTTTCAGGCCTCGGCGAACCCCTGCACAGTCAGGCTCAAATGTAGGCCAGAAGTTACAAAATTATTACATTCGTTTCAGGGGTAGACCTGTATGTATGCATGAACAGTGTTCTTAAACTAAAAATAAAGAATGAAACTTACCTCTTTAATGTGAAGTTGCCCGAATTTGAAATAATTTTTAAAATAAATCGGGATCTCCCAGGGAACCTCTCGTGACCACTTGCGGAACCCTAGGGTGCCACAGAACCTGGTTGAGAAACCCTGTATTGAGGTAAATCTGGCTCAGAGGCTCTGCTTTTCAACCTCTAAAGCTTTTTGGAGTGCGGAATGGCTGCAACCTGTTGATTCTATAGAACTGGTGGGCGGGTCATGGAAAAAGGAGGAATTATGGAGTTGTGGGAGAAAATCAGGATTCTGTTGAGTGATATGGTCATCTGAAAATTAGGTAATTATTTTATTATTTATTTATTTATTTATTTATTTATGTGTCAAATTTATATAGCCACCCATCTCACAAAACAAGTGACTCTGGGCAGCATACAACAAAGCTAAAAACAGTTAGTTAATAAATACCCCAAACTAGTATTAGTATTAGTATTAGTATTAGTATTAGTATTAGTATTAGTATTAGTATTAGTATTAGTATTAGTATTAGTATTAGTATTAGTATTAGTATTAGTATTAGTATTAAAAACTATAACAACTATAAAAACTATAAAAACTATAAAAACTAGGTTAAAAAGAAGAAATAGTGGGCGAAGGGATGTGAATAATGGATATTGAATGGATTTTGAAAAGTGTAGTCCACATAAATTGGCATTTAGCACACTTTCCCACAAAGACATTTAACCCTTGAAGTGACTATAGGATGTCCATAGGGAGAATAAAAAAAATCAAGATGATGGTCATGATTGCATGACTCACATGAAAAAAGGGGAGGACTTTTGATGGCCCAGTCATGGCCACCTCCAATACTTCTTTGGACCTCCTTTTGGGATGCCCCAGAGTGGCTATCATTAGTAAAGATGCCCATAGAGCAAATGGGGGGGGGCTGAACACCCCAAAAGAAAAGAAAGAAAGAGGAAACTAATGAATAATCAGGTATTGCTCTTCAGGAAGTTAAAGATAGTGCAGCTCCCAAACAATTGAGCAAACAATGTGTTGCGGGCTTGGGGTAAGGAGGTCAGAAAGTTTTAAGCCCCCAACTGGTTCTGCTCTTATTTATTTCTTCATTTGTTTTAAAAAAGGCAGGAAATCGGCTTCCTATCTCGTTCCACCTTCGATTCCCAGTGAATTCGCTTTAGGCTTCATGCAGCTGGAAAGTTTTCACAGATCAGTAACTCCGAAGTCATAGACGCAGCGCCTTTGAAGCAGTCATTTGTTGTTATTATTTATTTATTTCTCCTTCTCTCTCTCTCTCTCTCACACACACACACGCACAGAGAGAGAGTTGGGCTGTTCTTCCGCATGGTGGCTAAAATGAATCGGAGATGTGGGGCTCATCCATCAGATTTGAAAATGATCTTTTAATTGATGCGTGTGTGTAACAGTTAAGTGAGCAAGCCTATTGTGCTGGCTGAAAGGTTGGACAGTGAAGAATGCCAGCCTGCAGACAAAGATGAAGAGATGATGGGGAGAAGAAGAAGAAGACCATCTTTTACCCCAGCACAGCTCAGAAGGAACTATGACTAATAAGGACTTGCTTATGCAGTCAGAAAATCAGGCCAGGTGGCATGAAGTTTAGCCATTTAAACTAAAGGCTAAAAGAATATTCCAATTCTCCCTTGGGATAAATCTAAATCTAAATCTAAATCTAAATCTAAATCTAAATCTAAATCTAAATCTAAATCTAAATCTAAATCTAAATCTAAATCTAAATCTAAATCTAAATCTAAATCTAAATCTAAATCTAAATCTAAATCTAAATCTAAATCTAAATCTAAATCTAAATCTAAATCTAAATCTAAATCATCTAAATCTAAATCATCTAAATCTAAATCTAAATCTAAATCTACTGAAATCTAGCATATCTGAAAAACCCCTGGAATGTTATTTTCTACATGTGAGAAATTCATTTCCTAACATTCAGAGCAGCTTCCCCCATCAAAGACACCAATTCCACGCATATAACACTGATGTGTATTTGAGAATCAGTGGCATACAAATAAAATCAACCAACCAGCATTAAGATGGACAACTCCTAATGTCCTCTTACCTTCTTCCCACTCTATCCTGCAGTCCTGGCGTTCCCTGGAAATCTCCCATCCAAATTCCAAGCAAGCCTAACTCTGCTTAGCTTCCCACAAGGCTAGGACCTGCCGACACACATGCAAAATTACTGTGGTCTTGACATCATTTATTTTGGCCTCTCTGTCCTCCCACTTGTACCACCTTGTTTTGTCTTGTGAAGATGAGGGCTTAACAAGTTGTTGGTGGTTGGTTGGGTGGTTTTAACTTGTACAGCACTGTGTACAGTATGACTCACTTTAGGAACAGTCACTGGGTCAATCCATGACTCGCCTTTCACTCTTATAGAAGATGCCCTTTGACATGCAAATAAAATATCCAGGTAGGGCCAAGGTGTGCAATCTGAGTTGAGGACTGCCTACAGCCCCCACCTCCCTGCAAAGTAACCTTGTATAAAATTCAAATTGCAAAGATTTCAGGAGTGAGTCCCATGTCTATTGAGCGATGGAGATTATGTAGCTGGAGTTTGTCCACAGCTCCTACACACAACAGAACAAATCTGTCCCTATGTCCTTCTCCAACGTTCTCCTTCTTATTTTTAAGGAGCAATCAGCTTATGGCCTACTATACTGTCAACATACAATACACAGTGTCCTGAGCTATAAACATGTATTTTTCCTTCTTTTTGGTGCTCACATGGTGGTGTGCTGATTTCCATAGAGGTGGTCCTGGAATGTGTGATGGGACAATACGCCAGGCCAGCAAATAATGAGGGGCAACCAAGTTTGATAACTGCCTTAAAGCACTCCCAACATCTGTTCAGCCAGGGAAAACACCATCCGAGAGAATTACCCTTCGGATCCACTTAATCATTAACCGTGGCCTGGAGAAAGTTAAAGGACAAGGGCCCGTTTGTTAGCCGCAGGCCCTGGAGAAACGCAGCAGGGCATATTTTATGTGGAACAGCGTGAGAAGAAGCTGGCCAGCTTTAGACAGTTTAAATGCGGAATAGATTTCGGTGGGAAACTGGAAGACAATGCAAGCGTGCTAACAGCTGATCGGGCCCAATCCGGCTGTTTGCATTGATGCATTTCAGACCAAGATGAGCGTCCCAAACTCCTGGAAGACGGGACAGTGACATCCTGGTTTGATGTCTTGAGTCATGTCTTTGGAAATGAACATTTTCTTTTTGTGGCATTCCCAAAACAACCAACAGACCACCTTAATAATCGGCTTTATTTTGGAAGAAAGGGCATCTAAGAAATTAGACAGACGCAGGCCAGACTGCTCAGATAAACAGATAATCAAGAATTAGATTTGGCTGCAGATGTATTTAAGCTGCACATTGGTTGCTGAATTTTATATGTTTCTACTGCACATTTTCAGTGTGTCAGGAATACACTCTTAGCCTTTTTTTTTTAGTACAACAGTTTTATAAAGGACAGTATCATTGTCATTTTATTAAAGATGGAACAATGGGGCTTGGCTTAAGGTCTGTAGGTGACTTGTGAGATCTGAACATGTTAATTTCCTAGCTGAGAGCTCATACTTTCAACTTCCAATTTCTAGCAGCTCTTTCAACTATAAAGATGCAATTCCACCCCAAGTCAACAGCAGCGTGTGATGTAATTGATCCACCCCAGCCAGAATTATAGTGTTGCTAGTAGTTCATTTATCAATCCATCCATTTCTTCTTCAATTGCTTTGGATCTAATCTGGGGTACCTGAAATGTAATTTGAGATTTATGATTAAGCTTCTGGATGGTGTTTAGTAGATTTCCAAGGATTTCAGATTTCAGGAAGAACAAAAGGAAGAGGGGAGAATCCTACTTTGATTAGCTTCATATTAATTTTAGGCTTCTCAGCTTCAGTGTTCCTCCTCTGTAAAATGGGACTATTAACTGGTTGCTTTTGAAGGATTTTGCTTAATTGGTTTGCCCAGTTCATAGAGAAGTGTAAGAATTCTTGGTCAAGGATAACTTACAGGTTGGCATGTATACCACCCAGCATATGTTTCAGATAATCTACTCTGGGCCTGGATTCACAGATTATGCTAATCCAGGATGTGATTTGCTTGCTTTTGGCTTTGCAAATGGAGGCAATTGTGGTTCATGTAATAAATAAGGAATTACAGACAGTTTAGCCGTGTGAATTTTACAACTACCGACAGGTTACTAGGGTGAGGATCATGAAATCCTCAACATAATTTGGTGGTTTGCCCCAGTTAAAAAACAAAACATATCACTTAAAACTACCTACTGTTAATTTAAGAAAACACATTTTTATAATAAGACAACCCCCCACACTTTTTTCCTAGCTTAGCATTTCTTTTTAATCACTTCTTGAAATGTAGATATATTGTTCCCACATGGGGAACTCTTAAGTGGGACAAAATTTGAAAATAGTTTAATTGGAGCCTCAGAAGTTTTCTTCTGTAAGCTGACATGGAAAATAGTGAAGGCCTGATGACAGATTTCCCACTCCCTCACCTGAAGTACCCAAGCAGGACACCTGCTGATTATAATTAAACTCACTCCCCTCCCCCTTCAATTTCTTTGCATGTCTTCTTTTCTATCATCCAGGGAAATGAGTTCTTTTTTAAAATTAGAACCTAATCAGATGCTTGGACAGCTGTTGTCCTGCCAAAAATTCTTCTCCAAGGTTCTGCACCAAAGAGATTCTATTTTGCTTTGTCAATCTACATTTTGACTGAAGTGCAACCAAACACACACTTTCCCTTGGCTCCTGCAGGAAATAATAGTCCTTTCATTGGATCACAAGTGTCCAACAGATTGGAAATTTCCCTCTATTTTGTTCACTCCATCAGATCTCCCAGACTTTGTTTATCTGAGAGTTGTCCAAAAAACAATAGGGAGGGCTGGAAATGAATCCTTTGGTTTCTGTGGAAATGGTAAGCTCTCTCTTAAATGAGCAATGGGGAAACAGAAACAATCAAATCTATGTTCCAGTAGATATTGCAGACTGAAAGTAAAAGAGCTACAGTATATGAAGGATCAAGAACTTTTATAGGACAAGTCATCCATTTTCCCCACCCTTCAAGCCGTTTCCCAGGGAAACCTACTGATGGCCAAAATACAGTCATAAATGTCATCAACAGGATCAGATATAGATTTTGCAGGGGGTTGGGGGGGTTCTTTGTCTTTTCAAAAAAATGCACTCTACTTTAGGATTTACAGGTCAATTTTACTGGAAGTCCACTCAAGCATTTCTAATGCTAATGCTCCTGGCTAGTCAGAATGTGAATACAGAAACACACATACAGTATATACACACACTTCTGGAAGGCGATCAATTCCTATTTGCTGATATCCATCAAGTTAGTTTATTTTTCTTGGCTCTCTCAAAATATGCAGCCCATTCATCATGTTCAGCATGAGAGAAGGGGAGAGGATTTTGAAATACCTGGGAAGCAATGCTCTGAGCTTTTAAACATTTCATTTACGATACGTTGAAATGGGAATTTAATCACATAGCTTAGCTGCTGGTCTAGCCAGGGGTCACACTTTTTTTTTTTTTGGAGTGTTGCCTCTGGCACACAACTCAAAGGTGTGGTCTTTGAGAACCTCAAAAAGGGTTCTGCGTCTCTGTTGAGAAGGAGTCTCAGGTGCTGGTTGTGTTGTCCCATTAATGGAGCTCAGTGTATCTTGATCCAGCAGAGTATGTATGTTTATGTGCATGTACACACACACACACACACACACACGCACACACACACGCACACACACACACAGAGCTGTGGCTGGGTCTCTCATCCCCATCTTCCCTTACTGCTTTCTCTCCCTCCTCTCTTCTTTTAATAAAGTCTTCTTTACAAGACTTGGTTTGTCTTGTACCTCATAGCAGATAGACACAAGTCAGAGCTTCTACTCATCTTTTTGATTGATTGATTGATTGATTATGTGTCACCAAGTCATTTTTGACTCATAGCAATCACACAGATAGATTTTCTACGTTATGATCTATCCCTAACCCGGTCTACTCATCTTCTGGAAATTTGATATTAAATATTAAAATTTCTTAGCCCCCACTGTCTCACTGATGCTACTAAGGACTTTGTCTCAGAACTGGAAGTGTTACAAACCCTTGTCCTTGGATGCAACAAGGGCTGAAGACTCTTCCAAGAAACACCTTGCTATTCTGCTTCATGGTGTTGGGAAGGGAATCTTAGCTGTTTATCATACTTTGGGCGTCTTAGACAACGCAGGCTCAGAAGACATGGAAAAACTGTTGTTGACGTTTAGGACATGTTGCACTCCCTGTTGGAACGCTGTGTTTGAACGTTATTGGAATTATTCCTGGATTTATAGAGATACTACTGAGATGTTTGCTACACAAGTTAAGCTAAACCCAACTGGCTATGAGTTTGGTTACTGATGACACTGGCTATGCTTTGAGGCTGCAGGATGAAAAAAAGAGGTCTATCTACAATGCTCTCCTGACATTGCATATTGAACCTTGATTTTAGGGAGGTGTCTGGCCTTAATCTCTGGCCATCTCACTATCTGTGGTTACTACTCATGATGGCCACCTTGAACTCCAATGTTGGGGGCTCTAAATCCTCTGAAATCTCTTGCATTAGAACATGAACAGGGAGGTACCATTTTGTTCCTATGCTTTATTCAAGACAATTATGTGTCCACTGATGGATGCTGAATTAACAAGTTTTTGCTTTGGTATTTAATATCTACTAACACACCCCAAAAAACTTTCTGCAGTACCAAGGGAGAAGATGATTGATAGATAGATAGATGATAGATAGATAGATAGATAGATAGATAGATAGATAGATAGATAAATAGATAAATAGATAAATAGATAGAGATAGATAGATGATAGATGATAGATGATAGATGATAGAGGAATATATAGCATGTTTAAATATCAACCAGCCTATGAACACTCCATTTCCTCTTGTATCAAATATTAACCAAAAAGACCCCCCCCCTATTTCCTGGATTGTGGTTTTTCTCTGTTTCTTCCTCCTCCCCATTTTCCCCTTCTTTTTGGGGTTAACATATTTCTTGAGACTTTGGAGGTAATTTGGTATTCATTTTCCACAGACAAAGGGGTTCAGCAAGCAATGCACCTTTTAGTAGTATTCATCACAGAATTCTGTCCTTTTTATTCTTATTATTAACAAAAGCTGGCTGAAAATTCTAGTTAGATCTCCCCTTGCCGCACTGCAATAATTGTACTTTATCAAAGTAATGCTGGTATTTTATCCATTGAGGTAACACATTTTCTCATTAGCTATTATTATAGGGAACAATAGGTACCTAGTTTTGCGGTATATTGTGATCAAGGTTGTGAGTCATTTTGTTTATCAAACGGTCCTTACTTTTAGCAACTTCCAGACAGACAGACAGACAGACAGACAGACAGACAGACAGACAGACAGATAGACACACACACAGAATGTGGAACGAGGTTCAACAAATAACTCTTGTCATGATTCTCATAGACCTGGTTGGGTCCATATGCTCAATTCAAGGGAGAAGGAGAAAAACTGGTTCCATTATTCAAAGGGAGAAGCTTTTGGAAAATGTGGACCTGGATATCTTTTTTTTTTTTTTTGTAATTAAGGCGCATTCAGGGAATTATGATTCTCTGTGAAATATTCTTCTGTCTGTATTTATGATGGAGGAGTGGAGTTTAGGAATCTTTCTTCATCCAAGACTTTTTGACCAGTTTGTTTTTATGGCTTGTTTTCTTGTCTTTGGAGCAGAGCAGTAGAGAAGAGTTGGAGGTCTCTAGGAAACATCTGGATGATTAGCGTCAGTGGCAAGCAGGGTGCTGGAACAGGATCTTCTGTTTGATTCTTCCATTTTATTACTTTCTTTGTAAAGCATCATTTATTTGTTTCTTATTTCTTATTGTTTCTTATTTATCTCCCCAGCTTATATGCCGCTCCAATGATCAGGACTCGGAGTGGTGCACAATAAACCATAACAGAGTAAATTAGAAAAATTAAAAACAATATATAATATCAAATAATCCCACCCCAATGTGCCACATGTTTGAGGTACAGTCGTAAGATCTTCATTCATCTTCAAAAACCCTCTTGAAGAGCCATGTTTTTACAACTTTTTGAAAACATAATAAAGAGTTCTTGTTCCACTGGAATTCATCTTAAAATAGGCCTCGATATTAGATATGAGAGGTTGGGAATGAATTCTTCATTTTATAGGGACCCTCACTCTGATGTTTTTACGGAATCCCAGGACCGCTGAAGAAATGTAATAAAAATGTCCATAATGGAAGACTCTTCTAGTTTTTTTTTTAAAAGGGTGGGGTTAATTTGCTAATTTTACAGTGTGCCTGTGTATATCTTCCAGTCAGTTATCACCAAATCTTTCTAATACTTCTACTAATTTGATGTACAGGAGACTTTGATTTATATAGTCCTGTAAGGGGAAGATTGTCATGTTGTTAAGCGGAAAAAAGGAAAAGAAATTGGTGGCCCTGAATAACTTGGCCAAGCTGCCCTCTTCGCAGAATGTACGCAGGTGGCAGAGGATCATTTTTCTTGGCCCAGGATGTGAATGACAGCCTGGCAGCTTTGCAATATTTTTTGCATGGTGCAAATTAAGTGCTGGGACTTTCTGAACCTCCTGACGAAATGCTCAACCTATCCTTGAACTTTAGGTGGGGATTATGGACGTGGTATGCAGTGAAACTTAGCCTAAGGCTCTAGAGTCACTCTACCCTTTTCTGCCTGCTGTGGTTGAAGATTTCTTGTGCCTTTATCTCTCTCTCTCTCTCTATCATCTATTATCTATCTCTATCAATTATCTCTATCAATTATCTCTATCAATTATCTCTATCTCTATCTCTATCTCTATCTCTATCTCTATCTCTATCTCTATCTCTATCTCTATCAATTATCTATCAAATATCTCTATCTCTATCTCTATCTCTATCTCTATCTCTATCTCTATCTCTATCTCTATCTCTATCTCTATCTCTATCTCTATCAATTATCTCTCTATCAATTATCTCTCTATCAATTATCTCTATCTCTATATATCATCATCTATACCTATACCTATTCCTATACCTATATCTATCTACTGCTTTTAAAACCCTTTCCATCTCCAAGCTGAGTTGTGATGAGACCAAAGCTGAAAAGACAGCACTGGCTTCTACAACACAACCCCTGGGGGCCTTGAATGTAAGTGCCGGATGAATTCCCACCTGGACCAAACATTCTTATCTTCTTCCTGCTCCTTAGACAGGTCTTGCACTCACCTGGAACTGAAGACTTCCTCTGGGCTTTATCTTATCTAGGAAGCAAGGAAATGCCATAAGATGGATGTCAATATGACCTCTGCGAACTGGGAGTTGGGTTGGGGGGGAGAGAGGGAAGCTGTTAAATGTGATGCTGGCTAGTTCCATTAAGTTAATTAAAGATGGGTTGGAGTTTGACAGCCCCACAGAAGGAAATAAGTTTTTTTTGATCTGGTTTGGGTCTCCTAACCCTTCCAAACAAAGTAAACAAGCATGCTGCCCAGAAACTTTACCACTTGGAAGGCAGTGTGATTGACAGTTGGACAACAGTCTATGGTTTTGATGTATTTGTACCTATAGTACAGTATATCTATGGCTATAATATAGGGGTAAATAAATCTAAGTGATCAAGCCAAGTTTTATCCTTATGCACTTGAATCATGCCTATCAAATTTTGCCCCCTTAATCTAGCATGTCAGATTACACTCTGCATAGTTATATTTTTCACAGGTTGGGACCATGTTTCAAAATGGGGTCTGGCCATGTGGCTAGTAGGTGAGCTTCCATCCATTGAATGAAATGCTAAACTTCAGTAAGAAGTTAGTGAAAATCAAGTTGTAACTTTTCCCCCCATCTAAATTCCACAGGCCTCAGGTTAAGACTGTAGATTATGAAATATGCATGGCAGCAAAAAAAGGGGGGGCAGTTTGTGAACTCTCCCAACCCACTTACTTTCAGGACAGAAGAT
This sequence comes from Charina bottae, assembly GCA_023362775.1. Classification (NCBI taxonomy): domain Eukaryota; kingdom Metazoa; phylum Chordata; class Lepidosauria; order Squamata; family Charinaidae; genus Charina; species Charina bottae. The sequence goes on along the minus strand of JALMGJ010000018.1, from coordinate 19,857,530 downwards.
AGATTCAACCTGAAGATGTTGATACTCCATTGGGGATTTTTCAAAAGTCAGTAGATTCAAGGGAAACAATTTAGTGCATTTCCTTGTTTGGTCTTCAACCAGCCATATTTATCAAGAATTTTAGGGAACCAGGAAAAAAATAGATATTTTACCACACTGCCGAATGTGCAGCTGAAAGCAGTATTCATGCCAAATTATAGCACAGGTATTATGGCCGCTTCCTACAAGCGACTGTGCACAAAAGTACATAGGTGTCACATTATTTCTGCGGCAACATTAAGAGAGATTGCTGGTCTGTTTGGTAAACAGGAATAATGGGATGGAGAACTGAAACCCAAGGAACCAACATTCCATAATTTGAAATGTGGCAAGCTTTGTTCAACAAGAAGTTTCCACAGGGAAAGCTTTTCTACTAAGGTTAAAGTTTCTGGGCGAGTATCATACCGTGGAAGCGTCTTCGGACAATGCTGGCTCTTCGGCTAACAAACGGAGATGAGCACCGGCCCCTAGAGTCAGACATGACTGCACAAATGTGCGGGGGAACCCTTACCTTTACTTATCATAACTTGGTAGTGAAGTACCTGCAAAAGGTGGCAAGTTGAATCTCAGGCATCTCCTTGTCTGAAAGTTTGGAGGCCATTCTCAGTCATTGTAGATGATGGTCCTCCAGAAGTTTTGGGTCTCTACTTCTCATCAATCTCAGGTGAGATGTCTATTGTGCAGAAATGCTAGAAATATCCAAGCTACAAAGACCATGGGTGTGGGCTGTATAAGATGCGCTAGAACAACTCTAACTGATCATATAGACTGAGGTTGGTCAATGGGAAGACAGTTTGAGTCAGAGATCAGGGTATGACCTTTGTGAAGCTCTTTGTCAGTGTTAAAAGTCCTCTTAAGGAAAGAAGATGTGAAGTTCATGTAAAATCAGAAAGTTCTTTTCCAGTTGATGTCACAACAAATCCTCTCTCCCTTGCTTAGTAATTTTTTTCCCAATCCAGTTTCCCTTCAACATTTCCACAGTGCATGTCATCTGTCCAAGAAATCCTTAGTGACCACCCAGCTTAAATCTAGTTCCAGGAATGATTAAAGCAGTTGGCTTCTTTCAAAACTCGGCTGAGATCTTCTGTGGGAAAACTTCATTGATGGCCAGGTGGCAGCAGAATTGTGAGCTGACCTTGAAATCTTTGGTGGGGCATAAATGACTTTATTTATTTATTTATTTATTTATTTATTTATTTATTTATTTATTTATTATTTCAATTTATTCCCCGCCCATCTCCCTTGCAAGGGACTTCTCCAACACTTCTCCGAATGACAGAAAAGTGATCTGAAAACAGACATTGAACCTTGTTGCAATATCGTTGTGCTTTTGTTTTGTAATGTTTTACTATAATATTCTATTTTTTTTTTCTTAAGCCCATAATATTTCAAGAAATACCATGTGGAAAAATCTTTGGGGCAAACTTTATTTTGGATTGAAAATGGGGAAAACCAGGATAAATGAAGCCACCCTTCCTGCTAATTTTTGAACTGCAAAGATAATAGGGTTCTAGAGTTGAGAAGGGAGCATTTAGGTGATTGAGTTTAATCCTGTGTCCCATGCAGATTCCTGCTGCTTATCTGCTGGCTGACCTCAAACAAGTATGAATGTATACACAGAGTACAATAAGTCCACTGGAGTTGGGCGGCCAATAGATTTAAATAAAATAATAATAATAATAATAATAATAATAATAACAACAACAACAACAACAACAATAACAACAACAATAACAACAATAATAACAATAATAATAACAATAATAATAACAATAACAACAACAACAGTGAGTGCCATACCAAAAAACCTTGGACTGCACTTAGAAAATGTGCACATTGACAAAATTTCCATCTGTCAATGACAAAAGGCCACACTGCTTGGATCAGCACATACAGTATACTACGCCAATACATTATGACATCCTCAGTTCTTGGGAAGAACTTGATGTGAATGAAGGCCAACACCAGCTAAAGAACTGGCAGATGTGATTTCACGTTGTTGTGTATATAATTGTTGTTTATTCGTTCAGTCGTTTCCGACTCTTCGTGACTTCATGGACCAGTCCACGCCAGAGCTTTCTGTCGGCCGTCACCATCCCCAGCTCCCCAATGGTTGAGTCCGTCACCTCCAGAATACCATCCATCCATCTTGCCCTTGGTCGGCCCCTCTTCCTTTGGCCTTCCACTTTCCCTAGCATCAGCTTCTTCTCTAGGGTATCCTGTCTTCTCATTATGTGGCCAAAGTACTTCAGTTTTGCCTTTAATATAATATTAAATATATGTATATATGTGTATATATGTGTATATGTGTATATATTATATGTGTATATAATAATAATAATAATAATAATAATAATAATAATAATAATAATAATACATTCTAAATCTATTGAAAACTATACAACACCTTTCAGCTCAGAGTATGGAAACCTTTTTTTCAGATCTTTATGTAGCAAAGATCTAAATTATAGTCAGATGTTCAGCAACGTCAGATTTAAGTGTGGGTTGTTGGCTGACGACAATACATTATGTGAATGCAGAGAAACCCAAGACCTGGCGCATCTGATGGTGTGTCGATTACTGCCGGAGCCTTGTACTGTCGATGACCTACAGCAAGCTAATGACGAAGCTGTGGCGGTGGCTACATTTTGGCAGAGTAAAGTTTGATCTGGACACGAAATAAATAAATAAAGCAACGTCAGATGACACTGGAGAAACAGGGAAGTCATACCATTTCCTGCTTATACTGTGTTGCATGCAGGTAAAGATTTGCTTAGAACCACATGGATGGGTATACACAGGTGTAACATAGCAAAGAATAATAGAGGTTTATATAGCACAATACTCAATTGATCGGGGTTAGTTGGCAGTCAGAATACTGAGCAGCAAAGGGAACTATAGTGATTAACAGTTTGGATGTTGTCAAGGGACTGGAGAAAAATGATTTTGCATCTCCCATCAGTGAGTGTAGGAAAATCATGGACTGAGTTTGCACAACACTCTAAGTCAGAGCTTTCCAAACTGTGTGTTGGGACACGTGAGTGTGTCAGCTGCAGTGTCTGGGTGTGGCTGCTGCTGCCTCCGAGCCCTGCCAGGATTCCGCACAAGTCCTAGTGCCTGCCTTGTGCCTTGCTGCCTCCAAACCTGCTGTGATTCTGCACAGGTCCTAGTGCCTGCCTTGTGCCTTGCTGCCTCCAAACCTGCCCTGCCAGGATTCCACACAGGTCCTAGTGCCTGCCTTGTGCCCTGCTGTAAGAGTGTGTCGCAAAATGATGCATGTCTAAAAAGTGTGTCACCAACATGAAAAGTTTGGGAAGCTCTGCTCTAAGTCGTGATTGGGTTAACCACGATTTGCGGAATAAGTCACCATTTTCTGGGTTCTCAAAACACATGAACCAACATGTGAAGCCACAAGCAAATGAACCACACAACAATTTAGGATGCAAATGCAGACACTCTCTGAGTCAAGTCTACCTGGCAAGGTGATTGTGAAGATAAAATGGAATAACTCAGGCAGTGCATGCATTATTCAACGTGTATTCCCTGGAGCTTAGAGCTGGACTAACAGAGGAGTAAAAAGTGTCAGGAGCGCAAAAGAGTGTCATGGAATCTTCTCATCCACCTCTCGCCTGCACACAAAGCCTATTGGAAAATAACTGGGCTACATTTGTTACAAACCTTCCATGTATATAGCAAGTGCATTACTCTAGTCTAGAGAATGATGTCATCATTCCAACTCCCAGGAATACAGGGAGATTCCCTCACGTGGGGGGTGGGGGCAGAAGAGGGAGAGAGAAAATGGAATGGAAATGAAACAGGGGGCTTGGGCAGGAAATCCAAGTTGTAGCTGATACCAATGTCCATGGAAGGTGGCTGAGAAAAAGACTAATGACTTAATAAATTGCTCTAAAACTTAAAAAGACAATTTGCTTCCTTTAAATAAAAAAACAACCAAGTTCAAAATGGAAGGGGAGGGAGGAAGGAGGAAGGAGGAAGGAGGAAGGAGGAAGGAGGAAGGAGGAAGGAGGAAGAGGAGGAGGAGGAGGAGGAGGAGGAGGAGGAGGAGGAGGAGGAGGAGGAAGAAGAAGAAGAAGAAGAAGAAGAAGAAGAAGAAGAAGAAGAAGAAGAAGAAGAAGAAGAAGAAGAAGAGGAGGAGGAGGAGGAGGAGGAGGAGGAGGAGGAGGAAGAAGAAGAAGAAGAAGAAGAGGAAGAAGAAGAAGAAGAAGAAGAAGAAGAAGAAGAGGAGGAGGAGGAGGAGGAGGAGGAGGAGGAGGAGGAGGAGGAGGAGGAGGAGGAGGAGGAGGAGGAGGAAGAAGCAGCAGCAGCAAGGGAAGAGAAGGCCATTTCTTTTTTTTCCGTCCAGGCTGAACGGGATAGCCATCGCCAGAAGCTTTCTTCTCTGATCCTGGATACGTGGGCAGAGCTTGTTTGCACCGCCCTGAAGCTGTCAGTGCAAAATGCCTTGAGGACAGTTCAGATGGAAAAGTGGTGCACACCCTTTAATAAATAAATCACTGGGGGAAAGTCATCCTGCCCTCTTGAAGGAATTAGAATCAGTGCACTTCACTCCTATTTAACTATTTTCCCTTCCAAAATAATTAAGAAAGTAAACTCCCCCCTCCCCTTTTAGCATCTGTGTGTGTGCAGAATTGCATGTGGAAACAGATCAGCACTGTTTTGGGATGGTTGATGTGCTGTGACTTTCTCTTTCTTTCTTTCTTTCTTTCTTTCTTTCTTTCTTTCTTTCTTTCTTTCTTTCTTTCTTTCTTTCTTTTTCTTCCTCTCTCTCTCTCTCAACCCATGGTATTCTGGCTTTGCAGGAAAATCAATATCTTGTTTTCAGATGTGTAAATTTGCCCATCTCTGGAAAATGCCCTGGTCAGTTTTATGGCGCGTTTGGCAGCTGTTTCCTTCCACGATTCCCAGGCTGCTGGGACTGACAGGATGGGGTAAACTGATGCGCCCCCTTAGCTCTCTGAGCTGTCCATTGTTCCCACAGCTGAGCTCTGGGCTCATGTTTGCCTTCTCGCACATGCATTATTCAACACCCCAGGAAAAGGCCAAGAACCTCTTTCATTCAGGAATTTTGTATTAAAATAATCAATTTCAAACTGAAACTGGGGCAGAGCAGGTTGGCTTCTGGTGCAGTATTTTAATAAGACATCAGCCTTTGCTATTTGCGTGGGAATTGTGGGATCAAGCAGTATGATTGGACGATTTCTGGTTTTGCCCAGAATCACAGCAAAGTTTTCTTTCTTTTGATGTGCTGTGACTTTCTTTCTTTCTTTCTTTCTTTCTTTCTTTCTTTCTTTCTTTCTTTCTTTCTTTCTTTCTTTCTTTCTTTCCTCTTCTTTCTCTTCCTCTTCCTCTCTTCCTCCTCTCCAAATTCTGCAGTGAAAGCACAACACGCCCTGCACTCAAGAAGCACATCGAATTTGCAAGGATGCAGCTGTGGGGGAGCAGACAGGACAAAGAGTATTTGTAGAGGGTATTACAACCGTTGAAGTGTTTTCTTCTACATCAGCTTAGCAGGTTTTATAACAGCACTGCAAGATGGGGCAAAAATATACAACCCCACAGTGCAGGCAGAGAAGGGGAAGTCGAGATAATGTGGTTTGCCCAAGCTTCCCCGTGAACTGATATGAAATATGAAGGTTTTTTTCTCTCTTTTAAACTGCAGTCTATATTTTTGTAGGAGAACCGTATTAGCCTATGGTGGCCAAAAGAAAAAGACAAAACAAAACAAAAAATGAAACAGGAGGAGTCTGGGAGCATCTTTTCTACCAACAAATTTTAATTAAAAGTTGGAAGGTTTTGTGAGCTGCTGCGCTGAGGAAGCAAGCAGCAAATCATGAAAGCTTCTGCCTTTGAATAAAATGTGTTAGCCACAAAGGTGCTCGCAGGCGCCTTCTGATCTATTTTCTGCTGTGATTTAAAAAAAAAAGAGAGACAAAGAAAGGACCTTACGTGTCAACTCAGGGCGACTTTACCCGCTCTTTTCTAGCTCCTATAAGGATTTGTCTTCTCATTGTGAGTTATTTTAATTTAGCCTCATCCATTTGCCCTCCAGGCAGGAAGGAACGGTTCTGAACTGGTCTTGCCTCTGATGCCAAGGAAAACATTTTATGAAGGCAGAGAAAATTCCCCATGTGGTCATTGACTCCAAAAGTTGGGGAAACCCAGCTCTAACCACTACAGATAGTCCTCGCTTAATGACCACAATTGGGACCGGAATTTTGGTGGCTAAGCAAAGCAGTCATTAAGCAAATCCAGCCTGATTTTACAGCCTTTTTGTGGCGGTCGTTAAGCGAATCACCGCAGGCGTTAATCGAACCACGTAGTCGTTCACGCGGTTCCCCATTGATTTTGCTCTCCAGAAGCCGGCCGGGAAGGTCGAAAATGGTGATCACGTGACCACGGGATGCTGCAATGGTCAGAAATGTGAACTTGTTGTCAAGCGCCCAAATTTTGATCCTGTGACTGTGGGGAAGCTGTGACGGTCGTAAGTGTGAGGACCGGTTGTAAGTTGTTTTTTCAGCAGTCTTAAGTCTGAACTGTCACTAAACACATGGTTGTTAAGCGAGGACTACCTGTAACCCAGCCAGGATTTCCATCAGTATTCTGGAACACTACAGGATATTAAAAGAGCAACTCTCAACTTTCCCTGGAGTAAGGCTGCAGCATTTCTCTGTTACGTTTTTCGGATGGCTTCCTCTTCTCATGGACCAACTGCTTCATCAAACGCACATTTTTTTCCTGGAATGTACTGTGTCTGGCTGCCACTGCAAAAGTGTACATTTCAAGTCTACCTTGACGGGAAAAGCTTTTGCCCCAAGACACGATTTCACCCAGAGATGCTATTTTTCCAGGTTCAGGAACTTGCCACCACTAGTGAAAGGATGAAGACACTCAGATTCCTGAAAGGCAAGTGGGAAGTACGGTGAGTCAGAGTGGAAGAGGAAAGAGAGAAAATATCTCTGTGTCTATGTGTGTTTGTTGCTAATCTGAGAGCTGGATCAATTCCCAGTTGCTGATCTATTGGTCTACACAAAGTTCCCATTGTGAAACCAAAGCTAAGATGGCAGACCTTTTAGAGTTGCTTTTTTGAGATGAGAGAGACAGAGAGAGAGAGAACCATGTGTATGCATAAGCTTCTTATTTAATGAATGATCCCCTTTGTACTTACATGTTCCATGTTCCATGCAACAAACAGGCTTAGTCACCAGAGAGAGAAAACTTGGATTTTTCTAGAGAGGGATGCTGCCTGGTGTGTGTGTGTGTGTGTGTGTGTGTGTGTCTGTGTGTGTATCTCTCTCTCTTTGTGTTTGTATGTAGAAGGGTAATAGAGAAAGTCAAAAACAAGAGAGGGTCTTTTCTAAAGGAGTTGAAAACTAGTTGTTGCCAAGTTTTGTCTTTATCTCAGCCATGGCTGTGGGGTTTGATGCACTTTCCAGGTCTTTGTGAAATTAAGGATGCTTCAGATCTGACATGCAGGTCTGGCTGAAACCCGGCACAGTCAGTTGGAGTGGGGAAAAGGAAATGAACTTCAGAAGTTTGGGTTTTACCATAGAACGTCTCATCGGCATTTGTTCTATCATTTCTCCTTTGTCCTTTCAGGAACTGAGGAAAGCTCATTTTCTTTCTAACCGCCTTTCAAAGGAGAAGAGGATTTCCATGAATCCTGGCCTTCTTGCCTTTCTTTGGTGTCAAGAGGTGTGCGAAGAAGAACGTCCTGGCATTTGTTGTATCATTCTCCCCCCATGTCCTGCAGCCTCCCTGGCCCCCCAAGCTTTCATTCATCCTGCAAGGAGGATCTCAGGAGGGAACGGCTCCCTCCCAGGGGCTCTTTCAGAATGGGGGGGGGGGAGCAGGCAGGGAAGCCATGGGCGATGGAAAGGGGCTGTGTTAAGCTATTAACAGTCACTCCCAGTCAAGAAAGCTAGATTTTTAGAATCTCATTAGCCAGTTTTATGGAAAAGAGGAATCTTAGCCCCCATTTATCAGTAAGTATATTATGGTAAAGCTTCTTTGATCCCTCTGATCCTCCTTCTAATTGTCTTTTGACCCGGTTGAGATGTTGCTCTCCAGTTCCTTAAGAAGGAAGACATTTAGAGATGTTCTTGTCCTACAATGTTTTGGGCAAACCATCATTTTCATTCCCAGGCTTCCAGGCTTCCATTACTGGTGGAATAGGGAATCATCTCCAGCCTTCTTAGAGTAAGACAAAAAAAAGAGAAGCCTTCTTCATAGGAGAATTCTGAGAAATTGCAAGGTGGACTTCAGGACTGTGTCTTTATGATCATAATTAAGACATGATGTATGGTGACTCCTTAGGGCTTAGGAAAACCTAGCAAATTCTCCTGGACTGTAGACTCTTGAATAAACAGTCAATGCTCTGTAACATTATTAAGTTGACTTAGAACATGTCCCTAAAACCATGAAATCAGTTAAAACCATACCATAACATTAAATATCCATACAAAGAACAAGTCATCATGGCAACCAGAACCCAACCACATTATATATGATAACTGAGCTTATAAATTAAAAGCTCCATGGAGTAGTTTTGTTTTCTTCCCTTTCCTGTGAAACATCAGGAAGAGCACCATCCGGATCTCTAGGTGGACAGCCATTCCACAGAGATAGCCCACAGATAGAAAAACTGTCTCCTGCTGCCCTCCGTTGAATCTCAGAGGTGGGACCCCTCAACATCCTAATTCCCGATGCGCAGATGAGCAGATCAGTTCTGCCTGATGCAGGCGGTCTGGCAGAGATCTACTGTAGGTTGCTAGCCATGCAGATGAGCTTCCCACATCTTCCCAGCCAAAGCACAATATATGTCCTAACAGTTGCCTTGCACTGCTTCTCACTAAGTGGCCTAGTGGAAAAGAGAGAAATTGGCTATTGTTGAACTTTCACCATCAGCCCCAACAACAAACATAACCCAGCAGAGATTCCTGGATTGATGGTTTTCATAGTAATAATATTGAGTTGTCATAAATTCTAAACCAAGTTTGCTCTGAATGAGTTCTCAGCTTCCCAAACCGTTTGATGAAGGCACCCAAGGGGTCCCTCCCATATTAATTAGCAGATGGTACTTCCCCCCCCCCCAGGGAGGGAAATTATGAGACCACCCTTCTCTTTGGAACCTGAAAGTCTGAAGTTATCATTTTCTTTTAATCCCCCATCTAGACGTGTGAATTATTTTTGTATTTCCATATTTCTCAAGTAGCACTTAATTTAATCTCAGGCCCATTTCCTTCAATAAGCCATTGTTGCCTCTTTTAAAAAGCTGCCCAGCTCCCGCCTTCTGACTCATACATCCATGAAATTGGTTTAATGAAGCATAAAAGTATGAAGTATTAACAACAGTGGAATTCGCGTGGTTGCTCTCCATTTGTTGGTGGTGGGGGGGCTGCTCTCTCATTTCTTGCCTAATTTATAAAATCAGCGCTCAGATGATTTTTATCAGAGCCAGAACATCAGTAGAAAGGGCTGCTTTATCCTAGATGAGGCAGTTTGTCAAACATTTGAAATGATATCTATTAGTCAAGAGAGATGGGGGTCGGGGGGGGGGAAGATGAGGTGCACAAAGAGGCCACTCAAAAGATTGTAGTGCGCTACGAACTGAGAACTCAACTCTTAATTTTTGGCTTTAATTTTATTAGTTTAGTTGGTTGATACTGGTCACCCACCTAACTTTGCAAATGAAATTAGATAATCCAAGGGAGCATTGCCTTCCCGAGAACAATTAATTAAATCCAGCAGATGGTTTAATGAAGGGGGTGTATTGTGTTATATGAGCTTGCAACTCTCTTATATCTCCCAGCCAGCTTTGTTTAACCATGGTTTGTGGAATAAGCCATAATGGCTTGTCTTTGTGCAATACCTGGAACCTCAAGCTAGCCAACTGCATTAGAGATTCTACTCTCTACGTTCTTGGCATCATGTCATACGTTCAGCCAATAGGTAATTTTAAAACTAGCACAGAATCCTACCAGTATGGTGTGTAAACTGTCTTTTACAGCTGAGCACCATAAAAGGGCGCTAGTCAATTGTGGCTTGTTCAGAAAATCATGATTAAGCAAACTGTGCCTTAGTGTGGTGTGACCCCCCCCCCCACTTCATTAATTTGTCTTGGGCATAAGTAAATTTGCCTACAGATTATCATCAGAACGAAGTATTACTAAAACTGTTCTCCGTGTTTAGATTGGGTGGAATTTAAATGCCAATTGTTGGCATCTGGTGGCTGAATAGAGAAACGCATAGCAATACAAACTAATGAAGCAGAGAATTAGTTTACAAATCACTGAAGCAAGCTGTGGGTGGGGGAGCAGGCTGGAAGGCTTTTCTTGAAGGAAAGAGCTAACAAATGAAAAATCGAAGCTTTCAATTGTCAATTAAGTCTGAGTTTCAGATGAGGTTGATCCTGTCCTGGCTTTTTAAGGTTGTTTGGCAAGAAAGGGAGAACAATGATTAGAAGGGAGACCCGGCAACGTGAGAAGGTGCTGAATCAATTAATCGAACCAAAGAATGTCTTTGGTGATGGGTTCTGACAGTGCAGGAGCGGAGACATATTTTGGAATCATTCCCTTGTCCAAACTGCAGCGAAGGAGATAAAATCTGGAAGGGGGGCTTCCCCTGCACCCTTTCACTCAGGGGAATGCTTCTTCCAAGACAGCACCTCCATCATCCACAAAACAAAAAGACCATGTTTTGATTTCCTACGGTCTGTTTGCTTGCAGGCATTTGCATATATATGTATGTTGAGTTCACTCAATTCATCTAGCAATGTTGCAAGTCCAAGTAGAGTTCTTCGGAAGTAGCATTCAATAGATGGGATGGATTGCAGCCTAAAACTCCAGAAAGTATTTAAGGAGTAGTTGCACTCTTGGAAAGCCCTACTCAAAGTAATTTCTGTAGAGTTCAGCAGGACCTCCGTTCAGATTAATGGTTTCCTTCTAAGTTGGCATGTATAGCATTGCATTGGTGAAACCCTTCACCGGCCATGCTAGATCTTCATCTCCCTTAAACACAGTGAGAGGACGCAAGCACAGGACAACATTGTGCATGTGGTGATTGCAATCCATTGCCTTCTGCATCAGGTAACAAGCGAACTTTGTTTTGTACATGGGCCAAGCCAACCCCAAAGTTATTGACAGATTAAGTGCTTTCCGATGGAATCAAGTAACCCATCGCACACCAAGCAAACCACCAGGCGTGCAGCTTGTCCTACAAACATTGCAGAAGAGGAACCTGGCCAACATTGGCGGACGAAGTGTTGAGTGAGGTGTGCAACATATAAAGGATCAAAGTGACTGAAATCTGTGAAGTCTGGCCGGGCTGATATTGCAAATTAATACCTTATAAGCACTTCTTGTACAGCAGAATTCTTTACGCGGCTCTTTGACATCCTGGGGCTGTCATCAAAATAGGGCCATTTGCAAGATGGGAGCTGTGGCCAAATGTTGGGGAAGTTTGGGGGCAAATGGGAAGAGAGGTGGAGGTTATTTAAGTGTGTGGCTTCTACATTTCTCTGATAACCAAGAGGCCCGCTTAAAATAAATGTTGTTGCCCTGCCATCCAGAATGCTTGGACAGTGACAGCAGGGGCCTGCTCGGATGGGTGGACTGCTTCTGAAATGTCCAAAGTTTTTTAAAAAAGAACATCGCAAGTAGTCATTTCAAGAGCTGTCCAATTACATTTGCCAAAGGGAAATTGGTTGCTGTGACTTCAGAGCACTCAAAAACTGTCCGTAGTAAAGATGTTTGAAATTATCAAAAAAGAAACGTAGGAAACCCAATCCATGAACGCCAGCAAATCAAGAGCCTGAAAATTAAGCCTGCCTTCCCAATATGACTTGATCCAACCTTACAATCTAGGACAGGGTTTCTCAACCAGGGTTCCGTGGCACCCTCGGGTTCCGTGAGAGGTCCCTAGGGGTTCCCTGGGAGATCACAATTTATTTTAAAAAAATATTTCAAATTCGGAAAACTTCACATGAAAGAGGCAAGTTTCAGTCTTTACTTTTAGTTTAAGAAAACTGTTCATGCATGTAGACAGGCCTACCCATGAAACGAATATAATAGTTTTGTAACTTCTGGCCTATATTTGAGCCTGAATATGCAGGGGTTCCCCCAGGCCTGAAAAATATTTCAAGGGTTCCTCCAGGGTCAAAAAGTTGAGAAAGGCTGGTCTAGATCTCTCTGAGCTGACTCAAAAAGTCTGACATTAAAGAGAAACTTCCTTTGTAGCCTGAGCTAAATACATTTCGGTCCCCTTGGGAAATCCTCAGGTTGAAATCACGGGGACTTGAAAACGCTATGGACTGTTTGCATCAAGTCCATTATTTTTAAATGCCTTTAATTTGGTTCTCCCTTATCATGCTCACAAATGCTCCTTCCATTGGAAAATTAACAATTATAGGATTCCCCCCCCCCAAAAAAAAGTATTTTTAAAACCCATAAACCCACCTACCTGGAAAATACCCTTCTCTTCCAAATTAATTTAGCTGTTTCTGTAACAAGTTCCATGGGTTACTTTGCTGGCAGGGGGGAGGGAGTGCTGGGGAAAGCCTACCTGGCGGATTTTTTTCTGGGAGAAATTTAAAAGAAGAAGGGGAAGCAGGAACTTTGGTTTCTTTTCGCCATCTCTTTTCCCCTGGGTATGAAAGCCATTCCGTGTGTTTCCTGATTGCTCCTCCAGCCTATAAGCAAATTGTCCCCCAGGGAGCAGGAGTAAATCAGTTATGATCTTTTGTCTCTTGGAGGGAGATTAGAGAAGTCCCACTGGGGAGAAGCAGCAGTAGGTTCCCTTAGCCTCGTGTGACTGATTTCACCTTTAATCCGACAGTTGATTGAATATCGCTCAGCAGAGTGGGATGCGTTGGAAGGCCGGAGCTGAGAAAGGGTGTGCCAGGGAGGAACACGTTATTTGCACAAGCAGATGGAAGGAAGGAAGGAAGGAAGGAAGGGAGGGAGGGAGGGAGGGAGGGAGGGAAAGAAAGGAAGGGAAAGAAAGGGAAAGAAAGGAAGGAAGGAAGGGGAAGGGGAAGGGGAAGGGGAAAGAGAAGGGGAAGAGGAAAGAGAAGGGGAAGGGGAAGGGGAAAGAGAAGGAAGGGAGGGAGGGAAAGGAAGGAGAGAAATAAAAGAAAGAAAGAAAGAAAGAAAGAAAGAAAGAAAGAAAGAAAGAAAGAAAGAAAGAAGGAAGAAGGAAGGAGAGGAAGGAAGGAAGGAAGGAAGGAAGGAAGGAAGGAAGGAAGGAAGGAAGGAAGGAAGGAAGGAAGGAAGGAAGGAAGGAAGGAAATTTCCTACACCTTGTGGTAGTGTGTGCCTTAAGAAGACTGCACTGTGGGAAGAAATGCTTTCTTTTTCTGCCCTGAATCGAGTACTAATCAAATATATATTTCCACCTCTCACCCATTTTATGTGAAGCACCAACACCGGCAGCAGCTGAAGGATGAAAAACAGCCACTGCAGCTCTGGGATATTCTTGTGGTTGTACTCTAGCATGAAAGTAGGAAAAGTGAGCCCTTAATTAGCTTGCTCTCTTTAGCATAAACTGGTAATTGCTGGGGTCTGTACGAATTATCTGATCATTCTCCAGTAATGGTAGAACCTTAGTCAATGGGGTTTACCCATTCTCCCAGCTAACTCTTCCCTATTTTCATTTCCCTTTCTTTTCTAAAAAATCTAGCAAGCCACCATCCAATTTTCAAAGAGCCATGTCATTTTCCTCCTGCATAAGGATCTGGAAGTTTGTCATCTGAAATGTCCCTCTCCAGTTTCAGAAACCAACAGAGGCTGCATCCCTTTCTACAACTGTAGAAAGAAGATTGCAATCAAATGGCCCAGCCAGGATGCTTAGAAGCTGTAGGAAGGAACTAACTTCCAAGACATCTATCATTTACAGATGTACATTGGAGAAGCAAGAATGGGAATGGGGTTCAGAAGAGAGGAGTTAGACAGTGAGAAAGATTGCTATTCAGAACAACTGGCAGTAAATCCAGCCACTCTGTAACGCTTCAAACTTCAAGCAAAGTTCAGAAATCACAAAGCTTCTAAAAGCCTTGGACTAGAGCACGTCCAAAAGGCTGTAAAGTTTGACAGACAGTAGAAGTGATGAAAGCTCTAAGGAATCATCGTCTTAGCTCTCTATAATGAAACTGAACTGACATTTGATTTTTTTCCCCTATAGTGCAGTCCTGAAATGACATTCAAAAGCCAAGGGTGGCCTTAGTCCCCTCCAAAGTCATGTACCCCTGTTTTTAGCAGGTGTGTTGGTCTTGATTGGCTGAAAACAGATATTATATAGCAGTTATTCTTCGTCTGATGTAGAATTGGACTGTTCTTTAAAAGAGCAGGAGCGCAAAACTCAGCTCCTTGACAAGCTAAACCAGTGTTTCTCAACCTTGGCAACTTTAAGCAGTGTGGTCTTCAACTCCCAGAATTCCCCAGCCAGCCCCATGCACTTCTTAAAGTTGTCAAGGTTGAGAAACACTGAGTTAAACATTGTAGGAGGATTGCTGGGTTAGTATATAGTAGTAAAAAATCAGAAGGGAGTTTGATGGAACCTTTTCTGACTAACACATTTTATTCAAAGGCAGAAGCTTTTGTGATCTGTAGCTAACTTAATCAGATGCAGCAGATACCTCTAAAGTAAGCTGCAGCTCACGAAAATATCTGCCTTTGAATGAAACATATTAGAAAGGGTGCTGCCAGACTCTTGATTTTTTGACAAGCTAAACTTTCCTTTGAAAAACGTTTCTGACACTTACAGCTGTGATGCTGAGTTTGCAGACAGTACTGAAATTCTAACTTTGAGACAGAGAAGAATCCGGACCTTATTTGTGCTCCATCTTGGAAGGAGATAACAGCAAGTGGATTTGTTCTTGACCTCCTTGGCTGTACAGTTGCCAAAGCAGGATTTGAGAATTAGATTGTAGTAGCTATCCTGCCCTAGCTTCACTTAATAGATCGGAAGGTCAGTTAAGCAATGTCAAAAAAATAAAATATAGACACGTTCTCAGGAGGGGACAATCTGTGGTTCGCCCCAGCCACTTTAAACTCTGACCCCACCCATTCATTATCCAGGCCAATCCAATTTGGTCACCCCAACAAATCACCCTTGTGGGATGCTAGAATTTAAATGGAACCAAACCCAGATCTTACTGGTGGAGAAGACGGTAACCAAGCATCCTACTTGCATCTCTGTTTCTGGATTTACTTCTCCTTTTACTGGATTTTCTGTACTTCTAGTCTGTGCAAAACCTCACCTTTTCCCTTCATTTGTCTTTAAAGCAGATCAGAACAGCCTTTTCAATTGGGAACCACCTTCTGACAGCCCTATGAATCGATACCGCTTTCAAGGTGGAATGTAGAAATTTCTGTTCCTGATGTTTCAGAGTAGGGTCTGTTAAAGCACAGTACAAATGGACCTAAAGCAGCTCTGACTAATTTTCAAGCATTTTTTTCCAGCTGGGGACCCCTGGGATGGAACCAGGAACCTTCTGCTAGCAAAATAGAAGCTCTGCTCCAACAGAAGAGTGTCCTCGAGCAGCCAAGGCTAAAGCCCTCCACTCAGAATCACAACTTTGGAGCAGTGTTGTAACTTGGTTGACAGTCCACTGTTGGGCATAGCGGTGCAGGCTTCCTGGGGGCGGGGAGCCAAGTGGAAGAGCAGTTTCATGTTGGAATAGATGTCTGCAGGCTGAAGGCTTCTCAGGGGCTGCATCACGATGGGTGGCTGGTGAAAGTTCTAGGAATGAGATACCAGGATGGATGAATGGATTGAAGTTCTGGACTGGTTTTGACCCTGAAGGGACGGGCTGGTCCTCTGGGCCTCACCAGTGCTTTATGTGAAGTTTTGCAGAAAGCCCCAGCAACAAAACCGAGTGCGTTTTGTGTTTGCTAAACAAAGCATGAAAGAAGAGTGACAAAAGGAGGAGGAGCAGAGGTGGTGGGGCACAAAAGCTAGGGGAGGAACGCTCCCCCCATGGAAATGCAGTTCAGTGGTCCTGAATTGATATGCTCATTCTTTAAACTCTTCCCCCTCCCCGGGTTGAGAGATCACAGGGGCTGAAAGTCCATCAAAGACCACTACTCTGCATTGATCCAGTCCAGAGCAGAAGGTTGGCAGGGGTCTGCTCGGCCCAGATGAAGCTACCTCCTAAAGCTAAGAGGATTTGCTTTTTTGGAAATCGGGGAGGGGGAGCCCCCCCTGCTCTCCCAAACTTCATCAGTGTGCAGTCACCAATGAATTGCACCAACTCAAATCATGGGAACCTAGGAAGAGCGTATTTATTTTAAAGAGGGGAGGGGGAGAGGAGAACCCAGGTAGAACTGAACAATAGTGAGCAAATATTATCTAGGCAAACTCTTTCTTATTCCATGTGTTGTGTTTCCGAAAGTTGACGTGATTTTTTTTAGAGTGTCGGGAGTGTCAAGTGGGACAATCATGCCAACTTTTTCTTTGGTCAGCTTTGACCCAAAAGATTTGCCTGGTCTGATTTATTTATGTATTTATTTACCTTGGCTATTTAGTTATTTGGGAAATAACTGCTAGCTAAGTTCACACCACACACTGAAGTGGGTTGCTGAATTAACCCATTATAATGCAATACTTTGGACCTGACCCAACCCAAGCTGATTTAGATATCCTGGACTGCACGGGGAGTGCTGAAACTGTAAATGATTGCATTTGGATAAATTGTACGCTGCTTGCATTCTTTCATGCACTAATTGACCAGATGGGGGAGGATGATAATTTACGTACCACAGCCATATAATCAAGGGCAATATTTGCCCTGATTCAGCTTTCTGCAACGTCACCAACTTTTCATGCAATGTTGGCATGGCCTTATTTAAGGACAGCTCCAAAGCGTCTACGGAAAACGCTGGCTCTTCGGCTAACAAACGGAGATGAGCACCAGCCCCTAGAGTCGGACATGACTGCACAACTGTGCGGGGGAAACCTTTACCTTTTACCTTAAAACAGGAAGATGTGTCCAGCAATCCTATTGAATCTTCTGCACCACTTGAGCCAGGCACTAACACAGTGCCTGGTCCACAATCACTCTGTGCAACATCCAGTTCTAGAATTAACAAACCACATGAATGGTACCACCAGTGGGCTGAGTTTCAGAAGTTGGAGCAATGCAAAGCATTGGCTCACAAGAAAGCGTCCCTTGGGAATAAAGGTCTACTTGAGAGTAGCTCAGCATGCTTGAATGACCTTGGCACTAGATGTAGTTTAATAAACACCAGCTGATGTCAGGTCAGATAGCTGCAGCTTCTGGTAAAAAAAACCTCCCTCTGTTCTCGAGAGTAGTTTGCTGGTTTTGAGCCCGGCCAACAAATGGAGATGAGCACCGGCCCCTAGAGTCGGACACGACTGCACAAATGTGCGGGGGGAACCTTTACCTTTAATGTACCAATTCTGGACACCTTGTACCCTGAATGTTATCTTGTCTTTAGCCTTGACTAAGATTGGAATAGTTTGGCTTTTGATTTCTGGACTGACCTATCCCTTACTTTACTGTGTCCTTCTCTGGCTGTGACTTTTTTTGGAACTTGACTTTGGACTGTATTGTTATGTTTTTGCCACTCCAAATCCCTAACTTTGATTCAGGACTGAACAGAAGAGAATATGGAAGCACCATGATTCATTGAGGTGGGCCTGAATAAGGCTTATTATGTCCCTTGTGATTTGTATGCAAACAATCTGGGGATCTCAATTTTGTAGGTCCTTCATTTTTGAAAATGCATTACTGGTCTCAGCCGGGCCAGCAATGAGCGATCCCCGTCTTTCTCTCCCTTGCTTTCTGTCTCTCACTTTCTGATCCTTTGATTCATTAGGAGTTTCTTACAAAGGGAAAGGGGTGGGTGGGAAATGGGGCTCATCAGATCTGCCAGTTTTTATGGCATCTGATTAGGCGCCTATTTTCCCAGCTGGCTCTTTTGCTTTAAACTGTTGACTATGGATGAATGGGGGTGAACTTTCGACTGGTAAATTGGAGCATTATGGTTATTTAGTATAATTTACAGAGGTTGGGGGAGGAAAAAAAAACCCTAGGGGAGTCGTGATCACCTACTCCGCCGTGCTAATGATATCCCTATTTATCGGAACAGGTGGGAGTTTGGCACATTATTCTTTTTCCGCCTAGAAATGCAGAACGCAGGCCAATTAGATTCCGCAGGAGAGTAATGTTTACTCACAGGGCAGTAATGAGTTCGGAGTTAAGATTTAATAGCCTTTACATAAGCATTTATTACCACTGACCACTGGCGCTCGCCTTGCATTAAAACTTCCTATCCTTCCCCGTCCTGCTCTCTCCTAGAGGATTTTTTTTCCTCTGTATGTTTCTAACTTCTCCTCTCTTGCTTTGTTGCAATTTAATCAAACCAAGTAAATAACAGATCTTCACCCAGGTGTTCATTTTAAAGCAGCAGTTTGGTCTAGTGGTTAAGGTGCTGGGCTAGAAACCAGGAGGCTGTGACTTCTAGTCCCGCCTTAGGCACGAAAGCTGGCTGGGTGACCTTGGGCCAGTCCCTGTCTCTCAGCCCTAGGAAGGAGCCAATGGCAAACCAGGAGACTGAGAGTTCTAGTCCCGCCTCAGGCATGAAAGCCGGCTGGGTGACCTTGGGCCAGTCACTGTCTCTCAGCCCTAGGAAGGAGCCAATGGCAAACCAGGAGACTGAGAGTTCTAGTCCTGCCTCAGCCCTAGGAAGGAGCCAATGGCAAACCAGGAGACTGAGAGTTCTAGTCCTGCCTCAGCCCTAGGAAGGAGCCAATGGCAAACCAGGAACTGAGAGTTCTAGTCCTGCCTGAGGCATGAAAGCCAGCTGGGTGACCTTGGGCCAGTTACTCTCTCTCTGCCCAACTCACCTCACAGGGTTGTTGTTGTGGGGAAAATAGGAGGAGGAAGGAGTATTAGGTATGTTTGCCACCTTGAATTATTTATAAAACTAATAAAGGCGGGATAGAAATTAATTAATTAATTAATTAATTAATGCAATCAATCAATCAATCACTCAGCTGGCCAGGAAACCATGGGGGGCAGTGTGGCAGCTTTCTGTTCAACGGCATCTCCAGAAAGATCTTCCAACAACACAGTATTCTACATCATGGCGGGGAAGAGGATAATGGATGAAAAGGGGTTATAAATATAAAGGGCTTCAAACTCCATGTTCTTGTGAAAGTTCGGTGATTTAGGATTGTTGTGGGCCTTCTTCGGGGCACTTCCTTTGGAAGCAAAAAGATGAAATATTGGAAGCAAAGTTCCCCAGGGTAGGGCAACGCGTTCACCTTTGAAACGTCACACTCAGTTTCAGCAGCAGATTTCAGAAAGGAGGGTTAGTAATCTCCTGCAGAAGTGGGCAGTCCCAGCCCACTGGAAAAGATTGGTTCAGATCTCGGTGGAGAGCTATTTCTTCCTTCCTTTAGTTTTAGAGAGAGAGAATTAGGGGGAGGGGAGTCAGAAAGAGACAAATTGAGGTGTCGGAGACCAAATGGATGTCCCACCCACTGACCACAAAGTGGTCCCCAACAGATTATGCCAGATGAGAATGTGGCTCTCCATGGAGAAAAGGGAAGGTGTCTATTACAAATCATTGTTTCTCAACTGCTGGGAATTGAAGTCCACACAATTTTTAATCTCTAATAATTTATTTGGATTACAGGGGGCAGCAGAGCAATGTGAAGCTGCATTCTCAGTTTATTGAATTCATTGTGTGTTGTGCATTGATTAGTTGCTATTGCTCATTTGTCATTGGGTTTTCCCCCCCACAAATTTTGCCTACAGCATCACCCACAGCCACATTATCGCTCATCTCTCATGTACCAGGTTATGCCATCATGCCGTATGTGGAGACTCAGATTTGATGCATGAGAGAGAGATGGCTACTGAAACATGTCAGGTAATCTCCCCCTACAGTCTAATCCCAATTGCAGTGACAATATTGGACCAGAACTGGGAAAACCCAGTTCAAAACCACCTTCAGCCATGAAAGCTCCTTGCTTGGCGTTGGGCAAGCCCTCCTCTGGAAACTGGTGTAGCAGAACCAGGAGGTCCCACTAACACCACTACCTAGAAACAATCAGATAATATTACAATATTTCCTGGAGATGGGACAACTGAAGACACCTCTTTCTCTCTCTCAGCTCAACCTACTTTACTGCATTATTGTTGCGGGGAAAAATGGAAGGTGAGAATGCTATATATGCTACCTTGAAGTCCTGAAGGACAGTGGGAGGCATATTAAATCAATCAATCAATCAATCAATCAATCAATCAATCTTGCTAACTCAAATGTTTGGGCAAAACCCATCATTCATGCAAGAGCAATACAGAAAGTAGGAAAACTATCTTAAATGATAGCTTTGGTGCAGTCGATGGCCATCAAAGTAGGTGTCCACCACAAGCCATGAGGGTGTGAATTATGTAATGGGTGTGAGGGTGTCATGATGCATATGTGAGATCACTTGCACCCTTGTCACTGTCCTTTTGAAGACACTCATGGTCACCGACCTACTTTCAAGGTCTCCATGCTGAGAAATGCAAGGGAAAGCTCGGCAATTTATTGTTGGCTTATTGCTTTCTATTTCATTCCATCAATGTAAAGGTTGCTTGGCTCAGAAAAGAGGGATCTATTCATGTATACTGCTAAGCCAAGGTTTCTTTAAACATGCAGGGTCAGCCAGCTTCACACACTGCAACTACACTGCCTAAGTTCATACAGTGAAGTAAATGTAAGACAAGCAAACTATGTTTTGGTTTAGTGAGATGAATGAGCCCCATCAAACATTCTCCAAAGCCACAGTTCCTTCACTGATTAGAGCAGACTTACAGATGCCCACTTTCCTCTTCCCTTATTTTTTTGTCTTTGTTTTGCAGATCTAATTGTGCCCATATTCACGTATTCCCCAGTTCTGCTGCAGTGGCTCCCCATGCTGGCTGGGGAATTCTGGGAGTTGAGGTCCACCTATCTTAAAGTTGCCAAAGTTGAGAAACACTGCACTAGAGTTTCATTGTGGCAGAAAAGAGGGGTGAACTGAGACAGGGCCGATCCAGGATCTGATACTCCCACTGGATCATGGAGATCCCTGCATGGAATCAACACAGGATACCTGTGGCAATTCTAAGCCAGTCACTATCTCTGAGTCCAGCTGATCTCAACAGGTTGTTTTAAGCCTATAGAAGTAAAGAAATAACGATAAAACATCTCAGTAATTTTGCCACGGCCTTTTCCAGAGTGGGGTGAGAACCTGGCCTTTCTGTGGATAGCCTGCAGACTTTCTCAGAGGCTGCTTTTCTCTCCCCCTCTCGAATGCAGGTGCCGGAGGAGAAACCACCTTGTTTTCCATATGGAAATGCTTCTGTATACAGAGAAGACCGATAACTCATGCGTTCCCAGATCATCACAAAAGCTATGTTCTCCTCCAGCACCAGTTGAAACGCAGAAGTCCCTGCAATCAACTCCATTGAATTTCATTACTTGGGCATTGTCACCGTCCTACGGGGTAGAATAAGTAATACACGGGGAAAAGTTTCAGACCTCTTAAATCCTCTTTCGGTTCAGCTGCCTGAGAAAAGCAATCAATTTGCCAGCACCGAGCAGGTCTGCAAGAAATAACCCTTGACCCGCTGCTCATTAGGAGCATGACACAGTGTTGATACTTCTTTGCTGATTGTTTTGGGGGAGGAAAAGAAGTGGACCCCCTTTTCAATTGCACAGAAACAAATCCTTCAGGGTAAAGGGGCTGGCAAGATGTCCAAATGTAATCACCAACAAAGAAGGAAAGCAGATTTATTTTTAAAAAACGAAGCTGACGTTGTGACTTAGCTAATGACGGGGCTCGCATATGACTCTCAGCCTTGGCTTGCTTATCGTGGCTTGCTTAACTTTTCATCTCATCTCGGTCTTGCCCAAATCCTTGGTTACATCTGTTATAGGGTCCACTGAGGCTGGACTCTCATGTCACAAAAAGCCAAAGTTTAACCCTGATTGGTGAATCAGTCGCAATGGCCACATTCATGTATCATGCTTACCAGTACCAAACCAGCTAAGGGATAGGAAGGGACGGCTGAGCATGTTAGAAGAACCATGACAAAGCAGAGTTACCAACGCCCTTTTCTTCCGAGGATGCTCCTCTTTTCCAGCAGGAGAGGATCTTAACACTTAGTACTTAATACTTAATGCAGAGCTTTCCAAACTGTGTGTCGCGACACGTTAGTGTGTCGGCTGCAGTGTCTGGGTGTGTCATGGCTGCTGCTGCCTCTGAGCCCTGCCAGGATTCCGCACAGGTCCTAGTGCCTGCCTTGTGCCCTGCTGTAAGAGTGTGTCGCAAAATGATGCATGTCTAAAAAGTGTGTCAACAACATGAAAAGTTTGGAAAGCTCTGACTTAATGCAAAGACCCTGGTCTAGTATCCTATTTTCAACAGCAGGACCTAACTAGAAAGTAGACTTCTCTGCAATGGTCTTTCTGAGGTAGAGTGCCTCTCGACACAGAAGCTTCACTTGGCCATCAAGGAAGCACTGAAGTCAGAAATCTGCTTTGCTTTTATCACTGGGAATGGCCTGAAATGCAATTTTTCCTAAAGAGGGACATTTGCCCATTCAGTTGCAGATCATCTTAGATCATGCCTTAAGGAAGTATTAGCACTTGGCCCTTAATGCTAAAATTTGACCCTGGAAGAAATTCCTCACGTGCTCAGAACCAGTCCTTGAGGTCTAGAAGCCTGACTGAGTGCTTTTCCATGGGGTTTATTCTTGGAGAATATACTTCAGCTGTAGTTTGAGGTTCTACTGATCTGCTAGTTTGGCTTCCATGCGTTGGTCTAAACCAGGGGTGGGGAACCTGTTTTCTGCCAAGAGCCATTTTGATATTTATAACATCATTCGCGGACCGGGGGGCGGGGTTTGCGGGCAGGAGCCAATCGCGCACACTGGGGGACGGGGTTTGCCGGCAGGAGCCAATCGCACGGAAAGGGGCGGGGTTTGCAGGCGGGAGCTCCTAGATTTATTGATTTTCAAGTCCCGCCTGCAGTTGCCTTGGCAGGGCCAGACCAAATGATTTTGCGGGCCTTATATGGCCTGTGGGCCGGACGTTCCCCACCCGTGGTCTAAACAAACCATCCCCAGACTTGGAACTCCAGAGATGTTGAGTTACAGCACCTGGGGGCATGCCATCTGAGGATTATGGGAATTATAATTCAGCACATTACCAGGTTGTGAATCTGTGCTTCTCCTGGTGGTAAATTCCATAGGTCTGCCCCCTGAATTCTTTCTATTGAAATTTAAGAATCACATAACTTGAATTTTTAAAAAAATATCACACAGCTTTATGGGCAGAAGAGAATAAATAGCCCCACATGCTTCCAGTTATTTTATTGCATTCAAGAATTATAAAGAGGAATTCAATGTGTGTGTGTGTAGGTGCAAAAAAAGCCATTAAGTTCTTCAGGAGAACAACGAATCCAACAGGTGACAGATCAAAAAGTGTAGTGAAAATGCATCAAAGCAACGTCCACAAGGACAAGCAATCACCAATCTATTAGCTATCTTAAACTATCAGAACAGAAACCCACAATTATTTTCATCGGCTGTACATCATACATGTTTGTATTTTAAACTTAATTTTATTGTAAACCACCCAGAGTCCCCCGTTGGGGGAGATGGGCAGTCATATAAAATAAATAAATAAATAAATAAATAAATAAATAAATAAATAAATAAAAAAATGCTTTGTGTTGTCCACGTTTGTTTAAAATGTTCCTTCCAATAAGGCTCAGATGATACCTGTCAATTGGACTTGTAAGTACATGTTGCACATATATACGGAGAACTCCCTTCTCCCGGACTACAGAGCTAATGCCTGGTTGAAAAAAAAAAGTCTTGTCTGCAACTTTGGAGAGTTTTTGCCAATCAAATGCTGACAGAGGTGGGCTACATAAACAAAGGCTGCTTTCGATGCTCTCAGTCTGGATAGCATTTTTTTCAAATGAGTAACGAGTGAGTGTTTATTGCTCCAACATTGCTTCCATCTGAGTTAGACTGTACATTTGCTCATCCCTTGCTGGAGACATTGGGAATTGTACTCTCCGATTGTCATAAATGGTAGTTTGTAATTTCTTCCAAATGTCAGCAAACTTCTTGCTCAATTAAAAAAAAAAAGTGTGTGTGGGGGGAGGTTGCATAGAAGGGGATGAATCTGGAAAAGCTATTTAAGGTTCTGTTCGCGCTGCAGAAATCCACCGATTGGGAAGCGAACTGCCACAATTGGATGGAAATTCTTCCTTCCAGCAGAAAGAAAGGGTTGAGTGAACCGCAGGACCAATTACATGGTCATTGAATGGTGAAAAGGCCAGCCCAGAGGAATTTTGCAGGCCTCCGCTGATTCAACAAATACAACGCAGCAGAGGCAAAGCCTGTGGCAGAAAGTCTGCCAGCTCTACAATCACAGTTACAGAGGCAGAAATGCTCGAAGTTGAACAAACAAATCCAAGCCGTTGAGTCAGTTGGCCCGGGTGAAGCGTCCTCCCCTCTCCTACTGAAATACCGTGCTTTGCTCCAAGATGGATTTGGAACCCTGAATCTGCAAAGCAACCCTCTGTGCCTCCTTCTAGACATCATACGAGACAGTCCTGCTCTTCTGTGGTATCCAAACATCAGGAGGAGACTGGTAGCACCTTCTCAGACTAACACATTTTATTAAAAGGCATAAGCGTTTGATTTTTGTCTGCTTCGATCCTTTCCTCTCCGTTTCCAATATTTGGGAACATCCCTATGCTTTTGACATTTCTTCAACTTCTCATGAGGACTAGGAACTTATCTTTGAGGGTTTTGGGGTAGTAGTGATAGAATACACATCGTCAATCTTTGGCACCCAAGGGAAAGGTTAAATATTAATACTGTATTGGGGAAATGCTGCTTGGATATTTCCATTTCATCCTGCAAAAATTAGCAATGCATTGTAAGGGGGAAAAAATTAAGCTGAAACTGCAAGGAAGAAATAAACAATATATTGGTAGGCCTGCTCTTATTATGGGATAATACATCATCCTTTTGTGCTACTGCTCTTTGGAGAGAAAAGGAGTTATCTTCAAATACATTTTGAATGCACCAGGTCAGAGAACATTGAATAATTCAGCTGTGCCTTACTAATATTACTAATATAGGGAGCCAGTTTGGTCTAGTGGTTAAGGCAATGGGCTAGAAACCAGGAGACTGTGAGTTCTAGTACCGCCTTAGGCATGAAAGCCGGCTGGGTGACCTGGGGCCAGTCCCTGTCTCTCAGCCTAAACCAGGAGACTGAGAGTTCTAGTCCCACCTTAGGTGTGGAAGCCGGCTGGCTGACCTTGGGCCAGTCCCTCTCTCTCAGCCCTAGGAAGGAGCCAATGGCAAACCAGGAGACGGAGAGTTCCAGTGCCACCTTAGACATGAAAGCCGGCTGGGTGACCTTGGGCCAGTCCCTGTCTCTCAGCCCTAGGAAGGAGCCAATGGTAAACCAGGAGACTGAGAGTTCTAGTCCCACCTTAGGCGTGAAAGCCATCTGGGTGACCTTGGGCCAGTCCCTGTCTCTCAGCCCTAGGAAGGAGCCAATGGCAAACCAGGAACCTGAGAGTTCTAGTCCCACCTTACGCATGAAAGCCGGGTGACCTTGGGCCAGTCACGCTCTCTCAGCCCTAGGAAGGAGCCAATGGCAAACCAGGAGCCTGAGAGTTCTAGTCCCACCTTAAGCATGAAAGCCGGGTGACCTGGGGCCAGTCACGCTCTCTCAGCCCAACTCACCTCACAGGGTGGTTGTTGTGGGGAAAATAGGAGGAGGAAGGAGTATTAGGTATGTTCGCCACCTTGAGTTATTTATAAAAATAATAAAGGCGGGATAGAAAATAAATAAAATAATATAAAAATAAATAATATTAATAATAGCAGATCTCCAAGGGTTTAGGGAAAGATTTCTCCAGGGAAAATGAAGAAATGAAGCTGTAAAAAAAAATAGCTGTTCTCACCTCTGTGCCTTCTAAGTTTGTGTGGTTCAGTGGCCCCCAAAGGGCACCCTTTACACACAATAATATCCTTATCAGCTAAAAAAGATGGAACTCCTTGGGTCGCAGACATAGAAGATTGGTTAAATGTTTGTTGCAAAACAAACATCTTTAGATCAAAGCCAGAAAGTTGCAGCAGAAATCTGCGCCAAATGTTATGCTCAGCAAATGCGGAAGGCGTCCCATGCCCATCTTGAAGGGCTGAGCTGGGGAAGAGAGGGCTGCTAAATTTATTTATTTATTTTAAAATAAATTTAAATTTATTTATTTATATATTTATTTTAAAATAAATTTAAATTTATTTATTTATATATTGATTTGTACAGCCTCCCACCTCACCAATGCGACTCTGGGCAGCTAACAGGAATTAAAATACAATGTAAATAAATAATGGCTGCGAGAGCTGGACCATAAGGAAGGCTGAATGAAGGAAGATAGATGCTTTTGAACTGTGGCGTTGGAGGAGAATCCTGAGAGTGCCTTGGACTGCAAGAAGATCAAACCAGTCCATCCTCCAGGAAATCAAGCCAGGCTGCTCACTAGAGGAAATGATATTAAAGGCAAAACTGAAGTACTTTGGCCACATAATGAGAAGACAGGATACCCTGGAGAAGATGCTGATGCTGGGGAAAGTGGAAGGCCAAAGGAAGAGGGGCCGACCAAGGGCAAGATGGATGGATGATATTCTGGAGGTGACGGACTCGACCATGGGGGAGCTGGGGGTGGCGACGGCCAACAGGAAGCTCTGGCGTGGGCTGGTCCATGAAGTCACGAAGAGTCGGAAGCGACTGAATGAATAAACAATTAATTAATTAATTAATTAATTAATTAAAAACACTGTTCCCAGCTCCCGAACGCACCATTCACCAATAGTGTAGGCTCAATTACTTTTCTGGCCCCCATGCCTGTGAAAACAGCCAGGTCTTCAAGGCTCTTTGAAAGTTGAGCAGAACCCTAAATCTGGCGGTGAGCCATAATATTGGCAGATCATGGAAGAAAATGAATTGTAAACTGTTGGCAGGGAGTGGGGACCGGTAGCGTAAGGATGGCACTTAGCAGAGACATAGTACAAGTTCATTCCAACCAGTTTTCATTCATATTGAGGAAATAAAATGCAATTTTGACATTCTCTCCAGGAAGAGAGAACTTTGATGAAGTTTTGTTGAGTGGAGTGCAATGTTTCGTTACCCAGAGACCAAGGGGATTGTATGAACACCCTGTTCTTCTTTGCTCCAGCAATGACTCCACTTGAATTTACAGTAAATCCCCAAGGAAGATAACTGGAAGGATTTTTCCCCCCAGTAGTAATGCTACAGCCACAAGTATCCATTTCTTCTCCTCTCAGAGAAATTCAGAGAAATCTCCAAACCAATTTCTCTGTTTATAAATCCAGTGAAGAATTTCCAAAGGACACTTTGTATCTAGCTCCACTAACAGAGTAGTCTATTGTTTTACATCTTCCTGGCATGAAAATCTAGAATCTGTCTGGCTTGAGATGGTAGGAAATCTCATAAATGAATGAATCCCGGACGGACTAATGCTACATTTTCACACCTGTCCAGCAACTTGGATAATCGACAGGCTGCAGAAAACAGCTGGCCATCTCTACCCTGAAACGGACCTGTTACAGTCCCGAGCAATGTCCTTCCTGCTTAGCAGAGAGAATAATGCACAGCTGGAGACCCCAGACTGTGAGCAGCAATTTCTGAAAAGGATGGTCCCATACTGGTATAAATGGGAACATCCAGGTGGTTCCAGGCAATCATCAAAAAGATACTATTCAGCTTCCCCCAGGGCTTTGAAAGAGCATATGCTAAGCGGCTTAGGAAACAAAGGAAGATGCTCAGTGCCGTAGAGAAGCCTCCAACACCGCATGACATGGCACTCACACTTTTCCAGCAGCATAATTTATTCCCACCTTGAAGAACATCAGGAATAATGTAGTGGATCAGGCACTACATTTGTCTGCTTCTAGACTGGCACCTAGAGGCTGTAACCAAAGAGGAGGTTGAACCACAATGTAACTTGCCACGTTTTAGTCCAGCCTATGATGTGAATCTATTAGGGACTGTCAATTGATGGTTCAGCGTGTTGTGTGAACCCAGGTGACAAATTGAGAAACCCATACCTCAATTAAGCCGTAGCTAAGTTTATCAAGCCAACATATTCATCAGTAGCCATTCTGTTCAAAGCAGGAAGCTGAGAGGAGGTGGTTAGTTATTTAGTTATTTCATCACATTTATATCACTGCCCATCTCCCCCTCAAGGAGGGGCCCTGGGCGGTTGCCAGGGCTCTGTTGGAAGGGCCTCCATCAAGCGGGGATTCACCATCCCTTTAAGCAAAGAACCTTTGATTTGGGCTTAGAATGTTGGGTAGATCCAACCAATGAAGATTTATTCAAGGATTCATAAAGAAACCATGGCTTAGAATAATGAATGAACCCAATCAAGGGTCTTTGTCCTCTTCCATTAGCCTCTCAAGGATTTGAAAAATGCTGTGTTATCCCACTTCAATATACTAGGTCTTGGTTCACACATTGCATCAAGGCATAATGTGGTTTGCTTGTGGCTTAGAGCTTCATGTGAATGAAACTAATTGGGGCTTGCTTATTTAGAGAGTCATCAAACCATGGCTTAGTGTGAAAGGCAAATCCAGATTCAGGGTCACTTCCAAGCTGTCCTTGTTGAACTAGTCCTCCATCTCCATCAACTAACTCTGGGCTGTCCTCTAAATCTATTGCAGGGTAGATACGTCTCTAAATGTGGTCATGAGTCAGTGTGGATTCACACATGACTCCCATCACTTAATAGGCCAATGTTTCTTCTCATTAAGAAAGCATAGAGTTGAAGGATAAGTTTAATTCACAACTGAACTCATCCATACTTGTAAGGCTTGAGCGGGAAACATGTAAGGATGTTTAGGTCTGGGCTAATTGTATCTCAAGATGAAGCACATTGTGATTTACACACAAGAAAATCCCATGGATTTCTACTGTTATACAGTAAGCCCATATGTAGGTTAAAGCAATAACCTATAATGAGAAGCCATGTACTTGAGATGGGTGGCCATATAAATCGAATTAATTAATCAAATAAATAAATAAATAATCAATCAATCAATCCACGGCACATCCCAATTGCATTAGGAATTAATGCATCAAGCCTAGATGGATTTTCTGGGAGATAGACTAACAACGTATCTGGGGAAAGCCAAATATGGAGAAAAACTATCTTAACCAAAGAGTTGAGATCAGAAGGACTAGCAAGACAGTTTAATATTCTTTGGACTTATTTCAAAGTCAAGGTGCTAGGTAAGGGTTGCAGATTTAATTACAATCACATCAGTGCCTCTCCCTATCTATAGAATCATTAGGTCAATGGAGAAAAGGTGAGCCTAGAGGATACTTTTTGCCCTTAAAAGGTTTTTGCTGTTGTTATCATTGTTTGAAGGGGCATGGTGGCTCAGCGGGTAAGACGCCAGGCTTGTTGGTCGGAAGATTGCAAGTTCAGAGGTTCGAATCCCTAGCCCCGCGTGACGGAGTGAGCTCCCGCACTCGCCCCAGCTCTTGCCAACCTAGCAATTTGAAAGCATGCAAATGCAAGTAGATTAATAGGTACCACTTCAGTGGGTAGGTAACAGCGTTCCGCGCACGTCATGCCGGCCACATGACCGTGGAAGCGTCTTTGGACAACTCTGGCTCTTCAGCTAACAAACGGAGATGAGCACCGGCCCCTAGAGTCGGACACGACTGCACAAATGTGCGGGGGGAACCTTTACCTATCATTGTTTGATGTTTTTTTCTCACATACACGCCCTTCAGTGTTTATCTATATTCCACTAATGCCTGTTTTAAGCTAATCAAAGTGTTCAATTTTATTCTGATTCAGATAAGTAATGGGTGGAAATCCTCTTGTATTTAAGTCTGGGGAAAGTAGAGAAAGCATGTTAGTGACCAACATACCGATCTCACCAAAATATTCCAAGAACCATTTTTGATACTGTAAGCCCCATCGCATGTAAATTAATGAAATCAGGGATTCACCCTCCTTATATTATATTAGTACTTCTTAAAACTGACATCATATCTAAATCTGTAACTCTTTTGTTAAAATGCTAAACTGTATTCATTTTTTTTACCAAGCAATCCAATTTTTGCTTTGTTAAGTTTCTATCTTTAACTCAGTAGAAAAGTCCAGCTCTGTTCATTGTAAGGATTGCAGATTTGATCCCAGTTCAGTTTCCACCTAGAAAAGATTTGTGTTCTGCATTTCAGAAAAGATTGAAACAAGCTGGATTTCTGGACAGGTGGATTTTCATTTCCTAAAAACAGGGTTGGGCATTCCCACAATCACTTCCTTTCCAGCAAACTTGGGGCAAATCAAACCATCTTACTACCCAAAGATTTAATTTGCGGGTCTGGAGACCTATATTCACCCATGTGTGGAACCCACTAGAGATGTGATCCAAACATCTATGAAACAGCCACACACACCCCGTTTCTAACTTGGCAGATGATATTCAGAACTTTACAACTGTTTTGTAAACCTTTCCATTGGCCCAATAAAGACGTGAACTTCTCCCTTCCATGTGGTCATCACAGCTACTCCTGAGCTGTTATAAATTATTATATTCCTAATGATTTTAGCAGCATTTACCCTTACGTTGATCTGATACGGTGGTAAAAGCATACAGCTAATTTCAGGAAGATACTCCCTTTCCCCATTAGGAACACACACGTTCATTGATTATACTATTGTTATGATTGAAAAGTGCAGATGCCAAACTGGGTTCTGAAGAAGCCAGTCTAGGATTGTAACTAACTTCTTCTCAGAAGCCAAGAGCTTAAAGAATCTTCCCCAGCTTTCCAAATGTGCTGGATCCCATCATCCCTTACAGGGGGAGGTTGGCCAAGGCCGGAAGATAAAGCAACTTCCTCCCCACTCCTAAAAATGATTTAATTGTGTTGGGAGTCTGCTCTTTATATATCATGATTTATGGCCAAGGTGTCATATTTATTCATCCAATTGTAGTTTATTCCAGATGAGGAGGAGGAGGAGAAGGATGTTGTTGAGGAAGGCTGAGTACTAACCAAGTCCCTGGTCTATTTTTGTTTTGTTTTTTTAATTTGGAGGGCTTAAGGTGGCAGAGGGGAAAGTCTTCAGTCTGGCTGCTTTGTTAAAGGTAAAGGTAAAGGTAAAGGTAAAGGTTTTCCCCTGTGTCCGACTCTAGGGGGCACCAAATCCCAATCACAAAAGTATAGAGATGAGGGCAAAATGTCAGGTGGGTCTTCTGGCTGTGTTCCTACGGTGGGCTTAGCCACAATTAACTAGGTTTCCTCAAGTAACCTAACATTCTAGGTGCACACAAAACACCAACTGGGACACTGGCCACAGAGGAGGGCCAGGCCTGACACACCAGCCCACAGCTTGGCTGGGTCACTTGTGGTTCAGGATGTTGTCTGCTCACTGCAAGTGAGGTTCACCAATCAGAGAGAGGATGAAAACAACATTTAACCTTGAGGAATTAGTACTGGGCTGGGAAGGAAAATGAAGGACAATTGGGAAGGGCCTTGGAATAATATCCAGAAACATCCTCCCCCCTCAATCTGAAATGTGGAATAATCATCTTCAAGGTGAGCAGGACTCCTGGGGGTTCCACAGGCACATCCATGTTGTTTTCTTAGCAACAACACATATATGGGTTGCCACGGTTTTCCCCAAGAGGTTTTTCCAACTTCCCAGTCTAGCTTACCACATTCAGATGTCCTGGTGGTCTTCCATCCAAGCACTAAGCAGACCTCATCCTGCTTAGCTCATGGGGACCAGCCAAGGTCAGCTAGATATACAGCCCTACTCGGATGAAACAGACTCTGTCTATCCTTTACACAGATCTGTTGCTTAACTGTAGTTTGTTGGATAAACCACAATTGGCTAAACTTGCATGACCCCCTGAGTTATAAACTGATATTTATTGATCACAGTCATTGGGCTTACACAGCACACTAGATGACCAGTCGACAAGCGATCCTGACCTGCAGCCATGCTGGATAGGATGATAGGAGTTGTAGTCCATAACGTTCAGAAACCTGGGTTGGAAAATGCAGGTCGACATGATCATGCCTTGTGGAGAAGCCTGCATGAACTCAGCCAGACTTACTTCTGTAAGCAAGGTTACATTTTCCTTGGGATCCCTCCTCTCTAGTTTTCTTTAAAGAGAGAGAAAAACCAGAAACAGGAAAAGGGAACAAACAGAGAAAAGACCTCTCAGATATGAAACCTTTTAAGGACCTCACTTCAGTGAAAAGTTTGAACATATTGCGGACCTTCCATCTGGCCTCAAAGAATATAAAAAAGAATTGGAAAGCAAATAAAACACTGTTGCAGTGCAAAGTAGGGGCTTCTTCCCCCCCCTCCCCGAAAGAAAAAAAAATCTTATTTTGATCACAATTTGCCAGCCAAGAGATTTACGCTCATTCTTTCTCCATCTACTTTGCTGCAGAAAACGCTGTGGAAATACAGGCTGTGGAAATACAGGCCTCGAAGGGAAGAGATTTTGGCTCCAAGCAGGTAGAATATAAAAAGAAAGCCAGCATTTTTAAAAGGGCTTTTATTTTTAAAGGAGAGCGGAGGACAATTTTGCACATTTTACAGGAGCGAACCGGAAAAACGAAAAGGAAAGAAAGGCTGAACTTGAAGCTGAATGATTTAGAGTTCTTTCAACTATTTCAGTTCATTTTAAATAGACGGCAATTAAAGGTTCTCCAGTCGGATTCACACAGGGGTAAATATTTTAGAACCGAATCCAGTTTTTCCACCCTTGGAACCAGGTTTCCTTTCACACCGCGCCTTTGGGGGAGAACAGGGTTTCGGAGGACAAACGGAATAAATACAATAAAATAAATCCCGTGGGCGCTGTTCTTGGAAAAGGCACCAGCCGCTCCAAAAGCAACAAGTGTCTGTATTTGGGGGGGGGGGGCGTGGGGCGTTGAAACACACCGAGAAAGTCTTCGAAAGCTGCCGGATGGTGACAAAATCTTGTCCTTCCCGCCCAGAAAAATCCCCTTTTAAGCTACGAGGTGAAATCCTCTACCTATGGAGGAAGCCGAGCAAATGTGGGTGGGGGGCAGCCACGGAGCTTGATCCAAATCAAGACAAATCCTCCAGAGACGTACTTCCAAACTAGGGAACCTGGCCTCCAGCTTTTAGAAGCAGAAGCTGTAAGTAAGTGCGAGAGGAGCTCTCCCCAACTTTCCTCAGAAATTACTCCCAAGTAAACATAAGCAAGGATCGGCCTGTCGTCCCCCCCTCCGCCACCCCCGCTCCCCGGCACGTCCTGATTTTGCATTCGGCCTCGTCCAGAATCCTAAAGAGGTTTGTGGCTCGGTGCTTTTAAGAAAGAAAAGGGGAAAAAAGAGATTTATTCCGAAATGGACTTAACTAGCTTCCAAAAAGACAGTTTTGGGCAGACCCCTTTTCCTCTGCACATCAACAACAGTAGTGGGTATAGACTGCTAAGTAAAATGTTTTTAGGAACATGGGAAGAGTGCTGGGGATTTCATTCAGATACGGCAAATAAAAATGAGACTTTTCAAAATGCTCCGATCCCCTAGCCCTCATCTCATACACAGAATTCTCCGAGTTACCCAAAAAATCGGTTGCTACAGAATCTCAGCGCATCACTGGAGGGAAGAAGCGGGGGGGGGGGAGAACAGGTGATGTTGGAGCGATGAAAAAGTCAGAATTACTCGGGATAGGTACAGTACATAAATGAATCCTAATTCCCGGATTGCAACCGACGGAAAAGGAGGGCAAGGGGCCGACTCGGCGGGGCAGGATCGCACCTATCTCAACGGGGGTCTTTTGGGCTTCGCGCGCTCTCCAGCGCTCCCAGCCGGATCCGCCGATGCTTAGCCGATCCTGGATTTCGCGCGCCACTCTCTGCCCAGGCTTACCTCCAACTCCGGCGAATTGATTTCCAAACCTGCTGGGGATTTATCAAGTTCAAGGGGCATCCGGCAAAGCGGTCCATCAGCCCGTTAGGTGCCATGAGACAGACCTTCGGAGACGCACCTCGGAGGCGGAATTCCGTAGGGCTTGTTCCCAATTAAGGGGGTGCCACGTGGCAGTCCTCGCCTCGGTTGGCTCCGGGGTGCGCGGGAGCAGCGATCCGCGAGGCGATTAAGCCGAAGCCGCCCCCTACTCAAGTCATTTATGGCGAGGAAGCCCCTCCAGAAAGTTCACCAAAGACGGGCCGGGGGGGGGCGGTGTTTCTTGGCTACAAGCTTCTGTAAGCTTTCTCGCAGGTCAATCTTGTTCCGAGAGTAAACAGGACAGGATCCAGCCAAGCTTACAGAAGGACCCCAATCCCAGCCCTCTAGAGCAGAAGAACTGAACCGGATTGAACCCCACCAGGTTTACTTCGGAACCCAATAAACGCCGCTGGAACCGTTTCGGCTTGCCAGACCACCTTTTCCTCGCCATCCGCAAAGCACTTACTCCAGAGCAGAACCGGCCGCGCCAAGCCATCTCACCGTACCTTCCCACCGATTTGGGAATAAAGGCCATACATCCCCCCCACCACCACCACCATGCATCTGCGGCGCCTGTTGTAAAATTGATTGGTCTCTTTTCAAGTTCTCTCTTGGAGGGGAAGAAGGGGAAAAGCGGGGTCTCTTCAAAGCTACCCGAGCCTACGACGGCAGAACCGAAACTCATGAGCAGGCTAACGATGCATTTCGCTCGCCCACCAGACGAAGCGAGGGAGGAAGCAAGAAACATTACAGAAATCACAAGCGTTAGCGGGTAAGTCAGAAGGTTGCCTAGTCTTTTCGGGGAAATATGTTCTTTTTACCGGGAAAATAAAATATCCCCCCCACCCCCCATGGCTATGCGTATGATGTATCTGAAATGCACCGATTTCCCCAAAGTCTTGCAAATTCGGATTCGCGCTCACGGCTCCAACGATCGCGCCACCCAGAGGCGGCCGCTCGATCTCCCAACCTCCCCCCGGCTCGCGTTTACTCAGAAGTAAGCCGGAAGGACAAAGGCCCTGCCCTCGAGCAGCGGAGAGCCCCGCTCAGATCTCTCGCTTGAAACAGCGTGGCTTCCGCGCCGAGCCCCTCCATCGCTTCCGAGCTGAACCGGAGCCGCCGCTTGGCCCGCGTATCACCACGGCGATTAAAACGAGAGAAGCCGCACAGATTACTTTTTTTATTATAGATATTTTTTTTTAAAAAAATTAAGAATCCAGACGGGATTATTTGGGGAGGGGGGAGGGACGGGGAGGGAACGAACGACTTCACCCAATAAAATAAAAGCATGTAAACATTTCACGAGGAAGGTGAGACGACCTCCTCTTCCGAAGTCTCGCTTTTTTCTTTTTACTGGAAAGGGAATTGGAAACAGCCACCAAAACAAAAAAGTCCCATAAACGACAGAATGGTGGACCATCTCGCTCTCCTCCAAATCATCCTTCCCCCCGCCGCCCCCAAGAAAACCTCCTGTGGAGTTCTGGAAAAAAAGGGAACAAGGGGGGGAAGGGGGGGCAGAGAAATTTCACAGCGCGTTTTGTAAAAAGTTTAACAGTAAATTGTGCTCTAGCCAGACAAGTAAATCACTTTTACGCATTCGTTAAAAACGACGAAGAGGGAAAAGTTCCTTCGCGCAAGGTCGCTCGCCGCAGGCAATAGAAAGCAACGGGTGGGTCGCCTCGAAAGGCGGCGGCGGCGGCGGCGGCGGCGCCTTCCAGCGCAGGCGGGAAGCCGAACCGCGCGGCGACGCGGCCGGAGCCTCGACGGGGCGCCCGCGGGCGGCGGGCCACGCTTTCCGGGACAGGGCTCCTGGGCTAGATATGAGTCAGTGGGACGGTGCCGTTGACGGCCGCCCCGGCGGCGCTCTGATAGTGCTGGTGGACGCCGTGCAGGCGGCCGCCCTGCAGGTTCGACGGGTCGGCCGCGTCGCCGCCGGGCGGCAGGTACATGCTGATCATGTCGCGCAGGTCTCCCAGGCAGGCCCGCTGCGCGTGCGAGGCGATGGCCGGCGGCGGCGAGCTGGGCTCGGCCTTGACCGCCGAGCTCATAGTCCCCAGGCTCATGGCGTGGCTCGACGGCTGCTGGCCGTAGGCGGCGGCGGCGGCGGCGGCCATGCTGTAGGTGGAGGCGGCGGCGCTCATGTAGGGCTGCGCCCCGGACATGATGGGGCTGTACTGGAGGCCGCTCACGTCGTAGCGGTGCAGGGACTGCAGCTGCGCGTTGCCCATGGCCGGGTGCTGCCCGTAGCCCAGCTGCTCGGGCATCAGCGAGGCGGCCGCGTAGGCGCCGTTGGGCCAGCCATTCACGTGCGCGTACGAGTCCAGGCGCTGCCCGACGCCCACCGGGCTGCTCACCCCGCCGCCGCCGCCGCCGCCGCCGCCCGCCCCGCCGCCGCCGCCCCCGGGGCCGCCGCCGGGGGCCAGCAGGTTGCCGGGCAGCGCGTACTTGTCCTTCTTGAGCAGCGTCTTGGTCTTGCGACGGGGCCGGTACTTGTAATCCGGGTATTCCTTCATGTGGACGGCGCGCAGCCGCTTGGCCTCGTCGATGAAGGGCCGCTTCTCGGCGTCGCTCAGCAGCTTCCAGTCGGCGCCCAGCCGCTTGGAGATCTCCGAGTTGTGCATCTTGGGGTTCTCCTGGGCCATCTTGCGCCGCTGGCCCCGCGACCACACCATGAAGGCGTTCATGGGCCGCTTGACCCGGTCCTGGTCGGGGCCGGCCGCGCTGCCCCCGCCGCCGCTTCCTCCTCCTCCTCCTGCTCCGCCTTTGCCGGCGCTCCCGGGACCCCCGTTCCCGGCGGCGGCTCCGCCGGGGTTCGCTTGGGGCGGCTTGAGCTCGTTCTCCAGCAGGCTGTACATCGCCGGGGCGGGCAGGAGATGCGCCAGCGTGGCGGCCGGGGGGAAGGCGAGCCGACGAGAAAAGCCCAGAGGAAAAGCCGGCGGCGCCCCGCTCCCGTCTCTCCTTCCCGGCGGCGAAGGAAGGCCGGCCGGCCGCAGCGGCGGCGCTCGCTGGCTCTTCCGACGGTGCTCAGACTCGGCCCAGCCAGCCGCCCCCTCCCCCACAGCCCAGTAACGGCCTTCTCGCCGTGCCGTTTGATTGACGGCCTATAAATGAGGAGGTGGCGACCAATCAAAGCGCAGGCCCCCCTGACGCAGGAGGAGGCTCCCCCCACCCCAGGCCGAACCTGCAACTTTGAGGAAAGCCGCCTTCTACCCTCCGACGGCCCCCCCCCCCCCCCGACTGAGCAGAGAGGCAGCAGAGGGCCCCGGGTGGGATGGGGTGACTTCTCTTCTGGCCACAGTTTGCGTGGGGAGCCCTGCGTGCCCTGGATGGACGCGGACGTTATGTCCGTGGGCGTATTTGTAGAAGCCGCCTCGAGCATTCGGGCTTTACCGAAAGGCGGCCTAGAGCTCGAATAAAGAATGGGAAACAAGACTCATTTGTGGGAATGGATTTTGCTTTTTGGGGGTGGGGGAGGTGACCGTCCGACTTCCTACCAACATTTTCCCAGCCTGATCGGCTCATTTTTCTCTTGCCAAACTAAATTTCGGTTCGGTTTGGGAACCAGGTAGTTGGGGGGGGGGGAATTAATAAAAGTTTTAAACCGCACTCACCAAATATTATCGGGGAGGGAACGGAACTTCTCTACCGCCCACCCCCCCACCAGCTTTAAAAGCGACACAAACTTTCTACCTGCGCCATCCCTAAACTCTAACCGGGAAGCCAAATAGGCTTTCGGGATAGCTTGCGCACTTTCCCAACTTCCAAGCTTTTTTGGGGGGGAGAAAGAAAAGGGCCCTTTATTCTAAACAAGAACCACAACCAGGGTACTACAATGGTCGCTAAAATTTCCCCAGCTGCGGAAAAGCTGCGGGAACAGGACAAGGAAGTCGGCAAACTTCGTTCAAGTCCGGGAATGCAACTTTTAACGGGGGGGGGGGGGGGGCGCCGCTCTGGAAAGGGTGTGTGTATGTGTGCGTGTGCGTGCACACGTAATGCAAGAGAAAAAAGCGTTCGCGCGCAGGTTGGTTGGAAAGTCGCCCGGCTTCGCCTGGGCGCGCGTCCTCCTTTCCCAGCACAGCAAAGAGTTAAGGCGAATGTTTTTTTTTTTTTTGGGGGGGGGGGGGTAGAGTTACGTGTGCAAGGGGGGGCTTAGAAGCACGGGGGAGAGCTCTGCTTGTGTAAGGAAGGGGACAGAACAGTGACCCAAGGCTCGGCCTGGCTTTCCAACCTCCTTAAAAAAAATCCTCGATCTGCCAGGTTGTCCAAAAGCGCGTGGGAAAAAGGCCGCTCGTCCCCCCCCCCACCCGGAATAAGCAAGCATCAATGAAGCCAAGGGCCGCTTTCTCTCAAAATTCTGGAAGGCAACAGAGGGACTATTGAGGGGGGGGGGGTTCAGCGAAGCACGCCACAGTTCACCGCTCCCCCACGTCGCCCTCACGCAGTCTTCCTTCTGAATGTCCCTTCTTCCAATCCACCCCCCCTCCAATTTGGCTGCCTGCGGATGAAGATGGGGAAGGGGGGGAGGAGGCGTTGATGGTTTTTTTTTTTTTTAAGGGGGGGAAATCCGTTTGCATGGCAACCGCCCAGCGGTTCTCAGCGAAAGAGAAAGGAAACTTTTGTGGGGGATGTCAATCAAGGGGGCCTCCCCACTTCTTCTCCATCTCCCCCCCCCCCCACACCTGCGAAGCTCGCTGAATTTCAGGCGGGGCGCACAAGCCTTAAAGGCGCAGGGTCTCCGCCCGGGCCCTCCGGGGGGGGGCGGGGGGGCGTATGCTGCAAAGCTTTTCAGTTGTGCCCCTTCCAAACAGCCTTCAATCTCTCCGGGGGCGATTTGAGTCCGGTCGGAATTAAGTGCCTTTTCCTTTGAGCAACTCCGCTCAGCCTTTCGGGAGGGCCCCGCATCTCAGGGGTCGAATTCACACATCGCTTCCCGGTTCGCGCTTTAGCGTGTCCTGCGAACCTTGCCAGTATGAGTCCTCTAACAAGCCAGGATTAAACTAAGCGTCTTGGGTGAACCGAGCCGTTATCATGATCTCTTCCACCTCATAACATGGGGGGAGGGAAAATATAGAAGGGGGGAATAGTTGAGACTAGCAAAACAGAATAAATAATTCGTTCGTTCGTTCAGGGTTATGGCCAATTTTTATAACTTCACCGAAAACGGATTTCACCTCGTGGTTTACTCGAGGTAGCCTTGGAAAGGGGCAGAGAGGAGGTTATCTCGGGGTGGAACGGGGAGCGGAAAGGAAGAGAGACTCGGGTGAGCGCCCTCGCCGGCGCGTCGCAGCCAAGAAACACGTGGGAACGTGAGTCCTGGCAAAGGACGCGTGTCGCTACTTTCCAGCGGAGACGCCGACTGGCCTCCAAGCGGGATTAACGGATTAATTGCAAAAGTAGCCCCTTTCGCCCTCCTTCCCACTTGGGGGTTGGGACCGGGGAGTTTCGCAGGGGAACCATCCGGAACACTTAAAATCGCCACGTCGGCCTTTTTTTCCTCTGAACTCTTTTACTACTAGAAAGCCCTTGTGGACACAAAGGAGGCTACTTCTGAGTAATCTTGCAAAAGGTTCCATAGGGAAGCTGTGGATGCTGCAAATGGGGGTGCGATCCAAAGTTGGTCTACT
This sequence comes from Charina bottae, assembly GCA_023362775.1. NCBI lineage: Eukaryota > Metazoa > Chordata > Lepidosauria > Squamata > Charinaidae > Charina > Charina bottae. The sequence goes on along the minus strand of JALMGJ010000018.1, from coordinate 19,817,788 downwards.
CAGATGGAAGACTGACTCCCAAGGATGTGCAACCAGTTCGTCTCCCTGCAAATAAAAACCCTTTTGATCCACTTCCTAGCGCAGTGTTTCTCAACGGTGGCAACTTGAAGATGTGTGGACTTCAACTCCCAGAATTCCCCAGCCAGCATGCTGGCTGGGGAATTCTGGGAGTTGAAGTCCACCTATGCTGGCTGGGGAATTCTGGGAGTTGAAGTCCACCTATGCTGGCTGGGGAATTCTGGGAGTTGAAGTCCACCTATGCTGGCTGGGGAATTCTGGGAGTTGAAGTCCACCTATGCTGGCTGGGGAATTCTGGGAGTTGAAGTCCACCTATGCTGGCTGGGGAATTCTGGGAGTTGAAGTCCACACATCTTCAAGTTGCCAAGGTTGAGAAACACTGCCCTAGAGGATTGTATCAAAGGGGGCTATCCTGGGAACACTTACTTCAGAGTAAGCTCCCTTAGACTCAGTGAGACTCCTAGCACCACCTTAGAAAGGGAAAGTTCTGGTGAATTGATTGAGGTGGAGGAAACTCTGTCCTCATTAATAAGCCTCTAGCTATGCTATAATAAGAAATAGTGATCTGAGACAGATAATAAAAATATAAAATAGTCAGACTGGCTCTGTTTTAACTCACACAGTTAAAAAGAACCCCCCAACTCATACTTAAAATATTATTGAAAGCAGATCTGGTGGCCACCTTTTCCTGACAAGATGCTTATCATTGGCAAGAGGGTGAACTTTCTCCCAAAGTCTAGATTCTCAGCTCCTGGGGGGAAAAAAACCATTTCTGAGCATTTCTAATGCTCTGCCCTGTTTCTTACTCAGTCTATTGGCTCAATTAGTAATTTTACAGAAACAGGTGATTAATATGTTTCCACAAATAAAACTGCCCATTGGTTACATCTCCGTTGCTGGAAAATTGACAACAGATCTGCATTTGAGGTTATCTCCTTGACACCTTCCTGGAGGCAAGATTTACTTTAAAATAGACATAAGAAGTACATATTTAAGTTTGCTTAAGAGGATCAGGGTTTAATAGGACTATATCAGACAAAGGTTTATTACTCACATACAGAGTGCATTTCAGCATTTTGGCCAGCTGTGTTTCAGTGTAAAAATAGGCTTCAAAATACATTTTTTTCCCGTTTATCTAACTTCAGGCCCTGCATTTCAATCAGACTGAAACGGACTCAGAACATTTGCTTTGCTTCCTGATTCCATGAAATCGATTGCTTTTGGTTTTTTTCTGCAACTGTCTTTTTTTTTCTGTTTTAAACTTAATTGCAAGAAACTAAGCTAGTTTTTTTTTTAAAAAAAGATGAGAGGAATGCTACAATACTTCCTTCACCCCAAATATATATTAATGCTTTTATGGTTGGTGTGGGTGTAATGGGGAGTGGATCAAATCCTTCCCTGCTTCTTAACTAAGAGAATTGACTGTTTTCTGCAGCCTGTCCTTCTGCTTGGTTGTGTGGAAGTAAGTTCCCCCAAATGCCCTGCAGCTGTCCCACATTCACCCCCCCCTACATGTTCTCATTTTAATCCAACTGTTGTGTCTTGGCACAACCTACCAAGTTAACTCCAACTTAAGTCACAATCTACTCTGTGGCTCCCAGCTTCCTACGTGCATGTTGCATCCGTTGCTACAAGAGCATGACCCCTTTTACTCCGAAGTCAGCCTCACAGAATACAGCAGCCTTTTCTTCCAAGTGAAATGTGCAGAGGACCGTCAGGAGAAGTAGAATCTAGACTTTCTTCGGTGGGAGGGATGCTTTGAAAACCAAACCCCAGAACACCACCCAAGTTGCTAATTTCACACCACCGAAGCACCCAGTTTCTTCTTTCAGCACAAGCTGCGTTTTTCGGCTGAGATGCCTTTGCTGACCCAATATTTGGCTCCTCTAAAATAAGATGAAAGTGGGAACTTCTAAAACAGCACTCCTAAGGCACCTCTTTTGCATGCAATCCTAACCATATTTGGCAGGGAATCTCGGGAGACTCGTGGCTGTGAGTGATGAATGCTCAGATAGGAGCAAAATACCTGCAGCTAGAAAGATAGCAGCGTAGGGATTGTCCTGGCTGAGAATTAGTCTCCTGATGCGCAAGTTGACTGAAGGTGGATAATGAGCTATGGGAGGTTTATCCTCTGGAGGAAACGCAATGTAGCTACTTGTTGCATGCCTACGAGTGGAAACCGGTGTGTTTTTCTAAGCTGCTAATTTTTGCTTTGGAAAATGTTACACCCACACCTGTTCTGGTGTTCTGCTCACACCTGGTGTCTCCTGGGATGAGTTGACTTGCTTTTGATTCTTAAAAGCACCCTGATACACGGAGTGCTTACTTTCCTGTCTCAATGAAAGAAACCCGGCTTTCTTTCTCTCTGCCCTCCTTAGGTTCATACGTTCAACATTTACCCATTCAAAAGGCAATCTCTTCCCCTTTCGTTTCCCTGGGGTGTGTTTTTGCTGAACAACACAGCTTCTTTTCCTGCAGGCAAAGACCTCTTGCTTCTGTATGAATGGTTATGTTATGATTATTGATGTTATTGCTGTTGACATCAGACTCTTAACTGTACAAATCTAACACTGAAAGCAAATTCTCCATTAGTGAAAATTTCACTCCCATATATGTAAGCCCACACGCCGGGAAGGGGTCCATATTGTTTTGAAATGCTCCCTCCCCCCTGACCATATCATAGGCAATTGAAATTTCTGAAAAGGGGACTGTAAGGGGTAAATAATTAAATATAGTCTAGTTTAATTGACATTAAAGAGGCCATAAATGAGCTAGCTAGCTAGCTAGCTAGCTAGCTAGCTTGCTTGCTTGCTTGCTTTCTCTCTCTCTCTCTCTCTCTCTCTCTCTCTCTCTTTCTCTTTCTCTTTCTCTTTCTCTTTCTCTTTCTCTTTCTCTTTCTCTCTTTCTTTCTCTCTTTCTTTCTTTCTTTCCAGATATAACAATTTTGTAAATAGAGGAAAAGCTACAGAGTGGAAGGTCCACGGGAATGAATTAGTTATTACTACCTTTTCAGAGAAGCGGGGGGGGGGGGGCATTTTTGATCAGGGAAGAAATTAGCTCGGGAGGACACACAATGGAAGCTTAGCCTGTAAGGGAAGTGAGAATGAGGGGGTCGCGGTTCTTGACAACCCCTCTTTCTGTAAACTGGGGGGAGCGCCTTGCTTTTTCAATTACGGCCATTCATTTCACAGAAGGCTGGCGTGATGGGGAAACACAAGCCCTCTCTCACTCGCACACACCAGCCAATATTAACTGTTGCATCCTTAAAAGAATATCCAAGATCTTAGCAATTCTGACTCAGGCATTCTGTTAGCTGGATTTTGCTCTTTTTCTTCCTTTCCTGACTATTAATTAATCACCCTGAGAGGAGAGGGTGGTTGTCAGAATGAAGAATGAATCTTGGCTTCCCTACCGCAAAGGAACCCTTCATGAACAAACTGGGTTCACACATTGTACAAAGCCAGGGTTTGTTTTAAGTGTGCTCTTTAAAGGAGCCAGGTTTAGAAACAATCACTGGCTTCACGTATGGCACTGCTCCATGTTCTGTGGAACAGACATTTGCTGAATAAGCCATAGCCAGATAATCACAGGATGACTTGTGTGCATGGTGGAAAACTCGTCCAATTGTTCCTCACTTATCTGTCCTACCTTTTCTCCAAGACCACTTCCTCCATGATCACCTCCTGTTTCATCTGACTCACAGCAACCTTGGAAAGTAGCAACTGAGTCCAAGCCACTGTTACATTTTTACAGTGGAGTGATTTGGTTGGGTAGAGGCTAAAGTGCTCAGAAAAGGTGGGTATACGAAGGGCCTTGAGAATAAGGGTCCCAGGCACCTTAGAGAAAACAAAGATGGAAATAGTTCTAGTTTATATAATAGTTCTATAATAGTATATAATATTATATAATAGTTCTAGTTTATATAATAAATCTAGTGAACGAACCTTGCCTTGAAACTCAGGTAACATGACCTTTTTCGTTTATTCCTTGGGGCCTTTAATTTCCTCCCCTGTCTCTTTTATCCTGCTATCTTCCCCCAAAGTACAAATAAAAACACATTGCAAGGAATCCATAAACCAACAGAATCAATCAATCAACCAACCCCAAGTCAGTCACACTTTGTTGGATTGTAAACATATTCTTACATTTCTGTATATATAAATACAAATATATTTCATATTCATATATTAGAAACACTTGCACTTGCATTATGGCTCTGAAACCATGTTGTATTTCCTTGAAGAGTTTTGTTGACACCCTTCCTTTCTAACAGGCCTTGATAGATAGCTGTGCCCATAGAAAGATAAAGTGTACTTTCCAAGGATAGCTTCTCCAGGGGAAATATATTGTTTAATAACGGTCAAGGGGCCCTAGCAAGGATGGAAGGAAGTTCCTAATATGGAGTGAAGGAAGGAAATTCCTAATATGGAATGAGGGTAAAGTGGAGTATGGGTAGCTGAGTAACGGGTGGTCTTCTAAAGGAGGAGTTGAATGGAATCTATATAATGTGCTGTAGGAAGGGGGTCCTGCGCGGCCGCCCACCTAACAGCTTGCTGTCATTGCTTTTGCTCTTGGGTGAATAAACTCCTAACTTCATGCAATTTGACAGTTTCTTTACTCCCGGCTCAGGAACGAATCTGGTAAGATAAAATTTACTTCTAACACTTCAACCAAAGAATTTGAACTAGTGAAGATAGGTGTCCAATGAGCAGATGTCCATGCACCAGATGACTTCAAGCTACATGTCCTCCTTAGGTTTGAAGCAAACATAGGCAAGATACCTTCAAGGGCTGAAGGATGGCTTCCTTATCCACCCCCAATTTTTATCTGGATGGAAAACAGGAAAACTAATGGAAGCAGTGACAGATTTTATTTTCTTGGGCTCCAAGATCACCGCAGATGGTGACTGCAGCCATGAAATTAAAAGACACTTGCTCCTTGGGAGGAAAGCTATGGCAAACCTAGACAGCATATTAAAAAGCAGAGACATCACCTTGCCGACAAAGGTCCGTATAGTTAAAGCTATGGTTTTTCCAGTAGTAATGTATGGCTGTGAGAGTTGGACCATAAGGAAGGCTGAGCGCCGAAGAATTGATGCTTTCGAACTGTGGTGCTGGAGAAGACTCTTAAGAGTCCCTTGGACTGCAAGGAGGTCAAATCAGTCAATCCTAAAGGAAATCAACCCTGACTGCTCATTGGAAGGACAGATGCTGAAGCTGAAGCTCAAATACTTTGGCCACCTAATGCGAAGAGAGGACTCACTGGAAAAGACCCTGATGCTGGGAAAGACTGAAGGCAAAAGGAGAAGGGGATGGCAGAGGATGAGATGGTTAGATAGCATCACTGATGTAATGAACATGAATTTGAGTAAACTCCGGGAGACAGTGGAGGACAGGAAGGCCTGGCGTGCTACGGTCCATGGGGTCATGAAGAGTCAGACACGACTAAACGACTGAACAACAACAACAACAACAGCTCTTTCCCCCCACTATCACATCTATGTACTATGTCTATGTACTATGTCTGTACATGTGTATGTGTGTGTGTGGGGGGGCTGAATTTGAGTCCTATGCCCTATAATCCAGATCCAATGCCATTTGTTTCCTTATGTAAATCAGGGCTTTCTCCCAGGCCCTCTAGGCAAATGAATCTCCATATTCTGCCATTCCTTATCTGAAAAGCTGAAATCACCATAACGGGCGGTTTCCTTTCTTTTTAGTTCTTACCTACACAGAAATTTATATGAAACAATCCCTTGATGTATTGAGGATTTCCTCAGGTTTCCTCAATCTGAAGCCTTCTGCAAAATACTGGAGGCCATTGGACTCCTAAAGGACCACCACCACCACCACCAAGTTGAGGAGAGCTTGTCCCCAGGCAAGCACCACCAGGAATGGCGATATGCTTATGCAAAACCTTAAAATAAGGTTGCTTTGTTTTAAATACAGTTAACAGCCCCAACGGAGCACATTTCAGGAAACAGTTGATCTTAATCAGTGGGAATAATGTGTGCCCCCCCCCCCCCGCAATGATTCAAGAGCTCCCATGGTCACTGTACCTTGTAATGTACTGATTTGATTTTAACTATACTTACAGTCAAAAGAGTTCCTGGGGTCAGATGGCTGTCCACTTACCCCTAGATCTTGCATAAAACTTGCTAATGCTAATGGCACACACCATTTGCATGGTGAATTACCACCCTGATGGGTGCATGCATACAAAGTTTTAAGGGGTGTGAATTTAAATGAGCCATTAGTCTTTTCTTTATGGGTGCCCAGCTTTTCTATTTGCATTCACCCTTTAAAACAGCTAGGACAGTCCCAATGTTTCCCTCTTCTTTCTCTAATTGATTAATTGATCAGTCCAGCCATTTTTTAAAATTAACTTGCCTGATCTTGGCATTCCTAAATTTTAGGAATTCAGGTATGGATATCCTTTTATTGTGCATTTGCATTCAATATAAAACTCTAGGAAACTTTTAAAAAATATATAGCAACTTCAATTGAATAACATTTTAGGAATAATACATAGTCGAGAAATGGATTTTTATTGACGATGCTGAGAAGAGTTTAATCACTGGGGAATACATTCTTGAGAAATTAAGACATACACCAGGACACATCAATCCCTGCTCATAAATAGCAAACTGATACAGTTTTGTAGTTACCAAGTTCATTGTACAGATTTGTTGGAAAAAGAAAAACAAACCAGTGTTACGTTTAGCTTACAATCCTGTCCCATCCATCCATAGGAGGCAGTTGAGCAGATATGTGATGTGTAGGTTGCCCTAGTTAATTAATGAAAGTAGAACATGATGTTGTCTCTGGAAAAGGAGGTGATAAACTGTGGAAAACAACAGCAAAAAGGCATATTAAGCCTTATTAAGAGTCCCCTTGTGGGGGGAGATGGGCGGTGATATAAATCAAACAATAAATAAAAAACAAATATTAGACAAGGCGAGGAAATAAGGACTTGCCTCAGCTTTAACAAAAGACCAGCTTGTTGCATTTGGAAAATAATAGGATGCCAAAGGACTGCATCTCCCATCATCCTCAGCTGCAGTCCACCACATCTGCAAAGTGCTTCCTTGAAACTGCTCTATTGGAAGGCCCCCACTGACTGACTGACTGACTGACTGACTGACTGACTGACTGACTGACTCTGTCTGTCTGTCTGTCTGTCTGTCTGTCTGTCTGTCTGTCTGTCTATCTATCTATCTATCTATCTATCTATCTATCTTTTACATTTTGATACTGCTCTGTGGTGGTTCTATTAATATATTTTGTGAGCCAGTTGGGGAGGCACATGAAAGCATCACCCCATTGGGCCTTATTCAGCCAACCAGAATTACAATGAACGATGGCTTAGTATCTTGTGGGAACTCTGAACCCAGCACATTGCTTAGGACATAAACTTGTGTTCGCTTCTTCCTTTCAATATTGAAAACAAGCTTGCTTGGCCAGAGTCAGATCCTTGATTTTGAGCTCCTCGTTGGAATAATGGTGGGAAAAGATTAAATCTTCCTAGAAACCCTGTTCAGATCTGCCTCCTTATTTTCTGTCCCTTTGCTGGTTGCGTGCATTCAGCCACTCACAGGTTGAGGCAGTGACATGTCCTGACAAGACAGCTTGTTTGCTTTTGTTGTCCACCAACCAAGCTGCTCTCTGTCTCTGTTGCTCCTTGTCTTTAATGTTTGATTAAGCACTGTGAGAATTGTCACTCTTGATAAACTTCTTGCCAACAGTTAAGCTCTTTCATCCCCTTCATTCTCTCTGTATCTTCTTCCTCCCCAATTCTGTGGCTTCTCTGAACATTCTGCTGATCTATCTATCTATCTATCTATCTATCTATCTATCTATCTATCTATCTATCTTTCGTCTGTCTGTCTGTCTATCTATCTATCTATCTATCTATCTATCTATCTATCTATCTATCTATCATCTACAGTATCTATCATCTACACTATCTATCTATCTATCTATCTATCTATCTATCTATCTATCTATCTATCTATCATCTATCTATCTATCTATCATCTATCTATCTATCTATCTATCCATCTATCTTTCATCTGTCTGTCTGTCTATCTATCTATCTATCTATCTATCTATCTCGTCTGTCTGTCTGTCTCTCTCTCTCTCTCTATTTATCTATCTATCTATCTTTCATCTGTCTGTCTGTCTGTCTGTCTGTCTGTCTGTCTGTCTGTCTGTCTGTCTGTCTATCTATCTATCTATCTATCTATCTATCTATCTATCTATCTATCTATCTATCATCTACAGTATCTATCATCTATCTATCTATCTATCTATCTATCTATCTATCTATCTATCTATCATCTATCATCTCATCTCTGTCATCACTGTCTTTCTCAAAGTCCTGGTTTTATTTATTTATTTGTTTGTTTATTTTTTAGCCCGTTGCCTTAACCACTAGACCAAACTGGCTTACTTTTATTATTATTAACTTACTGGATGCAACTTGGTGCTCCTACCAATTCTCCACCTTGGCAAATGTGTGGGACTTACAACCCCCATAATCTCCAGTCAGACCTGCAAAGCCACGATGAACCTTGTGGTCCAACACATCCAGTGAATGCATGTTCTTTCCACTGAGTTTGTCCCTTGATGAAAGAAACCTTAATTAGCATTTTGGGCAAGATTTAGTTGACCCGTGGATGATGGCTGTGAGGCCGAACCCTTTTCTTTGGATGTAAATTTCCTTGGGTGTAAATGTAAAAATATAGAACATTGAACCATATGGTTGGCTTTGAAGGGGATGTTCAATCTATATTCCATAGCTTTCTTCTCTGAGTGAAGACCCCTTTTATTCAAAAGGATGTCCAGTCTAAGTCCAGCTTAAACGACCCCCCCTTTAAGACTCTGAAAGGCCTGGGGAGGCCAAATGGTCATTTAAAACCACCCCATTTCTTCTTATTGCACCCTATATCACTTTTTCCTCCATCTTAATTTTGCCCAGGAAAGTCAATGGCCCTGTTAACCAGAGGCATTATGGAGAAAACCAAGTGAGGGTTTGTATGTATCTTATCAGTTTAACTTATCTTTATCTATGGGGGAGTAATTGTCCCCTTGAGGTTTCCCACCATGGCCCTAATTAAGAGGGTCAAATCTGAGCTTGAAAGCACTGACCAGTCAATGTTCCCATTAAGCCAGGTGCATGCGTGGCCATCTCATTCGTGCCCACACATGAGACTCAGTCTTCTGCTCAGTGCCAAAGACAATGCACAAACAAATTGTGTTTTAGCAAGGGATGAGCAAAGTGGGAGGGGGGGGGAGAGAAAGAGAGGAGGGGGTCTTTGCTGGGCCAAAGTCTGTGGATCTTCTACCAGGCTGCAGGCTGATGAAGGAATGAAGCAGTGGGAAAGAAAAGGGAAAGGGAAAAGTGAAAAAGAGAGGGTGGGGGGGAATGCTTCATGCCCCCCCCCCCATGCTAGGCTGAAGCCAGGAGATCAGTAGTTTGTGATTTTTAAAAGTTTCAAGTTTGACCCCACCAAGATGTCAAAGCATACAGTACAAAGATCAGGGCAAGACAATCAGGATGATACTATGAAACTTAAATCTGGAGGTTTGTAAACCACCGAGGGATATGGTCTAAGATAGGCAGCTTTTGAAAGAAAAGAAAAGAAAAGAAAAGAAAAGAAAAGAAAAGAAAAGAAAAGAAAGGAAAGGAAAGGAAAGGAAAGGAAAGGAAAGGAAAGGAAAGGAAAGGAAAGGAAAGGAAAGGAAGGAAGGAAGGAAGGACGGACTTTGGAAGCCTATGGCACCTATAGTAAAAGGTAAAGGTTTTCCCCTGCACAGTCCTGTCTGACTCTAGGGGCCGGTGCTCATCTCCGTTTCTTAGCCGAAGAGCCAGCGCTGTCCGAAGACGCTTCCGCGGTCATGTGGCTGGCATGACACACGCGGAATGCTGTTACCTTCCCACCAAAGTGGTACCTATTCATCTACTTGCATTTGCATGCTTTCGAGTTGATAGGTTGGCAAGAGCTGGGGCGAGTGTGGGAGCTCACTCCGTCACGCGGTGCTCGGGTCTCAAACTGCCAACCTTCCGGTCGACAAGCCTGGCGTCTTAACCACTGAGCCACCGCGCCCCTATATGGCACCTATAGCTAAGTAAAATATTTTCTTACATTGAGGACAGAAGTGCAGTATGCCTGTCATGTATAGCTTTGGGAGGTTATAAAGATAAAGTTGGTTATGCAATTTTTGAGAAAGTCACTGGCCCCTGGTCCAGGGTGCCCAGGCCACCCCAACCAACTGTTCAGAAGACATCATGACTTGTGCATCTGCTTTCCTGGCTTGGAGAGAACATTCTCACCCGTGAGCTTCAACTTTTGTAAGTCTTAGCCAGTAGAGTCCATGGCAAGAGACTGTGGGAGCTCTGGAAAGAACTGGGTTGAAGCAGAGCTGCTGCATCTCTGCTGGAGAGAAGGGAGGAATTCACACATAGTACAGATGTCATACCAGGTCTGTGATGTGGCCTTCCAGCAGCTTCAATTAATGGCTTCTCAAGCACCCGCCAAAAACAGGCAGGAGGTTCCCCTACTAGATGGACAGTGACAACCTCCTCATTAAGCCGGCATTTAGCAGGCTAACTAGCAGATCCATCAACAGGGACTTCTTTGTAATCTCTTTAATCTTGTCCAATGGACAACAGGGGATGAAGCGTGGTAGCTGGGAAGACGGGCGGGGGTCACTCTGCCTTGAGGCCTCAAATTGCAGGTTCAAAACTGGCTGAGTCAAGTTGTTGGGCGGCTTCCTTCTGGTGGAAAGGGGCTTCTGGGCACGTGTGGAAGCCCCGTTTGGTGTCTGGAAGGGATGGTGTGGCTCTAGTTGGACCGTTCTCTTCAAAGGGGCCCTTGAACTGAAGCTTTGTGGAATCAAAGAGATCCTCTGAAGCTCTAGTTTCTGGAAAGCAAGTCTCCCATTTTCCAGAACTGTGGTCAGAATGGACAAACATGGGTTCACCCATGACTAGAGACCTCAGGTTATGCACCCTTCAGGTACAGAAGAAGATAGCTCACATGCTCTATCACAATGTGATTTGTGGGAATATGCACTTTGGCCTCTGTTTTAAGAAGTAATTAATTCATTTAGGGAAGAAACAAAAGCCCTCCTTATCTAAATGATCACTGGATATTATGAATAGGATGGTGGACTTCTTCCCTCCCCATTCTTAAAGACTGAATCCGTTGGCATGATTAATAAAAGATTGCGAGCAATCACCCTTTGTCACCCTTCTGCACGCACACACAAATCTTTGCTTCTGTGGGATACTCTTTTTATTGATAATTAGAAGCATAGTATAATACAGTTGTACTACCATTGCTAATTAAAAGGCTTGACTTATTAGACTTTGAGAAAGATGGGGGGGGGAGGGAAAAACAAACATTTGCAGATTAATTTTATGGCCTGCTCTATTGAGCTCAAACCGCACCTTTTAGCAAAAATGACAAATCTGGATTGTCAACGTGGGCTCGATAAGGAAGATAAAGGTCATACGTCTTAATGTCACAGAAGGTCTTATTAAAGGAACCTTAATTGCGTGAGGGGTCTATGAAAACATTAATTAAATACTGTCGAGAATAATTAAGTCTAGTTACTGATGGTTTAATTAAAGTTGGTTTCCTGTTTTTAAAAGGGAAAAACCTAGAAGGTCCAGTATCTTTCTCCCGGCAGAAGGGCTGATAATCCGCTGGCAGGGAGGGTTGAACTCACAAATGGTAACCTTGAACGGTTGTAGGAGAAAGACAAATTAGCTGTAGGGAAATCTCATGGTGTCTGCCTTGCCTTCAGGGGAAAATATTTATGTTTTTTTTTTAATACTGTCAGATTAAAAAACTGAAACAATTGTAGCTCTTGCCAAAGTATCTGAGATGTCTTTGAGGGCTTGTTAAGAAAGGATGCTGTGGAATCTTAGAAGGGGTACTCTGGCGTTCTCTATCCCATAGTGGCCAACCACATTCTTCCAGGAAGTTGAAAGACAACAACTTTTTCTCTGCCCCCCAACTATGACAATTTCTATACCCTGACTGATACAGCAAGTTATTCTGCTCTATGGGTTGGTCTCGTGTATCCTTCCTTAGATGGGTCCATACTTCAACTCCCAGAATTCTTAGCCAATCCCAATGGAAGGTAGTTTGGATACTGTGAGTTCTAGTTCCGCCTTAGGCACAAAGCCAGCTGGGTGACCTTGGGCCAGTCCCCCTCTCTCAGCCCTAGGAAGGAGGCAATGGCAAACCAGGAGACTGTGAGTTCTAGTCCTGCCTTAGGCATGAAGCCAGCTGGGCGACCTTGGGCCAGTCACTCTCTCTCAGCCCTAGGAAGGAGGCAATGGCAAACCAGGAGACTGAGAGTTCTAGTCCCGCCTTAGGCATGGAAGCCAGCTGGGCGACCTTGGGCCAGTCACTCTCTCTCAGCCCTAGGAAGGAGGCAATGGCAAACCACTTCTGAAAAACCTCGCCAAGAAAACTGCAGGGACTGGTCCAGGCAGTCGCCAGGAGTCAAGATTGACTCGAAGGTACCAAAATAATAATAATAATAATAATAATAATAATAATAATAATAATAATAATAAATAAATAATTCTGTTGTCTTTCCAACTTAACCACTGTGCTACCTTGATTTCAGACATCCAAGGAATTAAGAAAAGAACCTGGGTTTCCTACACACCTTTGACAGAATTTCACATTTATCCTTCCTCCAAGAATGGATCTGTATACTTCCCAGAGTACAGAAATGTAATAAATAGAATTGTGAGTGATTGATTTGTTGGTATATCTCATTTTTGTTCTTTTAACTAATTTTCAGACCCAACTTCTTACCCCATTATATCTAAGATTGCATGCTTCTGCACACCTTTTTCGAACATGTAAACTTTCTTGATCCCCCAGTGGAATTTATACATGAATAAACTTGGATAGATTTGCAGAGTAAATTTCTTTAGGAACCATGGCTAAAAGACTTTAGAGCTATATTTGTTTTGGGAATTGAACTGTCTCTTTAATGGAGTTCCCCTTTCTCCATGTCCATAAGGCAGATGCATTCAAAATATGTAAAAAGGAATAGTGAATCAATGTTTCTCTTTAAAGAAACCTTGCTAATTCTTTGTCTTTTTATATAGTTCATCTCCTTTAATTCTTTCAAACCAGGCTAGGAAACTGAACATTCATGGAAGCTGAATTCCAAATGCATTTGCTACAACAATATGATTTACCTGTGTGGTTGGTGTGTGTGTGTGAGATACGTATTTCAAATGACTCATGTTTTATGCTCTGAGGACAGGACTTCATAATCTGAAATGGAAGAACAGCATGCAAATCAGTACTTTTTTAAACCAGATCAAAGTTGACAGAAAGGTAGCCAGCTTTCCAGATGACACAGAGATATTTAAACCCTTTCCTCCCAAACTTTTTTTTTGTAATTTAAACAGAACTGGGGTGATAAAAAGAGATACGCTATAATAGTACGACCACTGTTCTATTGCTGAAACTCCTATGAGAAGCACATTATGGTTCACTGTAAATGGTACGCTAGCATCTCTGTTCAAAATGTATTTCTTTGTCCTAGAGGCATTTTTCAATTGCTGAGTGGAATTTACACTCAGGAAAGTCTCATGTAAGTTCTATAGACTCCCACGCTAGGCATCATCTTAAAATGGTTCTACAGTTCTTGCATGATCTCTTACAACATCGTTAGGCCTGCAATTGCATAGGTAGCTGCAGAATTATATTGACATGGATGCTGCAACATAAACATGTTATTACTTACTTGGTGATGGTGTGTAGTCTGTTCCAACAATTTCCCCATTCCCTAAAAGATCGGAGGAACAATGAATCATGCAGCTGAAAAGCAATAATGAACAGTTGAAACTTGTCCTGTTATCATTTTATGACATTCAGACAGGAATCCAGCCCAGGCACAAAGGGAGGAAGAAAGAAAAGATGAGACACTCCAGGATCATGTCATTCAGGGGAGATTGCTTCATACAAAAGTTGACAATACGCTCATGAAATCTGTTGTTGATATTCAGCGTATTATAAATATCTGATCAGGACCGACAATGAGTCAGAAAAGAAAACTGGGTGAAGAGGAGGATCTGGACTCTCGGGTCAAATGGTAAAACATAGTTAAAAATGGCCCAGCTCCAAGGAATGAAAAAACAAACAAACAAACCCTTGTTTGCATGCTGTTGTTTTCCAAGCAAAAGTCATTATATTCCTCCTGGTGCAAATAGGACATAAAATGCAGCCTCTGATTGAGTCCTTGGATCCACCAATAATTCTTCACTCAAAAGAGAGGCCGTTGGTTCCAAAGATGACTGACTGTGTAGGAGATCTTCACAGATTTGCTCACAGAATTTATCTAAGATATGGAAGAATGCCTTTGCCTGCATTTTTCAAGCAAATGGGAAGAGAAGCAATCATCTGTGAATGAACCATAATATGACTTTGCCATATCATGTTGTCTTCCAACAAGCAATTCTGAAGCATCTCAGAGAATGCTGGATGACCTCTGGTGGGTTGGATGATGAGCTCCAAAATATCCAACCAGGATTGTTTTTAACAGCTAAGCATACTCCCCCCTCCCCATCTATCATGTCTGTCTCTGTTCAAGTGGCAGTTATGGTTCCCATTTCCATTCTAGCTTTGGAGCAACCTGGTGAAATAGGTTGGAGGATAGTGAATGGAACAAGATCAGTCATAGTTGAGGGAGGATGGAAAAGCTAGTCCCAACTTGACATTTCTGTCACTCTGGGTATACTGCTCAGGGTCTCACTTGTTTAAGAACTTATATTGTTCCTTTTGGGTGAGACAAAGATATACAAATGATAGCAGTTGTTGTTGTTGTTCAGTCGTTTAGTCGTGTCCGACTCTTCGTGACCTCATGGACCATAGCATGCCAGGCCTTCCTGTCCTCCACTGTTTCCCGGAGTTTACTCAAATTCATGTTCATATATAGCACTTAGGCAGTACTAAATGGGCCTCTAAAAATTGGCAAGTGACAGTAGCTGTTGGACAGCACTGAATTGTGACTTTCAAAGAACCCTAGATATGAAACTTGCTTTAATGGCCAGTGGAGATCTTTTGCATCATCTGAAATGTAAGGTTTCTCAGTGAAGGATCAGAAATTGACAGGATAATACTCAAAGACCAAGTGCCACTTTTAGCCCAAAAAAGGTTGCACACTTAGATCTCATCAACATACTAAAGCTTCAGCTCTGAATCTCTCCAAACTCTGGGGGAGAAAATTTCTCCAACTTGGGGGGGGGGGGGTGAAAACCCCCTGGCATATAAGAATTAGAACAGCTTCTTTATTATAAAATTTTTGAATCTCACAAGTATTTGGAATCTCTGAATCTGTAATTTATCAGGCACATAGATTAACTAAAGCAACTGGGAATGAATCTGCTATTGAAGAGACAGAAATTAGAGTCTTATTCAATCTTTAAATTGAAATAGGAGAAAGAGTATAGCTTAAGATTTAGAGGCATACCAGAGGAGAAGGAGGAAAAAATGAAAAAAATAATAATACAAACATTAGCAAACTTAATAAATTGGGAAGAGGAAAGGATGGCAGAGGAAACAGAATGGATGTTTCGCATAAATTCAAAATATGCACATATCCATCAAAAACCCAGATATGTTCTAATTGAATTTTCCAGAAGAAAAATAAAAGATATGATCTTACAGGCACTTTTTGAAAATAGGATTAGAATTAGAGGAAAAGATATAATAGTACTTAAGGAAATACCTATAAGAATTTTGAGAAAAAGAAAAGATTACTCAGGTCTGACAGAAATATTGAAAAGAAAAAAATATTCCATTCCGTTGGGAAAAATTAGAGGGGGTGAGTTTCACTTTTCAAGAAAGAAGGTACAAATTGAAGAGACAAAAATTAGAGTCTTATTCAATCTTTAAATTTCCTTCCCTGCTCAGATTCAAGATGTAGCCCAGAAGATACTTGGATATATATTTGGGCTTCAGAATGTGAAGCGTACATTTAGGTTAGGTTATTTTACAGCTGATACATACTATATTGATCTTTTTGTACTCAGCCCCAACATTAAAAAAAATGGAAATATATATTTTTTTCAGACTTATTCAAGGTTTACAAAATAACGTATTGGCTCTTAGCTTCCTACAACCCTTTCTCAGTCAAGAGAAAGAATCTGAGAAAAGGAAAAGGGGTTGGAGTAATGGGAGAATGGGAGAATTGGGTCACCTTATTATATTTTTCCAGGGCATCTTGGAAAAGTTATTGGTGCAACTTAATACCTTCTCTGTACTTGATAGGCTGCAAGGTGCATATCTGCAAGCCGTTTCCAATCTTCATTGAAGACTACAATCTGTGTAGATGTGGGGCAATCATGATAGAGAGTTAAGACAGTCTTTTTGTCTTTGGAAGGAAAGAGAAGATAGACCCTCCAGGTTTTTATCCAATAGGACTCTCCAGTTGCTTCCTATCATTTAGCCAATTAGGCCTAAAATCTTCTGGAAGGAGCTAGTGTTTTGCAAAACCAATGGTTATCCCTTCTGCTTTGTGAAAGATGCTTCTTGGCAGATGCACAAACCTGAATTTGCCAAGAGAGGGTTGTGAACTGTGAATGCAGGCACAATTGAGTGGTAACGTTACACCATTTCTCTCTCTTCGCTTGGAACCTATGAATTTGTGGGAAAGAGATATTCAATACTGCAGCATTTGTGAATAATGACCAAAAAATGACAGATCTCTGCTCTACAGATATAACACACACCTTGTCCATATTCCCCTTGTCTTCCTTTAAAAGGCTGCCAATCCCACATTGCCAGATAAGTATGGGACATTACATGACTTCAACGGCTGTTTAAGTTATTTTAAAGTTTTAAGTTACTCCCTTAATTGCAGAGCCCTAATTGCCTACTCTTTGCAAAGCCATGATATGAATGCCATTCCCATTGTTACAATGGCCTGATAGAACCTGGTGACAATTTAGCACTCAACTGAATTCCATTTTCAAAAATTCACTTTTCTATCACACACTTTCTATCATACAGCAGAGGAAAAAGTTTGCCTACCTAGCACTTACTATCCCAAGTTGCTCATCTGACACACACACATGTATGCCAATGTGGTGTAATGGTGAAAGTGCTGGACTAGGAACAGGAAGGCCCAGTTCTGGTCCTCCCTTGGGCACAGAAGCCACTTGAGTGGCGTTGGGCTAGTCACTCTTTGTCTCCCCTAGACTGAAAAGTTGAAAAACACCTATCTGTTAATTCATGTTGGACCAGCATGTTCGATTATGGTCCATGGCTTTCAGCCTGCAGTGGATTGATTTGGGCTGATAATATAAAATATACAGGAACATCTGCACAGTGTATGGGCTAGACCCTCCCAAGTCCAGGTGGGAGATGTCACAGAAGGTCGTGGAGAATGACAGGGCTAAGATCCTGTGGGAATTCCAGATCCAGGTGGACAGGCAGGTTCTTGCCAATCAACCAGACATCACGGTAGTAGACAAGGACCAGAAGACAGCGGTGGTGATAGATGTAGCGGTGCCAAGTGACACAACATCAGGAAGGAGGAGGATGAGAAGCTGGAGAAGTACCAGGGCCTGAAGGAGGAACTAGAGAGGATGTGGAAAGTGAAGGCCAAAGCGGTCCCAGTGGTGGTGGGAGCACTCGGGGCTGTGACTCCTAAGCTGGGAGAGTGGCTCCAACAGATCCCAGGAGCAACATCAGAGCTCTCTGGCCAGAAGAGTGCAGTGCTAGGAACAGCTATGATACTGCGCAGAACCCTCAAACTCCCAGGCTTCTGGTAGAGGACCCGAGGTTGAAGAAGTCGCATACCACCCATAGGGGCAAGAAGGGAATTTTTTATATATAGTAATGGCAAGGGAAAAGTTTTTCTCTATCAAGGTAAAGCCAAAGACTATTTTCTGAATGAATGACACCCTAGATAGATCAGAGATCAAAAACATATGACCTTCACAAACGTTAATTAATTTTAGAAGAGAGACAGGGAGGAAGAGAGGGAGGGAAGGTGGAAAAAAATGACAAATCAATTCTTTTCAAGAAGTTGATATTACTGATAGTTCTTTCCTGAACAAAAAACAGGAATAAAACTTCATTTTTTTGAGGTTCCTTTGAACATCTTCACCCTTGAAAATAACACTGTTATTCTTCTCTAGAATAATATACTTTTGTCCACTGTAACTTGGATCCAAGCAGAGTGGGACCTGTTTTTTTAAGGGTTTATGTGGGAAACACACCATCCCTTCTTCATTTAGGTTTGAAATTTGGGGTGAGATACAAATGTAATTATTGGGAACTTCCCACCTCTCCAGTTTCTTGCAGCTGAGATGTAAGGTTTCTTACACTTATATAACACAATGATATACAGAAATGAAGTTGGGATTGAAACTAGAAATAGAGTAAATCGTGGGAATAGACTTGAATTCCAAATTTCACGTTTATTGCATGGGACTTAATTCTGAGAGAAAGAGCTTTCTTTGAAATATAAAGTATTTCCATTCAAGGCTTTTAATCCATAGTCATCCTGTCTCAGACAAAGAACATTACAGAAGGTCCATCTGACATTATCTCCAGGTTTAACTCTCCCATGTTCCATCTTTCTCCACCTTTGTTTTTCCTCCCCCCCGCCCCAAAGGGACAAGACAGAACAATTTTCCTTTTTTCCTCTGATCAGTTTTCACATTCAACCTGACAAAGAACATTTGCTTTCAAAATACTTTTGGTGGACAGGAGAATCTCCTTGCAATTCTCATGGGTCTTCTAACACTTTACTGAGGAAGCAAGGGTTTGAGGGACTTGTTGGGAATGTCTTCTCATTCATTGTGTCTCTCTTTCCAGTAGCTGCAAGTCTCCCTGGCTTCTCACTCTTCCACTCCATCCCAAGGGAAGATCTCAAGAAGGAACACCTGCACTACTTTTTAAAACATTTTTGTTAAAAAAAACACACGATACAGGTAATTCTCGCTTAACAACCATTTGTTTAGTGACAGTTCAGACTTATGACGGTGCTGAAAAAAAAACAATTTACGACCAGTCCTCACACTTATGACTGTTGTAGTATCCCTGCGGTCACATAATCAGGATTTGGGCGCTTGGCAACTGGTTTGCACTTATGACCATCACAGCGTCCTGTCGTCACATGATCGCCATTTTCAACCTTCCCAGCCGGCTTCTGGCAAGCAAAATCAATGGGGAACCATGTGATTTGCTTAAGAACCATGTGGTGTGCTTAATGCCCACAGTGATTCACTTAATGACCGTACTTTGCTGTAGACACCACAGCTACATGCAGTTTCTTCATCCCTGAACTAAATGGGTTCTTAGCCTCAGCTAGTAGATCTAATCCTTAATTTAAAAAATGTCTGTATTCTTCATTAGAAGTTCTCAGGCCATAAGAAGGATGTTGCTTAAGGATTTTCCCCAAAAGCATCTGATGAACCATATTGGGAACAACAGTACTCCCATTTAATCTTTTTTTTTAAATCCGTTCAATCATGTCCGATTCTCGGAGACTGCCTGGACAAGTCCTGAAGTTTTCTTGGCAAGATTTTCAGAAGTAGTTTGCCATTGCCTGCTTCCTAGGGCTGAGAGAGAGTGACTGGCCCAAGGTCACCCAGCTGGCTTTGGGCCTAAGGCAGGACTAGAACTCTCAGTCTCCTGGTTTGCCATTGCCTGCTTCCTAGGGCTGAGAGAGAGTGACTGGCCCAAGGTCACCCAGCTGGCTTTGGGCCTAAGGCAGGACTAGAACTCTCAGTCTCCTGGTTTGCCATTGCCTGCTTCCTAGGGCTGAGAGAGGGGGACTGGCCCAAGGTCACCCAGCTGGCTTTGGGCCTAAGGCGGGACTAGAACTCTCAGTCTCCTGGTTTGCCATTGCCTGCTTCCTAGGGCTGAGAGAGAGTGACTGGCCCAAGGTCACCCAGCTGGCTTTGTGCCTAAGGCGGGACTAGAACTCTCAGTCTCCTGGTTTGCCATTGGCTCCTTCCTAGGGCTGAGAGAGAGGGACTGGCCCAAGGTCACCCAGCCGGCTTTCATGCCTGAGGCGGGACTAGAACTCTCAGGCTCCTGGTTTGCCATTGCCTGCTTCCTAGGGCTGAGAGAGAGTGACTGGCCCAAGGTCACCCAGCTGGCTTTGGGCCTAAGGCGGGACTAGAACTCTCAGTCTCCTGGTTTGCCATTGCCTGCTTCCTAGGGCTGAGAGAGAGTGACTGGCCCAAGGTCACCCAGCTGGCTTTGGGCCTAAGGCAGGACTAGAACTCACAGCCTCCTGGTTCTAGCCTGGTGCCTTAACCGCTGCACCAAACTGGCTCTCTCTCAAAGGTTAATGTGTATAATTTTGGACAGGTAGCAAAATTTAGCTTTTCTTGTCTCAGAACTAGAGTTCTCCAGTTTAGAAAACCCAATATATACACTGACTTTTTCATGAACATGAGAAATGCATGAGAGCTGTGGTTCTTGTGCTTCTACACACCTAAAATAAAATCTTCTAAACAAATATTTACGAAGGATGATATATTGGGATTTAGGTCCAGGTATTTTGCAAATGCAAGCGTATTTTGAAAGTCCGATTCATCTAAATATAAATATCGTTTTTTAAGAAACCACCCCAAATGGTGTTGTGAAATTGTTCACAGTCTTAACCTAGATGGTTAAATATTGCTGAATCCCCAAGTAGAAATTTCTGTCCCCCCAATAAAAGAAAGGGAGGAGGAGATAACGAGGAAAAACTCATGGAAGAAGGTTGAAGATTTGTGCATGTGTTTTAACATATTTTTGCAGCAAACGAAGTTGGATATCTATAAAGTTACCAATGTTGCTTATTACAATGTATTTGATTATTATTTTTATGCCTGAGAGAGAGAGAGCGCGCACATGCAGATAATCTATAAAAATACTGCATTTTCAAATTCTTCTGAGAGCAGACAAGCACCCCAGATTTCTCAGAAGCCACAGAGCTACTCCTCTGCTTGTCCTCCTTGTCAAAATTTAATGAGTGGGCCAGTTCTAAAATAATTGAATTTTCATATCAGAGCGAACCAGGATTATCCAGACAATAAAAATGCTGAGTCCTTCGCTGTTACTGGCAAATACCTTTTGCTTTGCTCATGAAATCAGTATGTAAATGTTCGGGGCCCGTATTTAAGGCATCTTACGCAATTTAGAGTTGTAGTAACAGCAATAATTTCAAATGTTACCCCTGATAAGTAAGTACGCTTCTTTTTCTGCTTCTGCCTCCCCTGCGCGCGCTCTCTCTCTCTCTTTATATAATGTTCCAGTTGTAATTTGTTTGGCATTTCAGGATAAGCAACAGGGTTTATATTTTATATAAATGTTAATGCCCTTGCAAGTTTAATTATGTTTCTCAACTTTTAACATTTTAAAAGGAGGAGAGCTTGAAGCTGGCCACTGCACTGGATCATCTGGCTGGTGGGAAGTACTTCAGCCTGAAGTCATCTCTCTCTCTCTCTCTCTCTCTCTCTCTCTCTCTCTCTCTCTCTCTCTCTCTCTCTCTGTGTGTGTGTGTGTGTGTGTGTCTTTTAAATGAAGAGTGCTGGGATTACCTTTTAGGAAGGAACCTGAAGGCCATCCAATCAATCCCTTTGTTTAAGGCTAATTCTCTTTTTCTCTCTTACCAAATGTGCAATGAAGCCTTTTTAGATTTTGGATGTAAAAGCCTTGTCTTCCTTTAAGGGTAATGTTGAGCCATATTAAGCCCCAGGAGTCCAAACTCAGAAAGTGTCTGGTAGCAGATTTTATTATAAGGCATACGTTTTCATGAGAAAGACCAGCAAGAAGAAATGCTGGTCTGTAGATATGACAGTCCCCCAACATCATCATCATCATCATCATCATCATCATCATCATCATCATCTTCAAGAGAAGACAAGAATCTTTATTATGCTCAATGACCAGTCCATAAAATGTATTGCATACATGTAGCTAATATTGATTAGCCAATCAGGTAAACATCATCATCATCATCATCATCATCATCATCAATCATCATCGTTATTGTTATAGTTATAGTTATTATTATTTGCTGCCAAGTCAGTGTCAACTCTTAGCAACCAAACCAAATTTCTCCAGGATGATCTGTCTCCATTGGGCCTCCCTTGCATCTCTCAATGGTGCATGCATTCAACCATTTCGGTAAATCTATTTCTTTTGATCTTGAACTATTTGCACAGTTTTGGAAGAACTTGCCACTGAAGCCAAGACAAAGACAGATTTTTCTACAAAGAGGTTTAGGCAATGGGTCCACACAACTGCCTCCCCCCACCTCCAATTTCTCATATTCATTTTTCTTTCAGTGGCGTTTTCCAATAAACCGGACGCCCAACTTGCTATAGAAAAAACACTCAACTGTGTAATAGACCTTACAGAGTTTGCTCCACCGTTTCTCCCCTTCCCGTGATTTTTAATGTTCTGGAAAAGGTGCAGACATGGGCCCCTGAGCTGGAGAAATCTTCCACGGGGAAAATCCAGAACATATTCTCTTTAGGGGAAAGGAAGTGTGCTGGTTACAGAGGTCTGTTTTATAGCCTTCTGTGATTATGCGTAGGATGATGAAGGAAGGAATTAGGAAGAGGTTTTCTTAGGGCTAACATCCACCTAGAACCAAAGTCAGCCTATGGAATGGACCAAGAAGAGGTCGAGGAGGGAGAAACTGAGGTATCTGTAGACAGAATGTGGGCTTAACTTGTGGAACGGAGTGCCACAGGAAGGTCTCATGGATGTCCCTTGGTTTGGAGGATTTTCAAAAGGGGATCCATCACAGGCGTGGACAATTCAGAGGCCTAAGTTAAGCATTCCTGCTCAGGGGGAAGCACACTACAGCTTAACAGGGAGGAAATCAATCCCAGTCCTTTCTAATGCCCATCATCACTGTCTTCACCCTTTGCTGGGAGATTTATTGCCCTAAATCCCATCAAGCTGAGCCCTGCAGACCCTTCCAGGCTTATCTTCCAAGAACCACCCTTTCTTTCCCAACATCAGTGGCTGCCTCAACATACCCCCCCCCCGCCCTTTTTTTTGAAAGGAAGATTTGGAGGGCAATTAAGCAAAGGAAAGACTCTTCTATTGTGGCTGTAATACCCAATATACCTTTTCATTCATCTTCAGAAGAAATGTTAAGGCTGACTTATTTAAAGCAAGGCTTGAGTGGGACGGGACCATGGAGTTACTGCTTTTGGGGCAGGTCCATCAGTGGTTGATTGGCGCATCTGAAGGAGCCAGGAGACTCACAGATTTAGAGCATAACAGCCCAATGATTTTTGCTTTGTTTGATTTCAGCAGCAAGAGTTCACACTTCCCTCTGCAAAGGCTTGAATGACTGCCATGCATGTGCAAACTGTTTTTTTGCAAAATGTTTTGTGTAAAGTAAAGGTAGTCATGTGGAATTTGTAGTCATGTGGAATTCAGTTAAAGGTTGATGTATTTTTATAGCCATTTTGGTTTGGGGAAGGTTTCCATGAAATGAAGATGGGTGAGCCTCGGGTGAGATATGGAAATTGCAAATGCTCGATCTTTCAACCCAATGAAACTTCTCTTTGTTCTGATTTTAGGTGAATTCTGCTTATTTTTAAACCACAGAAATGTTTGCGATTTCCCAAACTTACTGCTTGCTTTTGCTTTGCATTTATTTTTTGGTTTGCAGGACTTGCAATGTAAGCAAATTAAATCCGTATTTCAGAGTCTCCTTTCTTCCTCTCATTTTGGCAGCCAATCCTAGCTTTAATGGGTCTTTTAAGTACTGCTGTCTTTTGTTTTAATTTTAATAGTTAATATGAAAATGATTTGTATTTGATGAATGGGTTTTCCTGCAAACTGCTTTGAAAAAGGATGGAAAAAGTGGTGATAAAACTAAATAAATGTCAGTATGAAATAAAAGTAATAGTTCACAGTGACCATATTTCTTTTCCAACTGAGGAGTGTTGGGAGTATATTTAGTATATTTAGGTGATATCTAACACCTCATTAGACCTTCCATTTTCTTGCAAGGTAGCTTATGCCTCTTCTTGGGAACTCAGAAACCCATTGTTGGTAATTAGGTGTTATTGGATGGGCAAATGTGCAAGTGTTTTGTGTGTGTGTGTGTGTGTGTGTGTGAAACTCCAATTGGCCCATTAACAGGTGCTTTGCAAATATACTAGAGCTAAGTATGCCTTCAAGTCAATTAGCTACTACTTGATCTGTTGATCAGAACTGTTTTTTTGGTTAACAAATCTCAGCAATTGTTTCCATCCCTGTAGTTGGGTGTGTGTGTAGGTGGGGGTGTGTAGGTGGGGATGTGTGTTTATGACAAACTGACTCATTTCCAAAGGACATAGGTTTTCTGAGCTTACTACTAGGGCCTTTCATTTTTGAACACCGCAACTCAGAAATGCAGCATACATGATGTGAAAGTTGTCTCTGGACAGACATGATTGATGGTCAGGTCCTTTCTAGCATGCCAACTCTATGCTTTTGTCTGTTCTACGAACCCTCTATAATATGGAACTTTGTTCTGGAAGTGTAAAGAGCTGCAGTCACTTCGAATTTGTATTGTCCACCCAAGAGAACCAAACAACCCCCCCAACCCTTCAAGGGAGGGATTGTGTAATTCTTGGCACCTTTCCCCACTGCATTATTTTTCATAGCGAGCTTGCAACTGCTTCTAAGAACTTCTTAAAGTCTTATCTTAGTGCGTGCAGCTCCTCATTAATATTCCGTACATATGGAAGAATTTCCTATATCATTGTCCATTAACACGGCGGATAATCACTCATTCAGTTATCAGTCCGTCAGCTCTGGCCTCTCCTTCAGCCTCTTGGTGCAAGGGATGCTGGGAGATCAAAGAAGGTTAAATGTGTCTAACATTGTGATGCCTACATTTTTATATAATTAGACGTCTATAACAAAGTTGATCGAAGATAAGGAAATGGTATTAAAGATGTTTAGACCTAAAAGACCATATTAGCAGGTCTTTACAATTGTTTTTCTTCTAGTAATAGGACCCAGGAAAGGAAAATACGTTCACCTGATATATGTATGTGTATCAAGAGCGAACATTTATATATAATATTTTTTTCACAGCAAATAAGAAAAGGTCAGAAGTTTACATGTAAACCATGTATTTTTTTCTGCATGCCCCTTGAATGGTATAAATCACATGGAGTGCCACAGCTTGGATTGGAGGTATGTACAGTTATCCAGAGAGGTTCCTTAGAAGTAGCTACCACTGGGGTTTGAAGTTCCAAGCGCTTAAAAAACAAGAGAGGAAATTAATGAAAAGAAATAGTTACAGTCAAGAGATGATTTGCTTAGGCGTAACCCTTTGCAGGTAGAAAAGTATTGGATCAGGGTCTCCAGCGGCAGTCTGTATTAAACATGACCTTTGCAGAATAACTCTGGAGAAAAGGAGGGTTTTTGTTGTTGTTTATTCGTTCAGTCGCTTCCGACTCTTCGTGACTTCATGGACCAGCCCACGCCAGAGCTTCCTGTCAGCCGTCACCATCCCCAGCTCCCCCACGGTCGAGTCCGTCACCTCCAGAATATCATCCATCCATCTTGTCCTTGGTCGGCCCCTCTTCCTTTTGCCTTCCACTTTCCCCAGCATCAGCATCTTCTCCAGGATATCCTGTCTTCTCATTATGTGGCCACAGTACTTCAGTTTTGCCTTTAATATCATAAATATTATTATAATAAAAAAAAGAGGGTACCTCCAAATATACTCAAGATTGCAGTATTGAGTCAACAGAGAGATTAGATGAACTGATGGTAATGCTTTGATTAAGTCAAAGGATGCCCTTGATTAGAGCCATTTGCATATGTTTGAAAAGAGCTGTTGTTGGGGGTAATGATTATAGACATTCATGCTACTCCATGGTAGCCCAAAATCAGAAGGGTCTGCTAGCACTTTTCCTGACCAACACATTTTATTAAAAGTCTCTCCTCCTCTCATTTGGCACCACACAGAACTAGCTTGCAATTCTTCTTTTGGGATTTTATTCCCCAGTTTCCCAGTTTAGACTACCACCCTGGCATTTCCTAGAGTCTCTTTAACCAGTTGCTAATCAAACCAGTTAGTTCTCCAAAGTAATCCGATTATGTCCTTCCACCTTCTAAGATGATCAGCAGGTAGAGAGGGAGGATTTAACACTGTTCTTTGCTGCTGTGGTAGAGCAAAAGGAAATGAAAAAAATCCATCCCAATGAAGCAGATATTTATATCTGGAGAGAAATCCATCCCTGGTGCATCAGGATACTGCTTTTATAACACAGATTTTTTTTTGTTATACATACTGTAAATAAATGAAAAAAACTGTCATGCAGATTGACCAAAAATATATACATTTCTTCCTTTATGGGCAGATTATATAGAGACTCTCCATATACATTAATGATTCAGTAGACATCACTCCTCAGTGTATTTCATTATTAAATTATAATTCATATCCCACCTTTGTCTTAAGTATTTAATAGATGCAAATGAGAAATGAAAACAAACGATTGCATGCAACAAAGTTTTACAAGTCAAGAGAAAAAAAAAGAATTGGTCCAAAATAAATACAGAAGAAAAACATTTGAGCATCTTCCCTGCATCCTCAACCACACAACACAAATTGAAAGATTGTCTTAACCTCTTAAAAATCTTATCGTTCTTGATTGGAAGTTGTACTAAGCCAGGGGTCCCCAACCTGTGGGCTGCGGCCTGTTAGGAAGTGGGCCGCGGGGCTCCCGCCTGCAAACCCCGCCCGCCCGGTGTGCACGATTGGCTCCCGCCTGCAAACCCCGCCCCGCCCGGTCCGTGGAAAAATTTTCTTCCATGACCGGTCCCTGGTGCCAGACAGGTTGGGGACTGCTGTACTAAGCTATTTGTCAACAGCATGTCATGGCAAATCAGCCACTGAGATTTGTGAACCATGGACTGTGTTTTCCGTTATTGTGAGAAGCCAAACAATTGTGGTTTATTCAATAAACTCTGGTTAAAAAGCATGGTTTAGTGCAAAGGGTGTTCCTAGCTTCAGGATTGCAACTAGGGTGTGTGTCACCCGGGGCAAACATGGATTCCATGCCCCTCCCCCATGGGTTGGTGAGGGAGGTGTCATTTTGGCACCCCCCCCCAGCACCACGCCCAGGGCACATGCCCCGGTTTTCCCCCCACCCCAGTTGCGGCCCTGCCTAGCTTCCTCCCCACTTTATGGAGTATAGAAGCTATCTCTTCTATTGCAAATCTTGTGTCTGTTAAGATTTGTTGGAGAGAGAAATCTTTCTGGCATGATTTTGCTTCCTGGTTATGGAACATCATCCATTCTTTGCTATATGTGGTTGGCCCCCCTCAACTCTTTTACTGGGCTTTTATTTGTTAAATGATTTTCTGTAGTTATTTCATTGTTAATTTTAACTTTTAATACTCTGCTTTGGTTTTAAATTTTGTTAGCCACATTCAACGCTCACCCTTGCTGAGAGGCAGGGAATGAATGAATGAATGAATGAATGAATGAATGAATGAATGAATGGTATGAATAACATTTATAGTTGAATTAGAGTCATCCTTACACCAAGATTATGCCAAGAGGAGTGGGAGGAGAGGAGAAAACATCAGAGGGAGAATTCTGCACTTTCCCCTACAACCACACTTTCACTTCCAGCTAATAAATGAAATCAAATACATTGCATTAATCAATTCAAAAGCTTCTAAATGCATGCTTATTTCCTATAAATAGCTGGAACAGCTTCCTATCTCTATCCCAGAGAGTTCTTGGTTTTTGGTTTTAAATCTCTTCAAGGTGCAATGATGGGAATTATAGATGTCTCGAGCAAAACATTCACTTTCTATAGCTCGTTTCTACTTTTCCTACTGCCTTCAATTTTTTAAAAAGCCCTTTTGCCGTATTTGTTTCGAATACCCATTTGATGGTTTAATGGGTCTCACTTGCTGAATGGAACAGTCTCTGTAGTAAGAACTTCGGGCCGACTTCATTTCTGAAACGATGGACAAAGGTTTTGTGGGTCATGCATTAGCCCATTAATGTCTCACTCAGGAATAATGTGCAGAATGGCAGCGGGTGAGAGAGACTAGATAACACACGTCTGCTTCAATATAATGGAGCGCGGAAATCCAAATACTGCTTCATTTATGCAATTACTATTTTTCTTGATTAGGTTTCTACAACCTTCTGCTCTTTGAATGGGTTGGACTTCAACTCCTCTACTTCCTTCCTAGATGCGGTCAAATGTCTAGATGGAAATCTTTCACCATCTTCTTAGCTGCTTCTGTCAACTGGTCTCTGATGGGTTAAAAATTGTAGGACCACCATCATGATGCTGCAGTCAGCCGATCCCAGTGGATTCAGATCTAGGGGCATCTGCAGGAAGGGTTGAAAAGGTCAAGAGGGTAAGTCATGACCACTGATCAAGGTGGCCACGTTGACCTTTCTGATCTCCCTGTTCAGATCCCTCCATCCAGTGACAACATGCAATGCTGGAGTCACAAACAAGCCTTTTTGTTGTTGTTCAGTCATTTAGTCATGTCCGACTCTTCGTGACCCCATGGACCATAGCACGCCAGGCCTTCCTGTCCTCCACTGTATCTCGGAGTTTACTCAAATTCATGTTCGTTACATCGGTGATGCTATCTAACCATCTCATCCTCTGCCGTCCCCTTCTCCTTTTGCCTTCAGTCTTTCCCAGCATCAGGGTCTTTTCCAGGGAGTCCTCTCTTCGCATTAGGTTGGCAAAGTATTTGAGCTTCAGCTTCAATATCTGTCCTTCCAATGAGCAGTCAAGGTTGATTTCCTTTAGGATTGACTGATTTGACCTCCTTGCAGTCCAAGGGACTCTCAAGAGTCTTTTCCAGCACCACAGTTCGAAAGCATCAATTCTTCGGCGCTCAGCCTTCCTGATGGTCCAACTCTCACAGCCATACATTACTACTGGGAAAACCATAGTTTTAAGCAGCTGAACGTAGAAAGGATGTTGAATGCTCATCTGGATTGGCTTTCCTTCGAACAAGGCCAAGCCACTGCAATTCCCCCCCCCCCCCAATTCCAAGTGGAATAAGAAGCGTCCGTGAAAAACAAAGACAAGATTACTTGGCAAGTGTCCTAAGGCAGGTGTTTTCCTTTCAATTGCCTTGAAGTTCTTCTAAGGATGATGGCTATGTGATACACATGGGCCTTGAATCTAGTCTCATTTTCAGAGAACGTTGTCTTCCTTTCTGTCTCCCCTGCAGTCCACTGACAAATTACACTACACTTTATGGAAATGTAACATTTTCTATGAATGGCTTGCCGCCACTGCCATGCATGCTAATCGGGGAGACAAACTATCTCGCATCGTCTCCGCAACCGGCTCAGCCTTTTCCATTCGCAAATTAAAATCCGTTCAAATTTATTGACTAATATATTAGGAGGAGACGCTAGGCTGACCTGCCAACCTGTATTGTGAAGGGAACAACAACAGTTGCAAGCGTAAAATAAAAATTCAGTAAGAATAACCAGTTCCGTGTGGTCCTTTGGATTGCTATGCTGATCGTAGCTTGGGGTCATCTGCATGGCAATGTCACCATCTGCCTGTTCTCCAAGTCCACATGTACTTAATAATCATCAATTGCATTTTCTGCCAATGGGACTGTACTGTACTGAGGAAGCTGGGTTGCGTGAAAACTCCTCCCACCGTGTGGAGTGACTTGAAAGCACCTCCCCATTTTCAGCTTCCATTGACCCATTGACCATGGTGGTGGCTGCCATCTGGACTTTTTTGACCATACCCTGTGGACACCCCTGGGAGAATCCATCCCATGAAGGGTGTAGAGCCAACCCAATGGACCCTCAAAGCCAAACCCATCCCATTATGTTTGAGTGGAGTCATTAAAGTGAGGACAGGCTCCATTCACTCCCTTTTTAGTGGATTCTTAAAAATAATATAATGAAATAAAGGATGGACAAACACTTCGCTGTGTGAACATGAAGAGCTGTGCTATTGTGGCCTATTTGAAATGATTTGCGTAGGGCTACCCAATGTTTGGCTGCATGAGGAGGAAAGGAGATTTGGAACCTGGCTTCTGGAGAGAGTGGAATCAGTTAGCCATGATTAAACTAAGAATGGCTTAGTGGGCGTGGGAATGCAGATCCTGTTGGGGCTTGTGTGGAAGGCGGGAGCCATTCCTGAAAACTCCGTAGAGGCTTTCATCGTTTGTGTAGCTTTATGGCAGCTCAGATGATGTTTGATACAGCCCTGAGCAGACTGTTCATCTGTTAACATATTTTCAATCATGGTAAAGTCAACCCAACAGTTCGAAAGCTTAGCAAGTAGATAAATGGGTACCACCTTAAGTGGGAGAATATGCTGGCGTCCTGTCGGGGAGTCGGCCACCGAACGGAAGATCTCTGGAATGGCGGCAGCAACGATGGATCCCGGAAAAAGCAGTTCATCTACAGGACGTCAGCAGCTGGCTCTGACGCAAGGCATTGTGGGGCTTGTAGTCCAAGTAGCCACGGAAGAGTCGGTTCCCTTACCCCTTCCCTTAGCACGCGGTTTAAATTGTATATGTATGGAAAATGTATAATGAAATATATATATGTATGGAAGCCGCCTAGAGTCCTCTGTTAGGGAGGGGATAGGCGGGGTATAAATATAATAAATAAATAAAATAAATAAAGTCAGACGCTCTCAGGGGTGTCAGCAGGAGGTGGGTGGGGTGAGAAGCATCTCAAAAAAGTTAAGATGGCAGAGCAACTCTGTGGCTGAAGCCCTGCATGCATTGTGGTTGCCATCTTGACTTTTTTTCCCCTCCTCCCCTCCAATGCCCCTGGATGCTTTCGTCCTTGCAAACGAAAGAATGAAAGAAAGAAGACTCCAAACGAAATAAATACTACTTTTTAATCTGATCACTTTTTTCCTTTCTTCAGATATTGGTGGGACCAGGCTCAAGTTATCCTACTTTAGACACATGATGCAAAGACGCAGCTCTCTGGAGAAGGCTCCGATGCTGGGAAAGGTGGAAGGAAAGAGAAGAGGACAACCAGCAGCAAGGGGGATGGACTCAGTTACAGTGGTGATGAATACAACACTAGAAGACCTGAAAGACCAGGTTGGGGATAGATCATCATGGAGAAAATCTATCTACAAGATTGCTGAGAGTCAGCACTGACTTGAGGACACATAATCAATCAATGAATCAAGAAAAATATTTTTAAAGTCTGTTATAGATTACATGACAGCCAGTTTGGTGTAGTGGTTAAGGCACTGGGCTAGAGACCGGGAGACCGGGAGTTCTAGTCCTGCCTTAGACACAAAGCCAGCTGGGTGACCTTGGGCCAGTCACTCTCTCTCAGCCCTAGGAAGGAGGCAATGGCAAACCACTTCTGAAAAACCTCGCCAAGAAAACTGCAGGAACTGGTCCAGGCAGTCTCCGAGAATTGAACGGATTTAAAAAAAAGATTACATGGAAGTACTGTTGTTCCCAATATGGTTCATCAGAAGCTTTTGGGGAAATCCTTAAGCAACATTTATTTATTTATTTATCAAATTTATCACCGCCCATCTCTACAAGGTAGACTCTGGGTGGTTTAGAATAAAATATCAAAACTAAAAACCTATAAATCTTAAAATACACCCAATAATAAATAGTAAACATCCAAATGATGGTAAGATCTTAAAAGGAGGACACCACTAAGCCAACCACCCCCAGGATCCTTCTTATGGCTTGAGAACTTCTTATGAAAAATACAGACAATTTTTAAAATTAAGGGTTAGATCTTCTAGCTGAAGCTAAGAGCCGATTTGGTTCAGGGTTGAAGAATCTGAACACCCCATAGCTGTGGTGTCTACAGCAAAGGAGAATGATGCCAAAATGATGCCTGCCTGCCTGCCTGCCTTCCTTCCTTCCTTCCTTCCTTCCTTCCTTCCTTCCTTCCTTCCTTCCTTCCATTATGATTATGATTATGATTATGATTATGATTATGATTATGATTATGATTATGATTATGATTATGATTATGATTATGATTATGATTATGATTATTATTCTGTATTTTTGTTCTGTTTGGTTTTATTGTACATTACCCAGAGTTAGTCTGGAGTCAGGCAGTGGCTACATTAAATTAAATATTTCAAAATTTGCTTGCAATGGAGACCCACCAGTTTCCCCGAATGGTCAAGGATAATGCGAATTGTGATTGATCAACAACATTTAGAAGATTTCGAGTTCCCCCTTCAACCCATTATCCTATTTCCAATTGCTCCCACTCGGTATTGCAAAGATAGCATTTTATCGAAACATTTCTGAATCTGGAGGCCTTCCTACTGGATCAATACAAGGCTCAGTTCGATTTTATTTTGGAGGAACCTTTAGGATAGTTGGACAGCAGATAACCTTTGTTTTGTAAAATGTTGAAACAAGACTTTTCAGAGAGTGATAGGAGAGGCAATAAAAGTTGGTGCTTTAAATCGAAAGTCAGAAGACCACAGAACTTGAAAAGGTTGATGCAAAGTTTGGATGTGTTACTAGCTCCCCCTAGTGGCAGAGTCTTGACATGATCAAAATCAAGGTTGATATAGAAAGTATTACAATGTTCCCCTCAAGTCAAGCGCGCTCTCTCTCTCTCTCTCTCTCTCTCTCTCTCTCTCTCTCTCTCACACACACACACACACACACACACACACACACACACACACACACACACACCCCTTTCTCAGAAGTGGATGGGATAAAAATTCTGCTAAAAATGGAAGGACTAGGCCCCCAGTCCCTAAACCCCAACTACATGTTTCCAGGAACCTCTCAAGAGTGTCCATGTCATAAGCAATGGCTCCCGATGTCCCCAGAAAGAAACTTGGTAGTGATTTCACCCACCAAATTTGTAGGTTTTGGAAGCTAGAGCTGTTTGGGTGACTCTCAAAAACCATATTTTAAAAACTCTGGTGAAAGTTTGACTACCAAATATGCCAGTTGCGATGATGGCTCCTTACATGTGACCGTCTTCACTGTTTGTAGGACAGATGTTAGGATATTTGACTGATTCTGTTCTTCATCCTTAGCTCCAGATAATTCTTTTATTAGATTTTTTTAAAAATACTGAAATATAAAAATAGATTGGAGGAGGGTAAAGATAGAACTATGCCCCACTCAAGGACAGAGGCATAGCACATATTTTGGGAAGAAATTTCATGTCCTCCCCCCACCTCCCCCCATACATCAGCAAAAAGACCATGTTTGGAAGCCTGGGTGAGACCTGAAATTCAGACATACATGTCATATCAAACCTCACCCCCAGGAAGCAGTGCAGCATTCCCTATCAGAGAAAGAAGAGGAAATCCCTGTTTAAAACATCTCTTCTTTTGAGATCCTAAAACTGCCGTTGCCTTTGGGGAAGGATGAGGGCTTTCGGCTGCTCTCCTTTCTGCATCTCAATGCTCACGACCACTAATCGGTGTCCTCTGACTCGTCGGACTCTGACTCCTGTTGGCGTTCCTTTCGTTTTGCTTTTTTGTGTGACTTTTCTTTGGCTCCACTTCCCTTTCTTTTTCTAGAGACTTTCTCTTTCTTCTTCTCCTGTTTCTTCTTCTTTTTCTCATGGGCTTCCTTGGGCTCCTTCTTCACCAGGATCAGCTGCCCTTTGTTGCCCTTCTTTGATACTTTCTTCATCTTTTCATCGGTCCTGCCCTTGGGTGTTTGGGTCATTTTTCTAACTTCCCCAGACTTTGATTTTGCTGCCTTTTCCTTTTTACCAGCATGTTTTTTCACCTCTTTTTTTGCCACCTTCTTGATCTTTCCAACATGTTTTTTTATGACTTCTGGTTTCACAGCCTTCTTAAGTTTACCCACATGCTTTTTCACGGCCTTGGACTTTGCAACTTTCTTCACGGTATGAATGTGTTTCTTGGCCTGTGATTTTGCCATCTTCTTCACTTTGCCAACATGCTTTTTAATGACTTTTGGTTTCACAGCCTTCTTAATTTTACCAACGTGTTTTTTCACGGCCTTGGACTTCGCAACTTTTTTCATCTTATGGACATGTTTCTTGGCCTGTGATTTCGCCATCTTCTTCAACTTGCCAACATGTTTTTTAATGACTTTTGGTTTTGCAGCCTTCTTAATCTTCTCAACATGCTTCTGGACAGCCTTGGATTTTGCTGCTTTCTTAATCTTACTCAGTCCCTTTTTTACTACATGTTTTTTTCCCTTTTTCCCTCTTTTCTTTTCTTCTTCATCATCATCATCTTCATCATCATCATCATCTTCATCTTCCTCTTCTTCCTCTTCCTCAACTTTTTGCTTTTTTCTTTTCAGTTCATTCTTTCTCTTCCATTCTTCCTTCTCAACTATAATAGGACAAGGATATTTTGGAAATATAAAGTCAGATTCATTCTCACTTTTACACTTGAGTGCAATCATGAAAACATCATGGATGTCTTGCAGCAAGGTATTTCTTTTCCATCTAAAACAAAAGTTGACCTTCCTACTATTAGCTGAACCCCAAATTACCCAATCCCATTCTGACCTGTGGGAACCCAACCTACAAGGGCTTTATTTATTATTTTATTTATTTATTATTTAGATTTATATTACCGCCCATCTCCCCCAACAGAGGACCCTGGGTAGTTAACAATAAAAACAAGGTTAAAACACAATAATTGGCTTTGTACTACTCCTACACCCAAGAGTACCGATAGCAGCTTCAGGAAAGAAGTGTGAAGCTCTTCTCCATTACCCAGACCTGTTGACCCACTCCAGATAGCAGTCTTCTCCAGACCTCCTAATGATGGCTTTGAGGTCTGATTTCAAATAATTCAAGCAAATGGAGTCATCTGTGCAAAGGATCTGCCTAAGATTACTCCTTAACTACATAGTCACTACACTTCTGGTCTAGTGTAATCTAATGTGAATGGCAAATACATACGATATGTATTCTTGACCAGTGGGCTGTATAGCATGGCAACCGGTTGACTCATAATAGCTTAATCTCCTCTGTAAATTAGGAATAAGAATATTTCTCTTTATCAGGCTATCACCCTCTTTATCAGCTCTGATGCCACACAGCTATGTAAAATAATATCAGTCTTCCCAAGAGAGATACATTGGGAATTTTGTCTATGAAGGTTCTCAGTCATCCAGGTGGAATTGTCTGTAGCTTGAATCATGTCAACTGGATTTCTATTTTCTCAGTGGAAACGTTTCGCTCCTTATCCAAGGAGCTTCTTCAGTCTGACTGAAGAAGCTCCTTGGATAAGGAGCGAAACGTTTCCACTGAGAAAATAGAAATCCAGTTGACATGATTCAAGCTACAGACGATTGGGAATTTTGGTTTTCTTCCCTAGCTGCCTCATCTAAAGTGGGTGCCAACCGCTGAATGAACAGCCAATGCCGGGTTTTCCTGCATTTATACAAGGGAACCTAGGGAATGAATGATGTTGTGACTTTGTTTTCACCAATGTAGGACAGTTAAACGACCATCCCAGGTATGTCAATGCTTTGCCTGCTTGTTGATAGGACAGGTTACCTCCAACGGGATCTTTCTTGTGTTCTTGCTTTAGCTTCTTTCTAGCTGCTTCTTTTTCTTTCTGGATTTGCCTCAAAAAATAATTTTTTTTGGCATATTTCTTGATTAAAGGGCCTGCTTTCCTCAGTTCAGCTCGGTAGGCACTGAAAGAGGAAGCCGTTTTGTCAAAGGGGGAAAGTCATTCTAACCCTTTATTTATTTATTTTTATTTATTGTGGTATTTATACCCCGCCTATCCCCTCCCTAATGGAGGACTCTAGGCGGCTTACAAGCATATATATACATTAATTATACAAATTCACAAATCACCATTTTCACCGCGCGTGAGGGGAGGGGGTAAGGGAACCGACTCTTCCAGGCTCTGGACTACAATTCCCAGGATGCCTTGAGCCGGCTGCGGATGGAGCAACCCTTCCCTTGGAGAAGAAGACTGAGCTTCTGCTGGAGTTACTTTTGCCCTTTGGGTAGGACAGCACAACTTTTCCTGGGCCAAGGACCACACTCAACCTCTGACTGAATTTCTAGGTGTCACACTCCCCCCAAATAATGAGTGGAGCCAAGTGAAAGCCTTTGTTTGGTTTCATTTCATTTCCATTCAAACTCCATTAAAACTAGGCATGGTTAATACGATTTCTCTCAAGTCATCACTTCACGCTTCGGTCACATTATAAATTACAGGTTTCGGAGGTCAGTTGAAGCCACAATTCTTGTTTTGAGGTTGTGCTTTAGACCACTAAACTTGTTGAAGCAGTATTAGCTAACCCAATTACCATTACTGCTAGTCAACACCAATTCAGCATCAGTATATTAAAGGGCTGTATAATAGGACATCTAGGTCTCTAGCTCTATTGTCTGACTTGACTGGTCACAGCTATCCAAAGTTCTGGAGATGTTTGCCATTGAACCTGGGACTTTGTTTCTGTGTCACCCGGGGCAAACATGGATTCCGCGCCCCTCCCCCATGAGTTGGTGAGGGAGTTGTTGTCATTTTGGCGCCCCCCCCCCTGTGGTGCCTGGGGCACATGCCTCGGTTGCCCCACCCCCCCCTAGTTGCAGCCCTGCTTTGTGCAGGTAAAGTAGGTGCTTTATCTTTGAGTTACTTACCTAAGGACACAGCATGTGACAATCCCAATGAGGAGAGCAAAGGAGAAAGCTATACTTCCTTCAACCACAATTTTTGCCAAGGCAGGCCTATTTGGGATCACTGTATGGAAAATAAATAAATAAATAAATAAATAAATAAATAAATAAATAAATAAATAAATATATATATATATATATATAAATAAATAAGAGAAACAGTCTGGAACATGGTATGTAGTAACTTATGAATAATTAACATTAGTCCATAAGAAGATCTATGGAAATGAGTCCTGTTTGTTCACAAACCCACATCTTCAACTATTCAAACAATCCTTCTTGCTTGCTGTTAAGATCTCATAATGGGAGGCTTAAGATCCCTCTGTGGAACTCAACTGGGGCTTACTACTCCAGGACAGATAAAGTGAATGGGTGATTGACTGTTGCGGAAATGGGTCATGTAAGGAAGAAAACTTCCATTGCATTATTTCTGGCTGATAGTGATTGTATATTTTTGTGTGTGTGTGTGTGCGTGTGTGTGCATGGAATAACAGCACACCAAACTCTTGCACATGGTTCTCAGGAATGTGCAAAGTGGGGCGATCTAGCAAGTGAACATTCTGTTTTTCTCCAAGACCATTCTGTGTATTCCTTTGTCCTGGGTTCCATAGTTCTAGAAGAGCAGTGGACAGAACAGGAAGTAGCACACGTTTGTCCACATCCTGTTCTGCCCAAAGTAATTGGAACTTCTGAGATAATAGATGAGATATTCTGGGGGGGAAAAAACGGAATATATTCGGTTGCCAAACTTCCTGAGCTTGCTAATTGCTGATGCTTCCTCTACACTTTTTAATTGACTCTAATCTTTCTATCCAATTGATATTGTGACTATATCATATTAGGCTACATAATATTGGATCTCAGCATTGACATATATTTAGTAGAAATCCATAAACATTTTTTTTAAACCAAAAAAGCAATCCTTTAGGGGCCTAGAACCATATTTGGTGACTTTTCACAGCCAAGGCTGTATTAGGTCCCATGCTGCAAAAATCGGGGGAGGAGACAAGGATATATATATTTAATATAACAGAACAAAACATTTTTACTCTAATAAAAGTATAGAAACTGCTGGGAAAGGTGAAAGGAAAGAGAAGAAGAAGACCAATAACAAGGTTACAGCAGTAATGACCTGAATGGTCAGGTTGGGGACAGATCACCCTGGAGAAGGTCTATGGCATACCTTTCCAAATTGTGTGTTGCGACACACTGCTGTGTTGTGTCCAGGGCCCAGGTGTGTCACGGGGGAACCTGGAAGAGGAGGCCATACACCATGTGGAGTCCCGCCCAGCCCTTGCCGCACTGCTGGTCCCTGCTCCGGGCCCAGCTCTCGCCGCAGAACCCAGGTAAGGTGCCAGCCCGGCAGGGCCACAAATGGGGGGGTGCAGGGATGTGACTAGTTGGTGGGTGGGAGGGTGCAGGGACATGACTAGGCTGCCGTGCTGGGGGGTGGGGGGTGCAGGTGGGAGCCAATCGCGTGGGCTGGGGGGCGGGGTTTGGAGCTGGGAGCCAATTGCATGGGCCGGGGGTGGGGTTTGGGACCGGGAGCCAATCGCGTGGGCCGGGAGGCGGGGACCCCTCATTACTGTGTCACAAAATTATGCATGGCTAAAAGGTGTGTCACCAACATGAAAAGTTTGGAAAGCCCTGGTCTATGCGGTTGCTAAAAGCTGATAGGGACTTGATGGCACATAATCATCAATCAAGTACAAATAGCCTTCAGGATCTGCATCAGTGCTACTGATGCTCAGTGGAAAATCAGGGCATTCAATGTCAATGAATAGAAAGGGCTTAGAAAGGGCCCAAAACGAGAATTTGGTGCATATGCGACTTACAGATTACCCATTTCTGTTTCAAAATCAACTTCTGCTGTTACGTCCCTTCCTATATTTTCCAACATTCCAGGAAAGTTACCCAGGAAGAGAAAGCTTGTTGCTCTACCTCTTTTCCCACCCTTAAATGCCAGCAATAAATGCTTACCATTGTTCCAATTGATGCATCTTTTGACGAGAGCATGGGAAGGATTGACTCCATTCTTCTGAGAGCTGCTTCTGACTTCCACAAAAAAGAACAGGTTAAAATGGCTCAAGACAAATTCAAGAGAGTTGGAGTCTATGGCAGGGAACCCAGTCGTACTTGAAGTCCATTCTTGTGAACATACTGTA
The DNA here is from genome assembly GCA_023362775.1 of Charina bottae. Lineage (NCBI taxonomy): Eukaryota > Metazoa > Chordata > Lepidosauria > Squamata > Charinaidae > Charina > Charina bottae. The sequence goes on along the minus strand of JALMGJ010000018.1, from coordinate 19,778,952 downwards.
CATACAATCAGTCCTTACCTGTCACTCTAAGAAGCAGTTGACTAAAGATATAGCTAATATTTTCCTTTTTTTAAAAAAAAATACTTGCACTGGGGGTGGTGAACTGTATACTATTGGGCTTCAGTTTTCCTACTTCAATCTCAGACTGCTTTAGAATTTCTTTAGAAGTCTTTTTGGGGGGTGGGGTGGGTTTCATTTTGATGGTGTGGTGGCCAATGGCTCTGGTTTGTCTCTCTGTTATTTATTACACTTCTTTCATTATGCAACCTCCTTGATGGCCCTAGTTTTGAAAAAAGCTCAGCGGATATATTACTATCTGTTGTGTGGGAAGTCTGGGAAGTTGCATGGCACTCAAGAGACAAGTATATCAGGAAAAACAGGACATTAGGCATATCCCTTGGCTACCTTACAAGTAAAGGAAGTTTTGAAGTCCTGCCTTCAGTCCCTGAGAGTTCTACAAAACTTCAAATGGATTTCTTACCCGCCTCCCACCCCACGGAACAAGAATAATAACAAACATACACAGCATAGAGAAAGACATTTCATCCCAGCCCCAGCATATATATTTGTTCAGGATTGGAATACCGGGAAATTCAGCTTGCCCACCAAAGACTAAAATCCATCTCACCCGTACATTCCACAAGATATCCAGAATCTTTCTGTTCTGTTGTCGGATTGTCTTCCGGATTTGGAAGACTTGACTCAGTCTTCTCCAGCTCTTCGTAGACTTGGATTGGAGCTAAAGTAGATGGGAGGGGAAAGGGCTGGAAGTCAAACGGCAGAACCTGGAGCACAATAAATATATTAAGGACAAAGCTAAGGTAGAACTCCATGCTTCTGACCTTGTACTTTCTTAATAGCAAGACTGATGTTAGGTAGGAAATATTAGCAATGAAGGAGGAATGGTTCTTCTTCCCACTCTAACAATTCTTACTGGAAAATATCCCTAGTCCACTCTTAAGCAGAGATTCCTAGCTGGGTTCCTAACTCAAAGGAAGGCTTGTTGCTTTTCTACCTCATTACTGGGGTGGTTGGCACTTTCTTTTCCATTCTTCCTAGTGGCATTTCCAAACTTGCTTTTCTCTGAGGTATCTTTCCATCAACCTGAAGCCTCCGTCAGCCCACACTTTCTAGACGGAAAGCTTCCAAACTCTCCTTTACAGGTCAAAACTGAAGTCCATTCAGCAGTCTGTTAGAACTACTGAAATGGAGCAGAGCTGCAAAACACGTGTACAGAAAAAGAATATTGTTTAAAAACAGAGCCCATGAGCATATTAGAGAGATCCAGGTTAATCTTACACCTTTAGCCCACCCAAGCATAAAGAAATGTACGCTTAGACATGGAAGATATGAAAAGTAAGTACAAAGGAGTCCTTACATTTATTCATTGCAGGTACAGCATTTTGATAGATAAATGATGTTCCATTTCTTCTTCCTGTTCCCTAAACTTTATACCTCTTGCCCTGCTTGCTGCAAGAGATGTGTGTAGAAAGGGGAAAAATCTCCTAGGCCCATCCATGGCCTAGGATGGGGCAGCACACAGCCACGTGCTTGCTCCCGGTCCAAGGAGGAGAGAGAGAGAGAGAGAGAAAGAGAGAGAAATGAGGCCTAGCACATGGACTCTCTCCAGGGAAGCAGCCACGTGCTGCTTCCTCCTCCAGGGAAGAATCAGAGAGAGAGAAGAGGAAGTGGGAATGGCCACAAACAGCTTCCTCAAAAGCATGGAGAGCTTGAGCACCCATCCATAAGCTGATGAGGCATGCTGGATTTGCCAGAATCTCCAACAAAAACATTCTTCCTTTCTTCTCCTCTGACATTCTTTTCTACATGCACCACCTTTGCCAATGTATTCATGTTATTCCAGAATGCATCCCTTTGGGTATTTCAACGCAACAGGCAGGCCTGTCTTAAATGTATTTATTTCTTTTTTTACTTACTTTACAAAATTTATAAACTGCTCCAATCTCAACCAACTCTGGGCAAGATGCACCAGCAAGCCAAGGTCAGAATATCTCACAATTAACAACAGTAATCAGTTTAAATCCATAATAATAAATAATGTCTATTGTCTAAATGCCCATTGCTTGTCTAGGGTACAAAGGCCCACTGGAATAAAATTGTTTTAAGAGCCTTTCTAAATTAAAGGGGCTGTTCACAACTTTGGAAGCAGTGTGGATGGCTACCATTGAGAAGGCCAGCCTCCATATACAAGTACCTTCATCTCTGATGGACACGGAATCCTTAGCAGGGTTAGCGTTAGATGGGTAAAACCATGCTTAAATACATGGGATTTGGCCTTATTTCTCTTATAAACTTTTTATTCTATCTTGCTGTTCTTTCCAAAGATGGCCCAAACAAAAATAGGTACATGAATTAAATACAAGCAAATTTTAATCCCATTGTCGTCGTCATCACCATCACCATCACCATCACCACCATCATCATCATCCAGCATCTGTAATAAAGATGCTTTGAAATAGCATCAGTATGGAATCAATTATTTTGAGGAGCAAATGGGTTCTGGCAGATTGGTGTTCCCCCCCCCCCAACTTATTTTCTTACACACCTGGCAATGGGAGAAGATAGCCACACAATACAGGAAAGACATGGCTGCTTTAAAGAGTTGCAAATAGGTGCTACATTAGTTTGGCTTCATAGTTCAGACTACTTTTTCTGAACTATTTCCAAAACAGTTCACAGCCCTGTACTCCGGCGATGTCTGGTTGTCCAACATGGGACTTTGGACAACCAGATGTCCATGACATCCATCATATTGTTTGTCTAATACAGAGCTTTCCAAACTGAGTGTAGCGACACAAAAGTGTGTCGCCACACACAGTCTGGTGTGTCGCCACACAACCCGGAAGCGCTGATCATCATCAGCGCTTCCGGGTTTTCCCGCGGCGACACACCAACTGCAGTGCGCAAAACCCGAAAGCGCAGGAGCGCTTCCGGGTTTTTGCGTGCTGCCGCACTTCTGGTTTTCCCGCGGCGACACACCAACGCCGGTTGGTGTGTCGCCGCGGGAAAAACTTTGGAAAGCCCTGGTCTAATATATCCAATACTGGGCTTAGGGATTTTATGTGTGTTTTGTAGGTTATCTGTTACAGAGTTGCTATCTCTGTTCTTCTGTGTTTTCCCTCTACAAAGTAGAGGACTCCCAGCATTTATAGCAAGAGATCAAGGTGGAACTCATTGCCATGTGTATTGCACGGACCACTGATTTCTCCTCACCTGAAAGCGCAGGTTGAAGACAGCATAGTAATTCCATGGAAAGAATGATAACAAGTGAAGATATGATCTGGTCCATAGTCAAAGCTGCTCCAGTACTTGGTGGCCTGACAATAGAGGCACGAGACCAGGAAGTGTGAGGGAAACTGACCAAGTTCCTAATTTTGAAGCTATTTTTATCTTCTTGTTGAGTCTGTGCCGCTTGTGACTACAAGTTGGGCTTGCCATTTTGATTCCACGAACAATCCTCTAGTTGCATCACAATGAACTGAATCCCAGAATTCTAGAATGCTAGAAATGGAAGCTTGAGAAGAACAACCAGGTTAGTAAGTGCCTAAATGGGAAACTGTTCATGACCAGTTCGTGCACAGTGATGCTCCTTCCTTCCTTCCTTCCTTCCTTCCTTCCTTCCTTCCTTCCTTCCTTCCTTCCTTCCTTCCTTCCTTCCTCACAAACTCATTTGCTCTTTCGCACAGTTAAATTAGAGAGGACAGTGCAGTGTACCCTTTTAGATTTTGCAAGTTCAAGAAAACTGGCGCATTGTCTGGGGAAAATCAGAAAGTGGACTTTCTGTATTTTTGTTCCCATTCCATAATTAATGTTATTGCACAGAAGCAAAGGAACACTCCTCAAATATAAAAGCCTGCAGTCCCAGAATTCAGCCTGGGATAGAGTTTCTGCAATCGAGGTCTTTTCTCTTTACAAAATTCCAACTCTGTCCTGGAACTGCTTGATTAGGTCCATCTAAGAAATGTAGTTCAAACTGGTCAAAGGAACCTATACTTGGTGTTACATAGAGATGTATGGTTTGTAGGCTTATTAGCCTTGATTAATAATCCAGATATAGCTTTATTTATCTAGGTAATTGGTAAAAAAAAGGTAAAGTTTCCCCCTGCACATTTGTGCAGTCGTGTCCGACTCTAGGGGCCTGTGCTCTTCCATGGTCATGTGGCCGCATGACGCTATTACCTACCCACCGAAGTGGTACCTATTAATCTACTTGCATTTGCATGCTTTCGAATTGCTAGGGTGGCAAGAGCTGGAGTGAGTGCGGGAGCTCACTCCGCATGCAGGGCTAGGGATTCGAACCTTTGAAGTTGTGATTTTCGAGAAGCCTGGCATCTTACCCGCTGAGCCACCACGCCCCCTTAAGTAAGTGGTAAGTTAGTACCACTTAGGTAAGTGGTAGCACCAAGCTAATCTTGACTGATCTCAAAAACCAGGGCTGGATGGGAAAGTCAAACCAAATAAACAGAAGAAGGTCATGGCAAAGACTTCCATTTTGCTGTCAAGAAAATACAGGGATGTCTATGTAAGGTTACTAGGAGGCAAATTCCACTTGAAAGAACATTGCCCTTTTATCACCTTTTCTCAAACTATAACTTTCTTTAAAGAAAGCTGTGCTTTAATTTTTCAGCCTGGCCACTAGATGTCAGGGAAAGGCTTTTTTAAAAAATGCACACAAGTCTTGTAAGCCACTACTGACTTACAGTATATTAGGACATAGGATGGGACATAACTTCAAAAGCATTCCCAAAGTATTCCAGATTACAAGGATATTTTTAGGCCCCTCTGAATCTGGCCTCCTAATTTTGTGTGGCAATGTGCTGGACTCAAAATTTGACTCTGTTAAAGTTGGTGTGAAATTCATAGCATTCAGTTATTTACTGTAAGTTAGGCCTGGAATCTGCAGAATTGTGGAAATTGCAGAACAATAGATCCCAGCATCCTTTCCCAGTGTCTATGCTCTTTAAGGCTATTGGGAGTTGTAGTTAAACATCTAGAACAGGGTTTCTCAACCTTCTTAAACATCTAGAGCAGGGTTTCCCTGCTCTAAGCGGTGCTGGCTGGGGAATTCTGGGAGTTGCAGTCCACCCATCTTAAAGTGGCCCAGATTGAGAAACCCTGATCTAGAGGGGTCCCCTCTTCTGGTATGGGTCATGTGGTGGGACCCAGGACGGAGACTCAACTCTTTCCCTTGCAGGTAGAACATTGGACTAATTGGAGGAGGGAGACCCAATTCACACATCGCACGGAGCAAAATGTGTCTTGCTAGTTTGTGGCAGAGTGAGTCCCGTGACCCCAGCCAGTTGGGTGTTTCCCCCCCCCAATAAACCATAGTAAAACAAACTAGATCTTTGCATGATGTGTCAATCCAGGCTAAACTTGCAGTATTTCGTGCCTTAATGTTGGGTTGTTTTATGGCACACTCCAGTCAACCCAATTCAGGAGGGTAGAAAAGGGGTCGAGCTAATAGTCCTTCTCTCATTCTATTCCCTGCACCCCTGTGGCTGTGCAATAGTCCAATTTTGTGGCCTCCTTGTTTCGCAGAGGTGACTAGGTTGGTACTTTGGGAGGAAACTAAAACTGAAACTGCTTTGGGGCCTCCTGAAGTCACCCTGAAGAGACCCAGGTTATCCACCTCAAGTACAGAAGCTCCTGAATTAATTTGGGCCAATCCCTCTCTCTCAGCCCAACCTACATCACTAGGTGATTGTTATGGGGTGAAAAGGAGAAGGCATCATGGCCTTGAGGTCCTGAACTACCACCACCACCACCATTGGATTTTGGATTGGACAACCATTTGTCCGAGATGGTATGATGCCTTGGGCAGGGGGTTGGATTAGAAGACCTCCAAGGTCCCTTCCAACCCCATGATTCTATGAAATCAATATATCAATTGCAGACTCACAATTAACCTCGTTTTGAGACCAGCTTTCTGGTTCACAGAGAAGACGTTAGAAGGAAGATGCTGAATTTTAGGAAACACCCCCGTCTCCATTTTCAAAGCAGGGAGATAAGTTGGTCCTCTTTTATGTTAACATAAAAATGTAAAAAAAAGAGGTTTTGAAAAGGGCCCTCTGGAACAGCTTAAGTCTCTGCACTTAAGAGTTGGATCAAGTTTCTAGCAGCAGCTGCGCAAGGTATTCGGAGGCCAAAGGAAATCCATCAGCAAAATTGTCACTCTATCAGGATTGAGTCTGATGCTTTATGCTATATGAATTATTCAACTGCATTTTTCTAATGTCGTTTGCGATTTATACATTTTAGTCGCCTGATTTTATTTATTTGCTTGCTTGTTTATTTATCCAATTTGTATGGCCACCGATTTCAACAAGTGTCTCTGGGCGGTGATTTTAACTAATTGGTCAGAACCTTATCCTTTCCCAGTTATTGAAAACAATCATTTTCTTAGCACATAAGAAACTCCTATTTATGTAAGTGTCCAACTCTTCATGACCTCATGGACCATAGCACGCCAGGCCTTCCTGTCCTCCACTGTCTCCCGGAGTTTACTCAAATTCATGTTCGTTACATCGGTGATGCTATCTAACCATCTCATCCTCTGCCATCCCCTTCTCCTTTTGCCTTCAGTCTTTCCCAGCATCAGGGTCTTTTCCAGGGAGTCCTCTCTTCGCATTAGGTGGCCAAAGTATTTGAGCTTCAGCTTCAGTATCTGTCGTTCCAATGAGCAATCAGGGTTGATTTCCTTTAGGATTGACTGATTTGACCTCCTTGCAGTCCAAGGGACTCTCAAGAGTCTTCTCCAGCACCACAGCTCAAAAGCATCAATTCTTCGGCGCTGAACAACAACAAATAATTAAGTAGTCGAAGTTTTGTAACTCCAGAGGCTTAATCCCCAGTGCTATGGCCAGTACTCTTTTAACACACTTCCATTTTTTCTTTAAAAAATGTGTTTACAATTGTTATCAAAATTTAAAAGATTCTAATTGCACACTTCTGAGCCATCACCTCACGTTTTATTTAAATGAAATTCTCATGGCTTTAAAATCCAATTTAAATATTCATGATGAGCATGCTTCTGATTTAGGGAGAAATGCATACATTAAACCGCAGGCTGATTAAATTTACTGCTGCTTTAATGAAAAACAGGTAAACACTTGACTAGTGGCCAACCCAAATCTGTTTCAATTTACATTGAAAATCACCTCTCCTTTTTGAACTCTCACTTCCTTTTTAGTTCATCGATCCTAAAAAAAAAAAGTTCTGCATTTTGCACTGGTAATGACAACACGTGGAATCTTATCACATATTTCCACTCACTGTTTCAAATGTTAGTTTAAGGGGTTTATGTTGTTCTTTAAAAAAGAGAAGAAATGTAAAAATGTCATGCTCTGAATCTGGTTTTCCCTTTCTGGAAAAAATCAATTTTGGGCTATACTTTATTAGACTCTAGAACAGGGCTTTCCAAAATGCTGCCGCTGGCGACACACCAGGTGAGGACCAGCCATAAGTCAGTTTTTTCCAGCACTGTCGTAAGTCCAAACCATGACTAAATCAATGGTTGTTAAGCGAGGACTACCTGTACTTTACTGGGTAAACCAAGTTACTGGATTTGCACAACACACTAAATCATTAACCATGCTTGGTAGCTGGGTTCAACTAACCTTCTAAGCTAAGACTAAACAACGGGCAGAGGGAACTGTGTGAAGCAGACTTGTGTCTTCTCCTGCACCCCCCTACTAGGGTGCTACTGATTGAATCCCCTTTTATGCATTGTAGCTTGGGAGTTTCAACATATGCTTGCTGCAAGTGGGGTTCATGGACTGAATTCTCTTGAAAGTCAATAGTTTTGAGTAGACCAAGGAGTTTATTTCAAGGTCAGCTTGCAACCTCCATGCATGAAAAGATGGCCTCTGAGAAGCAGAGGCAAAGCAAGAGATCTCTCCTTTTTTGTTCCTCCAAGCTAAACATAGGCTTTGAACTAATAATATGTTTCTGTACATGGAGGCTCTGCTGAAATCTCTAGTTACCATTGGGACAATTTTGCCGAGTCTCCCTTTAAAACGGCCCTATCTAATGGATCCTCTGCCTAAATAATGTTTTCTTCGGAGCTTCTTATTCATGGCCGATCATTTTCATGGCAGGACTGCAGGTTCTAGCATGGCGAGAGATGGAGAGGCATCCTCTTTATCCTGTTTGTCGTTCAAGGAGTGAGGAATGACAGCATGGGCTGTAATTGCCTGTGCAATTTCTTTGCCAGATGTGAAAGAAAACAGTCAGGGAGCTGCTTTTTCTATCACCTGCTTTCATGTTCCTGCCTTTGGCTAATCTTTTGAAGAGAGACACGACACTTTTTCATGTCCGAGTCAGCCTGAATTAGTTTTATCATTCATAAAACAGAATGAGAGATTGAATTGGAGCTTCAATCCAACATCTGTGGGCCTTTCAGAAACTAATTTTGCTCTTGGGTAGTTCTGGGCATCTCCAGCTCCAGATGCAAGGGGGAAAGGTTTCCTGGCTACCTTGCCAGATCCAGCAGGAATGATCCATAGCAGCAGAGAACACATGAAAGGCGGAATGCGCTGGGATGTTCGCAACCTCTTCCAGTTTTGATCACTGTTTTGTTTCTGTCTCTTGAGTCTGCTCGATAAAAATATGAGAACTGCTTTTGTGGATAAATGCTAAGAACAGAAATCAGCTCCACAGTAGAGAATTTCAACTTTCCAGGAAACTCTGCCAAAAGGGAACCCTGCAGATACTATAGAATTCTTTTCTTCGTCCTTCATAATTGCACTGGATTCCAGATGCACTATGTATCAGCTTTTCAAATTATGATATTTCTTTCCTAACTTTCTTCTCCTAATCGTTGCTATTATTATTAATCGGGATGTGGCCAGTAATTAATATTAATCAATGACCGATAGCATAAAGGTTAAGAACTCTAGTTCGTTTTCATGCATAGAAAATAAGACAGTAAGATTGCAATGAGAGGCGTATCCAGTGCATCCAAACTGCAACATTTCATAACTAAACATTGCTTGGCTATTGCATCACATCACCAGGTAGCTGCCTTAAAAGAAAAAGGAATCTTTTTTGGCCGGTAGAAATTCCAATTCATGAACAAGAAACCAAATGATTATGAGTCTGCCCAATTTGAAAAAGAAAGAAACTTCAAACATCACATAGGACGAACATGCCCATCTTTTGAAAAGAATGAATGCATTAAATTTATGCCCTTAACTATGAAAGGGATGCCTAGCTTTTGTCTTGATGTCATGTTTCTTCAGTTAAAACAAACAAGCAAAAACAAACAAAAGAAAAATGATTATACGTACAGTATATAATTGGGAATTGCAAAACACATATCTACCCACTGAATTTACTATTTAAATACAAAATAGTGTGAAATCCTCTAGTTCAGTGTTTCTCAACCTTAGCAACTTTAAGATGTCTGGACTTCAACTCCCAGAAGATGTCTGGACTTCAACTCCCAGAACTTCAACTTCAACTTCAACTTCTGGGAATTGAACTCCAGACATCTTAAAGTTGCTAAGGTTGAGAAACACTGCTCTAGTGTAATCCCACACACGTTTCCTCTGAAGTGGGCCTATTGAGAGTAGGGTGACTTCTTCTAAAAGTCTCCAGGTCAGACCACAACCCCTATTTCTTCAAAGCTACAAAAGGGCGTGTGAAGATTCTACTTGGAGAACTGAATTGACTTGCCAGATTAGATCACTGCTTTGAATCAGGTCACTGGATGGCTGGACTCCAATGGTATTTGGGGCTTTTGTTCAAATCCACTTGTTGAATCGAATCAATCCAATTAATGGCTGAGTTTGGAAAACTGAACTGAATACATTTGGAGATCTGAATCAAATTGGGGATTTGGGCTGGATCATTATGATGATTTGAATCTGATCTGACTCAATCTTTTTTTATTTTTTGAAACTGATCTGATCTGTGTGCACCATTGTAAGTATGTGTGTGTATCTATCTCTCCTTCTATCCATCTTTACTATACAAGGTGGATTTCTGGCCAGCTGGAGTTTTCAAGTGGAGTTCTTCAGATTAATGCAGTCTTTCTCTGTGTAAACTCTATTTCCTCATTCTTCTACATCAAATGCATCCCTGAGAGGGGAAAAAAGACTTTTTCTAGAATTTGTTTACTTGTTTAAGAACTTTTGCATTATTTAAGAGCATCAGATGGAGCTGCTTACCAAAACACCCTCTGCTGCCTGGAAAACACGAGGCTATCGCTATACAGCAAAAACAACAATAGCTTTTTTCCCCCAAGCTGTCCCCATAAGGAAACCAGGCTGGGTTGTTTATTTTTGATTTTGTAAACCTTTCCCAATTTACAAGAGTGCACAGAGACCTAAAAAAAAAAGATCTTTGTGTAACTATTAAGTTGTTGTTTCTCATATATTAGACAAAGTATGATTTTAAAGGAATAAGAACGATAGCAACAAGAAACAGTAAGACTCAAAAATGAAAATATTAATCCAAAAGTATTTTAAACTTGATTTATAGCAACTTAGTGCTGCAATTACAGTAGATTTAAAACAAATGGGTTTGTTGGGTATCCACGTAAATATTGGTAGATAGACCAAGATAAAGGAAGAATCTAAGGCCTTCCTCTTTTAAGAGTGAGCAAGTCAGTGATGGAGGTCCTTGTTTTGTTGTTTCCTTCCGCTAAAGATGATCTACATTTAAGAGTGGAATTCTGACTCCAAAATCAGGTGGGCCTTCTCTGCATCTACCACATAAAACTTCATGGCTGATTAACATTGTCCTTAATTGCCAAGATCCTCTTTATAACATTTGCTCACAAATTAGCTCTATCCAGACAGCATTCCTGACCACATCAGAGGTTATTGCCTGCAAGTTCAGCTTTTTATTGCTTCATGTTGCTCCTGGCTGGGGAAACCAATGATAAATTCCTTCTTATTTGTCCCTTGAGTGGCTCCTTGGAATTACGGCATGTCAGTTTCTGATCCTAAAGGGCAACGTTCACCTCTCATTTCTTCTTCATTTCTTCAATTTCCTGTTTTGAAAGAGCAAAACAACTATTAAAATTGCTCCAGAGACCGATTCCAAAGGCAGTTGCAGGCCAATTTGCATTGACTCTTCCAGCCCAGATCAACTGGAAATAAGGAAATGGGCTGAGCCTATAAAAGGGGTCATGTTTAATTTAAAGGCATAGGACTCTGAAAAATTGTAATGGCAATTTACTCTGGATGGGTTGATCTTGCACTTTTAGCACCTTAAATCTGGCCTCAGAAAGGACAGGAAGACAACTTAAAAAAACAACAACAGCAATCCTCTAGATAACAATGTGATTTATGTTATTTGGATCCTTGCTTCAGAATAGCAAGACAGGGTTGAACTTTCCTGTTGGGTCTATTTCATACATGCAATCTTTTGCAGAAAGAGAATTCAAGTCCCAAATATCTGAATATCACTTCCTATGTAACAGGGACTGAATTTTAAATTAAAGGAGAGAAAGGGTGGGATGAAAGTGGTTCTTATTTTTGTTCCATTTTAACATTTATTTTTGTTTTGCATTTTTATTGAGCTCTTGGAAGAAACTGTATAAACCAGTAAAAAAGAGAAGAGGAAAAAAGAATAAAAGACTAATACAGAAAAATTAAAGCAGGGATTTATAAATGTCACAGAGGTTATAGGTTTCTAATAAATCAATAATTAGTTATGAATGATTGGACATATTTTCTATATTATATCACATTAAGGGACTGAGAGACAGCCAGTTTGGTGCAGTGATTAAGGCACCAGGCTAGAAACCGGGAGGCCATGAGTTCTAGTCCCACCTTAGGCACAAATCCAGCTGGGTGACCTTGGGCCAGTCAGTCTCTCTCAGCCCCAGGAAGGAGGCAAGGGCAAAGCACTTCCAAAAAACCTTGCCAAGAAAACTGCAGGGACTTGTCCAGGCAGTCTCCAAGAATCAGACATGATTGAACAGGTTAAAAAAAAGGACTAAGAATCACTATTTAATTTAAGCTGAGAATGAGTAGCAAAAACCATAGTCAACACGATATAAATTTATGAATTGTTTCATTCTAGGCACTTGAGGTGAGAGGCAACGTGGTGCTCATGTTAAAAGTCTGAAGTACCTGCAGGCAGCATAAACTCTTGCAAATTTTGTAATTTTTAATCAAACAAGGTTAATTACTTAGGCCTCCAACACTCATTTGATAATTTATTTGGGCTTCATGGCACTTTGTATGTCTGGCTTAAGACTCTGTTTTAGGATCAACAGCTGAAATGAGGTAGCTGCCTGAGCAGTTTCAAAAGTGATTTTTGGCTAATAAATTAACAAGAGGCAAGAGAATCAGTTGGATCAGGGTTCCCCAGTTGAGATGTTAAAAGCAAAAGACTGAAACCTTGCTGAACAGAGTTGCTATGAAGGGATTTTGCATATTACCATACTGATTTTGAGAAAGGAGAACTTATTTACAAGGCAATCCCAGTGCTTCATCAAAGAGCCAGTTCCTTTCAAATTCTAACTAATTATACATAAGATCTCCCACTCCCGAAAAACATGAAAGAGTCTTGGAGTGTCATTACAGCTCACAGATGCATTGCCTGGACATACAGCCTACAACAGAGAGAAATGGCCATTGTTCTTGTTGTTATATATTGTCATGACCTAGCCCCAGGTGTAAGGTCACACAGCAACATATTTAAGGATTCCCTTACTAACTTTGCTCAGACTGAAGAAGCTCCTTGGATAAGGAGCGAAACGTTTCCACTGAGAAAATAGAAATCCAGTTGACATGATTCAAGCTACAGAAAATATATTCAGGGAAAGGATCAAGCTGGAGAGTCAAGTCTTCCATGCAAGTGAGACTTTCAGGAATGTTTGAGCTGTCCACAAACGCTCAGTGCTGAAACCATGCGATGGCTTACAGCAGAGCTTTCCAAACTGTGTGTCGCGACACAAAAGTGTGTCGCCACACACAGTCTGGTGTGTCGCCACACAACCGGGAAGCGCTGATCATCATCAGCGCTTCCGGGTTTTCCCACGGCGACACAGCAACGGCGGCACGCAAAAACCTGAAAGCGGCAGCAGCGCTTCCGGGTTTTTGTGCACTGCTGCAACGGCGGCACTTCCGGGTTTTCCTCTGGCGACACACCAACTGTCCAACTGTTCTTACTGTTAGGGGGGGGGGTTCCCCTTAAAATACAGCTGCAATCTGCCTTCTTTTAACTCATGGCCATAATTCCATATCTAAGATGTTGAATTCGTAGTAATAGCAATCTCATCCAAGCTGTAAGCCAGGGCTTTCCAAAGTTTTCCCGCGGCGACACACCAACGGCGGTTGGTGTGTCGCCGCGGGAAAACTTTGGAAAGCCCTGGCTTACAGCTTGGATGAGATTGCTATTACTACGAATTCAACATCTTAGATATGGAATTATGGCCATGAGTTAAAAGAAGGCAGATTGCAGCTGTATTTTAAGGGGAACCCCCCCCCCCTAACAGTAAGAACAGTTGGACAGTGGAATGAGTGGCCAGGTTATCTATCTTCCAGTGTCAGGACTCCACCCTTATCTGGATGATCCTCAAGGAAGATAATGGATTCCTCTTCACTGAATGTGTTCAAACAGAGGATGGGAGGACTAGAATAGTGTCCATTTTCTCATATGTTGAGGAAGGAGAACCTACTGCTTAACTGTGTGCTTTCCTGGTGCCCCTGGAAAGTCTTGAGTTTCTGTTTGTTAGGTGACTTCAAACAGAGATTGGATAGACAGGATGCTTTAATTTGAGGATTATAATGAATAGCATGTTTCTATGAGTCTTTAATTCTAACATTCTGCTAGATGGATTAGCGTAATTATGATCTGTCTTTGTATTTTGAAAACAGAAGAACACATGGCTTCTGGCCTCCTATATTTAACATTCCTGAACTGAACACATCCTTTCAAAAGCAAACTCATTCCATCAGAAGACTAGCTGGCCAAGCATCTCTAATTGTTCAGGATAAACATAATCCCTATTACTGACTATTTACAAAGCACTCTTTTCATATTGTTCAATGTAATTGTGGACTGGATCCCTTGATGTTACATATTGGAGGCCAGCAGAGGTCACAATTGTTCTGTAATATACTAGGAAATTTCTTTACTCAAAGGAAAGAAATGTTAGAAATTAAGGTTTCAGAAGGAGGACGAGGACAGTGTCCATTTTCATGTTTTCAGAAAGGGAATCCCACTGGCATGTGTACAGAATTCCCTAGGAAGGTGCTGAGTTTTTCTTTACAAGCAGACCTTTTTTTTACAGATGCTTTGTTTTGGATTTGTGTCTAAGCAAGCGGTTGGATTCAAAGGTCTACATCACTCCTTCCAACTCTACCATTTGTTGATTCTAAGTCTTTCCTTCTGGTTGGTCTGAAATTTTCCACCACTCAAGTTCCTTGGATGATCCTTGGCTTTAGTTAATGCTGGGTAGAGAAATTCCTCTGCATTTTTTCCTACCAATTTAATGAAAGAGAATTTTCTTTAGAAATTGTTTCAGAGCAGCGTACAAATTGGGTGAAATTCTCATGGCTGGCTTGCAGTCACCCTGCGTTTACTGAGTAGTAAGGTAGCTAATTAGTCTCTGTGTGCAAATTCCTTATCTTTCCTTGCACAATTCTCTCTCCAGTGGTCTGCAGCCTCTCTGGATTCTCACCCTTCCATTCAATCCCAAAGGGAAGCATCAGGAGAGGACAATTTCAGGAGTGATGTTACTGTCACTTTTCTCATCTCTCCTTCTTCTGAGGAAATCTGAGAGATCACCCTTCCATTTTCTCAGCCCACAAATTGGATGGAGGATTTTGAAAAGGCCCTTTCTGCTTATGTCTAATAACATAATTATGATACTCATCTGCTATGTCTTTCTTTCCTTGCCTTTCCTTGACCCCTACATAAAATCCCTCCCATTTTCCTCATAGAATTGTGACCTAGCTACTGCAACAATTCATTTCCCTTTTATATTTTCTTGCATAAAGCTAACCTGAGCATCTCCCTTTTGCTACTCCAAACAAGACCCAGATTCTTTTTCTTCTCCTCTTCTCATGAAATGACCATCTCCTGGGCTTTGAATGCTGTGATTTCAGACTGACAGGCAGGTTGGTTCCATCTCCTCCTAGACTGCAGATGGTTACTCCACCTGTAGGAAATTTGTTGGAACAAGCTCTCTGTTCATTGAGACCGTAGCATCAGTGATTAATTACGGCTCCATAGGGGAACCACGATGACATTAATGATGTCTGGATCTGAACAGCTGCCTGGCAGTCCTCCCTCAGATGTTTATGGACCACTTATCTCCAAGCAATATGGCCAGGTTCTAATTACTCTGAAGTGCACGACAGTGTTTTTTCTCCCCTCCTGCTTGGGGTGGGTGGAAAAATCAGAATTTCCCTTCTCCCTGTTTTCTTGCCACTCAGGGAAAGTTTTTGCTATTTGCCTTTACATTTCTGACCCCTTTGCTGAATCCTCAGGGATTATCAAGGGGCATGCTAATCAGAAACAGCTCAGTGGGGCTGGTGCGCGCACACACACACACACACATGCCCATTTATTTACTAATGAAGCTTTCCAGCTCTAACCAAGAACTCCCACGACCACATCTGCATGGGTGCTAGATGGAGAAATGCAGCTTACAGGAGTCAAAGACCCCTTCGCCCATGTTTTCTTAGCTGAACTCTTGGCTGAGGTACCTAAAAATTAATAAAAATACCACAAACCCCAGTAGAAACTCTGGTCAGCAGACCGGTCTGACTCCACCTCCCTCAGCGGTCCACGCTGAGTGGGAGGAACTTTGTCACAACATGGACACATTTGTTAAAGGCCATAAAAACATGTGTTTGGGTTGGTTTCATGTCAGACGTTGGGTTTGCTACGAGGGTTTTGCCAAGGGTAACACGGAATTGCAATATCTTATATATGTTTTACGTTGGTTGTGCTGCTGATATTTAGAGACCAAATGGCTGACTCACTATAGTATGTCATTGTTTTGGTCTTTGTTTCCTCCAAAATAAGGGTGGAAATGAGTGTAGAAATGAGTGTATCTCTGGAGATAAGCCCTCCCATGACACTCTTAGCACTTCCCCCATACGGCCTGACATCATACACCTGACATATAACTCTTTTGCTGATGAATTTGGGTAAATACAATTATCGGCTATTTTTGTGGACCAGGGACATTTTTATAAGGAGAGGCTGTTTTGCCAACTGTCAAGGCAATGATCAGGTGCCCAGACAATTGTTTCTTTTAGATCCAGATAAAATGATCGCACCAGTAAGTAAGGAGACTTTAAGCTTTATTGTTTAACGGTGGCAGGCAGATTAAACAGAAACACAAGGAAGCATACAAGCCAGATGATAACAAATCTCACTTCAGCTGTCGGGAGCCTCAGTGAATGACAGCAGAGAGACCCCAACCCAATTCACACAGCACCCACTCAAGAGGCAATCTTCAAGTTTTTATCAAAGTCTGGCACTAAAACCTCACGACCCTGTTTCCATGGTGTGGAGGCTGCAGGACCTGACGTTGACTAGATGGTGCACCTGCTCATCATGTGAACTAACAAAACTCTGGAATATCTGGGAACTACACAGATAAGCCCGTGCTACCCTAAACAGTCTTGAGGTCTTCCCACAACGGTGTGAAGATTCCTCCCCACTTTTCAAGCAAGAGTGAAAAACAAGCCGGTTAAACATAGCTCAGAATGAACTCCAATCTTCTTAAGATGAAGGAGAAGCTAAAAGATGTCCCTTAAACTCCTCGAAATACAATGGTCTTCTGTATTGCCACTACAGAGGCATCAGGTCCTGATCTACCCTTATTTCCTCTTAAGAATTTTCAACACGGGAGATAGAAATTGGACCTGCCCCTTTCTGTGACTTCCCTGTCCTTCTAATACAGCCAAGCGTGTCCCTTGAGGAGTGACCTGTGGCTTCCAGGCTTAAGAAAGTTGCCTGTTCTACAGTAGTTTTAGACCAATGGCTATCACTGGCTACATGGCTCATGTAGAGGTTGCAGAATGGGAGTGAAAGACCCAGTCACAGATGACATTTTGCCAGTGGATTCCCAGAAGCATCTAAAGAACAGAATGCTGAATTGGTGGCCTTGTAGTCTGAAGCAATAGCAGATCCCTTCCTTTTTTTGAGTTAAATTTGGTGATGGACCAAGAAAGGAAAGGGCATGAGGGAATGAGAAAATGTCCTGACATTGCTTGATGTGGCCACATTGCAAACATGACTATGAAGTCTTCAGAAGTGGCGTTTCTCCCTTCCTTTGTCTTATCCCACTATTGATATTGTAGAATGTGATTCTGGGCCTCATTCACTGTAGAGCAAGAGGCTGTTGAGAAACATACAATTCCTAAAAACAATCTGTTCTTCCCATCTCACAGTTTTTGCTTAGATGTTTTAGCCATTCTCTTTGTCTCCTTCTTGCCCCAACTGAAATTTCACAGTTACATTATCCAGATGATAGTATTCATCACAAGTTCATAAGATAGTAATCTGCACAAGAGCAATGACATTATCTTGCAAAGGAATAATACTAAAACTAATAATCATAACAACAGCCTTTTGCAAAAAAGAGAAGTCGTCTCCACAGGCATATTTATTAGCAGAACAAATTCCCAAATATTTGTTGATCCCAAATTAGAATCCATCGCTATGACAACATCTTTCTGAGGACCACCATTGCTGTGCATCCAATGAGAAACAAGCAATCTGTTCAATTTGGTGTTTAAAGTATATCCGTTTCTTTCAAATCCGAGGAACAAGAACTCATAAACCAAGACAGATCGTATTGTTTAGATGCAAACTGTGAAACCAGACGGAACCACAACCTACGCCACAGCAGTTGTATGTAATGATGGCCAGCAACTTATTTAGAGGATGGTAAAGAACAGCCCAAAACATTGCTACTTAGAAACTGAGCTGCAGATTTGTTGCATGGATGGTGAGCTTTACTTCGCAATTGGTCGATGTTTTCTTTTGACTGTTTTTTTTAAGAAAACATCCTTATTCAGTTTGGTGGAAAAGAGTCACTTCGTGATTGAGGTGGCCTACAAGTTGACAAACAAACAAACAAACAAATAAAGTCCCCCCTCCCCCCCAAAAGAAAGAATGGCGCTTTTATCTGCAGGGTGTCATCCTCTTGCACTTAGATACGCTTAGCCATGATTAATTCAAGCAGGATTTCCTTGATAAACCCGAATTTCAAAGTTCCTGTAATAGCCTGAATTATAACACCAACCATCCAGGCTGGGTTCATACAACATACTAAGCTGAAATGGGGTTCTGGAGCTTGTGCTGTAGCGTGTGGTCTGAACCTAGTCATTTCGTTATGAGGCTGAAAGGAACAAGAGGATGTCCTGTCTTTCATTATAACATCTTCCCTTCTGCAGACCCCATGCCTGTTGACACTTCCATCCCATCCCAAGGGAGGAAGTTGGAAAAGAACAAAATCTCTTGTTCTTCTCTACAGACTCATCATTTTGCCTTCTCCAAAAATATTCAGTGTGACCTTCCAGGTCCTAAAATATTGCCTGCTGCCCCAGGGAATAAGGAAGGATGAAGTCATGAGAAGGAAGGTCATCGTTCTGGTCCTGAGATCAGTCATCCCAAATGGATTTTGATGGCTTCATTCCACAGTAAAGTTCCCACACAGGATAGTCCTGAATCAGTGCACCTATAAAAGGAGAATTTGTGACCATCTCCCAGATAAAGCTTGCCCCCCCAAATAGAAGTGCAATACATTCTTAGTTTGATTACTATCTGTAGCTTTCCCTTCTACTTGACAAATATTGCTTTCTCCTTTCTTCTCTCCAATGTTCTCTGCACACCATTGATGTCAGATGTGAAATGACTAATTGCTTTGTTATGCAAGCGCTTGGTATAGTTCCTTTGGTTGTAACCTGTATATATTTATTGCTACTGTAATTAGTTTTGTTGCACGTTGTTTGGAAGCTTGCTTATAATTATGCTAGTACTCTCTTGTCCACTGCTGAAGAGGCGTGATGCAGAGATCAACCTCATGCTGCATGACAGTTGTGTGTTATTTATTTATTTATTTAATATTAATTTATATTTAATTTATATTAATATGATCCTATTCACAATAATTATATTCCAGGTCTTCGTCCATCAAATGTTTCATCTGTAAGCCCCCTGATTGCAGCTTGACAATGCTAATGTATTCATTCTGAGGCACACATATTTCCTTTTCTGGGTTTTTTACTGCTGATATCTCTTCTTTCCCTTTCTTTTTCAGAAGAGACTGAAAACAGAGCAAACATTGGTGTGTTGGTCTCACCAGGTCCTTCAGTTGCCTCAGCAATTAGACACTTCAGGCCATAACAGCAGAAAAAAACTTAGTTATGGTTATTTTGAGACTGGCCAAGTAAAAGCTGCCTAAAAGGTAAAGGTAAAGGTTTCCCCTGCACAGTCGTGTCCGACTCCAGGGGCCGGTGCTCATCTCCGTTTGTTAGCCGAAGAGCCAGCGCTGTCCGAAGATGCTTCCGCGGTCATGTGGCCGCATGACGTGCGTGGAACCCTGTTACCTACCCACTGAAGTGGTACCTATTCATCTACTTGCATTTGCATGCTTTCGAATTGCTAGGTTGGCAAGAGCTGGAGCAAGTGCGGGAGCTCACTCCGTCACGCGGGGCTAGGGATTCGAACCTACGAACTTGTGATCTTCCGAACGACAAGCCTGGCGTCTTACCCGCTGAGCCACCACGCCTCTAAAAGCTGCCTAGGATTCAGCCAATCTTGTTCTGTGGAGTCTTTGGTGCTCTCTGAGCCTTGTTGTTTTCTTGCAGACGTTTCATTGCCAGGCTAGGCAACATCTTCAGTGCGAAAAGGGAGTGAGACTTGCTCTCTGTTTATATATCGTGGCTTGTCCTGCTTGGGTTGGTTGGGGTGTTGTTTTATTTTGTGGGGGGGGGGGCAGTGTCCCTTGCAGCATCATTTTATGCAAATATTATCTCTCTCCCTGTCCTGTTTGCTTCCTGGAGCAAAATATTCACTTACCACCCTTGTTCTTTGTTCACCCGCTTCCTGTCTGGCCTTCATCTCTGTTTGGTGAATTTTGTTAATCATCTCTGAACACTTCGCTTGAGCATAAACTAGGGTTACCCTTTAGCTGTCCCAGCATTCTTTATTATAATGGTTATTCCTTTTTCTTTAAGAATAAAGGGTTTTGTGGAACCTTAAAGATTCCCCCACTTCAGTTTTCAGGAACGACAGCCTCCTTCCTCTGATTTATTGATAGAGCATCTTTCAGGAGATGTCTATAAGCAGGGATGGAACTAGGGTCTTTGTCACCTGGGGAAAACATGGATTCCATGCCCCCCCATGGGTTATTTTGTCATTTTGGCATCCCCCAGCGTGGCACCTGGGGCACATGCCCTGCTTGCCCTTCCCTAGTTGCAGCCCTGCCTATAAAGCCACCAAACTTACATGAACTTGCCTTTTTTTCAGTCAGGACCTTGTTTCTCCAGCTGAATGTGACTGCTTTGTCAAACAGATGGTGCTGAGAGGACTCTCCAATGTTATTTATTTCTGAGGGACAAAGGATATTGGATAATACGATTAGCTAACTCACCGTCCAGATTATATGTTTGATTTGAAAGGTTTATTTATTGTCCTTCAGCAGAACATCCTGAGTGGTTTACAAATAATCAGTATGTGCAAGTGTGTGTGTATAAAACGGAGAGTTTGGCAGTGAGTCATCCAGGAAGTGTCACGGTTGAATGGGGATCACCCTGTCTACCTTAACTCTCCAATGAATGCACTGATTTCTCCAGTCCATCCAATGTTATGACTACTTCCAGATGACCATCATTTTGTCTCTCAATTCTTCTGATTTGTCTTTAAAATGAAGCCAGGATTGATCTGGGTTGTTTTGACTGCCTGTGGACACTGAAACATAATCCAAGGAGGGATGTTGACATGTTTGTAAGAGTCTGCAGAAAACTGACAGCTAATCAGGATTGACCCTACCTGCCCAGCAGATGAGCACAGAGAACTATCAGCCAGTCAGCGCTTGCTTGCTGGCTAGTAATGAGAAATTCATCCTGCAGATTCATGCCAGAACACACATATCCCAGAAGAAGAAGAAGAAGAAGAAGAAGAAGAAGAAGAAGGAGGAGGAGGAGGAGGAGGAGGAGGAGGAGGAGGAGGAGGAGGAGGAGGAGGAGGAGGAGGAGGAGGAGTTGTTGTTTCTGTGCATGCCTGTCTGTCAAACTTCCCTCCCAGCTATCACAACTGAAAGTCTCTCAGAGATCTGATTAGCAATATTTATTATAAGGGAAGTTAACACAGGATTACAACACAAGAATTCCAACAAGTACTTTACCTTCTAAGAGGAAACCTGTACATAGGCAATCTAAGGGGCCAACAGCCTGCTTCATTTTCTCATGCTCTTTTGGTGCTCTTTTGGTGCACAGAAAGAGGAGATTTGTCTCTTTAGTTGCTTGCTTTGGTAACTGCTGTTAGTTGTCTGCTACATGTGAGAAATTATTGTCACAATGCCATAGCAACATATTCCCATGGTTTTCCAAATTTCTGTTGGCATGATGGCTACTCTGCCTTACAAGCTCTTCGTGCAGTCTGCTATGATGCTGCTGTGTCAGGATCCCAAGACATGGGAGGCAAGATGAGATGAACCGTTTCCTCCAATGAGAGAACAGATTGCTTCTTGAAATGTCAGGCATAGTGTTGACTTAAAGAGAAGATACCAGTCTAGGAAAAAAATTAGTTCTGGCTATTTTGCAACATAACTTCTGTGATTCCAAAGGGTTTACATATTCCAGCTCAGAGACTAAACCAGGTATTGTGAGATGCAATAATTTGACATTATTGATTTGTACTCACTATGTCTTTGTGTAAATAATTTTTATTAAATATTTTTTAAAAGAATAAAAAACAATACAAACTTGGAAAGAAGAAAGTAAGGAAAGTAAAGAAAAGTAATCAGCAAATGAAAAAAAGTACAAAGAAAGAAATAGAGATGAGAAAGGAAAGGAAAGGAAAGGAAAGGAAAGGAAAGGAAAGGAAAGGAAAGGAAAGGAAAGGAAAGGAAAGGAAAGGAAAGGAAAATATTATAAAGAAGTGGCTTCCAGTCTTCTTAACAGCAGTTATAAGTACATTTATATTTTACCCTCTCTCTCTAAGGTTACATTGTGGCTCCCTTCTTTCCATAGTCTACCCTTTCTAATAATCAAACCCATAAATCACAAGTTCATGTTTTTCTTTTTTTCCGCAAGAAGTCCATAAGAGGTTTCCAGTCATTGATAAATGTAGTTATTGTCCCTTCTCTAATCAAACAAGTCAATTTTGCCATCTCTGCTCATTCTGTCATCTTCACCATCCATTCCTCTGTTGTGGGTATTTCAGAGTCTTTCCACTTTGGGGCATATAATAATCTCGCAGCAGTGATCATATATAAGAACAATCTTCCATAACTCCTCGCCACGTCTTTGTCATCCTAGTCCTTTTGCAGCCCACACACCCAGATCAATCGCAATTGTAGATCTTGAATCCCAGTAGGGAGATGAAATCCCTTTTCTGGTTCACATTTCTTCTGAGCTCCTGACTTTGCTTTCGAGTGGCTGGAAAGCAAAACCAAGCAGGTTATCATCTAGCTATGTTCTAGGGTACCTATAACATGAAGAAGAAAGATAATATTTAACACACGATGACTGTTAAGGCGTTTTTGGTTGCTTCGTTTTTTTGGAATCTGCAGGAGTGACTAATCGTGGTAGAGATCGGAGGAAACTGGTCATTTATAATGCAATAAGCCCTGATGTGAATCTCAGTCATTTTTCTAAAGCATCCACCATTATATAGTCATTTGAAGCTTATGATGGAATTCAGGCTTCCTGACTGGGGTTCTTTCATTGACAAGGGGCTGATTCATCTTGCAGAGGAATCATTTCAGACCTCCGAGTCATCTTTTGGATCTCCTCCGCTGCTCTTTTTCTTAGAGACCTCCTGATGGTTCAGTAAAAGCCGTCTTTGTTTGGACTGTAAATATTTCACTGTTTGTTCAGATGCAGACAGCATTATGAACTGCAATGTCCTTTGTCACGGCAAAGTCTTCTCTTATCTGCCTTAAAGCTCAGTTTTTGAAAGTTTAGGGAGAGCTGTCAATCACCTCTCTTCCCTTCTTGAGATATTCCTTGGGGAAACCAGCAAACTTTCCATATAATGGGAAGCTATTCTAGTGCATCCTGGGTAATATGTCAGCTACCACTTGAATCCTTCCCCCCCTCCTGCCCCAGAATGTCTCTAATATTGGGACATTCTTAAAAAATAAAATGTCAACCACTGTGGTGGAACTGGGCAAATCCACCATCTTGTTGCTACTGGCAAGAACCAATAACAAAAGATTCTAATCATATTTTTTTCCTCCTTATTCCTACCAAGTGTGTGATTGGGTCTTTCACAGGTGGGTGTTTTAAAAGCATGGTTATATTTAAAATGAATGAAGGTCATGAACATAAGCAATAATTTGGGCAAAGTATAGAAAATTTGCACCTCTGTGGTTCTAGGAGGCTGATCATTTGGGTGGGAATAAGCATACCTTTATATAATTTTGGAAGCAAAGTACCACCACAACAAGTTGTTTTGTGTGAAAATCTAGCATAAACAGTAAAAGAATAGGGGTCTTGAAATTCTTAACATGAAGCTATGATTTTGTAATTCAATCTCTTCTCCTTCCCCTGAAAAGTTATGTCATATCTTCTCCTTCCTTCCTTCCTTCCTTCCTTCCTTCCTTCCTTCCTTCCTTCCTTCCTTCCTTCCTTCCTTCCTTCCTTCCCTCCCTCCCTCCCTCCCTCCCTCCCTCCCTCCCTCCCTCCCTCCCTCCCTCCCTCCCTCCCTCCCTTCACATGTTCAAGCAGGTAACAGAAAAAGCAAAGAATCAGAGGGATAGAGGGTGACATTACTTTACTTTATTGTTTCCATTCAGCTTTCTCTTTTGGTTGGTTAGGTTTCTGTGACCTCTTGAACTTTTCTTTTGATGCTTGGGAGGAAAAAACAAAGCAAAACAAGGAAAACAAAATGGAGAATAACACAGTTAGGACTGCAGTTGAACTGTAAGTTCAACTTTATTGAACTTGACTGGATTCATTTAGCTTTGCTCTTTCCTGAGTGTACAGAAACTTTCAGACAGAACTCTTATACTTTGCTCCTAAAGTTTTTAAAAGATGATCATCCAACCCTTTTCAAAAGAAGTACACAATTATCACACAATTTTCACTGGCATCTCTTTGGAGGAAGCATCTATCCTGTTTTGAGAAGGATGCCTTTGTGTGTGTGTGTATGTGTGTGTGTGTTCAAATTGTGAACACTTATCTGGAGAAGAACTCTGCAGAACCCAGAAATCTGTGTGCTGCCCTTAGCTGTTCTTTATAAAAATGCTTTATCTACTAACTCTGAGTTTCACACTTCCAGCTGCCAGGTTTCCCAAGGAGCATTATATAAAAGGTATGGATAATTAGTCAAAATGTGTCATTGTGGGTTATTAATGGCCCAAACAGAACAATGGATTGCCTCACCATTTCAACAGTGCCCCCATTTATTTCTAATGGATTATGTTGAACAGTTTCTGGAGGCGACAGCTTCTTTTCTCACTTGCTCTCAAAGATTTCATTTCCAGATGATCCCGTCCCAGAAAGACAATTGCTGGCCAGTAGCAAGGTCATGTAGAATCCCAGATTGCGTGGCCCTGTCTTCCTTACTATTAAATCCTTGCTGAAATATATTGTCAGTGGCTGAGATTAATGTCTCTGTTTCTTCTACTTCTTACTGCCACTGACTCAAGAAGCTGCTGTTGCTCCAACATTTTTGTGAAGAACTTCTTATTTTCAAGGTCAGGTGGTGTCTTCACCTTCTTACAGATTGATGCTTGAATTCTTCGGCTAGTATCTTTCTTGCATTTGTCAGGAGGTCGTGGAGCTCAAGCTTAGAAACCATAGATTCTGGGTTTTTTTGGTTTTTGTTTTTCGGGATGCGTGTGAGGCCACAGAGCAATCTATCTGACATTCCCTAGACATGACAAAATCTAGAGAGATTCAACTGCCCCTCCCAGCCAGTAAATAATTGAAGGTGGACACCTGCTTTTCACACAGAAAATCCTAGGCTCAGTCAAGGAAAAGAACTTCTGGCCCACTGAAAGGACTGAAAATTCTTCAAGAGGGATAAGATTGTGAATATAGGAAAATAGGAGGAGGAAGGAGTATTAGGTATGTTTGCCACCTTGAGTTATTTATAAAAATAATAAAGGCAGGACAGAAAATAAATAAAATAAAACAAACAAATAAATATGTGAGTGGCTGGATGAATGAATAGAAGTTCCATGAAGCCACTTTCAGGGTCCTGTAAGAGTACCTAAATCCATGATTCACATGGCATTTTTTCCCACTCAGTCCTAAATTGATCTACCTTGGCAAGGATTATTGTAAGTTATGATTTTATAGCTTTCAGTTTTGTACTTCCTTGCATGATGTGGTAGTTTGTATATAAAAGACTTGCTCAGCATTGTTGGAGGGCTCAGAGGTAGAACACTTGCTTTGTGTCAGGGATATAACTGGTGAAGAAGGAGGGGGCTCCCTCCAGGGGGATAAACACATGCGCAGGACTGAATCGCTTTGCTTTCCTCCCAAGAGGCTAAAGAAGGCCCCGCCCTAGTTCCCTGGGTCTTTTCTCTGAGCATCACTAATTCATTTTAGTTTAGCTGAATTCTGTCTAGCAGAGTAGAACAATTAAACACTAGAGCCTTTACACCAAATCTCAGCATGTTCCTTCACTCAAAGTCAGGACACTTTGTGTGAAGAAGGTCCCAAATGGAATTTCAATCATCACTAGGTAGTAGCTGGAAAAATTCTTATTAACAATTCTGGTCAAGGTGGACCACAATTCTGACTTGCCATGAGGTTGTTCCTTTCTTGGCTGCTGAATAAATGTTGATTAGCAGGAGTAATTTAAGGGGTCTTTCCACATATCAGTCTAAAGAGGGAGGATAATTAATGAACAGGAAGTCTAACCGTAAGTGTCTTGTCTGATTTAGGATATAACAGCTTCTTATGTTCCTATGGCCATCCCTTCTGCTGAAAATGTAGAGGATTACTTTCAGAGTCCGTAGGTACAATTTGCACAGTGTCAATTCATGTTCATCTCATGTGATTATCAACATCAAAATGCTCCTAAACTCTATTTGAAATGGAAGTTAGAGCAGAAAATGCTGGATCCAAAAAGAGAAAGCTTATCCAGGTTTCCGTCTCTGCCTTATACTCCGGTTCTTGGGTTGAGGGAGATACAAAAAAATCCCTTTAGCTGCAAGCTGCTGCGCTTGTAACATAGGAGAGATAGAAACCACAGACCACGTGCTCCTTCGCTGCCCTTTTTATAAAGAGCTTAGGAATAAATTAATAATACCTCTGATCAATAAATATCCTAGGCGGCAAGATATAGTCTCTATGCAAATGCTACTTATAGATGAATATCCAACTGTTACAGCACAAGTAGCAGACCCAGGGAGGGGCATGGTGGCTCAGCGGGTAAGACGCCAGGCTTGTTGATCGGAAGATTTCAAGTTCGGAGGTTTGAATCCCTAGCCCTACGTGCGGAGTGAGCTCCCGCACTAGCCCCAGCTCTTGCATGCAAACGCAAGTAGATGAATAGGTACCACTTCGGTGGGTAGGTAACAGCGTTCCACGCGCGTCATGTGGCCACATGACCATGGAAACGTCTTCGGACAACGCTGGCTCTTCGGCTAACAAACGGAGATGAGCACCGGCCCCTAGAGTCGGACACGACTGCACAAATGTGCAGGGGGAAACTTTACTTTTTTAGCAGACCCAGGGCCTGAGCCAAGCTAGCTCCCAAACCCAGCAACACATTGCAAACTATGGAATGAAGACCCAAAGAAGCCAAGCCCTCTACCTGAAAGAAAGGAGCATGATTCAGCCAATTAATCAGGGTTCTGTGCAGCTGCCATGAAGATACGGCAGACTATGATTTGAAAATGTAACATGGTATTCCTTGTAATAATTTTAAGTGGTATATATACTTATATTATATATGATATTTTATTTTTGTATCACTCATTTTAATATTTGTATTTTATATTTTTAAAATTATGTACAACAGAGAATATTAGTCATGATAATGTAAATGAATAAGACTGTTTTTAAATTTGATAAGGGGCTCATTTACATCGTGATCTAAATGCATTTTAATATTTAATTGGGACTTGTTAAATTAGATTTAAAACTATTTCAAATCAGAGGGTTTATATTTTAAAGCCCAATATGTTTACTTTGTAAAATTCCAACTTGTACTGGTCAGTGACCATAATAAATGGATTTGGATTTGGATTTGGGTTGAATTTTTATCTCATCTTTTCTTTAGTAAAGATCCCCCCGCCCAGTTGTGCAGTCGTGTCCGACTCTAGGGGCCGGTGCTCATCTCCGTTTGTTAGCCGAAGAGCCAGCGTTGTCCGAAGACGCTTCCACGGTCATGTGGCCGGCATGACAAGCGTGAAACGCTGTTACCTACCCACCGAAGTGGTACCTATTAATCTACTTGCATTTGCATGCTTTCGAATTGCTAGGTTGGCAAGAGCTGGGGCGAGTGCGGGAGCTCACTCCGTCACGCGGGGCTAGGGATTCGAACCTCCGAACTTGCGACCTTCCGATCGGCAAGCCTGGCGTCTTACCCGCTGAGCCACCACGCCGCTCATCTTTTCTTTGCCTTCTAGGAAATAGCCATTTTGGGGGTGATCTTCCTTATCTTGGCCATCATTTTGTGAGAGTACCCATGGCATGCTTTCAGACTCAAAATATGCTCTGATTCATAGACCTGTGCTCTAGAACAATGGGAGAGGCTGGCCAAGTAACATAATGGAGGTTCTCTACAAAAGGCGGGATATACATCTAATAAATAAATTGAATTTATTTATTTTGCTTTCACATTGGATTATTCCTTATTCCTGGCAACCTTCCATTCTGCTTCAAGAAACGGATCTTAGGAATATAGAAAGCTAATAAATCACACCATGTCAGTAGGTCAACTGGGTAGCATTGCTTGGCATGCAAAGGAATCCAACTTCAGTACTTATCATCTCTGTAGGAATCACTGCCAATCACTGACAACAACATTGGACTATATAAGATAATGTTCTAATTTGGTACCAGATGTTTCCAACATCTATCTAACATTTTGATTCTAGCACCTGAACCACCTACAGGGAGCTCCTGTCTTTGCTTTGCCTTGTGGTGAAGGTTTGTTAAAATAACATATTCCTAATGGAAGTTGCTAGACTTCTCCTGATTCTTTCATTATTTGGGATTAAACTTCCATCTCAAGAGACAGATACGAGGGTGCTTTTTTTTTTTTTTGCAGCATAAAGAAAATGAGTTGTCCACACATTCTCTCAGGCACCATATTTCCACTCTTGCAGTTTTTATTTTGACTTTTCTCCCCCCCAAAGGACACACTAAATGAATTGGTGCAGTAGAAAATCCTTTAGAGAGTCTTTAGAGAGTTTCTCTGGGACTGTACAGCCGCTTCAGGACACCCATTGTTTGCTTTTGTCTGCCTCAGGGCAATGTATGCAGCTGTAACAAGGTCATTTTGCAAAATCCTGTAATATTGATTCCTGGCTTAGACTTTTCAGAATGGAGCAGTTTCCTCTTGCAAATAAGAATGAACATCGCCCAGGAATGCATCTCAAAAAGGTTACCCACTAATAATGGCAAAATTCCAAAGCAGTGGCAAGGAAGTTTTGTGGTGCTCAATTCTCAGGGCTTGGAGAGAAATGAAAATGCAAATAGGGGCTGTTCCCAGGGTTCCAGATATGAAAAAGGCTTGCTCTGGGACTTCTCAGATTAATAGGTAGCATATCAAGCTAATGGGGTGCTTTCATCAAGATGACAGCTACTCAATTGCCCGCTCCCCCCCAGGTAATGCGACGATTATTAATTAATTAGTAAGAACCCTGGGGATTGCAACAATTGGTTGCAGCCTAGCGTGACCCTGTTCAGAATCCAGACCTGCCAGGAATTTTAATCCCCTTCTCCCCTGGCTCCTTTAGCTACCTATCACAGCCACAGAATGTCTTTTGGGGTACTTTCCTACAGGTATATTGGTTTACTTCCCCCATTATATCTTAATACTCTTGCAAACTTTGGCATTTCCCCAGGTTTGCCAGTGCACCACCCCACCCCACCCCAATAATGCTGGATTTGCATGGTTAAACCCCACACTGTATTCTAAGCCAGACTATGGATCATGACCCTCTTGGATGACTCCTCATTTAGGGAGGAGGAGAAATAGGATGAGAAGCTTGCTGAACTTGACCCCAAAGAGCCAAGGTCAGGAGCAGAACTTACTGACAGCTCTGAAGTGGATGATGATCTAGAAGAAACAAGAGACCTTGCAAGGCCAGGTTACGAATCAAAGGGCAGAGAATTGGAGGGATCACAATCTTCAGAGAAAGGTACCATGGGAGTAATGGTCTACTTGGAAGTTAGGAACTCCTCCTGAGTAGCTTTGCATGATTTAGGATAATTAGGGTCAGCTGGACTTGAGTAGAGCCTCGATAGTAGCAATGTTGCATGGTGTTGTCTTAGGTTGTAAACCTGAACCCTGACTTGTCCTTCTGGACAGCTGACCTTTGCTGCCGTTTAGACCAGGGTCTCCCAACCATGACAACTTGCTGACCCAGAAGTCCCCAGCCAACATGGCTATTGCAGACAATGCTGGGAGTTGTCCATACATCTGAAAGTTGTCAAGGTTGGGAAATACTGGTCTAGACCAGGGGTCCCCAACCTTTTTGGCACCAGGGACCGGTTTCAAAAGACGATTTTTCCGTGGACCGGGGGGGGCGGGGTTTCTGGGATTTCCGCGGACCGGGGGGTGGGGTTTGCGGGTGGGAGCCAATCGTGTGCAACGGGGGCAGGGTTTGTGGGCGGGAGCCAATCACAAGCACCGGGGGGGTGGGGTTTGCGGGCAGGAGCCGATCGCGCGGAAGGGGGCAGGGTTTGCGGGCGGGAGCCCCACGGCCCAGTTCCTAACAGGCCCTGGCCTACTAGTGGGCTGTGGCCCACAGGTTGGGGACCCCTGGTCTAGACTATGCCTTTCTATCCAGTTCTTTGAGCTTACTGTTGCCAGTGTCTCTAGAACTCTGTGCTCTTGTCTGCTTTTTTTGCTGGTGGAGTTCACACATCCCACTTAGACACAAACAAGGAGAATGCATTAGGGTTTAGTGCAATTTGAGCATCAAAACAGATATGCTAAAAGATTCTACCTGGTTCAAAGGATGCTTTTGGTGATCTTTAAAGGAAGATTGCATTAGTATTCTGTTTTGGTAGCTGAAGGTGATGAAAGCGGAGACGTACAAGGCTGGCTTAAGACGACCTCACAAATTCATGATTTAAGAGAAATATTTCCTGGCCTATAGCTATTGCTCCCCTTTACTCTGTTTCACCACAGCTGGTCTTAGTAGAGAAAACTCATTTTTTTGTGTTATCCATTTATAGTAACCTACTGTCCTGCTTTCAAAACTCTGGTAGGTTTTTCCATTTGCAGATGTCAGGTGAACAATTGAGGAAATGTGAATTGCTCAAATTTTGTCACATTTTGGGTTCCTTCCCTCTCCCAGGAATCTTTAGGAGCAATGTAGCAGAGTGTGTGGGAAGAAAGTGTCTGCATTTCAGTTCCTAGTGCACTTAGACACTTATATGCAGGCTGTTATTTCTCACACTGTGCGTTCGGCGGGTTTGATTCCACAAATGTATATTGTCAAACAGTTCCCTTCACTTTAATGTAACTTTAACCCAAAGACCAAATAAACTTTTGGTTTTCAAATCAACAGAGAACTAGCAGAACTTCCAGGAACACATAATGGAAACCAAATTCCCATGTGAACTTGGGCAAAGCAATAGGGGTGTCACAAACCACTTGCTCTTTTCATCTGTGTAATGTAACATGATGCATTGAAAGAAGGTTCTCCCTTTCTATGACGTGTTTTGGGCTGGGTCTGCTACATGAAAGCTCTGTGCACTTCTCTGTCCCGAGAAATGGTTTCAATGACTATTGCTACAGAATCACAACCAAATGCTTTCGTTACAAAATGGCCAGAACAGGTACAAAGCTCTTCTTTTTTTCCCTAGACAGAAAGCTGCATTTTGGTGAGTTGCTAACATCTGCACTAAAAAAAATAGGTGGGGCAAAAGTTTAATTGGATTCCCTTGGATTGGGCATCTTGGAAACAGACAAGCTCATAGCAATTATAGCTATATTGCTAGAGAGGGAAAGAGCATATACAGTGATGCAGTAATAGCAGTGCACTCTTTGAGGGCCTTCTGAGATAGCTGAACTATAACTGCCAGCATCTCTCCTTAATGACCCTGCTGACCGGGGATGATAGGAGTTGTAGTTCAGCACCATTCCTAGCAGTGCCATCTTGGGAGTTTTAGGGGATACAGATGCCCCATTATGTCCTCTTTGTGAGAAATTCTTAATTGTCTCCATTCATTATATCTCCTCTCCTCTCCTCTCCTCTCCTCTCCTCTCCTCTCCTCTCCTCTCCTCTCCTCTCCTCTCCTCTCCTCTCCTCTCCTCTCCCCTCCCCTCCCCTCCCCTCCCCTCCCTCCTTCCTTCCTTCCTTCCTTCCTTCCTTCCTTCCTTCCTTCCTTCCTTCCTCCTCCTCCTCCTCCTCCTCCTCCTCCTCCTCCTCTCCTTCCTTCCTTCCTTCCTTCCTTCCTTCCTTCCTTCCTCCCTCCCTCCCTCCCTCCCTCCCTCCCTCCCTCTTCCTCCTCCTCCTCCTCCTCCTCCTCCTCCTCCTCCTCCTCCTCCTCCTCTCCTTCCTTCCTTCCTTCCTTCCTTCCTTCCTTCCTTCCTTCCTTCCTTCCTTCCTT
Organism: Charina bottae; assembly: GCA_023362775.1. Taxonomy (NCBI): domain Eukaryota; kingdom Metazoa; phylum Chordata; class Lepidosauria; order Squamata; family Charinaidae; genus Charina; species Charina bottae. The sequence goes on along the minus strand of JALMGJ010000018.1, from coordinate 19,747,027 downwards.
CCTTCCTCCTCCTCCTCCTCCTCCTCTTTCATGATGAAATGAAGACCCTGGGGGGAATTTGCTTTTTTGTTTGCTTGTCTGAAAGAACATGCAGGACCGAGGGAAAGAGGGTTGCTTTATCCTTTCTTTATGTCAAAAAGAAGGAACAGACTCAAAAACATTCATACAAAACTGTTATGATTAGATGGCTTCTTTGTATGGAATTTTCTTTAAAAAGGCGCACTTTCTTCAAATATACCTTAGAAGTATAGCATTTCAATTTATATCCCAGATACTGTAAATGCTGTGCAGTTGACAGTATAAGAATAAACAGAGAAACACTTGCTAAAACAAAAGGGAAAAAAGAAGCCAGAACCAACCATACATTTTGTACTTAATGTTATACAATTGCTTTGCAGAGAGAATGCTACTGCAAAATGGGGAGACAGGTGGGGCTTGAAGGATAATCGTGTTTGGAGCTATATATTTATATATTTGTTCAAAAGTGCCAAGTTAAGCATGCTTTGGGGACTGATATTTCTGGGAAAGGAAAGCTGGAGATTTTAAAGAAAGAAACAGCCACAAGGGGGTACTAAGGTTATTTGCTTGCTGTTTTGCCCACGGCTTAATCTCTGACATTGTTCCTGAGGAATTGGATGGGAAGTCAAGATGTCTAATGATAAATGGTTCTTTCATCTCAGTAGGAATTTGCTTCCGTCTTCCATCAGTGAAAGGAGGGACTCAGCTCCAGAGATGTTACCGACACTTCTACTTCTCTGCTCTGGGTTTATATGAATAGGGTCCAGGCAGATCAAGTCCCAAGATGTGTGTGTTGAAGTAATCTGATCATCCCTTCAGAGCCCTTTCTGTACTGAATCCCTCCCACAAGCATTCTCAGTTGGGTCTAATAAAAGATCTTCCAGCTTTCCTCTGCACCAACTGATTTATCCTGGTCCAAGATATTGGGGTATCTAGAATCCACATGATACTCCTCTCCATGGGCTTCACCTTTTTGCAACGTGGGAGTGGCCTTGGAAATCTCAGCAGTAGAAAGTTATGACTTTTGATCAGGAAAAGACCCACTGCACATCTTTATAGGGCAGAATATGATGCCCTGGCCGAGGCCCCCTGGGCTGGATGGAGGACACCTAAAAGCCAGAGGAGTTCAGTCTATACCCATATAATCAGACAGCTTCTGAAGCCCATGTGATGTGATTCAGCTCAGTACCAGTAGTTCAAATTGCATCCACAAACAGATTAACACCAAGCACACTTTAATCCCTGGTGATTTTGATTGATTATGTGCCATTAAGTTGGTGTCGATTCTTAGTGATCACATAAGTAGATTTTCTTCATGATGATCTGCCCCTAATTGGGTCTTTCAGGTGTTCCTATGGTGCACCCATCACCACTGAAACTAAGTCCATCCACCTTGCTGCTGGTCATCCTCTTCTACTCTTCCTGCCACCTTTCCCAGCATAAGGGACTTCTCCAGAGAACTGGGTCTTCACATAATGTGTCTGAGATAGGATAATTTGAGCCTGGTCATTTGTGCCTCTAGTGAGAACTCTGGGTTGATTTATTCAATGATCCATTTGTGTGTGTGTGTGTGTGTGTGTGTGTGTTTTGGTATTCTCAGGAGTCTTCTCCAACACCAAAGTTCAAAAGCATCAATACTCTTCTTATCCTGCTTCTTCAAAGTCCACTGGTGGTATCTTTTCCCTATTCCAAATACAATAATGGTTCAACAGGTTGACTACATATGTATTGTTCAAGAAGAGGAAACAGAGCACCAGAACAGAACACAAAAGAAGAACCAGGCCTGCAGAAAATGTGCACGTATCTCATTGTCCATACAGATCCAGAATTAGAGATTTAGAGGGGAAGACTGCGACTAGGAAACCTGAACACCTGCTTGCTCAGTTTGCTACCCAAATGTTAATTGTCAACAGATGACTTTAAGGTCTCCTCCTGCTGTTCCAAGAGTTCTTAATCTTTAAATCCTTTGAGAAAGAAAGGCTTCAGCCTTCAAATATCTAAAGAGTTGTTGCATAGAAGAAGCCCAAAACATGTTGCTATTATCCCAGGATGCAGGACAGTGGGTAATAAGCTTATATTATAGAAAGGTGCTCAGAAAGATCCTCATAAAAAGACTTCTTAATGGTAAAAGTGGTTTCATGGTAGAAGCAATTTCTCAGGAACATTAGATGGATCTAAGCAGAGGTGAGAAGGTCTCTGTCAGATGCTTTAAACTGCATTGCAGCATTTAACAGGACTGGGCAGCTCTTCAAAGAATGGACATCTTGAAATGGAAAACTGTCTGCTGTAAAAAAATGACAACCACCCACGTAACTGGATGCAACACTGCATTGTCTATTTTTTTGTGAGATTTAGCACCACGAATCAGGGGAAATCTGGAACCTAGATATTGCTGGATTGCTCCAGTTGGCTTTGCTAATGGCGAGGGATGCTGACTTTGTACCTCATTGTAGCCATAATTCTTCTGGTTGTTCCCTCCACTTTTTCATTTCATTTCTTTCTTTCAGGATACAAAATATGTAACTTTCCATCACTTCTACTAGGTGCCTACCTGAGATAAGAGGATAAGTACTTGCATTTAAAAATCAAAATTGGCTTTCTACATGGCATCCATTATGAATTTTAAAAATGTACACTTTACTAATGTAGTTCAGCTTAAAGTGATTCTCCCAGACGTGGTGGAGAAAGTTAATGCTGAGGAGGCTTTGGAGATACAGATGTTCCACTGAAGTCGCAAAGCCACTGAATCAGTGAAGCAAAAGCGAGTCCAGATTTTGCAAAGAAAACATTAAAATGCTTCCCTCTGCCTTTAAGTGCATTATATTTATTTGGATTCATTTAAAGCATTTAGCTAACGGAAAACCATCCATTAAAAAAAAAAGCAGCAATCCAAACCACAAAAATGATAGTTAAAAGCAATATCTGAAAACCATTTTGGGCAGATGTTACAACCCATAGAGTTGAGATGAGAAAGGTGGTTGTTGTTTTTAATGTAAAGCTCTGAAAAAAAAATTAAAGTCTTCCTGAAAAGGGAGTTCCATAATTGAGATGCCACATTCAGAAAGGGTTTTTCATTCATTGCCACCTTCTTATGTATTCTTTTATTTTGACTTTTATGGCACTTCAATCTAAGAGGACTCTGGGTGGCTTACATTCCCCTCTATACAAGAAAGTTTAGAAACAAACAATAATCCACAAAACAACAGAACAATTACCAGCCCCTGCATCTGAGAAATGATCAGACATCACACAAAAATAAAGAAACCGTAACAGGAAGAATCATCATTCACAACACTTCAGTTCTCCAAGGCTCTCTGGAATCACCACATTTTGATGGTTTTCCAGAAAACTGACAGGATGGGGGGCCAATCTAATGTCATGGGGAATACAGTTCCAAAAAAAAGGGGCTACATATTAAATAGAAAGTCTTTGTGAAGGGAGTGAACTGAAGAAAGTCTTAGAATATGGGTAGGTTAATGGAAGAGAAGTTATTCAAATATCATGGAACCTGAAGCTCACATGAATTTTGTCAGATTCAACATCTACTCATTACAGCAGGTCCCCAGTTTAAGAACGTCCCAGTTTACGGATGACTCCTAGTTAAGAACGGACTGCCATAAAGACTATTACATTAAAAAATCGAGTTAAGTACAATATTTCGGGTTAAATACACAATACTACTTTGTGTATTATTATGTTTAAGAAGTTTTTGTGTATTTGGAAGTGTTTTATATGCATAGAAAGGTAAAATATATACTATATACTAAGATAAACATTTGACTAACTGGTGCTAAATAACTGTTCCAACTTACAAATTCGACTTAAGGACAAACTTAGGAACTGAACTTGTTCTTAAACCGGGGACCTGCTACTGTTTCTGAAATACCTGAAACCTGAGAACTGGTCTCAGATTTCCCTCCTTGCCTCATTCCTTCCAACATCTTAAGCCTTTCCCCACTTCACCCAGCCACAGCACAAACAATCCTGGCCACCTCTTTTTTCTCAATCTAATTAATAATCAATCTATCAATCTATCTATCTCCACCCCAAGCAGGGTATTTTTCAGACCACAAATTAACAGATCATGCATAGCTTACCTGCATCATGTGATCATATCACCAAGAAATAATTATAGGGAGGTTAGATTAATTCAAGTGTAAAGCTGTAAATGGTTATTAATCACAATGGCTGTGCATTACTTGCAATCTCAGAGGCATGAATCTTCTTAGGACCAGCTGCTGACTCTCACAGACGAAGAGGTGCTATTACAGTCAAGCTCTGTCCATAACCTGTTTTGTATAGTTTACATTCCTCTGCCAAAGTGAAGAATTACAATCTGGGAGTCTTCCTTGAGCTTTGGTCATCACTGGATTAAAAGGAGGTGATTGTGGTGAGGAATGCATTTGCACATTTAAGGAGAGTGCGTCAGATGCAACCCTTCTTGAGTTGGTTGAATTTGACAAGGTCTATCTGGCTATGTCTCATCTCGATTCCTGCAAAGAGCATCTTGGGAGAGAGAAAGTTGGATTTGATAGCCTCACAATGGGGAACCTGTGTGTCTCCAGATGTTATGAACTATTAGCAACCCAGATCATTGGTCGTGGTGGCTGGGACTGCTGAAAATAGCAGGTGCTCACCATGAGATAGACTTCTGGCCACATGCAGAAAGGTTCTCCTTAACATTGTTTAATAAGGCCCATGAGGTTCTTATGCTTACCCATTCAGCACTACAAGGATGCAGCAATGTGTAAAGCAAAATACTTTCTGAAGATTATTTGCTTTTGAAATCTGATTTTGTTTTATGCCCTTTCTCTCTGAAGCTGCATCTCTGAGATGGAAAATAAAAGGGCCGGGATGACAGAGCTTATTCTGCAATGCCTACTTATTAAACTAACCCAGAATCCAATACAAGTTTCTTACAAAATGCCTCTTTGCTAAGATACAGGAAAAGTAAGCTTGAGGGGAGATCTTTAGACAATGCTCTTTAAACCCAGGAAGTTGTCTTCTCTTTTCTTTTAAATAAGTGCCTTCAGAGGAAGAAAAACATAGCACAATTGCACATTTCAGGCTTCGGTAGCAGAGCAGAGTTAGTTTGTTTTATCCTTCTTCTCAGCACATGAGCGAACTGCAAACAGAAGCAGACATCACACTGAGCATCTGGAAGCCTTTGCGGGGAAAAATAAATAAATCCCATAGATAACTTAGCTTTTTTTTAATAAGGAAAAAAAACACTCCTGTGTTCCACTTACAAATGTTCTCTAATTTCTGCTGAATTAATGCCATTATTTAGGTTTATATTTGCATTTTTATTTGAGTGCTCAGAAGATGTAAAAGAGAATACAGAACTTCAAGTTACAAAACAAGCAACTCATCATTTTGAAATTTCTTTTCAGTAGGAAATAGTTTCATTTAAAAAAAACAATCCATCTTATCATCATGGATTCTTAAAAGAAAAGAAAAAGAAAAAAAACCCCAAAGAAATGGCCCCTAAAAGAGGGAAGAATATTTATTTATTTTGTGGTCAATTAAAAAGGCTGTTGAACCATTATCTGCAACTCCCTAAACTCCTCTATGCTGGTTATAATAATTTACATTATTACTCTTTTCAGGAGAATAATCCACCTCACAAAACTTATTTTGCTGGAAATAAATTCATTTGGAACTCTTAAGCATCTCCTAAATTTCTCAAGCCAGAAGCCACGTATTAATCAAAGAGTGCTTTTGCTGAGGCCAGTTCCCTGATGTTATAAACTTAGCTTTTGATAAGAAGGTAAATGTTTGAAGCTTTCTACAAAACCTGATCAGGATTACTCTTAGTGACTGGAAACTCTCTAACATACTTGCAATGTACTCTGTTTAGACACCAAATTGGTCTCCCATTGATGTACAAAGCAGAGAATGGTATCTTGGAAGCTGTGAAAACACATGAAGATACAGACTCTGCACCTCTGTGACATCCTTCAGCCTATTTCTCATTGTAGACTTTTTAGGTGGAGAGCTGTGTTTGACTACGTAGAGTCAACTAGCAGCTCCCAAAAGCGTATGGCTTTTAATAAAGTTTGTTAGTCAGGAAAGGTGCTACCGGACTCTTTCTGGCCTTCAGCTTGCATGAGTGAGAATAAAAGAAGGTGAGAAAAATATTACAAACACCCCATTTTCCTCCTTCTTTCACCTTGCTGCATTAAACACCAAGATCTGGAGGCAACTTCCATTCATATTCACTTTAGCATAGGCTGACCATACGTCCCGTTTTGAACGGGACAGTCCCGTTTTTAAAGCATTTTTCAACCGTCCCGTCATTTCGATAAAAATCTCAATTTTGTCCCGTTTTTTAAACCTGGCGGGAATGGCGCGGAAGGAAGATCCGAGCCGGAACTGCCGATTGGAGGCAGCCCAGAAGAGGAAGCCCTCCCACCTATCAGCGCATGGCAAAGGAGGGACCGGGGGGCGGGGTTTGCAGGCAGGAGCCAATTGCATGGACCAGGGGGCAGGGTTTGCAGGCGGGAGCCAATCGCGCGGACCGGGGGGCGGGGACCCCTGTCTTTTTCATGAATATGGAATATTACATAGGACCCCGTCCCGTTTTGCCATCCCAATGTCCCGTTTTTGTCTCAAGGAAATATGGTCAGCCTACTTTAGCATTAATAGAACTGACTGGGGAATTTGGAACTCCTTTATTTCATTCATTCATTCATTCATTCATTCATTCATTCATTCATTCATTCATTCATTCATTCATTCTAGAAATTGACCAGCACAAAGTAACATTAACAGCTACAAAATTTTACAGCTCCCCCATATAAAACAAATGATTCCTAGACTATAAAAAAGAATATAGTTGTAAGACTAAGCTCTACAAAGTTGAATCATAATTAATATTAATGCTGAATCGATATAATGCTAACACTGAGTTATGAAACAGTAACTACTTATTATAGTAAAGGGAATAAAAATATTGAAGTATTACTCTATTTGGTCTAAAACAGACCAGAGATGAAAACAAAATAAAATGACATTTCTACCAACTGGTTCTTTTGTTTCAAAATTGCTTCCACTAAAGATTTTTTTGGTACCAATCCAGTTTAGCGAGTTGTTCATATAGTATTTATTTGGAAACAATATTAACTGTGACAGGGCCAAAGAAACAGGAAGCTATAAATCCTTAAATATGGGGAAAAGGTTTATTGGTTTATACCTGGCATGGCTGAGTGAAGATGTTGTGATAGTTGGGGCCCTGTATAAATGGTTATTGCACAACACAAAAACCAAAAGAAAACAGAAATAAGAACAAGGAGCTATCACAAAATTAGGGATATTCAAGTTAATCAGGTTTGGTCCATATACTGTATATTCACTGAAATGATATCTGGTCAATTTAAAAATAATAATTCCCCCCTCCCCCACATATATTATTGTACACAACTTTTCCTGACAAGTTCAGCTGGCATTACGCCATTCTATAACATATGGGTTAGTCACTGAAATCCTCAACTACCTTTTTGGTATATGACTTCCCCCAATATCTACTGTTCAGTATATATTGAACATGTGACCAATTCCTTGGACAACAGGAACAGTTGAACAAGAAATTATGCTTGGCTCCCATTGCAATTCCAGCATCTTGGAAAGAAGATGGAAGTAATTCAATTCCCATTAAAGCTAAGAGGAATTTGGACATAGCCAGCAAGGACAGGAAAAGGAGACCAACATTATTCAGCATTTGTGAAGTGCAGAATCCTGTCAAATTTGCAAGGCACTCAATTTATGGCGCAGCCTTAAATCAGGTATTACTTAGGCTTTATTGTGTTTTAAGGTACTTGATATAATTCAAGGGAAGGAAGGCTTAATATACTTGTGGTTTTACATCAGCCGGTATGTATATTAGTTAGCAGAACTGCAAATCCACTTTAATTCCCCAATAAATATGCCAGGATATTTGAACAACCTGCTGCTTTCAGCACCCCCCTCCCACCTCCAGGTTAAGCTTGATGAGTAAGAATGAAATTTTCACTATTATGTACTATATGCACCTTTTCCAGCACAAGCTAAACATCCCTTTGTTTTTGTTCATTGGTTTGGGCCTTAAATTGTGTTAAATAAATAGCACCAGGATGCCTACAGAGCTGTATTTATGAAAAAAAATATATGCTCAGCTCTCCTCCCAGGTCGTACCTTCGAGGTGTATTAGAACTACAATTCCCAGAATTCTTAGCCAGGTTTAGTCCAGATGTTCAGTTGCTTCTGATTCTTCATGACCTGATGGACACCCTTTCACCAGGATTGTTCTCAGTAACTGCCTTGTGGAATTCTGGTAAGCTTCTGCTTTGGTGATCAATGGTGGTATCAAGTTACCATGTGCATCTTTTTCCCTTGCCTTCCATTTTTCTAAGCATTGGGTCTTCTTCAATCAAAGAGAGTATCTGTAGCTCAGTGTTGAACTGTGGGGTCCTTGGTGCTCTCTGAGCTTGGTTGTTTGCTTGCATACGTTTCATACCTGACTAGGCAACATCATCAGTGCACTGAAGATGTTGCCTAGTCGGGCAATGAAACATCTGCAAGAAAACAACCAAGCTCAGAGAGCACCAAGGACTCCACAGTCTGGTTTTACTTCATCCAGTACTAAATGATTTGTTTTTCTTGTGATCCAAGGTATTCTCAACCATGTTCTCCAGCACCACAGTTCATTGAAACTATACTAGCAGCTATACAATTTGACTAAATCAATGCAGCTTGGAAATAAGTCCACCAAAGGTTTGAGCCAGTGGTGGAAACGGTAGAGAAGGCATGGACCAACTCATTGCATTTTCTTGATGTCATAGAGGAAGTAAATTCTCTGTAGAGAGCATGGAGTCCAATAGGTTGGCAAAGGTACCATTCATTTCTGCCCTCCTAAGTGCTCATCCTCATGGATTTCAATGTACTCACCTTCACTGAATTTCTGGTTACCTGTGGTGACTAGGTAAAGGTAAAGGTTCCCCCCACACAGTTGTGCAGCCGTGTCCAGCTCTAGGGCCGGTGCTCATATCTGTTTCTTAGCCGAAGAGCCAGCGTTGTCCGAAGATGCTTCCGCGGTCATGTGGCTGCATGATGCGCGCAGAACGCTGTTACCTTCCCACCGAAGTGGTACCTATTCATCTACTTGCGTTTGCATGCTTTCGAATTGCTAGGTTGGCAAGAGCTGGGGCGAGTGCGGGAGCTCACTCTGTCACGCGGGGCTAGGGATTCGAACCTCCGAACGTGCGATCTTCCGATCGACAAGCCTGGCGTCTTACCCGCTGAGCCACCACGCCCCTTGTGGTGAGTAGACAGGTAGTTAAATACGAAGTTTTCCTGAAAAGTTTCCTATGGAACAAAGCAGCTCAGTCTCCCCTGGGTCCTACCTTCCATCTGTGGTCAGCTAATGCTAAAGTCTTTCTTCGGTCTTCCTTTTTTCACCAGCCCACTTTTAATGGAGATAAATCTGGCTTCCAACCTGGCAGGTAATCGCTGAATTTTCTATATTCTCTCCAAAAAAGCAAGTAATTCATTTTCTAGACATCTGTGCTATCTTGTGCACAATCTGCTTTTCCAGAGCACTTTGTTACTCTAAATTTCACATAATTCACCAACTCTGCCTCTCCTTCAGTGAGTTCCACATTTTATCTTTTTTGCTTTCCTCCACTGGGCACAAAGCCACATTTATATATTCTCTTTTTTAAAGGAGAACCAGAACTTTTCCTTCCAGTGTTACCTCTGGATTAAACTATTCTATGACTTACCGGAGCTGTCTCTATTTAGGAGACCTGTATATCTTACCCCCCCCTCCAACTTTTTTTCTAAATGTTGCAGCTTATCACAGAGTATAGCTTTTGTTTGAAAGGTTTTATATGAGTTGGCCTTAAACATTTCAACTGAAATTTTTTTTAGTAGTATGAACAGTTCAACCCAGTTATTTAGAGAGAGAGTGGGTTCCTCTACAGGGATGAGCTGAAGTAAAGGCTGCTTAACCAATTATCGGGGGTGTTTTCATGTGTATTCCTGCATTGAACAGATGGTTGAATTCAAGGGCTGAAATAGTCCCTTGTAGCTGTCACTCACATAGCACTAAAAACCAAACAAACAACGGGCTCTGTGAATATTTGAATTAATATAACAGAGCAATGTAAAATTAGAAGCCAGTTTTCATCCTGATTGAAATATGGAGGCAGGAATGAAGCTTTGTCGAATGAAATATGGTTGTGAGAAAAATCTCATTCATTCCTACAGATTTGTCTGCCCAAGTTGTGATAAATACTGTTGAAATTCTACTTATTAAGAAGGTGAGAATGCAACTCCTCTTCTGTCAGTCGCTGACTTCTAGGCTGGTTTATAGATCTCTTTGGGGAGGGTGGAACGCTGATTATATTTGGAAGGCACCCAGTTGGAGAAAATGTGTTGAAATCAGATGAAGACTAAGGAGACCTTGAGATAATCAGAACTGTCAATTTGGAGGGATAACTTGGAAGTTGTCAAGAATCCAGGGTCAGAGCAACTCCAGCCTTTGTCGTAAATGTTCAGTCTCTTAACCTTATCTCCTAGTCCAACTTAATCTCACCACCTTGTACAATAATTGCAATATGCTCTGTTTCCCATTAATTATGCCTGGTATTTGGATTGCAAAATAAAACCTCCATGTTCCAGAGCACTAGGGTGCTGGGAAATGTCACATCATGCAGGGAATTTCATGACTTTGACCCAGACTCTCTGTCTGTATATGCCCATATGTTTGTGCATGTTTTTGTGTGAATTAACTATTACAATTTCCAAAAATGGATGGAGAGAATCTCATTGGGAACTGAGCTGGCTATGCCAGTAACAGACTGAGAATTGGGGAACTCTAACCATTTCTTTTGAAACCAAGGGGGATAAGGCCTTTCAGCAAATGTTGCTTTTGGGTGACTCAAAGACAGTTAGGTAAATAGATCAAGCTGAGATTGTTGATGCTGAGTGTGGAGGAAGAACGTTCTTACTGATGCAACAATTTTTGAAGGAACACAAAATTAATCTTTGTGTACAGACAGGAAAGCCAACATCAAGAAGAGTTGGCAAGTTAAGCAGAAAGTTACATCCATAGTTCAAAGGCAGGTGTTTTATATTCAGGTCTGTTTTGTCTGAAACACCAGATAATTGAGTGATATTCAGGAAGTCACCATTTTCACTTCTATTCTTGAAAGGGGCCCTTATTTAAATGAGCATGGAAGCTATGCATAAAGGCTCCCAATGTAGTCACTGTACAGAAAGCAAAATGAACTGACCTATTTTGATTTTTTGAGGACAAGAGAGGAAAAATGCTCAAGATAATTGTTTCACCTGCGGTGGAGCTGATATGTAAAATTATTTGGATTAAATGCAATCATTACAAAGACTACTACGAATGCAGGGAAAAAATCAAACAAGTAATGGAATAAAAAAAGCATCGGAAAATTTTTGTTAGCAGCTACAAGCACATCTTGGAATCAAAGGAGCCCCAGAATTGCAAAAATCTGGACAATTGAATGGTATGTTTGTAAAGCCTGCAGAAAATGTATAGGATTGGAAATAATCCTACTTGGTGGCTGTATTCTGATGGCTCTGATATTTTCATTTTCCTGCAATTTTTTATGCGTGTAATTCTCCTGGTCTCCTGAAAGCCATGAAAATTCAAATGTGTGTCAGGAGAATTAAGTTCAAATATTCAGAGTATTCAGATGTGAGATGTCGGTTGTTTTTCTACATAATATTTTCGCACTCCGCATCTGTTTTCTTCAATTTGGCTCTTGCGTGACTTGAAGCAACCTGCCTCTTTTTAGGTTTATCGATCAAGTACATCTCTACTTGGAAATTTCTCTGAGTGTCCTTTATGCTTATTGTCAACGGCAAGATGGCACCTTGCCCCAAATTTGTGTCTGCCTCACAATAGGACTACAGAATTTAGCAAAGTACCGTTTGGCAGAGCACGCTGTTGTTCTTAGCAGCTGTGGTTGCAAAACCGTGGCTTATGTGATGTGTACGTATTAGAAGAATGGATAAACATTTTTATGCAAAAGATATGAATGCAACCACTGTGGTTGAAACAATCCAGGATGGTGAACTGAGCCAATATTCATTTTGGAAAAGGAAAAGTTTGCAGGTCAGCTTTAGTTGGACTGTTTCTGCCTATCTGGAGAAGAAGCTGGTGTAACATGCTTTGCTGAGCTGAATTGTCCCATCTCCCTCACTACTGAATCTTGCTTCAGTCTTGTGAAGAACCAAGGTGTCTCCTGCAGCAACTGTCCTAATGCAGTTGCCCCACTCTGCCCAATGACAGGGTTGTTGGGTTTCCATCAGACCTGCAACTCTCTCCTCCTTTAACCTCTCCCCCATGAATGGGCGGAATGGACCTCAATCCTTTCTCAGATCTGCAGTGGGGTTGAGGGGGCTGTGTTTGTCTTCCATCTGATTGGGCTCAGATGCTGTTCTGCCCTATGAGTCCTTCCCTGGCTATTGGGTAGGGGTGGTACCCTAAGAAGGCAGCAATTGGGAAACTTGGAGGGGTTGGACTTCATCTTGATCTCCTGATCTTTTGGAGGGCCCACAGTAAGGCATATAGCAATCTTGTGGCGTCACTATTGTGGCCACATTTTAACTGCTTGGAGCTGGGGAGTGTTAAAGGGCAGAGGAAACCACCTCCATTTCCAGTCTCAAAACCTCCCCCTAAAAAATGAAGAGGTGAGGGAGGGGCAGAAGTTGCCCCACTAAAATCTGGCTGTTTTGTGGTCCAGTTTCAGCAGCACGATCTTGGGATGATAGGGAGCTGCAAATGGGGTGCCAGGGGGTAGACATGCAGATTGGTGGTGTGTGTGTGTGTGTATGCTAGGAAATGAAGAGATGAAGAATTCTGATACTTCCAGACTATGTGTGTTTAAGGCCATGGTTCAAAGTTCCATCCCAGAAAAGAGATGTCCCTGAAAGTATTTAAGAGGAACATTTTCCAGGAATCTCTCCCCTCCCCTTGCTAAAATAATTGCTCCCCTGGAGAAGATTCTTGCCGCATGCTGATATTTCCTAGTGCTCAATGTATGTCCTGTTAGGTCTTCCTGTGCTGAATTCCAGCAGGCTTGTAACATAATTGGCAGAGGAGATCAAGCAGGCTTCCAACATTCTCACTTTTGCAAAAGAAGCCCTTAAAACAAAACCAAGCATGTTTTCCACTTGAAAAGTAGAGGAAAAGAAGAAAAAAGACAGCTTTCAAAGTCTGTAGCTTGAATCATGTCAACTGGATTTCTATTTTCTCAGTGGAAACGTTTCACTCCTTATCCAAGGAGCTTCTTCAGTCTGAGCAAAGTTAGTAAGGGAATCCTAAAATATGTTGCTGTGTGACCTTACACCTGGGGCTAGGTCATGGTTATTTTTTTGAGATGTTATTTCTAAGTCCCTTTATCATCTAAAGAAGGATCATTAAGATCACCATGCTGCTGTTGAGCTTGGGAAATGGTCTTAATCTTCAAAGATTAAGACCATTTCGCAAGCTCAACAGCAGCATGGTGATCTTAACGATCCTTCTTTAAATGATAAAGGGACTTAGAAATAACATCTCAAAAAAATAACCATGACCTAGCCCCAGGTGTAAGGTCACACAGCAACATATTTTAGGATTCCCTTACTAACTTTGCTCAGACTGAAGAAGCTCCTTGGATAAGGAGTGAAACGTTTCCACTGAGAAAATAGAAATCCAGTTGACATGATTCAAGCTACAGACAATTCCACCTGGATGACTGAGAACCTTCATAGACAGCTTTCAAAGGTGAGATTTGGCTTCAGATATATGTCTCTGTGAGCAGCTGTGGGTTCCAACTGATTTTCCCTTCCTAATAAACTCAGTTTCCATGTATTGTCACTTCTCCAAAGCACCTCAAAATCTATTGGGAGTGGCACGAGCCATCCTTGAGCCCCCCAGGTAAGATTTGTGGAATCAGAACACATATGACAAGCAGAAGATCTGCAGATTTTGATTTTAAATTGTGTTTTCCACCAAGGAGTTTGCAACCTGCTTCTCTCCAAATCCTGCATGGGTTGAAATGAATCTTATTTCTGAACAGGGCAGAAGAAAAGGAGATGCTTTGGGCATGGCAAAAACTATAAATTCAGACTTTTGCTACAAGAGACTTTTTTTTTAATCCGTTCAATTGTGTCTGATTCTCAGAGACTGCCTGGACAAGTCCTTGCAGTTTTCTTGGCAAGTTTTTCAGCTGGCTTTCATGCCTAAGGCGGGACTAGAACTCTCAGTCTCCTGGTTTGCCATTGGCTCCTTCCTAGGGCTGAGAGACCGGGACTGGCCCAAGGTCACCCAGCTGGCTTTCATGCCTAAGGCGGGACTAGAACTCTCAGTCTCCTGGTTTGCCATTGCCTCCTTCCTAGGGCTGAGAGAGAGTGACTGGCCCAAGGTCACCCAGCTGGCTTTGTGCCTAAGGCGGGGCTAGAACTCTCAGTCTCCTGGTTTGCCATTGCCTCCTTCCTAGGGCTGAGAGAGAGTGACTGGCCCAAGGTCACCCAGCTGGCTTTGTGCCTAAGGCGGGGCTAGAACTCATAGTTTCCTGGTTTCTAGAGATATGAGTGATGGTTAATAGCAAGTTATATATGTTTTATATAAAAAAGAAGGTACCATGATTTCCAAGCCTAGAAAAAAATAGGAACACAGATCCCTGAAGAATCAGCCACTACCTCTTTCTCATCTACTAGTACAACTCATGCAAACTTCTAAACTTAGACAGCAACATCTGATCAAGCCCACAAGAACCCAGTAGATATTTTTTTGGGAAAATAACTTTTCTTTTCTTTTGGAAAAATCCCATGTGTCCTACCAATGAAGAGAGAGAGAAAAGGACAATGCAAACAGTTAACAGCTGTTCTTTCTTTCTAATTTGTCTCCTGCCAAAGGCAGATTTACCACCTATTCCTTCCATCTGGCAGCATGTTAATCTGAATATGAGTTTATCTATTCAGAAATAGCTTCTGAATTTTGAGACATTCATAACTCATCAATCGAGTCCCCCACCCTTCTTCATTCAGCCATGCAGCTCCATCTTTCTCTTGTGCCCGAGAGGCGTTATCTGAAAAAGGAAATCAACAGTAACTTTTTAATGGAATGTTGAACCCATATTTCCAGTTGTTGGCTGCTCCCAAAAACTCTGTTTATCCCTCTTCTATCCATTGTTGTATATCAGCTTGATGGAAAGATGGAAAACAGATTAATCTAATGCTTTTACTTCTCTGCTAGATTGATGCAGACAAATTATTCTTTTCTTTCCTTCTTTCTTTTTAAAAGAATTCCATTATTTAATACTTAATCAAGCTAGATCAGTTTTCAGAGAAGGGTTTCAGAATTCTTAAGGACTGGCAAAATGTCTTAATGAGATTGAATGTGATTCTCTCAAACTGAGCTGTGAGAAGCGGGAGAAGAGAGAAGAGGGAGGACTCCGCAAGAATGATGAAAGCAAAATCTAATGCAAATTTACTTGGGAGTAAATGGAATGAGATAAACTTAATAAGAACAAGGATATCAATGTGGGTATTAAGCATAAACACTAAATTGAATATCCAGAATCGGAAACAGTATGCCAGAGTGTCATAACAGAGGTACACAAGCTGTAACCAAAGGCAATAAAATGGCTGGGATTACACAAAACTAAGTCCAATGAGAAAAGCACCAAGGCACAAAATATGCTTAGGCTGAAAAAGAGGAGGACATAATACCACTTTTCAAGAGCTTAAAGTGCACCCAGACAGAAGAAAACAATAAAGCAAGTTTGAGAGTGAAGGGACCTCTTGGACAGTGGCCGAGGAGTGTCCATGGGGAGAGGGGGAAGGTCAAAAAAGGCACAACTGCCCAATCAAAGCCCATCCCTTTCTGAAGAACATAAATTCAATTTAGACTTTATGGTTAAAACCCACTTTTTGACTCCCTCTGCGGGGAGGAAAATAAGGGTGAATGCTACCCTTCTCATCCAGATTCCTAGTTTGGAATGCTGCCTGTCTTCATTCCCACCCCCCCGGAAAAAGAATCTAGGTTCAGGAAGTCCATAACATCTAGTTTGAACCTTAACGGATGATGAGAACACTTTCCCCTTAAAGATGAAGAGGAAAACTCCATATCCCAGTTTATCTACCTACCTACCTACCTACCTACCTACCTACCTACCTACTATTTAAATTTATCCCCACCCATCTCCCCGAATAGTTTAAATAGTTTTGCTACTTGTACAATCAAATAACAGCAAATAACATCTATAACGTTATAACGTCTCCTGCAGCCATAGTCTAAACATGTCAAGGACCAACATGAATTTGGTACTGTGGAGTGAATTTGGTACATCACAGTGCTTTAAGTAGGACCATCCCAGAAAGCTAGTTTTAAAATAAGTAAAATAAAAATGCTGTTGACGTTCCATTGTACCCTTTATCAGGAAACCCTCTGCCAAGCACTAATTTGGAGGTCTGAATGCAACTGTTTCTCAGTCCAAAAACAGACAAGAATGGAGTTTCAGACAAAACCTAGAACAGACGCTCCTGGAGGCAAGTGGGACATAGAAAGCAAGCTAACCCTTCAAGGCAGTCCTCATGAACATGGGTCTGGCTCACCCAAGGGAAAAGTTGTTTCAGCAACTCATTGGCCTGCTTTGCACATCCATCACACCATGCTATAATTTGCCGAACCGTGGTTTACTGAATCAATCACAATGGGATGCATTTATATAATATACTGTGCCATAAATCATTGCTTGCAAACAACAATAACTGGATTCATGCAACAAGTTAACCCAAAACCAGACTAATCACATTGTGGAAAATCATATTGTGTGAATTCAATCAGTAACCAAACTATCTCTTTATCATCCTCTGGCATGTGAAATAGTACAAATCTGACATTGTTGTATTATGACCTTCCCTTCCCTTCCCTTCCCTTCCCTTCCCTTCCCTTCCCTTCCCTTCCCTTCCCTTCCCTTCCCTTCCCTTCCCTTCCCTTCCCTTCCCTTCCCAAATGGATAATAGGTAGCCGTCCAGTTGCTCTAAACTTCCAAACTCATAAAAGCCAGCCATCATGAACAATAGTGAGAGATGTCTCCTAACAGCGGCTGGAGAATTGCTTCTTGATGTAGCTGTTGTACACCTATGTATATTCTCATAGCTACCTTCTCCAGAGGTTTGATTGCAGAAGACTCTATCCTCATCTTGGTATATGGGGTGGTAGATGGGCTGCTCATAGAACATCTTACAGCAAGACCCCCAAGCTTTGAACCTCAGAGCTTAAAGCCTCCTGCATCCAAAAACATATCTTCTATAGCATAAAGAACTGGGTCTTCAGAATGCATCTGCAAGCAATCACTGGAAAGTACAGTAGTATAGCAGTAAAAGTTTGGTCCTTATCCCTAGCAACCAAAGTTAGTGTAGGAAAATGAAAACAATGGACAAAAGGGAGAGGGGGGAGGAGGCAGCGATGGCAAAACTTTGGAGATTTGGAGGCTGGACCCAAAATAGTGACTCACTCTGAAACCATATCTTCCATTATTTTTTCTCTGTCCACCATTTTTTTTTTCTTTTGGTATCTGGTTAAATCAAGGGAATCACATTAACAAATATAATATGCATAAGAGATGCAGCATTTTGTGCATGTGTGTGTACTTCTCACTGCTGCCAAATGCAGTGCATCTTACCACTTGCTGGGAAGGCAGTAACCCCAGCTGTGCTAAATGAAGCAGAAGCTTTACAACCTGAGTAGCCCATTTCTTTTTATGTCTCTGTGGATTGTTAGTCAAAGATAATTTTCGATGTACACTTAGGCTCCCCCACTTCTTATGCCTCTTCCTCCCATCCCACCACTGTTGTCACAGTGGTCTCAGTGAGCGAGCTTTGTGTTCATGAGTGAGTGCTCAGATGGTGTGTAGGAAAGGTTCATTCCATCTGGTCATTGCTCAGCAATGGACTTTCTGAATAGCCCCAGGCAAGTCATTAGCTTTTGACCTCAGCTCTCATCTCTAAAATGGGAGAGTGCTATGGAAAAGCTACTTAAGGATGAGTGATATGTGAATTGTGAAGCTCAGCCATGTTACTTGAAGCAGCAAATGCTAAAAGCAAAAGAGGCTGGAAAGATCTGAGTTGTCATGTTTTCATCATTGGCTTCTTGAAGACCTCTGAAGGGCAACAGAATACTGCTTTGCTGTAGGGATTGCAATGGGTCACCTTTCTGATATTGCTAAACTCTTGAGTGCCATCAGACCTACTTGGCATGACCAGTGATTAGGTATCATTGGAGCTGCAGTCCACTGGCAGGGCCACATTGTGCCATCTCTTGGTCTAAAACAAGAGAGAGAGAAAGGACTGGGTTTCTGGTTCATGCCACTGGCACATGTTTTTCCTTTTTAATATTTCCTGATTGAGTTACTTGAGGGATGAAACTGCAAAGGTTGGCAAGCCAATCTGCAAGGAGTCCTAACCCCATTTCTGTGCCTCCCTTTCTGCTTATCCAAAAGTTAGGCTGCTGAAATTGGTAGCATACAGTTGAAAGACATTAACTGATTTTCAGCATTTTTTAAAAGAAATAAGAGGCAAAGGTGATCCCTCTGGCATCACAGAAGTATTGCTATGTCCTTAGAGACCCTCCCCCAAAAGACCCCAATGAAAAAGAATGTTCTGCCCCACTGCAGAATTGCTCACAACACGATAAACCATGAATCTTCTTACCATGCATCTAGATTTCTGACATGCATGCAAGGATGGCATTTGGAAATCTAATTTTAACTGAAAATTTAGGTCATGAATTAGCATATCAGGTAATCAGTAAAGGCAACAGGCTCGCCCCTCAATAGCTGGTGTTGAAAAATCCAATGAACTTGAACAGGTAAAACCTAATTGGATTATAGGAAGAATAGATAATGATTACAAAATAAAGGGCATGAAGATTATGCTATTACCTTCCCATTCTTTAAACAAAGAGAGAGTAGAGTGACATCAAAACAAGAATACTTGTCCTGGGAACAAAATGGATTTGCCAATTAGGATTCTGCAGAAGCCATGGTGGAATTCCATCAACCTCCCTCCCCCTTCCCCCAACTCTATCCACATAATTTATTCCTCCAAAAAACCCCGTAGCCTCAGGCTATGAAAATGAGGACTGAAGACCAATCTACATATTCATACAAATCCCATAGAATGTACCATGTATGATAGCTAGAAGGGAGAAGTTAATACGGACAATGTTCAGTATATGAATCTGTCCAGTCTGGGAAGAGACAGAAATGCTGCAGGCTGGGTTTACATGACATTCTAAAATTCATACCCAGGGTAACAGAACTCATTTTCTGGGTTTGCTGATCAGATTATATTCAAACAAAGAAATCATGAAATGCTAGATTTGTGTTGTGTTTGGAGATGAGAGGTCTTTTGCTCCTCAGCTAGAAGAATATTGAATTCCAGTTCTGCTGGACTACAGCTTCTGCTCCCAACATCCATTGGCCATCATAATTTATTTATTTATTTGATTTATCACTGCCCATCTCCCCCGAGGGGGACTCTGGGCAGTTTACAAACAGAATATAACACATTAAAATACAATTATAAATAGACTAAAATACATCTTAGTTAACAATCGATAGGTTTTTTCAACTATGTGGGTCATCATAACAAAAATGAACACCACCACCCCTGAAAGAAGAATGTAATTTGACCCAAATCCCACCCAAGTTTGATTATTGTTGCAATAGACTTACACTGATTTTGATTTCAGTGTAAGAATTTGATGCGGACATACATTTTGCTGTTCTTTTTGACAATCATAGGTCACTGTGTTAAAAGAAAAATAAACAAAACTTTAATTTTCATTTCACCTTGTTGCCCTGACCATTTTTATCTTCTGGCTCCACTCGTTTGCTGAAGGTCAGTCTCTGGCACATTACTCAGTGTCAAAGTTTTTAAACTTTGATTTCCCAAAGACTGAGCATTTCCGTTGTGGAGGAACCAACAAGCTGTTTTTCAGCATCGCTGATTTTCTCATGGCCCAATAAGCTTCACAGGAACCTTAGCATACCCTGCTGGTTTGAAGAACGTAAAATATCAGGTTCCTTTTCCAGTGGAAATAACCTAGAATTGGATGGTTATTACCCTTATCCCAATGAATGGCAGTTTTGGAAGAAGTATCTCGAATTAATTGCAGGCTCCAGGTTCCATTACTTTAAAAACCTCTCTTGCTAATTTACAGAGTTGTTCACACAAATCTACCTTATGCATAATTGCTTTTAAGTCAATAGCAAACAGAAAGAATGGCCAATACGGGCCAAGTCTTGTGTACAGACGAGCCAGCTGGCAACTAGGTGTTTCTCTCAAAATACCTACTTTTCCCTGAGGTTTTAAGGAACAGATTGGGTAGAATGTCATTGCTAGAATTAGAAGGCTCTTTCCAGCCTGCCAGATATTTCAAGTGAATGCATTGAGTGCCTGGATACTCTTTCCACGAGATGCTTATCATACACAAACATTAAAATCAGACTTTTTAAACATTTCATCTGGTTATTCTGCTGTGTGAACCTTTGGAATAATAATAACAACTAAGAATTCATGAGGTGGGGGGTATTCTAAATTGCATGAAGATCTGGGAGCTGGCATTGCACGTATAATTCCCCCCCCATTGTTTTTATCGAACTATGATTAACAAACAATATCAGGGAACTACATTAACATAAATCCAAGATGCATATAAAGAAAAAAAAGATATAGAAAATACAAAAACGAACTACTACAATGTAAATAAAGAGACATATATTGCACAGTACAAATTTACCATATATATAAAGTATACCATATTATAGTCTATAGCTATTGAGGTAAATCCATCCAAATTTGATAAAATTGTGATTCCTGCCTCTGATGTTTCATTATTTCAACTTTATCTGTGATTTTTTTTCTAATGTGGCAGTAGAAGAGACTTTGTTAATCCACATCTCAAATGTTATGTTGTCTAGAGTTTTCCAACGTTGCACAATTACTGTATTATTTTGGCTGCTAAAATTAAATAGATAATAAGTTCTTTAATTTTAAGCTTGAGGTTTAGTCCTGTAAATAAATGCACTAAAACTAACTCTGGGGAGCATTCAGTTCTTTGTTTAGTGATGTTACTTATCTCCCCAAAAATTTTACACCCAAAGGGTATAACTTTGTCACATGACCACCACAAATGAAAAAATGACCCCCTCTTTTTTTTGACAACTTCTCCATATCATGACTGGATTGTTAAATGACCCCTTCATTCAAAACCTGTAATGCACATGATTATTTTCTGTGGAAAACTCAAGAGTTGAGTTTCAGTGTCAGGACTGAACCGTGGGCAATGGTCCACGATGAGTCAAGGCATTAAATTAGGAAGATGCAAAGCTGAGATAAACTGGACCAGAATGAACAAACAGTCCAATTTGGGAGAAAGAACTTCATAAAGTACATCAAGCCAAATTTGCAGTGCAAACTGAGACATGGGCGGCATATGTTTACAAAGCCATTGTACTACCAACCCTTCTGTACGCCTGTGAAACATGGACCCTCTACAAACGCCACCTCCAACTTCTTGAAAGATTCCATCAACGCTGCCTCCGAAAAATTCTGCAAATGACTTGGGAAGATAGGCGGACTAATGTTAGCGTATTAGAAGAAGCGAAAACCACCAGCATTGAAACAATGATCATCCAACATCAACTTCGCTGGACCGGCCATGTTGTTCGAATGCCTGACCATCGTCTTCCAAAGCAGCTACTTTACTCCCAACTTAAGAATGGAAAACGGAATAGTGGTGGACAGCAAAAGAGATTCAAAGACACTCTCAAAGCTAATTTAAAAGAATGTAATATCAGCATTGAGAACTGGGAAGCCCTAACTCATGAGCGTTTCAATTGGAGGTCATCCTTTATTAATGGCGCTATGGACTTTGAAGAAGCACGAGTACAGGGCGAAAGGCAGAAAAGAGCTAAAAGGAAGGCACATCAGGCAAACCCTCATCATGACCGTCTCCCACCCAGAAACCTATGCCCTCACTGTGGGAGGTTGTGCGGATCCAGAATTGGCCTTTATAGCCACTTATGGATCCACTGTTAAAATTTTACCTTTGGAAGACAATCTTACTCGACTACGAGTGATCTCCAATGAATGACAATGAGCCTTATAAGAGATGTATTTCAGAGAAGATCTGGTTGATAATTGATCTCATAATTTGTAATGGGAGATTTTGGAGTGCAAATGATTGGCACGGTCCCTTGGTGCTTAAGCAGATTATGCCTCCAGCTATATCTGTTTTTCAACTTTCTTTTCAGCTAGGAATACTAGCCAACAGCCATAGATCTGAACCTGCTAAATAGACAAGGCATCCATATTATCACTGAGTTATTCATAACTGCTACTCTTGGTTTCTCAGTGTTAACAAACTACTGTAAACAATTTTTTTTTGTTTCTTTGAGTGAGATACCTCATTTGCTGTAGATGCTAATGGGTAGTTCAAATATTTATGACTGAAAAATCGATGCTTCCATTTGTTTCTGCTTCATCCATTAGCTTTTGTACATAAACTCCATCTTTCGTTCTCTTTTTTTTCTTTCTTTTTTTTTAAAAAAGAAGGCTAAAAAAAGATGGTTAAACTTTCTGCTGTTGTCATTTCTCCTTAATGCCACAAACTCCATTAGAAGTGAGACACTTTCCCGTGGTGATTGATGGCTGAAATGAGCCAATTAAAGCAGATATTGATATTTTTCCAGCATTAGGGTAAGAAGAGTATTATATTTTTGTGACCGAATACTTAAAGAGTTCTCTGCTTAATGTGGTGCTCTTAAATATTATGCTACATCACAGCAGAAGCTCCATTAAGCCCCAGTGATAACAACAACTGCTGTGATAGGCAATTGCAGAGTTTTCAAACTATTTATTCTATTAAATCCAGCTATTATACCAGAGTGCTGCATTACAACAATAACATAATAGATATACTGGCATTTTGGACTTTCCATATTTTCCTGTATTCCTTTCAAGGTTAAAGAGTTGGCTATCCTTTTTTTAATAGCCAAAGAGAAGGGAAATATTTGTATTATATGAAAGGAAAATCAGGACAAGTAAAGAAATCAAAAGGTATAATGCGATGTATGTATGTGTGCAAATTGTGTTTTGCTGAATTGTCAAGGACTGCCCTCTTGAAAGAGATCAGGGGAAGATTAAAAAAAAAAGGAAGGTGCCAAAACAAAAATCAATGTTGCTTTGATTTAATTTGAATTTAAGTTTCAGAAAAGTAGATCCCAGATGAATGTCGGTAAACATTTTCTAACGGTAAGAGCTGTTCACTTACCAGAATTGGTGGAGAGACTCTTATTCTAGATGTGTTCAAAATATAGGCTGGACTGCCATCTGTTGGGTTGGTTTAATTTGAATTTTGCATTGTGTGCAATGTGTATATCTTGAATTCCATTCTTTGAAGCCCTTCCAACCCTATTCTTTTATGTCTTTATAATAGTCTGATTCTATGGATTTAACTTAAATTTAAGGTAAATTGAATAAAATACAGTGCTGGTCATTCATTTGCATATGTTTAATTGTTTCATATAAGGAAGGGGCACAAGATCCAAAGCTGGGACTGTAACTGTACACCTCTGAGTTAAGCAATGTGCATATATATATATATATATATATATATATATATATATATAGAGAGAGAGAGAGAGGGGACCATCTCTACAAGAGAGCATTCCAGCAATCCAATTTACAATCCCAAAGTAGAAAAAGAAAAAAGACCCAGAAAGAAAAGAGATGGTGAGGGAGAAGGAAAGGAAAATGAACAACAAGACCAGGCACCAGGTTAAAGTTACAATTCTTAAAATGATTGGGATGAAAAGTTTAGGTAGCAGGGAAAAAAATCTTGCTTGCTTGATGATAATACAGAGAGCCCGAAATACAGTAGGTGAGATGCTGAATTGTGTTTATCTTCACTCCTGTTCTGCAAAGTGATCGGAATGGACAAGCCTAAATGTTTTGTAAGCAGTCTTAAAGATTAGATTGGAATCATTGGATTTACCCACTTTTTTTTTCTTTTTTCCACTGAAATCTTCAGGCTGTATTCAATTATTTAGAGCTTTCCGAACCTGCGGCCATCTCTGTTTGAATATGTCTATGAAGGTTCTCAGTCATCCAGGTGGAATTGTCTGTAGCTTGAATCATGTCAACTGGATTTCTATTTTCTCAGTGGAAACGTTTCGCTCCTTATCCAAGGAGCTTCTCCTAAATCTACCAGACCTAAAACAGCGACAGATAGGGCTGAGACTCAGAGTAAATGGAAGAACCTGGTCATTCCTTACATGGCTGGCGTGTCTGAAAAGATAAAACGGATATTTGGCAAACACCACATACCTGTATATTTCAAACCCACCAACACACTGAGACAGAGGCTTGTACACCCCAAAGATCAAATTCCAAAACACAAGAAAAGCAATGTATTTTATGCAGTCCAGTGTAGTGAGGAGTGCTCTGAACTCTACATTGGAGAAACCAAACAACCTATGTACAGGAGGATGGCCCAACACAGGAGAAATAACACCACAGGACCAGAGTCAGCAGTTTATCTTCATCTAAAGGAAAAAGGACACTCATTTGAGGACATTAATGTTCACATTTTAGACAGAGAAGATAGGTGGTTTGAGAGAGGGGTCAAGGAATCCATTTATGCCAACTTGGAAAATCCTTCCTTGAATAGAGGTGGGGGCCTCAGGCACAATCTTTCCCCTATCTTCCTCCCTGCTTTGTCTTCTGTGCCTAGGAAGATTAAGACTATTTTGCAAGCTCAACAGCAGCATGGTGATCTTAACGATCCTTCTTTAGATGATAAAGGGACTTAGAAATAACATCTCAAAAAAATAACCATGACCTAGCCCCAGGTGTAAGGTCACACAGCAACATATTTTAGGATTCCCTTACTAACTTTGCTCAGACTGAAGAAGCTCCTTGGATAAGGAGTGAAACGTTTCCACTGAGAAAATAGAAATCCAGTTGACATGATTCAAGCTACAGATCTCTGTTTGAACTGGCTGGGCTTTAGTTGAATGTTAAGCCTCTGTCCGTGGTCCTGAAGTGTTAAGGATGATCTCATAGACTGATGGATTTCAGGATGCCAGGCTGTGTTCAGGAGCCAGTAATGATTTTAGTCTTGCTGGTAGCCATGCCTGGAAATCTATATTTAACCCTCATAATGGGGATAAAGAGCTGTAAGGCAAGCATGTTATTATACCCTTCAGTTCAAAATGGACTTGGTTTATTGAAAACTAGAAAAGGTATAGCTTACTTTAAAAAATATTGGGAATAAACATTTTTTTAAAGAAGAGGATCCATTTCATTTGAATAATTGAGGCAATATATTTCCTTAACACTCTGTTTTTATCCAACTCGATTTGTTGGGATGAAAGAAACGGCTGTTGTGAATAGGAGCAATATAGCTATGAACTATTACTATAGCAAAAGACAATATGCATTCACAACTACATTCCTATTTCTGGCAGGCTCTTGGAAGAAGAAAATTATTGGAAATCTTTGTCTCTAATGTAACCTCTGAATCTGGTCCTGATTTGGAATCAGGTTAAATATCTAGGCTCCTGTTTACTCTAGAACCTGTTTCTCCTGAACAAAGGTTTGAAATTTACTTTGAATTATAACTTAAAAGAGAATTTTTATAAAACGATGTATCATTGGTATTTAACTCCTGATAAGTTGTCAAAAACTTATAATGGAGTAACGAATGTTTGTTGGAAATGTTCTCTTGGCGAAGGAACTTTTTATCATCTTTGGTGGACTTGTGAGAAGGCCAAAAATTTCTGGGACCAAATATGTGTTAATATTCAAAAGATCCTCAAAGTGGACTTACAAAAAAACCCAGAACTGTTTCTCTTGGGACTGATGGAGAAACAGCTCCATCAGATGGAGATGATGTTCCACAGGGAGGGAGCCACCACGGAGAAGGCCCTTCTTCTCAGTCCCACAAGATGGACCTCCTTAATTTTTTCTTTTGAGATAGGAAAAATCTTTACCTTTATAGATTAAGCCCTATATAGTTTTTATTTTTTTAAAAAAAAAGTTTTTAAAATACTCTGAAAAGTGAAGGCTTTCTCCAAGGTATTTTCTTAAACTATTTGTACCAGCCAAAGCACAAAAACCAGGTTGTGTCCATTTACAATGGTCTGAACCAATACTTCTGGGAATCCTATAAGTGGGACTTATGATACATAACCCTTTATTCATGTTTACCCTCAACTTCCTCTCAGCAACTGTGTTCTTGTAATGTGCAGTTCCAAATAGCCATCACATTTTATAGCTATATATACAGTATATGATACCCTCTATTAATTTGTGTTATGCTCTTTAGAATAGCAAATACCATCAATTAATTTCAGGTCACGAGATTAAGGATTTCCTGAACCTTCATATGAACTTGGAGGAGGACGAGGACAGTGAGGTGGTAGTGAAGGCTCTCCATGTTTTCTGTGTTTACCCATCCAGGTCAGTTGCATTTGACTGATAGGCTAAGTTGGAGGAGAAGGCCTAAGATCCTTTTCTTCATCGATGCTACAGCACTTCCACCCAACAACCCAGAATAAATAAAAGATGTTTTGTGCTTTTGAACAAAATGGAGTGAGAAATCCATGAAAACTGTAATGGCAGCTCCATCTTTAAAAAGAAAGGAAAGACCTCAAAATTTCTCCCAAGAACCCTGAAAGAGCTGGCATTCCATTGTTGCCCATTTCTATCACCATGCAGCCCAATTTGACTCTGAGGCTCCTCCCAAGTATTAACTGTGGTCCTTGCACACCAAAACGACCCATGTTGCTTATTGTAAAGAAACCAATTATTTTAGCCTTTTAAGATGGTGCTTCCCCAAGATAGGACAACCAGAACTCCTAGCCCTTCTAGGAACTGGAATAATTCTAGTATGACTGGAAGACTCTATTAGCCTACCCAGACCCCTACTTCATCTCCATTATCTTTGAAGATGCTTCAGTGATCTTCCACATCAGCTGGAGCTATTCCAGGAATCTCTTCATTCTAAGAGGACGTTCATAATTCATTCCCTGCAGACAACAGGATGGGTTATCTCAGCACAGAAAGAGAATCAGACAGGTGAGCTGATGGAGAAAATGGGCCATTACTGCAATTCAGTGTTGCATTTGACAAAATGGACCTTCCAGGGCCGAAATAGGTTTCTCTTTCTTTAGCAGCACCTGGCTGATTCCACTGCTGGCAAATGCCTTACCCAGCATGCATCTGCCAAATAATCCCAGGCATTTTTTACTTCCATTTATCTGGTTTCAGATTTGCTTGAACTGTTACAGAGCTGTAAATAAAGTGTTATCTTTCCCGTTCTTCCGAATGTTCTGCTTCTTTATTTTCTATTCTTTCATAGCAAACATGTTTCCTTGGGCACTTCTCTTTTATCAAGAATTCTTCACAAATGTAGTGCTCTCTTCTGGGTCAAAAACACTTACTTTGAAAACAAACTGCAGTGTATCTGTTGATAAAGGGACCTTCTCACTCCTTTCCTCTACATCTTTGTGCTTTAAATTATAGATCTATTGGCAGCTTCCCATTCATCTCCATGGTTCTGAATATTTCTGCCTGGCTCTGCCTTTGATTAAACCTCTTCTCCTCCAAAATCACTTTTGAAAGAGTCGACAGAAACACAAGTTGGCTCCCTCCTCATAGGTTGGTGGGCATATGATAAATGGCATTTAAGAGAGTTTGACGAATAGATCTAGGCATGCTACTAGTCCAAAAATCTGTTGTGTAATTCACACAGCTTTTTTTTCAGATGCTGGGTCCTGAGAACATTCTTTAACCTGTTCATCCATGTATGCTTTTGCTAATTATTTGTGGCATATAATAACTGTTCAAAGACATCAGACTCAGCTAAGTTTTGTTGTTGAATCTAATTCTGAATCACAACTGGTGTGTAAGCTGGTCTGGACTCAATATATGTTCAGAGACAAAGGCTGTTGGTTCTTATCCATTATTTTGAATTCCTGCAGAATGGAATACTTGCCATGAATTTTCTTCACTCACTGCTTGTTTAACTTCTATGAAGGCTTAAGGGTGAAATTTCATCCTACCATTTTCTCTTCAGATGCAGAGCAGATACAGGTATCCGTTCCTAACTACAATGATGCCAAAATGATGAAATATGTGTCATGAATCATAGAATCATAGGGTTGGAAGGGTCCTTGGAGATCTTCTATGACACAAGCCCCATCCTTCCACACTTGCATTCCACACAAGTATGATAGGAGTGGAATTTGCATACAACATGGTGAGACATACTTCATCACTTGCCTCCTCCTACAGACCCCTCTGAGAACACTGCAGATAGAAGGTAGGAAAAGCAGAAGTAATTAATAGGATGAAGGGAAGTAATGCAGCATCTTCAGCCTCAGGTTCATATGCTGTCAATACTCAGCAACACATTGTTCTGAAGTTCACAGTGGCTGTATTCAATAACCTGGTTTCTGAATCAACCCATTTTTGGGGTTTGCACAACAGCCAGTATTTTTTCCTCCAAGACGTTGCTTCTTTGGGACAATTGTAAAATGCATACAAGACATGTTTGTGGTAGAACAGGAGGCATTTACAGTTGCACATGTTCAATGCTCTCCCAAGTTTAGAGAAAAGGTGAGCCAGGAAGTATTCACAGGGAGGCCACGTTGAAGGAGATTCTGCTGTCTTAGCCTCTGACACCACTGATGATTCAGTCCTTGCAACTGAGCAAATAGAACTCTTTTGAAAATCGTATTTTATGTGCTTTGCTTATCCAAACACTAAGTTCCTAAGTGGTTTGTTTTGCAGTGGAAACGTCTGCATGCTTCTTAGTTTTAGGTCTGCCCAAGTGTAATTGCTTTTGAGAAGCTAACAGCACATGTAATGCTACATAATTAAAACCAAGGTAGTATCTTTTAAAAATTAATCTAAAATAATTTATCCTGATTATGATGCTCCGATTAAACACAATACAAATCTCATTTAAACTGCCTTTTATTCAGTAACAATGCCAGGCTGTAATTGACTTGTGTTTGATCTGTGCTCTGTGGAAATTAAAAAGAACAAAGAGTATCAGATAAAAAGTAAATAGCACAAAGAAAAATATATTTCTGCTATCCTCTTTGAAATGCAAATGCATGCCAAACATTGCTTAATATCCTTGAGCTTCATTTTGATATTTTGGGCTGATTGACTGTCTTTGTCTTAAGTGGAAAGTGAATTCATTGGGGATAATGTTAGTGTTGTATTGTATTAGTAGGATGTTGAACAAAACTGATATTCTCAATGTGTTATAAGGAGATTAGTCCCACGGAGTAGTGATTGCGTGTTTTAGTTTCCTATACAATGGGACTGGGAAGTGCCAGTTCCCTTGCCTATGGAAAGCATTTTTTCAAAGGTGAGAAAATTTTTCAGCCAGTTTTTCATAGGAATTGATGAAGTTTTTTCACCGGAATCAACACAATTGCATTTGGGATGAACTTTCTTCTGCCTGATCTCAGGGTGCTTCATCTGGACCATAACTCTGTGAAGTATGTCAAGCTGGGAAGGGATGGTGCCAAAGGATTGTTTTTCAAGCACTCACATACAACCATCCAAAATGAACAAATGCTCCTGAACAATTGCTTGTCTACGTGCTCTAATTCAGTGTTTCTCAAGCTTGGAAGCTTGAAGATGTGTGGACTTCAACTCCCAGAATTCCCCAGCCAGCATGCTGGCTGGGGAATTCTGGGAGTTGAAGTCCACACATCTTCAAGCTGCCAAGCTTGAGAAACACTGCTCTAATTAAATCAACAAACTCTGGCCTAATCCAAAAGTGAATAATCTTTACTTTTTACAGGTGGAGTCTTCACTCTTTTGTTCACATCTATTTTTGGCCATTGAGGGGCTTCAGAAGGTCTGGGTGTGATCAAAAGACCCAAACATTCAACTTTTTAAAAAAAGTTTGAGGTTGAGTAAAATAGATATGCTAAGCCTAGCAGAGACTTGACTTCCTTGTTGCGCTGATTTTTTTCTAAAAAAAGAACAATTA
Source organism: Charina bottae (assembly GCA_023362775.1). NCBI lineage: Eukaryota > Metazoa > Chordata > Lepidosauria > Squamata > Charinaidae > Charina > Charina bottae. Next base: position 19,716,921 of record JALMGJ010000018.1, on the reverse strand, counting down.
ATTACAATGTTGTAATTCTGTGGTTTTCCACTAGATTTCAGCAGCATAACTGCAAAGAAAGATTGGGGGTGAGGGATCATGCAGTCCCTGGATATTTAACCCTGAGTTTTAATTAACTAGAACTCATTTGACATAGCTTAAGCTTTAATAGATTGGTACTGTGTCCCTACACATATTTACCCATTTATCACCTCTTTCCTAAGCTATTCTCAGAGCTCACTTTAGCACGATTACTTCCTTTTTTCTGTGTGGTGGACTTGTTATCTTTCCAAGGTGACTTTGCCCTCTGTCCTCCAAAGATTTGTTTTGATCTGGTTCTCCAACGTTCAACTGGAACAGTAACCTTTTAACTGTAGACCAGAGACCTTTATAGCCAGGAAACTTCCCTACGAACATTAAAGGTTTAGGTGGTAAGCCGTGAATGCCATTTCCATGTAAAATGGGGAGCTGAAATACAGATACAGTAATAGTACCATAAGCAGTTTGATTTACTGCTACTTGCAGGAGTAATTCATTTCTGCACGCAGGGTGAACTTCTACTTTCTTCCTCTTTCTAAAACTTTAAACCAAATGAGTTATTCAGATGTATGCTTTTCTCTTCTTTTCTAATCCCAGGTTTGATGTTTCCTCTCTGGTCGCTAGATGTTTGGATCTTCCCATTCCTCGTGGATTCAGAGCTGGAAGATACAATAGTCAGAGAAGATGAAGAAACAATTATCCCTGATAGTTCTCTTTAATCAACAGGATACAAAGGATGTAAAGGCATTAGAAGGAGTGGACATTGCTCTGGATTTTGGTTGTTCTACGTGTTTGCAACAGGGAGAAACAGAAGATCAGGATGGTCCTCAGTGGCCAAAACCTCTATAACTGGGTTATTGGGTTTCCTGGGAAACAGTGGAATTATGAACCATGCTGTAGCTGAAAATAGGATTTTGACAAAATATTCAGCTGCAGAAATGGATATACCCTTGATGAGTTTCCAAGGAAGCATAATTATTCATCTTCTATTTTTTCTTGCTATTTGAAATATATTTCCTAAAATGGGCATCAGTAACTTTTCCTCATCCCCACCATAAAGTATAAAAATGAAACTGTTGAAATGATTTAATGTGCAATCCTTTCCTTTACCCTCACTTTACTGAATAGTCAGGATTGCTGTGAAAACACGCCTATTGTTATTTATTTTGATGTTAAGGCTAAAGTTATCATTGCATATTTAAATGGTTGCAAATTTCCAAAGCTATCAAGAATGGGGGATGGACCGCTTAACAGCTTGATTGCTTCACACAGCCTCCCTGAAATGTTCCCTCTCACACCTTCACAGGGTTACTTACAGAAGGCAAATAACCATGCTTGCTTCTGAATATTGTATGTCCATTAAGCCAGGGTTAGTGTGAAGCCCTTGCTCTTGGAGTGGTGTTGCATGGTAAAGAGTCAGTGTGATGTAGTGCTCAAGGTGTTGGGTTGACACTGGAAAGATCCAGGTTCAACCCCACCTTTAGCCACCAAGCTCTCTGGGTGACCTTGGATCAGGGACTCTTTCTCAGTCACAGTTTGCTCTGCGGGGTAATGGAAGGAGAGAGCTTCATACAGTTTATGCCACCTTGAGCTCCTGAACAAAAGTCAGGATAGATTGATAGATTGATAGATTGATAGATTGATAGATTGATAGATTGATAGATTGATAGATTGATAGATTGATAGATTGATAGATTGATAGATGATTGATAGATAGACAGACTACCTGTAGCACTGAAAGAGACTCTTGTGGCCCTCACTGGTGCAAACTCAGCCTTTGGTTCTGTGTCAAGGGGCTGATTCTTCCAAAGCTGCTTGGCAAATCCTTAGTCTTAAGCCTTAAATGCCTGTGCACAGTGGGCATTGTTTCATATTCCACCCACCCACCCCCCTTGTTTCTAATGATGGGGCCCTACTTGTCACTCTCAACTTGCAATTTAGTAGGATATTGAAATCCCATTCTGAAACCTATAATTTTCAGTAAGTGACAGAGATTCATGTTCAGTTGAGCAAAATGGATACTAACATGATTACTGCTCTAAAGTAGCTGAATTCCTTATTAGAATACAGAGCTTGAAAATCTCTCTCTCTCTCTCTCTCTCTCTCTCTCTCTCTCTCTCTCTCTCTCTCTCTCTGCTGAATATATCTCTAATCTATCTATATCTGAAATGGTTCAGGACCCCAGTGTTAATAGACATTAATATCTGCAGGGGGTGCTTTTCAGCACCCCACTTCTGGGAGAAGATCTATTTCCAAGTGATATCAGTGGCCTGGCGTAGTGAACAGCAGCACAGCAGATGGCAGACAGAAAAAAGGAATAATCATCTTTTCCTTCCTTCCTTCCTCTCTCATTTAACCTGGTCTGATATTAAATCCATCAAGAAGGATGGCAGCTACTGGCTATTGCCAAAACATTACCAAATGAGTAGATTGTGGAGAAGAGCTGATAGAAAGGGAGCTAGAGATCTAGTGCCACTAAATAGACTTGCTTTCCCCTATCAGAACTGTTATAGAAAACTGGTTTCTTTGGCAATTTCTCAAGGGCTATCTGTAAAAACTACTGCAAGTGTGGTGCCCTTTATATGCTCACCCCAGACTTCCTACCCCATTGAACTCTAAATGGTTTGGATTATAACTGCTGTAATTTCTAGTTGGCCTGGATTATAGGAGTTGCAAAAGGGCATGGTGGCTCAGCGGGTAAGATGCCAGGCTTGTCGATTGGAAGGTCGGCGGTTCGAGACCCGAGCGCCGCATGACGGAGTGAGCTCCCGCACTCGCCCCAGCTCTTGCCAACCTAGCAATTCGAAAGCATGCAAATGCAAGTAGATGAATAGGTACCACTTTGGTGGGAAGGTAACAGCGTTCCGCATGCGTCATGCCGGCCACATGACCGTGGAAGCGTCTTCGGACAGCGCTGGCTCTTCGGCTAAGAAACGGAGATGAGCACCGCCCCCTAGAGTTGGACACGACTGTGCAGGGGAAACCTTTACCTTTACCTTACAGTAAAGTAAGATAAAGATAAAAGAGTAAAATAAAAGAGTATAAGATAATGCAGAGACTTATAGTAAAATGAATAATAAAATACAAAAGCAATATGTGTTTAGGTGAATTCATCACCTTTGCATGCCACCCCAATGTGTTCTATAAATTGTGTTCTCAGTTGGACAGCTCTGAGTATAAACTTAACAGTTTCTTTAGATATTCATCTATTTTCTCTAGAGAGATGTCACTTCCTTTATACAAGTTGGAATAATATTGATGATGCTTTTTGTATGGCCTTGTTGTCCTTTAATACATTATCTTCTTCTTGTAATTTCAATATCATTTTCTTTTCATAATTTATATGTCAGCCACTTCCCTGATTTATTTGCAAACTCAAAATTGTTTTGCTTTACGTAATTCATTTTTATTTCCATTTCTCTTACTGTTAACATAGAAAACTGCCATTGTAAAAGCTTAATTTGTGTTGAGAAATACTTATCTCCTCTGGAAATTTCTTTAATTCTTCTTCTTTTCTCTTTATCTCATCCAAAATAGCTTGTGTTTCCTTTTGACTCTTCTTTTTGAGTTCATTATTATGTTGTGTAAAATAACCTCTAATAAAAGCTTTACTTGCATTCCAAACTGTTCTTAAATCAGTGCCTTTACCTAAATTATGTTCAAAAAATTATTTTAATTTCTTTTTACAATCCTCCACTATTACTTCTTTCTGTAGCAACATTTCATATAGTCTACATCTAATAGAACTAGGTTCTCTTTTATAAACCAAACTCACAGGATTATGATCCAGAAAAGTCTTTGGTAATATCTCTGCTTTAGAAACCTTAGTAGCCAAGTTCTTTGAAATCCAAATCATGTCTATTCTTGAAAAGGATCTATGTCTTTCAGAAAAGTCGGTGTACTCTCTTGAATTGCCATTTTTCTGTCTCCATGTATCCTAAATTGTCCATCAAATCAACGAAAACTTTTGGTAATTTGCCTTGAGTGATTAATACTTTTCTCAGAAGTTCTATCCAGTTGTGGGGAGATCACTCCATTCCAACCCCCCATCAAACACCAATTTTCATAAGAGAAACCTATTAATCTCTCCATAGGTTCTTTATAGAACAATACTTTCTCCTCATTTGGGGCATAAATTCCCAATATCAAAGTCTTAGTCCCATGCAAATTAACTTCCACCCCAACAAATCTACCATGCTCATCAGTCAGTAAAAGTTCTGGTTTTAGTTGGGGATTTGTGAGGTTCCTCTTCCTGACCCACCTGTGAATTTGAATTTGAACCACCCATCTAATTGCGTTCTTCTTCCTCAGGATCTGCTATTTGGTTATATAAAAGTATGACAAATTATTGTGTAATTGCTGGAGCTTTTATAAGCATTCAGAGGGTCCTTCACTTATTTTTAGGCCCACTTAACAGCTCTCTTTTTCTCTCTCTGTCTCTTTGTCTACTTCCCAACCCGCATGATCTTCCTTTGTCCTGGTGAGCACAAACAAGCCTGAAGCACTGCATATTTTCTATCTGGAGTGGCATTAAGCAGTCGCTACTTTTATTTTTTTAAAAAAAGCAAATTGTTAAATACATATGTTGATAAACAAACAGCTGCATTCAAGTTTTGCAAGTGAACAGTCCCACAAGCCTTATCCAGTCTATTAGATTTCAAATGCAGTATTTACCAACTTGGTAACATCATGACTCAACAGGATCAGTTGTTTATTTTCCTTTTTGCATCTGAATCTCTCCCCCCCCCCCTGCCATTTGCAGTGCCTGCCAATCCACTGCCCTATGTCCCAGGACCTTTTCAAACAACCCTGGTGTAATTTCAAGCTAATATCCACCCAAAGAAGAGATCATCATTTAATCATTACAAAATTCCACGAAATTGTTGGATTTTTCCAGGAAGAACACCAATGCCTGACAATTTGAGAAGTAAAATTCATTGCAGATTTTTCAGATATGTGTAGATGATCTGATGTGGTATGAACATGCATCTCTGTTGTGGTGGTAAAAGGCACCCCTCCACACACACATGAGCCGCATTCACTGCCAGACCTATGAGATGTCTCCCATACATGTGAATCGCTGAAAGTGCCCTTGTAAGAAAACATTCACAGCAAGCTGAATTGACCCTGAGTGGTGACAGGGGGGAGAAGCAGACAGGGACCAGTGGCCGGGTAAACCACATTGTTTATATTCTCGGACCATGTCTCAAAGATAGTACGGCGAGCATGCTGACCTAGTAGGAAGGGATAAATAATCAGAAGGTCGCCCAGATGGGTTTATCAAAATCATTCCGATGTCATGCTGTAATTTACACGGTGTCTGCCTTTTTCCTTGTCTTGTCTTTGCAATGTAGTAGGCCAAAGTTATATAAACTCTGGTTCTGCTTTCACTCAGGGCTGCTCAGCGATGCTTTGCTGGGAGTCCGATGTACACCGTTGTTGTTTGCATGCTTAATATATTTATGTTAACCGCCCAGAGTACCCCTAGGGGGAGATGGAGCGGTGAATATAAATCAAATTATAAATAAAAAAATAAATAAATGTTGTATCTTCAAAGTGATTTTGCTGCTTTAGGTGAGCCAAGTTTTGGCCAAGTGAAAGAGGAAGAAGAAATACCTTGAGGTTCGGCCACCAATAACATTATCAGCATCCTTGTTGGAGTTTCGATATTGGCACTTAGGTCCTACTCCTGTTCTTGCAAAACTTGGAAAGTTGTTTTGGGTGTTGCTGGAAAAGACACATAGGCATGAAATAGGCAAGTATCTAGACTTCATCTGAGTGGGATTTTTCTTTCAGACACCAGACTTGGTCTGCTTATCATTGGGACATCTGTTAACACCCCCTAATTTACACTCACAGTTTTGCTGACATTTCATTAAAACAGCAGCCAAATTTTGGTATTTTTAGTGGCAGCTCTCAATTTCTCTCTCTCTTTCAGTCTCTTGCTCATTCCCCCCCCCCTTCCCCTTTGGACCCAGGCTTCACAATATTTTTGGATGGAGTGCATGATGGATTACTGAAAAGAAACTGCACTCATTAGATTTCTAGTCTGCCCTGTTGACATTCTGTATATATCTTCTTGAAAAGGGAGTAACTTTTCTACTTGTCGGCTCCTTGCCAAACTGACTCCGGCTGTTGAGCTGAAGATACTCAATATAGCAACCACAGCTTTATCCATCTTTCTTTGCAAAGCTTGATGCGGCAGAGAGAAACAGGGAATTACAGTCCAAACAATTCTGTTTTTCACAGGCTTTGTGGGGCTGAAGAACGGGAAGAGGTCAAGGAACCATCACGCTTCTCTACCTAACCAAAGGTCTGCTATCCAATCTTTCCCCATCCACTTTGGTTATTTACTTCAAAGCTGGCAAAAGGTTGAATTCTCCAAGAGGTCACTTGGAGTTAATACAGGAATGCACAATTCTGGGGTGGCCTGAGGCTGCATTTAGCTTTGGGGAGAGGTGGGTCAAAGGCTATGTGACTGTGACCAGGGCTTCCTTATCTTTGTCGGAGGCTGACATTTTCTACTCAAAAACATATTTGGAAAAAAGACACGAAAAAAACCCCAATGAATAAATCTGGGGGAGGAATATCACAGATATTAGTATTCATTAGTATTAGCAATAGATGCACACTTCAAACTTCACATGAGGGAAAGCACCACACCACACCACACCACACCACACCACACACACACACATACACACAGGTGTGTTTGTGTGTGTGTATGTGAAAATCTGCTAGATGGACATGGATTAGTTTTGTGAGCTTTTGCTCACACCTAAACCATGCACAAGTTTTGAGGGAGGACTAGTTTGCTGTACTCTTCTTTGGACATACTTGCCATATCTAAAATCAAAATGTGACCTGGTGTTCAGTCTACCTGTCAGCTCACTATTGTTTACTGGTACAACATTGCTATGCGATGATTTCTTCACTTCAGGTGATCAAGATTCAAGAAATCTGTTTCTCGGTCTCTCAGTTTGGTTAAAATATTCACTGCTCTGTGAAAACACAGTTAAAACTGGCCAGGATCCCATCATCAGCTTGCCCACCCAATTCTTATTACTCCTGCAATAGAAATTACAATTCTAACTGCTGATTCACACGGTGAATCCAAGGTGGTCTTTTCGGTTGGAGATAACCTTTTCCTTTGCAATGGCTAGTGGAAAAGCAAGTAGCATTTGACAGATAAATATCGGATTCACTTTTCTAAGCAGTCTCTGTCTCCCTCTCACTGTCTTCCTGACAATAATGACAAAATAGCTCCACTACTCTTTTTTCGGTTAGTTTGTTTTTCTGCTCAGCTCTCACTCTCAAATTTGTATTGTCTCCTCTGGTAATAAACTGTTGCAATATTTGCCCATCTCTGCTGCTGGAGTCTCTCATTTTATAATGGATTTGCAACAAACAGATGTTGCGTGTCAGTCTTGGCAGTGTGTGTCTTAAATTGGTTTATCTGTGGAAGGCTGCAGTCAGGATTAGAGGTGAAACTTGCAAAGATACCTGTTTCTGCTCCCAATTTATGGTCTTTGCTTCAGATATTTACGAAGGCTACATTATATGAGTAGGGGGTAAGATGACTGATTCTAGGGTTGCCTGCAAGGGGATTTTGTCCAAGTGGTAACACTGAAACAAATAGTAGTGATCTAATTTGAGTATCTCCTGATTCTCTGGGGCTCTCAGGAGAAGAAGAGGACCCTAGGAAAAATCATGGTTAAAAGCCATGTGTGTGACATTTAAATGACACTGTCTTACATTTTGGGCTCTATATGAAATGCTTGTCATCAAAAAATGTTCACGATGTTTTTGGTCTAATAAGACATTATAAGATGCATACTACTGTCTTTGCTTCATAAATAACAATAAAAGCATAAGGCAAGTTGTTGTGTTTGAAGACCAGCAAGTATATCTACATCAGCAAGAAGCAGTGCACAATCAATATTACAATACAAGCAGACCAGATCTCTCCCGTGATGACTAAATATATATTACACATCCATTGTTGTACCAGCATAGCTTTTTTCTTTTTCTTTTTGCAAAGTAGTGTCACTTGTTTGGTAATTAAGGGATGTTAGTTGGATAATAAATAGTTTCTTTGGCCTACACAGCAACCTTGCTAATATAAATGTTGAATATTTGGAGTGAATATCTGCATCCATTCCAACAGTGCAAACACTCCTGTTCCATATGGACATGTGTATTCTGTGATAATTAGATCATTGACCTTTCTCTCCATTAATCTAGAAAGCAGGGTGGGAAACTGGGCCAGTGTAAACAGTCCTTTCAGGTTTTTATACATAATATTACGTAGGTACCACATTTCATGAATTTTTTACTTTGGAAGTTCGTAACTGAAGATTTTAAGTATGGTGTCCTGGAACCCCATCAAACTGTAATGTTCAGTGTACCAAAAGGAAGAAAGTATTGAATGTTTGGGCCATAATCACACCTACAATATTCTAACAGTGCACTCAGATCTGAGCTCTATTTAAATTGAAAGTCAGGTTAAGTCAAATTTAGCTTTTGCCTTGGCCCCTCTGACCGTTTGAAATGCTTTCCCATTCCAAACATGTGGCCCATGCTCGGAAAAAAAACAAACACCAATCGAAGAGCATATCTGTAGCTCAAGGTTGAACTGTGGGGTCCTTGGTGCTCTCTGAGCTTGTTGTTTCCTTGCAGACGTTTCCTTGCCCGACTAGGTAACGTCTTCAGTGCTAGAAGGGAGCGGGGTTTGCTCTCTGTTTATATACAGTAGCTTGCCCTGCCTATGTTAGTGGGGGTGCTGCTCTCTCCTTGATAGTTCCTTGATTAGGCTGTTGTTTACTGCTTGATTGATTGACTGAGTTGATACTTCCTTGATTAGGGTATTGTAGTAAGGACCAAGGACCCCATAAAAACCAAACAAACGCGTACCCTAGTGCTCTTCTCCTTTATACAAAGCCCCCACCCACTTTCTGCAGGAAGTGTTTTATATCCCATGACAGAGCTTTCTAAACCTTTCATGTTGGTGACACACTTTTTAGACATGCATCATTTTGTGATACTCTTACAGCAGGGCACAAGGCAGGCACTAGGACCTGTGTGGAATCCTGGCAGGGCTCGGAGGCAGCAGCAGCCGCGACACACCCAGACACTGCAGCTGACACACTAACGTGTCCCGACACACAGTTTGGAAAGCTCTGTCCCATGAGCCTCTGGGCTGAGAAAGTGCCTAAAAGGCATCACTACAACATTGGCAAGCCAGGGAGCAGTAGCTGTGGCTTGGGAGTACAGCCAGCTGGTTTTGGGGAGATGTCTTTTGGGCTGGAAGACCTTGGCATTATCTTTAAATATTGTTTGTATGCTTTGCAGGGGCATTTGTGGGAAATGGAACACTGGCCTAAACAGACTCTGGGTTTTCTGGGGAACTTTGTGTATCTTTACAGATTTACCTGAGAATGAGATGTTTGAATGTAGCAAACTGTTGCTTTTTGAGCCTAGTAAGACAGGTTCCCCCTGATTAGGCAGAGGATCTGGAATTAGGGAGGTCACACTTAATGATACCTTCTGTTGGATGGTTGGATTTTCATGGTTTTGATCCTGGCTAAAACTTTAGAAGATGAAATGCTCCGATGAGGCCAACCGCACTGTCCTTGCCTTGTGCAATTGCAAGGACAGTTAATTTGCCGTTACTAATTGGACTATGTCCAGCATACTAATAATATGAAAAATGAAAGTCCCATCTTTGAGGCTAATGAGTTGTAGAAGGAACTAAGATTCAGGGAAGCTTTGCTGGAATTACAAATGTGCTTCAGTTTATCTGTACCGTTGGGATGTGGGGCACTAGATGTGCTACTTCTGACCTCCAGCAAAGCATGCGGAGGCTGTACAGAAAGAGCTAGGCATTTCTGTTGCCTATATTTTTCCTTTGTCTGTTTTAGAGTTTTGAAAAGGCTAACAGGTGCCGATAAAAATTAGATCCCATAGAGCATGTCCTTTGATGCAAAAAAAAAAAAAGTATCTCACAAAATCCTGTGCATAGAAATAAATCCACTGAATTCAGCTTGCTTTCTCCCAGTAAGCATGCATAAGGCCGTAGTTCTAATTCTCTAAGTCTTCACTGCTAACAGAAGCTAGAGCCAATACTTTCCATTCTGCATGTCAATAGATTGGAAAACAAACACTTCAAATTCTGCATCAAGAAAAACTGGATTATGCAGTCGGCAAACAGGCAAGGTCCTTGACGTTAATTTCTCGAATTTGACACAACTGCAGCATTTATAGTTGTGGCGTATATGTTGCTTCAGTTCTTGTTACTGATGGAGAAAGATCTAGAGGACACCAATACTCTGGCCTATCCTTTTGCAAACATGTTTTATTGCCTACAGTTACTCAAAACTTTTCTGTTGCAATAATAACAAGAACAACAACAATCCCTATTACTTAGAGGTTTCGACAGTGAAATTTTGTACCTAATACCTTTCCTATTTCCTGATATCTTCATGGCTCATATACAATCCTCTTGTTCTCTACAGCCTGCAAAACATAATCCCATATTCTTTCCAAGTGGCTTTTGAGCATCCCTTCCTGCCCAGGCTTTGCCATTGGAAACTCAAAATGCCTGTATCACGTGTTCAGTCCACCCTCCCCCTTTGCTCAGCAGATGGTGGTTTGTTTAATAGATGCAGGTTATGCTACTCAGCAAGACATTTGCAGCAGGGGACTTGCTCCTGACCAATGATATCATTCACTCCGGCTCAAACCCCGCATGCTTATCTGTGCAAGCCTGTTCCTCCTGCCTGTCCCCTGCGCCACTTGCGCTTTGTGGCGGCATCTGCTTTCTCAGCCACAGATGTTCCTTTCATTCAGTTGTCAGCTAATAGCAGAAAAGATGCACAGAGCAGATGTTCCCCCTCCTCCCAATAGGTTGCTATTTCCTTTCCCCTTCTGACACACCAGTGGCTACAATTCAGATCTAAAGCACAACTGGGGGAGGCTATTTGCAGTGGTGATTTGTCATATTTAGGCTGGACTCACTCTAGACAAGAAGCCCATGAATGGGTGAAGGTTAGGAAAGAAGCACACGGTTTGGCGCCCAAGAGAATGAATCAGCTAGGGTGTGGCTGCTCCTTCCACACCATTCAGCTGATGCTCCACACCTCTTCATGGTAGGGCTGGCTTTAGGCCAGCAGCTAGAGCTACCAATTATTTCTATGCTGCTGGTCCTTTCATTGCTCAATCTAACTGTTGAGTATGTTCTCCAAAAAGGGATGGCCCCATGGAATGCTCAAAAGAAGTTTGCCAAGGATCTTCTCAAATCTGAGTTGAGTTTGTTCTTCTCTTCCTTTTGGCCTTCAATAGCAAGCTGGTTGTGTTTCCTGAGGCTACCTGGCCACTCATAAAAAGATCGATGACAATCCATCATGCCAATCACTGATAGCCACTAGGTTCTTCAGTGCCCATCTTTTGGGATTCGTATTTCCCTATCAGGAGCTGAAGCCCCATTCAGGCTGCAGTCTTGCCCACCACAGTGATATAGAAAAAAACTGGAAAGGAAAATGAAGCAATGTAGATGAGATACCGGCTGCCCAGCAGTTCAGAGATGGGACACACATTTATCCTACCTCACGTGGATATCCTGCAAACAAGTCTGTTATGATTAGTGAAAGAACATATGCTGGGAGTAGTACAACCATTTGATTTGCCACTCATACATGAAAGCTGAGAGGTTCCTTAGTCTAGGTCAGACTAGTTCAAAATATAATAGTACACATTACCTAAGATCTTTTTAACTGAAGACAGCAGGATCTGAACTTGGGATTTTCTGCACACAAAGCTGGTGTTCCACCACTGAAGTATGACTCTTTTCCCTTTGACTGTGGAAAATATGGGAATCCCCCTGTGATGGTGGTGTTGCGTGCTTGGTCATCATTGTACATTTTGTCTGTTTACTGTTGTCTGTTTTCTTTGTTTTTTCTTCTTCTTGATTGGTTGTGTGTTTATGCTGTACGCCGCCCAGAGTCACACTGTTTGAGTTGGGTGGCCTTATAAATCCTAAAAACAAACAAACAAACAAACAAACAAATGAATAAATGAATGTAGGTTAGACATGTGAAGAGCATGCTCAGCCTCAAAATCTCTGAAGACACAAGGGAAGTGTGGTCTCCACTTTAGCAAATAATGGACACCCGGTAATCCTGCAAGATATGTTAGAAGATGACTCTGCCTGGTCTGAAAGAACTGTACCCTGTCATTATAACCAGGTGGCCCAGTCTTACATGAAAAACAGAAGACGTGTAATTAATGGTCAGCAGCTACTACTTAACTTGAATGAGAAATGGAAAGCTTTTCTCTCTGAACACCAAATATAATCCTCCTCCCCATATTTTGTCTGTCAGCAGTTTGGGAAACCACAAAAGCTTTCTCAGTATGGGATTTCTTCCTCCATATTCTTCTCTTCCTCTGCTAGAAATGTGCAAAGCCCACCAGTTCTTCCTTGGCTATATCTGGAAAAGTCCTGATTTTGCTCCAAAGGATGGTAAGAAACCAGCTCATTTCTGAAGTCCATCTTTCTTCAATGCCTCCCTGTTTATTAACTGTTGCAATCAGCATGCTGATGATTGAAAAGCAATAAAGCATATTATGGAATGTATTATTCATCCAGGCTTATATCTCTGCCCAAAGATGCCACCATAATTACACTCTCTTTTATTTATGAGCTCTGAGTGCTGAGTCCATTGCTGATCTTGGATGTTCAGAGCTGAGATTCGTTTTATGTTATTGTTCTGGCTTGTGTCAGAAACCAGGCAACTGAGGGAACTGTACCAAACTGGAGGAATTCACTGATGCTTAAATGAGGAAGGATCATCCTTAAGAGGCTGCATCTTTCTTTTCACAAAAGCCTGCTCCCCCATCTCAAAACTGTAAAATGCTTGCAATTTTAGAAAAAATGGATTTGTTTTCAGAGGCACTATTTAACTTTCAAGGAATTCATTTAGGGCATGACCTAGGCAAACTAGAGTGCTTTTAAAAAGCCTATTTATTTCTGCATGAGGGCAGAGGAAGATAAACACAGACCTGGATCCCTTCTTTGGGGGAAGAAAAGAGAGAAAAACGTTTCATGTTGGTTGGCTTATGTCCCAATATGTCTATTTTTTCATCCACTTCTTGTATTTTTATCCTCCTCTTTGCATTTATCAAAAGATCAGCTGAAGAGCTTGCAGTAGAATTATTTTACTGAAACATGCTTTATTGGGGAAGGGGTGGGGTGACTGGAAGAATGCAATTGGTACAAGTTGCTGCTGGCAGAATGTTGACTTGTTTAGCAGATGATTCATGAAATGCCAGTTACAACATAGATCCTCTCCTCGCTGGTTATGCATTTCTGTCTTATGAAGTCAGTTAGGTCAGCTACTGAAACCCTTAACAGCTAGCCTCCCACATTTTATGAATTAATTCTATCCTTAAATTAGACTACCAAGCTAGCTATTAAACTGGGAGTAACTTACTTTTAACATTGACGTTCCATAGAGACGACAAAGATGACAACTACTACTAGAATGCTGCTGAATCCCTACAGACTCATAGTGGCTTCCAACAAGAGAACACATAATAATACATCCATGGTAAATATCCTACCCCCCTGATCTGATGATACAAATTGCTATTGACAACAACACTCCATGAATAAATAATAATTACAGTTATATATAGGTAGTCCTTCAGGTTCAAAGAAGACACGCTGTTGTGCAGCTCATCGGTGGACACGGAGGTGGCTCTGCAGTGCCAGTCTGGAAGCGCAGAGTCCAGCACAATGGGGGCACTGGAAGTCCATTGTTGTAATAACTGCGGGTGTGATTCTGTGACACCGCTATCAGTTTTTGGTAGTGCCTGTCTTCAAAGCTTGTGGAGGCTTCAGAGCACAGGGCTCACCAGTGGGTTCTGTCAGCAGCCGCAGCTTCTAGTTCCCTTGGCTGGATGTCACAGTGGTGTAGGGTTTCCTTCACAGCATCTTTGTAGCACTTGCGTGGATGACCTCAAGGTCTCTTCCCAGTCTCCAGGACACCATAGAACAACTGGCGAGGCATACGGTGGTCGTCCATTCTGATGACATGTCCCAGCCACCACATCTGGCCTCTGATAATGCTGGTGGACTTCACATGATCCAAGGCCTCCAAGTTGGAGACACGGTCTTGCCAATGAATGCCAAGGATGGAGCAGTCAGTGTGCATGTGAAATTTCTCCAGTTGTTTGATGTGTTGTTGGTATAGAGTCCAGTTACATAGTAAATAATAATAATAATAATAATAGAAGACAAATAATCAGCCCCCAAGGGCTGTCCTGAAAAGTTCAGTTTTCATCAACTTCCAGAAGACCATAACTGAGGTGGTCAATTTAGCCTTGAGGGTGCTATTTCCAGGAACGGGTGCCATGATTGAAAAACAATTACTTCTGGCCTCTGAAATTAGGGTACCACCACCAGCTTTTCCCAGGTAGGATGACTCAGGGTGGAGCAGGTGGACCTGCAGGTACCTCAGTGGCAAGCCATATAGAGTTTCAGAAGTTAAAAATAGCACTTTGAGTTGCACCTGGAAAAGCAGGTGAAATAAGATCATAGTTATGCATGCCAGCCAACAAACAGGCTGCTGCATTTTGGACTAGTTATAATTTCTGGGTGGTTGTTGAGTTTTGTATGGACAATCAAGTTTTAAGAGCAAGATGGGTAGCCAACATATGCATGCAAAGAAGAGCCTCATTCCAGACACTAGGCTGATGTTCAGAGGAAAAAAAGTCAAGACAATCTATTTTCTTGAGGCCCCAGAGTGAAATTCTTCACACACTTTTTCTTCTCTTCTGTTTATCCTTTGCACATGAAGCTGGGAGAAGCCCAGATCACCCATCCCTGGTTTAGACAATGCCAAAACAATATATGCAAAACTCTGTGGATTGATAGAACCAGATTTTCCAATCGAGGTGTAGCGTGATCCCTATATATGTGTTGTCATTCCTGAATGCTTCAGAGGTGCCAAGAATTTGTAGGCTTATCTTCACTATCACCAGCAGGACATTACAGTAGCTCACCGCACTATGTAAAGTTCAAATATTTGGGGAAGCATTTGAAAAGGAATGCATGAGTGAATCAGAGAGGCAGCCAATCTACACTACAAGGGTGCATGAAACAGACTTAGATGATTAAGATGCTGGAGCCACAGAGTTACCTCGGATTCATTGTGGATGTGGGTGTGAAAAAAGGCCAGGACATGGTCACAAAAACTGAATCAGGATGGGCAACCCACACCCCCAATCTAGAAGTGGCTCCCACCCCAAATCTTTTACCTTCTCCGTTATCCCAAGATGGCACCATCAAACTTGTGGCAGCAAATTGGACCCCCCAATATTGTCTTCCTGTAGTTTTTGGGAACAAAAATATTGTCTTCCTGTAGTTTTTGGGAACAAAAAAAAGAAAAAGAAAAGGAAAACTATGGGACTAATGGGACGCGGTGGCTCAGCTGAGCTGTAGACTGCTGATCGGAAGGTCGGCAGTTCGAATCCCCGCGCAACGAGGTGAGCTCTCGTTGCTAGTCCCAGCTCCTGTCAACCCAACAGTTCGAAAGCTTAGCAAGTAGATAAATGGGTACCACCTTAAGTGGGAGAATATGCTGGCGTCCTGTCGGGGTGTCGGCCACCGAATCGGAAGATCTCTGGAATGGCGGAGGCAACGACGGATCCTGGAAAGAAGCAGTTTCATCTACAGGACGTCAGCAGCCGGCTCCGACGCAAGGCATTGTGGGGCTTGTAGTCCAAGCCACGGAAGAGTCGGTTCCCTTACCCCTTTCCTTAGCGCGCGGTTAATGAAATTGTATATGTATGAAATGTTAATGAAATATATATATATATGTATGTAAGCCGCCTAGAGTCCTCCGTTAGGGAGGGGATAGGCGGGGTATAAATACGATAAATAAATAAATAAATAAATAAATAAATAAATCTGTCTTGCCATCTCTGATGGAAATGAATCTAAATTTTATGAAAATTCATACCAGTTGATCAGAGTTTCTTATTTCTCAAAGGTTATGGCCCAACCCCCTTTGGGGTAGAAAATGCTTCTGGGTTTCAATGGGACTTCTTAAATTGACATAATACTTTTGCAGCAAGCAGAGCTGTTAGATCTAGATGGCCCAGATCAGAGGTGTTCACAGGGTGTGTGGGGTCAAGAAAATCAAGATGGTGGTCATGACCATGTGAAACCATGCCCCGTTTTTATATAGGTGACACCGTGGAGTTGTAAGAAATGGAAATGCCCATTTTCAGAAAATCCCTACCATATTTTAGTACTTTCTGGCTTTTTTCTCAGTGAGTTTTATTGGACTATTCTAGACTTTAATGGCAGTTATATTTGATTTCAGCAACATCTGTGCAGAACATTTTAACTGATGTTTTATGGGTTTTATTAATGCTTGCTGTTTTATTGCTGCATGTTTTTAATAGTAATTGTATCAGGGCTTTCCACTGAACTGGATTTTATTCTCATAAACTGGTCTGGGAACACTTCTACAGGTGGCATTGAAAGAGTTTTGGAATCCTGGGACAGTGACCACAATGTCAGAAGGATAATCGAGGTGATGAAGGGTACGGATAATGTTAAGCCAAGAAAATTGTAGAAGAACCAAGACAGAATACGAAGGAATTGGCAAGCAAGAGAAATCCTGCCGATCGCTGCAAGGAAGTTCCCTTGGGATTGCAGGCAACCTCATAATTTCCTGGAATTCCCTGAAGATCCTTCCGTGGCATTCAGCTCAGGCCATCTATTGTACTTTTTCAAATGCTTACAGGAGGAGAATCTTCCCCTAAGAAGAGTTGCGAAACAAAAGCTGAAGTGTATCAAAAATCTCACTTGGCAAAGCAGAGAAGAAATAGGCTGCTTTCGAGGACGCTAGACAGCCAGGGGACGCTGACTTCAGAGTGAAGCTTTTGGCTAAGGGAGCATTCTAGCTTCCTTGATGCTGAATTCTCTCAGGGCATTCTCTCAGTCTTCTCAGGGTAACTGAGCAGAAATAACTGCCACAGAAACCTCAGATTCCCTCCCTCCCTCCCCTTTTTAACCCATCTCTCTTACCATCTCTCCTTCCTTCCTAGCAGTTCATTTATTTGCCAATATATAATTTCTATTCTCACCTTCTAGGCATTTTTATTTTATTTATTTTATTAAATTTATATTACCGCCCATCTCCCCTGTCAGGGACCCTGGGCAGTTCACAATAAAACATTTGAGCTTTGCTAAAAAAGCGGTGACAATCCTCTGCATACCTACTTTAGAGTAAGTTTCATTGGAAAGCAATAAAATGACTTGGTAAACATGCAGAACATGGAGTTCTGCTGCTCAGCATGGATTCTAAGCCATTTCCCTTGTGACTACATGATCCATTTCCTCCTTGAAAAGATGACAATAAATCTAATTCCTTCTCTCCTCCTCCTCCTCCATTCCAGGGAGGAAATACAGAAATATCAAATTGCAAATGCTCTTAAGTGATTGCAATACACATCAAGATAGGCTCCTTCATTGTTGAATGTTTAAATTTGCAAACTTTCCCTCGATCTTGCCTTTAGAATTCCAACGGGAATAAGAATCTGTTACAATCAGCCACCTCTAGGTAGAACTGATTCTTAACCGTTCTAAATAATCCCGTGTATCGAATTGCTTTGCAATGCATGCTCACGAAATGAGAAGTATATAAATCTAAACCATCTGGTGCAATGAACATTTATTTATGTATTAAACATTTTATATGTAATTGGTTTTCTTTAATGCTTAGAAATTATAATAGACACAAGGTTTATGTGGGTAATGGCAATTTAATATTCTGTGCTCACATAAGCTGTAAAAAAAATGGGGGACACTTTCAAGAGATATATAAACATATTTTCCAAAGTGAAATTTTTATGTCTTCTTGCTCTCTGTTCTTTGGCAGGTACTTTTGAAATAATTGAATGAGCACCCAACTGTAAACAAGATGGACAACGTTCAGGCAACAATGAAGTGGAAACCACTTAGTTAATAAAAGTTTGGTTCTCTAAAAGCTCTAAAACTGGCAGGAAAGTATTGTGATTATCAATCATTTTTACAGAACTCTGGTTTTGTGAAGATCTCCAGAACCTTTAAGCCTTTTTTTTTTTTCTTGTAAGGGCTGATGAATTGATTGATAAAACAACAGTTTTGAAGAAAGTGTTTTTATTTAACACTTGAAGCTGCATATGGTCTTCAGCTTGTAAGGCAGTGTGCCTTCAAAACATGTGGCCCATCCCTCATCTTAGGAGTTGTGAATCTGAGCTATCTTTGGTCTTCAATTACAGATATTTTTTTTTTGCATTTACAACCTGGTTGTTTTTTTAAGTCCCCACACTTCCCCAAACATGGTGGGAAATATCTGGCAAAAGTCAAGGAAAAAAAGAGAACCTTTTTTGGATGGGTGGGAGTTCAAGGAAAGGTGTTAAAGTTTTTCATTCTTCTACCTCCTCCTCGTCCTCTCTGAAAAAGAGCTTCTGAGAACTATAGGCCCTGCTTCAACTGAAATAAATACATTTCAAAGCTTTTCGTTGCATTCTTGGATGTAACAGTGGCTTACCTACCTTACAGGGTGTTGTGGCCAAGAGGGTTAAGATGGCTAGGATATTTTTCTTTAGATTTTTTTATCCCATCTTTATTATTTTTATAAATAACTCAAGGCAGGGAACAGACCTAATATTCCTTCCTCCTCCTATTTTCCCCACAAGAACAACCCTGTGAGGTGAGTTGGGCTGAGAGAGAGATTTTGGTTTGCTTCTCTTAGATAAGTGTTGTAAAAATAAAAGAATGACATTGATTAATCATGGGATTTATAATTCAAAGGAGTTGTGGCACATATTTTAGACATCATTGAAGAAAGGAAACGTGGGAACTGATATCGGATTTGAGGTGATGGGAACTTAAGTAAGTTGAAGACTCTCTTCAACTATTCAACTGATGTCTGTAGCTTGAATCATGTCAACTGGATTTCTATTTTCTCAGTGGAAACGTTTCGCTCCTTATCCAAGGAGCTTCTTCAGTGGATAAGGAGCGAAACATTTCCACTGAGAAAATAGAAATCCCGTTGACATGATTCAAGCTACAGACAATTCCACCTGGATGACTGAGAACCTTCATAGACATATTCAACTGATGGTAGGCATGAGTACGTTGGAGCAAGAGTTGGGAGAGTCTTAAAACTGTAGAGTTGGAAGAGGCTGCAGAGGTCATCTGGTGCAATTCCCTGCTCAGCGCAAGGTCCATTACAGCAGCTCGGACAGATGACCATCCTGCCTCTGTGAGTGAAAGTAAACTCACCTCTGCAAATGGTGCCCTGTCCCATTGGTTGACCCCATCAGAAAGTTCCTCCTAACGTCTAACCTGAACTTTCTTCCTCATAATTTTAACCCACAGATTCTGGTCCTGCCCTCTGGACTAGAGAATAAACATAAAATAAATGTATAGCTATTTTTTTCTGTAGGCTAATTCACTTATAATTTATTTTAATGATAAACTCTATAAAATTATAAGGAAACATAGGTTTCCAGACCCTTCATTGGCGATCACTCGTAGCTGATTGTCTTCCAAAGGTAAGATTTTAACGGTGGATCCGTAAGTGGCTATAAAGGCCAATTCTGGATCCGATGAGGGCATAGGTTTCCGGGTGGGAGACGGTCATGATGAGGGTTTGCCTGACGTGCCTTCCTTTTAGCTCTTTTCTCCCTTTCGCCCTGTACTCGTGCTTCTTCAAAGTCCATAGCGCCATTAATAAAGGCTGTCCTCCAATTGAAACGCTCATGAGTTAGGGCTTCCCAGTTCTCAATGCTGATATTACATTTTTTTCAATTAGCTTTGAGAGTATCTTTGAATCTCTTTTGCTGTCCACCAATATTCCGTTTTCCATTCTTAAGTTGGGAGTAAAGTAGCTGCTTTGGAAGACGATGGTCAGGCATTCGAACAACATGACCGGTCCAGACCCATCACCATCTAGATAGACGTGTGGCTAATGCTGATTAATCTTTGTGGCCTCCACAACTTCATGAAGTGATGAAAGCAGACTCAGCATCTTAACCGAGGAACCCACAGTTGAACCAGGAAGGATGGATGAAATTGCCAATGACCAGGCACCGGATAATTTGCAGGGAGAGGAAGAGGCGGAGTGTTCTTGTCAGTAGATAAAGAAAGTTAAAAAGATCTCAGGTAGATGGACTAGCATAGAACAGATATTTTCCTAATCTTGGGGAGAGCTGTTGCTGCTCAGAGTAAACAATACTGGCCCATTGAAACCATGACACTATCAACAATGAGAATGTATTATTTCAGCCCACAGAACTTTGGAGAAGATCATGAATGCCATCTCTAAAATGATCCTGCTATAGAACCATAATCCACTGGGAGAGCAAACCTGCAATGTTCTCATTGATGGAAGTTAAACAAACTTAGATTGATTTACTTGGTGCCTATTCAAGCAAACAGATCGATTTCAAGAGTAGCCTCTCCTTAAAAAAATATACCAGTCAAAAATAATTCCGTGGCATTCATCCACAAAAGCTTTAGAAAAGGTGCTCTCAATATCAAAGGTTTATGGATTAGAAGTTAACCATGGGTTATGCTTGTCTCTTGTCTCTGTTTTGGTATTTGGATAACATGCCAAAGAAGTTTCTTACTGGTGTAAAGAGAAAATAATTGAGTCTTCTGCATTACCAAGTTAACAAATCTCCACTTAGAATTCATGGTTTTGGGAAGAAAAAAAAACCCATTCATTTTTCTTTCATCAGTACTCAACTTAACGGATTATGCTTTAATGAGAGGGGGGTTGCAGTTAATTTCTTTTGCATTCAGGAGTCTTGAAATCTTAAAAGAAAGTGGTGTGTGTGTATTAGAAATATAGTAGCTAAAGCACTGTAATTCTAAGGCTTGGTGAAAGCATTTCAAATCCTCCTTTGTAAAAAAAAAAACACATATAAAGGAAAGGACACAAACAAATTAATGATTGTCTGAATCATTTAGCTCCACATGGCTAAAAAGTACTTGATGCTGATATACAGTATTTTGGATCAATGTTCCCAGTATCTCTAACCCTAAATTGGCCCTTTAAATAGGAAGGTTCAAATCTTATTCATGGTGACCTCCTGTGCTATTTGCACAGGCTTCAGATCTGTAGAAATATCACAATCCTCCAAACTCCATTCCTAGATACCAACAGGTTACCTCAAATAGAAGAGCTTTAAAGTTCTCTCAAATCAGAGATGGAAAACATGTGACCTTCTAGATTTTGCTGAACTACAACCCCCAGCAGCTACAGCCAGTAAGGCCAATGGTGAAGGATGCTGGAAATTGTATGGTGAATGGCTCCATTTAGGAATATTTTAAGATAAACTATCAACCATATTGGGCACATATCAGATGGAGGATAGTGTTTCATTTGGGTGGCATATGTGTGAGTGAAACTGGATTCAGGTTATATCAAACTTTGTTAATTAATTGCAACTGAAATAATTAGAACCAGCCTGGAAACAGGCTGCAGGGACACTTTTGTTATATCTTATCCCAGCTGGAGTTTCATGTCTCTGTTCAGATGAAAATTCATGCCTGGGATGGACCCAGAATTATTACTTTCAATAATTTGAAAGCATATCTTTTTAAATAAAAATATTTTTATTTATTATTATATTGTATTTTAAGGTGTATAGGTTTTTAATGTTAATATTATTGTTCTAAACCGCCCAGAGTCTACTGCTGTAGAGATGGGCGGTGATAAATCTGAATAATAAATAAAATAAAAAAAATATCTTGCAGATAAGGTGTCTACCTTAGACTTCAGTAAGTGGTACAGTTTTCATAAACACAATCTACATTCAGTCCTGAGCATATGTAGATGGAGCTGAGAAAGCTCTGGCTTCAGAGACCTTGGAGAACGACAGTATAGAATGCGGAGCTAGGTTGGAAAATAATTGGTGCGGTATACGGCACCTTCTTCTCTTCCGAGAATATTAGAAACATCCCATCAATTTTTGTTACCTGAACTCCATTGTGGAAGAAAGTGAGATACCAATATAATAAACAACAAAAGCAAAACCAGAAAATATATCAAACCTGCAATCACAGTGCCAAAGAAGATGAACCTCTAATACTGGTGGAATATTGATGATGGAAATAATGTTTGATGAATGAAACTGAATGACCAGTTTCATGTTAATCTGAAAGATGGAAGAGCTTAGGAAGAAAGGCATGACTCTGCCATCTTGATCATTTGAATCTCTACTGATATAGTTGGGTTTGGTGCATTGATGAATGACTAATTGATAGGAGCCCAGCATCCAAAGGATCATTCACATCAGGGTGTTAATTCATCTGTGTATATATACAAACACAGGTATATATATAAAATCTCCTCCTCCTCTTGCACAGATTTTCTTCAAAGCTTCTCTGGGATTTTATTGTGTAGCAAGGGATAACAGTTAACAAATATATGCAGAGAAAGAGGACAGCTGGCAAATCATTTTCTTTTCTGCTTCTGAAGAAAGGGGAGAAATTTATATAGGCATGGCCCCTCCTGGGAAACCTGAGTGAGTAGGCAAGACTATTGGCCAGACTGAAAGAACAGCAATCAAACAATGATTGGTTGGAAGTTCTTTGGGCTGGGCTCTTGACCAGAAAGGACAAGCACAGATTGACTGATTGTTCTTGGGAGCGCTAGACTAACAAACATATAAGCCAGGGCTGAATTGGTGTCCAAATAGATCTGCCAATATTCCAATATTTGGGATCACACTCAGCTGCATTTAAGACGGATTGTGAAGGGCTGAGTGATCTAAAAACTGATCAGCTGGAAGAACATGGGAACAGGTTTTGGGATTTAAACTAGATCTTCTGTACTTGCCCCCTGTATCATCCGCACAGCTTCCTCTGCAAGTCTGTCTCTGTGATAGTATGTGGGAATGACCTTGGGAGACTGGGCCAAGAGACGCAGCCAAGGGAACAGTCAGATAAGAGACAGCATAGCCCACAGCTGGATAGTGGGGAGGGCAAGAGGCTCAGGAGGGACCCTCCCTAAGTTATCAGGCTGTAAAGGTGATGGCGGGAGATTTGTACTTTCAGACTTGCCAATTGCTGTTAATGTAACCTTACAATGAAGTAGAATTAGCTCATCTGGTCGTGTTTCCTGTCTGGTCTACTTGGGAAGGGTGACAGTCTCTGTGCTTTCAGGGTACCAACTATAGGTAGGAAATCACTGGTGTGATTGCTCCATCCACTGGCTTCCAAGCCCAATTGCTATCCACAAGTCCTTATAAAAAACTCCAGTTTGAGACCTCGTGCCTCAATCTGAGAAATTCATGAGAAGGTGAGAAGATGCTGGAGGTACGAAGAATTGAGCTTGGACTCTTCCATAGGCAAAACAGAGTCTCTGTTAGTGAGAATTCTGGCTCTCATGTCTCTGCATAAAAGAGCTGATTTAAACAAGAAGTAGGAATCAGTCTCATCCTGGTTCAAAATTCTGGATCATCCAAATCAGAGTCACCTAGAATTTTGCCTAAGGTTTCAGATAGAAGAGCTTCGCAGTGCTATCTGGAGTTGCCAAATATAACTCTGACAATAAAAACCCCATTTGGAAGCCTCCTATAACTACCTATGACAAAAAGGAAGCAGGCTGGATTCAGAATGCCCTTTTACTTTTTGTTATGCCAACCCATTTTCCATATCTATCTTCCCAAAATAGAATGAGAAATCAACAGGAAGAAAAATTAGTCAAGGAGAGATCAGATTATATATTTGCAAAAAATCTTTGTCTCCCCACTGCTAAAATGGGAGTATTTCTCTTACTAATATGCATCACACACATACAGTACATACCACAACCCCAAGGCTTCAGGATAAGATGACTGATCTCTCTGCATTTTATTTTCAGAGTCAAGAATTTATTATAAATCCTCTTGGGGAGGGCTGGAAAAAAATATACACACATTTTCTTACCTGCAAACACTTCTAAGGAGGATGTAATTAGCCTGCCCAAAATAGAAACATTCTCATTTTTAAGAACATCATTTGGAGCAGATATTTAATTAAAGAGAATTTCAAAGTCAAGATGCTAAAAGACGAAGAAAAGTTGACTTCTACCTCTGCCAAGTAGAGAACACTTGCTTCTTGGATGCTCAAAAGATACGTCTGATCTTTAAAAAGTTGGTTGCCTTGTTCTAGGATTCCCCAAAGCTATTCTTTCCAGCTGTCTAAAAACCTACACAAATGCAGGAATTGAGCATATGGAGAAAGGCATAAGAATCTAAAGATCACGATGACCCATTTTGTCTAGGTTGTCCTCTGTGGAAGACATTTCAGATATTCTGCCTCCTTTTCAGGACGCTTAGAACCTCTTGGATGAGTTACATGATGGTGAAATGCACTGGTGCAAGCTGCTTTGATCAACAGAGATGATGTAAAAGGTGAAGCCTCTTTAGAATTGAATCCATTTTCTGGTGACCTGATAGACATGACTATACAGTGTTCTTGGCCACAATATGGAAGTGTTCTGCCACTGACGTCTTCTGGGATTTTTTCCTTTCCAGTCTAGCCTATGTCCATGGAATTTCCTGATGATGTCCCAGCCAAGCAGTAACCACCTCTGACTCTGCTTAGCTATTTTGAAACAAATCAAGCAGAATTAGGTGTTACCCCCTAAGCAGGGGTGCTGGTGGGAAGTTTGTCCCCCTGTTTGCAAGCCCGCCTTTGTCTTTTGGCCCTCGGTTCCTTCTGTCCTTTGGAAACACTTATGAACATGAATATGTTGGATGACTTGACCTGCATCTGAAATTCATTTTTATTTTTATTTTTTTGTAGTTTGGTTTCCAACATTGTAGAATACTGCATTGCAGAAAAAGCAGTGTAAAAACCATAGTCAAATTCAGTTGCCCAATGGGGCATTGTGGAGAGAAAAGAACCATGGGGGAAAACCACAATCACTCCTGGCGTGAAAGGCATCACTCCTAAAACCAAGTGGAATGAAGTGCTTTGATTGATTGATTGATTGATTGATTACCCCATGGGCCTTCTGCTGTAGATATTTCTATCCCAACAGATTATCCCTTTTCACATAAAGTGAAGTAAAGCATGGTCCATTGACTTTTAAAAGCATAACGTAGAGGTTCTCTACATTACCCTGGAGATACCCTGGAGAAGATGCTGATGCTGGGGAAAGTGGAAGGCAAAAGGAAGAGGGGCCGACCAAGGGCAAGATGGATGGATGATATTCTGGAGGTGACGGACTCGACCTTGGGGGAGCTGGGGGTGGCGACGGCCGACAGGAAGCTCTGGCGTGGGCTGGTCCATGAAGTCAACAAGAGTCGGAAGCGACTGAACAAATAAACCACAACAAAAGAGGTTCTCTAAAACTGCACCTGTTCACCATCTTCACTGTATATTAGAAGTTTAATCTGGACATAGTTTTCTACACCACGCAGCTCTTGCTTCCTGATCTGAAAAGGTACTAGGGATGAATCTCTCATGGGTCTCAGCATGTCCTTCTCGCAAAAATCAAGCTTTCCTGGTTAAAAGAGAATCCATGGGGAATTAAGCTACACCTCTGGAATGCTGCCTGCATGAATTCCAGTCCTGATCCTGCAGTGTCCTCTTGATGAAATAAGCTGCTGTCTTCCTCGGAAGAGGGAGTGGATGATACTTAGCCAGCCAGGAAGCGGCATTTACTCAGCTGAAAGATACAAAAGCAGACTGTTTCACAAGGCAGGCTGTGAGTGGTTGCAGTGGCTCTGAATGTACACATTTTAGCCTGGTCAGTCTCAAATGGCAGGATAGAAAGAAAAGGGGAAAAAAAGGTAATTGCTGGGGAAAGAAGGCATTAAAATTCTATAGCCTACCTCTGTAACTGGAATGTTAAAATCCACTTGAAGGCGGATAAATGGATGTACACATTTTCAGTCACTTCTGCCTTAGCATGTTATTTAATGTTAATTGCATTTCAATTTAATGGAAGACAGTTTCATTTCCATTCAATTAGTGTGGCTGTTCTCCTAATATTTTGCTACCCTCCTTTTCTAGTATACATAGCCGAAACAGTAGGAACAGTGCCAAGAGTGGATTCCTAGAAATTACTTTCTTTTTTTTAAAAAAAATTGCTCTGAAGTAACTCTGTTTAATTTAGTTGTTTGGCACTCCTTTCGTTTTCTTCTCACAATGGTTTCATCTCACCCTGCAAGGAGCAAAGAAAAATGAAAAAAAAAATGATAGAAAGCGGGAACAAAAATGACAAGATGAGAAGGATTTCATGATGTGAGGCAGAAATAGGTAAAGATGCCCTTGAGTTGAACTCCACTCTTGATCTGTGCAGTCTTCTTGGCAGAGTTAATTTCTAACTTTCTTTCCAGCTTAGGCAACAGTTCTAGAATTCACAGGTGCCCTGTTCTCCATAGGCATGTGTACAAGCCATGATGATGCCACTTGTGCAAATGATGTAATCTGAGCAAATTGCATAATTGCTGCCCCGCATACCCCCATCCAAGGCAAATATAAAAAAATTCCATTGGATAAAAGACTCTGTCCTTGTAATTCTGGAGAGATAGAAACTACTGGACATGTCCTTCTACGATGTTCATTCTACAGAGATATTCGAATAAAATTCATTTCCCCGATAATTATGAGGTATCCGGGCCGTTCTGAAACCGAGTATCTTCAGATTTTGCTCAAAGATGAATGGATTACAGTCACAGCGCAGGTAGCAAGATTCTGCGCAGCAGCACTAAAGAGCCGACGTAACCTAGTGAAAAACTTACCATAAATATTTTACTTTTTTTTTTATAACTATTCATTTAAAATTTTGATATTAACACTTAATTTTAATAGTTAATAATTAATAACCATAGGATGCCACAAGATATGGAACTCAACATAATGTAAAATAGGCTGTCTTCTTGATTTTATATACAAATGTTAAGTATTTTGCTAAACTAATTTTAGACATGGATTTTATTTATTTTATTATAGCTGAGAACTTTTATTGGCTACATATGGCGTATTTTTATTTGTACTGGTCTATGACTGTAATAAATAAATTGAAATTGAAATACCCCCATCCAAGTATTAGCCAAGCCAATCCTGCTTAGTTTTTGAGATTAGCCAAGGTCAGCTTGGTGCCTCCACTACTGAAGCCTAAAGGTAAAGGTAAAGGTTTTCCCCTGCACAGTCGTGTCTGACTCTAGGGGCTGGTGCTCATCTCCGTTTCTTAGCTGAAGAGCCAGTGCTGTCCGAAGATGCTTCCGTGTTCATGTGGCCGGCATGACGTGCGCGGAACGCTGTTACCATCCCACCGAAGTAGATAATAGTAAGTATTTATCTACTTGCATTTGCATGCTTTCGAATTGCTAGGTTGGTAAGAGCTGGGGCGAGTGCAGGAGCTCACTCCATCACGTGGCACTCAGGTCTTGAACTGCCAACCTTCCGACAAGCCTGGCGTCTTAACCACTGAGTCATCGCGCCCCCTAGGTAGTCTCAAATAGAGGTCTGGAGAGCGTCATAAGGTGCGTCCATTTTGGAGATGTGGATCTATCTGTCCATCCCTCTCATCCTATTGATCATCACCAAATCATGCTTCCACCCATATTGGCAGAGAGAATCATCAGTTCTCCCTTCTCTGTTCTAACGTAATATAAAACAACACGGCTAAATTGGACTTGGCAACAAACCATCTTCACTGGCTCTCAGATCATTTATAGATCCAATTCAAGGAGTTCATTTTGACCTTAAAGCCTTTCCATAGCGTGGGGCTAAGTGGATTGCCTTGACTTTGAGATGTTTGAAGGGGGTTGTCCATGTGCCATCACTGAGTGTTCTGTATGGGGACTCTAAGTGGCAAGGCCTTTCAGTGGTGATACCTTAGCTACAGAATGTCCTCTGAAGAAATGTTCTCCCAGCAGTTACTTTGAAGACCTTTCAGTTTTCCCAGGTTTGCTTAATCCTCCTCTCTCTTAACTCCAAATTCTGTTTCCAGATCACAACTTTCATACTCTTATTATTTTAAAATTCTAGATTTATCTCTTGGTGGGAGCCATCCTGAGAACTTTGTTGTTGGATGGCCCATGAATACTATTAATAAAGAAAGAAGTCAAGGGGTAATGAAAGGCTGAAGCTTGCAGCTGTCATGTGCAAAAAGTCCACATTCTCTGCAACACAGCTTGAAATCATTTGTTTCAACAGATGAAGAATTTGGGAATCTAACTGCCTGGTGCTTAAGTTAAAAAAAACAAAACAACCAAACAAAATTGCACAATACAGTGCAGTGAGATAAATGCCAAACACACCCCAAGCTTATTTGTATAAATCTCCTTAAGTGAAAGCAGAGGAAATAAGGTGCAATCAAAGAATGGGATGGTGTTTGATTATTTTGTTGCATTATCATCTTGCATCTGAGCTGAATTATAGTTATTTTAAAGTCACATTGCTGTCACATTAGAACAGCATGGCACAACCCATATGCCAAGGGAGTGTTTATTTTCTGAGTCTTTTTTTGAAGGTGCTGGCAGTACAATGTTTTGCCTTTATTAATGTATCGAAGAAGAAGGAAAACAAAGTTGAGTATATTCTTGATCGCACCAGGGAAAATGTTATTCCCACACCTATCAGATATCAGGTAATAAGTGGTGAACTTTGCAAAATTGCTTTAGTTCACGAATGAAGAAGACGACGAAAACAAAGGAGGGAAGAAGGAAATAATAAAAACGAGCTGACAGTTTGCTGAAAATTGGACTCGCATTATGTGCTCGCACTTCTGCTTCTTCATTGTACTGCACCTACAAAGAATCTTGTAGATTGGAACAATTCTTCTGGGAAAGCGATATATAGGAGATGAAGGCAATTGGCATTATCTTTACCCCAAAGCAGTGTTTCTCAACCTTGGCAGCTTGAAGATGCGTGGACTTCAACTCCCATGCTGGCTGGGGAATTCTGGGAGTTGAAGTCCACGCATCTTCAAGCTGTCAAGGTTGAGAAACACTGCCCCAAAGGAACAGAAGAGATGCTGTGGCTAGAATGACCCCCTTCTGCAACCTCTCTCCTGTCCTCTTTTTGGGTCTAAAGGCCAATAGAGAGAGTTAAACTCAGATGAACCTCCCAGTTGCTTCCAGATGATATGAGGAGCCAAAGTTAAGCCAAACAAAACTTTTGCATTCTTGCTTACAATTGTGCTTAGGTTGCCCAATTAAGCCATTGCTATAAATGGGTTGATGGCATAATTATAGTTAAGGTAAGGTTGCATCAAACCTGTGCTAGGATTTGGGCAAAAAGTTGGTCAATCCACAATGGCTAAATCTATCACATTTTGTAAATAAGTTTGGGGGAAAGAGAGATAAAGAGACTCTTTTCAAACACCACTGCATCAAAATATTCATCTTTTCAAATTAATTCTTAATTTGAAAAGAATTAAGGTCCACGGCTTAGGGGCATATGATCCTTGATGCAGTAGATGAAATGAATCCATCCTCATTCAGAACAGTATTTTCTAGCTTTCCTGTAAAGGAAGGGGAAGAAAAGTCTAGACCAAGATCAAACTTGGCAACTTTGAGATGTGTGGACTTCAACTCCCAGATGCTGGCTGGAGAATTCTGTTCCAAGAAATCTTCCACTTGGGTCTTTTCTGAAATATTATAAAACTTTGCAGTCCCAAATGTGGAATTTCTTTTTTAGAGAAAGCCATGGCCCCATAAAGGTAGCATATAATGGTGGAATGTTTGTTACCCTTAGCTTTCACAAACTGAATTTTGTGGGCACCTATTCTTAATTGACATTTTGTAATAATTGCTAACACTCTAAGCTAAAGGAGCAATTATCTGAAATGTCAGGTCCTCCCCTGCTTTCTCTATACCTCATGAGCCACAAAGAGAAGGTGAAATGTCAGCCTTCTGTAAAGCTCCTACAGATACAGTGATCATGTTCATTTGCCAGAGTTTGTAATATCTTTATTATAATTACATTTACTAAGACATGGGATTAAAAAATTCTCTCCCCATTGAAAACAAATCAGAGTACATAGCCGCACAGAATGTCATTGCCAAATGGGGTACAGCAAATGGGTGTTCTCTGTGTTTCAGAAAACCAACAATGAGAATGTTCTACAATTTAAATGTGGACAGAAAGGTTGTCTCACCAGAGAACCTGCCCATAGCATTGTAGAACAGAAGGAAAAAAGAGCAAATCATTGTTATAACTGAGCGGAAAAGAATATCCATGGAATGTTGAAAATCCAGCAAGGATATATACTGTCAGCATATATTCACAATAGAAGCATAACCAAATTCAAGCAGGAGTGGCTCCCTTGTATACATTACAAAACAGGACAAGGCAAATTTAGACCCCTGGTATATGATTTTTAGGATTTAAATAGAAGCTAACAATAGGCTGACCATATTTCCTTCAGACAAAAACGGGACGGGGTCTTATGTAATATTCCATATTCATGAAAAAGACAGGGATCCCCGCCCCCCAGTCCGTGTGATTGGCTCCCTCCTGCAAACCCCGCCCCCGGCCTGCGCGATTGGCTCCCTCCTGTAAACCCTGCCCCCTGGTCCACGCGATTGGCTCCCGCCTGCAAACCCCGCCCTCTGGTCCGTGCGAATGGCTCCCACCCCCGCCTCTCCTTTGCCACGCGCTGATAGGCGGGAGAGATTTGTCTTCCGGGGTGCCTCCAATTGGCATCTCTGGCTCGGATCCTCCTTCTGCGCCATTCCCGCTGGGTTTAAAAAACAGGACAAATTTGAGGTTGTTATGAAAACGACAGGATGTTTGAAAAATGCTTAAAAAATGGGACTGTCCCATTCAAAATGGGATATATGGTCAGCCTAGCTAACAGCAATGACTAATGTTTAATGCAACGTTTAAATATTTAAAGTGTGGCTAGAAGTTGGGGATACAAATGGAAGGGAGGGGAGAAAGTCATGTATCTTTTACTTTTTATTTTTTTAAAAAACCTAAATATAGTAATCTTTTTGTTTCTTTGTTTTATCTGGGTTTCCCCCCCTACTTTCTTTACATTTCAATATTTTAACACACACATACACATACACATACACATACACATACACATACACACTTGTGCCTTCGAGTCAGTGTTGAGTCCTGGTGACTGCCTGGACAAGTCCCTGCAGTTTTCTTGACAGCATTTTCCAGAAATGGTTTGCCCTTGCCTCCTTCTTCCTAAGGTCAAGAGAGAGAAACTGGCCCAGGGACACCCAGCTGGACACACAGTATATATAAATCCAGTGAGGAATAGGGAAGACAAAAGTGCATTTGAGAGATCAGGAGCATGAGACCCAACATGAGGGAATGGAATCTAGGGTTATCATGAGAATGTGGACACGGCTTTGCAGCACGTTGGTCCAACCCATCTCAATTTAGCAGTGCTAAAGAGTCCAAGTACCATGGATGAAAAGGTGGAAAACCCTGGGAAACTAGGTTAAAGAGAAATGGTCCTGAAGAAGTGGAGATTCAGGAGACAGGAACCCCAAGTAGAAAGAAAGGTCAGGAAGATTTGCATACTTTTTGGTATGAAGGATACAATGAAATGAATTCAACTGCATTTGTAGTAACCCATGAAATCAATGGGGGCAGACCTTCAGTTTTTAAAATTAGTTGTCCACTCACAAAGTTTAGCTGAGTTCCTGGAAGTTTAGCCCTGAATGTGAGCTGCTGAAATGAAAAGAGGGGAAAAAAAACGAGTGTGATGTTCAAATGTTCATTTTTGGAAGGACCTTGGTGATTTTCATGACAGCTTGGATCTCCTTGTTTAATCTGCAAAGTTGCCAACGTTGTTTTGTTTAACACCCAGCATGCGTGATATCGGCCATTTATACCGCATCACGTCTTGTTGCGATTCATTGTCTGGGAAATAAATTGTAAAGCAAATGTTCAAGCCCTCTCAATTTAGCTGTCAAAAGGATTTCCGAAACTGCCAGCGTCATCCATATAAATACAAACAAATGAAATTTATAAGCCTATAACTTCTCAAATGCTGGATTATTGCGTGCTATTTAGCATCCGTTCAGACAGTTGGGTAATTAGTTCACTGCAGAGATTGGGTAAAATAATTTTCTGTCCATTTCCAAACTGTTATCCAAATGATAAATCTTTTGCTATAAATCCAGATGGCTCCAAATCAAACACCCCCTTGACACTCCCTCCTCTATTAATGAGAACAAATTTCTTTCCTATGACCTCAATCTGGTAGCTCAGACAGAGTTGGGGAACTGAGAAAAAGGACAATGTTTGCCGTGATTTTGACTGTGGAATCTTAGCTCAGTAATTCTATCCAGATAACTCAAACAAATGAACCAAATTAAATGCTGAAGGAAGGAAATCGCTACCTTGTATAATTTAGACATATAATTTAGAATCAGGCAACTTTTTCTGGCATCTTATTTTTAATTGGAGGTTCTGAAAACTACAGGATGCATTCCCAGTAAAGGCAATATCTACGTTTATTGCTGACTGGAAACCCCTTATGGACTTTTTGTGTAAAACAGAAAAAAATGAACTTATAATTTATGGTTTTGATGATTAGACAGGATAGATTATAGAAAGAAGAGAGTTATGTTGTAACCATAGAGTAAGAGGTAAATTTATAATTGTACTTATAACTGCTGTAAAGAAGTTCGGAAGCCACTTCTTTGTATCTTTTTTCTTTCTTCTCTGTTTTTCTTTTACTTCTTCTTTCTTTCTTGCACTTTTAGCTCTCTCTTTGATTTCTTTCTTTTTCTTTTTTCTTTCCTTACTCTATATTAGTTTGTATTAGTTTTTACCTTGTTTTTAAAACTTTTTATAAAATCATCTATTAAAAAAAAGGACTCATTCCCAGTGACACAGTGATGTTTGTGGAGGCAGAATGATCAATGCTCAGTGCTTTTGAGTGGTGATAGTTTGGGGAGTGTTACAAAAAGACAAAATAGGTATAATATCTTTCCTGGAAGGACCAGGTTTCACCTTGATGGGACAAAATATTGTGCTGCCGGAATTTAGCATTTTTTTTGCCACAGAAAATTGATGGCACAGCATGATGGTAAAAGCAGGTCATTATAGTCCAGGAGATGGCGTCATCTTCCCCTGATTTAGGGAAAGATCTGAATGAGTTCAAAATTTGACCTACTAAGATAGCATATATCTGAAAGCCATCAATTATAACTGGTATAATTTTTTTAAAAACACAATTTTGTCAGAAGCAAATGTATCAGTGTTCTGTGACACTCATGCAGGCCAGATTTACACTGAACCAGATACCCTTGTTTAGATGTTTTTTTCTGATCTGAGTTGAAATCACTTTGACTTAGCTTAGACTTTTGCTTGGATCTGATTCAATGACTTGAATTAATACTTGATTTGACTTTGGAATTGTTCTGAAAAAGAAATGGATTGAGTTGATTCTGAGGCATCTGATACCTATGATTCAGTCTAGATTGTGGATCCAACTTGGAAAGTTGCTTTGGTTTAGTTTTCCAATGGAATCTGAGAATCGAAGATACACAAAGCCTTAATATATTGTAGTGGTCAAAATGACAAACGCTAGTGTAGATAGTAGACAGAAGAAGCTGACTACATGTAAAGACAGTCTAAACAACAGTGATTAATCTGTGACTTTTATTGGCTGATATGAAACCAGGCAAGAAAATTACTGCAGCTTTATCTTTCGGGACAGAGAAATAAAAGCTATAAAATTAGTATTGTATTTTTCAAGCCCAGCTTCCTCAACACACACACACACACACACACACTTTATATATCCCACTGCAATTGTATGCTGACTTTCAGCAGCTCACAACATGGAAAGCAATGAATAGCAACAGACATTAAAAATGTCAGTCCCCAAAAGCTTTCCACAAAAGATCCACTTTCAGGAGCTTCTGGAAGATGACTAGATTTGGGGCCAAACACACATCTCAAGGGGGGCCATTCCAGATGGCCAGCCCAATGATGGGGAAACTATACCCCCGGGCCTTGTCCCCTTCTTGCTGCCCTCCCCAAAATGGGTGACAACCAACTGCTTATCCCAGCATGGTTGACATCATTGCGGTTTGTTATGGATGCCCACAGGGAAGGCTGTTTGAATAGGTAGAGCCTAAATCTACATTGGCATTTCATATCACTTCTGATCAAAGATATTTCGGATTGCTTTGCATAGCTGGAAACCTGTGCAGACAGTAGGTCAGTCAGAATATGGTTTCCTTCAGAATAAACTTGCCTAGAATTGAGCTTTAAATCTGCTAATCTTTAAGGGGCCACAGATGGACAGAGTTACCCCTCTGGAATGAACACCCCGTAGAAGATAAAACTGTGTATGAGCTAAACAAGTGTGTACTAATAAGTTCTGGAAAGCCAAACTTTCTGCAAATTAGACTGACGTTTTAACCATATATAGGATTTATCACGAGTCAAGAAATAACAAAATAACCCCAAAGAACAAACAGAGCAGTTCTAAATAGGTGTCATTCCTGTGGTTTCTTCCATTGCCTGCAGCAGTAAGTACAGTATATTCAGCCACACATTTTAAACGAGTGATGGAGAAATGAAAGACGTTTCCGTAGCAAAGTAATTGTGTCAGAAATAATTTCTTGTGCGAGGGAGGAGGAGAAATTAACATCTTCTGGACCACCACCAAACCCTGGCATCATCTCCAAAAACCTACCTGGTGTTTTGTAGTTGGAAGGGTTGTGTTAATTAAGAAATATAAACTTGCTGAGATTAGTTGAATGAGCTGTAGCTTCCAACTCCTTTCTCTAATTCATATCATTTGCCAACTGGGGACATGGACTCCCCTTTCCAGATCTGTTGCCATCATCAGCAGAACCATGAGGTTCTACGCTGTTTGCAGATAGATCAATTTCCATAAAGAAACTTGACAAGGTATATGTTAAGAATTCCAGGTCCTCCATTCCAGCTCTTTAGAAACTTTCCTATCCAAGTCCACTTTATCTAAGGCTGCATCATGGTGCTCTCGAAGCTCAAATACTTTGGCCACCTAATGCGAAGAGAGGACTCCCTGGAAAAGACCCTGATGCTGGGAAAGACTGAAGGCAAAAGGAGAAGGGGACGGCAGAGGATGAGATGGTTAGATAGCATCACCAATGTAATGAACATGAATTTGAGTAAACTCCGGGAGACAATGGAGGACAGGAAGGCCTGGCGTGCTATGGTCCATGAGGTCACGAGAGTCGGACACGACTAAATGACTGAACAACAACAGCCTCCCTTACCCCACCTCGCTGCATCCCAACAGAAGGTATCTTAAGTTTCCTTACAGATTTGCTAAGCATAATTAGTCAGGAACATTAGGGCAAATGTGATGCTATATGGTATCCAATACTTTGTCAAGGATTCATTCGTGTTTTATAACTGTAATGCAATGTCAGTTGGGATTCTTTTTCACAGCTTCAGTAATTTTTACTCAAGGTACATTAAGCATATAATTAACTGCGATTAGATGATAATTGCAATCTCCTTTCTTTTTCT
The DNA here is from genome assembly GCA_023362775.1 of Charina bottae. NCBI lineage: Eukaryota > Metazoa > Chordata > Lepidosauria > Squamata > Charinaidae > Charina > Charina bottae. The sequence goes on along the minus strand of JALMGJ010000018.1, from coordinate 19,681,388 downwards.
TTCTTTCTCTCTCCTTGTGCAAAAGGGTTGTTTACGTGTTTACAGTGTGCAAACCATATTTATATTGTATATTCCATGGAGGGGGGAGGGAGTTGGAAAGAAAGAAAAAGTTCCAAAGAAATAATTGCATGCGTTTACAAAGTAATTACTGGGCTTAATGTATGCCCTGGTTGAAGGAAGGTGCTATAGGAATTTTAATGAGATGCAATTTAGCTCCAAAATACTTAAAAAAAATAGAGATCCATAATGGGGAGAAAGGAATGGGGAAATAATAGAAAGACCTCCCCAACTTGTTTCTCTTATTCATTAAATATATTTATTTATTTATTCCTCTTTGCAATGCCTATGAAAGCCCATTGTTTGCATGTAATTCTGGAAGAATCAACAAATTCTTACAGTTACTTCCAAAGATGAAAAGAGAGAGATTAACATAGGAAGCAGATTTATACTAGTTGAAATCTTTGGTTCACCTAGCTCAGTTTCAACTAGCTAGGATTTAAAATGGGAGACTTTTACAGCTTTATCTGGAACCAACAGGGATTGAACCTGACATTGCAACTTGCTGATTCGGTAGTTTCAAGCTAGGGGGGCTGCATTTTGACCACGTAACTCGTTTCTACCTTAATCTGGTAGGAAACATCACTACCAGTTTTCAGCAATGTTGTTGTTTATTCGTTCAGTCGCTTCTGACTCTTCGTGACTTCATGGACCAGCCCACGCCAGAGCTTCCTGTCGGCTGTCACCATCCCCAGCTCCCCCATGGTTGAGTCCGTCACCTCCAGAATATCATCCATCCATCTTGCCCTCGGTCGGCCCCTCTTCCTTTGGCCTTCCACTTTCCCCAGCATCAGCTTCTTCTCCAGGGTATCCTGTCTTCTCATTATGTGGCCAAAGTAGTTCAGTTTTGCCTTTAATATCGTTCCCTCAAGTGAGCAGTCTGGCTTGATTTCCTGGAGTATGGACTGGTTTGATCTTCTTGCCGTCCAAGGCACTCTCAGAATTTTCCTCCAACACCACAGTTCAAAAGCATCTATCTGCCTTCGCTCAGCCTTCCTTATGGTCCAGCTCTCTCTCAGTTTTCAGCAATGTTTCCATGGAAATTCAGAATTCCCAAGAAGGAATTCAAAAGCCCTTAGATCACCCTCCGCTCAGCATCGGCCCACCCCTGCCATGGTTGCAGGCCATGAACCTCTCAGCCTAATACAACTCTCAAGTCATGGTGAAAATAAAGTTAGATGGACCACTCTGAACAAACCAAAGGAAGAGCAGGACTATCAAACAGCTAAATAAAATTAATTTGGATACATGACACAGTGGCATAGTTCTCTCTAACATTGGGAAAGATGGAAGGAAAGAGGAGAAGAGGATGACCAGCAGCAAGGTGGATCCACTGTTGGAAGACCTGAAGGGACAGATCATCCTGAAGAAGGTCTATGCACGTGGTTGCTAAGAGGTGATGCTGACTTGATGACACATAATCAATCAAATAAAACTGAAGGGGAAAGGGAAGCCCTCCAGTTTTTCAAGATTAGAGTTTTTCCAGATGCTTTAGATAGATCAGAGAGCAAATGTGGCCTGCTGAGGCTTCTTGTTACTCCTTCTGCCACAGTTTGCCAATGCAGGCAGGAGGCAGTATCTCTGGCCACAGTAGAAAGGACAAAAGACAATCAAGGCATGGGCTTCTGATGCAGAGATGACCAGGAGGATAAGTATCACATTTCTGTAATTTGAACAGCAGCCCAATGAAGCATTATCCTCATTATCCTCATCATATTATCTTGGGAACCTAGCCTAGAGGGTTTCAAGTATTTCCAGGAACTTGAAGCTTCTGTTTCTGGACACTACATCTTATAACCAAGAATTCATATCTCCTTTTCTATTTTGTGTAAAATGCTCAATTCTTTGGCTTTCCATTTGATCTCTTTTCTCTGTTTTTGATCTTCTGAACTTTGTTCCACTCCTTCTCTCTTGCTGGGCATCTCTACATTTCAGAAACATTTATTTATGATGGCATTTGCTTATTGTCTAATGTAATAGCCTGAAGGGCTGAGTAGATTGTGTTTATATTGAGTGGCTGTGTAGCATTGGATGTCAAGTAGATTTACTCGGATCCGTCCGCATGGTCTATGCTTCTGCCAGTTCTCATAAATGAAATAAAGAAAGCACAGGTTTCCTCTTGGGTTGAGAACTGAGTTCAGCTGAAGCTGAGCTGCAAACTCTCCTTGCACTTTGAGGCTAGATTGTGAAGATGTTCCAGGTTCAAGGATCTCTGAAATTCTTCAAAATCACATTGCCCATTTCCCTTGACTCTACATGGGGCCAGTCCTGCTGCCTCTTTGTTCTGAGAGAACATTTGTTAACACTGATTTATCTCCCAAGCACCTCATGTCCTAGCTCTGGAGAGTTACGATGTCTGACTTCCTGAGGCACAGATGCAGAAAACAAAATATGCTAGCATTTTGTGAGCCATTATTTCAGTCCCTGCTTGTAAGGAAGTCAACAGAATGGCAACTGGCATTCCAACAGATGGCCGATGAAATTGCTAATATTCAAAGAGCTGCTTGGAGAAGTCTTGTTTGCCTTTTCTGCCACTTTGCAGATGCTCCAAGAACATCTTTGTTTATTTATTCATTCACCCATTTAGTTAGTTAGTTAACTAGCTAGTTAGTTATTGTACTATCAAGGACATTTGGATAAAAAAGAAGAGGGGAGCTGAATGGCTTGTGGTTCCAGATTGCACCACAAGCTGAAAATTTTTCCAACACCGGACCAGGTACCAGCTTCTTTCTTTGTTACTTCTAACCAGACCTTTCTGTTAATTTGCCCTCCTTCCCCAACTTAACCTTGTAAAGTAGGAAAGCTTGGAAAACCTTGCTAGAGGTAGGAAGGACACCAAAACACTCAACCTTGATATACCTGGATGCTTGTTTACATGCGCTAGGAAGTAATTTATCTGACAGGATGTATGAAGGTTATAATCTTCTATGAACTTGTTTGGTTGATGGAAGTCATCTCCAAAGGCATACCTCTGGGTGCCTCTGGCATGAAAACATTCCTCTTTTCTCAGGCATGTTTATAATTTTGCAGACGGTTGGATTTGAAGTGACCCCTCTACTTTGGAAGAGTGGAATTCCTCTTTTTAACTTTTCTCCTGTGCTTTCTATCCATGGCACTTAATTGCTCTAATCCTTTCACTATTTTTTTTTCTAAAAGTGTTTCTTAGATTTTTCCCTCCCCTGGTTTATTAACCATGCTAAAGCCTGAGGTCTGCTAAGCAGTATGTAGAAACTTGTGAATTTCTATTCAGTTGCATTAACAAATACTGATAACTAATCCCACTCTTACTTAAAAGGGAATCATGTTTACACTACTGTTCTTTGAAGCTAAGGTATATTGTACATGACATAGATGCTTTCCTGTTTTGGACACAATTGGCACTCACTGAAATTTACTAGCGTAATCATCCTGGGGCATCAGCACTAGAATGTAGGAACAATGTGTTGTGGGCTCAATTAATATGTGAAAAAGGGGACATCTTTTTCCTTTCTTCCCTTTTTAATATGGTTTTGGATTTTATACAATCTACACATCACATGCCTGTTGTGAACAAGAGTCAGTAATATCTCTGAGCATCTCTCTGTCTCTGTCTCTGTCTCTGTCTCTGTCTCTGTCTCTGTCTCTGTCTCTGTCTCTGTCTCTGTCTCTGTCTCTATATCTATCTATCTATATCTATCTATCTATCTATCTATCTATCTATCTATCTATCTATCTATCTATCTATCTATCATCATCTATCTATCATCTATCTAAATATCTCTATCTCCCATTCCTGCAGATAATTCTTCCTTGCTGATTTTACACTTTAATCTTTGTCAAATGCTTGTCCTGGGAATATTATTAATATTTTCAAATACTTGAAAGCTTGTATATGTAAACATCATCATCATCATCATCATCATCATCATCATCACCACCACCACCACAATAATAATGCTTATTATTATTTAAAGGACTAAATAAACCCTTTCAACTATCTCTGCCTGCAGCCAAGGTATTAGGCCATGGAACAGAATTTCATAGATAAAGCTGATAGCAATGCTACAGAGTGTACCTCCATGTTGCCTTAGTGCCAGCAGTTGGAAACAGATATGATTGATTTGCTCAAGATGCCATTTTTAATACGTCTCCCCACCCCGATCCCCTTCTCAGCTGCATTGTGCAGTTTATTGATTTTGGAGGAAAGGTGATTCAAGGATAAAGAAGGATATAGTAACAACTGCATGTTCTCCGAGTTGCTATCAAGTGTTGTTGAAGGCTATTTTCTACCCAATATACTTATGTCTCATAAGAATAACCCAGGCCCCCTTACGGAAGGATTTTGGTATCCATGGAGGATAGGGAAACTGGGGGTGGGGTGGGGATATTTTGGATATTCTGAAATTTAAGCAGTAACTTTAGCAGCTATGTTTAGGACACAATGCGCAGTTCATATTTTGCACGTGGTCTAATGCTTTGTCCAATTCTGGCCACTGTGTTTTCTGACCTAGCATGTTGTAATTCCTACCAATGTTAATGGATTGAGCAGATCAACTTAAAGCAAATCATGCCTCCTTGTGATGTGTGGACTATCGTTATTCTGAAGGAACATCCCCCCACTTATGGATTATTTATTTATTTATATAAATTTAATTTACTTAATTAACCGTCCAGGGTCCCTCTTTGAATGAATGAATGAATGAATGAATGTGCCTTTGAGTCAGTCTTGACTCTTGGCAACTGCCTGGACAAGTCCCTGGGGTTGTTTTGGCAAGATGTTTGGCGCTTACTTCTTAGTGCCCCTAGAACCTCTAAGTTGGGGGACCAGGTGAGAAAATGAAACAAGAGAATGAATAGGCTTGCCTGAATCCCTGTAAAAGCATTTCCTCTTTTTTATATGGAGAAATATAGAGATAGCCATCCATGATATTAAGAATCCCTTAGCCTCTTGGCCTTTGCTAACTACAGAGCAGTAACACCCTACTTCTGAGCTGGTAGAATACCTCATTTCTAAACCCTACAGTTCCATATAATAGCAGCATTTCAGGAAAATTAGAATCCAAGAATGCCCCGAGTTTCTACCCCAGGGATTCCTGCCCACCACAAAACCACAGTTGTTCAAGTTTTCCTTCCCTCCCAACAATCCTATTCACCTCTGCCAATGTTTTATGTAGTAGCTCTTCCCTAACCATTTCTCAGCTAAGCGCTTATTTGCAAATAATAATATGACTCTATCAGGATCAGGAGAGACACCAGAGCATTTGGAGGAAGCTTAACATGCCATTTTAGCATTTTGATTAGAGTTCAAGCATTTGGCAGACATTAGCGCAGGACTGGAATGGAATGATGAGGTTAAAATCGGACGGAGCAATTTAATTTACTCCTTTGGCAAGCGTGCTTCTGTGACCCACTGGTCATATTAAAATAAAAAGCATTTACCTGCAATCATTTCAACTGCTTTTGATTTGTAGGACTGGTGGTGAGTCCAAAGAGTCATTTAAATCCTGCATTTAAAAAAATGGAAGATTGGTTGCCAGGGAAACCACCGGCTTAGAAAAGTGGGAGAAGAGTCTAACCCTACAGTTTGAGTCTGATTATTAGACATTATTAGATAAAGTGAGTCTGCACATTAGTAAATAAAAGCACGTTGATTAGGTGGCTGTCTCCAGGGAAGTTCTCCCCTTTGCTTTAAAATCAAATCAAAGTACAGATTCTGAAATTCAGAATGTTGATAACTTCCTTCCTTCCTTCCTTCCTTCCTTCCTTCCTTCCTTCCTTCCTTCCTTCCTTCCTTCCTTCCTTCCTTCCTTCCTTCCCTCCCTCCCTCCCTCCCTCCCTCCCTCCCTCCCTCCTTCCTTCCTTCCTTCCTTCCTTCCTTCCTTCCTTCCTTCCTTCCTTCCTTCCTTCCTTCCCATTTTGTTCTGGTTTGGAAAGCCACATCATGCAAAAATGGCCGAGCCATTTCAAGGAGTCAAGAATACATGATTATCTTCACAAATGCTACTTCCATTGTGATCCAACAGCTGCATTCAGGTAAGCATCCAAGCCACCCTGGGTGATTTGATGGAGCTCTTTTCTTATACTTTCTGCCCGTCCTCACTTCCCTTCTACAATTTAATCCTCCTACTGGGGAACTAACGGCAACCCACTTCCTCTATTGTTTATTTGCTTATTATTTGTCTTCTACATTCTCCCCTCCTCCTCCTCCTCCTGAACCTCTGAGATAGGTTGGGCTCACAGAGAGTGACTGGCCCCAAGTCACCAATCACCTCTTTGCCTGAAGATGAACTTGAACCTGCATCTCCCCAGTCCAAGCCCAACAGCTTAACGATTATACTTCAGCAGCTCTAATTCTAAGCCCTAATTTTGATGCCACCCGCTTCCAAAGAATCGTATTTGGTTAAGAGGAATCTCCGTTAAGGCAATTACTAGGAATTTTACTCTTTTGTCAAAAGGTAGTGCAGAGTTCTCAGGATTTTAAAGAAACTCAGAAAACAAACAGAGAAGGGGGGGAAAAAATCCAAAAGACTACTTTGATTTGAAAGAGAATCTTAGGGGGGAACTGGCAAAGTTCCCAGAACATTTCACTATCCTACACAAAGCAAGGCTCTTTTGATTAAGCTCTTCATCTGTTTAATGGCTGCTTTAATTCTTTGTGCGTAGCTAAGTGCTGGACAGGTGGCTAAGTGACTTCATAGTTACTTACAAAACCCAGCAATTAGCAAGTCCTGAAACAAAATGGTAGGAGTTCTTGCTCAAGCTGGACTAAGACATGGGATGGGTTTATGCTGATTTTCCTATAGCCTGCCCTTTACCTTTCTGCAGCTGACCTTCCAAGTTGATGTCTTTTAATGTTCAAGAGGACACCATGGAAATATGGATTACTGAGCTGGTATTCAAAATAGTCTTTATCAGATGAAAATATCAGACCACCTTGATGGTTCACAGTTGGTACAATGCCATGGGTGTCTACTTCAGTAGATAGATTTTGATGCCACCTTTCCTGCAGGAGCCCAAGGTGATGTACACCGAATTTTCTCCTCCAATGTCTCACCCACAATGACAATCCTGTGAAATTGGTTGGGCTGAGTAGTTGTCCAGGGAGTTCCCACCCCATTGCTTGGAAGTGAGTTTCTCTACATTATTCTTGTGTCCTGATGTTGTAATTCTCCACCTCCTATCCCCCCCTCCCACTCTGCCATTCTCCATCAGTCTGAGCAACTGGGGAAGGCATTTCTCCCTGAGAGTCACCCACCATTTCATATTACTTGCCAGTCCTTACTTTTAAGAACCTGACATGATAGACTTTGGAAAGTATAAGAATCAGGTCTACTGCTGTGTTGAGAAAATATGTGTGAATAATGCATGGATTTGGATCATTTAAAAAAAAATCTCCAGGAAAAATAATAGCTTTCTAAGATGTGGATAAGATGGACATTTTCATCTGCCTGCCTTTTATTTGGATCATCGCTTCCAGGTGGGAAGCTGTTTTAAATCATGGGGATGCAACAATTGCAAACTCTCTCTCTCTTTTTTTTTTTTGCACTTTGAAAATGCAGGTTTCTTTTCTTTCTTTCTTTCTTTCTTTCTTTCTTTCTTTCTTTCTTTCTTTCTTTCTTTCTTTCTTTCTTTCTTTCTTTCTTTCTTTCTTTCTCTTCTTTCTCCTGTTGCAAGACTCAGTTTTGTCCCACTGAGTTGAGATTATCCATTGAGATTCATTTTTTTGCTACACATAAATGCCAACCGATACCGTTAAATGGTACTCTGAATTCTGATGGAACTAAATGTGGTAAGTCTTCAAAGTATAACAAGTCTATCATTTTCCCCCCCCCCCTTCTGCAGTAGACTAGCACGGCAATTACAGTTTCTGTAATTGGAGGCTGGCAATAAGGGTTGATGCAATCATTATGTTCTAAAGACATATAAGAATCTATCTCATCAAGATGACAGGTCAGTGCCAGGCACATACTGAACATTCAGAAAGCATTTCATGCTCCATCCCATTTTTTTAAAAAAAAGAAATGTTTCTCCAAAAAAGCTTTATGGACCAGGTGCAAGATGATACAAGGGGAAGAAGAAGCTTTTATCCCATGAACTTAAATTAAGTTCCTTCATTTACTTTAGGATGCAAAATGATGATGCTATTTAGAACCAAATCATGCTTTATGTCGTTGAGGGAAGCCATGTAACCATGGAAGGTTTTTTTTTAAAAAAAGGCTCTCTCTGTGTATTTCAGAGGCGTACATTGTTCAGTTGTAGATACTAATCTGGGCTCCAAACTGTGTAGTTTTGAGAAATTTGGAACAGATTGTTTTTTATTCAAAGTAAAGTGGATGGTTCTAACCCCACAACCCTGTTCCAAATCAAAAATGTATGTGAAGTTCTTATCCCAATCTATTGCTCCAGATGCGCAGAAGTCCATTTCTACCACCAGAATGAAGAGACAGACTGAATCAAGTTGTCCCACTTAGATGCCTCAAACTGGATTCAGTCTAGACTGAAACCCAAGGCAGAACAGAATGACAATCTACAGGTCTAATAAATAGACAACATGAAACATGGAGGAGAATTATATGTTTGGCTTTGGCTTGGCACAATGAATGAACCCAACCATTGTGATTTGTAAATCATTGCTTAGTTAGCAAGGTGTACAAGGGTACAATGACTTGTTCAACGAACTATGGTCAGTCTCTCTCTTAAGTCACTGGAACATATGCCTGATGGCACAAAGTTCTGTTTAATGTAAGTCAACACAGATCATTTCCCATTATGGAAGGCTTTGACCTGCTGCACTTCATGTAACAAAAAAGTATTCAGTACCATAGACAGTTGACAAAACTGCATGAAAGTGTACAACCAATTAATATATCCTCCCCTTCTCCAAGTCAAGATCACCACAAATTGGAAACTAACATACCCTTTCCCCATGAATATCCAGAAGAAGTTAAAGCAGGAAAAAGGTTTTAGGTAGTCTCCCATCCAGATATTGACCAGTTCCAAAAATGTCAAGATGGCAGCCATCACCATGTGATTGAAAGCCCACCCACCCACACATGTAAAAAAAATATTGGTGAGGCTTTGGTCATATGGTCAAAGTTGTCATCTTGACTTTTTTGACACCCGCTCCCTGATTCACTCTTAAATTTGGGCAGGTCAGAATATTTCTGCAAGCTGATCATTTGTTCTCAGAATAGCCTCTTCCCCACCAGTCACCAAATTACTTGTGTGTGTGTGTTTTCTCCCTCTGCTTCAAGCTTTGACAGAGTCCCTGGCATAATCCACCATCCTTCTCTATTCCACTGGAACCAATTTGCATGCTACTGCTTCACCTTTACTCCATCTGTGCCTGAAATCTGGTGCCAATATGCAGCTCCATGATTCCTGTCCCTTTGTCTAATATTTAACCAGCGTGTCAGATGAAGAGTTCTTGGAAACTCACAACTCTTGCTTTTTGTTTTATAAACCTTCCATTGGCATAATAATTTTTCTGATAATCACAGTGCAGTTTTTGCTTTTCAAATTTTTTCTTCTGTGATAGTTATCTGATATACATTTTATTTTATTTTATTTTATTTTATTATTTTATTTTATTTTATTTTATTTTAATTATTATTTTATTATTTTATTTTATTTTATTTTATTTTATTTATTTTATTATTATTTTTTTATTTTAATTTACTTTAATTTATTTTATTAATTATTATTTTATTTTATTTTATTGGTAGTTCTTGTTCAGCGACCACAATTGGGACCCACAACTTGGTCATTAAGTGAAGCGATTGCTAAATGAAACCATAACTGTGCTTATAATCTGATTTCAGCTTTCCTTTGCATTACAGACCTGCAAAGGTCGTAAATGCGAGGACTGGTCATAAAGTTACTTTTTCACCACCATCATAACTGTGAATGAAGGAATAAATGAATAAATAAATAAATGTCCCACTGCACTGCAAGAAAAGCAATTGGAGCTCCAGAGGAACCTTCCACATTTCCCAATAGTCTGGAAACACCACACAGCAAATATAGAAGAGACAATTTTTCATAAGAAAAAAATGGATTCTTTTCAATATAATTAAATCGAAATAAAAACACCCTGCTTTACCTATAAAATAAAAGTTGATGTTTAGCTGAATGGATGACCTTTCAGGCAGAAGATTTGGTTCACCTCACTTGATTCTTTTTTAATATATTTCAAATTCTTCAAGTAGATTTCTCAGCCACCCTTGAATAACCTACTTATAGGTAAAGGTAAAGGTTCCCCCCGCACATTTGTGTAGTCATGTCCAACTCTAGGGGCTGGTGCTCATCTCCGTTTGTTAGCCAAAGAGCCAGCGTTGTCCGAAGATGCTTCCGCAGTCATGTGGCCAACATGACGCACGTGAAACGCTGTTACCATCCCACCGAAGTGGAACCTATTCATCTACTTGCATTTGCATGCTTTCGAATTGCTAGGTTGGCAAGAGCTGGGGCTAGTGCGGGAGCTCACTCCGCTGAGCCACCATGCCCCTTATTATATTATTATATTATTATATTATTATATTATTATATTATTATATTATTATATTATTATATTATATAATAATAATAATAATAATAATAATTATTATTATTATTATTATATAAGTAGTTAACCTAGTTACTGTATATGCATTGCTAAATGCCTACAATCATCAGGGACTTCTCCAACTCAGTGTTCTCTTGCCTGTGCCTGAGAAAGAAGGAGAGGTTTGGGGGACAAAGAGAGAAGGTCTGACCTGCTCATAGTCATGACTATATTTTCGTTCCATTCTCTTGGGTCACTAGATTCATTTAAAGCATTGCAGGTTGCCAGCTGGTAACATAATTACTAGTTATGAGTTACCCACCAGGAATTAAGCTGAGTGACAAGAAAATCAGTTAACATATGGGCAGTCATTTTTGTAATTATGGACTTATTTAGGTAGCAATACCAAATCTTGTTTGAACCCACTTGGTCCCATTTGTGACTGCTGTTCCTGGATTTGAGCCTATCATCACCATCACCATCACCATCACCATCATCATCTACGAGGAACCTTCTCCTTCAAGGAAGCTGGTTTGTTAGTCTGCTCTGCTGGCTGAGGAAACCTGATCAGCATCTGACACTACCTCTGAGAACATTCTTTGAGAACATCTAATCTGACTAAGCAGCAAGTAGAGTTTGGCTGGAGGGTCTTTTTAATCGAACAGGCTCTCAGTGGCTTTAAGGTATGTTGTTCCTATTTTCTTAATCCTGTAGACAAGTATCCCTTGATAAGGCACATCTCTAAGTTACATGTGCTGCCTTTCTGAGTGCCGGTGTGCATTTGCTGAGCTACGGATGAGCATGTCAGAAATTGTGCCAATGTTTCAGTCCATCAAGCAGAGAGTCCTCCAGGTAGTATTGCTCATTTAATCTCTAGCTGGGGAACAGAAAGTCATTTTTTTCCTGGGTAGAGCTGTAAAGACTGCATTATCAGTTTCTTGCCTGTTTATTTATTATTTATGTATTTGCAGAACGAGCGAGAGATCTCTAATCCAATCTTGCTTCCTACACAGGTGCATACATATACCCTAACCCCAAGGCATGGAAGCTTTGAGTCATGCTGGGAGGGTGAAAAGCAGATTTTCTGGCATGGGGAGGTTATTAAAAACTGTTGGAGAGGTGCAAATTATGATTAGCAAGTCAAACGTGGGCACTTAAAAAAAAAGTAGTTGGATGTTTTTCGAGTGGAATAGTGTTTCTTGCAATTGTAATACTGTATGCTTTTAATCTTGGTTTTGAAGTTAAGCTGTTAGCTGCACTGAACACTCAAAGTAGAACAATGCTTACACATTGGATAACAGGAAGGAGGGAAGGCATGGCAATTGTTTATGGAGAGATGAAGTTATTTTATTAGGAATTAGAGCAGAGCTTTCCAAACTGTGTGTGGCGACACAAAAGTGTGTCGCCACACACAGCGTGGTGTGTCGCCACACCACCCGGAAGTGGCGGCGCGGGCGTGCACGTCGGCCGCCATGCACGCGCGCGCCGCCGCACGCCCCCCGCGCCGCTGCACGCCCCCCCGCGCCGCCACCGTGCGCGCGCGCCGACGCACGCCCCCCCGTGCCGTCGCCACCGCCGCTGCTGCTGCCGTGTCGCCAGCGGCGGCACTTTGGAAAGCCCTGAATTAGAGGGTGGGGAATCCCCCCCCCTTTGAATGATGGGATGCAATAGGTAAAACCAGAGACCAGGAAGGAGGGAAGGAAGGAGGGAATCCGTCTCTTGTGGGGAGTCAAGAAAGTCACAATGGTGGTCATAGCCCTGCATGAAAGCCCCACTCTTCCCCCCCCCCCATATATTACATGTTCATGTAAAGAAGGAAAAATGGTTTGCAATTTTTTCGGATGCTGTGAAATTCAATTTATTTTCATTTGCCTTCCTTCCTCATCTTTCTCTTTTTGTAGCATGCCATCTCTGCAGCTGAGCCTCCTGACCCATGTACTGGGACAAAAGGAAACCCTGGGACTTTCATATATCCAAGGAGAAAGGTCTTTTGATATGTTTTATTGGTTCTGGTAAATCATAAACTGAAGTGGGATGTTGAGGTATGGCATCATCTAGAGATAGCCTGCAGGAATGCAATACCTGAAGACGTTATTAAGATATTAAATATCCTTTTCCTGAAATAGTGAAAGAAGAAAAGAAAAAAGAAGAGTGAACGATAAACAGCTTGCAGCCATGCAAATATATGATATACATCTTCACTGTGTATGTAGCTGCTAACAAATTCAAGAGCAACAGAGGAAAAAAATTACATTAAAATTGGTAACAACCGAGCAGAATAAGAACCAAGCCATACAAAGGTATACAAATGGTGCTGCAGATTGCATAATTGAGATGCTGCTATAGAATAAAAGGTAAAGGTTCCCCCCACACATTTGTGCAGTCGTGTCCAACTCTAGGGGCTGGTGCTCATCTCCGTTTGTTAGCCAAAGAGCCAGCGTTGTCCGAAGACGCTTCCACGGTCATGTGGCCGGCATGACGCGCGCGGAACGCTGTTTCCTTCCCACCGAAGTGGTACCTATTAATCTACTTGCATTTGCATGCTCTCGAATTGCTACGTTGGCAAGAGCTGGGGCGAGTGCGGGAGCTCACTCCGTCACGCGGGACTAGGGATTCGAACCTCCGAACTTGCGATCTTCCGATCGACAAGCCTGGTGTCTTACCCGCTGAGCCACCACGCCCCCAATTTTATTTATTTATTTATTTATTTATAATTCGATTTATATCACTGCTCCATCTCCTCCAAGGGGGACTCTGGGCGTTTTATTGCTATAGAATAGTTTGCAACGATTTGGGAATAAATTCAGTGGTTAAATTATTGTTTCAATAAATACCTTCTATCCAGAACAATTTTAGAATGAATTCTCTATTTTTCACAAGCTCAGGGATCCCCAGACTGGCAGACAAAAGGAAAGGGTCTCCAAAATTCTCATTTCCCCCACTAAAAGTTGTTTCAAAAGTTGCATTTTGTTGTTGTATCCCCTCCTCCTCCTGTAACGGGTTGTATCTAAAATGCATCTCCACATTTCAAAAAACCTTCTCACACATCATCAAAAGTACATAATTGAACATGAGAGTAACGCTCGAGTGAGCGACCTTTTTAGGATTCTGCTTCTGATCAGATGGAGTGGAATATTTGGACACTGGAGAGCTAAAAGAAGAAAAGGATATAATTTCAGGGGGTTTGCCAGCAGTAATCGGCATACCCTGTGGCTGTTAAGTAGCTCTTAGGTAGATTAAGTTTATAATCCTTTCCTCCAAAACACATACATGCACACAGAGAGCGCCGTGATCTGGCTCTGCTAGAACCCACAAAAGTATCCAAAAGTTGTTATATAATTTGAAGGGTAGACTTTCCCACCTTTACAAATTGGAACTTCCCCCCCCCCCCCCCAAACAAATCATGGCATTCTTCTCTAGCATGTGGTAAAAATCAATACAAGATAACCCTCAAGTTGCTTATCTTTATGAAGGTTGGCCAAGGTTAGCTAGATGCTACCACCTTGCTGGATAAGTAAGGTCTATTCACTAGCAAATCCAATGGAATGTAGTAATGCTTAACTTTAGACAGGCACATATGGACAATCTGTGGTCTGCAAAGGCCTTCTCTGATACTCCCTTTGTTAGTGTGTCTTGTTCTGATAATTGGGTTTCCAGTGGCCTACCTAATGGTTGTTTTAGCAGCAACCCTCTCGTTGAAGATCTATGCAGACCTAGTGTGGGCGGGGGGCTTATCTTTTGCTGATCTCTGTGTACGGGAATGCAGTCTATTTCCCAACAAGGTTAAAGAAGATTGGACTACAATCCTGTAAAGCAAAGCACCCCAATCTGTGTTTAAATCCCATTCATAAACGAATAAATAGGATCTTCTTCTTCCCCACTTGCGAACATGGCCCAGGTGATAGGTCATCTTTGAGTCTGGATGGAGTGAGCTGGTGTGCAATCTGGGGGTCCTCCTAGACTCACAGCTCCTGTTTGAGGAGCAGGTGGCAGCCGTGGCTAGGGGGGCCTTTGCACAGAGTCATCTTGTGTGCCAATTGCGCCCTTTCCTGGACCTGGAGGCTTTGCTCTTGTCACTCATGCCTCGGTCACTTCCCGTTTGGATTACTGCAGTGCGCTCTACAGGGGACTGCCCTTGAAGACCACCCAGAAGTTATAACTGGTCCAGAATGCAGCACCGCATGCAGTGATGGGTGCCCCGAGATTCACCCACGTTATACCCCTGTTGCATGAGCTGCACTGGATCCCAGATTCCTTCCAGGTGCAATTCAAGGTTCTGGTTATTACCTTTAAAGCCCTATATGGCATGGGACCAGCTTATTTGCAGGACTACCTTTCCCTAAGGTCATCTGCCCATCGTACCAGACTGGATAGGATGGACAGCCTCTTAGTCCCTTCCCTTAAATGCCGCCATCTTACGGGACCTAAGAAGAGTGCCTTTTCCGTGGCAGCCCCTGCCCCATGGAGCACCCTTCCCCCTGAAATTTGGCAGACCCCCACCCTTTTAACCTTCCGAGAAGCACTCAAGACCTGGCTTCTGGGTTAGGGTGAGCTAAGTTTAGTTATAGTGCCAGTCTTTTTGGTTTATAATATATTTTGGTTTTAATATTTTTTGTTGTACGTAGGTGTGGTTTTACCTTTGGGTTGTGAACTGCCCAGAGTTTGGTACAAGATGGATGGCTATATAAATGTTTTAAATAAATTTAAATAAATAAACAAACCATGCTCCCAACCTGTTGCTTTTCCCAGCAAGGTCTGCCTTATTTCTCTTTGATGTTTAACATAAAAAAAGCAGCAACAAAGGGCTAGAGAAAGACAGATTGCAGAAAGCATAAAGGGAAAGTGACCGTCCAGTGGTACTCTGTGATCTGATGCATAGATGAAAATGTGCTCTGACCTTTTGCAGCTAATAAAATAATAAACCAAAGAATGGGACGCGTGCTAAATTCACCGTAGTCAATTCGTGCCAGTTCGTTTTTTCTTCCAAAAGTCCTCCATGAATTGTTTTATTATTTTTCCTTCCAAATCTC
Source organism: Charina bottae (assembly GCA_023362775.1). Taxonomy (NCBI): domain Eukaryota; kingdom Metazoa; phylum Chordata; class Lepidosauria; order Squamata; family Charinaidae; genus Charina; species Charina bottae. Next base: position 19,665,779 of record JALMGJ010000018.1, on the reverse strand, counting down.
TTTCTCTCTTCCTCCCACCCCGCCACATCCCAAGCCTGCCCACGGCAACATTCTCTTTTAATTTCAGCAAATGTTGTCACTTGTGAGTCAAGGCGTAAGAAGTGGTGTAGGAAAACTGGGTGCCCATTATATTTGATTTTTGTCACTTAGTTTGGCAACCCCTTTTCATTATCAGTAGCATTTCTTTTAAGCAACATTGACTGAATATCAAGGCTAAAGTATGTGCTAGGAATAACATCATCCGGCGATTGACAAACTATGCATGGGGAGCCCAGCCAGCTACATTATGAGCATCAGCTCTGGCCTTGAGTGTCTCTACTGCTGAATATGCGGCACCAGTATGGAACACATAAGCACATGCGAAGCTAGTAGATATCGCTGTGAATGAGGCAATGTGCATAGTGACGGGATGCCTCAAACCTATGCCCGCTAATAAGCTACAGTATATTCTCTTGTTGGCATTGCTCCACCTAAGATTAGAAGGGAAGTAGAAGCAGATGCCGAAAGAACCAAGCAAGAGATTGACTCTCGTCACCCTTTGAATGGTTTGAATGGATATACTCCCCCAGTTCATCGACTTAGATCTAGAAAGAGCTTAATGGCAAGAACGAATACCCTAGAGGGGGCCAAAGAACAGAATTGAATAAGTAAATGGAGGAACGAGCTCACCGACTTGAGTATTTTACCAAAGGAAGAAATGGCCGCTGGAAACACTCTCCCTTATATACAGTAGTTTGGAGGACAATGAACAGGATGAGGGTGGGGGTACCAAAGTGCAAGACGAATTTATTTAAGTGGGGGTTGTTGGCTGACGACAACACATAATGTGAATGCGGAGAAACCCAAGACCTGGCGCATCTGATGGTGTGTCGATTACTGCCGGAGCCTTGTACTGTCGACGACCTACAGCAAGCTAATGACAAAGCTGTGATGGTGGCTACATTTTGGCAGAGTAAAGTTTGATCTGGACACGAAAATAATAATAATAATAATAATAATAATAATAATAATAATAATAATAATCAGTAGCAAAGGCAAGAAAGAAAAGACACCCCCCCCAAATAAAATAAAATAAAATAAAATAAAATAAAATAAAATAAAATAAAATAAAAAATGGAAGGGATCCATTGGGAAGAGTTTCAAAATGTGTTTTTTACTATCTTTCTTTCACCTATACATGACAAATCATTACTCTTGTATCGCCTGTTTTTGCCTTGTTAAAAATATTACAACTTGCAATGCCTGAATTTTATTTGAGGCTCAGTGGCATCCTTAAGGGTTCTAGGATATAAATCTGTAATTGAGGGATGGATGAATGTTATATTTTTGCAAGAAAAAGGCATAAACACTAAAGCACTATGCATAAATAGCCTGCTAGTTCACACACTAGTAATTGGTAGGGATGTGTGGATTAGTAAAAATCTGGCCCACTTTCTTGTCCATACTAGTAAAAATAGTTAACCTGAATCACATAAAAACCTTTCTTCAATTAATAATTATCATTCATTATCATCAAGTTTTTAACTATAAATTTCCCTGATGTGAGCTCTCTTTTTAAAAAATGTAACCACCATTATTTTTATGAAATTTTCTGTACAGTCCCTTTTTTCAGACATGTATTGAGATGCATTTTTGATTGGGAAAAGAGATCATTAGCCAGACTGTATGGATGCTAATGTTCAGGCTACTGTATAATCTGGTGTGAATTCAGTGGAATGCCCAAATTTATTTTTGATGGAGTATATGGAGGAATTCTTTGGCACCTTGTCTTAATCCTTATTTTGGAATCTGGGCTGATAGAAGCAGATTTCTATTTATTTATTTGCCCCTGTAAAATGTTGGAAGATTTCCTTTGGGCTATGGTCAAGTGGATACTTCACTACTACAATGCCAGGGATCAAGTGCATTGTTGGCATAACATTTTCTTTTCCCTTCTGTTACATTGGAAAAGGGAGCTGGTATAGCATATGCATATGTGTGTTTGTGTGTGTGTGTGTGTTTAAAAAAACAAACAGCACAGAGCTGTTACACTTTCCCCCCCTTAACACTGACACTCTGAATATGCTGGTTTGAAGAATGCTTAAGAGCATCTTCAATTAGTTAATCAGGACGTAAGAGCTTTATGGTGGATTATAAAGCTCATACTAGATGAGATTTCTTGACCACTTTATTTGTATCCATAAAGCTCCTGCAACATCGTTTTATTGACTGAATAATGGTTTCTATTTTGTTTTTAAGATGGCAATGAAGTTTATTAACTCCTTGCCCCCTGCCTCCCCTTGAATCTAAGTCTCTTTAAAGTACAAGAAAGGACTTTCAGTGCCAGAGCAGTTGTAAATGGATGAATGGACAAATGGAAGATGAAGTCACTTAAGAAAAAAAAAAGACTTAGGCTGAAATTTTATACCTACTTATGTTGGAATTAGGACTCCTATTCAGTTTCTGAGTACACATAAACAGAGAAGCATAAGAAAACCAAAAGGATTTTTTTTCAACCCTGGATGATGCCATCCACTTGGAGTCCTCATCTTCAGAGTGCATTGAATTTCATTTTCAAAATGTCGAGAAAGAATATCCTTCAAGTGTTCCTGCTAGAAGAAGAATTGTGACTGTGTGACATTGCTTTATTTGTGGCTTGATTTCTCTGCTTTCTTTCACCTCTGCCTCCTTCTCCTCACAGGAATGAGGAAAGGAAAGAAATGGTGACCGGAAACCAGGTAGCAATCCGAGATGGAAGGGTCTGATACCTTTTGAACCTTTGCTTAACAAATGAGGAATCTTCCTCTTCAAATGTTTAACCCCCTTTTTATTGATCTATACCCAGAAAAGTCCACTTGCAATTTATTAAGGATTATTATCAGTTGTAACAATGACTAAGGTTCTGGCATTTGAAGTAACTCATTTGTCTGAATAGGAAAGTAATGGGTACATTTGTGATTCACTGAATTATAGAAGCTTAATTTGCGAGGGCTGGAAGGAGTTAGGAAATCATCTATTTGAACCCCTTGCTGAGTTAGGAGTTCCTACAGCTTTCCACCCATAGGGCCATCCAGCCTTTGTTTAAATAACTGCAATAAGGAGAATCCACCACTACCTGAGGCATCTGTTCTACTGTTGAACAGCTTTTACTATTAGGATTTTTTTTTTCAGATACCCAAGCCAACCCTACTTCCCTGCATTCTATTCCCATTGTTTCTTGCTCACTCGTTCTTTCTTGTTCCATGGTGCCCAGTATTCCAAAGCTTTTCAGTTGAAATGCATAACCATCATCCAAAAAGTACAAGAACAGCCCTCTCAGATACAATCACAAGTCCATCAGCTCATACCTTCTTCTTACAAAATAGTTTCTACTCCCCACCCCCCCATTATACCCAACACAGCTACCTTTGCCTAACTTTAATGAAATGGGTTTGGTTGTGAAAGGATGACTGGCATAAATAGACAAAGTGGTTTTATTGGACAAATGTGGATTGGGAACTGGGTCAACCTGGTCCTAATCCAATAGCCCAATCCTGACAGTCAATGTGGATAATGACAATTTATGTCCATTCTGTTTTTCACCCACTTCCTATGTTGTGCCTGAAATTCTCCAGTTTTGTTAGGGGGAATAGAGTCACCCAAACCCACTTTAGAAAATGGCACTTCTGGTTGGGAGATATTCATCAATACTGAGTATATATTTTGGTGGAGAAGAGAACCACCTGGAGTGGTTGCTTGAGGAGATAATTATATTCATTCATTTCTGTTGTCTCAATTCAGCTAGAAGCACAAAAACAACCAGAAATGCTTGGCCTTGACAAATGCCCAGAGCAATTTATCAAAAAGGTTATTGCTGGCTGCAGAGCCAGCAATAGAGAAACATTGTTTAAAAATGAGATCAGTCCTAGATTCTTTGATAATAAGAGCAAAACCACCAGGCTGTGAAAATAGCACTGGTGGTTTTGTCTTCTAGCATGGCAACTAACGCCAGATGTTTTGTTACACATCTCTATTGTGTAAAGCAGGAAAGGGATTCACTGGCAGTGGCCAATTCACCTGAAGAAGCAAAGGAGTTAGAAAGAGACTAATCTTCTATTGGCACAGTCTTCTGAGCATATGATTGGTATTTATTTATTTATCAAATCTTTATCACCACCCATCTCCCCCCAAATAACTCTTATTTGGCTAATCTTTGGTTTCAGAGAAAGAAGTCTGTGAAAGGATGGTGGGAGAAATAGGGACAATCTAGGGAAATTATGTGAGGGTAGCAAAGATGCTTAGAACATGAGGATTTTTGCACTGGTGAAGGAGCAGTCTAGAGCAGTGTTTCTCAACCTTGGCAAATTTAAGATGTCTGGACTTCAACTCCCAGAATTCCCCAGCCAGCATGCTTTGTGTGGACCCAGCATGTGGCTGGGGAATTCTGGGAGTTGAAGTCAGACATCTTAAAGTTGCCAAGGTTGAGAAACGCTGCTCTAGAGGGTTACTATTGAAAACCACTAAAGAGGGAAGGAAGCAAGGAGAGAAAATGAACTTACAGTAGCATCATTGCTGGCCTTTGGCTAATTCTTTCCCTGCAGTTCTCAACAAAGAAGGAAGAGATGGTACCTTCTAGCAGCTTCTTACCTCCCCATGATCTTCTTCCCATCTCCAGTTAGTCAGATATTAGTACCACTAGGGTGTGTGGAATTATACTCATTAGCACCAAATGAAACCCCATTTCTGAAAGTCTCCTGTTGGTTTTCAATTGGGAAGTGGAGCTGAAGAGCTAAAAGAGAACAGTCAGATAAAATTGCACTGAATATAGCTTTTGTTCACTACCCATATGAAGCTGCTCACTCTGGCAAGGATGAATTTGTATGTGTATGTGCGTTTGTGTGTCAGACAGGTATGGGTAGTCTTTGTGAGGGTTCCATACCATTTGTCACACCTAATGAGTCTTGCATCACTTGGTGATATCACTGAAGGTGCAACAGTCAGACAGGACCAAAAAGCAGAGTCAGAGAAGAAAGATTACGGCTTGGACTGGATTGGAAAACCCACCAGTTGTTTATATGTGCTATATCTTCCCTGTAACACTTCTCTGATGTACCAGGCAAAGCAGAATTTTCATTTTACATTTCCCCAAACTGCAGGGAAGCTGCCCAGCCAGGTAACTACTTCAAGGAGCTTAGTGTCAAGAAAAATGATCTAAAGCAATGATGCATCAGCCATAGCCAAGCAACAGATACAGGCTGATATTTTACCTCTTCCTGGACCATGTTGATATGGTTCTGATTTGAAGCCTTTCTGAATCCAGGCATCCTCCTCACATATAGGGCTGGTTGTGATAGGTGGTATAGATGTGTGTATAGATTCACCTAGGATAGATAGCTTGATAGCTCAAAAGGTAGCTTGATAGCTAGATTAATTTATATTGATGATATGAAGAATGGGATGTTTCATGTCTCTTGATTCTGAAGATTTCTTGGAGTGGCAGGTCCGAAAGACTACATTTCACAGAAGTATCTTAGATCCTGCATGAATTGATGCCTACAGTGGGTCCAACTCCAGGCATGACACTCTATTATAGTGCCCTAGTGATCTAATTTCTTTCTTGGTCACATTTGGCTGGTGGGACAAATCCCAAGGAGGAGGGAGGGAGGGAGGGAGGGATAGGTAGATAGATGATAGAATGGGTAGAATGGAGGGTAATATTGTCATTCAGAGAAAATGTGGAATGCAGAGATCCTTGTACTTCTTTAGAAACATGGATATCAGTGTCATGAAAGAAATATCCTGCAGAATAAATTATCCACTTAGTGGTGTTGATGTTATAATGTTGTAATCTCATGCAACCTGTCGACAACAGTCTGAATCTTCTGCTTGTAGTATGTAGCCATACAACCGAACAAGCACTTTCTCACAATGCACTATAACGTTAATGTTGCTGATAAACTAAATTCTGGGTTAAGAATGTATAATTTATAAAGCACATGCTTATTAATGGGCTAATAAGTACTTGGAATAAATTTGATCTTGGCATCCATCAGATTCCTCTCCCCCCCAGAACATAACTGTGTAGTTCAGTCAACATTCTCCAGAGCCCCACCAGAAATTAGATATACAGTGATGCTAGTTATTAAGAAATCATTCAAATTTAATGAATGTGACTCACAAGCTGGCTTTAATTAACTGTTATATATTGTGCAGTGCACTGCTTCATCAATAAATCATTGCGCATTCATAATTGTAAACGAACATTTCTGAAATATGTATTCAGGTAATTAACAATTGCAGCAGTACCACCACCACCACCCCTCCCATTTTGCTTGTTGCCCCAACTCCAACCAACAAAGGTTCCAGGAAAATTGGTTGTCTTCAACTTACCAGCATTGCAAATTATCCATTTCTCCATTTAGCAGGACAGCATCATCACGAAGGAGAGGCAGCCAGGGGAACACTGAAACTTCAGTGGAAGATCTACAGTATTGTCATTTTCCATGAGTGTTGAAGTAGGCCCATTCCAAATCACGTTACCTTTAACCTTCATACTAATACGCTGTGCAGACAAAGATTTTGCATGAAACACCAAACTGGGCTTATATTTAAGATGTAACTCTTCACCATTTGGTATAGCAACTTTTTTCAAGGTCTTCCAGTGAAGATGGGATTGATTCATTTAAGGGTATTGTGTACACCAGTTCAAGAAATAATAAAAAGGTAAAGGTTCCCCCCGCACATTTGTGCAGTCGTGTCCAACTCTAGGGGCCGGTGCTCATCTCCGTTTCTTAGCCGAAGAGCCAGCGCTGTCCGAAGATGCTTCCTCGGTCATGTGGCTGCATGACATGCGTGGAACGCTGTTACCTACCCACCAAAGTGGTACCTATTCATCTACTTGCATTTGCATGCTTTCGAATTGCTAGGTTGGCAAGAGCTGGGGCGAGTGCGGGAGCTCACTCCGTCACGCGGGGCTAGGGATTTGAACCTCCGAACTTGTGATCTTCCGATCGACAAGCCTGGTGTCTTACCCGCTGAGCCACCATTCCCCTTCAAGAAATAATAGTGACAGCATTTTTCCTGTTTAGCTTGGCCCCATGTTTAGCTTAATTTTAGGCAGCTTTCCATGTGGTCCACACCTGAGGTAGTGCCAAATAAACATCAAAGTAACAATTGGGATTATTCATCACTTTCAGCCATGGTTTATTTAACTTCGGCTGTTGCTTATACCTCAGTTGGCTGGATTTGCCAAATCAGCCAAGCTGAATACCTTGGTCTATAAACCACAAAAGTTAGATTCAGAGTTCCTTATGTCAAAGTGAAACCAACTGTGTTACGTCTTAATGTGTGAGAGTTGTAGGTTCAGTTACCTCAATATTAACAAGCTTCACCACAAGCCTCTTAGGATTAGCATTAGGTCAGAGGACGATAAAACATCTTTTCCATATCCTAAGAGGCTTGTGGTGAAGCTTGTTAATATTGAGGTGACTGAACCTACAACTCTCACACATTAAGACGTAACACAGTTGGTTTGACTTTGACATAAGGAACTCTGAATAATTGAATGTGAAGCCAGCATATTACAGCACAACACAAAATTTATTTTTGAGAAAAATAGTTTTAAGGAACATAAGTCCCTTCTCTCTACCATGTAGAAGTTTATCTTCTAGATTCTATTTTACTGCCCTCTAAGGAGATGCAGCAACCTGAATTAAATATGCTTCAGAGATCCTCAAAGAGCGTCTCTTCACCATCGAAGATCATAGCCCAGTCTCTGTTGTAGAGTGCAGAGATTCCATTACAAATACATCAACTGGGAAAAGATACTTCAAAGCTAGGGACTTGGAGGAAGAGAAGAGTGATAAATCCAAATGCATTTCTTTGCCACACCTAAGCATAATTTGGGCAGAACTAATGTGAGGAAATTGGATGCTCCACTGTCTTTTAACCAGATTAGAGGAGAACGGAGATTCAGATCGTGTATTCTGTTCCAGTGATTTGCTGTTATTAAGTCTAATTTATTACACCCTGAATGTGGCTGTAACCTACTGCTTGGATAACAAAACCAAATACACCTTGAGGAACAACTTTCCAAGCCTGGAAGAACGGAGGTAACAATTTCCGAAGCGTATGCTGTGTTTAAGTAATAGAGCATGTGAATTTAATCGAGAATAATAAGAAAATGCAATTACCGAAAATGGAAGGTTGGAACCTGCCATAGCTCGAAGGAGTAGGAGCTGATAATTAGAACAACCTTCCCTTCTGCTCAGATGTTTGGTCTTTGATCCTTCAGGAATTTGCATTCTTTGGCAGTTCTAAATAACTTTGGGTGAAATTGAAATTTAAGTTCTCAGAACAAGACTGATGTGAGGAACATGTTGAGCAGACGGTTTCATTCCCAGTGTGAATCAGAGTTTTGCAAAAGCATACACATTGCCTGGGATATTCAAATATTAGTTGCATTCTTCACAATGTGGGAAGGCACATACATGGTACCAGGCCACCTTGTGACTATAGGTTCAAGATTACAATCCTTACAGCAGCTCCTGAGTGAAAAACGATTTAGAATCATAGATGGCTTAAAACGAGGGGCTTAATTTGGTGACATTCACAGAGACAAGAAATGTATCTGTGCTTCATTTTGATGGGATGATTCCCAAGGTTTGACTCAGAGCAATGCTCCATGTTTTTCTGACAGTTCTTATTAAGATAATGAAAAGGAATGTGTTTTAGAAAATTATTTTGAATAATTCTCATGGGAGAGTGAATCGTTCATGCATTCATCTAAGGAGAAATGATCTTATTTTCCCATACTTCAATTAAATCCCAACAAATTTTCCCTAGGGAACTTCCCCCTGCCCCACATCATCATCATCATCATCATCATCATCATCATCATCATCATCATCTCCCTATGCAACCTGCTTCATCCTATTTTTATTATTATTTTTTCTTATTAGCCAATTAGTTGGGCTGAAGAGCTGTGGTATATTGCTAGTAGAGAAATCCCGCTTCTAGTGTCAAGCAGTTGTGCATATGAATTATTTAATAAAGTGCAAGTTGTTTACTTTGCCAGCGTGATTTGTGAGAATGTTTCCCTTCCCAATGATCTAGCATTTGCTGTTTGTATGTTGGCTTTTCTGTGTCCTAATCAATGCAAATTGGGTCATAAAAGCAGCACATAATGTGAAGGTAAGGAAAGTTGTTTTGATAGATGTGCTGAATGCAGAGCTTGTAACTGTTCTAGTACATACATGCATGAAGAAAAGAAACTGCAAAGGCTTGCAGAATTATTAATGTACCCTCTTCTTCCTCTCCTCCCTTCCCTATTAACGTTATCCACAGATAATTTTTAACAAACATTTTAGAAACGTAGAATTCAGGAATATGCAAACTATGTTATCAGGTTCATGACACACTCATGGCAAATATCTTCTGTTTCCCATTTTCTCTATATCTTGTAAATGTTCAGGTGGAAATGTCTCTTGAACATTATTATGGCATTATATCATATATTTATATATTTATATTTAATTTTTGGTTAAATTGATATATTGTGTTGTATATTTTATATGTTTTTAATCACTAACTTTATTGTAAACCGCCCAGAGTCCCCTCTATGGGGGGAGATGGGCGGTAAGTAACAAACACACACACACACACACACACACACACACACACACACACATATATATATATATATATATATATATATATATATATATACTGTAATGCCATAGCATGTTATGCCATATGCCTTATAAAGCCTTATGTGGTTTGGCACTGAAATATCTGCAGGACTGCCTTCTCCAACTGGAATCAACCCATCCATTTGTTTGTCACAGGAGAAAATGCTGGTGGCCCCCCATTTCTGCAAAGCACTTGGCGTTGCTTTTCTGTGGCAGCACCGATATTTTAGAATTGTTGTTGTTGTTCAGTCGTTTAGTTGTGTCCGACTCTTCGTGACCTCATGGACCATAGCATGCCAGGCCTTTCTGTCCTCCACTGTCTCTCGGAGTTTCCTCAGATTCATGTTCGTTACATCGGTGATGCTATCTAACCATCTCATCCTCTGCCGTCCCCTTCTCCTTTTGCCTTCAGTCTTTGCCAGCATCAGGGTCTTTTCCAGTGAGTCCTCTCTTCGCATTAGGTGGCCAAAGTATTTGAGTTCAGCTTCAGCATCTGTCCTTCCAATGAGCAGTCGGGTTGATTTCCTTTAGGATTGACTGGTTTGTCTTTAACTTAGATAGATATATTTTGGCTTTCCAGAAATTATTGAAAACAAGCTGTTCTGGACGGCCTACAGTGATGCTTTGACACCTAGGATGGATGAGTGTATGATCATCTATGGGTTTGATATAATAATGTAATTTTACTTTTTCCCCCACCAAAGTTCTACTTTTTATGGTGCATTACTGGAAACTACCAAATAGCAGCAGATTTTTGAGTGAATGAATGAATGAATGAATGTTCCACCATCTCCAGATTTCTTCTAATTCCAAATAATGATGATGATGGTAGTGGTAGAGATGGATTTTTTTTTTTGAAAAAGGCATCTTTTCTACAGGTATGAGGCAGACAGAAACCTATGTTTCTCGGTTTTACATGATGCAGAACATTATCTTTCAATGAGTAGAACTATGGTGTTTGGGGCCCAATACAATGAGCAAACAGAAGACAGCCAGGCTTTTTTCAAATGTTCACCAAGAAAGTTTGTTATATGCCAACCTGCTGGAGGGAGAGTTCCTGTCTCCATTTTCATTGATAATATGGTCTCTCATTGGAACGACAGAAATATCCTGTTTGCGCCATTTATTCTCCAAAGGAATTGCACTATAATCAATATTCTGGATGCTGCAAAAGTGAATGATCTATGGATTCTGTTTAGCAAGCATGAGCTAGTATTGAAGAAATTAAATGAAATTGCTTGGCTATTTCATTTCCTTCTAATAGCATCTGAACAATCTAAGCTCTTTTGAGAGAGGGAGAGAGACATTCATTTCCCCCCCAATACACTTATAATTAGAGCTAAGGGGTGGCTAGGAAATCAAGAAATAGTGATTTTATTTCATTTTTCTTCAGAGAACATTCCATCACTGGGTGGATAGTAAACTACTCAATGGTTCTTCTATAAAAAAAATGATTGCCTACACGCTATATTAATCTTGCAAGTACAGGATCCAGGTGATAACATCTTGCCAGCTTTGGTTGATCTTAGTACTTGGATGTGAGACCTCCTTGGAAGTTCACTGTTAAGGAGGCTAGATCAAGAAGGAGAAAATTATTCTAGAAAAAGGCAAAGAAAGCAGTTCCACAGCATGTCAAAACTGCACCTCCCTTCCCTTCCCTTCCCTTCCCTTCCCTTCCCTTCCCTTCCCTTCCCTTCCCTTCCCTTCCCTTCCCTTCCCTTCCCTTCCCTTCCCTTCCCTTCCCTTCCCTTCCCTTCCCTTCCCTTTTCTCCAAACAGCTAATCTGCACATATTTTTGGCACGTTTATTTGTCTGTATCAATCAAAACATTTACATGCCACCTTTCAGGACATATACAGGAAGCCTCAAAGGCAGCTGACTATAATTAAACACTGAAGCTACCCCAATCTTCTGTTTTCTTGGGAACTTTTGGACATGTGGTTTTGGAACTGTATCACCTTCCAAAATGAATGATCTGCTATGTGGAGTAGAGCGTTTGCTCAAGCCAAGGGTTCAGCTGGTTTAACAGAATCTTGCAAGAAGCTTACTTGGTGAGACCTACAAGAGGAAGACTCCAAGGTTTTGGAAGAAGCTGCAGTTGAGAGGGTCATGGAAGGAATATGGCATGTTAAGGCTGCATTGGATAGAAGGCATGGGCAATGTATGGATGCATGGGCAATGGGCTGCGAAGGACAATCCTAGAGTATTTTTTTCTATCCTGCAGCGTACTGGCTGGTATTGCAGAGGGTAACAGTTTTAACCCTGTCCATTCTTAGGGACAATATTTATTTATTTATTTTATTTATTTATCATACTTATATCCCGCCCATCTCCCTCTCAAGGAGGGACCCTAGGCGGTTCACAATAAAATAGTTTAAAATCAATTTAAAAAAAACCATGAATAATACCAATAATCATTAAAATACATAGTTACAATCAGATCCAGACAATGGTAGGTCTTATCCCAAGAGCTGGTAAGGCTGGTCAAGGGAGAGCTAAGAAACAAGCCAACCCCAAACAGTATCATGTTTGACTGGGGATGGAAGTCCTATGAATTGGACAAAGAAGGACTGCACCTTGGTGGAGTTTCCCTTCTTGAATTAATAATTTCACTTGGCATGGGTGAGAGAAAGAGGTAAAGTACATGGGAAATTGTCAGTCTTCACAGACAAAAAGGAAATAGCAAGTGAGACCTTGCTCAACATCAAGGTTGAAATTCAAGTGTTTTTCCTACCCACAAAGAAATAGAAAATAGAGATTATCTAGAGAAAGTCTACACTTTCCTTGATCACTGCAGATAACTCCAACCAGGGCTAGCAAACATGATACTGTTGGTTAAAAAGGGACTGTTTTCTTCCCCTTTTTTCTTTTTAGTCTTCTGCATGGAGGTATGTCAGTGACACAAAATGAATCATTTTATTATATTTGCTTTATCTCACTGAGGTTGGAATTGACTCAGCGGAAATAAAAGATTTCCCCCAGTTGAATGGCAGAGAGCTTTCTCTCCACTGATTAGATTAGCATTCTGCACAAGGCTTAGCAATTGTTAGGAGGTAGAAGCAATAAATCAATTGAGATGTGTATTGGGGATCTTTTAGTAGAATTAACCTGCCTGCAATTCATCATTCACAAGTTCCTTGTGTGCTGATGCTTCAAGACAAATTCTTGTCAGTTCCTGCTTTGACCAATAATAATTTCAGCATTCTGCACTTGAGAAGGTTCTTACAAATATTTTATAGAGCACCAACAGACTCCCTACAGATCTGTGGTTGGTTATAAAGAGCCAATCTGTGTAACCTGAAACAGACCCCCCAACTCTGGGGCCACAATAAATATTTTATTATTATTTATTTAATTTTTATTCCGCCTTTATTAGTTTTATAAATAACTCAAGGCGGCAAACATTCCTAATACTCCTTCCTCCTCCTATTTTCCCCACAACAACAACCCTGTGAGGTGAGTTGGCTGAGAGAGAGTGACTGGCTCAAGGTCACCCAGCCGGCTTTCATGCCTAAGGTGGGACTTGAACTCTCAGTCTCCTGGTTTGCCATTGGCTCCTTCCTAGGGCTGAGAGAGAGTGACTGGCCCAAGGTCACGCAGCTGGCTTTCATGCCTAAGGCGGGACTTGAACTCTCAGTCTCCTGGTTTGCCATTGGCTCCTTCCTAAGGCTGAGAGACAGGGACTGGCCCAAGGTCACCCAGCTGGCTTTCATGCCTCAGGCGGGACTAGAACTCACAGACTCCTGGTTTCTAGCCCAGCACCTTAACCACTCGACCAAATTGGTCACCATTGGTCACCATTGAGTGAGCACCTGATGAAAGAATGGAGTCATACTGGCTAACCAAGCCATGGACTACACTCCCAACATCTGTGTGCAGATGTTGGTAGTTAGTTGAACTGCCCTTTCTTAGGTCAGTTGCATTCATTTACATCTCAGGAATTTGAAAATGCCCAGATTGCACCCCACCTAGCACCCCAAATGCTTTACTGAATATCACATTCTGGAGACAATCAACATGGTAGGAACTAGAGACTAGGACTAACATAGTCTCATTCCCACATCACACATTCAGTAAATATGGGTGAGCTTAATGTGAGAAGACTTCTCATTTACCAGCCAAATGCTGGGTCATGTTTACTGCCTGGTACCTGATGATGTGGGCATTAAGTTGATGGATTTATATGGGAGATTCTCCTATCACCACCACAGTTGCCATCTTGTCAGCTGAGAGAAACAGCTGCACTTTAGGACAAACCACTTGCATAAATGGGGGTGTGGAGCACTGTTTATTTAATTATTTATTGGCTCGCCTGCTTATGTGCTGATTTCTAGGTCATTGCAGAAGCTCCAGGGACATTTCAGTTAAAAGAATAACATAATGCAACAATGAATAAGAAAATGCATAACTAGAAAACAGCCAACCACAAACACATAGGAGCAGTATCTTCTATCCAATAAACCTGGCCAGGGCACAATTGGCTAGTTAAGATCAGATGTTTGACATACTGAATTGCCAATAATAACAAAGAACAATGACAACAACAACAACAACAACAACAACAGGTTATCTGGCTTGAATGGATGACCGAATGATGGGTTTCTTTGTGGAAAGCATCCCAAATACAGAAGTTCCTGTGTCTAGTCATGACCATCCAACATCAAACAACCATGAGATTTGGAATAGTTTTTATTAAAAGATTTTACAAATATAATAAGAAATACATTCAAAGAAAAGGATATAGTAAAAAGAAAAGAAAGGAAAAAAGGAGATAGAAAAAAGGAAGAGAAAATAGAAGGTCAGGAAACATGAAAAGAAGTATAAAGAAATGGGTTCCGATCTTCCTCTCAGCAGTTATACATGCAATTAAACAACCATGAGATTTGGAGATGGACCTTTGATTAAAATCCAAATTTTCAAGCAGCCATATGTGGTTGAAGAAGAGCTTTAAGGAACCTTAGTCCCAAAGTGTTGCACAGTGAATGACACCATCTTGTGCTAAGAAATAAAGGAGCAATCAATGAATGAGTAATGTTGGAACGTCCTTATTTCAATCCCTGTGGCATTATCAACTGCAGTCTTTTAGAAGTAGCTGGTCTACAGCTATCATCATACATCCTCATTATCTAGCTGGGGCTGCTGGCTTTTCAGCAGCATCTGGAAAGCCACAGATTCCCTACCCCTGGCTGATAGCAAAGTACTTGCTCTTCTAATTTGTGCAATTCCTTGTCACCTTCTTGCAGTGTTGAGCAGATTGTAAAACTTTCAGGAACCCTAGATACTCCTGGAGACATTTCCATGGAACTCTTCAATTGTATGGCCTGGTTGCACAACTTCCACGTCTGCCACTCTAGACAACTGACTCATTCCTTGAACTGGCAGTTCATGATTACTGCTAACTCAGTCATGCAGGGGGGACATTTCATTGTTCTCCCATCCATCACAATGGATATGTTATATTAATCCCCATGATCAGTAAAATATAATGTGCAAACAGGGGCATCTCTTCCAGTTCCTGTTTGCTAAATCTACCTTCTTCTGCTACTCACAAATATGGTAGGAATAACAGAATCATGTTTCTTGTCCTGCCTGACCTGACACCTATTATATTAAACAATTTCTTATTATTTGCAGGAGAAAGTCTTCACCCATTATTGCAATTGCTGCTTATAAATGGCTGTTAATCACAAGCCTCTTGGCTTCTTCTTCTTTCCATTGGTCCTGTGAAATGTGGTGTCCTACTGTTCCAGGCCATAAAAGAGGTATTTTACATGCATAGGAAGAGTCCCACCACCTGCATGACAGTTCCTGAAAAATCAACCCAAACTGCAGGTGAACACTTGATTAATTCAATAGCAGGTGGATTTTGATTACTAAATGAATGCAGGAAGGGAAAAAGTTATAAAAATGAGATAAAAATCATATAATTGCTGGAGCAGAAACAAGGACTCTAGTGTCTATATGTAGGGATATTTTTTTCCCCCTTATCGTTCTGTATGAATGTTCAAACAGGAAGTTTGAGAAGGTGGAGATTCTGGATCCCTTCCAAAAAAATAAGGTCCAGCTCACTCTTTTTGCAAGACAAATAATTCAGATTATTATGATTAGGAAGGGGAAAGCTAGTTGTGTGATATGTTATTATATTCAAGGGCACCCAGACACTTTCCAAAAGTTAACGCCAGCCTATATTTTATCATATAACTGACAAACACATGGTGTGATCTAATAACAACTGGACTAAATAAGTGGAATCCAATGAATAGCCCCATATCCTATTTGGTATTTCAGCTCCTAGCAAACCCCTCCCAAATTGTGCATTTCCATCTTAGCTTACAACCACCCATAAGGAGAAATATCCCAAGCGTTACTCCATGATCAAGGAAGGACTGAAAGGACCTCTTGAATCAGCTGTTCCTTTTGCACCCAGATTCTTAATTGATCCTCTGTGAGAGGAGTACAGGAGAAATAGAAGACTCATGAGATAGAACAGAAAGAATATCTCCTTTCTAGAGGAGGATAAGCATCTTCATGCTTGATGAAAACAACACACACTCTTGTGGTACGTGGGTGACTTCTGCCTGGCAACCTATTCTTGAACCAGTTAATTGGGCACCCCAAAATTGAGGAACTTATGAGCAGTACTTGAATGTGTACCCAGAGGGAGGCACACGGGGGGCAATTTGCTTGAAGATATGAGGCCCCATCCCATCACCCAAGCTTTAAGATGGCAAAAAGGGATTTTAAACACACCTCTGTTGATAAATTTCTGCCAAGACTGCCCTGTCCTTCAGGGTCTAGATTGCCTTTGATGGGGCACAGTGTTTGCATCTTAGGGAAGAAAGCACAATGTGAAATTCACCCTTTCAAAACCTGGTTCCCTTTGATCGGGCCTTTCTTATTTAGCAGGCTTTTAACCTTTTCCATGCAACAAAGTCAATTTTGGGCTTCCTGCTGGGAAGCTAATGCCATTAATTCATGTTGTATTTCTTTCCTCATTCCTTGATTGATCACTTTAATGTTTTATTGTGATTGTTTGCTTTTAATATGGTTATGCAATCTGAGGACTCATTTGGATCTACAAGGAGATTAAGAACTCTTGTACTAGAATAACTCGTACAATAACAACACTAGAAAACTCACAAGCTTGGCATTAGATCACGTCTGTTGAAACAACTTTCCTTACCCTCACATAATGTGGTGTATGCTGTGTTTATGACCCAGTTTGCATTGATTAGGACACAGAAAAGCCAACATAATAGAATAATGTAATAGAAATATGAACAATCAATCAATCAATCAATCAATCATAGCCAGGAGTGACTGAAAAACCCTTTAACCAAATGCATCCATCTAATCCATTTTAAAAGCTATATGGTGGATAACTACTGTATCCCTCTTAAAGTAATGAACACTGTGGTCCATTAAACCTACAATAATACAATGCATGGGATGGAGTTACTATGGGGATAGTTGTGGTGAATTCATTCATTATCTTTCAAGAAGACTGAAATAATGTTATCACTCAAATGGATTCAAATCAGTGGTACCATCACAATCAAAACCTTTTTATTTGCACATTTGAAATATTTTAGGATAAAAGAAGGATGGGAAAATAACAAGGAGGAAGGAAAAGTTGCTACACCTAAGTAATTTTTTCAGCATATTCTGTGATTTCTAGTAATCTAGAAAGGAACTAGATCATTTACTAGTTACTGGTTACTAGATCATACCTTCTAGTTCTGGTATGAGCTTTACAGTTTCACAACACTGATTGGGCAAAGGCTGTCTAACTTTCTAGCTCTGTTTTAAGCCTTTGTTCATATACTTTAAAATAGTTAATGATAAACAGAACCAAATGTTGCCTTGGAGTTTTTGAACTGTTGTTACAGTGGTGTTCCTGGGTTAAGCAGATGGCTCTACTATTCCTTCAAATATATGGAGGAAAAACATAAATATGTGCCCCTGGTCAAAAAAAAAAAAAAAAGGCAAGGAAGGGAGGCTTCGGCTATGGATTGTGGAATGCTTGAACAGAAGAATCAGATTCCTTTGTGGATTGTCATTGAAATTAATAATCATTAAAAAAAAGGTAAAGGTACCCCCCACACATTTGTGCAGTCGTGTCCGACTCTAGGGGCCGGTGCTCATCTCCGTTTGTTAGCCAGAGAGCCAGAGTTGTCCAAAGACGCTTCCACGGTCATGTGGCTGCATGACACGCGCGGAACGCTGTTACCTACCCACCGAAGTGGTACCTATTCATCTACTTGCATTTGCATGCTTTCAAATTGCTAGGTTGGCAAGAGCTGGGGCGAGTGCGGGAGCTCACTCCGCATGCAGGGCTAAGGATTTGAACCTCCGAACTTGCAATCTTCCGATCGACAAGCCTGGCGTCTTACCCACTAAGCCACCACCCAATCATTACCCAAGTATTAATGATGGTGATATTTGCCCTTTCCATACCCTTGCATCTCAGCTTACAATAAACATGTAAGAGAATGCAGACATGCAAAGTAGCATCCAGTTTACATAATTTGGCTAGCAACATTGTGAATTAAAAACTTATAGGAATACCAACAATATTTAATGTTCATGAAAGGCTACTAAAGAGAAAGCCAAAAGTTCTAGGTAAAAGGAATTCCACAAATGTGGCACCACTAATGAAAAATCTCCAAGGCTGGTCCACCTCAAGGTTAATTTTCAAGGCTAATCAGGTTAAAATTAAACAGATTGTTCTTCAGATAAATTGGTTCCAAACTACTCTGGGTTTAAATTATGTTCATAGGCATCTACAGAAGGGCAAAAGAGGGCAAATGACCAAATGTGTGTTGCAACCTACATCTTGGCATCATCATGGTTAGGAAAAGATGCCTCTGCACAACAATCCATCATGTTGTTTTGTTTGATTTTAGCTTGGCATGTTGAATGAATCCAGACACGATGACTTGTAATATTTGGTTTATATTTTGTAATGCATTCTGTGAACCCAACCAATTGTGATTTACTCCATAAACATGGATGAAGAAGTCATAGCTTAGCATAAGTAAGAGTCCAGTCCATAGGTTGCTAATTGGGCCTGGAAACAAATAGGTAACGCAAAGCAAAATTGGAAGAAGTTAATGCAGCCTGTTGAAGTTTTTTGTACTGTAGCTGAGGCTGGATCCTCATAGTTACAGTTAAAAGTTTGGAAAGTGGTTAAAAAACAAGCTGGAAATATTTAAATGTTGATCATAACTAAAATCAGTGCTAAACGAACATCAGCTGGAATACAGGGGAAGCATATGGCCACCAACTAAAAACAGAGTAGCTTAGGAAAATAACGTTATTTATAATATGAGAAGAAAAAAACTGAGAATAGAAGAAAATGTGATGTAGGAAAATGTACATCTTCTCAAAAGTGGTTCTGATTATTTGATGCTTTTGCTAAAGAACTGCATGGTTCCCTTGTTTCCATATATGAGAATGCAGCTTTGTTCTAAATAGGACTCCAACATATGCATGATCTTTCTGAAGCTACAAGTTAGTCTTCCTGATTCTGTATTAGTGTAGATTAAACACAGAGCAGACCATTAAATTGTACAAAGTAAAGCATTAAGCGCTACAACTGTAAATTGTACAAAGTGGAACATTAAACTGCCTTGTCTGTCTAGGACAAATATTAGGATTTACTCACTGAAGACAGCAGCTGAATTTTGATCACAGCTTTGCAGGAGACACCAGTAAGCTACTTCCTGCCTTGTTTATGGGTACACCTCTTGCAAGCAACAGGGATTCATGCCAACACTTGATCACAGCTTTGGCCAAAGAACACAAAAGAAGCCAGAGTAAAATTGTTAGCATTCACTCAAATCCAGAGTCGTTGGATATGAGATGGGTGGCAGAGAAATTTGATAAATAAATAAATAACTCTTAGGATGAGCTTTTGTTCTGAAATGAGATATACCAGAGATTAATAAAGTCCTGAATGTATTTATGAGGAAAAAAGCAAGAGAGCGGTGAATGTGTCTACGTATATCAGTGTTTCTCAACCTTGCCAACTGGAAGATGTGTGGACTTCAACTCCCAAAATTCAGAATCAGAATCAGCCTGGGTCAAAATTCACATAAGCACTTTGAACATGCCCAGGGCTTCTATAGGTTCCATAGACAAAAGAGACATGACCAGGAAACTTGTAAAGAATGTCTTAGAACATCACTAAACCAACTTCGCTCTGTCATTATTAAGATACTTTCTTTTTTCCTTATTCTGAAATAAGTTAATTGAACATTTTCAGTCTTAAACCAAACCAAACCAAACGTTCATCTTATCATCATATAATATGAATTCCACCCTCCCCTAAGAGGTAATAATTTTTGTGGATGGGTTACAAATATTCGAAATGATCTAGTGTGTAATGGAGACACCTACATTAACAGAACAGACTGTGGAGATTCAGTGAGCAATGAAATAAAAGAGCTTTCCTTCTTAAGCTTTAACGTTTGTGGGGTGTGGTGAAGAATGCTCAATAGGCTTTAGCAATTGTGATGGTTGATGAAATGAATAATACTCATCTAAGCCTTTTTCTCTGGGTCTTGATCTTAGAAATTCAGGAAAAAAGCAGGAACAAAGAATACTGCCTTCTTTCATTTTGACATAAGCTTCACTGATTTCTCCACTGCAGCTGAAAGGGACCTTTGCAGAGAGGACAGACAATTCAATGTAGGAACATCTCCCATTTTGTTGCTAAATGTTGACCTTAAAGTCTGAGACTAAAATTTCTGAACTGTATTTTGACATCAGGATATCACTTAAAAACAACAACAACAAAAACAACCACCGCCACCCTTTGGTCAATGAGCAAATCATTTGCACCCATTTAGATTGGCTAAATCAGGCTGGACAACCTGCAACCTTTTTCTGTTTTTTTATTTATTATTTAGATTTATATTACCGCCCATCTCCTCCAACGGAGGACCCTTGTTTTCATGTGGCTCTTGTAATTCAAACATTGGGAGATACCAATTTTTCCCCCTCTTCATGGCAGAGTTCTGTATCGGTCCTCTTCTCATTGTGCATGGTACCTATTACTGTTTAGAAGAGATAATGTGATGATGAAGTCACCTGCCCATTCTGATTCCAACCCCATGGGCCTCCATGGGCAGGGTCAAAAAAGTCAAGATGGCAGGCAGGAAAAAAGAAGCAAGACCTTCTTAATGGTGCAGTTGCAACTGCCTTCCCGACTTTTTTGACCCATTGCCTCTGCTCCACCACCCCTCCAAAATGACCAAATAGTGATAGCTCATGATTCATTAGCACTATTATCATGGCATGCAAATTAGGAAAACAATTTAATCCTTTAATCACAATTTCTCCCTTATATAAATATTTCTTTCTCTCTTCTTCCCTTCCCCACCATCACAAAGGGCCAATATTTGGGACATGCAAAGCTGATCATTAGGGTTGGCGAGGCTGTGTAGTTTTTGTTATCTGGCCAAGAAATTAAAATGAAGGCATGTATGTTCATAAAACTAATAATGAACCCCAGGGATAAAAGTATTTACAGTGAGTTCAAGCAGTAGAAGAGGGCTGCCCGTTTCCAAGCTAATAAAGAAGATGCAATTAGATTAAAAAATTTCAAAGGGATGCCATGATGATATGGACTCTGCTCTACTCTGAGCTAAAATGAGCTGTACTGTATACAGTTAATTGAGCAAGAAGGAAGAACTCATAAGTAAACCAGATAAGGATCTTGGGAGAGATATAATTTGCTGATCAATCGCTTCTCATCTTCCTCTTCCTACCCAGAGGGGCCAGAATTTCCCATAAAGCAAAGCGGTAGATAAAAAGCCAGTGCATAAGGCAGATTGAAGATTATTCTATTAATTCAAAAATTAGAATGTATTAAATGTTATCTGCCTATAAATTGAAGGAATCAAGCTGTAGTGCATTAAATATTTTTCAATTAAACTTTCCGCCTCACTTATTCTTTTCATGAGTAACTGGGGGGAAAAAAACAATAACCGACAGACATCCTTTTATACCACCACTGAAAAATCTTCAATCCCATCTGGCATATCTGAATGGCATGAGAATTAAATGCTTCCCCCCATTTTTTTCCCCTAGTGAAATATCCATAATTACATATTTCCATGTGGATCCTACAATTCCTACTCCGGTAATGTAAATTTAAGATCTTCTTGTTACTTCTGTGCAAGTAGCTAGACCCGAGGCTTCACATTTCTTATGCTGTTTCATGGCATCCTTTGTCTCCTTCCTGATTATATTATGTAATAAGAAGTGTCAGAATGAGCTCACCAATTGAGGCTTCATTTGCATAATGAGCTAACTTGAATCTTCTAAGACTGAAAACAAGCACCATAGTGCCTTTTTTTTAAAAAAAGCAGCCAGTATTATCAACCCCAAGGACAAATGCAGCTGTATGGGTAAAGAGAAGATCATAAAGAAGAGCATGAAGGATGAGATAAAAGCTCTTCTAGGTCACCATTCTGGTGGATCAAAGACCAACTCAAGGTCAATGGGGAATGAACAGCACAGTTTCTGTGCATCTTCCCCCAGGAATTGTTACTATAATTATCTTCATTTTTGTTGTTGTTAAGTCATTTAGTTGTGTCCGACTCTTCGTGACCTCATGGACCATAGCACGCCAGGCCTTCCTGTCCTCCACTGTCTCCCGGAGTTCACTCAAATTCATGTTCGTTACATCGGTGATGCTATCTATCCATCTCATCCTCTGCCGTCCCCTCCTCCTTTTGCCCTCAGTCTTTCCCAGCATCAGGGTCTTTTCCAGTGAGTCCTCTCTTCGCATTAGGTGGCCAAAGTATCTTCATTTGCTGCCTATTTATTCTGAACCTCAAATGGATAGATGAGCAACATATATGATACTATCACATGATATAGTCTTTGTGGTTGCCCCTGATGTCTACTTTGGTATCTGGTTTGTGCTGTTGTCTCCTACAGAATCCTTTTCTGAAGATGAAATCTGTTCTGATTGGAGCAATTAGCAGAAAATGTCTGGTACTGGATGAAATGCAGCAAGGTGGATAAGGTGAAAATACTCAAGATCACTCTTACATGAAAACTTGGTTCTTCCCTTGTCTTCCAGAGGCTATTAAGGAATAATGAGAATGCTTTTGTCATACTGGACTGTATGTCAAAGGAGAGCCAAAAAGGCTGCATTGGATGTCCATCGTTTAGACTCAGAATAAGTCTGGCAAGTTCCCCCTGCTCCTTTCTAATTCTCACCAGTGTGGCCCACATTCATCAACATAACAAATTCTTTCAGCAAGCCAACAGCATGGGCCAAGGTCAAATCCAACAGTGAGAAAGAGCTGTGCTTTGCTGGAGCTGGAGTTATTGTGACAGTGTGCTGTTGATCATCTTGTCTTATTGCACGTGATTGATGTCAGGCAGCTCTTCAGCCCCGGAAGAGTTTTCCAGCCCTGCTCCGAAAGGAAGTATCAAGGGAAGAGGGCCTGTCCTAGCTTCAGTCCTGTGAGACACTGATGCTGTTTTCTTCCCCATCCCATGTTCTGGAATAAATAAGACAGAACTGGTTGCATCTCACTGATGCCAGGAATTCTGGAAGGGGAATGATTCAGAGCAACCCCAGCTCTGATGCTTCCTCCTGGTCTGCTCTAACAGCATGTTTGGGGCCCCGGGACAAGAAAGGTAGAGTCGGCCTCATGCAGTTCCTGAGCCATTTGTGAGAACTTAACTCAAGTGCTGTGAAAAGGTTGAGCATTTGCAAACATGAGGCTGCAATGCTCAATCTTTCCTTTCCAGAGAGAGAAGGAGGATGCTTGTACAGCTTCCAGACGTAATTCTATGTCTTTTTCCCCCTCCTCCAAAGATTTGCAAAATGCATTTATTCTGATTTCTGATAGAAAACTGCAGGTGATGAATAGATTACAAAATAATGCTGAGACAGGCTTAGTACATACACAGTGGAGTCTACTGAGAAGGCACTTTACCAGGTGGCTTCATAGCCCCTGCAACTTACTTAACATTGTTTTACCTTCTCTAAACATGGCATATGGTCTCCAGTGATCTGTTGGATGCTTTAATTCTAGCTGCTTCATTGGCTTTTGCCGATGTAATTTGATGTGCTTGGTACTTGGGGATTAGAAAAGAAGCTAAGACCTTTTATATTTCAAAGGCAGGATAGGTATCATGGGGAATTAAGTGAGAATTACCATTGTCTAATGAATACTTCACCGATTTGGTAAAGTAATTATACCCTGTAATTAAATTATTTGAAATTCAGTTTTTAACTTTGTATCTTGAATAGGCATAATTTGTTCCTTTTTGGGATTGGGGAATGACTGTCTTTCAGCAGAAGGCTCTGTAGGCAATAGGAGAAAAAAATGTCATTTGAACATCAGTAGCAAGGGAACTGATGAGTCACAAAACAAAGACTTTTCCCATTTTGATCTCTTTTGTCTTCATCATCTTCCCCCCCACTTCTGAATGCTCTGAGCATAAGGTAGGCGTATAACCTCCATGCAACGGTACACTGAATTAGCCTATTTAAAATTCTGCAGTACATATATGATTACTGCGGCGAGATTATTGTACGCACAGAGATGGAAAGATTCGACACTACCCACTATGGAGGAATAGTTGGTGAGATTGACGGATCTTGCTGAGATGGATAAATTAACTTCTTTGATTAGAGAAAAGACACTATCTACATTTATTAGTGACTGGAAACCTCTTATGGGCTTTTTGCGTAAAAATGAAAAAAATGGGCTTGCGATTTATGGCTTTGGTGTTTAGACCAGATAGATTATGGAAAGAGTAATATGATGTAACTTTAGAGAAAGAGAGGTTAAAATATATTTGTACTTATAACAGCTGTGAAGAATATTAGAAGCCACTACTTTGTATCTTTTTTCTTTCTTTTCTATTTTTCTTAAACTTTTCCCCCCCTTTTTGATTGAATCGGCCGGGCAGATGCTATGGGAGAGAGGCAGTCCCTCAAGTAACCAGGCCCAATGCAATGTAGAGCTTAATAGGTAACAACCAGCACCTTGAATAGTACCTGGAAACAAACTGGCAACCAGTCTGTAGCTTGAATCATGTCAACTGGATTTCTATTTTCTCAGTGGAAACGTTTCGCTCCTTATCCAAGAAGCTTCTTCAGTCTGAGCAAAGTTAGTAAGGGAATCCTTAAATATGTTTCGAAGGTGGCTGTGGGACCTTAACCTTAATCTTCCTAGGCACAGAAGACAAAGAAGGAAGGAAAATAGGGGAAAGCTCTACATTGGAGAAACCAAACAACCTTTGTACAGGAGGATGGCCCAACACAGGAGGAGCAACACCACAGGACCAGAGTCAGCAGTTCACCTTCATCTAAAGGAAAAAGGACACTCATTTGAGGACATTAATGTTCACATTTTAGACAGGGAAGATAAGTGGTTTGAAAGAGGGGTCAAGGAATCCATTTATGCCAACTTGGAAAATCCTTCTTTGAATAAAGGTGGGGGCCTCAGGCACAATCTTTCCCCTATTTTCCTTCCTGCTTTGTCTTCTGTGCCTAGGAAGATTAAGACCATTTCGCAATCTCAACAACAGCAAAGTAATCTTAACGATCCTCCTTTGGATGATAAAGGGACTTAGAAATTAACATCTCAAATAACCATGACCTAGCCTCAGGTGCAAGGTCCCACAGCCACCTTCGAAACATATTTAAGGATTCCCTTACTAACTTTGCTCAGACTGAAGAAGCTTCTTGGATAAGGAGCGAAACATTTCCACTGAGAAAATAGAAATCCAGTTGACATGATTCAAGCTACAGACAATTCCACCTGGATGACTGAGAACCTTCATTGACAAACTGGCAACCAGTGTAGCTTGTAAATACACACACACACACACACACACACACACACACACACAGTAGCTATGGTGATGCTACAAAGCAGAGTGACTGCAAGGTGTCTACTGGGCAGGGTCAAAAAAAGTAAAGATGGGGTTTCATAAAAACGGAGCAGCATTTTGATCACATGGTTCTGGCTGATGCCCCCCGAGCAGTTGTTTGCTCTTCCATTAAATGCATGGAAAAACCCAATGGCAAAAGAAGGTCTTTAATTGTTCTGCATTCTCTTAAGATGAAACTACTAGCTTGGGCCAAAATCTGATATGGCTTTAGTGGGCACCTCCCATGGTCTGGCCACATAATGAGAAGACAGGATACCCTGGAGAAGATGCTGATGCTGGGGTAAGTGGAAGGCAAAAGGAAGAGGGGCTGACCAAAGGCACGATGGATGGATGATATTCTGGAGGTGACGGACTCGACCTTGGGGGAGCTGGGTGTGGCAACGGCCGACAGGAAGCTCTGGCGTGGGCTGGTCCATGAAGTCACGAAGAGTTGGAAGCGACTGAATGAATAAACAACAACCCATGGTTCACCTCCTGAGAATCTTATTTCTCAGTTTTGCTGCCCATTCAGATGCTCCCAAACACCCATTACAGAGTTGGCTCTGGAAGACCTTTGATGGTGGATGAAACAGTCAGTAATCAGGTGTTGGGGGCCTTTGGAAAGTTTCTTCGATATTTCTGTAGAATCCAAATGGTCTTGGTGACTATGTTAGTTTTCTTGGCAATCGTACAGGAATGGTTTGTCATCTCCTTCTTCCTTTCTCTGTGGTCTCCAAGGAGCAACTCTTAAGCAGATCTGTTAAATTTTTCAAGATCAGCTAAGGGTTACTGCTCACTGTGAAACAGAATGTCATGACTCTACAAAATGCCCTGAGTACTAAAGTGCTTATTAGCCATTCCACTTCCAAAGAATAAGAACTGCAAAATCTTCCTGCCTCATCCTGGAATCATAATCTACGATAGTGTTATGTGTTATCCTGGGGTTCCACCTCCCAACTCTCACTCAGTGACTGCTGAGTGCTGGCAATTTCCTACCGACTGAATCCTGAGACATGTCCTGGTGGAAAATGCTGGTTCAGTTATACCTCTTGCTGTGATTAGTAATAAATGAAAAATCCTTGAGAACTGATTCGAGAAGCAAGGGGAACTGAGACACTAGGGAGTCTGCAGTGCTGTCGATTGGATATATTGCTGGGAAAAGAAAGGAGAAAAAATAAATCAGGATGAAAAGAATATTTCTGCAGAAGCTGGGAAGAACATAGCAGCTATCCGTTCTCATCTCTCATTTGTCCAACACACAGGGGGGATTTTCAGATATGTTTGAGGGGGGGGGAAATTAACAACCCTCTTTTGTTCTTTGATATGGTGCTATCATTTCCAGCCCCACTGCAATGTTTCTCTATTTCTTTTCCCAAAAAGATTCTGTAGTAAAATAAGGGTCTGGGAAGAGGTCTCATTATTCCATGCTGTAAGTGACTATGGTTATACTAGTCGGATCCGTAATGCAAGATTGTGGTCAGGGTCCTTTTATACAAAGTTCCAGTCAGCAAGCAATAAAAATCTTTTTAGGCATTTTGCAGAGAAGGATTTCCAAAGGAGTAAAGGGCAAAATTGTTCACACTCCTCTTTCTTTTTTTATAGAATTCAAATCACCCAAATTGTTTCCCACTCATCATCTGACCATAGCAAAATATGCTTAGTTTGCTACAGTAAGTTCCTGAAGACATTATTATATCACATTGATCCACAGTCCAGACATGCCCCAGGATGGTTTCCTATCTGGTCTACAGCTTCTCTTCCTAAATCCCATCTCCTCTTCAGCACCACTGTCTCCAGCCGGCAAAGCTTTATTACATTTTTCTCCATATATAATTATCAGCATATACTCTCTTCAGTACAAATACGTACATAATCATATCTAGCTCCTCTAGCTGATTAGATAAAATGTTTTATATTATTTTTTTCTCCATCTCATGGGATTTGCGTTCCACCCACCTAACAGTTCATTATGATCCATTTCTTGTGAGATGGGAGAACAGAGTAGAAAAATAGAAGTGGAAAAATTGCCAGCAACAATCAGATCCAGGAATTCACCAAGTACCTAGATAAGTGGTTTGAAACCAGGCGCAACAGCACAGAAGATGCTATTGTCTCCAGATTCTGCTTATGGGCTTCTGAAAAATATCTGGATGACTATAGTGTGGAATACCATTGGGAGATCCGAAAGAAGAGGTTAGGGATAGATCGTCATGGAGAAAACCTATCTATGTGATGACTAGGAGTTGAAAACAACTTGATGGCACATAATCAATCAATCAAGAGGAATAAGATGCTAGATTACATGGATCTTGAACCTGATCTAATGGGTAGGATGATCTTTTTGCATTTTCATTTAAGCTATACTCAGTGGTGAATATTGGTATACAGTTTCCAGCTGGAATTGGGACTGACTTTGACCCTCAAACTTCATGGCTAAATTTTGGGTGGTCTTTCTTTCCATCCATCCCCATCATGTGATGAGCCCAACTATCATTACTTTCTTTTGCAAGCGTATAGATGGGACAGCATAAATCGAGCTGGTAAGAAATGACAACATCTCCACATATCAGCAAATCACTTTAGATAAAACTGTAAAAACAAGGAATTCTTCTGGGACCAGCTCACTGGGTTCAGATGAGAGGCATTATGCCAGGCGTATATTTGCCTCATCCAGCCTGTCTTTCTCAAGCAGACGGTGATTTCTGATGAAGCTAATTCAGCGGATATTCACAAGGTTTAGCCAAAGAGGAAGACAGCTGCTGTCCAAAGAGGATAAGGATCATGAGTGATGTGCAGGAAAGCTAATCTATAGGACTTCAAGCAAGCTTACACTAAACAGTTTGGACAGCTCTCTGAAAGAATGGAAATAAACAGAAATACTGAGGTCTACAGAGATAAACTATAGATTCAATGGACTATGTTGAAAACCAGGGTATGTTTTTTTTTGTTTTAAGTTAATTTTCTTTCAAAAACTCAACCACCATAGAAATACCCTTCCTCAATCGTTATACACAGTTTTATGTTCAATTTTGAGCTGAACCACATGATTTTGTGAAGTTTCCCAATGACATTAAGGGGACAATGCTCCGATCCAAGGAGGATACAATCATGGTCAATGATTTCCCTAGGTCAAGTCTGCAGTTTGACCCAGAGAAAAAAGAAAGAGAATGATTTCATGGGTGTGTGGTCCAAGGAAAACCACTACAGCAAACTTCACCAGCCATCTCTATAAGTTGTCATAGCATCACAGAGTTGGAAAGAGCCATCTACACTCACAGTAGGAATCCAAATTAAAGCATCCCTCACTGATAGTTGTCCCGTCTTTCCCTGAACAAATTTGGCTCTCTGGATAATTGGTTGCATGGTAAAACAAGTTATTGTATTAGGAAGTTCTTCTTTTTCCTCACATTCAATCAGAATCTGCCTTCCTATAACTTCTCTCCATTATTCCCTGTTCTGCACACTGGAACAGTAGAAGACGTATCTTTGCTTTCTATGTGAAATCTTTTCAGCCACTTGAGACTTATAACATAGTCCCTGCAGTCTTTTCTTCTCAAGGCTGAACATATCCATCAGTCTCTCCTGGGGATTTAGTTTCCAGATCTTTGGTCACCTTCACTGCCTTTCTGTGGACATGCTCCAGTTTCTGACTCCTTAAAATAGGACGTCTAGAACTGAATATAGTACTTGATGTGGGATCTGACCAATGCAGTTTCTGCCCATTTCTTCAATGCTCCATTGTAGAAATGCTACATTTCTTCAGTGCTCCATTGATCTTGAACTTGCGTACTGACCCTTTATCTGCCAAATGGCTTTTAAACTTAATCCTATTCCATGTTTCCTTCTCCATCTGTGTCCCACTTTTTAGTTCTCTTCCTGGCATGAGTGGATTCTAGAATGTCATTTAAACCAGCTACCTTTGTTCGGTTTTTGAAGGTGGGGCGAGGGGTCTCATGAAATGACTTCAGTCCCACCTGGATGAAGCATCCAATTAGTCAAGTTAATATTGCAACTGGAGGAAGAAAATGAAGGACTTCCCATTTGAATTCAAATTGGTTTCTTTTTGGGAGTCAAGTTGCTTACTTAGAATGGATCATCTGGTGAGATTAAAATTCAGAAGAAAAGCAATACTCATGAGAGTATGCAATAATTCTGTGTTTCTTCTCTCCCTTATTCCAGATGAGTTTTGTTTCAAATAAATACATCTTTTTGAAATAACAGCCAAAATACAAAATAGGAGGGAAAAAATGTCTGATAAGACTGTTTATCTGGAAACTTTTGATTCTAGTTTTATGAAACTTTAAAGGGTTCTTGATATTTTCTTTGTGGAACAACAAGATGTGTCTTGAGCATTGCCATTATGGATTGTAAGTGCCTGTAGGAAAAAAGAAAGAGAAAACTCTTGTTAAGTATCCAAAGCTATTACAGGTAACAATATGGGAACATAGACAAGGTCTTCCCTCAACATTCAGATCTGGCCTTTGCAGATATATGATTATCCTCTTAAAAATAACACATGGTCTCCTGTGAAAGAATCGTGGAATTTTCACATGGAAAGTGGATGAAAAGAGAACAAAAGGAAGCAAAACCACTTTTCACTCTCAAGCATTATGATCTCATACATACAAAAGACCCTAACCACCTGACAGTTCATCAAACCAGGAAGATATTCCTTTCACATTCCATCCACCGTTCCTTTGCTTTAATAGCACAAGAGCTTGAAGTGATGGCACTCGATAAATTGAATTGTTATCTTGAGATTAATATAGTCCTTTCCCCTCCGTTTTTGTCATTTGAATTCTTTGCATAGCGACAGAACTTTGCTCTCACCACTGGGGTGAGGAGCCTATTATTACAAGTGTATAATTTGTTTTTCAGACAAAAAAAAGTCTTTCAGAAATAAGTAACTACAGTAGATACTTTCAGCAGTCAGAGTTGCAGGGTAAAAGGCATGAACCCCAAAGGAAGGACTGAAGAAGGAGAAGGGAAAGAAAAGAACCTTCCAAAATAGGTGTAGTTGGATTCAACTGCCCAGATCTCTCTACCACTCTACCTCTCTATCTATATCTATCTATCATATCCATCCATCCATCTATTATCTATCTATCTATCTATC